>JAQPPZ010001464.1:11490000-16473099 GCA_028583015.1 Wollemia nobilis | reverse complement strand
TTTAGCATCCGGATGGACTACTAGGTGATGCATGACTACGTAAGGGTCTAAACCTGGCATATCTTCATATGTCCAAGAGAAGACATCTTCATATTCTTTAAGAAATGCAATGTATTTATCTTGTTTTTCTTGACTTAATTCTGATCCAATATTGATTATGTGAGGATTATCCTCGGTTCCAATGTTAACTTTTATAAAGTTTTCTACCTCCATGTGTAGATCTCTTTCAAAATTAGGTGGGGCGGGTGATATGCCCAATTCTTGTAATTCTACCAAGGTTAACTTGGATAATTCATCTTGAGGAGTTGTGGCCTCAAGGTGGGCTATATTAGGTATAGAGCCATCAAAATAAAAGTCATGTAACAACTCTTCAATGGAGACATCGTGAAAGATATCTCCCTCCAGCTCATCGTCAGAGTCAGAAATCATCTCAGGGTAAGCTATGGATAGCATATTACATGTAAATGATTTATTTGTGAGACACAAAGCCTCGCGTTTATCCAAATAATCTTGATAACATATGAGTTGATCATCATCTTAAAATGGGAAGGGCTGATCCTTACTAGGAAATAGACCCACGCCACATCGGGCGGGCCATGGTTCTACTTCTAAAGGCTCTTTCATACCATCTTGGAGAGGTCCCAAACCTTTCCCTTTATATCCCATTTTAAGCATGATAGGTTTAGCTTTAGTATAATCATTAGTAAAATAGCATCGAGCATATCCATCATAATGAGTTTTAATGTTTTTGGGTATTCTACCCCAGTCATATCCCTTATAAATAAAGGCACAACTCTCGACTTGGTAGGTACTTCCCATAGGCTGTGGGAGGCCCAAGGTATGAGGAGATGGCGGCAAATTATTTAGAATAAGGGAATCTTGCATAGAAGCATTTTTTTTTCTGATATAAGAATTTTAGTTAAATCAGGTAAGAGCTCGTCAGAAAGAGTGTAAGAGGTAGAAGGATCATTCCCTATATCTTTTGATGTGGATGATATGTCTTTGGTAGATGTAGACAATGTAGAGGTGTCAATAAATGAGTCTATAGGTTTTGATATTATGGGAGTGAAACATGAAGAATTGGTTGTGGGTTTAAGATTTTTCTGAGGTTCTAATGTAGTTTGTTTGGAAGATGGTTGAGTTATAGATAAAGGTGGAATTGATGGAGAAAATGTAGATGAAGTTACGGGTGTGTGTTTCACACGTTTAGAAGAAAAATTATAATTAGGATGTTTGGATGATAGAGCAAGGCAAAATTGAACTCCAATAGGTTCTACCAAAGCACACATATCAAAGGGTCTAGGATCACCATGAATAGTGACCAATTGATTTTTAAATTCGAATTTAACACACTAATGTAAATTTGATGGGACAGCCCGCATTGCATTGATCCAAGGGTGACCCAAGAGTATATTGTACGATGCTGGGAAATGTACAATAAACACGATGTATCTAAGGTTCTCGGACCAACTTGCAATGGGATGGTGATAACTCCACACGTTTCTTATGTTTCGTCATTGAAAGCTTTTATGATCATGTCAGTTTTTTTCATTTCATCACTTCTAAACCCAAATCTTTGGTAGAAGTCAAAAGTGCAAATGTTTAGAGATGAACCATTATCAATCAAGACCCTTTTTACTGCTACATATCCTATTAGGGTAGCAATATATAAATGGTTATCCTTATGTAAACTGTGTTACGGTATATCTCTATCTCAAAAGTCAATACAATCAACTTCTCGAGTAATTATAGTATTGGTCATGGCTTCAGGTCGAATATCTTGCGGGTCCATCATTTGGCTTAATGTGAGCATCAATTCATCTCTATGTGTACGATAAAATCTCAAAAGGTCCAAAAGAGAAATTCGAGTTGTTGTATTGTTTGATAGTTGCTCATTAATGTTATAAGGAGGTTTAGGTTGAACATTAGAAGCATGATTTCCTTTATTAGGGACTTTCAAAAAAAATGGAGTCGATCCATCATTCTGGTTTTGTTCTTGTTGAGAATTTTGAGCTTTTTGTCTAGTAATAGCTCCAATGGTACCTACAATATTATTTTGCGGATGATGAATGGGTCTTGGTCTAGTATTTATAGCTTGTTGATTAGAAAGTAATTGATGAGAAGAAGGTCTAGGGTTGACTCTTCTTGGAAATGGTTCTTCTGGAATCATAGAATTTGTAATAGGTTGAATAGCATCTGATTCATCTTTAGAACTATTCGATTGATTTGATGTGATTTCTATGTCACTTTCAGTTTCATATTTTGTATCACTAAAATCAGGAGTTTGAATATTATGTAGAGGCCTGGTCGTGACCAAGGATAAAGTTGTGTCAAATATTTGTTGATCATGAGTAGTTAAATGTCCACTAATGGTTCCTACATATCGGGTAGGAGGGGGAACATTATGATGCTCAATTTGATTGGCCACCTCTTTACCATGTCTCAATAAAGGATGTTGAAATATGTCTAACGATTGATTGGCATTCTGATTTTGATTTTGGGGGATGTTCTTTTGAGCATTATTAGGAGGATTTTGTTTAGGTTGGAAATCTTGTACCTCCATTTCATTATTATCAATCAAGTCTTGTAATTTATGTTTCAATATTTTACAAGAGTTGGTAGAGTGTCCAGGTCCTCTATGGAAATCACAGTGTAAATCAGCTCTATATTCGAGTATAGTTGGATCAGGTTCTCGAATATTAGGTAATTGAATCAAACCTCTTTTGAGTAATTGGGATAGAATAGTTGATAGTGGCTGATTCAATCTAGTAAATTCCCGAGGAGGTTTATCGGGAGGTTTCAATATAAATTTCTCTCGTTGTCTTTGTTGTATTGATATTAGCAACATTTTTCGTCGTCGGTGACTCCATCACCTACAACTTGTTTGTTTTTATATTGATTTTTGGATGTTTTCTCATCATATTTCTTCTTAAGCTGACCTCTCCTAATGAGAGCATCCTCCACTCTTCGAGCTAAGTCTATAGCTTGATCGAAGGTGGTTAAGGTGGTAGTTGATAACTCATAGGATATTTGTTCTTGCAAATTATTAATGAATATGTCCAACATTTCCGTATAAGGTAGCACAAAATGTAGTTTTCCTGTCAACTACCTCCATCTAGCTAGGAAATCAGCAAAGCATTCATATTTGTCTTATTTTAAGTTGTATAAATCTTTAATGGTCACGTGCCTTTCGATGTAGGCACTAAATTGATGGACAAATGACTCAGCTATTTCTTCAAAATTCCTCAAAGAATGGGTGGGCAATTGATAGTACCACTCTAATGCCATTCCTCCTAAAATTTTGGGGAGCATTTTTAGTAATAGCAAGTCATCATGTGATATATCATGATATGCTATCCTAAACATACGAAGATGCTCTATGGGATCTTCGGTTCCTTTGTATATAGGCAGGACGGGCATAGGAAAGTGTTTAGGATATGGCTATGCTACAACTATAGGATCCAAAGGCTGACTACACATCTCTCGATAATTGTATGAGGGACGGTAGGGATCTAGCTGGTCCATTCGGGAAGCTAACTGTTTCACCATGGCTTCCAGATTGCCAGTTTTCCCACCATATTGGTTCAGTGGAGCATAAGTATGGGATTTGTGAGTATATGATGGCATGACATAGGGATTAGATGCTATATTGCTATTGTGTAAAGTGTTGGTAGGAAGGGTTTTGTGAAGAAGGTTTGAAGTAGTATTATGTTGTATCCCAGATTGTTGAAAATTGATGTTTGGCTTAGTTTTGGGCTTTTGTTGATTTGAGGCATATTGATCAATAGTTTGGCAAAATAATGCGGTGAATGAAGGTTTCTTTTGTGTGGGAATGATTTTGGGCTGAATAACAGGTTCCTTAGGATGTTGGATAACCTATTGTTTTTGCTTGTTCTGGATTATAGTGGCCATATCTGTATTGGATGGTCCCGCTTGATCACTTTCTTGGTCAACAAAGGACAAGGGATTAGTGTGTATGTTAAACATATCTTCCATGGCTGCTTGAGTGTCACTAATTTGTCCTCTATCAATACGAACTGCCATATTAAGAGCACCAATATTATTATTGAGGAATTTCCAAAAATGATCCATGTTATCAAAAGTAACAGTTTCGTCTAGCAACATTCTAGGGGATGAGGATCCTTCCTCTTTAACATTTTCTTCTTGTTCATTTTCTATAGCAAGCTCATATTCTGGCTGTTCTAGAGTTCCTCCCGAAATTGGATCCTCAGGAAGGGCATTTGATTTTTTTTTTTTCTTTCCTAACCAATCTTCTTCTTCTTCTTCTTCAGTTTATTTACCATTCCTAAGTCTAGTCATTGTGCTTAAACTTAGATTTCAGCAAATATATATACTTATATATATATATATATATATATATATATATATATATATATATATATGCAACAAACTTGAGAGGTATATATTTTAATTATATACTTACTATAATATTTTAAAGAATTTTTTATTTATTTTTGGTTATTATATTTTGTTTTTGTCTTTGTGTTTTTTTTTTTCTTTTATGTTTTTATAACAATATTATAAAGATAACAAACAACACACTAAATGCAAGAAATAATAAAAAGAAATAATCTAGTTTTCTATAAACAATTTATGAATATCATTAATGGGATCAAGTTCTTCAGGTGTCATAAAATGTTCTTCAAATTGGAAATTTTCTTTCAAGAATTTGATAAAAAGTGCTATAGTGATATTATCTGTTTCAGATTCAGATTAGTAGAAATAAAGCTCATGGCAATACTCTCGATATAACACAGCTCTAGGAACTCTCCTCCACCTTTCGCTATCTATAAGAACGACCTCTTGATATTTTACACGTCCTAGGAATTGGTGTACAACAACTGCGTTCTCGAGGTATTCCTCGAAGGTGTATAATTCTGAAGACACAAGAGCTCTCCTATAAGCTAACCACCTATAACAAGCTCTCTGAAGTTCATGATAAAAAATGAGTTGATGAGGATCTAGGATTCTATCTAGGACAAACCTCTTGATTTTTTTAAGTTCTGTTGACCTAGATGAAATGATACCTAGTCTCCTATCAAGTTCGTCCCCTAAAATTTGGTTTCTATCTGTCTCAGGCACACTAAGCACAAAATTAATTTCTATGGCTACTAATTGGTTCTCAACATTTATGGTAACAGCTAGTCTTTTCTTAGGAGCTACCATCTAAACATGATATACAACCTAGTAGTTTTCTACTAATTTTAAATGCATCTATTTTTTTTTTTTTTTTTTTTTTTTTTCATAAGGTTTTAGTTTCACGTCGGGTTCACCAAAATGTATCGTTCCAAATTTTTCGCACCCTTTCCTTCAGGCTAAAGGATCTGCACCTGAAAGGGAGATGCGAGAAGGATGGGATGGTACCTCAGACTGAGAGGCCCTTTGAAGGTTGTGCCTCTCGAGGGAGGGGTATTAAGGTGATTTTTTGATGAATTGTGGGGTTCACCAGGAAAATTTTAGTGGCAGTCTCCACGCCTAGGTTGGGAATGAGTTTGATGTGTTCAGTGTTATCTTTAATCATTCAAATCCTAGGTTTGGCCAAATGAATCTAAGTTATTCTATTATGAAATGCTGATTAAATGAGTACAAAAAATAGAATTAAATGTAAAATGCAAAAAATATGCTAGATGAGAGAAACCATACCTGAATCTGGATGTCTGATGGAGGTCTTGATTTTTGAAGTAGTCCAGATCATTTGTAATTTGACAGTATCGTCTGAGATCTGACAGGATCATCTGAGATCTGACGAATTCGTCCGACAACTTCGTCAGAGACCTGCAATCACAGAGATGGATGTGAAATACAAATAATACAACTATGCTAATAATGTAAAATGATATAAAATGACAATATAGATGTTAAGATGATATTTGCAAATAGAAATGCAAGTAGATTATCCTGTTTTAATGCCTAATAATGACTTTATTATGCACTTAAACTACATGGGTGAACTCCAAAATGCAGAATAAAAGGAAATAGCAATAAACGTAACTGGATGTAGAATAAAATAGCAAAAAAGAATAGGAAAAACACAAACTCTGGGAACTGATTGCCCCCAATGTTGTCTGTAGTAAATCATCTGCAGAGTACGAAATCGTCTTGAATTTGGCGTGATCGTCCGAGATCGTACCGGATCATCTGCGATGATCTGAGCTTGCTCTGGCTAAAGAATAACAAAGTTCCTGCAAGAGAATTTAGAAGAGACAAAAGCAAATAATAGTCTAAGCTACTCTAACATGTGTAGAATTTGATTTACAGAGAATTGTAGCCAGGGGAAGTCAAGGGGGGGGAGCCTAAGATTAAATAGGCATAGGAAGGAGGTTAGGAGGTTGGAGATCATCCTAATCTGGGAGATATCCAATGGGGAGGGTCTCTAACGATGCAGACACGCTTTTGCCTAGATTAGAGACGCCATTGAAATAGAGGCTAATTTTTAAAAATTAGTTTGGGGACGAAATCATTTGGACGTTCTGCTCCAGACGAATTCATTCGATCTGAGGCGATATCGTCTGATCGGCAACAATATCATCCAATGGTCACAACAAATCTTAAAAATGGCACAAAAAATGGGGAGAGCGATTTAATAGGCGATTAACAGGTGGTTCGGGGTTAAAATTCAAATTTGAATTATTACTAAGGTTATTTTAATTATTTACTGAGGTTTAACTGTGCCAATTTTAAGGTGCTACATTATGGATGCAATGTTTTTGCCAAATGCATATTTATCTTTGCTTTAGTTGTATGCATATAACTTGTGTGATGGTGTGGTATGGATGAACCTGTATGCTTTAATCACTTAAAACATAAGGAATGCATATGATATTAACAATCTTAATGGGTGATACCATAAAAAAATATAAAAATAATCATGAATTTAACTAATCACTCTTATCATAAGAATTAATTAAGTATTCATTTATGAGATGTAGTGGTGTGGAATGTACATATTTTTTTGATAAGTTTCTATAAATTAAAATATATAAAGTAGTTAGTGGCCATCTATATACTATCAATATATATGTGGTATCTATCCTACTATATTAACACCCCCTAATTTATGGAATCTTATAAAGAAATTTATGGTATGATTGATGATTTGATTTGTTGCTATATAAGAATTTTTGGGGCTTTTCTGAGATTCAAACACTCTAGTTACCCTATCAATGATTGTGTATTGCCTAGTCAAGGCTTTTGAAAAGTAAGGTTTTTTTCATGGACCTAACTACTCATTATCCCTGTGTGTGCAAATGAATATATTTAGATAGAACTCAAATATTTCCTTCAATGTTAGGCAAGATTCTTTCAGCCCATTGCTAAGATCGGGGATCCTTATATTATCCTTATGTTGGACCTAGTTGGACTATACCACTAGGCAGTATTGGTTACCTATAGCTAGCTCATCCACATTCAAAAATTTGTCTACACAAATGCGTAGCTTTCATGATAGACATATCGTCATGCATAAGGATTTCTTCTTCTAGTTTTATGAATGCTGAGAATCCTAGGGATTCAATTTCCATTCCTTTTTTTTCTTCATTTTGACTCGAGATACTTGCTCGTGTTTAGTGATGAAAATCACTGTTTATTTTGAGCAAGGCATTCTTGTAGTGATGATAATCACTATTTATTTTGTTTTGTACCTTTGATTTGTACTCTAACTTTGATGTACAACTTTTTGAGAATTTTGATATTGCTTTGACTTGGGATTTTTTCTTTTTTGGTTTAAAGCAAGGGATTTCTAGGTAGGGCGAAGCTTGTCCTTTTGTCAATTCTCATCATTTTTGAACTGGTTGCATAGGGGGATAAGCAAGCATGACCTTTTTGCTTTATACAACCTAGCTACTTTACGAATTTCATCTTTCCCTTGTACCAACTAGAATTTAGTGTTTGTAATTAGTGTTGGGATTTTGAGATATGCTAGGCTTTGTCACCACTAGACCTTGCTCTCTAATAACCAAGATGATTTTCCACAAAATTTGATAAGACCTACTAGCCTATGGTTGAATACCTAAAAAACCTTAGCATATTATGTATAGCAACAGATAATGGTTGCGTTTAAAAACACAATTACACACGTGTATTAATGGATGTAGCAGATTTGTATGGTTTATGATACGAACTATGGCATCACTTGTAAGGTTGTGATTATGAGTTATGCGAATGTAATGGGTATGAAATTGTAATGCAATTACGTGGATGCAGGATGCAAGATGCAATTGTTTTTGTATTTTGATTAATGTGACCAAAGGGCTTATTGTACCTTTGGGGATTTTTATTTTTGACCAAGTAGTATGATTTACCCTTGGATTATTTGTATTGATTTTGACCAAGGGGCTTGGATGCTCTTGGAGCATTTGGATTGATTTTTTACCAAGTGTCTTGGATGCCCTTCGAGCATTTTGATTGAATTTTGACCAAGCAGCTTGGATACACTTGGAGCATTTTGATTTATTTGACCAAGCGGTTTGAATACCCTTGGAGCATTTTGATTGATTTTTACCAAGCGGATTGAATATCGTTGGAGCATTTTGATTGATTTTAAACCTTTTGTGTTTTTATGATTTGTTTGTATTTTGATTCTTTGCGATGTTTTTGTATTTTTGACATATTTGAATATTTTTGTGTTTTGGACATATTTGAATATTTTTGTGTTTTTATGTATAGAACGCCTTTAAGTGAAAGATATTGAGAGGTTTAGGCTCTTCAACACCATCTAATGATATAAGGTGATATGCTTCGGGCCCAAATTTTTCTGAAACCATGTAAGGGCCTATCCAATTTGCCACAAATTTGTCTCATAGATGCGACGGTAAATTAGAATTTTTTTGGTTTTCTTTGAGCACAAGATCCCCAACTTTAAAATATATTAAGTGTACTTTACTATTGTAAGGTCATTATAGACGATCTCGATAAACATGAAGATGCTCTAAAGCATTGACTCGGCGTTCATCAAGAAGCGTCAACTAATCAAGGTGGTCTTACCGTATTGTATCATCATCTATGAAGTCCTTTAATGCTATGCATGGAGTTAGAATTTCCAACTCTAGTGGCATGTTGGCTTCAGCGACATATACTAGTGAAAATGGTGTTTCCCCAGTTGGTGTCCTTACACTAGTTCTGTATGCCCATAATTCCAGAGGCAATTCCAGGTTCCAATCCTTTTGATTGTCTTGCACCGTTTTCATCAATATGGAGACTACTATTTTGTTTGAGGCTTCTACTTGCCCATTTGCTTGGGGATAATAAGGCATTGAAAAACTATGCTAAATATGGCATTTGTTCATTAAAGCATACATGTTTTTATTCTTGAAAGATGGCCCATTATCCGATATTATTTTTGAAGGGATTCCAAAATGACTTATGATATTGTGAAGTATAAACTTCACAATCCTTGGTCCACTTGTCGATCTTAAAGGAATCGCTTCAACCCATTTAGTGAAGTACTCAGTGGACGTTATGATGAATGTGTATCGACCTGAGGATGGGGGTGAAATCTTCCCTATCAAGTCTAGTACCCATTACGAGAACAACCATGTTTCCTGGATGAGTTTCAAGGATTGTGATGGCAAGTGCATGAGATTGGCATGATGCTGGTACTTAGCATGCTTTTTGACATACTCACAATAGTATTTTTCCATAGTGGGCCAATAATATCCCATTATTAAGATGTGCTTAATTATGGCCATTCCACTGAAATGCCCTCCACATGTACCATCGTGAGCTTGTGAAATTGCCCAAGATGCTTCCTGGGGCTCAATACAACGGAGTAGTACCCCATCATATTCTCGTCTATAGAGGATTTATCCTAGCAAAATGTATCTTGCTACTTTCTGTTTAAATTTCTGCCTTTCAGTATGTGATAGACCTAGTGGTACCATTCCTAGTCTTAGGAAATCCCATAGTTGGGATAGTCAATCCTGATAAGCTACAACCTCTATCGAAAATATGGCCTGCTCCTCTTGTGTTCCACTAGTGAAAATAGATTTAGAAATGACCCTGTGGTGTATAGTTGTGCCACATTCCGTAGGACCCTAGGAGAGCAAAGACCCCCAAGGTGTCGTTCATAAGAAATATCTAGCTTCAAAGGACCAATCTTGACTTGGTTCAATGTTGATCATGTTGACTGATTCTTGATTGTTGAAAGATTCACGGTGTATTGCTAGGTGCGAAAGCACTTTTACATGAACAGTTGTAAAATCAGTAGATGGATTCTAAGGGATTAATGATCCTAAAGAGGCCATGGTGTCTGTAAATCTTTTTGATGTACAAGGGATTGCCTTGATGTCATACCATTCCAGCCAAGCTAGGTAGGTGTCAACAAGTTCCTTGTATGTCTTTAGGATTGGGAACTTGCATTGGAATATTCCTTTGACCTAGTTTACTATGAGCAAGGAGTCACCAAAATTATTTAATCTTTTAATACCCATTGCTACGGTTTTTTGAAGTCCCAAGATCAAAGCCTCATATTTTGTATTGGTGTTTGTGCAAGGTAAGTCTAGTTTGAATGATAAGGGCAATGGAGCATCGTGCGGTGTGATAAAGACAATCCCTACTCCACCCCCTTGTTTACATTTTGAACCATTGAAGAATAATGACATGCATCTCTCGTTCTTAGGTTCTTCAAGTTCGAGCGGATCTGACAATGCAAAGACTGCATCATTAGGTAACTCTATGATGACAGGCTTGCTTTCTTGAAGAGGTGCTTCTGCTAATTGATCAACTATGACTTGACCTTTGATGGAATTTTGGCTTATGAACTCTAGATCAAATTTTGTCAACAACATGATCCACTTTGCAGTATGCGTATTGTGATATGTATTGCTCATCATGTACTGTAAAGGGTTTTGTTTTGATATAATGTAAGTCATATGGCTCAACATATAGTGTCGCAACTTTCAAGTTGCAAAGACCACTACTAGACACAACTTTTTGACATATGTATACCATAGTTCATAACTCACCAAGGTGTGACTAATGTAATATACGGCTTGCTCTCTATCTTGTGCATTCTTTTGGGCTAGCATGGTACCCAATATGAAATCAGTAGCTAATATATATAGCAGGAATGGTGTGTCTGGCCTTGGTGGAGACAGTACTGGCGGTGTTTCCAGTTAGGTTTTGATATATATAAAATTTTTATGGCATTCTTCATCCCAATTAAAAGGGACTTCCTTAATTGCGTAATGAATCCTTTGATGGATGTTATTTTGCCTTGTAGGTTTCTTAACTCCCTAATGTTGGTAGGAATGGCCATTTCTAGTATATCCTTTACTTTCATAGGATCGACCTCAATGCCTCTCTTAGAAACAATGAATCCCAAAAGTTTGCAAGAAGTTACGCCAAAAATGCACTTCTTAGGATTCAATCTAATGTTGTGCTTGATGAGGCGATTAAAGACTTTTCTAAGGACTTCGGTATGCTCTTGCCGCAACAAAGATTTGCCTATATGTTTTATGATGTGCTTTATGATGTAATGATGGATGATTTGGTGTATATGTTATGTGTATCGTTCCAAATTTTTTGCACCCTTTCCTTTAGGCTAAAGGATCCGCGCCCGAAAGGGGGATGCGAGAAGGATGGAATGGTACCTCAGACTGAGAGGCCCTTTGAAGGTCGTGCCTCTCGGGGGAGGGGTATCAGGGTGAATTTTTGACAGATGGTGGGGTTCACCAGGAAACTTTGAGTGGCAGTTTCCATGCCTAGGTTGGGAATGAGTTTGATGTGTTTAGTTTTACGCTTAATCATAAAAGTCCTAGGTTGTGGCCAAATGAATCTAGCTATCTATTATGAAATATTAAATGAATACAAAAAAAGAATTAAGGGATATCAAATACAACAAATATTCTAGATGAGACAAACCATACCCGATTCCGGATGTTCGATGAAGATTCTGAGTTTTGAAGCAGTCTAGATCATCTAGAATTTGACAAGATCGTCTCTAGATCAGACGAGATCATCTCGAGATCTGATGAATTTGTCAGACGAATTCGTCAGAGACCTGCAATCACAAAAATAGATGCGAAATACAAAAAAGCACAACTATACTAATAAAGGAAAATGATGTAAAATGATAGTAAAGATGCTAAGATGATAATTACAGATAGAAACTTAAGTAGATCACAGTGTTTTAATGACTAACTATGACTCTATCATGCACCTATGCTACGTGAGGGTGAACTCCAAGATGCAAATAATAAGAAATAGTAATAAGCTTAACTAGATGCCGAATAAAATAACAGAAAAGAATAGGAAAAATGCAAACTCTAGGCACTGATTGCCCCCAATGTTGGCTGTAGTTGAAATCGCCCGCAAAATACAAAATCATCTTGAATTGCGACGTGATCGTCCGAGATCGTACAGGATCATCTACGATGATCTGAGCTTGCTCTGGCTGAAGAATAATGAAGTTCCTACAAGAAAATTTGAAAAGGGACAAAGGCAAACGGTAGTCTAAGACATTCTAATGCATGTAAAAATCGAAGTACAAAAAAATTCAGCCAGGGGAAGGTCAAGGGGGGAGCCTAAGATTAAATAGGCATAGGAGGGAGGTTAGGAGGTTGGAGATCATCCCAATCTGGGAGATCTCCAATGGGGAGGGTCTCTAACGGTGCAGACACGCTTCTGCCTAGATTAGAGACGTCGTTGAAACAGAGGCTAATTATGAAAAATCAGTTTTGGGACGAAATCGTCTGGACGTTCTGTTCTCGACGAATTCATCCAATCTGAGGCAATATCATCTGATCGACGATGATATCATCCAATAGTCACAACAAATCCTAAAAATGGCATGGAAAACAAGGGGAGCAGTTTAACTGGCAGTTTCGGGCAGTTTTGAGTGGTTAACAGGCGGTTCGGAGTTAAAATTCAAATTTGAATTATTACTAAGGTTATTTTAATTATTTATTGAGGTTTAACTGCGCCAATTTTAGGGTGCTACATTTTGCCCCCTCTTTAGCAAATTTTTCGAGGAAAATGCGTTAAAGATGAGTTCTTCTCGATCTACAAGAAAGCAAAAATTTATTCCCATTTTTAGGCGACGATTCTAGGTCGAATCGTACGATAGCTTACTATGGTGCCCCCTCCGTGTTTTTACCCAAATCGAACGTTTGAGGTAAAAACATGGAAAAGCAAAATTTTTAAAAATGTTTTTAATTTGTTTTTGAATAAAATTAAGAAAAATAGGGTAAAACCCTAATTCATTTGTTTACTGTTCATTTTTCTGGTTTTTAGAGCTCTACAGACAAGATGGTCGAGACAGCGCACAGATCGACAGAGGTCCAGCGCGGGCTACGGGTAAGGATCTAGAATTTAATCTAGCATGATTTAATTTGAATTTATGTGCTTTTTAGTTGATTTTTTTAGAAATTTTTTATCATCATGGCCATTTTTGGGCCGTCGACGTCGTCGAGACGAAATCATCTCAATTTTGTTGAAATTGTCTCGATATTGCCGAGTTTGTCTATAGGTGAAATCAACGATATGGGGATGATTTCATCCAATATGGAACAATTCCCTATTGCAAAATTAGAGATGATTTAGTCTTATCGAGGATGAATTTGCTCAAATTTAGGACGATATAATCCAATGGTGGATAAATCATCATTTGTATAAAATTGAACTGATTTTACTTGCATTTAATGAATTTTTAATCACTGTACATTAATTATTTGTATTGTTTTGTTGTTTAAGTTGTAGATGGGATTCCTAAAGATCCAAGAATGGAAATACAAGGGTCTACAGGATGACTTGGATAATCTATACTAGGCAGTGTGAGACCGACTGACAGAGGTCGGTTTGCAGCATGTGGTAGAAATGCCATAAGTATCGACAGACATGGGGCTACTGACAGCCCTAGCAGAGAGGTGGTATCCAGGTTCTTCATGCTTTCGGTTACCGACAGGGGAGATGACTCCCACACTAGAGGACGTATGGAGGATTTTGAGGATCCCCATACAAGGATGACTGATGACTCCAATGGCCAATCAGGGCCATGCGATGATGTGATTGTGCGAAGATCCGAGCTTCACCATGGAGAAGGGCAAAGTGAATATCGAGTCACTATGACAGATGCTTGGGGCATCTAAACTGACACAGGTGTTGGCAAGGATAGTACATGGTCTATTGCTATGCCATTAGAGTGGATGCAGACTACCATGGGTACTGATAGACGTGGTCTACAACATGCGAGATCACGGGTATAGGTTTGCCTGGGGGAGCTTTGTACTATGCCGGTTGTACAGGATCCTACATGGGGTCATGTACAAGGGCGGTCGATGTCTAGTCATGACATCTCTACTACAGGTTTGGTGCTAGGAGCACATCATGGTACGGAGGCCGGTAGGGCTTCCACTGATAGGGGTTGATGGGGAGAGGCCCCGAGTTTTCTATTGGTGGCTCTAAAGAGGGTCACAGCGGCGGATAGATCTGCCAATGTCTCGAAGACTACTAGATGATCTCATCTCTAACCAGATCACTTGGAGGCCATGGATGGAACATCCAGGGTGGGTGAAAGACAAACAGGAGCTAGATCACATTAGGCAAATTTTCTAGCTTAGGATGGAGTGGGGAGAGGTGGAACTCCACTACTACGACCAAGTTTTGAGACAGTTCGATCTATAGCAGGGGATCCCATCTCTCAGGGACTACGAGTTCTCCCAGACTATCCGGGATAACACCACACTCAGTGGGGCTCTAAACATGTAGCACTTCTAGAGTCAGGACACAGACGATGCCCCCATTTAGCTAGTGGATGGGGACGACGTTGGGGTAGCCGATGGCTATGATGCCTGGTATACAGGCATCCGCCCTCCTCGGATGATGAGGGCTCAGGGTCTGATACACGTAGTTGTGCATCATATGGGGAGGCGGTGCCAGGCAGCCATTGAGGTAGCACAGGGTCATGAAGGAAGGGAGCAGAGGAGGCCATCGACATAGCATAGGCCATGGCAGTAGGAGAGGAGGGAGGAGAGACCCCCTTCTCCATGGAGAGAGAGGCCACCATCACCCGATAAGGGCAAGGGTGTGGATGTAGGAGAGAGTAGCAAGATGGCTACTCTTTGGGTGGAGAATGTTCGTCTCCAAGATCAGGTGCAGACCTTGCAGGATGAGGCTGCACGACATCGATATGAGGCCATATGGCATCGAGATGAGGCAACACGACTTAGGGGTGAGGTTACATGGCATCGAGATGAGGCCACACGGCTCAAAGATGAGGCCACATGACTAAGAGATGAGGTCGCATGGCTCAGAGCATGAAGCGAAGGGGTGATCACTCGAGACCTAGCATGGTCTATTGCTTAGACTGCATTCTACTAGGGGATGTACTACCATGTGGTGCCAGTGGAGCAGAGGGTAGCATTGCCAGCTCATATGGTAGATTCTGTCATGGTGGGGTCATCTAGGACATCATCATGATCAGCATCCAAGACTCATAGCACCAGATGGACTACAATGGGGCCACATCCTCCATGTCAGGGCGAGAGAGGAGATGAGGCTAAGAGCTCAAGGGGTTCTTGAGGCTAGCCGCTATAGACTGCATTGCACAGATTGTATATATTGTTTATTATTTTTGATAGAGGATTGAGTATGCCAAGATACATATTGTGGCATACCAATCCAGTTGTGAGATGATGTACATGATTTTGTTGATATATATATATATATATGAGATTTTTTGATCATGATATGACTTGTGTATATGTTTATGATGCTTTAATGTTTTGATTGGTTTGATTGAAGATTCATGTGATTATGTCATTTAGAAATATTATGATTTGATTTCATGCTTTAAAATTTAAATGAAAGAATATGGTATGAAACAAATTGGTTGTTTGTGGTGTGATTTGATAAAAAATAAAAGGGACTTTTAACAATAATTTCAAAGGACATTGTCGCTATTATATGACCATTTCATGGAGTCGCCACTCGCTAGGTCATCAAGCTAATCCCAGTATAGAAATATTGTTAAAAGTAAAAGAGTGCTTAAGAGACTGTCTTAAGACTTTGTGTTGTGATGATGAAAAATGGTGATGATGATGATTTGTTTTCAGATTTCCATGAAAATATTATGCATGAAATAAAAATGATTTTTGCTAGGCATAAATTCCTAAGTGTGATAAAATTTGTGAATAATTCCCTAGGAATTATACCATCATTGCAAAATTGAATGTTGACATAATGACATGAAATAGAAACAGTGTTCGTTCTTTTTAAAGCATAATTGTGTAACATAATGATTTAAGTCATATGTTTTTATGATTTTAAATAAATGGGAAAATAAAATTAAAACAATGGTTTGCACTAGGCATAGAATATTTAGGTATAGACTTATACCATCATCGTGAAATCCAAAAAAGAAATTGATATAATAGTTTTATTGCATGATTGATTTTGTATTTTGAAAATAAATAAAAAATTTAAAGATGAGGACTTGCGCTAGGCATAAAATTCCATTTTAGGTTTTGGAACTATACCATCGTCGCAGAAGTCAAAAGGTATTTGATAATTGTGACTTTATTGCATATTTTGAAAGAAATTTTGATCCTTTTTGAAAAATGCATGTAGTTGTCTATATACTAAACACTTTTCTCAAGTAAGAAAATGAAATTATTCCAGACAATTTGCATAAATATTTTAAATTATCTCAAAGACAAAAGTTAGATTTATAAGGAATCCCATGTGCATATGTGAGTTCATTTTTTATCTTGATTTATCATAATGATACACAAAATCTCTCAAATACAAATGTGTGTGCAATTGCTTTGTGCATTTCCCAATTTTGAGCAAGATACTTTGATACAAGTGATTTGAATTAACCAAATAAATGTTCATTGACCATGATTTATATGCATATAACCGTACCAGACTACTATGTAAGTCGGGTTATCAAGAGCTAGCTAATCCATAAGCAGACATAGGTCTGTACAAAAGAAGGTCGCTAATGTGATAGACATATCACCACGCTAGGAGTTACCCAAGGCCAAGCGGGTTGGGCACAAACCACCTGTTATGGGGCTTACCTCACAGTTTTCGAATAATTGAGAATTCCAGGGATTCAAGCTCATCAACCCTTCTTTTCTTTTCAATGAATATGGAAAAGGGATTTTATTGCTTTTTCTTTGGCTTTTTTTTTTTGATATTTTAATTTTCTTTTTCCTTTCTTGTCTTTTTTATTTTTGCTTTTGTAGTTTTGCTTTGATATTTGAGATAATTCTGAAATAATGCTGAGATAATATAAAATAATGCTTCTTTTTCTCATGATTTTGCTTTATTTTTCTTTTTCTTTTGCTTCCTATACTAGGGATACTTGCTCGGATTGGCTGTAGAGCAAGGGATTTTTATTCAGGGTAGGGGTGAGCTTGTCCTTTTGTCAACTCTCAAATATTCTAGACCATGTGCATGATAGGATAGCAGGGGAAACTTTTCGCTCAAGAAACCATGTCTACTATGTAGCATAGTATTGTATGTGCAATGAAATCATTTTATTGTGAAAGGATATGCTTTGGTTTAAGTAAATAACAAGATCAATTCTCTATGCTCAAACTTTATTTAATTCAACATGTGGACTTTGATATAAGAGAGATTAGTAATCATGCCAGATAAAATCAAGATTTTATTCATGTGTTTGTGAAATGTGAGGGATTTTCTAATTTATCTGAAATAATATGAAAATATAACTGCAATATTTCAAGAATCTAACAAGTGCAATAAATAAATATACACAACAAATTTTTTTGAAGATTTTGATGTTTTTATATGTTTTTTCTATATTTCATATTTTTTGTTATTTTGTGTATGATTTGAGAGAATGAATAATATTGCTGTTTGTTTTTTTTTATATGTTTTATAAAAACTGAAATAATATGCAAAATATATACAAATGATGAAATAACCAAATTTTATGCATAATAGCGTTTAAGATGCATAATTTTCATGGGTTCTTTAAGGTCTTTACCATCTAAGGTAGCTAATTTGTATGCTCCCGATCCAAATTTAGTAGTGATAACATATGGTCCAAGCCAGTTGGGCTCAAATTTACCTTTAAGGTCATTAGTAGCATTAGTATTTTTTTGATTTTCTTTTAAAACAAGGTCGTTGATCTCAAAGGATCGATGATGAACTTTCTTAGCATATGATCTTTTAAGCTTGTTTTGGTAGGCACGAAGGTGCTCCAAAGCATTGATGGGCTTTTCATCTAAGAGTTCCAGCTGGCTGAGTCTGCCAACATGATATTCATCTCCTACTTCAGTATCTTGAAGTAGTAGAGCCAAAGAAGGAACTTCTAATTCAAATGGAAAAATAGCTTCAGCGCCATAAACCAAAACAAAAGGTGAAGTACCCGTGGGAGTATGAACACTAGTTCGATATGCCCACAAAGCAGATATAATTGAATATGCCAATTGTGACCATATTTATTGACCAATCTTTTAAGGATTTTAATTAATGTTTTATTAGATGCTTCTGCTTGGCCATTACCCTGAGGATAATAGGGAGTGGACCAACGATGTTGAATTTTATATTTTTGACATAATTTCTTAACATCTTTATTTTTGAAACAAGTTCCATTATCTGAGATAAGATTTGCAGGAATTCCGAACCTACAAATGATTTGATTAAAAATAAACTTGGAGACTTGAGTTCCAGTGCAGGAAGCTAAGGGCATAGCTTCAACCCACTTCATAAAATACTCAGTGGTGGTTATGATGAATTTGTGTCCATCAAATAATACAGGATTTATTTTGCCAATGATGTCTAAGCCCCACTTTGAAAAGGGCCAAGGAGATGAAATAGCCTACAGTTCTTATGTAGGTGCATGGACAAGGTCAGCGTGCTTCTGGCACTTGTCACAATGGTGCACATAATCATGTGCATCCTTCTCCATGGTAGGCCAAAAATATCCTATCCTAAGGAGTTTCTTAGCAATGGTGCTACCACTAAAGTGTCCCCCACAAGAACCATCATGGGCTTCACTCAAAGCTGATTTGGATTCTTCTAGATTCAAACATCTCAGTAAGATACCTTCGAAATATCTCCTATATAATGTATTGCCAATTATTACGAAGCGACTGGCTCGTCTATGTAATAACCGGCATTGGTTTCTATTAGAACCTTCAGGGAAGGTCCCATTTTGAAGAAAATCAAATATATCCATGTACCAAGGTTTAGGAGTAGTTTCGTTGATTAGAAACACATCCAAAGGTTCTAAGCATGACTTATTTGAAGCGGGTTCCTGGAGTCAATGAATAATGATGGTGGCATACTCGTCATCTAACTCCAAGGGTAGAAGAGATGTAGCTGCAGCCATAGCGTCAGCCGCACGGTTGCTAGTTCTAGGAATAGCTTCCAAGGTAACTTGATCAAATAAAGATATTAATTGTAAAACATATGCTTTATATGGGTGCAATTTATCATCTCTGGTCTGATAAACATCATTTATTTGGTTTATGACAAGTTGAGAATCACCAAAAACTAATAGATGTTTAATTTTTAGCACCAAGGTAGCTCGTAATCCAAGGATTAGAGCCTCATATTCATCAGTGTTATTAGTACAAGCAAATGCTAATTTAAAGGACAAAGGGATAATGTGCTTTTGTGGAGATATTAAAATAATACCTGCACCAGCCTCGCTCATGCATCGGGCTCCATCAAAGTATAGGGACCATTTTTCAGCATGGTTTGCCTCTAGTTGAAGGCATTCATCAGGAAACTCAATGATGAGGGAATGAGTAGCCTCTAAGGGTGCAGAAACTAATTGATCTACTATGATTTGATCCTTAACAAAATTTTTTCCTATAAACATGAGTTCAAAATCGCTTAGAGCAAGAACCCATTTCACTGTGCGACCTGATAAATAAGGTCGACTCATGAGATACCGTAAGGGATCAAATTTAGCAATGACATATGTTTTCTGACTGAGCATATAATGGCATAATTTCTGTGTAGAAAATATGACTGCTAGAAATAGTTTTTCTAATGCTGTGTAGCGGGTTTCATAACTGATTAAAGTTTGGCTAATATAATAATTAGCACGTTCTCTTTTCTCATCATCAAGTTGAGCTAACATAGCTCCTAAAGCAAAATCTGATGCTAAAATATATAGGATAAATGGGCGATCAAATCTAGGCGGTGAAAGCACAGGTGGGTTAAGGAGGTATTTTTTGAGGAATTCAAATGCTTCCTTACATTCGTCGTCCCAATTGAAAGGGACATCCTTCTTAAGAAGCTTAAGAAAGGGACCAGTTTTGTCCGCCAATTTATCGATGAAGCGACGGATAGCTTGAAACTTACCTTGTAAACTTCGTAACTCAGATATATTTGTAGGTGTGGGCATATCAGTGATAGCCACAATCTTGAGAGGGTCGATTTCGATACCACGTAAAGAAACTATAACCCCCAATAATTTATCGGACTTGACTCCGAATATACATTTGGATGGATTTAATCGGATAAGGTATTCTCTTAACCGATTAAATACTTTTCTCAAATCATCTAAATGATCATTCTCATTAATAGAACGAGCTATAATATCGTCTACATAATCATGTAGGATATCATGCATCATATCATGAAAGATATAAGTCATAGCTCGTTGATATGTTGCACCTACGTTCTTTAAACCAAATGGCATCACTTTCCAACAAAAGGTACCCCAGGGGGTAATAAAGGTTGTTTTAGCCTGATCTTCAGGAGCTATCCTGATCTGATTATAACTAGAAAATCCATCCATTAGGGATATCATTCCACTCCCAGCAGTAAAATCAATGATTTGATCCATGTTGGGAAGAGGAAAATCATCTTTAGGGCATGCAACATTAATATCTCTAAAGTTTGTGCAAACCCTAACTTTGGTAGCTTCTTTCTTGGTTACTGGAACTACATTCGAGATCCATTCAGCATAATCAATAGCTTGTATAAAAACAACATTTAAGAGTTTTTCTAACTCTCCTTTGACTAGCAAGGCCACTTTGGGATGCATTTTTCTAAGTTTATGTTTAACTGGTTTAGCATCCGGATGGACTACTAGGTGATGCATGACTACAGAAGGGTCTAAACCTAGCATATATTCATATGTCCAAGCGAAGACATCTTCATATTCTTTAAGAAATGCAATGTATTGATCTTGTTTTTCTTGACTTAATTCTGATCCAATATTGATTATGTGAGGATTATCCTCGGTTCCAATGTTAACCTTTATGACGTTTTCTACTTCCATGTGTAGATCTCTTTCAAAATTATGTGGGGCGGGTGATACGCCCAATTCTTGTAATTCTTCCAAGGTTAACTTGGATAATTCATCTTGAGGAGTTGTGGCCTCAAGATGGGCTATATTGGGTATAGAGCCGTCAAAATAAAAACCATTGTGTAACAACTCTTCAACGGAAACATCATGGAAGATATCTCCCTCCAACTCATCGTCGGATTCAGAAAGCATTTCAAGATAAACTAAGGATAGCATATTGCATGTAAATTATTTATTTGTGGGACACAAAGCCTCGCATTTATCCAGATAATATTGATAACATATGAGTTGATCATCATCTTCAAATGGGAAGGGCTGACCCTTACTAGGAAATAAACCCATGCCACATCGAGCGGGCCATGGTTCTACTTCAAAAGGCTCTTTCATACCATCTTGGAGAGGTCCCAAACCTTTCCCTTTATATCCCATTTTAAGCATGATAGGTTTAGCTTTAGTATACTCATTAGTAAAATAACATCGAGCATATCCATCATAATGAGTTTTGATGTTCCTAGGTATTCTACCCCAGTCATATCCCTTATAAATAAAGGCACAACTCCCGACTTGGTAAGTACTTCCCATAGGCTATGGGAGGCCCAAGGTATGAGGAGATGGTGGCAAATTATTTAAAATAAGGGAATCTTGCATAGAAGCATTTGTTTTTTTTTATATAAGAATTTTAGATAAATCGGGTAAGAGCTCATCAGAAAGAGCGTAAGAGGTAGAAGGATCATTCCCTATATCTTTTGATGTGGATGATATGTCTTTGGTAGATGTAGACAATGTAGAGGTGTCAATAAATGAGTCTACAGGTTTTGATATTATGGGAGTGAAACATGAAGAATTGGTTGTGGGTTTAAGATTTTTTTGAGGTTCTAATGTAGTTTGTTTGGAAGATGGTTGAGTTATACATAAAGGTGGAATTGATGTAGAAAATGTAGATGAAGTTATGGGTGTGTGTTTCACACGTTTAGAAGAAAAATGATAATTAGGATGTGTGGATGACAGAGCAGGGAAAAATTGAACTCCAACAGGTTCTGCCAAAGCACACATATCAAAGGGTCTAGGATCACCATGAATAGTGACCAACTGATTTTTAAATTCGAATTTAACACATTGATGTAAAGTTGATGGGATAGCCCACATTGCATTGATCCAAGGGCGACCCAAGAGTATATTGTATGATGTTGGGCAATGTACAATAAACACGGTCGTATCTAAGGTTCTCGGACCAACTTGTAATGGGATGGTGATAACTCCACATGTTTCTTGTGTTTCGTCATTGAAAGCTTTTATGATCATGTCAATTTTTTTCATTTCATCACTTCTAAACCCAAATATTTGGTAGAAGTCAAAAGTGCAAATGTTTAGAGATGAACCATTATCAATCAAGACCCTTTTGATTGCTACATCTCCTATTAGGGCAGTAATATATAAGGGGTTATCCTTATGTAAACTATGTTGTGGTATATCTCTATCCCGAAAGTCAATACAATCGACTTCTCGAGTAATTATAGTATTGGTCATGGCTTCAAGTTGAATATCTTGTGGGACCATCATTTGGCTTAATGTGAGCATCAATTCATCTCTATGTGTAGGAGAAGATCTCAAAAGGTCCAAAAGAGAAATCCGAGCTGTTGTATTTGATAGTTGCTCATTAATATTATAAGGAGGTTTAGGTTGAACATTAGAAGCATGATTTCCCTTATTAGGAAATTTCAAAACAAATGGAGCTGATCCATCATTCCGATTTTGTTCTTGTTGAGAATTTTGAGCTTGTTGTCTAGTAACAGCTCCAATGGTACCTACAATATTATTTTGCGGATGATGAATAGGTCTTGGTCTAGTATTTATAGCTTGTTGATTAGAAAGTAATTGATGAGAAGATGGTCTAGTGGTGACTCTTCTTGGGAATGGTTCTTCTGGAACCATAGAATTTGTAATAGGTTGAATAGCATATGATTCATCTTCAAAACTATTTGATTGATTTGATGTGATTTCTATGTCACTTTCAGTTTCATATTCTGTATCACTAAGATCAGGAGTTTGAATATTATGTAGAGGCCTGGTCGTGACCAAGGATAAAGTTGTGTCAAATATTTGTTGATCATGAGTAGGTAAATGTCCACTAATGGTTCCTACATATCGGGTAGGAGGGGGAACATTATGATGCTCAATTTGATTGGCCACCTCTTTACCATGTTTCGGTAAAGGATGTTGAAATATGTCTAACGATTGATTGGCATTCTGATTTTGATTTTGGGGGATGTTCTTTTGAGCATTATTAGGAGGATTTTGTTTAGGTTGGAAAGCTTGCACCTCCATTTCATTATTATCAATCAAGTCTTGTATTTTATGTTTCAATATTTTACAAGAGTTGGTAGAGTGTCTAGGTCCTCTATGGAAATCACAATGTAAATCAGCTCTGTATCCGGGTATAGTTGGATCAGGTTCCCGGATATTAGGTAATTGAATCAAACCTCTTTCGAGTAATTGGGGTAGAATAGTTGATAGTGGTTGATTCAATCTAGTAAATTCTCGAGGAGGTTTATCAGGAGGTTTCAATATAAATTTCTCTGTTGTCTTTGTTGTATTGATATTAGCAACATTTCTGCTGTCAGTGACTCCATCACCCACAACTTGTTTGTTTTTATATTGATTTTTGGATGTTTTCTCATCATCTTTCTTCTTAAGATGACCTCTCCTAATGAGAGCATCCTCCACTCTTCGAGCTAAGTCTATAGCTTGATCGAATGTGGTTAAGGTGGCAGTTGATAACTCATAGGATATTTGTTCTTGCAAATTATTAATGAATATGTCCAACATTTCCCTATAAGGTAGCACAAAGTGCAGTTTTCCTGTCAACTACCTCCATCTAGCTAGGAAATCAGCAAAGCATTCATATTTGTCTTGTTTTAAGTTGTATAAATCTTTAATGGTCACGTGCCTTTCGATGTAGGCACTAAATTGATGGACAAATGACTCATTTGTTTCTTCAAAATTCCTCAAAGAATGGGTGGGCAATTGATAGTACCACTCTAATGCCATTCCTCCTAAAATTTTGGGGAACATTTTTAGTAATAGCAAGTCATCATGTGATATATCATGACATGCTATCCTAAACATACGAAGATGCTCTATGGGATCTTCGGTTCCTTTGTATATAGGCAGGACGAGCATAGGAAAGTGTTTAGGATATGGATGTGCTACAACTATAGGATCCAAAGGCTGACTACACATCTCTCGATAATTGTACGAGGGATGGTAGGGATCTAGCTGGTCCATGCGAGAAACTAATTGTTTCACCATGGCTTCCAAATTATTATTTTGCCCACCATATTGGTTCGGTGGAGCATAAGTATGGGATTTGTGAGCATATGATGGCATGACATAGGGATTAGATGCTATATTGCTATTGTGTAAAGTGTTGGTAGGAAGGGTTTTGTGAAGAAGGTTTGAAGTAGTATTATGTTGTATCCCAGATTGTTGAAAATTGATGTTTGGCTTAGTTTTGGGCTTTTGTTGATTTGAGGCATATTGATCAATAGTTTGGCGAAATAAAGCAGTGAATGAAGGTTTCTTTTGTGCGGGAATGATTTTGGGCTGAATAACAGGTTCCTTAGGATGTTGGATAACCTGTTGTTTTTTCTTGCTCTGGATTATAGTGGCCATATCTGTATTGGATGGTCCCGCTTGATCACTTTCTTGATCAATTAAGGACAAGGGATTAGTGTGTATGTTAAACATATCTTCCATGGCTGCTTGAGTGTCACTAATTTGTCCTCTATCAATACGAACTGCCATATTAAGAGCACCGATATTGTTATTGAGTAATTTCCAAAAATGATCTATGTTATCAAAAGTAACAGTTCCGTCTGGGGACATTCTAGGGGATGAGGATCCTTCCTATTTAACATTTTCTTCTTGTTCATTTTCTACAGCAAGCTCATCTTCTGGCTGTTCTAGAGTTCCTCCTTTCGGAATTGGATCCTCAGGAAGGACATTTGATTTTTTTGTTTTCTTTCCTAACCAATCTTCTTCTTCTTCTTCTTCTTTAGTTTGTTTACCATTCCTAAGTCTAGTCATTGTGCTTAAACTTAGATTTCAGAAAATATATATACTTATATATATATATATATATGCAACAAAATTGAGAGGTATATATATCAATTATATACCTACTATAATATTTAAAAGAAAATGTTTTTGATTTTGGTTATTATTTTTGTTTTGTCTTTATGTTTTTTTTTTTTAAATTGTTTTATAACAATATTATAAAGATAACAAACACACACTAAATGCAAGAAATAATAACAATAAAAGAAATAGTCTAGTCTTCTATAAATAATTTATGAATATCATTAATGGGATCAAGTTCTTCAGGAGTCATGAAATTTTCTTCTTCAAATTGGAAATTTTCTTTCAAGAATTTGATAAAAAGTGCTATAGTGATATTATCTGTTTCAGATTCTGATTGGTAGAAATAAATCTCATGGCAATACTCTTGATATAACACAGCTCTAGGAACTCTCCTCCACCTTTCCCTATCTATAAGAATGACCTCTTGATCTTCTACATGACCTAGGAATTGGTGTACAATAGCTACATTCTTGAGGTATTCCTCGAAGGTGTACAATTCTGAAGACACAAGAGCTCTCCTATAAGCTAACCACCTATGGCAAGCTCTCTGAAGTTCATGATAAAAAATGAGTTGATGAGGATCCAGGATTCTATCTAGGACAAACCTCTTGGTTTGTTTAAGTTCTGTTGACCTAGATGAAATGATACCTAGTCTCCTATTAAGTTCATCCCATAAAAGTTGGTTTCTATCTATCTCAGGCACACTAAGCACAAAATTAATTTCTATGGCTGCTAATTGGTTCTTAACATTTATGGTAACATCTAGTCTTTTCTTAGGAGCTACCATCTAAACATGATATACAACCTAACAGTTTTCTAATGATTTTAAATGCATCTATTTTTTCTTTTTTTGTTTTTGTTTTCAGAAGGTTTTAGTTTCACGTCGGGTTCACCAAAATGTATCGATCCAAATTTTTCGCACCCTTTCCTTCAAGCTAAAGGATCCGCGCCCGAAAGGGGGATGCGAGAAGGATGGGATGGTACCTCGGACTGAGATGCCCTTTGAAGGTCACGCCTCTCGAGGGAGGGGTATCAAGGTGAATTTTTGATGGATGGTGGGGTTCACCAGGAAACTTTGAGTGGCAGTTTCCACGCCTAGGTTGGGAATGAGTTTGATGTGTTCAGTTTTATGCTTAATCATCCAAGTCCTAGGTTTGGCCAAATGAATCTAAGTTATACTATTATGAAAATGCAAATTGAATGAATACAAAAAACAGAAAGGGATATCAAATACAGCAAATATGCTAAAAAAGACAAGTCAAACCTGATTCTGGGTGTTCGATGAAGATTCTAAAGCTTGAAGCAGTCTAGATCATCTAGAATTTGACAGGATCATCTCTGATCTGACAGGATCATCCCCCCGCCCGCCGGGGCCCCCCTCCCGCCATTTGGCCCCAAAAGGGTGGGGCACCCCAACCGATGAAATCATCTCTAATATGACGAATTAGTCCGACAACTTTGTCGGAGACCCGCAATCACGAGAATGGATACCAAGAACAAAAAATACAACTATGCAAAAGCAAGGAAAAATGATATAGAAATGAAAGTAAAGATGCTAGAATGATAACTATAGATAACAATTTAAGTAGATTATTTTAATGACTAATTATCGCTTTACGATGCATCTATGCTACATGAGGTGAACTCCAAGATGCGTAATAATAGGAAATAGCAATAAACGTATACCGGATGCAGAATAAAATAGCAGATGAAGGATAGGAAGAATGCAAACTCGGGCACTGATTACCCCCAATGTTGTCCGTAGTAAATCATCCCCCAGAATACAAAATCATCTCGAATTGCGACATGATCGTCCGAGATCGTACAGGATCATCTACGACGATCTAAGCTTTCTCCGGCTGAAGAATAATGAAGTTCCTGTAAGAAAATTTGAAAAGGGACAAAGGCAAACAGTAGTCTAAGACATTCTAATGCATGTAAAACTTGAAGTGCAGAAAATTCAGCCAGGGGAATGTCAAGGGGGGAAGCCTAAGATTAAATAGGCATAGGAGGGAGGTTAGGAGGTTGGAGATCATCCCAATTTGGGAGATATCCAATGGGGAGGGTCTCTAACGATGCAGACACGCTTCTGCCCAGATTAGAGATGCCATTGAAACAAAGGCTAATTATGAAAAATTAGTTTTGGGATGAAATCGTCTGGACGTTCTATTCCAAATGAATTCATCCGATCTAAGGCGATATCATCTGATCGGTGATGATATCATCCAATGGTCACAACAAATCCTAAAAATGGTGCAAAAAATGGGGAGAGCGATTTAATAGGCGGTTAACGGGTGGTTCGGGGTTAAAATTCAAATTTGAATTATTACTAAGGTTATTTTAATTATTTACTGAGGTTTAACTGTGCCAATTTTAAGGTGCTACATTATGGATGCAATGTTTTTGCCAAATGCATATTTATCTTTGCTTTAGTTGTATGCATATGACTTGTGTGATGGTGTGGTATGGATGAACCTGTATGCTTTAATCACTCAAAACATAAGGAATGCATATGATATTAACAATCTTAATGGGTGATACCACAAAAAAATATAAAAATAATCATGAATTTAACTAATCACTCTTATCATAAGAATTAATTAAGTATTCATATATGAGATGTAGTGGTGTGGAATGTACATATTTTTTTGATAAGTTTCTATAAATTAAAATATATAAAGTAGTTAGTGGCCGTCTATATACTATCAATATATATGTGGTATCTATCCTACTATATTAACACCCCCTAATTTATAGAATCTTATAAAGAAATTTATGGTATGATTGATGATTTGATTTGTTGCTATATAAGAATTTTTGGGGCTTTCCCGAGATTCAAACACTCTAGTTACCCTATCAATGATTGTGTATTGCCTAGTCAAGGCTTTTGAAAAGTAAGGTTTTTATCATGGACCTAACTACTCATTATCCCTGTGTGTGAAAATGAATATATTTAGATAGAACTCAAATATTTCCTTCAATGTTAGGCAGGATTATTTCAGCCCATTGCTAAGATCGGGGATCCTTAAGTGTTCATATTATCCTTATGTTGGACCTAGTTGGACTATACCACTAGGCAGTATTGGTTACCTATAGCTAGCTCATCCACATTCAAAAATTGGTCTACACAAATACGTAGCTTTCATGATAGACATATCGTCATGCATAAGGATTTCTTCTTCCAGTTTTATGAATGCTGAGAATCCTAGGGATTCAATTTCCATTCCTTTTTTTTCTTCATTTTGACTCGGGATACTTACTCGTGTTTAGTGATGAAAATCACTATTTATTTTGAGCAAGGCATTCTTGTAGTGATGATAATTACTATTTATTTTGTTTTGTAACTTTGATTTGTACTCTAACTTTGATGTACAACTTTTTGAGAATTTTGATATTGCTTTGACTTGGGATTTTTTCTTTTTTGGTTTAAAGCAAGGGATTTCTAGGTAGGGCAAAGCTTGTCCTTTTGTCAATTCTCATAATTTTTGAACTGGTTGCATAGGGGGATAAGCAAGCATGACCTTTTTGCTTTAGACAACCTAGCTACTTTACGACTTTCATCTTTCCCTTGTACCAACTAGAATTTAGTGTTGGGATTTTGAGATATGCTAGGCTTTGTCACCACTAGACCTTGCTCTCTAATAACCAAGATGATTTTCCACAAAATTTGATAAGACCTACTAGCCTATGGTTGAATACCTGAAAAACCTTAGCATATTATGTATAGCAACAGATAATGGTTGCATTTAAAAATACAATTACACACGTGTATTAATGGATGTAGCAGATTTGTATGGTTTATGATACGAACTATGGCATCACTTGTAAGGTTGTGATTATGAGTTATGCGAATGTAATGGGTATGAAATTGTAATGCAATTACGTGGATGCAGGATGCAAGATGCAATTGTTTTTGTATTTTGATTAATGTGACCAAAGGGCTTATTGTACCTTTGGGGATTTTTATTTTTGACCAAGTAGTATGATTTACCCTTGGATTATTTGTATTGAATTTGACCAAGGGGCTTGGATGCTCTTGGAGCATTTGGATTGATTTTTTACCAAGTGTCTTGGATGCCCTTGGAGCATTTTGATTGAATTTTGACCAAGCAGCTTGGATACACTTGGAGCATTTTGATTTATTTGACCAAGCGGTTTGAATACCCTTGGAGCATTTTGATTGATTTTTACCAAGCATATTGAATATCGTTGGAGCATTTTGATTGATTTTAAACCTTTTGTGTTTTTATGATTTGTTTGTATTTTGATTCTTTGCGATGTTTTTGTATTTTTGACATATTTGAATATTTTTGTGTTTTGGAAATATTTGAATATTTTTGTGTTTTTATGTATAGAACGCCTTTAAGTGAAAGATATTGAGAGGTTCAAGCTCCTCAACACCATCTAATGATTTAAGGTGATATGCTTTGGGCCCAAATTTTTTTGAAACCATGTAAGGGCCTATCCAATTTGCCACAAATTTGTCTCATAGATGCGACGGTAAATTAGAAATTTTTTGGTTTTATTTGAGCACAAGATCCCCAACTTTAAAATATCTTAAGTGTACTTTACTATTGTAAGGTCATTATAGACAATCTCGGTAAACATGAAGATGCTCTAAAGCATTGACTCGGCGTTCATCAAGAAGCGTCAACTGATCAAGGTGGTCTTACCGTATTGTATCATCATCTATGAAGTCCTTTAATGCTATGCATAGAGTTAGAATTTCCAACTCTAGTGGCATGTTGGCTTCAGCGGCATATACTAGTGAAAATGGTGTTTCCCCAGTTGGTGTCCTTACACTAGTTCTGTATGCCCATAATGCCGGAGGCAATTGCAGGTTCCAATCCTTGTGATTGTCTTGCACCGTTTTCATCAATATGGAGACTACTATTTTGTTTGAGGCTTCTACTTGCCCATTTGCTTGGGGATAATAAGGCATTGAAAAACTATGCTAAATATGGCATTTGTTCATTAAAGCATACATGTTTTTATTCTTGAAAGATGGCCCATTATCCGATATTATTTTTGAAGGGATTCCAAAATGACTTATGATATTGTGAAGTATAAACTTCACAATCCTTGGTCCAATTGTCGATCTTAAAGGAATCGCTTCAACCCATTTAGTGAAGTACTCAGTGGACGTTATGATGAATGTGTATCGGCATGAGGATGGGGGTGAAATCTTCCCTATCAAGTCTAGTACCCATTACGAGAACAACCATGTTTCCTGGATGAGTTGCAAGGATTGTGATGGCAAGTGCATGAGATTGGCATGATGCTGGTACTTAGCATGCTTTTTGACATACTCACAATAGTATTTTTCCATAGTGGGCCAATAATAGCCCATTATTAAGATGCGCTTAATGATGGCCATTCCACTGAAATGCCCTCCACATGTACCATCGTGAGCTTGTGAAATTGCCCAAGATGCTTCTTGGGGCTCAAGACAACGGAGTAGTACCCCATCATATTCTCGTCTATAGAGGATTTATCCTAACAAAATGTATCTTGCTACTTTCTATTTAAATTTCTGCATTTCAGGATGTGATAGACCTAGTGGTACCATTCCTAGTCTTAGGAAATCCCATAGTTGGGATAGCCAATCCTGATAAGCTACAACCTCTATAGAAAATATGGCCTGCTCCTCTTGTGTTCCACTAGTGAAAATAGATTTAGAAATGACCCTGTGATGTATAGTTGTGCCACATTCCGTAGGACCCTAGGAGAGCAAAGACCCCCAAGGTGTCGTTCATAAGAAATCTCTAGATTCAAAGGACAAATCTTGACTTGGTTCAATGTTGATCATGTTGACTGATTCTTGATTGTTGAAAGATTCACGGTGTATTGCTAGGTGCGAAAGCACTTTTACATGAACAGTTGTAAAATCAGCAGATGGATTCTAAGGGATTAATGATCCCAAAGAGGCCATGGTGTCTGTAAATCTTTTTGATGTACAAGGGATTGCCTTGATGTCATACCATTACAGCCAAGCTAGGTAGGTGTCAACAAGTTCCTTGTATGTCTTTAGGATTGGGCACTTGCATTGGAATATTCCTTTGACCTAGTTTACTATGATCAAGGAGTCACCAAAATTATTTAATCTTTTAATACCCATTGCTATGGTTGTTTGAAGTCCCAAGATCAAAGCCTCATATTTTGTATTGGTGTTTGTGCAAGGTAAGTCTAGTTTGAATGATAAGGGCAATGGAGCATCGTGCGGTGTGATAAAGACAATCCCTATTCCACCCCCTTGTTTACATTTTGAACCATTGAAGAATAATGACATGCATCTCTCGTTCTTAGGTTCTTCAAGTTCGAGCGGATATGACCATGCAAAGACTGCATCATTAGGTAACTCTATGGTGATAGGCTTGCTTTCTTGAAGAGGTGCTTCTGCTAATTGATCAACTATGACTTGTACTTTGATGGAATTTTGGCTTATGAACTCTAGATAAAATTCTGTCAACAACATGATCCACTTTGCAGTATGCGTATTGTGATATGTATTTCTCATCATGTACTGTAAAGGGTTTTGTTTTGATATAATGTAAGTCGTATGGCTCAACATATAGTGTCGCAACTTTCAAGTTGCAAAGACCACTACTAGACACAACTTTTTAACATATGTATACCATAGCTCATAACTCACCAAGGTGTGACTAATGTAATATACGGCTTGCTCTCTATCTTGTGCATTCTTTTGGGCTAGCATGGTACCCAATATGAAATCAGTAGCTAATATATATAGCAGGAATGGTGTGTCTGGCCTTGGTGGAGCCAGTACTGGCGGTGTTTCCAGTTAGGTTTTGATATCTATAAAATTTTTATGGCATTCTTCATCCCAATTAAAAGGGACTTCCTTAATTGCGTAATGAATCATTTGATGGATGTTATTTTGCCTTGTAGGTTTCTTAACTCCCTAATGTTGATAGGAATGGCCATTTCTAGTATATCCTTTACTTTCATAGGATCGACCTCAATGCCTCTCTTAGAAACAATGAATCCCAAAAGTTTGCAAGAAGTTACACCAAAAATGCACTTCTTAGGATTCAATCTAACGTTGTGCTTGACGAGGCGATTAAAGACTTTTCTAAGGACTTCGGTATGCTCTTGCCGCAACAAAGATTTGCCTATATGTTTTATGATGTGCTTTATGATGTAATGATGGATGATTTGGTGTATATGTTATGTGTATCGTCCCAAAATTTTTGCACCCTTTCCTTCAGGCTAAAGGATCTACGCCCGAAATGGGGATGCGAGAAGGATGGGATGGTACCTTAGACTGAGATGCCCTTTGAACGTCATGCCTCTCGGGGGAGGGGTATTAAGGTGATTTTTTGACAAATGGTGGGGTTCACCAGGAAACTTTTAGTGGCAGTCTCCATGCCTGGGTTGGGAATGAGTTTGATGTGTTCAGTGTTATCTTTAATCATTCAAGTCCTAGGTTTGGCCAAATGAATCTAAGTTATTCTATTATGAAATGCTGATTAAATGAGTACAAAAAATAGAATTAAATGTAAAATGCAAAAAATATGCTAGATGAGAGAAACCATACCTGAATTCGGATGTCTGATGGAGGTTCTGATTTTTGAAGCAGTCCAGATCATCTGGAATTTGACAGTATCATCTGAGATCTGATAGGATCATCTGAGATCTGATGAATTCGTTCGACGACTTCGTCAGAGACCTACAATCACAGAGATAGATGTGAAATACAAAGAATACAGCTATGCTAATAAAGGAAAATGATATAAAATGACAATATAGATGTTAAGATGATATTTGCAAATAGAAATGCAAGTAGATTATCCTGTTTTAATGCCTAATCATGACTTTATTATGCACTTAAACTACATGGGTGAGCTCCAAAATGCAGAATAACAAGAAATAGCAATAAATGTAACTGGATGCAGAATAAAATAGCAGAAAAGAATAGGAAAAACACAAACTCTAGGCATTGATTGCCCCCAATGTTGTCTGTAGTCGAAATCATCTCAAATTTGGCGTGATCGTCCAAGATCATACCGGATCGTCTGCGATGATCTGAGCTTGCTCTGGCTAAAGAATAACAGAGTTCCTACAAGAGAATTTAGAAGGGACGAAAGCAAATAACAGTCTAAGCTACTATAATGCGTGTAGAATTTGATTTACAGAGAATTTTAGCCAGGGGAAGTCAAGGTGGGGAGCCTAAGATTAAATAGGCATAGGAGGGAGGTTAGGAGGTTGGATATTATCCTAATCTAGGAGATCTCCAACGAGGAGGGTCTCTAACGGTGTAGATACGCTTCTGCCCAGATTAGAGACGACGTTGAAACAAAGGCTAATTTTGAAAAATCAGTTTTGGGACAAAATCATCTGGAAGTTCTGCTCTAGACGAATCCATCTGATCTGAGGCGATATTGTCTGATCGGCGATGATATCATCCAATGGTCACAACAAATCCTAAAAATGGCACGAAAAATTGGGAGAGCGGTTTAACAGGCGGTTAACGGGCGATTTGGGATTAAAATTCAAATTTGAATTATTACTAAGGTTATTTTAATTATTTACTGAGGTTTAACTGCGCCAATTTTAGGGTGCTACATTTTACCCCCTCTTTAGCAAATTTTTTGAAGAAAATGCAATAAAGACGAGTTCTCTCGCTTTACAAGAAAGCAAAAATTTATTTCCAATTTTAGGCGACGATTCTAGGTCGAATCGTACGACAGCTTACTATGGTGCCCCCTCCGTGTTTTTACCTAAATCGAATGTTTGAGGTAAAAACGTGGAAAAGCAAAATTTTTAATTGTTGTTAATTTGTGTTTGAATAAAATTAAGAAAATAGGGGAAAACCCTAATTCATTTGTTTACTATTCATTTTTCTGGTTTCTAGAGCTCTACAAACAAGATGGTCGAGACAGCGCACAGATCGACAGAGGTCCGGCACGGGCTACGGGTAAGGATCTAGACTTTAATCTAGCATGCTTTAATTTGAATTTATGTGCTTTTTAGTTGAATTTTGAGCAATTTTTTATCATCGTGGCCATTTTTGGGCCATCGACTTCATCGGGACGAAATCATCCTGATTTCATTGAAATCATCTCGATATCGTCGAGTTCATCTATAGGCGAAATCAGCGATATGGGGACGATTTTGTCCAATATGGAACGATTCCCTATTGCAAAATCAGAGATGATTTAGTCCTATTAGGGACAAATTTTCTCAAATTTAGGATGATATAATCCAATGGTGGATAATATCATCATTTGTATAAAATTGAACTGATTTTACTTGCATTTAATGAATTTTTAATCACTGTACATTAATGATTTTTATTGTTTTGTTGTTTATGTTGCAGAGGGGATTACTAAAGAGCCGAGAATGGAAATACGGGGGTCTACAGGATGACTTGGACGCTCTAGACTAGGAAAAGCGAGATCGACTGATAGAGGTCGGCTTGCAACATGTGGCAAAAATGCCACAAGTATCGATAGACATGGGGCTATTGACAGCCCTAGCAGAGAGGTGGTATCCAGGTTCTTCATGCTTTTAGTTACCGATAGGGGAGATGACTCCCACACTAGAGGACGTATGGAGGATTTTGATGATCCCCATACAAGGATGGCTAATGACTCCTACGGCCAATCAAGGCCACGCGATGATGCGACTGTGCAAAGATCCGAGCTTTGCCTTGGAGAAGGGCGGAGTGAATATCGGGTCGCTACGATAGATGCCTGGGGCATCTAGACTGACACAAGTTTTGGTAGGGATAGTAGGTGGTCTATTGCTATGCCATCAGAGTGGATGTAGACTACTATGGGTACTGACAGACGTGGTCTATGACATGCGAGATCATGGATATAGGTTTTCCTAGAGGAGCTTTTTACTGTGTCGGTTGTACAAGATCCTGCATGGGGTCATGTACAAGGGCGGTTGATGTCTAGTCATCACATCTCTACTACAAGTTTGGTGCTAGGAGCACATTATAGTTCGAAGGCCAATAGGGCTTCCTTTGATAGGGGTTGACGAGGAGAGGCCTCAAGTTTTCTACTGGTGGCTCTAGAGAGGGTCACAGCGGCGGATAGATCTGCCAATGTCCCAAAGACTACTATATGATCTCGTCTCCGACCAGATCACTTGGAGGCCATGGAGGGAACATCCAAGGTGGGAAGAAGACAGATAAGAGCTGGCTCACATCAGGAAAATCTACTAGCTTAGGATGGAGCAGGGAGATGTGGAACTCCATCGCTACGACCAAGTTTTGAGATATTTCGGTCTACAGCAGGAGATCCCATCTCTTAGGGACTATGAGTTCTCTTAGACTGTTTGGGATAACATGACACTTAGCAAGGCTCCAGACATGTAGCATTTTTGGAGTTAGGACACAGACGATGCTCCCATTTAGCTAGTGGGTGGGGACGACGCAGGGGTAGCTGAAGGCTATGATGCCTGGTATACAGGCATCCACCCTCCTCGGATGACGAGGGCTCAGGGTATGATACACGTGGTTGTGCATCGAATGGGGAGGTGGTGCCAGGAATCCATTGAGGTGGCACAGGGTCATGAAGGGAGGGAGCAAAGGAGGCCATCAGTGCAGCATAGGCCATGGCGATAGGAGAGGAGGGAGGAGATACCCCCTTCTCCATAGAGAGAGAGGCCACCATCGCCTGATAAAGGCAAGGGTGTGGATGTAGGAGAGAGTAGTGAGATGGCTACTCTTCGGGTGGAGAATGTTCGTCTCCAGGCTCAGGTGCAGACCTTGCAGGATGAGGCTACGCAACATCGATATGAGGCCATATGGCACTGAGATGAGGTGACACGACTCAGGGGTGAGGTTACATGGAATCGAGATGAGGCCACACAACTCAGAGATGAGGCCACATGACTCAGAGATGAGGTTGCACGTATCAAAGCATGGAGCGAAGGGGCGAGCACTCGAGATCTAGCATGGTCTATTGCTCAGATTGTGTTCTACCAGGGGATGTACTACCTGGTGGTGCCAGCGAAGCAAAGGGTAGCACTACCAGCTCATTTTACAGAGCCTATCGTGGTGGGGTCATCTAGGACATCATCATGATCAGCATCATGGACTCATAGCACCACACGGACTACAATGGGGCCACCTCCTCCATGTCAGGGTGAGAGAGGAGATGAGGCTAAGAGCTCGAGGGGCTCTCAAGGCTAGCCGCTACAGACTGCACTGCATAGATTGTATATATTGTTTATTATTTTTGATAGAGGATTGAGTATGCCGAGATACAGATTGTGGCCTACCAATCCAGTTGTGCGATGATGTACCTGATTTTGTTGATATATATATATGATATTTTTCTATTGATGATATGACTTGTGTCTTATGTTTGTATGATGCTTTAATGTTTTGATTTGATTGTTTGATGATTCATGTAATTATGTCATTTAAAAATATTATGATTTGATATCATGCTTTAAAATTTAAATGAAAGAATCTGGTATGAAACAAATTGGTTGTTTGTGGTGTGATTTGATAAAAAATAAAAGGGACTTTTAACAATAATTTCAAAGGACATTGTCGCTATTTACATATCATGGAGTCATCGCTCACTAGGTCGTCAAGATAATCCCAGTATAGAAATGTTGTTAAAAGTAAAAGAGTGCTTAAGAGACTGTCTTAAGACTTTATGTTGTGATGATGAAAAATGGTGATAATGATGATTTGTTTTCAGATTTCCATGAAAATATTATGCATAAAAAAATGATTTTTGCTAGGCATCAATTCCTAAGTGTGATAAAATTTGTGAATAATTCCCTAGGAATTATACCATCATTGCAAAATTGAATGTTGACATAATGACATGAAATAGAAATAGTGTTCATTTTTTTTAAAGCATAATTGTGTAACATAATGATTTAAGTCATATGTTTTTATGATTTAAATAGATGGGAAAATAAAATTAAAATAATGGTTTGCACTAGGCATAGAATATTTAGGTATAGACTTATACCATCATCATGAAATCCAAAAAAATAAATTGATATAATATTTTTATTGCACGATTGATTTTTGATTTTGAAAATAAATAGAAAATTTAAAGATGAGGACTTGCGCTAGGCATAAAATTCCATTTTAGGTTTTGGAACTATACCATCGTCATGGAAGTCAAAAGGTATTTGATAATTGTGACTTTATTGCATATTTTGAAAGAAATTTAGATCCTTTTTGAAAAAATGCATGTAGTTATCTCTATACTAACACTTTGCTCAAGTAAGAAAATGAAATTATTCCAGACAATTTGCATAAATATTTTAAATTATCTCAAAGACAAAAGTTAGATTTATAAGGAATCCCATGTGCATATGTCAGTTCATTTCCGATCTTGATTTATCATAATGATACACAAAATATCTCAAATACAAATGTGTGTGCAATTGTATTGTTCACTTACCAGTTTTGAGCAAGATACTTTGATACAAGTGATTTGAGTTAACCAAATAAATGTTCATTGACCATGATTTATATGCATATAACCATACTAGACTACTATGTAAGTCGGGTTATCAAGAGCTAGCTAATCCATAAGCAGACATAGGTCTGTACAAAAGAAGGTCGCTAATGTGACAGACATATCACCACGCTAGGAGTTACCCAAGGCCAAGCGGGTTGGGCACAAACCACCTGTTATGGGGCTTACCTCACAGTTTTTGAATAATTGAGAATTCCAGGGATTCAAGCTCATCAACCCTTCTTTTCTTTTCAATGGGTAGGGAAAAGGGATTTTATTGCTTTTGCTTTGGCTTTTTCTTTTGATATTTTTATTTTCTTTTTATTTTCTTGTCTTTTTTCTTTTTGCTTTTGTAGTTTTGCTTTGATATTTGAGATAATGCTGAAATAATGCTGAGATAATATAAAATAATGCTTCTTTTTCTCATGATTTTGCTTGATTTTTCTTTTTTTTTCTTTTTGCTTCCTATTCTAGGGATACTTGCTCGGATTGGCTGTAGAGCAAGGGATTTTTATTCTGGGTAGGGGTGAGCTTGTCCTTTTGTCAATTCTCAAAGATTCTAGACCATGTGCATGATAGGATAGCTGGGGAAAATTTTCGCTCAAGAAACCACTTCCACTATGTAGCATAGTGTTGAAATTGCAAATGAAATCATTTTATTGTGAAAGGATATGCTTTGGTTTAAGTAAATAACAAGATCAATTCTCTATGTTCAAAATTTGTTTAATTCAACATGTGGACTTTGATATAAGAGAGATTAGTAATCATGCCAGATAAAATCAAGATTTTATTCATGTGTTTGTGAAATATGAGGGATTCCAAATAAATGCTAATTTATCCGAAATAATATGAAAATATAACTGCAATATTTCAAGAATTCAACAAGTGTAATAAATAACAAATGTTTTTGAAGATTTTGATGTTTTTATATGTTTTTTTTATATATTTCATATTTTTTGTTATTTTGTGTATGATTTTAGAGAATGAATAATATTGATGTTTGTTTCTTTTATATGTTTTATAAAAACTAAAGTAATATGCAAAATATATACAAATGACGAAATAACCAAATTTTATGCATAATAGCGTTTAAGATGCATAATTTTCATGGGTTCTTTAAGGTCTTTACCATCTAAGGTATCTAATTTGTATGCTCCCAATCCAAATTTAGCAGTGATAATATATGGTCCAAGCCAGTTGGGCTCAAATTTACCTTTAAGGTCATTAGTAGCGTTAGTATTTTTTTGATTTTATTTTAAAACAAGGTCACCGATCTCAAAGGATCGATGATGAACTGTCTTAGAATATGATCTTTTAAGCTTGTTTTGGTAGGCACGAAGATGCTCCAAAGAATTGATGCGCTTTTCATATAAGAGTTCCAGCTGGCTGAGTCTGCCAGTACGATATTCATCTCCTACTTCAGTATCTTGAAGTAGTAGAGCCAAAGAAGGAACTTCTAATTCAAATGGAAAAATGACTTTAGTGCCCTAAACCAAAACAAAAGGTGAAGTGCCTGTGGGAGTGCGAACACTAGTTCGATATGCCCACAAAGCAGGATATAATTGAATATGCCAATCGCGACCAGATTTATTGACCAATATTTTAAGGATTTTAATTAATGTTTTATTAGATGCTTATGCTTGGCCATTACCCTGAGGATAATAGGGAGTGGACCAACGGTGTTGAATTTTATATTTTTGACATAATTTCTTAACATATTTATTTTTTAAACAAGTTCCATTATCCGAGATAAGATTTGTAAGAATTTCGAACCTACAAATGATTTGATTAAAAATAAACTTGGATACTTGAGTTCCAGTGCAGGAAGCTAAGGGCATAGCTTCAACCCACTTCATAAAATACTCAGTGGTGGTTATGATGAATTTGTGTCCATCAGATGACACAGGATTTATTTTTCCAATGATGTCTAAGCCCCACTTTGAAAAGGGCCAAGGAGATGAAATAGCCTACAGTTCTTGTGCAGGGGCATGGACAAGGTCAGCGTGCTTCTGGCACTTGTCGCAATGGTGCACATAATCATGTGCGTCATTCTCCATGGTAGAAAAAAAGTATCCTATCCTAAGGAGTTTCTTAGCAATGGCGCTACCACTAAAGTGTACCCCACAAGAACCATCGTGGGCTTCACTCAAAGCTGATTTGGATTCTTCTAGATTCAAACATCTCAGTAAGATACCTTCGAAATATCTCCTATATAATGTATTGCCAATTATTACGAAGCGACTGGCTCGTCTATGTAATAACCGGCATTGGTTTCTATTAGAACCTTCAGGGAAGGTCCCATTTTGAAGAAAATCAAATATATCTGTGTACAAAGGTTCAGGAGTAGTTTCGTTGATTAGAAACACATCCAAAGGTTCTAAGCATGACTTATTTGAAGCGGGTTCCTGGAGTCGATGAATAATGATGGTGGCATACTCGTCATCTAACTCCAAGGGTAGAAGATATGTAGCTACAGCCATAGCGTTAGCCACACAGTTGCTAGTTCTAGGAATAACTTCTAAGGTAACTTGGTCAAATAAAGATATTAACTGTAAAACATATGCTTTATATGGGTGCAATTTATCATATTTGGTCTGATTAACATCATTAATTTGATTTATAACAAGTTGAGAATCACCAAAAACTAATAGATGTTTAATTTTTAGCGCCAAGGTGGCTCGTAATCCAAGGATTAGAGCCTCATATTCAGCAGTGTTATTAGTACAAGAAAATGCTAATTTAAAGGACAAAGGGATAATGTGCTTTTGTGGAGATATTAAAATAATACCTGCACCAACCCTGCTCATGCATCGGGCTCCATCAAAGTATAGGGACCATTTTTTAGCATGGTCTACCTCTAGTTGAAGGCATTCATCAGGAAACTCAATGATGAGGGGATGAGTAGACTCTAAGGGTGTAGCAGCTAATTGATCTGCTATGATTTGACCCTTAAAAAAATTTTGTCCTATAAATGTGAGTTCAAACTCACTTAGAGCAAGAACCCATTTCGCTGTGCGACCTGATAAATAAGGTCGAATCATGAGATATCGTAAGGGATCAAATTTAGCAATGACATACGTTTTTTGACTGAGCATATAATGGCATAATTTTTGTGTAGAAAATATGACTGCTAGACATAGTTTTTCTAATGCTGTGTAGCGGGTTTCATAACTGATTAAAGTTCGGCTAGTATAATAATTAGCACGTTCTCTTTTCTCATCAATTTGAGCTAACATAGCTCCTAAAGTAAAATCTAAAGCTAAAATATATAGGATAAATGGGCGATCAAATCTAGGCGGTGAAAGAACAGGTGGGTTAAGGAGGTATTATTTGAGGAATTCAAATGCCTCCTTACATTCATTGTCCCAATGAAAAGGGACATCCTTCTTAAGAAGCTTAAGAAAGGGACCAGTTTTGTCTGCCAGCTTATCGATGAAGCGATGGATAGCTTGAAGATTACCTTGTAAACTTCATAACTCAAATATATTTGTAGGTGCGGGCATATCAGTGATAGCCACAATCTTGAGAGGGTCGATTTTGATACCACGTAAAGAAACTATAACCCCCAATAATTTACCGGACTTGACTCCGAATATACATTTGGCTGGATTTAATCGGATAAGGTATTCTCTTAACCGATTAAATACTTTTCTCAAATCATCTAAATGATCATTCTCATTAATAGAATGAGCTATAATATCGTCTACATAATCATGTAGGATATCATGCATCATATCATGAAATATATAAGTCATAGCTCGTTGATATGTTGCACCTACGTTCTTTAAACCAAATGGCATCACTTTCCAAAAAAAGGTACCCCAGGGGGTAATAAAGGTTGTTTTAGCCTGATTTTTAGGAGCTATCCTGATCTGATTATAACCGAAAAATCCATCCATTAGGGATATCATTCCACTCCCAGTAGTAAAATCAATGATTTAATCCATGTTGGGAAGAGGAAAATCATCTTTAGGGCATGCAGCGTTAATATCTCTAAAGTTTGTGCAAACCCTAACTTTGGTAGCTTCTTTCTTGGTTATTGGAACTACATTCGAGATCCATTCAGCATAATCAATAGCTTGTATAAAAACAACATTTAAGAGTTTTTCTAACTCTCCTTAGACTAGCAAGGCCAATTTGGGATGCATTTTTCTAAGTTTTTGTTTAACTGGTTTAGCATCCGGATGGACTACTAGGTGATGCATGACTACAAAAGGGTCTAAACCTGGCATATCTTCATATGTCCAAGAGAAGACATCTTCATATTCTTTAAGAAATGCAATGTATTTATCTTGTTTTTCTTGACTTAATTCTGATCCAATATTGATTATGTGAGGATTATCCTCGGTAACAATGTTAACTTTTATAAATTTTTCTACCTCCATGTGTAGATCTCTTTCAAAATTAGGTGGGGCGGGTGATACGCCCAATTCTTGTAATTCTACCAAGGTTAACTTGGATAATTCATCTTGAGGAGTTGTGGCCTCAAGGTGGGCTATATTAGGTATAGAGCCATCAAAATAGAAGTCGTTGTGTAACAACTCTTCAATGGAGACATCGTGAAAGATATCTCCCTCCAGCTCATCGTCAGAGTCAGCAATCATCTCAGGGTAATCTATGGATAGCATATTACATGTAAATGATTTATTTGCGAGACACAAAGCCTCACGTTTATCCAAATAATATTGATAACATATGAGTTGATCATCATCTTCAAATGGGAAGGGCTGATCCTTACTAGGAAATAGACCCACACCACATCGGGCAGGCCATGGTTCTACTTCAAAAGGATCTTTCATACCATCTTGGAGAGGTCCCAAACCTTTCCCTTTATATCCCATTTTAAGCATGATAGGTTTAGCTTTAGTATACTCATTAGTAAAACAACATCGAGCATATCCATCATAATGAGTTTTAATGTTTCTGGGTATTCTACCTCAGTCATATCCCTTATAAATAAAGGCACAACTCCCGACTTGGTAGGTACTTCCCATAGGCTGTGGGAGGCCCAAGGTATGAGGAGATGGCGACAAATTATTTAGAATAAGGGAATCTTGCATAAAAGCATTTTTTTTTTTTATATAAGAATTTTAGTTAAATCAAGTAAGAGCTCGTCAGAAAGAGTGTAAGAGGTAGAAGGATCATTCCCTATATCTTTTGATGTGGATGATATGTCTTTGGTATATGTAGAAAATGTAGAGGTGTCAATAAATGAGTCTATAGGTTTTGATATTATGGGAGTGAAACATGAAGAATTGGTTGTGGGTTTAAGATTTTTCTGAGGTTCCAATGTAGTTTGTTTGGAAGATGGTTGAGTTATAGATAAAGGTGGAATTGATGGAGAAAATGTAGATGAAGTTACGAGTGTGTGTTTCACACGTTTAGAAGAAAAATGATAATTAGGATGTGTGGATGATAGAGCAAGGCAAAATTGAACTCCAACAGGTTTCTGCCAAAGCACACATATCAAAGGGTCTAGGATCACCATGAATAGTGACCAATTGATTTTTAAATTCGAATTTAACACACTAATGTAAAGTTGATGGGACAGCCCGCATTGCATTGATCCAAGGGTGACCCAAGAGTATATTGTACGATGTTGGGCAATGTACAATAAACACGGTCGTATCTAAGGTTCTCGGACCAACTTGCAATGGGATGGTGATAACTCCACACGTTTCTTATGTTTCATCATTGAAAGCTTTTATGATCATGTCAGTTTTTTTCATTTCATCACTTCTAAACCCAAATCTTTGGTAGAAGTCAAAAGTGCAAATGTTTAGAGATGAACCATTATCAATCAAGACCCTTTTGACTGCTACATATCCTATTAGGGCAGTAATATATAAGGGGTTATCCTTATGTAAACTGTGTTACGGTATATATCTATCTCAAAAGTCAATACAATCAACTTCTCGAGTAATTATAGTATTGGTCATGGCTTCAGGTCGAATATCTTGTGGGACCATCATTTGGCTTAATGTGAGCATCAATTCATCTCTATGTGTACGAGAAAATCTCAAAAGGTCCAAAAGAGAAATTCGAGTTGTTGTATTGTTTGATAGTTGCTCATTAATGTTATAAGGAGGTTTAGGTTGAACATTAGAAGCATGATTTCCTTTATTAGGGACTTTCAAAAAAAATGGAGCCGATCCATCATTCTGGTTTTGTTCTTGTTGAGAATTTTGAGCTTGTTGTCTAGTAATAGCTCCAATGGTACCTACAATATTATTTTGCGGATGATGAATGGGTCTTGGTCTAGTATTTATAGCTTGTTGATTAGAAAGTAATTGATGAGAAGAAGGTCTAGGGTTGACTCTTCTTGGAAATGGTTCTTCTGGAATCATAGAATTTGTAATAGGTTGAATAGCATCTGATTCATCTTCAGAACTATTCGATTGATTTGATGTGATTTCTATGTCACTTTCAGTTTCATATTTTGTATCACTAAAATCAGGAGTTTGAATATTATGTAGAGGCCTGGTCGTGACCAAGGATAAAGTTGTGTCAAATATTTGTTGATCATGAGTAGGTAAATGTCCACTAATGGTTCCTACATATTGGGTAGGAGGGGGAACATTATGATGCTCAATTTGATTGGCCACCTCTTTACCATGTTTCAGTAAAGGATGTTGAAATATGTCTAACGATTGATTGGCATTCTGATTTTTATTTTGGGGGATGTTCTTTTGAGCATTATTAGGAGGATTTTGTTTAGGTTGGAAAGCTTGTACCTCCATTTCATTATTATCAATCAAGTCTTGTAATTTATGTTTCAATATTTTACAAGATTTTGTAGAGTGTCCAGGTCCTCTATGGAAATCACAGTGTAAATCAGCTCTATATTCGAGTATAGTTGGATCAGGTTCTCGAATATTAGGTAATTGAATCAAACCTCTTTTGAGTAATTGGGATAGAATAGTTGATAGTGGCTGATTCAATCTAGTAAATTCCCGAGGAGGTTTATCAGGAGGTTTCAATATAAATTTCTTTGTTGTCTTTGTTGTATTGATATTAGCAACATTTATGCTGTCAGTGACTCCATCACCTACAACTTGTTTGTTTTTATATTGATTTTTGGATGTTTTCTCATCATCTTTCTTCTTAAGCTGACCTCTCCTAATGAGAGCATCCTCCACTGTTCGAGCTAAGTCTATAGCCTGATCGAATGTGGTTAAGGTGGTAGTTGATAACTCATAGGATATTTGTTCTTGCAAATTATTAATGAATATGTCCAAAATTTCCCTATAAGGTAGCACAAAATGCAGTTTTCCTGTCAACTGCCTCCATCTAGCTAGGAAATCAGCAAAGCATTCATCTTTGTCTTATTTTAAGTTGTATAAATCTTTAATGGTCACGTGCCTTTCGATGTAGGCACTAAATTGATGGACAAATGACTCAGCTATTTCTTCAAAATTCCTCAAAGAATGGGTGGGCAATTGATAGTACCACTCTAATGCCATTCCTCATAAAATTTTGGGGAACATTTTTAGTAATAGCAAGTCATCATGTGATATATCATGATATGCTATCCTAAACATACGAAGATGCTCTATGGGATCTTTAGTTCCTTTGTATATAGGCAGGACAGGCATAGGAAAGTGTTTAGGATATGGCTATGCTACAACTATAGGATCCAAAGGCTGACTACACATCTCTCGATAATTGTAAGAGGGACGATAGGGATCTAGCTGGTCCATTCGGGAAGCTAACTGCTTCACCATGGCTTCCAGATTACCAGTTTTCCCACCATATTGGTTTAGTGGAGCATAAGTATGGGATTTGTGAGTATATGATTGCATGACATAGGGATTAGATGCTATATTGCTATTGTGTAAAGTGTTGGTAGGAAGGGTTTTGTGAAGAAGGTTTGAAGTAGTATTATGTTGTATACCAGATTGTTGAAAATTGATGTTTGGATTAGTTTTGGGCTTTTTTTGATTTGAGGCATATTGATCAATAGTTTGGCAAAATAATGTTGTGAATGAAGGTTTCTTTTGTGTGGGAATGATTTTGGGATGAATAACAGGTTCCTTAGGATGTTGGATAACCTATTGTTTTTGCTTGTTCTAGATTATAGTGGCCATATCCGTATTGGATGGTCCCGCTTGATCACTTTCTTGGTCAACAAAGGACAAGGGATTAGTGTGTATGTTAAACATATCTTCCATGGCTGCTTGAGTGTCACTAATTTGTCCTCTATCAATACGAACTGCCATATTAAGAGCACCAATATTATTATTGAGGAATTTCCAAAAATGATCCATGTTATCAAAAGTAACAGTTTCGTCTAGCAACATTCTAGGGGATGATGATCCTTCCTCTTTAACATTTTCTTCTTGTTCATTTTCTATAGCAAGCTCATCTTCAGGCTGTTCTAGAGTTCCTCCTTCCGGAATTGGATCCTTAGGAAGGGCATTTGATTTTTTTGTTTTCTTTCCTAACCAATCTTCTTCTTCTTCTTCAGTTTGTTTACCATTCCTAAGTTTAGTCATTGTGCTTAAACTTAGATTTCAGCAAATATATATATTATATATATATATATATATATATATATATATATATATATATATATATATATATATATATATATATATATATATATATGCAACAAACTTGAGAGGTATATATTTTAATTATATACCTACTATAATATTTTAAAGAATTTTTTTTTGATTTTTGGTTATTATATTTTGTTTTTGTCTTTGTGTTTTTTTTTTTCTTTTATGTTTTTATAACAATATTATAAAGATAAAAAACAACACACTAAATGCAAGAAATAATAAAAAGAAATAATCTAGTTTTCTATAAACAATTTATGAATATCATTAATGGGATCAAGTTCTTCAGGTGTCATAAAATGTTCTTCTTCAAATTGGAAATTTTCTTTCAAGAATTTGATAAAAAGTGCTATAGTGATATTATCTGTTTCAGATTCAGATTAGTAGAAATAAAGCTCATGGCAATACTCTCGATATAACACAGCTCTAGGAACTCTCCTCCACCTTTCGCTATCTATAAGAATGACCTCTTGATCTTTAACACGTCCTAGGAATTGGTGTACAACAGCTACGTTCTCGATGTATTCCTCGAAGGTGTACAATTCTGAAGACACAAGAGCTCTCCTATAAGCTAACCACCTATAACAAGCTCTATGAAGTTCATGATAAAAAATGAGTTGATGAGGATCCAGGATTCTATCTAGGACAAACCTCTTGATTTGTTTAAGTTCTGTTGACCTAGATGAAATGATACCTAGTCTCCTATCAAGTTCGTCCCATAAAATTTGGTTTCTATCTGTCTCAGGCACACTAAGCACAAAATTAATTTCTATGGCTACTAATTGGTTCTCAACATTTATGGTAACAGGTAGTCTTTTCTTATGAGCTACCATCTAAACATGATATACAACCTAGTAGTTTTCTACTGATTTTAAATGCATCTATTTTTTTTTCTTTTTGCTTTTGTTTTCATAAGGTTTTAGTTTCACGTCGGGTTCACCAAAATGTATCGTTCCAAATTTTTCGCACCCTTTCCTTCAGGCTAAAGGATCTGCACCCGAAAGGGAGATGCGAGAAGGATGGGACGGTACCTCGGACTGAGAGGCCCTTTGAAGGTTGTGCCTCTCGGGGGAGGGGTATTAAGGTGATTTTTTGATGGATGGTGGGGTTCACCAGGGAAATTTTAGTGGCAGTCTCCACGCCTAGGTTGGGAATGAGTTTGATGTGTTCAGTGTTATCTTTAATCATTCAAGTCCTAGGTTTGGCCAAATGAATCTAAGTTATTCTATTATGAAATGCTGATTAAATGAGTACAAAAAATAGAATTAAATGTAAAATGCAAAAAATATGCTAGATGAGAGAAACCATACCTGAATCCGGATGTCTGATGGAGGTCTTGATTTTTGAAGTAGTCCAGATCATTTGGAATTTTACAGTATCATCTGAGATCTGACGAATTCATCCGACAACTTCGTCAGAGACCTGCAATCACAGAGATGGATGTGAAATACAAATAATACAGCTATGTTAATAATGTAAAATGATATAAAATGACAATATAGATGTTAAGATGATATTTGCAAATAGAAATGCAAGTAGATTATCCTGTTTTAATGCCTAATAATGACTTTATTATGCACTTAAACTACATGGGTGAACTCCAAAATGCAGAATAAAAAGAAATAGCAATAAACGTAACTGGATGCAGAATAAAATAGCAAAAAAGAATAGGAAAAACACAAACTCTGGGCACTGATTGCCCCTAATGTTGTCTGTAGTAAATCATCTGTAGAGTACGAAATCATCTTGAATTTGGTGTGATCGTCCGAGATCGTACCGGATCATCTGCGATGATCTGAGCTTGCTTCGGCTAAAGAATAACAGAGTTCCTACAAGAGAATTTAGAAGGGACAAAAGCAAATAATAGTCTAAGCTACTCTAACATGTGTAGAATTCGATTTAAAAATAATTGTAGCCAGGGGAAGTCAAGGGGGGGGAACCTAAGATTAAATAGGCATAGGAGGGAGGTTAGGAGGTTGGATATCATCCTAATCTGGGAGATATCCAATGGGGAGGGTCTCTAACGATGCAGACACGCTTTTGCCCAGATTAGAGACGCCATTGAAACAGAGGCTAATTTTGAAAAATTAGTTTGGGGACGAAATCATTTGGACGTTCTGCTCCAGACGAATTCATTCGATCTGAGGTGATATCGTCTGATCGGCAACAATATCATCCAATGGTCACAACAAATCCTAAAAATGGCACAAAAAATGGGGAGAGCGATTTAACAGGCGATTAACAGGCGGTTCGGGGTTAAAATTCAAATTTGAATTATTACTAAGGTTATTTTAATTATTTACTGAGGTTTAACTGTGCCAATTTTAAGGTGCTACAATATGGATGCAATGTTTTTGCAAAATGCATATTTATCTTTGCTTTAGTTGTATGCATATGACTTGTGTGATGGTGTGGTATGGATGAACCTGTATGCTTTAATCACTTAAAACATAAGGAATGCATATGATATTAACAATCTTAATGGGTGATACCACAAAAAAATATAAAAATAATCATGAATTTAACTAATCACTCTTATCATAAGAATTAATTAAGTATTCATATATGAGATGTAGTGGTGTGGAATGTACATATTTTTTTGATAAGTTTCTATAAATTAAAATATATAAAGTAGTTAGTGGCCGTCTATATACTATCAATATATATGTGGTATCTATCCTACTATATTAACACCCCCTAATTTATGAAATCTTATAAATAAATTAATGTTATGATTGATGATTTGATTTGTTGCTATATAAGAATTTTTGGGGCTTTTCTGAGATTCAAAAACTCTAGTTACCCTATCAATGATTGTGTATTGCCTAGTCAAGGCTTTTGAAAAGTAAGGTTTTTATCATGGACCTAACTACTCATTATCCCTGTGTGTGCAAATGAATATATTTAGATAGAACTCAAATATTTCCTTCAATGTTAGGCAGGATTCTTTCAGCCCATTGCTAAGATCGGGGATCCTTAAGTGTTCATATTATCCTTATGTTGGACTTAGTTGGACTATACCACTAGGCAGTATTGGTTACCTATAGCTAGCTCATCCACATTCAAAAATTGGTCTACAAAAATGCGTAGCTTTCATGATAGACATATCATCATGCATAAGGATTTCTTCTTCCAGTTTTATGAATGCTGAGAATCCTAGGGATTCAATTTCCATTCCTTTTTTTTCTTCATTTTGACTCGGGATACTTGCTCGTGTTTAGTGATGAAAATCACTGTTTATTTTGAGCAAGGCATTCTTGTAGTGATGATAATCACTATTTATTTTATTTTGTACCTTTGATTTGTACTCTAACTTTGATGTACAACTTTTTGAGAATTTTGATATTGCTTTGACTTGGGATTTTTTCTTTTTTGGTTTAAAGCAAGGGATTTCTAGGTAGGGCGAAGCTTGTCCTTTTGTCAATTCTCATAATTTTTGAACTGGTTGCATAGGGGGATAAGCAAGCATGACCTTTTTGCTTTAGACAACCTAGCTACTTTACGACTTTCATCTTTCCCTTGTACCAACTAGAATTTAGTGTTGGGATTTTGAGATATGCTAGGCTTTGTCACCACTAGACCTTGCTCTCTAATAACCAAGATGATTTTCCACAAAATTTGATAAGACCTACTAGTCTATGGTTGAATACCCGAAAAACCTTAGCATATTATGTATAGCAACAGATAATGGTTGCGTTTAAAAACACAATTACACACGTGTATTAATGGATGTAGCAAATTTGTATGGTTTATGATACGAGCTATGGCATCACTTGTAAGGTTGTGATTATGAGTTATGCGAATGTAATGGGTATGAAATTGTAATGCAATTACGTGGATGCAGGATGCAAGATGCAATTGTTTTTGTATTTTGATTAATGTGACCAAAGGGCTTATTGTACCTTTGGGGATTTTGATTTTTGACCAAGTAGTATGATTTACCCTTGTATTATTTGTATTGAATTTGACCAAGGGGCTTGGATGCTCTTGGAGCATTTGGATTGATTTTTTACCAAGTTTCTTGGATGCCCTTGGAGCATTTTGATTGAATTTTGACCAAGCAGCTTGGATACACTTGGAGCATTTTGATTTATTTGACCAAGCGGTTTGAATACCCTTGGAGCATTTTGATTGATTTTTACCAAGCGGATTGAATATCTTTGGAGCATTTTGATTGATTTTAAACCTTTTGTGTTTTTATGATTTGTTTGTATTTTGATTCTTTGCGATGTTTTTGTATTTTTGACATATTTGAATATTTTTGTGTTTTGGACATATTTGAATATTTTTGTGTTTTTATGTATAGAACGCCTTTAAGTGAAATATATTGAGAGGTTCAGGCTCTTCAACACCATCTAATGATATAAGGTGATATGCTTCGGGCCCAAATTTTTTTGAAACCATGTAAGGGCCTATCCAATTTGCCACAAATTTGTCTCATAGATGCGACGGTAAATTAGAATTTTTTTGGTTTTCTTTGAGCACAAGATCCCCAACTTTAAAATATCTTAAGTGTACTTTACTATTGTAAGGTCATTATAGACAATCTCGGTAAACATGAAGATGCTCTAAAGCATTGACTCGGCGTTCATCAAGAAGCGTCAAATGATCAAGGTGGTCTTACCATATTGTATCATCATCTATGAAGTCCTTTAATGCTATGCATAGAGTTAGAATTTCCAACTCTAGTGGCATGTTGGCTTCAGCGCTATATACTAGTGAAAATGGTGTTTCCCCAGTTGGTGTCCTTACACTAGTTCTGTATGCCCATAATGCCGGAGGCAATTGCAGGTTCCAATCCTTGTGATTGTCTTGCACCGTTTTCATCAATATGGAGACTACTATTTTGTTTGAGGCTTCTACTTGCCCATTTGCTTGGGGATAATAAGGCATTGAAAAACTATGCTAAATATGGCATTTGTTCATTAAAGCAGACATGTTTTTATTCTTGAAATATGGCCCATTATCCGATATTATTTTTGAAAGGATTCCAAAATGACTTATGATATTGTGAAGTATAAACTTCACAATCCTTGGTCCAATTGTCGATCTTAAAGGAATCGCTTCAACCCATTTAGTGAAGTACTCAGTGGACGTTATGATGAATGTGTATCGGCCTGAGGATGGGGGTGAAATCTTCCCTATCAAGTCTAGTACCCATTATGAGAACAACCATGTTTCCTGGATGAGTTGCAAGGATTGTGATGGCAAGTGCATGAGATTGGCATGATGCTAGTACTTAGCATGCTTTTTGACATACTCACAACAGTATTTTTCCATAGTGGGCCAATAATAGTCCATTATTAAGATGCACTTAATGATGGCCATTCCACTGAAATGCCCTCCACATGTACCATCGTGAGCTTGTGAAATTGCCCAAGATGCTTCCTGGGGCTCAAGACAACGGAGTAGTACCCCATCATATTCTCGTCTATAGAGGATTTATCCTAGAAAAATGTATCTTGCTACTTTCTGTTTAAATTTCTGCCTTTCAGTATGTGATAGACCTAGTGGTACCATTCCTAGTCTTAGGAAATCCCATAGTTGGGATAGCCAATCCTGATAAGCTACAACCTCTATAGAAAATATGGCCTGCTCCTCTTGTGTTCCACTAGTGAAAATAGATTTAGAAATGACCCTGTGGTGTATAGTTGTGCCACATTCCGTAGGACCCTAGGAGAGCAAAGACCCCCAAGGTGTCATTCGTAAGAAATCTCTAGCTTCAAAGGACCAATCTTGACTTGGTTCAATGTTGATCATGTTGACTAATTCTTGATTGTTGAAAGATTCACGATGTATTGCTAGGTGCGAAAGCACTTTTACATGAACAGTTGTAAAATCAGCAGATGGATTCTAAGGGATTAATGATCCCAAAGAGGCCATGGTGTCCATAAATCTTTTTTATGTACAGGGGATTGCCTTGATGTCATACCATTCCAGCAAAGCTAGGTAGGTGTCAACAAGTTCCTTGTATGTCTTTAGGATTGGGCACTTGCATTGGAATATTCCTTTGACCTAGTTTACTATGAGCAAGGAGTCACCAAAATTATTTAATCTTTTAATACCCATTGCTACGGTTTTTTGAAGTCCCAAGATCAAAGCCTCATATTTTGTATTGGTGTTTGTGCAAGGTAAGTCTAGTTTGAATGATAAGGGCAATGGAGCATCGTGCGGTGTGATAAAGACAATCCCTACTCCACCCCCTTGTTTACATTTTGAACCATTGAAGAATAATGACATGCATCTCTCGTTCTTAGGTTCTTCAAGTTCGAGCGGATCTGACAATGCAAAGACTACATCATTAGGTAACTCTATGGTGACAGGCTTGCTTTCTTGAAGAGGTGCTTCTGCTAATTGATCAAATATGACTTGTCCTTTGATGGAATTTTGGCTTATGAACTCTAGATAAAATTCTGTCAACAACATGATCCACTTTGCAGTATGCGTATTGTGATATGTATTGCTCATCATGTACTGTAAAGGGTTTTGTTTTGATATAATGTAAGTTGTATGGCTCAACATATAGTGTCGCAACTTTCAAGTTGCAAAGACCACTACTAGACACAACTTTTTGACATATGTATACCATAGCTCATAACTCACCAAGGTGTGACTAATGTAATATACGGCTTGCTCTCTATCTTGTGCATTCTTTTGGGCTAGCATGGTACCCAATATGAAATCAGTAGCTAATATATATAGCAGGAATGGTGTGTCTGGCCTTGGTGGAGCCAGTACTGGCGGTGTTTCCAGTTAGGTTTTGATATCTATAAAATTTTTATGGCATTCTTCATCCCAATTAAAAGGGACTTCCTTAATTGCGTAATGAATCGTTTGATGGATGTTATTTTGTCTTGTAGGTTTCTTAACTCCCTAATGTTGGTAGGAATGGCCATTTCTAGTATATCCTTTACTTTCATAGGATCGACCTCAATGCCTCTCTTAGAAAAAATGAATCCCAAAAGTTTGCAAGAAGTTACGCCAAAAATGCACTTCTTAGGATTCAATCTAACGTTGTGCTTGGTGAGGCGATTAAAGACTTTTCTAAGGACTTCGGTATGCTCTTGCCGCAACAAAGATTTGGCAAGTAAGTCGTCCATATAATATTCCAAGATCTTATGCATATAGTCATGGAATATGTATGTCATTGCTCGCTGATATGTGGCACCAACATTCTTGAGGCCGAATGCCATTACTTTGCAACATAGTGTTCCCCATGGAGTAATGAAAGCGGTTTTGTGTTGATATTTGGGTTTAATATGAATTTGATTGTATCCAAAAAATCCATCCATTAGAGAGAGCATCTCATGACCTACGGTGGCATCTATAAGAGCATCTATGTTTGGCAATGGGGAATGAATCTTTTGGGATTTCTCTATTCAATTCTCTGAAGTCTATGTAAATATGAACTCTTTCGTAAGGTTTACACAGGCACCATGTTAGATACCCACTCAGGGTAATAAATGGAAACTATGAAAACTACATCCAACAACTTTTGCAATTCGTTCTTTACCATCAAGGCGACGGTCGGATGTATTTTCCTTAACTTTTTCTTGACTGGTTTCTTCATGGGATCCAATGAAAGGTTGTGAATGACTAACTTTGGATCTATCCCAACATATCTTTGTAATTCTAAGCAAAAATATTTGGCCTCTCCTTTAGAAGAGGAATTATGATGGCTTGTTCCTCTGGAGATAGAATTTCTCCAAACTTGAATTTCTTTGGCTAAGTAGGATCATTACTGATGTCCACCTCAAAATTCACTTCTATAGCAATATGTGACCCATCCTCCAGCTGATGAGGCATGGGTATCAAATGAATGTCATCGATGGGATTTATAGGCCCTGTTGACTCATGATCCAAGCTAGCATGGAAGACATCATGGGCACAACCTGGTGCAAAGTGAAATGGTTGCAACATATCTTCATTAGGGAAAATATCTATAGGCTCTATGGGTGAATCAGCACGATCCCAATCAATAGCCTCTACATCAAGATGCAATGATTTGGCAGGGTCTTCTGGATTATGAAGTGGAGTGGTCAAATCAATGGAGATCATGTATATGGATGGGATGAAATCTCTAGGACCACATGGATGAAATATTATTTCAGACGTTTCCCCGTTATACCCATGATGAGGTTTTGGTGGCTTTGGGATAAATGGGTCCTCCCTATGCAACATGCGAGTGGTTGGATTCCCCCTATGCACAGACTATGGAATGGGGTCATTTTGCTCAAGGAGCTCTTGCAATGCATGTGGTGGTGGGTTAATCATGCGATGGATGGCCCCCAAGTCAATAGGTCTCCCTAAAAATCATAATCCAGGGTCCATGGCTCGAAGGGCTGCTTCTCGTACTACCAAATAGTTGACCTATTGCAAGTGGTGATGCCCTAGATACACCATTTCAGTTTCGGAGTCAAAGTTGTCATCACTTATCTAGAAACTGTTAGCATTAGTGTGCGACCCTAGGATGAGGGGTTCATGTATTGGCCCTAAGTAGGCCATCTCTGTTTCATCTTCATATTATTTTTCACTTATGAAGATACCATTGGCATTGGTGTGTGACCCTAATTTATGGGGTACGTATCTTGGGCCTAGGTAGGCTCTTTCCATTGAGTCTTCCGACTCATAGTCACTCTCATCTATTATGTATCCACTCTCATCGTGGCTAGACCAGGTAAATTTTTATGAATAATGAGGCCCATGGCAGGCCAAGCTTGTTTGTTCTTCATCATCAGTATCCTCATACCCATTTTCTTCCTCCTCCTCATTGTTGGAATATGTAATGCAACATTTTGTAAATTATTCTTACCCTAAAATATAAAGTCTAAAGAAAAATATTTGAATTAGAAAATAATTCTATTTTATGTAAAAATATTCCCACCCAATTAATAAATAAAATAAGGGTGCTAGGAATGTTTAATTTGTGGGAAAAATTTATTTCCTTTTAATAGCAAATATTAAAAAGTAACTAATCACTTTTTAATATTTGATAGATGCCACTTGTCACACATCTCAAGATTATATTGTGATAAGATTAGGGTAAAATTAGGGTTGTAGTAGAAATGCTTCTCTTTAAATAGGGGTGTTGTCTACTACATCTAGTCATATTATTATTGACTTGTGTTGTAGTTGATGTTGATGCATATTGTTGCATAACATTGAAGCATTCTTGTATTGTTGAATCATTGAGTAATATAGTGAGCTTCATAGTGGATGTTTCTCTTCTTCATTTGAAGTAGGGTTTTACCACTTAATATTGGTGTTGTGGGTTTTCCTCTTTTGTGTGTGATTGATCTTGTGGAGCATTCTTCGATCTTGGGAAGACTTTGCTTGTCCCACACTCATCCCACGAGTTGTACATATGGGGGTGTCTTTTATTGAGGGATTTGAATGATAAGTTTTTTGTGGTGATATGTTCACTGTGGCCACTTGGCTTTTATGTAGATATGTGGTTCTTATGGAATAGTAAGGGATTGAAATGGATGTCTTCTTCTAACCCCAAGTTCAATTTGTCCAAGGCTACTGCTAGAGAGTCATCATGACCTTCAATATAATAGCCTAACCCAAACCTGTCAGTGGGGAGTTGATATTGTGGCTCATATGGCTACCTATGCCCCTGCTCATATATACCAATACCATAGCCATGCCAATGGCAGCGTTCAAAGTAGCTAGGAGAAAACTTGGGGTTAGAGAGGTAACGAACATTAACTATAAATAATTCATCATGATCCTCCTCTACATCTAATGATTTATGGGCACAGTCTAGGTCAGCATATATGAAATTGGTTTGGTTTTGAGGGATTCCAAGTGGCATCACTGTCCCCACTGGTGATCTCAATTCCTTAGGTTTTCCCATGTCTTGAGCGGACTCAATGATGAGTGTGAATGTAATGTTCTACATCGGGTATTCTCCAATACCTATGCTTTCAAAATGTATCAATGCATGTGATGTGGATGATCCTACGGATGATACTGGCAGGGTGGGATGGAAATCACTATCCTCATTGTGATCTTAAATATCTTCTTCTTCCATAGGATTTAGTATTTTTGCAATTCCTATAATAGGCACTTCTTCAGGACTTACTTTCTCGACTAAGGGTGCCTTTAGCTTTTGGTTGTCTTTGGCTTTAGACGTTGATGGTACTTTAGAAGCGTTGACTATTTTGATTTTATCAGGAGGTGTTGATGTGCATAGGTATCTTCTTACCCCTTTGCCCTTATTATCCAACATGGTTGGAGATGAAGGTTCTATGTACAAGTGAGTAGAAGGAATCACAAATTCTCCTGGAAAGTCCACCTGATGGACGTATTTAAATGGCTCTTCATTAGCCAAAACCACATAGACCTTGTCTTCGTGCACATACTTAACACATTGGTATAAAATCGAAGGCACACACTTCATGTCCCTTATCCAAGGGCTCCCTAGGAGGATATTGTATTGCATGGATCCATATAAAACATGACACATTATGGGGATGGTCTTGTGCCCTACCTTGATGGGTAGGACTATTGTTCCTATAGTAGTGCATAAAGCATCATTAAAAGCTCTCAATGTGTAGGCTCCTAGAATGATATTAGATTTGGGGATCTTAAGGTTCCCGATGGCGGTTGTGGTGATGATGTTGATTGATGAACCTATATCGATCAAGACCCGCTTAAAAGGTAAATCATTGATTGATGCAACAATGTGCAGCAGTAGGTCTAGTAAGGCAATGGATACTGTCTTAATATCATGATCATAAAATCATATTACATGTTCCTGGCACCGTTGTACCTACCCTAAAAAATGTGTGAATGCATTCACATCCTATGGCTAGAGCTCAATTGATCTCAATATTTCATTCAAAGTCTCCCTGTTCTTAGGGGACTTTTGTATGAACTCATAAATGGATAACTTAGCTAGAGTTGATTGTAGTTTTTGCTCTAGTCTACTTCGAATAGTCACCACGGGTTGAGTTGGTGGGCCCAAAAGGTTATTTTTCCCCTACCTTTGCCTAGGATCCACTAGGGCATCAATAGGAACTACAAGAGGTTGTGGTTGGTCATATCGTCTACTCCTAGCGGCAATGTTAATGATTTCCACCATACCGATGCACCCATGGGTAGGCGTATCGATTTGGACTTGATTGACTTGGGAAACTTGCCCTCTAGGGACCTCATGGTTGGACAATGAGTTTTTGTATATGCCCATATCTCAGTTATCAAGAGCCAATGGGTTGTTAACTTTAAGTTCTCCTACCTCAATCATATTTTGCACTTGGTGCTTGAACCCAATGCAAACTTCGATGTCATGCCCTAGTATCCTATGGTAAGGGTAAAATTGATCTTCCCTATATCCTTTCGGCTTAGGATGGTTGGGATCTACAATGGGTATATCAGGAAATCTAATTTTCCTAGCCTCGCTCAACTGATTGAAAATTGATTGCATTGATTCATTTAGGAATGTGAAGTAACAAGGTGGCTTGCATTCTCTATTTCACCCCTGATCATTCTTTTGGTCATAATTGGCTAGCAAGGGTTGTGCTTGGTAATTCTACAGTTGTTGTGCACCCCCATCCTTAGGTGTAGCCAATACGACTTGATTGACTAGAGCGGGGTCGCCCTGCTTTTGTTTGTATCTATCATTTTTACTATTCTTGTTCCACTCCTTGGCTCGAAGCTTAATTGTTCCCTCATCTATTTTAATTTCATCAATAATCTTGGCTTATGCCAATGCTTCTTCAAATTATGAATATGGCTAAAGTTGTAACAGGAGGTATATGTGTTTAGAACAACTTTTGGTGAACATGCAAATGATTTCTTCTATGGGAAGGAAGAATGATAATTTTACCATGACCTTTCTCCATCTATTCCCATAATGCATTACTGGCTCATCATCATACTGTTTCAAATTATCCAGGTCTAAAAGGTTCACCTTCTTCATAGCACCAAAGGAGAAACATTTTAAGAAAGCGTTCACTAGTTGTTCAAAGCTAGTTATGCTATGCTTGGTCATTTGGTTGAACCATTGAGTAGCAACACCCAAAAATGTCATTATGAATGTTATTATCATAAGATCATCATTGTATTCAAGATGAAAACATGCATTGATAAAATTAGTAACGTACTCTTGTGCATCCTCTTTACCTTTAAAATTTTCTAGCCTAGGCATCTCAAAGTGCTTAGGATATGGAAGACTAGGTATTGATGGGTACAATGGTTGATTGTGTATTTTTCTCAATGTTGGAAAGTTCCCAGCTATTTCTTGTTTCTCAAAGGTCTTCATCTTTTTAACCAGCTCCTAAAATGCCTTTGATGCACAAATTTCCTCCTCTCTTAGACCTACTCATGATGGTAATGGAGGTGGATATCTATTTGTTTGATTTATTATGTTCTCTTCCCTCCTATGAGGGGATTCAGGATTGTGATCCTGGTTTTTTATGTTTAACCTTTCCTCCCTAGTTGGATTTTGTTCATGGTTTAGTGGGTGGTTTCATTGTGGGATCTATTTTCTAGTGCGTCTCTCCTGAGGTGAGTTAGTGCATCTAGTTATTTGGTGGTCACCACCATTTGTTTGCAAATTTCTAAGAGCTAGCTGCTTGGCTTACTCTCTTAAATGCTACTCATGTTGGCGCAAGAGTCTTTCTCTTTATTTATCATGTTAGAGAACTTCTACAAGCTCTCGCTTTTTATGTAATGCATTTTCTAACTATCTCACACATTCAACTTGAATTGTTATAAAAGAATCTAATTGGTCTAACTATGTTCTTGTGTTTCTGACTCGTAGATTCCTTGAAGGATTTTCTATAGTGTCTTTACTCTTGCTAGCCAGTGTGACTTGTTCTATGTATTTTTGAGTGTCTCTATGATCAGATTCTATATTTCTACTATGGGGTTGCTTTGAGGCACCCCTAGACTGAGAGGCATGTTTAGAATTTATGGTTCATGAACTTCCTGATGTGGAGTGTTCTATAGCTGTAGTTCTTTGAGTTGACCTTTGATGAAACCTGTCCAACTCATCTAGTTGTCTTGTTTTCCATGGCTGATCCCGTGGTGTGCCATTTATACCAATGAGGTCATGGTCTAATGGGATACTTCCTCTTGTGTGAAGGGTATATTCTATTTTGTCCCTATGACTTGATGTAGCTCTAGTTGCTTTCCCTTAAATGGGTAGCCTAATTTCATGTGTTCCTTGTGAAGCTTGGGGTGTTGCAATTCTTGTTTTCCCTCTTGATGATGAAGGCTTTGTGGTGACATATTTTCTCCATGAGGATGGAGATGTAGCAACCTCATCATCCCTATGTGAATATTGGGCTTTAGAGCCTTCTTTGTGTCCATGTGAGGAGGAAGCCCTTGAAGCTTCTTCATGTCTTTGAGATGTTTTTGTGTGTTTAGAGGAGCCCCTTGAGGTTTCCTCATGTCTCCTTGATGAAGATGGTTATGAATTTTCTTTCTGTTGGTGTGACTTTGTTCCATAATGTGGTTCCCTACTTGGGGTTTCTCGAGGAGAAACCCCAATGGTTATCACCCCTTAGACTCACGAAACAACGTCTCATGGTCTTTCGAGTAGTTCTTTCAATGTTACTACAACTTTGCCTAAGGGTATGAGTTGCTTCAGAATCACCCTCGGTATCAGACTGAGGATGTTTACTTCTTATTTTGACCTTTTTTTTTTGTAAATAAGTTTTTATATTGTACTTGTGGCCAAACAATATCAAGAAAATATTTATATTGATTAACAGATTATGTGTGCCCTATACTATCTATTGTATTTTGTTCTTGTTGGCATTTTTGCCACATTGATTCTCATTGATTAATGCATTAGTGTATTGTTGGAAATATGACCTTTGACTTCAGCTTTGATGCAGCTTGGGCGAAAAAAGGAGAAAAATTGAGCAAAAAATGGTTAAGTTAAAAAACTGCAGCGATGCGCTGACATGTTGCAGAATCGCGGTCAATGCAGTCAACGCAGGCAGGTTGGGCGGAACCGTCGCGATATCGCGACGTGTTCCGGAATCGCGGGTCGGGCAGCTTCAAAGGCACGAAGTGAAAATTTGCAGCGCGTCGCTGACATGTCAGCGAATCACGACGAAAAATAGCGGTTGATGCGGAGAGAAGGAACATGTAGCGAAATCGCTACATGTTTTGTTTTCGCGGGGCAGAGCGCAGGGAGGAGCCAACGACGGAAACATGTAGCGAAATCGCTACATGTTCCATTTTTGTGGGTCTTCAGCAGTGAAGCGTACGGCATAAAAATATGTCACGATTTCGTGACCCGTCGTGTTTTCGCGACCTGTAACTGTTTTCCCGCCAAGTGCAGTATGAACGGCCGAGGAGATATTTTTGGTTTCCGACGATTTAATGCTGACCCGAATTTAATAATTTGCAGATTTCCAATGCGGTTAAGATCAAAGAGTGCCCAGGCCACCAAAATTAAAGGGTTTATTGGTTCGAAGTTGCTGTTCGTGGATTAATTCAATGGTTTTTCATGCATATATTCAAAGAATCGAATTTAATGAAGGGCCGCGAGCGTTTCATGGCATTTAATTTTTATTTCTTCGAGACTGCGATTAAGGGGATCATGTTCCTCATTTCCTTCGCATAATTGTAGATCTCAAGAAGGTCGGTTTAAAATATTTAATGCTGCAAAGAGGACGGACCTCTATAAAAACCAATGTAATTTTCATTTACAAAGGTTGGAAGTTTTGCTAAAAACTGAAAGTGCATTTGCGAGAATAAAGTATTGTCTTCGGATTTTTCAAGCAGTTGTTTGGGTGATTGTCTTTTCTGTTCTTTTGCATTTCTAATCGAATTTATATTCCTTGAGTGCTGTTACATTCAAATTCTGCATATTGGATTTGAATCTTGCTTGTAAGGATATGATTTCTGGAGTGTAATATTGGAGAGATTTTCTGCATACAGTTGCGTGAGAGTTGAGTCATTATATTCTGTTGCTTGCTGTTGCTGCACTTTAAGTTTTCTGCTGTTGTTCTTTCGATCCCATAATTCCGGCCTGCGGCCATATTTCCATTTCTTTCTGCAACTTTTAATTTCTTTCCAAAGAACCCTTATCTTCAAACAAAATTTTAGAATAGTAGAGGGAACCAGCCCACTCTGGAGATTGGTCTGGGAGCCATTTCTTGCTTCTAGCCTTTCAATGTTGGCCGGGTCTAGGGCGCAATTGTAAAAATCCTTTCCTGTGGCAGATTCGTGACCAACAGTTCTTTGCTTTCTTGTTCTTGTTTTGGATTTAGAAAGAGGAGACTCACTCGTAGTGGGAATCAAGAACATTCGTGCCAATAATGATTTTCTCAAAATAAGCTAGGGTACACCGCTGAAGTCCCAGTGGGGGGTTCACCTAGCTCTTCCACATTAAACCAGATTGTTCCAATGGTGAGAGACAGTTTGAACATGAATATCTTAGTGCCACTATGAAGGAGTTCTTCAATCCATTTCTAGGAGAATCTAGGGGGCAAACCGATGGAAGGAGATGAATTCTAATGTCATCAGAATGAATTGAGGGTTGGTGATGAAATCCAAATCCCTAATATTTAAATTATATGTGTGTGTGTGTGGTGTTCATATTAAGCTTGAATAAAGTAAAGTGCATCATATAGCAGAAATGATTCTTTCCTACTTGCCTAGGTGCAAAGATACATTTCAATATTTTAGAAAGATGCATGAGCTACTATGATTTGCATGAGCACACTTTGTTTCATGCAAATATGGCCTCTTGCAATGCCTCAAAGCAATTAAACAATATATAATGTCTAGCACGTTGGATTCTAGGGCAAAATTTTCAAGCATAAGCCATTGTTCCTAGCAACGCCTAGTGGAAATCTAAAAGAAGATCTAATATATGCAATATGCTAGTTCTTTCTTCCTTTATTCTTTCAATTTCCAAACATAAATGTGTTTTAAGTTCACTATTTTAGACACACAAAAGCAGACAAAAAACTTTAAAAATACCAGAGGAGTTGTACCAACCTCTAATCCAGCTCAAATAACTATGTTTTTGTCCCTTGCTACTCTCCAATTTCGGTCGTTGTCGACCAGAGCGGTTGATTTATGGCCACTGTAGCTCATAGCGACTACCTTTTGGTAGTTGTAGACCAAAGCGGCTATTTTTTTGCCACTGTAGCTCAGAGTGGCTTGATCTACACACAAAACTAAGTTGATATTCAAGTAAAAAATGAAAAATCAGTGGGGGTCCCACCATGATCGCCATCTGTAGCAACCCCGAAGGCACACGCACTGCTCTTACTCTACCACTCACAATGTATTAAAACTAGAAATGGAATGAAAGACTATGAAGAAGCATATAACATGAAAGCAAAAAATACAAATCTCTTTATTATTTGTATTTAGAACCCGATTACATGTCAGTACCTCTTAGGGATACCCATTTTGATACAATATGATTACAAGTGGATAAGATGTCCCCTAGAAAAAATGGGTTGGTGCACTTTTACAAGCATCCTGGTTCTGCACACAGAAATGTATGAGGGCTTACAGATGCCTCCTTCTCCAAGTCTATTTCTTGGAGGGATCCCTTTGCTCTAGTATGTTGTTGATTCCGTTTGATGAACCTGTGGCCCTGTAAGCAATGAAACAACAACACATGCTTAGATGTCTGAGAGTACCTCCACGGATGAGGTTGTTAGCAATGAGTATATCAAATTAAAGTAAGTGCAACTTGAACTAATGCTATGAATGTGAAATAATAAGAAATGAAGCTATGCTAAATGATGTGCCCAAAAAAATTAATGAAACTAATGCTTAAAAACCCTAAGCTAAGCCCGTAGGCCACTATCCAGGACAACAACCACTAAGCTAGGTCTCGTCCTCTTTGCCCCAAAGCTATGGATCGTAATCTATGTTCAATTTTGAAATGGTGGTCGCTTTGCTCGATGTTGTTGAATATCATTTATGTAATAAACCCTCAAATGGACTCTTCAATCTGATGGGGCTTCGCCTACAAGAAATCTCTCAAAGTTTCTAAGCTCTCATCAACTATACCTCAAGAATCTCTAGAATCTCTCCAATATAGAAGAATCTCTAGAATGTATCTCCCTAGGGCCCCTTGAATGTGTATAGGTTTGCTCCTTATATTGGGTGTGAAGCCCTAGGTCTATGTTGAAACCCTCAAATTGAATCCCTCATACGTACTAGATGTTAGCATGAGAAGCTTTTATCTTTTCTATGTTTAGAGTCCAATTAACTAAAGTATAAATGTAGACTCAAGTCTCCTATGTGAACTGGCTGTGAAAGGGAATACAAAGTTACTCCCGCTCACCTTTATTGCATGTAGACTGCCACTTCCACTCGTTATTAGGCATGTTTGTCGATAAAATGCTTTATTATGGCTTAGCCACTATCGTCTATAATAGCTAATATTTGGCTGATGTTGACTACAGCAACTAAGGTCTAGCCACTCTAAGCTTGAGCAACTAAGTTTTGGCCACTCTAGTCTAGAGTAGCTAGGCTTGGATGGGTTTAGGATGCCCCAAATGAGTGGAAAGAGCAACTTTGGATGCTTGGAATGCCCAAGGTGTAGTCATATGACCTATGAATGTGCCTGTGTGAGTAGTTCCCCTATACATGACATGTTTTAGGTGTCTACAATCACCATTCATGGTAGCCTCACACATCAGCTATGTAATACTCTAGCTAGGTTGTCCATCTTCAATCTCTTACAACAATCTCAACCCCATTGTGAGGCATTAAACGACATCCTTTGATTCATCAACCTCGAAACCCATGACACAAATAATTTTTTTAACTTTATTGAAAACATACCCCATTGCATGCAACCCTCTATTGGCTTCCACGACCACAAGATCACTAAACTCAAGGGGGAATTAGTAGATCCACCTCTTCATATCCAAGAAACCATCAATGATATAACCTATAAGTGTTTCCTTATTTATCCATTAATATTATCCAATCTACTCATTCCATATACATCACCTTCACATTCCACCTACTCACTTTACCATTACATCACCTTCATAGACCTACTCACTTCACCACTCCATCACTTGAACTTTGAGCCACCCAAAGTAGGTTCTATAGTTCTACCTATCCACGTAGGTATTTTAACCATATCTATCTTATTCCATGTCATCCAAGGTGATATGCAATACAATATCTTATCAGGGTATCCATGGATCAGAGACATGCAATACATCCCTACAACTTTACATCATTGTTTCAAGTATGTCTATGATGACCTCATCCATTGTGTTCCTATCGACGAAAACACCTTCAAATTTTGCAACATTATAGATCTCCCACTAGGATCCTCTTCATCCTCTACTTAGGTCCATCCCATTCCTGCACATCCTCTAGTAGATTATTCTATGTCTTCCTACCCCTAACTCATCATCACAACCATCATCGTGGACACATACACATTTCCCTACTTCTACATCTACCTTGCCTTCATCCTCTATGGAACCTATCTTTCTTTTGTGCCTTTCTTGCCACCTTCCTCGTGGCCTCCTCCTACTCAACCATCTTCTTTTATGTATTCTCCTCTCCTTCCTACTCTTCAAACACCCCCACTTCCTTTTCATTCTATACCTTGATCCTTTACTTATCCTCATAGCCAAAAACCTAGGCCTATTTCCCCCACCTCTTAGTTTCCACATGCGGGTCATCCAATCCCATAAAATACAACTAAATATCATGATTGAGAATAGTTATCCTCTTGCCTTGATGATAAGTTATTGCATTATTCTACTACCACCATTCGAAACTCCCAAATTTCATCTTCATCCTTTGATTTGGACTCACCAACCCATTCACCATCTTGTATGTCATTCCAAATCTCCATATTTATGATAAACTCTATATTGGGTGACTACAATATTCATGATGCTTGCATGCACTCCCCTCCAATCCAAACTACACATGATTTTGATTACCCTTTTTCTTTAGTACTAACCATCGGTACTATTGTATTATTATGTCTCCTTGATAATCATACCAATTTCATCTATGCAAGCCTTGATTCATCACTCTTGATCACTTTACCTCCACCACCACAATCTAGTTTTTATGGCACTCTAGACCACATGTCAAACCCCCAATTCACCTTATGCTACCTTAAATATTTTCATTGGCACAAAATTGGACTAGAAAACTAAGAACAAGGGTTATGAATGCCTATAAACCCCCATGTTCAATTACCCATAGAAAAGTCTGGTCTAGATTATCAATCTTTCGTCGTTCATACGCTTGAGGATGATATTCAAGACCTTTATTTGCATCCCATACCAATCCCTACACACACACTAGAAGAGTACATTGAGATGGATATCCTAGATGAGAACCTATCTCCCCATTCTACCATCACCATCCCATGCACCTTCTTCTAAGAAGCACCTTTTTTCGATGCCATCTATACCTATTATATTGACAAGCTAGCCGATAGATTTGCTACTTTATCCCTCATTGCTCCTTTTCTATACCATGACACCTCACCTCATTCCTCATAACCAATACATCTGACCATATTGTTACCTACTTACTGATATCTTCACCTATACATACCTCGACCATGTTCTCCACCCATGGTTTTATGTCCACTGCTAAACCTACCACAATGCTCGCGTACTTCTAAGTCATCATCATCAAAATCATCATATTTTGTAACCTCAATTATTTTAATAAATATGGTTTATGTGGATTTATTCTCACCACTTAGATACACATCTCGCTTAATTTCTAACAACACCCCAAGTGCCAACTTTATCGACTTCACTCACATTTCATCAACACCCTCATCATAGGATTTTGTTGGCAATTTTGGGTACCTTGGGTACATTGCTTTTGCCTAAGTTTAGTTGTTGTCATTGATGTCAAGGAGCTATTGGTAGATGTTGTTTTTAATGTCAAGGAACTTTTGTAGCAACTTGTTTTTATGTCCAAGGATGTGTTTCTGTTGAAGGTTTCAGTTGGTCAGTAAGTCTCCAAGCAGATCAGAGTAGCCCAGTTGTCAAAAATCCAAAAAAAGTTTAAGTAAGATAAGTTTGCAGGCTGCTGGAAAAACTGTCGCGATTTCGCGACATGGTTGAGGAGAGAGAAAGTTTGGCCAAAACTGTCATGATTTCACGACATGCAGGAAGGCAGAGGCAAAGCAGGAAAAAGTGTCACGATTTCATGACATGTTTGAGGAGAGAGAAAGTTCAGCCAAAACTATCACGATTTCATGACATGCAGGAAGGCAGAAGCGCAACGGGCAGAAAGTGTCACGATTTCGTGACAAGTTTCGAAGAAGTCGTACATATGCATAAACTGTCACGATTTCGCGACATGTTCAAGTTTTGTGACAGTGTTGCTGATGACGTCAGCAAAAAGCAAAGGTGTCGCGATTTCACGACAGTTGTGGAGAAGAAAGCGTTGAGGTCCAGAGCATCGCGATTTCGTGACCAAAACCATGATGACGTCAACGAAAGCTGTAGCATCACGATTTCACGACAGCAACATGAAAGAAGGCAGTGAAGTCTAGAACGTCATGATTTCGCGACAAGGTTAACGATGACGTCAGCAAAGGCTATAGTGGAGCGATTTTGCGACAACAAACCCAAGAAGGTGTTCGGCGGACCAAGGCGTAGCGATATCGTGACAAGATACATGGTGACGTCAGCGAATGCTGTAGTGTCACGATTTCGTGACAACAAGTCAAAGAAGGCGCTCGACAGGAGTAGTGTCGTGATTTTGTGACAGCGTGTAATGCAAGGTGTACGACAGACCGAGGTGTAGCGATATCACGACATGTTTGAGTGTCGCACGAGAAAAGCCACAGGACTGCAGAAGCATGTGAAGTTGACGAAGTTAACCTTTGCCGACAAGAGTAAAGTCTTACAGCCGACGTGGTGGTAGATTGAACAGCCGACTAAAGATCAAAGATTTTATCTCCAGATTGTGAGTATTAAAGGAAGACTACTTGAGCATTTTTGGGTGTTCGATGAGTGTGCGTTCGTAATGCGATCTGCGCAAGTGCAGTGCGAAAGACAAGTTCGATCAAAAAAGAAGCTGAGTGTGTAAAGTCTTGATACTGTTGTTGCACAGAGAGTGAAGATAGTACTAAAGTGGATGCGCAAAGGGATAAAAAATTTTGGAGTTGTGTCATTTGAAGATAGTGCGTAAAGGTGAAAGGCTCGACAGCTGAAGTATCGTGTACTGCTGTGTGCGGTTGTGATTGCACAGAGAGAGAAGACAGTTCTACGATGGATGCGAAAGGGAGCAAAAAGTGTTGTTGTTGCAACAGTCAAAGACAGCAAGGAGAATTGAAGTGTTCAACAGCCGAAGTGCTATGTACTGTTGTGTGCTACTGTAACTGCGCAAGAACTGTATGCGAAAGCAGGGTTCGACCAAAATGCAATTGTAACAGAATAGTAAAGACTTGGAGGTAGCTTTGAGCAAGCATTTGAAGAGCTTGCAAACCATTCTTCTCTCACAAATTTGAGGACCAGATCGAGGATAGATTTTGAGGCAGAAAGAGGACATTTGTGCTAGACCGAAGGACTGCGTTTAGTGCAAATTCGAGGATCAGTTTTGCAGTGACAGAGTTGAGGACAGAGATCTCCAGCCAGAGCAGGGAAGACAGGTGTCTTCTGTGGAAGGAGTTCCACTTTCTAAGGGTAAAAGAGATAGAGGTTCTCTAGAGGATCACTAGCAAATTTGAATCAGGGGAAGGTGTCTCCTTTGAGCTGAGGCTCATAAAATTTGTAATCGGGAAGGATTCCCAGAGGTTTTGATATAACTTTTAGAAGAAAAGTTTTATCCGTGGAGTAGCCCACCTTGGGTGAACCACGTTAAATGGGGCTTTTATGTGTGATGCTTTCTGTCTTGTTTAATGTTATGTTGATGCCATTGCTATCTGATTTTAAAATGATTAAATTGTTTTATCTTATACTGTTCACCCCCCCCTCTCAGTATAAGTTCATGTTCTTCAATTGGTATCATAGCAGGTCTCTCCAGAAAAAGCCTAACAGCTTGGAGGAGGATCTAACAGAGGAACATATAAATTTAGAAAAGTTTGAATTCGATCTCAAGAATGAATTCTTCTTGGCCTTGAGAAAGCTTGAAAAACTCAGGGAAGAGAATTTTGTTCTTAAGCAGCATTGTCAAGAAAAAGAGATAGCAAGATCAGAATTGGCTCAACATATTTTAGATTTCAAACTTCTAGCTGAAGAAGGGAAGAAGATTGAACAAGTTCTAATAGAGGTTCTAAAAAGAAAGGAAGTTGATTGTGAGAAACTAGAAGGAGAGATTATGTCTCTTAGAGTGAAGTTAGAACAGACATCTCTCAGACAGAATTTTCCATGTGAAAAGAAGGATGGCATCACCATGTATGAAACAGGGTCTTCAAGCAAGAACAATCTTCACTCTGAAGAAAAATGGATTCCAGTTGATCGCAAGAAGAACAAACTTCCAAGGCATCAAAACAGGTTACATAACACCTTCCATGGATATTGTTTTTCTTGTAAAAAGTTTGGTCACATAGCTATGCATTGCAATAAATCTCTGAAGAATCATAGTAAGGAAAGTGTTAACTCATTTGCACCACTTATGAATAAAAATATTATGTGTTACAAGTGCAAGAATTTTGGGCATATAGCAAGGATGTGCAGCTTGGATAAATTTAGTTTTGAGTTCTCAAAAATGAGGAATGAGTTAAAATCTAAATCAATGATAGTTCAAACTGCTTTTCATGCTCAAGACAAAGTAGAAAAATGGTATCTTGATAGTGGCTGTTCAAAACATATGACTGGTGAAAAAGAAAAATTTCTATCTTTAAAAGAAGCAAACAGAGGAACAATCAGTTTTGGAGATAACAGGTCCGCAAAGATCTGTGGTAAAGGAACTCTTAGTTTGGATGGGAAATCCAAAATAGAAAACATGCTTTATGTAGAAGGGTTAAGACATAATCTGCTTAGTGTGAGTCAACTTTGTGATCAAGGGCACATAGTATCTTTCTTTTCTGATAGATGTGAGATAAGTAAAGAATTAAATGGAAAACTCATTGCTAGAGCTACAAGGACTCCAAACAATCTTTACATGCTGAGTGAGATAAAAAGAGAAAAATGCCTTCTAACACAAGAAGATGAAAGTTGGTTGTGGCATAAAAGGTTGGGACATTTGAGCTTTGATAATCTGGTCAGTATTAGTAATAAGGAAGCAGTTAGAGACTTGCCCAAAATAAAAAGGCCCCAAAACATCATTTGCGGTCCTTGTCAACATGGTAAACAGACCAGAACCAGTTTCAAATCGAAAGGGTATACTTTGACAAATCCTTTGGATCTTATTCATACTGATTTGTGTGGTCCTACCAGAACTCAGAGCATTCAGGGAGATAGCTATTTCATGTTGTTTGTAGATGATTACTCGAGAATGACTTGGGTTACTTTTCTCAAAGAAAAATCTGAAGCTTTTGGAAAATTTAAAATTTTAAAGAAATGATTGAAAATGAGACCACCAAAAAAAAAAATGTTTAAGATCGGATAGAGGAGGAGAGTTCACTTCAAATGAATTTGTGGAATACCGTGAACAACATGGAATCAAAAGAGAATATTCAGCAGCAAGAACTCCTCAACAAAATGGAGTAGTTGAAAGAAAAAATAGAACTGTAGAAAATATGGCTAGAGCTATGTTAGATGAGTCAAAACTTTTAGATGGTTTTTGGAGAGAAGCAGTGAATACAGCAGTCCACATCATTACCAGGGCTCAACTCAGAGTCAATCATCATAAAACTCCCTATGACCTGTGGAAAGGAAGACCAGCTATAGTTAAACTCTTCAAAGTTTTCGGGAGTAAGTGCTTCATCAGAAGGGAAGATCAAAATCCAGGAAAGTTTGATCCCAGGTGTGATGAGGGAATTTTTCTTGGATATTCCAGCAAAAGTAAGGCCTACAGATGCTTCAACAAAAGAACTCATACAGTTGTTGAAAGCATAAATGTGACAGTAGATGAAAATACAGGAATAAGATAACCAGTCAAAGAATTCAGAGAAGTATCAGATGAAGAAGAGGAAATACAATCGTTGCTTCCCAAAACTCCTTCACGGTATGTTCAGAAACATCATCCCAAAGACTTGATCATTGGTGATCCAAATAGCAGGCAAACAAGAAGAAGAGTTATTTCTTCACATGAATCTGCAAATGTTTCATTGTTGTCTCAGATTGAGCCAAAAAATTTTAGTGAAGCATGTACAGATGATTTTTGGGTACAAGCAATGGATGAAGAACTAAATCAAATAGAGAAAAGTGAAACCTGGGATTTGGTTCCAAGACCTAAGAATAAGAATGTCATTGGCACAAAATGGGTCTTCAGAAATAAACTTAATGAGGATGGAAAGGTTGTCAGGAACAAAGCCAGGTTAGTCTATAAAGGGTATGCTCAAGTCGAAGGTGTTGACTTCGAAGAGACGTTTGCGCCTGTTGCTCGTCTTGAAGCGATCAGAATGTTTTTTTCCCTGTCTAGTTTCAAATCCTTCAAAGTGTTTCAAATGGATGTAAAGTCTGCTTTTCTAAATGGAGTGTTGGATGAAGAAGTCTATATAGAATAGCCAAAAGGCGTGTCTCTTTCAGAACAGCCAGACTATGTGTGTAAACTGAAAAAGGCACTATACGGGTTAAAGCAAGCACCCAGGGCTTGGTACTCAAGGCTTGATGGGTATCTTCATGCACAAGGATTCAGGAAAGGCGTGGCAGATTGCAACCTGTACATTAAGAACCAAGGTGATGATATGATTATCATAGTTGTTTATGTCGATGATATTATTTTCGGAGGGAATAATACTCGGATGTGCAAAGTTTTTGCTAACACCATGCAGAAAGAATTCGAGATGTCTATGATTGGAGAACTGTCATTTTTTTTAGGACTGCAGATTGCACAATCAAAAAATGGTATTATTCTCTCTCAAGAAAAGTATATCAAAGAGATGTTAAAAAAAATTGGGATGATGGACAGCAAACCCGTATGTACTCCAATGATTATAGGGTGCAATCTGAGTAAGGATGATGAATCTCTAGCAGCAGATCAGAAATTGTATAGATCTATGATTGGCAGTTTACTGTATAGTACAGCTACCAGACCAGATATCATGCAGGTCGTTGGATTAGTAGCAAGATTTCAGGAAGCTCCAAAAGAATCTCATGTTATGGCTGTCAAGAGGATATTCAGATATTTGAAGGGTACTGTGGATTTTGGGCTTTGGTATCCCAAAAGCAATGATTTCACCCTCACAGCCTATACAGATGCAGATTGGGCAGGCAGTATTGATGATAGAAAGAGAACTAGTGGTGGAGCATTCTTTCTGGGTAAGAGTCTAGTTTCTTGGCTAAGTAAGAAACAACCTTCAGTTTCCTTATCTACAGCAGAAGCTGAATATATTGCAGCAGTGGCTGGGTGCACTCAGGTTTTGTGGATGAAAACTACCTTGGAGGATTTCAAAGTCAAGCATGAACAACCTATCCCTATTCTCTGTGATAATTCAAGTGCCATAAGTATTTCTAAAAATCCGGTAATGCATTCAAGGACAAAACACATTTCTATAAAATATCATTTTCTAAGGGAAAAAGTGCAAGAGAAGCAGGTTAAGTTAGAATATGTTCCCACTAAAGAGCAAATTGCAGATATCTTCACCAAACCCCTTCCAAAAGATACGTTTGAGTATCTAAGGGAGAAGTTGGGAGTTGTACTCTCACCTCGAGATTAATCACCTCATCAGGAGATGGGGGAGGGACTAAGCTAAGAGGCTCATTCTTAGTCCCAAGCCTCAAAGGTGACCCTTTGCCATTGATGACAAAGGGGGAGAGATTTAAGTAAGGGGGAGAGTTGTTCAAGAGAAGAGGGAAGCTTCAAATCAGGGGGAGCAAAACTTGAAGAGATTGAATTCTGTTTTGGCTCTTGAAAGATGTGTTTTAGTTAAGGGTTGCCATCAATGACAAAGGGGGAGATTGTTGGCAATTTTGGGTACCTTGGGTACATTGCTTTTGCCTAAGTTTAGTTGTTGTCATTGATGTCAAGGAGCTATTGGTAGATGTTGTTTTTGATGTCAAGGAACTTTTGGAGCAACTTGTTTTTATGTCCAAGGATGTGTTTTTGTTGAAGGTTTCAGTTGGTCAGTAAGTCTCCAAGCAGATCAGAGTAGCCCAGTTGTCAAAAATCCAGAAAAAGTTTAAGTAAGATAAGTTTGCAGGCTGCTAGAAAAACTGTCGCAATTTCGCGACATGGTTGAGGAGAGAGAAAGTTTGGCCAAAACTATCGCGATTTCGTGACATGCAGGAAGGCAGAGGCAAAGCAGGAAAAAGTGTCACGATTTCGCGACATGTTTGAGGAGAGAGAAAGTTTGGCCAAAACTGTCGCGATTTCGCGACATGCAGGAAGGCAAAAGCGCAGCGGGAAGAAAGTGTCACGATTTCGTGACAATTTTCGAAGAAGTCGTACGGATGCAGAAAGTGTTGCTGATGACGTCAGCAAAAAGCAAAGGTGTTGCGATTTCGTGACAGTTGCGGAGAAGAAAGCGTTGAGGTCCAGAGCGTCACGATTTCGTGACCAAAACCATGATGACGTCAGTGAAAGCTGTAGCGTCGCGATTTCATGATAGCAACATAGAAGAAGGCAGTGAAGTCTAGAACGTCACGATTTCGTGACAAGGTTAATGATGACGTCAGCAAAGGCTGCAGTGGAGCGATTTCGTGACAACAAACCCAAGAAGGTGTTCGGCGGACCAAGGCGTAGTGATATCGCGACAAGATACATGGTGACGTTAGCGAATGCTATAGTGTCACGATTTCATGACAACAAGTCAAAGAAGGCGCTCGACAGGAGTAGTGTCATGATTTTGCAACAGTGTGTAATGCAAGGTGTACGACAGACTGAGGCATAGTGATATCATGACATGTTTGAGTGTCGCGCGAGAAAAGCCACAGGACTGCAGAAGCATGTGAAGTTGACAAAGTTAACCTTTGTCGACAAGAGTAAAGTCTTACAGCCGACGTGGTGGTAGATTGAACAGCCGACTAAAGATCAAAGATTTTATCTCCAGATTGTGAGTATTAAAGGAAGACTACTTGAGCATTTTTGGGTGTTCGATGAGTGTGCGTTCGTAATGCGATCTGCGCAAGTGCAGTGCGAAAGACAAGTTCGATCGAAAAAGAAGCTGAGTGTGTAAAGTCTTGATACTGTTGTTGCACAAAGAGTGAAGACAGTACTGAAGTGGATGCGCAAAGGGATAGAAAGTGTTGGAGTTGTGTCATTTGAAGACAGTGCACAAAGGTGAAAGGCTCGACAGCTGAAGTACCGTGTACTGCTGTGTGCGGTTGTGATTGCACAGAGAGAGAAGACAGTTCTACGGTGGATGCAAAAGGGAGCAGAAAGTGTTGTTGTTGCAACAGTCAAAGACAGCAAGGAGAATTGAAGTGTTCAACAGCCAAAGTGCTATGTACTACTGTGTGCTGCTGTAACTACGCAAGAACTGTGCGAAAGCACCAAAATGCAATTGTAACAGAATAGTAAAGACTTGGAGGTAGCTTTGAGAAAGCATTTGAAGAGCTTGCAAACCGTTCTTCTCTCACAAATTTGAGGACCAGATCGAGGATAGATTTTGAGGCAGAAAGAGGACATTTGTGCTAGACCGAAGGACTGCATTTAGTGCAAATTCGAGGATCAGTTTTTGCAGTGACAGAGTTGAGGACAGAGATCTCCAGCCAGAGCAGGGAAGATAGGTGTCTTCTGTGGAAGGAGTTCCACTTGCTAAGGGTAAAAGAGATAGAGGTTCTCTAGAGGATCACTAGCAAAGTTGAATCAGGGGAAGGTGTCTCCTTTGAGCTGAGGCTCATAAACTTTATAATCGGGAAGGATTCCCAGAGGTTTTGATATAACTTTTAGAAGAAAATTTTTATCCGTGGAGTAGCCCACCTTGGGTGAACCACGTTAAATGGGGCTTTTATGTGTGATGCTTTTTGTCTTGTTTAATGTTATGTTGATGCCATTGCTATCTAATTTTAAAATGATTAAATTGTTTTATCTTATACTGTTCACCCCCCCCTCTCAGTATAAGTTCATGTTCTTCAGATTTCTTACTATCTCCACCTATCTTGTATGTGATAAATGCACCTTTATTGTCTAGCCCACCTCACATCCTATGGATTCATCACACTGACATATATCTAGATGATGAATTTGAGTTACTTGAGGCTATCGATGACCTCCATATTATTCCAATCCTCAAACAACTTCAGGATGGCTCCCACATACTTGTGGAAGATACAATCGATGTTGATATTGGTAACGATACCACCAATCTACATATTGTTAAGCTCACTACCAATCTCTCCCCAGAGGAGTGCATCCTATTCACAACATTCCTTAAGGAATACATCAAAGTCTTCACCTGGTATTACATGGATATAACTAGACTCGATCCTTCTCTAGTGGTTCACAACCTCACTCTTGATAGCGATGCCAAATGCATCAAGCAAAAATTGAGATGCATGCATCCTACGGTCACCCTTAAGGTCAAATATAAGCTTCAAAATCTCCTTGATGTAAATTTCATCCAAACCATGACTACCCAGAATGGGTTTCCAATATGGTGCTAGTACCTAAACCCTCTGGCGAGGTTTGCATCTGCACCAATTTTTATGATTTGAACAAAGCATCCCAAGGACAACTTCCCCCTCCCAAAAATTGACTCACTCATTTATTCTATCACAAGTCATGAAATTATTTCACTCATGGATGGTTTTTCTAGTTATAACAACCCCACCGATAAACATACAACATCTTTCACAACCCTTTGGGGGAATTTTTGTTATAAGGTCATGCCATTTGGCCTTAAAATCATTGGGGAAAGCTACCAGTGTTTTATGAATTATATCTTTCACAACTACATGCATAAAATCATGGAATATTATGTTAATGACCTTATTACCAAATCCAAATAATGCTCACAACACCTCATTGATCTATGTAAAATCTTTGATCGTCTTCTAGAACACAATGTTTGCCTTAACCCAAAGAAGTGTGTTGTTGGTATTACTTTTGGAAAATTTTTAGGGTTCATCATCTCCAAATGAGGCATTGAATTAGATCCCAATAAATTCAAAGACATCATTGAGATACCTCCACCCACCAACCTCAAATAGCTACGCATATTATAGGGCAAAATTCAATCCATTCATTATTTTATTGCCCAGTTATTAGATAAGTGCAACCCATTTAACCATATTTTACAAAAGGGGTTGACCTTCAAATGGGATGCAAACTGTCAACAAGATTTTGATTCAATAAAATCCTACCTCACTTCTTCACCATTTTCTCTTCCCCACACCCCCAATCACCATTTTTCTTGTATATTTTTGCCATAAATTTTGCACTCGATACATATTAGCTCAAAAGAATATGCTCAATCAAGAGCAAACATATATTACATCAATCATATGCTAGTCAGCTACAAAACCTATTATGTCTACATGGAAAAGCTATTCCTAGCTATAGTCTTTGCAACATAAAAGCTATGCCACTACATGCTTAACCACACCACATTTGTCATCGCTCTTGATGACCCACTACGATATATGATGAATAAAAGTTATCATAACTCTCACACCGCTAAATGTATTATACTTCTTATCAAATTCAATATTTGGTTCATATCACATAAGTCCATCAAAGGGTAATTCATCACCGACCAATTCACCAAGGCTCCACTACCTGTCATCCAACCACTCCTTATTTAGCTTTCTAATGACTCTATATTTCACGTCACAGAAGTAGAGGAGTACATTGAACCTGAAGGACCAACTAAATTAACACTCTTCTTCGATGGCTCCCATTGCACACACATCGATGGTGCAAGAATTATATTTTTCACATATAATAGATTTATCTCCCATTTTTATTCAAACTAGGATTTCCTTGCACAAATAACAATGTAGAATACGAAGCTCTCTTTCTTGGGCTCAAGTAGGCACTCTCCATGCACATTAGACACCTTCACATCATTGGTGACTCTCTTCTCATCATAAACCAAGTTTATGATATTTTGAATGTCGTTTCCCTATCCTTCAACAATACAAAAAAATCACCCAACAACTCCTCACCCATCTTGAATGGTATAAAAATGAAGATGCTCCCTACTACTTAAATAATTTCATTGATACGATGGTTTCCTTTGGATATTTAATAATGCAAAACTCCCTTTCTAACACAAAACACATGTCTATTCACACTTTAACACAATCAACTATCTCGTATTCACCTCCTGCATATGATGATGGCATCCATATCGTCCACACTGAACCACATGAGCCTTGGTTTTTCTAAATTAAGGATTATATCAAATTAGGCTTTCTACCTTATGACTTACCACACACTCATCGCAAAGCATTCAAACAATGGATGATCTATTACACATTGTTGGGGGACATCATGTATCACCGTAGTCACAATGGTATTCTTCTACGTTGCCTAGAACTGCATGAAACTCAATGAGTGGTCCAATAAACCCATGATGACACTTGCAGTGGCCAATTCAATGGTATGGCCATCACTAAATGCATCTTACGCATGGGATACTATTGGCCAAAAATGGAGCATGACTATTGTGAGTAGGTCAAACAATACTTCAAGTGTCAAAAACTTTCTAACCTCACACACTTACCTTCATAAGCTCTCCAACCTATTCAATCCATATGGCCTTTCTCCCAATGGGACCTTGATCTTATTGGATAGATTTCACTTGCTTCCTTAAGCAACCATAAGTTCATTATCACCACCACAGAATATTTTACAAAGTGGGTCAAAGCTATCGCACTTGTCCAAACCATAGGTGCTAAAATCATAGCTTTCATCACTGACCATATCATATGTCACTTTAGAATATGCTCACAAATCATATTTGATAATGGCACTCCATTCAAAACAAAAATTTCTATGCCCTATGTGCTAAATTTAACATTCACCATAGTTTATCTACCCCGTACTACCCATAGGGTAACGACTAGGATGAGGCTACTAACAAAACCATCTACTCTATTCTTTGAAAAATGGTTGTAGAATATCATCATGATTGGCACAATCAAATGTCATTGGACTTATGGGCTTATCGTATGAGTATTTGTACTCCCGCCAGGGCAACCCTCTTTTATTTAGTCTATGGTGATGAAGCCATCATGCCTCTAGAACTTGAAATACCATATTTACACATCTCTATGAGGGACTTCATTGATGATGATACTAATTTCCAAGCCATATTAGACCAAATCATGATCCTGTATGAGCATCGCATCCATACCATAGAGCACACATGTGTCTATCAAGATCACCTTTGATGTGTCTACAACAATAAGGTAGATCAATGCAAGTTTTAAATTGGTGACCTGGTTGTCAAAGAGAATCAACAAATCACTAGTCAACCCCACCAACAATGAGACAAGTTTGCTCCCAATTGGCTAGGCCCATACATCATCACACAAAAAATTATTTTTAGCACCTATCGATTGGCAAATCTTTAAGGATGCACAGAGACTAAACCCATCAACATCATTCACCTATGCAAAATCAATGCCTAGCTTGTCTAGGCACACACATCACCCCACATTACACATACAATCATTATAATAATGTATGTATTACCTCACCCAATAATTCATGATCCACATTACACTAAACACATAACTTTCACTTTATATTACACAATATAAACACTTTTGTTCTCTATATATGTAATCTTTATGATGTTTATTTCTTTTTGGTTTTGTAGGTCTCTTATCACTAGCTACAACATCTTCCATGTAAATACCTCATTCTAGGTCTACACATCCAGCATACCATTCCCCCATCATGTAGGACCTTATGACATACCTCCAGTACCAACCACCCTGGTTGATCTTGTAATGCCACCCAACATCATCCATATACTTCAATCATCCTTGTCATCATAGTCAGACCACTACACTTCACCCCGACTTCACTCATCCCATCATAGGGATTATTCCTATTCCCCTCACTATGGTGATAGTTATATCTCATTATCCTCCTTTATAGATAAGGAGGGACACTCTCACCCCCTAAATTATCATGCACGAGATCCATCTCCTCCTTTATTAATTGATCAATGATATCCTTATCTACCACCCTCTTTGGCTTGTTGACCTTCCTTAGGCTATGTTCCTCCAAACCAAAAAGGTTCACCTACTCATATACAATTCTCAAGATTACCTCCATTCCTACCAAATGGTATGTCACATTACGACCAATCCCTCTACCAAAATGCCTCTGATGCCACCTCTGCATATTCTCTCCCATATCGTCCACATCATTTCTTACAATCACCTTACACACCACATATCCTCCATATGCCTCCATCCCTACTTTATGAGATCTTGATTTAGCCTACTCCATTGTCATTCCAACAGTTTTAATCTCCTCCTCCTTTATCTCACTCATTCTACCATCTAAATTTATACCCTCCCACCACCATTCCACTAGGCTCCCATTCTTCTCTAGCCTTAGTCTCATCTCCTCTTCTCATTGATATCCAACACATCCTCTCACATCTCAACAACCTTGAGTTACACTTGAGTTATTATCAATGTCATTCCTCTTCTCATTACTTTGTTGTGGCTCACATTCTTTCACCTTCTTCTAGGACTATCCCTCACTCTTGGATTCAAACTTCACCAGATTCCCAATCCGTGATCCAACCACTCATGCCTATTCCACCTTCTTCACTCTCCTCACCACCTGATCCATACATATATCCTATGTATGTCTATTCAGAACCACTTTCTTAGACTTTCCACCAGTTGCTCCACCAAGATTTCCTTGTGCTACTTGAGATTTGTCCCATCAACCCATTGTGTCCTAAGCCTTGAAACTATAGGGATAACAAATTTTACATTTATCATCACCAACTAGGGCATGACATTAATATGTGTCATCAATTTTAAACCTTAGTCTAGGATATGTTATTCGAAAAACCTCTTCCATACCCTAAAAAAGCTCTCTCATATACTCAAATTTAGATCCCTCCACATAATCTAGTACCTCACCCCACCCCATTATGTGATTCATTCATATCCACACCTCGTTACTTTTAGCAGTTATCCAACTACAAAAATCACAAAAATCCCAGTTGCATTATCACTTCCCCCAATCCTTCGTAAACCTAATTCATTTCACTTCACACATCCTTAGCTCACTCTCCCTACTTATTTTGTTTTCCCTTTCTGTAGCACCCTAAAATTGGAACAGTTAAACCATCAGTAAAAAAGTAGAAATTTGAATTTTAACCCCAAAACTGCCCATTAACCACTCACCTCATTTTTCATGCCATTTTTAGAGGTTGGTGTGACCGTTGGACGATATCGTCATCAATCTGATGAAATCATCGTCGATCTGACGATATCATCCCAAATCGGACGAATTCGTCTGGAACAAAATGTCCAGACGATTTTGTCCCAAAACCAAATTTTTGCAATTAGCTTATGTTTCAATGACCTCTCCAATTCGAGCAGAAGCATGTTTGCATGGTTGGAGATTCCCACATTGGGGATCTCCTAGATTGGGATCATCCCCAACCTCCTAACCTCCCCCTAATCCTATATAAACTAGGATTTTCCTAGTTTATCACCCTGGCTGGCTGGCTAGCTGATCATTTCCTTGCAATTTTAGTTTTTGATGTGTTAGAACATCCTATCTCCCATAATTTGCACTTGTGTTTTCAAGTTTTGTTGCAGGATTTCACTGTGTTTCAATCAAAGGTAGCTCGGATCGTCGCAAGCGATTCAACTATAGTTTCAGACGATCTTGTCAAGATCGGCGATGATCTTATACTATTATAGATGATCTTGTCTGTAATTCAGCTTGGGGGAAATCAGAGCCCTAAGTTTGCATTCTCTATCTCATTTCCTTATTTATTGGTGCATTATATTAATTTACTTCTATTTTGCATCTTGGAGTTCACCTCATTTAGCATAATTACATGATAAAATTCAAAATAAGTTACCAAAATAGTGCATCTCATTTAATTTGATATCTGGATTTATCATTCAAGCATCTATACTCTTATTTCTATCATTTTGCATCATTCTTGCAATTGTATTTTTTGGTTTTTGGTGTTTGTTTTCTTGATTGTAGTTTTTTGACGAATTCATCAAGTCACTGATGATCTTGGATGATCTTAGACGATCTCTTGTGATTTGGGATGATTTTGTACAATTACAGACGATCCTATCATATCCGGGATGATCTGGACTCCTACAAGCTTTAAAATATTCATCAGACATCTGAAATTAGGTGTACTCTTCTCCATTTAATATATTCTCTGTATTCAATTGCATTAGGATTCATTTATGTCTGTTGTCTTCATATAAATCAAAATTTTCATATAGAATAGCTTAGCTTCATTTTGGCCAACCTAGGAATCTGAATTATTGAACATAAAATGAACAAATCAAACCCATTCTCAACCTAGGCGTGGAAACTGCCACTCAAAGTTTCTTGGTGAACCCCACCATCCGTCGAAAATTCACCTTTATACCCCTCCCCCGAGAGGTGCGACCTTCAAAGGGCCTCTTCGTCCGAGGTATTATCCCATCCTTTTCTCATCCCCCTTCTGGGCATGGATCCTTTAGCCAGAAGGTAAGGGTGCAAAAAATTTGGTTGATACATTTTGGTGAACCTGACGTGAAATTAAAACACCTTTTGAAAACAATCCAAAAAAAACACATTCTTAAGAACATCTAGAATCATTAGAAAATTGTTAAATTTGCATATCATACTTAGATGGTAGATTATAATAGAAGACGCGTTGTCTCCATAAATGTTGAAAATCAATTAACGGCCATAGAGATTACTTATGTGCTTAGAGTACCTCAAACATATAGAGCCCAACCTTTGTGGGACGAACTTGATAGGAGATTGGGTATTATTGAATCTAGATCTGCAGAACTTAGGCAAATTAAGAGGTTTGTCCTAGATAGAATCCTGGATCTTGATCAGGTGACTTTGTACCATCAACTTCAGAGAGCTTTCCATAGGTGGTTAGCCGATAAAAGAGCACTTATGTCTTTTGAATTATACACCTTTGAGGAATACCTTGAGAACGCAGTTGTAGTACATAAATTTCTATCTCATGTAGAGGATCAAGAAGTCATTCTTACGGATAGAAAGAGATGGAATAGAGTTCCTAGAGTTGTGTTGTATCGATAGTATTGCCATGAAATTTATTTTTACATGTCAGAGTCTAAAATAGATCATATTACCATAGCACACTTTGTCAAGTTCTTGAAAAACAACTTCCAATTTGAAGAGGAGCATTTCATGACTCTGATGAACTTGACCCTATCAATGATATCCATAAACTATTCATAGAAAACTAAGTGATTCTTTCTACTATTGTTTCTTGCAACTAGCATGTTGTTTGTTATTTTTATTCTTGCAAAATAATAATATAATAAAATCACAAAAAAAAAATAACAAAACATTTCCTTTTAAAGTATTATAGTAGGTATATAGTTAAAATATATATACCTCTCAACCCTATCGTATATATATATATATATATATATATATATATATATATATATATATATATATATATATATATATATATATATATATGCTAAAACCTAAGTTTAGCACAATGCCTAGACTTAGAAATGGAAAACAAACCGAAGAAGATGAAGATTTGTTAGGAAGACCATTAACTGACCAAAATGTCCCTCTTGAGGACCAATTTCAGGAAGAAGAAACCCTAGACCAGTAAGCAGAAGAGCTTGCTGTAGGAAATGAACAAGAAGAAACTATTAGAGAGGAAGGATCCTCATCCCCTAAAATGTCTCCGGGAGGAGCTATCAATTTTGAGAACATGGAACAATTCTTGAAGTTCATTAACACTAATATTGGTGTTTTTAATAGAGCAGCCCATATGGAAAAATATTGAATTAGTGAAACTCAAGAAACTCTAGAAGAAATGTTTCAAACACACACTAATCCCTTGTCCTTTATTGAACAAGAGAGTGATTGAGTTGGACCATCCAATTTTGATATAGTAGCTGTGATCCAGAACATGCAACAACAACAGGTTACCCAACAATCTAAAGTGCCTGTTAACAATCCTAGGGTCATTCCCGCACAAAAGAAACCATCATTTACTGCTCTATTTCGCCAATCTCTTGATAAACATACCTCAAATCAACAAAAACCCAAAATAAAACCGAACACCAATTACCAACAATCTAGGGTACAACATAATACTATTACAAATCCCCTTCATAACACTCTTCCTACCAACACTTTGCATAATAGCAATATAACATCTAATCCTTATGTCACACCATCATACACTCATAGATTTCATACCTATGTGCCACCGAACCAATATGGTGGACAAACTAGCAATCTTGAAGCCGTGGTGAAATGGTTAGTTTCTCGCATGGACCAGATAGATCCCTACCATCCCTCATACAATTATCGAGAGATGTGTAGTCAACCTTTAGATCTTATAGTCATATCACAACCGTATCCTAAACATTTTCATATGCATGTTCTTCCGACATATAAAGGAACCGAAGATCCCATAGAGCATCTTCGTATGTTTAGGATATCATGTCATGATATATCACATGATGACTTCTTATTACTAAAAATGTTCCCAAAAATCTTGGGAGGAATGGAATTAGAGTGGTATTATCAATTACCCACTAATTCTTTGAGGAATTTTGAAGAAACTATCGAGTCTTTTGTTCATCAATTTAGTGCCTACATCAAAATACATGTGACCATTAAAGATTTGTATAACTTAAAATAGGGCAAAGATGAATGCTTTGCTAATTTCATAGCTAGGTGGAGACAGTTGATAGGAAAATTGCACTTTGTGTTACCTTATAGGGAGATGTTGGACATCTTTATTAATAATTTGCAAGAGCAACTATCTTATGAATTATCAACTGCTACCTTGACCACCTTTGATCAAGCTATAGAATTATCCTAAAGAGTGGAATATTCTCTCATTAGGAGAGGCCAGCTTAAAAAAAGGGACGATGAGAAAAAATCCAAAAATCAATATAAGAATAATGAAGTTGTGGGTGACGGAGTCACCGATAGCAGAAATACTACTAATTTTAATGCTGCAAAGACAGCGGAGAAGTTTGTATTGAAACCTCCTGATAGACCTCCTCGAGAATTTACTAGGTTAAATCAACCTTTATCAACTATTATACCACAATTATTAGAACAAGGTTTGATTCAATTACCAAATATCCGGGAACCTGATCCAACTATACCCGGATACAGAGAAGATTTACACTGTGACTTCCATAGAGGACCTGGACACACTACCAACTCTTGTAAAATATTAAAACATAAAATATAGGACTTGATTGATAACAATGATATGGATGTGCAAGCCTTTCAACCTAAGCAAAATCCTCCTAATAATGTTCAAAAGAACACCCCACAAAACCAGAATCAGAATGCCAATCAGTCATTGGACATCTTTCAACATCCCTTACCAAAACATGGTAAGGAGGTGGCTAATCAAGTTGAACATCATAATGTCCCTCCTCCTGCCCGATATGTAGGTATTATTAGTGGGCATTTACCTATTCATGATCTAGAAATATTTGACACAACTTTATCCATGGTTACAACCAGGCCTCTATATAATATTCAGATACCTGACCTTAGTGATACATAATACGAGACTAAGAGTGATATGGAAATCACATCAAATCAATCGAATAGTTCTGAAGATGAATCAGATCCTATTCACCCTATCACAAGTTATATGGTTCCAAAAGAACCATTTCCAATAAGAGTCACTACTAGACCATCGTCTCATCGATTACTTTCTAATGAGCTAGCTATAAACACTAGACCAAGACCCATTCATCATCCGTAGAATAGTATTGTGGGTACCATTGGAGCTGTTACTAGACAACATGCTCAAAATTTTCAACAAGATCAAATTCAAAATGGTGGATTAGCTCCATTTGCTTTGAAGGTTCCTAATAAAGGGAATCATGCACCTAATGTTCAACCTAAACCTCCTTATAATATTAATGAACAATTATCAAATATTATAGCTAGAATTTCTCTCTTGGACCTTTTAAGATCTCCTACACATAGAGATGAATTAATGCTCACACTGAGCCAGATGATGGTACCACAAGACATTCAACCTAAAGCCATGGCCAATACTATAATAACTCATGAAGTTGATTGTATTGACTTTCGGGATAGATACATACCGCAACATAGTTTACATAAAGATAACCCCTTGTATATTACTGCCTTAATTGGAGATGTAGCAAGTCAAACGAGTTTTGATTGATAATGGTTCATCTTTAAATATCTGCACTTTTGACTTCTACCAAAGATTTGGGTTTAGAAGTGATGAAATGAAAAGAACTGATATGATCATAAAAGCTTTTAGTGACGAAACACAAGAAACGTGTGTTGTTATTACCATTCCATTGCAGGTTGGTCCAAGAACCTTGGATATGATTATGTTTATTGTACATTGCCCTGCATCGTACAATATACTCTTGGGTCATCCTTGGATCAACGTGATACGAGTTGTTCCCTCAACTTTACATCAATGTGTTAAGTTCGAATTTAAGAATTAGTTGGTTACCATTCATGGTGATCCAAGACCCTTTGATATGTGTGCTTTGGCAAAACCTATTGGAGTTCAATTTTGCCCCACTCTGTCATCCACACATCCTAATTCTCATTATCCATCTAAACATGTGAAACTCACACCCACAACGTCATCTACTTCTTCTCCATCAGTTGGACCTCCACATATAGCTCAACCATCTTCTGAACAAACCGCATTAGGACCTAAGAAAGATCCTAATCCTACAACCAATGTCTCTTGTTCTACTCCTATAACTTCCATACCTGTAATAGACCCATCTATCTACACCTCTACACCATATACATCCACCAAATTCATATTTTCTGCATCAAAATATGTAGGGAATGTTCCTTCTACCTCTTATGCTCTTACTGACGAGCTCTTACCCGATCTATCTAAAATTCTTATATCAAAAGAAACGAATGCTTCTATGCAAGATTCCCTTATTTTAAATAATTTACCACCATCTCCTCGTACCTTGGGCCTCCCATAGCCTATGGGAAGTATTTACCAATTCAGGAGCTGTGCCTTTATTTATAAGGGATATTATTGGGGTAGAATACCTAGAAACATTAGAACTCATTATGATGGATATGCTCGATGTTATTTTACTAATGAGTATATTAAAGCCAAACCTATAATGCTTAAATTGGGATATAAAGGGAAAGGTTTGGGACCTTTCCAAAATGGTATGAAAGAACATTTTGAGGTAGAAGCGTGGCCCACCCGATGTGGTGTGGGCCTATTTTCTAGTAAGGGTCAGCCATTCCCATTTGAGGATGATGACCATCTTATATGTTACCAAGATTATTTAGATGAATGTGATGCTTTGCGTTTAACGAATAAGACATTCACATGTAATATGCTATTTATAGCTTATCCTGAGATGATCACTGAATCTGAAAATGAGTTGGAGGGAGATATCTTTCATGATGTCTCCGTTGATGAATTATTACATAATGGATTTTATTTTGATGGATATATACCTAGTATAGCCCAACTTGAGGCCACGACTCCTCAAGACGAATTATCCAAGCTAACCTTGGAAGAATTACAAGAATTGGGTGTTTCACCCACCCCACCTAATTTTGAGAGAGATCTACACATGGAAGTAGAAAATGTCATAAAAATTAACATTGGAACCGAGGATAACCCTCACATAATCAACATCGGATCAGAATTGAGTCAAGAAAAATAGGAAAAATACATTGCATTTCTTAAAGAATATGAAGATGTCTTTGCTTGGACATATGAAGATATGCCAGGTTTAGACCCTTCTGTAGTTATGCATCACCTAGTAGTGCATTCGGATGCTAAACCTATTAAGCAGAAGCTTTGAAAAATGCATCCTAAAGTGGCCTTACTAGTCAAAGGGGAGTTAGAAAAACTCTTGAATGTTATTTTTATACAAGCCATTGATTATGATGAATGGTTCTTGAATGTAGTTCCAGTAACTAAGAAAGAACCTACTAAGATTAGGGTTTGTACAGACTTTAGAGATATTAATTTTGCATGCCCTAAAGATGATTTTTCCCTTCCCAATATGGATCAGATCATTGATTTTATTGTTGGGAGTGGAATGATATCCTTAATGTATGGATTTTCTAGCTATAATCAGATCAGGATAGCTCTTGAAGATCGGGCTAAAACAACCTTTATTACCTCTTGGGCGAATCTTTGTTGGAAAGTGATGCCATTCGGTTTGAAGAATGCAGGTGCAACCTATCAATGAGCCATGACTTATATCTTTCATGATATGATGCATGATATACTACATTATTATGTAGATGACATTATAGCTCGTTCTACTGAAGAAGATGACCATTTAGATGACTTGAGAAAAGTATTTTATCGGTTAAGGGAATATCTTATCCAATTGAATCCAACCAAATGTATATTCGGAGTTAAGTTAGGTAAATTATTGGGGGTTATAGTTTCTTTATGTGGCATCGAAATTGACCCTCTCAAGATTACGACTATCACTGATATGCCCGCACCTACAAATATATTTGAATTACGAAGTCTACAAGGTAAGTTTCAAGCTATCCGTCGCTTCATCGATAAGCTGGCGGATAAAACTAGACCCTTTCTTAAGCTTCTTAAGAAGGATGTCTCTTTCCATTGGGACGACGAATGTAAGGAAGCATTTGAACTCCTCAAATAATATCTTCTTAACCCACCTATACTTTCGTCACCTAAACCTGATCGCCCATTTATCTTGTATATTTTTGCTTTAGATTTTGCTTTAGGAGCTATGTTAGCTCAACTTGATGATGAGAAGAGAGAGCGTGCTAATTATTACATTAGCCAACATTAATCAGTTATGAAACCCGCTACACAGCATTAGAGAAGTTATATCTAGCAGTCATATTTTCTACACAAAAACTATTCCATTATATGCTCAGTCAAAAAACATAAGTTATTGCTAAATATGATCCCTTGCGGTATCTCATGAGTCGAACTTATTTTTTTGGTCGCACAACGAAGTGGATTCTTGCTCTAAGCGAGTTTGAACTTATGTTTATAGGACAAAAGTCTGTTAAGGGTCAAATCATAGCAGATCAATTAGCTGCTGCACCCTTAGAGTCCACCCATCCCCTCATCATTGAGTTTCCTGACGAATGCCTTAACCTAGAGGTAGATCATTCAAAGCAATGGTCCCTATACTTTGATGGAGCCCGATGCATGAGTGGGGCTGGTGTAGGTATTATTTTGATATCTCCATAGAAACATCTCATACCTCTATCCTTTAAATTAACGTTTGCCTATACTAATCCTATACTAATAACACTGCTGAATATGAGGCTCTAATCCTTGGATTACGAGCTTCCCTGGCACTGAAAATTAAAAATATATTAGTTTTCGATGATTCTCAACTTGTTATAAATAAAATTAACGATGTTTATCAGACCAGAGATGATAAATTGCACCCATATAAAGCATATGTATTACAATTAATATCTTTATTTGATCAAGTTACCTTGGAAGCTATTCCTAGAACTAGCAATCGTGCGGTTGATGCTATGGCTGCAGCTGCATCTCTTTTACCCTTGGAGTTAGATGACGAATATGCTACCATCATTATTCATCGACTCTAGGAACCTACTTCAATTAAATCATGCTTGGAACCTTTGGACGTGTTTCTAATCAACGAAACTACTCCTAAACTTTGGTACACTGATATCCTTAATTTTCTTCAAAATGGGACCTTCCTTGAAGGTTTTAATAGAAATCAGCATCGGTTATTACGTAGACGAGCAAGTTGCTTCGTAATAATTGGCAATACGTTATATATGAGATATTTTTAAGGTATCCTATTGAGATGTTTGTATCTAGAAGAGTCTAGATCATCTTTGAGTGAAGCCCACGATGGATCTTATGGGGGACACTTTAGTGGTGGCACCATTGCTAAGAAGCTCCTTAGGATATGATATTTTTGGCCTACCATGGATAATGATGCACATGATTACGTGCGCCATTGCAACAAGTTCCAGAAACACGTTGACATTGTCCATGCACCTGCACAAGAACTACAAGCTATTTCATCTCCTTGGCCCTTTTCAAAATGGGGCTTAGACATCATCAAAAAAATCAATCCTATTTCATCTGATGGACACAAATTCATCATAACCACTACCGAGTATTTTACGAAGTGGGTCGAAGCTATACCCTTAGCTTATTGCACTGGAACACAATTTTCCAAGTTTATTCTTAATCAAATTATTTGTAGGTTCAAAATTCTTGCAAATCTCATCTCGGATAATGGAACTTGTTTCAAAAACAAAGATGTAAAGAAACTATGTCAAAAATATAAAATTCAACATCGTTGGTCCACTCCCTATTATCCTCGGGGTAATGGCCAAGCAGAAGCATCTAATAAAACATTAATTAAAATCCTCAAGAGACTGGTCAATAAATCTGGTCGTGATTGGCACATTCAATTATATCCTGCTTTGTGGGCTTACCGAAGTAGCATTCCTACTCCCACGGGCACTTCACATTTTGTTTTTGTTTATGTCGCTGAAGTTGTTTTTCCCTTTGAACTAAAAGTTCCTTCTTTGGCTCTGCTACTTCAAGATACTAAAGTAGGAGATGAATATCATGCTGGAAGATTTAGTCAGCTGGAAATCCTACATGAGAAGCGCATTAATGCTTTGGAGCATCTTCGTGCCTACCAGAACAAGCTCAAACGAGCATATTTCAAGAAAGTTCATAATCGATCCTTTGAGATCGACGACCTTGTCTTAAAAGAAAATAAAAAAAATACTAATGCAACTAAAGACCTTAAAGGTAAATTCGAGCCTAACTGGCTTGGGCCATATATTATCACTGCTAAATTTGGATCGGGAGCATACCGATTAGCTACCTTATATGATAAAGATCTTAAAGAACCTATGAACATTATGCATCTTAAGCACTATTATGCATAAATCTGGTAATTTTTTCACTGTATATATTATACATATTGTCTCATTTTAGTAATTCATATAAAAATTTCAAAAAATAGTAATTTTATGTATTCTCTCAATTGATAAATTAAAATCAAAATATAAAAAAAATCAAAATCATCAAAATCCCCAAAAACATCTTCTATTTTGCACCTGTCAATTCTTGAAGTATTGTAGTTATATTTTTCAGATATTTTGGATAAATTAGCATTTATCTGGAATCCCTCACTTTCACACTCACATGAATAAATATCTTGATCTTATTTGGTATGATTATTAATCTCTCTTATATCGAAGTCCACAGTTGAATTATATAAATTTTTGAGCATAGAGAACTGATCTTGTTATTTACTTGAACCACGTACACTTTTTCACATTAAAATTATTTCATTGCAAATTCAAAACGATGCTACACAGTAGAAGTGGTCTCTTGAGCGAAAATTTTCCCCTGCTATCCTATCATGCACATGGTCTAGAATCTTTGAGAATTGACAAAAGGACAAGCTCACCCCTACCCAAAATAAAAATCCCTTGCTCTACAGCCAATCCGAGCAAGTATCCTTAGTATAGGAATAAAAAGAAAAAAAAAATCATAAGAAAAAGAGAAATTATTCAGAAGCATTATTTCAGTATCATTTTGTACCATCTCAACAATATTATAGCATTATCTCAGTGTCAAGCAAAAATACAAAAAAAAAAATCAGAAAAAGAAAATAAAAGAAAAAGCAAAAAGCAATAAATCCCTCCCCTCCCTTTGAAAGAAGGAAGTGTGAAGCTTGAATCCTTGGAATTCTCAATTATTCGAAAACTGTGAGGTAAACCCCATAACAGGTGATTTGTGCCCAACTTGCTTGACATTGGGTAACTCCTAGCGTGGTGATATGTCTGTCACATTAGCGACCTTCTTTTGTACTAGACCTATGTCCGCTTATGGATCAGCTAGCTCTTGATGACCCGACTTACATAGTAGTCTGGTATGGTTACATGCATATAAATCATGGTCAATGAACACTCATTTGGTTAATTCAAATTACTTGTATCAAATTATCTTGCTCAAAATTGGTAAATGAACATTACAATTGCACACACATTTGTGTTTGAAAGATTTTGTATCATTATGATAGATCAAGATCGACAATGAACTCACGTATGCACACGGGGTTCCTTATAAATCTAAATTTTGTCTTTGAGATAATTTAAAATATTTATTCAAATCTTCTGGAATAATTTTATTTTCTTACTTGAGAATATCTGCTTAGCGTAAAATCAATTAAATACATTTTTTTCAAAAATCCAAAAAAAAAAATTCAAAACATGTTCAAAAATCTAGCAATAAAGTCACATTTATATATTTTTGACTTTCGCGACGATGGTATAGTTCCTAAACCTAAATTGGAATTTTACGCCTAGTGCAAGTCCTCATTTTTATATTTTCTGTTTATCTCAAAATCAAAAATCAACTATGCAATAAAACTATTATATCAATTTCTTCTTTGGATTTCGCGATGATGGTATAAGTCTATACCTAAAATTCTATGCCTAGCACAAACCATCGTTCTAATTTTATTTCCCATTTATTTAATCCATAAAAGCATATGGCTTAAATCATTATGTTACACAATTGTGCTTTAAAAAGAACGAAAACTTTCCTATTTCATTTCATTATGTCAACATTCATTTTTTTTTTGCGACGATGGTATAATTCCTAGGGAATTGTTCAAATTTCTATCATACTTAGGAATTTTATGCCTAGAAAAAATCATATTTTAATATTTCATGCATAATATTTTCATGGAAATCTCAAAGAAAATTATCACTATCATCATTTTTTTCATCACAGCACAAAGTCTTAAGAAAGTCTCTTAAGCACCCTTTTACTTTTAGCAATATTTCTCTCATACCAGGATTAGCTTGATGACCTAGCGAGCGACGACTCCATGAAATGGTCATGTAACAGTGACAATGTCCTTTGAAATTAATGTTAGAAGTCACTTTATTTTCATCAAATCACACCACAACAACCATTTTATTTGCATCAGATTATTTCATTTAATTTTATAGCATGACATAAAATTATAATATTTTCAATGACATGATTACATGAATAGTCAATCAAAAATTAAAATATTAAAGCAACATAAAACATATGCACAAGTCATATCACAAAAATAACATCATATATATATATATCAAGAATTATATACATCATATCAAAACGGATTGGTATGCCACAATCTATACCCTGGCATACTCAATCATCTCAAAAATAGTCTATGTACAATGTGCATCTAGTCTTGATAAGACCTCGAGCTCTCAGTCTCATCTCCTCTCCCACCCTGAGGTGAAGGAGGTGGTCCCATCAGAGCCCGTACTGTATCGTGGGTCCTCGACGTCGATCATGATGATGTCCTTGATGACCCCATCTTGATCGACTTCACAATGGCGACTGGAAACTGTATCCTTTGGCCCTATGGAACCATCTAGTAGTACACTCCCTGATAGAACGTGATGTGAGCAACTGACCGTGCCAACTCTAGAACGCTCACCCCTCCGCTCTGAGCCTTGAGCTGTGCAACCTCATCCTGTAGAATCTGCACCTAAGTTTGTAGGTAGGCATTCTCTGCCCAGAGAGCTGCCATATCATTGCTCTCCCCCACCTTGAAACCCTTTCCCCTATCAGGCGATGGTGGCCTATCCCTCTATTGAGGAGGGAGTCTTTCTCTCCTCTCATCTCTCCTCTCCTCCCTCCTCTCTAGCTGCTACTGTCTCTTCGAAGCCTATGGTACTCTCCAGAGTCTCTCCCAAGGAAGCCATCGCTGATCCCTCCCTCTGCGACCCCTCACTACATCGATGGCAGCTTGGCACCACCTCTCCATCCATTGCACTACAACATGCATCAAACCCTGTTCCCTCGTCATCCGAGGTGGGCAGATGCCTACATACCAGGAATCATATCCGTCTTCTATCCCCACATCATATCCATCCATTGGTTGAATGGGGGCATCATCAGCATCCTAACTCCAGAACCACTACATGTCTGGAGCCCTGCTTAGTATGGTACTATCCTGCACATTCTGAGAGTACTCATAATCCCTAAGAGTAGGGATCCCCTACTGTAGACCGAACTACCTCAAAACTTGGTTGTAGTGATGGAGCTCTACCTCTCCCCGCTCCGTCCTCAACCATATGACTCACTTGATGCGAGCCAACTCCTGTCCATCCTCTCCCCACCCTGGATGCTCTCTCCATGGCCTCTAGGTAAGTCTATCTAGTGTGAGGTCATCTAGCAACCTTTGAGATATCGACAGATCTATCCGTCGCTGTGACCCTCTTTAGAGCCACTAATAGAAAACCTGGGGTATCTCTCGGTCAACTCCTATCAGTGGAAGCCCTCCCAGCCTCCGCACCACAATGTGCTCCTAGCACCAAACCTGTAGAAGCGATGTCGGCACCAGACATCGACCCCCCTTGTATATGACCTCGTAAAGGATCCTATACAAATAGCACAATACAAAGCTGCCCCAAGAAAACCTGTATCCGTGGTCTCTCATGTCATAGACCACATATAAAAGTAGCCACAATAATCTACATCCACTCTGGTGGCATAGAGTAAGGCCACCCACCACCCCTACCAAAACCTGGGTCAACCGAGATGCCCTAGGCATCCACCTTAAAGCCTCGATGTTCACTCCACCCTTCTCCAAGATGAAGCTCAGGTCATTGCACAATCTCGTCATAGCGTGGACCTGATTGGCCAAAGGGGCCATGAATCGACCATGTATGGGGATCCTCAAGATCCTTCATACATCCTATAGAGTTGGATTTATCTCCCCTATCGGTAGTCGAAAGCAGGATGACTCCGGATACCATCTCTCTGCTAGGGCTGTTAGTAGCCCCATGTCCGTAGGAATTTGTGGCATCTTTGCCACATGCTGTAGTCCTACCTCTGCCAATCTATCTCGCTCGGCCTGATCGAGCGTGGCCAAGTCATCTCTAAGACCTCCGTATTTCCACTCCCGACTCTTTAGCAATCCCCTCTGCAAAATAACCAATAAAACAACAAAAATCATTAATACATAATCATTAAAAAAAAAAAATCAATTAAAATCAAATCATCCCATAAAAGTTGATATCGCCCATTATTGGATGAGATCATACCAAATTTAGATAAAATCATCCTTAATAAGACAAAATCGTCTTCGTTCTTCATTTTTGGGATCGCCCCTATTTCTTCTATATCGTCTAGGGACAAAATCGACGATATAGGGACGATTTCCTCCTGATTTTGTTGACGGCCTAAAACTGGCCGCGATCCCCAAAAACACTTAAAATTCAAATAAAAAAATAATTAAATCAAAGTTAAAAACATAGTAAACTAGATTTAGATCCTTACCCGCATCTTGTGCCGGATCTTTGTCGATCTGTGCGTCGTTTCCACAATTTCTCCTGTAGAGCTCTGAAATAGCGAAAGTGAACAGTAAAAATGAATTAGGGTTTTACCTTATTTTTCTTATTTTTATTCAAAATGACATTTTTCAATTTTTGCTTTTTCGTGCTTTTACCTCAAATGTTCGATTTGGGTAAAAACTCGAAGGGGGCACCATAGCAAACAGTCATACGATTCGACCTAGAATCGTCGTCTAAAAAATGGAATAAATTTTTGCTTTCTTGTAAAGCGTGAAGAACTCGTATTTAACACATTTTATTTGGAAAATTTGCTAAAGAGGGGGCAAAATGTAGCACCCTAAAATTGGCGCAGCTAAACCATCAGTAAAAAAGTAGAAATTTGAATTTTAACCCCGAAATCGCCTGTTAACCACTCACCTCGTTTTTCATGCCATTTTTGGAGGTTGTTGTGACCGTTGGATGATATCGTCGTCGATCTGATGATATCATCCCAAATTGGATGAATTCATATAGAACAGAACGTCCAGATGATTTCGTCCCAAAACCAAATTTTTGTAATTAGCTTGTGTTTCAATGACCTCTCCAATTCGGGCAGAAGCGTGTTTGCATAGTTGGAGATTCCCACATTAGGGATCTCCCAGATTGGGATGATCCCCAACCTCCTAACCTCCCCCTAATCCTTTATAAACTAGGATTTTCCCAGTTTATCCCCCTGGCTGGCTGGATGGCTAATAATTTCCCTGCAATTTTAGTTTTTGTTGTGTTAGAACATCCTATCTCCCATCATTTGCACTTGTTTTTTCAAGTTTTGTTGCAGGATTTCATTGTGTTTCAGTCGGAGGTAGCTCGGATCATCGCAGGCGATTCAACTATAGTTTTAGATGATCCTGTCAAGATCGGTGATGATCTTGTACTATTACAGACAATATTGTCTACAATTCAACTTGGGGGCAATCAGAGCCCTAAGATTGCATTCTCTATCTCATTTCCTTATTTATTGGTGCATTAGATTAATTTACTTTTGTTTTGCATCTTGGAGTTCACCTCATTTAGCATAATTGCATGATAAAATTCAAAATAAGTTACCAAAATAGTGCATCTCATTTAATTTGATATCTGGATTTATCATTCAAGCATCTATACTCTTATTTCTATTATTTTGCATCATTCTTGCAATTGTATTTTTTGGTTTTTGGTGTCTGTTTTCTTGATTGCAGGTTTCTGACAAATTCGCCTGACGAATTCATTAGGTAGCTGATGATCTTGGATGATCTCAGATGATATCCTATGATTTGGTATGATTTTGTATAATTACAGATGATCTTGTCATATTCGGGACGATCTAGACTCCTACAAGCTTCAGAATCTTCATCAAACATCTGAAATCAGGTATACTCTTCTCCATTTAATATATTCTCTGTATTCAATTGCATTAGGATTGATTTATGTTTGTTGTCTTCATATAAATTAGAATTTTCATATAGAATAGCTTAGCTTCATTTTGACCAACCTAGGAATCTGAATGATTGAACATAAAATGAACAAATCAAACCCATTCTCTACCTAGGCATGGAAACTGCCACTCAAAGTTTCCTGGTGAACCCCACCATCCGTAAAAAATTCACCTTGATACCCCTCCCCCGAGAGGCATGACCTTCAAAGGGCCTCTCCGTCCGAGGTATTGTCCCATCCTTTTCTCATCCCCCTTCCGGGCACGGATCCTTTAGCCTGAAGGTAAGGGTGCGAAAAATTTGGTCGATACACTTCCCTTTCTTCTTATCTTCATCTAGTATAGTTTTATGGTCAAACTTTGAGTAGCTACATAACTATACTAATTTTCCTTTTTCTTCACCTTATTCTAATCTTCTTTTCTTCGTTTTTTCCAATATTATTATTTTTCATATTTCTTCATTCTCATTCTCCTCCATGTCTCTTTTCATTCCCAAATTTTCCTTTATCTTCATTATCACATGCATTTTCCTATTTTACATACTTCTCTCATGTTTTCTACCCCCTACATGTTGGGGCAACCATTATCATGACTCTCTCTTCTCATCATTTTTTGTCACACCCATATATTTAGACATGGTTTCTAATATCCTCTTGTTCAAACTCATAATATTCCTCTTTTTTATATTATCCTCACATAATACATCTCTCATATTGCATTCATTGGTGTATATACATCATTCCTATTTTATATATGCATTCATACTTGTACATTCTTCCTATAGAAATGTGACCATGACAGGATTAAAATACACACTTGTTAGCATAACCACTTGGCTTTCCACACTCCTTCTTAGGATTATAGAGTATGTGGTGTTTAGCATGATTTTAACCATTCACCAGTTTAGTCAATCAAATGTCACCTCTAGTTGATAGGATCTCATGCTTCTTACAAATTTTCTTGGTTGGTTCAACTTCTTTCAGGGACCCTTCACACATGCCATATTTTTAAGCAAATTTTGAGTCTAGGGAATATAACACCTTGCATAGATCTCACCATCTAGTGAATGGTTTCCTCTACTTATACTATAATTTGGATGATCAAAATTTGAACTAGGGATAAACAAAGAGATAAGCATAAGCAAAAATCAAACAAACAGGCAGAAAAAAAAAGCCAACGCCCACATTCCAAGCAACACAAAAAAAAAACAAAAAAAAAAAAAGAGAAAGAAAGAGTACCACAAAAAGATAATTGAGAATGAGGGGTAGAAAACAAAAGGAAAAGCCTCCAGGAAACACAACTGTTATGCTTCATCTCCTTTGGTCCTTAGGTTTAACATAACACCATGGGATGATTTCCATCGTCAGCTATAGGTTCTAAGCGACTGTCTGCCAATGGAATAGTCTTACAAATGGTGACACATTGGTCACATTAGCGACCTTATTTTGTACATATCATTGCACGTGTGTGGATAAGCTAGCTACTATGGTCATATTTGCAAAGGGTTAGTCCTAAATCCCTCAAAATGGATTAATGAACATCACTTCTTGCACACACTAGTTCTTGATAGACTTTGATCCAGTCTGGTTAGCCATAAGTTGTCCATAAACCTTACTCATGCTCTTCATGAGATTTGATTGCTATAACTATAATTATCAATATTACTACATCCCCCTTATGCCATCCTACATCCTTGATATGACATAATGGACCATATTACCACTGATTCTGCTATGATACACATATATGCATCATTACATATATCCTACATTCATTTATTTTTATTATATCATCCTATAGTGCATCTACACTACATTGATATCATGCTCCTACATTCTAACACATGCATATATATTCATCCATAATACATTCACATATTAATATTCTATACTAACACATACATATGATACAAATTTTTTCATCAATTCAAATCAAAGCACAACACATTTATATAAGGTTGAAACAAAATTTATGTGTATATATCATAATAAAAACACCATCAGGCTACAAAAAAGTGCAATATATCTACAACACATCTCATATTTGTTGATCACCAAGAGTCTCACCACTCTCCTTCTAAGTTACCCTCACTTGCTTTGCTTTGTGCATCCCTACTACCTCACCCAACCCTGGACTTGTCCCTAACATCTCTATAGCCATAGGCACTGTCACCCTGTCCAACCCTGGGGCAAATTTCCCTATCTATGACACCACTGGTATCACTATCCTTAGTCCCCTCAGCACTCAACACTATCTATGGTGCACTTTATTGACTCCACTGTGACTGTATCTATTTCTATGATCATGATATTAATCTTGATTGTGGCCAACCATAAGTCCCCACATGCAACTAAGGAATGCTCACACTACAGTCTCATCACCCCTCCTCTAAAAATAATCTTGATGCATCCTTGTGTGCCCACCGTAAATGATCAATATTTGTCCTCAAAATAACCATATTTGTCATCACCTACTTCCCTACCCTAGCACACTCTACCTCCTCTCGTACCTACTATTGCCTCTCGATCTTGGAATGCAACTCTCCTACCTCTACTACATGAGTTGCTCACTCTCCATACCTCTTAACCTGAACTCACTGCACACCCTCCTACACTACAATGATCTCCACTATAATCCTTGTATCGCTGGCCATAGTCTTCAACATCTACCATCGTTACTCATCCAAAATTCTAGTGTGACTCACCTCCTCCACCTTGATCCAATCACATAGCTCCACATAATATCTCTCTAACTCTTCCCTATCAGAGTGACTCACCTACTTGGCCACCACTAACCTCTCCTCTAGCTTGTAGTGCTCCTATCTCCACTTCACAAAATCCAAGGCCCAACCCACCTCACTCTCATGTAAGTACCCCTCCAGATATCATACCCTCTCCATAAATATCACTAACTTCTCCTCTACATCCATTCTCTCCTACAAGTTGAACGATATGTCTGCCATATCTCTTGTATCATCACCTCCCATATCATCGTCCTCCTCTATAGACATCATATAATCCAATGGTTAAACCTCGTTGTTGGCCTCTCGATCTGGTGATATCACTACATGAATACCAAACCCGTCATCTCAACATTTCCTCTATCATTGAAGATATTCCTTTACCCCATACTTTGATCCTCCCTCTGGCCCAACTCTCCCTGGTGCCTATTCCTTTTAGTGCAGACAATCCACCCACTGGATGCATCCAGTGATCAATCACTCAACCTCTTGGCTTCCAACTCTATATCGCCCACCACACATCATACTCAGGAGTGGTCCCTATGTCATTAACATCTAGGATCACCATTGGTGGATCCCTTTTGCCACTCAAGGGAGGCATGACAAGTTGATTCCCTCTATCACCCTACCTCATATATATCACAACCAATGCATCCGGTCTTCCATATCATAATTCAAACTAGCGCATAATCCTACTAAAGGGAAATAATTATGTCTACTAAGTATACCACTCTACCACCCATAACCCTCATCAAATATCTCCCAAATACTCCCCATTCTTCTTCCATACCACCCCATCCTTCCAGGTCCTCCACTAAATATGCTACAACTCCAATGTGTTGAACTATCTCCTCCAAAAAAAAAAATCACCCTCATAATACCTCTTCATCTTATTATTCTCATCCATCCACCACATTAAGGCATAAGATATGAAGTCACCCATCAACTCATGGCCCTTGTATGGAAACAATGTTAGTCGCTCTATCGTGATGTATTTCCATACCCACACCTACAACAATGTGGTCCAACTCAAACCCATCCACATCATCCGCACTACATCATGCAACTCTCTATATACCTGTGCCAATAGTGTAGATTCCCATGCAAACACTACCTCATGCTCTACCATCTCACATAATACATCCATCATATTCTAGGTGAATTTTACTCCAGAGTTATCTCGTAGAGCATATGTGAATATCATAAGAATCACTACACAGTGGTGATCAGACATCTCCTTGTACCAATAGTACTCATAATCCACTCCCTTTCCATAGTCAACCTCCCTCCACTTCACACCAAATATGCATTGCAATACCTCCTATTGTCTATCATCCACTGCTACCCTCACCGGAACACCTTCTATCAGTAGTTTATATATCTTATATATGTCCTCCAGTGTAATGGTTATCTCACCTATAGGAAAGTGAAAGGTGTTCCTATCTAGATTCCACCTCTCATACAATGCTAAAAGATATGCCCTACTAGAATTAATACTCACAACATCCCACATACCATTAATCCAAACACTCCCTAGCCACTCCACATCAGCCTCACCCAAGGCCTCACCCAGAGTATCTCTCAGTGACCTCACATGATATCGTGGCTTAATCATCTTCACTTATTTCATTCACAGATATCACACATTTTTTTTTCAGTTCCACATAAATATTCTATTAATTTTCATCATTTCATTCAAAAAAATTATTATCTACAAAATTCCTACAGCATATCCCATGCATCGCAAACATCCTCATCACAAACAAAACAAAAAACATTTTCAATTCGTAGGCCACCCTCAAACTCACATACAATTCACATGACACTCTACAAACTTAGTAGAAAGGACATATTTGGGCACCCATTTACCCCTTTCATGGGAAAATTTCATTCTCATACACAAACAAATCCTTTTTCGACACACAAAAAAAACATGCGACATGCATACATACATTCCAAGGTATGCAATTTCAAAACATGCAAGCACACAATAAAATAGTGAACAAGTCGCATTTTTGGATACCCGTTTCACCCCTCTATGGTGAAAGTTTAAACAAATTCCACAAACAGTGCATATTTTTCACCCAACAAAATAGCCACACTCGTCTATATATGCCTCATGGCATGCAATTCTAAAACCACACCAACACAATCCAACAACAAACAAGTCACATATTTGGATACCCATTTTCCTATTTTATGATGAAAGTTAAAACATATTTTAAAAATAGCACACCATTCACAATCCATGGTAAAGTCAAACTTCACAAACATACATCCCATGACCCACATCCACACAACTGGCCAAACCATAGCTAACTCAAAAAAAAAATACATTTTTGAACACCAATTTCCTCATTTCATGGTGAAAGTTTAATCACATTTGGAAAATAGTACATCATTCACCCCCAATAATGAAATTCAATCATTCATACACAACATATGCCATAAAGTCAAACTACACCAAATTTGGGTCAAACCAAAAAATAGCCAATAATTTTGGATATCTATTTGGCCACTTTATCACTTTGTACATACTTCAATCGATTGTCACATGCAAACACACAATCACACTCAAACCCACATTCCAACATGGCTCAAACATACATGTAAATCAAAATCAAAACTGCCTAAGTCTCGGGTACATACTAGTGGTGTCCCACGTCGAACACCTGTGATCACCTATCCTCTCGCTATCTCCACCTCAACTTCAAGTTTTGCAAGTGCTTTGCTTCACAAATTACTCCTCACTCCTCTCCTCACAACTCTTCCAAAGTGCAAATAACATTTTCTCACTCCAAAAAGAAGTCTTATACTCCCAAAAACCCTAATTTGTAGGACACCTTACGAAATATAGTCTATTTTGCCCTCTGCCCTATGAACTATAGTCTAGTTTGCATGCCACCCTTCAAACCCAACCTCAAAACACCATTTTTAATTTTTCTTCACCCTAGTAGTTTCTTCTTCTTTTCCCACCCTTGTCTGATCAAATTCTCCACCTTTTATCACCATTTTCTTCTATCAATCGACTCATCACCACATCACCACATTTCATTTATCTCATTTTTGATTCCTCATTTGAGGGGGTATTCATACATAAATATGCTTTGCATAAAAACAACAATAAAACATCCAAATCACGGATATCACATCTATCTACAAAAAAAAATTGCTAAATATTATCTCAAGATAATAACAAACTCAATCCCAAATAGACATTTTTAAATTATGAGAGCCACACATAATATTAGAGACATCTTGTTTTCATTCATATATATCAAAACCGACCACATACTAAATATTACGTTTGATTTATCCATGCCACTCAACTCAAATGACTTGACATGTGTCATCATGCACTCATCAATCAATCAGAAGAAAAAAATTTAATAGGCATTTGTTCTATTTGTATTTGGACCATCTTGCATTGGTTGCAAAAGCAAAGTAGTCATAAGTTGCCCTCACAAACAACCAGTACAATATTGCAAAACATCGTACTAAATTGGTAAATCACTTGTCTCACCATCATGTTTCCATCCACATTCATTCATTTGCATTCATCCCCATATTTTTATTGAGTGGATATTTTACCCAGTTGCAAAATCCCACCATAATCAGGGTATTAAATCAAAAATATTCTCTCGCAAAGAAGTTAAACAAAGAAAACAACTTCTCCAAGGTTTCAATATATAAGCATTACACAAGTATATTTGAAAGTAAAATTTCTAATAATAACAAGTGCTAGGAACAACCAAGTGATTTGCAAGTGACTGTAAACAAGGGGCCTACTGGTTTAGTTCATTCATGCTTTGTAATTAATTTCCTTAGATTGCCATGGTTGTGCCTTAGTGCGAATTCATAAAATGAAGTGTTGCTTCATTGATTATTTTTGCATTAATCTGTCTTACCCTGAATCCCTGTTAGTGGGTTTATTTTAATCTTCATATTAGAATGTAAAGTTAGAGTGTTATGGAATTGTCCACTTCATTTTAAATCCATGCCTTTAATATGAGATTGCAGTCGGCCTTTGCAGTTAGCAAGTTCGATTTTATCTTCAGATTATTGTTCTACTAATTGCAAAGTTAGAAGTTAGTAGGTTAGAAAGGTAGAATGTTAGAAAGTTAGCAAGTTAGCATTCATTGCTTTATCTGCACTTAAGATGAAATAGTAGGTTAGTAACCCTCCTTCCTAGACTGATTTTATCTTGCTTATGCCATGTGAGAATTGTGCAAATTCATTCCTTTTAATACTCTTAAAATATTATCCTAATAATTATAAAGGTAAAAGCTCAACAAAATCTTTACTTGTATCATGTACACTCTAGATTTCCCAGATCATATTTATGATTTAAATAGGATATTTTGGGATTCTGAGTTTCAGATTGAGAATGTGTAGAAATAAATTTTGGGGTGTGCAAAAGGAAGAAACTTGCATGCGTAAAATGCAACTAAATATGCTAAATATGGAATAAAAATGCAAATGTAATACGATATCATGCTCCCCTACCTTGCAAAACCAAATATCATGGGTCACTCACGAGTATAACCCAACCTAATCAAACCTACAATAGCACAATCGGATTAGATCAAGTGCTAGACTCAAAGGAAAATAGAACCTGCATCAACATAAACCTTCACATAGTGTAACCTCCTAAGATAATTCAACACTATATGTAAGTTTAAAAAATGCAGCAAAATGAATTGACATTAACACAATAATCCTTAGAAATGAACTCCTTCAATCTTGCTCATAAGATGCAAGTTTTCGGATCAATATGGTATTCTTTTTACTACGAAAATTCCAGCCCCTTCAACATGGTCTTCCATGGGTATTTAAAAATTTTAGGAACCCTTTCGTTTCATCTCCCATTATAAAAAAATTGAAGTGTAGATAACCTCTAACATTTTAAACCTTTTCAAAAAAACAAAAAGGATAAAGTTCACCTTTTCCCATATATCTCCTTCTGAATTAGAACTTACCCTTTAGTCCATATTTCAAAATATTCAACCATAATAATACTAAAGGGCCCCAAGAATAATATCTAACCCTTAAAAAAATGTGGGTTAGGCTCGTGGGCACTACCAAGGCCACAAATACCCATAATTACAATGCTTTCTACCAAAGGGGTGCATGATATACTAATATCAATCAATAAAAAACATTACAATATTCAAAATAAAATAACAAAACTCCCCTTATCATCCTTTGACCGGTGTCAGCATGACTCAAACCCAAGTTGATGGGACATAAGCCCTATCTGGCTTGCCCCTACTATTGCTCCAAGCTTGGGCTAATAACCAAACCTTGCAGCCACCATATTATTTCTACTCCCTCTATGGTGCTCATCCAAACAGTGCTTATCTGTGTTATGGCTTCTCTCCCACAGTGCTCTGCTTTACCTCGCATTCCTCCTTATGCAATGCTCTACTCGATGGCTAGTCTAGGCCCTCCTTCAGCATTAGACATCTCTTCCACTCTCCCATGTTTATCAATCAGTCACGTCAATGCATGTTTTAAGTGAATGAGAGATTTTAGAGCTCGCATTAAGATTTCTCTATCGCATTGCCCTGACTGACAACATCCTCATCACCTGCCACTCGCTATCCTTTGGTAGTGGTTTGATGAGGGATGTTATCCCACATTATCACTACCAAATATCTGGAATGATATTTACTGCTCTGTAATAACGACCCTTGGATGCGCCACATGTACACACGATATTATGGTCTACATGGGAGTTTCATTTATCCCACCTAATTCCTATCATTACTTTCGAGCACTTTATAAGGTGGACTCTGCTCGTAATATATTTACTATCTTCAGGAAATCTTCTCCCTGCATAACTTTGTGTTGAGGTCCCCTTATTAATTACCCATCCATGTGGCAGGTTGCCACGTCTCTACCATATTGTCTCTACTGGTCCACCTTGACTCCACTATCAGTGCTTTGACTTCGCTGCTTCATTGTCCTTTGGCTAGCATGTCTACTACTTTGTTGTTGACAACTTGTCCCTATACACATATTTTGAACATTAGAACATAGTGGGGTGAGACTAACGAAGGGAATTTTAACATAAGGACTTTATTAACCTAAACATAAAGACAAATTTACATAACCATAACATGAAGACAAAACTAACTAAAAGGAATCACATAAAATATAAAATAAAATAAAAACTAAATAAAATATAAATCTAAATACTAAGAAAAGAATCCAACTATAGTCTAAGTAAATATAATACAATCCACACAAAAATAAAATGCACTAACATTAAAACACATAGTGCACTCCTCTTTAAAATAAAATAACATGATCTAACAAAGAAAATCTAAAATAAATACAATACAAACTAACCACTAAAGTCTAATAAAGGAAACTAATGAAATTACACACCAACAACAAACCAAAATCTAAAGATTGAGCAATGTTAAGAATCATTTTGCTAGTCCTAGCAATTCTCAAATGCAAGGCAATGTCCTTCTATCTTTCTTTTTTTTTGTGGAAAACATCCCAAAAGGGATGCCACTTTCGGGTAAGACCCAAGGAGGCAGGGGTATCCATTCCGCCAAAAACGCCTAGGACTCGGACCTAGCCTACCACCTTTGACATACTCAAGGAGCAAACAAACACACAAAACCAATTTAAAAATAAGTAAATAACAACAAAAATAATAAAATAAAATAAAAAAACATGCTCCTTGAGTGTGTCAAAAACAAAAGCACAACCAAACACGCACAATAAGATAAAAGAAACCACAACACAAACCACATAGAAAAACACAAGAACCACATAACAAAACACAAACAAGACAAAAACAACAGAACACTACAAAGACATAACCCAAAAAAAACATGAAAAATAAACACAACCAAAACCTAAAAAATAAAATAAATAAAATAAAAATAAAAATAAAAAACAACCAACAACAGACAATAAACAAAAATAAAAAACATAGAAAACACTCACACATAAAAACACGAAATAACACAAACAAAGAGAAACCCAAGAACAAGAACGAAAAAAACAAAAGAACAATAACAAAAAACATAAAAAAAAAAAACAACAAAAACACAAGAACAACAAAAAAGAACACAAAAACAAAACAAAACAAAAGAACCCACCCACCTTAAAAAACTAAACAAAAAAACAAAGAAGAAAAAAAAGAAAAAAAAATGAACAAAACAATGACCTATCTAGACCAGAAGACTATTAAGGCAAGAATCAATAGAGGAAACAAAATAAAGAATAGAATGAGCTAGGGAACTAAAAAAAACTGAATGAACCAAAGAGAATCAAAAAAAAAAACAAGAAGAAACTAGGTACCTTCAGAACTGGAGCCATCCAAAGAAATGATAGAAAGAAGAGCTTCCCTAATTTGAGAATCCCACCATATAGGAGGGTGGCCATAACAAGTAAGATCACCTTTTTCCAAAGCCCAATTAGCTAAAGCATCAACACTCTTGTTTTGATCTCTGACCACATGATTGTAATCAACTTTCAAAAATCCCATCCTGGATTAACCGAATCTTCTCAATAATTCTTTTTATTCTCCAATCCACCTTATGATTCTTAGAAGGAGTCTTCAAGAGATTAATCATAAGTTGAGAGTCAGACTCAACTAACACCTTTTCCCATCCAACCTTAGTAGCCTCCTCGAAGGCCTCTCGAGGATACCATACCCCTCAAGCAAGGTTATTGGAAAGAATACCCAAATTCTCAGCAAAAGTAAAAACCAGGGAGCCATCTGAAAGTCTACCAATTCCTCCCACACTGGCTTTTCTAGGGTTCCCTCTAGAGGCTCCATCAGTATTGACTTTTCCAAAATCCTTAGGAGGAGGTTGCCAATTTCTAGTCCTATCCATATTACTAATACTCACATTCCCTTTAAGTTGGTTTCCCTTAGAAGGTTTAATCTTCAATCTTTGCATCACTTGATCCCATCTTTGGTGGGAGTTTTGGGGGTGATTAAGGAGTTGATGGACTGATTCAACTAAGTTGGCTATGGTCTTTTGCCAAATATAGTGAATATCCTTCCTATCTTGATTAAAAATTTGGTTGTTCCTTTCATTCCAAATATTCCAAAGAAGAATGGTAGAACCCATCCAAACTACTCGCCTAATAAAATGATCAACACCCTCTTGATTAGGCCAATCCCTCCAAAGTCTGTTCAAAAGTAAAAAAATTGGACCACTGTAAGCCAAGTAAAGTGGCCATTCTCCTCCATAGCTTAGAGGCTAAAGTACACTCAATAAAAATATGGTTGATATTTTCTACATTCTCTTCACACATTTCACATCTAAAAGGGCCATGAAAACCATGCTTCATAAGTTGCTCACCAAGTAAGCACCCTACGATGCAATAAAAGCCAATTAAAGAACCTCACCTTAGGCCAGAGATTTTGAGCCCACAATTGAGAAAATATGTCGAAGAATGGTTGGGATTATTATGGCATAAGGTCAAATAACCTTGAGCAACTGAATACTCACCCTTAGTAGTGTTGTTCCATCCAAAACAATATTTTTCATGGGACCAAGAGAGGGATCTCATATGAAGGATGCCTTGGATATCTTGTCTTTGCCTTTCTGGGATTTGAATAGGCCAGTCCTCAATAGGGATCCAATATCTACCAACCTTTGAATTACCAGATGGTACCGATAGTAATTAGCCACCTTTATCCAATTAGCTCGGTGAAGCTCCTCCATCCAAGGCCTCCAATCGGGAAACCGAGTTATCAAAGGCTTGTGACCATCCCAAGAATCTATCCAAAAATTTGCATGTTGACCATTATGAATGATCCAAAATAATTTTTTCTTTATCAAATCCTCACCAGTCTTAAGAACTGCTAAAATGGGAGAACCCTTGGTAGGAAGTTGATAGCGAACAAGGTCTTTAGGACTTTTGTTCTTAGCATATTTAGCACGGAGATTATTGGCCCAAAGAGCATTGGGGTTATGCAACATCCTCCAATATAATTTAGCAGCTAAAGCTTTGTTGTTATTAATTGAAGACCGGAATCCTAACCCCCCTTCACTCTTAGGAAGACATAAAGTATCCCATTTCACCAAGGCCCATTTTCTTTTCTCCTTAGTACCACTCCAAAGGAAACGATGACTCGATTTGATCCAATTCTCGAAGAACAACCTTTGGGATATTCAAAATGGAAGAAACATAAATAGGAATAGCTTGAAGGACTGATTTTACCAAGGTGATTCTACCCCCAAAAGAAAGCCACTTGTTGGTCCACTTTCCAATTTTCTTCTTGACTTTGTCCAACAACCAATTCCAATATTTATTTTTTTGCCTTTGAATATTTATGGGAATACCTAAATAAGTGATTGGAAGAGAGGTCTTCTTATATCTTAATTTATCCAAGACCATGGATTCCTCGTCTAGCAGAGCAGGTGAAAGAAAATAACTTTAGATTTGTCTTCATTGATCAACTGCCCAATAGCCTTAGAAAAATAGCTAATGATTTGCTTAATATTAGAATCTTCCTCAACTGTAGCTTTACCTAAAAGAGTAGAGTCATCCACAAATTGAAGATGAGAGATAGGTCTAGCTCCATGAGCAATGGTAACTCCCTCAAGGGTTTTGATTTCCCTCTTTTTGGTTATAGTCCTACCCAAGCATTCAGCAAGAATGATGAATAAATAAGGGGATAGCGGGTCACCTTGCCTAATACCTCTAGAAGCTAGGAAAGACTGAGAAGGCCTGCCATTGATAAGAACTAAGTAGGAAATTGAAGAGATACATCCCATAATCCAATCCATCCAATCCTTAGAGAAACCAAATTGCCTCAAAACTTTGATAAGGAAGTGCCAATCCACTCTGTCATAAGCTTTGGATAAGTCTAACCGAATGAACATAGAAGGAGAATTTTGCATATCCATGGAATGGATGGCTTCCTGAGCAAGAACTATCTCATCTACTATTTGACGTCCTTCCACATATCCCCCTTGCTCTGGGGAAATAATCTTATGCAAAAGAGGCTTCAACCTTTCTACCATGATTTTAGTAATGATTTTGAGAAGAACATTACATAAAGCAATAGGTCTAAAAGCTGAGATATGATCAACCTCTTGAGCTTTTGGAATAAGAGTAATATAAGTTTTATTGATAACCTTCAAAATTTCTTTGGCTTTCCTGGCTTCTTCCACCACCTCTAATAAATCAACATGAAGGATATCCCGGAACTCTTGGTAGAACTCAATAGGAAAACCATCAGGACCTGGGGTTTTCCCTTTTTGCATTTTAAAAACTACTTGTTGAAGCTCATTGATAGTAACAGGAGCAGTCAAAATAGAGTTCTCCTCAGAAGTGATAAGAGAAGGGATTGCTTGAAGAAAATTTTGTTGTGAAGCCGAGTCAAGAGGAGTAGCAGCAAAAATATTGGAAAAGTAATCAACAACAATAGAGTTCATGCCATCCCAAGTATAAACAACATCTCCAGAATCTGATTTTAAGGAAGAAATAAAGTTGTGAGATCTTCGAGCTAGAAGAGATTTGTGGAAGAAATTTGTGTTTCGATCTCCTTCTTTGAGCCATTGAATTCTAGATTTTTGCTTCCATAATATTTCTTCTCTTTTTTCCCATTCCTCTAACTGAGTTGTGAGTTTAATTTCATCCGCACTTCTCTTCTCTGTGAGGCCATCTAAACGGATTTTCTTATTCAAATTTTCAATATGAGCAATAACTTCATGTTTTTTTTTATGAACATCCCCAAACTCTTTCCAGTTCCAAGTCTTGATTTTGGATTTAATGTATTGCAGTCTTTTGGCAAAACAAAACATCTTAGTCCCATGCCTAGGTTTACCTTCCTTCCACCATTGTTGCACACGAGGTTCGAAGAAAATATCTCTAAGCCACATTAATTGAAAATGAAAAGGAGAGACTCTCACATTGGTTTTCCACATTTCCACCATGATTGGCCAATGATCCGAACCAACATTATTAAGAGTCTTCACTTTAGGAATGTGACCATGGATTAAGAAATTTTCAGAGAGCAAAAACCTATCCAATCTCTCCATTATACAAGCTAAGCCTTGCCTTCTGTTAGACCAAGTCATAAGGCCATTATCTAGTTGGATATCCACAAGATGGAGGTTTGCAATATATTCACTCATGAGGTCAGTGCTTTTGTCCAAATTTCTATTTCCCCCCTTTTCTCATCCAGAGAGAGGATGGTATTGAAATATCCTCCGATCAAGATCCAAGCTTTAGGAAAATGAGAGATAATATGAGTAATATCCTTCCACTGTCTTCTTTTTTCCTCCAAAGAAGTCGGAGCATAAACAATAATGCAGAGCATAATCTGGTTGGAATGTCTACTTTGAATAGCTATAGCCAACAAACCCCAACTGCCAACCATATGGTGAATAACTACCTCTTTTGGGTCCCAAAGACAAGCAATGCCACCCGAAGTCCCTTGGGAACCGAGGGAAACCACTTTTCCAACCTGCCAAATTTTACTCGGCAATTAAGTCCATATCCTCCATTGACATCTTTGTTTCTTGAAGGAAAACAAGATGTGGATGATTTATCCGAATCATTCTTCTAATTTCATTTTGTTTTGAAAGACTCCCTTTGAGTCCTCTAATATTCCAAGTGATGATCTTCATTAATACCAGGGCTAAAAAAGTTGGGAAGGGCATTAATCTTACCTTCCTCTACAAGATTTTCACCTTCTTTTACCATATGATATTGATTGGTCTTGCGACCTACTTTTTGATTAGAATCCATCTTCAATTTTTTTTCCCTCGTTTCTTGACTTATTCCAATTGAATCCGAGATGGCTTCTAACCTTGAAGAATGCTCATACACAGCCAAAATTTTACTAGATGGTTCAATGGAGTCTATATTGGGACCTGCATTATTTGAAGTTTTGACATTTGAAATATTGTTTTTCTTGTGTAAATTTTCTCCTTTTTTTTTGTTGAAAACCTTTGATTTGTTGGTTTGTCTCTTGAGTTCTTCCCTTCATATTTAAATTGTGTTTCTAAGATTTCAGTTTCCATTATTTCCTCTTCCTCACTTGGGACATCATTTGTGGAAAGGATTTCAAACATATTAGCAAATGACTTTGATTGATCCTTCATAACTGGTTTTTTTCGAGTGTTCTTCTTCTTAGGTATTTGGAAACCTACTGAGTTTATATCTTCTTTCTTTTGATCAGGAATTTTATTTGGGCAAGCACTGGCCAAATGACCATATTCATGGCAAATTCTACAATGAAAAGGAATGTTCTCATAGTCCACTACTTGCTCCCAAGTGTCTTCCCCAAATTGTAATGTGATCTTTTTAGGTAGGGGTTTGTCAAAATCCATTAAAACACAAATATGAGCATAAATAATATGTTCAAAATTTTGAGTACAATCAACAATCATCATAAAAGTTCCTAAAGAGTTTCCAATTGAAGAAAAAATAGTAGGATTCCAAAATTCAATAGGGAGGCCAAAGAGTCTAACCCACACGGGAGCTATAGAAGGCATCTCTTCTTCGGCTTTAAATTTAGTATGCCAGGGCTTCATGAAAAGCCCTGCCCTTCCAAAAAACCAAGGACCCCCTTGAAAAGTTTTCTCTCTATCTTCATTATTAGCAAATAAAACAAGAAAATAACCATTTGGATAAATAGAGATTTGTAACTCACCTTTAGTTTTCCAGCTTTTTGTAGCCCAGACTTTGAAAGTAGATAGACTCGGACGAAAACCCACGAACCGACAAATTAGTCCTCTTTTTTCCAAATCTTCAATGCCAGTTTGAATGTTACCCATATCAAGCTTAACAATAGGAGTTCCATCAATTGCTTTAAGACATCCTGACTCCATTTTCCTGGGATCAATATTAGGCATTCTTAGAGGTTTATGGGAAGCCCTAATATTGATATTAGCATTGGGTTGAGGCTGTCCACCATGAAGGGCATCCCTAAAATTCATTTTTGGGACCGAGTCTTCGAAATTCTTACCCTTGACAGGGGTTTTCACAATAGAATTATTTTGTGGGTGCACCTTAGCACCAGATTCACTTGAGATATGAGCCATTTTTTTATCAACTGCTTGAAACTTGTTTCGTGATCTCTTTAATCCTTGCCCTAGACACCGTGGAAAGGTATGGTTTTCACTTTTCTTTTGTGCAACAAATTGGAAGCCGTTGTCACTCAAGTTCATAGTATGATCTATTGAAAGATAAATTTCTAACCCATCTTGTATCCCCTGCAACATTTCCTGCTAAAATATTGAGCATAAACCACAAAAATATTGGCCACTAGGGCCCGAAGGCCCTAAAAACCAACCTCTGGAGCTGCTTGCACTCAACCCAGATGAAACCCTCGCATAGCCGCTTGCCAAATATATCATTCACACATAGGGATGCGCTAGGATATGTGTTGCTCCAAATGATATGAAAATTTGTGGAGACATTCTAGGGTTTTTCAGGCATCTACCCTCAAAATTTCAGCTCAATCCGAGTTCGGATGAGTGAGATATGACCGAAACAAGTTTGGTAGTTTGGGCAGTCCTACGAAAAAATGAGCAAGTTTTCAGTATTGTGGAATATTAGGGGTATGAAAAATATCCCTCAGTTACTGTGTTAGTCCAATGACATTCTATCTAACTACTAGCAAAGTGGTCCCTATTAGTACCATATTCAATGAAAGTCAAGGGACACATATCAACCAAAAGAAGCATCCAACTGCTCAATACTATCCCATTAGCTCAATTTTTTACAAATTTCAAGTGGGTCCCCAATATTGGGGTTAGTTGTGAAATAGTCACAACAAATGGCAACTCTGCTAGGAAATTCTCTTGAGCATTTCAGATGAGAACCCAGTTTTAAAATTAATGAACCAAAGGTTAGAAAAATATATCCCATTTAATGACATCCTAGGAAAGCAAGATCAACAACTTCACATGAGAACAAATAAATTATTTTCTTCAGCTAGGTGTGTGCATTGTGATTCAATTTACACCCTTGGGACCATCTAAATTCCATCATTTGGTTCACCTTTAGGCTATGAAATACTGCTCATAAAACTTATTTTAAATATTATTTTGCAAAGTCTCTTTTGAGCATGATCTAGACAGAGCCCCACTGCGTGTTAGGCATCCATATCCCTGATGGGGTTTATTCAAATCTAGTGACTGATTTTATCAAGCTTTTTGATGCTCTTTTATTTTTTTATTATTTTTTTCAAGCTTTTGTCTAAACAGAGCCCCACTTCCAATGTCTATAGCCCCAGTGGATTTTATCTAACTTGGTGACTAATTTGATCAATATTTACATTGCTTGTATTCCTCTTTTATAGTGAAATTTGCAAACCTGTATGTGACATGAACATGTTAGATTAGCCTTAATCAATTTACCAAAATTATTTCATTCTTCAAAATCCCAAGAAATGCCTCTTCATGTGATTCATTAAAGTGAAGCTTTAGTATAATATTTCATTATTTCACACTCCACTTGAAAACACGAGATTCCGAAAACAAAAAGGATAAACTAAAAATGCAATGTAAATGAAACTAAAATAACGCTTAAATCCTATGTTATTGAAAAATGCATAAAAGGAAAGAACATGAACACAAGATATTAAAGCAATATAAAAATCGGCCCTTTTATTGATATGCTTTGCAAATTCGTGTTACAATGCGTCTCCTTCCTTTTTAGGGGATAGGAGCGTTAAATGTTGCTCTTTTACAACTTGTTTCAGAATTCCTTCTTCCGCGTGCCCACATATAAGATGGGCGAACCAAAACGTTGTCGCCGCTTGCATTGGTAAAGGTCGATTCCTCGTTGTTCCTACAATGCTGCAAATCTGCGTTCAAAGAAACAAACAAAGAATCAGTAGCACCTGTGTATGAAAAATAAAAGATAAATCTAACGATGGCTAAAATGAATCTAAATGAACTGAAAACTTGACAAAAGCATAAACATGAAACTAGCTAAATACTACAAAAGAAATAAAGCGGGGGTGCCCGAAGGCAAACCACCCACGGGTGAAACTTTGTTTCGACACCAATCCGCTTGGGATGGGTCCGAAACCTGATGTGATGTGTTGTCGGCAAATTGGTAGGATATTGTGGTCAGAAAAATCGGTGTTGGTTCTTGATTCGTGCCTTCAAAAGTCACCCAATAACCTCTCTTTCGATTAAGAGATTATGGATGTTGAAAACACAAATCGCAAGTAAATGAATTAGCAACACTTCGTCGCTCAAAATGCTCCTTCTCTGTATATCTTTTGGGTGAGGAAACTCACCATTTTATAGACCCAAGGGGTCTCTTTGAATTAACATGCAAAAGTGTTTCTTTGCATGAATGCTTTTTGTGTGAAGAGAAGACTTCTTCTTGATCAAGGGCTTCTTAACCGCCTCTGTGCATGTCTTTGTATGTTTTAGAAAAGCTCACTTGCACTCCCATGCAATGAAGGGATAGCTAAGTGGCAAATCTGAGTTGTCTTAAAAAGCTCACTCTCATTCCCATGCAGTGAAGGGAAAGTCAATTGGCAGATATGAGTTGTCAAAAGAACTCACTCGCACTCCTATGTCATGCAGGAAAAGCTAAGTGGCAGTTCTGAGTTGTTATATGCCGAGATCTAACTTTTTGTCGGTCAAACCTGACATTCGTCCCACCCCGAAGCGAGCGCTGGTAATCGTCCCTGGGTGAGACGAGTATCAGTCCGCACTCGTCCCTGGGTAGGACGAGTAAAAACCCGCACTCGTCCCTGGGTGGGACGAATAAGCAATAAAGTGTCTAAAAGGTGCCAAATTGGTTTCTGACTTGCAAAACTGCTGTGTGAGTGGTTAGAACCACTGTTTGACCTCTGGGGGCTGCCCTGGGGGCTATGTGTGTTAGTGCGATCAGTGCTTGTTGTCACATAATCGGATTGGTGCTGTTTTGGTGTCTACAGATGCCCCTTTTTGGGAAGCGCTACACATGGTGCAGTGCTGAGCAAAAATATATAACCAAAGCACTAATGATTAGGGTTTCTCAGTAACCTAACCAACTCTTGATGCCCCAAGTATGGAAAGGGCACGCATTCTTGAATCCTTGCTTCTGACGAGCTAAGGAACTCAAATCAAGTATTAACCTGGTTCGGTGAGGTATTACTTGAACTTAGACATTGATCAGTCATGAATAGGCAAAGGGCGCAACCTTTTGTTGTGGGAACCTTGAGTTCATGATTCACGAATGCCAAGTATATGATCGGTTGGTGATAATTGCTTGTTTGCTGCCCCAAGCAGGGGCGCGATTGTCTTTTGCAATGATCCTTTGAATGCGTGTTATTTCCAAGACTGGGTATATTGGTGTTGATTGGTAACTAAGTGTGACTACCCCCTCAAGCGACGAATCGATGAGGGAATGACCGACATGAGAAAAGCGACAAGTCGCTTGACCCAAGATGACTTGTGCAAAGGTGCCTTTAAATGTTATCCAGTGCATGCTCGAGCAGTTTCCCAATTGTTTTGACCTATTTTTGGTGGGTGTGAACCCATTTTGGGATGCCATTTGGGGGTAACATTGGCGAAAATCCGTCTTCCCGTGGAGCGGTCCGGCTATGGTAGCCTTCTTGGGGAGTAGGATAACGACAAGGTAAACCCCAACATCAGTTTTCTTATGCCAAGAGGTTAAGTGCAAGAGCACTTTTGTCCGGCAATTTTTAGTGGTTTTGTTGGCATTTGTTATTTTTATGTTTTGGTTATTGTTGATTTTTTTTGGTTTTTTGTTTTTTTTTTTTTTATATTCGTCCCGGGGGGGACGAATGCCGTGATGGTACTCGTCCTGGGGTGGGACGAGTGCGCCACGGTGGTACTCGTCCTGGGGTGGGACGAGCGCGCCGAAAAGCGCTCGTCCCGATCAGGGACGATTACCAGCTGGCAAAAAGTATAAATATGCGAAAATGATGGTTTTGGCTCATTTGCACTGTTCAGCGATTGCGAATTGGAGCTCTGGGGAGGAGGAGGTAGATTTTCTGACGCGAAGCGCTGCCAGATTTTCCAGCCATCATGAGTGCACAGACCGGGTCATCGAGCGGAGGAGCCGAGGCGAGACCAATAAGTGCACTATCTCCTCGATTTTAAATATGAAAAATGCAAATGTGTTTTTATGGTGTTTTTCTTTTGTTTAAACATGAAACCTTAATTAATTAAATTAAAAGGTAAATGAATGAAACCAAATGAAACATGGATGCAAACCGATGGAAACTTAGATGGACAACCGTAGGATAAACCCAAAATGAGACTTAGAGTAACACCTTAGGGTAACCATGGTGAAAAATGTTTTGTTTTGGATGTGAATGGGAAAACTTAGGTCGAAACCATAAGTAAACCATGCCCAATTTTTGTGTTATGTTTATGGAAAAAAAATGGATGAATTGTTTTTTGTTTGAAATGGTAAACTTAGGTAAACCATAGGGAAACCATGTCAAATTTTTGTGTTATGTTTATGGAAAAAATGGAAAATGGATGAATTGTTTTTTGTTTGAAATGGTAAACTGAGGTAAACCATGTCAAATTTTTGTCGTTTTTTGATGAAATTAGGAAATGAAAAATGGATGAATTTTTTTTATTTGAAATGGTAAACTTAGGTAAAACCGTAGGTAAACCATGTCAAATTTTTGTTGTTTTTTGATGAAATTAAAAAATGAAAAATGGATGAATTTTTTTGTTTGAAATGGTAAACTTAGGTAAAACCGTAGGTAAACCATGTCAAATTTTTGTTGTTTTTTTATGAAATTAAAAAATGAAAAATGGATGAATTTTTTTGTTTGAAATGGTAAACTTAGGTAAAACCGTAGGTAAACCATGTCAAATTTTTGTTGTTTTTTGATGAAATTAAAAAATGAAAAATGGATGAATTTTTTTTGTTTGAAATGGTAAACTTAGGTAAAACCGTAGGTAAACCATGTCAAATTTTTGTCGTTTTTTGATGAAATTAAAAAATGAAAAATGGATGAATTTTTTTTGTTTGAAATGGTAAACTTAGGTAAAACCGTAGGTAAACCATGTCAAATTTTTGTTGTTTTTTGATGAAATTAAAAAATGAAAAATGGATGAATTTTTTTTTGTTTGAAATGGTAAACTTAGGTAAAACCGTAGGTAAACCATGTCAAATTTTTGTTGTTTTTTGATGAAATTAAAAAATGAAAAATGGATGAATTTTTTTTTTGTTTGAAATGGTAAACTTAGGTAAAACCGTAGGTAAACCATGTCAAATTTTTGTTGTTTTTTGATGAAATTAAAAAATGAAAAATGGATGAATTTTTTTTGTTTGAAATGGTAAACTTAGGTAAAACCGTAGGTAAACCATGTCAAATTTTTGTTGTATTTGATGAAATGTAAGATGAAAACTGAATTTTTTTTTTTTTGGATGTACATGTGAATGAAAGATGTTACTGTATAGTTATGCATTTTTGTACATGTGATGGTAATTTGATGCATGTTTTTGATGTTTGTTGTTTTCTGTGATGTGCAGGTGGTGAAGAGTCGACATCGGGTGCCGACGATTTTTTCTAATGCCCGCGAGGCATTGACAGCTGAGGATTGGGATTGGCTTGATGCCCTAGGGCTCAAGAATGTGGCTCGGTTGGATGCAGTTGTGGCGGATCGGGCGTACCTTATAGCATTGATCGGCCTATGGGATGTTCGGACGAACACCTTCCATCTTTCGACAGGGGAGATGACGTCACTTTAGAGGACGTGTATCGGATTCTACGGATTTCGATAGACGGGGTTCCCATTCGGATGACTCCACGAGGCCAGAGGACGGTTGTACTGATGCGGTATTTTGGATATGGAGAGGAGGAGGATGGGATGACCTCGTTGGAGAGGGCAGAGTTGGATTGCCAGATTGGGGGGATTTTGGTACGATATTGGTACGCGAGGGGAATGTTGGGAGTGAGGCATGCACTACTCATGAGCCTCATTTCCAACATGCTCCTGCCAGACTCGTCAGGAGCGAGGTTCCCATGGAACCTATTGGAGGTGGTATGGCAGTTAGTGGAGTGTCCGATGATAGAGTCGGTGATTATGAGATGGGGCTAGACGCTTTTGGCTCAGTTGTATGATGAGTTATATGAGGTCCACTGTCGGAGGTAGAAGGGGATTGGCTACAGTTTCTTGTTGCAGTGCTGGGCCTGGCAGCATATAGCCGTAGAGCGGCCACGAGGGCTACCCTGGACTACCCGAGCTGACATGGTGGATAGGGACATTGGGTATGGTGCTTTATGGTATCGATCGGAGGAGCGAGGGCAGAGTCGGCGGTTTGCGGGAGACGTAGACCATTACAGAGATGCATTGGCATGACTGACTCTCGGAGATGTGATCTGGAGGCCATATCGGGATTGTCCCGCATGGCCAGAGGCTGATGAGTGGCTTCGATGGGTTCAGAGGGGGAGATGGGTGATAGGCCAACACGAGACGGAGTAGGAGTACTTCCACTACCTCCGAGTGACACGACAGTTTGGGGTACGCCAAGGGTTGCCTGGGGAACCCGTAGTCTATCGACGTCGAAGTGATGAGAGGACCCTAGCTACGCCGATCCTCGAGCCATTGGGGGAGGAGTCTGATACAGTATTAGACATTCTGGACATAGATGACATCGGAGTGATGGTCGAGTACCAGGAGTGGTGGACGCTGCGACAGTGGCGAGGTGAGGGACCATTGGGAGGAGATGAGGCAACGGGAGGCGGAGAGGGTGCAGAGGCACCAGGAGAGGGTTGGGGAGCTCCTACGGATGTGGATATGGTGGAGGTGGCAGATGCAGGAGAGGATTTTGGGGATGAGGAGCAGCCAAAGATGCAGGATGCTCCAGAGTAGGCTGGGTCGGAGGAGACAGAGGCGGGGTTGCGCATTGAGGTAGCACGATTGATGGGGTTATTGCAGAGGTGGGATGGAGAGCTTGCAGAGATGACGCAGGAGAGGGATCTCTTGCGGACACAGTTGGTAGGGCAGGAGAGCGCAGGGGCTGCGTCTCACCAGTAGGCGAGGGATACGAATGCGGCACGAGAGAGGGATCTCCTACGGGTACAGCTAGCACAACGCGATGAGGCAATCACGTACTATCGTAGGTGAGAGGCAGAGTGGAGGCGACGGGAGGCAGATTGGGGGTGGCATCGGTCAGAGATGGAGGGTGAGATTATCCACCTGGGTGGGCGAATACCAGAGCCTCCGACCAGTGGCTCGTCGTACAGGATGAGAGATAGCGGGACAGAGCAGTCGGCATCATCCTGTCGCAGGCGACGAGATGAGGGAGGCGCTAGCGGGCGTGATGCAGGGGCGAGCAGTCACCCTGAGAGATCTCAGAGGACTGATACTACAGGGGGTAGCTCTCGTCGCATCGATCCTACGTGATCATGGTGGTCGACGCCCTAGGCTGGGGGTTTTTGAGATTTTGGATGATGTGAGCGAGGTTTGAGGACCAATGCACTGTAGCCTGCGGGCAATTTTGGTTATGATATATATATACAGATGATTCTTTTTGGTGTTTATACTTTGTGCATGATTTATTTTTATGTACATGTTTTTACATTGATGTATGCATATGCGATTATGAATGTGATGATTCTAATTTGTATGATGTATGTATAGGGAATGAATGAAATGAATTATTGATGATTTGTCGATGCACCATAGACTGTACAAGATTGGATTGACTTGCTATAGTAATGGGATAACTTTGTGGAATGCTTGTGCATGTGAAAACTTTGTTTTTGTATTTTGTCAATTTTTTTAGATGGTGATGTATGAAATGAAATGTATCGGTTGTTTGAAAATGTAGTTAAGCTTTTCTGAGATGCAGATATTTTAACTAACTAGCCAAGACTGTACATTTATCTCGCAAGACTTCTGAACAAAGGTCTAAATCCGACTTGAATTTAACCAAGTTATTTCACATCCCTGTGTGTGCAATTGAGTTCGTTTATGTGTTATTCATCAGGATACCGCCAGTGCCAGATGGGCTTTCAACCGAACCTATACTGAGGATCACCTAATTAGCTCCACTAACTCCTTTATTGTATTTAGTTAGATTAATCTGTGATGCTATCTAGGATACCATAAGCTAGCTCATCCACATGCAAACATTGATCTACACACAAGTTAATGTGACAGATATATCGTCATGCGGGAGGTTTACCGCCAGTGACCGATAGGCTATCAACCAAACCGATATTGAAGCTTGCCTCATGACCTATCGAAATGCTGAGAGTTCTAGGGATTCAAGTTCGACTCCCTTCTTTTCTTCAATTGTATTGGGATACTTGCTCTTTATAGTGATAAAATCACTGTTTATTTTTGTTTGATTTGTTTTTTGTTTTTTTTTTTTTTTGAGCAAGGGATTTGAATATGGAGTGACGAGAATCACTATTGTTTGTGCCTTTTGATGTGTGCACTGTAGGATGTCAAATTTTAGTGTTTTGACGTTTTGCAAATTTTTGATGTTTTTGCAACTTTTGAGAACTTGGGATTCATGGGGAATTGGGTAGGGAGGATGCTTGTCCTTTTGCCAACTCTCAGCATTCCTAGGGTCATTCGCACAGGGGGATAAGCAAGATAACCGTTTCGCTTATGGTGACCTGGATTACGATGCAGGTGTCATCTTTCGTTCACACAACTTAGGAATTTTTATGTGTGTTAATTTGTGTTGGGATGCTACGTAACAAGGCGTGGTCCAAGTAAAACTTTCTCGTGTAAAATCTGTTTAACTATGTACAGTTTTGGCTAGAAATTTAAAGACATCTGAATGACGAAAACCCTATATACATTAGGCGACAACTGACGATGCTAAAATAAAAGGGTGATATGCTGGATGTAGGCGTTTATGGATTTGATGTGGAAATGATGGAATTGCCAAGTAATGATAGCCTATGGTGCTTTTGACTTGTATGACCTATCGAAGTATGCAATGTATGGATGCAATGCTTAATGTAACCTATATTTATGTATTTTGATGTTTATGAGAATGCATGGAATTGGAATGCAATTGTTTTTGTAATTTTGATTTTGATGAGAATGCATGGAATTGAAATGCAATTGTTTTTGTGATGATTGTTTTTTTTTTTTTTTGAGTATGCATGGAATTGAAATGCAATTGTTTTTGTGATTTTGATTTTTGTGTTGTTTTTGTTGATTTTTAAATATTTATGTTGACCAAGCAGTTATGGTAACGCTTGGAGCTTTTTGGGTTGACCAAGCGATTGTGGTAATCCTTGGAGCTTTTGGGTTGACCAAGCGATTGTGATAATCCTTGGAGCTTTTGGGTTGACCAAGCGATTGTGATAATCCTTGGAGCTTTTGGGTTGACCAAGCGATTGTGGTAATCCTTGGAGCTTTTGGGTTGACCAAGCGATTGTGATAATCCTTGGAGCTTTTTGTTGGACTATGGCTCTCTAGCTGTGGAATGGCCTCAAATGAATGATGTTCAAGGGTTCTGTTTCCTTGATTCCTTCAAGAGAGGCAAGCCGGTATGTTCCAGGTCCTATTTTACTGTCAATGATGTAAGGACCTAACCAGTTTGCCGCGAACTTGTCCCGTAGATGGGACGGCAAATTAGAATTCTACTGGTTCTCTTTTAAGACCAAGTCACCAACCTAAAATTCCCTAAAGTGGACTTTCATGTTGTATGCTTTCTTAAGTCGCTCTTGATAGATACGCAAATGCTCGAGAGCATTAACGCATCGTTCGTCGAGCAACGTCAGTTGATCTAACCGGGCCTGCCATGCAGTGTCATCATCGATGAACTCTTGCATTGAAATGCATAGGGAAGGAATTTCCAACTCAAAAGGCATGACTGCCTCGGAGCCATACACCAACGAAAATGGAGTTGCCCCAGTGGGCGTTCGAATGCTGGTGCGATAAGCCCATAGGGCAAGCGGGATCTGAATGTGCCAGTCTTTATGATTGTCTGCAACTGTCTTTTTGAGAATGGCGACTAGCATTTTGTTTGACGCCTCTGCTTGCCCATTTGCCTACGGATAATAGGGTGTTGAAAAGCTATGCTGAATCTTGTACTTTGTGGTCAAAGCACGCACATCTTTATTCTTGAATGGTGTACCATTATCCGAGACTATTTTGGATGGAATACCAAAATGACATATGATGTTATGCAAAATAAACTCCGCAATGCGGGCTCTAGTCGTAGTGGTCAGTGAAATTGCTTCCACCCATTTGGTAAAGTACTCTGTGGCCGTTAAAATAAATGTGTGACGACCAGACGATGTAGGGGAGATCTTTCCAATTAGATCAAAGCCCCACTGCAAAAAAGGCCAAACCGATTGGATCGGTTGCAAGGCCTGAGAAGGTACGTGTGTCAAATTAGCATGGTGCTGACACTTCATGCACTTCTTCACATATGCGCAACAATATCGCTCTAAATATGGCCAATAATAACCCATGCAAAGAATGCGCTTTGCGATGGCCATACCGCTGAAGTGGCCACCACATGTACCATCGTGAGCTTGGGTGATCGCCCAAGCGGACTCTTGTTGGTCCAAACAACGAAGGAGGATTCCTTCATAATTTCGATGATACAAAATGTCTCCTAACAAGACATGCTTTGTCGCTTTCTTTTGAATGATCTTTTTATGGCTTGTGTCAATCCAAGTGGGAGATTACCTAGCTTGAGGTAATCTCGAATGGGTGTGTACCAATCTTGCTGATCAAAAACCTCGATAGTATGAATGGCCAATCCCTCTTGAAGTCTATCCCAAACAAAAGCTGAGCAGGAAAGAACTTGTAAAAACAACGTGGTGTTGCTAGTAAGAGGGGTTGGGGAGAACAAGGACCCCCAGTTGGCTTGAATCAAACAATCTCGAATTCGAGAGAACTTATCCGGAGATGGTTCAATCTGGATCATGTGGATTCCTGGCGTCAGATCAAAGCTTGCACGCTCCATCGCAGATTGCGATAATGTTGTAACCTGAATGGTTGTCATTTCATCAGAAGGGTCATGCGGGATGAGTGACCCTAAGGAGGCCATAGTATCTACAAAATGATTTGATGATCGAGGGAGTGCCTCGATGTCATACCATTCAAGTTGTGCCAGGAATTTGTCCACAAGGGCTTTATAGGCCCACAAAATTGGACATTTACATTGGTATATCCCCTTTACTTGATTGACAATTAATAGCGAATCACCAAAGATGTTCAATCGTTTAATGTTCATGGTGATTGCTGTCTGAAGACCTATGAGCAAGGCTTCGTATTCTGCATTGTTGTTGGTGCATGGGAAGTCTAATTTAAATGACAAGGGCATTGGAGCACCTTGTGGAGTGAAGAATACAATTCCCGCACCACCCCCTTGCTCACATTTAGAACCATCAAAGAATAGGGTTATGTCAGCCTGTGACTCAGGCTCATCAGAATCTGGCGACTCTAAAACATGGAAGACCCCATCATCAGGTAGTTCAAAAGTTAGAGGCTGATCGTCTTCAAGAGGAGCCTCAGCTAGTTGATCGGCGATGACTTGACCTTTTATAGATTTCTGTCCAATGAATTCTATGTCAAACTCCGTCAACAACATGATCCATTTCGCCGTGCGGCTACTATGATAAGTGCGACTCATCATGTATCGCAATGGATTCTCCTTAGACACAACATACGTCTTATTACTAAGCATGTAGTGGCGTAGCTTTTTGGTAGCAAACACCACTGCCAAGCAGAGCTTTTCAACATATGCATAGTTAAGTTCATAACTCACCAGGGTGCGGCTAAGATAGTATGTAGCCTGTTCTTTGTGAAGTTCATTTTTTTGGGACAACATGGCACCCAGTGCCACCTCAGTGGCTGAGATGTATAAATAGAATGACACTCCTGGTCTAGGTGGTGCCAATACTGGTGGCAAAGCCAAGTACTATTTAATGTCATCAAAGGCAGACTGGCACTCGTCATCCCAATGAAATGTGACCCCCTTATGCAATAATTTATTCATGGGTCGACATTTGTCAGATAACTACGCTATGAAGCGCTTGATCGACGCAACCTTTCCCTGTAGACTCTTGAGCTGCTTGATGGTGGTTGGGGGACGCATTTCAAGGATTGCCTTGACTTTGTTTGGATCAACCTCAATTCCTCATTTGGAGACTATGAAACCCAAGAGCTTACCAGAGGTGATGCCAAAGATGCACTTCTTGGGGTTTAGTTTGACTTTATGCTCAATGAGGCGATCAAAGGACCTTGCTCAAGTCACCGATGTGATCTGGGCGCAAAAGAGATTTGGCCAACAAATCATCCATGTAATCTTCCAAAGTTTTGTGCATGTAATCATGAAAGATGTACGTCATGGCACGTTGGTAGGTGGCTCCGACATTTTTAAGGCCAAAAGGCATGACCTTATAACAAAATGTCCCCCAAGGCATTGTGAATGCCATTTTTAGTTGGTCCTCAGGATTAATACGAATCTGATTGTATCCTGAGAAACCATCCATAAGGGAAAGCATTTCATGGCCCGCTGTAGTGTCTACCAACACGTCGATGCTTGGCAAGGGAAAATCATCCTTAGGACTCGCTTTGTTAAGATCTCAAAAATCAGTGCATATGCGAATCCTCCCGTCGGGCTTCTTGACGGGAACCATGTTAGACAACCATGGTGGATAATCCACACAGATGACAAACTGGGCATCCAACAACTTTTGTAACTCATCTTTTACCATTAAGGCCACTGTTGGATGCATCTTGCATAGTTTTTGCTTGACTGGCTTGATTGTCGGATCAAGCGTTAAATTGTGCGTGACTAGCTGTGGGTCTAGTCCCGACATATCCTTGTATGACCATGCAAAAACCTCCTTCTTTTCCTTAAGAAGGGTAACATAATCGGCTCGCTCTTCAGGGGAAAGACTTACCCCCAGCTTGAGAATCCATGGATTCATTGGATCTGTGTCGATGTCTACATCAGTCGTTGCTTCAACTGACATATGGGATCCATCTTCCAACTGGTGTGGAATTGGGATCGGATGGATATCGTTTGCTGAATTAAGATCGTCATTAGGAACGTCAAGTTCCTCTTCAGCATGGAAGACATCCTGAGTCTGTCCTGGAGTGAAATGAAACATCCCACCGCAAGGCCAATACTCTGATGGAGATGGTGGTGTGTCAGCGTGATCCCAATCGATAGCTTCTATGTCTAGATGCAATAATCATGTTGGATTGGCTGGATCATGGATGGGGGCGGTCAAGTCAATGGAGACCATGTTGATGAAATGATTGTAATCTCCATTACCATAAATGTGACAACTCTGACATTTGTGATGCTCTTGGTGTTTTGGACCTGGCTCTGTAGGCACTGGCACAAAGGGATCAGCCCTATGCGTGGACCTACAAATAGGGTCTACCCTAGGCACTGATGGTTTGATAGGGTCTCCAGGCGAAAGATGTTCTCTGTATTCTTGGAGTGGCGGGTGCAGTAATTGCTATAACTATGCCAGGTTGAAATGCCTCCTAGGTCTTGGATCTATGTGTAAGTGTTCAAACATGTCATCTATGTCCAAAGGATTTTGTTGTTGTTGAGGTAGCCTATGCTCACTAGGATCATTCAATGGGAACATCATCAAGAAGTTGTCTTGATCATCATTCATTGGATATTCATGCGAATGATCGTACTCCGACTCATCTTTAGAAGACCCTTCATGGTCTTGTCCATCTTCCCCTTGTGGGTGAGTCCATGATGTTTCTCCTTGTTCAGCCGTAGGGAAAGGGTTGTTGAGGTCAACAAGGTTATTTTTTTGTAATGGGAAATAATCCCCCAATGTATAAGTTGTATTTGGATTGGCATATGGATCTGATGCCAACCCATCCTTGTTGCCTATCCCTAGGCCTTGCATGTTTTTGACCAAGATGTCAAGGGGAAAAGGGTGATTAAACCCTACTCCTGACTTATCATAAGGCATTTGGTATCTTGGTTGGCACAAAACACGCATTCCTTGTTCATACCGGCCTAACCCGTATCCATGCCAATTGCATTGGCTAAGATATCGTAATGCGAAGTTTGGGTTAGCCAGATAATTAACATCTTCCACAAAGGGATCTTCATCTTCTTCTTCTTTTCGGGAAGGTTCAACGCCATGATCCAGGCCCCCAAAAATAAAATTTGTCTGATTAGGTGGGTAGCCTAAAGGAACCACGGAGCCTATGGGGAGTCGAGGTCGTCCCATGTCTTGCATAGACTGAAGTGTGGGCGTTGCAACAACATTGCGCACTATGTACTCCCCCATGCCCGTGTTAGACATCTCAACAGTAATCGTTGGCGATTGAGGGGAAGTGAATGGGAGTTCTCCTTGAGTCCACTCCATGTGGGGTGAACTAGGCATCTCAACTTCCATTCTATTAGGCGTCTCTTCTGTAGAGATGTTGGAGACTAAAGGTGGTTCCATTTCCAAGGGCTTCTTTCCTTTGTCCGTTGGAGTGGCCACCGTAGGTGGCATCATTGTGGGAGGACTGGATGAAGAAGATGATCCCACCTGAGAATTTTATTGACTTGGTGATGGAGATTCTTGCTTAGTCGGACCTCGTTTAGATGGATTTAACTGGAAATCCACGTGCGTTGAAGGAAGGGTCGATTGCGGCATGATTTGCACTGAGTTGCAATACTTAAAAGGTTCCAAATATATGGGGACCACGTGCACTTGTCCTTCAAATGTATACTTCAAACATTGATGAGCAATTGAAGGGACACACTTCATATCCCGGATCCAAGGCCGCCCAAGCAAGATATTGTAAGCCATCTCACCTTCTAAAATGTGGCACAACGTATGAATGGTCTTTTGTCCCACTTGTATGGGCAGGACAATTGTGCCAACTATCGAGCATATCGCATCATTAAATGCTCGAAGGGTATAAGTGGAAGGTGCAATGTGAGAGGCTGGCAATTTCAAATGTTTCAGTGCAGCGGTTGTAATAAGGTTACTAGACGAACCAGTGTCTATCAACACCCGTTTGTATGGAGTCCCGTTGACCCATGCAATAATGTGTAGGGGTGGATCCGCTACATCTCCAGTCACCGTTTTTAGCTCATCTTCCCTGAAGGTAATGACTGGTTCAGTACATTGTTTGACATGCCCCACAAAATTGTTGAACGAATCCGCTTCGTGGGGTTGCAATTCAATTGCCTTTAATATCTCCATAAGAGCTTCCCGATGGGGCGCCGATTGTTGAATAAGCTCATAAATAGAGAGCCTAGCCGATGTGGTCCATAGACTTTGAGTAAGTCTAGTTCGAATCATGGCCACTGGTCTAGGCGGAGGCAATTGTGTAGGATTCGGTTGATGTTGTGACGTGGATGGAACTTCCCTGGTGGCTGTCACGGGGACAACTCCTGGGTGTCTCTTGTTTCTTGTCACAATGCTAATCATCCCAACATACCCCTCCATGGGGCAACTCTGTTGCACTTCATTGACATGCAGAGGTTTTGTTTGTGCATCATGTGTGGGTAAAGGATCTTTGAAAACACCCATTTGTTGGTTGTTGGGTGCGATGGGATTATCCACTACCAATGTGTGATTGTCAATGAGATCTTGCACTAAACCTTTAAACGTCCAACAGACATTAAGATCATGCCCTTTCCTTCTATGGAATCTACAAAAAAGATCCTCTCTGTAACCTTTAGGCTTTGGCGCATTAGGATCAATTGTTGGAATATCTGGCAGATTAATCAAGTTTGCCGCTGACAAACGGTCAAACAAGGAATCCCTAGACTCAGTGTATGGTGTAAATTGTCGCTTGGGGCGACGCTGCTGATTTTGATCCTACTTTTTGTTATCTTTCTCATAATTATTGTGAGGCATCACCTGATAATTAGCCTTTGGAGGCTGTGTTTCTTGGGTAGGCGTAGGGGCATTAATAGCAACTTGATTGACCACGGCGGGTTTCTGTTGCGTATTCCCTGTTTTGGTGCTCTTGTTCCACTCTTTTTTCTTAGGCTTGGCAATTTTGCCATCCTGTATCTTGATCTCTTCGATACGTCTAGCTTGCGCCAGAGCTTCTTCTAAAGTGGCGTATTGCTACAGCTGCAATAGCACAGAGATCGATCGCAAATAGCTCTTTGCAAACATTTGAGTTAGGTCGGACATAGGAGGGAGGTAGGACAACTTTGAAAGTACCATCCTCCATCGATTCCCATATGCTACCATAGACTCCTCCTCATACTGTTTGAGGCTAGCTAGATCACTGAGTGACGCATTTTTCTTTGTATTGAAAGCAAAACGTTCTAGGAACGCGTCCACTAGTTGATCTAAGTTGTAGATGCTATGCTTCGGTAGATGGGTAAACCAATCCGAGGCAGATCCTGTGAATGTGGTTATGAATTTTCTCAATAGCAATGCATCATTGTCTTGTATACCAAAGCATTGGCTCAAAAATCACGTCACATGCTCTTGAGCATCCTCATCCCCTTTAAAGAGTGCCAACTGGGGCAGCTTGAAATGTTCAGGGTATGGAGGTGTTGGCACTGATGGATGTATCGGATGACTACGAAGTTGGCATAAGGTAGGCTTTTGAGGCCCACCAGTCTTGAGTTCCATAGTCTCTAAGCGTTCTAACAACACTTTGTATGCATCAGAGGACGTAATCTCCTCCTCCTTAGTTTGTTCCCGCTGTGGGTTGTGGGGAACTTGAGGCCTTTGGATGGATAAATGGGTAGCATCCCTTCTGCCTTGATAGGGCGTTTCAGCCCGCTCTTCTTCTTGGTAATAATCCTCATAATCTTCTTGAGGAGTGTTTGGCCTAGGCCTGTAAACATGGACGGGTGCCCGCGGAGGATGCCCATCATGGTTGCGGGGAATGGCCTCCCACTCAGGTCTAAGAGGTCTTGGAGGCAGTGCTTGCTGAAGTCATAGAGACCTGTCATGCACTAAGGGGTTGTGCCTCACATACATCTCAGATTGCTATGCACGAGGGACTGGGGCCTTCTCAGGCGCATGGTTGTGAAGTAATTCAGTTGTCTGACGCTGAATGCGCTCTTGATCAAGGCGACACAAATGTTCTAATTCTTGTTGTTCTTGCCTAAGCCGCGTGATTTGTGCTTGGCGGGTGGCTAGTTGTGCAAATGCCAAGTCATTTTGTTCTGTTGTCTCTTGTTTAATAGGCCTAGATGTCTCTCCTACATATCTATTTTGATCATGGTGCTCTGAGACCCCTATATGTTGCTTCCCTCTGTCGAGGTTGGCCGCATTAACTTGAAACTCTGGTCTCAATAAGCGATCTGGATATAAAGCAGGTGCAGACGTGCATCGTTTCCGCACTGGATATTGTTCTTGAGGAATGTAGTGATCTTCCTCATTCTCTCTGTGATATGCATAAAAAGTGCGGGCAGAATTGTCTTGCCCTGTCGAGAGAACCTGATGTTCTGGATATGGTCTACTGTGTCCGACATTAATCGGGGGTAAATTAGGAACCACAAAATCATATGGTTCTTCCTTTTGGACCCTTTGTTGTTCTAGAGCAGTACATAATGCTTCATCACTAGGCCATCCAAAATGAACTTCCAAAGGAGGCCTCGTGCTTAGACCAGGTGGTATATATAGGTTATTTTCTTGAAAATATTCTTGTTGCTCATGAGTTTCCCTTAGAGATGGGGTTCTAAATTCTCGTCTATTGAAGGCCTGACTTGGAGAGCCCCTCAAGGAGGCACCTCTAGAACCATGTTCTATGACTGTATGGGTTGGAGTGCCCCTCAATGATGGGCCTCTAGAGCCATGTTCTGCATGGTGTGAACTAACTTGTGAACCCTGCCATCGAGGCGGGATGAACAAGTCTTCAGAGCTATATCGAAGACGATTTGTCTCTCTTGGTGCATTTTTTACAGCTTCTGCTCGTGATTGGGCTTGGCTACGAGTATTCACCATGGTAATGCTAACCTAAAAATGCAAAAATTCTTTTTATGATTTTATTTTTATGATGTTTTTTTGTCTAAACAGAAAATAGCATACACACACAAGCAATGATTATCTCTTTTAAAGATTAATAGTGTGCCCTAAATCTGGTTTAGTGTGTTTTTGTTGTTTGTTTTGTTTTTTTTTGAAAATTTTGTGAAACGTTTAAATGCAATTATGAAGGCTCTTATGACTCCCAAAATGGTCGCCCCTTCAATATACCATTGTCGGACCGATATACCAACCTCTCTATATACCCGCCCTTACGTGAGGGAGACTATAGGTATGTGAGAGCAGATGATACATGGAACATAGGCGGTACGAAAGGGGAATCACTCTGTTTATGACACCTACCATAGAAGACTTATCCTCGCGTGCTAGGAATCACCCCAAGCTACACTCGGTCATCTTTCATCAGGATTTACGTCTAGCAACAGTCACGATCGAGGTAATGGATGCAATATCTCAAGCCAAAGTGATAATGGAATCCACCTTTGGTCTTGCTCAAGGGTTGGGGTTTTACGACCAACGCCTTGGTTTAAAATACCACGTGATGTGTGGGGTTCATTTTAATTTTGCAAAAATTGAAACAAGCAAATAAAAAAGAAATCTTTCCCTAAGCCATACAAAATTGAAAACCAAAAAATAGAAAAACAGAAATTTGACAGAAGCTTTAAAAAAAAACCCTACCTCTTCTCTGCTTGACAGAATATTTCTGATTTGCTCTGAAAAATGCACAGATTTATACTCGTCCCTGGGTGAGGCGAATAATAGAACCGTAATCGTCCCAAGGTGAAACGAATAGTTTATTCGTCTCGGGGTGAAACGAATACCAATTCTGTAATCGTCACTTGCAGAGACGAATAACAGTCCGATGTTGAAAAACAAGTACCTATAAAAAAACAAGCAATTTTAGATCAGTAATTTAACCTAAAAAAATTAGAGGACAGAGGTCCCACCGTGATCACCATTGAAAACACGAGATTTCGGAAACAAAAAGGATAAACTAAAAATGCAATGTAAATGAAACTAAAATAACGCTTAAATCCTATGTTATTGAAAAATGCGTAAAAGGAAAGAACATGAACACAAGATATTAAAGCAATATAAAAATCGGCCCTTTTATTGATATGCTTTGCAAATTTGTGTTACAATGCATCTCCTTCCTTTTTAGGGGATAGGAGCATTAAATGTTGCTCTTTTACAACTTGTTTTTGAATTCCTTCTTCCGCGTGCCCACATATAAAATGGGAGAACCAAAACGTTGTCGCCGCTTGCGTTGGTAAAGGTTGATTCCTCGCTGTTCCTACAATGCTGCAAATCTGCGTTCAAAGAAACAAACAAAGAATCAGTAGCACCTGTGTATGAAAAATAAAAGAGAAATCTAACGATGGCTAAAATGAATCTAAATGAACTGAAAACTAGACAAAAGCATAAACATGAAACTAGCTAAATACTACAAAAGAAATAAAGCGGGGGTGCCCGAAGGCAAACCACCCGCGGGTGAAACTTTGCTTCGACACCAATCCGCTTGGGATGGGTCCGAAACCTGATGTGATGTGTTGTCGGCAAATTGGTAGAATATTGTGGTCAGAAAAATTGGTGTTGGTTCTTGATTCGTGCCTTCAAAAGTCACCCAATAACCTCTCTTTCGATTAAGAGATTATGGATGTTGAAAACACAAATCACAAGTAAATGAATTAGCAACACTTCGTCGCTCAAAATGCTCCTTCTCTGTATATCTTTTGGGTGAGGAAACTCACCATTTTATAGACCCAAGGGGTCTCTTTGAATTAACATGCAAAAGTGTTTCTTTGCATGAATGCTTTTTGTGTGAAGAGAAGACTTCTTCTTGATCAAGGGCTTCTTAACTACCTCTGTGCATGTCTTTGTATGTTTTAGAAAAGCTCACTTGCACTCCCATGCAATGAAGGGATAGCTAAGTGGCAAATCTGAGTTGTCTTAAAAATCTCACTCTCATTCCCATGCAGTGAAGGGAAATTCAATTGGCAGATATGAGTTGTCAAAAGAAATCACTCACACTCCTATGTCATGCAGGAAAAGCTAAGTGGCAATTCTGAGTTGTTATATGCCGAGATCTAACTTTTTGCCGATCAAACCTGACATTTGTCCCACCCCGAAGTGAGTGCTAGTAATCGCCTCTGGGTGAGACGAGTATCAATCCACACTCGTCCCTGGGTAGGACGAGTAAAAACCCGCACTCGTCCCTGGGTGGGACAAATAAGCAATAAAGTGTCTAAAAGGTGCCAAATTGATTTCTGACTTGCAAAACTGCTGTGTGAGTGGTTAGAACCACTGTTTGACCTCTAGGGGCTGCCCTGGGGGTTGTGTGTGTTAGTGTGATCAGTGCTTGTTGTCACATAATCGGATTGGTGTTGTTTTGTTATTTGGAGGTATAAGGGTTTTGCCATTAAATCTAATTAAAGAGGTTTTGAGTTAATTTTGGTGGATGTTGAATTTATTTTTAATTGGGAGATTATAAGGTGTTATTGGATAAATATTTTATGTATGTTGATGATTGTTTTGAAAGGTGGAGTGATAAGGTGTAATTGAGTTTTTACATTACATTGTGAGAAAGAATTATCTTCTAACCTCTTTGAGCTTGGCATAGAAGTTTTTGTGGTTGTGACAGATTTATGAGATCCTTCCATCATCAAGAAAAAGTTATGAGCACATTCTTCCATAGTTGAGTTGATTGATTGGTTTTCTGAAAAATAAGTTTGGAGTGAAAAGGACTTGATTAGGGTTTCCTATTGAGTGTGTTGAGTGAATGCTTCAAGGTTTTTTGGAATAAAGAATTGTTGTTAAAACCTTGTTTGATAAGCATTTTTGTTGAAGCCATTGGTTGTGAGAAGAACGTGTATTAGGGTTTGAGTATCATTGCTATGGGAATATTGTTATGATAATCATTGTTGTTGAAGCCATTTATTGAACAAAGAACTTGAACTAGGGTTTGAAGAGAACATGAGTATCATTGTTATGTGAGATTTGTTTTATAAGCATTGTTGTTGAAATGATTTATTGAGTGAAGAACTTGAACTAGGGTTTACAAATATCATGAGCATATTTATTATGTGATACTTGTTGTTGAGCATTGTTGGAAACATTTTGATATGGTGTTTATATGCTTGGACTAGGATTTGAGAGAGAGGATTATTTCATTTAGTGATTGGTTGAGTAAATTTGGTTAAGCCTAGTCAAGTGGATGTGTGAAGTGATTGTTCAAGTTCCATACAACAAACTATTCCATATTTAGAATTGATTTGAGAAAGTGATTGAACATTGAGTTGAATTTGAAGCATATTGAGTCTCTAGCAATTCTCCTTATGTTTCTAAGAGAGTGATTGAAAGTAATTGAGCATTGTGATTAGTATAGAACATGTTGAGTCTCTAACAATTTTGTTTATGTTTCTATGAGATTGAACAAGTTCTGTGTGGACTTGTTGAGCAAATTTGAGGTAAGCCTTTGATGATACTTGTGGACTAATTTTGTGTGAGCTTTTGTGAAAGCTTACAATACATATTTGGATAAGTTCTTGAGAGGACTTATTGAGCATATTTGGACAAGTTTTAAAGAGGACTTGTGGAGCAGATTGATCAAGTTCTAGAGAGGACTTGTAGAGTAAATTTGAGCAAGTTCTAGAGAGGACTTGTGGAGAATATTGAGCAAGTTCTAGAGAGGACTTGTAGAGCATATTTGAGCAAGTTCTAGAGAGGACTTGTGGAGCATATTGAGCAAGTTATAGAGAGGACTTGTAGAGTAGATTTAAGCAAGTTCTAGAGAGGACTTGTGGATAGATTAGTGTGAGATTTTGTGGAAACTTACAAGGCATATTTGATACAATTCTTTGAGAAGATTTTAGAGCAGAGTTGATTGATTTATTCAAACCTTGAGTTAAGGTTTAGGGAAGATCCAGAAGAGTTGAGAAAGCCTTGATTTAAGGCTTGAGGATAGATATTAGGAAAAAATTTGTGCTAGACTAAAGGACTGTGTTTAGTGCATATTTGAGAGCAAAGTTTGGTGTAGATTTAAGGATAAGTTTGTGTCAGACCAGAGATAGAGATTGAGCAAATTTATGCTAGACTAAAGGACTATGTTTAGTGCATATTTAAAACAAAGCTTTGGATGTTATAGAGCAGAGAGGAGTATAGATATCCATTAGCCAGGGCAATAAAGACAGGTCTTTTGAGTGGTAACAAGAGTCTTCAGTGGAGAGATATACATAAGCTAGTGTAGTGGAGGTAGTATTCTTCTAGAGGATCACCAGTTAGATCAAAGGAGAATAAGTTCTCCTGTGGATAGAGATCCATAAATTGTATTTAGGGGATTGGTGTCTCCTTTGGACAAAGATCCATAAACATTGTATAGGGAAATATTCCCAAGATATTTATTGAGAAAATTTTGGTAAAAAAATTTCTCTATGGAGTAGCCCACATTGGGTGAACCACGTAAATTGTGGTATCTCTATTGTGTGTGGTCATTTGTGCATTTCTTTGATTACTACTATTGATATTGCTATCTATACATTGCATAATATTGATTTGGAAAGAAAATTAAAAAGTGGTCTTATATTGTTCACCCCCTCTCAGTATAAGCTTGTGTTCTTCAATTGGTATCAGAGCGGGTTCCTTCAGAATAGTTTAATAGCTTGAAGAAAAAGTTAAAAAGAACACAATGGATTCAAATAATGTGTCTATGGATAATTCAGCACCAATAGTTGATGGAAGTGACTATATAAATTAGAGTTTGAGAATGAAGATCTACCTGATGGCACTTGGCAATGAAATTTGGAAGGTAGTTGAAATTGGAAACGATCCCTTGATTAATGCTCTTATAGATAAGGAAGGTAAACTCCTACAACATTACAATTCAAAAGAAATGAATGCACTTTTGAGAGGTTTGCATAGAACAGAGTCTATGAAAGTTATGCATTGTCAAATTGAAAAAGAAATGTGGGATAAATTATAAAATATTTATGAGGGAGATAAATGTGTCAAGAAAGCAAAGATGCAAAATCTCAAAGGACAAATTGAATATTTAAGAATCAAGGATGAGAAAAATATTAGTACTTATCTATTTCAAATTGATGAGGTTGTTAATGTTATGCAATGACTTGGAATGAATATTGATGAATCAGATGTTTGTGATAAAGTCTTAAGAACTCTTCCAAAAATATTCAGTGAAAAAGTTTCTGCTATAGAAGTTTTAATGGATGGTGATATTTTTACAAGAGATATTTTGCTTGGTATTATTATAGCACATGATATAAGAACAAAATATCCTATTCCCCATAAGGAAGCAACATTCAAAGCAGTCAAAAAGAGAAAGGGTAAGAAGTTAGAATCAAGCGATGAGTCATCCAATGATGAAGAAGCTAATTATGGTAGAAGAGATAATGATTATAGAAGATCCAAAGATCTAAAATCTATTAAATTTTTCAATTGTGAAATGTATGGAAATTTTGAAACAAATTTTCAAGAAGCTAAGAATAACAATGGTGAAGAAAAATAGGATCACAAGAACAAGGAATCAAAAAGATACAAGCACCAGAAGAAAAGCAAGGATGGACAAAGCAGACAAGAAAATAAGTTCTTCCAAAGGCAAAAGAGGAGCTACTATGTAGATAAGGCAATTAAGTACTCAAGTGATAGTGATGCTAGTTTTTCAAACAATGATAGAGATGAAGTTCTTTTTATGATTGAAGAAAAAGAACAAGTTAAGAAAATGACTCTAGTAATTCTCAAGTGCTTTAGATGTGGTAACTTTGGACATCTTGAAGATAGTTGTACAAGGGATGGTTATAGTTTCAATGATGATGAATATGAAGATACACTTGAAGGACCATAAGATAATATTCTAATGGCACTAGAAGAAGGAAAATATGATCCTATAGAAGACAAGCCAATAGAAAATAAAGATGTGGACAAAGGCAAACAAATAGAGGAATATTCATAGAAATATGGATATGATATCAAGGGAGAACTTATTTATGCTCTTGAAACAGTAAAGAAGGTAAGAAAGCAAAACTCTAAACTTAAAATTCAGTTTCAATAATGTGATGAAGAGAGAAGATTGCTTATAGAGGATTTAGAAAATTCAAAAGCTAAGGTAAAAGTTTTCAAGGATAAGTTAGAAGTGAAGATCTTCGAATGTGAAAAGTTAGCACAAGAAGTGGAACTACTAAAAGAAGATTTGGAAGACTCCAAATTCAAGCTAAAAGTGTTCAAAAATAGCTCAAAGAACTTGGATAAGTTCATCAAGCTACAAAAGACTACATCAAGAAAAATAGGTCTTGGATTTGAACAGGTTCAAAAGAATGGGAAGAAAAGTCAACATCAAGTTTTGAAGGAGAAGAAACTTCAGATGAAGATACTTCAAAATAAGATAGTGTAAAAGGAAGTGATACATTTGAGGATAAGTTGGACAATAGAGAGTTAAACAAAGATAGGAACAATGCACAAAGAAGATACATATGGAATAACAATCAGAATAAGTCAAGAGAGACTAAGAGACCAATGAGGTCAAGATAATGAAACTTCAATGGAATATGTTTTTCATGTCACAGGTTTGGGCACATGGCTTCACAGTGCAAGACACATGAAAGACAAGAATATGGGATCAGACATCTTTTCCATGGGTATTGCTACTCATGTAATCAATTTGGTCACAAGGCAATAAATTGTAGGGTTCATGACAGAAGAAGGTATGGCTTCACTAGGATAAATCCTAAGACATTTGCATCTCCAAGGAATAATAAAATTAAGTGTTATAAGTGCAATAATGATGGTCACACAACAAAGTGGTGTAGAGCAGATATTTTAGAAACAAGTATAAATAGAAACAGGAATAGGAACATGGATATGAACAAGAACAGGAACATGGATAGGAATGTAGACATGGACAAGAACATTAAAAGAAATAGTTAGAGGAATCGGAAGGATTGGATAAAAAGAAGAGAGGATAAAGGTAAAGAACAGTGCTTTATGGGAGTAGAAATACTCCCACCCCAAAATTAACCACCTCAAAAGGAGGTGGAGGAGGGGCTAAGCTAAGAGGCTCATTATTAGCCCCAAGACCCAAAGGGGACCCTTTGCCATTGATGTAAAATGGGGAGAGATTTGAGTAAGGGAGAGAGATTTGGTATTTGAGAGAGCATTAAGCCAGGGGGAGCAATGTCCTAAGGGGATCAAAGCAAAGGAAATGTTTGGTTTTTGGTAAAAATAATTTGGGTTACCATCAATGACAAAGGGGGAGATTGTTGGACATTTTGAGCTCATTCAGTTTTCATTTGTGTCAAGGTGAGAAGTCGTCATTGATGTCAAGGTGAACACATGAAGATATCATTAATACCATGGAGTTAAGGTTTAGAAAATATCCAAAAGAGTTGAGAAAGCCTTGAGTTAAGGCTTGAGGATAGAGATTAAGAAAAAATTTGTGCTAGACTAAAGGACTGTGTTTAGTGCATATTTGAGAGCAAAGTTTGGTGTAGATTTGAGGATAAGTTTGTGCCAGACCAGAGATAGAGATTGAGAAAATTTATGCTAGACTGAAGAACTATGTTTAGTGCATATTTAAAACAAATCTTTGGAGGTTATAGAGCAGAGAGGAGTATAGATATCCATCAGCCAAGGCAGTAAGGATAGGTCTTTTGAGTGGGAACAAGAGTATTCAGTGGAGAGATATCCATAAGCCAGTGTAGTGGAGGCAGTATTCTTCTAGAGGATCACCAGTTAGATCAAAGGATAAGAAGTTCTCCTATGGATAGAGATCCACAAATTGTATTTAGGGGATTGGTGTCTCCTTTGGACAGAGATCCATAAACATTGTAATAGGGAAATATTCCCAAGATATTTATTGAGAAACTTTTGGTAAAAAAAATTCTCTATGGAGTATCCCACATTGGGTGAACCACATAAATTGTGGTATCTCTATTGTGTGTGGTGATTTGTGCATTTCTTTGATTACTACTATTTATATTGCTATATATACATTGCATGATATTGATTTGGAAAGAAAATTAAAAAGTGGTGTTATATTGTTCACCCCCCTCTCAGTATAAGCTTGTGTTCTTCAATTGGTATCAAAGTAGGTTCCTTCAGAATAGTTTAACATCTTGAAGGAAAACTTAAAAAGAACACAATGGATTCAAATAATGTGTCTATCGATAATTCAACACCAATATTTGATGGACGTGACTATATAAATTAGAGGTTGAGAATGAAGATCTACCTGATGGCACTTGGCAATGAAATTTGGAAGGTAGTTGAAATTGGATACAATCCCTTGATTAATTCTCCTATAGATAAGGAAGGTAAACTCCTACAACATTACAATTCAAAAGAAATGAATGCACTTTCGAGATGTTTGCATAGAACAGAGTCTATGAAAGTTATGCATTGTCAAACTGCAAAAGAAATGTGGGATAAATTATAAAATATTTATGAAGGAGATAAATGTGTCAAGAAAGCAAAGATGCAAAATCTCAAAGGACAATTTGAATAGTTAAGAATCAAGGATGAGAAAAATATTAGTACTTATCTATTTCAAATTGATGAGGTTGTTAATGTTATGCAATGAATTGGAATGAATATTGATGAATCAGTTTGTGATAAAGTCTTAAGAACTCTTCCAAAAAGATTCAGTGAAAAAGTTTCTACTATAGAAGTTTCAATGGATGGTGATACTTTGACAAGAGATATTTTGCTTGGTATTATTACAGCACATGATATAAGAACAAAATATCCTATTCCCCATAAGGAAGAAACATTCAAAGTAGTCAAAAAGATAAAGGGTAAGAAGTCAGAATCAAGCGATGATTCATCCAGTGATGAAGAAGCTAATTATGGTAGAAGAGATAACGATTATAGAAGATCCAGATATCTAAAATCGATTAAATGTTTCAATTGTGAAATCTATGGAAATTTTGAAACAAATTTTCAAGAAGCTAAGAATAACAATGGTGAAGAAAAATAGGATCACAAGAATAGGGAATCAAAAAGATACAAGCACCAGAAGAAAAGCAAGGATGGACAAAGTAGACAAGAAAAGAAGTTCTTCCAAAGGCAAAAGAGGAGCTACTATGTAGATAAGGCAAGTAAGTACTCAAGTGATAGTGATGCTATTTTTTCAAACAATGATAGAGATGAAGTTCTTTTTATTATTGAAGAAAAAGAACAAGTTAAGAAAATGACTCTAGTAATTCTCAAGTGCTTTAGATGTGGTAACTTTGGACATCTTGAAGATAGTTGTACAAGGGATGGTTATAGTTTCAATGATTATGAATATGAAGATACACTTGAAGGACCATAAGAGAATATTCTAATGGCACTAGAAGAAGGAAAAGATGATCCTATAGAAGACAAGTCAATAGAAAATAAAGATGTGGACAAAGGCAAACAAATAGAGGAATATTCATAGAAATATGGATATGATCTCAAGGGAGAACTTATTTATGCTCTTGAAACAGTAAAGAAGGTAAGAAAGCAAAACTCTAAACTTAAAATTTAGTTTCAATAATGTGATGAAGAGAGAATATTGCTTATAGAGGATTTAGAAAATTCAAAATCTAAGGTAAAAGTTTTCAAGGATAAGTTAGAAGCGAAGATCTTCGAATGTGAAAAGTTAGCACAAGAAGTGGCACTACTAAAAGAAGATTTGGAAGAATCCAAAGTCAAGCTAAAAGTGTTCAAAAATATCTCAAAGAACTTGGATAAGTTCATCAAGCTACAAAAGACTACATCAAGAAAAATAGGTCTTGGATTTGAACAGTTTCAAAAGAAATGGGAAGGAAAGTCAACCTCAAGTTTTGAAGGAGAAGAAACTTCAGATGAAGATACTTCAAAATAAGACAATGTAAAAGGAAGTGATACATTTGAGGATAAGTTGGACTATAAAGAGTTAAAAAAAGACAAGAACAATGCACAAAGAAGATACAGATGGAATAATAATCAGAATTAGTCAAGAGAGACTAAGAGACCAATGAGGTCAAGATAAGGAAACTTCAATGGAATATGTTTTTCATGTCACAAGTTTGGGCACATGGCTTCATAGTGCAAGACACATGAAAGACAAGAATATGGGAGCAGACATCTTTTCCATGGGTATTGCTACTCATGTAATCAGTTTGGTCACAAGGAAATAAATTGTAGGGTTCATGACAAAAGAAGGTATGGCTTCACTAGGATAAATCCTAAGACATTTGCACCTCCAAGGAATAATAAAATTAAGTGTTATAAGTGCAATAATGATGGTCACACAACAAAGTGGTGTAGAGCAAATATTTTAGAAACAAGTATAAACAAAAACAGGAACAAAAATAGGAATAGGAACATGGATATGAATAGGAACAGGAACATGGATAGGAATGTAGACATGGACAAGAACATTGAAATAAATAGTTAGAGGAATCATAAGGATTGGATAAAAAGAAGAGAGGATAAAGGTAAAGAACAGTGCTTTATGGGAGTAGAAATACTCCCACCCCAGAATTAACCACCTCAAAAGGAGGTGGAGGAGGGGCTAAGCTAAGAGGCTCATTATTAGCCCCAAGACCCAAAGGGGACCCTTTGCCATTGATGTAAAAGGGGGAGAGATTTGAGTAAGGGAGAGAGATTTGGTATTTGAGAGAGCATTAAGCCAGGGGGAGCAATGTCCTAGGGGGAGCAGAGCAAAGGAAAGGTCAGGTTTTTGGTAAAAATAATTTGGGTTACCATCAATGACAAAGGGGGAGATTGTTGGACATTTTGAGCTCATTCAGTTTTCATTTGTGTCAAGGTGAGAAGTCGTCATTGATGTCAAGGTGAACACATGAAGATATCATTAATACCATGGAGTACACCATTACTATCACCAAGAACAATGCAAAGAGTTGAAGAAAATTTATCAAAATATTGTTTTATAAGGGTTTGTGTTAAAACTATGGTGAAAATTAAAAGGTTTTTATTTAAATCATTATAAGGATATAAAGGCTTCCTTAAACACAATGTTGGTAGAATTAAGGTTTTTATTAAAACCATGGTGGTAGAATAATATTCATCCAATCATTGGAGTACAAATTAAAGGTTTAAATTTTATCCCAAGGAATGCTTTAATTTTTATTAAAGTCAGAGGTTATAAATATAATTTATAAAATTTAATTTCTTTTAGAATTTAAATAATTTATAAATTATATAAGGTTTTAAAAATTATTGCCGACGTTAAATTCATGGAGCACCAACATCCATGACAAAATGGGAAATCGTGTATAAATACCTCACCAAAAAACATTAGAACCTACCCTCTTCAATTAAATTTTATGCGGCCAAAGTGAAAGATAATTCATGCAATCGTTGAGGAAGAAGAAAAACTCGTTTTGTTTTTTAGTGCCAGGGAAAAATATGAAAAGGGAAGAAGAAGGCCTCACTCCCATTGTATAGGGTGGTCCATTGGTAGTGCGCGTTTTGTGAAAGTGTTGGGAGTGGAAGTGACCAAGATCGATTCGCGTGGTGGTTATCTTGCATGTTCATCTTGAGCACCAAGGGGAGAGCCTTTTGGCACATTCTCGTTTTGAGCGCCAGACTTAGTAGAAAGAGCACAACATGCTCCTAATATTTCAAGCATGTTTTTAGTGTACACGATGGTCAAGCCTACGGCTAGAGTGCTCGCAGAGGCATATATTGTGGGTTCAAATCCCACTAGTGGCAAAGGTATTTTTAATTAAATTTTATTTACATAAGGTTTTCTATAAATTGTTATTTGGAGTTATAAGGGTTTATGAGAAGTTATTTTATTAATAATTGATTTATGTTATTTGGAGGTATAAGGGTTTTGCCATTAAATATGATTAAAGAGCTTTTGAGTTAATTTTGGTGGATGTTGAATTTTATTTTAATTGGGATATTATAAGGTGTTATTGGATAAATATTTTATGTATAATGATGATTGTTTTGAAAGGTGGAGTGATAAGGTGTAATTGAGTTTTTACATTATATTATGAGAAAGATTTATCTGCTAACCTCTTTGAGCTTGGCATAGAAGTGTTTGTGGTTGTGACAGATTTATGAGATCCTTTCATCATCAAGAAAAATGTATGAGCACATTCTTCCATAGTTGAGTTGATTGATTTGTTTTCTAAAAAATAAGTTTGAAGTGAAAAGGACTTGATTAGAGTTTCCTATTGAGTGTGTTGAGTGAATGCTTCAAGGTTTTTTGGAATAAAGAATTGTTGTTAAAACCTTGTTTGATAAGCATTGTTGTTGAAGCCATTGGTTGTGATAACTTGTATTAGGGTTTTAGTATCATTGCTATGGGAATATTGTTTGATAAGTATTGTTGTTGAAGCCATTAGTTGAGCAAAGAACTTGAACTAGGGCTTGAATATAACATGACTATCATTGTTATGTGGGAGTTTTTTTTATAAGCATTTTTGTTGAAGTGAGTTATTGAGTGAAGAACTTGAACTAGGGTTTGCAAAGATCATGAGTATCATTGTTATGTGAGACTTGTTGTTGAGCATTGTTGGAAATATTTTGAGTTGGTGTTTATATGCTTGGACTAGGGTTTGAGAGAGATGATTATTTCATTGAGTGAGTGGTTGAGTAGAGTTGGTTGAGCCTAGTTAAGTGGATGTGTGAAGTGATTGTTCAAGTTCCATAAAACAAACTATTCTATATTCTGAATTGATTTGAGAAAGGGATTGAACATTGAGTTGAATTTGAAGCAAATTGAGTCTCTAATAATTCTCCTTATGTTTCCAAGAGAGTGATTGAAAGTAATTGAGAATTGTGATTAGTATAGAATATGTTGAGTCTCTAACAATTATCTTTATGTTTCTATGAGATTGAACGAGTTCAATGTGGACTTGTTGAGCATATTTGAGGCAAGTCTTTAAGGAGACTTGTGGACTGATTTTGTGTGAGATATTATGAAAGCTTGCAATACAGATTTGGATAAGTTCTTGAGAGGACTTATTGAGAAGATTTGGACAAGTTCTAGAGAGGACTTATGGAGTAGATTGAGAAAGTTCTAGAGAGGACTTGTGGAATAGATTTGAGCAAGTTCTAGAGAGGACTTGTGGATCATATTGAGCAAGTTCTATAGAGGACTTGTAGAGCAAATTTGAGCAAGTTTTAGAGAGGAATTGTGGAGCATATTGAGCAAGTTCTAGAGAGGACTTGTAGAGCAGATTTAAGCAAGTTCTAGAGAGGACTTGTGGATAGATTAGTGTGAGATTTTGTGGAAGCTTAAAAGGTAGATTTGAGATAAGTCTTTGAGAATATTTTAGAGTAGAGTTGATTTATTTATTCAAAGCTTGAGTTAAGGTTTAGGGTAGATCCAACAGATTTGATACAAGCCTTGAGTTAAGGTTTGAGGACAGAGATCGAGGATGGATTTGTGCTAGACCAAAGGACTATGTTTAGTGCAAATTTGAGAGCAGAGTTTGGTGTAGATTTGAGGATAAGTTTGGTGTAGATTTGATGATAAGTTTGTGCATTTTTTAGAGTAGAGTTTGGTGCAAATTTTATAATTTTTTATTAAAATATAATGTAATTCACCATTTCCTTCAATGTGAGGTTGGCCAGGATTTGCCATGGTTTTGAAATGAATTCACCAATTTTATACAAGTACATTTTGAGTCTGACACCTTATGCATAACCCTGCATCTAGGTCTTCAGCTCTGATATTGCCCTCCTTCTCTGTCAATATAGGTAAAATAGATTCCCCCAACTTTAAAAGGAGGCTATTAGAGTTCAGTGGGTACTAGGAGGGAAATTATGGTCAACATAGCCTTGCACAAGTTTCACCACAACAATGCATGTACCATGTTAGGAAACAAGGTCACTTTAGTAAGAAGAGCATCACTGCATCCACATGCCTAAAAATATTCCAATAGATCAACCTCAGGTCCAAATAGACTCACGAGATGACAACATTGGAGGATGCAGCAAGGACTGGGATCCAATGACATAAAAATATCATATAGCAGGACTGGCATAATAATACAGTCCCAAGAAAGAGTTGCAATGGATTATGTTCCTTGACATTCCACTATCGACCAGGTGGAGTGATGTGGCAGAGTTATCTTCCACTATAAATTTTAATGGCTTGAGTACCAAGGTTCCCAAGCAAACCAAGAAGAATTGCAATTTTATTGTAATTTTGAGCCAACACAAATGGTGCTAGATGCAATACAAGAGATAGCTAAAATTCAATGAAATCTAGTCCAACCATTACAGATTCAAAAAATGATTTGCACAAATACTCTGACCCATGCATGCTTGTCACACCACAATTTTACGATAAGTAAATAACGCTACACTCTAATCATGGCTAGTGCAAGATTTCATCATTTTGTTAATGGCTTATAGGCAATATGCTCCTATAAAAAAAATTCTAGCTAGCTGAAACGCTAGAGGAAAAGAGCATGTGAAGTTTCCCTAGAATGTGTCTTTTAAATATACAACCTTTTTGTCCTTCTGTATTTTTTTTTGTCTTCCTAATTTTCTTTTCCCTCTATTTATTTTGACCTCGTAGCCCAATGGATGTAACCAGCAATAACCAAGGCTTCATATCACACCCTTATAAATTACATCAAGAAGATCTTGGGACTCTGATAAGTAGGGAAAATACATTATAAATAGTGCCCTATCTGTAGCCGCAAGTGTGAATAGAAAAATTTAAGTTGCATAGTGTAGTTGAAACAAAATGGCCCTCTGGTGGAAAAAAGTTAGTAAAAGAGGGTCCTTGTTGGACTAAATCAAGAAAAAGAGTTGTGGCAATCTAAGCAAATTCCCTTGGCAATTTGTCTATTATTGGAACTTCTTTGGTGCCTGGTGGGGTATGTTTAGGAGATTGAAATTCATGGAGATAGTTAATAAAAATAGGTAATCACCCTATTAATTTTATAATATGATTTCTAGATTGCTTTTCATTTCATCTCTCCTCCTATCTTTCTTCTTCCCCTTCTTCCATTTTCTTCTGGTGTTTTTTGTTGTCAACTCTTTTAGCTGTTAGCATCTGTCTCTTTGTCTCAACTATTTCATGGCCCTATTTCTTTTCTCTTATGTCTCTCTGTTCTTATTCCCTAGTTTTACTTGTTGTTTTCACTTCAAGTTCCCTTCTCCTTCCTCTGCTTCTTAATATTCTACCATGTTAAGTGTATCGCTTCTTCCGACATCTCCACTTGTCTCATAAATTCCCTTTGTTTCTCTCATTTGTGCACCTCCCTTTCATCTCTATTTTTTTCTCTTCCTCTTTGTCCTCCTATTTTAGTTTTCATATTTCCTAACTTTCTAGGTTATTCTTTTCCAGAAGTGGAAAACCCCTATAAGTTGCCAAGAATGTGGGTGAAATTTTTCATCCCTTCACCCACTCTTTTGTGCAGGATGATGTCCTATGGAAGTGGCCAATTTTAAATCCAAAATTCGGTGTTATGGTTTGGGTGGGTATCAAAGGTAAATTTTATGGTAGAAGCCTAAATCGGATAGGCGTAAAAATAGGTAGTCGCTAGGCAAGGAATGATCCCAAAAACCTGCCTTGCTCAAAAAAATGACTAAGACTGGTTGGACGTATTTTTGAGAAGACAAGCACCAAAGGCTGACCCCCGAATCCCCGCCCTACAAATGGGTGGAAAATATTAAAAGAAGCACTCGCTCCTGGCTGTCAGGAAGAGCCCGCTCTATCAAAGGCAAAAAAATTGGAAGACTGTAGGACTGCAACCTTGACTAAGGACGAAGCCTAGGCAAAATTTTTGGGAGGGTGACAATTGAATATCAGGCTTGATTTCCTACCCCATTGAAAACATGTAGGTGGACAAATATTCGAGATAAAGTACAAGCTAGAGTGTCCACTTAGTATTGTCAGCATCAAGAGTTTCAATGAGAGTACATTAATTATTCTAGTTGCTTAGGTATGGGCTTTCTATGGGCAGCAAATTGATTTAAATTAGCACAACTTACAAGGTAATTAATACAGTCGCTCACCTGCCTAGTTGAGGGCTCGACATCAAATTGAAGGAGTAGAGTAGGTAAGAATTCAATGCCTAGAAAAAATATCAGAATGATTGAAGATCTAGAATCATGTAGAAGGCTCTTGACCCCTTTCAAATAGCTAACATTCTTCTAAGGAACAATGTACCAACTAAACACTAGTCTACCTCAATGATCTTCTCCTACCTGACTCTATTAATGCTTGTAATTTGAATCAATAGTAAAATCTTCTATAAATAGTAAAATTCTAGCCATTCCAAAGGGTGGCTCTATAGCCATTACAATTCATATGTAAAGCCTTCTCTATTTTGTAAATACAAGTGTGTCATTGTTTGGTCTTTGACTAGTGCTCTTGCAATCTATTTTATGTATGTGTATGCTAATGTTTATTTTGTGATGGCTATTTGAATGTTCTCGTTTAATTTTGTTATTTGTATTTTTTGGGCTTCGTTGGGTAGTTTTGGAATTCGCATTGGGGATGAGGGTTTAATTTTTCTAAAGTTGGTAGGGTTGGAAGTGCTCTAATTTTGCATCCTAGATTTCATGCACCCATCCAACCAGTTCTAGAATTTGCCTTCGACCCGTCAATGCTTAGTGTAAGGTAAGAATATCGTTGACTAATCTGTTAGATGGAGAACCTAAGCTTACTCCTGTGGGTGGACAGATTGTGTGTCTTGATGTGGCTACATCCATCCTTATCAATTCCAACTATAACCTCCTTTGCCTTCTTTATTCCCCACTCTCCCTTTTCCTCCCTCAATTTGTATGTAGGTAGCTAGGAACCCATCTAGGAACCAACCTTCTTTGGAGATCGACCTACCTACCTTCCCTGGGTGCGATGACCATTCAATGTAGGTACAGCTCCATGAGCACATCAGGCTGATCCATTCCCCCTACCTTCTCGTTAGGCCAGATTTGTGACTAGCATTCACCCTATAATAAGCCTTTGAAATATCTAATCTTATGAACATTCCCCTATTGTCATATGTTTGCATTTAATGGATTACCTCCTAATATAGAACCACACCATCCAATATTGGTTTGCCCTCTATAAAACATCCTTGCTTCAAGGATATGATGCTATGTAGAAGAAGTTTTGGCCACTCAACCATTACCTTTGTGATTATTTTATATATGATATTGCATAATGCAATAGATCTGTAATCTAAAATATGCACCCCCTCATCTCCTTTTGAAATTAAGGTAATGAACATATGATTTAGTGCTTTAGGCATTCTTTTACTACCTTTGAACTCCTTTATAACAGCTATTACATCCTCCTCCAAGTTTTCCTCGAAGGTATGAAAAAGCTCAATTGGAAAGCCATTTGTACCTATTGATTTTTTTATACTCATTCCAAAGACTACTTTCTTTAGTTCCTCTCTATAAAAGAGGGTATGACAATAAGAATTTATTTTTGTGCCTCTTCATCTTGCACCATACTTTCCTTACACAAATTAGCAAAATAATCCATTGAATGGAAATGCATACCTGGGATTGCATCAAATAAGTGTTCATTCTCATCCTTAAGAGATTCCATCTTGTTCGTCTATCTCCTAACACAAGAAACCCAATGGAAAAATTTGGTGTTTTTTCACCTTCTAATAACCAAGTGGTTCTTGCTCTCTGTTTCCAGTAGATCTCCTCTTGGTTATCAATTTCCTAAACTGCTTTACGCAATGCATAATCCTCTTCTTTGAGTTGCTCTATAATTTTTCCTTTCGTGAAGTGTTTTTGAACCTCTTCCCATCTGGCCACCAATGGAGCTTATTAGACCTAAAAGTTTACCTTTTTAGCTCTCCTCCATTATTTCGGTTGATCCTTGACATAATTAAGTTTTTTGTGGAATATAAATATTATTGTCCCATATTTTAGGCATCCCTCTTCCCACCATTATAGAATTTTCTTTTGAATTTCCTCTTTTTGTAACTAACAGTTTTCAAATTTGAATGGTTTGTGATGTTGCCTTGTCTTAATCCCCCATTCCAATAGAATGGGAAAATGATCTGAAACTAGACCCTCCAAAATCTAAAATGTTAGATTCTATTTCACAAACGTCTCATATGAAACCAAAAAATGATCTAACTTCACCTTCCTACTATGTGAATCCCTTCTCTCATTAGTCCAAGTATAGTTGGTTCTAGGTCATTTAATATCCACCAAGTGTAATGCATGGACTTGGGAAATCATAATTCGATCTCCTAGATACAAAATTGAGGTTCCTCCTTCCTGGTCTCTAGATGATAATTTAGCATTACAATTTGTAGCAAAAATCTAGTCTAACTCCTCCCTCGAGACCTTTCATATTATGCACTGCTTTCCATTGATGAATCTGACCATCTAGGTTTTGAGCCCCATAGAAATTTGTGATTAAAACCTACTTAGTTGTGACATTGTTCCAAAAATGTGATGTGACGACACCCCTCCAAGTTATATGTTCTATTATCATCCATTAAATAGAGTTCCAAAAGGTAAATATCCCCCCGAGGACCCTTGGGCAACCACTTCCATATGACCAACACCCCTCCAAAGTCTATTTATTGTTTTACACAAAATATCCAATGATATTTTTGTCTCCTAGATAAGCAAAATATCTATTTTACTTTTTTCTAAGAGTCTTCAAACAACAGATTGATGGGTTATACTATTTAAACCCCTAATATTCCATGATTTTTTAATCATTGGTTACCTTAAGATCAGTAAGACAATATTTGTCTCACCAATACCCCAGTGATCAGTTTGTCTCCTTGAACTGCTATCAATTCCTTATTTGATTTTATACCCACTCCATGAGGGATGATATTCTTTGATCTCTTTTCCACCTAAGTTATCCCTAGATTTGGATTTTATCTGTTCTTTTTTGCTATACCCATGCTGACATCTTTAATTATCGACTGCTCTTGATTATGTACTATTAATGCCCCTACAATCTCTGATTGTGGTGACTCATCACACTCTGTTACCTGCTCTAGGATAGGAGGTGAAAGAGGAGCTTGAACATGGTTGTTATTATTTTGATTATTCCCATCCACACCTTCCAAGAATTATTCTTCTTCCTGGTCCACTAATGTCTTGAATATCTCATACCTATTTGACGGTTTGAGTTGGATTTGCTTTTTGCCAATTTTTTTCTTTTTCCTTCTCTTTTTGGGCTGTTCAAAACCATCTCCTTATGCTTTTTTACCCTAAGAAATATTGGATATTTCTTTAATGATTTTTAACTTATCCTCTTTGGGAAGATTATACATTCCCGGAGGAGCCTCCATTTTTATGTTCATATTGTTTGGGCAGGATCAAGCCAAATGCTCATATTTGTGGTAAATTCTACATTAGGAGGGTGACATCTCATAATCCAGTTTTTGATTCTAAGATATGCCTGCAAGTTCAATTTAACCTCTGCCAACAAAGGCTAGCTGAGATCCATTTCCATGCATAATCTAGCATAAACTATTGTGGTTCCTTCCATTGTGTCTCTATAAACATCCAAGTATCTACCAAGGGAATTACCGATGATTTCCAATATCTGCTCACTCCAGAACTCCATTGGAAGTGCATACAAACAGATCCAAACTAGGACAACAATAGGTTTAATTCGATGATCAAATCCCACTCCCTAGGGCTAAACAAATAATCTTGCCAAATCATGATTCCTCTTTTTCGATTCGAAAGCCCTATTTCTATTAGCAAGTGAGGAAAAACTAACAATAAAATATCCATTACTAATAAACCACAAAGAATACTCACCAAGAGATTCTCGATTTTCCCAAATCCAAGAATGCAAAAAACTCAAGGTAGAATGAATACCCATAAATTTATAGATTAGATCGTGATTGACACATGTTTTCTTACCTACCACATATTCCCTTAAAATTGGTAAACTCATAAATTGGATAGAGTTTGTTATAGTGAAGAATAGAATTTGTTGGTATATATTTTTAAATGGGTTATATGGATTTTTTTATATAAATTATGTACCAATTTTTAGATATTAATATGAATATTATTAAATAAGAAATATAGTTTAAAATTTTATAAATTAATAAATATTTTTATTTATAGTTATTATAAAATATTAAAATTTTATTAATGATGAAATTTGTTTAACATTGAGAAAAAATAAATAGCACAAATTTTTTTTAATATTTTTTTTAAAGAAAAATTTAGATTTATATAAGGTGTATCATTTTAAAATGTTTCAATATAATATATATGTTAGAGTTACATAATAGCTATCAATATAACATTTTATTCATGTATTACACTTTTTATGTAGAGTGAAAGAGATTTTTCCATATAAATTACTCTCATAATAAATATAATAAATAATAAAATATTCAAAATTATACATCTAAACTGAAGATATATATCTTGCTAAATATCCTTGCTAATCCATCATAACATATTATTAACATATTAGAGTTATTTCTTTATATGATTATAGACTATTAAATTATTTTTATATAAATTTACTATTCAATTATTATAATATTTTTATATAATATAATTTTAAAAGGAAAGAAAAAAAACATTAAATTGTGATATGAGTTTTTTTATGTCATTACATGCATCAACCTACATCTTTAAAGTTAGACTTTAAATTTAAATTTATTAAGTAAAATTATTGACAAAAAGTATTGAATAAATTAAATTTGAAGGAATTGTAAAACATTTTTACATTGTTCTTTACATCACCATATTTTTTATAAGTACAATAATTATAAATGAGACATAATAAGAATATATAATTACATAAATTGAACATATTAAGCATAGTGATCTAAACAATAATATAAAAAAAAGAAAATGTGTAAAGGTAAGTACATAATAATAATTTGTTTTTCAATAATACATGATGATGTAAGTAATGATGCAAAATAATAATATAAAAAAAAAAAAAAATCTAAAGGCAAATATATGATAATAAATTTTTTTTCAACATTAAGTGATGATGCAAGCAATGATGAACAACCATAATATAAAAAAAAATGTCTAAAAATAAATACATGATAATGATTTTTTTTTCAACAATACATGACAATGTAAGCAATGATGCAAAGAAACTTTTTATCTTTGATCATCTAAAAATCAATTGTATATTATATTTTTTAAACTATAGAACACTTATATGATACACCTTCATCATTTTATTTACTTTATATTAAAAGTTCATTAGTTTATATTTATATATATATATACCTTTAAATTAATACATAGCTTATATGTTTTACTAATTTTACATCTTATAAATACTGTTAAAATATATTTAGAAAAAGTGTTAATCTAAATTTTTGAGATAAATTACTTTACTTATAAAAATGTATGCCTGACTTTTGATACATATAAATAATAAATATCAAATATCAAATTAATATCATTTTTTTTTTTAATTTGGTTAGTGTGAGAAACCCCGCTTGCAATGCAGCAGTCTCCTCCCAATCATGACCCCTCTAAAGCCAAGGCTATGCTTATCAATAGGGAATTTAACACACAGCCACCACACACCCACCCTCTCACACACTCACCCAAATTAATAACATAATTATAATATAAATTAAAATTTAAAACTTATAAAATATGTTAAAACTTATTTATAATAAATAATTAAATATAAAAAATATTTTTTACAATAAACTACTTCAATGTTAATTTTAATCTACTTTAAATTTGTTTGGTTTATAATTAAAAAACTTCAATGCCGCGGACTTGTTTACTATAATTAGTGACGGTACTATTGGTAAATTCTTTCCTGTTTTTCTCTTGACTAAAACATGACTGATTTTGGCAGCTGGTGGTAATTTTAGTATTCATAAATTTTGTTCGGCCAACAATCTTGGACTTGACCGCACCACTACATTGTGAGTGGCCGACAGCATATTGACTTTTTAAAAGACAATAAACATATCATGACCATACACGTTACCCGGTAGTTGCTGTACGCTTCTGCTTATCTGAAATGACACGTGATAAATCATATTTATTGACCTTTGACGTTAGTTTTTTAATTTAGAGCTTATGTATCAATCCACCTATACCATCCGCACAAAGTTTTAGTCGCCACCGTTTTTCTAATAGCAATATATACATAGACATGGGATTAGACTATCTAATCCCAACAAGCAAACAGAATAGTCGTGATCTCTTATAATATTAAAAAGCACAAGTTTAAGGTCCTTTGTTTTGGTTTTGCAATGAGAGAGTAATTAATGATTAATATTTGAATTGTGATTTTATATAAAAAATTTGTAGCAACCCAAGTTTATTCATCTAGTACTAAAAAAACAAGTTAATAATTTCCTAGGGGTAATTTTTTTTTTTCATTTATGTTTATTGTTTCATTCTAAAATGCTTTAGTGTTTATAGTAGGTGTTTTTATGTTCACAGCAAATATATTTTATCCAATGAATATTAGCATAGAGTTTTTAATTAGTACAAGCATATCAAACCACTTTTGGGTTCAGGATTGATAAAGACAACCATCCAAGTGGATAAGATTGACCAAATCCAGTAAATGTGTCATTCTGTAGAATCGACTCGCCTAATTTATCGACCACTGGTTTTGACATGTAAATCGATTCACGGCTGGGGTTATCCTCTAAGGCCCATAACACCTAGAGGGGAACACTTTCTTTCTCCATCTCTTAGCATTAGTGAACCCACTACCTAACCGATCGAATCGTTCAACATTAGTATGCAAGGATTCAACGTACATATGCCTTCATGACTAACTGATTGTTCTCTACCTAAACTCAGTTAGTGTCATGTCAATACCCTGACCTTGGACTTCAGCACACGTATCCATTTTGACTCACGATCGTTTGTCCCATACCAAACGACGTGGCTAACTAGCTAAGTTTAGTGAGCATGGGACTTATCACAGTACTTCTTGAGCAGCAACATAGAGAAGGCATCCCATACCGCCCTTCGTTACAAGCTTAGACAAGGTCACTTGTTCCAACCAACTCTTGTCTGGCTACAGTTGCTCTCGAGCTATGTTGCGTGCATACCCACATCTCAACAACATTGGGTGTAACCATAAGTTTTTCTTTTTAAATCATCCTCCACGATGATTATTCATACTCTTTGTTTTATTACACATAGGTTTGTTATTCAAGGTTTCATAGAAGTTTGCTCCCTTTCAGGTTTACTCTGGGTCATCTACTAAGGAATCCATAACCCATAGATTGGTTATCCATATTTTAACCCTACCAAATAAAAATTATTTTTTATCTCTAATTGTAATTTTATAAAATAAGAACTTTTGAAGTATTAGAAGCAAATATTAATGGTTCAAACACAACTCTAGCTTTATATTATATGCATTCAATAGTTTTCATCAAAGCTCAAAAGTAATAGATTTGATCTACTAGTCATGCCTTTCCTTACTCGGCAAGACATCCTCATTTTTTTTTTAATACAGGACAAATGAGTAGCTTTATTCTAACTACTTTTATTCGTTTCATAAGTTGTCCTTTTAAAACAAAATAAAAACAAGAAAAAAAATGTTCTATCCAAAGAAATTTTTTTGCTTTAGAAGACATGGCATACTACAGTTGCACTACCACTATATGTTAACTATTACCCAATTATAAAGCTCCTTCCTAGTTAACTATGCAAAGTCAAAGGTTCGCTCTTGACTAAAGGTCTCATCTATCAATAAAAGGAACTAGTGAAATATTACTTTTTTAATCTATATTTTCTTTACAATGAAACACATTTCTGGTTTCACGTGATTAAACATTATTGTTGGCTTTGGATTTTTTGGAAAAGTTTTGGCAGAACACTTCCCAAATTCAAGAGTGTGTTCTCATCATCACAAGAATATAATACAACGACTTTAATGATAACTATAACCAGGTATTTTTAAAATATAATCAGTTTTAAACGCATTATTAAGACGTCATGAAAATTCAATACCGCTTTTCCTCGGTTACGCAAACTATGCTACTCGTAGTTTTTCTCTACCTTGTTCAGGAAAAAAATTGTATCGATTTTAAAAATAATTTTAGCTCTTACAATATTTTATTGGAGACAATGAAACTTTAACATGCTTCTCTTCTCTTATAGATAGTAGAGGATTTTTAAAAATGTTTACTTAACTGTCAGAGGATACTACAAAAGCTGGAAATTTTATCTCTTTTCCCAAATCATTCCATAGAACCAACTACAATTAATGTATTGTCTTACGGCTAGAGTTCACATATTTAGTAAACTTAAACCACCGTGCTCTTCAATACATTCATCAATTATGATGACAACATAGAACACTTCTTAAAAATAAAGGCTAAGTGTATTTCTCTTACAAAGAATCTCCATTTTGGTTATACAAAGTTCTTATCATTCGGATCTTTTTCCTATACACAGTAAGATCCATCTTTCCCAAACAAGAATCAGATTACATGAAGATTTTATAACCAAACTTATTTCAAAATAATAAAACAAAATTAAATAACTCAAAAGAAAACAACTCACAATAAACATGCACGTAGAACACAAAAAATTTACCCTTGTTCACCCAATATGGGCTAATCCAGCAAACAAGACCCACGCCTTCTTTGATATTATTATTTTCACTCCTTGTTCGAAATGGAACATTACAATCAATATAAAGGAAACTCTTACAACCCTAAATCACAATGTGGTATTAGAATACCATTGGCACAATACCATGGGCTAAGACCGCCCAAACCCACCAACCACGAGAATCTCAAAAACTGCTTCGCAAATCACTTCAAAAAAAGAGGAAAATTTTTGGGGGTGCTACGTCCCCGCCAAACCCTCGGGGCTTTGTCCCCCCACCTTGGACCCTAAGTTGCTCATCGACGAGCAAGACCACCAAAATGCGAGTATGTTGTACAGTGCTTCCTCTACAAAGGATGAGACACATACAAAATTCTCCCACTTGTTGAATACTTTGCATAAAGGTTGTAATCAATGTTGGTTTCACCACTTGGTCTTGTCAAACCCATTTCAACTGTATAGAACATGAACTTTTTTGTGCTAACTGCCTTGGTTAAAGCATCTGTAACATTTTCCTTGGTATCCACTTTTTCTAGCAACACTTTCTTTTGTTCAATCATGTCCCTACTGAAGTGGTACTTTGTATCAATGTGCTTCATTCTTGAATGGTAAGCAGGGTTCTTTGCTAGAAATATAGTACTTTGGCTATCACAATTTATCTTCACAGCTTCTTGATGGAACCCAAGTTTAGCACATAATCTTTGTAGCCATACTGCTTCCTTACTTGCATCAGTGGATGCCATGTACTCAACTTCAGTTATTGAAAGAGCAACAACAACTTGCCTTTTGCTCATCCAATTGATAGCCCCTCCAAACAAATTAAATACATATGCACTAGTAGATCTTCTATTGTCCAAATATCCAGTCTAATCTACATCAACAAAACCTTCTATATTCAAAGATTTATTTTCTTTACCTATATCTTGATAACAGATTGAAAAATTAGATGTACCATGCAAGTATCTGAAGACACTTTTTACAGCAATCCAATGCTCTTTACCATATTTAAACATATATCTGCTCAAAACTCCCACTAGATGAGCAATATCTGGTCTAGTCTACACCGTGGCATACATTAAACTCCCTACAACATTTGCATAAGGAACATGGTACATTTCTTCTACCTCTTCTTCTATTTTTGGACATTGTTCAGTAGACAATTTTCACCCAAAGGAATAGGTACTTTCACTCGTTTGCAATCCTGCATACTGAATCTCTTCAAAACTATCTCAACATACTTTTTATGATCCAGCCACAACTTTTTTTTTGAATGATATCTATTTATTTGCATACCCAAAATAAAATTTGCAAGACCTAGATCTTTCATGTCAAACTGTGATGCTAACTGACACTTCACTTCCTTGATAATTTCCTTATTATTTCCATTTAGTAACATATCATCAACATACAAAACAATAATGACAAGTACATTACCAATTTGCTTTTGAGTATACACAATAATCAACATTGCTATGAACAAAATCAAGTCCTAAGACATAAGTATCAAATTTTTGATACCACATTTTAGGTGATTGTTTTAGCTTGTACAAAGATTTCTTTCACTTACATACAAAATCCTCCTTTCCTTTAGCAATGAATCCTTAAGGTTATCTTATATATGTTTCTTCCTCCAAATCCCCATGAAGGAATTCAGTTTTTACATCCATTTGCTCTATTTAAAGATCAAATGCAGTAGCCATAGATAAAAGAAATCTTATTGAGGTTAGCTTTGCAATAGGAGAAAATACTTCACCATAGTCAATTCCCTCTACCTAAGAATAACCTTTAGCAACCAGACGAGCTTTACATTTCTCCACTTTTTCTTCAACATTATGCTTCTTCTTGAAGATCCATTTGCAACCTATTACTTTTCTTCCACCAGGTAGTTTTACTAGATCCCATGTCTTGTTCTTTTTCAGGGCCATCATTTCCTCCTTCATGGCGTCTTCCTAAAGGTTTGCCTCTTCATATTAACAACTTCTCTAACTGCTCTAGGATCTTCATTAGTAATAAATAAAACAAAGGAAGAAGGAAAAGCAAATGGACTATACCTATCAGGTTGCCTTATTTCTCGTGTTGATCTCTTTACCACAGGTGTATGTGTATCGCTCCAAATTTTCCGCACCCTTACCTTCAGGCTAAAGGATCCGTGCCCGAAAGGGGGATGCGAAAAGGATGGGACAATACCTCAGACTGAGAGGCCCTTTGAAGGTCCCGCATCTTGGGGGAGGGGTATTAAGGTGATTTTTTGACGGATGGTGGGGTTCACCAAGAATCGTTTAGTGGCAGTTTCCACGCCTAGGTTGGGAATGTATTTTATGTGTTCAATTTTACATTTAATCATTCAAATCCTAGGTTTTTCCAAATGAATCTAAGTTGTTCTATTATGAAAATGCAGACTAAATGAATACAGAAAATAGAATTAAACAAAAAACACAGAGAATAAGCTAAATGAAGAAATCCATACCTGGTTCCGGATGTCTGATGGAGGTTCTGATTTTTGAAGCAGTCCAGATCGTCTGGAATTTGACAGGATCATCTCCGATCTAACAGGATCGTCTAAGATCTGACGAATTCGTCAGAGACCTGCAAATAGAGAAATAGATACAAAATATAGAAAATGCAGCTATACTGATAAAGGAAAATGATGTGAAATAATAATAAGGATGTTAATAAGATAATTCGAATAGAAATGCAAGTAAATTACGATGCTTTAATAACTAATCATGATTTTATTATGCAATTAAACTACATGGGTGAACTCCAAGATGCAGGATAACAGGAAATAATAATAAAACTGACTAAATGCAGAATAAAATAGCAGCAAAGTATAGGAAAAGCGCAAACTCTGGGCACTGATTGCCCCCAATGTAGACTGTAGTCGAAATCGTCTCGAATTTTTATGGGATCGTCCAAGATTGTACAGGATCGTCTACGACGATCTGAGCTTGCTCCGGCTGAAAATCAATGAGGTCCCTACAAGAAAACTTGGAAAGCACAAATGCAGATGGTAATCCAGGGTATTCTAATGCATGCAAAGGTCAAGTTACAAGAAAATTCAGCCAGGGGAATGTCAAGGGGGGTCCTAAGGTTTAAATAGGCTTAGGAGGGAGGTTAGGAGGTTGGAGATCATCCTAATCTGGAAGATCTCCAACGGAGGAGGTCTCTAACGGTGCAGACACGCTTTTGCCCATATTAGAGACGCCGTTGGAACATAATATAATTATGCACAAATCAATTTGGGATGAGATCGTCTGGACGTTCTGCTCTAGATGAAATCGTCCGATCTGAGGCGATATCGTCTGATCGGAGACGATATCATCCAACGGACAAAACAAACTCTAAAAATGGCACGAAAAATGGGGAAGGCTGTTTAACAGGTGGTTGACGGGCGGTTTGGGGTAAAATAGAATTTTAAATTATTACTAAGGTGATTTTAATTATATACTAAAGTTTACTGCGCCAATTTTAGGGTGCTACATTTTGCCCCCTCTTTAGCGAATTTTTCAAAGAAAATGCGTTAAAGATGAGTTCTTCTCGATCTACAAGAAAGCAAAAATTATTCCCATTTTTAGGTGACGATTCTAGGTCGAATCGTACGACAGCTTACTATGGTGCCCCCTCCGTGTTTTTACCCAAATCGAACGTTTGAGGTAAAAACGCGAAAAAGCAAAATTTAAAAATGTTGTTAAGTGTTTTTGAATAAAATTAAGAAAAATAGGGAAAACCCTAATTCATTTTTATTGTTCATTTTCATTTTCTGGTTTCTGGAGCTCTACAAACAAAATGGTCGAGACAGCGCACAGATCGACAAAGGTCCGGCGCGGGCTACAAGTAAGAGTCTAAACTTAGTTTAGAATGCTTTAATTTTGATTTTCTATGCTTTGTAGATTAATTTTAAATGATTTTTGAGCATCACGGCTGTTTTTTTGGGCCGTCGACGTTGTCGGGACGAAATCGTCTCCATTTCGTCGAAATCGTCTCGATATCGCCGATTTCGTCCAAGGGCGAAATTAGCAAAATGGGGACGATTTTGTCAAATAAGGGACGATTTCGGCTTGCAAAATCGGAGACGAATTTGCTCAAATTGAACTTGGGTTACTTGCATTTTTAATCATTGTTTTATTAATGATTTTTATTGTTTTGTTGTTTATGTTGCAGAGAGGATTACTAAAGAGCAGAGAATGGAAATACGGCGGGCTGAGGGATGACTTGGCCGCTCTATCTCAAGCAGAGCGAGATCAGTTGGCTCAAGTCGGCTTGCAGCATGTGGCAGATATGCCACAGGTTTCTACAGATATGGGGCTATTGATAGCCCTAGCAAAGAGGTGGTATCCGGGTTCTTCCTATTTTTGGTTATTGATAGGGGAGATGACTCCCACATTGGAGGATGTATGGAGGATTTTGAGGATCCCCATACAAGGACGACTAATAACTCCCATGGCCAATCAAGGCCACGTGATGATGCGACTGTGCAAAGATCCGAGCTTCACCTTGGAGAAGGGCAGAGTGAACATCGAGTCGCTATGCCAGATGCCTAGGGCATCTAGACTAACACAAGTTTTGGCTGGGGTGGTAGGTGGTCTGCTGCTATGCCATCAGAGTGGATGCAGAGTACCATGGCTACTGATAGATGTGGTTTGCGACATGAGAGACCACGGGTATAGGTTTGCTTGGGGGAGCTATGTACTATGTCGATTGTATAGGATCCTGCATGGGGTCGTATACAAGGGCGGCCAATGTCTGGTCATGACATCACTACTACAGGTTTGGTGCTGGGAGCACATCATGGTGCAGAGGCCGATAGGGCTCCCACTGATAGGGATTGATGGGGAGAGGCCCCGAGCTTTCTACTGGTGGCTCTAGAGAGGGTCACATCGGTGGATAGATCTGCCAATGTCCCGGAGACTACTTGATGACCTTATCTCTGACCAGATCACCAGGAGGCCTTGGAGAGATCATCCAGGGTGGGCCGAGGATGGACAGGAGCTGGCTCATGTTAGGCGAACCTGCTAGCTGAGGATGAATAGGGGAGAGGTAAAGCTCCACAACTATGACCGAGTTTTGAGGCAGATCGGTCTACAGCAAGGGATCCCATCTCTCAGAGACTAAGTTTTCCCGGACTGTCCAGGATAACACTACAATTAGCGAGGCTCTAGATATGCAGCGCTTTTGGAGTCAGGACACATATGACACCCTGATATAGTCAGTGGATGGGGACGACGTTGGGGTAGCTGATGACTATGATGCCTGGTACATAGGCATTCGCCCTCCTTGGATGATGAGGGCTCAGGGTCCGATTCATGTAGTTGTGCGTCGGATGGGGAGGCGGTGCCAGGCGGCCATTGAGGTAGCATAGGGTCATGATGGGAGAGAGCAAAGGAGGCCACAGGCTCAGCAGAGGCCGCAACAACAAGAGAGGAAGGAGGATAGACCCCCTTCTCCACGGAGAGAGAGGCCACCATTGCCCGATAAGGGCAAGGGTGTGGACATAGGAGAGAGTAGTGAGATGGCTACTCTTCAGGTGGAGACTATTCATCTCCAGGAACAGGTGCAGAATTTACAGGATGAGGCTACATGCCATCGAGTGGAGGCTACACAGCTTAGAGATGAGGTTGCACGCCTCAAAGCATGGAGCGGAGGAGCGAGCACTCAGGAGCTGGCACGATCGATTGCTTAGATCGCATTCTATCAGGGTATCTACTTCTAGCTGGTGCTAGAGGGCTAGAGGGTACATTTGCCAGTCGGCATTGCAAATCCGATCAAGGTTGGGTCATCGAGGACTTCATCCCGATCGACGACTAGGACTCGCAGTACCACACATACTACGATGGGGCCACCTCGTCCACCTCAGGGCGGGGGAGGAGATGAGGCTGAGAGCTCGAGGGGTTCTCGAGGCTAGGCTACTGCACTGCACAAACTGAATATATGATTGAGAGGATTGAGTATGCCAAGATGTAGATTGTGGCATACCAATCTAGTTTTGATATGATGTACATATATTGTTGAGATATATATATATATATGATATTTTGGATCATATGACTTGTCTTATGTGTTTGTATGATGCTTTAATGCTTTGATGTGATTGATTTGATGATTCATGTAATTATGCCATTTGGAAATATTATGGTTTGAATGTCATGCTTTTTAAAATTTAAATGAAATAATCTGATGTAAACAATTGGTGGTTGTTTGTGGGATAATTTGATAAAAAATAAAAGGGACTTTTAACAATAATTTCAAAGGACATTGTCGCTATTATAGACCATTTCATGGAGTCGCCGCTCACTCGGTTGTCAAGCTAATCCCAGTATAGAAATATTGTTAAAAGTAAAAGAGTGCTTAAGAGACTGTCTTAAGACTTTGTTGTGATGATGCAAATGATGATGATGATGGTGATTTGTTTTTCAGATTTCCATGAAAATATTATGCATGAAATATATTAAAGATGATTTTTGCTAGGCATAAATTCCTAAGTGTGATAAAATTTTGAATAATTCTCTAGGAATTATACCATGGTTGCAACAATTGAATTTGAACATAATGTCATGAAATAGAATAGGTGTTTGTTTGTTTGTAAAGCATAATTGTGTAACATAATGATTTAAGTCATATGTTTTTATGATTTTAAATAAATGGGATAAAATAAAAACAATGGTTTGCGCTAGGCATAGAATATTTAGGTATAGACTTATACCATCATCGTGAAATCCAAAGAAGAAAATAATAGTTTAATTGCATGGTTGATTTTTAATTTTTGAAAATAAACAGAAAATATGAAGATGAGGACTTGCGCTAGGCATAAAATTCCAATTTAAGTTTTGAAACTATACCATCGTCGCGAAAGTTGATAATATATATATATATATATATATATATATATATATGATTTGAGTGTATGTTTTGAAAGAGATTTTGATTTTTTTGAAAATGTATGTAGTTGTCTTTATACTAAACAACTGTTCTCAAATAAGAAATTGAAATTATTCCAAACAATTTGCAAAAATATTTCAAAGTATCTTAAAGACAAAAGTTAGATTTATAAGGAATCCCATGTGCGTATGTGAGTTCATTACCAATCTTGATTTATCATAATGATACACAAAATCTCTCAAATACAAATGTGTGTGCAATTGCTTTGTTCATTTACCAGTTTTGAGAAAGATAATTTGATACAAGTGATTTGAATTAACCAAATAAGTGTTCATTAACCATGATTTAGATGCATATAACCGTACCAAACTACTATGTAAGTCGGGTTATCAAGAGCTAGCTAATCCATAAGCAAACATAGGTCTGTACAAAAGAAGGTCGCTAATGTGACAGACATATCACCACGTTAGGAGTTACCCAAGGCCAAGCGGGTTGGGCAAAAACCACCTGTTATGGGGCTTACCTCACAGTTTTTGAATAATTGAGAATTCCAAGGATTCAAGCTCATCAACCCTTCTTTTCTTTTCAAGGGGTAGGGAAAGGGATTTTATTACTTTTGCTTTTGCTTTTCTTTTGCTTTTTTTTTTTTTTTTTGTATTTTTGCTTTGATATTTTGAGATAATGCTAAAATAACCTTTTTTCTTTTCTCTTTTTCTTGAACTTTTCTTTTCTTCCTATGCTAGGGATACTTGCTCGGATTAGCTGTAGAGCAAGGGATTTTTATTCTGGGTAGGGGTGAGCTTGTCCTTTTGTCAATTCTCAAAGATTCTAGACCATGTGCATGATAGGATAGCAGGGGAAACTTTTCACTCAAGAGACCACTTCTACTATGTAGCATAGCATGGACATTACAAATATAATCATTTTATTGTGAAAGGATATGCTTGGTTTAAGTAAATAACAAGATCAATTCTCTGTGCTCAAACTTTATTTAATTAAATTTTGTGGACTTTGATATAAGAGAGATTAGTAATCATGCCAAATAAAATCAAGATATTTATTTTTGTGTTTGTGAAAGTGAGGGATTCCAAATAAATGCTAATTTATCCAAAATAATTTGAAAATATAACTGCAATACTTTTAAGAAGAAATATATACAACAAATACTTTTGAGGAGTTTGATGATTTTGACTCTCTCTTTCTTCTTTATTATTATTTTTTTTTGGTTTCGAAAGAGTCAATAATATTGTTGTGTTTACTTTTATTTATTTTTTTCATTTTTTTTTGTGTAAACAGTTTTATATATATTTTTAAAATGAGACAACATGCAAAATATATACAAATAATGAAATGACCAAATTTTATGCGTAATATCGCTTAAGATGCATAATATTCATAGGTTCTTTTAAATATTTACCATCTAAGGTAGCTAATTTGTATGCTCCCGATTCAAATTTAGCAGTGATAATATATGGTCCAAGCTAGTTGGGCTCAAATTTACCTTTAAGGTCTTTAGTTGCATTAGTATTTTTTTGATTTTTTTTTAAAACAAGGTCGCCGACCTCAAAGGATCAATGATGAACTTTCTTAGCATATGATCTTTTAAGCTTGTTTTGGTAGGCACAAAGATGCTCCAAAGCATTGATGCGCTTTTCATCTAGGAGTTTCAGCTGACTAAGTTCTTGTATAAAAATAACCTTCAATAGTTTTTCTAATTCTCCTTTGACTAGTAAGGCCATTTTGGGATGCATTTTTCTAAGTTTTTGTTTAACAGGTTTAGCATCCGGATGGACTACTAGATGATGCATGACTATAGAAGGGTCCAGACTTGGCATGTCTTCATATGTCCAAGCAAAGACATCTTCATATTCTTTAAGGAATGCAATGTATTGTTCTTGTTTTTCTTGACTTAATTCTAATCCAATATTGATGATGTGAGGATTATCCTCAGTTCCAATGTTAATTTTAATGACGTTTTCTACTTCCATGTGTAGATCTCTTTCAAAATTAGGTGGGGCGGGTGAAACGCCCAATTCTTGTAATTATTTTAAGGTTAACTTGGATAATTCATCTTGAGGAGTCGTGGCCTCAAGTTGGGCTATAGTAGGTATAGAACCATCAAAATAAAAACCATTGTGTAACAACTCTTCAATGAAGAATCATGGAAAATATCTCCTTCCAACTCATCATCGGATTCAACAATCAATTCAGGGTAAGCTATGGATAGCATATTACAAGTAAATGGCTGATTTTTTAGAGGCAAATCATCATGCCTATCCAAATAATCTTGATAACATATGAGTTGATCATCATCTTCAAAAGGGAAGGGTTGACCCTTACTAGGAAATAGGCCCACACCACATCGGGTGGGCCATGGTTCTACCTCAATAGGTTCTTTCATACCATTTTGGAAAGGTCCCAAGCCTTTCCCTTTATAGCCCATTTTAAGCATTATGGGTTTAGCTTTAATATATTCATTAGAAAAATAGCATCGAGCATATCCATCACAATGCGTCTTGATGTTTCGGGGTATTCTTCCCCAATCATATCCTTTATAAATAAAAGCACAACTCCCGACTTGGTAAGTACTTCCCATAGGTTGTGGGAGGCCCAAAGTATGAGGAGATGGTGACAAATTACTTAAGATAATGGAATCTTGCATAGAAGCATTTGTTTTTTCTAATATAAGGATTTTAGATAAATCAGGTAAGAGTTCATCAGAAAGAGCATAAGATGTAGAAGGATCATTCCCTATATCTTTAGATGTGGAAGGTATGATAGATGTAGATGATGTGGAGGTGTTAATAAATGGGTCTATAGGTTTTGAAATTATAGGGATGGAACATGAAGAATTGGTTGTAGATTTAAGATCTTTTTGAGGTTCTAGTGTGGTTTGTTTAGAAGATGGTTGAGCTATACATGGGGGTGAAATTAATGGAGGAGAAATAGATGAAGTTGTAGGTGTGTTTTTCACACGTTTGGATGAAAAATAAGAATTGGGATGTGTGGATGACAGAGCAGGGCAAAATTGAACTCCAACAGGTTCTGCCAAAGCACACATATCAAAGGGTCTAGGATCACCATGGATAGTGACCAACTGATTTTTAAATTCAAATTTAACACATTGGTGTAAAGTTGATGGGATAGCCCACATCGCATTGATCCAAGGGCGACCCAAAAGTATATTGTACGATGCGGGGCAATGTACAATAAACACGGTTGTATCTAGGGTTCTAGGACCAACTTGCAAGGGTATAGTAATGACTCCACATGTTTCTTGTGTCTCATCATTGAAAGCTTTGATAATCATGTCAGTTTTCTTCATTTCATCACTTCTAAACCCAAATCTTTGGTAGAAGTCAAAAGTGCAAATGTTTAGAGATGAACCATTATCAATCAAGACTCGTTTAACGACTACATCCCCAATTAGGGTAGTAATATATAAGGGGTTATCCTTATGTAGACTATGTTGTGGTATATCTTTATCTCGAAAGTCAATACAATCAACTTCTCGAGTTATTATAGTATTGGACATGGCTTCAGGTTGAATATCTTGAGGTACCATCATTTGGCTTAATGTAAGCATTAACTCATCCCTATGGGTAGGAGAAGATCTTAACAAGTCCAAAAGGGAAATTATGGTTGTAGTATTGGATAATTGTTCATTAATATTGTAAGGAGGCTTAGGTTGAACATTAGACATATGATTCCCTTTATTGGGATTTTTCAAAATAAATGGAGCTAATCCATCATTCTGAGTTTGATCCTGTTGAGAGTTTTGAGCCTGTTGTCTGGTAACGGCTTCGATGGTACCTACAATGTTATATTGAAGATGCTGAACTGGTCTCGGTTGAGCATTTATGGCTTGTTCATTAGGAAGGAACTGATTAGAAGAGGGTCGAGTAGTAACTCTTCTAGGAAATGGTTCTTTTGGAACCATAGCATCTGTGATAGGTTGAATAGGATCTGATTCATTTTTAAAACTATTCGATTGGTTTGAGGTGATGTCTATTTCACTTTCAGTATCTGATTCTACATCACTAAGATCCGGTGTTTGAGTATTATGTAGGGGCCTAGTCGTGACCATGGATAAAATTGTGTCAAATATTTGAGGATCTTGAATAGATAATTATCCGCTAATAGTCCCTACATATCGGGTAGGAGGAGGGACATTATGATGTTCGATTTGATTGGCCACCTCTTTACCATGTTTTGGTAAAGGATGTTGAAATATATCTAATGATTGATTAGCATTTTGATTTTAATTTTGGGGAATGTTATTTTGAGCATTATTAGGAGCATTTTGTTTAGGTTGGAAGGCTTGCACCTCCATTTCATTATTATCAATCAAGTCTTGTATTTTATGTTTTAATATTTTGCAAGAGTTTGTAGCATGTCCAGGTCCTCGATGAAAGTCACAATGTAAATCAACTCTGTATCTGGGTATGGTTGGATCAGGTTCCCAGATAGCTGGTAATTGAATCAAGCCTCGTGCTAGTAATTGAGGAAGAATGGTTGATAATGGTTGATTCAATATAGTGAACTCTCGAGGAGGTTTATCAGGAGGTTTTAATATAAACTTTTCTGTTGTCTTCGTTGTATTGATATTAGCAACATTTATGCTGTCAGTGACTCCGTCACCCACAACTTGTTTATTTTTATACTAATTTTTGGATGTTTTCTCATCATCTTTCTTCCTGAGCTGGCCTCTCCTAATGAGAGCATCTTCCACTCTTCGAGCTAAGTCTATAGCTTGATCGAAGGTGGTTAAGGTAGCAGTTGATAACTCATAGGATATTTGTTCTTGTAAATTATTAATAAAAATATCCAACATTTCCCTATAAGGTAGCACGAAGTGCAGTTTTCCTATCAACTGCCTCCATTTAGCTAAGAAATCATCAAAAAATTCATCTTTGTCTTGTTTTAAGTTGTCAAAATCTTTAATGGTTACATGCCTCTCGATGTAGGCACTAAATTGATGGACAAAATATTCAGTTGTCTCTTCAAAATTTCTCAAAGAATGAGTGGGCAATTGATAGTACCACTCTAATGCCATTCCTCCTAAACTTTTCGAGAACATTTTTAGTAATAGCAAGTCATCATGTGATATATCATGACATGCTATCCTAAACATGCAAAGATTCTCTATGGGATCTTCAGTTCCTTTATATATAGGCAGGACGGGCATGGGAAAGTGCTTAGGGTAAGGCTATGCTACAACTATGGGATCCAAAGGCTGACTACACATCTCTCGATAATTGTACGAGGGACGGTAGGGATCTATCTGGTCCATGTGGGAAGCTAACTGTTTCACCATGGCTTCCAAATTACTGGTTTGCCCACCATATTGGTTTGGTAGGGCATTAATATGGGATTTGTGAACATATGATGGAGGGACATGAAGATTAGATGCTATATTGCTATTGTGTAAATTGTTGGTAGGAAGGGTGTTATGAAGAAGTTTTGAAGTTGTATTATGTTGTACCCCAGATTGTTGAAAATTGGTGTTTGGCTTCATTTTAGGTTTTTGTTGATTTGAAGCATATTGATCAATAGTTTGGCAAAATAAAGCAGTGAAGGAAGGTCTCTTTTGTGTGGGAATGATTTTAGGATCAATAATAGGTTCCTTAGGGGGTTGGGTAACCTATTGTTTTTGCATGTTTTGAATTATAGTGGCCATATCCATATTGGATGGTCCAGCTTTATCACTTTCTTGATCGATAAAAGACAAAGGATTAGTGTGCACGTTAAACATATGTTCCATGGCTGCTTGAGTGTCACTAATTTGTCCTCTATCAATACGAACTGCCATATTAAGAGCACCAATGTTATTATTGAAAAATTTCCAAAAATGATCTAAGTTATCAAAAGCAATAGTTCCATCTGAAGCCTTTCTAGGGGATGAGGATCCTTCCTCTTTAAGATTTTCTTGTTGTTCATTGTCTTCAACCAGGTCATCTTCTGGTTGTTCTAGAGTTTCTCCTTCTGGAATTGGATCTTCAGGAAGGGCATTTGGGTTTTTTGTTTTGTCCTCTAACCAATCTTCTTCTTCTTCTTCAGTTTGTTTACCATTCCTAAGTCTAGGCATTGTGCTTAAGTTTAGATTTCAGCAAATATATATATATATATATATATATATATGCAACAAGCTTAAGAGGTATATATTTTAATTATATACCTACTATAGTATTTAAAATAATGTTTTGGTTTTTGTTATATTTTGGTTTTTCTTATTTTTTTTTTATAACAATATTATGAAGATAACAAACAGCACACAAAACGCAAGAAACAATAATAATGAAAGCAATGATCTAGTTTTCTATAAACAATTTATAAATATCATTAATGGGCTCAAGTTATTTAGGAGTCATGAAATGTTCTTCAAATTGGAAATTTTCTTTCAAGAATTTGACAAAAAGTGCTATAGTGATATTATTTGTTTCAGATTCTGGTTGGTAGAAATAAAGTTCATGGCAATACTCTCGATATAACACAGCTCTAGGAACTCTCCTCCACATTTTTCTATCTGTAAGATCAGCTTCTTGGTCCTCTATATGAGCTAGGAATTGGTGTATAACGGTTGCATTCTCGAGGTTTTCCTCGAAGGTGAACAATTCTGAAGACACAAGAGCTCTCCTATAAGCTAACCACCTATGGCAAGCTCTCAGAAGTTCATGATAAAAAATGAGTTGAGGAGGATCCAAGATTCTATCTAGGGCAAACATCTTGATTTGTTTAAGCTCTACTGACCTAGATGAAATGATACCTAGTATCCTATTAAGTTCGTCCCACAAAATTTGGTTTCTATATGTTTCAGGCATGCTAAGCATAGAATTAATTTCTATGGCTGCTAATTGGTTTTCAACATTTATAGTGACAACTAGTCTTTTCTTAGGAACTATCATCTAAACATGATATGCAACTTAGTAGTTTTCTAATGATTTTAAATGCATCTATGTTTTTTGTTTCTTGTTTTTGTTTTTGTTTTTTGTTTTCAAAAGGTTTTAGTTTCACGTCGAGTTCACCAAAATGTATCGCTCCAAATTTTTTGCACCCTTACCTTCAGGCTATAGGATCCGTGCCCGGAAGGGGGATGTGAAAAGGATGGGACAATACCTTGAACTGAGAGGCCCTTTGAATGTCTCGCCTCTCGGGGGAGGGGTATTAAGGTGATTTTTTGATGGATGGTGGGGTTCACCAGGAAAAGTTTAGTGGCAGTTTCCACGCTTAGGTTGGTAATGTGTTTTATGTGTTCAATTTTACATTTAATCATTCAAATCCTAGGTTTTGCCAAATGAATCTAAGTTGTTCTATTATGAAAATCCAGACTAAATGAATACAGAAAATAGAATTAAACAAAAAACACAAAGAATAAATTAAGTGAAAAAATCCATACTTGGTTCCGGATGTCTGATGGAGGTTCTGATTTTTGAAGCAGTCTAGATCGTCTGGAATTTGACAGGATCATCTCCGATTTGACAGGATCATCTAAGATCTGATGAATTCGTCAGACGAATTTGTCAGAGACCTGCAAATAGATAAATAGATACAAAATACAAAAAATGCAGCTATACTGATAAAGGAAAATGATGTGAAATAATAATAAGGATGTTAATAAGATAATCCGAATAGAAATGCAAGTAAATTACAATGCTTTAATAACTAATCATGATTTTATTATGCAATTAAACTACATGGGTGAACTCCAAGATGCAGGATAACAGGAAATAATAATAAAACTAACTAAATGCAGAATAAAATAGTAGTAAAGTATAGGAAAAGCACAAATTCTGGGCACTGATTGCCCCCAATGCAGACTATAGTCGAAATCGTCTCGAATTTTGATGGGATCGTCCAAGATTGTATAGGATCGTCTGCGATGATTTGAGCTTGCTCCGACTAAAAATCAATGAGGTCCCTGTAAGAAAACTTGGAAAGCACAAATGCAGATGGTAATCCAGGGTATTCTAATGTGTGCAAAGGTCAAGTTACAGGAAAATTCAGCCAGGGGAATGTCAAGGGGGGTCCTAAGGTTTAAATAGGCTTAGGAGGGAGGTTAGGAGGTTGGAGATCATCCTAATCTAGAAGATCTCCAATGGGGGAGGTCTCTAGTGGCACATACATGCTTCTGCCCATATTAGAGACGTCGTTGGAACATAATCTAATTATGCACAAATCAGTTTGGGATGAGATCATCTAAACGTTCTGCTCTAGACAAAATCGTTCGATCTAAGGTGATATCATCTGATCAGAGATGATATCATCTAACGGACAAAACAAACTCTAAAAATGGCATAAAAAATAGGGAAGGCTGTTTAACAAGCGGTTGACGGGCGGTTCAGGGTAAAATTGAATTTTGAATTATTACTATGGTGATTTTAATTATTTACTAAAGTTTACTGCACCAATTTTAGGGTGCTACAGTATGAACCTCTAGTTCATCCTCTTCTTCTTCTTCTAAGTAGGATTCTTCTTCCATGAGATCAAATTGCACCTTTTTAGGTTCTTCTGTTACTTCATTCTTGTGATCACTTTTCATTTCTCTAAACACCACATACCTACTGTAAACCATACTTTTAGTTTTTGGATTCCAAAGTTTATATCCTTTAACACCATAGTTATAACCAATAAATATATATTTAACAACCTTATAATCAAGCTTACTTTTTTTCTCTTTTGAAATATGCATGTAAGCATCACAACCAAAAAATCTAAGATGTGAAAGAGAGGGTTTCTTACCAAACCATGCTTCAAATAGAGTTTGATCTGGTAGTGCTAATGTAGGAGATCGATTTCACAAGTAACATGTTACATTCACTGCCTCTATCCAAAATTCTTGTGCTATATCAGCACCATTGAGCATACCTCTAGCCTTTTCCATAAGTGTTTTGTTCAATCTCTCAACAACTCCATTTTTTTTGGGTGTATATGGAGTAGTTTTCTATCTTGCAATACCACATTGCTTAGAAAAATCCTCAAATTTATTTGAACAATACTCTCCTCCATTATCAAACCTCAACACCTTAATCTTTTTCTTAGTTTAATTTTCAACAAGTGCTTTAAATTCTCTAAACTTATCAAACACTTCATATTTACTTTTAAGAAAATAAATCCATGCATATCTTGAAAAATCATCAATGAAAGAAGCATAGTATCATTATTTTCCAAGAGATGGAACAGGAAGAAGACCAAAATATCACTGTGAATTAGATCTAATACCCATTTTGATCTTGCAACACCAGATGGAAAACTCACATGATTCTGCTTACTATAAATACAATGTTCACAAAAATCCAAACACATTGAGCAATTAGGGATACCTTAAACCATACCTTTCATGTACAGGGTATGCAATCTCTTTTCTTAAATATGTCACATTCTTTAATTCTAGAGCGTTAATATTTTATTTGATTCACCCTAAGGAATTGTTGAGCTATTGCACTCATTTGTTAGAGTGTTTCCCAATAACTTATACAAGGTTTCAATACAAAATTTTCTTGCTAACACCATAGATTCACGAACAATTTTGCATGAATCCTTACTAAAACTAACGTTTATTGCTACATCATCCATTTTTCTAGCAAGGCCAGGAATATGTATCACACCTGGGAGGGTTTTAACCCTACCATCCTGCAACAATATTTTCACCCTTCCATGACCAATGATTCTAAGTGGTGAATCATCTCCCAACAATACCTCCCATCCATCATATCTTTCATATTCACTAAACCACCCCCTATGAGGAGTCATATGAAAAGAGTCACCAGTATCGATCAGCCAATCATTTTTATTTGAACGTGTGGAGCAGGATGCCAAATATACATCCCCTCCATCAGTGGATTTATTTATCTCTCTGGAAGTGGATTCATAAGATCTCTTTCCAGAATCAACATTTTTTGATTTGTTCACCAGGGACTTAGATTGATACAGAGATCCTAACTTCTCCCAGAGATCCTTTGTAGTAGTTTCTCTAGAAACATTGATTAGGAATAAATTTGCAAGACATAATCGAATTAGACTCCTCGCTTTTCGATTAAAATTTTCCCAATCTTCATCAAATGTACTAGTAGGTTTTGATTTAGAGATAATAGCCCACTAATATCTGTCCATGAGCAGATCCTCCAACTTTAACTTCCATAGCTCAAAGATTTTTCCATTGAACTTCTCAATCTCTATCCTTGATTGATTTCTCTTTTTTCTTCAAGCTCCTTCTGCATAAAACTCCCACTCTAGAATAGGTTTTATCTAACTCCTATAAACCCTAGATCCTCTTCAAATGAAATGAAACCCTAGCAATAAAGGTGTCCCTCTATGGATAACAACTTGGGTCTGATACCAAATGAATATTTTATAACCAAAATTATTCTAGAATAATAAAATAGAATTAAATAACTCATAAGAAAACAACAACTCACAATAAACATGTGCATAGAACACAAGAGATTTACCCTGGCTCACCCAATATGGGCTAATCCAGTAAACAAGAGCCATACCTCCTTTGATATTATTATTTTCACACCTTGCCTGAAATGGGACATTACAATAAATAAAAAAGAAACTCTTCCAACCCTAAACCACAATGTGGTATTAGAATACCGTGGGCACAATACCATGGGCTAAGAAATACCAAACCCACCAACCGTGGGAATCCAAAAAACTACTCCACAAATCATTCTAGAAAAAGGGGAAAATTTTCCATAATACACCAATTATCTCCCCTTTTCCACAATAATTTCCCTCTCTTTTCATTTCTAGGATTGTGGGATATTAAGGTTCCATTATTGCCACTATGTGCCATATCGATAACTATTAATTACCACTTCTCACCTTGGCTGATATGCAAGTGAACTATATAAAAGATGAAATTACTTTATTTTTCCACTTCTCATTTGCTCTCCTAAGGCTTATAACTTATGTGTTATGCCATACACAAATCAGCACCACCACCTTAATATCATTAACCAAATAAAAGTGTAATTAACAACAATCATGCATCCATATACCATCATTATGGTAAAGCATTGAAGTTTTAATTTTCTTTTTGTCGTAACTTTAAATAATACTTTTAGCATAACCAAAGAACAATCACCAATTATCCATTTTATTAAAGCATATATATATATTCATTTCTAGTTTCATTCATAAAATAACAAATAAATAAAAGAATGAATATTTCCTATTCACCACATAGCTAAATGAAGGGTGGCTCCCATGACTATTTGTATCTTCATTGCCACCAAGAAATATAAGTATGCAACATTTGGTATTTATCAACAAAAAACACACACAAAATGCCAAAACACTTATGATGCATCTATATGATATGCTAAGCATGAACTTCCATGTATTTGCAAGTCGAATCATCACTTCCTAACTTAACTTTCTTTCATCGACGCTCTTTAATCTGACAAAGGAATGCCTCTGCACCTATGTACACAAAACCAATAGCAGTACCACATTCCAAGGAAAAAGACAAGTATTTTTCAATAATAAATCTAGAAGCAATGGTCGTGCGGGTAGGGACGTTACAATTTTAGTATCTTAAATTTTATAGTTTAATTATTTTTCTCAGATATTTTAAATTAAAAAATCAAAAATTTATGATAAATAAAAGTTGTAGTATCAAAAGAGTTTAGATTATTAATTATAATAATTTTATAGAAAAATGGTAGAGAATTAATTATTCTTTATGTAAATTTGTATTCAATGGATTAGGGAAGGGAAAATTCTCTTACAAAATTAGTCAAATGTATACCATTTATTGGAGCTTTGGTGATTGCACTAAAATGGGAGTGTTAATGGGTCATTGAGATAGTATAACCTTAGGCTACAAATCTATATTTTATATTTAGGAACTTTACACATTCATAACTTTGAACTCAAGTCCAAGTTATCTTCCATGTCTTTCTCCATTTTACAATAGTCTCTACAAAAGAATATGATTCCTTTGAGCTTTTTGCTAGAGTGAGTTGTACAAACCATTCAATAGCATACCTTAAGACATTCATTTATGTGTAAAAAAAATCATCATAAATTAGGGATGCTTTAAATCCACATATTGGCCATGAAATGTTGATCATACCAATTTGGATCTTCTTGCTATAGTTTTAGAACCAAAGACTAATATTGGCATGTGTGAACAATTCTCTATTATCATGAATACAATTACTCTCTCAAATGCTTCCTTCAGTCGCCCATGTAAGTAAATATTTCCAAGTAGACGTATTATTAGAAATAGATTATACTACATCATTTGGGTCATGTAAATGTACCTACCAATGTACATACTTAGGACATTAGATTACTTTAGGGGAAAGTTACCTAATTACTTCATGCAATGTAATAAATGCACAAGTATCAATGTGCAAGTTGTATATGTGCAAGTTGTCCCTTGCACAACTAGATAGAGTGTTGACCAAGAAACTTATCTTTCTATATAATTATATCATTGTAATAGCATGGACATCATCTATCATCGATCATCATCATAATAGAAGAGTAGAGCATAGCATAGCATAGATATAATCATCCATATTGGATATGGGTGCAATGTAGTCTAGTAGCATTATTCGTGGAGTGTTCATTTCCTCCATAGATAGATTGTATTCATTTTCATCATTTCTATTTATTGCATATTTTAGTCATCTCGTAGATATACTTTCTTTCATATTATTTTTGCATTTTGTAATTGATTTCTCCCATTGCATATTGCATCAAAATATAACATTGGTGTCAAAGCTACAATAGATCTAGCCATAGGAAAACCACCATTATCATTGACCCTAAGTTTTTTGACAACATGATGCATTGTTGGACTAGTCACTATCAAAAACTCTCATAAGAGTCTAGGTGGTAGAATTAGGAAGAGCCACAAGTGAGGACTAAAAGAAATCTTAGTTTTATAAATATTGAGATTGCATATGGCTAGAGTCTTTCCATAGAGTTTTATAAAATCGTGAAGACTAGGACTCAAAATTCAATCCACTAGATTGATAAATCAGCTAGTGATGATAATTTAGGATATGTGAAATTTTTTAACTATTATAAAAAGTTCTTTTTGTTGCAGAAAACTAATTCTTAGAAGATTGGGACTCATCATATAATAGAAATCTAGGAGACTTCAACTTTTTTTCCCAAAGGTCAGTGTGCCTTCATAGTATAAAGATTAGTTCCTTGTCCAAGAAAATAGTATTATGAAATAAGACTTCTGAAAAAGAGTTGTGGTCAATTTAGGAGACTAGATATCTCCATTACTAAATTGAGAAATTCACACAAGAAGAAAATGCCATAGTAGCCATGATCAAGAAGAAAATGCCATAGTAGCCATGATCAAGAAGAAAATACCATAGTATCCTTGATCTAGAAGAAAAGGCCATAGAAGCCTAAATCAAGAAGAAAATTCCATAGCAGCATTGATATTGAAAAAGGCCATAGAAGCCTTGATATTGAAGAAAAGGCCACATAAGCCTTGATACTAAAAAAAAATCCATAAAAGCCTTGATACTAAAAAAGGCCACAGAATCCTTGATCCTAAAAGGAATCCAGAAATAAGTATATGATTCAGAAGAAGATTAATATTTTAGTACTAATACTTTATTGTAGGGAAAGGAAATTTAGTGAGTCAAGAAACTTCCTACAATAAAGTTAGGAAAAGTATCTTCTTTAGAACCAATCTAGCACTTGAAGCAAAGGTGAAGATATCAGGAGGATATCTCATTGAAGAAATTCTAGACTTGGAAGAAGATGGCCTAGAAGAGTTCTGCTCGAATCCAAAAGCAGCAGAATCGAAGATCTAGAGGAAGATCTCACCACCAACACTTCTAGGAGAAAAAGGTTGAAGAAAAGTTCTCAATAAATACCAGAAGAAGTTGCAAGATCAAAGACCTTAGGGAGGTCTCAAAAAGCATCTAGTAAAAGGCTTAGAGAGCTTTACTAAAGAAATCATCAAAGAAGACCTCATTGGAGAAATCCACTACCAAGGAGAATGTCTTTATAGTGAAGGACTTATGCCAATTGTCACCATCCAACAAGAAGTCCAAGATAAGAAGAATTTGGTAAGGAGTGCCAAATCCCAAAAGAAGAATCCAATGAAGACCTCAAGATATTCAAAATATTGAGAAGAAAATCCTGCTTGAAGATAGAATTTGATAAAAGAACTTGAATACAGGAGAAACCCATAAGATCCAAGATATTTGAAGAATACCTCTCACAGCAAGAAGGCATCATTTTAGAGACAAAGACTTCTTCAAATCTACAACAAAAGGAGGATACTACAAAAGGATAACAAGCCACCAAATCCTAGGCTTGTGAAAGAAAGTTTGAGACCATATTTTGGTGAAGAAGAAGTTGTTTAGGATAGTCTACAAAAAGCAAAAAAATCTACATCCTCCACAGAAGCAGCAAAAGAGCTACAAAATATTTCAAAAAATGTATGCAACTATTGGTGCAAGTAGATTCATTAATTGTATTACTTATCATATTTATTAAAGCACCTTAATTTGGATCAAATTTGCAATAATAAACATTATATTAAAGTCTTCAAAAGTGAAAAAAGAGAACGATTCCTTTTAAGGTTCATTTGCACATTAGGAGTTGATTATATTTCATATTTCAACTATCTATAAACTACCTATCATCTATTTTGGAAAGCAAAATAAGACAGTTCTACAATACTAATTGTAGTGAAATTGTAGGATAATTATTGAAGGTTCATTTCAAATTATTCTTGATTAGTTGCAATAAGTTCATTAAGTGCATTATATTGAGATTTTATTGGAGTGATAAGGTGTAATTACTAGTGCATTAAAAGTGAAAGATTATTAGACTTATTTGCACTATTATACTACTCTTAAAGAAATTAGTTTTGTGTTTTTGGGAAGGACACAAAATCTGATTTGAATCAAGTGTCTAAAGACATTATTAAAGCACAAAAATATGCAACACATAGTGGCCAATTGAAACCACCAAAATAGGTTAGAATCCTCCAAAACTTGGAGAAGAACAAAACTAACCTAAAATAGAAATAGAAGCTTCAAATATTGAGACTTGGTGAGTCTCAAATCCAAAGCATTACAAGGTTATATGCAATAAAATAAAGTGCATGAAATTACATCAATTAAAGAGCTTCTATCTTTTGTTATCTAAGCTTGGATTTGTTATCAAAGTGTCCAAGAAAAAATGGGAAGGTGTCTAATCATAAAATACAACCTCAAAATCCTTATATTGCAAAAAAAAAAAAAAATGCCACAAAATCAGAATTTCAGATTTGAAAAATAGTGCAAAAGAAGGTGCATTAAAGGATTTTTATGGTACATTGTATTGCACTATTCTAATCTAGTTTTTAAAACAAAAGAGAAGATTTTAAAGTGACTCAAAAGGCACAATATCTACAGGGTAAATCAGCTAAGGAAGGACAAGCATCAACACTTTTCTTCCCAAGCAAAAGGATCCACTCAAAGGTCTAATATTGTACAGATGAACCTACAATCAAAGCCCACATAAGGCTATCATCGAGCTGCATTTACATAGATAAAAAGAATGCACATCTACAAAGAGAAGACATCAAAATTTACAAAGGAATAAGAACATTGGAGGTATATAAGAAAAGGAGCAAAGGTGCTACATTCAAGGCCTTAAACATGGAGAAGACCGTCCACCAAAGGAAGCACCAAAATTGCCATTAAAATCTCCATAGCACCTCATCAATCCACCTACAAAGAAAATATTGCTTTTTGTCCAAGAAACGTGAAAAGCAAAGGAATGGTATACGAAAGGATTTAAGGAGTTTTAATATTCTCCTTAGAATGCATTATAACAAAGGACTTCATGTAGAGATATTGAATTCCACTTGGCATAAACTTTCTAAGGCACCATTTCATATCTCAACACTCAAGAAACCTCACGCAGGAGTTACAAGGAATGCCAAGAAAGTAGTGACACTTGTTAGCCTCCACAAGCTTCACACAAGTGCCCATACATTATAGAATGACCAAGAAGCATTGAACAAGGAATTGGTACATTAAAGAAAAGGAGCGCTCATATGTAATGGGTGTGACACTTATCACAAAGATCAAGATTATTCCTCCATAAAATGTGCCCAAAGTCCAAAGTTCAAAGATATAGTAAAGCCCAATCAAAGCCATCCAAGTGTAGTATGGAAGGAAGGAATAAAAATCATTAAAGGCTCCTAGTCTTGAAGGTCAAACATTCCTATATTTGTAGTGCCTACATTCCAGCATTGAAGACAAGGAATTCCAAAGCATCTTCGTTGATTCTAGTGCCAAAGGTAACCTTAATATTGTTGTTATATCCAGCCAAAAAAAGTGTCAAATAGTGAGGAGATTTAGCATCCAAAGGTAAGGTTTAATCCCATTTTATTATTGCTTTCATTTTTAGAGATATAAGGGTTATAAGCTAAGGTGAAATCTTAGATTTTGAAAGCAAAAGCCAAAAGGAATAACTTATCAAATTTAAATAATAGTTGCAATTTAACCTAGGAGAAATAACGAATTCTACTTGGATTAAATTCCTTAATATTTTTTAAATATATATATATTTTTTTTTAAATTTGAAAAAACTTGTATTAAAACAAAGATCAATTACAATTTGGGAAGAGACTTTTCCCAACCGAACTCATAGAGAACACATGCTTACAATAGTAAAAGAAGATTTTCAATGGAGCCAAATCTCTTGAACCATTAACTAGCTAACAGGGGGATCGACATGGTCAGTTGATGCAACTTGTCGTGATATCGCGACACTCCTTCCTTCTTCTCCTTTGGCCGTGAAAATGCAACATGTCGCGATATCGCGACACTTTTCTCCTTTGGCCACGAAAATGCAACATGTCACGATATCGCGACACTTTTCTCCTTTGGCCGCGAAAATGCAACATGTCGCGATATCGCGACACTTTTCTCCTTTGGCCGCAAAAATGCAACATGTCGCGATATCGCAACACTTTTCTCCTTTGGCCATGAAAATGCAACATGTCACTATATCACGACACTTTTTCCTCCTTTGGCCGCGATGAAGCAACATGTCGTGAAATCGTGACATTTTTTCTCCTTGGGCAGCGACGTTGCAACATGTCGCAATATTGCGACACCTTTTCCTCCTTTGGCCGTGACGAAGCAACATGTCATGATATCACAACACTTTTTCTCTCTTGGCCGCGATGTTGCAACATGTCGCGATATCGTGACACTTTTTCTCTTTCGGCCGTGATGAAGCAACATGTCGTGATATCGTGACACTTTTTCTCTCTTGGCCGTGATGTAGCAACATGTCGCGATATCGCGACACTTTTTCTCTTTCGGCCGCGATGTTGCAACATGTCGTGAAATCACGATACTTTTTCTCTTTCGACCGTGACGAAGCAACATGTCGTGATATCGTGATATTTTTCTCCTTTGGCCGTGATGAAGCAACATGTCGCAAAATTGTGACACCTTTTTTCCTTTGGCCGCGAAAATGCAACATGTCACGAAATTGCGACACCTTTTTTCTTTTGGCTGTAAAAATGCAACATGTCGCGATATTGCGACACCTTTTCTCCTTTGGCCGCGAAAATGCAACATGTCGCGATATTGCGACACCTTTTCTCCTTTCACCATGAAAATGTAACATGTCGCGATATCGCGACACCTTTTCTCCTTTGGCCGCGAAAATGCAAAATGTCGCGATATCGCGACACCTTTTCTCCTTTGGCCGCATAAATGCAACATGTCACGAAATCACAACAATATTTTTTAAATATTATTAATTTTCTAGTTTTCCAAATTTGGGAGCCATAAGGGTTACTACATCAAATTAATTTATTAGAAATTAGAAAAATTAAAATATAATTTAAAGAATATCAGGAGGGGTTTATTAAAGTTTCTCAAAGGTTGGAATTGAGCAATTTACTTTTCTCAAATTTTCACAAAAAGGGAAAAATGAGATCAACATTAAAACGTCTTCAAAATTGAAAAGTGCTAAGTTCAATAGGAGCAATAAGGGATAATAAAACTTTATTTTTGATATTTAAAAAACTTTACAAAATCAGCAAAATCTTGAACTGTTTTTTCAAAGAGCACCATATTATATCCCTAGGAAGTCATAAGGCATTCTACAAAACATGATAATAATAATATCTATCAAAGATTATCAATTTGGGAAGATATAAAATTTCTTCAAAAACTAAAATTCCATTAGGTATATATACTCTCATAACTAGGGAGACATAAGGAAGCCTACAAACCTAATTATTAACAAATATTTATCAAATCAAGCTTATATACTTCAATTAGGAATTATATATCCTAATATAAGGGAGTCATAAGGTGGACTACTCTATCCCAAAGAATTTAGATAATACAAATGACCACTAGCATGCTAAGCAACACTCTTAGAAGTGGAATAAGGAAAATATCAATATGGATTAAAAACCTGATGGATTACAATGATGAAAAGGGCAAAGAAAAGGAAGAACCAATACAATGTGAAATAAGTTTTGAAATTAACAACTATGTAAAGGAAGATTCATCTAGTGAGTCTGATGACAACTATACCAAAGGAGATTCAAAACAGGAAAAAATTGATCAACAAAACCATATACAAAAATGAAAAGATGGAATAGCTTCAATTGTGCCCATATGGTTAGAAGGTCTTATCAAGGAGATAGACAGGCATGATATTCCTAAAGTAGACTTCAAAACTGTTAGATCATCTCTCTTGTGTGCCTATTGCAATCAATATGGTCTATAAAAAATAATTGTTGGATTTCCCATCCATGCAGATATTGTAATGGAACAAATCACTCATCTTTTTCTTGTCATTCCAAATACAGGTACTATAAGTTCTATGAAAGAATGTGACTACAAAGAATAAATTGCTATCTATAGGAAATTATTTCAGATGGATCAACTAACATTGAGCTCAAGGTTGACACTTATGAAGGATAGAGAAATAGGTCTTACATAGGTACAAAATAAATGAGAAGAACCTATTCAGATCCACTCATGACATGTAAAATCATGAGAACAATTGTTCATCAAAGACGCCTGACATCAAGAGAAAAAGAGCTAGAAAAGATCAAAAACCATGACATGAAGACTGAAGTAGCTAAAGATGAATAACCAATTCAAAGCTACCCAATGGAAGAAGATCCACATTAAATACTATAGTCTTTAGTACCCAAATAATGTAATATAGGGGGTGTTAGAAATAGATTATATTACATCATTTGGGTCATGTAAATGTAACTACCAGGATACACACTTAGGATATTAGATTACTTTAGGGAGAAGTGACCTAGTTACTTCATGCAATGTAATAAATGCACAAGTATCAATGTGCAAGTTGTCCCTTGCACAACTAGATAGAGTGTTGACCAAGGAACTTATCTTCCTATATAATGGCCTCATTATAATAGCATAGACATCATCTATCATCGATCATCATCATCATCATAGAAGAGCACAGAATAGATATAGTATCCCATATTAGAGATGGATGCAATGTAGTCCGGTAGCATTATTCATGGAGTGTTCATTTCCTCCATAGCTACATTGTATTCATTTTTGTCATTTATATTTATAGCATATTTTAGTCATCTTGTAGATTTACTTTCTTTCATATTATTTTTTCATCTTGTGATTGTTGTCTCCCATTGCATACTGCATCAAAAGCTAACATGTATGACCCCTAATATCAAATGTAAATATTGAATGCTCAATTGAGACTCTATCATTTTGCTTTTATTCTAGCAATGACAATGCCACAAAGGTATTGAAATTGTTGGGTTTTGCACTCTCCTAACAAATTCCAAATGGGTGAAACCATTTTTTAGGTATATTATATCCATCTACTTTCCTCCATTGAGGACTGTGAGAATGTTGAAACTGCATAAAAGGGGAGGTATCCTCAGATTTTACTTCCTTTGTAGGAACCATCAATTCTATCAATGATGGCTCAACATTTGGTTTTGTGCCCTTTATGGGTGAGGATAATGGAATAGGAAAAAATTATCTGTGAAAGTGAAGAAATCAATTTTGTGATAGTTGCCAATTGTGGATCAAAAAAGGCATTAGCTATGAAGCTAAAGGTAACAAGCATGTGACAACCATCACCTATGAATAAAATAAATCATCACTTGTGTAGTGGGAACAACATGAAAATACAAATTTTTGCAGTGTCTCATAGTGGTCCAACCATCCACCTTAGGTTGAGTGGTTGCTCTAGGGGTGGGCATAAAAGTTGACTTTGGCTTGGGATGCGATGCACATGGACAATCCTTCACCTTATGATTAGGTGCTTGGCAATGAAAATAGGTGTTCAAGAGATTAATGTAAACCATCCATTGATAAATGGTGGCCTTCTTCACTTGAATGGTAATGGAATATGGTAGATCATTTAACAAGTCTACCTCTACACATACCCATCAAGTTGAAGAGCATTGAATATTTATCAGGTTTAGTGAGAACCACATACCCAAGCACATCGATGATTTTATCTATACTAGCCCACAATGGGAGGAGAAGATTGGGGAAATCCATCTAGATAGGAAATTTAGGGGTTTATCCATAGAGATAATAAAATCATGGGTCTATGATGAGAGAATGAGCAAAGAGCTCTATAAATTCTAGAGACCATGTTGATAAAGAGTTATAATATGTGTAAGATCAAAAAAACAAAAGAGGGGAAAACCTTTGGTAAGACTTTATACCAATTGAATAGTAATGTCATGGGGGCCCATGTTGAAAATATCCTAGCCCTCAATAACAACTTAGGAGGGATATGCCCAACAAAATACATGACAAGGGTGTATGACTCTACCCAGATACATGCATATTCAATAAACTTGAAAGAAAAAATAACATCAGGGGATGAACCATAAAAACTTTCAAAAAAAGTCTTTTCTAGTGACACCCTAGAAGTACCATTGATAGGAATTGTCTCCACTACAGCACCAATGCAAACCGTTGGGCCATCAAAGTTGGAGGCCATGGAAATCTCTAGAAAGACACCTAACACAACTCACACCAGATCTTGTAACCGTTATAAATGTTAACTATTTTGTTTATGCATACATTGAGAGATGGTTATAATTTTAAAAGTGTTTTAGAAAATAATGATTTCATAGGATATTGGTGAAATAAATATCCTTTGAAATTTTATTTGAATTTAATAAATAACTAATATTAACACAAAAACATATTAATAAACTTATTAATATGTAATTAATAAGAGAGGGTTTTATAAAATTTCCTTGCTTTAGTGTTAACCATCTCTCTATATATTTAAAAGAGTTACTTCACATTGGTAACATATGTAAGACATGGTGGGCTTAGAAGAATACATTTTTTTAAGAACAAAGGATTGTACTTGGGTCTTTCACCCTTAAAAAATCACAACTCTATCCTTTAAAGCTTGATAGTTTATAAACAAATTTAATTCTTATCATAATTTTTTCTCTGAAAAAAATCTATAACTTTTATTTCAAAGTTTTAAAAAACCACATTGAGATGGGTATTTTATACGCTCATATAAACCTTAATAAATCAAACATTTTAAAATTATAATAGCCTGTTGCAAGCCTTCAATTATCTTATAGAGTGTTATTTTTGTACTTTAACCCTTTAGCCATCAACCATATTTAAGATATGACTTTAATTATCCAAAGACAAAAAAGAACATGAAAGATATCCTAAACCACAAATTCTATCAAAAGGAAAAAATATCAAAAGGGTACATACTATGGTGGAATCATAGTCCCACACTACTCCTTCCTTTAACCAATTACAAACTGGAATATCCAAGGCAACTAATTCTCATCTCATTTAATTTTTTATAACTAGATACCTACATCATTTCATAAAAAATTTGAATTCTTGATTTTCATTTTTTGATCTTTTTTAGTTTTTGTGTGAATACCAATATTCCAAAATTTAACATCCTTCTTCTTGATATTTTCCTACAATAGCTTTCACAATACCAAAACTCCACCTCTATTGTCTATGTATTGCATCTTAGTAGAGTAATATTTACAAAACTTTGCACTTTTAAAGTTTGCTTTACTAAATCTAGATTGCTAATTTCCTTCCTCAAGCATAAGTGAAACCACAAGAATTGTAATAAATATTTTATATAAAAATGCATTAATATTATTAAATAAATCAAATATTACCAACGAAAAACATTAAAGTAAATTTTAATCATCATTTGATTTAGGAAATCAACATTTTCTTGTTAGCTTTAGCTAAACTTACTATTTCTTCTAACCATGGAAAATAAAATTTAACTTTATGATCCTCAATTAAAACCCCTCTATTGGCTAGACTATCTACATATTTGTTTCTTTCTCTTAATGTATGTGTAAATCTAATTTCTTGAGACTCTATAACAAGGTCTTTTATTTTCACAATTATCTTTTGTATGTTCCATGGAGCCTTTGCTTTTCTCAAAATTGTATTTTTTACTATTAGTGAATCACCTTCCATCCATACTATATTAAAATCCATTTATATGCATATTTTTAACCTTTCCAAAGCCACCCAAGCTTCAACTTCATTATTTATCTTAAATCCACTATTGAAAACGCAATTAGACAAAATCTCTCCCCTATTATTTATAATTATTCCTCCTCCTAGTCTTGGATTTCCTTTAAATGCTATATCAAAATTCATATTATGTACTTGTTTTTCTTATTATAGAAAAATTGCTCACATTTAATAAAATAATGTCATTTATCCACAAATACTAAGCACAATATTAATTTTACAATAAACACTAGTATGGATTCAAAACTGTAATGTGTCCAATTTAATATTCAAATCCTTGAGGTAGGGAAACACTATACTATGCTACTTATTGGAAGGAAGCCACTCCTTACAATATCTCAACTTAAGATAAATTACAATATTATTCTCTCCATATCCTCCCCATGATTTTTTGCCTCTATTTATAATGCCTAACTACCCACCACTTCCACTTATCAATGCATGTGGGATAATTACATCTAATATAATATTATAATATTTATTTAATATTATAATATTAAATACTTATCTTTGGTACCTAAAATTTCATCCCCTTACAAAATGTTTCATCCTCGAAACATAAGAAGAGGCTAAACAATATTATCTTATGAGCTTTGCTATGAACTGGTACCGATCTTGATCATCCATCCATCCCAGTGAAAATTTGATTGGTGGTGGTCTTTGTTGATGTTGATATGCCCTTCTGCCATTTGAATTTTTAGAAGTAATCCTTTGGTTCCATGTGTTGTAAGCATCTTTCTGCTAGCAATAAATATCACTTTTTTTCATCCATACTTGTTTGCATTTTTCATTTGAGTATTCAAGACTACTTTGTTGGCTCCATGCTTTTGCTGCCCTATTATGTTAACTCAAATGATGGGTCCATTTGTTCCTTGATGCTATTGTACCACTATGAAAACCATAGTCACTATGCTTTTTTCCAGACATTGCCATAGTTTTTATCCTTTTGATTTCATGTAGAACCATTATATTATTTTCCAAAGCCATGCTAGCAAGATTATTTCCACTCCTGGTGGTGCGGGTGATGATATGCTACAACCTTAACCTTATGTTTTGTTATCTTTAATTGTTCAATGTTTTATTATTTTATTTTATGATCCTCTATCATGCTCTCATATTTTGGTTTATCCTTGAACTTTGCTTTTGCTTCTCTTTTTATTTTTGCTACTACCTCCTCCTTTACCTCTTTTTTAGGTTTTTTTACTTCTTCAATTTGTTTCAGATTTTCTTTGATATTTGATATAGTTTCTTGAAACTTTGTTGTTGTTTTTCCTGAGGCTATTATTATTTTTGTAGATTCAACTTTTGATTCGTTTATTTGTTTTTCAACTTGTTTTCCTATTTTAACTAATTTTTATTTTTCCTTAGATTCTTGTTTTTTACAGTGGGAAATATCTTGTACTATTATTTTCTTTTTCTTGTACCAAAATTTCATGAACTTATTTTGTATATTAATGTTAATAGTATAACCAAGGATAACCAAGAACAATGTCTGCATCATCCATATCAATAGCATAAAAATCTGAGTGTAAAATATATTTATCCATGGTGATTTTCAAATCTTCAAAAATTTGAACATGTGCACCCTCAAGTTGCATGTCTTTTATTTCCTTTGTGTGAACCTACAACCTCTTAGCCAAAGAAATATTGATGACATTGTATCTACCACTAAGATTTATAGAAATAATAATACTTTCCTTCTAGATGCAACCATGAACTTGTAAAATAGATTTTTTTAAATTAAACAATTCTCTCTGACCACTCTTTGATTTATCTGATACCAAAAATGTGTTTTTCCAACTTGCATGTTGTCATCTGTATTTTTTCTTTCATCATATTTATTCATTTTTTATGTTACTCTTGAAGCCTATTTACCTCTTCTATCAACTTGTTTATATTTTTAAAGTTTTCAGCACAACCTTTGGTGTTTCGTTCAGTTTGTATACTATCATCCTTATCTTTTTCTTTTGCCAAGTTTTTACAAATTATCTATCTATTTATGTCTTCAATCAACTTTTTATATTTTCAAATTTTCTACACATCCTTTGGTGCTTCTTTTAGTAGGTCTACTATCATCCTTATATTTTGCAATTGCCAAGTTTTTTTAAATTATATGCATGTTTATTTCTTCTATAAAATTCATATTTTCAATATTTTCTACATAGACTTAGGTGCTTCCTTCATTTTTTATACCACCATTCTTATCTTTTTATTTTACCAACAAATTATCTGCTTGTTTATTTTTTCTACAAAGTGTTTGGTCTTCCTATTTGTTTTGTTTATTTATTTTGTACGTTTTGGTAGACACAAATTGTTAGAATAAGTGAATATTCTCTTAAGTTCTACTAGGATAGACACACTTGAGTTTCCACTCCTCCATGTGTCAAGTGAACTCTTATTGGTGTCTTCATCAGGTTTGATGAGTTGTTTTAATCCAATGGCTCTTAATGATCAACTTTGCTATTTAGACAAAGTTTATCCTTGGAATAAATCAATCATTTCTATTTTGTTTCTTCAAACTCTTGTAATGCTTTGTAGATCTACTCTTGGGAATTCTAACATGGTATCAGAGTAGAATAGATTCTGATAGCATTCTCTCTTGAAGAAGGTTTCACGAACTGGTTCTTAATCTCATTTTCTTTGTTATTTTAAAAGGAAAGAGGTTTTTATATTGTAGATTAATATTAGATGCAAATTTTTTTTGGAGATATTTGCTTATGGTAATACTTTTTCAGTTTATCTAATTTTTTTACCATAGATGCAATTTTTTCCAAAAAATTTCTTTCATAGTATTTGCTGCTCTTTATATGCAACTTGAATATCTTTTGAAAATTTGTTTCTCCGAAATTTGCTTCTTAAATATCTCCTTCTAAACGAATGCACCTTGCTTTAAAATAATTAAATACTCATATGCATCCCATTCTAGGTGATTTTTTTTAATGCCCTCCTCCTATGCATATATTTATATTTTTTTCTCCTTATCGACAGGCAGTTTGTCCGGCTCCATATCCATCCTTGCATGCACTAAATGGATAAGAATATAAATCTATAGCATTTTTTTAGAGGCCATTTTATTTCCCCCAATTGTCTATGTTTTACAAATATTTTACTCCAACTATTTATAGCTCAATCGGCTTCTTTAACCTTCACTGACGTGGAGTAAGATTCGTAGCATTTTCTTTGGTGGGAAATATTCTAAAAATCCTTCTTTTATTCGAAAATCAAGTTAAACTTCATCAAAAATTAATTTAGTGGATATCACTCTTTACGTCAAATAGAAAGACTCTTCGTCTAATTAAATAGACAAGAGTTCTATCTCTTTTTAAAAAAATGTGGTATTTTTTAAACCAACATCTTTTTTCATTTGGCGCTCTTGAGGCTTTGCCTCTTAACGAGCACATCCAACTCAATCTTCCTCCCGTTTATTTATCCTTTGATGCTCTGAGAGATCATCGTTTATTTTGCTTTATAAACATATTACTTAAGCTTGAAATCATGCACTTATTTGATATGAGTAACTAGTTTTAAGTATATGTTGAAGGCCCATTACTATCTATTCCTTTTTTTTGCAAAAGAAATCTCTGTTCTATAGGTTGGTGTGGCTATCGTCGTTTACTTTGCGTAATGTAGATTTATTGGTGCCTTCCTTGTTGACCAACTTTGCTGCTAGTCGATGTGTTTGTCATCGTTTACTCTGCATAATGATACTCTAATGGCGCCTTCCTCAATGAGCAACTCTGCTACTGGTTGGTGCGCCTATCGATGTCTACTCTATGTAATGAAGATTTTTTGGTGCCTTCCTTGTTGAGAAACTTTGCTGCCGCCATCCTCTCAATACTCCTCTTTGAACTTGCTGGTCTCTGGCACCATCATCTTCTTTGCATAACATTGCTCTGCTGGCGCCATCCTCTTAGTGTCTACTTTCATAGGTATCATTGTTATATTTATTTTAAATAACTTCTTCTCTTCCTAGCAAGTGAAGGCTAGTGACTCCGCTAGAGAGCAAAACATTATTTTCTTACAACAATTTTTTCCCTTGCTAAAGTTTGTTCTTTGATCCTTGCCACCGGGTAAAGGTTGTTCATTGGTGAAACAGATCTGGCGCCCACTCTCCTCTATTTGACATCTCTCTATATGCATCATTTGGCTAGTTTATTTGTTCTCTATTTATTTTAGTTATTTTGTACATCATTGTAGCCATCTAAAAAGGAGATTACCTAAGTTTTTGTCCTCTCCTTGGCTCAGAATTCAAGAGCAGTAAAAATAATATATTTTGGGGGGTTGTTCAAGTGCCTTTTTGCACCTATCTCAGATCCTGGGGGTTTGTCAATGCATCCTTTATTTCACCTCATTTCAATTGCCTTTTAATTTGGTATAATTTACTTTGCTTAAAACATTAAATAAAATTTATATGTTTTTTCTTTATAGTATTTCTAAAAGCAAAGCTTTAAATTAATATTTAATTTTGGTATAATTTATTCTGCTTAACACCTTAAAGAAAAATATAAATTTCCTTCTTTTTTCTTTAAAGTATTTCAATAAGCAAAGCTTTATATTATACATCTCTAAATTAAATTTGATTTTCACAATTCTTTTCTATAATAGTACAATTTAAGTGAAAGAGTAATAATTCCTTTTAACTTTTCACTTCCTTAAAAGTACTTATTTTCATAAATATTTGTTTATATATCTTGCCTAGTTCAACTTTAGAAGAAATTCATAAAATATATCTATTTTATTCTTCTTTTCATTAAGAAAAATATATATGTTAAAAAATATTTTAACAAAGAATATCATTTTCTAATTTTTTTTTTTAATGATATCTCTTTCTTAGAATTTGTAAATCTATTTAAGTAAAGAATTCAAAATTTCTTTATTTCTCTAAAGAACAAATATTATATCACCACTCACCCCTATTGGACATTCTATATAACTTATAGTTTCCCTCAAGTAAGTGCGAGTTATTACGATAACCAATATAGGCCTGGATGATACAACTTAATTAGAAATTTATTAGAGTCCTATGTGGATGACAACTTGGGTAATTCTAGAAGCGTTCATGGGCTGTGACGGATGGAGCAGCAAGGAGGAGGAGCGAGAGGTCTAGGGGCATCAAACCCTAGGTGTGGGACTTCAGAGGGCAGATCAGCAGACGCGGCAGGTGGGGGCTCTGGCGAGATAGCAGGCCCCCAGGCGGAGGATGTGGACAAGGAAGTTCTATTGGAACCGGTCCAAGGGCGTTGGGCGGATGCGGTTGAAGATTTCTCTGAGGGGGACCAGGACTCTATGCGTCAGGATCAAAGGAAGACCCAAGAAGGAGACAAAGAGAAACCTGGCAACTGGAGACCTTCATATCTTAATGCTCTTCGCGGTAAGCAAAAATTATCCGACTCTTGTTTTAATCTAAAATCTGTCAATGGTAGGTTGCACGTCCCGAATTCCTTAGCTCAAGCATGTGGCTATGGAGGGCATAACATCTTTGGTGGCTAAATTTATGGGGGTGAGGCCGGACATGGAAGTCATAAGGAGATGGGCCATCCAAAAATGGCAGCCAAGGGCCGGTATGATGATTAAGGCTTTACCCAAGAGTTTTCTTTTGGTGACATTTCAATGTGAACAGGACATGGAAAGGACTCTCCAAGGAGGTCCTTGGTTTTTTGGGAAAAGGGGCTTGTATCTGAAGCGTTGGTCCCCCGATTTCAACCCCCAGACTCAGGTGCTGGATTTGGCTCCTATTTGGGTTAAGATGCCAGGATTACCTCTGCTTTTTTGGAACGAACAAATATTGGTTGGGATAGCTACGGAGATTGGAGAACTAATAGCTATTGATCCCGCAACCTTGAGCAAAACAAGACTCCCGTCTCGCTCGCATGTGTGTGTTGGCGGACCTGAGTAAAGAGCTCCCTAAATCCATTATTTTGTCGTCTATGTTTGGCCTTCATACTCATGTATTTGAATATGAAAATATGTCTTTTAAGTGTAGTGTTTGTGGGAAGGTAGGGCACCAGGGTATCCACTGCATTTCCAAGAACCAGCCCCCACTCCAAAATACTGATCCTCAAACCCGCAATAATATCCCTCCCCCGCAGCATCTCCATTCCTACCCAACCCGGGCCTCAAGGACGTGGAGCTCGAAATCCGAATATCGTAGACCCCGTTCGCCCTATTGTAAGCAAGAGGCAACGTTTTAACCCTCCTCCCAAAAATTCCTATGCCCCAAAACCCTCTCACAGGGGAGCTGGTCCCTTTGATGGGAACCCTCAAGCTCAACCTGCTCCTAAGATGATACAGCAAGCCTCAGAGCCAAATCACAAAGGAAAGAACCCCATAGATCAACGCCCCGGGGCAAGTAAGTTTGATTGGGTGATACGGGAGGCCTATGGAGGCTCGGTGGAAGTGGTCCCATGTACCGCAGAGGAATTTATGGGAAGAAATTCCAAGGAGATCAACATCCCAATGGAGAACAGCTTTGATGCATTAAATCATTTGAAGGGAGATCGATGGACAACCAAGAAGTGGAATCCGAGGTAGAGGAGACTCAAGAGAAGGATTTAGAGGAGAAAAATCGGAGGAAGGAGCAGGAAACTAATAATACGAGCAAGGATACTCGGGAGGAAGAGGTGAACCACCAAGATCACTGTAACCCCAAAGCAGGGAAAAAGAATCTACTAATCAAGAAGCTAAGAGCACGGAATCATCTCCACCGTCAAAAAGACCAGCTTAACCCGGAAAGCCGATTGTTACCCCAAATACCAAGACCGACCTACCCAAGATGGTTACTAGAAGCCAAGTGAATCCCAAGGAACTTCAACCTAGAGCGGATGTATGGGGATATGGTTCGGTGGGAAGAGGGAAACCTAGCAATGCTGCCTTAAGGCAGAAAGAAGCAGAGCGAGGAGTGGCTGATGGCACTCAAGCAGTATTGCTCTTTGGGGCGAAGGCTCGAGGATCCAAAGCCCATAAATGAAGATCCTTTCATGGAATATTCGTGGGAGTAATCCTGCAAAAATAAGAGCTTTGTATGCTCTTAGACAAGAACACAAACCGGATATGATTTTACTGCAAGAAACTAAAATGGAGGAGAGTAGAGTTATTCCTTTTAAGAATAGGACTTGGCGAGAAGTCGAAGTAGTAGGCCAAGAGGCCACCGGAACAGCAGGAGGGTTACCGGTTATGTGGAACAAAAATGTGATTGATAGTAGAGTGATTCCGATGTCTAGTTGGTTTATTTGTCTCTTATGTGTGGATAAAACCACACAGGAAGAGTGGATCTTAACGAATGTATATGCTCCAGCTTAGACAGTGGACCGAGAAGGGTTCTTTGGAGTCACCTAGCTGAATTGAGGGAGACGGTCCCCAACTACCCTTGGATTGAGGCGGGGGATTTCAATTGCTACCTTAATCCCGTAGATAAATTGGGGGGCTCTCAAAGAATAACTGCCGATATCTACGAGTTTAGAGATTTTGTTGAGCAACATGAGCCGATGGATGTGGACCCGCGTAGATTCTCCTATACATGGTCTAACAAAAGATTGAAGGAAAACCAAATTCGGATAAGATTAGATAGGTTTCTTCTTTCTCAATAATGCCCGGAGAGGTTTGGGGACTCTTCATTAACGGCACTCCCAAGAATCGGGTCCGATCACAACCCAATTCCGTGGGAAACAGGGGAGGACTCTAAGAAAAGATACATCGTACCCTTTCGATTCGAACTTATGTGGTTCCAACATCGGGATCTCAAGGATCTCGGTTGCCCAATGGTGGGACAAAAAGTATAATGGTTCGAAACCGGCCCAAGTGGCATGTAAACTAAGGAATGTGAAGGCTAACATTAGAGAGTGGAACAAAACTTCCTTTGGCAATATTTTTGTTAAAAAGGCATAACTAAAATACAAGATCAATGAACTACAGGAGAAGCTGAAGTCAGAGCAGCTTACGGAGGATCTGAGAAACCAGGAGAGGGAGCCGTTAGCCGAATACCACACGATGCTAGGATTTGAAGAAACCTTTTGGAGGCAGTAAATCCAGATCGCGTTGGTTAAAGGAGGGTGACAGAAATACAAAGTTCTTCCATGTCTCTACTCTTCGCCACAGGAGTACTAACAAAATTAAGGAGATCAAGATGGCCGATGGGTCTAACACCAAAGATATGGAAGACATAAGGAGGGAAGCGGTTGAGTACTTTAAATCGTTGCTAGAAGATGTAAATCCGACTATTGAAGAAGAGGACTCTCTGTTGGCAGCCATTCCACCCCTCATAACTGATAATCTTAATGGATTCTTACTTAGTCCTTTCACAAAGGAGGAAATCAAGAAGGTCGTTTTTGACATGGATGGTAACAGCTCCCCAAGACCGGATGGCTTCCCCGCAGCTTTCTTCCATAAGTTTTGGGATATCCTAGGCAATGATGTAGTGGAAGCTATAATTGAGGCTCAAAAGGACATGGAAATCCCATAAGGAGTTAATGCTACTTTTTTAGTTCTCATCCCTAAACTAGTGGGAGCAATGGAATTTTCCAGCTTTCGCCCTATCGCTTTATGTAACACTCGATGAAGATTCTCACAAAAACAATCGCCAATAGGTCGAAGGTTATCCTTCCTTTCATCATTGATATGAACCAAGGTGGCTTTGTGAAAGGGCGACAAATATTGGATGGTATCATCACAATTCATGAGGTTATTCATTCAATGGTGACTAGTAAGGAAGCAGTGTATGTTACTAAAGCTTGATGTGAATAAAGCCTACGACCGGGTCTCATGGCGGTTCCTCACCAAGATTTTGGGTAAGTTTGGTTTCTGTCCTCAATGGATTAAGTTGATTTTTAGTTGTATCTCTACTACAAGATTTTCTCGTCATGGTGAATGGGTCACCCTCCTGTTACTTTAAGAGTGAAAGGGGGTTGCGACAAGGAGATCCTTTGTCTCCATACTTGTTTATTATTTTAGCGAAAGCATTGGGTAGGAACATTTCAGCAATGGTGGCATATGGTCAATTGGAAGGTTTCAAACCAGCCTCAAAAGCAGAGCCAGTGTCTCACCAACAATTTATGGATGATACAATCATTGTGTCCAAAGCCTCGGTGCCTCAGTCTAGGAAGCTGAAGAGAATTCTAACCAAGTATGAGACGAAGGATGACAAGACATAAACTATAAGAAGAGTAGCATCTATTTCTTTAACACGCCCGGTGGGAGGGAGGAAAGAATAGCTAACCTCTTCGGTTGTGGAAAGGAGCTTCTACCAAAGAACTTATCTAGGTATGCCTATGTTCGAAGGAAGAATGAAGGCTACTTTGTGGAACTCGACCATTGACAGGATCTCCAAAAAGTTAGCATGGTGGAAGGGCAGCCTTCTCACTCCGCAGAAAAGCCTTATTAGTTCAAACTACTTTACAGTAGCATTCCAATTTACCGCATGTCTCTATTTAGAATGCCCGCAAAGGTCCGAGCTACATTGGAGCTAATTCAACGCAACTTCTTGTGGTCGTGTTCGGAGGAGAGAAAGAGAATTTCGTTGGTAGCATGGAATCAGGTGTGTGTGCAAGCAAGGATCGTGGGGCCTCGGGGTTAAAGAGAATGAAAGAATTGAATCAAGCTCTGATTGGCAAACAGGTATGGAGATTTATCAATAATGATCAATTGGGATGGGTAAAACTTCTTAAGGCAAAATATATCATAAATAATCAGGACTTCCTGAAAGCTGATAATCTTCCTAGAGGATCCTATTTTTGGAATTGTTTGCTCGAATGTCTGGAGGTAGTCATGAAAGGCATCGATGGAGAATTGGTAATGGAAGACAAGTGGACTTTTGGAAAGACCCGTGGTTGGAAGAGGCCCCTCCGAAAGATAACTTAGACCTTCGTGTCCTCCAACATAAACTTTCGAAGGAAATGGGAGGAAAAGTAGGGGATTTTATTGTCGTAGCACAGAAACTTCTTCTTGGAAGAAAATCACAGCTCATAATCCGTCGTAGCAAGAGAAGGTGGCCCTAACCAAACTCAATGATGCTTTAAGGGTGTTCCCGATCATTCCCCGGGGGAGGAAGAGACAAGGCGATTTGGGGCAAAACTACAAGTGGGATCTATTCAATAAAAATCGCCTATAAGTTAATCCACTCAGGATTCAATGGCCGGACTCCGACTTCGTTATTTGGTTAAATAATTTAACCCCAAAAATAGCTTTCTTCTTTTGGTTGGCAGCTCAAAATAAGATCCCGACAATGTATAATCCGCAAAGGAGAGGTTTCCAATTCATCAATCGATGTATCTTGTGTGAGAAAGCGATAGAATCCGTAAGTCATATATTTCTAACTTGTGATTTTTCTTGTACAGCTCTTCCAAATGATCCCGTCCAAATTTCATATAGATTGGGTCTCGTCCAAATAGCATGTCCGACTTCGCATACAAGGGCTTCCCCTTCCGGCAAAGCTTTTGACTTGGCTCGGAAGCTCAGCTTACCCCATTTTTTATGGGGGATATGGAATGAGAGAAATAAGAGAGTATTTAAAGGACGTAAGAAAGATCCCAGTGTTATGTGGTAATAAAATAATCGTAGCTTTGAAAGAAAACTCGGAAAACTTTCTTCTTCAAAAATGAGACCATGTCTCTAAGGGAAAGGAGGATTTTGTGGAACCGGGGAGAGGAACTTCCGGACCTAGACATTACAACCAACCCACGGGATGGTGTCAAGTGGATACCCCCCACACAAAAGTGGGTTAAGTTTAATTTTGATGGGGCAACTAAAGGAAATCCGGGGCTGCAGGAGCAGGAGGAGTTTTGAGAAATGAGGAAGGAAAAGTGGTCCTTGCCTTTGCGAAGCCTTTGGGAACTCAAACAAATCATTTTGCGTAAGCCCGAGCTCGCATGCAGGCAATGAGAATTGCCATACTTGAGGGTTATAAGGAAGTTATCTTTGAAGGGGATTCGCTTAATATAATCAAGGCAATTAAGGAGGATAAAGACCCCAGCTGGACCATATTGGAGCTTATCCTAGAAGCAAAGATTCATAAATCTCATTTGGTTAATGCCCGAATCCAACACACCTTCGGAGAAGGGAACCAAGTGGCGGATCTAATGGCAAATATTGCGCTTCGTTGGGGAGATGCAAATTTGGAAGGATAACTTCCCTCAAGAACTATTGGTGTTGGTCGCTAGAGAAGAGCTAAGATCAAACCCGTTAGAGCATCGAGAGATCGTAGGGGCTGATGATGAGTAATCCGACGGATGGAATTAGGCGTAAAAGGCATCCCATTTGTCGGGGCCTCGGGAGGTGACAAGTGTACAAAGACAACGAACCTAGTGTTAGTAAGTGCTAGGTGTTGTTTGGTTTTTGTTTTATCCCGAATAGTCAAGCGACAAGTATAGGATTGTGGACTCTAAGTATGGCTTAATGTGAGTCTTAGAAAGATCCATTTTGTATTTTGATTATACGGGCTTGATGCTAGAACCAGCCCATTTTGACTTTGTAAAAGGTTTGTGGACCTTATAACCACCTCTACCTTATACCAAAAAAAAATATAGGCCTGGATGATATTAGCCTATGTTCCAAGTATCCAATATTTCAATACTTATAGTTTCCCTCTCGTAAGGGCAGGTATTTGAATAGACAATATATATATAAGCCTGGCATATTTGTTATCAAAAACTTATGATCAAATATCCTTAAAATACTTATAGTTTCCCTCTAGTTAGGGCGGGTATTTTTAAGTTATTTGGTGGTTTCTTAAAAGCTTTGGCATATTTGTTCTCATTAGCCTCGAACTAATATCATCTATCCTCAAATTACTTATAGTCTCCCTCTCGTTAGGGCATAATTTTGAGGTACTTGGTATTTCCTTCAGGCTTCTGAAACTATTTTCCATTGCATTCTATAAATTAAAGTTAAAGGGGGGAACTTTGGGTTAACTTCAATTCAAATTCAATTCAAAATGAATTCAATGAATACAATTGATCCTCTCACTCCTCATAACTATCATACATGGAAACCCAAAATTTTAAATTTCATTTCTCAAAAAGGGCTCACACACCTATTAGAAGAAAAGCAACCTGAGTTTTAAAAATATTATGAAATATTTGTTCACAAAGGTAAAATGTATGAAACAATGGGTATTATTAGCTCTAATGTTCATGAAAGTTTATGGTTTCACATTATAGATTGTAAAAATCCTCATGAAAGTTGGGAGAAACTAAGAAATTTATTTGTAAAAGTAGATCAAATAAGATAAATGCAACTAGAAGCAGAACTAACAACTTTGTCTCATGAAGACTCTAGCAATATTGTTGTCTTCCTCACCAAATTCAAAGAAGTCCTCTCTCAATACAAAGGCAATGGGAAGACTAAGGCTGAAGAAGAATGCATTTATCTAATTCTTTCTAAACTAAATGGTGCATTTCAAATATTTGCAACCACTTTTCTATCTGTAAAAGATGCTCTTCATGCCCTCTTTAAAATGCCCATACTTGTTTGATCTATTTTAATGATAATAATTTTGGTGTTCCCTTGCCTAAAGGAATGAAATTAGTTTGTTGTAAATGGATTTACAAAAAAAAGTATGGTCCTAATGGAGAAATTGAAAAACACAAATATCACCTAGTAACCAAAGGTTTCTCTCAAATTTAAGGAATTGATTATGTCGAAACCTTTGCTCTAGTTGCTAAAATAGATTTTGTAAGACTGGTTCTTGCTTTAGCTGCTTCCCAAAAGTGGCTTGTCTTTCAAATGGATGTAAAAAGTAATTTCTTACATGGGTATTTAAAGGAAGATATATACATAGAACAAACCTACTGGTTTCACTCAAGACTCCTCTCTTTTTTGTAGGCTAAAAAAGTCTCTCTATGGCCTCAAACAAGATCCTAGAGCTTGGTATGAAAAGATGGACTCCTTCCTTCTTTTCGTAGGTTTTCTCATTGTGAGTTTGATAACACGATCTACATTTGGAGACATGAAATAAAAATGACCATTCTTGTTTTATATGTTGATGATCTTCTAATCACTAGTAGTACCTTCAATCACATTCAGACTATAAAAGACCCCCTCTCTGAAAAATTTGATATGGTTGATCTAGGTTTAGCTCATCACTTCCTTGGGATCCAAATAAATCAAACAAATACAGGTATTTCATTATGTCAACAAAAATACACTCTAGATTTAGAGGTTTAAAATATCAGATTGCAAACCTTCCCCTACACCTTTTCAATCTGGCATAAATCTAAGTACATCCTGCTCATCCCCTCTATGTGATGCAAATCTATATCGTCAGCTTGTAGGGATTCTATTATACCTTACTCATACTCATCTAGATATCTCATATATTGTTGGCCTCATATCTAGATTCTCCCATCAACCTCACTTCAGTAATTGGCAAGAAACAAAAATAATCCTCCTCTACTTGCAAGGAACTACTCAATTTGGGCTCTTATATAAAGGAAAATCCATGGATATCATTGGATACATAGATTCATATTGGGCAAGTTTAGTAGAATATAGATATTCAAATTTTGGCTATGTATTTTGTCTTGGTTCTTCTCCAATAGCCTGGTTATGCAAAAAACAACAAGCAGTAGCCTTATCATCTACAAAGGTAGAATACAGGGCAACAATTTTAGCAAGTCAGGAAGCACTTTGGCTTGTTAGAGTAAATATTCCATCATTTGGATATTTTACCCTTGCCCTCCATTAGGTAGATTTTATTTACTGCATGGTAAAAAGTAGTTTATTTACTTTTTACCACTAGTAGTTACTTTTACTAGTTACCCAGGTTAGTGACTTACCTTACCGTCATTTCCCTATGGACGACAGATATTATGGACGGCAGGTTAGTCGGTAGGTTAGTTGTCATAATCAATTTGATTATGTTTACTATTTCTATTTAACCTTTGATTATTAATAATATTTAGAATTTTTTGCCTTACCCTCTAACATTGGTATCATTCGTGAGGTTTCACCTCTGGTTCCTATGAGCGCGGAGAGAGTGAACCTCGTTCCAAGTGGCAAAGACAAGAGCCACTCTCATTCCACTAGAGAAGTCCAGAGGCCCCTCTTTCGTCATGTCAGGAAATATTTGCTGAGTTTGATCGATTTTTATTATTGAGTGGATCGGAGAGGAGCCTTCGGCCCCTTGATTGTAGTGTACTAGGTTTTTGAGGAGGGTAGGTGTGCCCTCCCCCGTAGGCCAGGTGGCCACTACATGGCCCCCATGGGCAGGAGTGCCCAGCTAGAGAGTCCACATAGATCTGCATGCGACTATGACCACGACCCCCGCACAGTGGGTAGGATGCCCACGTGCGGCCCCCCTAACCCACCTGATGAGACAATCATCATCGACCAGAGAGGAGCCTCCAGCGATCGATGACACAACCCGATGGTAGGAGTGCCCTTGGTTTCGTCAGGCTCTTGACGCTGTCAGACTGACATACGTGTCGATTGACGTCAGCACACGTAGACCACCACATGAGGGTAGGTGCACCCTCCATGGGAGGACACGGATCCCAATCGAAGATCGATATTCAAGAGGGTAGGTGACCCTTTGATCACAGATGACCAGATCAGAGACCCAAACCTGACATGAAAACCTAGACCCTACTGACATCACCTAGGCATGAATCTCGAACTGACACATGGACTGACATTGGCACACATTTCAAGGTGTTGACTGGACTGAGACCTAACACATGGCGGACAGCCACTGGACGATGACCAGATGAAGATGGACGCGACACGTGGTGGACTAGCCATGTGTCACTGGACCTAACACTGGTGACAAGTGGCGGGCAAGCCACGTGTCACGACCTTGATAATCCACGTGGCTGGTAGCAAAACTAGCCACACGGGGGACTGACTGCCTGTAGGCAGTCATAGCGCTATACGTGCTTTTGCTCTTTTAAAGAGCAAATACATTGCCTTCTTAGCAATGTGGGACTAAAAGTCCCAAAGGAAATTTACTTTCCTTCTAATCAAGTCTAATGAAGGCTTTAAAAGGCACCTGCTGTGCCTTTCTTCCCATCGGGCCCTCTAGCCCGACCGGTTGATCGGGTCGAGCTAAGGCCCTAGGCGGGGAGTCAAGGGTTTGACTCCCACCGGGTATAAAAAGGCATTTTTTTGCCTAATACAAAGCCCAAGCTAAGGTAATTTTTTTTTTTGCATTTTTTTAAATTATTTTTTAGTATTTTTTTATTAATAATTTAATTGTTTTTATATAAAAATCATTTTTTTATATATTAAGTGATTTTTTTTATAAAATAATTTTATTATTGATTTCAATATGCTAAAACTAATTAGAAAATTGCATTAAAATAGCAATCTTAAGGCCATTTTTTTTTGTTGTTTTGCAACTATACAAATTACATTTTTTCTTGTTTTCTCCACACTTGGGGATAAATAGACAAGAAAGAATAGCTGAATTTTGTTGCAAATTATGAGACTTCTAAAAATCCAAAGCTTTGTCTCATAAAGAAAAAGACCTTCAAACCCATCTTCTCAAAACAAAACATACAAATTTCAAAGAGTGCATTTGTTTTCTCCAAGGAGATATAATACATAAAATTGCACATCTATTTTTTTTGCAAATTTGAGAACTTGTAACCTTGGGCACATAAAAACTAAGTCATGTGTCGACTAGTTCTAGAAGCATTTCAAATGCGGGTCGTGTGTCAACTTGTCTTGAAAGGAGTGCTCATATTATTAATTTTGAAAAATAAAGGGGGGAAGACAACTTTGTACTTCTTTTGCAAAATTGGAAGACAAGTAGGAGACATAAAAATATCAATTTTTTGCACAACACAAATCCACATTTTGTTGCAAAAATTAAAAGGTGCATTTTTTATTTTACTCGACACCTTCATTGGCAAATTAGGTGCATTTTCGGTTGCATCCGACACCTAAGTGATAAGAATTTTGTGGGCATTCTTGTTTGATTATTGCATTATTTCTTTTGCAATTATAAGTCATAAAATCAAGAACACACTAAACCCCAAAATTTCATAAATTTGTGTAAATCCTTGCATAGTTTTAAAGCCAATTTCACTTGATATTCTCTCCTAAAACAACAAAACCCCTAATTCACTCTTATTTTTTTGGCTTAATTTCCTCAAACTGATCATCCTTATTCAAGGGTGTTTAGGTAGGGGCCATTAAATATCTGTTTGAGTGAATTATCTTTTGGTACTCTTTTAGGGTAATCAAAAGAAAGAACAAGTTTTTGAAAATAAGGAACCTTAAAAAGTTGCAATCCTTTGCACTAAGGGGGGATAATTCCTTTCTTCCTTCAAAACACAGATTTTTGACAAGAGGGAAATAAAACTTGTAAAGGCAATCATAAAAGTAGAAGTCATCAAAATTATACCTTTTCTTTTAGACTTCATAATAGCAACCATGCTTGAAGTTCTTACGATAAGGAAGGATGATTTGGTGAATTTTTTTATAAAATTGCCTAGAAAGCATAGTTTTGCACAAATTGTAAAAATGACAACCATGACACCATTCGATGTTGGTTTCAAAACAAGAAAAACTAAAATGGCAAAGGCACATCATAGAAGCCATCTTTCTAGTGAAGTGTCTCATTCTGATTTTGATTCTGGTTCAAAGAGAGCACACAGAGTGCTCATGGCTAAAATAGTATTGTAGAGGGAAAACACATGTGTCACCTTGGGCAAAAGCACCATTTTATCTCTCTCCTCTTTTTGGCTTCATAAATAGCATAAGTATTTTGTTTGAAGACCTTGCAATAAGGGGTGCTTGTACCTCTTTTAGGTTTCATAAATAGCAAATTCTAGGTGTTTGAAGTACTTGTAACAAGAGGAGCGACTTTTTGTGATGTAAAATTGTCTAGGAGGCAATATTTGTAAAATCCTTCACAACACTCTTGCGTTGCACACTTTTTGCAATTGAGGGGGGATATAAATTTCTTTTCTTCACAATTTTTGTAAAAAGGGAAGATGGATTATAAGGGTACATTTTCGACTTTGACTGACACCTTAGTCACACTTCCTTCAGAAATTAATTACACTATATTTTGCAACGAGAATGGGGGAAATTATAAGGGTGCATTTTCGGCAGCGATCGACACCTTAGCTACCTTATCTTTTGCAAACTCATATTGTAAAATGGATGAACCTTGTATGAAGTGATATATTCTACTACACCTAGCGATTGCAGTGGCTGGTTACCCATGCAATTCGATTGGATGATGTGATTACCATAAGGACATTCGTTGGCGTGAAGACAAAAGTGAGGAATGACCCATTTTTTGCTTAGGAGCAGCTAGAGTACTGTGACAGAGCAAAGAACCAGCAGATCAACATCTTCTTCACTATATTGGGGCAGTTATATACTTTACCCAAATATTGTTGTATTAGAGGATATGTATGTATTACCCAAATAATGTAATAAGGGGGGATGTTAGAGTAAATATTCCATCATTTGGATATTTTACCCTTTCTCTACATTAGGTAGATTTTATTTACTACATGGTAAAAAGTAGCTTGTTACTTTTTACCACTAGTAGTTACTTTTACTAGTTACCTAGGTTAGTGACTTACCTTACCGTCATTTCCCTATGGACGACAGATATTATGGATGGCAAGTTAGTCGGTAGGTTAGTTGTCGTAATCAATTTGATTACGTTTGATTATTAATAATATTTAGAATATTTTGCCTTACTTTCTAACATGGCTTTGTCAAACTCTAAGATAATTTGGTTTGTCCCATGACAAACCTATAACTCTTTGGTGTGACAATCAGAGCACAATTCACATTGCACGAAGTCTAGTTGAGCATCAGCACACCACGCACATTGAGATACATATGCACTTCATTTGACAACACATTCAGAACAGGGACATATAATTGGACTATATTCCAACTGAGAATCAAATTGCAAACATCTTCACCAAGTCATTTCCTTCTTCGCGTTACCTTCAATTGCGAGATAAAATTGGAGTAATTCAACTAAATTGACACAGAGGTCTTCCACATCTCATTATATTATTTGGAGAATGGTTTTTCCCTTGTGGTTTTTTTTATCATCTCTCCAATAGTATGTATATTATGAGGACAATCTTCACCATCCAAAGACATACCTCTACCTTGAATATTTTTTGTAACAGATGGTTTTTTACCAAGGGTTTTTTTTCATCATCTATAAATTGTAAATGAGTACCTAATCAGGCCAATTTGTCGGGACTCTATAATTGTATGAGGACAATCTTCGCCATTCGAAGACATGCCTCTATATTAAATATTTTCTTGTGATAAATGGATTTTTTCCCAAGGGGTTTTTTCACCATATCTATGATGTAAATGAGTACCTCATCAGGCCATGTTGTTGGGACTCATCATTATTTTTGTATAAATAGGAAAATATTCACCATCCAAAGACAAGTCTCTTCCTTATTTCATTTTTTGATTGATGGTTTTTTCCATAGGGTTTTTACCATATCTTCAAAAATAAATTCATCATACATGAGTACCTCATTAGGCCTTTTTGTCGAGACTCATTTGTACAAACCACCCCTAGTATCACTTATTCAGTACCATGATCATTTGAATATTCTCTTAAGTTCTACTAGGATAGACACACTTGAGTTTCCACTCCTCCATGTGTCAAGTGAACTCTCAGTGGTGTCTTCATCAGGTTTGATGAGTTGTAATCCAACGACTCTCAATGATCAACTTTGTTATTTATACAAAGTTGATCCTTGGAATAAATCAATCAGTTTTATTTTGTTTCTTCAAACTCTTGTAATGCTTTGTAGATCTACTCTTGGGAATTCTAAAAAAAACTTTTTTTAACATTGTTCAACTTATCTGACATCCAAGCTTTGCTTTCTTCAATTTGCATACTATCAAACTTATCTTTTTCTTCTGCTAACTTCTTGAAAAATTTTAACTCTCTTATTAATTCCCTTTTCTCAATCGAGGTTTTGACTACCATTATCCAAACACCCATCTGATTAATAATGCATCTTCAAATTTCTCTTGTGTGTATTTATACTGATGGGTAAATTGAAAGTTTATAAACCATGATGCAACTACCCCATCAAAAGAATTATAAATCTTATCTTTCCATTCAAAATTATTTAAAGACTTAAAAATTCTCCACCATCCCTTAGCATCATCATTCCTTCTAGTGAATACTAGCAAATACATGAGCTCAAATACAAAAAAAGATAAAAAACAATCATCTTTCAAATTGTATTTTTTTTTACTATGACTAACTATGAACTTCTCCCTCTATATTTTTTTAACAAACTTTCACTTTTAGATTGCTTTAAAACTACAGATTTGTTTGCAAAATTCTTACCAAACTGCAAAGCCTTTTTTTCTTTTTGAACTACCACTAAATTGAAGACTGAGTATTTCAGTAATGCTACCAAACTGCAACTGCTACTCCATGGACTGCTACCAAAATTAAGTTGCTACTCTATAGACCCTCCCTTTTTTTAACATTGATAACAACTTGATCTATGAAATGTTTTTCTTCTTTTACTATGATTAAACTAAAAACTTCTCTCTATTTTTTTAATAACTACCACTTTCAGATTGCTAGTAGACTATAAATTATCTACTCTATTGAAGTTGTGGAACTATAGACTCTTGTTGAAGTTGTTGCTAATGGTTTTATGGCACTTCTATGAAAATTCTGGCAACAAACTGTGCCCCAAAAATTGGCTTCCTAGTGGCTTAAGGTAAATATCACTAGTCACAAAGGTTGTCTAAGTGAGTACCACTCTCTGATTTCTAACAATATTTCCCTAAGGAATAATTTTTGAGAAAATGGCCATGGTTTTACCTCTAAAAAAAACTCTTTGTATACTCTCATGGGGTAAAAATACTACTAATAGGATGTGGGGTCGTTAACCCTTTTCACTGGTGATACACTAAAACTAATTACTCTGGGGTTCCTGGGATACTCCTCATAATGAGTTTTAGGGCAATTATTGGCCCAAGTACTTCTCCCAATTAAGCGGTTGGGACTTACACCCAATCCTGCAAGAGGTTATTAGCCTAATGTAGGTGCTTATTAAGCACCAAAAATTTTGTAGTTGAACTCAACCCTAGAATATCCTTTAGTACTAAAGCTTCTACAATGAACACATCCTTGAAAAGCACTCTGATACCACTTTTTATGTACCTAAAAATTACTTAGATTCAATAAAATAATATCATTCATCCATAAATACTAAGCACAATAATAATTTCACAATAAACATTGATATAGATTCAAAACTACAATGTGTTCAATTTAATATTCAAACCCTTGAGGTAGGGCAACACCATACAATGCTCCTTATTGGAAGGAAGCCACTACTTACAATATCTCAACTTGAGATAAACTACACTATTATTCTCCCCATGATTCTCTACCTCTATTTATAATGCCTAACTACCCACCACTTCCACTTATTAATGCATGTGGGATAATTACATCTAATATAATATTATAATATTTATCAATATTATAATATTAAATATTTATATTTGGTACCTAATAATTCAAATTGATCAACTCCACTTCTAGTGGTATCTAGTTTATATTATTTGCCTTCTCTTTATTTCTCTTACACCCAACATCATAATTCCATTCGATGACTTGACTACATTTATCAAGGCTCTCTACTTCAAGATTAAGGAATGGGCAAGTTGATAGAGTTAGTTTAGACTCCTCTATGACTAAATAGATCTTCGTTACATTAACACTAAAATACTTTTCTTTTCTTTAATTAGTCTTCTATTTATTTCTAGCCATACAGTTCAAAGTATTGTATCTTTTGATTTATCTTAGATTGTTTGTAAATCCATTGTTTTAACCATTCTTCAATTTTTATATTCATTACCATGCATTTACCAAACATATTAAGAATTCATTGCCATAGTTTCCAGAATATTGAACAGTGTTCCAAGAGATGGTCTATGCTTTCCTCCTCTTTTTTATATAGAACAAATTGTGAGGGGCCATGAAAACTCCTTTTCAAAAAATTATTCTAGGATAAAATTCTTCTATGACCTACTAGTCAAAGAATCACTTTGACTTTAGAAATGCTCGGGCTATCCCAAATATCTTGCCATATTCTTGCGATATTCCTATTTTGTTGGTGCTTTATATTATATCCACTTCTTGTTGGATATTCTCTTGAGTTATTCAACTCCCAAATGAGCTTATCCTTGACTCCCCTTGAAATAATCACTATTGTTATATTTTTGATTATCTGTCCGCTAGCATCAATATCTTGTATACTTGTAAAAAATATTCTTTCCATTTGTATCTTCCTTCCTGGTCCTTGTACATAATGTTTGAAACCTTGTCACCATATTTATCTTGAATTAATATCATCCATGGTTTTAAAATTGGATCTAGATTGAGTGGTTTTTTATCACATCAAGTATCCATCCAAATAGAAATTTTTCTCCAATTTCCACCACCCATATTAGACCTTTAATCACTAGATCAATTAAGTTTTTTAAACTATTCCATAGTGTAGAATGATATGGTAATGAGAAAGCAATAAATATTAATCTTGGATATTTGGATTCAACGTACTCTTTGTACAAACTCCAAATTACTATTCTGCTAAGAGCTAAGTTTGCATTTGTAAGAACTCTTTGTAACATTGTAAAAGGCTAACACCTATTGCTGTAATAGTTGTAAATTATATAAAAATGAGTATACACATATAAATTAACAACAAATAACACATAACAAGAAATGTATCTTCCATTAATTTGAATCAATTCATGTTACAAATCCATCCCTCTTAGGGATACCCATTTGATACAACAATTACAATATGAAAATTCCTTGCAAGGGTAGGTGTCTTTCAGGGCCTTCTATAATGACACAAACTGCTCCAAGGTGTAGATAACCTTCTTCTCCATGATTAGAGGCCTTTGCTGCCTTGCATGTCAAAACCCTGTTAGTCCTACGTGCAATAAACAAAAAGAAAAATCAATAGAAAAGAATATCTCTCTTGATGAGGCTTTTAAGAGGAAATTTCATAAAAGATGACATAACTAGCATGAAATCAATAAAATGTAAGAAACATACTAAACCTATGTTAAGCATGAAAATTCACTATTGCATATATAAAGGAAAAGTAGATGCATCTATCTAATGGCCTAATTAGGAATTTAAAAGCATGAAAGCATGAAAAATACCATTAATGTCCTAATTGCAAGAATGAAAGAAAAATGACTAAAAACCCTAATTCTATCGGTCAAAGTCTCTATTAAAGAAAATAAACATGAAATATGCTTAATATAATGAAATTGAACATATTCTACGACTAGAAAATAGGGAAACCAAAGATAATATCCTAATCATGACTCTATCACGTGGTGAGCATTATTAGATGCAGCGTAGTTTGAAATGTGTTTGTCCTCCAATTCAGGGGTTGAATCTCTAGATCTCTCTGCCAAATTGATGGTCAAGGGTCACCTCTATGTCCTCTAACATATTTGGTGTTTGAATTTCTTGGATTGCATGTGAAGTTGGCATAATTGAGTTTCTTTGCTCTCCTAGCCTCCTGGGACCTCCATGGCTTCAATTGCCATTTTGATCTCTCAATGTTTAGCAACAAGACTTTCTCTCAATGCAAATAGGTGAATAATGAACTCGACAAGACTTTGCCGCTCAAATTCGTCTATGCATCTCTTTCATTTCCTATTTTGGATGGGGGTATTATAGCACCTAGGAGGGCTATTTCCTAGCTTCATGAAGAAGCCAAGATCAAGAAAGGGTAACTAGAGCAGTTAGAGGGAAGCTTCTAGATATTTACACCCCTAAAATGCTCAAACCTAAAACCAATTGGCCATTATAACCGAATTTGGATCGACCAAGTTCCAACTAACTTTTGAGGCTAACCACGGCTTTGAGGCACAATCATCTCTGCTAATCATGGGTGCCAATCGTGGTTACCACTGATTAGGTTAAACTACCTAAATGAGTGGTTAGAACCACTACTATACCTTGGTATTTATCCAAGATATTCCATATGATATTCTAGCATGTCCCATATGAGTAGTTGCCTCGACATGACATGTTTTAGGTGTCTATAGATGCCCCTTTTGAGATGCATTGTGAGATCGAACAACGCTAAGTAAAAATAGACCTCCTAAAATAATGTTGTAGGTTGGATGATGATCATTAGTATGATCAACATTAGATGCCCCAGGTCCTACAAAAGGATATGCATCCTAGAATCATTACTTCCAACTATATGAAAGACTTAAATTGAAAGAGCTTGCTCTTGTTATCAAACATTCGGGTAGCTTTGGTGCTACAATAGGAGTTTGAGCCTATATATCCAAAAGGAAGAGAGCTACAAACTAAACTATCATATTTTCTCTTTGCCCTAGTAAAAGGGTAAGCTTATGATAGTCATTGGCAATGATTCATAATATGAACACAATTTTGACAAGATCAAGGGATCTTTTATTGACTTTGATTATGATTATGATATTATGACTACCCCCTCAAGCGACGAGTCGATGAGAGTAATGACAATTAAATGAAGCGACAAGTCGCTTGACCACTATGCATGAATTTGAACAACTTAAGATTTAGCATTTGATTACTTGGCAAGGCCTAATCAGCTACAGTTAATAGTAATTGTACATCGCTATACCATGGAGCGGTCCAACCTCAAGGGCCTTCTTAGGGAATCAAGATGATAACAGTTCCAATTAGGCATGTGTTGAATCATATTTTCAATGATCTGCTAAAAATATCATAGGATAATTGACATAAATACCTCATTCCCATGGAGTAGTCTGACCATCTGGGCCTTCTTAGGGATTGAAATGAAGCATATCAATTCCACATTGATGAATTTGCCCCAAATGTCCTTATGGTAATTTACTCATTATCACATTGCATGGAGCGCAAGTTGCTACAACCGCCAAGTATATAGGGTAAATTACTAGATAAAAGGTGCATTTGGCTTTTGATTTATCTTATTTTTTTGTTATTTTAAAATTTTTTGGACAATTATGGTCAGGTAGGTATTTTTAATTTGGTATTTTACAACTCCACACGATGGGATTTTTGAGAATTTATTGCAAATTGCTAACCATGTTTGTTAAAAGTAGCTAGATTTTCAAAATTTCCTAGTCGTGGCTGCTACCTACGATCGAAAAACCCTAATTCTGCACCCGTGGGTGGCAACCACTATTAGGAGCAAAATAAGAAATATTTAAAAAATTTCCTATCATTTTTGACATTATTTTCAACCTAACATCTTTGCAAACCTGAGTACTCTAAGAGGTGATTGAACAATTCTAACGTGAAGCACTGTTGCAAATTTGACCTCACTACCACCTGGATCGATGGCAGCCCATCCTAGAGGAGCCAGTGTGACTAAGGTAGAAGCACACAAAACCCTCAACCATTATTTATTTTTATCGATTTAAAATTAACCTCACTAAGTAATGGGTTAAATGAACATCATTAAACCACCGGTAATTAACCTCACCCTAGTTAGGTTTAGCTTAGGTTAGCTTAGAGGGGAGGGTTTAAAATTTTATTTTTTATTTTTTATTTTTTTATTTTCTTCTTTTTGGGGGAATATCGAAATGAGGAATGACCCTGAAAAGGTCTTCCCTCCTAGCCCTAGCTGGCAGGCGTGGTCCCCAATTGGCAAATTATGGGTCGCGGCTGTAACCCATGGTGGGATTTAAATCCCAATGGTCATAAAATTCACTGACATCTCGATCACGGGTCTGAGCCGCAGTTCGATGCCATTAGAAATATTTTTCAAATTTTTCATTTTTTTTTAATTTTGAACGCATTAATTAATTTTTTTGGACTTTTAAGTGTTTTTTTGTTTTAGATTTTGATTTTGTTTGTCATTTTTTAAGTTGTTTTTTATATTTATGATTTGATTTTTATTTATTTTTACCTTATTATTCTGTTCTCTACCAAACCCTGACCGTTAGGGTGAGGGAATTAGGGATCCTTTGCAACCTACACGGTGCCCTGTCCCCGATCAAGCTGAGATGGTTCAGGGTTGTAGGATTTGGATATATCTTGTGCCTCCCCACCATCAGGGTCGATCAAGCCTACATGACTACATTGGTTCGATGTTGGGATGCATAGACCAATACCTTTCACCTATTGATAGGTGATATGACTGTGACACTAGAGGATGTCTATCACATCTTCTAACTCCATCTGGATGGTGAGGCCATCACATATTGACTGATTGAGGTGAATCAGACAGTCTTTGATCACATCTTTCATCACCACAATGATGTAGCACAGTGGCACTCAAACCACGAAGGGGTCCACATTGAGCACTGGTACACCTAGCAGGTCTTCTCTCAGTGAGTAGCCATATTTATACACCTGATCATGCATATCATCCTACCCAATACTTCTAGAGTGATGTTCCCATGGAACCTCTTGGCTAGGACTATGGAGGTCCTAGCGAGCATCTATGATCACCCTTTGATCCTTTCCTAGGGGAGTGTCCTACTAGTGCAACTCTATAATAAGCTATACCAGATTACTCAATGGAGCAGAGTGGGTATCAGTTGCATTTTACTACTTCAGATCAAGGTGGAAACACATCAATATTGAATACCATATTGGTCTACCACTTGATATTGATACCATTTAGGTGGTGCGCCAGTACTATGCAACATGCTAGCCTCATGAGCAGGAGGGCTTTTAGAGTAGGTCTCGTGAAGGAGATCTAGCTTACTATATTGGATAGTTCTCATAACTACAAGTAGACCAGGTTGACTGGTGCCCATACCTAGACTACCCTTCATGGACGGAGGCTAATGACTAGTTGTGTCAGGAATGCAAAGACAGATGGATCCTCAAATGTAAATCTAAGGTATAGGAATTATTTTAATTCTCTCGTGTCACTCGATAGTTCAATATTAGGTAGGACATTCCAAAGTTTCCTACCATTTACCGTTGCCTCACTTTAGAGAGGGACTTGACCTAGTCCAGGGTGACTCCAGTAGGTGACAAGGATGATGACTTTCAGGAGTCAGGGTTGATAAATGTAGGGAACACAACTGATTATGACACTTGGTGGACCACCAAGATATGGTGGGAAATGGAGGGCCCCTTGGGTAGGATAGAAGATGATGCAGCCAAAGGCACTGAGGGCATCAAGGTCGATCCTCATGATCACCACATTTGTTAGAGGATTGAGGGTGGATGGGGTGAGGGAGCTGCAAAGGAGGCACATTGGGCTGAGGATGAGGGTGACGCTATTGAGGAGAGTGAGACCGCATCAAATAACAAGATTGGGTATCTCAAGACCTAGGTAGCCAACCTAGAGACTCAGGTAGGCACATTGCAGATGTAGATACTAGGGAGGGATACCACCATAGCTATCCTAGAGGCACAGGCTAAGGACCTTCAAGCATAACTTGTAGTAGGATAGACTTAGTAGCATAGCTATGAGGAGGATAAGAGTACTCTCCAAACTCCAATTACTTAAGCACAAACTGAGATACAGAGGCTCATAAGGCAACGTATCCTTATACAGTCATAGCTAGGTGCTACGAAAGATCATCATAGCTAGTCATAGCTAGTCATAGCTAGTCATAGCTATATGCTACTTAAGGTTGAGAGGGGGGATCTCTCTTCTTCATAGGTTGCTCTAATAGCTCCAACTACTCCAACAACTCCAATAGTATAGGGAGTTCTAGGATTAGTCAGGTTAGACCCAACAACAAAGATCATACTGTAGGCTTTGGTACAGTACCATATCAACGATAGATCAATAGATGCCACATACATCTCTACTCTAAGAAGATATATTGAGATACTCAAGGGTGATATGTCAGAGAGGCCTATGGCTTTAGGATCTCAGAGGACTCACACTCAAGAGACAGGGTAGTATTCATATTGCTCTAGCCACAGAAGTCACAAGTCTGAGAGGACATCAGGTGCTAGCTCTAGACATAGGGATGGTGGAGGCAATGGTAGAGCCTCATATACTAGGGGTACAGGACCTGCTTGGTATTGATATTACAAATGATATTGTACTATTTTTTTTATAAGGTCGAGGACCTATACAGATGTAGCCTACGAACATTTTTGACACATACTAATGTACTATTTATTATTATTTTTTATACACATATATATATTTTTGATCGATAAAATAAATTAGATTAAAATGGTTTTAAAAGGGACCCAAAATCTGATTACATAAGGCAAATAATGATAGTAGTAGCATTAGCCAAAACCAGAATTCCAAAAAACACTTTAACCATATCCAAAAATAAATAGTACAAGAGCAGATCCAAAGAAATAAAATTAAGGTAGACCTCAAACAGAAATAGAAGGAGAGAAAAAAATAACTAGAGGCTATCCTTAGCCACCGCAAAGAGAGAAGGAACAAAACATACAAAGTTGGGAGAAAGGGGAAATCCCAACAAAAAGAAGATACCAGTATCCTAAAACTATTTATTAGAAGCGGATTTAGAAATAAGATCATGCAGACTTGCAGTGAAGAAATCCACTTTAGTATTGTTGTCATTAACAAGGGACTCCTCAATCTTGACCTTTTTGTTCTTTGGTTTGGCTTCAAGCTTAGGTGCATTAATAGTATTTTCGGTGTAAGATCTTCTAAAAAAATAAAGACTTAAGACATTGTGCAAATCGATCAACTGAGCAATATTATTAGAAGTAGAATTAATGATATACTCATGCAGTGAAATATTATGGCCATCCTTGGTGTCTTCATCATAATCAATGACCATGGAATCATGTTGCTTTGCTTTATTTTTTAGATGTACAAAAGCACGAAGAGGTTTTTTCACAGCTTCGATCTCCTATTCAGGCTCTGAATTTAGGTCAAAATCACTGTCGCTATTAGTTGGGGCTTCGCTGACCCTTTTCCTTAACAAAGTCACTTCCTCAATATTTTTTGTTTTTTGTCAGATAATTTTGGCTTTCTACAAGACATAGGAGTCGAATGAGAGGATTTAGCCTTAGGGAGACTCAACTTGGGTTTAGGGTCAGGAGTGGGGGTAAGGGCAACACCTTCAGGATAATGGATCAACCAATGCTTGTAAAGGACTTTGAACAAGCCATGATGGGAAGGCAGTTTGGACCCTTGTTTGTTTCTAGCTTCCTCGATAGAATGACTGACAAAATTATAAATGAATTTGGGAATATTCAACACCCTAACCTCCCTATAGTGATTATAAAAAGCAAAATGAAAACTTTTTAAAGGCTTATTAGGGTCATCAATAGTGACATACTCTATAATAGATTTGAGGATGTTTCCAAAGGGGAAAGGAAGCTCGTTGTGGCGCATTCCAAGCTTGGATCTTCTGTAGAGATCTTTGTTAGAAATGTCCTTCAGTTTAACATCCCAATGGTGCTTCTCCCTTCTGATTAATCTTCCTTTTGCATGTTGGCCAGTAAGCTCCGTCAGAGTCTGGATATCTAAGACAAAATATTTGCCTTGGGTGGTGACCTTCCCATCATCCCACATTTCTAAAAATGCCATGGTTATTTCAAGGTCTTCACCCTCAAACATCTTGAAAAAAGGAAGGAACCTTTTGCCATTAAGGATGCCTTCAGCAATGGTATCAATACACAAAGTAGAAGGTTCGACAAAGGTGTCCATAATGTCTAAGCACACAAATAGCATTAGCAAAAAGATATTTAGGGAAGAAAAAAGGCATGAATAGAGCAGAGCACAAAGACTAATGCAGCTCTAGGGAAAATTTAAAAATCCTAAAATGCACTGGATTCAGAGCTTATGCCCTCCAATGAAGCACCACGTTTCAGAACGAATAACACTGACAAAATTGGAAATATCACCCAAGAAAAACATGAGGCAAAAAGGGAAAAAGCACCTCCACACGGGAAAACCTAAAGGCCATACCAGATCACAATGAGAACAACTCGTGGAAAGGATTACGTGGAAGTCATAATTGGATGGAGTTGAATGAAACGTAGGCAGGGGCAAGGGAAAAATGGAAAAACCAAGATGAAGGTAAAAAATAATGATAAAGTTTCGCAAAGAAGAAAAACAAGAATCAAGGGAGATATGGGTAGAATATGACACATAAAAATTATCTTGTAGGTAGAAATACTAACTCCCAAGGGTGACAAAGCCCGTAGGCATGGAAAAGGTGCACAAAAAAAAGGGCAAAGGTGAGATCAAGATAAAACTAAGATTTAATATCATGAGGATCAATGTGGATAATACTCACGAGCTCGATATCTATCGAGGAAGGAACATGTTTTATAGACACTTTGTCTTTTTTTATTATATGGGTTAGTAATTGAGGTAAATCAATAGTCCACATCATCAAGCCAAATATGGAGGTACCAGATTTGGCAAGAGCATCGGTAACATTGTTATTTTACCAAAAAGTATGCTGAAAAATGGTATCTTGGAATTGGCTTTTGAAAACTCTAGCTTCCTCAATGTGGTTATGAACTCTCCAAGAAGGTTTTTTATTGTTTTTGAAATAGTTTATGGTGGTCAAAGAGTCACCTTACATGATAATTTGACTAAAAATCCCTTTTGCAAGACAAATACCGCACCAAAGAGTATGGGCTTTAGCAATTTGATTAGACTAGGTTCCAATAAATTTTGTAAAGGCTAAGACCACTTTCCCATGATTATCTCTAAAAATTCCTCCAGTACCTGATGGACTAGGATTGCCTTTAGCAGAGCCATAAAAATTCAATTTGAGCCAACCAGGAGGGTGGGGAAGATCCAATATGAAAGGGTACCATTAGACGAAGGATGAGCATTTGAATTGACAATAGGAAATTTGAAAGATCTCACTATAAGCACTTCAAAAGAAGGAGGTTGTGAGGAAGGTAGGGGACAAAGGGAAGCATTCTCAATAGCATAAGCAAAAATTTTATCAAGGATAAGCTTAGAATTTTAGATAATATTTAAGAAAGCATGTCGATTTCTTTCTAACCAAATTTACCATAAATAATTATGGAGACAAAAATGCCATAGAGTTTTTAGGCAATTTTTTTTGAAAGGATTTGGCCATTGTGTAAAAACATCAGATATGGACTGAGGGACAACCCAGGATATGTGGAATTTTTCTAAAAAATTATAAAGAATAGGAACAACATAAGAACACTCAAGAAAAATGTGATAAAGGGATTTCCAATCAGAATAGCAAAGATAACATTTGTTGGGTATGGGTAGACCTCTTTTCAACAAGTTATCAATAGTGAGAATATTTTCTTATATAGCAACCCAGGAAAAGGAGGTAATATTAGTGATTAAGTACTTAGGCTAAACCAAGTTGAAAGGGAGCACAGGGGCCTTGATAGGTAATAAAAAATTATAGGTATATTTGATAGTGAATTCACCATATTTAGATTCTTCCCATAGTATTTGATCTGACGATCTCCTGGAAGAAATAATTATACAATTCAATAGAGTTTGCAATTGTCTAGTCCTCTAGATAAACTAGGATGATGAGGCACTTGCAAATTTTAAAACCATTCTGAGAAGATATAAATTCAACAACTTTGGAACCATACAGAGCATCCGTGTGAACTTTGAGGATAGCCAAACAAGAATGTTGAATGAGGGGGACATCATTAATCCAATTGTACCTCCAAAATTTAATAAGAAGACCATCCCATAAATTCCAACGAAGGCCATCTCTGATCAAAGCTCTGACCTACAAAATAGAATTCCAGAAGCACGATCCCTTGGGAGACCTCTCAACATTAAAGAAATTAGAGTTTTTCAAGTATTTGTGAGAAATGATATGGATCCAATCAACATCATATATTGATATTAATATCCAGGCCTATTTTGCAAGGAGGTCAAAATTAAAAAGGTTAATTCTCCTGAGGCCAAGCCCTCCAAAATATTTCGGTTTACAAACTTTATCCCAAGCCACTAAATGAAATCTGCTTCTATTTTTAGATCTAGACCAAATAAAGTACTTTTGAATCTACTCAATATTTTGACAGACTTTGGCTAGAATTTAAAAAACAAACAAAGTAAATAGGGATATTTTGAAGTGAATTTTGAGTCAAAGTAATCTTCCTAGCTTGGGTCAATAAGTTGCCTTTCCAAGCATCTAATTTCTTTTGAATTATTTCAACAATAGTATCCCACATATAAGCTTTAGGATGCCCTAGGAAGAGAGGTATACATAAATAGGTAATTGGGAGAGAGAAAATTGGGTATTCTAGGATGGAAAAAAAATTTGTTCTCTTAGAAAGGGCGTGTTTAGGAAGTAAATTTTACTTTTGTGGAAATTAATCTTTTGTCCAACTGCTTCTTCGTACAGTAAAAGGATGTGCTTTAAGACTCTTGCTTCAGTAACAGAGGCTTTGGTGGTGATAATAGTATCATCCACAAACTGTTGATGAAATATTGGTCTTGTTTGTAAAGCAACCTTTAGTCCTGTAATAAGATGAATGTTGCAAGCTGCTTTAATAGTTTTTCCAAGAGCTTTAGTGGCAATAATGAAAAGAATACGATAAATGGTATCACCTTAACGAATGCCTCTACTGCTGGGAAAATATTCAGCTGTGGAACCATTAACAAGGACTAAAAACCAAGGAGAAGTTATTGATGCGTAGTCATTATACACATCATTAATTCTCAATGAATTTGTCAATCCAGGGCAGTGTACAAGGCTATCTATGAAAGAAGGGGTGAACAGGGTTATAACTTAGGTCAATCTGGAGCAACAGGTCTTATTGGTGAAACCGATTGTGTGGGGGATTTAGGACATTCCTATCTCTAAATTGCATAAATTAAACCTTAATCTAAGTTGCAAAAATGGAAACTAATCATTAACTGCAGAAATGAAATCCTAATTACAATTGCAGAATGAGACCTAATTATGTTGCAAAAATAACAGTTGCAGAATTAGAAGTCTGATTATAATTGCAGAAAGGAAATCTATTTACTTTTGCAGCAATGGAAACCTAATTATAGCATGGAAATGAAACCCTGTCAAGGCTCTGTAATAGAAGGTTGTCAATCTTTTGTGCAGGGGTTGACAACAAAACATAAAATGCAAGAAATTACAGAAAATAGTAAATTCTGGAAATGACAATCTGCAATAAATTGAAAGCTTTGCTGAAAGTGGAGATTACAACCAAACCATTAATCACAAAACATAAAATAAGCTAAGATTGCAAATATCATTAGTTGTTTACAAAGGAATGAAATGACAAGTTCTACAACTCATTCTGCTACAACAAAATCAGAATAAAAACCTACTGTTAGTCCTCCTCCTAGGTCTGGAAGTGGCCAACCTCCTTGTCCAGAAGAAGGTATGAGTCTCTCTCTCTCTAGATCTTACTCACACTCATTTACAAGCAATATGAAATAGAAATAGTACACTTTATTGATTCAAGAACATGATTACAATAATTCTGTTGAAAACTTGTTACATGAATGTAATAGTCACTTTTCTAATTATTGCCTATTTTCTCCTATATTTCTCTACTCTCTACTTTCTCTATCTTTCTACTAGCTCAACCTGAATGGGAGCCATATTTATAGATGTCCTAAGATCTACTGACAACTGAGAATATCTCAAAAGATCTAATCCTATTATGCTGCAACAATTCCTGGTTTTATCCTAGAAGAAGATCAAACTTGATCTTTCCATAAATGGTGGCTTTGGTCGGCAAGGACGACAAAGTCAGATCTGAGATATTTTCCCTTACCCTTTTCAATATTTATTTCCCTTTTTCCAACATCAAAAATCGGTCAACAAGTCAAAAAGCACATTCTATTTTCATTTCGAAGATAAGTGGCTCATTTCGAAGATACTGCAATTCTCATTCTGAAGATCCGCTCATTTCGAAGACACTGTGTTTTCTCATTTTGAAGATATCTGTTCATTCCGAAGAGACTTTGAAATGAACAAATGTGTGCTCTTTAAATGATTTCCTCTGCATTTCTCATGTGGGTTATCTCTCAGGATCAGATTCCAATGATCTTCATCTCTTTCCATATGTGAATTCCATGCCTTGCCATTCATTGGCAGTTGGCTGGAATTTACATGGGAAAAACCAGTTTTTGTTGCACAGTAATAGTTTGCTTGCATTGTTGCTAGATTTAGGTAAAATAAATGCTTGAGACATATCAAAACATGATTAGTGAAATGTTGCTATCAACCTAAGCATATCTCATTTAGCAAGTCATAACAAAATAACATAAAACTTATGCAAAAAGCTGTAAAAATCAGAATATAGTATTTCAGATACATTTATCATGCAAATAGTTAATACACAGCATATTGAATTAACTTAACTAGCATATTAGATTAAACATAAGAGTTTGTAGGCAATTTCAGTGTTCAAAACATGTTATGATTGAGGCATTTCCAGGCCTCATCATTTTCCCCCAACTTATATTGATGCATGTCCTCATGCATTCTGTTGGGCTATGGAATCACATATGTCCATGTTCAAATTCCATGACCTGTAGAACAACTTCTTGCCTATATAATATCCCCTGTTCTCCTGAAGGTTCTTGAGCCATTCTTCAAACTGTTCATCAGGTTGGGCATCTTCTTCAAAGTAGAATGGAACTGGAGTGATGATGGTTGGAGGCCTAAATCTGAGACCTATCCAATGATGTTGCATGATTTCAATCAATTGTATTACTCCTTCTACCCTTCTTCTGGACCATTCTAAGTTGATGGGGGAGATGGGTTCTCTTTTCTATAAAGACATGGAAAGTTCAGCCCATCTGTTTCTACAGACTGATAATGCTGGCACAAAATTGTCATTACAAAAATTTTGGAATCTGGTCACACAATCCCTCAAGTTTGTCAAGTACATTCTCTTTACATCATCCCTGTTCATCATGGTGAAGTGTTGTCTGGTGATAATTGGGTGATTTGGCTGAATTGCTCTGACTAACAATTCAGCTCTTGTTTCAATTTCTTTATTCTGCCTTTTCTCCTGGTCCCAATAAAACTGATTCTGCAAGGTGGACATGAATGCCCTCAATTGAACATCTCCAATGTAGATTTGAGGATGAAATTCTACTTCTTCTGGAATAAAGAAGTTATGTAAAAATAGTTCACATAGGAGATTTTTTTGCTCAATAGGGCTGTCAAAATATGCTTCCAGGAAATCTGTAGTTGTGTCCAATTTATATGGGAGACCTGAGCTAATCCTCATGACCTGCCATCTGAGGTATTTCTCCTTCAGAATAAGACTGTAAAATCTGGCTGGCCATCTGAATTGGACTAAAAATTCAGCAATTTGACATAAATCAGACACTTTTTCTTTTAATGCCTGAATCTCTGTTTCCTTTGCCTCTAGTTGTTTTCCTTCTAATTTGAATTTTTTAGTCTTAGTGGCAAGCTTCTCATATCTAATCACCCAATTGGCTATGTCTGCATTGTATTGTTCTAGGGACATAATATTAGGTGGTCTAACTACAGGTGGAACTCTAGGTAGCAGATCTACCTGAAACCCCTTTTTTTGCCACTTCTATTGGTTGATCATCTATCAATAATTCTACCTGTACCCCCTTATCTGCTATTTCTATTGGGTTGTCATCAGAAAGTAATTCCACTTGCACCCCCTTATCTGCTATTTCTATTGAAGGTGTAATAGTTTGAAATATAGGGACATCAATAGAAGGAGTACTTACTTGAACAGTTTCATTCTACTGCTTGGACTGTTCCTATGTTTGGTGACTCATCTCCAATATTTTTTGCTATGCTCTTTGCCAATTCTAAAGCATCTTCAGAATGAAAAGGTGCTTCTTCAGAATGAGCACCTATGTCTGCCTCAATAGAGTCATCTTCCCTAGATAAATCCATAAGCAATTGAGCCAAATCATCCTCATCAATGGATATAATTGGCTATTTTTCAGACTGTGACAACCTTTCTCTCAATTCTGCCACTTCCTGTTGTAACTCTACAATTTTTTTCCTGCATCTCAATGATGTTTTCTCTCTCTTCAATCCATCTAGTTTGTGTTTTGACAACACTCCTTGTTGCTCTCAGCTGCTCTGTGATGTCTTCCTCCTCTATTTTTGCTTTAGAATCTGATGCAGACAAGTCAGTTGTAGTTGGCTGCTCAATAACTATCTCTTCCTCTGCAACATCTGTCTGCTCTTGTTCAAGAGGCTCTATGAACTGTCTATAATTGCATCTACCATTTTTGTGATGTAGCCACCTCAGCTATCTGTCGACCTCTTCCTCAATTATTTGGATTTGGAAAGTTTTGGGGGTGGTTGTATTTGTGACATCTGGTCTTGTCCACCTTCTTCTTCTATGACTGTTGTCATTTCCCTCAAGTGGAGTCTTGTAGACCTCCTAGTTCTAGATGCAAACTTTTTCTTTTGCTTTTTTTGGGTGACAGGGGTTGTGGAGTTTGGATGCTTCTATTTCCCTTGTTGTTTCTTCCCCTATGATTCTGGTACTTTCTAAATGGGTGCAAAAACAAACCACATCCTAACTGACACGTGTTCATTTATCGTATGCAACCAAAAGAATTTTTATTTGATCGTATTTCTTTTCTTCCTTGGATGCCATGTGGAGATGTTATATTGAATGCTCTTTCTGAAGATTATGATCTATTGCAAAAATAAAACCTCATTTCGAAGATTATGATTTCATTCCGAAGACAAGTCTTCATTCCGAAGATCATGCTTCTTTGCGAAGTCAAATCCTCATTCGAAGATAAATCCTCATTTTGAAGATAAATCCTCTTTCGAAGATAAATCCTCATTTTGAAGATAAATCCTCTTTTCAAAAATTGAAGGCAAATCATTTCGAAGACAATTCCTGCATTCTGAAGACAAATCCTACTTCATTCCGAAGACAAAGCTTCATTTCGAAGATGATGCTTCATTGTGAAGGCAAATCGTCATTCCGAAGACAAAGCTTCATTCCGAAGACAAATCGTCATTCCAAAGACAAAGCTTCATTTCGAAGACAAAGTGCAACATTCATTCTGCTGTCATTCCGAAGACAATTTCAATCCGAAGACAATACAACAATTAATCTGAAGAAGATAGCAAGCACTATTTTTGGCATTCTTGTTCCGAAGATTAGGCAAAAATCAATATTCTCATTCTCAAAACATGTTTTAAGTATGCCAACTCTTATGGATACCTTTTATGCTAATGGTTAATTGTTATATACTATATACCAATCATTTACAATGAAGAAATGTAAGAAATATATACCTGATTAAAACAAGTTAATGCAAGTTTTTGAAGAATGGCTGCCTTTGTTGATGTTCTGTTGAGATTTTCTGCAATATTTCAAAACAAGTGCAGTTGGTGAATTTGTACAATGATGGTTCAGAAATTTTCAAGGTTATGCATGCCAGAAAACTGGTTTTCATGCATACCAACCCAGTAGTGCCTTAGAAAAGGTTTTCACTGCTGAGTTATTCATTTTTCTCTTTTTTCTTTTTTTTTTTTTTTTTTTTTTACCTCTCCTTTTCTCTCTTTTTTTCTTGATTTTTTTTTTTCTTGATTCTGACTATGCCCATGAAGGAATTCATGATTTCCCTGAAATCATGCCCATGAAGGAATTCATAATCAGAATTTATTCATCTTTTTGTTTTCTACTTTTTCTGATTTTTTTGTATTTTTCTATTTTTTTCTTGAAATCCATGATCATGCTGATTGTTTTGAAGTGGAAGAGGAAATTTCTTCCACCTGTTGTGTATCCAAACTGTCAAGCTGTTGCAAGAATTCCTCTTTAGTCAGAGGTGTATGGTACACCCTGAGGCGATGTCCATTCACTACCAACTTTCTCTGTGACCCATCAATAGGAGATAAACGAGCTGCTCCATTGTCAAATACCTCTTCAATCCGGTAAGGTCCAAGCCATCTAGTTCTCAGCTTTCCAGGGAAGTCCTCATAGCGAGAATCAAACAGTAAAGCCCAATCTCCTTGTTGAAGTTTCCTCTATTGAATGTGATTGTCATGCCACATCTTCCTCTGCTCCTGAATTACTTCAGTTTGGTGCAGAGCATCCAACCTAAGTTCATCCAATGCATTCAGCTACAGAATCCTATCTGTCTGTGCCTGTGACAATTCAATTCCAATTTCCAATGTTGTGCGCAGTGTTAGTAGCTCAAATTCAATAGGTAAGAGGGGCTTTTTACCAAAGACTAGTTCATAAGGTGTGAATCCAGTAGTGGATTTCCAAGTAGTATTGTAAGCCCACACTTGCTTCAGGTAATTTATCTAGCCAGTTTCTCCTATGAAAAGCTACTATTTTTGTTAAGATTTGTTCTAGTTCCCTGTTTGTTACCTCAACTTGGCCATTTGCTTGTGGGTGATAAGGTGATGATTTTCTATGTTTGATTTCATATAATTCTGTAAATGCCTCAATGACTTTAGATGCAAATTGGGGTCCTTGGTCTGTGGTGATAGACCGGGGAGCTCCAAATCTCTAAAAAATCTGAGTATACAAGAAATCAGCGACCTTCTCTTCACGAGCATGTTTGAAAGCACGCACCTCTACCCACTTTGTCAAGTAATCAGTGCATACTAGAATATGCACCTTTCCTTGAGAAGGTGGATCAATAGGTCCTACAAAATCAAGCCCCCACCTCTCAAATGGCTCTAAAACCAATTGAGGCTGCAGTGGCATTTCATTTGTATGAGTGGGTTTCCCCATTCTTTGGCATGCATCACAATGCCCGATGTACTTTTTCACATCCTTGTGAAGAGATGGCCAATAATATCCTGTCCCTAAGATTTTCCTAATTGTGCTTTTTACAGAGTAGTGTCCACCTGAGGGTTCATCATGACAAGCCCTAAGGATATCATACACCTCATCCTTTCGGATGCACCTACGTAACACATGGTCAGGACTGCACTTAAAAAGTATACCCTTAATCCATTCAAAAGAAGAACTCTGTTTGATCAATTGTTTTTTCTATTTTGAAGTGAAATGTGGAGGAACTTTCCCTGTGACCAAGTAATTGGCTATATCTGCAAACCAAGGTGATTGGACTGATATAGCAAATAATTTTTCATCAGGAAAGGTGTCTTCAACTAATTCCCCTTCATCTGTGTTCTGTAATCTGGACAAGAAATCTGCTACAACATTAGCTTTTCCTGGTTTGTTGATTATAGTGATATCAAATTCTTGCAACAATAGTAACCAACGAATAATTCTTGCACTTACCATAGGCTTATTCATCAAATACTTAATGGTTGTGTGATCTGTGTGAATAAATATTTGATAACTTGTGATGTAATGCCTGAATTTGTTGATGGCATAAATTACTGCCAAGAATTCTTTCTCAATTGTGGTATAATTTTTCTCAGCTCCTATCAAATTCTTGCTAATGTAGTAGATGGCATAGTGTTCACCATTGTCAATTTGTCCTAATGCTTCTCCAATTGCGGTATTGGAAGCATCAGCCTGTATGTGAAATGGTAATGTCCAATTAGGTCCTCTTAACATAGGTGGAGTTACTAATTTCTCTTTCAGAGCTTCAAATGATTCTTGACACCTTGCAGTCCAGGAAAATTCAGAATCTTTAGTCAATAGGGCAAACATGGGATTGGCTATTGTGCTAAAGTCGGGAATAAACCTACGGTAAAAACCAATGTGTCCTAGGAAGCTTCTAACATCAGTATGAGTTTTAGGAGGAAGAAGGTTCTTGATAATTTCCACCTTCTTTGGATCAACCTGGATCCCTTGAAGAGAGATGTGATGACCAAGAACTATTCCTTCCTTCATCATCATAAAACATTTTTCTGGATTCAAGGATAACTGGTATGTTTCACAGCGAGTTAAAACTTTGTCAAGGTTTTCTAATGTAAAGTCAAAAGTCTGTCCACATATTGTGAAATCATCCATGTATATCTCAACATTGTTGGTAGTCAGATCAGAAAAAATTGCTAAGACCGCTCGTTGAAATGTTGCTGGGGCATTACACAAACCAAAAGGTAAAACCCTATAGGCAAATGTTCCCCATGGACAGGTAAAGGTTGTTTTCTCTTGATCTTCGGGTGCAATCTGAATTTGATTATATCCACTAAATCCATCAAGAAAACAAAAGTATTTCTTTCCAGCAAGGGTATCTAACACCTGATCTATGAAAGGTAATGGAAAATGGTCTTTGTATGTCACTTTATTCAGCTCTCTATAGTCTACACATACTCTCATTTTTCCATTTTTCTTAGGAACTATAACCAATGGAGAGACCCACTGGCTATCAAAAATTGGGTAAATGAATCCTACCTCCAGAAGTTTTTCAATTTCTTCCTTTACAATATCCCTTAGGGCAGGATTCGAGTCTTCTCTGGGGTTGTCTTACTGGCTTGACTTCTTCAGTATAAATTCTGTGGGTGCATATATCGGGGTGAACTCCCGACATATCTTTATAGTCCCAAGCAAAAGCATGAACATGCTTCTACAAGACAACTATCAATTTTTCTTCCTCTTCCCTAGTAAGCCAGTTGTAAATGTTCAAAAATTTGCCTGGCTGGACTTCTATTTGTTTTGTATTTGGAAGGACTGAATTCACTTCTTCATACTTGGTGATTAGGGAGTTAAGAGGACACTACTGAGATGGGAGGAAATAAGAAGTTTCTGTTTCATTACTTCCTGATGGAAGCATATCCTGTATGGAACAGTGAGAAGGAAAAATCAGGTGATGGTGCCACCCATGTGGTAGTGAAACAGAGTTTTCCTGTGATAGTACAGATGGTTCACCTTCAGAATTTTGGTTCTCCTCATTCCTTAACAACTGATGGATATTTACTGCTTCCTCTTCTAACCTTTGTTCATGCAGAACATTCATTAGGATATTTTCATTTTCTAAATTTTCTGTGTCTTGGAGGTCTTCTGTGTGTTCTCTTACTACCAAGGTGGCTAGTGTGGAAATAACCTCCTCTGATTCTTCATCTGAATCAGGAAACCATAACTGACCTAAAAAATTGTTGGAGGGTCTTGCAGGAGGATACGAGAGAGATCTGTTTTAGATCAATACCATTTGAAATAGTCATTTTTCCAGATCTACAGTCTATGAAGGCTACTTGCAGTTGCAAGCCAAGGTCTTCCCAAAATGATGGGATATCCATGTGCTGAATTTCTTGGCTGTAAAACCAAAAAATCTGTAGGGAATTCCCAAGAAGAAACTTCTATAGGAACATCTTCAATGATACCTTCAGGTTTTGCAACTGACCTATCAGCCATTTCTAAAACTGTAAATGTGGGGCTGAGATGTTTGAGTTGTAATTGTTTCATTATATCCTTGGTCATGACATTTATTGCAGCTCCTAGATCTACTAAGACATTTGATATTGGTACTGAACCTATGGTAACTATGATAACTGGACTTCCTGGGTCACTATACTTTGGAGGTACTAGTTTTCCAGACAAGAGATCAGCTATCTTTCCTTCAACCTGAACAGTCTTGGGAAATGCTTTCTTTTTTCTTCCTGCTCTTCTAATGCACAAATCTCGGATAGTACTTTTAATCACTGGTATATCCTTAATGGCTTGCAATAAGGGCAATGATATAGTTAACTTTTTAAGTTCCTTGACCAGGTCTGACTCAAAATTTTCTGTTGTGGTATTGAATCTTTCAGGATATGGAATTATCTTTGATGAAGGTAATTGTTCTGCCTGTGGTTCTATTTTTTCTTCTTCTTTCTCTATTGTTGGTTTAACTCTAACTGGTTCCAAAGGTTCTTGCTCTTCATTTTCCTTGATTTTAATTGAAGCGGGTTCAGGTATAACTTTTCTTGAACGAAGTTGGATGTTACTACAATCAATAACATTTATTTCAACATTTTCTTCAGCTTCAGCCACATAGACAGGGGATGCCTGTCTCATGTTATTTGGATTAGTGACTGATTGAGCTGGAAGTTGAGGTTGTTTCACCTATTGTGTTTGTTGTGGTTGGTTCTATTTTTCTTGAAAACTTTGATTAGGTGCAGGCAGTAAATGTTGATTTTGACCTTGATTTCTTTGCTGCCTTGGATAGGACTGGTATTGCTGATTCCACTGTGGTTGATTTTGCATCCAATGTGGATTAGTCTGATTCTGATTCCAGGATGGGTTGTTTTGATTCCATGATGGGTTATTCTGATTCTGATTCTAGGCTGAATTACTCCAATTTGTTTGTGGCCATTCTTGGGAATTTGTCCATTGAGGATAATTCCAAGGACGTTGGGGTGGTTCTGATTGTCCCCAAGGCATAGTCCAGGGATTATGCCCCCAATTTGTAGGAAAATGAGGGGGATTTTGGTATTGAGAGAAATTTCCCCCTTGTTTTGGTCCAACATAGTTGAGTTCCTCGGTCTGATTTTCTAACACAGTTTTGAGTTGTGGTAGCGGTGGCATTTATCAGTTGAATGCTTCTTTGAATAGATACTACAAATGGTTGAGATAGATGTTTTATTCAAAGGACATTCTTGCAAAGCATGTTTATTTCTACATCTTGGGCAATAAATTGCCAAAGGTTCTATGGTTTTTGCTTTTGTAGACATTTCCCCCAAAGTTGTGTTTAATTGCACTAGAATATCAGTTTTAAAATTTGCAAGTTCCTCTATTAGGTCCTTCACATCAGTGCCATTTGTACTCTTTTTTCTTCTTCCCTGCTTATTGCGAGAGTAATTCCTGTAGAGATCCACAATTTCCTCATTACTGAGAGTATTTACATCCCCTTTTCCCATCAAATCCAATACTTCTCTGGATTCATCTTGTAATCCTCTTAAAAAGATGGTTTTACATAACTCTGGTTCTACAAGTCCACATCTCCTTTGAACAAAGGAGAACCTATCAAGATAGTCTTCTAATGTTTCATCATCTTCCTGTTTAATCTTGAATAACTCATCTTTCCTGTTCCTTACACGACAATACTCCTGATATTTGTCTAAAAACACAGTTTCCATTTGATCCCAAGTTCGGATGGAATTTGGCTCTAAGCTCATGAACCAGCGTAATGCTGAGTCCTTGAGTGTTGAGGGAAAAACCTTAAGTTTTTGATTGTCATTTACATAGTCATAGGTTTGACACACTACCTTGAATTCAAACAAAAACTGATCAGGATCTTCGGATACAACACCTCGAAAGGTTGGAAGTATTGAAGGTGAAATGGTTTTCATGGGAGAGTTTTGTGTTGGATTCAAACGGATAGGATATTCAAATGTTCTGGAAGGTTGGGGCATATCCTGATCATCTCCTTCATTATGGACATAGCCATGTTGGCCATCTCTATCTAGATTGCCTCCCTCTGCCATAGTTTCTTGTTCCTTAGTTAAACCTATCCAAATTTCTCTCTCAAGAGGTCCAAGATCCTCTGTTGATAATGAGTCTGATGATTCTTCTTTCTTAGGATGTTCTAATGATGATGAGACTGGTGATTTTTCTTTCTCAGAATGTTCTAATGATGGTGAGACTGGTGATTTTTCTTTCAATATTTTTGGTAATTCAAACACAGGTGATTCACCCCTTAGGCGTGAAGATCTCCTTAATGGAACAAGCCAGGGATCCTTTTGGGTAATTCTACCTTTTTCATCCCTAGACTTACTCATTCATGTTTACTCTTAAATGACATAAATTATAGGTCAATAGTTGTTACTTTAACCAGTTGTTCTATTCAGATTTTATCCTGAATCTTCACAACTCAGTCTAATTAACAGCTATTGGACTGTTGTCACCTTCTAGCAACACAATTCCCCAGCAACGGTGCCAAAATGATGCGTAGTCGTTATACACATCATTAATTCTCAATGAATTTGTCAATCCAGGGCAGTGTACAAGGCTATCTACGAAAGAAGGGGTGAACAGGGTTATAACTTAGGTCAATCTAGAGCAACAGGTCTTATTGGTGAAACCGATTGTGTGGGGGATTTAGGACATTCCTATCTCTAAATTGCATAAATTAAACCTTAATCTAAGTTGCAAAAATGGAAACTAATCATTAACTACAGAAATGAAATCCTAATTACAATTGCAGAATGAGACCTAATTATGTTGCAAAAATAACAGTTGCAAAATTAGAAGTCTGATTATAATTGCAGAAAGGAAATCTATTTACTTTTGCAGCAATGGAAACCTAATTATAGCATGGAAATGAAACCCTGTCAAGGCTCTATAACAGAAGGTTGTCAATCTTCTATGCAGGGGTTGACAACAAAACATAAAATGCAAGAAATTACAGAAAATAGTAAATTCTGGAAATGACAGTCTGCAATAAATTGAAAGCTTTGTTGAAAGTGGAGATTACAACCAAACCATTAATCACAAGATTAATCTAAACATAAAATAAGCTAAGATTGCAAATACCATTAGTTGTTTACAAAGGAATGAAATGACAAGTTCTACAACTCATTCTACTACAACAAAATCAGAATAAAAACCTGTTGTTAGTCCTCCTCCTAGGTCTGGAAGTGGCCAACCTCCTTGTCTAGAAGAAGGTATGAGTCTCTCTCTCTCTAGATCTTACTCACACTCATTTACAAGCAATATGAAATAGAAATAGTACACTTTATTGATTCAAGAACATGATTACAATAATTCTGTTGAAAACCTGTTACAGGACTGTAACAGTCACTTTTCTGATTATTGCCTATTTTCTCCTATATTTCTCTACTCTCTGCTTTCTCTATCCTCTACTTAGCTCAACCTGAATGGGAGCCATATTTATAGATGTCCTAAGATCTACTGACAACTGAGAATATCTCAAAATATCTAATCCTATTATGCTGCAACAATTCCTGGTTTTATCCTAGAAGAAGATCAAACTTGATCTTTCCATAAATGGTGGCTTTGGTCGGCAAGGACGAGCAAAGTCGGATGGGAGATATTTTCCCTTACCCTTTTCAATATTTATTTCCCTTTTTCCAGCGTCAAAATTCGGTCAACAAGTCAAAAAGCACATTCTATTTTCATTCCGAAGATAAGTGGCTCATTCCGAAGAGACTGCAATTCTCATTCCGAAGATCCGCTCATTTCGAAGACACTGTGTTTTCTCATTCCGAAGATATCTGTTCATTCCGAAGAGACTTCGGAATGAACAAATGTGTGCTCTTTAAATGATTTCCTCTACATTTCTCATGTGGGTTATTTCTCAGGATCAGATTCCAATGGTCTTCATCTCTTTCCATATGTGAATTCCATGCCTTGCCATTCATTGGCAGCTGGCTGGAATTTACATGGGAAAAACCAATTTCTTGCACGATAATCAGTTTGCTTGCACTGTTGCCGATTTAGGTAAAATAAATGCTTGAGACATATCAAAACATGATTAGTGAAATGCTGCTATCAACCTAAGCATATCTCATTTAGCAAGTCATAACAAAACAACATAAAACTTATGCAAAAAGCTGTAAAAATCAGAATATAGTATTTCAGATACATTTATCATGCAAATAGTTAATACACAACATATTGAATTAACTTAACTAGCATATTAGATTAAACATAAGAGTTTGTAGGCAATTTCAGTGTTCAAAACATGTTACGATTGAGGCATTTCCAGGCCTCATCAGTTATGCAGCCTTTAATGAGCTCAACCCATTCAAGATGAAAGACAAATTTGAGAAGGACTGCCTCAAGGAATTTCCAGTTCAGTCTATCATAGACTTTGTTCATATCTAATTTAACAGCAAAAGTAAAATATTTTGAGAGATGAGCTTAGTGGAGAGCTTTGTGGATGGTTATAGCAACATCAAGGATAGACCTGCCCTGAACAAATGTCCTTGAACATAACTCCCTTAGATGGTTTACACACACACACACACACACACACACACACACACACACACATATATATATATATATATATATATAGCTGATCTGATATTTTAGAGTCATTATATGTGCAGTTTATTATTTTTATTATTTTTATGTTTATGAGATGCATATGGATGTGATGCTTAGATATGATGTTTATTTTATGCTATATGATGTAATGTATGGATGCCATGCACTAGATAGATGATGGATGTATGACTAGATGCAATGATATACATGTGTAGATGGAATACTTAAGATTAATGTATGTGAATGCAATGTTTGTTGTTAAATGCATGTGTAATTTAATGTACTTGTATGCATTTAATTTATGTTGTTATGACATAATTTATGCCTTGTATTTATTGCATGATTTTTCATGATGATTTATGGATATGGTTATGTATGATTTAATTGCTTAAAACATAATTTATGAATGCAATATGATTTTGACAATCTAATGGATTACACCACAAAATGTATGACAATCATGGACTGTATTCTCTTATATCTTTTTATGAAATTTGATAAATTGTACACCCATATGTGATATGCAATGGTATATGGTTTCTGTTCATAAGTTTTTTGTAAATTAAAATAAAATAAAAAACATAGTTAATGGTCGTTTAAATATCATTTCTGACATCCATCCAGTATCTAACCTATATTATGAAAAGTCTTAATAAACAAACTCATATAAAAAAAAAATTGATAATTGATGATTGCATTGAAAATGTTTTTTGCTATTTTGGAAATTTTTGAGGCTTTCCATGAGACTCAAACACCCTATTTGACTAATAAAAATTTGTATACTGACCATACTAGACTTATGAAACATAAGGCTTTCTCTAGGATAGAACCTAAATGTTCATTACCCCTATGTGTGCAAATAGGTGTATTAAATAAGGCATAAGCATACCCCGATGTCAGGCAAGATTCTTTCAGCCCATTGCTAATATTGAGAATTCTCAAATGTCTATCCAATCCTAGGTTTGGATTTCGGTTGGACTAGACCACTAGGCGATACAACACACCTAAAGCTAGTTCTTCCACATTCAAACATTGGTCAGCACAAAATCAAAATGCTAATGTATGAAATATATCATCATGAGTAAGGTATAGTAGTGCTGATAATTCCAGGGATTCAAGTTCACTCCCTTATTTTCTTCAATTTTTGGGATACTTGCTCATGTGAAGTGATAATAATCACTGTTTATTTTGTACTATAGTGATAAAATAAATGTTTATTTTGTACTCTCTTTTTTTTCGAACAAGGGATTTGATATTGATTTGATTTTTGATAAAACTTGATCTTGATCTGACTTGATTTTGAGATTTCACTTTGGGATATTGCTCCTTCATTTGTAAGCAAGGGATTTATATGGGTAGGGAAAACTTGTCCTTTTTCTAATTGTCAACATTTATTGGACCGTCTGCATAGGGGTATAAGCAAGAATAAACTTTTCACCTCAAGATACTTGGTCCCACTTTATAGTGTTCATCTGTCCCTAGTCCTAATTAAGATTGTTTAATTTTTTATTAGTGATAGGATTCTGATATGCTAAGTGCTATCAAAACTAGACCTCATCTACAAAAGCAAAACAAGCTTTCTACCAAATCTTGAGAAGACCACTAGGTATGGTTAAATGACTGAAAAACCCTAGTATATTCTTCATAGAAATAGGAAAGGTTGTGTTGAAAAACACAATTACTCACAAGGGTGAACGGATAATAATGATAGTACATAGATGTATAATTAAAACATAAACATGGTGTCATTTGTCATATTTTAAACATAACCTATCCTAATGCAAGTGTGATGGATGGATATGCCTAATGCAATGCAAAATGAAATGCATAATTCAAATGAAATGTAAGGTTGTAAATGAAATGCAGAAATGCAAAATATTTTTCAATTTTTAATTTTTCAATTTTTTTAGATTTTATTGCTTTTCTAATTTTTATGAATTTTTGAAACTTTGATTTGACCAAAGGGCTTACAGATGCCTTTGGAGCCTTTTGATGGTTTTAGGCATAAAATTATTTAATATGAAGTATTTTGAGAGCTTCAGGCTCTTCAATCCCTTCCAGTGATGTCAAGTGATATGTCCCAGGTCCAATCTTCTCAGATATGATATAAGGACCTAACTAGTTAGCCACAAATTTGTCTTGTAGTTATGGCGGTAGATTTGAGTTATGTTGGTTCTCTTTCAGTATAATATCACCAACCTCAAAGTCTCTCAAATGGACATTGTTATTGTAATATCATTTTAACCACTCCTGATAAACATAGAGATGCTCAAGAGCATTCATGTGATGTTCATCAAGTAGTATCAATTGATCTAGGTGAGCTTGTTGCACAATATCGTCATCGATGAACTCTTTCAATATGATGCACAATGTTAGAATCTCCAACTCTAAGGGCATAATGGCCTCAATGCAATATACTAGTGAAAATAGAGTTACCCCAATGGGTGTTCGAATGCTAGTCCTATAATCCCATAATGCAAGCGACAACTAAATGTGCAAATATTTATGGTATTATTGTACCATCTTTTTCAATATGGATACCATTGTCTTGTTTGAAGCCTCAGCTTACTTGTTTGATTGCAGATAATATGGAGTTACAAAACTGTATTTGATCCTGTACTTAGATGTCAAATCCCTCACAGTTTTATTTTTAAATGACATTCCATTATCCAAAATTATTTTGGATGGTATCCCAAAATGACTTATGATATTGGTGAGTATGAACTTAGCAATACACACTCCAGTTGTCATTGTTAAGGGAATGGTTTCCACCCACTTAGTAAAATACTTAGTAGCTATAATGATAAATGTATTATAGCCCAATAACAGAGTAGATATCTTACCGATTAGATCCAAACCCCACTAAGCAAATAGCCAAGCCGCTTGAATGGTTTGTAAGGCCTATGATGGTAGGTGTGCAAGATTAGTATGATGTTGGCATTTAATGCATTTCTTGATATACACATTGTAGTCCTTCTCCATAGTATACCAATAATAGCCCATGCGAAGGATACGCTTGATGATAGCCATGTTGCTGAAATGGCCATCACAAGTACCATCGTGAGCTTGAAAAATTTCCCAAGCTGATTCTTGGGGCTCAAGACAAATAAGGAGAACTCCATCGTAGCTTTGACAATATAAAATATCTCCTAATAATACATACTTTGTTGCTTTCTATTTAAATGTATGTTTCATGGCACACGAAAATCCCTAAGAGATTACACCAAGTTTTAGAAAGTCATGTATCTACGACATCCAATTATGATAGACCTCAGCCTCAACTGTCAAGACAACATGTTCTCCCTGCGATTTAACATTTGTAAATGCAGAATGGAAAATAATCGTATGGTGAATGTTGGTACCATTCTCGTAGGACCCTATGAGATCAAAGCCCCCCAGGGCACCCTCTTGAGAATGTCTGGGGCTCTATAGAACCATTCATGGTTTGGTTCTACATGAATCATGTTGATTGACTCTTTGTTATCCAAAGGTTCATGTTGCACAATAGAGTGTGATAATGTTTTTATGTGGATGGTAGTAAAATAAGAAAAAGGATTCTAAGGGATTAAGGATCCCAAAGATGCCATATTATCTATGAATCTGTTTGATGAACAAGGGATTGCCTCAATGTCATACAACTACAACTGATCTAGATAAGTATTAACAAGATCTTTGTAGACCTTCAGGATCGGACATCTGCATTAAAAAATTTGCTTCACTTGGTTGATAATGAGAAGGGAATTGCCAAATATATTTAACCTTTTAATATTCATGGCAATAGCTTTTTGGAGGCCCAAAATTAGGGCTTCGTATTCAGCATTATTGTTAGTGTAAGAAAAATCCAACTTGAACGACAAGGGCATGGGAGCACTTTGTGGCATGAACAAAACTATTCCTACACCACCCCCTTACTCACACTTCAAACCATCAAAAAACAAGGTCATGTCAGCTTTGTTATCTGGGTATTTGGGTTTAGGTGCTTTTGATAAGGCAAATACTGCATCATCAGGAAGATCTATGGAGAGGAGCCTACTATTATTGAGAGGTGCCTTAGCCAATTGATCAATTATAACTTGTCCCTTAATGGACTTTTGGCTAATGATTTCTAAATCTAATTTTGTCAATAGCATGATCCACTTTGCAGTACGTGTATTCTAATACATCTTACTCATAATACACTAAAAAGGATTTTTTTTTTATATGACATACATCATATGACTCAACATGTAATACCAAAATTTCTTTGTAGTGAACACTACTACTAAACATAGCTTCTCCACGTAGGCATATCCTAGCTCGTAACTCACCAAGATTTGACTAATGTAATAATGGCTTTATCTTTGTCTTGCAAATTATTTTGGGTTAACATGGTTCCCAATGCAAAGTCAATCGCTTATATATAGCAAGAATGGTACATCTAGTCTTGGTGGAGCTAGCACTGGTGGTGTCACCAAATAGTGCTTAATATCAGCAAAGGATGCTTGGAAGTCCTCGTTCTAATTGAATGGGACCCCCTTGTGTAGCAGTTGATTCATGGGTTTATATTTGTCATATAATTGTGTGATAAATCACTTTATGGATGCTACTTTACCCTGAAGGATTTTTAATTCCTTGATATTCATGGGGGATACATTTCTAAAATAAACTTGACCTTTGCTAGATCAACTTCGATCCCTCACTTTGAAATGATGAATCCTAAGAGCTTTCCTAAAGTTATGCCAAATACATACTTCTTAGGATTCAACCTATCATTATGCTCTATCAGGAAATCAAAGACCTTCCTCAGTACCTTTGCATGCTCTGAACGCAGCAATGACTTTGCCAGTAAGTCATCAATGTAATATTCTAAGATCTTGTGCATGTAGTCATGGAAGATATATGTCATGGCCCAATGATATGTAGAACCATCATTCTTAAGGCCGAATGGCATAACCTTGCAGCAAAATGTCCCTCATGGCATAATGAATGTGGTCTTATGCCAGTCTTCAGGCTTAATTCAAATTATAACCAAAAAAAGTGTCCATTAGGGAGAGCATTTCATGACCCACAGTTGTGTCTACAAGAGCATCTATGTTCGACAATGAAAATGAATCTTTTGGTGTGGCCTTATTAAGGTCTCTAAAATCTATACAGATATAGATACTTTCATTAGGTTTTCCTATAGGCACCATGTTTGATACCCATTTTAGATAGTCGATGGAAATGACAAAATTTACATCTATTAGCTTCTATAGTTCATCTTTAACCATTAAGGCTACTATTGGATGTATCTTTCTGAGTTTTAGGTTGACTATTTTCTTTGATAGATCAAGCAAAAGGTTATGAGTAACCAATTTTGGATCTAGACCTGACATTTCATTATAAGTCCAAGCAAAGATAATAGGTCTCTCTTTTAGTAGAGGGATGAGTTTGGCATGCTTATCAAGAGATAGAGTTTCTCCAAATTAACCTTCCTTCTATTTTTGGGATCATCACTGATATCCACTTCAAAGGTTTCCTCTACTAACATATAGGATCCCTCCTCAAGCTGGTGAGGTGTAGGGATCAAATGGATATCATCTGCTAAGTTTATGGGTTCCATATTGGAAGTGTCCTCAGCATGATAAACATCATATGCATAGCCTAGCACAAAATGAAAAGGTTGCAACATTTCTTTGTTGGGGAAGAAATATTTAGGCTCTAGTGGTGATTCGGTGTGATCCCAATCAATAGCATCTACATTAAGATACAATGGTTTGGATGGATCGATTGGGTTGCAGAGTGGAGTGGTCAAATCAATGGAGATCATATTTATGGAATGAATTATATCTCTAGGACCACATGCATGTGACTCTATATTTGTGTAACTTCCATCCCTGAGATGTGTTTTTAGGGATATGGGGATATTTGGATCCGGTCTATGGACAAACTCGAAAAGAGGATTGCTAGGCTCAAGGAGCTCTCTGAGTGTCGATGGATCAAGGAAGACCATATGATAAATCCTATCCAAATTAGGTGGTCTTCCTCTAAGGTGAGGATGAATATTGATATCTCTATACATATCCTCTGTAGTGTAAGGAGCATTACGATGATGCAAGTAGGGAGGTCCCAAATAGTCTCTCTCTATTTCATCTTCTTTGTCACTGTCGTAATGGGCACCTTCATCACTAGCTACTAGAATTGGGTGATTAGGAATATGGGGTCCCATGTGAGCCCACTCTTGATAACTACTATCGTTAATAGAGGATTTCTCATCCTTGATGACTATCTCCAAAGGTAATATATGACGTAAGTTGAGAGGACCTAGGTAAGCCAACTCAGTTTCATCCTCATATTACTCATTGTTCGAGGACTCATCATCATAATCACTCTCATACATGCAACTCAGTCCACCTATCTCAAAGATAGACTCTATACTATCCTTGTTATAATGATGTTCTATCTCAGAATCTATCATTATGCTAGTGATTTGAACCTACATGCCTGTGTCATCAACTACCTCATAGATTTGTTCATCCAAGTTGTCTCTTGGTATATGCTCTAGACCAATATCCACCAATATGTCTTCATGATATGTCTCGGGTGGTTCTATAGTGATATAAGACACTAGGCAAAGGGATTGGGGTGATAAATATTGAATTTGACTTCACCCTCTAGATTGAGGTACAAGTGGTCTAAATATGTCATGAGGAGTTCATCCTGTCCTCCACTATAATATCCTAACATGAACCTATCAGTAGGAAATTGATATTGCGGTTCATAAGGCCTCCTACACCCCTTCTCGAATAATCTGAGTCTTTAAACATGCCAATGGCTAGCTCAAAATATCATAAGGTGTACTCCAAGTTAGAAAGATAATGAACATTCATAGAAAATGGTTCATTATCGTCTTAATCCATGGGGGTGCGAGATGCAAGATTTTCGAGCCCTCCATAGATGAAATTATTTTAGTTAGGAGGTACCCCTAGTGGTACCACCATCCCTATGGGAAGGCGATGGGCTTGTGGTCAGCCCATATCTTGTGCAGTCTCGATGATCGATGTAAATGTCACATTCTACATGATATATTCCCCCAATATGGGATTAACCAAATGAATGGTCACCTGCATCGCAAATGACCCTGCTAAATATGTAGGTGAAGTAGGCTGAGGTACCTCTTCAAATTTTATTTGAGCATTCTCTACTTCCATGGGAGTAGGGATCTCAAAAAAAACTAGTTTGGGCACTTGTTTCATCTTTTTACTCATCTTTTTTTTAGCTTCATATCATCCTGACGCACTGTGGATGCAGACGGTCTAGTAGAAGCAGTTTTCGTGTGCTCCGATCATTGAGATGTGGACATTGTTGGTTTTGCACACACTTGTTTTATTTTATCTCCTAGATATTTGATCGGCGATGCTATTCATATGTCTAGGTGCATTGAGAGGAGCATGAAATCCCCTAGCAAATCTACTAGATTCATGTACTTTAATGGTTCTTCATCTGAAGGTACCACATGAGCCTATCCCTCAAGCATATATTTAATGCATTGATGAAGAATTGAAGGGACATAATACATTTCTTGTATTCAAGGCCTCCCTAGAAGGATGTTATATAGCATAACACCTTCAATAACATGACACATCATAGGGATGGTCTTTAGTACAACCTAAATTGAAAGAACTATGGTACCTACCGTTGAGCATAACGCATCATTGAATGCTCTCAAGGTGAAAATGGAAGGTACAATATGTGACTTCAAAAGCTTCAAATATGTCAATGCCTTGGTCATGATAATATTGATTTATGATCCCATATCAATCAAAATCTACTTGAACAGCTTATGATTCAAACATGCAATGATGTGGAGTGGTGGGTCCGCTATGATAGTGGAAACTGTATTAACTTCATGATCATGAAATTGTATGACCAATTCTTGACATTGTTGCACATATCCCATGAAGTGTGTGAATGCTTTATGATATTGGGACTACACTTCTATGGACCTTAGAATATCCATAAGTGTCTTCCTGTGCTTGGGAGACTACTAAATCAGCTCATAGATTGACAACTTCATTGGAGTCATCTATAGATTTTAAACTAACCTACTCTTGATTGTCATCATCGGTCTAGTTGGTGGTCCTGGCACATTTTGGGTTGGTCTTGGAGGAGGTGCAACTTGGACTCTTATGGGAGTTGTAGGTTGATTTGGTCTTTCATACCTCACATGTCTTGTGACAATATTGACCATTTCAACGAACCCATGGGTTGGTGGTTCGATGTGTACTTGATTGACTTGGTCAATATTGTTTCTTGGTTCATTATGGTTAGGTAGAGAATTTTTATAAATCCTCATATTTTTATTATCAGGTGCATGAGGGTTTTCCACAATTAGCTCACCTCTTTCTATCATGTTCTGTACTAAATGTTTGAAACTCCAACATACTTTGATGTTATGTCCCTTTGCTCTATGAAAAATATAGTACAACTCATCCCTATACCCCTTTGGTTTGGGTTTATTAGGGTCCAATAGTTTAATTTTTGATAAGTGTATGGCCTTGGCCTTGCATATTTTATGGAATATCAAATTCATTTATTTTGACAAAGGTGTGAACTAGTGAGATGGGTGTTGTTCCTTATTATCACCCTTTTGATTGTTGTTGTGTTCGGCTTGATAATTTCATTATTGCTGCCCCTTGTCCACTTTTTGAAGGTTTAAAACCACCTGATTAATGTGGTACGGCTTGGTCTATTATTTCTCAGTGCTTTTCTTGTTCCATTCCTTCTTTTTTCTGAGCTTCAAGTTACCCTCCTGTAACTTGATATCGTCAATCACTTTGGCTTGCACTAAAGCCTCTTCGAATGTCTGATATTGTTGCAACTGTAACAGTAAAAAAATGTGCTTGGTACAAATTTTCATAAATATTTGGGTTAATTCATAGTATGGGATGGAGAATGGCATCTTTTCCATAATTTTTCTCCATTGTTTCCCATAATACATAACTTGATTGTCATCATGTTATATTAAAGCAGCTAGGTTGGATAGGTTTACCTTTTTCTTAATATCAAAGGAGGAGCATTTAAGAAATACATCAGCCAATTGCTCAAAATTTATGATGTTGTGCCTTTTGAGTTGATTTAACCACTCTTGGGTTGGTCCTAAGAGGTTGTAATGAATATCCATAGGAGAAAGGCATCATTGCTTTTGATCTGAAAGCACATGTCTAGAAAACTTGTAACATGCTCTTGAGCATCCTCCTCTCCTTTAAACATTTCTAGCGTAGGCATCTCAAAATATTCAGGATAGGTTGGAATAGGCACTGATGGGCATAAAGGTTAATTATGAATCTTATTCAAGGTAGGTTTTTTATAATTTTTTCCTTGCTTTTAAATAGCTTTGACATTTTTTTCCAAGGCTTTATAAGCCTGCGAAGATAAGAACTCTTCTCTGGATTGCCTTAGAGGCACCTTTGGAGGCAGATTCCTATTTGGTCAATGTGAATGACTAGGCTTATCCTCCTATTTGACTTGGGATATTTTAGGATACTCTTGATCTAATTTGTCTCCCACTTCCTCTTCATACTACCTATACCCACAATGTTCAAATGCAGGGCACTGATCTTTGTGTTGGGTTGCATGGCAATTATGAGTGTTTATATACTTAGGATGCAAATTAGGCTACAAAGTAGCTCATCTATAAATACACTCCCTATGGTCACTAGGTGGATGTAAACCAACACTGTCCAATCAATCCTCCCTCTCAACATGATCCTTTTGATCAAGGATGCATTGTTCATGCATGCGTTGTTTGTATAAGTGTTGTATTATGAACCTTTACCTTTGAGTGTTCTCATTTTTGAGGTATTCTCGCTCTGTGCAAACATCCTCCAATTTTTATTGGAGTATCTAATGTCTCTACTATGAAACTAGCCTATGAGATCTATCTATGTGATCATTCGTATGAGGCCTCTGGTGTGTCCCCCAATGGACTCATTTGCTATGCTCTTTCCCTTGTCTATGAAGATGAAATTCATGTCTATTTGTTGCCTATATTCTATGCCTGCATGAGATGCAGGGGTATGCATATCATGAGAACATTTGGAACACTCTCCAGGTTATCTAATAGTCCTAATGGTACTACTAGTATGCACGCTCCTAGAATGAGCAGGCGCAGGAGTAGGATTGTAACCTAGTTGTCCTACGACTCTATCTAGACCATCTAACTGTCTACTACGCCATGGATCATGAGGTGTCATACCATTATCTCCCACTTTAGACATGTCTATGGTGATCCTAAAAGGCTCACTTCTATTTGGAGTCTACATGGGTCTACGCTCGAAAGTGGCCCTATCTACTTGCCCCTGAATGGGTGGATTTTGAACTTGTCTATACTTAGATGTTGGGGGCCTCAAGACTCCCCTATACATAGGATGAATGGGTACCAATCTAGATCCCTCAATGAGAAACTCTTCAATAGATCCCATGGATACACGTGGAGTGTGGTCACGATAAATACTGACATGTTTAGAACCCCTATGCTGGGAAGCTCCATGCTCTAATATATGTCTCGAGGAGTGTCTAATAGCTCCTCTAACCAGGTTATTCTCAATAGGATCCCCACACATAGAATTATCCCATATAATACACATCGAACGATGTTTAGGAGGATTCTATGGTTGAGGATCCTGTGCGTCTTGTTTTGCATTGCATGGATCTTTGACCTCGACCTCAGTTCCATGTCGGGGTTGATCTCTCTTTTGTAACCACCATGGTATTATATTATATCTTATGTAAGTTTTAAGACAAATAAAGTAAACAATGGTGATTGTCTCTTTTAAAGTTTTAATGTGAGCCCTAAACTATTTGATGTGTTTTCCAATTTTTTGTATCTCATCATGTTTTTAGTATGTTTATGATATACTCAATTTTTAAAGGGCTTTCAACTGTATGCTCACAGCTCGACAACCTAGCTATGAACTCTAGGTCACGTAATCCCACCTTTAATGTATGGTAATGAATCCCACACATAGTCAGGGAGTACATGTCCTACCAGACCCTCATCCAATCTCATCCAGTCAGTGTTATACCCTCTGAAGAGAAGCACATGTAATTGTTTTGGGCTATGGATGGCTATTGGGTCCAGTATTGGTCTAGTAACAAAAGGATCGTAGGAGTTGGGCCAATAGATGGAAATCATTGCCACTATCATTGAACCCTACTAGTGGTTGGATGTGACTTCCAAATCACTAGCATTTACAATGTGTTGTGGTGTGTGTGGGTTCCTTTTATTTTGCATAAAATTAAATGCATAAAACAACATCCATGATTCTTCTACATGCTATGCAAAAAGGAACGTTTAATTTTTAGAAGTATGCATGATTAAACTATATGACTTTCAAAAAATGCACACTAATTATGATGACAATATGGCCACTGGATTGGGCCTCATACAAGAAAACCAACATACAAAAATGGCCTGGACCGCTGGAGACTAGGGCGGACTACACTCATAGGTCTATTGTTCCTAGCAGTGACTATTGGAACCTAAGAAAAAGGACATAGGGACTCAATGCATTTTGTATTTTTCATTGCATTCCCTAATTTTGCTAATATTTTTACACATTCTAGAGAAAATAGATAGATAAAACAAGAAAAACAAGGTAATATAGGTCCTACCTCAGGTCCACATCCATTGAAAATTTGGTTCTTTATTGTATAGCATGTATGTTGCTGACCGCGATTTTGTGGCGTGACTGCAACTGTTGCCTGCGGATGTGTTAGTCACGATGATAACTATTGACCATGGTTTTCAACAACGGCTAGCACCTGATATCATAAAACACAAAAATCAGTGATCTATGGCATTTAATGTGGATTTACCACCATGATCACCTTCTGTAACATTGTAAAAAGCTAACACCTAATGTTGTAATAGTTGTAAATCATGTAAAAATGAGCATGCACACATAAATTGACAACAAATAACACATAACAAGAAATGTATCTTCCATTAATTTGAATCAATTCATGTTACAAATCCATACCTCTTAGGGATACCCATTGATACAACAATTACAATATAAAAATCCCTCACAAGGGTAGGTGTCTTTCAGGGCCTTCTATAATGACATGAACTACTCCAAGGTGTAGATGATCTTCTTCTCCATAGTTAGAGGCATTTACTGGCTTGCATTTCAAAACCTTGTTAGTCCTGTGTGCAATAAACAACAAGAAACATTAATAGAAAATAATGCCTCTCTTGATGAGGCTTTTAGGAGGAAATTGCATAAAAGATGACATAACTAGCATGAAATCAAGAAAATGCAAGAAACATACTAAACCTATGTTAAGCATGAAAATTCACTATTGAACATGTAAAGGAAAAGCAGATGCATCTATCTAATGGCCTAATTAGGAATTTAAAAGCATGAAAGCATGAAAAATAACATTAATGTCCTAATTGCAAGAATGAAATAAAAATGACTAAAAACCCTAATTCTATCGGTCAAAGTCTCTATTAAAGCAAATAAACATGAAATATGCTTAATCTAATGAAATTGAACAGATTCTATGGCTATAAAATAGGGAAACCAGAGATAATACCCTGATAGTGGCTTTGTCATGTGGTGAGCACTATTAGCCATGGTTGATAGCCATGGCAGAGCCTAAAATGTGTTTGTCCTCCAATTTAGGGGTTGAATCTCTAAATATCTTTGCCAAATTGATGTTCAAGGGTTATCTTTGTGTCCTTTAATAAATTTCATGGTTGAATTGCATGGATTGCATGTGAAGTTAACGTAATTTAGTTTCTTGGCTCTCTTAGCCTCCTAGGACCTCCATGGCTTCAATTGCCATTTTGATCTCTTAATGTTTAGCAACAAGAATTTCTCTCAATGCAAATAGGTGAGTAATGAACTTGACAGGGCTTCACCACCCAAATTCACCTATGTAGATCTCCTACTTCCCATTTTGGATTGGGTTCTTATAGCACCTAGGAGGGCTATGTCCTACCTTCATTGAGAAGCCAAGATCAAGAAAGGGTAGCTAGAGCAGTTGGAGGGAAGCTTCTGGATATTTTTGCCCCTAAACCACTTAGATCTACAACTAATTTGTTGTTATAACCAAATTTAGACCGGCCAAGGTCCAGCTAAATTTTAAGGCTAGCTGCAACTCTAAGGCACTTAGCTCTGCTAACCATGGGTGTCAATTGTAGTTAACACTGATTAGGCCAAACTGCCTAAATGAGTGGTTAGAACCACTTCTATACCTTGGTATTTGTCCAAGATATTCCATATGATCTTCTAGCATGTCCCATATGAGGAGTCACCTCGACATGACGCATTTTAGGTGTCTACACTCTTAAATTGAGACCTCCCCTAGTTTTATTGTCACACATCTTGTTGCATTTCACCAAATAAAATTTCTTTTATCATGTAATCCTAGCCATAAAAATGACAACATAATATAGATTAAACCTTTTTATATCAATTTTGGTAGTGTATACAAGGACATAATAAGTTTAAAAGGCTTATAAGATTGATTTAATTAGCTACACTCTTCTTGGTAAAACCATCTACCTTTCCATGTTGGTAGTTTATTATGAAATTTACTTATAATTGGATTCCTAGATAAGTTGCTAGTAAATTTGCCTTCTCCATTTGAAGTAACCTGCACATCCCTACTTTGTTCTAGTTGGAGTGTTTAAGAAGTAAATTTTAGATTATGTCCTATTAAATTTCTACCCTAAAACTATTTAATATTCCTTTAATGAGTTATTCAAATATCTAGGCTCATTTATCCCTACCCTCCAAACAAGGGCTCTATCACCTATAAATTATTGATGGGTGATGTTGTTGATGTTATTACTAGTCTTAAGTCCACTTATTAGCCTTATTCAAGTTCCTAACTACTACCTCTGCCATAATAATGAACATATATGGTGATAAAGGATCTCCTCGTCTAATACCTCTCTTGGATTTAAAAGATTATGTTACTAATCCATTAACCAACACTAAATATGTGTTAGGAACCTACTATTAAAATAAAGAAAATTCCCATAAAATATTGAAATTAAGCAGAACTCATGCAATAAAAAATATGGAAATTAAATGCAAAATTAAACACTCTCACAATAAACACTTAATCACAGGCCTCTTTGAGGGGGCAACCTCCTTCAATTTTTCATTCACTTGCAAAAATATACATTCGTACATGGCTTCATAGCTTTTAAATAAAGACTTCATACAACCCTAACCCTAAGCTCAAGAGTTGCCTTACATGAAAAATTCCACTCGAGCTAGAATATTCTAACCAACTTCGGTTACAATCTTGATAACGATTACATAAAATGGCCTCACTTGTCTAAGATCCTAACTTGCCACATACATTACAAAATATTGTAAAATAACATTATAGATGGGATCCCCCACGTTGAAAGTAGGTCATTACATAATTAATTAGAATTATAAAATAATGTTAGGATAGGATCCTAACATATCCTTCCCCTTCAAAAATATTTATCCTCAATGTTGAAGGTGAGGAAATTGGTGTTGGAGCTGATGGAGAGACTCCCATGTAGCATATTCTGGCTGGAGTCCATGCCACTAAAAAAGGATCTCATTAATGGTGTGGTTGAATAGAGTGTGAGTCTGATGATCCAACAACTATTTAGGCTTCCTTCTTCATATAACTCTAGGAGTGTAGACTGAACCTATACTTGATTGCCCACCACCTTTTTGAGAGAGGAAACATGAAAAATAGGATGGAGCTTGGATGTAAGTGGAAGGGCTAATTTGTAGGCTATGACATAAATCCATTGTAAAATCTAGTAGGGCCCATAGTATTTCGTAGCACCTGCGAAGCTGTAGGGACTATTGCTTGATCGAATGACATTGGATTTTAATAATTCCTATACTAACTTCTTGATTTCTAAATTAAGGGTATGCGGATACTAGTACAATATAATTTTGGATGGTGCATTGTAAGGCAACAAGGTAGCAAAGGAATAGCATGGTCATGAGAGCTATGAGGTGGTAATTCTAATGGTTCAGCAAAAATATAATTGTGCTTGGCCAAAATAAGTTGCAAATATGTAGGAAAAAAATCCTCCTTGAAAGGGTGAGGTTGGATCGCAAATATCTGAGCTATGACACCCCAAGATTATTTTTTAACTTCTCCATCCAAATTGAACTGATAATCTGTGAAGGCTCTACTTTTGAATCATGGAGAGTGTGGGACCATCCATTTTGTGAAAATTGCATTCAAAGCTCATCAAATTTCTATGAGATGGTTCCCAATGTGCCCAACCATTGAGCTCCCAACATGATATCACATCCCCTTAGTTGAAGCACAAACATATCTTGTTTGAGCTCATAGTCCCCAATTTTTACCTTTATATTACAATATTTACCTTTGCAAGGTAATGTCCCACCATTGGCGACCATAACCTCAAAGGAGTTACATGTATATACGTAACTATTTGTCTGCTTTGTAATGTATAGATCAATAAAGTTGTGTGTACTTCCAGAATCAATCAGGATGGTGATATGCAAGCCTTTTAAATAACCCACAACTTTAATGGTTTGGGGAGTAGTAATGCTAGCAAAAGTATTAAGAGAAATTTCAGCATGTGGCTCTTCTTGGGTCTCCTTCTCTAGTTGGGGTGGTTCCTCTACTATTTCTATGTTATCATCACTTAGGTCGTTGGTGTCAGGCTCATCATCATCTATGAGGAACAATTTTTTTGGGTGCACATATGCCCATGAGTAAAATTTCCATTCTAATTATAGCACAATCCTTTGACGTGTCATGCATCCATTTATGCGATAGTCAGATATTTGGGTGCAATGATTTTTTATTCATTATGATTTTGGAATCTATGAGGGAAGGAGGGTCTAGTCTGAGGAAGTTTAGATATCTACCTCTGAGCTAAAAAATTGGATTCGACCAAACGAGACAACTTGATAGCCTGCATCATGGATTAAGGTTTAAACATCATCAACTCAACTTGAAGATTTTCTCTCAAACCACTAAGGAATCAACTTATAAAGAACCCTTCATTCAATCCCTTACTTTTTTTGGGCAATTTCTCAAACTGTATTTGGTAGTCTTAAGTTGTCGAAGTTTGTTTCAAATTTTTCAATTATCTAGTAAAATCATCATACTCACTAGGGCCAAAGTGAGTGAGTAATTGAGACTCAAAGCATTCCCAAGAATGATCAATGGTAGTGTTCTGCAACCATTGGTACCACTGTAAAGCTTTAGATTCCAAGTTGAAGGAAGCAATTTTAAATCGGTAATACATAGGGACATCATGAAGGTTAAAAAATTGAACAACATGACATAACCACCCATCCACATCCTTCCCATTGAACTTAGGAAATTCCAATTTAGGCATATAAAAGGTAGGAACACAATCATAGCAAGGGTGAGAATCATCATTTTCCCTCCCCTTATATTTATCAAAATTGGATTGTTTAGTATAGTGCTCAGACTTGATTAGACCACCTTACAATTTGGACTCAACATCTATAAGTTGTTCTTCTAGGTAGATTCTAGAGTTTTCATAATCATTTCTAAAATTTTGAAGCTCTACCATCATGGTTTGAGTTGTTATTTGCATGTTATCAATGGTGCTTGTTAGGGTTTCCAACAATGAGGTGGTTTTCTCTATCTCTTTTTGATGTCCATGAGTGCCACTAGCCATTTTGGATAGTCTTGAACCTCTATTGAATTACTAAAAATAGAAGTGTAGTTTTAAGAGTTACTATTTTTAGTAAGGAGTCCAAAAAAGTGCTTGGGTGTTATATATCAAAATGATTAGCTCAAAAATATGGTCATAATGAGCTATATCCCACAACATGGACTTTGAGCACCCTAGACTTTTTTTATCCTCTATTGTCACAAGTCTACTAGTGTGGTCGATTTTTTATTTGGATCTACGGTTCAAAATTTGGGTATTGGATAAACTGTCTATGACCTGTGCGTTCTATCGACTGACCACCTTTTCATTGTCCTATCTTTATCCCTATCACTTGTAATACAGTTATTGACATTGTTCATATCATTGACCCAGGAATTATTTGTATAGTGTAGTTACTAACATTGATGGTTTTGTTTCTAACCTTGACCATATGTAATTGTTGTCTATTACTATCACTATCGACCTAACTTTTGTTGTTATTGACCTAAATTTTACTATCACTAATCTAACTATTATTGTCACTGACCTGACTATTACTGGAACTGACCTGATTGTTAACCATTGATTGAGATGGTACTAGAATATTTTAAACTGTTATAGACACTTCAAGACTTTGTCCTGACTACTGATGCATGCAAAGTTTGTTCTTATATGATAGTGAAGTCATTTGTATGCTCACTTTTGGAGATCATGAATGCAGATTCAGCAAAACAAGCAGATGTTGTTTTTGTAGGTTAAAGTTTTTGATAGAACTAGGGTATGCTAGGTAGAGGAGTATGTAAAAACCATAGGCCCTCTGTTATACTGTAGTTATGAACAATAGTTATTGAACCAATATTTTAGGTCACTACCCAAGGAGGATTCCACACATACCCTTGAGCACACTATCTGCCTCTCTGATAGTATGGGAGGGTAATCATCTAGGATGTTGTATCCTATGGACTATGGATGATACAAGGCCAAAAAGCTTCCTACTAGATAAAAAATTGTTTAATCCTAGAATGGTCTTCAGATACACCCAAAGATATGTGGGAGCCTGATTTCGTGCGTGGGGGTTGTCTAAGGCCTAGGTATTGGATCTTGATCACCTCTCACTTCACTAGATGCTTTATGAGCTATCTAGCTTAGCCAATAATGATAAATCCTTCACGATATTTTAAAACCCCCGACATAGGATTTCTAGCCTACTCAACTACTAAAAAAAAAGTTATATTTTAAAACCCCCAACATAGTATTTTCTATTTTTTTTGTGGATTTTTTTTGGTTTTTTAAATAAAATAAAATAGAATGAAAAACACGAGAAAATTATACCTAACAGGTGAAAATTGTTGAGCAAGAATTGTCACAATAACAAAAAAAATCAGCCCTGAAAAGCACTCTAATACCACTTGTTAGGAACCTACTATTAAAATAAATAAAAATCGCACAAAATACTAAAATTAAGTAGAAAATCATGCAATAACACAGTGCATAAAGTAAATGTAAAATTAAACACTCTCACAATAAACACTGAATCGAAGGCCTCTTCGAGGGGTGACCTCCTTCAATATTTCATTCACTTGCAAAAAGATACATTTGTACATGGCTTCATAGCTTTTAAAGAAAAACTTCATGCAACCCTAACCCTAAGCTCAAGAGTTGGATTACATGCAAAATGCCACTTGAGCTAGAATCTTCTACCAAACATCGGTTACAATCTTGATAATGGTTACATAAAATGGTCCCACTTGGCTAGGAGCCTAACTTGCCACATACATTATAAAATATTGCAAAATAACATTATAGATGGGATCCCCACGTTGGAAGTGGGTCATTACATAATTAATGAGAATTACAAAAAAATGTTAGGTTGGGATCCTAACAATATGATATTGTAGAAACACAAGCTTTAATACATCTAACCTATTTCTTCCCAATTTCAAAATTTTCTAAAAATACAAAAATAAAATCTCATTTAACCCTATTATAGCCTTTACTCATATCAAGTTTTAAGAACATTGTTGTCTCTTTTCTTGAAGTTCCTAAATGCACAAATTCATGAGCTACAATGATCCTATCCAAAATCTATCTTCCTTTCACAAATACTCCTTGCTCTTCTGAAAAAATTTTGTCTAACTGTGGTCTTAACCAATTTGTCATCACTTTGGATATTATCTTGTATGTCATATTACATAAGTGTATAAGCCTAAATGAATCAAACAATTATGCATATTTCATTTTGGAATCAAGGTAAGATATATTGCATTTATTTTATAAGGTATGTACTATTTTACCCTAGATTGTTCTATTGCAACAAATAAATAATCCTTCATTATTTCCCAATTATCCTAATAGAATGTTGTAGAAAGCCCATCCAGGACTAAGGATTTATCCTTATCAAAAGCAAAAAGATCTAAATTAACTTCTTCCAGAGTAATAGGCTCTATCAGTTTCTTATTTTGTTCATCTATTATAACTGAAGGTACTTATAGTATTTTATCATTAAGAACTTCAAACTCCTCCAATCCTATAATATTTTAGTAAAAAAACCTTGCCTCCTTTTTTATTTCACTTTGATATTCAATCCAAACCTTGATATATATATATATATATATATATATATATATATATATATATATATATATATATATATATATATATATATATATATATATATATATATATATATATATATATATATATTGCATAGTTTTCAAATAATCGTCTAATACCACTATTTGGTTATGATGTAATAAGGGTGGATCCATTTCAATCCCATATAACCAATTTAATAATAATAATAATTGATATGGATGAAGAAGATAAATAGCTTGGGGCTATGTGATCCTTGAAGTCTACACAGTGAAGAATTGATATGAAAAGATCCTTTTGAAACCTCCTCATGCTTATCAAGATGAGGATTAGAAAACATTTTGGCAGTCTAAGGGTTGACTGAAGGTAAACTTCTTTGCCTATCAATTCATGCACAATGAAAGTCTTACCTTTGATAATCTAAGATGAAGGGGAATTTTTTACCCATCCCTGTGTATTTTATACTATAAAACAGAGGAAAATTTTGACCACCTAATTTTTGAGTGTGTGTTCATGCACTAGATCTAGGAGAGATGGTTTTTGGCATATAAAATATGAGTTAATAATGATTTGAACTAGATCAATATTTGCGAAAGCTAGAAGAGGGATAAAAATAAGTCTAAATCTCTTTGTATTAGGTGTAATATTGGATTAAACTTTATTTGGTGGTCATTGTGGCTGGAAAGAAATGACAATATATAAAAAAACTTCTCATCCTTGGATGGCATCTAGTAGGTCATTTGGAGAAAACTCATAGAAACTATGGCAGTGTATACTAAAGAGGAAAATCAGGTTAATATAAGGACAATTGAGAAGGAAGTTACAATGTAGAAGGGGCAGGATAGAGTTAGTTGGAAAATGCACCTGAAAAGGTAGATTAAAATTAATATTTATGGAGCTACAAAAGGCAATTTGATTAGAGTTAGAATTTTAGAGGTATGTAGGAATCATGTTGGGACAATTCTCTATTGGAAGTTGTAGGGCCTATGTAAGGCCATGAATAATGAAGCAAAAGCATTAACTATCAAATTTGCTTCTATTTGGGTAGTAAGACAAGGTTATAGGAGGATAATCATAAAATCATATTCTCAAATCTTGGTAGGAGCTCTAGATTCCATGAGGAACTTTGCTTTGGAGATGTGGAGGTTGAGGATTCTTGTCACCCAAATTAAGGATTTGTTGATGGAATTGGATGACGTGATATCAATTTAAGTGGGTAGAGCTCTGAATATAATGGCATACTTCCTAACTAATATGTGTACCAAGAAGGAGGTAGGGGTTCAATGTCATAATGACATGGCTACTGAGGATGAGAGGATTGGACATGTTAGTGAGAAAATCCAACATTTGGCTAATTTGGACAACCAATACAAACATATGGTCTATGATATTTGGCTCTAATGCAAATATCCTTTTATTATTGTAACCAAAAGTAGTCAGTTCTTAGTATCTTGGATTTATATTTATAGAAGTTTTTAAAAAAATTAAAAAGATGAAATAGATGTTCTTGTTGGCTAAGGCTACAAGGAGTCTCATCCCAACTTGTAAATAATATTGTTTTAATATATTTTTTCAATAAAAAATAAAATTTACATAAATATGGTACATATGTTAGAGTTACATAATAGCTATCAACATAACATTCTATCCATATATGAAACTTTATATGGAGAGTGAATGAAAATATTCCTTCTACACAAATTGCTATCATAATAAAAATATAAAATAATAAAATATCCAAAGTTATACATCTAAACTAGGGCTAAGTGAAGATATATATCCTTGCTAATCCATCATACCATATTATTAACATATGTCAATCTCTGAAAGAAAAGTTTTTTCACTCATACTCTAGTGATAGTGATAGAGGCTAAAGTTCCACAATCATTATTTCTTTATATGAATACTAATAAATTATTATTTTTTAAATTATAATTCAATTATTATTATTATTATTTATTTTACATGGTGGAATCAGTAGCCACCACAAATACATGAAGGATTTATGTCTTTTTATGGCTGCCACAGTATTCTACGTTGTCCGTCCTAGAAGTTGCCACACAGATCTCCACGCAGTCCGCCCCTATAACCACCATGCCATAATCATTTTAAACCTTTTATGCCACTGAAAGCACCAAGAAAGGGACAAGTGTTTAGTATGGTGAGGCTCAAAATTTGAACCTTGGACCTCCACCCCCCTTACGGGGTTTGGAGGAACCAATTGGTCTACACCTCGGACCTAAATTAATATTCAATTATTATTTATATCGTTATAATTAGTTTTTTGGAAAACACCCCTTTCGAGGTGCCTCTTTTAGGTAAGTCCCAAGGAGACAAGGGTATTTATTCAACCAAAATCACCCAAGGCTCGCACATGGCCTACCCCATTTGGCACACTCAAAGAGAATGCCTATCCTAAAGTAAATCAGTCAACAAGCCATGCATGTACCTACTAGAAAGGTCAAAAAACAACTAATTACTCAAGGCTAATGCAAATTGCAGTAGTCATAAGGCTTTCTCCATTCTACTTTCACCATGATTAGTGCTAGAAACACCCTCATTGTCTTTATTGATTACAAAATTAATTTTATTCTTGGCACCCATAGGAGCATCCATGTCAGCAAATTGGTTGATCCATGTGATGTCTCTCAAACCTCTATCCACTTATCAATTTTTTAAAATAAAACACATCAAAAAAATTAAATTGATGAAAAAATAGATTACATCTTTGGCCTTTCTAGGCTAAAAGACATTTTAGCCAAGATTCAATAGAGGAAACATAAGAATGATATTTTTGAGCTTGGGAACTAAATTACCCTAACTAACCCAAAGAGAAGTCAATACAAAGTAAAATGGAACCAGGTACCTCTAGTATTGGGGCCATCTAAAGAAAGGACAAGTAGAAGAGCATCCCTAATTTATGAAGCCCACCATTTGGGAGGATGGACATAGCAAGTAAGATCACATTTGTCCAACGTACAATTAGCTAAAGTATCACTAATCTTGTTATGTTCTCTAACCACATGATTATTTTTAACTTTTAAAAATCCCATCTCAATTAATTGAATCTTCATAACAATTCTTCTTATTCTCTAATCAACCTTATGATTCTTAGGAGTCTTCAATAGATTAATCATGAATTGGAGTTGGATTCAACCATCACATTTTTCCATCCAATCTTAGCAGCCACTGAAAGGCCTCTAAGGATACCATACCCCTCAACAAGTTTATTGGAAAGGATACCCAAATTCTTAGCAAAGTTTAAACCTAGGGAACCATCTAAAATTCAACCAATTCCTCCTACACTAGATTTTCTAGGGTTCCCCTAGAGGATCCATTTGTATTGAATTTCCAAAATCCTTAGGAGGATGTTTCAATTCTTTATTCTATCCATATTTTAATTACTCGCATTCCATTTAAGTTGGTTTCCAATATTAGAGTGAATCTTCAATCTTTGCATTACTTGATCTCATTGTTGGTGAGAGTCTTAGGGGTGATTAAGGAGTTGTTGGACCAATTTAGCTAAGTTGGAAATTGTCTTTTTTCAAATATAATAAATATTCTTCCTCTCATATTTAAAAATTTGGTTTTTTCTTTCCTTTCAGATATTCCAAGATAGGATGGTTGCTTCCATCCAAACTAACTAACTAAAAAATTATCAATAACCTCCTTTTTAGGCCAATCCTTCCATAGCTTTTCAAGGGTAGAAAAATTGGACCATTGTAAACTTAGTAAGATAGAAATTCTTCTACATAGCTCAAAGGCTAAGGGAAAATCAATAAAAATATGGCTAAGAGTTTCCACATTCTTTTTACACATTTCACATCTAACCAGGCCATGAAAGCTACATTTCATAACTTTCTCACTAGTGAGCAAGCCAAATAAAAAACCTCACCTTAGGCCAAATATTTTGAGCACACAAATGTGTAAATATTCCATAGGACTAGTTGGGATTATTGTGTCATAAGGTCAAATAACCTTGAGCAATAATATACTCACCTTTAGTAGTGTTGTTTCATCTAAAAGTAAGTTCAATCCTTCCAAATACAAAACAAATAGAAGTCCAGCCAGGAAATTTTTTGAACATTTACAGTTGGCTTACTAGGGAAGAGGAAGGCCAATTGATAGTTGTCTTACAGAAGCATGTTCATGCTTTTGCTTGGGACTATAAAGATATGTCAGGATTTCACCCTGATATATGTACCCATAGAATTTATACTGAAGAAGTCAAGCCAGTAAGACAACCCCAAAGAAGACTGAATCCTGCCCTAAGGGATATTGTAAAAGAAGAAATTGAAAAACTTCTAGAGGTAGGATTCATTTACCCAATTTCTGATAACCAGTGGGTCTCTCCATTGGTTATAGTTCCTAAGAAAAATGAAAAAATGAGAGTATGTGTAGATTATAGAGAGCTGAATAAGGTGACATACAAAGATCATTTTCCATTACCTTTCATAGATCAGGTGTTAGATACCCTTGTTGGAAAAAGATACTTTTGTTTTCTTGATGGATTTAGTGGATATAATCAAATTCAGATTGCACTCGAAGATCAAGAGAAAACAACATTTACCTGTCCATGGGGAACATTTGCCTATAGGGTTTTACCTTTTGGTTTGTGTAATGCCCCAGCAACATTTCAACGAGCAGTTTTAGCAATTTTTTTTTATCTGGCTACCAACAATATTGAAATATACATGGATGATTTCACAGTATGTGGACAAAATTTTGACTTTACATTAGAAAATCTTGATAAAGTTTTAACTCGCTGTGAAATATACCATTTATCCTTGAACCCAGAAATTTTTTTTATGATGATGAAGGAAGGAATAGTTCTTGGTCATCACATCTCTCTTCAAGGGATCTAGGTTGATCCAAAGAAGGTGGAAATTATCAAGAACCTCCTTCCTCCTAAAACTCATACTGATGTTAGAAGCTTCCTAGGACATATTGGTTTTTATCGCAGGTTTATTCCAAGCTTTAGCATGATAGCCAATCCCATGTTTGCCCTATTGACTAAAGATTCTAAATTTTCCTAGACTGCAAGATGTCAGGAATCCTTTGAAGTTCTGAAAGAAAAATTAGTAACTCCACCTGTGTTAAGAGGCCCTAATTGGACATTACCATTTCACATATAGAATGATGCTTCCAATACTACAATTGGAGCAACATTAGGACAAATTGAAAATGGTGAACACTATGACATCTACTACATTAGCAAGAATTTGACAGGAGCTGAGAAAAATTATACCACAACTGAAAAAGAATTTTTAGCGATAATTTATGCCATCAACAAATTTAGGCATTACATCACAGGTTATCAAATATTTATTCACACAGATCACATAGCCATTAAATATTTGATGAATAAGCCTATGGTAAGTGCAAGAATTATTCGTTGGTTACTGTTACTACAAGAATTTGATATCACTATAATCAACAAACTAGGAAAAGCTAATGTTGTAGCAAATTTCTTGTCCAGATTACAGAACATAGATGAAGGGGAATTAGTTGAAGACACCTTTCCTGATGAAAAATTATTTGCTATATTAGTCCAATCACCTTGGTTTGCAGATATAGCCAATTACTTGGTCACAGGGAAAGTTCCTCCACATTTCACTTCAAAACAAAAAAAATGATTGATCAGACAGAGTTCTTCTTTTGAATGGATCAAGGGTATACTCTTTAAGTGCAGTCCTGACCATGTATTACGTAGGTGCATCTGAAAGGATCAGGTGTATGGTATCCTTAGGGCTTGTCATGATGAACCCTCAGGTGGACACTACTCTGTAAAAAGCACAATTAGAAAAATCTTAGGGATAGGATATTATTGACCATCTCTTCATAAGGATGTGAAAAAGTACATCAGGCATTGTGATGCATGCCAAAGAATGGGGAAACCCACTCATACAAATGAAATGCCACTGTAACCTCAATTGGTTTTAGAGCCATTTGAGACGTGGGGGCTTGATTTTGTAGGGCTTATTGATCCACCTTCTCAAGGAAAGGTGCATATTCTAGTATGCACTGATTACTTGACAAAGTGGGTAGAGGTGTGTGCTTTCAAACATGCTCGTGAAGAGAAGGTCGTTGATTTCTTATATACTCAGATTTTTCGGAGATTTGGAACTCCCCGATCTATCACCATAGACCAAGGACCCCAATTTGCATCCAAAGTCATTGAGGCATTTACAGAATTATATGAAATTAAACATAGAAAATCATCACCTTATCACCCACAAGCAAATGGCCAGGTTGAGGTAACAAATAGGGAACTGGAACAAATTTTAACAAAAATAGTAGCTTTTCATAGGAAGAACTGGCTAGATAAATTATCTGAAGTAGTATGGGCTTACAATACTACTTGGAAATCCACTACTGGATTCACACCTTATGAACTAGTCTTTGGTAAAAAGCCCCTCTTACCTATTGAATTTGAGCTACTAACACTACGCACAACATTGGAAATTGGAATTGAATTGTCATAGGCACAGACAGACAAGATTCTAAAGCTGAATGCATTGGATGAACTTAGGTTGGATGCTCTGCACCAAACTGAAGTAATTCAGGAGCAGAGAAATATGTGGCATGACAGTTACATTCAGCAGAGGAAACTTCAACATGGAGATTGGGCTTTACTGTTTGATTCTCGCTATGACGACTTCCCTAGAAAGCTAAGAACTAGATGGCTTGGACCTTACCGGATTGAGGAGGTATTTGACAATGGAGCAGTCCGTTTATCTCCTATTGATGGGTCATAGAGAAAGTTGGTAGTGAATGGACATCGCCTCAGGGTGTACCATACACCTCTGACTAAAGAGGAATTCTTGCAGCAGCTTGACAGTTTGGATACACAATAGGTGGAAGAAATTTCCTCTTCCACTTCAAAATAATCAACATAATCATGGATTTCAAGATAAGACAGAAAAATACAAAAAAATCAGAAAACAAAAAGATGAATAAATTCTGATTATGAATTCCTTCATAGGCATGATTTCAGGGAAATCATGAAATTCCTTCATGGGCATAGTCAGAATCAAGAAAAAAAAAAGGAGAAAAAAGGATAGGTAAAAGAAAAAAAGAAAAAAAGAGAAAAGGAGAGGTAAAAAAAAAAAAAAGAGAAAGAAAAATGAATAACTCAGCAGTGAAAACCTTTTTCAAGGCACTACTAGGTTGGTATGCATGAAAACCAGTTTTCTGGCATGCATAACCTTGAAAATTTCTGAACCATCATTGTACAAATTCACCAACTACACTTGTTTTGAAATGTTGTAGAAATTCTCAGCAGAACATCAACAGAAGCAGTCATATTTCAAAAACTTGCATTAACTTGTTTTAATCAGGTATATATTTCTTACATTTCTTCATTGTAAATGATTGGTATATAGTATATAACAATTAACCATTAGCATAAAATATATCCATAAGAGTTGGCATACTTAAAACATGTTTTGAGAATGGGAATATTGATTTTTGCCTAATCTTTGGAACAAGAATGCCAAAAACAGTGCCTGCTATCTTCTTTAGACTAATTGTTGTGTTGTCTTCGGATTGAAATTGTCTTCGAAATGACAATAGATTGTTGCACTTTATCTTTAGAATGACAATTTGTCTTCGGAATGAAGCTTTGTCTTCGGAATGAAAATTTGCCTTCGGAAGGATTTGTCTTCAGAATGCAGCAGGATTTATCTTTGGAAAGAGGATTTATCTTCGGAAAGAAGATTTGTCTTTGGAATGAGGATTTATCTTTGGAATGAGGATTTGACATCGCAAAAAAAAAAAAACATGATCTTCAGAATGAAGACTCGTCTTTAGAATGAAGTCATAATCTTCGGAATGAAGTCATAATCTTCGGAATGAAGTCATAATCTTCGAAATGAAGTTATAATCTTCGGAATGAAGTTTTGTTTTTGCAATAAATTATAATCTTCGAAAATAACATTCAATGTAATATCTCCACGTGGCATCCAAGGAAGGAAAGATATACAATCAAGTGAAAATTCTTTTGATGCATACGATAAAGGAACATGTGTCAGTCAACATATGGTTTGTTTTTGCACCCATTTGGAAAATACCAGAATCACGGAGGACGTGACCAACCGTATGCCACCAATTTTTGATGCCAATGCACGTGAGAGTCTGCAGAAAAAAACTAAAAAACTAAAAGCAAGTAAGGTGGATCTGACAGCAAGGGCATCTGTGCAATCGTTGATGGACATGTGTTCGAAGCAAAAATAGAAACATGTGCCACTCTTCTTTCCAAAGACATATTTGCTAATGCAAAATGACTATGAGGTACAATGCTACGATTCATTTTGAAGAACAAAAATAGAGAAATTGAAAACCCTGCATGACACAGAAACCCTGCAAAGTTGCAAACACCAAAAACCAGAGATCCAGCAGAGGAATAGTGGTAGAAGAGAGTAGTTTGTGATGAACCAAGATAGGAAAATGGGATGAAAAACAAGAATGGAACCGACAAATACCACCCATCTCCGAGAAAATCCAGAAGTGGTGCAAATTTTTGAAGATGGAGGGCTTATGCCATTTTTGGATAAATTTAATGGGTCCTCTGAAGACTTGGCCGGCATGTTCACCCACACATTCAGAAACAACCGAGCACATGTTAACGGCATGACTATTGAGGTAACCCATGAAGTTTTGAGTCAAATTATTGAGCTGCCATTAGAAGGTCTTCCAATTTCTAGGTCTGGAAAAAATACATTGGTAAACACAATCAATCAATTTTTGGAAGAAAATGATAGGGCACCTGAGTATTTAACACATAATAACACATGCAAGGGGGTAAAAAAGGCCAGCCTGCAGGAACCGTGGGATGAAGTAGCCACATGGGTAATCAAATTTATAACCTGTGAATGGTAGTATGTACTATTGTCAGGGCATCACATAAAAATTTTAAATCATCTCAGACATGGTAGGCAAAAACCAGAGGTTAGGGTAAATATTCCCCTATACTTGCACCAAGAATTAAAAAACATGGCAAAAAGATATCAAGAAGGAAAAGGGAGTCTTTGCCACCATGGTCTTATCAAACTAGTTTGCCAACACCATTTTAGAGGAAACCCTAGGAGCTTTGAGAGGTTTTACTCCACCTTAAATGATGTAATTTTTGGAGATGAGGATGAAGAGGAAGAAATAGATACTGCTAATGTTGCTACAGAAGAAGAAACAACTGCTATAGAAAATGTTGCAAAAGATGCTACAAAAGAAGCTATAGAAGATGCTATAGAAGTTGTTGCAGAAACAGAAACACACCCAATAGCAGCAGTAGAACACCTTGCTCCAGAACCTTCAACTTCACAAGCAAAAATGCAAAAGAAAAGAGGATCTGGAATTGGAAGCAGAACAAAAAAATAGAAGGTCCATTTTTTTGAAGTTGCAACTGATTTGTCAGAACAGAGAAATAAAGCACCTAGCCCAAAAGGGGAAGAAAAAACAAGGGAAACAGAGGCATCTGAAATTAATCTCACAACCCTTGATGTCACCAGAAAATAGAGCAAAAAGAAGAAGTTTGCATCTGGAACTCGGAGGTCTACAAGACTCCACTTGAGGGAAATGACGGACCAGGTCATAGAACAAGAAGATGAACAAAGTAGTCCAGATGTCACAGAGATACAACCAACCCTTGAAAACTTCCTAGAATTCCCTAAACAGATAATTGAGGAAGAGGTTGGGCAGGATAATCTAGAGGTGGCTATAGTTCAACAAGCTACAAAAATAGTAGATGCAATTATAGACAATTTCATAGAGCCTCCTGAATAGGAGCAAATAAATGTTGCAGAGGAAGAGCCAGTTGTTGAGCAGCCTATTGTAGCTAACTTGTCTATATTTGATTCTAAAGTAGAAACAGAGGAGGAAGATATCACAGAGCAGTTGAGAGCAGCAAGGAGTGTTGTCAAGACACAGACCAGATGGATTTTAGAGAAAGAAAACATCATTGAGATGCAGGAAAGAAAAATTGTAGAGTTACAACAAGAAGTGGCAGAACTAAGAGAGAAGTTGTCACAGTCTAAAAAATAGCCAATTGTATCCAATGATGAAGATGATTTGGCTCAACTACTTGTGGATTTATCTAGGGCAGATGACTCTGCTGAGGCAGATATAGGAGATCATTCTGAAGAAGCACCTTTTCATTCTGAAGATGTGCCTTCTCATTCAAAAGCACCCTTTCATTTTGAAGATGCTTCAGAATTGGCAAAAAGCACAACAAAAAACATTGGAGATGAGTCACCAGCACAGGAATAGTCCAAGCAGTAGCATGAAATAGATCAAGTAAGTACTCCTATTGATGTCCTTGTATTTCAAATTGTTACACCATCAGTAGAAGTAGCAGATAAGGGGGTGCAAGTAGAATTACTATCTGATGACAACCCAATAGAGATAGCACATAAGGGGGTGCAAGTAGAATTATTGATAGATGAACAACCAGTGGAAGTGGCAGAAAAAGGGGTTCAGATAGATCTGCTACCTAGAATTCCACCTGTAGTCAGACCACCTAATACTGTGTCCTTAGAACAATACAATGCAGACATAGCTAGCTAGATGATTAGGTATGAGAAGCTTGCCACTAAAAATGAAAAGTTCAAATTAGAAGCAAAATAGCTAGAAGCCAAGGAAACAAAAATTCAGGCATTGAAAGAAAAGGTGTCTGATTTATGTCAAATTGTTGAATTTTTAGTCCAATTCAGATGACCAGCCAGATTTTATAGTCTTATTCTGAAGGAGAAATACCTCAGATGGCAGGTCATGAGGATTAGTTCAGATCTTCCATATAAATTGGACACCACTATAGATTTCTTGGAAGCATACTTTGACAGCCCTTTTGAGCAGAAAAATCTCCTATGTGAACTATTTTTACACAGTTTCTTTATTCCAAAAGAAGTAGAGTTTCATCCACAGATCTACATTGGAGATGTTCAATTGAGGGCATTCATGTCCACCTTGCAGAATCAGTTTTATTGGGACCAAGAAAAAAGGCATAATAAGGAGATTAAAACAAGAGCTGAATTGTTAGTCAGAGCAATTCAGCCAAATCACCCCATTATCACAAGACAACACTTCACCATGATGAACAGGGATGATGTGAAGCGAATGTACTTGACAAACTTGAGGGATTGTGTGAACAGATTCCACAATTTTTGTAATGACAATTTTGTGCCAGCATTATCAGTCTGTAGAAATAGATGGGTTGAACTTTCCATGTCTTTGTAGAAAAGAGAACCCATTTCCCCCATCAACTTAGAATGGTCCAAAAGAAGGGCAGAAGGAGTAATACAGTTGATTGAACTCATGCAACATAATTGGATAGGTCTCAGATTTAGGCCTCCAACCATCATCACTCCAGTCCCATTCTACTTTGAAGAAGATGCCCAACCTGATGAACAATTTGAATAATGGCTTAAGGACCTTCAGAAGAATAGGGGATTTTATACAGGCAAGAAGTTGTTCTACAGGTCATGGAATTTGACCATGGATATATGTGATTCCATAGCCCAACAGAATGCATGAGGACATGCATCAATATAAGTTGGGGGGAAAATGATGAGGCCTGGAAATGCCTCAATCATAACATGTTTTGAACATTGAAATTTCCTATAAACTCTTATGTTTAATCTAATATGCTAGTTAAGTTGATTCAATATGCTGTGTATTAACTATTTGCATGATGAATGTATCTGAAATACTATATTCTGATTTTTACAGCTTTTTGTATAAGTTTTATGTTGTTTTGTTATGACTTGCTAAAATGAGATATGCTTAGATTAATAACAACATTTCACTAATCATGTTTTGATATGTCTCAAGCATTCATTTTACCTAAATCTTGCAATAGTTCAAGGAAACTGTTCTTGTGCGACAAAAACTAGGTTTTCCCATGTAAATTCCAACCAACTGCCAATGAATGGCAAGGCATGGAATTCACATGTGGAAAGAGATGAAGACCATTGGAATCTGATCCTGAGAAGTAACCCACATGAGAAATGCAGAGGAAATCATTTAAGGAGCCCACATTTGTTCATTCCGAAGTCTCTTCGAAATGAACAGATATCTTCGAAATGAGAAAACACAATGTCTTCGAAATGAGTGGATCTTCGAAATGAGAACTGTAGTATCTTCGGAATGAGTGGATCTTCAGAATGAGAATTGTAGTGTCTTTAGAATGAGCGGATATTTGGAATGAGAACTATAGTATCTTCAAAATGAGCGGATCTTCGAAATGAGAATTGCAGTATCTTCGGAATGAGCCACTTATCTTCGGAATGAAAACAGAATGTGCTTTTTGACTTATTGACCGAATTTTGATGCTGGAAAAAGGGAAATAAATATTGAAAAGGGTAAAGGGAAATATCTCAGATCTGACTTTGCCATCCTTGCCGACCAAAGCCACCATTTATGGAAAGATCAAAGTGTGATCTTCTTCTAGGATAAAACCAAGAATTGTTGCAGCATAATAGGATTAGATCTTTTTGAGATATTCTCAGCTTGTTAGTAAATCTTAGGACATCTATAAATATGGCTCCCATTCAGGTTGAGCTAGTAGGTAGTAGAAGAAAGTAGTAGAGAGTAAGGGGAATAGAAGATAGAGAAATTAGTAATAGGTGATAATCAAAAAGTGACTGTTACAGTCCTGTAATAGTTTTCAGCAGCATTATTGTAATCATGTTTTTGAATCAATAAAAGTATACTATTTATATTTCATATTGCTTGTAAATGAGTGTGATTAAGATCTAAAGAGAGAGAGACTCATACCTTCTTTTGGACAAAGAGGTTGGCCACTTCCAGACCTAGGAGGAGGACTAACAATAGGTTTTTATTCTGATTTTGTTGTAGCAGAATGAGTTGTAGAACTTGTCCTTTCATTCCTTTGTAAACAACTAATGATATTTGCAATCTTAGTTTATTTTATGTTTTGTGATTAATGATTTGGTTGTAATCCCCACTTTCAGCAAAACTTTCAATTTATTGCAGACTTTCATTTCCAAAATTTACTATTTTTTGTAATTTCTTGCATTTTATGTTTTGCTATCAAACCCCTGCATAGAAGATTGACAACCTTCTATTATAGAGCCTTGACAGTTTCATTTCCATGTTAGAAGTAGATTTTCATTGCTACAAAAGTAAATAGATTTCCTTTCTACAATTAGAATCAGACTTTCAATTCTGCAACTGTTATTTCTGCAACATAATTAGGTCTCATTCTGCAATTGTAATTAGGACTTCATTTTTGCAGTTAATGATTAGTTTCCAATTTTGCAACTTAGATTAAGGTTTAATTCATGCAATTTAGAGATAGGAATGTCCTAAAACCCCCACACAATCGGTTTCACCAATAAGACCTGTTGCTCTAGATTGACCTAAGTTATAACCCTGTTTACCCCTTTTTCCGTAGATAGCCTTGTACACAGCCCTGGATTGACAAATTCATTGAGAATTAATGATGTGTATAATGACAACGCATTAGGAATACTAGAGGAAATGAAATGTCGAACAATAACTTTTCAAGCTTCAACTCCCCTCAGAGCCCTGATCACCCACTTAGCACATAGAGCAATACCTTGTCGTCTACAGTTCAGCAGATCCATTCTGCCAGAGTCTCTAGGAAGACAACAAATATCCCAAGAAAATTTATAAAATCCCTTTGTTTCAGAAGAATTATTCCAAAGAAAATCTCAAAAGAGTTTCTCAAGCTTCTTATTCATGGACTACCACCAAATTATAGACTAAGTATTTTGGCACTGCTACCAAACTCCAACTTCTACTTCATGGACTTCTACCAAACTTAAATTGCTACTCTATAGACCCCCTCATTTTTTAACACTAATAACAACTTGCTCTATGAATTTTTTTCTTCTTCTTTTACTATGATTAAACTACATACTGCTCTCTCTTTGTTTTTTTAAATAATTACCACTTTTAGAATGTTGGTAGACTACAAATTATCTACTTTGTTGAAGTTGTGGAACTATAAACTCTTGTTGAAGTTGTTGTTAATGGTTGTATGACACTTCTATGAAAATACTGGCAACAAACTGGGCCCAAAAATTTGGCTTCCTATTAGCTTAAGGTAAATCTCACTAGCCACAAAGGTTGTCTAAGTGAATACCACTCTCTGATTTCCAACAATATTTCCCAAAGGAATAATTATTGAGAAACTAGCCATGGTTTTACCTCTAAACAACAACTCTTTGTATACTCTCATAGGGTAAAAATACTACTAATAGGATGTGGGACCATTGAACCTTTTCACTGGAAACACACTTAAACCAATTACTCTGGGGTTCCTGGGGTACTCCTCATAATGAGTTTTATGGTAATTATTGGCCTAAGTACTTCACCCAATTAAGTGGTTGGGACTTACACCCAATCCTATAGAGGTTATTAGTCTAATGCAGGTGCTTATTAAGCACCAAAAATTTTACAGTTTAACTCAATCTTGAAATGTCCTCTAGTACTAAAGCTTCTACAACGAAACACGACCCTAAAAAACGCTCTGATACCACTTATTATGAACCTATTTTTATTATTATAGAAAAATCACTCACATTTAATAAAATAATGTCATTCATCCACAAATACTAAGCACAATAATAATTTCACAATAAACATTGATATAGATTCAAAACTACAATGTGTTCAATTTAATATTCAAACCCTTGAGGTAGGGCAACACCGTACAATACTCCTTATTGGAAGGAAGCCACTCCTTAAAATATCTCAACTTGAGATAAATTATAATATTATTCTCTCCATATCCTCCCCATGATTCTTTGCCTCTATTTATAATTCCTAATTACCCACCACTTCCATTTATTAATGCATATGGGATAATTACATCTAATATAATATTATAATATTTATACACTATTATAATATTAAATACTTATCTTTGGTACCTAACAATTCAACTTGACCAAATCCACTTCTAGTGGTTTCTAGTTTATATTATTTACCTTCTCTTTATTTCTCTTGTACCCAACATCATATTTCCATTTGATGACTTGACTACATCTATCAAGGATCTCTACTTCAAGATTAGGGAATGGGCAAGTTGATAGAGTCAGTTTAGACTCATCTATGGCTAAACAAATCTTCATTACATTAACTATAAACTACTTCTCTTTTCTTTACATATTATTATATTCCTTTCTAGCCATACAGTTCAAAGTATTGTATCTTTTGATATATCTTAGACTATTTGTAAATCCATTGCTTTAACCATTCTTCAATTTTGATATTCATCACTATGCATTTACCAAACATATTAAGAATTCATTGCCATAGTTTCTAGGTTATTGAATAGTGTTCCAAGAGATGGTCTATGCTCTTCTCCTCTTTTTTACATAGAACAAACTGTGAGAGGCCATAAAAACCCCTTTTCAAAAGGTTATCCTAGGATAAAATTTCTTCTATGACCTACTAGCCAAAGAAACATTAACTTTAGGAATGCTCGGGCTATCCCAAATATCTCTTCATATTCTTGTGATATTCCTATTTTGGTGGTGATTTATATTATATCCACTTTTTGTTGTGTATTCTCTTGGGCTATTCAACTCCTAAGTCAGCTTATCCTTGACTCCCATCAAAATAATCATTATTTTTATCTTTTTGGTCAATTACCTACTAGCATCAATTTCTTGTATACTTGTAAAAAATATTCTTTCCATTTGTATCTTCCTTCTTGATCCTTGTAAATATTGTTTGAAACCCTATCACTATATTTACCTTGAAGTAATCTCATCCATGGTTTTAAAATTAGATCTATATTAAGTGGTTTTTTATCACACCAAGTATCCATCCAGATAGAATTTTTCTCCAATTTCCACCACCCATATTAGACATTTAATCACTAGAACAATTATTTTTTTAAACTATTCCATAATATAGAACCATATGGTAATGAGAAAGCAATAAATATTAAGCTTGAATATTTGGGCTCAATGTACTTAGAAGAATTTATGCTCCCATTGTTTTTTACTCTTTGTACAAACTCCAAATTACTATTCCTCTAAGAGCTAAGTTTGCATTTGTAAGAACTCTTAAACCAAGACCTCCCCTAGTTTTATCATCACACATCTTGTTGCATTTCACCAAAGAAATGTTTCTTTTATCATGTAATCCTGACCACAAAAATGATAACATAATATAGATTAAACCTTTTCTATTGATTTTGGTAGTGTATACAAGGACATAATAAGTTGAAATGGCTTATTAGCTACACTCTTCTTGTTAAAGATAACCATCTACCTTTCCATGTTGGTAGTTTACTATGAACTTTATTTATAATTGGATTCCACAATTCTATCCTCATTCTTCCCTCAAATAAGAGAATCCCTAGATAGGTTGTTGGTAAATTTTTCTTCTCCATTTAAAGTAACATGCACATCCCTACTTTGTTCTAGTTGGAGTGTTTAAGAAGTAAATTTTAGATTTTATCTTATTAACTTTATACCCTAAAACTATTTCATATTCCTTTAATAAGTTATTCAAATATCTAGCCTCACTTATCTCTACCCTCCCAAAGAGGGCTATATCACATATAGATTTTTGATGGGTGATGTTGTTGATGTTATTACTAGAATTAAGTCTACTTATTAGCCCATATTTGTTAGCCTTCTTCAAGTTCCTACGTACTACCCCTGCCATAATAATGAACATATATGGTGATAAAGGATCTCCCTATCTAAGACCTATCTTGGTTTTAAAATATTTTGTTACTAACCCATTAACCAACACTAAATATGATATTATAGAGACAAGATTTAACACATCTAACCCATTTCTTCCTAATTTCAAACTTTTGTAAAACTACAAAAAGCAAATCTCATTTAACCCTATCATAGGCTTTACTTATATCAAGTTTTAAGATCATTGCTCTCTTTTCTTGAACTTGCTAAATGCATAACTTCATGAGCTACTTGGTCTTATCCAAAATCTATCTTTCTTTCACAAATCCTCCTTGCTCTTCTAAAATAAATTTTGTCTAACATTGGTCTTAACCAATTTTTCATCACTTTGGAGATTGTCTTGTATGCCATATTATATAAGTGTATAAGCCTAAATGAATTAAACAATTCAGAATTAGGGTAAGATATGTTGCATTTATTTTATAAGGTATGTACTATTTTACCCTAGATTGTTCCATTACCACCAATAAAGAATCCTTTACTGTGTCCCAATTATGCTAATAGAATGTTGTAGAAAGCTCATCCAGACCTAAGGATTTATCCTTATCAAAAGAGAAAAGAGCTAAATGAACTTCTTCTAAAGTAATAGGCTCTATTAGTTTCCTATTATATTCATCTATTATAACTTAAGGTACTTATAGTAGTTTATAATTAAGAACTTCAAACTCCTCCAATCCTAGAATATTCTAGTAAAATAAAATCATGTCTCCTTTCTGATTTCACTCTGGTCTTCAATTCAAACCTTAAAAATATATTAAATTTATATATGATATTTTTATATTTTATGTTGTTTTAATAATATAATTATAATTTAATTTATTGAATATTACCCTTAAATGGTATAAAGTTCAATCAATTGTTTTTTTTTAACTTTTAAGGAAGAAACTTAAGTTAGAATCTTAAGTAATATATGTATAATTGTTAAGCAACGGTATCAAGTTTGAATATTACTAAGTGATATATGCATAATTATCAAATAATTGTCTAATACCACTAAGTCGTTATGATGTAATAAGGGTGGATCCATCTCAATCTCATATAACCAATTTAAAAATAATAGTAATTGGTAGGGATGAGGAGGATAAATATCTTGGGGTTATGGGAGTCTTGGAATCTACACGGTGAAGGATCAATATGAAAATATCCTTTTGAAACCTCCTCATGCTTATTAGGTTGAGAGGTTGAGGATTAGGAAACATTTTGGCAGTCCAAGGGTTGACTGAAGGTAAACTTCTTTGCTTGCCAATTCATGCACAATGAAAGTCTTACCTTTGATAATCTAATATGAAGGGGAATTTTTGACCCATCTCGGTGTGTTTTATATTATAAAACTGAGGAAACATTTGAACACCTAATATTTGAGTGTTTTTTCATGTACCAGATATACGAGAGATGGCTTTTAGAAGATAAAATGAGTCAATGATGATTTGAACTAGATGAATATTTGGGAAGCTAGAATATGGGTAAATTTAAGTCTAAAGCTCTTTTTATCAGGTGGAATATTGGATTAGACTTTATGTGATGGCCATTATGGCTAGAAAGAAATGATAATAATTATAGAAATATTCTCATACTTGGATGGCATCTAGCAAGTCATTTTGAGAAAACTCATAGAAACTATGGTAGTGTATACTAAAGAGAAAACTTAGGCTAATATAAGGAAAATGGAGAAGAAAGTTATAATGTATAAGGGGCAAGGTAGATTTAGTTGGAAAATACACCTAAAAGGGTTGATTAAAATTAATACTGATGGAGTTGCAAAAGGCAATTTGATTAGAGTTGGAATTGTAATCGTCTATAGGAATCATGTTTAGACAATTCTCTATTGGAAGTAGTAGGGTCTAGGTAAGACCATGAATAATGTAGCAAAAGCATTAACTATCAAAATTGCTTCTATTTGGGCAGCAAGATAAGATTATAGAAGGATAATCATAAAATAATATTCTCAAATCTTGGTAGGAGCTCTATATTGCATGAGAAACTTTGCTTTGGAGACGTGGAGGTTGAGGATTCTTGGCACCCAAATTAAGGAGTTGTTGATGGAATTGGATGATGTGATCTCAATTTATGTGGGTAGAGATATGGATATAATGGTATACTTCCTAGCTAAGGTGTGTACCAATAAGGGGGTAGGGGTTCAATGACATAATGACATGGCTATTGAGGATGAGATGATTGGACATGTTAGTGAGTAAATCCAATATTTTGCTAATTTGGACAACCAATACAAATATATGGTTCAGGATATTTGGCTCCAATGCAAATATCCTTTTACTATTGTAACCAAAAGTAGTTAGTAGGATCTTGGCTTTAGATTTATGGAGGTTTTTAAAAAATTTAAAAAGAGGTAGTAGGTGCTCTTGTTGGCTAAGGCTACAAGGAATCTCATCCCAACTTGTAAATAATAATGTTTTAATTAATTTTTCAAAATAAATAAATAAATTTACATAAAGTGTGTCACCTTAATATGATTCAATATGATACATATGTTAGAGTTACATAATAGCTATCAACATAACATTGTATCCATACATGAAACTTTATATGGAGAGTGAATGAAAAGATTCCTTCCACACAAATTGCTCTCATAATAAAAATAATAAAATATCCAAAGTTATACATCTAAACTAGGGGCAAGCGAAGATATATATTTCCTTGCTAATCCATCATAACATATTATTAACATATGTCAACTTCTAAAAGAAAACGTTTTCACTCATACTCTAGTGATAGTGATAAAGGCTAAAGTACCACATTCATTATTTCTATATATGAAGACTAATAAATTATTTAAAAATAAATTTACTATTCAATTATTATTTGTATCATTATATTTTTTTTTGTGGAAAACACCCTTTTTGATGTGCCACTTTTGGGTAAGTCCCAAGGAGAAAGGCGTATTTATTCAACTAAAATCACTCAGGAATTGCACCTGGCCTACGCCCTTCAGCACACTCAAAGAGCATGCCTAGCCTAAAGTAAATCAACCAATAAGCCATGCATGTACCAACTAGAAAGGTAAAAAAAAAAATTAATCAAGGCTTATGAAGATTGCAATAGTCATAAGGCTTTCTCCAACCTGCTTTTACCTTGACTAGTGCTAGAAACACCCTCATTATCTTTATTGATTACAAAAATAATTCTATGCTTGGAACCCATAGGATCATCCATATTAGCAAATTGGCTGATCCAGGTGATCTCTCTCAGACCTCTATCCACTTCCCATTTTTTATAAATAAAACACATCGAAAAACTAAATTGATGGAAAAAATAGATTACATCTTTGGTATTTTTAGGCCAAAAGGCCTTTTAGCCAAGATTCAATAGAGGAAACATGATAATGGTCTTTCTGAGCTGGGGAACTAAAATACCCTGACTAAACCAACGAGAAGCTAATACAAAGTAAAAGGAAACTAGGTACCTCTAGAACTAGGGCAATCCAAAGAAAGGATAAGTAGAATAGCATCCCTGATTTACGAAGCCCACCATCTAGGAGGGTGGACACAACAAGTAAGCTCACATTTTTCTAACGTCCAATTAGATAAAGCATTAGAAATATTGTTATGTTCTCTAACCATATGATTGTATACCACTTTTAAAAAACCCATCTGGATTAATTGAATCTTCATAACAATTCTTCTTATTCTCTAATCAACCTTATAATTCTTAGGAGTCTTCAATAAATTAATCATGACTTAGGAGTTGGATTAAAACATCACCTTTTCACATACAAACTTAGTAGCCTCTCAAAGGCCTCTAAGGATACCATACCCCTCAACAAGGTTATTGGAAAGGATACCCAAATTCTTAGCAAATTTTAAAATTAGGGTACCATCTAAAATTCAACCGATTTCTCCTACACTAGCTTTTATAGGGTTCTCTTAGAGGCTCCATCTATATTGAATGTTTTAAAATCCTTAGGAGGAGGTTTCCAATTCCTTATTCTATCCAAATTTCAGTTACTCACATTTTCTTTAAGTTGGTTGCCAATAGTAGAGTGAATCTTCAATCTTTGCATTACTTGATCCCATCATTGGTGGGAGTCTTGGGGGTGATTAAGGAGTTGTTGGACCAATTTAGCTAAGTTTTCAATGATATTTTTCCAAATAAAATGAATATCCTTTCTCTGATATTTAAAAATATGGTTGTTTCTTTCCTTTTAGATATATCAAGGTAGGATGTTTTTTCCCATCCAAACTAATTGCCTAAAAAATTGATCAACAACCTCCTGTTCAAGACAATCCCTCCATAGTTATTCAAGAGTAGAAAAATTGAACCATTGTAAACTAAGTAAGATAGAAATTATCCTCCATAGATCAAAGGCTAAGGGACACTTAATAAAAATTGGCTAAGAATTTTCATATTATTTTCACACATTTCACATCTAAGCAGGTCATGAAAGCCACATTTCATAAGTTTCTCACTAGTGAGCAAGCCAAATAAAAACCATCACCTTAGACCAGAAATTTTGAGCCCACAAATGTGTAAATATGTCATAGGACTAGTTGGGATTATTGTGGCATAAGGTCAAATAACCTTGAGAAACAATATACTCACCCTTAGTAGTGTTGTTCCATCCAAAATAGTCCTTATCATGGGACCAAGAGAGAGATCTCATATGAAGGGTGTGTTGGATATCTTTCCTTTACCTTTCTAGAATTTGAATAGGCTAGTCCTCAACAGGGATCCAATATCTACCAAACTCTAAATTACCAATTTGGTACCGATAGTAATTAGCTACTTTTATCTAGTTAGCTTAGTGTAGCCCCTCCATCTAAGGTCTCCAATTAGAGAATTGAGTTATCAAAGGTTGGTGATCATCACAAGAATATGTTCAAAATTTCACATGTTAACCATTATGATTATATGAATAATCTAAAATAACTTCTTCTTTATCAAATCCTCACTAGTCCTAATAACTACCAAAATGGAAGAACCTCTGGTAGGCAATTGATAATGAACAATGTCTTTAGGACTTTTATTTTTAGCATATTTAGCACGAATATTTTTGGCCCATGGAGCATTAAGGTTATTCAAAATCCTCCAATACAAATTTGTAGTTAAAGCATTATTTTTTTAAAAGCAGATAAAAATCCTAACCACCCTTCATGCTTAGGAAGGCATAAAGTATCCCATTTCACCAAGGCCCATTTTCTTTTCTCCTTAGTACCACTCTAGAGGAATCAATGATTGATTTGATCTAGTTCTTGAAGAACTACCTTTGGGATATTCAACATAGCATAAACATAAATAGATATATCTTGAAGGACTGATTTTATAAAGTTAATGTTACCCCCAAATGAAAGCCACCTATTGGTTCACTTTATAGTTTTATCCTTTACTTTTTCTAATAACCAATTCCAATATTTTTTTTATCTTTAGATATTGATAGGAATGCCAAAATAAGTGATCGAAAGAGATGTCTTCTTATATCTTACCTAGGAGAGCACTGAAATAAAATGGCATTTGATTTATCTTCATTGATCAATTGTCCTATAGCAATAGAGAAACAACTAATGATTTACTTAATTCTATAGGCTTCCTTAGTTATAGCTTTACCTAATAGAGTAAATTCATCAACAAACTAAAGATGAGATATAGGCCTAGCTACATGAGCAATGGAAACTCCCTCAATGGTTTTGTTTCTCTATTTTTGATCATAGTCCTACCCAAGCTTTTAGTAAGAATGATGAATAAATAAGGGGAGAGGAGGTCACCCTGCCTAATACCTCTAGAAGCTAAGAACAATTATGAGAGGAAACCATTTATAAGAAATGGGTAGGATAATGAAGAGATACATCCCAAAATCCAATTTGTCCAATCCTGAGAGAAGCAAAATTGCCTCATTACTTTGACAAGGAAGTGTCAATCCACTTTGTCATAAGCTTTGGATAAGTCTAAATAGATTAACATAGACGGAAATTTATATGCTTCCATGGAATGGATGGAACTATCCTATCCATAATTTGTCACCCTTCTACATAACCTCCTTTTTTAGGGGAGATAATCTTAGGCAAAAGTGGTTTCAACCTCTCTACCATGATCTTGGTAATGATTTTGAGAAGAACATTACATAAAGTCATTGATCTAAAAGTTGAGATATGTTCTGCATCTTGAGCCTTTGGAACCAAAGCTTAAGAATTTTTATTGATTACCTTCAAAATTTATTTGGCCTTCTTGGCTTCTTCCACCACCTCTAATAAATCAACATGAATAATATCCCAAAATTCTTGGTAAAATTTGATGGTAAATCCATCAAGCCCTGGGGTATTCCCTTTTTGCATTTAAAAAAATATTTGTTGAAGCTCATTAATAATAACTACAACAATCAAAATAGATTTCTCCTCAAAAGTGATAAGAGTAGGGATCGCTTGAAGGATATTCTATTAAGAACCTGATTAAAGAGATGCAACAATGAACAATTTGGAAAAGTAGTTGACCGCAATAGACTTCATGCCATCCCAAGTGTGGACAGAGTCTCCACAATCTAATTTTAGGAAAGAAATAAAGTTGTGTAATCTATGGGCTAGAAGAGATTTGTGGAAGAATTTTGTGTTGCAGTCTCTTTTGAGCAATTGTATCCTAGATTTTTGCTTCCATAAGAGCTATTCTCTTTTTTCCCATTCCTCCAACTATGCTATGATTCTAATTTCATCTCTTTGCTTTTAGAATATGCATGAATGCCTTACACCCAAAATTCCTAAGATGATAAATGAAGGGCTTTCTACCAATCCATTCTTCTTGTGGAGTCATTCCCTTAAGAGCTTTTGTGGGTGCTCTATTCAAAAGGTATGTTGTTGTATTGATAGCTTCTGCCCAATACTGTTGTTCAAGATGTGCCCTTGTAATCATACAACGAACCATTTCCATGATGGAATGATTCCTCCTCTTAGAAACTCCATTTTTCTATGGATTATAGGCTGTAGTAAGTTGCCTCTTGATCCCATATGTAGTAAGAAATGTGGAAAACTCTTTGGAGGTATATTCCCCCTCGATATGAGCGAAGGGTCTTAATGGAACATCCTGATTACTTCTCAACACTTTTCTTGATCTAATGAATATGCAAAAAAATCTCTAACTTCATTTGTAGAAAGAAAACCCACATCTTCTGTGAGTAGTCATCAACGAATAACTAAAAATACCTCTTTTCCCCATAACTGTTAGGAATAAGACTGCACAGACCGATGCGTACTAGCTCGAATGGTTTGTTGACTCACGAAGAGCTCAAATAAAATGGTACTTAGTGTTGCTTCCCTGCTAAGAAATCTGAGCAAACTGGAAAAGTGGATCAAAATTTGGGAAGACCCAAGGTTATGCATAGCGGCGAAAATTCACCATTTGGATGAAAAGTAGCATTTTTGAAAAATCAAATTTGTGAAATTTGGTGGTCATGAACGTCGGCCATTTAGCTGAAAATTTTTGGTACAAATAAATTTTGGGTGCCGATTCGTTGTGTTTTGATAAGAGTATCATGGTTATTTTGAAAAATTTGCAAGCAATCCCCTCCTAAATAGAGTACCCTTTTCTCCCTAAAATTTTAAAATTTCTAAATTATCCCGCCCAAATTGCCAAGTATACCTCTATATATAACTAACACCCCATCAATACTTTTTCATTTCTAGACCCTATTCTACACTAAACAGATATCCCAACCTAGTTTTGCACTAGATCAAACCCATTTCTGCACTAAATAAGATTAGAACTAATTTTGCACCAGATCGGACCCTATTTTGCATCCAAATGGACTACCGGACCTTGTTCTGCACAAGACCAATATCTGAACCTTGTTATGCATCTAGATGGACTACCGAACCCTATTTTATATTTGATCGATATTCGAACCTTGTTTTGCATCCGATTCGAACCCTGTTTTGCATCTGATCGATATTCGAACCCTGTTTTGCATCTGAACAAACTATCGGACCCTATTTTGCATCCGATAGATATCCAGACCTTATTTTGGATATGGTAGATATTCAGACCCTATTTTGCATCCGATCTATATCCAAACCCTATTTTGCATTTGTTCGATATCCAAACCCTATTTTTCATCCAAACGGGCTATCGAACACTGTTTTGCATCCGATAAATATTTGGACCCTGTTTTGGATCCAAAAAATATCCAAACCCTATTTTACATCCGATCGATATTAGGACCCAATTTTACATCTAGTTGGACTATTGGACCCTGTTTTACAGAGGGAACCCCGATGATGACAATAGTATGGGGGTTGATGCACCCCCTACACCCCTTGTCCTTTGTGGAGTGGGTCCAAGTGCGACTGAAAACAAGACCTCCAAATTAGAGAGAATCAGGCTCCACAACCAATACCATGTTCTATACCTAGTTTGAGATCGAACATTTTTCTACACCTGGTTCAAGGTTGAACCATTTTTTGCACCAACCCATGGTTGGATCTCGTTTTCCACTTGGTCCGACCATAACTTTCAAATTTGCCAATATTTTATGATTTTTGTTGAAAAATAAGGTAATTCACCATGTCCTCCTACATAAATTTAGCCAAGATTCGCCAGGGTTTCGTAATGAATTCGCTATTTTTTTACAAGTAAATTTTAGGTCTGACCCCTTATACATAACCCTGGGAAGACCTTTCACCATTTCATATTTACTCAACTCAAGTAAATATCCTGAACTTAGATGGCCATATATTTTGTGCCAAAGAGAAGTGGCCTCTTTTGTGTTTATTGACATGGCAATATGAGGTGTAGAAATTGCATCTAAAGCAAACAAACCATGCTTGTAGGAAGATTTTGCTATATTTTTTCCCTTCCTTGTGATGAAGCAATGCTTCTTTCCATCCTCAACTCTAAAATCAACCACCATGTTTTTATCCAAGATTTGAGGTACTGACAACAAATTGTTTGCCAATCCTGGAACATAAAGGACTTTCTCAATCTGACATTTTATATCTGGAAGAGTGATTGAAACATTTCCTTCACCCTGGACTCTGTAGGTCTTATCATCAGTTATGGTAACTAGTTTGCCTTAGCCTCAAATGTCTCAAACCATGATTTATCACCAGTAATGTGTTTACTGGCTTTGGAATCAATATACCACATAGGATCCTTTTGCTGAGAATCTGTGTGAGTAATGAGCACCTTGTGTGCACTCTTAGAATTTGATTTTGATTCCTCATAAGCAACATGTCTCTTTGGTTGCTTATTCTTCTTTTGTAGTTTATATTTGCCCTTTTTCTTTTGACCTTGGTCATGTGGTTGTTTATTTTTGAACCAACACCTATTGGTATCAAGGTTTTCCATATCACAAATTTTTCAATACTTCCTTTGTCCTAGCTGAGGTTGTTTACCTTTGAAACCTTTGGAAGAAGATACCCTTCTAAAAGTTACCCTATTTTTTTAAACCCTGTTTTGAGTAAAGTGCATTATCTGTCCCTTCATATCTTTGAAGTTTATTTGCCTCCTAATTTTGAAGTAAATTTACCATATCCACAAAAGTAACTTATCTCATGGGTACTTGAAGGGATGTTATCAACACCTTGTAAGAATCTACCAAAGCTCTCAAAATGACTAAAGTCGAGCTTATCCTCTACTGTTTATCCCAAAGCATTCAACTTGGACTTCAATTCTGCTACTCTACATAGGAATAATTCTATTGACTCATCGAACTTCATACTGAGAGTATGAAGTTGGGATTGAAGGTTAAGAATGGTGGAATGATTCTTCCCTTAATATATGGTAACTAATGCATCCCGAGAATCTTTACCATTTTTAGCATCACAAATGTGAGGTTGTACTTGATCAATAGTAGCAAGCAAGATAAGCATGAGGGATATTATATCCTCTTTATCATATGCTTCCTAATTTGTACCTGCTGTAGTAGGATGTTTTGTAGTGCCAGTCACTACACTCCATAAATATTCAACCTATAGAATGGCTCTCATTTTGGTTTTCCATGGGGTAAAATTTGAACCTTTAAGCAACTATGTATCTAAAAGATATTTTTGTATAGTTTCCATTATGAAGGTTCCTTATATCACCAAAATGCTCTCTCTTTCGATATACCACAAATAAGTACTGAACACTAAAATTGATGGCACCTGCCTAAAAATCCTTTCGAAAAAAGGATGATTAATTGGAGGAAATTAAGCCAAGCAATAGTAATGAATTAGGGTATATGATGGAGTGAATATCAAAATAAATTTGGCTTTTCATTATTTCTCCCCGATGATTTATAGAGAACAATAGCTCAGAAATCATTGTTGCAACTATATTAGGCGTTAGATACAATAACCCAAAGAACAACAACTTTACCTGTAAGTGTGGGCCAAAGGTACCATAAATATTGAACGCTACTATGTAATAAATTGCACAAAAGGTTTTAAAATTTGGGGTCTTATGTGCTTTTGAATTTTAACTTATGATGTAAGTGCAAAAAATTGGAAACTAAATGCAACATACAATCAAAAGTGCCCATAAATTTTAAAGCATAGGTGTCAAATTCCACCAAAAATGCACCTATTTTCACAATGCCAATTTTAAGGTGTGGAATGCAATCGAAAATGCACATTTTCACAATAATTTTTGCAAGAAATTTTGTTTTGTGTTTGCAAAAATTAATATTCACAATTCTCCCCCTTGTGTTATAATTTTGCAAAAAGGAATATAGTTTTATCCCCCATTTTGTTTGCAAAATAAACAAGTCATGGTGGAATTTTGAGATCCCCTTTCAGGTTGAAAAAAAAATGTGCAATTTTATTTTTTTAGAATCCCTCCTAGTGACAAAAAAATGCACTATTTGTCTTTGTATTTTGCAAAAAATGGTGTCCCTTTTTCTTTGTTTTTGTTTTTAAAAATAAATTAGGCAAAGTATGTGAAAAAAATACCTTTGAAAGTGTTTTTTCATCAAAAAGGAGTGTTTTCCTACGCACGGGGTTTGATCCCCCAAACTCCCGCATAGTATATTAGCTCCTGTTGATGCTACCAATCAGGCTACAGTGCTTGCTAGAATAAGCAGTGAGGGACATGCAATATATTTCCTTCTGCTCTGTTTGTCATAAGAACATTTTTTTTGGGACTTTAGTCGCACATGCATCCCAATGAGACTTTGTGGAGTGTTTAAAAATAAATTTTCTCACCTAAGCCTTTGACTGCCTATGGGAAATTAGGGAGGTAATTAATGGGATTTTTCCATTGATAACAACAAATGATATGCCTTCATGTGTTCGCTAATGAGAGGATGCCATGTTAGCCACCATTGGAAATCATGCTATGTCAGCACTTCACCTAGTCAGCTTGCCACATCAGCACTTCACGACCATGACAACACTCACATCAGCTAACTACCACTTCAGCAGTACTTAGATCCCACCACATGTTCACCTCATTCCATGTGTAGGTTATCATTGGTGATCAGATGGTAGATTGCATCTAATGATTCTGATCGATTCGATTATGAGTGATCAGTATTATGGTTAGGAGTCTAAATGTCCGCTCATCAGAGTTTTTAGGTCTTTTTTGGTCTAGTGGTCCAGTCAGTCGAGCGTTATCTAGTGGTCCAGTTTGGTCTAATCGATCGAGCACTTTCTAGTTTGGTCCAATTGGTTGAGCGTTGTCTAGTCTAGTCTAGTCGATCGATCGATCAAGAGTTCTCCTCGGGATCTAATCCACGGGTCTCGCTTCTCAAGATTCATGCCAAGGGTTTCTAAAGACCGCCAAATCATCAACCATGCCCAACACCTTCGTCGCTCTGATACCATGAAGGAAAGGTAAGCATTAGCAATTGTATTGAAAGAGATTCAATATATAATACATGCCCATGCCCTAATGAACTTATGGTTTGAATAACTGAACAATATCCCTAACCACCTAGAGATGCATGCAAAATATATATTCGCTTAACAATAATAAATGTTGTTAAGCGAAATACAATATAATGTAAGAATGTAATCTATGCTAACACCATCTAAATGGATTTGTTCATTCAACTCTTCAATTTAAGCAATCACTTATTATTTCTTCTACCTAATGTCTCTAAATTCCTTCCAATTCCAAATCTTGATTTTGGATTTAACGTATTGTAACCTTTTGGTGAAATATAACATCTTAATTCCATAGCTTGGTTTACCTTCCTACCACCATTGTTGCACTTGGGTTCTAAAGGAAATATCTCTGAGCCACATTAACTGAAATTAAAAGGGTAAGAAAGTAACCTTGGTTTTCCACATTTCAACCATGACTAGCCAATGATCTGAACCAATATTTTTAAGATTTTTCACCTTAGGGATGTGTCTATGGATTAAGAAATTATCAAAGAACAAGAACCTATCCAATCTATCCATAATAAAATATGAACCTTGGCTTCCTTTAGACTAAGTCATGAGGCTATTATTTTGTTGGATGCCCACAAGGTAAAGATTTGTAATATATTCACTCATGATGTTTGAGCTCCCATCCATATTCCTATTTCCCTCTCTTCTCATCGAAAGAGAGGATGGTAAAGAAATATCCTTCGATCAAGACCCAAGATTCAAAAAAAGGGAGATAATATAATTTATATCAGTCCATTTTCTTTGCTTTTCCTCCAAAGTAGTCAAAGAGTAAACATTCAAGTAGAGCATAATTTGGTTAGATTATCTACTTTGTGCAACCACAACCAAGATATCCTAGCTACCAATCATATGGTGAATAACAATTTCTTTTCGGTCTCAGAGGTAAGCATTGTCACCATAAGCATCTTGGTATCTAAGGGAAGCCACTTTTCTAGCTGGATAAAGTTTACTTGCAATTGACTCCATTTTCTCTTTTGACACCTTCATTTCCTGAAGGAAAACTAGATGTGGTTGGTTTGTCTAAATTATTTTGTTTTGAAAGACTCCTTTTGACTCCTCTAATATTCCAAGTGATGATCTTCATTAATAACAGAGCTATATATGTTGGTAAGGGCATTATTCTTCCCTTCCTCTACAATATTTTAAACTTCTTTTAACATAAGATGTTGATTAGTCTTGTGCCCTACCTTTTGGTTAGTGTCCATCTTTTTTTACCTATTTCTTGTATTACCCTAATTAAATCTGGGATAAATTCTAACCTTGAAGTATGTGTATACAAAAATAAAACATTATTGGAAGGTTCAACAAATTCTATCTTGGGATCTAATTATTTGAAGTTTTAGCATTTAAAATACTATTCTTCTTGTATATGTTTTCTTCCTTATTTTTTTGTTGAAAACCTTTGATTTGTTGGTTTATCTCTAAGTCCTTCCTTGTATATTTAAAATGCATATCTAATATTTTTGTCTCCATTTTTTCCTCTTCCTCACTGAGGAGGGTATTTGTGGAAAGAATTCCAAACATATTAGTTGACAACATCACTTGATCCTTCATAACTAGTTTTTTAGTATTCGTCTTCTTAGGCATTTGGAAACCTACTAAGTTTGTGTTCTCTTTCTTTTGATCTAGAATCTTATTTGGACAAACACTAGCTAAATGACCATATTCATGGTATATTTTACAATGAAAAGTAATGTTCTCATAGTCCACCACCTACTCCCAAGTATCCTCCCCAAATTGTAATGAGATATTTTCTAGGAGTTTTTTGAAATCTATTAAGACACAAATTCGAGCATAAATAACGTGTTCAACTTTGTGTGTATAGTCATCAGTCATCATGAAAATTATAAGGAATTTTTCAATTGTAGAATATACAACTAAATGCTAGAATTTAATTGCAAAGCTAAAGAGTCTAACCCACACAGGTATTGTAGAAGGCATCTCTTCTTCGAATTATTATTTACTATGCCAAGACTTCATGAAAAGTCTTGCCCTTCCAAAGAACTAGGGGCCTCCTTGAAATATTTTCTCTATCTTCATCATTAGAAAAAATAAAAATAAAATAACTGTTGGGATAAATAGCTATTTGTGTCTCACCTTTTGTTTTCTAGTGTTCTGCAACCGATACTTTGAATGAAGATAGACTTTAACAAAAACCCAAGAAATGGAAAATCAATCCTCTTCTCTCCAAATTTTCTATGCCATATTGAATGTCACCCATTTTTAGCTTAATTATTAGGGTTCCATTAGTTGCTCTTAGACATCCTACCTCAATTTTTTTGGGATCAATCTTAGGTATTCTTAGAGGTCTAACAAAAGCCTTAAGATTAATATTAGCACTAGTTTGGGACTATCCACCACGAAGAGCATCCTTAAAATTTATTTTTGGAGTTGAATCCCCGAAATCCTTACCCTTGAAAGGGGTTTCCATAGTGGATCTATTTTGGGGGTGTTCCTTAGCATGGAGATTGCTTGAGTTTTAAACCATTTTTTTGGAGGCTTCTCTTATTTAGTCTACAAATTGAAACTTATTGTTAAGTCTCTTTAATCGATGCCTTGGACACTAAGGAAAGATGTGATTTTCACTTTTTACTTAGGTAGAAAATTTGAAGCAGTTTTCCATCAAGTTTGTAGCACGAAGATTTGCTGAATAACATATTCCTAACCCATTACAGGTCTTCTACAACATATTATGTGTTTATCTTGAGTAGAAACAAAAATATGAGTTAGCCACTAGCGTCTAGATGCCTTGAAATACAACCTTTCTCATCACGTGTGCTTGACCCATGGATGAAACCATCACTCAATCGCTTTCAAAACCCTAGCTCATTTTCTATCTAATTGTACAAGAAGAAATGATCAGTAAAAAACGCGTTAGAGTTTCTATATCATTATACATTTTAGTTTCTAATATAGATTTATTGTAATATTTTTATATAATACAATTTTTTTTAATATACATCTAATGATTATATTATGGGAGAATGATCTGAATTTTAAAAGGAAGGAAAAAATATCATTTTTTTAAATTGTGATATGAGCTCTTTTATATCATTACTTGCATTAGCCTACATCTTTAAAATTGGACTTTAAATATAAACTTATTATAAACTAAATTAATTGACATACATGATTGAATAAAATAAATTTAAGGGAATTGTCCAACATTTTTTACATTGTTCTTTATATTTCCATAATTTTTACAAGTACATTAATTATAAATGGAACATAATAAAAAATATAATCATTATAAATATTGAACACATTAATACATAGTGACCTAAACAATAATATAAAGAAAATATCTAAAAGTAAGTATATACAATAATATAAAGAAAATGTCTAAATGTAAGTATATGATAATGATTTGTTTTTCAATAATACATAATGATATAAGAAATGATGCAAAACAATAATATAAAGAAAATGTCTAAAGATAAATACATGATAATGATTGTTTTATCATTAATACATGATTATGTAAACAATGATGGAAAAAAATAATCCTTTAATCATCTAAAAATCAATTGTATATTATATTTTTAAAATTATAAAATATTTATATGATAAATCTTAATCATTTTATTTAATTTATATTAAAATTCATTAATTTGTATATATATTTAAAATTCATTAATTTGTATATATAAATACATGATAATGATTGTTTTATCATTAATACATGATTATGTAAACAATGATGGAAAAAAATAATCCTTTAATCATCTAAAACTCAATTGTATATTATATTTTTAAAACTATAAAATACTTTTATAATAAATCTTAATCATTTTATTTAATTTATATTAAAATTCATTAATTTGTATATATATTTAAAAAACACCTCTTAATTAATATATAAACATGTCTTTATTTTAAAGAACTTGTATGCTTTACTAATTTTATATCTTATAATTATTATTTAAAATTTATTTATAAAAAAATTAACCTAAACTTAAGTATTTGAAACAATTTTTTTTTTTAATTTAGCGAAAAACCCTTGCGGTGCCACCTTGGACTGAGAAACCACGGGGTTCTACACCGTTAAAATCACTAGGAGTTGCGCCCAACCCGCACCAGCATAATCAATTGGATTTTGGGTACCCAATATGTATTTAGTAGGGTGAAGATTCGAACTCCCTAAAAATTATTTTACCAATAAAAATTTATGTTTCAATTTTTATAAATACAAATAATAAATTGTTAATTTTAAATTAATAACATATTTATAATATATATATTTTTTGAATTTATATGCTGGAATCGATAACCCTTCAAGAATCCAGAATCCAGGCGGGCTGTTCATTTTTTATGGCCATCACAATATTCTGCGTTGTCTGTCTCAGAAACCGTCACACAGTTCTTCGTACTCTGCTCCTATAACCACCATACTACAATCATTTTAAACATTTTACGCCGCTAAAAATACCATGAAAGAACAAGCAATTCAATCCATTATTGATCTACAACTTAAACCTTTAATATTTATAATATAAAATTGAAACTTATTTACAATAAATAATTAAATATAAAAAATATTTCATACAATAAACTACTTAAATGTTAAATTTAATCTGCTTTAATTTTTTGTGGTTTATAATTTAAAAACTTCAATACTGTGCATTTGTTTAATATAATCAGTGACGGTACTATTGGTAAATTCTTTCCTGCTTTATCTCGACTAAAACATGATTGTGATTTTGCCAACTGGTTGTAATTTTAGTATTCATAAAGTTTTGTTCAGCCTACGCATCTTGGACTTGACCGCACCACTACATTGTGAGTGGCCGACAGCATCTTTGACTTATAGAAAAGAGATGCAACATTTCATAATGACCATACACACGTTACACGTTAGCGTGCTTTACGCTTCCGTTTATCTAGAAAGAAACGTGATGAATCATAGTTATTGACCCTTGGCGCTGGCTTTCTAAATTAGAGCTTACGTAGCAAATTAGCAATCCATCTATCTAATCTACCCGCACATAGTTTAAGTCCCCACCGTTTTTAATAGCAATATATACATAGCCATGTGATTAGACTATCTAATCCCAACGAACCAAAAAATGCCCAGATCTCTTATAATTTAGGTCCTTTGGTTTTGTTTTGCAATATAAAGTGGAAGAAAGTAATTAATATTTTAATATTTTAATGTTGTGATTTTATATAATAGTATTTTATTGAGGTTAGTGTGAAAAATCCTTATGTTCGACGTTGAAGGTTATGTATCCCTATCTTAATATTGGTGAGATGTGTACCTTTTATTGGAATTCTAATGATTGTACTAAAATGGGAGTATTAATGGGTCACTGAGATAGCTTAACCTCAGGCTACAAATCTATATTTTCTATTATGGGATTTCATACATTCATAGTTTTGAACTCAAGTCCAATTCATTTTCCATTTCTTCCTCCATTTTACAATAGTCCCTACAAAAGAATTTGATTCCTTTGAGCTATTTGGTGGAATGAGTTGTTGTACAAACCATTCAATATCATATCTCAAGACCTCGTTTTTGTGCAAAAGAAATCATCACAAATTAGGGATGCTTTAAATCCATGTATTGGCTATGAAATGTTCATCATATCAATTTAAATCTTCTTGCCTTAGTTTGAGAGCCAAAGACTAACATTGGCATGTGCGAACAATCCTCTATTATCACGAATAAATGAAAATTGCTCTCTTAGATGCTTCCTTATAATAACATGCAAAATAATGACCTTGACATGCTTAATCATCAAGACATTGACAACAACCATATTAGGATCTATTTTCTTTACTTTAAAAAATGTATCTATCAATTGCATAATTTATAGAAATTAATCACTCATGTTATATCACATAAAATGATAATAACACAACTCACTCAATCGTATCATTGTCTACCAAGCAATATGTTGTGCTTTAAATGATTTTGCAACATTATGTCCAAGATGGTAATGTTCCCCCTAGAATGATTGTACAAAGGACAATTGCCAAAGGAAGTCATACTCAATCAATAAAACAAAACATGAACTATTGGCTTGATCGCCAAACTCTTTAAACCCCTTCTTATTACTTGCACCGACAAAATTTGAAGTATTCAACATCCATCCAATGGTTACATCTCTTAGAATTCATATAAACAATATGGATGTCTTGGAAGTTCAAACATTAGAAACTTTAAAAGAAATAATGAGTATTAGTTACATCCTTATTGATGAGATGAGCTTCGCATGCCCAAAATTATTAAAATATATAAATGAACATTTACAACAAGCATTCCATCAAAATGATAAAATGTGTTTTAGAGTTTGTTTAATGATTCTTGTTGGTGGTCTCAATTAGCTATAGTTATGAAGGACATATCGATCTATGTAGAAAATAACAATGCTACAATGTTGTGAAAATGTTTTGATAGAGTGATCATAATGGATGCAATCTTCATGCAACAAGATGATAAGCCTAAACAAGTTTCCTTTTGTGACTTATTGTCAAACATAGAAAATTTCTATCCAATAGTAAAGGATTGAAAGCTTTGATGTCAAGATCAGATGGATCCTTTCCTCTTAAAGAAAAAAAAGAATTGGTTGTCTAAGATCCTTGAATGTGCAAGTTGCTTGCAATAATGATGAACAAAATAGAGATAAGGTAGGATTTCAACCTAATGCTAAAAAATTGCAACATAAAGGTTTGTCGTACATTGGACAAGGAGTGATGAGAACCTCTAACTTGTATGTATTTGCAATCCTTGTGAATAGATTTTTTAAATAAGTGATCAATATTTTCTATAGTTTTGGTTCAAAATATCTAGACTTGTCTTATTTTGTCATTGTAGCATTCAAAAACTACCTTATCCCTCCATGAGACCAACACCCCAACAAATGTCTCATTTTCTCCCATAACTAGAGGCATATGTAAACAAGTTCCCCTTTGAATTACGTGGACTCTAACAATACACAAGTCCCAAGGTCTGGCCCTAGATAGAGCAACCCTTGATATTGGACGATTTGAATATTAAGAACTTACTTTAACAACTATGTTCAATTTTAGAGCTTTGAAATACCTTCATGTTTCAATTCCTTATATACAAAGATGTAATAGAAACCTCGTTTTGAAGCTAGATTGCAAGAGGACATAGACTTTTCAAAACTATCTTTATAAAATTTCATTTTGTCCTTGTATTTCTTCACTCATAAACTAGGTTTGCTATATACTTCATGAAGGACTTGCTCCTTCATCATTATATATAATATAAATATCATTCTTTTTTATTTTGTGTTTATAAACTCATGGAGCACATTTTTTATATGCTTCATAAATATCTTATTAATTCATCTTGATATATAGTATAAGTATTGTCATCATGATTTACATGTTTTGTTTATATATTTCATGTTATATTCATAATATAAATATTCAAAACAAAGAAAAAATATTAATATATTTTATCTCTATACCTTATATTACATCCCTAATATAAATTGTCATGATGCTTTCATGTTAAACAAATAAAATCATCCTATTTAGTTTAACTTGTTTTTTTAAAACAATATTAATTTAAAAAATTTCATTGCTTACAACTTAAACACAATATATAATCAATTGATAACTATGAAATATATAATAAATCTCTAAAGTTTAGATTGTGTATACCAACAAGAATAGAGCATAATTATTAACAATTAGCACTTTAACTATGCATACTCTATTTTTGGCTATAAAATACATTTTGAAATGCATAAAAGTGGTCATTCTTATGTACAACAAGGATATGGCATAATAATTAACAATTGTCACTTTAACCATGCATACTCTATTTTTGGCTATAAAATATCAAATTTTGAAATGCTTAAAAGTGGTATGCACAATAAGAATAGGGCATGATAATTAACAATTAGCACTTTAACTATGCATACTCTATTTTTGGCTATAATATGCCAAAATTTGAAATGCATAAAGGTGGCCATTCTTATGTAATTAAAGACAACCACACGAAAATGATAGAGAAAAATAATCATAGTTGTCCAATCGTGTCACTCATCAATTGGTTATGAAATTTCTTCTCTTTAGCTTTCCAAACAAATACACTATCAAACCGAGACTTGAAGGAGAAATAACTCCTGGAAAGTTGAAGTTGAGATTTTATGCTATTGTAAAGAAAAGATTCTTCCTTGTAAATATCTTAGGATGAAATTCTAATGAGGCTTGAAGATGGAGGAGGAAAAAACTCCTTAGAAGTTGAAGTTCAGATCTTATACTTTTCTAATCAAAATTTTCTTCTTACAAAAATCTTAGGATAAAATTTTGATATCTCTTTAGTTATTAATAAATTAATTTGAAAAAAAATATGTAATAATCAATAATAATCTTATTATATTAAATATAAATTAAAAATATTTGAAGACAGTAAAAAATAAAAAATGTTTTTTATATTTTATTTGAAAAACTATATATTAATTTTTGACCGACTGATTCTTTGTACAGCGGTTATTAATTCGACCCATAAATTAATTCCCCTTAAAGGCCAAACAAATAAATTGTATTAAATTAAATAACATCAAAAAAAAAAATATTAACTTACTAAAAATTAACAACTTGATTCACGTAGAAACTTATTTGATCAAACGGAATGTGAAACTGATTAAATACTTTAACATATAATAACTGGAAAATTAAACACGTATTCATTTGTTTTCATTCACTGGTACATGACTTTAGGGGTTTCCTTTCCCAAAAGCATCTTCGACTTTTTGTTTTTTTCCTTTCCCAAAAGCATCTTCGACTTTTTGTTTTTTTCCAACTGGCGGACCGCACTACAACAATGTGAGTAGCTGACACTTTTTTATCTTCTTAAAAATATATGGGATTGTTCATAATGGCCATACAAGTCCGTCCAGGGTACAGTTCTGCTACCTTGTGATTTTTTGGGTTATAATTTTGCCTCGGGATTCTAGAGCAGCGGAGAGTATACTCACGTTCAGCCCACCTTGAATCTCATTGCTTACGAAATTTGCTCCAAGTGATATTTCTTGAGCCACGCTGTAGCAAATCAAATATGGCTGAAATTGCAGTTGCTGTGGCAAGTGACATGGCAGTTGTTGTTATTAAAAAGCTTGGGCGGATGGCCCTGGAACAAGCATCCATGGTCGTGGACTTCACAGAGGACTTTCAATGGTTGAGAGAAGAGCTCACCAAGATTGGAGGTGATCTCAAAGATGCAGACAGCCACGCTATACAGAACGCGCGTGCCAGAAGATGGATCCAGCAATTGCGAGATGTGGCGTGGGATACCGAGGACATTATTGAAGAATGTGTTGTGGAGAATGTTTACAGCAATAGCGCTCAATCGTCTTGTGTCTGCAGCTATATGGAGATCATCTTCCAATTAATATTCCGCTATAAGATGGGCCGAAGAATAAAAGACGTCAGACAAAGAATGATGTCTATCATTCAAGGTGCAAGGACCATACAGATCGTGTATAACGTGACTCATAAAGGCAACCAACCCTCAACGAGCGGATCGGGGACTCCACAGCAAGTGCAGAAGCCATTAAGTCGTCTAGATAGCACTTCACCACATGTTGCTCTAGAGGGTAAGGTCAATCATATCCTTCAGTTGTTGCAGAATCCCGAGTTTCCAGTTATTGCCATTGTAGGCATGGGAGGGGTGGGCAAAACCCTTTTGCTCCAGCATGTCTACAGGTATGCAAAACAAAGTTTTGCAAAATCAATTTGGCTCTCTATTTCACAAAATTATTCTGTTGCACAGTTGCAAAGAGATGTAGCCTCTCAAATAAGAGAGTGGCAAGCATATGTAACTGACAACATCCATATAAAAGAGGTTGTTAATGGTTGTGTAAGTGAAGGGCGTGCAGCGGATATAATTTGTCGTTGTTTAGAGAATGCAGAGGCTCTGATCGTGCTAGACGATGTCTGGAGGGAAGAGGTCTTGATAGAAAGACTAGGTCTCTCACGTAGCAGATGCAAAATTCTGGTTAGTACAAGAGACAAGCAGGTCGGCGAAAAGATGGGTGCCCACATTTACGAGATGAAAACTTTGTTGGAGGAAGACAGTTGGAAGCTGTTTTGTGCTTATGCCTTTGCAAATCTCCGAGAGCAAAGACCGCCTGAAGATCTTGAGTCTTTAGCTCGTGCAGTTGAAAGAAAGTGTGGAAATCTGCCGTTGGCAATCAAGACAGTGGCAGCATCTATGGCGAAGAAAACCCTCACAACACAATGGGAGAAGAAGTTAAATCAGCTGAAAAAGGTAAGCATCCTCCAAGACTCCACGCTTCCCATAATGTCTATTCTCCGGTTGAGCTATGATTCATTGCCAGTTCACCTTAAGCCATGCTTTCTATATCTCGCCTTCTTTGGAGAAGACGAGGAGATAGATCCTGAATATCTTGTAAGTTGCTGGATAGCTGAAGGTTTCGTTCCCGAAGAAGGCCCCGAAGGAGAAGGGCAATGGGACCTTGCATTCAACTATTTAAACCAACTTAACACTTTATGTTTGGTTGAAGTAGAAGAGACTAAATACCTTTACAAATATTGCATAGTTCATGATTTGGTGCTTGATTTAGCTATTTCTATTTGTAAAGAAAATAATTGTGCAGTTGCTGTCCAAGAGGCCTGTCCAAGTAATTCCTCCGCAGACGGAAGCAGCAGTGAGTGCCGTCGGATTTTGTTGGCCAAGAAAGGTATAGATAATAATGCTATTGCTAACCTTCATTGCCCGCGGTTTCTTCGCACTCTGTCCTTGTCCAACAATGAGATTGAAAGCATTCCAGTAAACTTATTCAGCAGTGTGAGAGCACTTCGGGTCCTTGACTTGAGCCATACTCAAATCTCTACATTGCCAAAATGTTTTGAAAATTTGAAACTCCTCAGAGTTTTGAATTTGTTTCGCACAAGAATTCAGAAGGTACCAGAGTGTGTGAGAAATCTTAAAAGCCTTTGCTTTCTTGATTTGGGAGGTTGCCCGATAGAACGGTTACCTGCTTGGATAGGCGAACTTACGTGTCTGCAGTACCTGGATGTGTATTCCAGCCGTCTACCAAAGGAGATATCAAACTTGGTATCTCTGCGGACACTAAAGTCATATCCTTTAGGGCTGTCAGAGGATGAGTTCTTAAAGCTGAAGGATGTGGCTAAGTTAATAAATCTGCAATGCTTAAAGATAAAGTTACGGCATGAAGTGGAATTGAAAAGCATGGAAGAAGGGGTCCTCGCGCAGTTGGTAAACATGGGTCACCTGGAGATAGTGAATGGTCTTTCAATGGAGGGCGCCGACAATCTTCCGTGTTTTCCGGAGAACATGAAAGCAATGAAGCACCTTCAATCTCTTTACCTTGAAAAGTTTGTGGTGCCGAGTTGGATGTGTGAATTTGCAAGTCTGAGGGTACTTTGGCTAGACAAGTGTGAGTTGAGCGATGATGCAGCATTAGAAGCTATGCCCAATTTGATGACGTTGTCCTTATCGTCAACGAAGAAGAAAGAAATTGTAAAGGCGTTTGGAAAGTCGGGAGGCTTTCAGAAGCTTCGCTTCCTTTCTTTTTATTCCTGCAATGATTTAGAGGAGTTGCCGGAACTGAAGGATGGAGCGATGGCAGGCCTTGAGGAGTTAACAATAACAGAATGTAAAAAGCTGCAGAAAGTTAGAGAGGGATTGCAGCACTTGAAAAACCTAAAGCTTCTCCAACTGCGGTATAGCGGGACAAATAAATTAAAAGAAAGGTTAAAAGAAGATGGGGAAGACTGGAAAAAACTCAAAGCAAATAATCCTTTTCTCATCATTACTGTTCGGGGAATAAGTCAAATTTTATAATGGTCAAATGGTCTATGCAATAGACGGATTTCTGCCGAAAGATTTTAATCTGTAAAGAAAAATTCAGTTATGGTACTTCAGGTTTCACATATTTTTTCTTCCAAATCTTCAATAATTTTTATTTTTATTTTTTAATCCCTATTTTTTTCAATTTTTAATTATTTACATTTTAAAAATAATAATAAATTTATAAATTAGATTATTAAATTTTATAAAAATGATCGTTATAATTGTTAAGTAAATAATATTATTTTCATTTTATCTATGAAATATTCTTTTGATATAAATATCATTTTTTTTTCTCCTTTTCTCTTTAATAGAGTGTATGTTTAATATATTATCATTAAAAAAAAATTGATTGGTTGTACTATATACCTCATATATGTTGGAATCTATGTTTGTGATTTTAATCTTTGGAAACTTTGGTATAAATGAATTGATTTTCTTTCATTTTTTGCTCCTTTGAAACTTCTCATCTCTCATTGATTGATGATGTTTTATAGCCCTTTTGGGTGAGAATATGCAACCTCTTTATAGTTGTGGAAGAAATATGCGTACTTGCTTTCCTTAGACACATAATGATATAGTCCATTGACCTTTCTTAATAGCTGAAATAAAACACCATGTCTCATTTGAAAAATAGACCTTATTCCTTCACAAATGTGCCTCAAAGGATCAAACTTATTGTTTTTCTATTTCCAATAGCTTAGATTATGCAACTACAATGTCATGCTTGGTTGCTTGAGCACACTCTCTCCATGCCATAGTGTAAGTGGTGCCCCCTATTATTGAAAGTGAAGGATTTGATCATATACATACCCTTAATGTATGTAATGATCATACTCTACTTGCTTGAAGTGACCTAACCATAAGTTAACTTTAATGATTTTGAATTGGCATCATGGTAATCTTCTCTAACTTTTGCTTTACCTTAAGAAAGCTCTTCCCTGGCAACCAAATGCTTTCTACACATGGTAGTACTATGGTTCTTATTTCCATAATGTTTGGATGGATGAAGGTGCAACCAAATGCTTTCTACACATGGTAGTACTATGGTTCTTATTTCCATAATGTTTGGATGGATGAAGATCCTAACAAAACTGAAATATATGACCACCTCTTCCATAATGCTCACAAGAAAATAGATATATAGAAAGTTTATGCATATATCTTTTCTTGTGGCTACATATTTGCTTACTCTTATTTTCATTGTTGGAGCTCAATTGAGCTTGTTCAATTGTCTTCTTTCGAAGGCTACTCTCTTGGAGATTTTTGGAAACTTTGCTTGTGTCGTTACCTATTTTGTGTAAATATTTTTGAAATATTAGTTTCATCTTCTCTTTGCAAGGCACACCTTCATTCTTTTCGGATAACTCACCATGCACTTAATATCCAAGCCTTATTTTGAACATATTTGCATTACCTCAATGCTATACATTATTTGTTTGCCATTTTTGCCAAGCCCTTGGCATTCATAACATATTGTCTTCATCAAATTGGATCAAAAAATATGTTTTTACTACTTCAATCTTACAAAATATGAATTTTGATTATTGATTATGGTCTTCTTAGACATGGTGTATGCATCCTTAGAGGAAATGCACTCTTTTCTTTGTATTTTCTCACATGCTAATTAGAGTCAAGCTAGAAAATCCTCCATGAATAACAACTTATCATATATTTGATTCATTTTGTGTATGTACTTTCCTTCTACTTGTGTGTTATACCTTCACAAGCAAGGTAATCTAGATAAATATTTTAATTATTGCATTTTGCCAAATTGCTTTTATTTCATGGACAATAGCTCTTTTGATCTCAAGGGTTCATTTGCAATACTTAATTTTCTTTCTTCAACTTGAAAATATTACTTGTTTATTATTGCATTTTCTCCAACAAATCTTGCACATTGCTCTTAACCTCTTGCAATTTAAGTTCATTTTTGCTAGATTTTTTCCCTAAGGAAACAATAGTGTGTTGAACCTAAACCAGGAAAAAATCCCTATAATACCAATGATATATAATTTCCACTAATGAAACCCTTGAACATATCCATTGAATATTTGAAGTGCTATTTGACTTAGTTCCACTTAAACTATGACAAAAAATTTCACCAATCATTTCTAAAACCCTCTATTTTGGTATCAAGACTACTCGTTTAAAGCGAAAAATACTTATATGTTAGGAAACAAATATATATATTCTATCAATATTTTCATGCAATATTAATGAAACTCGAAATCTACTTAAAAGTTAATTATTTATTTTTGTTGACGTATGATGTTTAGTTCTAGCTCAAACTTGTTAGTTTCTAAGCACAAAAACCACATGAATCAATGAATATATTCAAAATAATAAAATGAAATATAACTAAACTCATGGAGGAATCTTAAAAATACACTCACAATAATAATGACATAATAATTTATAGTTAGGAAAACCATAGAGAGGAAGAGGACCAATAATTCAATATTTTATTGTAAATACAAAGCGAATACAAGAGTTGTTCATCATCAATTTATATTTGGATGAGATGCATAGATCTATACTAATATGCACATATTTGTATACTTACATGATGCCTTGTAGTGGTTTCTTTCTCTTATATTATTGGAACTTGTTTGCTTCTACTCTTGGCTCTCCAAAAATAAATTTCCTTCCTTGTTTTGGCCTAAATAAGCCTCATCGAGTTACTTTCACTTTCAAATTTAGAAGTGCAACTCATATTTCTTGATATATAAGGTTCTTCCAAATGTGGGTATGTATGAAAGTGATATGACATGCTTCTTATTTCATATTTATCCTTGACACTTGCCCAGTTCACTCTTTGGCTACCTTGCACATACCAAGTCATCACATTCTTAGCTAATTTATTTGTTGAACTATTTTTTGGTCTTTTTAAGGTCCAAATGCATCAATTATATGCTAAAATTTGGTATCCACATGAAAATAATTTAAAAAACCTTTTCTATAAATTTAATATTATTTGGAGCTATAATGAGAGAGAAATAGGACTTTATAAAAGATTGTGTTTGATTGTTTGGAATATTCAAATAGAAGTATATTGACATAAAATTAATCTAAACTATACTATTTTTAGTTCTCTTTGACCTCTAAAATAAATCACTCAATTTCGACTTGATTTGGTTGGCTTATGCCTAAAATACTACTCATTAGTTTTTACTAGTATTTTCTAATTTTGGGGTTTAGGTGATGCATTTTGAGCTTAAATTTACTATTGGATATACTCACTATGTTGGAAAATTCCTTCTAAAGTTTTATTCAAATAAATCTTAATTTAAATGGGTTATATTCAAAAGGTAATGTTGCCCTATTTTAGAAGCTTGTTATATTACCTTCACTTGCTTGTTCATCCTTAATATCATTTTGTCATGTTTCCAAGTGAATTTTCATAGATCCATTTGGATCACTGCCTCCATAATGAGAAGTCTTTAAGTCCCTCAAAATTTCACTTATAGAAGATAACAAATTCTCTTACTACATTGAATTATAATGTGTAGGTACATTCTATCAAGTGGATCATATCTAATATGTTGGAATATTTGGCATACTTAAATATAATAATATGATCAATCTCATCCACTTATACTCTTTACATAGTTTGTTAAACCTACTCTAGTGTCTTGACTTATTCCCATGTTGATTAAGGTGTTAGCATACTCAAATACGTTGGAAATTTGAGTTATTTTATGTTGTCATCGATGTCACATGGATCATTGATGTCACATGGATCACACTGAGTTTTGGTGGCCAAATTATATTTTGGAGAGCATGGATATATACAGGATTTTTGTGAAAAACCAAGGTAGACACAATAAAAGGTTCTATTTAAAACCATGGATGACAAATTTGAAATGGGTTTTTCTTAAAACCCAGGTTAGCTTTTCGTTTCATCGAAAAATGTGTCCCGATGATGGAGATATTTAATTTTAAATATTTAGTTTAAATTTTAAATTGTTTAAAACTTAAATTTAAAATTTAAAATTTAAAATAATATTATAATAGCGCCGACGTTAAAAAAAAGGAGGAGGAAAGGCATATAAATATGCCATCAAAAGTTTAGAAAATTCATCCTTGCACTTAATATCGATGACATTCGAATTGGTTATGATTTACGAAAAAGAGCTCGTGTGTTGAAATCGAAGCGCATGTGAAAAGGGCATGTGAAACATTTACGAAGCCTTGGGATTGTTGAAGAAGTGTTTGCGGAGTTTGATAAGACGCATAGGTATCTTTGGCCTAGTTTTTCATGTGTTGTGTGTTACACAGGAGGTCCTGCGATCAAGTCCCGCCGTGGTTGTTTGCTTTGATGAAGCGCTCGAACCGCTGTTAAGTTTTTTCGAAGGGCACAAAAGTTTATGGTATAAGTTTTTGTTCATGTCCCTTTGGACACGTGAGGGCGTGTGGCCCAACGATAGGTTGGTTGTGGTTAAGACGCTGAGCAAGGAGGGTCACGAGATCGAATCCCGTCAGGGACAGAGGCAAGTTAATATATGTTTTTAATATATTTTATTTTTCTAAAGTTGCCTTAGGAGGAATAAGGGTTGTGATGCACTTTTAAAAAAATAGAGGTTTTTGGTAATTTTATTTTTAGGATTATATCATATTATATATCGTTGGAAAGATTATTTCGAGGGCTATTTTATTAACTTGCTTAGAGGGAGAAATAAGGTGTATGTAAAGAGATATTTCTGATTTTATAAAAGGGTTCAAAATTGAAGGTTTTTTTGTTCTTTTTCAAAGGTTATTAATTATTTCACGAGGGGACATGATGTATTTTATTGAGTAGGAGTAATAAGGTGTTACTTGGATATTATTGTTGTGTTACTAATCATGATCTCTAACCCTTATTGAAAGTTGAAAAAGAAAGTTTGTTGAGTGTGGCAAATTTAGTGGACAACCAATAAGGCATAAAAAAGGTATGGGCAATATTCTCCATTGATTTGTTTATGGTGGTTGATTTTTGAAATATCATTGGAGAGAAAAGGATTGATTGTGGTTTCCTTTTCGAAAGTGGTTGGTTGAATGCTTCAAGGTTTTCTGATTTGAGAGTTGTGTTTAAACCTTGTTTTATAAACATAGTTGTTGAAGCCCATTGGTTATGCAAAGAACTTGAACTTGAGTTAGAAAAGAACATGAGTATCATTGTTATGTGAGATTTGTGGTTGAGCATTATTGGAAACATTTGAGTTGGTTGATACATGCTTGGACTAAGGTTTGTGAGAAAGAGTTGTCCCTTGTGGTGAATGGTTGAGTTGATTTGATTGAGCCTAGTCAAGTGATTGTGTGAAGTGATTGTTCAAGTCCTATGAAACAAACTATTCTATAATTTTTATTTGAGTTGAGATTGAGCTTAGAACATATTGAGTCTCTAACAATTCTCTTTATGCTTGTATAAGATTTGAGTTGAGTTGAGATTGATTTGAGTTGAGTTGAGATTGATTTGAGTTGAGATCATTATGGATCATTGTTGTCATCCATTGTAGAGTGCATTGCCATTCATTATTGAGTTCATCATTGAGCCTTGCCTTCATAGATTTGTGGATGAGATTGGAGTGCTACCTGATCATGATTGGTTGAGCCTTTGAGAAGGCTTTTGGGATAGATTTCTAGATAGATTTGTGGTAGTTTTTATGTATGATTGATTGAGCCTTTGAGAAGGCTTTTGGGATAGATTTGAGGACATTTTTAGGACAGCATTTTAAGTTCTTGATGAGCTTGATGAGCAGTTTTGAGCAAGTTCTTGGTGAGCTTGTAGAGCAAATTTGAATAAGCTCTGAGTGAGCTTATTGGAGCAGATTTTGAGCAAGTTCTTGGTGAGATTGCTAAAGTAAATTTTGGGCAAGTTCTTAGTGAGCTTGCTGAAGTAAATTTTGGGCAAGTTCTTGGTGAGCTTGCTGAAGCATATTTTGGGTAAGTTCTTGGTGAGCTTGCTAGAGCATATTTGGGCAAGTTATTGGTGAGCTTGCTAGAGCATATTTGGGCAAGTTCTTAGTGAGCTTGCTGAATCAAATTTTGGACAAGTTCTTGGTGAGCTCGTTGAAGTAGATTTTGGGCAAGTTCTTGGTGAGCTTGCTAAAGAAAATTTTGGGTAATTTCTTAGTGAGCTTGTTGAAGTAGATCAGAGTATAGCCTACCTAAGCAGATCAGGGTTGCCTAGTTGAGTAGATTAGTGGATTGCCTACCTGAGTAGATCAAGTTTGCCTAGCTGAGCAGATCAATGGGTTACCTTATTGAGCAAATTAGTGGATTGCCTACTTAAGCAGACCAGGATTGCCTAGTTGAGAAGATCAGTGGATTGCCTACCTAAGCAGATCAGTGGATTACCTAGCTTTGAGCAGATCAAAGTAATCATTTATATTAGGATACGAATCCTTATTTTTGTATAAAATATTATAAGGAGATTATCTTGTGGAGTACCCCACATTGGAGGAACCATGTTATATCTCGTGTCTCAATTGTGTGTTGTGATTTGTGCTCTTGCTTACTATTGTTATATATGTCATTAATGCACACTACTATATTTGGTTATTGTAATTAAGGACACTAATTAATATTTGTTTGGAAAGAAAGTAAAAAGTGGGTGCTATACTGTTCACCCCCCTATTAGTATAAGCTTGTGTTATTCAATTGGTATCAGAGCGGGTTCCTTCAGGTTTCTTCAAAAAGGCTAACAACTTGAGGTCAGATTCTATAAGAACACATATGGCTTCATAGAATGGATCATCTATAAATAAAGCTCCACTATTTGACGATAACAATTATGCTTTTTGGAACATGAGAATGAAGAACTACTTGATATCACAATGATATGAGGTATGGTAGATGGTTGAAAAAGAGTATAATATTGAAGGTGATCCCAAGGCATATAAGACTATCAGGAAATTGGTTGAGATCAATGCAAGGGCAATGAATTATATTTTGAGTGGGCTACATAAGACAAATTTTGCAAAGGTCGTGGTATGTAATTTAGCTAATGAAATGTGGGCCACGTTGCGGAATACCTATGAAGGAGATTCCAAGGTAAAGTTGGCAAAACTACAAACTCATAGAAAAAGATTTGAAGAATTGAAAATGGAATATTCTGAAGATATTGCAAATTTTTTACTTTGAGTTGATGAGATTACTAACACCATGAGAGGCCTAGGATTTGAGATGAAAGAATTAGAAGTTACTCAAAAGGTTTTGAGATCACTTCCCATGAAGTATGATGTAAAGGTTTCAACAATAGAAGAAACAATGGATATCAACAAGCTAACAATGGAAGAACTACAAGGAACTCTCACAGCTTATGAGATGAGGGTAAGTAAGCATCAGGTTCCAATAAAATAAATTGCATTCAACGCTTCAGAGAAAAAGAAAGGGAAATTTCTAGAAACAGATAGAGATTCAAATAATTATGAGGAAGCTAACTTCATCAAAAAATTTCAGGGATATGAAGAAAGTCAAATGCTACAAGTGTGGTGATTTTGGTCACTATGCACACAAGTGTCCATATGAAGAAAACAGTGATGATGAAAAACATGGTCATAGAAGAAAAGAAGATGGAAAGCATAAGCATGACAAAGATGATAGATACAAGAAAAATAGGTATGAGAAGAAGAAAAAATTTTGTAAGACAAAGAAAACTTTCTACATTGTAGAAGCAAGTGATAGCTCAGATCACAGTGATAGAGACAAGTCAGATGATGAAAAGGAAGAACATCCATTCCTAGGAATAGAAGGTGAAAGAGAACAATGCTTTATGTGTGGTCAAAGAGATCATAGATCGGGATATTGCAATGGTTTCGATGATAGTGAAGATGAGATGACACATCAAGGAAACAGGCATGGTCAAAGAAATCATGAGAGTTTGTTTGCTATAGAAGATTATAATGATCTTGGTGATAGTGAATATGAAGAAGGGTTTTTATATGGGATAAAATAAGTAGAAGAAGACCATTCACTCCAAATAGAATAGAATATTGTAAGAAATACAAATGTCTTTGTTGATCTAAAGGAAGATTTCAATGATGTCCATGAGCAACTACAAGAGGTTAAGGAGAATCTAAAATAACTAAGATGTTCCATACTTGAAAATTTTGATCCATCACATGACTCAAAAGGTCAAGATATTCTCACTAAGACGAAAAAATGTATTTCAGAGACAATAAATATGGGTGTCAATTTGCTACTTGACACAAATAAAGAGAAATAATAGGAAGATTCCAAAGCACCAAAGGTATCATATTTCAGTTTTGTGGAATCACACTCAAAATGAAAGGAAGTTCTAAAAGATGAAAGCAAGGAAGCACCTAAGTGTTATGAAGAAATTTCCAAAGTTCCTATGGCTCGAAAATTTCATTTTGGATCTTGTTTTGATATAGGTGAATCAAGTTAAAAAGGAAATGAAATTCTTGAAGAGGAAAGCAAGGAAGAGGATTTAGATACTACAAAGAAGGTTCAAGGATACAATGCACAAGTTGAAAATGATCATAAGGATAATGGTCAAGAAAGGTATGAGGAACCAAGGCATGAACAAAGGGCTTTTCAAGGACATTGTTTTTCTTGTAATGAATTTGGACATAGGGATATACACTGTAGGATCTATGGATCAAAGAAATTTGATTCTGCTAGAAGGAACTTCAAAGGAAGAAGGTATGGTTTTCAATGACATTGCTTCTTATGCAACATGATTGGTCATAGAGCTTCTCAGTGCAAATAAAATGAGCAACATGGTTTTGGTTTTAGAGCTACACAATTCAAAAGTCATGGTCATAATGATTATGAAAATAGAAATTCACAACACAGGGTTCAAGAAAGGAAAGGATATGGAAATTATTTCAAGAAAGAATTCAGAATATGGGCACCATCCAAAGGCTACAATATTAATTGTTTTAATTGCAATAATTTTGGACATATTACAAAATGGTGTAGGACTCAATTCCAAATAGGTTCAAGGAAAGAAGGTCAAACAAGTTCAAGACAAGAAGATCAAGTAATTCATAAAGAAAATAATATCAAAAAAATATGGAAGGAAGTTAACAGAGGAAAGAAAAAATGTAATATGGGAGTAAAAGTACCCCCACCCCAAAATTAATCACCTCAAGAGAGAAGGTGGTGAGGGGGCTATGCTTGAGAGTCATATATTTTAGCCCCATAGGTGTCCATTTTGCCATTGATGTCAAAGGGAGAGAGATTTGAGTAAGGAGCAGAGCATTGAGTTAAAGGGAGCAGCCTCCAAAGAGAGCATTGAGTTAGGGGGAGCAGCCTCCATAGAGAGTATTAAGTTAGGGGGGCAGCTTTGATTCTCAGAGATGGTTTTTGCAGTGATTGTGGTTTTTGCATTAGAGGTGTTGCCATCAATGAAAAAGGGGATATTGTTGGTAATTTGAGTTAACTTATGTTATCATTTATGTCACATGGATCATTGATGTCACATGGATCACATTGAGTTTTGGTGGCCAAATGATATTTTGGAGAGTAAGGATATATACAGGGTTTTTGTGAAAAACAAAGATAGGCATAATAAAAGGCTTTATTTAAAACTATGGATGCCAGATTTGAAATGGTTTTTTCTTAAAACCCAGGTTATCTTTTCGTTTCATCGAAAAAGGTGTCCCGGTGATGGAGATATTTAATTTTAAATATTTAGTTTAAATTTTAAATTATTTAGAATTTAAATTTAAAATTTAAAATTTAAAATAATATTATAATAGCGCCAATGTTAAAAAAAAAGGAGGAGGAAAGACATATAAATGTGCCATCAAAAGTTTATAAAATTCATCCTTGTGCTTAATATCGATGACATTTGAATTGGTTACGATTTGCAAAAAAGAGCTCGCGAATTGAAATCAAAGCGCATGTGAAAAGGGCATGTGAAACATTTACGAAGCCTTGGGATTGTTGAAGAAGTGTTTGTGGAGTTTGATAAGACGCATATGAATATTTGGCCTAGTGGTTCATGCACTGCATGTTATGCAGGAGGTCTTGCGATCGAGTCCCGCCATGGTTGTTTGCTTTGTTGAAGCACTCGAAGCGCTGTTAAGTTTTTTTTGAAGGGCGCAGAATTTTATGGTATAAGTTTGTGTTCATGTCCCTTTGGACACGTGAGGGTGTGTGGCCCAATGACAATTTGGATGTGATTAAGGCTCTGAGCAAGGAGTGTCACGATATCCAATCTCGTCAGGGACAGAGGCAAGTTAATATTTTTTTTTAATATATTTTATTTTTCTAAAGTTGCCCTAGGAGGAATAAGGGTTGTGATGCACTTTTAGAAAAAGAGAGGTTTATAGCTATTTTGTTTTTAGAAGTATATCATACTATATATCATTGGAAAGCTTATTTCACGGGATATTTGATTAACTTTCTTAGAGGGAGAAATAAGGTGTATGTAAAGAGATATTTCTGATTTTGTAAAAGGGTTCAAAAGTGAATGTTATTTTGTTCTTTTTCAAAGGTGATTAATTCTTTCATGAGGGGACATGATGTATTTTATTGAGTAGGAGTAATAAGGTGTTACTTGGGTATTATTATTGTGTTACTAATCATGATCTCTAACCCTTATTGAAAGTTGAAAAAGAAAGTTTGTTGAGTGTGGCAGATTTAGTGGACAACCAATAAGGCATCAAAAAGTTATGGGAAATATTCTCCATTGATTTGTTTATGGTGGTTGATTTCTGAAATATCATTGGAAAGAAAATAATTTATTGTGGTTTCCTTTACGAAAGTGGTTGGTTGAATGCTTCAATGTTTTCTGATTTGAGAGTTGTGTTTAAACCTTGTTTTATAAGCATAGTTATTGAAGCCCATTGGTTATGCAAAGAACTTGAACTTGAGTTAGAAAAGAACATGAGTATCGTTGTTATGTGAGATTTGTGATTGAGCATTGTTGGAAACATTTGAGTTGGTTGATACATGCTTGGACTAGGGTTTGTGAGAAATATTTATCCCTTGTGGTGAATTGTTGAGTTGAGTTGATTGAGCCTAGTCAAGTGATTGTGTGAAGTGATTAGTTAAGTCCCATGAAAAAAACTATTCTATAATTCTGATTTGAGTTGAGATTGAGCTTAGAACATATTGAGTCTCTAACAATTCTCTTTATGCTTCTATAATATTTGAGTTGAGTTGATATTGATTTGAGTTGAGATCATTGTGGATCATTGTTGTCATCCATTGTAGAGCGCATTGTCATTCATTATTAAGTTCATCATTGAGCCTTGCCTTCATAGATTTGTGGATGAGATTGGAGTGCTACTTGAGCATGATTGATTGAGCCTTTGAGAAGGCTTTTTGGACAGATTTCTGGATATATTTGTGGCAGTTTGTGTATGATTGATTGAGCTTTTGAGAAGGCTTTTGGGACAGATTTGAGGACAGTTTTGGGATAGTATTTGAGCAAGTTCTTGGTGAGCTTGTTGAGCAGTTTTGAGCAAGTTATTGGTGAGCTTGTAGAGCAGAGTTGAACAAGTCTGAGTGAGCTTGTTGGAGAAAATTTTGAGCAAGTTATTGGTGAGCTTGCTGAAGAAAAGTTTGGGCAAGTTCTTGGTGAGCTTGCTGAAGCAGATTTTGAGCAATTTCTTGGTGAGCTTGCTAGAGCAGATTTGGGCAAGTTCTTGGTGAGCTTGCTGAAGCAGATTTTGGGTAAGTTCTTGGTGAGCTTGCTAAAGTAGATTTTGGGCAAGTTCTTGGTGAGCTTGCTGAAGAATATCAGAGTGTAGCCTACCTGAGTAGATTAGGATTACCTAGATGAGCAGATTAGTGGATTGCCTACCTGAGTAGATTAGGATTGCCTAGTTGAGCAGATCAGTGGATTGCATTGTTAAGTAGATTAGTGGATTGCCTACTTGAGTAGATCAGGATTGCCTAGCTAATAAGATCAGTGGATTACCTACTTGAGTAGATCAGTGGATTGCCTAGCTTTGAGCAGATCAAAGTAATAATTTATATTGGGATAAGGATCCTTATTTCTTTGTGAAATATTATAAGGCGATTATCTTGTGGAGTACCCATATTGGGAGAACCATGTTAAATATTGTGTCTCAATTGTGTGTGGTGAATTGTGCTCTTGCTTACTATTGCTATCTATGTCATTAATGTACACTGCTATATTTGGTTATTGCAATTAAGGACACTAATTGATATTAGTTTGGAAAGAAAGTAAAAAGTGGGCGCTATATTGTTCACCCCCCCTCTTAGTATAAGCTTGTGTCCTTAAAACTAAGTCTATCAAGATTTGCATAGAGTTACTAATTTATCCTTGAATGGTAGGTTTACCTAATTGTATTCCTTTCTCTATTCTAGAGTTTTCTTCTTCCCCAAATTAATCTTCCCCCTATGTCCAAAAATAACAAAACACATTTAATTATGGCAATAGTGTACTTATACTTGAGTGAAGGCCTCATGAGCTATTGATACCGATTCTACTAATCAATATGAATTAAAATATGAACATTATAATATGTTCTTGCATAAAAACTATAGTACTACTTATTCTTGTGATTTTTTCTTGCTTAATGGATTAATGGCAACTGCCCATAATGTATCAATAATGCCAAAACCAAATAATACATGCTTTAATATTATTTACGATCATGAATGAGGTATAGGCTCTTTTCCAACCTTTAAAATAGATGCTTATGGTATTTTTTATCTATTAGTTCTCCAAATGCCTTTACTTTCTTGCTTGATCTCAAGTTCTTGCTTTCTTGAGTTTGAAGAGCTTATTTGGAGTACTTGCTTGAACCTCTAAGTGCTTGGTTGGAGTGCTTTCTTGGACCTTCAAGTGATTTATCTTTCTTGTTCTTAAGTTTTTTTTTACATATAACTACATCAATATTCTTATTGTTGGCAAGTGAATAGTCATTGCCTTCTCTACTTGTGCAATGCGTCTTTGATTTTAATATCATATTTTATGTCCAATAGAATATATGCTCAAATTATGTTTGTAAAAATAAAATTTAATTGGATACCATATACATCATGTATGACTTGCATTATGCTACATGATGGTATTCATAGATACATATTTACTCCTTAAAAAATTTTGCCTAAATGGATTGATCTTCTTCCATTTGGTACTCCATTAGAATTCTCATATCTCATTGGTGATATTCTACATCCCATTTTGGTTTTTGAATATCGATAATCTCTTTGTTGTTTTTGGAGAAACATTATTTTCTTGCTTTCCTTGGATATACAATGATAAATATCATTATATTTTCTTGATGATTGAACTATAACTCTATGTATCAAGTAAAAGATAAACCTCATCCTTCATCAATGTATCCCAAATAATCAAAATCATTATTTTTCTTTTTCTAACAACTTGGATTATGTCTCTATGCCATCGTGTGAGTGATTTACCTACTAATGACAATGGAGTATTTAACCACATATATGCCATTAATGTTGTAAGTGATCATATTCTATTTACTTGAAGTAACCCAACCATAAATCATCTTTAATGACTTTGAATTGGCATCATGAAAATCTTCTCTAACTTTTTTTTCAATTTAGAAATAGTTTTCTTGCACTTCAAAATTAAATGTTTTATACATATGCTAGTACTATGGTTCTTATTTCCATAATGTTTGCATAGATGTATATCCCAACAAAACTAATATAAATGACCTTTTATTTTATAATCCATGAGAAAATTAAAGTGAAATTTGTATTTATATAAATTTTCTTACAAGTGTATACTTTATCACTTTTCTCTCCATTGCTTGAACTCACTTTGGGTTTGTCCAATCCTCTTCTTTATAATAATACTATATTGGAGATGTTTGGAAACTTTTTTTGGGTTATTTTATGGTGTTATCATATCCTTTGTGTAAACTTTGTTGGAATGGTAGCTAGTCCTTATGTTTGGAATACATGTCTTCGTTATTTTTTGAGAACTCACCATGCTCTTGGTATCCAAGCCCTATTTTTTAAGGCCTTTATACTACCTTAGTGGTATACTTGGTTCCTTGGACATTTTTACAAGCCTTGGCCCTCATATCCCATTTTCTTCACCAACTTGGATCTGATATAGTTTGTGTTCTTATCAAAACTTGTCAAATATATTTGGTTGCTTCCCATGATCTTCTTGGTCATGATGTATACATCCTTAGTGGAAATATGATATTTCTTTCATATTTTTTCACATGCTTGTTGGATATGAGCTCAATAAATCTCTTTGCCACCTTTTCAACTTACTTTTCCACCATGGAAAAAATCTCTTCTTGATTTATAGCTTCATTAATAACCATTGATTTTATGTTCTCAACTTAGAAATATCATTTGTTTATTGTTGGATTTTTTCCATTAAATTTTGGAATTTGCTCTTATTCTCTTAGATATTGAGTTCTTTATTTTTGCTAGATTTTCTCCATGTGGAAATACTGGTGTATTGATAATAGATCAAGAAAAACCTAATTATATTTTCCACTAACAAAAATCTTAAATATATTATTTTGAACACTTGACATGCTCCTAGCTTGGTTTCACTTAGAATTTGAATTAGAATTTTTCTAAAATACCACAACTCATTTATGGAGGTAAAGTACTTGGTTCTCCAATGATTTCTCTTTTGAAATACAATAAGCATTCCATTGTTATACATGATTTTGAACACTTGTATCCTTTTAAACACTTGACATGCTCTTTAGTTTTGGTTCCACTTAGAATTTTGAACCCTTTTTCATGATTGAGTGAAGTTGTTTCAAATTTTCTTTGATAACATGTTAAAACTCATTATGTTTTCCATAAACATTTTGAAACATACATTCACCATAATTATATATAGAAAAGGAATAATAAATAAATAAAAGACTATATAGAAAAATTTATAGAGAGAATCAAATAAGAGTAATAATGGGTGGGTGTATATAGGTACCCCCATGACCTTAGATCACAAACTAATACAATAGATCAACCATTAGGGGTTATTTATAGTGTTACCTAATCCTTGATTAAATGCTAACCTCGATTCAACATGAATTGACTTGAAGGTTACCAAATGGTATTAGCTTATCTTGTTACATTTATTAACTTTCAAGGAGGAGATCCAAGATCAATTCCTACCAAGCAATACATGCATACTTGCCAAATTATTGTAATACCACTTTGTGGTTAAGATGTAATATGGGTGGGTCTCATTTCAATCCCATTTAACAAATTAAAATTTTTTTACTTGAGAGTTAAATTATACTACATTAAGTGTATTAAACCCTTTAATCAAGGTTAACCATTGAGGTGGTTTAATCAATATCACTAAGGGTGAATACATCAAATTGTTTGTAGGCTTACATAAATATACTCATAGAATTACATAGAAGAATGTCCATAGGCTTACATAAATATGCCCTTAGAATTATATAGAAGAATGGCCATAGGCTTACAAAGAAATATGCCCATAGGTTTACATATAGAACACCCATAGGATTATATAGAAGGTGTTTGTAGTCTTATATAGCACTTGCATGTGGGCTACATAAAGAGTTCTTAAAGGTATTTCATCATTATCAATATTGGGCTAATAAGGTAAAATCATAGATATTCCAACAAGAACAAGAAGATTAAGGTCCTTTTCGTTTGCTCTCTTATTGGTTTGAATCTTGTTTGCACATTGTTCCATTTTAAAATTTTGATTCTCCTTTTTATTGCTATCAAGTGTGATACCCTTGTTCAAGGAGAGGGTATGCATTCCTACTTGATCAAAGATAGTGCCAAGATGACCAAAAAAACACTATTATATTTCACAATAATTTTCAAAAATAAATGGAATCAACATATTACATAGTATTATTGAAAAAATATACAAAGCAAGGCATATAATGTAAGGGAGTGTTTGTGGACACCAAATAAACCTAATAGAGAAAAATAGAATACATTACAACTTGTAATGAAATATTTGGTACAATGGGGTATTTATATCCAAATATAAGTTACATTTAGGTTAATATTACGTAACCAAATTCTAGGTTTAAAATAATAAAATATTATAAAAATAACTCTTTCAAGGTCTACAAGGGCCCAAAGTGATTATACATACAATACAATACAAAATTCAATCATGATCTTAGTTGAAGCTTAATTACCACATGTTTTAACATCCCTCCTCAAGTTGAATTGGGGATATGGAGAGAGACCCTCATTTGTAATTCCCCCTTAAAAACACTCTCCCATACCAAGTAGCTCTTGCATGCACACAAAAGGAACCTTGGGAATAATATTGGTTAGGACACCTACTGCTTACTTTGTTAATGGCATGAAAAGAGGATCAATCATCCCATGGGCATAAATCCATCTCACATAAGTATCCAATTCTCAATATGCTTGGTTGGTTGATGAAACACGAGATTGTGAAAAAGTTGGATGTTGCTCTGATTATCACACCAAGGAGTGACTAGATATGTATGAGGAATGCCCACTTGATCCAAAATCATGAGCATCCCTTGAATGCTCTCAATTGCCTTGTCGATAGCATAATATTTAGCTTCCATAAAATGCTGAAATATAGTAGACTATCGTTTGGAGCACCATGAAATAAGGCCAAAACCTAAATATAACACAAAGCCTATGGTGAAGAGTTTTTCATCCAAATTATTATCCTAATAAAAACCTACAAATCCTTTTATAACTAGAGGTGAATCAACTAAATAATGAATACCCATTTTATGAGTGCTTCTAATATATTTGAGTACCCTCTTGGTTATGATATGGTGACTCTCTTGAGGGGCCTGCATATACTAGGAGCAATAGTTGACAATAAAGGCTATATTAGATTCCATGTAAGTTAAATAAGACCCTTCATAAGAGATTGATATATAGTGGTATCCACCAAAGTATTCATGCAATAAGCTCAAATAATTAGTCTTGAAGCAATAAGAGTATTAGTATATTTACAATCCTCCATCCTAAAGTGTTGAAAAAGATCTAATGCATCTTTGGACTATGAAATAGCGATCCTCAAATTTGTCTAATAAAACTAAATATCCAATAAAAATGTAGGAGCCCCAAATTTGTCATCTCAAATGAAGCACAATGTCATGTCTTCATGTTCTAAATCAAAGTAAGATATTTTTCCATAATTAAGATATTTTTCCATAATGAAAAGATCAACCACACAAAGAATGATCACCAAGGTCTCCCTGTCTTGATGTTTGATGTAAACATCATCTTTGGCTTCACATATCTAAAATTGACAACTAAGAAAGAAATATTAGGTCTTGTCATACCAAGCATGGGGTATCTTCTTAATTTCATACAAGGCTATACTAAATATGCTAAGACATTGGTGGATGATAGGTCTTATGTTCAAATTTGATGCCCTCCATGGACCAAGCCTTTTACAATGAACTTTTTAGGGGCTATAGGATCCTATCCCTACATCTATAGGGATATGGCTTAAGCTAATCAATAGGCATTCGTGTACCTTGGTTAGAAAAAGATGCCATGCCTATGAAAGACCTAGGTTTCAAACTCTAGAATTCTTTTGGAACATTTAGAATTATAATGTGGAAGCTTGACTAGCATGGTAGACAACATAGCACTTTATTATGCCATAAAGACAAATATTTACAATTTATACTGGAAATCAAAACCAAATATTTTTTTCTTCCTCATTTGCTCTCAATATCCAATTGTAGAAAAGTGATACAATTTCAATAGTAGTCATAGAAAAAATAGTGGCCACTAAGTGGAAAAATTTGGATACAAAAATTTCTAAGGTTTGAGAGGATTATTGTTGTTAAACATTGTTAGGTAAAAACCTCTAGAGAGCATATTTTCTACATAGGAAGTGTTTTGAGATCAATTTTTTTTATTTCATTATTTTTTGAGCTCTTTGAATTTGTGATATCAGTTCAAGAGCCTGTTATGTTGATGGGGGACAAATTATATGAGATAGATTCCCAATCATCTGTTCATCACCTAAATGGATAAAATTATAGGATATAGTCAACTTAAATGACTAGATTATTGTAAAATAAGAATCTCTGGTGAATATTAAAAGAAGAGAAACAACCTTCATGAAGAAACTCACTAACCCAAATAGTAAGAAGCTCTTGGTCAGTTGCTTGGAACTAGAGCTTGGTTCCTTTACATGGATGAGTTTAATAATGTTGATGACTAAATTATAAAATATTTTATATTGAGAGCAGATATTGAATCTTCTAGAGGCAACAAGAAAGATGATATAGAATATGTCAAGATTATCCTTTTTATATCTATTATTTTGTTAAGATGCTTGAACTAATGGTTCATGTGGTTCCTATGATCTTGAAAACACAAATAACTCTAACTCTTATCTAGATTTTCTCTCTTCTAATTAACTTTCAAGTAGGGTTATGCACAGTTGTGAGTATTCACAAATTGGGTGAATATTAGGATTTCCAAAATTGAAAGTTGACGAATATGAGGACCCTTGACGTGGGCCCATTCACTTAAAATTTTTGACATCAATTTTTTCTTAGGGTCAATTTGCCACAATATATATCCAAAAATAGGCATATTTGTACTCGTTGGAAATCTCTTTTTTATCTGGATCTAATGGTGGTATTTTTATGAAGTTATAAGGTGATTTAATAGGTCAAAATTTCCCTAAAGATGACCTTAATTTTTAGGGCTTCAAATATCCCAAATTTTTGTGTGAAGATGATTGATTTTATTTGCTTAGGATTCACCTTGATTCGTCTTGATTTCAATTAGGATTTACCATTTTTTACAAGTACATTTCGAGTCCAACCCCTTATGCATAACCTTGCTTTCAAGTGTCTCTATGGAATTGTGGTGCTTCTTCCTAGATATAGGCTCATGAAAAAGGAATTAAAATCTAAGGGGATAAAGACCTAGGGGATCAAATACCAAACTATATCTTTAAAGAAATCAAAGACCATTTGTTGATATTGTAAGAATGAAGGGTATCTAATCAAGAACTGTTTGTTAAGTTATAGAGGATTGAAGTAGAATTTAATAATATGGGTGGTCATATTCTAGATGATGAGGGGGATTTATAATATTTTTAGATCTATCAAGGTAAATATTTTAGAGGTCATTATTTTTACATACAAAGGCATTTTGAGTGCCTTTTTCAAATAAAATATTTTTTTAGTTCTTTACATGTGTGAAATTAGTTTACGGACCTATTAGAGAGTTAGACGACAAATTATGTAATTTGGATCCTCATGTTTATATTTATTTTCTTAATGAGTTAAATTATAATATATAGTCAAATCAAATGATTGATTTATTATGTAGCAATAGCCTATGGCACATATTTTAAGTAGATAAAATAGTAGCTCTTGATGATTGAAACTCACCAGCTTAGCAAGAAGAACCTCCTGGCCTATTCTCGTTATTGGTTAAATTAAATTTATTTTCCATATCAAATATGATAATAAACCTATCTAGGTATAGATAAAACTACACGAACTATCTAAAAAAGTGAACACAATTGAAGTTAGTCATTTCGAACTAGCTTACTTTCATTAAAATGGTTAATTTTAATAATGTTGAGAATTATATTGTACGATTGAAGGTATTAAGTGAAAATATTGCATTTTTAGGAGGCAAGAAGAAATATGGTTCAAAATTTGTCAAGACAATCCTATCTAATCTTTTTTCTTCTTTTTATATGCTTGGATTCATGTTCATGTGGTTCCTATTGGAAATACAAAAAAAAACTTTAACTTTTGATAAATATTTTTCTCTCCTACTTCATTTTTTGGTAGCTATGAAAAAGTATGGTGTTTCTCCCTAGATAAGGTTCATATAAAGGAATTTAATCCTAATAAGACAAATACTTAGGATCCCAAGGGCCAGGCTAAGTCTTCAAAAAAATTGAAGATCATTTGTGGATACTATGACTTGAAACTACTTATTTAAGCTACAAAGAGTTGAGGCTTAATTTTTTAAGATGGGTGGTCATATTCTAGATGATGGGAGGGATTCAATCAAATATTACATAAATATAAAGACCCACTAGAGCATCCATTATAAGGAGAAAATATTATGGTTACTAATGTATTCTCTTCTTGGCCCTTAATTTTAGATTATTAGGGGGTGTTGAAAGTTGTATATGGTTAAACCTAAATTTTAATTGATAATTAACGTAAACCCCACTTGTTATGTTGGCTTAGGCATATTTATAATTTAGAATTTTGGTATTAGTATAAATACCCCCAACCAATACATCCATTGTATTAGAGTGGTGTGGTCTTTTTCCATAAATAACATAGTGATTATTTTGGTGCTTAAGAGCACCCATTATTTGTGTGTGTATTGCTTTCTTTTTTAATTATCTTACGCTTTCTATGTAAGATTTGAGTGAATGGATTACTTTTTTTCATTATTGTAAAATGGTATGAATTCCAACATGGTATCAAAGTGAGAATGGAGAGGCATCACTTGATCACATAGAAAGTTTATTCGGAGCATCTAATTCTTATACTAAATTCTAGGTTGAATTAATTCTCAGTGCTTCATAAGAATTTTTGACTTAAAAGGCAAAGAGGATATTTAATTCTACTATCCACCATTAGTCTTTCTAAATAAATTATAGAATTTATGCCTACTCTATTTCTTGATTTATTTTAACTGGATACTTTTGACCATTTTTAAGTAAATTCAAGTTTTTTTGATATGGTGATCATAGCCCTTATTCCTCACAAGTAAACCATGTTATTTTGTTCGAAATAAATATGATAAATTGGTGCCATTTTAAAATAAATTTGAATATATTATGTGTGTCAAATATAAAAAGTGTTATGCCCTCTTTAGAGTTCATTGCGAGGCCTCTTTTTAATGAGAAAACGTACTCTTATACCCATATGAAATGGATCCCAAGACAAATAGGCATGCATAGTATTAGGTAACTTACACATTTAATTATAGGTTTGAATCCATACAAAATGCTTTTGCACCAGCATTACAACGTGAAGTAGAGGACACGTGGCAAAATTCTCAGTTCCATTAAACTTTGAATGAAGGATTTAAGAAAAAGTATCTTTAATGTTTGTATTGATTATGCTCCATTTGTTTTAAGTGACCCAACACTAAAACAACTTTAATGACATTGAATTAGTACTAGCTTAGATATATAATATATATATATATATATATATATATATATATATATATATATATATAAAAACGTCGAGAGTTATCAATCTCGAGGCACCTATCTCATTTCTTGGGGGTGTGATAGATAGGCGCCTCGAGATTGATAACTCTCGACATTTATAAATATATATTTTATATATCTAAGCTAGTATTAGAAAGTTTGGGCACCATTTTAGTTTAAATAGTTTAAATATTTTTTAAATATTTTAAATCCACCGTAACCTTTAATGTTGACGGATAATTTTCTTAATGTCGGCTTTTTTAATAAAATATTAATATTTTTTACGGCATGGCTGACCTTCCTGGCTATGATTGTAGGACACCTATTGGTGTAATTAAGGTAATCTTCTCTAAATTTTGCTTTTTCTTAAGAATTTTTTTCTTGCATTCATCTAAATGCTTTCTACACATGTTAATACTATGGTTCTTCTTTCCAAAATGTCTATATGAATAAAGACCTTAACAAAACATAGATAAAATACCACCTCTTCCACAATGCTTACAAGAAAATGAATTTATAGGTATTTTATGCATATACCTTTTCTTGTGGATGCATACTTGATGGATTTTATTTTTGTTGATAGAGCTCACATTGGGCTTGTCCAATCCTCTTCTTTGGAAGGATTTTCTCTTGGAGATGTTTAAAACCTTTGCTTGGATCCTTTGATGGTTCTATTACCTCTTTTGTACAAACTTAATTGGAATAGTAACTTTTCATTCTCTTTGGAAGACATGTAGACATGGAAAATTAACCCACTAAGGTGAATAATTTTCCTTACGTGTCTTGTTTTCTTCTTAAAAACATACGGTTATTTTTTATCCCATTTTTACCCTATTAAATCTTATCCATTTCTTATAAATCGTATACCGTTATATCAAGATCAAAAAGAGATTTCCAACGGTATATGATATGACCTATTTTGACTTAATTTGACCCTTTTAAATACATTAAAACCGCATGGGGTCCAACAAGTATGACGTCGTGTCCCACTTTTATGGGGAACATTTTTGTTGTTTCTAATTTAATTTATTTCTTTTATTATTTTTGGCCCACTTGGACCACCTGTTAAACCCGCCCTAGGGTTTATTGGTGTCGGCTATGAGTTTATTTGACCTATTTCTTTGCCTATAAAAGGGAATATCAAAGTCAATTTTTAAAAACATGAACATGAACATTACTATAAGCACGAATTCATGAACTCATGAATGACATGCTCTTGCTTATGATCTAATTGTTCTCTACTGCTTTCTCGTTGCTCCTTCTTCATTGTGTGTTTCTCTACTAGCCCCCGAAGTGCAACTTCTGGATTTGATCTACATTGCATGATTTGTTTTCAGCTTGGTGGATCTGTTGGTGTGAGCTCGGTGAAAAGACAAAGTGCCTCTTGTGGAGACTCTCATCTTCTTCTTGTTGTTCCCTCAACATCCGTCAAGCACTACATTATTTTTCTTATATTTTTATTTTCGTCTTTGAACAATCATTAAAAGCATTTAGTAATTAGGATCTCTTTGTTATTTCTATGCATTGAATCTATAGATTACTGTAAAACATCGCTCATCATATTCTCTACATGTTATTTCGCATATTGGGCTTCGCCTGGGCTAAATTTTTTGATCTGTCTTCATTACTTCCATTTACGTATTTTTAATACAACAGCATATTCTATTTCTATTTTTACTATTTTTGCACATCTATTTTATGTTTAAACTCCAAAGGTCAATTTTTTATTTTATTTGCAAAGGTCATCTAATTGGATGGAAGGGTAAGACTACCCTTTCTCACCCGAATATCTCCAGTATACACAGAAGTATATATTTTTAGCTGTGATTAAATAACATAATGATATTATAGAGCAGATATGAATAATTGCAAATATAAAAATAATAATCCAATGCCACTCGAGGTGGGCACACCCTTGCTGTAAAGGCAGCAACGCGAAATTCATAGATGAGAAAGAAAATAATAAGAGATGATAGATAATTAATCAAATAAATCAACCCTGGTATAAATAGTGAAAATAATTAATTCAATTGGAACCTAACATAGTCAGCTATGTTAGGGTTGTAGCATGACTCCCCTCCTCGAAAAGCTTTGTCCTCAAAGCTGGAAATGACTGGAAAGTACTTTTAGATTCCCAGGTTGCATCTTCTTTAGGTAAATCATTCCACTTGATGAGAAATTCTTGGATATGATGAGATCTGAGTCTGTGTGATCTGGTTTGTAGCACTTCTTCTGGTTGTAGATGGATACGCCCTTCTTCATCCAACACTGGTAATTCTGACTGAGAGTGTACCTTATGGCCAATCACCTTTTTGAGACAAGAGACATGAAATACTGGGTGTATGCGAGAGGATTGGGGTAACTCTAGTTGATATGCTACCTCGCCAGTGCGATGCACAATTTTATAAGGACCATAGAATCTTGGTGACAAATTTTGACTGGATTTGAGCTTCAATGATAGTTGCTTGTAGGACTGAAGACGTAGGAATTCCATATCACCAATATTGAATGTTCGTTCTGAACATTGCATGTCATGTTGCTGCTTCATACGATTCTGTGCTTGGACCAAATTATCTTTCAAGATAGTGAGCATTTCTTGTCGCTTCTATAACCAATCGTCGACTTGAGCCACTTTGGAAGATCTTGATACATAATCGGTAATTGTTGGTGGGTTTGTTCCATATAATGCTTCAAAAGGAGACATCTTAGTGGAAGAATGATAAGAAGTATTGTACCCCCATTCCACCAATGACAACCATTGACTCCATTGATATTGTTTATCCTGAACAAAACATCTTAGGTAGGTACCCAAAAATTTGTTAACTACCTCTGTTTGACCATATGTTTGTGGATGGTATGCATAAGACATATTTAATTTGGTACCACTAAGTCAAAATAATTCTCTCCAAAAATTACTAGTAAATATGGGATCACGATCACTTACAATATTTTTGGGCATTCCATGTAATTTAAAAATTGAATCCATAAATACCTGGGCCACTTTGCTTGCTGAAAATGGATGTTGTAAAGCCTGAAAATGAGCATATTTGGAAAGGTGATCAACTACCATGAAAATTACTATTTTTCCTTTCAACTTAGGAATACCTTCAATAAAATCCATGGAAATATGTTCCCACTGGCGATGTGGAATAGGTAACGGTTGAAGTAATCCTAGTGATTTGACTATTTCCTCATTGCATTGGCACACTTCACATTCAGCTACTCATTGCTTAACCTCTGCCTTTAATCTTTTCCAAAAAAAGGATTGTTTAACCCGCATGTATATTTTCAAAAACCCTGAATGTCCTACTAAAGGAGAACCATGTAACTCTTCTAGAATTTGTACTTTGATGAGGGATGTAAATACGATTCTTCTTACGTACTATTAGGCCATCATATGCAAAAATAGGGTACTTAGAGGAACCCATAGATAACTCTTGAATTATTTGAGCTATTTCACTGTTGGACAACCATTCTTCTTGTAACTGAGACACCCACTGTGAACATGACCCTGAAATGGCATTAATAACTACTTCATCTTCGTATTTTCTAGATAATGCATCCGCAGCCACATTTTCTTTACCTTTATTATATTAAATCACAAAATCATATCCCAATAATTTAGTCAACCACTTATTCTGTTCAGGATAAGAAAAAATTTGTTCTAAAAAATGCTTGAGACTGCTATGATCGGTTTTAATAATAAAACGGCTATTGATTAAGTAATGCCTCCATTTTTCCACGAAATGTAAAATAGCCAACATTTATTTTTCATAGGTGGATTTACCCAAAATTTTCCCTGAAAGTTGTTTACTTTCTAATGCCAAGGGATGACCCTCCTACATTAGTACTGCACCAATACATGTTCCTGAAGCATCACATTCAATGACGAATGGTTTTTGAAAATCTGGAGTGGCCAAAATTGGAGTCGTACACATGGCCTCCTTGAGAGCCTCGAAAGCTTTAGTAGCTATTAATGACCATTGAAAAGCATCCTTCTTGGTGAGAGTCATGAGAGGACCCTCAATTTTACCATAGTCATGCACAAATTTGTGGTAATAGCCCGTGAGACCCAAAAAAACATGAAGTTTTTTGATGGTTTTAGGCAGGTGCCAATCTTGTATTGCCTTAATCTTATTGGGATCTATCTTAACACCTTCGTGAGATACTATATGATCGAGGTACTCCACTTCTTGAACACCAAAGGAGCATTTATATATTTTGACAAACAACTTTTCTTTGCATAGGATATGGAGAACTCTGTCCACATGTACAAAATGATATTTCCATGATTTGTTATAGATGAGTATATCATAAAAGAATACTAGAACAAAATTTCATAGGAATGGATGAAACACTTGGTTCATGAGACTTTGGAATGTAGATGGTGCATTAGTGATACCAAAAGACATGACCAAAAATTCATAATGACCTTCATGAGTTCGAAAGGTTATTTTGGGAATATCCTTGTCCCTAACTCAAATTTTGTGGAACCCTGAGCATAAGTCCAATTTGGTGAAGAATTTGGCACATTTTAGCTCATCTAGTAAATTATAGATGACAGGAATAGGAAATTTATCTTTTATTGTGATTTTATTGAGAGGAAGAAAATTTGGACACATACGCCAAGAATTGTCTTTTCGACGAGCTAAGACAATAGGTGAGGAATAAGGACTAGTACTATGATGGATGACACCCTGGTCTAATAGTTCTTGGAAAATATTCTCAATTTCTATTTTTTGGGGTTGGGGATATCGATAAGGACAACCATTGGGTGGAAGACTACTAGGCACTAGATGTATGGCATGGTCATGAGATATTTTTGGGGGTAGGCCTGTGGGTTCTTGAAAAACCTCCTCATAGTTAGAAACAATGTTTTGGAGATCTTCCTCTTTTATTTCTAGCATAGCTTGTTCTAATTTTTCAATGCAATTGATTCGGGCTATGAATCCCCCACCATATTTTCTTAACAAATTTTCCATGCTATGTGAACTTACAACTTTTGATGGAGGTGTGAGTAGTCCTTGAATACAGATGGTCCTCCCATTGGCTTGTCATTCCACAAAGCTATTGATGTAAAATGAATGAGAATTAGATTAGGAAATAATCAATAAAACATTAGGATTTGCCGTTAACTTCAAAGTATAAATAGGTTACAAAATAGATTATTTAATGACTTAGCATTAGAAGCGCTAACGTCGTTTAATAATAGATTATTATAACAAAATAACTAAATATCATAAGATATTTAGTTATTAACCATAGTAACTAGAAAGTAATTCGTAGCATAGTAACTATCTCCTATGGTATAAAAGTAAATGTAATAACCTATGTAGTATAATGCAATATACTACCTATTTTACCCTAACATCCCCCTTTTATTACATTACTTTGATATACAAATTTTATTTCGGAACAGTTCAAATTTGACACGTCCAAGTGCCTTTGTGAAGATGTCAGCAACCTGTTCGTCGGTGGGAATGTATTGGAGCTTGATGTTGTGTTTAGGAACTTCATCATGAATGAAATGACAATCTATGTCAATATGCTTTGTGCGTTCATGATGGACTGGATTATTGACCAAGCTCAAAACACCTGAGTTGTCGCAAAACATGTGAATAGGAATTTTCTTTGGTAGGCCCATGGTAGCCAAGATGCGACTTAACCATATCGCTTCACACACAGCTCCACGTGCAGCGCAATACTCTACCTCTATTGAAGATAAAGCAACCACATGTTGCTTTTTACTATGCCATGAGACAGAACCAGATCCAAGATGAAATACATACCCTGATGTTGATTTTCTGTCATCTATGGATCCAGCGTAATCAGAGTCAGTGTAACTTTGTAAGAAGAATGAATTATTCTTCTTATACTCTAGACCATAATCTGCACTACCCTGAATGTAGTGAAGAACCCTCTTAGCTACTTTCCAATGAGAGACCTTTGGTTCTTACATGAACCGTGAAATATAGTTTATAGCATAAGTAATATCTGGTCTGGTATTAGTCAGATTGATGAGGCTTCCAATGATCTATCTATATAGTGTGTCATCTACCTGTGATGAGTCATCATATCATGATAACTGAAGCCCTGATTCCATCGGTGTTGCTTTGGGCTTACAATCAGTCATACAATATGTTTCTACTAAAGTATTAACATAATTTTTCTGAGTCACCCTATGATGATTCTTCTTTTGTTCTATCTCAAGGCCAAGGCAATAGTGGAGAAGTCCTAGATCAGTCATATCAAATGACTCTTTCAATTCATCTTTCACAGATTTAATCAATTTCTCTAAATTGCCAATGATGATCATATCATCTACATATAACACAAGAATCACTATTTTAGAACCTGTGTTCTTGATATAGAGATTTGCATCAAATGGACTTCTCTTAAATCCATGTTGCAGTAGGTGACTATCCATTTTTATGTACCATGCTCTTGGGGTTTGTTTTAGCCCATATAATGATTTGACCAACTTGCAAACTTGTTGCTCATGGTCTTCCTCAGCAAATCTAGGAGGTTGAGTCATGTACACTTCTTCTTTTAAGTCACCATTTAGAAAGGCGCTTTTTACATCCATCTAATGTAATTTCCATCTGAACTGTGTTGCCATAGCACAAAGAACTCGAATGGTGGTCATTCTTGCTGTAGGAGAAAAGGTTTCCTCATAGTCAAGGCCTTCATTTTGAGCATAGCCCTTTGCCACAAGATAGGCCTTATGCTTGTCTATGGTACCATCTACCTTATATTTGACTTTGTAAACCCATTCGCAGCCTATAGGTTTCTTTCCTTTAGGAAAATCTACCAGCTTCCATATTTTATTCTTGATGAGGAAGTTATGTTTTGCATCCATAGCTGCCTTCCACTGAGGCAGTCTAAGTGCTTCATCAGCTATAGAAATTTCATTTTCATCAAATGATGACAAGTAAACCCTCTCCTCATCTATTTCCATATCATCATCCCTTACTAACTCTCTATCAACAGAAATGTCTTGAAAATCTACACAAAAATCATCAACTGAAGTGGATGCTTCAATATTTTCTTGTTAAGTCATGCTTCATGTCTTTGGACGATTGAGAGTAAGATCAGGTGGGGAAGTGAGTTTAGAATCTTTCATTGTGCTTGTATACCATTTGGGAGGTTTTTTCTATTATGGAGAAGGAAGTTGTTGTTGCTCCTCATCATCTAGGTATACTAATGTAATGTTGGGTGTGAAAGCTTCATCAAACACTACATTTCTACTAACATGTATTTTCTTGGTAAATAGGTCTATCAATTGATAGCATTTTGAGAATTCATCATATCCAAGAAAAACACATGGTAGGGACTTCTCATCTAATTTCTTTCTTTTCTCCTTAGGTATATGCATAAAAGCATTACACCCAAATACTCGTAGATGAGATATGGGTTTCTTTCCACTCCATGCTTCCTAAGGAGTCATACCTTCAAGATCCCTTGTGGGTGCTCTATTTAGAAGATATACTACAGTTTGAACAGCTTCAGCCCAATAAATTTGCTCAAGATTGGCTCCCTTAAGCATACATCAAACCATTTCCATAATGGACCAATTTCTTCTCTCAGAAACTCCATTTGACTGAGGAGAATAGGCTGTGGTCAACTGTCTTTTTTCCCATGTGTATGTAAAAATGAGGAAAATTCCTTTGATGTGTATTCCCCCCTCGATCTGAATGGAGGGTCTTGATGAAACATCCTGATTATTTCTCAACTAGCTTTTTAAATTGTTGAAAATAGGTAAATGCTTCAGATTTCAACTGCAAGAAGAAGACCCACATCTTGCGTGAGTGATCGTCTACAAACAATTGAAAATACCATTTTTCTCCACAACTAGTAGACATGGGACCACACAAATCTGTGTGAACCAACTCCAAAGGTACCTTAGCTTGAAAGGATCTAGGTTCAAAGGGTACTCCGTGTTGCTTGCCTGAAAAGCAATCTGAGCACACTGGAAAAGTAGATGAAATAGTAGGCAGTCCTTTCACCATTTGATATTTATTGAGTTCTAGTAAATATCCTGAACTTAAATGCCCAAATATCTTATGCCATAGAGATGTGGCCTCTTTTGTGGTTACTGCCATTGCAGTATGTGTTGAGGTAATTGCATCTAAGACAAACAAACCATGTTTGTATGAACCTATTGCTATCTGTTTTCTTTTCTTAGTGATAAAGCAATGTTTCTTTTCTTTGTCCACCTTGAAATTGACATTCATGTGATTGTCCAGGATTTGTGGAACTGACAAGAGATTATTTTTTAATCATGGTACATAAAGAAATTTTTGAATTTTACATTCTCCATATGGAAGGGAGACATAAACACTTCCTTCTCCCTGAACTTGATAGGTTTGATCATCAGCAATGGTGACCGGTCTACCTTCTTGAGCCTCAAATGTCTCAAACCAGGACTTATCGCCAGTCATATGCTTACTAGCACCTGAATTTATGTACCACATAGTGTCCTTGTGAGGGGAATATGTATGTGTCATGAGCACCTTGTGTGCTCGTTCAGAGTCCAAACTAGAATCTTCAATTGCAATGTGTCCCTATTGCTTTTTATTCTTGTTCTTTGGTTTGCCTTTGCCCTTCTTGTTTCCTTGTTCATTGGGCGGTTTGTTCTTAAACCAACATCTTTTGGTTTCATGAGTGTCCTTGTCGCAAATCTTAGAATACTACTTCTTCTTAGTCTCTTTTCCTTTACCCTTGTCTTTATTAGAAGAAGAACCTTTTTGTTGATTCCACTTTTTATTACCACCTTGTATGTTTGAGAAAAGAGCATTGTTGGATACCTCATCTCTTTGGAGTTGATTAGCTTCTTCTGTTTGAAGCATATTTACCAACTCGACAAAAGTCATTGTCCTTCCAGAGACTTGTAATGAAGTGATCAACATTCTATAGGAGTTGCGAAGAGCCCTCAAAATTATAGAGGTCAATACTTGGTCTTCAACTTTTTCTCCTAAGGATTGTTGTTTTGTTTTCAATTATGCCACTCTACAAAAGAATAGCTCTACTGTTTCTCATGATTTCATATGAAGAGTATGAAGCTATATTTGGAGGTGAAAAATCAATGATTGATTCTTCCCCACAAAGATGGTTGTTAAGGCATCCCATGCCTTCTTAACATTCTTAGCTTCACTGATACGAGGTTGGATATCATCAATAATAGCTAGCAAGATCTTAAGGATAGTTTTATATCCTTTTTATCAAATGTTTTTTTATCTGCTCCTGCTGATTGAGGTCTAGTTTCACTTCCATCCACTATAGACCATAGATCCTCTACAGTTAAGATAGCTTTCATCTTAGTCTTCCATGCAGAATAATTTGAACCTTTGAGCAGTTGGCTCTCAGTGAGATACTTGTGCATCATGGCCATGGTGAAGGTTTCAAATTGATAGGACTAAGATGGTTGTATCTTGCACTATACCCTCAAAAGAGTATATGGAAGATGTTTAATTTACTTCTATAATATATTTAATGGCACCTGCCTTAACACCCTTCAAGAAGGATGGAAATTTTGAGGAAATTAAGCCAAACAAAGAGAGTTAATCAAGATGTTTTGAATTTTGATTTTTTATGGGGAATAAAATTGACTTTGTTTTAACCTGTGGAAGGTGTAGCATGATTTGGAGTGAAGTTTAGGTTTTGTGAAATGCTCCTTCAATTTTCTATCTGATTGTTTAATTACACACAAAAAAATATGATTGTTAGTGCAATAATCAAAAAACAAGAGAGCAACCCAAATTATTATCACTCTAGGTGTCGGATGCAACCAAAAATGCACCTAGTATAGTCAATTTTTAATATAAGGTGTCGAGTACAATCGAGAATGCACCTTTCTTGCTTTGAAATATCCCCTCTTTCTCTTTACAATTTTGCAAAAAAATAGAATCACAAGATATGACTTCTATCCCCCCTTAATTTTTACAAAATTGAAAAACTAGAGCACTCCTTTCAAGAAAAGTCGACACATGACCCATGTTTGAAAGGCTTCTAGACCAGTCGACACACGACTTTGGTTTTTGTCTTCCACACTCAAGCATGAGGAGAAAAAAAAAAAGGATTGAATAGATCTCAAGTTTACAACAACAAATTGCTATTTTATGTTTTATGTCTCCTTTCTTGAAGGAGAGAACAAAAGAAAATTTTGAAGGTTTGTGGAAAATGAGATAACCTTTATGCTTCCTCAATCATGGTATGCTATGTGCTTTGCAATAGAATTGTTGAGTTTCTGTATTATATCTCCAAAAATGAATGAAGAAAACTATAGAACTTCTGTGGAGTTTATTGCAAAAAAATGTTGAAGCAGGTTTTTAAAATTTTCCAAAAAGAGGTTCCTATGTTTCTTTTGTCTCCAATTGAGAGAAAACACTATTTGATTTTTGGAACATTTAAGGCAAAGTTTTTGGTTGGATTTCAAGTTCTCTAAGTTTGATAAAGCAAAACAAATATGTATTTAAGATAAAATTTCTATAATTTAGAAAAAAATTAGAAAAAAATGGTCCAATTTGATTAAAAATTGAATATTTTATGCCAATTTGAAAATAAGTTATCAAAAAAATCAAAAAATAATATTTTTAATGCTGAAAAAACTGTAGAAAATAAAACATTTTCGAAAAAAATTATGAAATTGATTAAAAACCTTTGTATTTGGATGCGCTGGGAATTGAACTGGTGCCTCCACGGATGCTAGGTGACTGCGCTAGCCAACCGAGCCACTACCTGGTTGGAAATGTCTCCGATGCAGTTGCAACTTAAGGTGGTCCCGACGGTGATGAGGCTTTGTGAGATTTATCCCACATGCATCCCAAAATTGGATGCATAAGGCTTGATAAGTCGTGGCACTCCCATCCAACATCGATTGCCTACGGGCAATCGATGAGTCTTGCCTACCCTTTTTGGACACTACCACATGGTTCCAGGGGTGGGCCTAGTCGAGTCCAAGTCAGTCTTGTTGTCCAATGGCTTTCTGCCACATGTCGAGTCCGAGTTAGTCCTCCGGTCCAGTTAGCGTCCAAGTGGCGCATGGTCACTATGCCACATGTATCCTGGTCAGTTTCTAGGTGGTGCATGGTCGTGGTGCCACATGTCACCTAATCAATGGTCCAAGTTGCACCTCAGGGTATGTGTAGTCCAAAGATCATTAGATCTCACCACTTGTCACGTCGTGATTGGTCGAGTTCAGGGATCGAAGGGCCTCCTACCCTCATGGATCCTAAGGTGGTCAGGGATCGAAGGGTGCTGCTGCCCTCTTAGATCTTGAGGTCATGGCCCATGTGTGCATCTAGCTGGGAGGTGAGGGCACTCTTGCCCTCTCAGACCTCCCATATCTATGGAGGCCACATGGGTCTGCAGGTAGGCCTGTGGGCCTACACAACGCGTGCGGGCCTAGACAACCTACGCGACATGTGCGGGCCTGGTGAGCCTGTGCATTGTGTACATGGGGGACAACATGGCTGCTCCTGTGATCTAGACCTGTGGGCTTGTGAGCCTTGTGGAGAGGGGCAAAGATCCAAAAACCGCTTGAGAATCTGTACGAGGAGACAATAGGTCTGACGGTGCAGAAGAGTCAGTAGGGAGGAGGCAACATAGATGCCAGGTAACTAGGTGGAATGAGTGATGCTTGTGTTATCCACCCTAGTGAGGATACCAATGATGTAAAATGAACGAGAATTAGATTAGGAAATAATCAATCAAACATTAGGATTTACCATTAACTTCAAAGTATAAATAGGTTACAAAATAGATTATTTAACGACTTAGCATTAGAAGTGCTAATGTTGTTTAATAATAGATTATTCTAACAAACTAACTAAATATCATAAGATATTTAGTTATTAACCATAGTAACTAGAAAGTAATTCGTAGCATAGTAACTATCTCCTATGGTAGAAAAGTAAATGTAATAACCTATGTAGTATAATGCAATATACTACCTATTTTACCCTAACAGCTATATTTGTGATTAAAACCCACGGTGGTTTCCAAATGTTCCATCCATGCAACACCTAAAATAACCTCTGAATTTCCTAACTCCATAACAAAAAGAGGACCTTGCCAAGTATATGTACCCATTTGTAGTGAAATGGAAGATGTCTTATCGAGATATTGAGAAACTTCTCTACTTTTCATTCTGACTTGAAACCGATCTTGACTAGAAGAGTAGACGTGCAGACCCAGTGTCCTTGCAAGTCTTGCATCAATGAAGTTGTGAGTACTTTCCAAATCAATTAGTACCATCACCCGCTGCTTCTAAATGAAACCTGCCACCTTGATTGTATGGTGAGAAGATAGCCCCATAAGAGCATGTACTAAAATAGTCATGGTATCTTCCTCAGTGACAACTTCGTCTTGTGCATTTTGGTCCTCAATTGGGAGATCCTCAGGTGCATCGTACTCCTCTATTTCTTCTTCTTGGTTGGCATATTCAATTTGAAAATTTTGTCGTGGTGTAGATGCTTGATATTTTTGATGTTGAGTGTGACATTTGTAGCAGAAGTACCATGACAGTTTATCATTTCTACAAAAAGAGTTGTTGCGTAATGGAGGTCGACCATATGAATCACGTCGTGTGGATGAGCCTATGTGCGCCTTTGTTTCTGCCAAGTTAGCAATCCGTATACACTCATCCAACTTGAATGGATTTTGTAGGTCTACCTCAACTTTAATATGTGATTTTAATATATTTCGAAAAGTCGCTACTACCACGTCCTATGGTATATCTTGTGCATAGGAAAGCATACTGGTGAATTCAGAAATATAGGCCCCTACTAATCCTGTTTTCCTAAGTGACAATAATCATACTGTGTATGAACCCGTGGGAACTTTGTTGAATCTATGAAGAAAGGTTGTTTTGAAAGTGTCCCAATATAATGCATTTTGGGGCTCCTCACGTTTATACCATGTAAACCATTGATAAGCTTCAGTGCCAAATTTGATTGTTGCAAAAGGGACTTTGTCCTTTTCCAAAAATTTATAAAATTCTAAGATGCCATCCATTTTTGCAATCCACCCGTGTGGATCCTAGCCTTCAAAGGTAGGCATATCAATGCATGGATGATTGACACCCATTGGACCTCTTGGTTGGGAGTGGAAAATATTTCTACCTTGTTCCTCGTTACTTCTCTGTCTCTGGTTGTTAGTTTGATAGGGTATGTTAAACCCTCTTTGTTGCTCCATATTTTCTTCATTACCCATATCCTCAATATTTTTGTGACCATTGTGAGTCAGGTATTGACTAGTTTGACCTCTATGGTGTGTGTAGTCGTCATTGTAGACATCGTACTCCAGTGATTGCAGCTAGAAGGATTTTTTTGGGGCGGTTTCTGAGATGCATTGAAACTTGTAGTCATTATCTGAAGATTTACTATTAAATATTTTAACAATTGATCACTGAGCACGGGATGATTACTGTCTACTTGGGTGATTTTTTCTTGTGCTGAATATGGAGAAGAATTGGATGCCATTGGGTTGACTATTTGATGACTCAGATTAAAACTACCAATTCCTGATGAAGAAAGAGAATGTTTTGTACCTGGGCTTTGACGAGCTCTTCTAGCATTATTGTTGGGAGTTTCCAAGCTTGTTAAACGTCTGTCAGATCCTTTGATCCAAATTCTGCTCATGCACCTTTCAAAGTATCTTGCTTAGGAGCCTAGGAGCTTCAAATTTTTAGAAAAAAATTGTTAAATTGTCTAAAAATTTTGTTTAAATTCCGTCAAATAGTCACTCCAACTGTGACGCGGATTTGAAGTTTGTCTCACTTGCTTTGACAACTTTTGAATTTTTAACAACTATCACCAATTTTAACAATGTTGGCAATTTCTTGACAATTTTTTGACGACTTTTGGACAATTTTTGCAAGTTTGCAGGTTCTTGATGATGTAAGCAAGTTTGGACACTATGTGGTTTGACAGCAATTTTTGTAAATCAGAATCGATACACAACACCATGACACACAAAAGTAAATGTGACTATTTTCAAAGTAGGACTCTACAAGACAGCGTGATAGGACCATGCGACTGGACACAAATCCAAACTGGACATGAACCCCAACACAAAGGACCCAAGAGCCAACATGACACTAACCAGTGAGGACTCAACCCGTACTCAAATTGGCATGGACAACGAGGAACGTGACCAACTCGACACACGAGATATGACACAAGACTCGATGTGACAAGGGAGTATGACTGGACACTATACAACAATGAAATGAAGACTATGACTGGACACGAAATAACAGTAGAATGAAGACTCAAACACGTGGGACAGTGGGGCCCGAATGGAGAGGACACATGGAAGTGCACACTGGACACGACGGTGATTGACATTAAAATGACACAAGACAAACTGGACATGAGACGCAAAACCAACAACACAACTCGAAACACTGGATGCAGCAACATAAGACCACCTAAACCCTAAGCGACACGTGGACTCGAAACACAGGATGCAAGCGAGCTATGTGACCGAAGTCACAACCAACAAGGGGCACGAATTTAGTTTTAAACCACTATCTTAACAACCCACACTGCATGTGGGATAATTTCCCGAAGTGCGAAAATAAAAAAAAATATTGTACCTTAGGAATTGCGCGAAATAATTATTTTCGCATTCACTGATTTGTTGGCAACTTCGCGATGGTAAGCTTCTACGTTTCTGTGGGTTCCTCGACGATTCAGCGACAGTATAATGATTTTTTCCACCTGATTCTCTCCGGTTGTGGTGTAGTATTTGAAATGTTCGAAGGTAGGATTCTTTTCTCCCACCTGATTTTTTTTGAAGGTAGACTACCCTTGCTCACCCGGATATCTCTAGTATACACAAAAGTATATTTTAGCAATGATTAAATAACACAATGATATAATAGAACGGATATGAATAATTGCAAATATAAAAATAATAATCCAATGCCACGTGAGGTGGGCACACCCTCCCCGTAAAGGCAACAATGCGAAATTCACATATGAGAAAGAAAATAATAAGAGATGATAGATAATTAATCAAATAAATCAACCCTAGTCTAAATAGTGAAAATAATTAATTCAATTGGAACCTAACATAATCGGCTATGTTAGGGTTGTAGCATTGGACCTAGGGGGCTTGACTGTTGCGCCTCCAAGGACTCTCTTACAACGGCCTAAGCAGGCCCCCTAACGCTAATCAAACATTTTTCTAGTCCATTATTTGTCTTTACAGGAACAGGTTTATTTTGACTTCACTAGGGCAAGGAGAATTAAAGCTTGGATCAACCATCGGTTTGAGTTAAGTGATTTTGTTCTTATTACTGGTTTTTTTATCTACATTCTTAGGCATCTGAATATTAAAAATCATATAGTTTGCATTTAGGTTAATTCCTGCATATTTATCTTTAATTAATTCTGTTTTAATTAATTAGTTAATTTTATTTTAATTAATTAGTTAATTTTGTTTTAATTAATTAGTTAATTATGTTTTAATTAATTTGTTAATTATGTTTTAAAAACTGCTTGAAACAAAACCCTAGGTTAGCCTCATTCAAAGAAAAGAATCATATTAGGTTAGCTCTTGTATTTTGCATTTCTTGTATTCTATATTCATTTGCATTCCATTTTATTTTGTACTGTTAGTTAATTTCCGCTTTGTTTATATTTCCATTTAATTTTTGTTAATATTATTATTTGTCTTCTTAGTTTAAAATTAGTGAGGCCAAACCTAGGTTGTTTGTTTAAAGTGAACACATTAAAACTTTTCTTGTATATCCTGAGGAGTCTCCTTCTCTTGTATCCCGAAAAGGACTTGGAGCGAGTCCTAAAACCATTCTTGGTGAACCCCCCCAATACTTGTTTAGCTAACCGAGTGTAGAGTACAACATACCCCCACGGTTCACCCCTGCAAAAGGACTCCTTCCCAGCGGATCCAGGTCTCCTCTTTGTTCAGGGAATCGTACGTGGTAGGGCAGTTTTCCCCCTCTACATATTTGGTGAACCCGATGTGAACACCTCCTTTGTCTTTAAAAATTTAAACAAGATCATTAAAATTGTGTGTAAATATTTAAAAAATAATAATTTCTTTTGTGGGTGTGTCTTCTCTTTAGCTTTTTCTTCTTGTCTTCTTCCTCTTTCTCAATGGCTTTTGGTCTTGAGAAAGGGAAAGAACTCCTTAGGTTTGATGAGATCTTTAATGAGAATGATCAAGTTGATAAAGAAAATCACAACTTAGAAAAACAAGATAATAGTCATCTTGATCCCATCCAAGACCCTAATGGAAATATTATTTTTAAATCCTTTGAACATATATGGACTTTTTATAAATATCATAAACATGCATTAGATTTGGCTTTAGAGGAAGAATCATTACTTGAAAAGAATAATATCCCATCTCCAAGTCAATCATTTGATGCACATTTGAATCATGGTAATCAAACTTGTCAACCTACTTATGCCACTACTGTAACCACCAATATTGGAAGAAAAATAGTAATTCCTCCAACTAGTAGTGACACCCAAAATATTTCTCAATTTCTTTCTTCATATTCTAATGTCAACACTACTTCTTCTATCCCACCACAAGTTAATATTTCCACTCCTCCAGGCACCACATATAACAACAACTTTCCTATGTCCAAACTAATCCAAGGGAATACTGGGAATTTATATAATTTAGATGTGTAGAGTTTAGCAAATGTGGTGAATCAATTAGTTTCAAGGATGGATATGATGCAACCTTCAGGGTTTACATATAGCTATAAGGACATGTGTAGTCAACCTTTGGATCCTATTGTTGCTGCAAGACCTTATCCAAAGCATTTTCCTATGCCAGTGTTGCCAATCTATAATGGGATAGAGGATCCAATAGAGCATCTCAAACATTTCAGGATAGCTTGCCATGATATTGTTTATGATGATATGCTTCTATTGAAAACATTTCCAAAGAGTCTTGGTGGAGTTGCATTAGAGTGGTATTATCGGTTACCCAACTATTCTTTGACAAGTTTTGAAAAGACAGTTGAAATGTTTGTTCATTAGTTTAGTGCTTACATTGAGAAGGAAGTGACTATGAGAGATTTGTATGACTTAAAATAAAACAAGGAAGAAATATTTACAGACTTTTTAGCTCGTTGGAGAAGTTTAGTTGGAAAGTTAAGACAACATGTGTCACAAAGGGATATGATTGATATATTTATTGGTAATTTGCAAGAACAGTTATCATATGCACTAGAGACTACTATTGTTACATCTTTAGATCAAGCTATCGACTTAGCCAGAAAAGTGGAACAAGCACTCATTAAGAGAGGCCAGCTTAAGAATAGAGAAGAAAAATATACTAAGTCTCAACATAAGAGTAGACATACAAGAGGTGATAATGATAGTAGGCCTGTTAACAATGTCAACAATAACCTACAAAATATAGTGCTTCAAAAACCTCCTCAAAGGAATTTCACAAGACTTAGTATATCTATGGAAGTAGTTTTAAAACAATTATTGGATGCTAAAGCAATTGAGTTACCTCCTATTGGACAACCAGATACTTCATCTCATTGGTATAAACTAGATCAATATTGTGCTTATCATAGGGTAGAAGGACATTGGACTAATTCTTGTAAAAGGTTGAAACATGTGGTTCAAGATTTAATTGATGATGGTCGGATAGACATCAGTAATTTCCAATATTCAAATAGCCAAAGAACAAGATAAACCAATCATGTATCTTACAACAATGTACCACATCAATATGATAATCATATGGTTGGAATGATAACAACTACTTCAGAAGGGTTAGTACAAAGTCACCAAGTTCACCGATCTCAACAGGAGATGAGTGCTTCAACAAATATCTCTCTTCTAGAACTTTTACAGACTTCTCAACCTCATAAAGAAGCCATGATGAATGTTTTAAAACAATAGCCGGTACTTTCAGATATTTCTCCTAAGGATATGACAAAGGTTGTAGGTTCTCTTGGGAAATCTTCTCTCACATTCTCAGATAATGATATGGCTTCTCTAGGAATACAAGAAGATTCATCTTTATATATTACAACTTGTATTGGAGATACTCTTATTAAAAGGGTTATGGTGGACAATGGTTCTTCACTTAATGTTTACACGTATCATTTCTTATAGAATATTGGTTTGGGAAAAGAATATTTAAGTGTATCTAATGATGTTATCAAGACATACAGTAATGATTCTCAGACAACTTGTGGTACTATAGTATTCCCTCTTAAGGTTGGACCTAAAATTTTAAAAACAATGTTTTATGTGGTTTCCTGTCCTGCATATTTTAATATTCTTCTTGGATGACCTTGGATCCATGCCATGAAGGTCGTCCCTTCTACTTTTCATCAATGTTTAAAATTTGAATTTGAAAATCAAATTATTTCCATCATGGGAGATCCCCACCCATTTGAATTTTTCTCACCAGAAGATTTAGCCCAAATTAATTCATCTCAATATTCCTCTAAAAATCCTCCAAATATTTCATCACCCGATCAAGATGACTCTTCTTGTTTAGATCTTCTCTTTGATAAATCTCATCAAGGTTTAGAGTGGAGTGTTGAGGATGAGGGTCCACCCTCTCCCAGAGTCTTAACCCTAGAGTTACATGTTATAAATGAAGCTTTACTTCAGGATGACATTGACTTTGATGGGTCAGTCCCTTGCGTAGCGCAGGTTGAGTCTTCTAATTCTCATGTGGACTTTGGTTCTATGTCTCCCGAGGACCTTGAGCAATTAGGAGTAATTCTTGCCCCGCCTCCTCTTGAGGATGATTTGACTATTCTTATTGAGGAGACCCTAGATGTGAACATAGGTTTTGAGGAAACCCCTAGAATCCTTAAGTTAGGAAAAGCTCTGACTATGGACGAGCGGGAGAAATTGACCAATTTATTGAAAGAGTATCAAGATATTTTTGCTTGGTCATACGCCGACATGCCAGGGCTTGATCCCTCCCTTGTTATGCATCATTTGGTAGTGAGACCTAATGCTAAGCCTGTTAAACAAAAACTTTGGAAGATGCATCCGAAGGTCACCCTTTCAGTCAAGGAGGAGCTCCAAAAACTCCTTGATGTTGGTTTTATCAAAGCCATCGACTATTCTGATTGGATTTCCAATATCATTCCCATAGCTAAAAAGGAAGGAACAATCAGAGTATGCACCGACTTTTGGGACATTAACTTAGCATGTCCCAAGGATGATTTTCCCCTGCCCAACATAGATCAGATTGTAGATTTCACTGCCAAATGTGGGATGCTTTCACTTATGGATGGTTTCTCAGGTTACAATCAGATTATGATTGCTCCTGAAGATCAGGCCAAGACAACATTCACTACTCCCTAGGGTACCTTCTGTTGGAAGGTCATGCCTTTTGGCCTTAAAAATGTAGGAGCTACCTATCAACGGGCTATGACTTATATCTTTCACGATATGATGCACGATATCCTTCAGGATTATGTGGATGATCTTTTGGCTCGTTCTTTAGAATGGAAGGATCATGTTCATGATTTAAGATGAATATTTGATCGAGTTCGACAATTTAAAGTTCATCTTAAACCCGATAAGTGTGTGTTCGGAGTCACATCTGGCAAGTTGTTAGGCTTTGTGGTGTCTAGGCGAGGCATTGAAGTAGACCCTACCAAGATAGCAACTATTATGGATATGCCTCCTCCCCGTACCCTGACTGAACTATGCAATCTACAAGGCAAATTGTAGTATATGCATAGGTTCATCACCCAGTTAGTCGATAAGTCTCAGCCTTTCCTTCGACTTCTTAAGAAGGATGTAGTATTTAAGTGGGATGATGCATGTCAGAAAGCTTTTGATGACCTCAAAAGATATCTCACTTCCCCACCTGTCTTAGTTCCTCCTGTACCTGGTAGGCACTTGTTGCTTTACATAGTTGCTACGACACAAGCTTTAGGTGCCATGCTCGCCCAACATGATGATGAAAATAAGGAACGAGCTATCTACTATATTAGTAGAACTTTAGTTAGCTATGAGACCAGGTACACTCCCTTAGAGAAGCTTTGCCTTGCTGTAGTGTTTGCTTCCCAAAATTTGAGACACTATATGCTTAGCCATAAGACTTTAGTTGTAGCCAAGTTTGACCCTTTGCGTTATCTAATGTCTAAACCTCACCTTTTTGATCGAGCTGCTAAATGGGTGTTGGCCCTTAGTGAGTTTGATCTAACTTTCATAGGTCAGAAGGCTATCAAGGGTCAGGTGATTGCTGATCAGCTAGCCTCCGCTCCTCTAGAAGCTACCCATCCCCTAGTTGTTGAGTTTCTTGATGAGTGCTTCAATATTGACATTGAAGAGTCCAAGTCTTGGACTTTGTTTTTTGATGGAGCCCGATGCATGAAGGGCGCTGGAGCTAGAGTCATTCTAGTAACACCACACAAACAACTCATCCCTTTGTCTTTTAAACTTTATTTTTCTTGCACAAATAATACTGTAGAATATGAAGCTTTAATTCTTGGTCTAAGAGTAACTTTAACTTTGCAAGTTAAAGTCCTTGCTATCTTTGGTGATTCTCAACTTGTGGTTAATCAAATCAATGATGTTTATCAGACTCAGGATGATAAACTTAAACCATATAAAGATATTATCACTCAGTTGTTGTCTTCTTTTGAGCAGGTAACCATAGAGTCTATCCCTAGATCCTCAAACCGCCATGCAGATGCCATGGCTGCTACTGCATCTCTATTCCCCTTGGAGTTAGAAGATGATCAAGCTTCGATTATCATTCGCCAACTCTAGGAACCAGCATCTTTGAGTTCTTGTTTGGTTCCTTTAGATTGTTTGACCATTGGAGATACCCCATCTGAGCCTTGGTATAATGACATCTTTAACTTCCTTAAATATGGATCGATACCTGAAGGTCTTGATCACAATCAACGTAAGATGTTACGCAAAAGAGCGTGTCGATTCATTATAATTGGCAATACTCTGTATAGATGTTCTTTTGAAGGTATTCTCTTACGATGCCTTAACTTCGATGAAGCCCAACTCGCTCTTAGTGATGCTCATGAAGGTTCTTGTGGAGGCCATTTTAGCGGTAATGCTATTGCTAAAAATATCCTTCGTATGGGTTATTACTGGCCTTCCATGGAGAAATATGCATGTGACTTTGTTCGACGTTGTGACAAGTGTCAGCGTCATGATCATCTTATTCATGCTCCTTCTCAGGACCTTCAGGTTATCTCTTCCCCCTGGCCATTCTCCATGTGGGGATTGGACATCATAGGGAAGGTTAATCTTGTGTCGTCGGATGGTCATAAGTTCATCATTACCGTGACTGAGTATTTCACTAAATGGGTCAAAGCTATGCCCCTGGTTACGGTGACTGGAACTCAAGTTTCCAAGTTCATATTTAATCAGATTCTTTGTAGGTTTGGGATACCTTCGGTAATAATTTTTGACAATGACACTCCTTTCAAGAACAAGGATGTCCGTAATCTCTGTGCTAAGTATAAAATTCAGCATAGATGGTCGACTCCTTATTACCCTCAGGGTAATGGACAAGTCGAAGCATCCAACAAATCCTTGATCAGGATTTTGAAGAAGTTGGTTAGTAAATCTGGTCGTGATTGGCATGCCCAACTTTACTCTACCCTATGGGCCTACCGTACTAGTGTGCGTACCCCCATAGGGGCCTCTCCATATGTCTTGGTATATGGGTTGGAGGTAGTGTTCCCTTTTGAGTTAGAAGTTCCCTCTTTGCGCATCTTGTTGCAAGATGCTAAGGTCGGTGATGAGTATCATGCAGACCGCCTACACCAATTGGAGTTGTTGGATGAGAAGCGTATCCATGCCTTAGAGCACTTACGAGCCTACCAAGAAAGGCTCCAACGATCTTACTCTAAGAAAGTTTGCAATCATTCTTTTGAGATCGGGGACCTTGTCCTCAAAGAAAATCAAAAGAATACTAACGCTCGTGTTGATCTTCGAGGTAAATTTCAGCCCAATTGGTTAGGTCCATTTGTTGTGATGGCTAAGTTTGGTTTAGGTGCTTATAAGTTAGCTTCTATGGATGGTAAAGAACTTAAAGAACCAATGAATATAATGCATTTGACAAGATATTATGCTTGATTCTTCGCACTTGCATTTAGTTAGTTCATATTGCATGTTTGTCTGACATATCTTGCATGGATGCTTGTCATATTATGCATGGTTGCTTGACATTTTGTTCTTGCATCTTCGCTTGTCATAAATTGCATTGTTGCTTGCTCATGACTGCTTGTTCATATAGTTTCTAGGGATCTGCGACAATGGCATGTGATGATACCTAGTTAGGACATAGTTCACATGCATTGCACTTCCACTAGGGTTCTGATGCCTAGAAAATCCCCAACCTAGGGCCCTTGCACTTCCATCCTTTCTTCTCTCCTTGGTTTTTATTGTTCATTCTTCTTTCTCTCTTCTTCGTTGTATCCCTTGACTTTGCAAGTTTTACAATATTCACCATCCCTCTCCAAAGTCAAGGACTACAATTTTTCTTTAGGTATATCCTTGTCTTTTGCATAATTCTTATTTGTCTTTTGTTTTCCTTGATCAGATAAGGATGTACATTCTCTCTTTTGTTTGTATACTTCCCCCCTTGAATTTTCACTAGTTGAAACTTCAATCTGGGGGCACACACACACTTACTTGATCCTCATGTTCTTCCTCTTATTTCTTCTAGCACATGCACACACATATTGTGTTATGCTCATATTGCTTGGTCCATTTATGCATTTATACACCCTATCGGGTAGTACTCACATTACATACTTCATGAACTTCAACATACATTGTAACACCCTATCGGGTTACGTCTCTCTTTTGACTCAGTGGGCTCAACACCCCATTACAGGATCAACTCCTTGGCCATTGACAGTAGGCCTCGACATACATCCTAGTGGGTAATCACCCCACAATAGTCATCAGTGAGCAATCACCCATAGCGGGTTACGCTTCATCATTACGAGCAATCACCCATCATGGGTTACGCTCTACATTTGGTTCATTGGTCCATACTTAGCGAGTACTACACCCTTGGTGGGTCTTCCACTCCATACATGGACCATATTTTGAGCATAACACCCTCTAGTCAGGGTTCTCATTTCTTGTTCTTCTCGATTTCAGATGATTGACCTTTGGAGTTCTCTTCTTGTAAACTTCCTTTTTGTTATTTTCACCTCGTTTTCCTCTCTTCCTCTATGCACTTTGCATTTGATACAATCCTCTTTGTTGGTGTTTTTGCTTCTTCTTCTGTGTCAACTCTTTTCGAGTTTTTATGCACTAATGGTGTTTCATAAAAACTCGAGGGGGCACCCTAGCCATAGAGGCATTAGTGGTAGTAATGCCTCGCCTAGTATGCAAGAGTCTAGAGTGTCCTTTGTGATACCCCTCTTGCACTACCCCTTTGCCCAAACCCGGCCACCCCTTCTCTATGTTTGTTGTTTTCTTGCCCATAGGAGTCTACATATTTCTTTGATGTATTTACTTGGCCTTAAATACATCAAAGAGGGGGCAAAATGTAGACACGAAAAATTGACCCACTAAGGTGAATAATTTTCCTTAGATGTCTTGTTTTCTCCTTAAAAACATAGGGTCATATTTGAGCCAATTTTTACCCTACTAAATATTCTCCATTTCTTCTAAATCCTATACCATTAGATCGGGCTCAAAAAGATCTTTCCAATGGTATATGATATGACCTATTTTGACTTTGTTTGACCCTTTTAAATGCATTAAAATCGCATGGGGGTCCAACAGGTGTGACGTCGCGTCCCACTTTTATGGGGCACATTTTTGTTGTTTCTAATTTAATTTATTTTATTTATTTATTTTATTATTTTTGGCCCACTTGGACCACCTGTTAAACCCACCCTAGGGTTTATTGGCATCGGTTGTGAGTTTATTTGACCTATTTCTTTGCCTATAAAAGGAAGATCAAAGTCAATTTTTAAACATGAACATGAACACTGCTATAAGCATGAACTCATGAACTCACGAATGACACACTCTTGCTTACGATCTGATTGTTCTCTGCTGCTTTCTCGCTGCTTCTTCTTCATTGTGTGTTTCGCTACTAACCCTCGAAGTGCAACTTCTGGATTTGATCTACATTGCGTGATTTGTTTTTGGCTTGGTGGATCCGTTGGTGTGAGCTTGGTGAAAAGACGAAGTGCCTTTTGTGGAGGCTCTCATCTTCTTCTCGTTGTTCCCTCAACATCCATCAAGCACTGTATTGTTTTTCTTATATTTTTATTTCCGTCTTTGCATCATCATTAAAAGCATTTAGTAATTAGGATCTCTTTGTTATTTCTATGCATTGCATCTGTAGATTACTGTAAAACGTCGCTCATCATATTCTCTGCATGTTATTTCGCATCCTGGGCTTCGCCTGGGGGCAAGTTTTTTGATCTATCAATTTTGTTACTTCCATTTACGTATTTTTAACATAGCAACATATTCTATTTCTATTTTTACTATTTTTGTACATCTATTTTATGTTTAAACTCCAAAGGTCAATTTACGATTTTATTTGCAAAGGTCATCTAATTGGACCTAGGGGGCTTGACTATTGCGCCTCCAAGGACTCTCTTACAACGGCCTAAGAAGGCCCCCTAACGCTAATCAAACATTTTTCTAGTCCATTATTTGTCTTTACAAGAACAAGTTTATTTTGACTTCACTAGGGCAAGGAGAATTAAAGCTTGGATCAGCCATCGGTTTGAGTTAAGTGATTTTGTTCTTATTGCTGGTTTTTCTGATCTACATTCTTAGGCATCTGAATATTAAAAAGCATATAGTTTACATTTAGGTTAATTCTTGCATATTTATCTTTAATTAATTCTATTTTAATTAATTAGTTAATTATGTTTTAATTAATTAGTTAATTCTATTTTAATTAATTAATTAATTCTGTTTTAATTAATTAGTTAATTTTGTTTTAATTAATTAATTAATTCTATTTTAATTAATTAGTTAATTTTGTTTTAATTAATTAAATAATTCTGTTTTAATTAATTAATTCTGTTTTAATTAATTTGTTAATTCTGTTTTAAAAACTGCTTGAAACAAAACCCTAGGTTAGCCTCATTCAAAGAAAAGAATCATATTAGGTTAGCTCTTGTATTTTGCATTTCTTGTATTCTATATTTATTTGCATTCCATTTTATTTTGTATTGTTAGTTAATTTCCGCTTTGTTTATATTTCCATTTAATTTTTGTTAATATTATTATTTGTCTTCTTAGTTTAAAATTAGTGAGGCCAAACCTAGGCTATTTGTTTAAAGTGAACACATTAAAACTTTTCTTGTATATCCTGAGGAGTCTCCTTCTCTTGTATCCCGAAAAGGACTTGGAGCGAGTCCTAAAACCATTCCTGGTGAACCCCCCCAATACTTGTTTAGCTAACCGAGTGTAGAGTACAACATACCCCCATGGTTCACCCCTACAAAAGGACTCCTTCCTAGCGGATCCAGGTCTCCTCTTTGTTCAGGGAATCATACATGGTAGGGCAGTTTTCCCCCTCTACAAGAAACATCTTCATTCTTCTTTGAGCACTCACAATGCCCATGGTATCTAAACCTTGTTTTTAAATGCCTTTGCATTACCTCAATGGCATGCTTGATTTGTTGGATATTTTTTCCAACCCCTTGGCCTTCATAGCCCATTGTCTTCATAAATTGGATCTAATACCATTTGTACGCAACTCAAAACCTACAAAATATGAATATTTTTTTGCTTGCCATGGTCTCCTTAGTCATGTTGCATGCATCCTTGGTAAAAATGTGTTCTTTCCTTTGTATTTTCTCACATACTTGTTAGAATTAATCTCAAAAACTCTCCATGAATGACAATCTATCGCACAGTTAATTCACCTCATGTAGGTACTTTCCTTCTACTTATGTTATACCTTCACAAGTGAGGTTTTCCAAATGCATATTTTGTTGTTGTACCTTATCAACTTGGTTTCTCACCATTCATGATCAAGTGAGGATAATAACTCTTCTTGATCTTGAAGCTTTATTTGTAACCACTCATTTTTTTTCTTCATCTTGGAATTCTCCTTTGTTTTCTTGTTTTTTCCAACAAATATTGAAGTTCATTCTTTAAGCCTTAAAACCCGAGTTGCCCATTTTTGCTAGATATTTTCCATGAGAAAATAATAGTATGCTAACCATAAACTAATAAAAAACTTCTCTAATACCAATATGGTCCATAATTTCCACTAACATAAACCTTAAACATATCCCTTGAAATATTTGAAGTGCTCTTTGGATTAATTTCACTTAAACTATGGTAAAACTAGTCACTAGTCACTTGGAAAACCCTCTATTTTGGCATAAGACTATTTGCCTATGCCAAAAAATATGCATAAATGTTAAGAATAGAATATGGAAGTCCATAAAGAGCTTGTTACAATGTTAATGAATCTTTAAGTCTATTGTAAAGCAAACTATTTATTTTTTTGTCATACGATGCTTACTTCTAGCCCAAACTTAGTTTCTATGCATGAAAACCACATGAATCAAGGTCAATTTCATAGAATAAAATGAAATGCAGCTAAATGCATGGATTAAATTAAATAGGACACTCACAACAATAATGATATGATGATTTATAGTGGAAAAACCCTAGAGGAAAATAAAACACATAGATTACTTCATATTTATTACAAATTCAAAGAATGTACAAGAGATGTTTGTCATAAATATGGTATTAGATGAGATGTATAGCTATTGTGCATTTATTTTTACCCTTGTATAATTCCTTTAAGTGTTCCTTGCTCTAATTTTATAGGAACTTGTTTATCACTACTTGTGGATCTCAGAAATTTCTTTCTCCTTTCTTGTCTTGGCCCAAAAAAAATTCATCTAGTTAGTTCCACTTCTAAACCTGAGAACACAATTGATGTCTCTTGATATCTAAAGTTCTTCCAAATATTGGTATATATCGAAATGGTGTATCATATTTATCCCTTTGAACATTCTTGTTGATACTTACCCAATTTCCTCTTTGTCCACAGTGCACATACCAAGTGATATGGAACAAATTTTTTGGACACTTTATCGATGATAAAAGAAAAATTACAAGTTTATATAGGCATAATCTATACCTAGATTATAATATTCATAATATATTCCACATCACATTGTGGCATACAATTGGAAGATTCAACCTCAACATAGAATTCAACTCAACTAAAACTAACAACTAGCTAGCTTAAGCTAACAAACCAACATAAGCTTAACAACCTAGCTTCTAAAAATCTAATTAGCATATTTTTAACATAGGATAAAGAAAGCTAATAAAATAATAACAGAAATCCTATGCTATAAGCTATAGTATGTGAGGGTCACCAATCCTCATCATTCCTCTCCACAATAGAAGTGATTCCAATGCTTAGAAAAGAGGAGGAAAATCCTACGGCATTTGATGGTGGGATATCTAACGGACCTGATGCGAAAGTTCGTCTTGTTTGGCAACAAAGTGGGAAGAGGTGGAACCCTAGTGATTCGGATGAGTCTTCATGACAAAAACTCAATGAAAATCTAATAAATATTAATAATCAAGAACATCGATAGGACAGTTTATAGGAAGTGCAAACTCCAAGGTAGACTCATGGTAGTGCTTGAGGACATTACCATTAACAACATTGTGAATATCCAAGTGTGTAGGAAGGTCAAGTTGAAAAGCATTCTAAGACCCCTGCTAAATAATGGTGTAAGACCCATAGCAAAGTGGCTTGATTTTGCTATGGGTTTTTTTTAGGAAATAATATTTGTTCAAGTATTTAACCAAACTTTATTTCCAACCTCAAAATTATGAGGAACATGATGACGATCCATGAGCTATTTCTACTACTCTTGAGTCTTTTGAATAATATAAGCAACTTTGTATTGAATACTTTACAAATGTTAGATGAAAGAGTGTGCCTTATCTTGCTCTTTCTAAAAGTTCATGGTGGCTAGAGATGGCAAGGATAATGGCAACTCATATGGAGCCAAAGGCTAAAAACCAAGACAAACCTCAAAAGATGAGTGATCTATAGAAGAATGGACTACTTGGTTATATGCATGCTCAATGTGGGATAGGCTCAAATCCCACTTGGTAGGATAAGTATGGTGGTAGATCCTCAAAATTTACACGAGAGTACAATTCATAACTCTAATTTGATCATTCGACTAAGGATGAAAGACGATGGAAAAGTTAAGGAAAACTCCTAAAATGTTTTGCAAAGAATACAAAAAATGATCCACAAAGCATGAGTTATGATAAAAATAATGTAGGTGGATGGACCAACCAAATAGTCTCAAAGAAGATTTGAGTTAAGTCATGCAAAACTCGTCTTGTGACACAAAATGAACTTAACCATATTTTTGAATTGATCAACCACCATAAAAACACAATTATGTTGGTGAACTATCATTGGAAAGCCACTAAATAGATCCATGTAAATGCTCTCCCAAGGATGAGAAGGAATGGTCAAATGAACACTTAAGCCCAACATTTTATTTGCTAGTTTGGAGTGGCAATATACTACACATTTTTGTAAGAAGCATAGAACATTGTGTTACATGTGTAACTAATAGAAGAAACATTAGAAATGATTAAGTATTTTTTTCTTGCTAAAGTGACGACCATGGAGAGTAGAGTTTGCCTCTTAGATAAGAGAGGTTTGATGATCACAAGGGACACAAATTTTATCCAACTTGTAAAACATCCCTTTCTTTATCTGAACATCTTGAAGAGAGCTAAACTGGAAGAGGTAGGGTATTGAAGATATTGATAAACTTGTCCAAACTTAGGATCTTGAGCATACTAAGAAGACCAAGTTTGAAATCCCAAATAATAAGTGGTTAAAATAATCAAAGCATGTGTTGTAGGAGGATAACTTAGATAATCTGCAACAATGTTGGTGTTCTCCTTCTTGTATTTGATGACCAAGTGAAACTATTGTAAATATGATGACCAATTTGTATGCTTTGCTTATTCAATTTTGTTTTGGGACTAAAAAACAACAAAGGCAAGTGATCGGTATGGACAATTGTTTCTTTGTCCAAAAGGTAGTGCCTCCAGTATTTGATTCTGTGGACCAATGCATACAACTATTTTTTATATATGGAGTAGTTTCATTTAGTAGCAAATAAGGTTTCTAAATGATAGACCATTGGATAAGCATTCTACTTCAAAACAACTCTTAGTGCATACTATAAAGTATATGTTTCAATCTCAAAGGGTTGTGATATATCTGGTTACACAAAAATAAGTGCATAACATAATTTTTACTTCAATGTGTTCAACACATGAGCATGGTCATTTTCATTGAAACACACCATTTATCTTTGTCAAGTGATGCAAGGGTGCGACAATATCTAAATACCAAGGGATGAACTTGCGGTTAAAGTTTGCAATATAAAGGAAACTCTACAATAATGTGAGGGTTGCAGGAGCTGGCCACTTTAGAAGAATTTCCACTTTCGTTGAGTCCACCTAAATGCCATGTGCATCAATGACAAAACCAAGATAAGAGATGGATGTCTAACCAAAAGAACACTTAGGAAGGTTGGCAAGATTGTTATATGGAATTAAGATGGCCCACATGTATTACATCTTTTGACCATATCACCTTGGTATTTTAACAAACCAACAACATTTTGACAAAACATATATTGCCAGCAAAATACGAACCTAACTCTCTTTCTTGAAAGCTAAATTATTTAACTAATTAAACTTATGCTAATTAAGTATATATAAAATAAAATTTATAATTTTTTAAATTTAAAATATAATAATATATTAAAATTATTTATGAAGTTAATATCATATCCATTTATCATGATATATTTGTATAATCTCACTAACTTAAATTATGTTTTATTTATAAACCTAATATTATAACTTCATAACCTATAAATTAAATAACTAATCTTGAATTCTATATTAAAATAAATAACCAATTTTGAATTCTATATTAAATCGCATATACTCACAGCATCTCAAATTCAATCTTATTTAAAAAAAAAACCTATAATTGAAAATATTTTAATAAATAAAATATAACAAAAAAAAATATTTAACAATATCCCAACAAATATTGTCCCGCAAAGAAATTTATTTGAAAGTTAGAAGTCTAAACTTTGTAGTGCTATGTAATGTGATTTAAAACCTTAGAATGGGCACACGATGTATCATCCAGGCGTGCACAAATAGTAGGACCAAGTCCTGGTAAACCAGACAGCAGATCAGTCTAGATATTGACCAACGTAGTTTCAACGTGGAGTGAGAGTGGCTGTTGTGAACCAAAAAGCAACCAGCAAGAGCAGTCATTAACCAAAAGATAGAACAAAAACAGTTGATTCTAAAAGATAGAACAAAAACCAAAAATATAGAACAAAAACCTGAAAGAAGAGCACTTGACTACTCCAATTGAACCGAAAACAGTTGATTCCATATGCACATAATTCCTGAGTAAGTCCATCGCATGATTTTACAGTTGAACAGTAATGACAACAGCATCAAAGTGGCATTTCATACGTGATGGATTTCTTCTTGAAAAACATAAATACAACATTTTGTACATGGTAATGGTTAGATTTTTTTTTTTTCACTTCGATCTAAAGAAAAATATATACAAAAATGAAATAGAAAACAGGGTTGGAACAAACCTGGATATGGTTTGGCCGAATCTGTTAACCATGCAATAAACATATTACAAGAAAATTTGGTTTGATACTGTGAGACCTATTCTCGTCTAAAAAGAACAAAATAAAATCATGTGGGTGCAATACAAAAACTGGCTTAAGTGGAAAACCAGGATCAACTTCCTTGACTTTCTTCCTCATGCCATTTGTTATTTGAAATTCCCATGGTGTATCAGGCTCCAATTTAAATTTCCCATGGTGTTTCCGGCTCCACTAATTTGATTGCATATGTCGTTGCCATCCCGAGTTTTATAAATCTATGAATAGCTTCTTTGTGATGGATGTTCTAGTAGCATTCTCTGTGTTTCTTTGTGACTGATGTTCTTTTCTCTGTTGTAAATGTTCAGAATTTTTTATTGTGTGGGATTTGCCATAGGAATGAGTGTGAGCCATTCCGAATCAACAATAAAAAAAAAAATCACATGGGATTCCTTATATCAAAAGAAAGAGTGTAGTGGCTAGTGGTTAACATGCTTACTAAGTATGCACGCATAAGTATGCACACTTATGTGGTTTTCACTTCTCATTATAGAGCAAGTTTTGGACAGCTAAAATCTTTGTGTATATAGTTTTGGACAGCTAAAATCTTTGTGTACTTAGTGATAGTAATAAGGGTTAAAGGTAAATGAAATACGAATGAAATGATAATTTTTTATTTTTTTAAATTTATATATAAGAATTCATAACTATTTTTTTAAACAATTGGTTACAAGGTTAAGTTGTATTACCTTCAATCTTAGCCTTAAATCATGGTGCTAACTCCTATATTGCTTTGGTAAACACGATTCGGAGTGAGGAAGACCTCAGGTGGCTCGGGGTCGGTACTGCCATCATCAAGCTACGCACACTCAACAAACTTAGGTCAGACTACTACTTTTATCCCGATTGGGCATGCCCATGAGGTTTGACTAGGTCTCCTCGTGATAAATGCCTAACTTCTTACCAATCCACTAGCCCTCGCAAACATGAATGAAATGATAATTAAATGGAATGGAAATGGAAATGTAAATATAAATACGAATATAATTTTGTAAGACATCAAATATTAGTGACGTCATCATTTGTATATTGGTATAAAGTGTGATTAAGGTGTGTTATGTATGTGCAGAAGGGAAAACAATTATGGAATAGTTATTATAGGCAATGGTTTGAGCCCAACCATAGATAGCAGCCTCCCTTCATTTGTTCGACATATGGGTAGATCAAGAGACAGGTAAACATATGTATATTATGCATATTAGAACATTCTATAGAACAAGTGATATTGAGTGGTGAAACCCTGTAACTTCATACATATGATTAATACAATGATGATTTTTCCTTTGTCTATGATTTGTACATGACCATGTACGTAGTGATTGTTGTTGGTAGATTGGTAGTGTGCAAATGATATTTGTGTGCAGATATAAAAGTGTTGTAGTTAAAAGAGTTACGAGAAGGTTACAGTCCATAATGTGATATGAGAATTGTTGTAAAAAGGATTATGTGATGTTTTAATGGAGTAAGTATACCATTCTAAGAGGATTGCTTCTTTTCGTTCTAGTGAAGTGGTCGACTATAGTTCTAGCAATTGTTGTGCAAGCACATTGTCATTCAAGTGAAGAACAAACTATCATACAAATGATCTTGTTGATGTCATACAAGACAAATGTCTCTCAAACCTAAAGGGTGTGTATGGCTACATTGACAATAACTACATTTCCTATTGTCTTTTAGGACTTTTCGTTCAATAGTTTCTCAACTATTGAAGTACTCACCGTTGTGCTACATTTTACATCATTGTCGTTTAAAGTTTTAACCTACCATGCATGAAGATCGGAAAGGTGGATGACATATTCCTTGTTGCAAGGATGTAGGAGATGAAACTATGTGAGAGATCAAGAGCAACCTATGAGAAAAAGTTAAAGAATTACCAACTACATATTGCAATCAAGGAGAATGGAACTTGAGCAATCAAAGGTGGAGCAAGTGTGGAATCCTCAAGAGGAGGATAACTCTAGTGATGAGAATGAAAGGTGGCACATGTCGTTATTAATAAAGGAGGACAAAGTGCAAAGTGAATTGCAACAAACAAAAGCCTTGATAGATGGAGTCAAGTCATCAAATGAAATTATGATGTTGGGTATAGAAGAAACAAAAAGAAAATAAAAAATATAAAGTGGAAACCACCAAGACGTGGAGTTGGTCAAATTCAATTTTGATCAAGCATATAAAAGAAACCCAAGACCAATAGAAGGAGGAGGAATAATTAGAAATAATAGGGAAGAGATTTTGTCTCATTATGCTTTCAAAAGTGGATTTAAGACAAATAATGAAGTTAGAAGGGTTAAAAATATACAAACAAATGAAATGGAATAGAGTATGGATGGAAGGTGAATATTGAGGAAAGCAAAGGCTCCATTGAACATACAAGAGATAATTGTGAAAATACAAGACCTTGCTATAGAGTTTGAAGAAATCAAGTTTACACATACGCTAAGGGAAAGAAACAAATGTGTAAATAGACTAGCCAATATATGGGATTTAACTGCTCATGAAATTAATTTCTTTTTTCATAGTTAGAAGAAGTAGTAAGTTTAGTTGATGCTAACAAGATAATAATAGATAATAATGACCGCCTAAATAAAATAATGATAAAAATTTATTTTAATGTATTTCATTGGTAAAATTTGTTATATTTCAAAACATTAATGTATTTTCATACAAATTATTTATTACAATTCTTGTAGTTGCAATTATCTTTAAGGAAGGAAACTAACAATTTAGATCTAGTAAAACGAATTAGGGTAGTGCAATGTTTTGTTGAAGCTGACAAGATAATAATAGATAATAATGACTACCTAAATCAAATAATGATAAAGATTTATTTTAATGTATTTCATTGGTAATATTTGTTATATTTCATAATATTAATGCATTTTCATATAAATTATTACGCCCGATAGGTGTCCTACAATGGCAGCCATGAAGGTCAGCTACACCTTAAACAATATTAATATTTTATTTAAAAAAACCGACATTAAGAAAATTATCCGCCGACATTAAGGGTTACAGTAGATTTAAAATATTTAAAAAATATTTAAATTATTTAAACTAAAATGGTGCCCAAACTTTCTAATACTAGCTTAGATATATAAAATATATATATATCGAGAGTTATGAATCTCCAGGCGCCTATCTATCATACCCCCAAGAAATGAGATAGGCGCCTCGAGATTGATAACTCTCTACGTTTATAGATATATGTATTTTATATATCTAAGCTAGTTTATTACAATGGGCCTCGAGATTGATAACTCTCGACGTTTATAGATATATATATTTTATATATCTAAGCTAGTTTATTACAATTTTTGTAATTGCACTTATCTTTAAGGAAGGAAACTAGCAATCTAGATCTAATAAAACGAACTATAATATTGCAATGTTTTTTTTTTTAAACAATAAAAAGTAAAGTTATAATGTTGTGAAAGCTATTACATTAAAAATTGTTAAATTTTAAAATATTTATATTTACATAAAAATAAAAATAAAAAATCTAAAAAAAATTCAAACTAAGGTATCTAACTATAACAAAAATGAAACCTCACTATAAACTCTCAGTCGCTAAAAAAGAAAGTTATGATTTGTTTAAAAATCCCAGTACCACCCCCTTATTCTCTGCCAGGAGGAAGAAAGTAAAAAAAAAAAAAAAAAACTTACTTTCTTGAAACATGTAACCTTCAATCTCAAAAAAAAAATTGTGATTAACTACTCTTTGTATTTATGTATCTTTTGACTTTTCCAATAGACAAACACTTGGCCCTTAAAATTAAACCTTAACTACTTCACATTGTTTAACATCCTTCTAACATTAAAACCCTAACCCTCACTCAACCTTTGGTTGTTTCCTATGTAAAACCCTAATATAAGCCAAGCCAACAGTTTCTGTCACGAGCATAGAACTACGCAAATTTACTCTGCTATTGATTCTTTTGTAGTTCCATGCCTTTTATACAACCCATGCTTTTAAAGTTCTGGTGACACCCAGGTATCCAAACTTGGATTCACACATCTTCAATTCAATGGGGCCCAAACCTTGCTATGCTTCAAATGCGACCTCTGCGAATACACACATCAATTTCTGCACTGCCCATTTATTAACTCATTAGCTTAAACAAACCAAACCCATAGAGATAAGAAAAAAAAACCAAAAAAAAAAAACACAGCAAAAAGCAGTACAGTTTTGTTAGAAATGGCATTGTCGAAGAAAATATGCAGCGCAGGAATGGTGGCGGCAGCAGCATTGGCTTCTTCAATTGCATTTGTGGATCATGTCTATGCAGACAGCCCTTTTCAGTTTCCTTCCATGTCTTCAGGAAACTCAGCCTCTTCAAACCCAAAGGAAGAAACCCCCCGTTCAAGAGGGTTTGATCCCGAGTCCCTGGAGAGAGGAGCAAAGGCCCTTCGAGAAATCAATAGTTCTCCTCATGCCAAGAGAGTATGCCTTAAGCTTCCTTTGTTTGTCTTGATTTAAGATTTCAAAAGTTAAGTTATCATCTTTTGATATATATATATATTAAAAAAAATTGTACATATATTTTACTTCTAATACGAGGGGAGGTGTCCGTGACCTGCAAAAACACATTCACCGACAAAATCACTTTTATGCCTTTTATATAGATTATTTTTGTGCTTGTATATACGTACTGGAAATGTTTAAAGAAAATGTGCTGCATCTGCGGCCTTCTTTTGAGTTATGCAACTTAGTAACTCTGCTTATTTCTCTGGGAATATTTTCACTGAGGGTGGATTGGTCTGCTTGTTTAAGCATTTTTTTTTTTCGCTTCCTCGCCCTTGGTTCATAATTTTGTTGGAAATATTAAATCCAACTTCGCGCCCGTAAGAGCTTCGGCGCGAAGCATCTCCGAAACGCCTTCGAAAAATGCTTCGGCGCGAAGCACTTCGGAAAATGCTTCGGCGCGAAGCACTTCCGAACGGCTTCGGAAAATGCTTCGGCGCGAAGCACTTTCAAACTGCCCCCCGAAGCAGAATTCAGCCGAAGCGGAAATCGGTCGAAGAAGAAACCAAGCGCGCAAATCGGGACATTTATTGTTCAAGCGTGCGAGTAGCTAGGGCGTTCGGCGATTGGACAGGAACCATACTTCTACATTTAATTCTTGTCAGTCGGGCGGTGAAATTTCTCCCGCCTTGTCCTCTTCCCCCGCCTATAAATACTGGGCCATTTTGTCATTTTGTAGTGAGCTCGAAGAGAGGAGGTTAGAGGTTGGAGCAGAGCAGCTTAGAGAAACGGCGAGCACAGAGGAGCCGCTGCAGCAAGAGTTCGCACCAGCAGAGTAGCAGAAAGGTGCAACCAGCAGCCGCTTGCAGCCGGAGTGTGAAGCAATAGACTCCAAGTAGTTAGTGTTTATCCTGCAGATTTCGATCTTGCAGAAGATTGTATTCGCTTCAGAAGGAAGCTTTGTAATTCGGTTTTATAGTGAATATACAAAGTATTTGTTTCGCTATTCGGGTCTCTGTGTATCATCCTGTTTTCCTATATTCATCAGCTAGGGTTTGCCCCGAAGCGGTAAAAATCATTCGATCCAGAAGGGATCTAGTTTGTCAATGTCGAAGCACAGTGCGAGACTTAGTCTCCCTGAAGTGGAACCAACATCCACTTCCCGAAGTTGTCGAAGAGTTGTAGAGCTTCGCAGCTTTCCTGCACGAAGAACTCATTTTGGCACATATTTCCCCGAAGTGATTTCACTTCGGCAGCTTCTCCCCCGAAGCATTTACTTCGCGATTTATCCCCGAGGTAGTTTTACTTCGGCAATCCCCGAAGTAGTTTCACTTCGGCTGTTTCTCCTCCGAAGTATTTACTCCGAGAGCCACTTTTCCCGAAGCAGTTTCACATCGGCAGTGGATCCCCGAAGTAGATTTACTTCGGGAGATTTTCCCCCGAACCTCTTCCCGAAGCTCATCTTTCGCCGAAGTTCCTCCCGAAGCCGAAAAAGAAATTTTGCGAAGCGTTTTTTTTTAACGCGACGCAGTTCGGAAGACGTTTTATTTCTTTCAAACTGGTATCAGAGCTAGTGTTGCCGTGACGCGGAGATAGAAGCATGGCTTCCGAAAGAAATTCGCTGCAGTTGCAGATCCCGCAATTTAACTGCAAGAACTACGATTACTGGAGCTTCCAGATGAAGATCCTCTTCGGGTCTCCGGATTTGTGGGACTTGATCGAGAATGGGTACCCGAAACCAGCAAATGCAGCAGCGCTGGCCGCCCTCTCCCAAGATGACAGAGATCTTCTGAAGGAGAACCAGAAGAAAGACCAGAAGACCCTGTTCTATATCATGCAAGCAGTAGAGGAGACCATCTTCCCGCAGATCACATCAGCCACCAAGGCCAAGCAGGCTTGGGAAACTCTGGCAAGTTCGTACCAGGGCACCAACAAAGTGAAGTTGGTAAAACTGCAGATGCTCAAGAGGGAGTTCGAGAACCTGCAGATGAGTGAGTCCGAATCGATGAGCAACTTCTTCACCCGAACGATAGATGTCATCAACCAGATGCGGTTGAATGGTGAAATCATGCAAAATCATTTGATCATGGAGAAAATTTTGAGAAGTCTGCCAGCGAAGTTCGATTCGGTGATAATTGCAATAGAGGAGTCAAGAGATCTGACAACCCTCTCTGTGGATGAACTGATGGGTTCTCTGCAGACACATGAGCAGAGGCTGAGCCGTTCAACTCAGTCCTCTCTAGAGCAAGCGTTCAAAGCGCAAGTCTCAGTCCGAGACAGCAACAGACAAGACTCCCACCAAGGCGCCTCCAGTTCTCAAGGTGGAAGAGGCAGAAGCAGGCATGGGAGAAGTAACAAGCAAGGAGGGAGATCAAACCCTCATGTCAGTGAGACCAGCTGCAACTTTCATCAGCAAGGAGGAAGAGGCACTGGAAAAAACCAACAAAGTAGCTCTCAGCAGAAGAAGGACATGTCAAAAGTCCAATGCTACTACTGAAAGAAGTTCGGCCATTACATCTCTTAGTGCAGAACGAGGATGGCGAACGAGAATCAGCAGCAAGCCCATTATACAGAGGAAGCTAGAAATGTGGTAGGAGGAAATGTGCTGCTGACTTGCAGTATCGAGGAGGAGAGCAGAAAAAATATCCGGTATCTTGACAGTGGGTGCAGCAACCACATGACTGGGAACAGAGAGATGTTCTCACAATTGGACGAGTCAGTCCAATCCGAAGTCAAGATGGGGAACAACAACAAAGTTCCTGTGATGGGGAAAGGAAAAATCCTCATCCGAACCAGGCACGACGAACGGAAGCAGATCTATGACGTCTACTATGTGCTTGGCCTGAAGCACAACCTGCTAAGTGTTGGACAACTTGTCCAGAAGGGACACACTGTGCAGTTCAAAGACGATGTCTGCTCCATCAGAGACAAAGTGCATGGGCAAATCGCAACCGTGTCCATGACAAAAAACAAAATGTTTTCGCTGTAGATCCAGAATGAATCTTTGATGTCTCTGAGTGCAGTTGTGAAGGATGCTACCTAGTTGTGGCATCTCAGATTCGGTCACCTGAGCTTCAATGGCCTGAATTTGCTGCACAAGAAGCATATGGTGAAGGGTTTACCCCTTATTGAGCAACCGAACCAAGTTTGTGAAGGTTGCCTGGTCGGCAAGCAGCATAGGGATGCATTCCCTGTTGGATAGTCTTGGAGAGCATCACGGCCATTGGAGCTGGTGCACTCAGACATTTGTGGTCCCATGCAGACCACCTCATATGCCGGCAACAAATACTTCCTGACCTTCATTGACGACTTCAACCGGAAGACCTGGATTTATCCCATCAAGTTGAAGTCAGAAGCGTTTGCGAAGTTTAGGGAGTTCAAGGCTTTGGTTGAGAAACAGAGCGGATATTACGTGAAGACTCTCAGGACAGACGGAGGTGGAGAATACATCTCCAACGAATTCCACAACTTCTGCAAGTAGCATGGAATTCGAAGGCAGTTCACTGCCAAATACACACCGCAATAGAATGGTGTAGCTGAGAGGAAGAACAGAACTATCATGGAGATGGCACGGAGCATGCTGAAGGCGAAAAGTATGCCACATGAGTTCTGGGCAGAAGCTGTAAGTTGTGCAGTTTATCTGTTGAACCAATGTCCCACCAAGAGTGTGAGGGACAAAATTCCAGAGGAAGCCTGGAGCAATCTAAATCCAAGTGTGGCTCATTTCCGAGTTTTCAGGTGCATTGCATATGCACACATTCCAGATGAGAAAAGACGAAAGCTGGATGACAAATCTGAAAAATGCATTTTCACGGGGTACAATGAACAAGCAAAGGCATACAGGTTGTACAACCCGGTGACGAAGAAACTTGTCATCAGCCGAGATGTGAAGTTCTTGGAGAACGAAGCCTGGAACTGGAAGTCAAAGACTGGTGAGCCTGAACCAACGAATCGTTGAACCTCGTAAACTTGGAGGAAGACAGAGGTACAACCACTCGTACCTTCAAGCAGCAACAGTGGTGCCAATAGCAGCACACCCTCATCATCCCGATCACCTCCACTTGCAAGCAAAATTCAAAACTTGAGGACACTCGCGAAGACTCGGAGCTTGCAAGACATTTATGAGGTAACCCATAATCAAATAGATGAAGAATATTCTGACTTTGCCTTATTTACTGAATGTGATCTAGTGGAGTTTGAAGAAGCAAGTCAGAATCGCAAATGGGTGAATGCGATGGATGAGGAGATAGCAGCCATTGAGAAGAATGAGACATGGCAGCTAACTGATCTTCCAGCAGGGAAGAAGACCATTGGGGTCAAGTGGGTGTATAAAACAAAGTTTAACGCCCAAGGAGAAGTTGACAGGCATAAGGCCCGATTAGTGGCAAAAGGCTACAAGCAAAAGTTAGGAGTTGACTATCATGAGGTGTATGCACTCGTAGCCCGACTTGACACAGTCAGAATGATTCTGGCACTAGCAGCTCAGAAAGGCTGGAGTGTGTACCAGATGGATGTCAAGTCTGCCTTCCTGAACGGAGTGTTGGAAGAAGAGGTCTACATAGACCAGCCACCAGGTTACGAAATTGAAGGCCAAGAGGGCAAAGTCCTGAAGCTGAAGAAGGCCCTGTATGGGTTGAAGCAAGCATCCCGGGCATGGTACAGCCATATTGACGGCTATTTTCAGGAGAATGGGTTTCAAAAATGCCCATATGAGCACTCTCTGTACATGAAGACAAATGAAGCAGGTGAGCTCATTATCGTCTGTCTGTACGTGGACGATCTGATATATACTGGCAATAGCAACAGCCTATTTGCGCAGTTCAGAACAGCCATGAAGAAGGAGTTCGAAATGACGGACATAGGGCTGATGAAATATTTCCTCGGCATTAAGGTTTACCAATCAACAAATGACATCTTCATTTCTCAGGGCAAGTATGCAAAGGATGTCCTGAAGCGTTTTAAGATGGAGGACAGCAAACCTGCCATCACCCCGGTAGCCACTGGTTTGAAGTTGAGCAAGACAGACAACAGCAGAAGCGTTGACCCAACTCTCTACAAAAGGTTAGTTGGAAGCCTGATGTACTTGACTGCAACACGGCCAGATCTGATGTTTTGATTCAGTTTGATCAGCCATTTTATGGAGACTCCGAAAGACACTCACTAGCAAGCAGGCAAGAGAATCCTCCGATATGTCAATGGCACGAGGAACCACGGAATTCACTATGCCAGACAAGACCAGCTTGAGTTGATTGGCTACACCAACAGCGATTGGGCCGGTAGCGTAGATGATCGGAAGAGCACTTTGGGATATGCCTTCCATTTTGGATCCGTAGTTGTTTCTTAGTCCTCGAAGAAGCAGCCAATTGTTGCCTTATCTACAGCAGAAGCAGAGTACGTTGCTGCCACCTCAATCGCCTACCAGGCAGTCTGGCTGAGAAGAGTTCTGTGTGAACTACATCATCCGTCCGAAGTAGCAACAACAATATTTTGCGACAATAACTCTGCCATCGCGCTCTCGAAGGACCCAGTCTTCCACGGCCGGACGAAGCACATAGACATATGGTATCATTTCATCAGAGAGTTGGTGAAATTCGGTGAAGTGTAGTTGCAGTTTTGCAGGTCGAAGGAGCAGCTAGCTGATATCTTCACGAAACCCCTGAAGGAGGAGGACTTCGCCAGATTACGAGATATGTTGGGCGTCAGAGAACTCATGAAGTTCGATTTAAAGGAGGGTGTTGGAAATATTAAATCCAACTTCGCACCCGTAAGAGCTTCGGCGCGAAGCATCTCCGAAACGCCTTCAGAAAATGCTTCGATGCGAAGCACTTCGGAAAATGCTTCGGTGCGAAGCACTTCGAAAAATGCTTCGGCGCGAAGCACTTCCGAAACGGCTTCGGAAAATGCTTCGACGCGAAGCACTTTCAAACTGCCCCCCAAAGCAGAATTCAGTCGAAGTGAAAATCAGCCGAAGAAGAAACAAGGCGCGTAGATCGAGACATTTATTGTTCAAGCGTGCGAGTAGTTGGGGCGTTCGGCGATTGGACAGGAACCATACTTCTGCATTTAATTCTTGTCAGTCGGCCGGTGAAATTTCTCCCGCCTTGTCCTCTTCCCCCGCCTATAAATACTGGGCCATTTTGTCATTTTGTAGTGAGCTCGAAGAGAGGAGGTTAGAGGTTGGAGCAGAGCAGCTTAGAGAAACGACGAGCACAGAGGAGCCGCTGCAGCAAGAGTTCGCACCAGCAGAGTAGCAGAAAGGTGCAACCAGCAGCCGCTTGCAGCCGGAGTGTGGAGCAGCAGACTCCAAGTAGTTAGTGTTTATCCTGCAGATTTCGATCTTGCAGAAGATTGTATTCGCTTCAGAAGGAAGCTTTGTAATTCGGTTTTATAGTGAATATACAAAGTATTTGTTTCGCTATTCGGGTCTCTGTGTATCATCCTGTTTGCCGATATTCATCAGCTAGGGTTTGCCCCGAAGCGGTAAAACATCATTCGATCCAGAAGGGATCCAGTTTGTCAGTGCCGAAGCACAGTGCGAGACTTAGTCTCCCCGAAGTGGAACCAGCATCCACTTCCCGAAGTTGCCGAAGAGCTGCAGAGCTTCGCAGCTTTCCTGCCCGAAGAACTCATTTCGGCACATATTTCCCCGAAGTGATTTCACTTCGGCAGCTTCTCCCCCGAAGCATTTACTTCGGCAGATTTATCCCCGAAGTAGTTTTACTTCGGCAATCCCCGAAGTAGTTTCACTTCGGCTGTTTCTCCTCTGAAGTATTTACTTCGGCAGCCACTTTTCCCGAAGTAGTTTCACTTCGGCAGTGGATCCCCGAAGTAGATTTACTTCGGGAGATTTTCCCTCGAACCTCTTCCCGAAGCTCATCTTCCGCCGAAGTTCCTCTCGAAGCCGAAAAAGAAATTTTGCGAAGCGTTTTTTTTTTTAAAGCGACGCGGTTCGGAAGACGTTTTATTTCTTTCAAATTTTGCAGTCGTGTTTCCCCCGCCATGTTGGGTTACCACGGTGAGTGGGATGTTTTAAATAAAGTTAATTATGTTCTCTCATAATATATATACATGAATTTGATTCATGATCTTTTTCACCTGAAGCAAGCAAAAGAGATGCCGTATATTTTCTTTTAAGTTACAGTAGTTTGTGCTAGTTCTTCATTATTTTGCAAACATAATTTTCTTATCAGTACTGGTTTTGTTATGAGGATCAGTGGATGTCTCCAGATTGGATTTGGTAATATTCTATATCTGTCTCCTTTCCTATCCTTTATACAGACAGGAGTTTATTGAGCTGATACTTAATTTGCAACATGAGACTCGTTGTGTTATAAGGGTAGGTGGGATGTCCTAGTTTAAAGTTGTTTGCAGCACGAAGAAATGTGGAGATTGCCTCTCACGCGCTATAATATACATGGAATAATGTAGAAATCAATCACTGCATGTGAAGTCATTGGACATTCTGCATTGGAATATCGATTTTTGTTATTTGCTGTTCCTTAGCAACTATTTTGTGGTGGCTGCTAACTTTTTTGGGATTCTCTGGATGGTGGAATTGTTGGCACTTTTGAGATCATGAGGAAGCAGGAGGAGACACGGCAGGCCTTGTTGGCAGCGGAGAAGACTGAGTATCAAGCAAGGCAAGCCCAAATGGATATTGTAAGCAGTTTTTTTATTCAATTTTTGAAATAAATAGGCTGTTATCATTATAGGCTTGAGGTTGTGGGTGGGCTGGGCCCCCAAATTCTGTCATATTGGATGCTATGGTTGTATAGACTGATGAATGAGGCAGAGAGTACTTTGGCACTTTCACAATGGTGTTTAAGACACTGTCACATGTCATTAAAAGCCATGCGCTTCCAATTAAGGAGAGAGGGACTTTGAAATTTGATATTTAATTTCAATTTTGAGCTGGTGAGGTTCAGGGCTCAAATGCTATCCTGCACGTATTAGGGTTTTTTTTTATTGCCATTGTAATCTTAAGATTTTATTTGGGATATTTCTTTTGTATCTCTATCATTATTTAGGGTTTATATGAAAAGTTTAGGACTGATAGAATGATGCGTGGAGCAAAGAAATTTATGGTGCTTTCACAATGATGCGTGGAGCAAAGAAGTGCCTTCACTTATTAGGACATAAGAAATTCTCTAGCAGGGAGGCCAGCTGATCCTTGTGACTTGGAGATTATGCCTAGTGATACGATGAATCACGCTGGCACTGCAAATGGAAAAATGCCTATTAGTCTCACCTTTGTGTACCTGACAAGATGGCTTTCCCTACCCAATTGGGTGTGGCCCATTCCATATTCAAGTGGTAGCCATGCAGATTGGTTTGTCAATCTACTTGTCATTCTATGGAATTTGATTCGAATTGAACAACTGGCTGTAGTTACAAATATTATTTTTCACCTGTAGCAATCTGTGCGAAAAGTATAACATCTTGTCAGGCGGAATGACCAACAATTAGCAAAGCCAAACTTCCATTGTGCTTGGGGAGAATAGGCAATGGTACATTGACTTTGAAGACACTTAAGATACCTGCTATTTAGATGATAATAGCTAATAGGGCAAATGAAATTCCTATTTATTTAGTTCAATGGACTGTGCTTTGTGATGGCTACACTTTTCTTTTTTAAATAAATTAATAGATTGCAAATCATTGTTTCCTTGCTTTTTTTTTTTAATTGCTTTTAGAATTTACGAGTATTAGTGGGGCATGATTTAACTTCATGATTTTTGGTCCCTTGCTTGCAGCAAAGACAACAAGCTATGTATGAAGAACAAAGGAATCTCATTCAGCAACAAGCACAAGCAAAGGCATAGATGGCTCGATATGAAGATGAGATGGCAAGAAAGCGAATGTAGCACCTCACCTATTGTGCTTTCAATGCAAATTTTGTTCAGGATGGTTGCTAACTTACTACTTTGGCCAAGTGCCAAGTGCCCAGAATTGCACTAGTTATTTTGTTCAAATTTTTGAGACATTTTCACTTGTAGACAGAACATGAAGCCCAAAGGCAACAAGATAGAGAGCTTGTAAAGATGCAAGAGGAATTATCAATACGACAAGAACAGATCAGGCATGCAACAGAAGAGCAAATTCAAGCACAACAGTGTCAGATAGACAAAGAGTGATTTGAATTAGAGCAAAAGACATTAAGGATAAAGGCGATGGCTGAGGCAGAAAGGCAAGCTCATGGGGCAAAGCTAGCTGAAGAGGTGAACAAGATAATGCTACTGGAACGGGTAGATGCAGAGCGAGAGAAGTGGCTTGCAACAATCAATACAATTTTTGACCACATAGGAGTACCATAGCCCAAGGGTTTATGGTTGTGCTTGTTAGAGTTTTTTTTTTTTTCCTTTTCTTCATTGCATTAACTGCCCAAAAAATGCATATTGGAAAACCTTCAACAGTATGAAATCCTCACTCAGTTCAGTCCTCTTACACAAAGGTTCTTGAGAGGGCAAGGCTTTGAGTTCTTCCTGAATACCTAACATTGTTTAGGACTTTTCAAAACACTTTAAAGCTACCTTACATGTGTTCTGAGGACAGAAGATATTGAGCACTTTCCTTCAGAATATGCATTAAGTAATTCATTTTTAGGTTGCACTTTTTGGCTGATTATATATTGATGTGCTGCTGGAACCTGCAGAGTTCTAGCTAATTTGTACCTGACACTTTTCATTAAGGCAAAAGTAATTACTAAAAAGTAAATTTGTACCTTGCAGGGAAGCTTACTGTTATGGGTATTAAAACACTTCTAAGCATAAAAATTCATACCATTATAGTCCATAGAACATAGATAATATGAACATGCTTAAAATGTTTTGTATCAAATGTTATCACCAGGAACATACATTCTACTCACGGAATGGTCTCTTCACTCAGAAGAAATGTCTCCCCTGATCTTACAACATATTGAGTTTGAAATTATGAATTGGTCCTCTGTCTCTACCTAATGTAAAAAACATAGCTACTAAGGATATGCTTGGATCTGATCAGGAGGGAAATCTGGAGCCCAACTGATAAATTGTGTTAGAGGCATTTGGGCTTTGTAACAAGATGCATCAGAAAAAGTTGAGCGTAGTTAGAAAGCTTGGTGCCCCTTTTGTAATGCTCAAGATAGATGGAAGATAAAAATTTCCAGGCTAAATATTGATCTTAGAAGTTGGGTTAAACTGCATAATAATACCGACAGATATAAATAACTACTCCTTAGGCTAGGAGAAATAGAAGAGCTTTTAGAGCTAACACCTCCCAATGAAACACTAAAATCTGAGAGAGACTCTATTCTCTCTCAACTTCATGTGAGAGCTAGGCAAGAAGAACAATTTTGGAGACTCAAATCTTGTATGACTTGGCTATGGGAAGGAGACTCCAACATAAAGTTCTTTCATCTTAAGGCTCGAGATATCAAAGGAATATGATTCATTAAATCCAGTTGGAAAATGGTGACGAGGTCTCCAATTTTTTAGAGATAAAAAAAGTTGTATGTAGACATTATGAATCCCTTTATCAAAAATTAGATAGATATCATGTTGCTTAGGTGACGTTGTTGCAAAATATTCCAAAGGTAATAAGTGAGGATATAAAAAAATTTGTTTGTCGAACTTAAGGACATTGTATTTAGATTTGCAAAGGATAAAGCTTCTGGTCTGGATGGTTTCACTAATACATTTTACGACCAATTCTTTGATCTGGTAGCTACAGATCTTCTTTAGATGATCGATGATGCTCGTAAAAGAGGTAAGTTGATTGGTGTTAGTAATTCTACCTTTTTAGCTTTGATTCCAAAGGAAAATAATGCCTCAACCTTCAATCGATTCAGGCCTATATCTTTGTGTAATGCATCATATAAATTTATGACCAAAATCATAGCCACAAGAATTAAAAAATATTTGAAATTTTTTATCTCTTATGAGCAAGGATGTTTCATCCTTGGTAAGCAACTATATGACAACATTGTGATTGTCCATGAGGCCTTACATACTAGCAATAAATAATAAAAAAAAGGATCATGGTTAAAATTGACATGGCCAATGCCTTTGATAGAGTGGATCTAGATTTTTTTGGCTCAGGTGCTTAGTTCTTTTGGATTTCCTTTGTCTCTTTCTAAGTGGTTTTTGGTTGCGTCAAATACCCGTGGGTTGCTCCTATTTTCAATGGCTCTTTGACTAGATTCCTTAGAGCTTTTGGAGGTTTATTCCAAGGTTGTCCCCTATCTCCTTATATTTATATTATTTTAGCTGAAGCTTTGGGTAGATCTATCTCTACTAAAAGAAGGGCTAACAAAATAACTAGAATTAAGATAGTTGTTGGGGTCAAGGAGATTACACATGCACAATTTGCTGATGATACTATTATGATGGGGGAAGCTTAGACCTCTTTCTAAGTGTTGAAAGAATGTCAAAAAAATTAAAGGCTATCTATACCTCTTTCTAAATGCCTATAGAGCTGTTATTAATGTTAACAAGTGTAAGTTTTACACTATCAACACTTCCCAAACTAAAAATATGAGCTTTGCTCAAATTCTTTAGTTTGCTTATGGTGAAATTGGACCCTTTAAATATTTAGGGGTGCCTATGAGTTTCAAGCTAAAATGTTCTAATTGTTAGTCTAATTTGATGGAAAAGATTGATAGGAGAATATTAACTTATAGTAATGGGTGGCTTAGTCTTGTTGGCAGACTAGTTTTGATTAAATCTATTATTGTAATATTGTCTATCTACCAACTTATGATTTATCATGCTCCTATCTCAATCCTCCAAGAACTTGATAAAAAAATTAGGAACTTTCTTTGGCAAGGAGGAAGGCAATCTCACAAGAAGAAATTCCATCTTGTCAACTAGATTAAGTGTCAAAAGAAAAATATCAAAGGGGCTTGGGTGTCTGATCTTCTTTCATTATGAGCAATGCTCTTGGGACTAAACTTGTCTGAACTTAATAAACCCAACAATGATTCTTTAGAAGTAGGTTCTTATTCATAATTATGGTGAAGGCAATCATGACATGCTAGTACTCAAAGGTATCCCTAAAAAACTAGGCATATCTAAAATTTGGGTATTGATTGTTAAATCGGTTTGGATCATTAAGGATAACATCTCTTGGTGCCTCGAAAATGGTAATAGTATTAAGTATTGGTATGATACTATTCTTAGTAACAAGCCCTTAATTTCTTCCATTTTTGAGGAGTTTTTTTAGTTAATGAGTTAGCTCAGGATAGACAAACTTTCCCATCTCATCACTTGGGAAGGCAATCAACCAAAATGGATTCAACTTCATGGGTTGGATGCAAAACAACAAAGGAAGTGGTCTCAAGTCCAAAAGCAATTTGTTGGAATTCTTCCCATAGACCCAAAAAATGAAGACTATATTTAAGGTAAAATTAATTGTTCGAGAAACTATTCAATCAAGGATGGTGCATATCTCTAGAGAAGTGAGCCTCTAGAAAAAAATTGAAACATATTTGGGGTCAAAATATCATCCCAAAAATAAAAGTTTTTTAGTGGCTAGTTCAACAAAACAAAATTCTAACTAGGCAAAAACTCTATAAAAGAGGTATTTTGGGCCCCCATATTTTTCTAGATGCTTTAAATATTATGAAAATCAAGTCCATCTATTTTTTAAATGTGAGGAAGCTACTACGATCTGGATCTCACTTTCTTTCAGCTTTAGAGTTTACATTAGAAGCAGATTAAATCTTGAGTCTTGTAAGCTAGAATAAAAAGTACCTTAGCTCCTTTCAAGGTAAGCCTCTCATAAAAATTTTATGGTCTTCATTTCCTTATTATTGCATGTGGTATATTTATATAAATAGGAACTGTACATTTTTGAAGGAAAATCAACTCACAAAGCAGTTTTGATACACAAGATAAAGCAAGCTATCATGGAAAATGCTAGAGCTTGCTTTAAAGCTAAGAAATATCAAAGTGCTCTTTCTAGAGTTGAATTGCACATCCTCAAAAATTAGAATCTTCAAGACCTAATTAGCACCTCTATGACCAACAACCTAATTGCTCAGTCATGTTTTAGTTTTCCAGCTCTATTCTTTGATGGGGCTTCAAAGTCTAACCCTAGAATAGTTGTTGCTGGAGGAGTTTTATGGTTAGTACCACACTCCAAGATTCTTGAATTTTACCTAAATTTAGGACAAACCACCAATAATGTAGTTGAGTTGATGGGCTATAAATTTGATCTCACTCTAGCAGCAAGAGAAACTGTCAAAAGCCTTTTTGTTTATGGGGACTCTAAGTTGATCATACAATTTATTTTGGAAAACAAGAGGTCAAGACTAGTGTGCTCTAGTTGTTGTTGAATCAAGTCTATAAGACTTTGGTAAAGTTTGAATAGATTAATTGGTATCACATTCTTAGGAAGTGGAATTAGTTGGTAGATAAAAAGGCCAATGAGGGCTTTCTTTTTCATCCTTCTTTAGATTGCATACAAAAGTTTAAAACCAAGAATTTTAAGAATTTAAGAGATGACCACTCAGACTAAACATATTGGCTTTATTTATTTTGTGCACTGCTATGGACCGATGAATTCTTTGTCTTGGTTATTCCTAATATACTAGGGAAGAGATTTTATTTTTCATAGGTATTATTGACCTTGTGGATTCCATATTTGGCTACATGCATCCTTAGTTTGCTTGTGATGCTTGTAGCACCTAGCCAACTTGTAATATTTAAGCTATATTAAATAATATAGATCTTTTATTTAAAGAAAAAAATTGCACTTATACGAAAGGAAAATTCAATATCTTTGATAAACTAATGCTCCTAGAAAAATATCTTAGCCAATAACCTTCATGATCATCTATCCTATTCTCTTGTACAATTAACTTTATTAGATTCCTGTAGTGATTGGAAATGGTGATAAACCCTTATATGCTAAATCCTTCAAGTTTGTGTAGCCATTTTGCTATTCTTTTAGAAGATATCACATAATGAGTTGAAGGCTCTCATTTATCACAACCATGCATTTAAGCTTAAGCTGCTCAAAGAAAAGGTAAGTGTTTGATATAACCATAATGTAGAGCATAAACTTAGACCTCCAACACAATGCCACCATATTTAAGTTAGAACATCCAGGCTTCCCCTTGAGTGAGATGTTATGGTACTTATTTCATGAATGTTATGTGGGATACTATGATTTTATTTTTGTTTGCACTCATCTTCTTCAAACAAGGATAAAATCCATGATCTATAAAGTTTAATTATCTTGAGGACATGGGAACCCTCAATATAAATACTAATGCCTTAAAGAGCACATAAAACTAGAATCTCTCTTCAGATAATGGGTTGAAAAGGGGTTTAATTCATGAAGAATATTTTAAACACAAAAGTCATGATCAACACATGTAATATTTTTAGTCATGAGCACATCAATAGAACTAACAAATTTCCATATATGACAATTATGACCATCAAGTACATTTAAGATTTATTTCTTTTAATGTCACTTTCAAACTAAAATTAAACTTGAGATATACAATTTTAATGTTAAAAATATATATCAACTTTTTATTGGGGGGTTTTGAGGCCCTCCAAATATAATGGTAATTTTAAAACTTATTAGAAAAATATTTATTTATGATCAAAGCAAAAGAGACATTCACCCTTGAATAACAAAATTTTAAAATATTAAAGAGGAACAAAATAACTGTTAAGAACACATCTCTATTCTTATAAATTTATTTCTCAACCTTTATATCCTTCAATACAACTTATATTTTATAGCTTAAATCAGAAGATTTGGTATTAGCATATTACCAAAAAGTTTACTTTATAAAAACTTTAATATTAGAGAATATGGATCTAATGCCTTATTAGATTTTTAATGTGTGTATGTATATATATATATATATATATAGGGGGTTCTACACCGTCAAAGTCACCCGGGAGTCGCACCCGACCCTGCCCGCACCAACATTATCAACTGGATTTTGGATACCCAATTCAGCTTTTTGGTAGGGTGGAGATTTGAACCTAGGACCTCCCTTGAAGGGTTTCCCTCTCCTCTCCAACTCACCTACAACACCTGGGTTTCTTTTTAAAAGAGAAAAACCCCTTGCGGGGCCTCCTTGGTCTGAGAGACCACAAACAGGGGGTTCTACACCGTCAAAGTCATCCGAGAGTCGCACCCGACCCTGCCCGCACCAACATTATCAATTGGATTTTGGATACCCAATTTAGATTTTTGGTAGGGTGGAGGTGTGTATGCATATATAGATAGAGATAGAGAGAGAGATTTTACTTTTTTTATAGCAATAACAAAGCAATGCACAAATCATCACACACATGAGAGACACAGATTTAATATGGTTCACTCAATGTGGGTTACGTCCACGGAGAAAATCTTTCTTAAGTGGATAAGTTGCAATCTAAACTAGCTTGATCCTTATCCTAAAACTAGCGAATAGTCTAACTTGACTAAATCCTATACTAGAAACACAACAAGACTCTTTTAATTGATGAATTAGTATAACTTTGATCCTAACACAAAGATAGAGGTGGAACCAATGGAAACATATTACACATCTAAGTCCACCCTCATGTTCTCTATGAAATCTAGCCAATTGTATTAAATTTGATATTTGATTCCAATGTATTATGTAGAAATGTTAAAGGGTATGTAATCCAATGAAAGCAACTCAAGTTCATATATATGCATTATGATGGACACTCTTGGAATAAGGTCATCCTTGTTAATATTATTTATGACAATACCATGACAAATAGTCATGATGTAGAGTGGGTTGGACTTGTTTCACTATCATGTAACCAATTAAAAATAATCGTAAATTTATACAGAAATTCGGTTGAAGTCTTCTTCCTTAGATGCTATAGAAGGAGAGGAATAACCATATTATTTTAAATCTATCTAGATATTTTTATTGTGGAAATATTTCTATATCAATGTTTGAAAAAATATATGTTTAATTTTAGACTACGAAAGAGAGAAAGATATTACGAGGGCCAAAAAGATTAAACGAATTTGATATCATACAATATCACTTTTGATGAATCGAATTAGAGAGAACTCAAGAAGTGCAAGAGTAGGTGGGGATATGTAGAGATCTAGAAGAAATAATGGTGTTAGCCTACGTATGACAGTTATTTTTGCGTACATGTGAAGATTAAAGACTAATGATCAATGATAGAGAGGAAATGAAAGATATCATAAGATATTTTTGGTCCCAAAAACTAAGATAATAAGTGATTGGAAATTGATATTTCATGTAGTGGAAGCATTTTTAATAGTGGAGAGATTCAATGTATGTTTCCATATATACAAACAAAAATCAGTGCACAACTTTTTGATTAAGAAGAACTTGGATAACTAAAAATCATTGCTTATTTAAATTTAGAGGCAACACTCTATAAATAAGTGCAATAAGTGTATTAATATTTTTTTTTAAGTAATAAGTGCTTATAATAAACTTAAAAGATGCAAGGGAGATTGGATTACATAAAAAACAATGGTCATACAAGCATGTATGGACCAAGTGGATAGATGTCAAAAACATAACAAGTTCAGGTAATGTAGCATAACAAACATTTTAGAAGTATTTTTATTTAGAAAAAAGAAGAGGTAACTCTTGGAATGCATAAAATATTTGATGAAAATGTTTATTTATACCAATTTGTTTTGTTTAAATAGATAGCATAGGAGGGATCGCAATGGATAAGTACAAGGACATATCATTTACTCTAACGCATATATGGGTCAATAAAGAATATAGTAGTTGGCATTTTAGTGGAGGTCTGCATAGGAGCTAAAATGAGTCATTATGAGATATTTAAGAGAATGTAGCCACATGGGATGGCATCAAAAGGCTTGTGAGATATAATATGGTAGGACATATTTGAGAGAAGATCGAATTGTCATCATTGGTAGTTAATAAAGGATGCATGACATTAACATTGTTTGTTAATGATTTATACAAAGGATGAAATGATACAATCAAAAGAGAGTGATGTGGAGGAAAATAGAAAAGATAAATGTGGAAGCAAGTGTTACATTGATTAAATGAGATAAGAAATATTCAAGTAGTTATTATAAATAGTGAAGATAAAAGTTTGGATAATGGAGGAAGGATTTAGTGATAATTTGGTAGTACTTTGAGTGAGCAATGAGGTAGTGAATGACAAACTTATTAACTTTGATTTTAAAATTATGTGGACACAAAATTAGTGGAAATTGCTTTGGTGCTAAGCTCAAGGAAATTATTTAATACTAAACTAAAGCCCCAAATGAAGGTTTAGGAATGGAAATATTTTTTTTGTAAATGTAAATTATGGAAACTCTGGTTGGAATTGACACTCTTAAGACTAGTTATAGAAAGGGATAAGGTGAGTGCTATATATCAAACCCTAGGATGAATTGGAATTCACTATTTGAAAGCATTCATAGTGTCATCAAAATACATCTAACATGCATATCTTAGACAGTACGTAGGGGGATGGACATATCTTGGAGAGTACGTAGAGGGATGAGCTAAGTCATTGTAATTCAGTTGTGGCCTTTGTAATAATATTAAGAAGTTATGGAAGTAGAAGAAATGAGATAAAAATATTGAAAAGGGAATATGGGGAATGAGAAATCTAATGAAGACTTTATGAGGCATGACCATGACATATTAGATGCCACCATAATGATGGAGGACAAGTAGTAGTCTCCCATTAGTTGACCAAATTTACCTACACTAGTGCATGTTGGGTTGCCTTTTATAATAGAACATGTGCATGAATAGTAACGGTGTTGGTGGTTCATTCTTAGTGAGGAGGGTTATCATGGAGAAAGTAATAAAAGAAGGCCAGATGCACATATATTACATGACATGTCATAAATTTTACATAGAACAAATGAGGGAAAATAATGCTTGAATGGAAAGTGTGATGGAGGAATAATTAAGAAAAGGAATCATTATGTTGAAGTCAAGTTTATTTTATGGGAGATTTTAGTGGATGTAGTCATAGTGGTGATAGTAGATATAGTTGCAAGTGCCTTTAAAAGAGAATGCAAACTCATTGATTATATGCATACAAATTAATTAATAAATAAAAACAATGAATGTAAAGTCGTCTCTTAAAAAGGATAAGTAAATTTTCACAATAAATATCGAAAATTTTAATATTTTAAAAATTTATATAGTAAACATAATGAATAGAATTTGTCATAATATTTATATAACAAATAACTATGGTGTTGAAAATATTAAAAATCTAATAATAGTCTAATTTAAACATATGATTATATATATATATATATATATATATATATATATATATATAAAAATTTATTTGGATAGTGTGATAAATCCCTACAATCGATGTATAGGGCTGAGAAATCTCCTCCCAAACATAACCCCTCCTAAATTCAAGAGCAACCCTTATTAATAAGGAATTTAAAACACAACCATCACACACCCACCCCCTCACACACTCGCCCACATTGCGGTTTGAACCTTGAACCTCCAAGAAAAATGTTTATATAATATTAATAACTATATGGCGGATGCGTATAAGAAGTATTGATAATATATATAATTATAATTTTATTTCATGTTAATGAGCCCTTTATCTTATAAAATATAATAAATTTCATGCTAACTCTAACCTATATAAAAAATATAGTTATAAAATAATAAATGCTGAAACATCATCAAGTGGCATTAGCTCAACCAGTTAGATTCCTCAACATTTCAAAGAAGAAAAAAAGAAAAACATTTCAAAGAGGAGACCCAGTTCGAATCTTGCCAAATGATATGGATAATATCTTCTAAATAATACATGGACAATATCAAGGCTATTGTAATACCACTATGTGGTGATGATGTGATATGGGAGGGTGCGTTCAATCCCATATAACTCATTAAAAAATGTTGAAATATCTCCTGAAAGAATAAGTAAAATTTCATATTTAATATTAAATTATTTAATATTCTATTTATCTAATAAATATAATAAATATCATTTATTATAATAATACATCAATCCTCTTCCACCTTAGAGGATGACTCGATGATTAATGAAAATATTCACTATTTTCACATAGTTGTAATACCACTATGTAGTGATGATGTAATATGGGGAGGGGACATTTCTGTAGCATCCTAAATTTGATAATTTATAAAAATAACAAAAAATATTCAAAAATCTCAAATTGTAACTTTCTGACCATTAACCTCATTTTTCATGCTTTATTGGAAAAATACAATTTCGATGGACGAGATCGTATTACGATCTTGAAAATCGTAATACGATCTCTATGATCGTAATACAATCTTACATTAAAAAAAAAATTAAAATAAGAAAGATAACAAAAGTAGGCGTAACCTATTCTGTTCTTACCTGCACAACTGTGCGATGGTTACGATATCGGATCTGCCGATCAACCTAGTTTGGAAGAGGTTGCAACTCATTTTATTTTCTAGCCTAATTCCATTACCATGCTTAGCCTATTTAATTAGGCACCCTTCCCCTAAAATTCTCCCAGGCATCTCTCGCAATTTTCTAAGCATAATAGTATAATTTTTCTATCATTAGATTTGGTTATTTTGCTAGCATTTGTAGGACCGGCTGAGACGTCAGAGATCGGAGGGTATGACCCTGTGATCGTAATATGATTTTGCACAATAATAATACGATCTTGCTCTGGTTGATATGATCTTGCCTACGGATCACTTGGGGGCAACCTCAAGCTCTGGTTTGCATTCTCCTACATGTCATTTGTTTATTTATCTCTCAATTTATTATTTATCATTGCACACATAGTTAGATTTCATCATTTGCATCCTTGGAGTTCACTTATTCATGATCATTTGCATAATGCATATAATTTAAAAGCACCCATCGGTTGTGTTCTGTCACCATAACCTTTAGTAGCTGACATATTCATTTAGAACATGTTTAAAAGAGATCTATAGCAATCCATGTTTTTTGCATTTTGCGTTCTACTTATTAAACTATAGGTTTATGTAAAGATCGTACTGTTGGTCTCAAATCGGCTAGTATGATATTTATATCATAATACGACCTTGACAATCATGCTCTTGCAACGTACGATCTTGTCTACAACAAAAATAAGAACCTTCTACAAAATTTTAGATATAGGTGAAAATTCAAAAATCACTTTTAAGCATTGCATTTGTCTTTTAAAGAACTGTTTCCTAATTATTTGTTGTTTGCATATGAATCTAAGTCACATTTAGATCATCATAGTTTCATATTGGCCTAACACTAGGTGTATGTAAGAATTTTATAAAAGATATACATCAAAAAAATTCCCAACCTAAGCGTGGAAACTACCATAAAATGTTTCCTAGTGAACCCTAAAACAATTCGTCGAAAAATCACCATTTAGAAGGCACGATTAAGTGGCTTTCTTTTGAGGTGTAGACCATCTATTCTCCCATTCCCCTCTAAGGCACGGATCCATCATCCTTGAGAAAAGGAGTGCGAGAATTTTTGGCCTACATTCTTTGGTGAACTCGATGTGAAACAGAGGCATTTCTTCTTATTTTTAAATAATCACAAAACAAAAATAGAAAAAAAAAAAAAAGTAAAATCAAAAAAAAAAAATTAGTTAAAACACATAATTTTGCATTCCATAGCTAGTAGATTATAACATAAGGAGAGCATTTTGAATTAATGTTAGTACGGTACTAGCAAACCAATAATTTTCTTCATTAGGTAGTGTGCCATACCCTAAGATTTGGAGAAGGTTAGAAATTATAAGAGCTAAAGAACCTGAAGTTAATAAAATCATAAGGTTTGACTTGTCTAGAATCCTAGATCCAGATAGCGCACCTTTTTACTTTGACCTTCAAAGAGCCTGTGATAGGTGGCTAGCAGATAAGAGGGTTGTAATTTCTTCAAGCGTTTATTCCTTTGAAGATTATCTTGAGAATGCAATAGTGGTACATCAATTTCTATCATGAGTAAAAAATCAAAAGATTGTTTTAGATGATTAATAGAGATAAGGAGAGGAATGATTGGAAGGAGCAAAGCTACACATTCATTAGAGGAAAATGGAGAAAGCCATTTGTAGAACAATGGAAATTATTGTAAGATATTATAAATTGTTTTAAGCATTTTGGATCCATATTTGTGCACAGACGACATGCCATACGGGGGTTCGAATCCCTCCCATCACCAAAGACAAGCATTTGTGATAAGTTAATAGTGGTTAAAATCATCAAAAATGAGTGAGCTGAGGTTTAGCAGGTGCGATGGGAGTGAGGGTTTGAATTTTCTTGGTAGGAATCTCAGCCAAGGAAATAGAGGTAAAGTAGGTACAGAAGGGGCAGGTGGGAACCTCGAGCATGGATCAAGCGAGGATCCAGAGGAAGGAGGTCAGAATACAGTAGATTTGGAGGCGGGCATCATGCGGGGGCCCGACCCTCCTTAGAAAGACCCCAACAAAATAAATACGAACAACAATGCGGGGCCCAAGAAGTGGTTGTATTTTGCTGAGACTATTAGAGGAAAAAGAAAGGAGGTTCTCTCTCTTCCGCCCCTAGTTCCAGTAAATAATAAAATTTTGGCCTCGACAAGTTCCATGAGCCCTTTTCTTTCAATGGAAGAATTCTCCCTGGTAGGAAATTTTTTGGGAGGTAGGTTAGACATGGAGACTATCAGGGCTTGGGCGATAGGTAAATGGTGACCGGTAAGCAGCTTGGAGTTGGTAGCTCTAACTCGAGGGTTCTTCATTATCCGTTTTAACAATATGGAGGATGCTAACCACATTTTAACAGGAGGTCCTTGGTTTTTGGGCAAAATGAGCCTTTTTCTCAGACGATGGGGTGAAGATTTTGACCCTAAAAAGCAAAATATTAATATTGCCCCTATTTGGGTTCATCTCCTGAGTCTACCTGCCCATTTTTTCAATGAATATTGGCTGCAGGGCATAGCCAAAACTATAGGGGACCTGATATCCATTGACCATGCGACCTTGGCCAAGACAAGGATGACTCATGCACGAATCTGTGTAAATGCTAATTTGGATAATGAATTGCCAAGGTTTGTGGAGCTAGAGTATGGAGAATACTATCGAAAATAATCGATAGAATACGAGAACAGACCGACATTCTGTGTAGAATGAAAAAATCAAGGACATCTATGCAATCAATGCCCTAACTTGGTAATGAATAGAGAAAATCAGAAGCAAGGAATTCTATACAGATAAAATTTGAGGAGTTTCCCTAGTAGATGCGATTTCAATCAAGCAAACTATGTCTACCAAAAAAATAAAAGAGAGGGTGCAGGGTCCCAACAAGACAAAGGAAAACATCAAGTTGTTGGTAACCAAAATACTCACGTAAGTTCCAATCCTCTAGATTCTAATAAATTTTCAATTCTATCCACTATGGAAGTAGGAGGATTATCGAAAGACATGGAAGCCTAGAACCTTTAGGCTAACCTTTATGACTCTCTAGAATCCCCATCCAAGTCAGGATCCTCAAACCCTAATGTTAAAATTACTGTAAGCCCCGTGGGCATCACAAATCCAAACCCTAATGCTCGATCTCTAGAATCCCCATCCAAGTAGGGATCCTTAAACCCCAATGCTAAAAATACTTCAAGACCAGTGGGCATCCGAAATCCAAACCCTAATGCTGAAGAACTTAGGAAGAAAGTTGAGGCATTGGAAAATTAAATATCTCATCTCCCTAACATCATCACTAGGAGCTAGGTGAATCCTACTGAGGGGACGTCCCGTAGACCAGGGGAATACAAGAAAAAAGGAGAAGATTTGGATGTAGGTGTGGATATATGTGAAACTCTTCAGACTGAGGAATGTGGCAGTACAGTTCTACAAAAAATTGCCTCCCCCGCTTTAGTCCTAAACAAACCAGGAGCACTGTGAAGTCTCCTATAGATTTTGGCAATAAAAAAAGAAGAGGGAGAATATCAAATGCTGAGCATCAAAAAATTAAAACTGGTAATGACATTGCTAATGGAAAACGGAGAACCTTGTTTCAACAGGTTATTCTAGGTTCTGAAGACAAAAAATTAGGAAAACCCCCTCAAGGGAGGGGGAGAGGAAGAAATCCCAAACAATCTAAATGAAGTTCCTCTCATGGAACATGAGAGGCCTCAATGGCCTGCCCAAACACAGGGAAGTCAGTACAATAAGAAATCAAGTGAATCCAACTATTATCATGTTGCAAGAAATAAAAACTGATGAGATTCAGTCAAAAAAATAGCAAAAAAAATCTGGAATCAAGGGGAGATGGTTTGCAAATCATCCAGAGGAGCATCTAGAGGCCTTATGACTTTGTGGGATCCCCGGATAGTAGAAGGCACCATTATTCAAAAAGATGACAGGGTTCTTAGTGTTTTATTTAAGGAAATAAATAGCAACAGGTCATGGATCCTTTCAAATATTTATGCCCCGACTTCAATTCAAGGGAGAGCTCTACTGTGGGAGTACTTAGGCAATCTGAGTGAAATCTTCCATAATGTCCCCTGGATTATGGTTGGGGATTTTAACACTCCTCTTTACCCTTCAGACAAAATGGGTGGAAATGGACCACATATCAGGAGCATGGATGAGTTCAATGACTTTGTGAACTCCAACATGTTGATGGATGTAAAACTTAGAGGATCAAATTATACCTGGAGCAATCAACGGATAGGGTGTCATCTCATTCAAGAAAGGCTTGATAGGTTTTTTCTATCAAAGGAGGCTACAACTCTGTTCGATGATTCTACCCTGCAAGCCCTTCCTAAAATTACCTCTGATCATAATCCCATTTTGTTGGAGATCCCTAACTCTCTGTCCTTCAAGAAACCTTTCATATTTCAATCTATGTGGATCAAACATTCCAGTTTTAGAGATAACTTAAGTCAGTGGTGGCAGTAGCCTGTCAGGGGTAGTGCAGCTTTTAAACTTGCTGGAAAATTAAAGTTTGTTAAGGAAAAGCTTCGAACTTGGAACAAAGAGGTCTTTGGGAACCTCTTTGAAAATAAAAAATAGGTTGTTGAAATTTTGAAGATAATTGATCAGAGGATCCAACATGGTGATGTTGATGAAACTACTAGGTAAGAGGAATGGACAAAACTAGCAGAGTTTCATAACATTTTGGCCTGTGAGGAAATCTATTGGAGGAAAAAATCAAGGGCTCTTTGGTTGAAATATGGAGATTCAAATTCCAATTTTTTTCACGTCACCACGCTTAGAAACAGAAGCAATAACAAGATAATTTTTTTTAAAAAAGTAGATGGTTCTATTACTCAAGACTTAACAGAAATCAGAAAGGAGGCAATAACTTATTTCAATTCTATCCTTGGTCAGGAATCGTAGTGCAATGAGGAGGCCAAAGATATTCTCTTGCAATCCATTCCTAGCATAATAAATGAGGATATAAACCTTAAGCTTCTAGCTCCCTTTTTTGATGAGGAAATTAAGGAAGCCTTGTTTAGCATGGAGCCAGACAAAGCCCCGAGACCCGATGACTTTCCCCCTCATTTCTATCAAGATTTTTGGGACATCGTAAGTGAGGATGTGATTTTTGCTGTCAAATAATTCCAAGGAATCAATCATATCCCAAAAGGTCTCAACTCTACTTTTATTTCTCTAATTCCTAAGAAGCAAACCCTTGAATCTATGGTTGACTTGGGCCAATAAGTCTGTGCAATGTTTCTTACAAGATCCTAACTAAATCCATTGCAAATAGAATGAGAGATGTTTTGCCCACATCATAGATCCATGCCGGGAAGCTCTGTCTAGGGCAGTCAATCTTGGATGGAGTTATCACAGTTCATGAAGCTGCACTCTGCTCATAAGACTACGGTCTTTTTTGCCCTCAAGCTTGATATGAACAAAGCATTTGATAGGCTAAATTGGGACTTTTTTATTGTTGTCCTCCTTAAGTTTGGTTTTCACCACCAATGGGTTAATTTGATCAAAGAATGTATTTCTAAAGCATGGTTCTCGATTCTAGTTAATGGAACAACTACTGGTTACTTTCAAAGTCGTAGAGGAATTTGGTAGGGGGACCCTATCAGCCCCATGTTATTCATCATTGTGGCATAAGCTTTAGGTAGAACCATAAAAAATGCTTGCATTTCAAGGCTAATATCGGGAATCAAGGCAACATCTCTCACTAGGGTTGTTTCTCACCAACAATTCATCGATGATACCCTTCTATTGACTAAGGCATCGATGGTTGAGGCAAAAATAATTAAATACATCTTGCAACTCTACGAGGACGTTTTTGGTCAAAAAGTTAATTTCAGTAAAAGCAAGTTATATTTCTTGAACACCTCCATTCAGAGGCAAGGAAGGATTGCAAAAATTTTAGGGTGTGATATAGCAAACCTCCCCACTTCGTATCTTGGTCTCCCTCTTTTCATTGGTTCTCCGAGAGAGTCAATGTGGGACAGGGTTATTGAAAGAATTCAAAAAAACTTGTTGGATGGAAAGGTCATCTTCTATCTCAAGCAGGAAAGTTGACCCTCACTAAGGCCTCTCTTCGGAGCATTCCAGTCTATTTCCTCTCCATTTTCAAAGCCCCTGTGAAGGTTTTCCAAAAAATTGAGAAACTCCAAAAAGAATTTTTATGGACTTGGATCAGAGGAGAAAAAAAGGATACACCTTGTAGGATGGACCAAAGTGTGCAGACCCAGGGAAAATGGGGTCTTAGGTCTGAGGATAATTGCTCATATAAATTTAGCTTTACTAGCTAATAAGGCATGGTACCTCATTTTTGGTGAAGAAAATAAATGGAAAACTATCATCAAATGAAAGTATCTTCAAAATATGGAATTTCTAAGTGACTCAGTTCCAATCAGAGGTTCTTCTTTTTGGAAAGCAATTCTCAATTGTAAAGAAATCATCAAAAAAGGTTTAATATGGGTTTTAGGCAATGGTGAGAGGATAAATTGCTGGAATGACAGGTGGGCTAAGGACGAACCACTGATGCAATATCCTAACTTAGCCCGAATCAGAGATATCACAAAAGAACTCATTGGTAAAAAAGTCTTCGATTATATGGTTGAGGACAGAGGTAGAATGAAGTGGAAACAAATAAGGATTCAGGGATTTCAAGCGGAATAAAATGATCTTTGTAACATTCTCGGGCAATAGTTTATCCCCATGAGACCCAAGGAAGATCAAGTGACCTGGGCTCCTACGAAAAATAAGCAGTTCACTATTAAATCAGCTTACAAGCTTTTGCTTGATGACGAGGATTTTGTCCTCCAAAAGGACTTAGTTTGGATAAAAAATTTAATTCCAAAAATTACAGTCTTTTCATGGCTGGTTATCCAAGGAATAATTCTAACCATTGATAATATGATGCGTAAAGGTATTTGTATAACTAATCGTTGTTATCTGTGCAGGGCTAATTGGGAGACCATTTATCACATTTTCCTTGAGTGCCCTTTTTCCTTGACTGTCTTAAGTGGGGTTTTTTAGGCCTTCAATATTTCATGGGTTAAACCAGCCATCGTACTTGATTTTTTCATCCAGTGGCCTTGCCCCTTTTCAAGCCAAAGACTTAGATACATGTGGAAAATTTGTCTCAATCACTATCTTTGGCAGGTGTGGTTAGAAAGGAACCATAGAGTCTTTAATGAGTCTATCCATGATCATCAAACTATCATTTCCAGGATCCTATACTTTGCCAATGAGAATGTGAACCTTATCCCTTTTGATAGTCGTAAACCTCATCTACAGGAGACCACGATTGCTCAATATTTAAGCTTAACCTTGTTAGATGAGTCTGTGCCTAGGGTAGTCAACCCCAGAGCCAATGTTAAGTGGTCTCCACCTCCTACGGGTTGGTTTAAGCTTAATTTTGATGGAGAAGCTAAGGACAATCCTGGTAGAGCAGGCGCTGGTGGCATTGTGCGAGATCATAATGGGAATATGATGCTTGCATTTTCCAAATATTTGGAAACAAGGACGAACAACGAAGCTAAAGCTAGAGCTATGTGGAGAGGCCTTCAAATGACTCAAGACTTAGAAGGCAATTTGATCGTAGAAGGAGACTCTATGCATGTTATAAATCTCCTCAATAATTGGAAAACACCTCCTTGGAGGATTAAAACAATTGTTGAAGAGGCTAGGATCCTTTTCCAGGGAAGATAGGACAGAAAATCCCAACATGTCTTTTGGGAAGCTAACAAAATTGTTGATAAGCTGGCCAATTTGGGTGTCGATGGTGACGGACTTTTCAAATGGGAACACGGTGTCCCGAGTGAAGTAGAGGAGCTTATTCAACAAGAATTACAAGAATGATAGTCAAATTTACCAACAGGGAAGGCACTGTAAGTTTGAAGGCTAGGATTATTCCTGTCTCTTTTTTGAATTGGACTCACAATAAAAATTATATGAGTTGTCAATCTTCATGGATGCTGCTTGGAAATACCACAAAGACTAATGGGGATAGTCACATGTTAGATAACATGGCTCCTAGTCATCTTAGTAATTTGAGGTTGGTTGATAATCACAAGGAAGGAAAGAAACGATAATATAAGACTTCGAACCAAAGCCACGTGGACCACCAGATAGCCACCGCCATAAATCTAGCCAGCAGGTTCACTTCTCCAAGGCTGATTGGCCAAGACGGGATGTGGTACCAAAGCATGTCATATACGGAAGAAAGAAATTACCAAAGAATTATTAAGAGTAACTATCAATACAAAGCTTGTGGGAGTTTTTTTAGTACTCTGCTATGTGTGTCTGCAGCTTTTTGTTTCTCCATTGTCTCAAGGAAGGGATCTATGTCTGTTTCTTTTTTGTAATTATGATGCATGTGTGTTTTCTCGGGGTATACCCAAAATGTTGTATGGGAAGTTTCTTTTTGATAATAGGCTATGTGCCTTACCGGATGTAATGGCTTTGACGACATGTAGATTTTACATATATAGGATCCTTAGTAAGGATATGTTCATCAACAACCCTGGGCTGATTTTTGTAAAAGTTTTTGGGTCAACCTGTAAAACCCGGTATTAATGCTATAGTATCTTATCTACCAAAAAAAAAATATTATAGTTTTATTTGTTTTCTTTATTTTCAAAAATCTAAAAATACAAAAAAATCCAAAAACTACAAAACCCAAAAATAAGATAAAATATATATTATTAGTTATATGAGTATATATATAAGATATATACCCTAAGAATTTAAGCAGATATATATATATACAACATATATATCTGCAAGATAAAAATATCTTTAAAAAAATACCTAGAATTTTTAGAAATGGTAAGCAAATAGAAGATGATTACATAGGAGAACAATAAAACCTTGAGGATAGGGTACTTATTGAAGATGATGTACCTTTAGAACCAGATAAAGAAAACAATAATAATAAAGAAGAAGTAGGCTACACTAGGCCTCATATGGATGAGGAAGGTAATCTCAGTTTTAAGTTTGTTAAACACTTCACTAAGTTTATAAAATATAATATAGATTTCCTTAATCATGTGATACAGATAGAAGGTCAAATCCCTATGGGAGATAAGTCAACAGAGGCTACTACAGAAGTTGTTCTTTTATTAAGTGGAAATCCATTGACATATATGAATAAAGGTCAAGATCAAGCTGGTACATCTCAAAATGTGAATCAAAATGTGAATTAGAATATAGCAAAACCACCACCAGCAACAAATTAAAATTCTAAGTAGAAGCAACATTCTTCTACTTCACAAGCCATTAATCAACAAAAAACTAAGAAGATGCAAAATCTAAACTAGAATCAACAAAAAGTTTACCAAAATGCAGTTCCATATCAACTTCATAATACCCTTCCTACTAACACTTTACACAATAGTATTTCAATTGGAAATCCTTACACAACAACACCAACTTATCATCAGAGACACAACAACATGGTGGAACAAAATCAATTTGGTGGACAACAATAGGGACTTGAAGCCATGGTTAAATAGTTAGCTTCACGTCTAGATCATATAGATCCCTACCATCCCTCATAAAATTATAGAAAGATGTGTAGTCAACCCTTGGATCCTATCGTGGTTGTTCAACCATACCCTAAGCATTTCCCTATGCCTGTCCTACTGATATATAAAGGAACCAAAGATCCTATTGAGCATCTTCGCATGTTTAGGATAGCATGTCATGACATCTCTTATGATGACTTGTTGTTGCTAAAAATATTTCTTAAAAGTATCAGAGGTATGTCTCTAGAATGGTATTATCAACTACCTATAAATTATTTAAGGAATTTTGAAGAGACAACAAAAATGTTTGTCCATCAATTAAATGCCTATATAGAGAGGCATGTGACTATTAAGGATTTATACAATTTGAAACAAGGGAAAGATAAGAATTTTGCTGAATTCTTGACTAAGTGGAGACTAATCTTAGGTAAATTACATTTTGCATTACCTCACCATGATATGTTGGACATATTCATTGGTAATTTGCATGAACAACTATCTTATGAGCTTTCTACTGCTATAGTAACCTCCTTTGATCAAGCCATTTATTTAGCAATGAGGGTAGAAGATGCCCTCATTAGAAGAGGACAATTTAAGAAGAAATATGAGGATAAAACTTCTAAAAATCAATATAAGAATAAACAAGTAGTAGGTGATGGGGTTACTGATAAAAGAAACACCTCAAATATCAACACTGCATAAGCTATAATAAAGTTTGTATTGAAAATCCCTGATAAACCACCAAGAGAATTTACAAAAATTAAATCAGCCCTTAACTATGATCCTACCTCAGTTATTGGAATGAGGCTTGATATGGTTGCCTCAAATAAGACAACCAGATACAACTACAGCTATATTTAGGGTTGACTTACATTGTAACTTTCATAGAGTTGATGGTCATTCAACAAATTCATGTAAAATATTGAAGCATATGATACAAGATTTTATTGATAAAGGAACAATGGAAGTGGAAAATTTCCCACCTAATAAGAATGCTCAAAATAATGCACAAAAGCCTCAAAATCATAATGCAAATCAAAATTTGGATATTTTTCAACATCCTTTACCTAAGCATGGTAAAGAAGCTATAAATCAACTAGAGCATCATAATGTTCCTCATCCAACTCGATATGTGGGAACTATTAGCAACTTCTTACCTCATCAAGATTTGCAAACACCATATGTAACTACTGTATCTATAGTTACAACTCAACCTATACAATATTTTAAAGTTGCATCTTTAGAAGATACAAAAAGTGATATAGAAAGTGAAACAGAGAGTGAGGTTGACATTACCTCAAATAATTCAAATAGTTTTGAAGATGAATCAGATCCAATTACTCCCATTATATATTTAATGGTGCCTTAAGAACCATTCTCTAGAAGAATAAATACTCGACCATCATCTCAAAAAATGCTTTCAAATGAGCAAGCAAAAAATGCTAGACCGCATTTTAGTTATTTTTGGAATAATAATGTTGTGGGTATCATTGGAGCTATCACTAGACAACAAGCACAAACTCAAAGTTCTCAAGGTCAAACTCAAAATAAGAGATCAGCTCCATTTGTATTAAGATCTCCTACAAAGGGAAATAATGTACCAAGTTCATAGCAGAAATCCCCTTATGACATTAATGAGCATTTAACTAACATCACAACAAGAATTTCTCTTTTGGATCTTTTAAGAACTTCTTCCATACATAGAGAAGAATTAATTAGTACCTTAAGCAAGATGATGGTACCCTAAGATATTGAACCTGATGTTGTGGTAAATGTTGTAATTTCTCATGGGATGAATTACATATATTTTCAAGATAAGGATATCCCTCCTCAAAGTATGTACAAAGATAATCCTTTATACATCACAACATTAATTGGGGATGTAGGTGTCAAAAGAGTTTTAATTGATAATGGATCCTCATTAAACATATGCACATATGACTTTTTACAAATATTTAGATTTAGAAAATAAGATTTAAAAAGAACTAAAATTATTATTAAAGCATTTAATGATGAAACTCAAGAAACATGTGGAGTATTGACACTTCCATTGCAAGTTGGCCCAAGGATTTTGGATACGACTGTGTTTGTTGTACCTTACCCTGCATCGTACATCCTTCTAGGTTGACCTTGGATAAATGAAATGAGGGCAGTACCTTCCACATTACATAAATGTGTTAAGTATAAGTTTAAGAACCAATTGGTCACTATCCATGATGATCCTAGACCATTTGATATGTGTGCTATGGCAAAACCCATAAGAGTTTTGTTTTGTCCTGCTATATCTTCAACACACCCTAGTCCACCCCCATCATCAACACCTTTATCATCACCACCTTCTAAATCTATATCATCAACTTTACCATATAAATCCACATTATCTAAATCTACATCACCTAAAGATACAACTAAAGAGGATAGTTTGTCTACTTCATATGCTCTCTCGAATGAAGTCTTACTGGATTTATCTTTAATACTTACAACTTCAGAAGAAGCTATTTTTTCATTCAATATTCTCTAGTTTCATCTAAATTATCGCCATTTTCCTGAATTATGGGCTTGCCACAAAAATGGGGAAGCATCTATCATGTTGGGAGTTGTGCCTTTGTATATGCAGGGTATGATTGGGGTAAAATTAGATTTGTGAGTGTTACAATTGATCAAAATGGATTTTCTAAGTGTCATTTTTCTAATGGATATATAAAATCAAAACAAATGATGTATAATATGGGATATAGAGGTAAAGTCTAGGACCTCTTGAATATGGTATACAAGAACCTTTAGAAGTAGAGGAATGGCCTACCCAATGTGGTATTGGCTATATTCCCATAAAAATCAGCCATTCCCATTTGAGGATGATGATCAACTAATAACTTATCAAGAATATATGGCAAAAAAAGAGTTTTTTAGACCAAATAAAAGAATATATTCATGTAATATATTGTCAATAGCTTATCCAGAAATGATTTCTACACCAGATAAATGTTTAGAGGGGGATATTTTCTATGATGTATCCCTTGATGAAGTTCTAAGGAATGGATTTTTCTTTGATGGGTCTATGCCATGTATATCTCATATTGAAGCAACTACCCCTCAAGAAGAGCTATCTAAATTAACATTAGAATAATTACAAGAAATGTGTGTGTCACCCACACCACCTAATTTTGAAAGGGATTTAAACATCGTGGTAGAAAATGTTTTAAAAGTTAACATTGGAATAGAAGAGAACCCTCACATGGTCAAAATTGGAGCAAAATTAAGTGAAGAAAGACAAAAACAATATATTACATTTCTCGTAGAATATGCTGATGTTTTTGTTGTTAGGCCTAGATTCTTTTGTGGTTATGCATCATTTAGCAGTGCACCTTGATGCTAAACATGTAAAGCAAAATCTTAGAAAAATGCATCCTAAAGTAGCATTACTAGTCAAAAATGAATTACAAAAACTCTTGGATGTTATTTTTATTCAAGCTATTGACTATGCTGATTGGATATCAAATGTTGTTCTAGTAACTAGGAAAGAAGCTACTAAAATTAGTGTTTGCACTGATTTTAGAGATATTAATGTTGCATGCCCTAAGGATGATTTTCCCCTCCCTAATATGGATCATATTATAGATTTTATAGTTGGGAGTGGGATGTTGTCCCTTATGGATGGTTTTTCAGGATACAACCAAATAAGAATAGCTCCTGAAGACCAACCCAAAATAGCTTTTATTACACCTTGGGGAATATTTTGTTGGAAAGTAATGCCCTTTGGGTTAAAGAATGCAGATGCAACCTATCAAAGGGCTATACCATATATTTTTCATGATATGATGTATGATATTTTACATGATTATGTGTACAATATTATAGCTTGTTCAACCAAAGAAGATAATCATATTGATGGTTTAAGAAAAGTGTTTGATAGACTATGAGAATATCTAATTTGTTTAAATCCAGATAAATGTGTATTTGGAGTTAAATATGGGAAATTATTAGGAGTTATTATTTCTATGTGTGGCATAGAAATATATCCTCTTAAAATTAAGGATATCCTTGATATGCCACCACCTAAAAATATATCAAAATTAAGAACTTTACAAGGAAAGCTTCAGTCTATTCATCACTTCATTGATAAATTGGTAGATAAAAGATGACCTTTTCTTAAATTACTTAATAATAAAATTCTCTTCCAATGGGATAAAGAATGTCAAGAAGCCTTTGAAATTCTTAAACAGTATCTTCTTACTCCTCCAGTGCTTGTTCCTCCTAGACCTGATTGTCCTTTTATTTTATATATTTCTACTTTGAAACTTGCACTTAGAGATGTTGGCTCAAATTTATGATGAAAATAAATAACGAGCCACATATTACATAAGTATAACGTTAATAAGCTATGAAACTCGTTATACTCCATTAGAAAATTTTTGTTTGGTAGTTGTGTTTTCTATGCAAAAATTGTGTCATTATATGCTTTGTCAGAAAAATATTTGTTATTGCTAAGTCTGATCCATTAAGGTACTTGATGAGTAGACCTTACTTGTCAGGATGAACAACTAAGTGGTTTCTTTCTCCAAGTGAACTTGAACTCACATTTATCAGTCAAAAATCTATTAAATTTCAAGTCATAGCTGATCAATTAGTTGCTACACCTTTAGAGTCTACTCATCCTATAAGCATTGAATTTCCTAATGAGTGTCTTAATTTAGAAGAAGGTCATTCTGAGTCATGGTCTTTATATTTTGATGGAGCTATATGCATGAGTGGTGCAGGTATCGGTATTATATTAATATATCTACAAAATCACCTTATTCCTTTATCTTTTAAATTACAATTTGCTTATACTAATAATATTGTAGAGTATGAGGCTCTAATCCTTGGATTATGAGCCACTTTAGCCCTAAAAGTTAAAGTTTTACTAGTCTTTGGATATTCTCAGCTTGTGATAAATCAAATTAATGAATTTTATCAGACATGATATGAGAAGCTTAGTCCTTATAAAGAGTATGTTCTCAAGCTTATATCCTTGTTTGAGAAAGTAACTTTAGAAGCCATCCCTAGAACTAGCAACCATGCTACCAATGGCCACGGCTACTTCTTTGTTGCCTTTGGAGTTGGATGATGAGTATGCTACTATCATTATTCACCAACTCCAAGAACCAGCTTCCTCTAATTCATGTCTAGATCCATTAGATGTATTTATAATTAATAAAACTACCCCATAACCTTGGTACATAGATATCTTCAACTTTCTCTAAAATGGAACCTTCCCTGAAGGACTAGATAGAAATTAACATAGGCTATTATGTAAGCAATATGTCTACTTCATAATTGTTGGTAATACCTTATATAAAATATCCTTTGAAGGTATCCTATTAAGATGTCTCAACCTAGTAGAGTCTAAGAAAGCCTTAAGTGAAACCCATGATGGATCCTGTGGAGGACACTTTAGTGGAAGTGCCATTGCTAAAAAGCTCCTTAGAATGGGATATTTTTGGCCTTCCATGGAAAAGGATACCAATGATTATGTGCATCATTATGACAAGTATCAAAGACATGCTGACCTTGTCCATGCTCCTGCTCAGGAACTCCAAGACATATCCTCTCCTTGGCCCTTCTCTAAATAGTGTTTAGATATTGTTGGTAAAATCAATCCTATTTCTTCTAATGGTTATAAATTTATAATAACAACAAAAAAATATTTTACAAAGTGGGTAGAAGTTATACCATTAGCTTCTTGCATAGGAGTCCAAGTTTCCAAGTTTATTTTCAATCAAATCATTTGTAGATTTGGAATCCCATAAAATCTCATCTCTGATAATGGAACATGTTTTAAGAACAAATATGTTAAGAAATTGTGTCAAAAATATAAAAAAAAAGGCCCCAAAATAAAAACCCAACCCAAACCCAATGTCAAAAATGTAAAATCCAACATCGATGGTCTACTCCTTATTATCCACAAGGTAATGGCCAAGCTGAAGCATCTAATAAAACCTTAATCAAAATTCTAAAAATATTAGTTAATAAATTAGGCCATGACTGGCACATGCAATTATATCCTACCTTGTGGGCTTATCAAACTAGTGTTCGTACTCCTATAGGTGCTTCACCTTTTGTCTTGGTTTATGGTGTCGAAGTAGTTTTTCCATTTGAGTTAGAAGTTCCTTCTTTAGCTCTTTTACTTCAAGATGTTGAAGTAGGAGATGAATATCACTCTGGCAAACTAAGTCAGTTGGGACTTCTAGATGAAAAGTGCATTCATGCTTTAGAGCATCTTCGTGCCTACCAAGAAAAACTTAAAATATCATATGCAAAGAAATTTCATAGTCGATCTTTTGAAGTTGGTGATTTAGTTCTAAAATAAAATTAAAAAAATACTAATGCAAGAAAATATCTTAAAGGAAAATTTCAACCTAATTGGCTTGGGCCATATGTCATCACTGCTAAATTTGGATCAGGTGCATATAGATTGGCTTATTTAGATGGAAAATATCTCAAGGAACCCATGAATATAATGCATTTGAAAATATATTATGCATAAAACCAAAAGTCCCATTACTGTACATATGTGTAAATAATTTTCAAAATTTTTAGCAATCAAAAACAACTAAAAATTAAAAAGTATAAAAAATTTCAAAAATATTTCAAATTATTCTACATTATTATTATTATTATTTGTTATCTTTCAAAAATTTGAGTTATATTTTACTTTATCTCGGATAAATTCAAAAGTTATCTTGAACCACGCACTTAATTTTACATATTTACTGATTTTTATTTTGTCATTTTGATTATAAATCTCTCTTGAACCAAAAAGCACTATTACTTCACTAAATAAAATTTTGAGTTTTAGGAACTGGTCTTTCTACTTTTTGAACCAAGAACACATTCTCACATATAAAAATGATTTGTTGCAAATTTGAAAGATGATACTACATAGTAGTCTTAGTTCCTTAAGTGAAAAGTTTCCCCTACTATCCTATTATGTGCATGGTCTAGAATACTAAGAATTGGCAAAAGGACAAGCTCCTACCTACCCGAATAAAATTCCTTGCTCCACGTCTAATCTGAGCAAGTATCCCCAAACAAAAGAAAAGAAAAAGAAAGAAAAAAGAAAAAGAAAGAAAAAGCAAAAAAAAGAAAAATCCAAGAAAAAGCAATAAATCCCCTTGTTCAAAACAAAATGAACAAGAAATACCTACTCCAAGAAATCAAAATAAAATAAGGGGGTAATGATATTTAATCCCTGGAATTCCTTAGTTGTTCGAAAACCATGAGGTAAGCCCCATAACAGGTGGTTTATGCCCAACCTGCTTGGCCTTGGGTAATCCCTTTCACATGGCAATATGTCTATCACATTAGAGACCTTCTTTTGTACAGACCTATGTATGCTTGTGGATCAGCTAGATTTTGGTGACTTGACTTACATAGTAGTTTAGTATGGTTGCATGCACAAAATCATGGTTAATGAACTTTTCACTTGCACACATATTGGTTCATAAAAGTTTGTGTGTATCACTACCTTACTCAAAATTGGTAAATTAACTTCACAAAGCACACACATTTGATCCTTGAGAGATTTTGTGTCATTATGATGAATCAAGATGGATAATGAACTCACACAATCACACATTGGGTTCTTGATAAATTTGACTTTGTCTTTGAAATAAGTTTAAATATTTCTTTGAAAATGTTTGTTAGAAAACACGAGTTTACAATCATATTCAAATATAATGATCTATTCCCTAAGACCTTGCATTTTCAAAATCATATATAATCATGCATTTCATTTTACTTTGCGATAATGGTATAATTCCTAAAATTCACACTTAGGAATTGTATGCCTAGCGCAAGTCATCCCTCCAATTCTTCATGCCCAAATAATTCCATACATTTTCAAAAAATAATCAATCTTTTTTGAAAATGCGACACAATGATTTTTTTTACATTAATTTGCATTTTAAAACAAACAATTTCATATTATCATGCATTGCATTTTGACTTTGTGATGATGGTATAATTCATAGTAATTATGATCCCAATATTCACACTAGGAATTCTATGCCTACTGCAAGTCATCTTTACCAATTTTCATGCTTAAATAAATTTATGTCAATGTATTTTTCTCAAAAATCAAAATAGTTTAAAAACAAAACCAAATATTGCATTTCAAATCATCACAAGCCTCAAGATTACTCTTGAACCCACAACCATTTCTATTAGCAATATTAAAAACTTTCTCACAATAGGATTAGCTTCATGACCTAGCGAGCATCGATCTCCACAAACAGTCATACAACAACACAACATCCTTCGAGGTCTATTGCTAATCTATTAAGTCTACCATAATACAAAAACATCTTTTTCAAAACACATTTACAAAAATCAAATCACTTTACTTCATTTTTATTTTAACCATGATTAAAAATTCACAAATTTAAAGTATGAGCATTTGAAATTCAAATAGAAATAAATGCAATCAATTAATCAACCAAATCACACGATGTCACATAAGCCAAGAAGATCAATATGTATATATATATATATATATATATATATATATATATATATATATATATACTCAAAAATCCATATACAAAAATAAAGTTAGACTGATATGCCACAATATCAAAAATCAGCATACTCAGTCAAATATATCATACAAATAGATAAATATCTAGGCTTACTCTCTAGAAGCCCTAGAGCTTTGTGCCTCATCATCTCTACGACGGGGTGGAGGTGGTGGTTGCATCTCCAGTGTCTCCATAACAGTCCTAGAGGAAGTCACCCTGGATGTAGAGTGGTATGACAATCCAAAGCGAATTGGTGCCGCAATATCTGCAGGCAAATATTGTCTTTGCTCTATAGGTACTACTATAAAGTATAGGGTCTGATAAAAGGTCATATGTTGCACATCTTGTAGAAGCTCGTATACTATCTAACTCTGCTCAGATCGACCTATTTGAGTTGGTGTCGCAACCCCAGTTCTATGTCCCCCTTGAGCCCTAGCCTTTGCTATATCCTCCTCTAGAGTCTAAATCCTGCTTCGCAGACTCGTAGCTTGAGCTTTAGCCTACACTAGGTCTACCTCCAAAGACTTTATTTTAGTCTTCTAGAGGGTATTCTTCCCATGTGGCCTAGCCACATTCGTTCGTAGAGCAGCCATCTCACTTATTTCCCCCTCCTCCATAACTCTCTTGCCCCTGTCGAGCATCTCAGGAGCATCACCCTGCTATGGAGAATTTGAATGCTCCTCCTCCACCATCTATTATGGAGAGGATCTCCTATCCCTCCTAGCTTGTCCCTCTACCCTACCATCCCTCTCCCACCTCAGTCGGTATAAATGTCCTCCTCTGATGCGAGGACCTTGGTATCCACCCCTAGTGTGAGGAACCTATCACCTTGGGGGTATCTGTGTACCAAACTGCTGGTTAGCAACCCACTGCTTCATAATTCGATCAACCACTCATACTATACCATTTCTCGATCGAGTCAACTGAGCAAGGTGAATCCTTGAGTACCACTCTCAGTACCGATCGGTGACCCCAACATCATCTCCATCCACAACCTACACTAGCTCATCATCGAGTGTAGGATCTATAAACATGAACATATTGGGAGCCCCACTAATAGTGGTGTGATTCTTGGTAACCTTGGAGTATGTGACATTCCTATACCTAGGAATATCCTGTTGAAGTCCAAACTATCGAAGCACCTGATCAAAATGGTGCAACTCTATCTCTCCCTGCTCATACCACAATCATATGGTCTCTCTAACATGGGCCAGATTGTAGGTATCCTCTCTCCATCTTGGCAGTGTCCTCCAAGGCCTCCATGTAATATCATCTGCCAATAACTCATCGATAAGTTGCCTCACTACATCAAGGCTAACCCTCCCCCATCCTCTCCTCTATAGAGGCCATTAGTGAATCCTCGGTCTATCATCCTCTAACCCAAGATGCCCATCCATTGCCCAAACTAGAGGAATCCCTATTGGTCATCGGATAACAATATGCTTCCAGCACCACACCTAAAGAAAGGAAGAGACTATCAATCTCTTTCCTCCCTTGTAGACTACCCTATGTAAAAATCGGTATAGTCTACAAAGAAATAAAGGACCCCAAGAAAATTGGATACTCTGATCTCACATATCACACACCACCTTGACCAAGGTCCACGGTAGGTGAGTCTCGTTGATGGCTAAGAATCAAGCCTCCCACCACACCGCTCAAAAAAACTACCAATCGAGAGATCCCCTCTACTACCTCAAGCCTATCAATAACAACCCCTCCTTTCTTCAGAGGGAATTTAGGGTTTCTTGTAAGTCTTGTTAGCACCTGGCCTTGATTTCCAGACATAGATATGCCAGAACCCATCAGTGGCAATCTCAAGATCCTCTAGACATCCTCTAACGTGGGAGTCATCTCCCCAATCGACGACTGAAAGCATGAGGACTCAAGATACCATTGCTCCACCAATGCTATCAAAACACTCATATCTACAAGAATTTGTGGCATCTCTGCCACATGTTGGAGCCCTACGGCCTCTAAATAGGTCCTCTCCACATCAGATAAAGTGGCCAAATCAGTGTGGAGAGTGGCATGTCTCCACTCTCTATTCTTCAACTCCAAAATCTGTCAAAGTAATAAAAACAAAAATTTGGTTAGAAATCAAAGCCAAAATTGTATAGACTTGTTTGAAATCGTATCAAATGCTTGAAATCAGAGTTTTGGACGATATCGTACTAATTTTTATGATATTGTACTACGATATCGATGAAATCGGATGCATATCACCCTAGATTGGATAAATTTGTGATATCGTATGGTCCGATATGGCAAAATCGGATCGATTTCGTGGATATCATACCATATGATATTGCAAAATTGGTTCGATCTTGCAAAATCATCTCGATTTCACAAATATGACTGCGCGATGGCAGTCGTGCCCTAAAAATAAAATTAAATCCAAATAAAAAAATAAAAACATGAAAAATTGTAAGATAATGAGTGAAGAATTCTTACTCGATGTGCCCCATCTCCCGTCCGGATGAAATCAGCATGATGTAGAGCTACGACCATGTCTAATGACTCCAAAAATCAGAAAGTTGAAAAGGGTTGGTAAACAAATGAAATGAACTTTAGTCTTTTCCCTTTTACTTTTATTCTTACCCTAAAAAGTTAAAATTTTTGAGTTTTACCCAAATGATGACTTTTGTGGTAAAACTCGAAGGGGGTACATTACCTTAAAACTAGTTACACCTAAAAACTCAAAATTGTCAACAAAACCCATAATAATTTTTCTTCCTCGTAAAGCGTGCTACTCCTATTCTTTAATGCATTTTTCAAAAATGTACTAAAGAGGAAGAAAATTGTAGCACCCTAAATTTGACACAAATTTTTTTATAAAAATGCCAAAAAATATTTAAAAATCCCAAACTGTAACTTTATGATCGTTAACCTTGTTTTTTGCTCTTTATTGGCAAAATCGAATCTCGATGGACGAGATCGTATTACGATCTTAAAAATCGTAATACGATCCGCCTAATCATAATACAATCTCTATGATCGTAATATGATCTTGCACAAAATAAAAATTTTTAAAAATAATAAAGATGACAAAAGTAGGCGTAACCTATTCTGTTACCTACGCAATTGTATGGTGGTTACAGGATCGGATCCACCGATCAACCCAGTTTGAAAGAGGTTGCAACTCATTTTGTTTTCTAGCCTAATTCCACTACCATGCTTAGCCTATTTAATTAGGCATCCTTCCCCTCAAATTCCCCCTAGCATCTCTCACAATTTTCTAAGCATAATAGTATAATTTTTGCATCATTAGATCTGGTTATTTTGCTAGCATTTGCAGGATCAGAGGAGACATCAGAGATCGAAGGGTACGATCCTGTGATCGTAATACGATTTCACAGAATTGTAATACAATATTGCTCTGGTTGATACGATCTCACCTGTGGATCACTTGGGGGAAACCTCAAGCTCTGGTTTGCATTCTCCTGCATGTCATTTGTTTATTTATCTCTCGATTTATTATTTATCATTGCACACATAGTTAGATTTCATCATTTGCATCCTTGGAGTTCACCTATTCATGATCATTTGCATATTGCATATAATTTAAAAGCACCCATCAGTTGTTTTCTATCACCATAACCTTTAGTAGCTGACATATTCATTTAGAACATGTTTAAAAGAGATCTATAGCAATTCCTGTTTTTTGCATTTTGCATTCTGCTTATGAAACTGTAGGTTTCTATCAAGATCAGATTGTTGGTCTCAGATCGGCTAGTACGATCTTGAGATCGTAATACGATCTTGACAATCGTAGTACGATATTGCTCCTGCAGCATATGATCTTGTCTGCAACAAAAATCAGAACCTTCTACAAACTTTTGGATATAGGTAAAAGTTCAAAAATCACTTTTAAGCATTGCATTTATCTTTTAAAGCACTATTTTTTTTATTGTTTGTTGTTTGCATATGAATCTAAATCACATTTAGATCATCGTAGTTGCATATTGGCCAAACACTAGGTGTATGTGAGAATTTGATAAAATATACACATCAAAACAAATTCCCAACCTAGGCATGGAAATAGCCATAAAATGTTTCCTGGTGAACCCTAAAACAATTCATTGAAAAATCACCATTTAGAAGGCACGATTAAGTGCCTCTCTTTTGAGGTGTAGACCATCCATTCTCCGATTCCCCTCTAAGGTGTGGATCCATCAACCTTGAGGAAAGGAGTGCAAGAATTTTTGGCCTACAGTTTCAATCCCATATAGCCCATTAAAAAAATATTGAAACATCTCATAAAATAATAAGTAAAATTTCTTCTTTAATATTAGATTATTTAATATTCTATTTATCTAATAAATATAATAAGTATCATTTATTATAATAATATATCAATCCTTTTCCACCTTAGAGGATGACTCAATGATTAATGGGAAGAATCACTATTTCCTAAGATCGCACAAAAAATATGGATCAAAAGAAGGTATAGCAATGGAAGGAGGTATAGCTTCAAATTTTGGAAGTGGTGGGAACACCTTAGCACGGGGTAGGAAATCTTACCTAAGCATTGCCAAAGACAAAGCATTAAGAGAAATACAAAATAGAAAGCAAAAAAACCATATTTAGGGTTCTTAGAGCAAGACAAACCCTTGGGAAGTTTAAATAATGTTAATAATATCTCTCAATATTAGGGGAATGAGTAGTGCCTCAAAAAAGAACAAGTTAGTATAGGTACAAAAACTAGATATACTAATAAATACATAAAATTGACTCAGGAATAATCATAAATTAGATGAAGGGCACTCATCAGATAAAAATTTAAATTAAGTCTAATTTATGAACAATTGAAAAGTGTAAAGATTTTGGCTTAACTCGGTCTCATATAAATGTGTATAAAGAATTAAATACAAAATAAATTTTCTATCTAGAAAATACCTCTAGGTAAAACAAGGAAGATGGGTATTATGGGAGACAAGGGATGGAACTCGTTGAAAATAGGACCTACAAAATAAAGCAATCCAAAATAGAACACCAAATGAACAACAACCATTTACAGAAATAAATACCCAAACACAATGTTGCTAACAAAATGGAGGAGGAAGTATCATTTTTATTATGATCATGATTATATTACATTCAAGAATATTGATACATTTAATAAGAGTACAAAATAGTTAGATGTGGTTTCTATAACGAAAACCTAACTGGTTGCCTACCGCTTGAGCACCTAACTGTTGCTTATTTTATCTTATCAAATCCTTAAGCATTACAAATAAAATAATTAATTAATATTCTCCAACAATCTCCCTGTGTGCTTTCAAATTGCAACATCCATTCTATTTTTTTGGTCATGATGTGTCGTCCAATATTAAAAGTGAATCACACAAGGAAATGGTATCTGACTAACACTCCAAAATGAATTTTAACAAATTCATTCTGCATCAAGTAAGGAAATGGTGTTTTTACTGGTTGACACCCCAAATAAATTTCAATAAATTCATTCACCAATTTAGAAACAACACCAACATGCAATTTCTAACAAATTCACTCAATTTATGAATATGTTGAATGGATATGCCAAGACTTTGAACATAGTCTCACTACAAAAAGAGGACATTAACAAATCCACAACCAATTTTAACCGTATGAACATGGAAGCATGCTTTCATTTTTTTATTTATTTTTCATCACTCCCCTTTTTTCCTTTGGGTATACTCTTGTTGCTACTCTTTCTCTTATATTTGCATTTTTTTAAATTTTGATTGCTTCAACTCTCATACCCTATTAAAGATATGAACCAACTAGGACTATAATCTAGGATCTCAATTTGTTGAGTTGCTCTCCTATGAGCTTCTGGTGTCCCTTTGAACCAACCTACGATTTAAATGAGGGAGTTTTACTACCGATTGCTCCAAAATTCCCCGTAAGCCACTTTGCAATTGCTTGGGACTCCTAGCACAACACTAGCTTTGAGCTTTCACACTATTTGTGATACCAATTATTGGAAATAGAATATGCAAAATAAAGCAATCCAAAATAGAACAACAAACTAACAACAACCATTTACAAAAACAAATATCCAAACACAATATTGCTAACAAAATAGAGGAAGGATCATTTTGATTATGATCATAATAATATTACATTCAAGAATATTGATACATTTAATAAGAGTACAAAACAAATAGATGTGGTTTCTATAACGAAAACCTATTTGGCTGTCTGTCGCTTGAGCACCTACCTACTACTTCTTTTATCTTATCAAATACTTAAGCATTACAAATAAAACAATTAATTAATATTCTCCAACATAAACTTCTATGCCAGGTATAACCAGGTCTATTCATGACCTTTAACTAGACTCTTATGTGCAACCAAGAAATCAAAATATAACAATATTTCAAAAACATTATGGAAATTCTTTGCACCTTCAGGGAAGGAAAATTTATAGAAACTTTTAGTTTTGAAAAATTCTAGATATATCTAAGAGAAGGTTATTTCTTAAAAAGTATAAGACCCCTCAAAGCTTATTAAATATAGTATGAATGTCAAGTAAATATACGTAAAATAGTTTCACTCTCTTAAAATATATATATTTTAATTATATTAAATATTTATGATATTAAAAATCTAATAACATTTTAATTTTAAAAAGGTGCACACCCACACACACCATGGTTTGAACCTTAAACCTTCCAAATAAAATCCAAAGCCCAAACTATTGCGTCCCTAGGACAAGACAGAAGTCGTTTAACCTTCATGAACTTAGAGACCACATTTATATTGATGGTTTTTGAAGCCTTAATAATATGCAACTCACATGAAAATAATTGCAGGATCTGAAGATGCAATATAATGAATCCAATAATATTGTAATAGAGATAATATGAGCCAACACACACACACACACGATATATATATATATATATATATATATATATATATATATATATATATATATATATATATATATATATATATATATATATATATATATATATATATATATATATATATATATATATATATATAAAGGCTTTAATAATAAAGCACATAACATTCATTAATATGTTGAAATATGAATGTAAATAGCTTGAATCATACAATATAACAAGACTTACAATATTAGTTGCTCAAATGTATGCAAACTTGTATTACTCCTCTTTCTGTTACAAATGTATCATCAACTCAATACTCTAAGTAGACTATGTAAGCTATGTAGGCAATGTAGGCTCTATAGGCTATGTAGATTATGTAGGCTATAAACTCTATGGAGTAATATATACCCTTTTCTAGGATGGATCTTTGGTTACCTTCGCTCTTCCTTTCCATATGCCAAGTCTCATGACTCTTGGCTTATCTACTTGACACTTGCATACACATGACACTATCTTGTATGCACACTTGTACTAGACTCTTCACATGACTCTTCCTAATCTAAGGACACATGTGCACACTTACATATTGGACACTTGTGCACATTTACATTCATAACACTTGCACTCATATTTACATGACACATGTGCATTTCCTACACATTATTACATTACATAAAATATTAACTCACTCACTAATTTAGGACACAACCCTAATATAATATTTACAATGATGTACCAAGATGGTACATTAATTGTACCAAATAATGTAATATTCTCCAGCATATGAGATGATCCTTTTATTCTAAAAAGATGCTAAAATACTTACCAATAAAAAAGCATCCCTTTCATTTATATAGAAAAAAGTAGTTTCTAACCTTTATGAACTTAGAGAACATAGTTAAATTATGATCCTTTTATTTTAAAAATTTGTTAGAACTTAGAGGTCATAATTAGATTATATGAGATGAATTTTTTAGAAATTTGTTAAAAGTTAGAGGCTATAGTTAGATTATATTAAAATAGTCTTTAATATTTATAAGGTTATTGATCGTATTCATTCAATACGAATACCAAATATAATATATAGTTTTATTCTCTATTCTCTTTTAAATTATATATTTAAATTTTTTAAATATTTAAATTATATATTAATTAAAAATATACTATAAATTTTAAAACATATTTTTCAAATTTTAATAAATATAAATTCATGAATTTTTTAAAGATATAACATATTATTTAATTTTTTTTAATGTTGGTAAAAAAAAAGTGAATCAATAAAACCATACAACAAACAAAGAATACCAAAACAATAACCCTTACAAGGGCAAAAAAAAAAGACCCCCAAAACCACTAAGCACCCGATCAAAGACACTCAACAAACAATAGCCTCAACCAAGCATATCCACAGCAAGAAAATTAGCAAGATGACGAGAACAATCCAATGGGAGTTGATCCCATTTCCTAACATTTCAGTCTTCCTAAAACTCAAAAGCCCATTTTGCCAAGCAATCAACCACACTATTCCATTCCCTAGGAATATGAACAAAGGAAATAAACTCTAGATGCCGATAAATTTGAATGATCTACCAAGCCACTAATGCCAGCTGCCAATGAACATTAGAAAGATTATGAGTCTTCAACAAATTAATAATAATTTGAGAGTCCGAATCACAGATTATCTTTTGCCATCCCAAAGCATAACCTTTTTTCAAAGCAAAACGAATAGCAAGGGCCTCCATATAATTATTAGTTTGCTTCCCCTTATAACAGGATAAAATTAAAAGAGCTACACCACTACTATCTCTCCCAACACCACCAATAATTGCATACCCAATATTACCTCTAGAAGAGCCATCAATATTAATCTTAAAAACCCCATGAGGCAAAGGATGCCATCTGCCATCTCTTTGCACTTTTTGATTGAGGTCTCTCCTCCCGATCGATAAAGAAGGATGAGGACCATTCTCCACTAAACCCAGGTCCTGCATCATCAAAATATCAGACTGCTCCAAAGAAATACTGATATGATATTTAAAAAAAATAGTTTCTTAGATCATACCAATAATCCTCTACCAAATATGATAAATAGTTAACTTTCTACCTTGAAAAATTATTCGATTTCTTTCAAGCCAAATCTTCTAGATAACACATGAGGGTCCAATAACGCAACTTGCAAAAAAATTCCCTTAGCAGGAGGTCTTCCTAAACTCCTACAGAATTCAACAAGAGAAGAGGCATGAGAACAAGACTGTTTCCACACTCTCCACCAAAGATGTCAAATATCCCATGCAAACGAACACTGTAGGAGCAAATGCCTTAAAGATTCATAACTATTCTCACAAAGGAAACAAAATGAAGGGTCATGAAAATCTCTCTTTTGGATATTATCCTAGGTAAGACATTTTCCTAGTAGCCAACCACAAATGGAAATTGCATTTGGGCCAAGAAAATGTATTTCAAACTTGTTTCCACCAAGGAACCTCCTCTTCCACAAAATGTTGCCTATCTAGAACACAGTAACTAGAAGCCATCGAGAAAACTCCTCTAGGATCTAGACTCCAATCCAAACATCATCATACTATAATAAGAGCACTCCCTAGTAGCCAAAATACAAGCCAACTCTTCTCTATCCTGAACAAAACCACCTATCGTCCAATCTGTAGGATCTTTCCACTAAACTACCTCCACCTGCCTAACTCTTTTGGCAACTTTATAATCCATCACCCTATACCAACCAGCATCCAAGAAACAATTAGATAGCTCCTAAATATGAGGAAACATAGATAAAATTGTAGGGAAACCATCTCAAAAATCATGTTAGAAAAGAGCCTTCAAGCCTTTGAGACAAATCTAGAACAATCCTTGCTTAACAAGAGATGCCCCCTTCTTAAGGGTGTTCCAGATCAAAGAGCCTTTACCAGATAAACTATATCTAGTTATCTTAGAGCCTTCAACCCCATTAATATACTTAAAGGAAATAATTTTAGCCCAAGCACAATCTTGAGAAATGCACCATCTCCAAGAAAGCTTGGCCGCCAATGCTTGACCAAAAAGAGAAGTCAAACGAAGACCCAAACCACCTTCCTATTTAGGTCTACAAATAGTCTCCCACTTAACCAGACTCCAAATTTCCAACCAATAAAAATCTTCTGGAAAGAGATTCAAGCTCATGAATGAAACTAGCAGAAGCCACCTGAATCATGCATCGATAAATACATAAATATTGAACCACCGACTTAAGAAGCAACACTCTGCCAGCAAAAGAAAGCCACTTAACAGTCCAATGAGAGACTTTAGTTCGAAATGTATCCAAAATATTATTCCAAATGCCTCGAGGCAAAGGGCCCATAAAAAGAGAAATTCCCAAATAAGTTAAAGGAAGAGCTCCAATATGAAACCAAAGAATCTGAGCAATTATGGCATGTATAATAGGATTAGTATTGAAAAAGAATATGGAGGATTTTCCCTCGTTTATCTTTTGCCCTGAAGAATCCAAATAAATATCCAAAGATCCAAATCTCGGGCCTCGTCGGACTGAACACTTGTCCCTTTCCTGGTGCTTTCAGCGACGTAAAAGGTTTAAAATGATTGTGGCATGGTGGCTATAGGGGTGGACTGCACGAAGATCTGTGTGGCGGCTTCTGGGGCGAATAGCGTAGAATACTATGGCGGCCATAAAAAGCTGGACAGTCTGCCCAGATTCGTGGCGGCTACCGATTCCACCATGTAAATTAAAAAATATATATATATCCAAAGATCTTCTAAAATTAGTAGATTCCCTAATAGAGGCAAGACCCATCAGAGAAGTATCATTCACAAATTGAATATGAGAATGTACAGGTAAACTATTACCCCACCTCCAACCATGAATCAACCTTTGATTGACATGCGATTTGAGAATTCTACCCAAACCTTTAATCATAATAATAAATAAATAAGGAGACAAAGGATCCCCCTGACGAAGACCTCTCGAATATTAAAACAAAGTAGAAGGCTCACCATTGATAAGGACAAAATAGGATGGAGACGTAATACAGATCATCACCCAACTAACCTAGTTGAAGTTGAAAACAAAAGCAAGGATAATTTTACTTAAGAAAGACCATTTAACCCTATCATATGCCTTAGCCATATACAATTTTATAAAAATAGCTTTTTATTTAGAAATTCCCATAGAATGAATGACCTCAACACCAATAGCCACACCATCAAGGATTTGTCTACCCACCACATAACCTCCATGTTCATCAGAAATAACCTTACTAAGCCAAGACTTAAGTATCTCAACAATCAACTTGGAGATAATTTTGTACACAACATTACATATTGCAATAGGTCTGAAAAGATCTAGAGAATTGGCTCCTTCCCGCTTAGGAATAACCACCAAGAAGATAGAATTCATAGCTTTCAACATATGTTTAATTATGAAAGAATCTTGCACAACCGATAGAAGATCCAGTTTGACAATCTCCCAAAATTCTTAGAAAAATTCCACAGGAAAGCCATAAGGCCTCAGGGCTTTCCCTTTTCTCATATGGAAAACAATATCCTCCAACTCTTCGATTGAAACATGTCTCATGAGCAACTCATTCATTTCAGCAATGACAACTAAAGGAATACAATCCAAAATACTATTTTCTTCAGCAATCACCAATGGAGAATCCTCATAATACAAGAGGAAAAAACCTTATAGCCTCCCTTGAAATATCCTAAGCAACAATCAACTGGACCCCAAGAGAAGAAATCGCATTACCATACCTTCTAGCTTTAACCAAATTGAAAAAGAAAGCAGTATTTTCGTCTCCTTGCAACTAATCAATTTGAACCTTCTGTTTTCAATAAATTTCCTTCCTCAATTCCCACTCATATAATTCCTTAAGAGCCTCATATTCCTCTTTAAGAGTCCTTTTTATGAGGCCATAATGCCTAATCTGACTTGTAATAGCATCTAACTTCTCTTGAGCAGTCAGCTTAGCCCCAAAAAGATTACCAAAACTCTACCTATTCCACTTCTTAAGCTGATATTTCATAAACTAGAGACTCTTAACAAAAGAGAACATAGCAGTCCCATGAGCAGGCTTAGCATGTAACCACTAAACTCTCATTAAATCATGCAGAGAAGGCTCTCGAAGCCACATTAACTAAAATTTAAAGTAGGGTTTCCTAAAAACTCCTTGGCAAATAGCATTTAGCTTTATAAGCCAATGATCAGAATCTCTCCAATCCAAAATTTTTGAGCTGATTTACCAATTATTATTGATCCAAAAAGGAGAAACCAGAAAATGATCCAATCTCTCGAAAATAGCCTCAGTACCACATCTCCTGTTACTCCAAGTAAACATACCATTACCAGGTTTAATATCCACAAGGTTTAAGAAAAGGATATTATCATTAAGGGCCAAAGATACCTGTCCAAGAGAACCCACACCACCTATTTTCTCCTCCAAACTAGTGATAACATTAAAGTCTCCAGCAACAATCCAAGGATATTGAAGAGCCATTAACCGCACCACCCGAATATGATTCCAAAGATAAATTTTCCAACAAGATCAGAGGGAGCATAAACATTAGTTAATAAGACCACTTCACCAGACTCCTTACAAGAAGCAGCCATGGAGAGAAAATTTATCAAAAACCCACCATATAGGAGAGAGCTTTTGAGGATTCCAAAAGCTAACAATACCTCTAGAAATGCCCTGGGCACCAATACACTGACATTGACCACGAGCCCACAATTTGAAAGCGATACTAAACAAACAATCAACTGATAATTTTGAATCCTGTAGAAAAACAATATCAGGCTTATGCAACTTAATCAACTCACGAATAGTTTTTTTATCGAGGGATGCTATTCAATCCCCTCACATTCCAAGATAAAACAATCATTTATGAGGGGTGGAAAAGTGAGACTAAAGGGACCTAACCAACCTTGAATCAACCAAGGACTCCCCCTCAAGCTTAATTTTCTCTACATCTTTCTTCTTGCCCACCTTAGAAGACTTTTTAGGTACCCCCTTCTTATAATTATTTTAATGCAATCCCAACATAGAACTCACCTTAAAACCTTTTCCATGATCGGAACCCATCAAATCAGCCAACAACGGATCATTTGCCACCACACCATCCTCTTGAACAACCATATTTTCCTCAGATGGAATAGAAATTTGGTTCCCCTCAATAGTTTATGCCACACAATTCACCAAAACTAGAACAATTGCATTATCCAGAGACTGATCAATGTCCATCTGAGTAACAAATAGATCCATTTGTAGATTAACCCCAATAAGCTGGTCCAAATCTTCCAAATCATTAAATCTATGTAACCCATCAACTTGCCTCTCATTAATGAATATCTTCAAACCCCTGCCTTTATTGCGGGACTTAACAAAAATGAAACCCTCTTTATCAGTCCCACTATCATTCATTGGAGCTTTCCTCTCAACAGACCCATTAACCTGCTTAGGAGTTTTCCCTTTATCTATCCCACTATCCTGCTTAGAAGGTTGAGGCTTAGATGGCAAATTCCTAGGTAATTTCGGGTATTTTCTCTGAAGGTGTCCATATGCATGACATAAATGGTATCAAAACGGAAGGGTTTCATAGTCCAATTGTTGAATCCAAGAAGAAGATTCAACACAAATTTTCATAGAATCTGACAAAGACTTATTTAAATCTATCTCAACATAAACACAGGCACAAGAAACTACCTTTTTATCCGTCGTTTGTTGAGAAGGACCCACCGACTTCTCAACAACAATGCAATCATGTGAAGAATATTATTCTGCCAAAACTTTTCCCTTTATCTATCCCACTATCCTGCTTAGAAGGTTGAGGCTTAGATGGCAAATTCCTAGGTAATTTCGGGTATTTTCTCTGAAGGTGTCCATATGCATGACATAAATGGTATCAAAACGGAAGGGTTTCATAGTCCAATTGTTGAATCCAAGAAGAAGATTCAACACAAATTTTCATAGAATCTGACAAAGACTTATTTAAATCTATCTCAACATAAACACAGGCACAAGAAACTACCTTTTTATCCGTCGTTTGTTGAGAAGGACCCACCGACTTCTCAACAACAATGCAATCATGTGAAGAATATTATTCTGCCAAAACTCTAAAAATAACCAAGTTACAAAATCTACGTTATAATAATTAAAAAATAAATTAAAATAAAGTCCCTCCATTTTATATCACTCCTCGTAATTTGAAGCCATGTTACATCTTTTAAAGAAAAAATCTATTTAATCCCTACTTATCTTATGAGTTTAGCGTCCTCTTAAAATTCCCCAAACATATTTTAAACTGTATTGTAAAACATTAATTATATATATTAAGAATAAAATAGAGATGGTTAACAACCTCGCATGGGTGTGCGACTTTTATTTCAACAACTCCCATTACCAAATCAAAGGAGGTCACATCCTCATTCTTAATTAATTTTTTTATAATATTTCTAACGCCATCTCTTGCACGCCGTGTGAAAGACAATAAAATATGAAAAATGTTTTAAACATCAAATGACGATATTTGTTTTTATAAATAAATGGTGCAGTCCACAAACATTAAAAAAAACATCCACTTCCGTTAAGTCCACGTTGGGTAGGCTGCAACCAAGGTGACACGGTGCAAAGTGCCACCAATTAAAAACAAACCAACCAACAATATCGGAAAAGATTCTGCGCGATTTTCGAGATCACCCCGCTTTTAGGACATAGACTCATTTCTCCAACTTGGCCTCGTCTTCCGAGCTATGATTGAGAATTAAAAATAAAAGTGACTGAATTTTCTACGAGTCACTCAAATAGATTAGGACCTATTTTATAAAATATATATTTTTTCAATTTATAATTAATAGTTATAATTGAAATTTAGTTTTACATTACTATTCATTTATTTATGAATAAAGTGTATTATTTTATGAACATTTTCTTTAGTTCAATTAATAGTTAATCATTGACATTCATTGAGTGGTGGAATTTACCTTTGTAATGGAAAACTTCATTCAACCACTTTTGTTTTTAATGTTATTCACATACATGACATGAAATTAGGATGGAACTTAATTATTTATGTTGACAACATTTTAATGTTTTAAATATTATAAAAATTTAACATTTTTTTTTTTAATTTAAGATATTATATTATTTATTTTTTTGATACATAGAAGAATTGGTAACTAGTTTTCTTTTTTAAACAACTGGTCATAAGGTCAAGTTGCATTGCATTCGATCATAGCGTTAAATCATGGTGCTACCATTATAACCTCTATCTTGTCTCAATAAATACGACTTGGAGTGAGGGATACTCCTCGTGACTCGGGTTGGTATTGTTGTCATCAAGTTGACGCACACTCAGCGGACTCAAGTCAGACTACTACCTTTGCCCTAAATTGAGCATGCCCATGAGGTTTGAACCTCGATCTCCCCATGGTAAGTGTTTATATATATATATAGATTGGTAAAGAGGGTTTTTGAAAGGATCTCGTAACCTTTTACAAAAGGAGAAGGTTGGGAGAAGAGATCCCAACCATAAAATAGCTGAAGAAATAGACTCTCTATGGGCTATTGGAAAAAAATAGCTGAAATAGAGAAAGAGAAGCCCACGCAGGAGCAAGAGAGAAAGCCACACCAGCTGAGAAGAGAAGCCCTCACAGGGGCAGCAGGGAAAACCTCAAGGGTTTTTCTGTAAAGAAAAAAACCTCGCACCCAAAAGAAAAGGGTTTTCCCACACAGGAGAAAACCACATACTTAGAAGGTCATCCACAACTAAAACAGGGTTTCCCGCAGATGAAACAGGACCACCCGTAAAGACGAAACATGACTATCTTCCAACCGAAATAGGACCATCCAAAAAGGACTCAGGAGCAACCAAAAGCTACATAGGACCATCCGTAAAAGAAACGAGACCATCCATAATGGAACAGGGACCATCCAAAAACCAGTAAAGGGTCATCCACAAAATAATTTGGGTCCATCCATAAACCAAATCAGACCACCCATAAAAGCCCCTATGTAGTGATAGGAAGGGCAAGAAACCCTAGGAATACTATGAGGCCTACCTGGAAACCATAGCATAGCAAAGATCCGCTAAAGAACCCTAGGAAGATCCGAGGAGGGAGCGAGAAGATGAAGTGACCTCTCGTCCACAATGGGAGGTCTCTTGCTCCCGCATCGGGGCATCTCCTAAGCGCGCTCCGAATTTTCCAAAAGAAAAGAAGATCTGCCTCCTCTTGCCTGGAACACCACATGAAGAAGCAAAAAAGGGCTTGGAAACCCTATAGACACCAAGCAACGGTAGGAAGGGCCATAAACCCTAGGAGAAATTGGAAATGCACAACAATAAAAGAGATTTGCTAGAGAGCCCAAGGAAGAGCCACAAAGGGAGTAAGAAGGTGAAGAGGTGACCTCCCACTGATAGCGGGAGGTCTCTTGCTCCTGCATTGGGGCCTCTATTGAACGTGCTATGGATCTTCTAGAAGAAAAGGAGATATGCCTCCTCTTTCCTAGAACACCATAGTGAGAAGCAGAAACAACCATGGAGACCCTCTAGGTACCAAGTAGCGACATGAAGGACCAAAAACCCTAGGAGAACTATGAGATATGCCTAGAAAATCATAGCAAGGCAAGATATCCACTAGAGAGCCCAAATAAGAGCCAAAAAGGAAGCAAAAAGATGGAGAGATGACCTCTTGACCATCGTGGAAGGTCTCTTGCTCCCACACTAGGGCATCTCTTGAACGCACTATGGATCTGTAAGAAGAAAACGAGATCTGCCTCCTTTGTCCTGGAACACCATAGGAAGAAGTAGAAACAACCATGGAGACCCTCCAAGCACCAAGCAGTAATAGGAAGGGCCGAAAACCCTAGAAAACAAGGAGATATACCTGGAATTCTACAACGCAGTAGGAGATCCGCCTGAGAGCCCTAGGAGGAGCCAAGGAGGGAGCGAAAATATGAAAGGGTGACCACCTTCCCAGAGCGGGAGGTCCCCCTTCCATCAACTCTTTTATATTATTTTAATAATATATTGTTTGATTTGGTTAGTGTGAAAATACCTACGGCCAATTCTTAGTGTTGAGCATTCTTATTCTAGCCATGACCCCTCCTAAGGTCAAGAGCTAAACTTATCAGATTAACATATAACCCCACACACAATTTGAACCTTGGAACCTCTAAAAGAAGAGACAAACCCAATTGACCCACGCCATTGTTTATATTGTTTTAATAATTTAATGTAATTGATTGAATTTATACCACTAAATGGTATAAGTTCAATTAATTATTTTTTTTCAATTTTTAAGAAAAAACTTAAATTAAATTTTTTTCAAGGAATATATGTATAATTGTCAAGTAATAGTATAAGTATGAATTTACCAAGTGATACATTCATAATTGTCAAGCATCAATACATAGTTATGATGTAATAAAGGTGAGTCCATCTTAATCTCATATAATCAATTTAAAAAAGTTTAAAATCATTTAAAAATCATAAAACACATAAGTTCTTTAAAAAAGTTAGCGCAAAATAAAATGAAAACATTAACTTGTTAATCTAAAAGTATTTTAATATTGAAAAAATATTTAACTCATAAAATATTTTATAAGTCCATTTTATCTCACAACCATTATCTAGAATAACTCATTTACGTTTAATGTATAATATTATCAGGTTAATCGTTTCTTCTAATATTTTTTTAACAAGTAATTACTTCTATATTCTAACAAGAAGTTATGATCCAATCTATTTATTCATATAATATATATTAAAGAAGAGAGGCTCACTAAGTATTTTTAAAGCTAATTAAAATTATAAATTAGTTAATAATAACATCAAATAAGTAATATAGTTTAATATGATCAAGTTGATGTAAAAGGGAAAGGACAATCCTTTCAACAACCGACTTAAATAATTAAATAAATTTTAAGGACTTATAAACATAAACTACCTTAAATAAACATAAACTACCTTAAATGATAGCAATATCATGTAGACTTACCCAAATAAAAATTAAATTTAACATGAAATTTTTTATAAACTTATAATACTTTGCAACCATTATAAATGTTAATTAATCCAATATGCATACTGTTAATTAATCCATTTATGTATATATTGAAGGAGATGGTTATTTTAAATTTAAGCAATTGTTTGTAACCATTATAAATGTTAATTAATCCATTTATGCATACATTAAAGGAGATGGTTATTATTTTATTTTTAATAAAATGTTTTAAAAAGTGAATATTTCATAAAATTTGGTGAAATGAATATTATTATTAATATATCTATATATAACTTATTAATATATAATATTAACTATATATATATATATATATATATATATATATATATATATATATATATAAATAAAACATATTAACATATAATTAATAAGAGAAGGTTTTATATATTTTTTGTTTTAATGTTAATCATTTTTTTTAATGACTTTTTGAATAAGTGATCATTTTGTATGAACAACAAAGCTTTTATATTTCAATATATTTAAAAGAGTTACTTCATATTCATAATAGATGTGAGACATGGTGGGTTTATAGGACTCTACATCGACTTAAAAAATACATGAATGGTTTTATGCATTAGGGTGGGAACATTTATCTCACATGTTAACTACCATCTTCATTCTCTTCAATATTATCATTGATTTAAGTACTTAAGGGTTTTTTGATCCTTGTATTTATTGAGTTATGCAATATATTCAAGAATGAATTACTTAGCAAATAAAATAAAACATAACACTAATAAAGAATAAGGAATAACAACATAAAAACACATCCTTAGATGCCAATCCCTCGGTAATGAATAAAATATGATCTTTAATTGATGAGATTTGGTTAGATAAATTGGGGTATTACCATCCCATGATACAACTCTCATAATGTCAATCTTTTTTGCTTGTGGAAAACACCCCTTTCAAGGTGCCATTTTTGAGTAAGAACCGAGGAGGCAGGGGTATCTATTCTGTCAAAGATGCCCAAGGCTTGCACTTGGCCTACCCCCTTTGTCACACTCAAAGAGCATGCCTAAAACAACAAAAACACAAACAACAAACAACAACAACAACAACAAAACATAAAACATGCAAAAACAACAAAACAACACAAAAACATAAAACATAAAACATAAAACACAAAAAAAACACAAAAAACACACACACACACACCAAAAAATTAAATGAAGAAAAAAAGATTACATCTATGGCCAAACCAATCCAATAGGCCTTTTAGCCAAGATTCAATAGAGGAAACATAAGAAAGATCTTTCTGAGTTGGGAACTGAAAAACCTTGACTGAACCAAAGAGAAGCTAATACAAAGAAAAAAGAATTAGGTATCTCTAGAATTGGAGCCATCCAAAGAAAGGATAGAAAGAAGAGCATCCCTGATTTGCAAAGCCCACCATCTGGGAGGGTGGCCATAGCAAGTAAGATCAACTTAGTCCAATGCCCAATTAGCTAAAGCATCAACAATCCTATTCTGATAGACTCCCTTTGAGTCCTCTAATATTCCAAGTGATGATCTTCATTAATAACGGGGCTAAAGATGTTGGTAAGGGCATTAATATTACCTTCCTCTACAAGCTTTTCACCTTCTTTTACCATATGATGTTGATTAGTCTTGCGGCCTACCTTTTGGTTAGTGTCCATCTTCATTTTTTTTTTGCCTATTTCTTGTCTTACCCCAAGTGAATCTAGGATAGCTTCTAACCCTAAAGTATGCATATACAAAACCAAAGCATTATTGGAAGGTTCAACAAAGTCTATCTTGGGGTTTGAATTGTTTGAAGTTCTAGCATTTAGAAGATTGTTCTTCTTGTCTATGTTTTCTCCCTTGTTTCTTTGTTGAAAACCTTTGATTTCCTGGTTTATCTCTGAGTCCTTCCCTACAACTTTAAACTGTGTTTCTAAGATTTTTGTCTCCATTATGTCCTCTTCCTCACCTAGGAGGTTATTTGTGGAAAGAATTCCAAACATATTAGTTGACAACATCACTTGATCCTTCATAACTGGATTTTTTTGAGTGTTTTTATTTTTAGGCATTTGGAAACCTGCTAAGTTTGTGTCCTCTTTCTTTTGATCTAGAATCTTATTTGGATAGACACTAGCCAAATGACCATATTCATGGCATATTCTACAATGGAAAGGAATGTTCTCATAGTCCACCACCTACTCCCAAGTGTCCTCCCAAAATTGTAATGAGATCTTTTTATAAGGGGTTTGTCAAAATCTATTAAGACACAAATTCAAGCATAAATAATGTGTTCAAATTTGTGTGTACAGTCAATAGTCATTATGAAAGTTCCAAGGGAGTTTTTTATTGTAGAAAATATAGTTGGATTCCAGAATTCAACTGGGAGGCCAAAGAGTCTAACCCACATAGGTCCTGTAGAAGGCATCTCTTCTTTAGCTTTAAATTTAGTGTGCCAAGGCTTCATGAAAAGCCCTACCCTTCCAAAGAACCAGGGACCCCCTTGAAATATTTTCTCTCTGTCTTCATCATTAGCAAAAATAACAAGAAAATAACCATTGGGATAAACAAATATTTGTAACTCACCTTGTGTTTTCTAGTATTTTGTAGCCCACACTTTGAAAGTAGATAGGGTCAAATGAAAACCCAAGAAATGGCAAATTAGTCCTCTTCTCTCCAGATCTTCTATGCCATACTAAATGTCGCACATTTTTAGCTTAACAATTGGGGTTCCATCAACTGCTCTTAGACATCCCGACTCAGTTTTTCTAGGATCAATCTTAGGCATTCTTAGAGGTCTATGAGAAGCCTTAAGATTAATGTTAGCATTATTATGGGACTATCCACCATGGAGGGCATCCCTAAAATTCATTTTTGGGGCCAAATCCTCAAAATCCTTACCCTTGAAAGGGGTTTCCATAGTGGATTTGTTTTGGAGGTGTTCCTTAGCATCGAGATTGCTTGAGTTCTAAACCATTTTTTCTTTTCCTAAGGAGGCTTCTCTTATTTGATCTGCAACTTGAAACTTGTTTCTGGGTCTCTTTAATCCATGCCTTGGACATCGAGGAAAGGTGTGATTTTTTATTTTTCCTTGGGCAAAAAATTGGAAGCACTTTTCAATCAAGTTCATAGCTTGAAGATTTGTTAAATGACAGATTCCTAACCCATCACGGGTCTCCTGTAACAAAATATCATGATTATCTTGGGTAGAAAAAACAAAAAAACCTGGCCACTAGGGCTTGTAGGCCTCGAAAAATAGCCTCTATCACCACCTGTGCTAGAACCACAGGTGAAACCCTCACACAATCATCTTTGAAACCCTCATCTTCCTTTTCAAATCAATATACCATTCTTCAACTCTCATAATGTCAATCATTAAGACTAATCATTGGATAATAATATAATAATAGTTATTCTTACTTATTCTTTTAAGAGATGTTTCAACAATTATTTTCTTATAGGTAATAGTTTTTATACATCAGAGGCCTCATTAGCATGAAATAAAGTTTTACATAATTATTAATATATATAATTAGTTGTTTAAATTAGAGTATTTTTATATTTTTAACATCATAATTATTTGATATATAAATATTAAGAAAAAAATTTACTCATTACGTTTACTAGATAAAATTAAAAATTATTAAAATTTTCAATATTCAATGTGAAAATTTACTTATCCTTTTTAAGAGATGACTTTACATTCAACGTCTTTTATAGATTACTTAATTATATGCATATAATTAATGAATTTGCATTCCCTTTTAAAGGCGCATGCAACTATATCTACTATCATCACTATGACTACATCCATTGCATCTCCTCTAAACTCGAGTTCATAATGATTCCTTTCCTTAATTGTTCCTCCATTACACTCTCCATTCAAGCATTATTTTTTCTTGTTTATTCTATGTAAAATTCATGTCATGTCATGCAATATTTGTGCATGTGGCCTCCTTTTATTACTTTCTCTTTCATGATAACCCTCCTCACTAATACGAACCACCAATACCATTAATATCTATGCACATGTTCTAGTATGGAAGGCAACCCGACATGAAGTAGTGTAGGTGAATTTCGTCAAATAATGAGAGAATATTACTTATAATCCATCAGCAAGGTGGCATCTAATATATCATGGTCATGCCTCATAAAGTATTTATTGGATTCCTCATTCATCCATATTCCCTTCTCAAAAATTATATCTCATCTTTTATGCTTCCATAACATAACAATAGTACAAAGGCCATAATTAAATTCATATGACTTAGACCATCCCTTATGGACTCTCCAAGATATACATGCTAGATATATTCTCTTCACATTGTGAATGTTTGATAAATAACATTCACCTTCTCCCTATCTATAACTAGGCTTAAGAGTGTCAATTCCAATTAGAGATTCTATTATCTACATTTACAACAAGCTTGATTCCTTTCCTAAACCTTTATTTGGGGTTTTAGTTTGCTATTAAATATTTTCCTTGAGCTTAGCACCAAGGTAATTTCCACTAATTTTGTGGTCCACATATTTTTTTGATGTGAAAAGGTATTATATTAAATAATTAATAGCACACATTTTTACAAATAAAAAAATAGAGGTGGATAAACATGCTACGTGGCTAATACCATCAACCAAAAAACCACCGTCATCAAAATAATACAGGAACCCAAGAAAATAATTAATAGTTAATCAAAATTACCTTTTAGAACTAATGGACAATAGAAGGAAATGATTACATAAAGACAAGAACAACAAAAGAAAAGAATCTCCGCAATGATGAGGATCCATTACATGGGTTTAGCCACCACCAAGACAAATTCCCACCCAGCATTAACATCAACAGACTTTGTCATCAATTCTCTTACCTATCTAGAAGAAGTGTTGGAAACATCTTCCCAACCACAAGCAACTAACTCTTCAGTAGCACCAATTGTCGAAGCTTCCAACTTGTCCTAGGCATTGAGTCAAGAAATCAATGGAGAAAGAGGAATAGTTAGGTAGTCAAGACCATCTCTATAAGGAGGGAGACCTTGAGCTAAGATAAGAGTGTGGTTTGGGGCTAAGCAACAGTGTTTTCTAGACCTAGACCAACTTAAAGGAGTATATTTATTAGGAGAAACCTGACTAACTATGCACAATGGATTCCCCCAATGATCAATAAGCTCTTGAAGATGAGTGAGCTTCATGTCCACCTTATTGGCATGAACTACCATTTGAAAATACATAAATAAAATAATGTTAGACTTTTCAAAAGCAGATATGTGTAGAGAGGAAGAACACTTACCAAAGATACAATCATTTATATATTCTCATATGCTGAGCATGGTCGCCATATGAAAAAAGTGCTACACTTCAAATAAAATAGCCAACAAGGGTGGGGGGTCTCCCAAAATTGTATGCTTCCACTCAAACGTGATGCAGGAATAAGGCCTAAAAAAGAAAAAATCCATTCCCAAAGGGAATGCGCACAAGCACAAACCTAGAAAATATGGATAAATTCTTCAAACTAAATATAGAAAGGGACATAAGGGTTGGGGATGCCTAAGTTTTAGATACACTTCCCAACAATAATCTCTTGGTGGATAATACTAGGCAAAACAAGAAAGTTTGGGCTCCAAGAAAGGAGTCCAAGTGGTCTAGAACCTACACATCCAAACAAGTCAAGAGGAGGAGACATTCCACCATTGATTGAGATTATCAATCATGGGGAGACAAGGAGAGAGCCATTCATACCCCAATCAGGCCTTGTAATTTGGTAGCAAAGTGTCTAGATACCACTTCCAGTCCTTCCACTAAGGTCACTGTAAAAGCACAAAATTTTTGTGTAACATGGAATTAGGAAGAGAAGCCTTAACAACCTCAAAAGTATCCCTATCAGAATGATTGAGCACAAATTTGGATCTAAAGTTATCCTAAGGGATCCAATCCTTGGTAGGATGAGAAAATAAATTGGTGATGCACTACACACCTTTGTGGATGAATCTAAATGCATGAACCCAAGAAACTTATGCAAGCAAGGAATTTTCATAGAGGATAATAAGCAATAAATAGACATCATCTAATTGATGGCGAGGTCACGCCAAAAGCTCTAGCCAATCCATTTCAGCCAAGACTTAACACTCTCCCAGGCTTTTCAAATTCTTGTGATGATGAAGGATCCTAACACTTTGATTGACATGGGAGTAAAAAGGAGGGAAGGGAATCCTATGCCCCTCCATATCTTATAGCCAAAATGGGAACCTTCACTGATATAATGTTTGATGAGAATATTCTAGACCTCATTGCCCATGAGTGCTTTAAATACCCACTTAACACAAAAGGCCCAACCTTGATTGGGTATTGAGAATGCCAAGTCCTCCATGGATTTTGGGAAGATAACAATACTTCCAACCAATACGATGGAATACCAAACCATTATTGGAAGAGGACCATAAAAAGTCTCATAGAATCTTATCAAGATTCTTATATTAGTTCTTGGATGTAACCCAACAAGAAGAATAATAGATATGAGTGGTCGTAAGGACTTTTGAGAAAATTTGGAATTTACCAGCAAGGGAGAGCTTCTTGGTGGACTAGTAGGTAAGTTTCTATTCCACCTTGTTAATGACATACTTCCACAACTTTGGCATAAAATTTTTAAAGGTAAAAGGAATACCTAAAAAATTAAAGATTTCCCCCTCTTGGATGATCTTCCATTGATATTGACTAAGTCAATGGGACATCGAGTCAACATATTACCTATAATATTGAGTCTTTCTCTATTGAATGGAGGATCTAAAAGCCAGATAAAAAGTATCCAAGCAGGCAAGTGCCTACTGAATGACATCTTCTTCCTCAATAAGTGTGAGGAAAGAGTCATTAGTAAATGACCATTGATCAACTGAGTCTCACCTCTAGGAAGAAAAATTCCTCAAATAGAACCCTAAGCAGCATGGTGAGCTAGTAAATAGTCAAACTCCTCATTGATAAGGACATACAAGGATAATGTCAATAGGCAACCTTGTCTAATGAATTGGAATTGCCTAATGGCTGACGACTTGTGTTTGTTAATGGAAAAAATAGTCGATGAACAACATCTTCACAAAACTAATGGAGATCCTAAAACAAAGAGATTTAAGCATGGATCGAATGAATGACCAATCGATCCTATCATAGGCTTTCTCAAAGTCAATTTTGATGAACATGGATCATTGGTTGGAATTGCAAGCCCACTCCATACCTTCCAAGACAACAATAATATTGTCAAGGATGAACCTACCTTGAATGAAGCTAGTTTGCTCTAGGCACATGATAATAAGAAGGAGATGGTGGATGCGTAAATCTAGGACTTTGGCAATGATCTTATATGACACATTAAGGAGAGGAATATGCCTCCACTTGGTGATGGTTTTTGGATCACCAATATTGGGGATAAATTTAGTAATCTCATGATTAATAATAAGGCCCAGAGAACCCCTAGAGAAGGCCTCCTAATAGACTTTGAGAAGATTAGGCCCAATAATATCCCAAAGGGACTTGTAGAACTCATAGGAGAAGCCATCAAGACCAAGGGACTTATCGTCCGCCATCTGAGAAAGATATTTCTCCAGATCCTATTGTGGATGCTCCAAGGTTTTGAGTGGAGCCTTCTTTTGAGTTTTAAAGGTGGGTCATTTTGTCTTTCGCCCTGTTTTTGTTTTGAATTCCAATGTTCCAAACATTTGAAAGTGATAAATCCACCCTAAAGAGAAGAAAATAAAAACAAATAAAATAAAAATAAAACTTTATATATACTTATATATAAAAGTTTAAGATAAAAATTTAAAAAATAAAAAAAATCTCGTATATATATATATATATATATATATAGATATGATATATATATATATGTAACAAAAAAATAAAATAAAAAACAAAAGCAAAGTCAACTTCTAATAAAAGGAAATATGCCTATATATCTATGACATTATATTATATTATATTATATATATATATATATATATATATATATATATATTAATATTTATAAAATAATAATAATAATAATAATAATTATTTATATACCTATGTATTTCAATGTAGGTATACAAATAAGATTTATCAAAATAAATATTTAAAAAAAATAAAAATAAATAGAAAAATAAAGAAAATAAAAAAAAAAAAAAAAAAAAAAAAAAAAATAAAATAAAATAAAGCCCACATATCTATTATATTATATCATAATATAATATATAGTAATATAATATAATAAACATATAATAATATAACAAATGTTATTATTATTATATATTTATATAATAATAATAATAATAATTTGTTGTCTCCATAGGACAATGATATGTTGGCTTGTCCCTTTTATTATCGTGTTGAATTTTAATAGAAATATTGGTTGTGGTGCTTGCAGGATCCACAACGTGTGTACAATGATGACTCGTGGGCCTAGGAGCTATTGATTTGGATGACTCGAACATCGGTAAGATGTCAATGTAGGACCAGGATTTACGATGAGATGTCGCAGGTTCGAACGTCCTCTACGACGGGGGAGTTTTACGGGAACTCATCGGTGATTAGTGACCATGTGATAAATGACAACGAGGGCTTACTCAAATCACAACAATAATGAGATATTAGATGACTACGCCGGAGTTTGGTTTCGAATCATGGGAGAAGAGCTATGCAGATATAACGTAGCTCGTGGTATGGCAAGATAGAAGAGATTCCAACGATAACGTGGCCATGTGATGTGGCAACAGTGACATCGACGTAGTTGTCATACTGAGTATAAAGTTGGCAATTAACCCGCTACGCTAAAATAGAAATAGACGCATAAAACTAATGGCAAAGGTGACTCGCAGTAAACACAGTGATGATAGAGCCTAAAACAACGTTCGGGAAACTAGTTTTCCATTGAATGTGAGATATGGATGTTGAAATCAAAGACAACAGGATGAAGATTAGCAGTGCAGAATTATAGATATAGGAGGGATGTGGATGTTATTCACTGTGCAAAACTGGTCGACGTTGGCGAAAGAAGGTCCAGTCGGTGGGTTACTTGGAAGCAATTGGTATGATGTGCCAATGTCGAGACAAGTAACGAGAATTTCACAGCATTGGAGGGCAGTGGGCAGACGCAATATAGGTGAATGGGCGTCCATGTAGACCTAGGAGGGACATGACACGACGTCGAGAGGGAGTCACTACCGAGGAAAAGGCAATGACAACGAGCAAACGAATTGGCATGGCGAAGTATCCAAATGAAGCATAACACAACGATCTCGATGGGAGTGTTTGTGTGGAGGTTGGGCTTTGACGAGGATCACACTTTTGAAGGATACAAATACCCGGTGACTAAAATAGATGATGGGGTATCGGATAGGATGAATGCATGAAATGAAACCCGGCGAGTTCAACAACGTGGACACTGAGATTCAAATGTGTGGTAGCAAACATCGATAGATAGGCGAGTACAATGGACCACGTAGGATCAATTTTGAACGTGGGTGTTGATGTGGTAGAAGCTACATCTACGAATAGTCTTCGACGATGTCTATGCCCAGGTATTGATTGAGTGAATCATCGAAAGACCCAGCGGATGAACGCAGTTTAATAGGGAATATGCCAAGAACTATGATTGTTCACAAAGTTTTCAAGTGTGCAGTAAATGTGGATCAGTTTGACAGTGAATCATGGGGAAACAGTGCTCGATTATTTATACAAGTGTAGACACTAAAATCCAACACCTTCAAAACCACATTTACCACCCCACCATCAAATCCTACATAATAAAATTATATGCCTAAGTTCTAACTTAGGGATGTGAAATCCTGCACATTATCCTATTTTTCAGAATTATTAAATATGGAAAATTACCATAGGATACCCTGCTTACCCACTAGACATGTGTCCTAGACACTTCACCCAGCATCTATGCCACATCTCACCCACTATTGTCCCCCTATCTTTGCACATGGGACAAATTCCCAACACCCATGCCACATCTCATCCAGTTGTGTCTCCCTTGTTCCTCCATATAGGACAAGATCCCACATTTCACTCCACTTGCAGCCACATCACCCCAGTTAAGTGAGGCACACTAAATGACTCACTGTAACTACCCCTTTGTTGAGCAAGGTGCAGAAAAAGAATTGCAAAAGTATTGTCATTGTTGTCAACACGGTCAGATTGATGCAGTTGATGCAGTTCAGAGGTCAGTCAGATCAAGTGCAAAAAGTTTCAAGGAAAACAGAGGTGACCCAGATTCAGAAACTGGCAGAAAGAGACAAGGAAGAAAACTGTCGCGATTTCGCGACATGGTCGAGGAGAGAGAAGGCGCAGTCGAAAATGTCACGATTTCGTGACATGTCGAGTTTTCGTTGAGGAGAGAGAAAATGTGTCACGATTTCGCGACAAAAAGTAGGAGAGAGAAAATGCACGCCAAATTGTCGCGATTTCGCGACATGTCCGAGGAGAGAGAAGATGCGAGCAAAACTGTCGCGATATCGCGACATGGCAGAGGAGAGAGAAAGTGAAAGGTAAACTGTCACGATTTCGCGACATGCTGGCAGAGAGGGAAGCAAGGTGAAAAGATGTCACGATTTCGCGACATAAATGGAGAAAAGGAGCTAGCAACGAAAAGTGTCGCGATATCGCGACACGTCGGGTTTTCGCGACCCGAAGAGGAGAGAGAATGCTCAGCAACAAAGGTGTAGCGATATCGCTGCATGATGAAAATACATGGCACAAAGGTGTAGCGATTTCGCTACAATTCGGAAGTTAAGAAAACTGAGATGCAGCGATTTCGACACAAGTAAAAATTCACAAGAAGAAGGTGTAGCGATTTCGCTACATGTTGAAACAAAGAGAAACTAAGGTGTAGCGATTTCGCTACATGTTGAAACAAAGAGAAACTAAGGTGTAGCGATTTCGCTACATGTTGAAACAAAGAGAAACTAAGGTGTAGCGATGGCGCTACATGTTGAAACAAAGGGAAACTAAGGTGTAGCGATTTCGCTACTAGTCAAAAGTGTAGAACTGAAAGATGCAGAAATGATATTACAAGTCAAAATTTCATGAAAAGAGGCAAGGTGAAAACACAAGGCACAAAGATGTAAAAATTTTGCCATTGCATGAAGCATAGTGTCGCGATTTCGCGACATGTTCCTTTTTTCGCTGCTGGCAAAGAAGAGTGTACGGAAGCCGAAAGTGTCACGATTTCACGACAAGCAGGATGATGACGTCAGCAAGAGTCGAAAATGTCGTGATTTTGCGACAAGAAGGGTGACGTCAGCATAAGTTAAAAGTGTCGCGATATCGCGATAGGAAACAGTTAGACTGGAAAATGCCGAAGCAACATGAAAGGTGACACATGGCAGAAAAGCATCATGCAGTCTATCACATAAGAAGTAACTGAAGTCAGACAGACAGTTAAACGTTGACAGGTGTTGGACATGCAATGCAACAGCCAAACATGCATAATTGAAACGCATTCGAAAAGCCGAATATGAAGGATAATAAAAGCATTCGAAAGGTCGTATTTGTAGGCATTCTAACAGACGTATTTGAAGCATACAGAAAAGCCAAACATGAAGAATCGAAAAGCTTTCGAAGAATCACATATGGAATTTCGAAAAAGCATTCGAAAAGCCGTATTCGAAGAAATTGAACAGTCAAAGTGCATGAAACAAAATTGCCATACTGCATGGTTTCAAAAGACGTATTGCGTGGTTTCGAACAATCGAAGTGCATGGAACCGAACAACCGTATTGCATGGATTCGAATAGTCAGAGTATGTGATTCGATTGCATGCAGGATTGAAAGGTTATAAAAGAATAATCGTACAGAGAAGATGTTGTCTTTGTTAGAGAGAATTGCTGTAAAAGGAGGGTTAGAGAAGAATCAAGAGAAAAATAAGCAAAGCCGTGAGAGTGTGTAGAGTTGGGTTAATTGCAGACCAATCGTGGTCGTGCATGAAGTGAAGACATTTTATGTCATTCTAAATTGATCAGAATTGCAGTCCAAGTTGGTGCTTGGTACTAGGAGTTGGTGCTCCATCTGTAGCAACAAAAAATTACAGGGGTTGGTGCTCCTTCCAGTTGGTGCTTGGTAAAGTATTTGTAAAATTGATTTTGCAAAGACTGGATTTGGATTGGAGTCCAAGCAGTCATTTTTGAGGAGTAGCCAAATTGGTGAACCTCGGTATATTGAGTGTTGTGGTGTGCTCTCTTGTTCAAGTTGTTTTTCAGTTGTCAAGTTCTCTTTATTTCATATTAAATGTCGTAGATATAAAAATTAATAGCTACACCGATTCACCCCCCCTCTCGGTGTCATTGTGTAATCATAAATTGGTATCAGAGCAAGGTTCCTTGTACAAGCTTAATCAGCTAAGGAGATCTTGGAAGAAACAATGGCAGGTGGTGAAGGATTTTCATCCAACAAAGCTCCCTTATTTGATGGAACAAATTACACCTTCTGGAAACTCAGAATGCAAACATATCTGAGTGCATTGGGATACGATATTTGGGATTCTGTAGATAGTGGATACACAACACCCACTACCCCTCCAACAGACATCTTCGTGAAAAAGAAATTTGAAAACAACTCCAAAGCTAAGAATGCCATAATGTGTGGGCTTGTTGACAAGTGAACCGATAAGAGTCATGAGTTGCAAATCAGCAAAATACATGTGGGATAAACTAAAGAGCATCCATGAAGGAGACAATAAGATTAAGGAAGCAAAACTGCAAACTCATCGAGCACAGTTCGAAGCACCGCAAATGAATGAAGATGAAAACATAGAGACTTATATGCTGAGAGTCAACGAAATTATTAATGCAATCAGAGGACTCGGTGAAGAAATTGATGATGCAGTTGTTGTGAAAAAGGTTCTCAGAACACTTCACAAAAGATTTAACTCCAAAGTCTCTGCAATAGAAGAGGCAAAAGATCTAAACAACTTCAGCATGGATGAGTTGCATGGTTCCCCGACAGAGATATGAAATGAGAATAGGACAAACCAAGTCTACAGACAGAGAAGCGACTTTTAAAGCACACAAGAATGTAAAAGCTGAACATGAATCCGAGGATGAAGGAACACCTGGATGAAACAGAAGCCAATTTTGTTCGAAAACTCACAAAAGGAAAAGGAAAATATAGAGGGAAGCTACCTTTTAAATGCTTCAATTGTGGAGGAGTCGGTCATTTTGCAGCCAAATGTCCAATGCAGGAGAGAACCAAAAATGGTGAAGGTTCACACCAAGAAAAAGGTGACTGGAAGAAGAAACAAAATTTCAGAAAGAACAACTTCAAGAAGAAAAGCTTCATAACCAAGAATGTCAACAGTTCTGAAGAAAGCACAGATGAGGAGTCTGAAGAAGAAGGAGGTGAAGCTCTGTTCATGGCACTTGAAGAAGAAAGAATAGAGGAAAATCAGGAAGGTGATGAAAATTCCAAGGATGAAGATGAAGTGTATTTGGAAGAAGAATTGATTGCTTGCACTTGAAGAGTTGAGTGCGAAAGGAAGAAGAATAAAAAATTTTCAAAGAAATTAGAGAATGCCACAGACATAATAAACAATCTGAAAATACGAAAGAGGAATTCAAGAAAATGTCCGAAGTTCTTGATGAACAATTAACTCGTAAAGACAATTGAATGCAACAAGCTAGAGGAAGACATTGTTAAGTTAAGGATGGAGTTAGAGGAGATGAATAGAAAATTGAACTGTTTTCATAAGTTTGAAGAAAGTACTTGTAAAGCTGGATAAAATGTTAAATAACCAAAGGCCTTCTGGCATCAAATTTGGTTTAGGCTTTGATGAAGGAGAATCTTCAAAGGATTCAAAGAACTTGAATATAGAACCCATAAAGAAAGAAGAAAAGATCAGGGTTGAACCAGAAAAACAAAATCATGCAAAAGAAAACAATAATGCCAGATTCAAGAAGAATACCGACAAAGATGGATTCACAAAAGTCACACATCCGAGGAGGAGAAGAGTCATGGCTCCTACTTCAAACTAGCAAAGACCAGCACCTTAGGTTTAATCATGCATTTTCTGGTTATTGTTTTAAATGCAATGCTTATGGCCATAAAATTTTAGATTGCAGGCATAATGTATCTCAAAGGAATTTTACCAAGTAGAAATGTTTTTTCTCCTTTAATGAATTATGCGATTGAATGTTATAATTGTCATAATTTTGGACATATTGCTAGAAACTGCTGAAGCACTTTTGCATCAAATAATTATCAGGGTAGAAAATCTCAGCCAAGTGGGTTGAAACAAAACCAGAAATTTCCTGAAAAATAGGCACATGCTAATGAAAGGACAAAGGCAAAACAAGTAGCAAAATCTGCTATCAAACCAGAATGGAAAGAAAAGGAATCTTTGATTGTCCAGATTGCTTTTAAAGCTCAGAACAAATCAGCACCTTGGATACTTGACAGTGGTTGTTCCAGTCACATGACAGGTGACAAGCAAAAGTTTGAGAATTTACAGAATTATGAAGGTGGTTCTGTGAAATTTGGAAATAATGATGGAGCAAAGATTGTTGGAAAGGGATCAATCAAGATCAGTGATGGCAATATAAAATCAAAAGAAGTCTTGTTTGTAATTGGCCTAAAGCATAACTTGCTAAGTGTAAGTCAAATATGTGACAAAGGTCATGATGTAATCTTCAAGAAGGAGGGCTGTGAGGTAAGAAAGACAAAAAATGGAAAGTTAATAGCCACTGGACTGAGAACTTCAGGAAATCTGTATACACTTTCAGAAACTGCAGAAGGAACATGCTTGATTGGACAGGAAGATGAAAACTGGCTATGGCACAAGAGGCTTGGGCATATTAGTTTTGACAATCTGGCAAAAATCAGTTCAAAAAGAGCAGTTAGAGATATACCAAACATTGGCAAACCTGTAAATAGCATCTGTGAGTCATGCCAAAAGGGAAAACAAACCAGAGCCACTTTCAAAGCAAAAGAATACTTCACTAGCAAGCCATTAGAACTAATTCACACTGATCTATGTGGACCCATGAGAACCGAAAGTATAAATGGACACAAATATTTTATGCTGTGTATAGATGACTACTCAAGAATGACATGGGTACTATTTCTGAAACTCAAGTCAGAAGCCTTTGAAATGTTTAAAACCTTCAAAAATCTTGTTGAGAATCAATCAAGAAAAAGAATTAAATGCCTAAGATCAGATAGGGGAGGAGAGTTTATCTCCGAAGAATTTGCAGAATACTGTCAAAAACATGGGATAAGAAGACAGTTTTCAGCAACTAGGACACCTCGACGAGAATGGTGTTGTAGAAAGGAAGAATAGAACAAGTGCAGGAAATGGCAAGGACAATGTCGGCGAGAAAACAAAATAGCCGACAGATTTTGGAAAGAGGCGATTCATACTGCAGTTTACATTCAAAACAAGTGCATGCTGAGACCACATGAAAGCAAAACAGCTTATGAGTTGTGGTTTGGCGGAAAGGCAACAACAAGACATTTCAAAGTATTTGGCAGCAAGTGCTACATAAAACGGACCGAAGATAACCTCGGTAAATTTGAAGATAGAGCCGATGAAGGTATCTTTCTCGGTTACTCAACAAAAAGCAAGGCATACACATGCTACAACAAGAGGTTGAAGAAAATTGTTGAAAGTGCTTGATGTGAAAGTTGATGAAGGTAGAGAACAAGAAACTACTTATCAAGAAAACTACCCTATGTATGAAGAAGTCATTGAAGGTGATGATGAAAAAGAAACAGAGAAGAATCAGAAAATTGATCCAGATGGTGTAAAAACTGAATATGAAGAAGAAGAAAACAAGAAATTTAAAACAGGCAACTGGCAGAAAAATCATCCAAGTGAACAGATTATTGGGGATCCCACAGATGGTATTCAAACAAGAAGAACAACAGTGAGGAACTATTCTCTGTTATCTAGTATTGAACCTAAAAATGTTGCTGAAGCAAGCACTGATGAAAGTTGGATGAAGGCAATCAATGAAGAACTAGATCAGATAGAGAAAAACAATACCCGGGAATTAGTACCTAGACCAACAAATAAAAACATAATTGGCACTAAATGGGTTTTTAGAAATAAATTGAATGAAGATGGGCAGGTTGTCAAAAATAAGGCAAGATTGGTATGTAAAGGCTATGCTCAGGTTGAAGGCATTGATTTTGAAGAAACTTTTGCACCGGTAGCTAGACTAGAGGCAATCAGAATGTTTCGGCATTAGCGATTCATAAAAACTTCAAAGTATATCAAATGGATGTAAAATCAGCATTTTTGAATGGAAAACTGGAAGAAGAGGTTTACATTGAACAACCAGATGGCTTCCAACTGGGTGATAATCCAGATTTTGTTTGCGAGGTTAAAGAAAGCTTTATATGGATTAAAAAATGCACCCAGAGCATGGTATGCAAGGTTGGATAATTATCTAATTAAACAAGGGTTTAAGAAAGGTTTGGTGGATAGCAACTTATATGTCAAAACAGAGAAGGGTCATCTTATTGTTCTTGTTGTTTATGTAGATGACATAATATTTGGCAGCAGCATGGATGAATACTGCAAAGACATATCAATTAAAATGAAAAAAGAATTTGAGATGTCAATGATTGGTGAACTTTCTTATTTCTTAGGACTGCAGGTCAATCAAAATGAAAAAGGCATTTTTATTTCTCAAGTTAAATATGTAAAAGAAATGCTGAAAAAGTTCACAATGGAAGACAATAAACCGGTCAGCACTCCCATGACAACAGGCTGCAAGTTGAGCAAGGATGATAAATACCCAGATGTAGATCAAACAATGTACATGTCTATGATTGGAAGCCTGCTGTATTTAACTGCCACTAGACCAGATATATTACAAGCAGTATGTATGGTTGCAAGATTTCAGGCCAGTCCCAAAGAAACTCATGTAACAGCTGTAAAGAGGATCTTCAGATATCTCAAGGGCACTATGGATTATGGGTTGTGGTACCCAAAAGGCAAAGACTTCACTTTGATTGCATATTCTGATGCAGATTGGGCAGGGTGCATTGATGACCGAAAGAGTACAAGTGGAGGAGCATTTTATCTTGGAGACAGGCTAGTAGCATGGCACAACAAGAAACAAGAATCAGTCTCTCTATCCACTGCAGAGGCAGAATACATTGCAGCCACAACTTGTTGTACACAGATATTATGGATGAGACAAACTTTAAAAGATCTTGGTATCCACTTCAAAGAGCCAATTTCAATAAAATGTGATAACACTAGTGCTATCAACATATCCAAGAATCCAGTAATGCATTCAAGAACCAAACATATTGCAATCCGATATCATTTCTTGAAGGATAAAGTTGCAGAAGGAGAGGTTAAATTGGATTTTGTTCCAACTACAGAGCAAGTAGCTGATATATTCACAAAACCTTTGCCAAAGGAAGTATTTGAATACCTTCGGAAGAAGTTGGGAGTAGTCACCCCACCCAAGCACTGACTAGCTATGGGAAACACATTCTCGTGGGGGAGCATTCAAACTTTTTAAGTCTGAGAATGTTGTGCATAGACTCAGGGGGAGTCTACAGTAGCCCTTTGGTATTATTGGCAAAGGGGGAGAAGAAATTAAGCAAGGTTGCAGTGTGTTGCCAACAATTCCAAAGGGGGAGATTGTTGAGCAAGGTGCAGAAAAAGAATTGCAAAAGTATTGTCATTGTTGTCAACACAATCAGATTGATGCGATTGATGCGGTTCGAGAGGTCGATCAGATCAAGTGCAGAAAGGTTCAAGGAAAACAGAGGTGACCCAGATTCAGAAACTGACAGAAAGAGACAAGGAAGAAAACTATCGCGATATCGCGACATGTTTTTTGTCACGATTTCGCGACATGGTCGAGGAGAGAGAAGGCGCAGCCGAAAATGTCACGATTTCGTGACATGTCGAGTTTTCGTTGAGGAGAGAGAAAATGTGTCACGATTTCGCGACAAAAAGTAGGAGAGAGAAAATGCACGCCAAATTGTCGCGATTTCGCGACATGTCCGAGGAGAGAGAAGATGCGAGCAAAACTGTCGCGATATCGCGACATGGCAGAGGAGAGAGAAAGTGAAAGGTAAACTGTCACGATTTCGCGACATGCTGGCAGAGAGGGAAGCAAGGTGAAAAGATGTCACGATTTCGTGACATAAATGGAGAAAAGGAGCTAGCAACGAAAAGTGTCGCGATATCGCGACACGTCGGGTTTTCGCGACCCGAAGAGGAGAGAGAATGCTCAGCAACAAAGGTGTAGCGATATCGCTGCATGATGAAAATACATGGCACAAAGGTGTAGCGATTTCGCTACAATTTGGAAGTTAAGAAAACTGAGATGCAACGATTTTGACACAAGTAAAAATTCACAAGAAGAAGGTGTAGCGATTTCGCTACATGTTGAAACAAAGAGAAACTAAGGTGTAGCGATTTCGCTACATGTTGAAACAAAGAGAAACTAAGGTGTAGCGATTTCGCTACTGTTGAAAGGACTAATTTTTGCTACATGTTGAAACAAAGAGAAACTAAGGTGTAGCGATTTCGCTACATGTTGAAACAAAGAGAAACTAAGGTGTAGCGATGGCGCTACATGTTGAAACAAAGGGAAACTAAGGTGTAGCGATTTCGCTACTAGTCAAAAGTGTAGAACTGAAAGATGCAGCAATGATATTACAAGTCAAAATTTCATGAAAAGAGGCAAGGTGAAAACACAAGGCACAAAGATGTAAAAATTTTGCCATTGCATGAAGCATAGTGTCGCGATTTCGCGACATGTTCCTTTTTCGCTCGTCGGCAAAGAAGAGTGTACGGAAGCCGAAAGTGTCACGATTTCACGACAAGCAGGATGATGACGTCAACAAGAGTCGAAACGTCACGATTTCACGACAAGAAGGGTGACGTCGAGATAAGTTAAAAGTGTCGCGATATCGCGATAGGAAACAGTTAGACTGGAAAATGCCGAAGCAACATGAAAGGTGACACATGGCGAGAAAAGCATCATGCGATCTATCACATAAGAAGTAATCGAAGTCGACAGACAGCTTAAACGTTGACGAGTGTTGGACATGCAATGCAACAGCCAAACATGCATAATTGAAACGCATTCGAAAAGCCGAATATGAAGGATAATAAAAGCATTCGAAAGGTCGTATTTGCAGGCATTCTAACAGACGTATTTGAAGCATACAGAAAAGCCGAACATGAAGAATCGAAAAGCTTTCGAAGAATCACATATGGAATTTTGAAAAAGCATTCGAAAAGCCGTATTCGAAGAAATTGAACAGTCAAAGTGCATGAAACAAAATTGCCGTACTGCATGGTTTCAAAAGACGTATTGCAGGGTTTCGAACAGTCGAAGTGCATGGAACCGAACAGCCGTATTGCATGGATTCGAACAGTCAGAGTATGTGATTCGATTGCATGCAGGATTGAAAGGTTATAAAAGAATAATCGTACAGAGAAGATGTTGCTGCTGTTAGAGAGAAATTGCTATAAAAGGAGGGTTAGAGAAGAATCAAGAGAAAAATAAGCAGAGCCGTGAGAGTGTGTAGAGTTGGGTTAATTGCAGACCAGTCAGGGTCGTGCATGAAGTGAAGACATTTTATGTCATTCTAAATTGATCAAATTGCAGTCCAAGTTGGTGCTTGGTACTAGGAGTTGGTGCTCCATCTGTTGCATCAGAAAATTACAGGGGTTGGTGCTCCTTCCAGTTGGTGCTGGTAAAGTATTTGTAAAATTGATTTTGCAAAGACTGGATTTGGATTGGAGTCCAAGCAGTCATTTTTGAGGAGTAGCCAAATTGGTGAACCTCGGTATATTGAGTGTTGTGGTGTGCTCTCTTGTTCAAGTTGTTTTTCAGTTGTCAAGTTCTCTTTATTTCATATTAAATGCTGTAGATATAAAAATTAATAGCTACACTGATTCACCCCCCTCTCAGTGTCATTGTGTAATCATCACCCTTCCACTTAGCAATCCAGATTTACCACTTGGCAAGATGGATTTGCCACCTCTCATTTCCCCCCAAAATTCCAAGAGGCCTATAAAGGCACCATTATTCCATCAAGAAAAGGGGAGCTAAATGTACACAATGATAGGTTGTCGAAATCGACCTAGACCCAGCAAGAAATTGTGAGCATGAGCTTTATTCCGTACCATTGGTTCAAATCCTGAGGTAATCTATTCTTCAGCCAAAACTGCTCGTACATGGTTTCACAAACACGCATATATGGTTTCACAACCATAGGTCCATAGTTTCCAGTACACAACTGTGCCTCCGTGATTCCATAGTCTCGAGCACGAAACTACATGCACGACTGAGATTAGTAATTTTTGTGTTAGAAAGACTTTATTTGTTGATGGTTTTTTGTTATCTGCTTTTCATTCGCATCAGCTTAGGGTCATGTATAGCATTGGATTTTATTACTTGATTGTGATAGGTGCTACTGATTCATTGAGAAGCTACTGAAGCTGGAGTGGTCCTCGCATTGGATACCAAAGCCCATTCAACCTTTGAAGCTATAATAGAGTAACGAAGAACACCGTATATTGTTGAAGAGTTGGAAGATATCATCTCTTCTATCAAAGCATTGTATCTCAAAAAGAGAAAGAAGCATTGTAGCATTGCCCCCAACACATTTGGGGTAATCCAAAATTATTGTAAAATTGTATCAATATTAATACAAAGGATCATTTTGGCAATCTTATCTCTTTCTTGTGTTTATTTTATTTGTGTTCAGTTATTTTGCTACAAAAATGGTGATCATGATGGGACCCCCTAAAGGTTCCATTTTGTGTTGCCTTGCTTGTTAAATTTACTTGTTGATCTTTATTTGTACCTACAGGTTTTGGGAGTTCGAGGTGCGCATAGATTCGACCCTGAGTCGATAACTCTGAAGAACCTTACGCTCGGTCTTTTCATTGTGAAAATGTAGTTGCACGATTTATGTCTCTAGGAAATGTTTTTGTGTGGCTATCCTAAGAAAATGTAAAAGCATGATTGAGAAGAATAGAACGCGAGTGCACAATTTTGATTCTGAGGAAATGTGAATGCGCGGTTGTTGTCTGTGGAAACGCGGACCGACGGTGGACAGCTGGAAGGAGCAAAAATAGGATCACAAGTCTGTACCTTTGATTTATATTTATTTTTTGTTTCCTTATTTGAATTCTATTCTTATAATTGCACTTATTAGGGTAAATTAGAACTTCAGTCCTATTTTCCATTTGTCTGCATATAGGTCCCAGGATAGAGTTCGTAAAAAAATAAAAAATTTGCATTCGCATAAATAGAAAATAGGTCATCTTTGCATTTGCCAGGTTAGAAATAACCTAGATATTATTTTCAAGGTTTGGGTCCATGAAATTTATTCTATTTCTGTTAGCAGAAAGGACCCATGCATCTGTAGTTTGGATATCCCAAATGTAGACGTGCGGTTGGAAAACCATGCATCTGTGGTTTACCAAAACTAACCGCACACCCATGGTTAGCCTTGTTAAATATAATATGATATGATTGGACTTGAAGTTGGAACCTTTTCCCTTGATCTGCTGTTTGTCATTCCCTATTTTTTGTTTTCCTACATCTAGGCATTGAAACGAAATTGGATAATAATCTTGCATACCACAATAATTAAACAAAACCACCACACACTCACATAAATGTTGGAAAACAGTTGGATTTCATCATCGTCGGGTTTATATTTCATCACTGAACCACCAATATTATACCCTTATTTTTGGCCAAGGCCGGCTCCAAGAACCATTGTAGCTTGGAAAATTTGTATATATTTCTCTTCAGAGAGTATAACACTGACCAAGTGATACTGGGTGAGGACTGGTAGGACCTGTGCTCCCTTCCTGGGTGTGGAATTTCACTACCACACTTTGGGGGGTTTATGCAACCTGGAATCCATAGCCAGGTTGTCGAGCTACAAGCATACAGGTGAAATCCTAGATTCATTGAGGAAAAAAATTGAGCACACATATTTTCATTTTTAAACAATTTAAAAAAAATAAAAACAAACAAAACTGGCAAAAATCTAAGACCAAAAAATTTTTGGGTTTGTTTTCTTTGCATGCTAATTGCATGGTATTGTCATTTTATTGCAATCTATCACATAGTAGCGTATGGTAGTGACTCGTAGTTGGGCTAAGAAGTTAGTGCCAAGTCAAAGTCAGTGGTCTTCCCCCATGGCATCTCAGTCTGACAACATCCCTAGTATTTTGATGGAAAGACAAGTAAGCATGCCCCTCTCTATGTCCTAAAACTTTAATGTAGGGCCCTCTAGTAGTTTCACCAATATGGACATGGATATTATGCATAGGGCTACTCACACAACCATACTTGAGACACCTAGGAGTGAACCTCCTACAGTAATGGATAGTCGTGTCACCATATTAGACATGGATACTATTAGAATGTACTTGAATGTAGCTGGAATGGTATTCCCATCATTTCTACCACTCTCCATCCCATCCCATGTCATACCACCATTACAACAAGAGTCCACATTCACCTACTCACAACATTCAGAACAAATCTTCACAAATCCTCTCTTTGAGTTGGTTGTTGTAGCATTAGCTAACCAACCACTATCATCCAACCAACCTCCCCTCATATTGCCTCAACAAATAACAATTTCCACTAACCCATTGTATGAAACAATTATTGTTGTTTTGCAAGCCCCTACATCCACTCCACCCACCATCTTCATAGGTTCCACATCTCATATCATACCACATTCAGTGGCAATACCCTTTTCTACTTATCCCCCACTCACTTTCGCCACCATGGTTACCTCACAACCAACCCAGCCTGCTACATCACATGTAGCAATACCTACTTCAAATGCAATTACTATGCAGCAGAATTTCTTGCAACTACAACAAATGATTTTAGATAATGCTAACCGCAATGTAAATCTTGACCCCAACCAACATTTGCATGGGATTGAACTCAACTTTCCACCCACTTCTTACCAAACTAATGCCTTTATCCAAGATCCATATTGGGTAATGCGCCCTCCATCTACCACTATAGTTCATAATCAACCTCCACATTTATATTCTAGTACAGTAATTAAACATGCCATCATACCTCCATTGCCCCATCCGTATCATAAAACTCATCAACATCCCTACCATAACACATTTCAGCCAACCTCACCTTATCACCCGTAGCTTATATATAATCCACCCCATTACCAGCAACATCAGTTTCAGTCATATGGATGACCCTAGATACCAGTTCTTACAGAGTCAAATTGATAGTCTTGCCATGCAAACACCATGTTTGAAATATCAAAAGCCAACTTTAAGGCAACTACTCAATCATCCTATTCATGCCTCGGTGCCTGAGCTACCGTATCCAACAGATTTTTAAATACCCAAGCTTGAATTTAAGGGGTAAGAGGACCCCCGTGAACATGTAACTAGATTTGTAAATGCATGCTTCAGAATAAATAGCAATGATGCACTCATGTTACACACATTTCCTCAAATATTAGGGGGATAATCCCAAGACTGGTACAACCACCTACCACATCAAAGTGTTTTTACCTTTGAACAACTAGTAAACCAGTTCTTGGAAAGATTCGCCCTAAATGTGAGAAAGAAAACCACATTGACTAATTTGATTTATCTAAAACAATATGATGATGAATCAGTCCATGAATCTAGCAATTGATGGAGGGCAGTCATGATCAAGCTACCATTTTCTCTCCCTATGTCAGAGATAACACGAATGTTCACAAAGAGTTGTGCTAGGCCCATCTCTTCATTACTACAACTACAATAGTATAGAACATTCGATGAGGAACTTGCCCAAACAAAGGTTATAGAAGAGATAAAATTCAAGAAGGCGAGATAAATCCTAAGAAGAAAGAGTGGAACAATAAGAATCAAAAGGAGAATAACCACGGTCCATCCAAGACCACGCAGGTTAACTAGATAGTCTTGGCTCAACCACAATTAAGTCAACCAACCCAAGCACAAATCCAAAAACCCCAACAACAACAACAATTGCAACAATTGAATTATCAAGCAGTTCCACCCCCACAGTAGGCACAAAATCAGACAACCTACAGAAAGGCAACAACATCATTTTAAGTCAAAAAGAAATTACACACCAGTACAAGAACCATATTCATAAGTATTTCAAAAGTTGTATATGGCAAAACTCTTTACATTGTTGGATATGAAATATGAGGATCATAAAAAACCAAAGACAAAAGGCTACAAAGAGCACTTTTTTTGTATATATCATAGAAAAAGAGGACATGACATCAAAGGTTGTCATGGGTTCAAAGGAATTGTGCAAGATTTATTGGAAGCAGGTACAATCAAAGTTGACAACCCATTAGCCCAAAATAATCAAAGCCTTGGCATTTATCAGACATCTTTGCCACATAACAAGGCGAATCAACAACTAATGGGAGCATCAACTTCTATAGTTGCTCCCAATCAGGTTAATTATGTGTCACAATTACCACAAGGTTTTGTAGGGGCTATCAACATAGTCACCCATGGACAGAGACAAGCTAACCGCACAACTCAAGCTCCAACAACCCAACCCACAAGTGTGCCCATACAACTTGGACCAAACATTCCTCCACCACATTTTCATAATCACCCAGTTGTCACCTTAAATAGCCGGTTAACCCAAAGTTTAAAAATGGCTTCAAAAAAATTATCAATTTATGAGCTGATACAACAATAACCACCCCATAGGGAAGCATTGATGGAAATATTAAAGTCTATCCAAGTACATGTTGAGAAAGGTGCAACAACAGTATTGTCATTGTTGTTAACACAGTCAGATAGATCTGTTGATGCAGTGGACAGGAATTTCAAAATCTATTCAGATGTAGAAGACAAGAGTTCAAAGGTTATTCAGAGTATGTACAGTGTTTTTCCAAGAAGACCGAAGTGGCCCATTTGCACAAGTTCGAAGAAAGAGAACAAGTAAAAAAAGTATCGCGATTTCACGACATGTCGCATTTTCGCAACTAAAATAGGAGAGAGAAAATAAGTTGGAAAAGTGTCACGATATCGCGACATGTCGCATTTTCACGACTAAAATAGGAGAGAGAAAGTAAGTTTGAAAAGTGTCACAATTTCATGACATGTTGCATTTTCACGACTAAAATAGGAGAGAGAAAGTAAGTTTGAAAAGTGTCGCGATATCGCGACATGTCGCATTTTCGCGACTAAAATAGGAGAGAGAAAGTAAGTTTGAAAAGTGTCGTGATATCGCGACATGTCGCATTTTCGGGGGCCGAAGCAAAGAGAAAGCACAAGGAGAAAAAGTGTCGCGATATCGCGACATGTTGCATTTTTGAGGGTCGAAGCAAAGAGAAAGCGCAAGGAGAAAAAGTGTCACGATATCGCGACATGTTGTATTTTCGGGGGCCGAATCAAATAGAAAGCGTAAGGAGAAAAAATGTCGCGATATCGTGACATGTATTTTTGCGATTGAGTTGAAGCTGACGAAGTCCAATGACATCCAACTAGAATTAGGGTTTACAGTTGTTATGAAAGCCGACTAAGATTAGGGTTTATAACTGACTAAGATTAGGGTTTTTCATCATGAAAATGTTGTTATAAAAGGAGGGCTATTTGGAGAATTGAGGTGTATCGAATGTGTATGAAATACGGTCATTGTACACAAAGAGCAAGTCGTGTCGAATCGTGCCAAGTGTGAAATTCACAAAGAGAGCAGAGTGCGTAAAAGGGAGAAGATGATCGTGAAGTTTGAATGTAATGACGCAGAGTGTATGAAGTGATTGCACAGAGAGAGCAGAGTGTGCAGAGAGCAAAAAGGTTGAAGTTCGACCAGGTGCTACTGTGATTGCACAGTGAGAGCAGAGTGCGCAGAGAGCGAAAAGGTTGAAGTTTGACCAGGTGTTGCTATGATTGCACAGAGAAAGCAGAGTGCACAGAGAACGCAAAGGTGAAGAAGACCAGTCAGGGTCTTGCAAAAGCAAAGGTATCTTATTGTCAAACTTATAGATTCAAAATTGAAGTCCAAGTTTGTGCTTGGCATCAGGGGTTGGTGCTCCTTCTAGTGGGTGCTGGTAAATTGATTATAAGGTTGGTGCTTTACAAAGGCTAGATTTGGATGGTAGTCTAAGCAGTCAATTTTTTAGGAGTAGCCACATTGGTGAACCTCGTTAAATCTTGTGTTATGTGATGCTCTTGTGTTATACTTGCTGTATCTAGTGATAAGTTTTAATTGTTGCGATATTAAGATCTATAAATTCAAGTTTAAAGAGCTACACTGATTCACCCCCCCCCTCTCAGTGCCATTGTAATACCAACAATTGGTATCAGAGCCAGGTTCCTATACAAGATTAACCGGCTAGGGTGATCTTGGAAGTAACACAATGGCAGGTGGTGAAGGCTTCTCATCAATCAAAGCACCAATGTTTGACGGATCTAATTACGTGTTCTGGAGAATCAGGATGCATACATATCTCTATGCTTTGGTATACGACATCTGAGATTCAGTAGTTAGTGGATACACAATACCCATCACACCTCCAGAAGAGGCAGATGAAAAGAAACTATTTGAAAATAACTCAAAAGCAACGAATGCTCTCATGTGCGGATTGGCAGATAGTGAACTAGTAAATATCATGAGCTATAAAACGACAAAAGAGATATGGGACAAACTGAGGAGTATTCATGAAGGAGACAATAAGATCAAGGAGGCCAAGTTACAAACACATCGAGCTTAGTTCGAAGCATTAAAAATGAATGACGATGAAAACATTGAGGCATATATGCTAAGAGTTAATGGAATCATTAATGCGATCAGAGGACTCAGTGAGGATATCAAAGACTCTACCATCATGAAAAAGGTATTAAGATCTCTTCCTCAAAGGTTTGATTCTAAAGTCTCAACGATAGAAGAAGCTAAAAATATAAATTATTTTAGTATAGATGAGATGTATGGTTCCTTGACTGCATATGAGATGAGGATAGGAAGATCTAAACCCACAGACAGAGAAGCGACTTTTAAAGCCCTTAAAAATAAAAACGCAAACCAAGAGTCTGAGGAAGAAGAGACATCAGATGAAATGGAAGCAAAATTTGTTAGAAAACTAAAAATGGCAAAAGGAAAATATAGAGGAAAGCTACCGTTTAAATGTTTCAACTATGGAGGTGTTGGGCATTTTGCGATTAAATTTCCACTTAATGAGGAGAACAAAAATGATGAAGGATCTCACCAAGAAAGAAGTGACTGGAAGAAAAAAATGAATTTCAGAAAAGGCAACTTCAAGAAGAAAAGTTTCATCTCCAGGAATGCTAGTTCATCAGAAGACAACTCTGGTTAGGATTCTGAAGAGGAAATAGGTGAAGCTCTTTTCATGGCATTTGAAGAAGTAAAATCAGAAAAGGAAGGAGTGAACTCTGAAGAAAACCTTGAGGCTGAAGTAGAACTAGAAGGTGATTTGATCTCTGCACTTAAAGAGTGGAAAATAGAGAAGAAAAAGAATAAGAAACTTTCAAAAAGGCTTGAGGATGCAAATGAAATCATAACCAGTCTGAAAGTACAGACAGAAGAACACAAGAAAGTATCTAAAGATCTTGAAGTACAAATTACCATGAAAATAGATTATTGTTGCAAACTAGAAGAAGAGAATGTTGGTTTACGGATGTAGATAGAAGAGATGAATCACAAAATTAGTTGCTATCACAAACGTGAAGAAAGTTCTATGAAGCTGGATAAGATTATAAATGACCAAAGGCCTGCAGGCATCAAATTTGGTCTGGGTTTCATCAAAGGAGAATCTTCAAATGGATCAAAGGACATAAATGTAGAATCCATAAAGAATGAAGATAAGGAACAGGTTGATCAAGGAAAAATGTCTCATGCAAAAGAAAGCAATAATGCTAGGCACGAAAGGAGAACTGACAATGATGGATTCACCAATGTCACACATCAAAGAAGAAGAAGACCTATGGCTCCTACGGCAACATGACAAAAACCATCACCCAGGTTCAATTATCCTTTTTTTGGTTTCTATTTTAAATGCAATGGATATGGACATAAAATCTCAGACTGCAAATATAATGTAAGACCAAGGAATTTCACCAAAGAGAAATGCTTTTTCTCCTCTCGATGAATTATACAAGAGAATGTTATAACTATCATAATTTTGGGCACATTGCAAGAAACTGTAGAAGTACATTTGCATCAAATCAGTTTCAGGGAAGAAAATTTCAACCAAATAAGATGAGACAAAATAGAAAACTTCCCGTAAAACATGCACAAGTTGTTGATAAGGGAAAGGCAAAACAAGAGCCCAACACTACTATCAAAATGGTGTGGAAATAAAAAGAGCAACTTAAGGAAGAAAATGAATCCTTAATCATACAAACAACATTTAGAGCACAAAATAAATATGTACCATGGATACTTGATAGTGGATGCTCCAGCCATATGACAGGTAACAAACATAAATTTGAGAAGTTACAGAAATATGAAGGTGGTTCAAAGAAAGTTTGGAAATAATGATGGAGCTAAGATAGTTGGCAAAGGTTCAGTTAAAATTATTGATGGAAAAATTAAGTCAGAATAAGTCTTGTTTGTGGATGGTTTGAAAAATAACTTTTTGAGCGTAAGTTAGATTTGTGATATAGGTCATGAAGTAGTTTTTAAGAAGCAGGGATGTGAAGTCAGAAAAGCAAACAGTGGAAAATTGATAGCAACTTGATCAAGGACATCTGGAAACCTGTACACGCTCTCAGAGACTTCAAAGGAGCTTGTTTTATTGGACAGGAAGAAGAGAGTTGGTTGTGGCACAAGAGACTCGGTCATATCGGCTTTGATAATATAGTAAAAATCAACTCAAAAAGGGCAGTGAGAGATATTCCCACCATCAACAAACCTGCAAACAACATCTGTGCTTCATGTCAAAAGGGGAAGCAAACTAGAGTCACATTCAAAACAAAAGAGAACTACACAAGCAAACATTTGGAACTAATACACACTGATTTATGTGGACCCATGAGAACACAAAGCATAAATGGTGACACATATTTTATGTTGTGCATTGATGACTATTCTAGAATGATATAGATATTTTTCTTGAAGCATAAATCAGAAGCTTTTGAAAGGTTCAAGATTTTAAAAAACCAAGTTGAGAATGAAACAGGAAGGAGGATCAAATGTTTAAGATCAGATAGAGGAGGAGAATTCATTTCAGAGGAATTTGCAGAGTACTGTGAAAAATACAGTATTAGGAGACAGTTTTCAGCAACCAGGACACCTCAGCAAAATGGAGTGGTAGAAAGAAAGAACAAGACAGTGTAGGAAATGGCATGGACTATGTTGGCTGAAAGCAGAGTAGCAGATAGATTTTGGAGAGAAGCGGCTCATACTCACGGTGTATATCCAAAATAGGTACATGCCGAGAACACATGAAAGCAAAACTCCTTATGAGTTGTGGTTCGGTAAAAGGGCAACAACAAAATACCTCAAAGTTTTTGGCAGCAAGTGCTACATCAAAAGAACCGAAGATAATCTTGGTAAGTTTGAATATAGAGCGGATGAAGGTATTTTTGTTGGTTATTCACCAAGAAGCAAAGCTTACAAGTGCTACAACAAGAGGCTAAAGAAAATTGTGGACAGTGCCAATGTTAAATTTGATGAAGGGAGAGAATGAGTAATTAGCTATGAAATGAACTATCCAATTTATGAAGAGGTTATTGAAGGAGATGAGGAAAATGAAATGGAAAAGATACAGAAAATTGACTCAGATGATTTAAGTTGTGATTCAAAAGTGGAAGAAAATAAGAAATTCAAAACAGGCAGCTGTCAGAAAAATCATCCTAGAGAGAAAATAATTGCAGACCCCAAAGTTGGTGTTTAGACAAGGAGAAAAGTAGTAAGTAACTACTCTCTATTATCCAGCATTGAGCCCAAAAATGTTACTGATGCAAGCAAAGATGAAAGTTGGATGAAGGCAATAAACGAAGAATTAGATCAGATCGAGAAAAACAAAACTTGGGAGTTAGTACCTAGACCTGCAAATAAAAATATAATCCGAACTAAATGGATTTTTTGAAACAAATTGAATGAAGATGGACAGTAGTCAGAAATAAAGCAAGATTGGTATGTAAGGGTTATGCACAAGTTGAAGGCATTGAATTTGAGGAAACTTTTGCACAGTAGATAGACTTGAGGCAATTAGAATGTTTTTGGCTTTAACAGTCTACAATAATTTCAAAGTTTATCAAATGGATGTGAAATCAATGTTTTTGAATGGGAAACTTGAAGAAGAGGTTTATATTGAGCAAATAGATGGTTTCCAACTTGGTGATGATCCAAAATTGGTTTGCAAGTTGAAGAAAGCATTATATGGCTTAAAACAGGCACCCCAAGCATGGTATGCAAGGCTAGACAATTATCTCACTCAACAAAGGTTTAAGAAAGGTATGGTCGATAGTAATTTGTATGTCAAAACATAAAATGGGCATCTTATTGTTCTTGTTGTATACGTAGATGATATCATCTTTGGCAGCAGCAAAGATGAGTCATGTAAAGATTTAGCAAATAAGATGTAGAAAGAATTTGAAATGTCAATGATTGGTGAACTGTCGAATTTCCTCGGGTTGCAAGTTAATCAAAGTTAAATATGTAAAAGAGATATTAAAAAAGTTCACAATGGAGGATTGTAAGCTAGTTAGCACTCCCATGACGACAGGCTGCAAGTTGAGCAAGGATGACAAATCTCCACCTGTTGACCAAACCATGTACAGATCTATGATTGGAAGATTACTGTACCTAAAAGCTACTAGACCAGATATTTTGCAGGCAGTATGCATGGTAGCACGATTTCAGGCAAATCCCAAGGAGACTCATGTGACAAAGAGTGAAGAGTATTCTTCGGTACCTCAATGGTACTATGGAGTATGGGTTATGGTATCCAAAAGGTAAAGACTTCACCCTTATTTTGTATTCAGATGCAGATTGGGCAAGATGTGTAGATGACAAAAAGAGTACCAGTGGAGGTGCATTCTATCTTGGAGATAGATTGGTCGCATGGCACAATAAGAAACAAGAGTCAATTTCTTTATCGACAGCAAAGGCAAAATATATTGCAACGACAACATATTGTACACAGGTATTGTGGATGAAACAAACCCTGAAAGATCTTGGTATTTGCTTCAGTGAGCCAATATCAATTAAGTGAGATAACACCAGTGCCATTAACATCTCCAAGAATCCAGTTATGCATTCACGCACAAAACACATTGCTATCAGGTATCATTTTTTGAAGGAGAAAGTTGTAGAAGGTGAGGTTAAGTTGGATTTTGTTCCAACTACAGAGCAAGTAGTAGATATCTTCACAAAACCATTGCCCAAGGAAGTTTTTGAGTACCTTCGCAATAAATTGGGAGTGGTCACACTTCCCAAGAATTGACTAGTTACAGGGATCACATTCTCGTGGGGAGCATTTAAGTATTTGATTATCTTTTTGCTCATGTTCATGATTTTTGCTAAGTGTAATAAATTTTTCTTGAGAATGTTGTGCATGGACTCAGGGGGAGTCTGCAGTAGCCCTTTGGTATTATTGTCAAAGGGGGAGAAGAGTTACAGGAAATTGCACGTGTTGCCAAAAATTCCAAAGGGGGAGATTGTTGAGCAAGGTGCAGCAATAGTATTGTCATTGTTGTCAATACAATCACATAGATTTGTTGATGCAGTGGACAGGAAGTTCAAAAGCTATTCAGATGCAGAAGACAAGAGTTCAAAGGTTATTCAGAGTATGTACAGTGTTTTTCCAAGAAGACCGAAGTGGCCCATTTGCACAAGTTTGAAGAAAGAGAACAAGTAAAAAAAGTGTCGAGATTTCGTGACATGTCGCATTTTCGCGACTAAAACAGGAGAGAGAAAATAAGTTGGAAAAGTATTGCCATATCGTGACATGTTGCATTTTCACGACTAAAATAGGAGAGAGAAAGTAAGTTTTAAAAGTGTCACGATATCGCGACATGTCGCATTTTAGCGACTAAAATAGGAGAGAGAAAGTAAGTTTGAAAAGTGTCGCAATATCGCGACATGTTGCATTTTCACGACTAAAACAGGAGAGAGAAAGTAAGTTTGAAAAGTGTCACGATATCACGACATGTCGCATTTTCACGACTAAAACAGGAGAGAGAAAGTAAGTTTGAAAAGTGTCACGATATCACGACATGTCGCATTTTCGCGACTAAAATAGGAGAGAGAAAGTAAGTTTGAAAAGTGTCGCGATATCGCGACATGTTGCATTTTCGGGGGCCGAAGCAAAGAGAAAGCGCAAGGAGAAAAAGTGTCGCGATATCACGACATGTATTTTCGGGGGCCGAAGCAAAGAGAAAGCGTAAGGAGAAAAAGTGTCGCGATATCACGACATGTATTTTTGGGGGCCGAAGCAAAGAGAAAGCGTAAGGAGAAAAAGTGTCGCGATATCATGACATGTTGTATTTTCATGGTTGATTTGAAGCCGACGAAGTCCGATGATAGTCGACTAGAATTAGGGTTTACAGTTGTTATGAAAGTCGACTAAGATTAGGGTTTACAATCGACTAAGATTAGGGTTTTTCATCATGAAAATGTTGTTATAAAAGGAGGGTTGTTTGGATAATTGAGGTGTATCGAATGTGTGTGAAATACGGTCGTTGTGCATAAAGAGCAAGTCGTGTCAAATCGTGCCAAGTGCGAAATTCATAAAGAGAGTAGAGTGCGTAAAAGGGAGAAGACGATCGTGAAGTTTGACTGTAACAAAGCAGAGTGTGCAAAGTGATTGCATAGAGAGAGCAGAGTGTGCAGAGAGCAAAAAGGTTGAAGTTCGACCAGGTGCTGCTATGATTGCATAGTGAAAGTAGAGTGCGTAGAGAGCGAAAAGGTTGAAGTTTGACCAAGTGTTGCTGTGATTGCGTAGAGAAAGCAGAGTGCACAAAGATAGCAAAGGTGAAGAAGACCAATCAGGGTCTTGCAAAAGCAAAGGTATCTTACTGTCAAACTTATAGATTCAGAATTGAAGTCCAAGTTTGTGCTTGGCATCAGGGGTTGGTGCTCCTTCTAGTGGGTGCTGGTAAATTGATTGTAAGGTTGGTGCTGTGCAAAGGCTGGATTTGGATGGTAGTCCAAAAATTCAATTTTTGAGGAGTAGCCACATTGGTTATCCTCGTTAAATCTTGTGTTATGTGATGCTCTTGTGTTATACTTGTTGTATCTAGTAATAAGTTTTAATTGTTGCGATATTAAGATCTATAAATTCAAGTTTAAAGAGCTACACTGATTCACCCCCCCTCTCAATTCCATTGTAAGACTAACAGTATAGATAGAAGACCCCAATGCATTCAATTCTTTCATGGGAAGTGTGCAAAAGTGCATGGAACCCTCGATAGCATTTTGATTTCAAGGAAAAGAAAATTTTGGCAGATTCACCCAATCCACCATTGCACATAGTAGCTCACATTAACAGGAATCCATTCAAGAGAGTTCTCATTGATACCGGTTCCTCCATAAACCTCATCACCACACCTACAATGAAAAACTCAACATCCCATCATCACACATCATAACATCCACCTTTACCTTAGGGATTTTAATGACGCTTTATGCTCAACTATGGGAAATGTTGTTCTTCTTATCACCGTGAGGGTGGAAACAATACATGTCCTCTTCCACATATTGGAAGGAAATATGCAATACAATATACTTATTGGAAACCCTTGGATTAGACAAATGAAATGTGTACCTTCAACGTTGCATCAATGCCTAAAATATGTACATGAAGGGAAAGTGCATTGTATTCCAGCCGACATAGAACCTTACAAGTACTGAAACTTGATTTCAAACCCATATGAACCCTTGCTTCCATCAACACACCTATCCATCTAGCCACTCACCATAAAAACCATTCCACCTAAAAATACCTCATCAAAGGCTCCCATCCAAGAGGAATTACCTATAACTGACCCAAATTTTACATCAAAAAGTGTCAGCTTAATACAACCTTCAAACACTACATATCATTTTTCAATTACACTTGATCATCCTCCTAACCAACCACCAACTCCATCTACCACATTGCCAGATCCAAAAGAACAATTCATATTCACAGCACAACCCAATCTATCCATTACAAAACCATATACATCACAACCCGTAGTCTCACAAATTGGGCCACCTATCCGAGAAAATACGCCACCACAATTAGAGTCATAGGCTAGCCCAAGAAAACCATCTTCATCCACCGAGCCATCAACTTCCCAACCTCCTTGAGTTGCAGTACATCTTGCCAGCCCATGTATTGGTGAGTACATTATTGAAAGTGTCACAATTATACCACCTATTGAGTCAGTCAGAGATTATGGTCACCCTCGTGACCCACCTTTAGCCATAGGTGAGATATATAGAATGGGTTCCCAGTAAAATGCAATCAAATTCATATATGGGGGAATATATTCTTCATTTGACCCATTTCCACCAAAAAAGGACCCTTTACAAGAGTTTAATGAAGACATTGATTATTTAGCTAACCCAACACTCCCAATGAGATATTTTCAAAGGGTTAATTGTCAATGATATGGACTTGGATGACATGAACAGGGTCTTCACCACATTATTGAGATAGAATATAGATATCCAAATGACCACTCCGATCTAGGCTACAAATATTCCATCGCAAGCTCTTATCTTAATCATGCATTTCAATAACTTGATATTGAGTGCTAAGAAGAAGAAGAAGGAAGCGATGAAGAGGATGAACCTAATGATGAGGATGATGATATAGATGGTGAGTACCTAATATATGATTTTTACCCTCATGTTCTAGGAACTTTCCCAGAGCAAGCCTTATAGCAAGGACCAGAATATGAAGATCTAAAAGAAATGGCCTACATTAGACCAGACTACATGCCACTCATTCTGAAACCTCACACCAATGCTTATGGTATTTGGATAAGCGATGATGATTACGAAGATAATACAGAAATGATATTTCTTAATCATATGCGTGAAGTGCAAGCTAAGGAAATACTCTGAGAAGAGGCACATCCTGAAGGGCTTAACCAGGTAGTAGAATACCCTCAAGAGGAAGTGGTGTATGTAGAATTTAGCCAAAGATATGATTGGTACCAAAAGAAGTTCCCAATAGACCGCACTCACTTTCAGCTAAATAAAAATCATGAGAATATTGAACTAGAACCTCCTCCACCACCTTGGATGCTCCTACAACATCGCCAAGCACATACACAAGGTTAGTTGTAACCTATAGAGAATGAGTCATCATCTCTAAAATCGTAGCCAATTCATTTCCATCAAGTTAATATGATCTCTATTGATTTGCTCACCCCACTCCGTAATCCATACAATTTGGCAGAGATGATTCATGTCGACACTAGCCTCATTGACATAGACAATATCTCATATCCACCATCCATTACCAAATTTATCCTATTCGAAGAATTGCTACATGCTTCAAATGCATATATTCCACAACAATCTTCATCATCAAATAACTCAAATTTTCAAACTAAAATAGAAGGGGAAGCCCTTGAAATATTTGAGAATGTGGCAGATGATATCTACATCATCCCAACTCCACATTAGCTAGAATAGGGTTCTCACATGCTAATTGAAGAATTTATAGATGTGAACCTTAGTCTAGATGCGGACAATCCCCAAATTGTCAAAATTGTAAGAGATTTAACCGCAGAAGAAAAAGAACACATGATCAACATGCTAATGAGAAAGAAATAAGTGTTCGGATGGTCATATAGAGATATGCCTGGGTTAGACCCCGAGTTGGTAGTCCACAACCTTACTTTAGGATCATATGCTAAACCTTTTAAGCAAAAGCTTAGGAAAATTCATGCGACAATCGCATTACTTGTAAAATAAGAGCTACAAAAGTTATTGGATGTAAATTTCATAGTCCCAATTGATTACCCAGAATGGCTCTCAAATATGGTACCCATTCGTAAACTGAACGGGGGGATACGCGTATGCACCGATTTTTAAGATTTAAACAAAGCATGTCCAAAGGATGATTTCTCTTTGCCCAATATCGATAAACTAGTATAATCCTATGTTGGTCATGAAATACTTTCCTTAATGGATGGTTTCTCAGGATACAACCAAATTTGAATTAATCCAAAAGATCAAAACAAGATATAATTTACAACACCTTGGGATACATTCTGTTATAGAGTGATGCCTTTTGGACTTAAGAATGTAGGAGTTATATATCAATGTGCTATGGCATACATATTTCATCACTATATGCATAAGATCATCGAATATTATGTAGATGACCTCATTGCTAAATAAAAAACACGTCTTGAGCACATTGAAGTCCTAGAAAAAGCATTCGATTGATTGCTAGAACACAAAGTAAGGATAAATCCTAGGAAGTGTGTATTTTGTGTCACCTCCGAAAAACGTCTAGGATTCATTTTCTCCAAGAGAGGCATTGAGGTAGACCCAGGTAAAGTAAAGGCTATTATAGAGATGCCACCTCCCAAAAACTTGAAAGAGTTGCGTAGCTTACAAGGAAAGATCCAATCCATACAATGATTCATTGCATAAATCTCAGATAAATGTAGGCCTTTCAACCGCTTGTTACAAAAGGGGGTGATATTTTCTTGGACAACTGAATGTCAAGAGGCATTTGATGACATAAAGAAGTATCTGGCTTCACCGCCAGTTCTTGCGCCACATTGAACAAGAGTCCCTTTTCACCTATATATTTTTGTAACATATTTTGCATTAGGGACAATTCTTGCACAGAAGAATGAAAAACATAAGGAGCAAGCAATTTACTATATCAGTCGAACATTGGTAAGTTACGAAACTAGATATGCTTATGTCGAAAAGTTGTGTTTAGCAGTGGTTTTCGCCACTAAGAAATTTAGACATTATATGCTAAGCAACACTACCTATGTCATAGCTAGAGAAAATCCTCTACGATACATGATGATTTGTACTTACAACAACACCCACACAAACAAATGGATAATGCTTTTAATAGAATTTAATCTCGAATTTATAAGTAAAAAATCCATAAAATGTCAAGTGATAGCTGATCAAATAGCTAAAGCTCCCTTACATAATGATAAACCACTAATAATTGAGCTTCTAGATGATTCAGTATTATTTGTAATAGAACAAGAAGAGTTAGTCCCTCTTAAGGATGAAGCAGACATGACAATGTTCTTCGATGGATCTAAATGCGAAAAAGGACAAGGTGTAGGAGTCATGTTTTATACACCCAAGGGATACCAATTCCTTTATCATTAAAACTTGACTTCACATGCACTAATAATAACGTAGAGTATGAAGCCTTAATATTGGATCTTCAATCGGCTATGGCAATGGACATAAAGCAACTAGGAATTTTTGGTGATTCTCGATTAGTTGTTTGCCAAGTGAAAGGAGAATACAAATATAAAGAACCAGTTTTAAAGTAATATCATGAAGTAGCAACAAGCTTGCTGGAAAATCTTGACTGGTATGAAATTAGTAACTTACCCCGTTCGACAAACATATTTGCAGATGCAATGGCTTCTTTGGGATACCTCATCCTTAAGAATGAGTACGAAGAGGTACAACTGCTAATCATAACAATAGTTTCAAAACCATAAATTCAAAGAGTATAATCTATAGGTGAGACGAATGTTTGTTTGATACATGCTGAACCTTAAAATTCTTACCTTGATGACATAAGAGATTTTCTCAAGTCTAGAACACTCCCAATAGACATGACACGAACTACAAAAATAATGTTCAAACAAAAAGCAATTCGTTTCACTCTCTTGAGGGATGTGTTTTATAAATGTGGGTATGATGGAATATTATTACGATGTCTAGATCCGATTAAGGCAGAGCGAGCTATAGCAGAATCTCATGATGGTACTTGTGGTGGTCATTTCAGTGGGATGGCCATTGCAAAGAGAATACTATGCATGGGATATTATTGGCCAACAATAGAAAGTGATTGTTGTCAATATGTCAAAAAGTGCCAAAAGTGCCAACATTATGCAAATTTAACTCATGTACCATCACACGCTCTACAACCCATTCAAATTCTTTGGCTATTTTCATAATGGGGCCTCGATTTGATTGGAAAAATATCAACTGCCTCATCGGGATAACATAAATTCATCACAGAATACTTCACAAAATGGGTTGAAGCAATTCCAATGACCACTATGATTGGACTTTGAATAGCAGAGTTTATACTTCAACATTTATTTGTCATTTTGGAATACCTTCAAATATCACTTCTGATAATGGGAAGTCATTTAAGAATAAGGATTTATAGCCTTGTGCAACAAATTCAATATCCAACACAGTTTCTCAACACCTTATTACCCACAAGCAAATGGGTAAGTTGAAGCAACCAACAAAACAATGGTATCCATTCTCAAGAAACTAGTCAAAGAAAATCATCGAGATTGGCATACTCAACTTCCTTTGGCACTATGGGCTTACAAAACAAGCATCAAAACACCAATGGGAGCAACACCATTTTCACTAGTGTTGGCAATTTTGGGTACTTTGGGTACATTGCCTTTGCTCAAGTGTATAAGTTGTCATTGATGTCAAGAAGCTCTTGAAGGAATTTGATTTGATGTCAAATAATTTGTTTTGATGAAGGTTACTGACATGACAGCTTCAAAGGTCTTTTGTAAACCCCAAGTTGGCAGGTTTAAATATTACAGGTGGATGCATTAGTTTAATGCATTTGGGTCCAGGAGGAAGTATTTATTTAAATAATTAAAAACCTTGTTAAGGTTCCCTTTAATTATTTTTAAATAAATATTAAATTATTGTTTGCAATGGGTTCTCCTAACCCATGGCGCTAACATGCTATGTTTTAAGATTGTGGGCGCTAGCCAAGACCTCCGTCGACGTGTTAAACTCCTCGCCGACGTCAAGAGCTTATGGTAAAAATGCATATAAATCTCCCTCGATGAAAATCAAGAATTATCCCATCCGCATTTTGAAAAGAGTTGCTCGCTGTGAATTCGTGATCTCATGTTCGATTTCTTCCTCGCTGTGATTTCGTGATCCGCTGTTCGGATTTCTTCTCCGATTGTGTCTTCGCCATTTTCGTAAACCCGTCGTTCGATTGTGTCTTCGCCGTTTTCGTAAACCCGTCGTTCGACTGTGTCTTCGCCATTTTCGTGAATCCGCTGTTCATTTTTTTGTACTCGCCGTTTGTCGTAAATCCGCCGTAAGGTTTTCGTCTTCGTGTTCACGTCAGAAGAAAGGGAGGCACTGTTGTTTTATTTAATCCTTGGCACGGAAGGAACAAGGCTAACAGCGTGAGGTTTAAACCTCATCGGGCGCCTTTGGCGCACCGGTAGCGGCTAGGTTGTTGGCGCGCTACCCGAACGGGAGGTTCCGCGTTCGAATAACGCGAAAGGGTTTTTCATCGTGAAGTGGACGCAGCGGGTGGTGTTAGAATTCGTGCGCAATTTCTCCATAGCACGATTTTTGATGTTGGCCAAGGTATTTTCGAAATTAATTTTTGCTAAGTGTATTTTGCGGATGGAGGAAGTTTATTAGAGGGAAAAACAGCTTAGGAGTTATAAGGAGTTTAAAGCTTGTTTTATTTTTGATAAAAGATTCTTTTGAAGGTGTTGTTTGAAATATCTTATTGCATTCTTATGAGAGATAAATTTTATTTTTGATAAGACTATAAGGGAGAAATAAGGTGTATAAGGGATAAATTTTTCTTGTAATGTTGAGAGTGCTTTTGGTTGATTATGGAAATGAAAGCATGATGTTTTAAGGTTAAAATTGCTTCTTGTGTGAAGTTGTGAAACCTTAAGTGGGCAGCTTTGAGATTGACATTTGCTTTCATTAAATTGGTAATAATCAAGCTATTCTTTACTTGGTTAAAGTGTTGGGCTTACTCCTTTGTTGATGATTTGAAAAGTTGTGTTGTGCTATTGTGATTTGAGTTGGTGGATGCTTTTTGTTCAAACAATATTGGAGAGAAAAGGAGTTCTACTTGTTTCCTTTTCTAATGTTGATTGTGAAATGCTTCAAGGTTGTGTTTTGAGCTGAATGGTGTTGATTGAACCTTGTTTGATGAGCATTGTTGTTGAAGCCCTAATTGATGGTGAAAAGAACATGAGTATCATTGTTATGTGATTCTTTGCATAGTTGGCAATTGTTGGGGTTTCATGTTCTTGAAAGAAAGCATTCTATCCTATCCATTTCAGATATTGAGTTGAGTTTTCAGATTTGAGATTGAGTTTGAGCTGAGTTGATTTGAGTTGAGTTTTGAGATTGGGAGTTGAGTATAGAACATATTGAGTCTCTAAAAATTCTCTTTATGCTTCTATGAGTTTGACAAATCACATTGGGTCTCTAACAATTCACCTTGTGATTTCCTACTAAGAAAGTTTTTTTCTTGGTGAGCTTGCTGAGTTTTGGACAGGTTCTGATGGGGACTTGTGAGCAGTCTTGGATAGGTTTCGGTGGGGACTTGTGAGCAGTTTTGGATAGGTTTCGATGGGGACTTGTGAGCAGATTTGGACAGGTCCTAGCAGAGGACTTGTGAGTTGAGTTTGATAGTTCTATCAGAGAACTTGAGGACAGAGGTGCACTGGTTCTTTGAGAAGAACTTGAGGACAGATTTGGCAAGTCTTTGAGAAGGCTTGTGTGTAGAGGATTGATTTGTTCAAGCGTTGGACAGATCTGACAGATAGAGGAAGACTTGTACTAGACCGACTGACTATGTTTGGTACAAGTTGTTGAGCTGCTGTGGACGTGATCATAGAAGGCAGAGGTCTCTTAGGCTAAGCATTGAGGATAGGAGGTCTTCGATGGAAAGGAGTTCCACGTGTTGGCAAGAGGTAGAGGCAGTTGATCTTCTAAGGGATCATTTCTAGAGCGAGAGGGGAAGGTATCTCCTTTGAGCAGAGGCTCATAAATTCTGATTAGGGGAAGGTATCTCCTTTGGGCCGAGGCTCATAAACATTGTAATTGGGAAGGATTCCCAAAGAACTTTGAGATAACTTTTAGAGAAAAGTTTTGTGGACGTAGCCCAACCATTTTGGGTGAACCACGTTAAAATTGGTGTCACTTTGTGGATGATATTGTGCATTGCTTTGATATTGCTTTGGGTATATTGCTTTACTATTTTGAAGTATAAAGGAAAAAATAAAAAGAGGTCTTATACTGTTCACCCCCTCTCTCAGTATAAGCTTGTGTTCTTCAATTGGTATCATAGCGGGTGCCTTCGAAAAGTTTAACAACTTGAAGGAAAAGCTAGTAAAGAACACAATGGATCATTCAAGTGGCAATGCAGCACCTATTCTTGATGGGTCAGATTTTGGTCTTTGGAGTGCAAGGATGAAGGTTCATCTAATGGCACTTGGGAATGAGGTTTGGGAAGTGATTGAAGATGAGTACACTATTCCTGAACATGGTCCTAATACTAAAGAAGAAAGGCTCCTACATCACAGCAATTCAAAGGCAATGAATGCAATCCTGAAAGGCTTACAGAAAGCAGATCTCACCAAAGTGATTCACTGCAAGACAACTAGTGAAATGTGGAAACAGTTGAAGGTGGTTCATACAGGTGATACAAATGTCGAGAAGGCCAAGTTGAGACACTTCAAAGGTATGTTTGAACAACTCAAGATGAATGATGATGAAAATATTAGTGACTACATGCTTCGTATGGATGAGGTTGTTAACTCCATGAAAGACTTAGGTCTTGAGCTTGCTGAAAATGATGTTTGTGATAAGATTTTAAGATCTCTTCCTAATAGATTTAGTGAAAATATTTCTGCTATTGAGGAAGCTAAAGATTTGGATAAGTTGAAAAAGGATGAGCTCCATAGTATACTTGCAGCATTTGAGTTGAGAACTCAAGTGAAGGTTGATGTCAAGAAAGAGGCAGCTTTCAAGGCTACCAAGAAATCCAAGGGTAAACAACTTCAAGATAGTGATGAGTCTTCTAGTGATGAAGAGGCATATTACAAGCAAGAAAGGCAAGTTCTCTAGAAAGCACAAAAGTATGAAAAATATAAGATGTTTCAATTGTGGAAAGTTTGGTCATTATGCTACTGACCGTACTGTTCCCAAGAATGAAAGTGATGAAGATAAACAGGATTCTAAGAGCAAGGATTCTGAAAAGCACAAGCATCACAGGAAGAACAAAGATGAGCACAACAATCAAGGAAAGAGGTATTCTCACAAGCACAAGAAGAGTTTCTACCTAGACAAAGCAAGTAAGTGTTCTAGTAGTGATAGTGAAAGTTCTTCAAGTGATGATGAAAATGAGATGTTGTTCATATCAAAAAAGAGGAAGAACCGAAACATAGATTCATTATCATGAAATGTCTTAGATGTGGAAACTTTGGTCACCTTGAGGATGATTGCACAAATAATGATTTGGTTTCTAGTATGTATGAGGATGCTTCAGAAAACTATAAGGAAGATGCATGTATGGTTTTTGAAAAGGGTAGCACCTCTAGTGATAAGAAATCTGAAAAAGGCTTTGATGATTCAAAAAGCAAACAAATAGAGGAAGATATAGAGGAAGGTGAAGTAGATCTTGAAGGTGAACTTATTAGTGCTCTTAGTGCTTTGAAAAAGGAAAGAAAGAAGAATGCTAGACTCAAGGATAAGTTAGATGAATGTTGTATGGAGAGAGATGATCTTATAGAAAGTCTTGACTTCTCTATAGCTAAGACACAAGAACTCAAGGATGAGTTAGAGTCTAAGGTTCTTGAGTATAGTGAGTTAGAACAGAAAATGGCTTCTTTGAAAGAGGAAACTAAAGAGTACAAGGATAAGCTTTACAGGTTTCAAGATAGCTCCAAAAAGGTTAAGTCACTCATCAAAGGTCAAAGAAAGACAACAGATAAAACAGGCCTTGGTTTTGTTAAGCCACACAAGGAACAAGTTGGAGAGTCTAGTAAGAGACTCCAAAAGGAAGAGAGTTCTGATGAGGAAAGTATTTCAGAAAAGGAGTCCTTGAATGATAGATGCACAGAAATAGAAAACAGAATTCAGAATGAGAAGAAGAAGTATTCAGGACCCAAGAGGTCAAATAAAGGAAAGTTTCAAGGCAGATGTTTTGCTTGTCATAGGTTTGGTCACATGGCTTCACATTGCATGGCTCAAGTGAAGAAGGTAAATGACAGTTTTAGAAGTGCTAGTTACTTTCAAGGGTATTGCTACTCTTGTAAATAGTTTGGGCACAAGGCAGTCTATTGCAAGGTAAATAACAGGAACAGGTTTGATCAAAATAGGTTTGGTCAGAACAGGTTTGGTCAGAACAGGTTTGGCTAGAACAGGTTTGGTCAAAACAGGTTTGGTCAGAACAGGTGGATTCAAAGATCAGGTTTACCTCAGAGAAACAACATCGTCAAGTGTTTCAAGTGCAACAATGAAGGTCACATAATCAGACAATGTAGAGCTGAAATTCTAGAATACAGGAACAGGAACAATGGCATGATCAGGTCCAAGGATCAAGGCATGGACAAGAACAGGGATGAGAACAAGAACAAGAACAAGTGACAAGAACAGGAATATGGACAAAGAGTTCAAGAGAAGGCCCGACAAGGAAGTTATAGACGCTGATGATGATCGGTGCCTAATGGGAGTTTTACTCCCACCCCAGAATTAATCACCTCATCAGGAGGTGGGGGAGGGACTAAGCTAAGAGGCTCATTCTTAGTCCCGAGCCCCAAAGGTGACCCTTTGCCATTGATGACAAAGGGGGAGAGATATGAGTAAGGGGGAGAGCTTCAAAGTGAAGAGGAGAGCTTCAAGTCATGGGGAGCAAAACTTCAAAGGAAGATTCTCGGTTGTGGGCACAGTTGGTCGCTTGTTAGCACAGTTGGTTTCAGTTTTGGCTCTTGAGAAGTGTTTTCGATAAAGGTTTGCCATCAATGACAAAGGGGGAGATTGTTGGCAATTTTGGGTACTTTGGGTACATTGCCTTTGCTCAAGTGTATAAGTTGTCATTGATGTCAAGAAGCTCTTGAAGGAATTTGATTTGATGTCAAATAATTTGTTTTGATGAAGGTTACGGCATGACAGCTTCAAAGGTCTTTTGTAAACCCCAAGTTGGCAGGTTTAAAGATTACAGGTGGATGCATTAGTTTAATGCATTTGGGTCCAGGAGGAAGTATTTATTTAAATAATTAAAAACCTTGTTAAGGTTCCCTTTAATTATTTTTAAATAAATATTAAATTATTGTTTGCAATGGGTTCTCCTAACCCATGGCGCAATGTTACTATGGGTATGTTTTAAGATTGTGGGCGCTAGCCAAGACCTCCGTCGACGTGTTAAACTCCTCGCCGACGTCAAGAGCTTATGGTAAAAATGCATATAAATCTCCCTCGATGAAAATCAAGAATTATCCCATCCGCATTTTGAAAAGAGTTGCTCGCTGTGAATTCGTGATCTGCTGTTTGATTTCGTGATCCGCTGTTCGGATTTCTTCTCCGATTGTGTCTTCGCCATTTTCGTAAACCCGTCGTTCGATTGTGTCTTCGTCGTTTTTGTAACCTTGTTCGACTGTGTCTTCGCCGTTTTCGTGAATCCGCTGTTCATTTTTTTGTACTCGTCGTTTGTCGTAAATCCGTCGTAAGGTTTTCGTCTTCGTGTTCGCGTCAGAAGAAAGGGAGGCACTATTGTTTTATTTAATCCCTGGCATAGAAGGAACAAGGCTAACAGCGTGAGGTTTAAACCTCATCGGGTGCCTTTGGCGCACCGGTAGCGGCTAGGCTATTGGCGCGCTACCCGAACGGGAGGTTCCGCGTTCGAATAACGCGAAAGGGTTTTTCATCGTGAAGTGGACGCAACGGGTGGTGTTAGAATTCATGCGCAATTTCTCCATAGCACGATTTTTGATGTTGGCCAAGGTATTTTCGAAATTAATTTTTGCTAAGTGTATTTTGCGGATGGAGGAAGTTTATTAGAGGGCAAAACAACTTAGGAGTTATAAGGAGTTTAAAGCTTGTTTTATTTTTGATAAAAGATTCTTTTGAAGGTGTTGTTTGAAATATCTTATTGCATTCTTATGAGAGATAAATTTTATTTTTGATAAGACTATAAGGGAGAAATAAGGTGTATAAGGGATAAATTTTTCTTGTAATGTTGAGAGTGCTTTTGGTTGATTATGGAAATGAAAGCATGATGTTTTAAGGTTAAAATTGCTTCTTGTGTGAAGTTGTGAAACCTTAAGTGGGCAGCTTTGAGATTGACATTTGCTTTCATTAAATTGGTAATAATCAAGCTATTCTTTACTTGGTTAAAGTGTTGGGCTTACTCCTTTGTTGATGATTTGAAAAGTTGTTTTGTGCTATTGTGATTTGAGTTGGTGGATGCTTTTTGTTCAAACAATATTGGAGAGAAAAGGAGTTCTACTTGTTTCCTTTTCTAATGTTGATTGTGAAATGCTTCAAGGTTGTGTTTTGAGCTGAATGGTGTTGATTGAACCTTGTTTGATGAGCATTGTTGTTGAAGCCCTAATTGATGGTGAAAAGAACATGAGTATCATTGTTATGTGATTCTTTGCATAGTTGGCAATTGTTGGGGTTTCATGTTCTTGAAAGAAAGCATTCTATCCTATCCATTTCAGATATTGAGTTGAGTTTTCAGATTTGAGATTGAGTTTGAGCTGAGTTGATTTGAGTTGAGTTTTGAGATTGGGAGTTGAGTATAGAACATATTGAGTCTCTAACAATTCTCTTTATGCTTCTATGAGTTTGACAAATCACATTGGGTCTCTAACAATTCACCTTGTGATTTCCTACTAAGAAAGTTTTTTTTCTTGGTGAGCTTGCTGAGTTTTGGACAGGTTCTGGTGGGGACTTGTGAGCAGTCTTGGACAGGTTCCGGTGGGGACTTGTGAGCAGTTTTGGATAGGTTCCGGTGGGGACTTGTGAGCAGATTTGGACAGGTCCTAGCAGAGGACTTGTGAGCTGAGTTTGATAGTTCTATCAGAGAACTTGAGGATAGAGGTGCACTGGTTCTTTGAGAAGAACCTGAGGACAGATTTGGCAAGTCTTTGAGAAGGCTTGTGTGCAGAGGATTGATTTGTTCAAGCGTTGGACAGATCTGACAGACAGAGGAAGACTTGTACTAGACCGACTGACTGTGTTTGGTACAGGTTGTTGAGCTGCTGTGGACGTGATCATAGAAGGCAGAGGTCTCTTAGGCTAAGCATTGAGGACAGGAGGTCTTCGGTGGAAAGGAGTTCCACGTTCTGGCAAGAGGTAGAGGCAGTTGATCTTCTGAGGGATCATTTCCAGAGCAGAGGGGAAGGTATCTCCTTTGAGCGAGAGGCTCATAAATTCTGATTAGGGGAAGGTATCTCCTTTGGGCCGAGGCTCATAAACATTGTAATTGGGAAGGATTCCCAAAGAACTTTGAGATAACTTTTAGAGAAAAGTTTTGTGGACGTAGCCCAACCATTTTGGGTGAACCACGTTAAAATTGGTGTCACTTTGTGGATGATATTGTGCATTGCTTTGATATTGCTTTGGGTATATTGCTTTACTGTTTTGAAGTATAAATAAAAAAATAAAAAGAGGTCTTATACTGTTCACCCCCCCTCTCAGTATAAGCTTGTGTTCTTCAACTAGTTTATGGTGCTGAAGCTATATTATCTTCTAAGCTCGAAATACCCTCCTTATGAATCACATTACACGAATTCACAGATGATGACACCGCTAGACAAGCACGTCTTGACCAATTGACACTTATTGATGAAAAACGCATCAATTCTCTAGAGAATTTGCAAGTATATCAAGACAAAATCAAATGTGCTTACAACACAAAAGTCCATCCTCACAAATTTCAGGTAGGGGACCTAGTGCTCAGAGAAAATCAACAAAATACCAATGCGTTGCCACACTTGAGAGATAAATTTGTGGCTAATTGGTTAGGCCCATATATTGTAAAACATAAGTTGGGACCAGGAACGTATAGACTTGTCAACTTAGAAGGAAATTTGGAGCCAGAGCCATTGAAAATAATGCACCTAAAGGCATTTTATGCATAAATTGACTCACAACATATGAATATATGTATATACGTGGATTAAAAAAAAAGGATTTGCATAGATTTTACATTGTATATAAAAAACATTTAATTTTAGATTGGCATTTTCACATTGCATTCACATGTCATATAGATAATATTCATATCATAAAATTTTAAGTTTGCACATTAAATTCGCAAATCACATAGATTTCAATGAATTTTCATTGCAATAAACATATCATCGCAATTAGCTGCATTAAAAAAAAAAATGAAATATATATATGCATGCATCCTATCCCATGTTCAGTGATCTTTTGTAGTGGTGATGATATGACCAAATAAAAACAAGTTCCAAGAATTGGGGGTACGATCAAATTTTCATCCAATTCAAAAGACACTACACCCAAAAACATTTTCCATAGGTCATAAAATAAAATTTTCACTCACTCAACCATTTCTAGTGTAAAGCAAACTTTCATAAAATGTTCAATTTTCTTTAGGACCAAAGCACTTTTCTCACATTAAGAAAGTCTTGAGAAATGTCGATTGATCCTAAAACAATATTGCACCAACATACTTATCCACATCTTAAAAACATTCTGAGTCAAATAGAAACAACACCATACTAGGGTAACAAATTGAAGTGAAGAGGGTATTCCTTGCTTGTACCATCATGCACATAGTCCAAAAATAAAAAATAGTGGTTTTCACCACTAACACAGTTGCTTCTAAATACAATATAGAGTAGTAAGGATAGGGTACAATTCTTATCACACTTCGGTTGAGAATTCAATTCCCCAAAGCTCTAAATCTTTCATCACACACCACATATCCCTAAAGCTACAAGGATTGTTCTACATTTCTCTTAGAAAGTTATGTAGTCATCCCAAAGGCCTAAATATCAGATCATTGGACTATGGAGTGAATCTCCATCGGGGCCATAGATGCTTGACTAGTAGTGGAGTAAGCTCATGCAAGGCAACATGTCTCTCCTCCAAAAGGGAGACCTCTGGACGCACATACGGGTAAGCTAGCTTTGTGGTAATCCCATAATAGGTTACATCCAATTTTATCATAATGGGTTAATGAATTTCACATATACATACACTGGTTCTTGATTGCTTAGAGTCATTTTCATGCTTAAGATTTGGTAAATTAACTACATTTGCACACACATTGGTCCTAAAGAAAGTTAGACAACGATCGCTAAGTTTGTTGACATCACTAGGCTGTTTGAGTCTTTGAAAATCTTCCACTGTTAAAGATCAAAAAGCATACCGTAATCCATATCGAAGTACATATACTCTTCCACAATCACATGCATATCGCTATCATTCAACAATCGCAAAAATCATCAAGTTGGATACCCCCAATTGCAACAATGAAAAAGTAATAGGTCAATGATATTCTGAGCGATCAAAATATTACCTGAACACCATGCATTCCATCATATAGTTTACATAAACAAATAATTAACTGCATATTCCATGTTAATTTGCATCAATTTTTGACACAATAAGCGCATACTCATCAAAGGGAAACGATAAATCACAATAAAACAAACACATGTTATTTTAAATTGTATTTACACCAATAAACAATAACAACACTTTCTAAGGAAACATAAATAAAATATCATTAATACAAGATATAACACAAATATAAAAGCCATGTATATATATAAATATGGAGGTCTCACAGTACAAAATTCCCACAGGCTATATACATTAGAGCATTAAGACTCACAGTAAAATAGAATATCGCAAAATATAAAAAAAACTACATGACACACTAGCTAGTGCCAGTAGGATCACTCTAAGAACCCTGGGCTGATGAAGCAGCATGTGAGCTAGTCCGTTGGTGACTCTTGTGGTTCGTCTTTATCACTCGACTGGTAGTAGCCACTGACGACGAAGGATGAATAGGAAACAAGATCTGTCGCTCATACAAAATATTCTCTAGAATCTTAATATAAGTAGTCTGCTTACGTAGGGTCCTCAAAGCTGAAATCTAACAAGCAACCCTTTGAGATATCTTCGCTCATAGAGTAACAATAGTAGCTACAGTATCACCTCCACCAAAACATGACTGTAAGCAATTAAGCTCACCCTCAAGTCAAGAAACCTCATCCCCAAGCCTAGAAATCTCTACATCCTTAGTAGCGATAGCATTGCTACTAGGTCCACCCCACATTCCATCCACCTCAACCTATAAGCGAGCCACCTCTCTCTGACATAAGGCCAACTCGCCCTTTAGGCCAGCCACCTCCAACTCCATACTATCATGCTCAGCCTAGAGAATACCCAACTTCTCCTCTATCCATTGACGAGGGGCATCTCCCTCACCATCTCCACCACCACCAACCTCCTCTGGCTACTGCACATTAGTAGCCATCCCATCATCGACAACCTCCTCGGGTTGCTACACATCGACGACCACCTCAGTTTGGGAAGAAATTCCTTGTCGATGCTTCGCTAACCAAGGGACCCAACATGAAATATATGCCTCATCACCACTCCCCTCATAATCAACAACTACACTCGACGTCCAAAGAGGCTAAGAGGTAAACCATGCATCATACTCGGGAGTGGTACCCACATCATCCAAGTCAAGAACCTCAAGGTCTGACTCATCAGTAGGGTCATCAACTCTCCAAAATTTAGGAGTAATAGGCAACCCCAGCTTGCCTCCCCATCGTCTATAGATCACAGGCGCATCAGGCACATCTTGGACCACACCAAACTAACACTGCACCCGACTAAACTAAACTAAAAAAGTTCGCTCTCCCTAAGATGGGCACCAACAACCCATCGACCTCACCTGATGTGGCGTAACTCTACCGCATCCATCACCCAATCCATGCACCTCCAAGGGTGCCAAATCATAAAATATCTACTAAGAGTGCTTATAATATCTTTGTACTCTGATGCCCCAACCACTAGATGACTCAGCTCCTCACTAAGAAGCCACCTGTAAGCGCGAGGAGAAGTGGCATCACAGGCACAAGGAAGGCCAACCGGTCATCCAACAATGATGTGCTCCCAAGACCAAATTTGGAATACCAAACTACAACCTAGGTCCTTTTGCCCCTGCCTCTTCACCTCATACAACTAACTATAAATCTGACATATAATAGAGGGAGCCCATGCCAACCATCGAGGATCAAATATCAATCCCAACACAATAGGTACCTAGTTCCACGGGGTCATCGATTCCATGGAATTGGGTAACATGTTGCTTAATATATACATCAAAAACATAGGAATTGTGCCCAAACTGCCAGTCGTAAATAGATCTAGGTAAGCAATCCCACCCCTGTTGCAGTCTACATCCCACAACTCACCAAATATAGGGAACAAGACCTCCTTCTTGTCGAGGCCAACATGGATAGTAGGACCCTTGACAGGAACATAAAAAATTCGATAAATATTCTCCAGGGTGATAGTGAGCTCCCCTGTAGGGAGCTGAAACATCCCCCTGTCAGGATCCCAGTGGTCAACAAGCGCCGACAACAGATCTTTGTCAGCTCAGACAGTTTCCAACCGCCCACAACCATCAAGACCAATGGTCTCTAAAAAATTCCAATCATCGTCAAAAAGGGCCTTACGCACTTTGCGAATAGTGCAAGGTCATCTATGTTGGACATCAAGTAGCTTAACCTGAAACACAAAAACACATGAAAAATTTTAGATTAATAAAAACTAAAACATCTTGAATAAACAATTACACTCTACATAAAAAAAAATTCACCTACCCCTAGGTGAACAAAAATCAACACACAAAACAAAACACATAAAACGAAGCAACAACAACAAAAAAAAATTCACCTACCCCTAGGTGAACAAAAATAAATAGACAAAACAAAACACACAAAAAGAAGCAACAAAAAAAATCACCTACCCTTAAGTGAACAAAAATCAATAGACAAAGCAAAACACACAAAACGAAGCAAAAAAAAAAATCACCTACTCCTAGGTGAACAAAAATAAATAGAAAAAACAAAACACACAACGCAAAAAAAAATTCACCTACCCTTAGTTACAAATATATAAAAAAACAAAACAAAAAAAGTTTATTACCAGTCCCACTTAGTTACAAATTAAAAAAAAAAAAAAACAACACAAAAGAAAAGTTCATTACCAGCCCCATTTAGTTACAAAAAGAAAAGAAAAAAAAAACAAACAAAAACGAACACGAGCAATTAAACTAAGGGACAAAGCCACCAACTTGCGCATAGCGAACGTCGCCTTCCCCTCGAGCTGAGCCACCACCACCAACACCAACATCACCACCACCATCGCTTCCCTCACCAACCTCCATCTCACTCATCACTCTAACAAATTGCAAGATGACAAATGGTAGAATGAGAATGAAAGTGACAACAAGCCTTTAAATAATCGCTTTTTACAAAAAAAAATGCACACACGCATTTTGCACGGTGCGTGGAAACGCATACCCGTAGTTTGTGATGAAAAACCATAGACCCACGGGTAGCGCAATAAACTGCAACCCTGCGGTTACCAAAAAGTAAAACCGCGCTTGCGCGGTTCCAAAAAAAAAATCGTAAACCCAAATGAGTGCCTTGCAGTCTTAAGTGACACTTGTCCACACAAAACAACCCAAGGTTAAAATTGACGCCCACTCCATGAGGTTACAAAACATGGTAAAGTTATGATCAATTTGCATTAAGGAATTGCTAACAGTCACTGGGACAGGCACCTAGGATGATTGGTTCCTTCATTTCACAATCATGCATGTCAATCAAATCAAACGGACAATTTGAATGAAAAAGTCCACCCAAAACTTGGGGTAACTCATTTGCATAAACAACAATTAACAATTATAAAACACCTTTCATCAATTGGCTCTTGGGCTTCACTCTTTACCCATTTACCAATTGAGGGGGTAAAAAAAAAAAATATATATATATATTCATTCTGCCACACCAAGAAGAAATGAGTCCATCCATCCAATAAAGTTAGATGTCATCGGTTTTTGTACTGCATTGTGATTATATACAACATAGTACAAAAAGGTGCAACTATTGACACTAAAATCCAACACCTTCAAAACCACATTTACCACCCCACCATCAAATCCTGCATAATAAAATTATATGCCTAATTTCTAACTTAGAGATGTGAAATCCTGCACATTATCCTATTTTTCAGAATTATTAAATCTGGAAAATCACCCTAGGATACCTTGCTTACCCACTGGACATGTGTCCTGACACTTCACCCAAAATTTGTGCCACATATCACCCATTCTTGTCCTCCTATCTTTGCACATGGGACATATTCCCAACACCCATGCCACATCTCATCTAGTTGTGTCTTCCTTGTCCCTCCACATAGGACATGATCCCACATTTCACTCCACTTGCATCCACATCACCCCAGTTAAGTGAGTCACACTAAATGACTCACTATAACTACCCCTTCCACCTGGTAATCCAGATTTACCACTTGGAAAGATTGGTTTGCCACCTCTAATTTCCCTCCAAAATCCCAAGAGGTCTATAAAGGTACCATTATTCCATAAAGAAAAGGGGAGCTGAATGTGCACACCGATAGGCTATCAAAATCGATCTAGACCTAGCGAGAAATTGCGAGCACGAGATTTATTCTGTACCATTGGTTCGAATCTCGAGGTAATATATTATTCATCTGAAACTACCCGTCCATGGTTTTAGAAATGCACATCCGTGGTTTCATAAACACGCGTCCACAGTTTCACAACCACAGGTCTGCGATTTCCATTCCACAACCGCGCCTTCGTGGTTCCATAGTCCCGAGCATGAAACCACACGCACGACCGAGATCAGTAATTTTTTTGTTAGCAAGGCTTTATTTGTTGATGGTTTTCTGTTATCTGCTTTTCATTCACATCAGCTTAGGGTCATGTATAGCATCAAATTTTATTGCTTGATTGTGATAGCTGCTACTAATTCGTTTGTTGATTGAATGTGTGTAGGTAACAGGTTCATTGAGAAGCTGCTGAAGCTAAAGTTGTCCTCACATTAAATACCAAAGCCCACTTACCCTTTGAAGCTATAATAGAGTAACGAAGAACGTTGTATATTGTTGAAGAGTTGGAAGATCTCAACTCTCCTATTAAAGCATTGTATCTCAGAAAGAGAAAGAAGCATTATAGCATTACCCCCAAAATTATTGTAAAATTGTATCAATATTAATATAAAGGATCATTTTGGCAATCTTATCTCTTTCTTGTGTTTATCTTATTCATGTTTAGTTATTTTTCTACAAAAAGGAATGGGTGCAGATGATTATCGAAAACTATGCAGAGTAAGAAGTGCAGAGTAACAGTCGAGTTAGTAGAATATAATGCAAAGTCTAAATGAAGACTGCTAGAAACGTCTCGCAGAGTAACGTAGACTTGGCATACCATAAACTGAAAAACATATCAATACACAATGGCAATGACATGAGCACCGGGTATGCATTTAGATTTGCATTGGACACAGGTAAATTTGGTATGACAATGAATTACGTGGGCGTTTGCATCGAGAGATTGAGATGAAATCGAATTCTACAGCAAGTGTGTATTGTCATTAAAATATCCTTTGCCTCAGGATAGGAGTGGTCGATTAGTTTTTATGGAATGTAAACAAGGGTCGTAACGTTATCTGAAGCTATAGTGTCGACGTAAGTGACAATCAACAACCAAAATAGAAAAAAACAAAGAGATGTAGTGTGTACACAGGCAGAACCATGGGTTGATGGGATAGGCTATAGACATGGAAGCTTCTATAATCGGTGGTAGGATTTTTGATCGTTAAGTAGACAAAATGGGTATACGACGCTACGGTTTGGACAAACATGGATTTTCATGGGGTGGCCATGGATAAAACGAGCAACAGAGAAGATATCGTTGATAGGAAACGTCAACTAGGAAGATTTCCATGTCAAAAAAGACGTAGCAAACGGGAACATGTATGGCCACATAGCAGTGCATGGACTTGGTAGTTGATAACACCGAGGATAAGCAGCAACGACGACGAACAGTGGGACCCTCCCCATTAATGCAACGAACGACATGTAATAGCAAATCCATGGCAAAGATGGTAAACAAAAGACGCAGAACAGTAGGGTTTTCTGCAGGGGCAACTCAACGTGTAGCATGGCAGCCATGAACCTTGTGGACTGACGAGTTGTAGGGTTTGAAATGCAATAAGATCCGCGAGGATTCCAGGTAGCTGTTCTAGGAGGTGGCCAGAGGATATTGTCAAAAGAGTGAAGTGGCCATTACTGGCTCGTTGTTTGAAACCAAGCTGCATAAGGACAAGGGCGTTACCGACAGGAATGTTGTCGTTAACAGAAAAAAATGAAGAATAGCATTGAAAAATATGTTGGAGGTTCATTTTGCACCATGGTCATGAAAATGGAATTATGTGAAGACGTGGCCAAAAGGGAATAAAAGGGGTCCCACATGGATGGAAGGTGATATGAAATCAAATCAAAATAATGTAAAGATTATAGCCCCCTTATTGAAAAAGCAATACTCATAGGCGTTCCATTCCATGGAAATATTTTAAACCAAATATTAAAGTGAGTTTGAACATTTTAATATAACTTTACGTTATGTTATAGAAAAGACAACAGAAGACCATGTTGGAAATGTGTTCATCATAAACACTTGGAAACCCTAGAAATGAAGCGAAGGTTCATGAAACGAAAAAACCAAACAACTGCACAGATGAAGAAATGAAAAGAAGAAAGCCAAACGCTTGAAACCCAAACACAAAGAATGAATAGTCAGGGAAGAAAGGAAGAGTTTTTGAAAACATTAAATATGCCATCCAAAAAGAGAGCAGGGGTTGGAAACTAGTTTAAAAAAAAGAGAGATTTGAAGGCAAGGGCTATACTGGACCTATTTTGGGCTGTTTTTCCTTCCACTTGGACTGGTTTTGGGGGAAAACCAGAAATTTTGTTATTGTAAAATGAAACATTTTTAATGCAAAAATTTTCAGAAATTTGCATCTTATGGGCAAGAAAGGAGGAGATTTTTTCTGCATGCTATATTTAATCATTTATCTTTCCCTTTCAAATTTCATACTTATAGATGAGGTTTATCCATGTTTTATTGGTTACTTCAGGCGAATGTTTTAAATCTGAAACTTATTTTTGTACCCTAGGAGGTAGCACCTAACTTGTTTTGATTGTGCAAAATGTAGGTCTAATAGGCTAGGTTGCATGCATGGAATACCTCACATCTTTGGTTTTATCGGAATAGGATGGCATCATACTGATTTTAGTTTATTTTGCATTTTTAGCTTTCATTTTTAGTTTTTAGATTTTGTTTTATTTTCTAACTTTTTTAATTTTTAATTTTTTTAAATTTTCAGACATTAAAATAAAAAGTGAAAAACTTTCAAAATCCAAAAATAATTACATGGTTGTGTAGAGTATACTTCATACTTCCATTATGCATTTAGATGTTTTTACTTTGGAGTCATTTCGTATTTTTAAAAATTATCTGAAGTTGCTATTTTTATTGCATATTTTAAAATTTCAAAATTTTCATTTTTGGGCCAAATTTAAAATTTTCAGCTTTATATCTCATTCATGAGCCTATGATGATATTTCCCTCATGAAAACTGCAATTTCATTGAAGGGGTTATGTTTTATGGCATTTCATGAATTACCATTTTGGGGTCCTAAGTTGTCTTCTCTTTATAAAAATTTTGATTTTATGAAAGAGGGGTAATTTCTGCACTACATTGAAGATCATTATTTCAAAGCACTAAATTATTCATCTTTATGAAAATTTGATTTCATTTAAGAGGGATAAGTTGAAGTGACATTTTAAAGCCCTTATTTTAAGGCCATAAATTATTGCCTCTTTGTGAAAATCAATTTCACCAAAGAGGCATAGTTTATTAATCACTTTGAAAGCTATCTTTATCATCATGATAATAAGCCATATTCAAAGAGCCTATTCATCATGTCAGATTTACATTCATAGATAGATTTAATCTTATGTTTCATGCTTTAAAGTAGGATTTAATGCAAGATAGAACTTGATTAAAATCCACTTAATAAGGGAAGATAAAATCTACCTTAAAATCCTCAAGATAAAAGGAATTAAGGCACTACATCATGGTCATATGAGGGCCAATTCACATCTATTTTTATTTTGGTTTCATGAACAATCATTAAAATAACATGGTAAAATAAACCAACACATGCCCCTTGTTTATAGTTACTTGCAATCACTAAGGTGTTCCAAGCATTTAAATTGATACATCTTTATTTGACATTATTAATACACATATGCAAATGCTAATATAATGGAGACCTTGGAGAGGTTGTTTTATTTAACTTATTTGCAAGAGGGGATTTTGGAAACAAATCCTAAGGGAGAGTGCATTTTCACGATTGGGTGAAATTACCACTCAACATTTTGATGCTATAAGGAGGGTCCAAATTGGTTTACTTTATTTTATTTATGCTAGGCAAGTCATGAATTGTTATTCATTGATCTAACAATTTTAAATTGTTCATACAGGAATAATGTGATGGAATAATGTGATGTTGAATGTTTTGAATTGCTAAATATTTTAAGTTCATTTGATTAACATCTTTGGTTTCCTTTAGCACTCACACTTTGGGAGCTAGCAGGATTGGAATTGATTTATTTTATTGCTATTTAGATGCTAAATGGTTCATGTAACTTGAAAGATTTATTTACAAAACATTGGTCTTTACTAACGAGGTTTTGTTTCCATATGATTACTTTCATTGATTCTAACATTCTCTATTTTTGATGATGCATTAATGCTAACATATTGTAAATTTGAGAATTTTCTTCAATTTCATGATTTAATGGATCCATATCTCTTGGTTGATGCTAACATGATGATTCATATGTTATATATTTGAGATTGGTTAGTCATTTTATGCTTATTTGTAAGATATCTCTATTTGACTAACAAATTGGTTTTGAAGTTATCCTTTGAGTTTCACTAATGGCATCGGTTTTTCTAACTAGGGAATAAATTTCATTGTGGATAGTTGGCTATTATCATCAATTGGATAGGCCTACTCATCAAATTCCTCAAGGGGTAGAAAATCATTTACCTATGTTTAAGCATGATGTGACCTCGGCCAAAGAACATATTCAAAGATACAAGGATACCTTAAGGAAATTACAAATATGGAAAGGAGATGTTCCTTGTAGATTATTTTCATACACTTTGGATGAAGTTGCATATGAGTGGTACATACACCTACCTATCGATTCCATTACTCCTTGGGCCCAAATAAAAAGCGACATTTACTAGCCATTTTGGAAGACAAGTTGACTCTGTTCGGATGTTAAATCAATTTGTCTCTCTAGTGAACCTAATGAGTCCATGAGTGAATTCAATGATAGGTTTCATAATTTGTACACCGAGGTAGTACCCCATTTCTTCATTTTAGAAGAGAGAGCTATTGAAATATACATGGGAGCTACATAACCCGTAGTGGCTATATTCTTAAGGAAAAATCTTGATGACCCATCTTTGCATAGAATCTATGAGGCCACAAGAGAATTAGAACAATGGGCCATTTCAAAAAGAGAAAAGGTGGACCAACCATCATTTCTTAACCCTAGGGTGAATAATCAATGGGATAAAGTTGAAGCTCCAAATACAACAACCACCTTAGATTCCATCCAATAATATGTGTAAGTCTCAAAGCCAAGATCCATTAATGAGGGTTGGGATGAACAAATCCATCAGGATATGAGTTGGTCATGTTTACACATAAAGTATTTGGACTACTATTGGGAGAAAGATACAAGAGTTGATCCTATTGAACAAACCCTTGATTCAATAAAGGTGTTTGAGACTCAATTTGAGAAATCAATAGATGAATCGGAAGATATAATAAAATCTCATCACTTGTTTTTGGAAGATAATCATTACAAAGATCAAGAAAGCCAACATGAGTCAAGTGGAGATGAGTTGAAGATGAGTGAGTCAAAGTTTTGGTTTATAGGTGAGGATTGGCATGATCCCACTTTAGAAGCCCCAAAGCCATCAAAGGTGGTTGAAAGTAATGTTGAAATAAAATCAATGAATGAATTCAAAGAAATAACAAAATTTCATCACTTTTTTTTGGAAGATCCTTTGGATGATATTGTTGAAATCGATGGCCAAGAAAACCCACACCTTCCAAATTGTGATAAAATTGAATCATGGGTTACCAATTTGGATTATGATAGCCTTACCAATTTGAATACAAGAAATAACCCACTTTTGGAATTGATTGAACCATCTAAGGAAGGTGAAGGTGAGTTTGAGGATCAACCCATTGATGAATTTGAAGAATGTGAAGGTATAATTGAGCATCACACCCCAATTTTGGAAGATAATCATTGTTGGTGGAATAAATGGGAGAACTTTGTCACTCTTTCTAATGAAGTAATCACTTCACATGATATGCAGGACAAGTTGCAAAGGCTAGTTCTACAACTCAAATAAAACATCTCTCAACTACAAGAATAAAAGCCTCAAGATGCATATCTAGATGATACTCCAAATCATCCTTGTGAGACAAAGGTTGAAGATACTAAAGGTGACATTCTTTTGGACAATGAAGTGATTCTAGAGTGGAATGGTTTTGGAAATTGTGATGAATCAGGATCTTCCATAGAGTTGGATGAGGAAATTAAATTTGATGATCAAAACCTTCAACATCCTCAAGATGATGATAAAGAAAAATTTGAAGAAGAATTTATTGAATATTTTGAGGAAGAAATAGTATGGATGGTTAACAAGAAATGGGAAGAATATGCTCACTCCAAACCTTCTAATGAAACTTTTGTGTCAATTGATATGTAGGATAATGTAGTTGCTTCCTCACATGAGGATATTACAATTCATGTACAATTTGAAAGAGTTTTGAAAGAGGGATTCGAATCTCATCAAGCATTGGAAAGGGATAAGGATTCTAAAACCATGGATAAAGAAGGTGAATAATTTGAGGGAAAAGAAATTGAAAATTTTGATTCACTTATTGGTTCTAAAATGTCTATGTCATGTCAAAATGAGGAAATTTTAGAACCCGAGTGGTTTGGGTTTGATATCACCGATGAGCCAATTGAAAATTTCACGTTATCTAAAACAACCCAAGTGATTGATCATGGAGATGTGTTAGTTGACCCATCCCTAGATAGACAAGACCTATGGTTTGAAAAGGATGGATGTGTTTTTAATTGGGTGCCTAATTTTGGTGTCTTTGATAAACAAGTCATGGACAAAGAAGAAGTGCTACACGATAATAATGGTGAATATCATGAGAAAAAGAGGAAGTTTCAAATCCTCTCCAAGTAATGGTAAATGGAAATGTGCTAAAGGTAAAATCTCACCCTTTGTGTTCTAGCATTCAAACTTCAGGTGATGGTTTACCTGATTGCTGGTTAGATTCAAATATTGTCAATGATGAAATGCCATTTGTGGTTGATAAAGAATTTTATTTAATTATTCCTCACACCACTAATGATATTTTCTTCATTGAATAAAAAAAAATTAATATGCTTGAAATGTTAAATCAAGTTCATAATCAATTAGTAACAGAATCTAGGATAAAAACTTATGATGATGCTCATTTAATAGATATCCTAGGTGCTTGCAAACGGTTACATGAATTTGATTGGCCTAAATATTTGAAAAAATATTAGGTTTTAAAATTTGTAGAAATATGTTCCTATTTTCAAGATCTCATATCTAAAAATGAAATCTTATTTCTACACCATGAATCGAAGTGTAAAATGGGTATCTTAAAGAATAGACAAGAAATAATTGAAGATCAATTATTGTCTAATCAATTTGAGAACTTGAAACTCCACCATAGGATTATTAATGGAACTAAATCAAATTGGTATGGTGAGAGGGGCAAGTTGAAGTTTGTTGCTTTGTTTGGTCTAATCTTGTTTTTGTTGGGTTCCTACAAAACTTGGCATGCGTATCATGTTATATGTCTTTTGAAGTGTTCTAATCATGTTTGGGATCCAGGGAAGTGATAGGTCAAACTTTGCACCATCTTGTACCATATTGTACATTTGTATATAAATCTTGGTTTTTTAGTTTTTATTTGTGTGTTTTGTATTCATTCGCTTCCAAGATTTCATTGATTTCTAGAGTTGTAGAGTGTGTTCCAAATGCTTTGGGTATGGATTTTGTTTTGATGTTGGCAAGTTTGATTTGCATGTTTTGTATTCATTCGCTTCCAAGTTTTGGTTGTTTTATAGTGCTTTAGAGTGAGATGTTAGCTTATATCCTTAGGAATGTTTACTAAGATAAGGAGAATATGAAACATTGGAATTGTATTGCAGAAGGCTCCACGAGTACTACAAACACATTTAAGAATATCATTTGAAACTTGGGATATGTGAAGTTGTCAATTTTGCAAATTAGAGTGAAATATTTTGTATATTCCATCTGCATTTCAAAGAAACAATGCATTCATCTATTTCATGGTACATTTCACATTGCATAAACATTGCATCTCACTTGCATCTACATTTCAAAGGCAATCACCAAAAAACATGTCAAATTCTCTTAGGATCATTGCACAATATACACTAAGAAGATCTTGAGATTGGGAACTGATGCCAAAACTTTCTTGAACCAAACACAATTTTCACATGTTAAAAGCATCTTGGGTAAAATGGCCAAAACCATCCTTGGGAGAAAATATGAGGTGAAAAGAGTCATTCTTGTCGGTCCTATCATGCAACATAGTCCATAAAATAGTGGTTTTCACCACTTCCACAATATTTGAAACTCAAAATCATAGTAGTAAGGATAGGGTCAAATTCTCATCATACTTAGGTTGAGAATCCGATTCCCCAAAGCTCTAAGTTTGCTTCCATCACACCACTGACCATTGGGTTGTAAGGATCATCCTACATATCCCCTTAGAAGGATGAGTAGTCATCCCCAAGATTCAATAAATCAAAAGCCAAATCATGGACTATGAGACTAACCTCCACCGGGGCTATAGATGCTTGATTGACAGTGGAGTATGCTCATTAGTGGTGACATGTCTCATTTAAAAGCGAGATCTTTGACCACTCAACCAACAGGATAGCCTTGTGGTTTCATCCATAACAGGTTTAATCATTTTGATCAAGATGAGGTAATAAAATTAGATCAGAGTAGTAAGGATAGGGTTAAATTATCATCATACTTAGGTTGAGAATCCGATTCCCCAAAGCTCTAAGTACACTTGCACACACTGGTTCGGGATGGTAGCGGTTCATAACTAAGCTCTTGATCTAGTAAATGAATTCACTGCACACACATTTGGTCCTAAGAGGGTTAGATAGTTTTAGTGTGTTTGTTCATGGTGCTAGAATGTTTGAATCTCTACAAAATAGGTCGTGCATACATCTGATCATGCAAGAATCATCCATAACATATCATATGCATAAATCATAAATATCTAGGTGAAATTGATGATGAAGTGTTGAATGGTTTCATACGATAAGGATTGAATCACTTTGCACACATTGAGTTGATGCTAAATAATTTTGATGGTTCATGTCTTTTTGGTCTACTTTCATTCTCTGGATACTTGTTGATGCTTGTAATTTTAATTTTTGGGGTTTTGTGTGTTTTTAGGTTGGGTTCTTACCAAAATGCTAGGAGCATTTCCTAGCAGAGTCGCCATTTGTTGTGGCTGCTCCACAACTAGCCCCAAAACATAGGGACCCACCTTAAATTTTGTGTGTTGGAGTATTGTTGTGTTCTCGAAGCGATAATTTTGAGAGTTCCCATATTTGATGTGTGCATTTTCCTTTTCAAGTCTCTTGAGTATTTTTGTTGGTTGATTCTAAGGTTTTGAGTGGAGTCTTCTTTTGAGTTTTAAGGGTTGGTCGTTTTGTCTTTCGCCTCGTTTTTGTTTTGAGTTCCAATGTTCCAAGCATTCGAAAGTGATAAAATCACACTAAATAAGAGAGAAGAAAATAAAAACAAATAAAATAAAAATAAACCTTTATATATACTTATATATAAAAGTTTAGGATCAAAATTTTAAAAATTAAAAAAATCATACATATATATATTTATATGGATATTTATATATAGATATAATATATATATGTAACAAAAAAAAATAAAAATAAAAGCAAAGTCAACTTATAATAAAAGAAAATATACCTATATATCTATGACATTATATTATGTGTATATATATAGGTTCATTAATATTTAAAATGTTGGCAATTTTGGGTACTTTGGGTACATTGCCTTTGCTCAAATGTATAAGTTGTCATTGATGTCAAAAGGCATTTTTGTGTTGATATCAAAAGAGTGTGATGTCAAGAATATCTTGAGAAGCTTCATTATGTTAAAGGGTTTTTATTAAAACCATGGTGACAAGGCTAAAGGTTTTTCTTAAAACCATTTGGACTCATTAAGGGTTTTTATTAAAACCAAGCTTAACTTAATGCAAAGGTCCATGTTTATTATTAATAATTAAATTAACTCAAACCTTTGTCAAAGGTCCAAGTTTAATTTATTATTAATAAAATAATAATTATTATTATTTTAATTATTATTAAAGGGTCTTTCAACCCTTAAGCGACGGAAGAAACAAGAATTCTTTCGTCGATTTGTTGCCATCGTTGGAGGAGCGCCGACGTCAAACAATGAAGGAAAAATTGCTATATAAGTTGGCATGTTTTTCAAAAGTGAGTACCTCCGATTAATGTTGATATCTACGATTTGTGGCTACTCTGTTTTAGTTCGATTTGCGCTTGGCATCTACGATTTGCATTTGCACTATTTCGTTCGATTTGTGCTTGGCGTCCGTGATTTGCATTTGCTCTATTTCCTTCGAACAACGCTTGGTGACTTCGAGTTGAGCTTGCTCTATGTTTTTGATCTCCGTTTGACGTCTTTGATATCGTGCTTGTTCTGTGTCTTGGAGACTGTGCTTGGCAAACTCGGATTTGAGCTTGGGCTGCATCCTTACCTTTTGGCTTGACGACAGTGGATTGTTTGCATGCGGCTTGTGGAAGACGTTTACGTTTTCCAGATTCTTGGCGTCAAAGGAAGATAAAAGAGAGGGCAGCGGTGTATTACTTCGTTGGGCACTTGTGACCCAACGGCGGTGGCGTTTAAGTGAAAGCGCTAGACGGCAGAGGTGCCGAGTTCGATTCTCTTCGTTGGGAATTTCCTTTTGGTCGTGGTGTGCAAAGAATGGTGGTTGTGAATGCGCGGGAGGTATAAGGTTAAGGTATCATTTTTTGTTTTGACATTGGTTTATTGATGTTTAATGTTTATGTGGAGTAATAAGGTGTAAAGAGGTTTTACTTTGTATGTTATTGTACTTTGGTGGTTTTTACTAAGTTGGAGAAATAAGGTGTTATATTTGGATCTTTATTATTGTGTATTATTGTATAGTTGCTAACTCTAATTGGTGGCAAATTGAGAGTTAGTGTTGTGACAGATTTTGAGTTCTCCTTCTTCATCAAAGTAAAGGTATGGGCAACTTCTTCCATGTATGTTGTTTATGGTATATTTTCTGAAATTGAGTTTGGAGTGAAAAGGTTGTCTACTAGGTATTTTTGTGTAAATCTTATTTTCTGGATATTGAAGATTGTTTATGCATTAAAGTCATTGATGAATTTTTGGGTGAATGCATAATTCTGGTTGAGTAAGAGGAAGCATTTTTGCACTAGGGTTTATGTTAGTAAGACTTGCTACTTGCATTGAGATGATGAAACCCTAGTTGTTGGTAAAAAGAATATAAGCATCATTGTTATATGAGATATTGCATGGTTGGCAATTGTTGGGTTGTGTTTCATATTCTTAAGAAAAGCATACTACATCTATCTTATTCTTTTGAGATTGAGTTTGAGTTGAGATTGAGTTGAGATTGAGATTGGGAGTTAAGTATAGAACATATTGGGTCTCTAACAATTCTCTTTATGTTTCTATGAGATTTGAGATTGAGATTGGGAGTTAAGTATAGAACATATTGAGTCTCTAACAATTCTCTTTATGCTTCTATGAGGTTTATGAATCACATTGGGTCTCTAACAATTCTCTTTGTGGGTTCATGCTAAGTGAGTTTTTCTTGGTGAGCTTGCTGAGGTTTTGGACAGGTTTCAATGGGGACTTGTGAGCAGGTTTTGGACAGTTCGGGGTTGTGGATAGGTTTCGATGGGGACTTGTGAGCAGATTTGGACGAGTGTCCTAGCGAGAGGACTTGTGAGCTGAGTTTTTGAGAGTTCTATCGGAGAACTTGAGGACAGAGGTGCATTGGTTCTTTGAGAAGAACCCGAGGACAGATTTGGCAAGTCTTTGAGAAGGCTTGTGTGCAGAGGATTGATTTGTTCATAGAGTTGGACAGATCTCGACGGACAGAGGAAGACTTGTACTAGACCGACTGATCGTGTTTGGTACAGGTAGCTGAGCTGCTGTGGACGTGATCATAGAAGGCAGAGGTCTCTTAGGCTAAGCATTGAGGACAGGAGGTCTTCGGTGGAAAGGAGTTCCACGTGCTGGCAAGAGGTAGAGGCGGTTGATCTTCCGAGGGATCATTTCCAGAGCAGAGGGGAAGGTATCTCCTTTGAGCGAGAGGCTCATAAATTCAGATTGGGGGAAGGTGTCTCCTTTGGGCCGAGGCTCATAAACATTGTAATTGGGAAGGTTTCCCAAAGAACTTTGAGATAACTTTTAGAGAAAAGTTTTGTGGACGTAGCCCAGGCATTCTGGGTGAACCACGTTAAAATTGGTGTCACTTTGTGGATGATTTTGTGCATTGTTTTGATATTGCTTTGGGTATATTGCTTTACTATTTTGAAGTATAAAGGAAAAAGTAAAAAGAGGTCTTATACTGTTCACCCCCCCTCTCAGTATAAGCTTGTGTTCTTCAATTGGTATCAGAGCGGGTGCCTTCGAAAAGTTTAACAGCTTGAAGGAAAAGCTAGTAAAGAACACAATGGATCATTCAAGTGGCAATGCAGCACCTATTCTTGATGGGTCAGATTTTGGTCTTTGGAGTGCAAGGATGAAGGTTCATCTAATGGCACTTGGGAATGAGGTTTGGGAAGTGATTGAAGATGAGTACACTATTCCTGAACATGGTCTTAATACTAAAGAAGAAAGGCTCCTACATCACAACAATTCAAAAGCAATGAATGCAATCTTGAAAGGCTTATAGAAAGCAAATCTCACCAAAGTGATTCATTGCAAGACAGCTAGTGAAATGTGGAATCAGTTGAAGGTGGTTCATACAGGTGATACAAATGTCAGAAAGGCCAAGTTGAGACACTTCAAAGGTATGTTTGAACAACTCAAGATGAATGATGATGAAAATATTAGTGACTACATGCTTCGTATGGATGAGGTTGTTAACTCCATGAAAGACTTAGGTCTTGAGCTTGCTAAAAATGATGTTTGTGATAAGATTTTAAGATCTCTTCCTAATAGATTTAGTGAAAATATTTCTGCTATTGAGGAAGCTAAAGATTTGGATAAGTTGAAAAAGGATGAGCTCCATAGTATACTTCCAGCATTTGAGTTGAGAACTCAAGTGAAGGGTGATGTCAAGAAGGAGGCAACTTTCAAGGCTACCAAGAAATCCAAAGGTAAACAACTTCAAGAGAGTGATGAGTCTTCTAGTGATGAAGAGGCATATTACAACAAGAAAGGCAAGTTCTCTAGAAAGCACAAAAATATGAAAAATGTAAGATGTTTCAATTGTGGAAAGTTTGGTCATTATGCTACTGACTGTATTGTTGCCAAGGATGAAAGTGATGAAGATAAACAGGACTGTAAGAGCAAGGATTCTGAAAAGCACAAGCATCATAGGAAAAACAAATATGAGCACAACAATCAAGGAAAGAGGTATTCTCACAAACACAAGAAGAGTTTCTACCTAGACAAAGCAATAAGTTTTCTAGTAGTGGTAGTGGAAAGTTTTTCAAGTGATAATGAAAATGAGATGTTGTTCATATCAAAAAAAGAGGAAGAACCAAAACATAGATTCATTATCATGAAATGTCTTAGATGTGGAAATTTTGGTCACCTTGAGGATGATTGCACAAATAATGACTTGGTTTCTAGTATGTATGAGGATGCTTCAGAAAACTATAAGGAAGATGCATGTATGGTTTTTGAAAATGGTAGCACCTCTAGTGATAAGAAATCCGAAAAAGGCTTTGATGATTCTAAAAGCAAACATATAGAGGAAGGTGAAGTAGATCTTAAAGGTGAACTTATTAGTGCTCTTAGTGCTTTGAAAAAGGAAAGAAAGAAGAATGCTAGACTCAAGGATAAGTTGGATGAATGTTGTATGGAGAGAGATGATCTTATAGAAAGTCTTGACTTCTCTATAGCTAAGACACAAGAACTCAAGGATGAGTTAGAGTCTAAGGTTCTTGAGTATAGTGAGTTAGAACAGAAAATGGCTTCTTTGAAAGAGGAAACTAAAGGGTACAAGGATAAGCTTCACAGGTTTCAAGATAGCTCCAAAAAGGTTAAGTCTCTCATCAAAGGTCAAAGAAAGACAAAAGATAAAATAGGCCTTGGTTTTGTTAAGCCTCACAAGGAACAAGTTGGAGAGTCTAGTAAGAGACTCCAAAAGGAAGAGAGTTCTGATGAGGAAAGTATTTCAGATCATGAGTCCTTGAATGATAGATGCACAGAAACAGAAAACAGAATTCAGAATGAGAAGAAGAAGTTTTCAGAGCCTAAGAGGTCAAATAAAGGAAAGTTTCAAGGCAGATGTTTTGCTTGTCACAAGTTTGGTCACATAGCTTCACATTGCATGGCTCAAGTGAAGAAGGTAAATGACAGTTTGAGAGGTGGTAATTTCTTTCAAGGGTATTGCTACTCTTGTCAACAGTTTGGGCACAAGGCGATTTATTGCAAGGCAAATATCAGGAACAGTGTTTGATCAGAAACCAGGTTTGGTCAGAACGAGTTTGGTCAGAATAGGTTTGGTCAAAATAGGTTTGGTCAGAACTGGTGGATTCAAAGAACAGGTATGCCTAAAAGAAATAACATTGTTACTTGTTATAAGTGCAACAATGAAGGTCACACAATCAGACAGTGTAGAGCTGAAATTCCAGAATACAGGAACAGGAACAAGTGGCATGATCGAGTCCAAGGATCAAGGCATGGATAAAAACAGGGATGAGAACAAAAACAAGAACAGTGATAGGAATAGGAATATGGACAAAGAGTTCAAGAGAAGGCCCGACAAGGAAGTTATAGACGTTGATGATGATCAGTGCCTAATGGGAGTTTTACTCCCACCCCAGAATTAATCACCTCATCAGGAGGTGGGGGAGGGACTAAGCTAAGAGGTTAATTCTTAGTCTCGAGCCCCAAAGGTGGCCCTTTGCCATTGATGACAAAGGGGGAGAGATATGAGTAAGGGGGAGAGCTTCAAAGTGAAGAGGAAAGCTTCAAGTCAAGGGGAGCAAAACTTCAAAGGAAGATTCTCGGTTGTTAGCACTGAGTTGGTTTCAGTTTTGGCTCTTGAGAAGTGTTGTCGATAAAGGTTTGCCATCAATGACAAAGGGGGAGATTGTTGGCAATTTTGGGTACTTTGGGTACATTGCCTTTGCTCAAATGTATAAGTTGTCATTGATGTCAAAAGGCATTTTTGTGTTGATATCAAAAGAGTGTGATGTCAAGAATATCTTGAGAAGCTTCATTATGTTAAAGGGTTTTTATTAAAACCATGGTGACAAGGCTAAAGGTTTTTCTTAAAACCATTTGGACTCATTAAGGGTTTTTATTAAAACCAAGCTTAACTTAATGCAAAGGTCCATGTTTATTATTAATAATTAAATTAACTCAAACCTTTGTCAAAGGTCCAAGTTTAATTTATTATTAATAAAATAATAATAATTATTATTTTAATTATTATTAAAGGGTCTTTCAACCCTTAAGCGATGGAAGAAACAAGAATTCTTTCATCGATTTGTTGCCATCGTTGGAGGAGCGCCGACGTCAAACAGTGAAGGAAAAATTGCTATATAAGTTGGCATGTTTTTCAAAAGTGAGTACCTCCGATTAATGTTGATATCTGTGATTTGTGGCTACTCTATTTTAGTTCGATTTGCGCCTGGCATCTACGATTTGCATTTGCACTATTTCGTTCGATTTGCGCTTGGCGTCCGCGATTTGCATTTGCTCTATTTCCTTCGAACAGCGCTTGGTGACTTCGAGTTGAGCTTGCTCTGTGTTTTTGATCTCCGTTTGACGTCTTTGATATCGTGCTTGTTCTGTCTTGGAGACCGTGCTTGGCAAACTCGGATTTGAGCTTGGGCTGCATCCTTACCTTTTGGCTTGACGGCGGTGGATTGTTTGCATGCGGCTTGTGGAAGACGTTTACGTTTTCCAGATTCTTGGCGTCAAAGGAAGATAAAAGAGAGGGCAACGGTGTATTTACTTCGTTGGGCACTTGTGACCCAATGGCGATGGTGTTTAACCGAAAATGCTAGACGGCAGAGGTGCCGAGTTCGATTCTCTTCGTTGGGAATTTCCTTTTGGTCGTGGTGTGCAAAGAATGGTGGCTGTGAATGCACGGGAGGTATAAGGTTAAGGTATCATTTTTTGTTTTGACATTGGTTTATTGATGTTTAATGTTTATGTGGAGTAATAAGGTGTAAAGAGGTTTTACTTTGTATGTTATTGTACTTTGGTGGTTTTTACTAAGTTGGAGAAATAAGGTGTTATATTTGGATCTTTATTATTGTGTATTATTGTATAGTTGCTAACTCTAATTGGTGGCAAATTGAGAGTTAGTGTTGTGACAGATTTTGAGTTCTCCTTCTTCATCAAAGTAAAGGTATGGGCAACTTCTTCCATGTATGTTGTTTATGGTATATTTTCTGAAATTGAGTTTGGAGTGAAAAGGTTGTCTACTAGGTATTTTTGTGTAAATCTTATTTTCTGGATATTGAAGATTGTTTATGCATTAAAGTCATTGATGAATTTTTGGGTGAATGCATAATTTTGGTTGAGTAAGAGGAAGCATTTTTGCACTAGGGTTTATGTTAGTAAGACTTGCTACTTGCATTGAGATGATGAAACCCTAGTTGTTGGTAAAAAGAATATAAGCATCATTGTTATATGAGATATTGCATGGTTGGCAATTGTTGGGTTGTGTTTCATATTCTTAAGAAAAGCATACTACATCTATCTTATTCTTTTGAGATTGAGTTTGAGTTGAGATTGAGTTGAGATTGAGATTGGGAGTTAAGTATAGAACATATTGGGTCTCTAACAATTCTCTTTATGTTTCTATGAGATTTGAGATTGAGATTGGGAGTTAAGTATAGAACATATTGAGTCTCTAACAATTCTCTTTATGCTTCTATGAGGTTTATGAATCACATTGGGTCTCTAACAATTCTCTTTGTGGGTTCATGCTAAGCGAGTTTTTCTTGGTGAGCTTGCTGAGGTTTTGGACAGGTTCCAGTGGGGACTTGTGAGCAGGTTTTGGACAGGTTTCAATGGGGACTTGTGAGCAGATTTGGACAGGTTTCGGTGGGGACTTGTGAGCAGATTTGGACAGGTCCTAGCAGAGGACTTGTGAGCTGAGTTTTTGAGAGTTCTATCAGAGAACTTGAGGACAGAGGTGCATTGGTTCTTTGAGAAGAACCCGAGGACAGATTTGGCAAGTCTTTGAGAAGGCTTGTGTGCAGAGGATTGATTTGTTCATAGAGTTGGACAGATCCGACGGACGAGAGGAAGACTTGTACTAGACCGATCGACTGTGTTTGGTACAGGTAGCTGAGCTACTGTGGACGTGATCATAGAAGGTAGAGGTCTCTTAGGCTAAGCATTGAGGACAGGAGGTCTTCGGTGGAAAGGAGTTCCACGTGCTGGCAAGAGGTAGAGGCAGTTGATCTTCTGAGGGATCATTTCCAGAGCAGAGGGGAAGGTATCTCCTTTGAGGAGAGGCTCATAAATTCAGATTGGGGGAAGGTGTCTCCTTTGGGCCGAGGCTCATAAACATTGTAATTGGGAAGGTTTCCCAAAGAACTTTGAGATAACTTTTAGAGAAAATTTTTGTGGACGTAGCCCAGGCATTCTGGGTGAACCATGTTAAAATTGGTGTCACTTTGTGGATGATTTTGTGCATTGTTTTGATATTGCTTTGGGTATATTGCTTTACTGTTTTGAAGTATAAAGGAAAAATTAAAAAGAGGTCTTATACTGTTCACCCCCCTCTCAGTATAAGCTTGTGTTCTTCATAAAATAATAATAATAATAATAATAATAATAATGGGAGGAGGGCTCTGTAGGTGACTTCCCATGGAAGTCCCGTTCCTTTCTCCTGCATCCCTTCCTTTCCCCTGTCCCAGGTCTTTGATCCTTTTCCAGTTTCCTTGGCAACTTTTTCCATCCTTCACAGAAGGAAGGTTTTGCAGATGATTTTCTTTTGGGGGGAGATCCTTGATCCACTGTTCTGCACCTTTCCTTGCCCTAAGGTGGGAAAATTTATGTCCCATTTTTGTCCCACTGTTCCACCCTTTTCCTTCAGTGTCTGGGTTCTAGGATGTTCAGGTTCAAGTTCTTCCCTGAGAATCTTCTTGGATTTTATTAGGTTGCTTTTGGAAGTATTCTTGACATCTGCTCGTTGAGGATCTTCAGTGGTGAATGGCTGGGTCTGAGGATTTTTTGCTTCTTGAGCAGTTTTGCACAGCTTCCTTTTGGTCAGTGGCAGGACCACGTGCTTGATACTGTGACTCTGCTCTTTGGATTCGAGGTGGTGGGACTTGTAGGATTTCAGTTTCTTTTGTGGATTTGTAGCCTCTAGTATTTTTTTGTTGAATCCTTGTAGGTTCTCCTCCTTGTTTCCTTGAAGCTGCTTTTTTACAGGTATGAGAAATTCTGGCTTCATGAGCAGTTTTGCACAACATCCTTTTGGGCTTGAGGGGTTGCCCATGTGTTCTCTACTATGACTCTGCTCTTTGGGTCTGAAGAGGTAGTTCCTGCGGGTCTTAGTTCTTTAGGCTTTTGGGGGCCTTTGGTTTTATTGTTGCTGATTCCTTAAAGGATTTCCTTTCTCTGACCCTGAAGCTGTTGTTGAAGGTTGTATGGGATATATGAATGTTGTTTTTTAGTTTGTGCTCTAACATATGCAATAATGTATCCTCATGATTCCTTCTTGGTGAATTCCTGTGGCACTTTCTCGTCCTTTCCTTCAGAAGTATTGTTCTGCTGCTGCTGCTTCCTTTGCTGGGTTGGTGTTTTCGAAGACTTCCTTTTCTGCATAAGGACCCTCTGGCCTGGGGTGTTCGTTTTGTTGTTGATCCACTATAGTACCATCTTCAGGCTATTGTTCCATTTTGCTTCTTTTCGGGCTCCCCTGCGTGGGATGCTAGTTTTCTTTAGATCTTTGTTTCCCAAGGGTGGTTTCTGGTTTTCTTGCCCTTGGGATGTTTCAAATTTTAAAACTTTGGCTTTGTTTCCTTTTCCTGCCCATGGGAAAGTTTCAAGTGGATTTTTCATGGTTGGGGCGGTTTGGTGCTTTCTCCCGCCCTTGTTCAACACCTTGTGATTCAAATTTAGGTTTCTGGTGGGCTTTCCCTTCCTGCCCATTTTTCCTTTGGCGCAAAGGAAGACATCTTCCTCTGGTGTAAAGGATTGCGTGTTCCTCTCTTTGTTCCTTTGGGTTGTCCTTGCCTGTCCTTTTGTCCATCCTTGGACAAATTCCTTTTGTTTCATTATGATGTTTTGTGTTGTATTCTAATCCTTTGTAATCAGGTTTTGGGATCCTTGACAAAAACCCACTTTTAATCTACCAAAATAATAATAATAATAATAATAATAATAATAATACCTATGTATTTTATACAAATAAAATTTATCAAAAAATAAATAAATAAATAAAAAATAAAAAATAAAAAATAAAAAAATAGAAAATAAAAAAAATAAAGGCCACATATCTATTATATTATATCATAATATAATATATAGTAATATAATATAATAAATATATAATAATATAACAAATGTTATTATTATTATATATTTATATAATAATAATGATAATTTATTGTCTCCATAGGACAGTGATATGTTGGCTTGTCCCTTTTATTATCGTGTTGAATTTTAATCGAAATATTGGTTGTGGTGCTTGCAGGGTCAACTACATGTGTACAACGATGACTCGTGGGCCTAGGATCTATCAATTTGGATAAATCAGACGTCGGTGAGACGTCAATGTAGGACCAAGATTTACAATGAGACATCACAGGTTCAAATGTCCTCTACGACGGGGGAGTTTTGTAGGAACTCGTCGGTGATCAGTGACCAGGTGATAAATGATAATGAGGGCTTACTCAGACCACAACAATAACGAGACATTAGCAGACTATGTCAGAGTTTGGTTTTGAATCATGGGAGAAGACCTATGAAGATATAATGCAGCTTGTGGCATGACAAGACAGAAGAGATTCCCACGATAACGTGGCTATGTGATTTGGCAACAACAACATCGACGTAGTTGTCATACAGAGTGTAAAGTTGACAATTAACTCGATGTGTTAAAATAGAAATAGATACCCGAAACTAATGGAAAAGGAGAGCCTGAAATAACGTTAAGGAAATTGGTTTTCCATTAAATGTGAGATATGGACGTTGAAATTGAAGATGACAGAATGAGGCGTGAAGCTAAATATTAGCAGTGCAGAATTCTAGATATAGGAGGGACGTGGACGTTATTCACTGTGCCAAAATGGTCGACGCTGGTGGAATAAGGTCCAGTCGGTGGGTTACTCAGAAGCAATTGGTATGATGTGCCAATGTCGAGACAAGTAACGAGAATTTCATAGCGTCGGAGGGCAGTGTGCAGACGCAATATAGGTGAATGGGTGTCCACATAAACCTAGGAGGGACGTGACACGACGTCGATAGGCAGTCACTACAGTGGAAAAGGCAACGACAGCGAGCGAATGAATTGGCATGGCAAAGTATCCAAACGAAGCGTAACAGAGTGATCTCAATGGGAGTGTTTGTGTGAAGGCTAGGCTTTGATGAGGATCACACTTTTAAAGGATACAAACACCCAGCGACTAAAAGGGATGATGGGGCATCAGATAGGATGAATGCATGAAATGAAACCCAACGAGTTCAACAGCATGGACATCGAGATTCAAATGTGTGATAGCAAACAATGACAGATAGATGAGTACAATGGACCACGTAGGATCAATTTCGAATGTGGGTGTTGATGTGGCAGAAGCCACAACTGTGACTGGTCCTCGATGACATCTACGCACAAGTACTGATTAAGTGAATCGCCAGAAGACCCAGTGGATGAACATAGTTTAGTAGGGAACATGCCGAGAACTGTGATTGTTCATGAAGTTTTCGAGTGTGTAGTAAATGTGGATCAGTTCGACAGTGAATCATGGGGAAACAATGCTCGGTTATTCAGAGATACATCGTTGACATACAAGGAATGGGTATATATGATTATCGACAACTATGCAGAGTAAGGATTGCAGAGTAACAATCAAGTTGGTAGAACAGAATATAGAGTCTAAATGAAGACTGCCAGAAACGTCCAACAGAGTAACGTAAACTCAGGACACCATAAACTGAACATCATATCAATACAAAGTGGCAACGACATGAGTGCCAGGTATTCATTTGGATTTGCATTGGATACAGGTAAATTCGGCATGACAACGAATTACGGAGGAGTTTGCGTCGAGAGATTAAGACGAAATCGAATTCTACAGCAAGTGTGTATTGTCATTAAAATATCCTTTACCTCGGGATAGGAGTGGTCGATTAGTTTTGATGAAATGGAAACGAGGGCTGCCGCATTCTCTGAAGCCATGGTGTGAACGTAAGTGACCATCAACAACCAAAATAGCAAAAAAAAAAGAGATGCAGTGTGTACATAGGCGGACCCATGGGTTGACGGGATAGGCTAACGACGTGGAAGCTTCTACAATCGGTCGCAGGATTGTTGACCGTTAAGTAGACAAAATGGGTAGACGATGCTGCAGTTTTGATAGACATGGATTTCTACGGGATGGCCATGGATACAGCGAGCAGCAAAGAAGATATCATCGGTAGGAAACATCAACTAGGCAGATTGCCATGTCAACAAACATGCAACAAACAGGAACGTGTATGGCTACGTAGCAGTGCATGGACTTGGCAGTTGATAACACCGAGGATAAGTAGCAATGCCGACAAACAGTGGGACCCTCCCTATTAATGCAACGAATGATAGGTAACAACAAACCCATGGTGAAGATGGCGAACAGAAGACGCAGAACAACAAGGTTTTTCGTAGGGGTGCCGACAACTCAACGTGTAGCATGGCAGCCATGCACCTTGTGGACTGACGAGTTGCAGGGTTTGAAATGTAGCAAGATCCATGAGGATTCCAGGCAGCTATTCTCGGAGGTGGTCGGAGGATATTATCAAAGGAGTGAAGTGGCCATTACCGGTTCACTGTTCGAAACCAAACTGCACAAGGATAAGGGTGTTACCAATAGGAATGCTGTCGTTAACAGAAAAAAAATGAAGACTAGCATTGAAAAATACGTTGGAGGTTCGTTTTACACCATGGTCATGAAAATGGAATTATGTGAAGACGTGGCCAAAAGGGAATAAAAAGGGTCCCATGTGGATGGAAGGTGATATCAAATAAAATCAAAATAATGTAAATATTATAGCCCATGGAAGGTGATATCAAATAAAATCAAAATAATGTAAATATTATAGCCCCCTTACTGAAAAAGCAATACTCACAGTCATTCCATTCCATGGAAATATTTTAAACCAAATATTAAAGTGAGTTTGAACGTTTTAATATAACTTTACGTTATGTTATGGAAAAGGCAACAGAAGACCATGTTGGAAATGTGTTCATCATAAACACTTGGAAACCCTCGAAATGAAACGAAGGGGCATAAAATGGGAAAACCAAACAACTGCGTAGATGAAGAAATGGAAAGGAGAAAACCAAACGCTTGAAACCCAAATGCAGAGAATGAATAGTCAGGAAAGAAAGGAAGAGTTTTTGAAAACATTAAGTATGCCATCCAAAAAGAGAGCAGGGGTTGGAAAGTAGTTTCAAAAACAGAGTTGCAGATTTAAAGGCAAGGACCATACTGGACGTATTTTGGGTTGTTTTTTCTTCCATTTGGACTGGTTTTGGGAAAACCAGAAATTATGCTATTGTAAAATGAAACATTTTTAATGCAGAAATTTTCAAAAATTTGCATCTTATGGGCAAGAAAGGAGGATATTTTTTCTGCATGCTATATTTAATCGTTTATCTTTCTCTTTCAAATTTCGGACTTATAGATGAAGTATATGCATGTTTTATTAGTTACTTCAGGTGAATGTTTGAAATCTGAAACTTATTTTTGTACCCTAGGAGCTAGCACCTAACTTGTTTTGATTGTGCAAAATGCAGGTCTAATAGGTTAGGTTGCATGCATGGAATACCTCACATCTTTGGTTTTTTTGGAATAGGATGCCATCATACTGATTGTAGCATATTTTGCATTTTCAGCTTTCATTTTTAGTTTTTAGATTTTGTTTTATTTTCTAACTTTTTTATTTTTTAATTTTTTTTTTGGACATTAAAATAAAAAGTGAAAAATTTTCAAAATCCAAAAATAATTGCATGGTTGCGTAGAGTATACTTCATAATTCCATTACGCACTTAGAAATTTTTACTTTGGAGTCATTTCATATTTTTAAAAAATTATCCAAAGTTGTTTTTATTGCAGATTTTAAAATTTCAAAATTTTCATTTTTGGGCTAAATTTAAAATTTTCAGCTTTATATCTCATTCATAATACTATGATGGCATTTCCCTCATGAAAACTTCAATTTCATTGAAGGGGTTATGTTTTATGGCATTTCATAAATTATCATTTTGGGGTCCTAAGTTGCCTTCTCTTTATAAAAATTCTAATTTTATGAAAGAGGGGTAATTTATGCACTACATTAAAGATCATTATTTCAAAGCACTCAATTATTCATCTTTATGAAAATTTGATTTCATTTAAGAGGGATAGGTTGAAGTGACATTTTAAAGCTCTTATTTTAAGGCCATAAATTATTGCCTCTTTGTGAAAATCAATTTCACCAAAGAGGGATAGTTTATTAGTCATATTGAAAGCTATCTTTATCATCATGATAAGAAGCCATATTCAAAGAGCCTATTCATCATTTCGGATTTACATTCATAGATAGATTTAATCTTCTATTTCATGCTTTAAAGTAGGATTTAATACAAGATAAAACTTGTTTAAAATCCACTTAATAAGGGAAGATAAAATCTACCTTAAAATCCTCAAGATAAAAGGAATTAAGGCACTACATCATGGTCATATGAGGGCCAATTTAAATCTATTTTTATTTCAGTTTCATGAACAATCATTAAAATAACATGGTAAAATAAATCAACACATGCCCCTTGTTTACAGTTACGTGCAATCACTAAGGTGTTCCAAGAATTTAAATTGATACATATTTATTTGAGATTACTAATACACATATACAAATGCTAATATAGCGGAGACCTTGGAGAAGTTTTTTTATTTAACTTCTTTGCAAGAGGGAATTTTGGAAATAAATCCTAAAGGAGAGTGCATTTTCATGATTGGGTGAAATTACCACTCAACAGATCCCTCAAAGAGAGGGTCTTTTCATAGGTAGCTCTTTAATACTCAAAAATCCACTTTGAGACAACAAAAAGGTAGGAGTTAAGAGCCTAGTCGCATTGAGGGGAGTAGATCGAAACCACGAGCACAAACTGGTAGTGCTATTCAAAAGTGAAGAGAATATTAGGAAGCTTTGAAATACACTCTCCATTAATGTTAAGGCTTTTAATGCCTAAAATTTGATTTCAAGGATGCAAATGTTGAAAGAACTCCTTGGTCACCCTATCTTCAATTTTAAGTCAATGCAACCTTGTATTGATCTATATCCCTCTAGCATCATAGTTCTCTACCATCAAAAGCTAGTGTGTAACTATTGCAAGGTGCCTCTAAAGCTTCTCACTAAAAGGATTATATTGAAGCTAAGTTGAGGCCATCTCTAACTCTTTCATGAAAGTAGTGTTGAAGCAATGATGAAGTTTAGAACTCTTGCACCCAAACAAGCGCAAGAAGCTGGTCATGCATTGGATAGCATCATTCCACCAATCAATTCATCTTAGGACCCCTTTTGGGCTAGGGACCAGGTTCCAAATTATAGTGGTATAGGCCCTCAATATGGGGTGGTGCAAAATAGAGATATTAAGGTATAATTGTGATCAAGAAAGATGAGGGGGGTGAAAGAAACCAGGATAGAAAAGGAAATGGGAGAATTGTTAGACAAACAAAGCTTACGGTGGATAGATACAAAGGGAGAAGAAGATGATGGTCACGTAAAGAAGAAAATAATTTGAGAGAATGACTCTATCTAATATTTTTAGAACATGAATCTCTCCCTACGATTGTTAGACCATGTGAACCAATCATAAGCAAGGAAAAAAGAGGGTAAGAAGCAGCTATTGGGACCCACATAACTTTAAAATCAATTTTAGTGATAGGTTGGTTGATTGCAATAAAGTGCTTACTGATGGAATATCTCAATTCTATTTCTTAGAGGGTCATATTTAGTTGACTTCATATTTACTCGATGGTTTAGATATTTAGAAGTTTCCTGCACCTTAAAAATAAAAATAATAAAATAAGCACTCTACAATTTTCTACAGAAAGCCATAGACCTAAGTAGATTTTGATCATAGTTTATTGAAAAGGAAAATAAAGTGGTTTTCAATATTCGAAATATCATAGATTATTTTTTACTACTTTTTTAATAAGGAATACTATTGTTTTTAGATAGCATTGAATTTTTATTATAATTTAGCATTGATGTAAAATCAAAATTCAAACTTTTTTTTTTTTTTTGAGTTTAAAAATAATATCCTTGAACCTTGTATTTTTTGAAAATGGTTTAATAGAGTAAGTTATGAACAAGAACTTCAAATTTAGTGTCACTTCAACAAAACATGGTAACAAATACACTACAAATTAAAAGAAGCCCAAAAATTCTAGGGTTTTGTCTCTTGCCTTTAAGAAAGGTAAAAGGACATCACTATGGGTGAATAAGCATTAGGATATAGTTGTTACGATATCATTCATATTTTATAAAAGGATAATGAGGCATATTGCATTAGAGCATATGGTATAGCCCTACTATTACCAAAGAGCATGGTGTACAAAACCTAAGAGACCCCAGATCATATCTAGTGTGTGGGGTCTTCTATATTGGTAGTGCAAGGTTTGTAATCTCTCTTGCAACCAATCAACCCAATCACTTGTTAGTCCTCTTGAATCCTATAAAAATCAACAAAATCTAAGCTAGTAAAAGTGCTACCACTTGGAAAAAGTACCACTAGGTGGAAAAAGCATTGCTAGGCTAGTGATTGCATCACCAGATGGTGAAAGTGTTATAAAGTATGATATCACTATTAGTTGACACTAGCATTGCAATAACACTATTGGCATGAAAAAGCACTACCCTTATCTTTGAGCATGATTTTCAAGATAAAAAATTGAAAATGTTTAGGTGAAGTCTCTTAGTTAGACCTGCCATCCTCCTATCATTGATGGCCTCACTTGGTCTATATGATATGGTGGTATCCCATGCTATGACATCAAACATTATGCTATGATCATATATCCATACTTCTTTATTCATGATAATCAATGGTAAAAATGATTTTATTTTTATCCCTTAACCATTTTACCTTATCCAAACCTAATTGATTTTGGTTGTTTGTCATCAATATTTTATCACTACACTAGTGTGAACTATCATCAAGTTGATTTTTCTCCATCAAACTTAATGTTCCCTCCAAAACACAAGGGAACACATCAAGGCATGACAATATTTAATGTTGTCAAAAAGGTAAAGTTTAACATCATCAATAATAAAAGAAATGAAAAGCACTAGTCATATTACATCAAAAATCCTAAATAACATAAAATCTATCTATTTCAAAATTAGGACATGAAGGTTAGTTTTTAATGTATTCATCATTTGGTAAATGCATCAAAAAGAGAAAATGTGGACACTCAATTTAGATTACATCATAAAGTCTCTAAAACTTATTATCATATCCATTAGCTAACCAATAAAACATCCAAAGCAAGTCAACCATCCCAAATCTCAATTTAGGAGCATAAAATTTCAAGTTATCATTTTTTCTAATCAAGCCTAGCAATGGTCATTTGGCACTAACATGGATCTTTAATGTTGCTGGTGCTTATGATCACAATTCTATTGACTACTAATCATGGAAAAAAAGTTCATCAAGCTACCACCCATATTCTATGAAACTCAAATTGGGTCTAGCTAGCCATGTTTGCCACCTTAAACACATATTGGTCTTGGAAATCACCAAGCCATGCAAATGATGCTACCTATTCAACTATCGATCTTGTTGAATTCCCTAGAGCTTACCTTGAGTAAGCCTTAGATTCCTATAAAGTTAGTCCTTGGGGGATCCAAAAATATAGTGTGTTCCCAATAATGAAGCTTTGGAGAAATTTTATCTCATTCATAGTAGCAACATTTTTATTGAAATCACCTCTCACATCTGCTTTCAATGACAATGAAAATCTATTGATATCATCTCTCATCTATGTTTTTGGACAACATTTTTTCTATAGGTACATCATTCATATGCCATTTCATTAGAGTAAGAAAACTCTTTGTGCTTCATGGTTTTTGTTGGTGGCCTTCTCTCATATAATAGTTAACTCATCCTCTGTTCATGACATGAGCTATTTTCCCAAGATATTGGGGTTGCTAGCCTTTTGGTAGTTATCTGGTTATGCCCTATCATCCCTCATCCTATCATCATTTCTATTTTTTGTTGTTAATTAATCACTTTATCATTGTCTATTTTTTCTTTTTGACAAGTACCTTACCTGTAACGATCCCAATATAGCCTTGTCAGCTATAATTCCAATTGATTTATTTTTTCATTTATTTCATTTATAAATAGATAGAATGCTTGTTGGGTTTGGTTATCATCGAATATCATAATTTTGTTTGCATATAACGCAAGAGACTTCACCCTCTCCAAGTGGCTAGGAGACTTTGCCCTCTCCAAGTGGTGTGGATTTACTAACACTGGTTTGATTTGAGTTCCATTGTTATTACCGGTTGATGTTGTTAAACTTGGTTCTAATAAATATTGCATTTTATATTGCACATCAATTAATATTGTTGAGAAGATTTGCTTCAAGTGGTATTAGATTCGCATTTTTGGAAGTACGCAAAATTTATTTTTGGGAATCCATATGTCAAACGAAGCCGAGAATTTAGCACTTTCACATTTGGGTAGTTCATTCACTTTTGGTAGGATTTTTATTGACATCTCCAGTATCATCACATACACTGGGTAAATATCTCTTACGCTAGTATTTGTGGAAATAAAGAAACTATCAGCATGGAAGCATAGCTATCGGTATGGAAACTTAGGCACATATGGATGCAAAAATCTTGGGATAATTTTTAAATGATCGATTTTTTCATGACTAATTAGGCAAAAAAGTGTCTTTTCTTGCAAAGAGTTTACTCTTAGAACTAACGCAGAATCAAGAAGTTTGCAAGTATTAGGAACATCATAATATGTAACCTTGGTTGATTTTCATGGTAGGAGAAGGCAAAAAATAATCGTGGTCATTAGAAGATTAAGAAGGAAAATTAGGAGGCTCAAAAAAAGGCAATCTACATAATAAACAAACCATAGCTCTTGATTTTGTTGGACATGTGGTGGTTGGGGATTTGCTGACAGTCGTTGGATTTGATGTTCTCCTATATCTTGAATAATTAGGGTTATGGTGATGGTTTTTATTATTTTTTAACGAAGGAAGTTTATTTATAGCGGTTGTTTAAATTACTTTCAAGACAATTATCCCACATTTTTCTCCCAACAAATCAAGTAATGATATAAGAATGTCAAGGCACAGGTAGTTACACGACCAATTCTAGTTGGTCACACATCAAGCAGGTCTGCATGAGTAGGTGTTGATTTTTTTTGAGGTATGTGACTATTTCATGCTTGAAATTCATGTTCAATAGATTGTTTGGCATTGACATTTGTGAGTTTTAGGTGGTTGAAATTTGTGTTGCATAATAACAAGTTTTTATTCTATGGATTCATGGGAATTATCCCACATTCATCGCATAGAGGATATGTGTGTGATTTATAACTAATATTACACAATAGGCAAGTGATGAGTTGTTATATTACTAACTGCACTTGCTGATCACACTCAATTTGACCATTAGGTTTGAATTACTGCTAGGTAGACCTTGCAAATTTTGAAAATTTGCATTCCACAGAAATTACCATTGAACTGTTGAAATTCGATTGTCAAACAATTTTTTTATTATAGTTCACCTTTACTTGAATTTTGGAAAATTTAAAATTTGACCATTGCAGTCTTGACCACTGGAAAATTTTGACTACACAATTGACAAAATAAAATTTTTACCGCTCCCAACAATTTTTTTCGTCAACATTTAAAATTTTAAATTTAAATTTTTGGTGCTAATTTCGGAGAAGCATTCACCAATATCAAGAGGGAAGAAGAAGTTTCCTACTATTTTAAGAACACTTCAAATTGAAAATTGGGTTCCAACAACACAAAAAGTGCATGAGTGATCCAACTACAAATAACGAGTGGACTAGAGGAGCGGATGAAAGATTACAATGTATTGATAGGCCAAATGATGTGTCTATGAGTAGAAATAAATACAAACCTCAAAATCAAGGTATGCATTATAATAATATTAATAGTTTTGACCAACACATTTATTCTTCACTAAATTCCATGGCTTCACCTTCTCCTGATAATGTTGATCCTTCACTCAATAATCCCCCTCCTAACCCAATTCCTAATACCGTTGATCCCAACCTATGTCAATATCTTATTCAACAAGAAGCAATGATGAATGAAATTCATACTATGCTGAGAGCCATTCAAGTTGTTATACCTTCCTCTACACCTCCTCATACCACCAGGTCATACCCCAACCAACCTTTAACCATTCATAAAGAACTAGCGTTTGCCTCTCCTAATTGAGACTTTGCTAATGATCTAGATCCCATGGTAGGAGGTGCTTCCAATTACTTGGAATGGACTTATGATGTTCAAGTTCCTCACATTGACATACCCAAATTTGAAGGAGCAGACCCATGAGGATGGTTGGAAAAAATAGAAGGCTTTATTTGTTTGAACCATATACCGAAAACATGTTGTGTTGTATTAGAAGCTACAAAATTAGGTACTCATGCTTATCAATGGTTGTTATAGAATCTTCGTGAAATTGATTTTCCTCTCTTATGGCCTCAATTTAAGAAAGAATTTCTTATAAGATTTAATAGGGGATCTTCCATATCATATATGGTACATCTTATGCAAGTTAAGCAAACAGGCTCAGTAGAAGATTATAAAATAGAATTCACAAGTCTGCTCACATATACACAAGAACTAAGTCTAGCAGTGGTGGTTTTTACTTTTTGCTATGGTCTTAAGTATAATATTCCTAATGAAGTTGACATGCATGATCCTTATACCCTTGAAAATGCACAATGTATAGCTCAAGCAATAGAACAAAAACTATAATATCTTGGTCCTCATTATAGACGTGATTTTACTACTCATCAACCTTATTGCAACTCTGAGCATTCCACTAGAATTTTCTACTTTAAATATTGTTCACATCATCCTAGAGATCAAGCTTGTGTAGAACATCAAAACTTTCTCTTGGAATATGATGATGCATCAGTTGTTGAGGAGGAAGATTTACACCAACCAGATCCATCCATAGAAACAGGATAACAACCAACAAATATAAATGAAGTAGCACAAGAGGATGATACTATGGCTCTCTCTATTCATGCACTTATGGGGCTTCAAGCTCATCACACTATCAAGGTACAAGGATTCATTAGACAAAAATATATTCATGTGTTGATTGATTCAGGAAGTACACATAACTTTATAGATTTTAAGACAACCAAATATTTGGGCTTGTATATCAATACTTCCAATCACGATAAGTTTCAAGTATTAATTACAAATGGAGGTAATGCTCAATTTGTTGGTTAAACATATCAAATTACTATGCAAATGGGGAATTATAATTGGTGGGGTACTCTCTTTGTTATGAACCTAGGGATATCCAATGTTATTTTGGGAGCACAATGACTATCTCAACTCAGTGATGTTACTTAATCTACAAAAATTATACATCAAGTGGATAAAGAATGGAAGGGTCATTTATCTTCAATAAATTCAACCTCCTCCTTCCAAGGTTGTGAGTTCACATAGCATGGAGAAGATATTGAAGAAATGTGGTTATGGTTTTATTTCCCAAGTGAATTCCATCAAGGCTCAATCCTTGGATTCATCTCTTATAGCTCTTCCAAAGGATCTTCAAAATATAGTGGATAGTTATGAAGAAGTCTTTGCTAAACCAAAGGGTCTACCTCCTAAGCATACACATGATCATGCCATCCACATGATCCCTATAAGTGTACCTCCTAAGGTGTATCCTTATCGCTATCCATAGCCCCAAAAGTTAGAAATTGGGAATTTGGTCCAATAAATGTTAGAGCATGGAATCATTCATTCAAGAATTCATCCTTATTCCTTACCAGTGGTGATGGTACATTGTAAGTATAGCTCATGGTGCATGTGTCCTAATTTTCATCTTCTCAACAAGATCACTATCAAATATAAGTTTCCTATCCCTGTTATAGATAATTTGTTAGATGAATTACATGGTGCTAGTTATTTTACCAAATTAGACTTATGATTTGGCTTTCACCAAATTTGGATCAGAGAAGAGGGTATCTCTAAAACTACTTTTTGTAAACATGAGGGTCATTATGAGTTCCTCATCATGACCTTTGGTCTCACTAATGCCCCTTATAATTATAGAATTCTCATGAACCATGTCTTTCATCCTTTTCTTTGTAAGTTTGTCCTAGTTTTCTTTGATGATATTTTAATATAAATAAATCTTGGAAGGATCACCTAGTTAATGTTGACAAAGTCCATCTATTACAAAAGGAAAAACTCTTTGTTAAAATATCCAAATGTGCCTTGGGATCCAAGATATGGAATATTTGGGTCATATTGTATCTCATGAAGGAGTTAAAGTAGACCCCCATAAAGTCAAATCTATTCAATAGTGGCCCTATCAAAATCCCTCAAAAAACTTTATGTATTTCTAGGACTCATAGGATATTATAGAAAATTTATCTGCAACTATGGTAAAATTACAACACTTCTAACTGCTCTTACAAAAAAAGATGCTTTTATTTGAAATAAATCTTCTTCTCAGACATTCCAATCCCTCAAAGAAGCTATGTGTTCAACCCCAATTTTAGCCACTCTTGATTTTAAAAATCCTTTTATCATTGAGTGTGATGCTTCTAGTATAGGTATTGGAGTTATTTTAATGCAAGAGGGTCACCCATTGGCTTTCGAAAGCAAGAAAATTTCAAGTAAGAATTTGGGATGATCTACTTATGAGAAGGAAATGCTAGCTATTTTACATGCCATTGAGAAATGAAGGCATTATTTATTAAGTAGTTGTTTCATCATTAATATTGACCATAGTAGCCTTAAGAATTTTTTAGAATGTCTCCCATATCCTGCATAGAATAAATGGATGACCAAAATATTAGGTTATAATTTTGTCATTGAGTATATGAAAGGTAAAGAAAATGTGGTATTTGATGCTTTGTCCCAAAAATATGAGGATGATGTGGCCATCAATTCCATCTTAGGTCCTTGTCCATAATGGTTGTCTCAAATTCAAGAAGAATGGTTGGCTGACTTAGAGATTGCTCAAATCATTCAATATATGAAAGCAGGATCATCGTTGCATCCTTACTTCTCATATTTATATGGAGTTATTAAAAAAAAATATCGCATAAATATTCCTCAATCTACCACTATTAAATCAATGGTTCTTCAAGAATTACATGCATCTCCTCTAGCAGGACACTCAAGATTCTTGAAAACAAACCAGCGAGTGAAGCAATCATTTTCTTGGAAAGGCTTAAAATCAAATGTCAAGACATTTGTGGTTGAATGTAAGGTATGTCAATGTAACAAAGGTGAAATAGTTAAGTCCTCTAGGATGTTGCAACCCTTACCTATCCCTAACTGTTAACGGGATCACATATCCATGGATTTCATTGAGGGTCTTCCCAAATCAGAAGATAAAACAATGATCTTTGTGGTAGTAGATCATATTTTAAAAAATGCTCATTTTTGTGCACTAAAAAATCTCTACTCAGTAAGTAAGGTGGCCAAGGCATTTCTTGATTCTATTTTCAAGTTACATGGTATGTCCAAAACCATTGTGAGTGACTATGATCCTATATTCACTAGCAAATTTTGGAAGGAATTATTTCATCTTAGTGGTACCAAGTTGAATATGTCTTCTTCATATCACCCCTAGTATGATGGTCAAACAGAGATCATTAACAAATGTGTGGATACTTACCTTTGTTGTTTTGCTCAAGATAAGAAATATCACTAGATTCAATGGCTTTCCTTAGTAGAATGGTGGTAAAATACTTCTTATCATTTTTCCCTTAAGATGTCTCCATTTGAAGCTTTGTATGGTCAAAAGTTGTTGAAATAAGCATGAAACTGAGAGGGGGGTGAATTAGTGTGTATTAAAAATTTAATCCAACTATGAAATCAAATCAAAACAAGCAATCATACAAACATGCATCACATAACACCAGATTTATAGTGGAAACCCGATGTGGGAAAACCACTATGCCAATGGACTATTTGGACTCCCATACAAATCTAGCCTCGAAAATTTTTGGTCTTTACAATATTTTTGTAGCACCAACTGCAAGGAATGGCACCAACCAACCCAGAATTTAGCAGAACCAACTGCAAGGAGCACCGACCTCGATCGCCAAGCACCCACTTGATAAAAATAAAATTGTAGTAGAAAATCTGATCTCCGTTCTAAAATATCTTGATTGGTCTAGCTAATTTCTTCTCTCTACACATCCACTCTGACTAATATCATCTGATATGAATCTAAATCTCACACTATTCTCTGTACTCACACTGACTCCTTTTTAAAAATCTTTTTGCAATCCCTTCAACTTCTAAATAAATTTCGAGCTGCAAGATGATAGTTTCAGCATTCAATAATGTCTTCCATAGGAGACATAACGTTCTACTATATTTTAAAATTCTGCACACGCTGAAAAAGGAACGGACTCAAAAGGAGTTATGGATCAAAAGTTATGACATTTTTTCAAATTTCACTTTTATTTTGCCTTTTCCCTTTTATTTTATTTTTAATTTAAAACATGCCAGTCAGCCACTCATACATGCACCACACACAAAATATTTAATAGGCATTTTTCAAATAATTCCCATGCCTACTCTTCACTTACATTTTGGAGAGGCATTTTGTCAAACAGTTCACGAACAAAGTGTTGTGCACATTACTCGTTCTCACACTTGGAGGCCTCGAAATTACTCCGACTAAAAAGAAAATATGTTCAAATCGATGAGCTATACATGAAAAAACACTTAAAAAAAATTAGGCAACAAAAAAATATGAATTTGAGTATTCGAGTGCAAAAGCACTTGGTTGCCCAAAACTGAAAAACGTGCTACGAAGGCATTTTGCAACTGCTTCCGTTTCTTCCTCGGGTCTTCGTTCAGGCTGAAATTTAAAACATAAGCTCTCTGTACATCAGAATACCTCCAATAAAATTTTTAAAGTTGTATTCCTCACATATTGCTTAATATTCCTCCGATAAAGTGTCCTCTAGCGCTGATTTTACACGTCACATAAATTGGAAAACTGCTCCAGAGCCATTTTGCAATGCTCACCGTTTCTTCCTCCGCACTCCGTTTGGACTGAAATTTAAAACTTAAGCTCTTAGTATATCCAACTACATTCAGTAAAAAAATTTAGGTCCAATTCCTCATGGATTGCTTATTTTTCCTCCCACAAAGTGCCCTCCGACACATATTTTACACCTGCAGTTTCATGACCAACAATGCACCGGCGAAGCAACCGACTGTTCCAGCACTGCAACCACACTTTATAATGATAAACAAACTTTCAAATAGTATCTTGGGCTGTCTAACACATTCCATTGATGTTTTGCAACTTTGATAACTTCCTTTATTTTTACTACTTTGACAACTTCCTGATGATTTTTGCAACTTTTGCAAATTTACACAAACAACCTATAAGAACTTCACCAAAACATCACAAAAATTCTCATGAGTATTGAACACCACTTTACATACTCCGAATAACCTTCGAACAACTTTCCACTACATCAACTTGTCCATATGAGTGTGTTGACAACAATGACAATATTGTCGCTGCACCTTGCTCAACAATCTCCTCCTTTGGAATTGTTGGTAAAACATGCACAATTTCTTGTAACTCTTCTCTCCCTTTGACAACAAGACCAAAGGGCTACTACAAAATCCCATTGAGTCCATGCATACCATTCTCAGGCAAAAATTATTACACTTAGCAAAAATCACAAACATGAGCAAAAAGATAAACAAAGATACAAATGCTTCCCCTAAGAATGTGACCCCGATAGCTAGTCAATGCTTGGGAAGTGTGACCACTCCCAATATCCTGCGAAGGTACTCAAAGACTTTATTGGGCAATGGTTTGGTGAAGATATCCGCTACATGCTCTGTTGTTGGAACAAAATCCAACCTAACCTCACCTTCTACAACTTTCTCCTTCAAAAAATGGTATTGGATAGCAATATATTTTGTGTGAGAATGCATAACCTGATTCTTTGAGATATTGATTGTAATTGTATTGTCACACATGATCGATATGGGCTCACTAGAATTTATTCCAATATCCTTCAAAGTTTATTTCATCCAAAGTACTTGTGTACAACATGATGTCGCTGCAATATATTTTACATCTACTATGGATAATGAGAATGATTCCTACTTTTTGCTATGCCACGCAACAATATTATCACCAAGATAGAATGCACCTCCATTGGTACTCTTCCTGTCATCTACACATCCTGTCCAATATGCATCTGAATACACAATAAGGGTGAAGTCCTTACCTTTTAGATACCATAACCCATACTCCATAGTACCCTTGAGGTACCAAAAAATCCTCTTCACTGCTGTCACATGAGTCTCCTTGGGACTAGCTTGAAATCGTGCTACCATGCATACAACCTGCAAAATATCTGATCTAGTAGTTGTCAAGTACAGTAAGCTCCCAATCATGGATCTGTACATAGTTTGATCAACAAGTGGAGATTTTTCATCCTTTGCTCAGCTTGCAACCTATCTTCATGGGAGTGCTAACTGGCTTGAAATCCTCCATTGTAAGATTTTTCAGCATCTCTTTCACATATTTGATTTGAGAGATAAATATGCCCTTCTCCTTTTGATTAACTTGCAATCCGAGAAAATACAAAAGTTCATCAATCATTGACATTTCAAACTCTTTCTGCATCTTATTTGCAAAATCTTTAAATAACTCATCTTTGCTACTGCAAAATATGATATAATCTACGTATATAACAACAACAATATTATGACCATTTTCTATTTTGACATACAAATTACTGTCCACTATACCTTTCTTGAACCCTTGTTGAGTAAGGTAATTGTCTAGCCTTGCATACCATGCCCGGGGTGCTTGTTTTAAGCCATATAACACTTTCTTCAACTTGCAAACCAAGTTGGGATCATCACCAAGCTGAAAACCGTCTGGATGCTCAATATAAACCTCTTCTTCAAGTTTCCCATTCAAAAATGCTGATTTCACATCCATTTGATAAACTTTGAAATTTTTGTAAACTACTAAAGCAAGAAATATTCTAATTGCCTCTAGTTTGGCTACAGGTGCAAAGGTTTCCTCGAAGTCAATACCTTCAACTTGTACATACCCTTTGCATACCAATCTTGCTTTGTTCCTGACTACCTATCTGTCTTCATTTAATTTGTTCTGAAATATCCATTTAGTATTGATTACATTTTTATTTTTAGGTCTTGGTACTAACTCCCAAGTCTTGTTTTTCTCGATCTGATATAATTCTTCATTTATTGCCTTTACCCAAATTTCATCTTTGCTTGCTTCGGTAATATTTTTGGGCTCAATGCTAGATAGTAAAGAGTAGTTACTAATATTCTTCTTGTCTGAACACCAACTGTGGGGTATCTAATTATTTGCTCTCTAGGATGATCTTTCTGCCAACTACCTGTTTTGAATTTCTTGTTTTTTCCAATTTTGAATCACTTTTTGAATCCTCTAATTCAATTCTTGATTTATTTTATGTTTCCTCTTCCTCATCTCCTTCAATGACATCTTCATAAATTGAGTAGTTCTCTTCATAGCTAATTACCCGTTCCCTTCCTTCATCAACTTTAACATCAACACTTTCCACAAATTTTCTTAGCCTCTTGTTGTAACATTTGTAAGCTTTGCTTTTTTACGAATAGCCAAGAAAAATACCTTCATCCGCTCTATCTTCAAACTAATTATTTTGATGTAACACTTGCTACCAAAAACTTTAAAATATCTTGTTGTTGCCTTTTTACCAAACCACAACTCATAAGGAGTTTTGCTTTCATGCATCCTCAACATGCACCTATTTTGGATGTATACCGTGATATGGACTGCCTTTGTCCAAAATCTATATGCTACTTTGCTCTTAGTCAACATAGTCTGTGCCATTTTCTACACTGTCCTATTCTTTCTTTCTACCACACCATTCTACTGAGGTGTCCTGGCTGCTAAAAACTATCTCTTGATGCCATATTTTTCACAATACTCTGTGAAATCCTCTGAAATAAACTCTTCTCCTCTATCTGATATTAAAAATTTAATCATTTTTCCTGTTTGATTCTCAACTTTATTTTTGAAAATCTTTAACATCTCAAAATCTTCTAATTTATGCTTCAAAAATAATACTCATGTCATCTTGGAACAGTATTCTATACACAACATGAAATATTTCTCAGCATTTATGCTTTGTGTTCTCATGGGTCCACATAAATCAGTATGTACTAGTTCCAAAGGTTTTCTTGTGTAGTAATCTTTTGTTTTAAATGAGACTCTAGTTTGCTTCCCTTTTTAACATGAAGCACAAATGCTATTTTATGGTTTGCCAATGGTGGGAATATCTCTCACTGCTTTCTTTGAACTAATTTTTACTAGATTGTCAAAATTGATATAACCGAGCCTCTTGTGCCATAACCAATTCTCTTCTTTTTTTTCAATCAAGCAAGCTCCTTTTGAAGTCTCCAAGAGAGTGTACAGGTTTCCATATGTCCTTGATCCATCTGCTATCAACTTCCCATTGTTTGCCTTTCTAATTTCACAACCTTGCTTCTTAAAGATCACATCATGACCTCTATCACAAAACTGACTTACGTTGAACAAGTTATGCTTCAGACCAACCACAAACAAGACTTCTTCTGACCTAATTTTTCTATCATTGATCTTAACTGAACCTCTACAAACTATCTTAGCTCCATCATTGTTTTTGAATTTCACTGAACCACCTTCATATTGCTGCAACTTCTCAAATTTTTGTTTGTCACTTGTCATATGACTAGAGCATCCACTATCAAGTATCCATGGTGCGGATTTATTCTACGCTTTAAAAAATGTCTGTACAATCAAGTATTCTTTTTCTTCCTTAGGTTTCTCTTTTTATTTCCACTCTGATTTGATTATAGTTTTGGGCTCTTGTTTTAGCTTTTCTTTTTTAGTAGCTTATGCACATTTTTTGAGAAATTTTCTATTTATCTTATTCCATTTGGCTAAAATTTTATTCCTTAAAATTGATTTGATACGAATGTACTTCTATAATTTCTTGCAATATTCCCAAAGTTATGATAGTTATAACATTCTACTGCATAATCCATCAAAGCTGAAAAATCATTTCTATTGGAAAAATTCCTTGGTCCTACATTATACTTGCAATCTGAAATCTTATATCCATAACCATTACATTTAAAATAGTAACCAGAAGAGGGATGATTGAACCCCGATGGTGGTCTTTGCCATGTTGTTGTAGGAGCCACAAATCTTCTTCTTCTTTGATGTGTGACATTGGTGAAACCATCATTGTCAATTCTCCTTTCTTACCTTGCATTATTGTTTTCCTTTGCATGATTCACTTTTTCTTGATTAAACTGTTTCTTTTCTTCATTATTTATGGATTCTTCATTTGTGGCCTTTGATCCATTTGATGATTCTCCTTCGTCAAAACCCAAACCTAATTTGATGCATGTAGTCTTCTTGTTCTTTATGATCTTATCCAGTTTCATAGAACTCTCTTCACGTTTGTGATAAGAGCTAATTTTTTGATTCATCTCTTCTAGTTGCATCCTTAAACCAACAATATCTTCTTCTAACTTGTTGCAATAATCTATTTTCATGGTTATTTGCACTTTGAGATCTTCGGATATCTTCTTGGATTCTTCTATATGCACTTTCAAACTTGTTATGATTTCATTTGCATCCTCAAGATTTCTTGAAATTTTCTTATTCTTTTTCTTTCTGTCTTCAATTCATCCAGAGCTGCAATTAGTTCCTCTTCCAAATTCACTTTTGCATCAATTTCTTCTTCATCACATTCTTATTTTTTTTTGGTTTTTCTTCTTTGAATGCCATGAAAAGAGCTTCACCTATTTCTTTTTCAGAATCCTCACTGGAGTTGTCTTCTGATGAACTGATATTCTTGGAGATGAAACTTTTCTTCTTGAAGTTACCTTTTATGAAATTTGATTTTGTCTTCTAGTCACTTATTTATCCGTGTGATCCTTCATCACTTATGTTCTACTCATTAAGTAGACATTTAGCTGCGAAATGCCCAACACCTCCATAGTTGAAATATTTAAACGATAACTTTCATATGTATTTTCCTTTTCCTCTTTTTAGTTTTCGAACAAATTTTGCTTCCATTTCATCTAATGTCTCTTCTTCCTTGGATTCTTTTTTTGCTTTCATATTTTTCTGGGCTTTAAAAGCAGCTTCTCTATCTATGGGTTTAGATTTTCCTATTCTCATCTCATATGCAGTCAAATATCCATGCATCTCATCCATACTAAAAGAAATCAGTTCTTTAGCTTCTATAGCTAAAAATTTAGAATCAAATATTTGGGAAAGGAGCCTTAATACCTTTTTCACGATGATAGATTATTTTATTTTCTTGTCGAGTCCTCTAATCACATTAACGACTTCATTAACTCTCAACATATATGCCTCTATATTTTCATCCTCATTCATCTTTAATCCTTCGAACTGAGCTCAATGTGTTTGTAACTTTGCCTCCTTAATATTAACGTCTCCTTCATGAATGCTCTTCAGTTTGTCCCATATTTCATTTTTCGTATTACAACCCATAATCTTTACCAGTTCGTTGTCCACTAATCCAAACATGATAGAGTTATTTGCTTTTGAGTCATTCTCAAACAGTTTCTTACCAACAGCATCGGTTGGAGAAGTGGTGGGTATTGTGTATCCACTATTTACTGAATCATAAATTTTGTATCCCAAAGCACAAAGATATATCTGCATCTTGAGTCTCCAAAATGCATAATTACTTCCATCAAACAATGGTGCTTTGTTTTATGAGAAGCCTTCACCACCTGCCATGTATCACTTCCAAGATCACCCTAGCCGGTTAAGCCTGTTTAAGAACCTCACTCTGATACCAATTGTTGAACTAAGTGTGACACTAAGAGGGGGGGTGAATCAATGTGTATTAAAAATTTAATTCAACTATGAAATCAAATCAAAATAAGCAATCATACAAACATGCATTACATAACACCAAATTTATAGTGGAAACCCGGAGTGGAAAAACCACTATGCCAATGGACTGTTTGGACTCCCATCCAAATCTAACCTCAAAAATGTTTTGTCTTTACAATATTTTTGTAGCACCAACTATAGGTAATGGCACCAACCAACCCAGAATTTATCAACGCCAACTACAAGGAGCACCGACCCTGATCGCCAAGCACCCACCCGACAAAAACAAAACTTGTAGTAAAAAATATGATCTTCGTTCTAAAAGACCCTAAGTGGTCTAGCTCATTGCTTCTCTCTATACATCCACTCTGACTAATATCATCTGATCTGAATCTAAATCTCACACTATTCTCTGTACTCACACTGACTCCTTTTTAAAAACCTTTTTGCAATCCCTTCAACTTCCAACACTTCAACTTCCTAACAAATTTCGAGCTGCAAGATGACTGTTTCAGCATTCAATAATGTCTCCCATGGGAGACATAAATTTCTTCTAGATTTTAAAATTCTGCACGTGCTAGAAAAAGAACGGACTCAAAAGGAGTTACGGATCAAAAGTTATGATCTTTTTTTAAATTTCACTTTTATTTTGTCTTTTTCTTTTATTTTATTTTAAATTTAAAACATGCCAAGTCAGCCACTCACATGTGCACAACACACACAATATTTAATAGGCATTTTTTCAAATAAATCTCATGCCTACTCTTCACTTACATTTTGGAGAGGCATTTTGTCAAATAGTTCACGGACAAAGTGTTGTGCACATTACTTGTTCTCACACTTGGAGGCCTCAAAATTACTCTGACCAAAAAGCAAAGATGTTAAATTCGATGAGCTATACGTACAAAAACACTTAAATGGCACATTCAGAAACAAGAAAATATGAATTTGAGCATTCGAGTGCAAAAGCACTTGGCTGCCCAAAACTGGAAAAATTACTACAGAGGCATTTTGCAACTACTTCCATTTCTTCCTCGGGTCTCCGTTTTGGCTGAAATTTAAAACATAAGCTCTCTGTACATCAGACTACCTCCAATAAAAATTTCAAAATTTTATTCCTCACATATTGCTTAATATACCTCTGACAAAGTGGCCTCTGACGTTGATTTTACACCTGTCACATAAATTGGAAAAAGTACTCCAGAGCTATTTGCAACGCTCACCGTTTCTTCCTCTGGACTTTGTTTTAGCTAAAATTTAAAAATTAATCTCTCAGTATATCCAGATACCTCCAGTAAACAATTTAGGTCCAATTCCTTACGAATTGCTTAATATTCCTCTCACAAAGTGGCCTCTGACGTAGATTTTACACCTGCAATTTCATGACCAACAATGCACCGGTGAAGCAACCGGCCATTCCAACATTGCAACCACATTTTCTAATGATAAAAAAACCTCCAAATAGTACTTGGGCATCCAACACATTCCATTGATGTTTTGCAAATTGACAATTTTGTTTTTGCTACTTTGATAACTTCCTGACAATTTTTGCAACTTTTGCAAATTTGCACAAACAACCTGTAACAACTTCATCTGAACATCACAAACATTCTCATAAGCATTTAACACCATTGTACATACTTCGAAAAACCTTTGAACAACTGTCCACTGCATCAACCTGTCCTTCTGAGTGTGTTGACAACAATGACAATACTGTCATTGCACCTTGCTCAATAAAAGACTCCAAAAATCATAGATTATGTTCCAAGAGCTTCTAAAGTAGCCTAGGTAGATGATTTGTTACAACAATTTCATATGATGCTTAAACTTATTAAATATAATTTGACCCAGGTACAAAATCGTATTAAGCATCACCAAGACTTACATCATTAAGAATGACAAATCAACATAGCAAATATGGTATTTGTTACCTACAACCTTATAAGAATTTTTCCTTGAATATCACGTATAATCAGAATTTGACATCTTGATTTTACGAGTCCTACAAAGTAGTTCATCATATTGGTGAAGTAGCATATCAATTGGAGCTTCCACCCTCTTCTTGCAACCATCCAATTTTTCATGTATTTATTTCAGAAAAGTTATTGATCAAAAGGTGCAATCCCAGATAGAGCTTCCATTACTTGATAAATAAGGTCGAATAACTCTTCAGCCTGAAGCAATACGATGATCTAGAGTACGTCATTTTCAATCATGTCAAATTCAAGAATTACTAATTAAGTGGCAGGAGCTTCTAGAAGAAGATGCTACATGGGAGTCTGAGAGTATTTTCCAGTCTTTTACAGCTTTAAGGATAAATATTTATGATGGGGGGACCATGTAACGATCCTAATATAGCCTTATAAGCTATAATTCCAATTGATTTATTTTTTCATCAATTTTATTTATAAATAGATAGAATGCTTGTAGGGTTTGGTTATCATTGAATATCATAATTTGATTTACGTATAATTCAAGAGACTTCATACTCTCTAAGTGGCTATGATACTTTGCCCTCTCCAAGTGGCATGAATTTACTGACATTGATTTGATTTGAGTTTCATTGTTATTATTGGTTGATGTTGTTAAAATTGGCTCAAATAAATATTGTATTTTATATTTCACATCAATTAATATTGTTAATAAGATTTGACAACAAATTTTCTATAGGCACATCATTCATATGCCATTTCATTATAGTAAGAAAACTATTTGTGCTTCATGGTTTTTGTTGGTGGCCTTATCTCATATAATAATTAACTCATCCTCTCTTCATGATATGGGCTATTTTCCCAAGATCTTGGGGTTGCTAGCCTCTTGGTAGTCATCTGGTTTTGCCCTATCATACTGTAAGAAATAGATTATATTACATCATTTGGGTCATGTAAATGTACCTTCATAGGTATATACTTAGGATATTATATTACTTTAGGGGGAAGTTATCTAGTTATTTCATGCAATGTAATAAATGCATAAGTATCAATGTGCTATTAGTATATGTGCAAGGTATCCCTTGCACAACTAGGTAGAGTGTTGGTCAAGTAACCTATATTCGTATATAAAAAGGACCTCATTGTAACAAGTAGGATATAGAATCTTAGAGCATATTCGTAGGTAGTATCATAGTGTTGTGTAGATCACCATATATTGGTGATGGGTGTAATGTAGTCTAGTAGCTTTGTTCATGGAGTGTCATTTTTCTCCATAGCTACATTGTATTCATTTTCATCATTTCTATTTATAGCATATTTCAGTCATCTCATAGATTTACTTTCTTTCATATTATTCTATATCTTGTGATTACTATCTTCCATTGCATACTATATCAAAATATAATAGTGGTATTAGAGCCACAATATATCTAGCCACAATAGATCAATAGAAAAACCACCATTATAATTGAGCCTAAGTTTTTTATCAACCTAACACACTACTAGACCAGCCATTATAAAAAACTCTCAGAAGAGTCTAGGTGGTAAAATTAGGGAGAGCCACAAGTGAGGACCGAAAGACAAACTTAGTTCTAGAAATACTGAAGACTACATTTGGCTAGAGTCTTTCCACAGAGTTGGAGAAAAAACTCATGAAGACTAGGACTAAGTATTCAATACACTAGATTGACAAATCAACTAGTGAAGATCATTCAGGATATCTGGAATTTTTAACTATTGGTCAAATATTCTTTTGTTCCAAAAAATTAATTCTCATATGATTGGGGCATCTTCTATAATAGAAATCTAGGAGACTTGAACTTTGTTTCCTGAAGGTCGACATGCCTTCATAGTGTAGATATTAGTTCCTTGTGCAAGAAAAGAATACTGCAAAAGAATATTTGGAGAAGAGTCATGGTGAAATTAGGAGACTATGGATCTCCATTTCTATATTGAGAACTTCACAGAAGAAGAAAAGGCTATAGAAGCCTTGATCAAGAAGAAAAGACAACATAATCATTGTTCTAGAAGAAAATACCATAGAAGCCTTGATCTAGAAGAAAATGCCACAGAAGCCTTGATATTGAAGAAAAGACCACAAAAGCCTTGTTCCAGAAGAAAAGGCCACAAAATCCTTGATACTGAAGAAAAGGCCACATAAGAATTGATACTAAAGAAAAAGGCCACATAACCCTTGATCCTGAAGAAGACTCCAAAAGAGGGTATTTGATTTAGAAGTAGATTCAGATTTTAGTAGTAATACTTTGTTGCAGGGAAACGAGATTAAGTGAGTTGGGAAACTTCCTACAAAAAAGTTAAGAGGAGTATCGTCTTCATAATAAATCCACCACCCGAAGTAAAATTGAAGGTAAAGAGATCAAGAGAAGTTATCATTGAAGAAATTCTAGTCTTGGAAGAATAATAAGGACTAGGAGAGTCCTGCTCGAATCCAGAAACCAAAAAATCAGTGATCTAGAAGAAGATCTCACCACCAACACTTCTAGGAGTAGAATATTGAATAAAATGTCTCAAGGAAGACCAAACGAAGCTGCAAGATAAAATACCTTGGGGAGGTCTCAATGAGCATCTAGTAAAATACTTGGAAATCCTTATTGAATAAATCATCAAAGGAGAACTCATTGGAGAAATTCACTATAGAAGATAGTGAAAGATTTGGAACAATTATCACCATCCAAAAACAATACCAAAAGAAGAAGAATAATTTGGTAAGGAGTGCCAAATCTCATAAGACCTTAATATATTCAAATTATTTAGAAGAATATGTTGCTTGAAGTTAGAATTCAACAAGGAGACTTGAATATAGAAGAAGCTTGCCAAATCTAGGATATTTGAATATTACCTCTCACAACAAGAAGGAATTATTTGTTGAGATAAAGACTTCTAAAACATCTACAGTAAAAACTAGAAGACTACAAGAAGAGAACAAGCCACCAAATCCTAGGCTCATGAAAGAAATTTCGAGACCATATTTTGGTGAAGGAGTTGTTTAGGATAGCCTACAAAGAGCTGCAAGATCTTACTCAAGGCAAAAACTTGGTGATATTAGACACCAAGATCTACATCCTCTACAAAATATTTCAAAAAAAGGTAAGCAACTATTGGTGCAAGTAGATTCATTAATTGGATTACTTATCAGATTCATTGGAGCACCTTATTTGGATTAAAGTTGCAAAAAGAAAAATTGGATTACAATCTTCAGAAGTGCAAAACGAGCAACGTTCCTTTTAAGGTTCATTTGCACATTAGTTAGGAGTTGATTATATTTAAGAACTACATCGATCAACTACCTATCATCTACTTTGGAAAAAGAAAAAGAATACTAAGTGCTACAATATTATTTGTAGAGAAATTGCAAAATAAATATTGAAGGTTCATTTCAAATCATTCTTGATTAGTTGCAGTAAATTTATGAAATGCATTATTTTGATAGTTGATTGGAGTGATAAGGTGAAATTATTAGTGCATTAAAAGTGAAATATTATTAGATTCATTTGCACTATTCTATTGCTCTAAAAATGTTTATTTTTGTTGTTCTTGAGAAGGGCACGAAATCAGAATTTGAAAAAGTGTCTAAAGACACTATTAGTGCACATAAATCTGCAACACATAGTGCCCAAGTAAAGCCACCAAAATAAGTTAGAATCCTTCAAAACTTGGAGAAGAAGACAAATAACCAAAATAAGAAATAGAAGCTTCAAATATTAAGACTTGGTAAGTCTTAAATCCAAAGCATTACATGGTTAGTTGCAAGGAGAAAAGTGCAGAAAATTACATCAAATAAGGAGCTTCTATCTACTTCTATCTAAGCTTGGATTTTTCATCAAAGTATCCAAGAAAAAAGGGGAAGGTGTCTAATCAAAGATACAACCTCAAAACCCCTACATTGCATTCAAAAATTCTACCACAAAACCAAAAATTCAGACCTAAAAAAAAATAGTGCAAAAGAGGGTACAATAAAGGTTATTTTATACATAAATTTGTTACGTTGTATTGCACTACCCTAATATGGTTTATATAGTAAATTTGGCAGATTTTAAGGTGCATCAAAGGTATATTATTCTCAAGAAGAACACAACTAAATAATAGCACACTACAAGCATAAAGAAGCCTCTCAAAAGAGCTTACATCATGCACATGTTGGACAACCATAATAGGTAATCTGCAAAGTACAATAAAGGTGTCACATTGCTCACTAAAGGAGACAAATCCAGTAGCATATAAGCAAGGAAAATCATAGAAAGCAAATTGGGATCATATGACCAAACAAAGAGCATTCAATACCATCATTTGAGCATCAAGAAATATCCACCAAAGCATTGTCATTCTAACTCCATTCAAGAGCCACCAAAGGTCCTTCAAATATCCACCAAAGCTCCACCATAAGCATTGCTTGGTTGGAAATATATCATCACCAATGAAGTACAACAAAGAACAAGGTCAAAAAATAGGTTGAAGGACTTGCAAGAAGGTGTTGATAAGACAAGGGTATGTAAAGAAAATAAGGTTCCACTTGTCATTCTCTAAAAGAACCCTAAAACAACCACAAGGAAATGTTGAATTTCACACATGTGAAAGGAGACATTACAAAATTTCTTTGGTGGCCATATTCCATGTAGAAGAGGAGTTACTTTCAACCAAAGTGTTACAGTAAGAGGTCTCACATACGTTGAATCAGAGAAGCCACTTGGACAGTGCATAAAGAGTGAATAAAATTTTCCAAATAAAGATGACACTTGTAACAGGAGTTAGAATAGAGTTGGTGACTCCACCAAGTGTCCAAAGGATCCTTGGATCATTGAATGAAATCATTGTGATACTTATCACTCATCAAAATATTGACCACTTATTAAAGGCACCTTGCACCAAGGAGAACATAGCATTCAGGAGCATTTCGAAGAAACAAAGAGAAGTGTAAGAACTCTTCGTCAACAGACCAAGGGAAGCATTAAAGAAGGGCATTGAAGCCAAGGACCATTTTGAATAATTTATCATTACTCACATCATCCAAGAAGGATAGATTACAACCATACACATCCAATTTCATAAAGGTGCAAAGCTTTATTAAGGTAAAATTTCCCTTATCTAATGTGCTTTCATTTTTTAGGAGAGTTATAAGACAGATAAATCAAGGTTAAACTTAGAATAATTTAACCATATTTAAAGTTATACCTCAAAGGGAATAATTTATCAAATCAATATAATATTTGCAATATTAAACTTAGGAGTAATAACGGTTTCTACTAGAAATGGATTTTAAAATATTTTCAAATATTTATTGTGGTCTAATTTTTCAAAATTTGAGAGTTATAAGGGTTACTACATCAAATTTATTTACTAGAAATTAGATACACTAAAATTAAATCCTAAAGGGAAGGGGTTTATCAAAGCATTTCAAAGGTTGGAATTTAGAAATTTACTTGTCTCAAAATTTCACAAAAAGGGACAAAAGAGATCCAACATTAAACCTCTTCAAATTTTGGAAAAGTGCTTAGTTCAATAGGAGAAATAAGGGATAATAGAAGTTGATTTTGGAATTTACAAAAACTTTACAAAATCAACCATAAATTGAACTACAATTTACAAAATCACTATATTCATATTATATCTTATTTAAAACATACTAGGAGTCATAAGGTATTCTATAAAACTTTGTAATATCAACATTTATCAAAGATTATCAAGTTCTAAATACATTTGGGAGATATAAGGTTTCTACAAAACCTAAAATTCTATATACTAGAGAGACATAAGGAAGTCCCCAAATCCAAAGATTCATAAAGGTTCTAGAGAATTTAAAAAGGAGAAGAAGAATTATCATGACATCAAACAAATTATTTCTTGTAGAATCTCAACTTCTTAAAGGTCTAAACTATTTCCCATGGAAAAACAAATTAAAAGCAATCATGGTATATGAGAAACTCTGGGATATCATCATAAGATAAAAAAAATGCCTGAAATAGGTGATATAGATATTCTAAAGTTTGAATAAAATGATTCAAAAGCTTTAATGATAATAACCTTTGCTATCACTGATAAAATACAACCTTATATCAGCTCAACAAAAACATCCACTGAAGCTTGAACAAGCTTAGAGAAAATATTCAAAGAAAAGAATAAATTCAACATTCTTCATCTTCAAACACAATTACATTCTTTGAAAATGAGTAGTGAGGAAAGCATAGAATTATTTATAACGAAGGTAGTAGATATTAAATGGAAACTAATAACCCTTGTGAATAACACAAGCTTATACTGAGAGGGGGGTGAACAATAGAAGACCACTTTTTAATTTTCTTTCCCAATAAATATTATGCAATGTATAGATATCAATATCAACAATAGTAATAAAAGCAATGCACAAATCACCACACACAATAAAGACATCAATTTAACGTGGTTCACCCAATGTGGGCTACTCCACGGAGAAAATATTTCACTAAAATTTTCTCAATCAATCTCTTGGGAATCCTTTCCCTATTACAATGTTTGTAGACATTTTTCCAAAGGATACACCAATCCCCTAATCAAGTTCGTGTATCTCTATCCATAGGAGAACTCCTTTCTCCTTAGCTTTGGCTGGTGATCTTCTATAAGAACTATTGCCTCCACTACACTGGCTAATGGATGTCTATCCACTGAATACACCTATCCTCACTACCCTAGCTAATGGATCTCTATCCACTGGAGACTATCATCCTCTATACTCTATCACATACAAATCTTGCTCTAAGATCTATCTCAAATCTGCACTAAACATAGTCCTTTGGTCTAGCACAAATATATTCAATATCTATCTCTAGTCTGGTACAAACCTATCCTCAAATTTTCACCAAAATCTATCCTCAAATCTATACTAAACATAGTCCTTCGGTCTAGCACAAATCCATTCTTAACATTTGTCCTTTGACTTGTACTAAACATAGTCCTTCGGTCTAGCACAAATCTATCCTCAATATCTGTCCTATGATATGCACTAAACACAGTCCTTCGATCTAGCACAAATCTGTCCTTAAGATTTCACACAAATCTTGATCCAATCACAAATCAACACTTTTAGATTTGCCCCAAATCTTAACTCAAGGTTTGAACAAATCAATCAATCAACTCTATTCACAAGTTTTCTCAAAGACTTATCTCAAATCTGCCTTGTAAGCTTCCATAAAATCTCACACTGATCTATCCACAAGTCCTCTCTAGAACTTTTCCAATATGTTCAAAAAGTCCTCACTAGAACTTGTCCAATCTGCTCAACAAGTTCTCATTAGAACTTGTTCAATCTGCTCAACAAGTCCTCATTGGAATTTGTCCAATCTGCTCAAACAATTTATGTCCCTAAACTTTGTATTGTAAGCTTCCACAAAAGCTCACACAAATATGTTCACAAGTCTTCTTAAAGACTTGCCAGTCCTCACTTGAATTTGTCCAATACCATAGAAACATAAATATAATTGTTAGAGACTCAATATGCTTCATGTTCATCAACACTTAATCTCTTTCTCAAATTAATTCAGAATATAGAACAATTTGTTTCATAGAACTTGAACTATCACATCAACACATCCACTTGACTAGGCTCAACCAACTCTACTCAAAAAATCACTCAATGAAATAATCCTTTCTCACAATCCCTACTCCAAACTTATGAACATGCACTCAAATATTTCTAACAATGCTTATAAACCAATCTCTCATAACAATGATACTCATGATCTTTGACAACCTCACATAACAATTATACTCATGATCTTTGACAACTTCACATAACAATGATACTCATGATATTTGACAACTTCACATAACAATGATACTCATGATATTTGCAAAAAATCTAGTTCAAGTTCCTCACTCAATTAATCACTTCAAAAATAATGATCAAATAAGGTTTTATCAACAACTCTTATTCCAGAAAAACCCTTTTCACTTCAACTCAACATTTAACAATCATTTACTAGGAAGATGTGCCCATAGCTTTTGTTTGATTTAGAAGTGAATTTAGAAAACCTCTCTCAATCACAATTTCCTATTTTGCCAATTTCAAAAGTTAGATGATAAAATATCACACTAACCTCCTCACAAAATAATTCTCAAATACAAAAATTAATCAAACTTAATTACACCTTATTACTCCTTAAAATAATATCCAACACCACAAATATTTAATCAAAACACTTCTTCTAAAACTCTAATTCATAAAAAAAACATCTTAACAATTCAGTTTCATCATAACCCTTTTCAGAAAAATATCTAAAAAATAATCCAAACTCTACTTATGACTCCCTACTTAATATTGCATTAATTTAATAAATCACTTTATAAAATAATGCAATAAGTCAATCTCTCACTTTTCTTAGGTAAAACAAAATTACCCTAGCTTTTACTTTAGCAAAAATAACCCTTCATATATCAAAAATATATATTTCCTCAACACTTAGGTTAATTTCACAACTTTACTTCCACCTTATCCCTCCTAAACTTTAACACAACAAATTAAAATAATTTCCAAAAAAATATTACCATTTTTGGCAATTTGCGAGGCTCGAAACTTGGTACAATACTCCCACAACACCTTGGTCATGTCTTCCATGTCGTGTGAGCCACATGCTCCACTTGGAGCCTCAAAGCACAACATGTTCTTTGACTCCTTCAAACCCTTAAGAGCCCTTGGCTCTTCCTTCAATGTCTATGGAACCACACTGCGCTATTCGGGAGGCACCCGTTTCAAAATTTACATGAGCATTTTTTCTTAAGGTGGATGTAAATAAAATTAATGCTAAACCTTAGGAATGGCTATGGTATTTATACCATATGCCTTCCCTTGTCACACACGTCGATGGAGAGGAAAATACGTCAAGGAAACAATATTTTCATCAGCGCTACCAACTTTTCCTTTGAAATATAATTATTTATAATTATTTAAATTCAAAGAAATTTAAATATTATAAATTAAATATTTAGATCTCCTTTGGGATTTTTAAAATAAAATCCTCCTTAGGTTTTAGAAAACCTTTTTGATTTGTCTAACCATGTTTTTAATAAAAACCTTTTATTTTTCCCAACCATGGTTTTAATAAAAATCTTTTATTTTGCCTAACCATGGTTTTAATAAAAACATTTTATTTTATGCTTCACATAATATTTAAAAATAAACATTATGAAGCTTTTATCCCACCAACCTTTTGAATTACTCCTTTTGAAATTTTGACATCAATGACAATTCATCCTTGACATCAATGACAACTTCATATTCTAAAAATGTCCAACAATCTCCCCCTTTGTCATTGATGGCAACCCAATTATCTTTTCAAAATTTCTTAACCTATTTTTGTCCTGGTCCCCCTGACTCAATGATCTCTTCTTAAATCAAATCTCTCCCCCTTTGACATCAGTGGCAAAGGGTCACCTTTGGGGCTCAGGGCTAAGAATGAGTCTCTCAACTTAGCCCCTCCCCCACCTCCTCTTGAAATGGTTAATTCTAGAGTGGAAGTATTTCTACTCCCATCAAGCACTGATATTTACCTTTGTCCACTTTCTTTCTCATATGATTTTTTTGATTTCTTTGACTATTCTTTTTCATGTCCATATTCTTGTTCTTGTTCATGCTTGGTTCTGGAATATCTGCTCTACACCACTTTGTTGTATGTCCATCATTATTGCACTTGTAACATTTAGTATTGTTATTCCTTGTACATGCAAATATATTGGTATTTCTTCTAGTGAAGCCATATCTATTTCTGTCATGGACCCTACAATTCATTATCTTGTGACCAAAATGATTACATGAGTAGCAATACCCATGAAAAGGCTACCTGCTTCTATAATTCCCATATTCATGTATTTCATGTGTCGTGCCCAAATCTGTGACATGAGAAACATAGTCCATTGAAGTTTCCTTGTCTTGACTTCATTGGTCTCATAGTCTCTCTTACCCTATTCTGGTTCCTGTTCCATATGTTTCTCCTTTGTGCATTGTTTCTTTCCTTGTTGAACTTTATGTTGTCGAACTCATCCTCAGAAGTCTTACTTTCTCTTACATTGTCTTCTTCTGAAGTTTCTTCTTCTTCAAAACTTGAGGTTGACTTTTCTTATTATTTATTTTGAGCCTGTTCAAAACCAAGACCTGTCTTGCTTGATGTAGGCTTTTGTGACTTGATAATCTTATCCAAATTCTTTGAACTTCTTCTAAACTTGTGTAGTTTGTCCTTAGACTTCTCTACTTCTTCCCTTAGTAGGGCTACTTCTTGTTCTAACTTTTCACATTCTAAGACCTTTGCTTTTAACTTATCCTTGAAATTATTTATCTTAACCATTGACTTGTTTAGATCCCCTATAAGATTTCCTCTCTCTTCATCATATTCTTGAAACTGAAGATCAAGTTGGAAATTTTGATTTCTTACCTTCTTTAAAGTTTTAAGAGCATAAATAAGCTCTCCCTCAAGATCAACTTCTCCTTTTTTTGATTCTTCCTCTATTTGTTTGCATTTGAGAACATCTTTGTTATTTTCTGACTTGTCTTCTATAGGATCACCTCCTTATTCTAGTGCCATTAAAATATTTTCTTCTGGTCCTTAAAGTGTATCCTCATATTCATAATCACTGAAATAGAAACCATTCTTTGTACAACTATCTTCAATATGTCCAAAATTACCACATCTAAAACACTTGAGAATTATTGGTGACCTTTTCTTAACTTATTTTTCTTCTATCAGAAAGATGACTTCATCTTTATCATTATCTTAGAAACTATTATTACTATCACTTGAGTACTTACTTGCCTTGTCTGCATAGTAGCTCGTATTTTGTATTTGAAAAAACTTCTTCCCTTGTCTACCTTGTCCATCCTTGCCTTTCTTTTTGTACCTGTATTTTTCTAACTCCTTATTCTTATGATCCTATTTTTCTTCATCATTGTTATTTCTAAGTTCTTGACAATCATTTGCATAGTGATCGTACTTTCCACAATTGAAACATCTAATAGATTTTGCATCTTTAAATATTCTTGAATACTTATTCCTTCTACCATAATTAGCTTCTTTATCACTGGATGACTCATTGCTTGAACCTAACTTCTTGCCCTTTGTCTTCTTAGTAGCTTTAAATGATGCTTCCTTTCGGAGATTAGGTTTATATTTTGTTATTAACTCAAAAGCTATAAGAATACCAAGTAACATATCTCTTGTCAAAAGATCACCATATTTTGATTCCTCTATAGCAGATATATTTTCACTAAACCTTTTTGGAAAAGATCTTAAGATCTTATCACAAACATCTGATTCTTTAATCTTATGTCCAAGTCCTTGCATGGTGTTAACAAACTCATCTACCCGAAGTAGATAAGTACTAATTTTTTCCTCATCCTTCATTTTTAAATCTTCAAATTGTCCCTTGATATTTCTTATATTTTCCTTTTTGACACTTTTATCTCCTTCATATATTCTTTGCAACTTATCCCATATTCCTTTTGCATATTTACAATGCATAAATTTTATGAATTTTGTTCTGTCTCTCAAAATTGCATTTATTTTTTTTAAATTGTAATGTTGTAGAAGCTTACCTTCCTTATCTATATGTGGATCAATTGGTGGTATGTATCCATTTTCAATTGCTTCCCAAATTTCATTGCCAAGTGCCATCAGGTGAATCTTCATCCTCATACTCCAAAAAATATAATTGCTTCCATCAAATACTTGTGTTGAATTATTTGAGGACCAATTCTTAGAATCCATTATGTTCTTGATTTTTTTTCCTTCAAGCTATTAAACTCTTCCTAAGGAACCCGTTCTGATATAAATTTAAGAACACAAGCTTATACTAAGAGGGGGGTGAACAATATAAGACCACTTTTTACTTTTTTCTTTTCCAATCAATATTATGCAATGTATATATAGCAATATCAAAATTAGTAATAAAATAAATGCAAAAAACACCACACACAATAGAGACACCAATTTAGCATGGTTCACCCAATGTGGGTTACTCCATGAAGAAAATATTTCACTAAAAAAATTTCATTCAATCTCTTGGGAATCCTTTCCCTATTATAATGTTTATGGACCTCTATCTAAAGGAGATACCAATCCCCTAATACAGCTCATGGATCTCTATCCATAGGAGAACTCCTTTATCCTTAGCTCTGGTTGGTGATATTCTAGAAGAACTATTGCCTCCACTGCACTGGCTAATGGATCTCTATCCACTGAAGACACCTATCCTCATTGCCCTAGCTAATGGATCTCTATCCATTGGATACTATCATCCTCTATACTCTATCGCCTCTAAAGCTTTCTCTAAGATCTATCTTAAATCTGCACTAAACATAGTCCTTCGGTCTAGCACAAATATGTTCAATCTTTGTTTTTGGACTAGCACAAATATGTCCTCAAATCTGCACCAAAATCTATACTCAAATTTTTACTAAACATAGTCCTTTGATCTAGAACAAATCTATCCTCAATATTTGTCCTCTGATATGTACTAAACATAGTCCTTCGGTCTAGCACAAATTTATCCTCAATCTCTATCCTCTAATCTTCACTAAACACAGTCCTTCGATCTAGCACAAATCTATCCTCAATATTTTTCCTCAAGCCTTAACACAAAGCTTGATCCAATAACAAATCAACAATTCTAGATTTGACCCAAACCTTAACTCAAGGTTTGAACAAATCAATCAATAAACTTTGTTCACAAGTCTTCTCAAAGACTTGTCTCAAATCTGCCTTGTAAGCTTCCACAAAAGCTCACACTGATTTGTCCATAAGTCCTCTCTAGAATTTGTCCAAACTGCTCAACAAGTTCTCACTTGAACTTGTCAAATCTGCTCGATAAGTCCTCACTAGAACTTGTTCAATATGCTTAACAAGTCCTCACTAGAACTTGTCCAATATTCTCAACAATTTCTATCCTCAAACTCTATATTGTAAGCTTTCACAAAAGCTCACACAAATTTATTCACAAGTCTTCTCAAATACATGCCTCAAATCTACTTAAAAAGTCCTCACTTGAACTTGTCTAATCTCATAGAAACATAAAAAGAATTTTTAGGGACTCAATATGATTCACATTCATCAACACTTCATCTCTTTCTCAAATCAATTCATAATAGAGAAAAATTTGTTTTACATAACTTGAACTATAACATCAACACATCCACTTGACTAGGCTTAACCAACTCTACTCAACCAATCATTCATTGAAATAATCCTTGCTCACAAATCCTAGTCCAAACTTATGAACATTCACTCAAATGTTTCAAATGATGTTTATCAACCAATATTACATAACAATGATACTCATGATCTTTGCAAACCCTAGTTCAATTTTGTTGGACATTTTTAGCTCATTTAGTTGTCATTGATGTCAATGTGAAAAGTTTTCGTTGATGCCAAAGTGAACAGATGAAGCTATCATTAACACCATGGAGTACATCATCATTAACACAATGAAGTAATGCAAAGAGATGGAGAAAATTTGTCCAAATATGTTTTTATAAGCGTTTTTTTTTTAAACCATGATGGCACATTAAAGGGTTTTTTTATTAAAACCATAATGATAGTTCTCTAATATTGTGATGGCAGAATTAAGGTTCTTATAAAAACCAAGGTGGAAAAATTATTTTTCATCAACCTAGTGAAGTGCAAAAGATAATTTGATATTAACTCAAAGAGGGCTTTAATTTTTATTAAAGTCTAAAGTTTATAAATTAAATTTATAATATTTAAATTATTTTGAATTTAAATTAATTATAAATTATAATTTATACAAGCCGACATCATCAAATTGAATCATCCACTGATGTTGTATGCAAAGCAAATTAATGGTATTTAAACCCTAAGACAAACCTAAGGGAAGCAATGGAAATATCGAATTTTAACAAAAGCAAAAATTTGAAGCCTCCAAAATTTATGAGTGGATTATAGCCAAAACAGGACAATGCATTGTAATCAGGGCAGAGCATTGTGATTGAGGTAGTGCATGGTGTTCAAAGCAAGGGACAACGCAAAGGGAGAAGCACTCACAGTCTAGCTTGGCGCTAGACATAGGAAAAGGTCAAAGGCTTTGAAGCCTTTGTGAGAAGGCTTAAGTAACCTTAGGGCTTAAGCTAAGCACATGGAGTGCTTAGCTCACACGAATAGATTTTCATAGCTAAGGCGCTAGTCATGGAGAAGGTGCGGGTTTGAAACTTCAAAAATCATGGAAGGGGATTCACCAAAGTTTTTTATAATTTAATTTTTTATTTTTGCATAATACTAAGGTTTAGGAGGAATAAGGGAATATTTTTGGTATTTGATTATTGTGCTAAGGTTTTAGGGGTGTATGTGGAATTTGATTAATTGTGCTAAGGTTAGGGAGTTATAATGTAATATTAATTTATTTACCCAAGTGGTAAATAGGTGCTTTATTAAGGTAAATAATATTTTACCTTAGGAGATAAAAATTAAGTTGGAATATCAATTTTGTGAAATAAAGAAAATGAAGAGGAATTTTTTTTGAAGATATTATTATCAAATATTGCTATTGAGAAGCAGATATAAGGTTTATTATGAAATTAAGATATTCTTGTATTTTGTGAAGTATAACATTTTTTATCTAACCCTTGGCACTTGGCAAAGAAGAAGATATTTCTGAAGGCAGTTTTTGAAGATCATCCTCCAATCAAGAAAAATGTATGAGCATATCCTTCCATAGTTGAATTGATTGATTGGTTTTGTAGAAAATAAGTGTGGAGTGAAAAGGACTTGATTAGGGTTTCATATTGAGTGTGTTGAGTGGTCGCTTCATGGTTTTCTGGAATAAATAAGTGTGGTTAAAACCTTGTTTGATAGAATTGTTGTTGAAGCCATTGATAAGTTAAGAACTTGAACAATGATATGAAAAGAACATAAGTATCACAGTTATGTGAAAGTTGTTTTATAAGCATTGTTGTTGAAGCCATTGATGAGTGAAGAACTTGAACTAGGGCATGAGTATCATTGTTATGTGAGAGTTATTTTATAAGCATTGTTGTTGAAGCCATTGATGAGTGAAGAACTTGAACTAGAGTTTGAAAATAACATGAGTATCATTGTTATGTGAGAGTTGTTTTATAAGCATTGTTGTTGAAGCCATTGATGAGTGAAGAACTTTAACTAGAGCTTGAAAAGAACATAAGAATCATTGTTATGTGAAATTGGTTGTTGAGCATTGTTGGAAATATTTTGAGTAAGTGATCATATACTTGGACTAGGGTTTGTGATCAAGGATCATCTCATTGAGTGATTGGTTGAGTAGAGTTGGTTGAGCCTAGTCAAGTGGATGTATGAAGTGATTATTCAAGTTCCATAAAACAAATGATTCTATATTATGAATTGAATTTAAAAAGTGATTGAGCATTGAGTTGAAGTATATTGAGTCTCTAACAATTATCCTTATGTTTCTAAGAAAGTGATTGAAAGTATTTGAGCAGATTTAAGGTAAGTCTTTGAGAAGAATTGTGGAAAGTTTTGGGTAAGCTTTTGTGGAAGCTTACAATATAAATTGAGCAAGTTATGTGTGGAGTTGTTGATCATATTGGACAAGTTATGTGTGGAATTGTTGAACATATTTTGAGAAATTTCTGAGTGGACTTGTTGAGAAAAGTTTTGGTGTATATTTGATGATAGATTTGTAGCAGACTAGAGATAGATATTGAGCAGATTTGTGCTAGACCAAAGGACTGTGTTTAGTAAAGATTTGAGATAGATCTTTGGAGGCGATAGAGCATAGATGACAAGAGTCTCTAGTGGATAGAGATCCATTAGGCAGGGTAGTGAGGATAGGTCTTATGAGTGAGGACAAGAGTATTTAGTGGAGAGAGATCCACAATCCAGTGCAGTAGAGGCAACAGTCTTCAAGAGGATCACCAGCCAGAGAAAAGGAGAAGGAGTTCTCCTATGGATAGATATCCACAAGCTTGATTTAGGGGATTGGTGTCTCCTTTGGACAGAGGTCCATAAACATTATAATAGGGAAAGGATTCCCAAGAGATTGATCGAGGAAATTTTAGTGAAAAATTTTCTTCGTGGAATAGCCCACATTGGGTGAACCATGTAAATTATGGTGTCTCTATTTGTGTGTGGTGACTTGTCATTGCTTTGATTATTGATATTGATATTGCTATCTTTACATTTCATAATATTGATTGAGAAAGAAAAAGTAAAAAGTGGTCTTATACTATTCACCCCTCTCAGTATAAGTTTATGTTCTTCAATTTGTATCAGAGTGGGTTCCTTCAGAAGAGTTTAACAGCTTGAAAAAAATCTAACAAGAACACAATGGATTCTAAGAATGTGATCTTAGATAATTTAGCACTAGTATTTGATGGAAGTGACTATATATATTGGAGTTTGATAATGAAGATCTACCTGATAGATCTTGGCAATAAAAATTGGGAAGTAACTAAAATTAGATATGATCCCTTGATTAATCCTCCTATAAATAATGAAGGTAAGCTCATACAACATTACAATTCAAAAGCAATGAATGAACTTTTGAGAGGTTTGCATAGAATAAAGTCTATGAAAGTTATGCATTGTCATACTGCAAAATAAATGTGGGATAAGTTGCAAAATATTTATGAAGGAGATAAAAGTGTCAAGAAAGCAAAGATGAAAAATATCAAAGGACAATTTGAGGAATTAAGAATGAAGGATGAGGAAACCATTAGTACTTATCTATTATGAATTGATGAGGTTGTTAATGCTATGCAAGGACTTGGGATGAAAATTGATGAATCAAATGTTTGTGATAAAGTCTTAAGAACTCTTCCAAAGAGATTCAATGAAAAGGTTTCTGCTATAGAAGTGTCAATGGATTGAGACACATAGATAAGAGATAATTTTCTTGGCATGCTCACATAATTTGAGATAAGAAAATCCCATTTTCCAGAAGGAAGCAACATTCAAAGAAATCAAGAAGACAAAGGGTAAGAAGTCAGAGTCAAGTGATGAGTCATCCAATGATGAAGAAGTAAATTATGGCAAAAGGAATAAGGATTCAATAAAATCTAGAGATACAAGATCTATTAAATATTTCAATTGTGGAAGGTATGGTCATTATGCAACTAACTGTCAAGAAGCCAAGAATAACAATGATGAAGAAAAATAGGATCATAGGAACAAAGAACTAGAAAGATATAGGCACCAAAAGAAAAGCAAGGATGGACAAAGTAGACAAAGAAATAAGTTCTTTTAAAGACAAAATAGGAGCTACTATGCGGATAAGGCAAGTAAGTACTCAAGTGATAGTGATGCTAGTTTTTTAGACAATGATAGAGATGAATTTATTTCTATGATTGAATAAAAAGAACCAGTTAAGAAAATGACTAGTAATTCTCAAGTTTTTTAGATGTGGTAACTTTGGATATCTTGAAGATAGTTATACAATAGATGGATATAGTTTTAGTGATGATGAATATGAAGATACACTTGAAGGACCAGAAGAGAACATTCTAATGGCACTAGAAGAAGGAAAATGTGATCCTATAGAAGACAAGCCAACAGAGAATAAATATATGGACAAAGGCAAACAAATAGAGAAATATTTAGAAAAGGATGAATATGATCTCAAGGGAGAACTTATTTATACCCTTGAAATGGTAAAGAAGGTAAGAAAACAACACTCTAAATTTGAAATTCAGTTTCAAGAATGTGATGAGGAGAGAATACTGCTTATAGAGGATTTAGAAAAATCAAAGGCGAAGGCAAAAAAATTCAAAGATAAGTTAGAAGAAAAGATATTGGAATGTGAAAAGTTAGCACAAGAAGTGGCACTACTTAAAGAAGATTTAGAAGACTCCAAAGTCAAGCTAAAAGGGTTCAAAAATAGCTCAAAGAACTTGGATAAGTTCATAAATATACAAAAGCCTACTTCAAGCAAAAAAGGTCTTGCATTTGAACAGGTTCAAAAGAAACGGGAAGGAAAGTCAACCTCAAGTTTTGGAAAAGAAGATACTTCAGATGAAGGTACTTTAGAAGAAGACAGTGTAAGAGAGAGTGATACATCTGAGGATGAGTTGGACAATAGAGAGTTCAACAAGAACATGAACAATGCACAAAGAATATACATATGGAACAACAATCAGAATAGGTCAAGAGAGACTAGGGGACCAATGAGGTTAAGACAAGGAAACTTCAATGGAATATGCTTTTCATATAATAGGTTTGGGCACATGGCGACACAGGAAAGACAGAAATATGGAAACAGACAAATTTTCCATGGGTATTGCTACTCATGTAATCAGTTTGGTTACAAGGCAATAAATTGCAGGGTTCATGACAGAAGAAGGTATGGCTTCACTAGGAGAAATTCTAATAATTTTACACCTCCAAAGAATAAAATATTAAGTGTTATAAGTGCAATAATGATGGTCACACAACAAAGTGGTGTAGAGTAGATATTCCAGAAATAAGTATGAACTGGAATAGAAATAGGAACATGAACAGGAATAGGAACATGGATATGAACAGGAACAGGAACAAGAACATGGATATGAACATGAACAAAAACAATAACAAGAATGTATACATGGACAAGAACATGGACATGTAAATAAACAATCAAAGGAATCAGAAGGATCAGATAAGAAGGAAAGAGGATAAATGTAAAGAACAGTGCTTTTTGGGAGTAGAAATACTCTCACCCTAGAATTAACCACCTCAAGATAAGGTGGGGGAGGGGCTAAGCTAAGAGGCTCATTCTTAGCCCCGAGCCCCAAAGGTGACCCTTTGCCATTTATGTCAAATGGGGAGAGATTTGAGTAAGGAGGAGAAATTTGGTATTCGAGAGAAGAGGAGAGATAATTGAGCCAGGGGGAGCATTGTCCCAAGGGGAGCAGAAAAAAAGACAAGTTAAGTTTTTGGTAAAAAGAAGTTGGGTTGCCATCAATAACAAAGGGGGAGATTGTTGGACATTTTTAGCTCACTTAGTTGTCATTGATGTTAATGTGAAAAGTTGTCATTGATGCCAAAGTGAACAGATGAATCTCTCATTAACACCATGGAGTACATCATCATTAACACTAGGAAGCAATGCAAAGAGATGGAGAAAAGTTGTCCAAATATGTTTTATAAGGGTTTTTGTTAAAACCATGATGGCACATTAAAAGGTTTTTTATTAAAACCATAATGATAGTTCTCTAATATTGTGATGGCAGAATTAAGGTTTTTATTAAAACCAAGGTGGTGAAATTATTTTTCATCAACCCAATGAAGTGTAAATGACAATTTGATATTAACTCAAAGAGGGCTTTAATTTTTATTAAAGTCTAAAGTTTATAAATTAAATTTAAAATATTAAAATTCTTTTGAATTTAAATTAATTATAAATTATAATTTATGCAAATCGATGTCATCAGATCGAATCATCCACCGAAATTGTATGCAAAGCAGATGAAATGTATTTAAACCGTAAGACAAACATTAGGGAAGCAATGGAAATATCGAATTCGAACAATACCAAAAATTTGAAGCTTCCAAAATTTGTGAGTGGAGTATTGTCAAAACAGGACAATGCATTGTAATCAGAGCAAAACATCATGATCAAGGCAATGCATGGTGTTCGAAGCAAGGGACAATGCAAAGGGAGAAGCGCTCATAGTCTAGCTTGGCGTTAGACGTAGGATAATTTCAAAGGCTTTGAAGCCTTTGTGAGAAGGCTTAAGCAACCTTAGGGCTTAAGCTAACCACGTAGAGTGCTTAGCTCACATGACTAGCTTGTCATAGCTAAGGTGCCAGTCGTGGAGAAGGTGCAGGTTTAAAACTCCAAAAATCATGGAAGGGGATTCACCAAAGGTTTTTATAATTTAATTTTTGATTTTTGCATAATACTAAGGTTTAGGAGGAATAAGGGAATATTTGTGGTATTTGATTATTGTGCTAAGGTTTTAGGGGTGTATGTGGAATTTGATTAATTGTGCTAAGGCTAGGGAGTTATAAGGTGATATTAATTTATTTACCTAAGTGGTAAATAGGTGCTTTATTAAGGTAAATATTATTTTACCTTAAGAGATAGAAATTAAGTTGGAATATCAATTTTGTGAATTAGAAAAATTGAAAAGGAAATTTATGTGAAGATATTATTGTCAAAAATTGCTATTGAGAAGGATATATAAGGTGTATTATGAAATTAAGCTATTCTTGTCTTTTGTGAAGTATAACATTTTTTATCTAACCCTTGGCACTTGGCAAAGAAGAAGATAATCCTAAAAGTAGTTTTTGAAGATCATCCTCCAATCAAGAAAAAGGTATGAGCATATTATTCCATAGTTGAATTGATTGATTTTATTTGTAGAAAATAAGTGTGGAGTGAAAAGGACTTGATTAGGGTTTCCTATTGAGTGTGTTGAGTGATTGCTTCAAGATTTTATGGAATAAAGAAGTGTGGTCAAAAACTTGTTTGATAAGCATTGTTGTTGAAGCCATTGATGAGTGAAGAACTTGAACTAGGGTATGAAAAGAACATAAGTATCATTTTTATGTGAGATTTGTTTTACAAGCATTGTTTTTGAAGCCATCGATGAGTGAAGAACTTGAACTAGGGTATGAAAAGAACATGAGTATCATTGTTATGTGAGAGTTGTTTTATAAGCATTTTTGTTGAAGCCATTGATGAGTGAATAAATTGAACTAGATTTTGAAAATAATATGAGTATCATTGTTATGTGAGAGTTGTTTTATAAGCATTGTTGTTGAAGCCATTTATGAGTGAAGAACTTGAACTAGAGCTTGAAAAGAACATAAGAATCATTGTTATGTGAAATTGGTTGTTGAGCATTGTTGGAAATATTTTGAGTAAGTGATCATATACTTGGACTAGGGTTTGTGATCAAGGATTATATCATTGAGTGATTTATTGAGTAGAGTTTATTGAACCTAGTCAAATGGATGTGTGAAGCGATTGTTCAAGTTCCATAAAACAAACTATTCTATATTCTGAATTGAGTTGAAAAAGTGATTGAGCATTGAGTTGAAGCATGTTGAGTCTCTAAAAATTCTCCTTATGTTTCTATGAAAGTGATTGAAATTATTTGAGCAGATTTAAGGCAAGTATTTGAGAAGACTTGTGGAATGTTTTGGGTAAGCTTTTGTGGAAGCTTACAATACAAATTGAGAAAGTTATGTGTGGAATTGTTGAGTAGATTAGACAAGTTTTGTGTGGACTTGTTGAGCATATTTGAGCAAGTTTTGAGTGGACTTTTTGAGTAGAGTATTGGTGTATATTTGAGGATATATTTGTACCAGATCAGACATAGATATTGAGAATATTTATGATAGACCGAAGGATTGTGTTTAGTACAGATTTGAGACAGAGCTTTGGATGTGATAGAGCATAGAGGACAAGAGTCTCCAGTGGTTAGAGATCCATCAAGCAGGGTAGTGAGGACAGGTCTTCTGAGTGAAGACAAGAGTCTTCAGTGGAGAGAGATCCACAAGCTAGTGCAGTGGAGGTAGCAGTCTTCAAGAGGATCACTAGCCAGAGTAGAGGAGGAGGAGTTATCCTGTGGATATATATCCAAGAACTTGATATAGGGTATTGGTATCTCCTTTGGATAAAGGTCCATAAATATTGTAATAGGGAAAGGATTCCCAAGAGATTGATCGAGGAAATTTTAGTGAAATATTTTCTCCGTGGAATAGCCCACATTGGGTGAACCACGTAAATTGTGGTGTCTCTATTTGTGTGTGGTGACTTGTGCATTGATTTGATTATTGATATTGATATTGCTATATTTACATTGCATAATATTTATTGGGAAATAAAAAGTAAAAAGTGGTCTTATACTGTTCACCTCCCTCTCAATATAAGCTTGTGTTATTCAAAGTTCTTTATTCAACTACTTGCTTCAACAAAAATTCTAGTCTCACATAACAATGATACTTATGATCCTTGATAACTTCACATAACAATGATACTCATGATATTTGAAAACTTCACATAACAATGATACTCATGATCTTTGACAACTTCACATAACAATGATACTCATGATCTTTGACAACTTCACATAACAATGATACTCATGATCTTTGCACAAACTCTAGTTCAAGTTCCTCACTCAACTAATCACTTCAACAACAATGCTTATCAAACAAGGTTTTATCAACAACTCTTATTCCAAAAAAAACCCTTTTCACTCCAAATCATCATTTAACAATCATTTACTAGAAATATGTGCCCATACCTTTTGTTTGATGTAGAAGTGACTTTAGAAAACCTGTATCAATCACAATTTCCTCTTTTACCAATTTTAATAGCTAGATGATAATATATCACACTAACCTCTTCACAAAAAAATTCTCAATTACAAAAAATAATCAAACTTAATTACACCTTATTACTCCTTAAAATAATATCCAACACCACAAATCTTTAATCAAAACACTTCTTCCAAAACTCTAATTCATCAAAAGAACATCTTAACAGTTCAGTTTCATCATAACCCTTTTCAGAAAGATATCTCAAAAATAATCCAAACTCTACTTATGACTCCCTACTTAATATTGCATTAATTAAATAAATCACTTTATAAAATAATGCAATAAGTCAATCTCTCACATTTCTTAGGTGAAATAAAATTACCCTAGATTTTACTTTAGCAAAAATAACCCTTCATATATCAAAAAAAATATTTCCTCAACACTTAGGTTAATTTCACAACTTAACTTCCACCTTATGCCTCCTAAACTTTATCACAACAAATTAAAATAATTTCCAAAAGATTATTACCACTTTTCACAATGCACAGGGCTTGAAATGTGGTATAATACTCCTACAATGCCTTGGCCATGGCTTCCACACCGTGTGAGCCATGTGCTCCACTTGGAGCCTCAAAGCACAACGTGTGCTTCGACTCCTTCAAATCCTTAAGAGCCTTTGGCTCTTTCTTCGATATCGAAGGAACCACCCACTACACTATTCGGGAGGCACGCGTTTCAAAATTTGTACGACCTTTTTTGCTTAATGTGGATGCAAATAAAATCGATGCCAAACCTTAGGAATGGCTATGGTATTTATACCATATGCCTTCCCTTGTCACACACGTCGGTGGAGAGGAAAATACATTGGGGAAACAATGTTGTTCTCAGTGCTACCAATTTTACCTTCACAATATATTTATTTATAATTATGTAAATTCAAAGGAATTTAAATATTATAAATTAAATATTTATATCTCCTTTGGGATTTTTAAAATAAAAGCCTCCTTAGGTTTTATAGAACCTTTTTTATTTTCCCAACCATGGTTTTAATAAAAACCTTTTATTTTGCCTAACCATGATTTTAATAAAAACCTTTAATTTTGCCCAACCATGGTTTTAACAAAAACCTTTTATTTTTATTTTGGTAAAGAAAAGTCTTCATTAATTACCGGGTTTTGTAGGTTAACCCAAAACCTATTACAATATCCAGCCTTATGCTGAGATTGTAGATCCTAGTCATCCTTGAAACTTTCTTACTAGAAATTGTGTTGAATCCCCTACAACACCTTACTCACAGAGTACACCCATACCTAAACATAACTGTAAACATTACTTACATTGACAGGAATTGAAGTTTGGAACTTTGCACTTGTGAAACCTGTTGCTTGCCCATTTCCTATTCTCTGTTAGAATCTTCCAAGGCTTACACCCTATTACCTTCATTTCCAATTTGGTCTGATTTAGAGGGAAACCCCATAGTTATTACCAACTCCATGGGGAAAGAACACCCATTCATCTTTCTCCTTAACGGGTAGGTTTATTTTCATGACTAATAATGTTTTCCACTTCACGTGGCACACCTTGTGTCCATGTCACCAAACTACCAACATCAACACCTATGTTGGCTAATTTGTCAGCTGACCTGTTGGCCTCACGGTACACGTGACGAGCCCTCCTGTTTTGTCTTTTCACAAAAAGGATCCTCACTTCATGGATGACTCCCTCGATTCTACATGGAGGTTTTTTGCCATTGGTTAATAGGTTGATGATGTTCATAGAATCACCTTCAATCATCAAGTTACCTTGAGTTGCTTGGGCTACTTGCAACCCTCTCCAAAGGGCTCTAGCTTCAGCTTCGTTATTAGTTCTGATTCCCAATGGTTCAGTGAAGGCCTTGACCAGAATTCCTTGATGATCCCTGATTATTCCTCCAGCTCCAGCTCTTCCCGGGTTCTCCTTGGCTGCACCATCAAATTTTAGTTTAAACCAACCCTGGGGGGGTGGATCCCAAGAAATATCATTTCTAGGATTGGGAAAAGGAATGGAAGGTTTGTCCTCAATACCTAATGCCCAAGCTAATTGTTTTTCTTGGGGAAGAATTGAGTGGTTCTCATCCACTAAGGTGCTAAGGTTTTCTTTCGCAAAGACAATAATCCCATTAAGGATGGTTTTTGGGTTGTGAATGGTATCCTTAAAGGCTCTATGGTTCCTTTCTAGCCAAATATGCCAAAGAAAATGATGCCAATAGATTTTCCATAGGTACTTAAGTTTTAGGCTAACAAAGGGTTGAGGCCATTGATGAAACACTTTGGATATAAGAGCAGACTTAACCCACGAGATCCTAAAGGCTTGGAAAAGTTCATCCAAGATAGACTCCGCTATCGGACACTCCAGAAACAAGTGTTGAGTAGTCTCCCATCCTGCCCTACACATGTAGCAATGGTTAGCAATAACCATTCTTTTGGATAACATATTGTCCATAGTGAGGATTTTTCCTTGAATCACTAGCCATGAAAAAAAGATATTTTAGGAATTAAGCCTTTGATCCAAACCAAAATCGGTTGAAATTGTTGACCTTCCACATTGAGAAGCAAATTATAGGCAGACTTAACTATGAAATCAACACTTTCAGTCTTAGCCCAAACAATGTGATATTCATCCTCTCCAGAGGGAATAATTTGTTGAGTTAAAATGTTATAAAGCTCTTCAGACTCCACTTCAAAACCTTGTACTCTGATGTGTTTCCACCTATTGATATTTATATCCTGCCACATATAATTTGCAACCTTATTCCCAATATGCTACTCCATATGCTCTTGAATCCTAGCCAAACGAGGATTCTGGGATAACTCCTTAGCTCTCACCCACCGATCCTTCCAAAAGTCTATTGTTTGTCCATTTCCTAGAATCCATCTAAGACCTTTCTTGACAATATCCCTGCTCGTGAGGATTGCCTTCCAAAAAGTAGACCCCCTGCTTTCTAAGTTGTCATTAAGGAAGTTCACACCTTGGAGGTATTTCCTCCTAACTATGGTAGTCCATTCATTATCAACCTTAGTCAATAACCGCAACACTTGTTTGGCTAACAGAGTTGTATTGAGATGAGCAACTCTCCTCAATCCTAACCCCCCATCAGCTTTAGGTTTGCAAACCTTGTTCCAACCTACTAAATGGATCCTTTTCTTATCCTTAGTCCCTGACCAGAGAAATTTTTTTTGAAGCTGCTCAATTTTGTGATACACCTTGTTGGGAGCTCTAAAGACTAATAGGAACTAAATAGGTATACTTTGAAGAGAAGTCATAGTTAAAATTGCTTTGCCTACTTTAGATAATAGATGTCCTTTCCAACCTGCTAGCTTTTTTTGGATCCTCTCCAGAACTATGTTCCACATTGATCCTTCAAGTTTCCCCGTAAAAAGGGGAAGACCTAAATAGGAGGTCGGAAGGGATGCAATATGACATTCCAAGATCCTTGCTATGTTGTTTTACCTAGGAATGGGGGTATTGATGAAATAAAGTTTTATCTTATCAAAATTCACTTTCTATCCAACCGCTTCTTCATATATTATGAGAATATTTTTAATCCTTCTTGCCTCAACCACAGAAGCCAAAGTCAGTAGCAATGTATCATCAACAAATTGTTCATGTGTCACCGAGGTAGTTAGCAACGTGGCCTTGATACCTGATATGAGTCTAGCTATTGTTGTTGCCTTAATGGTTCTTCCCAAGGCCTCAGCTACAATGATGAATAACATAGGACTTATGGGATCTCCTTGTCTTAGACCACATTTTCTTTGAAAAAAACCTGTAGTAGACCCATTAACCAAAACTAAAAAATAAGGCTTAGAAATACACTCTCTTATTAACTTGACCCATTTCATGTTGAAGCCAAATTTTAATAAAATTGCCTCTAGGAATTCCCAATTTATCCTGTCATAAGCTTTGTTCATGTCTAAATTTAAAGCCATGACTACTTTTTTGGTCTGAGCGGCTGTATGAAGAGCCTCATGAACAGTAATAAATCCATCTAAGATTGATCTTCCTTGTACAAAAATTCCTTGACTTGGATCAATGATAACCGGTAGAACTTTCTTCAAATGGTTGGCTAAAACTTTGGACATAATTTCATAGGATATAGTACACAGGCTAACCGACCTAAATTCAGCCATAGTCTTGGGGTTGGGGCCTTTAGGGATCAAAGCAATGAAAGTTGAATTGAAACCCCTTGGAATATTATTTGAACTTTGGAACTCCTTGATTGCAGCAATAACTTCTACTCCAACAATATCCCAACAAACTTGGAAAAACCACGATGAAAACCCATCCGACCCAGGAGCTTTGTCGAAATCCATGTTAAACAAAGCCTCCTTGATCTCTTCGTCTAAAAAAGCTAATGTAAGAGACTTGTTAATTGTTTCATCAATGAGTTGTGGAATGAATTGAAGGAGAGAGTCCTTTTCTTGGGCATTACAGGCTCGTTATTCACCCAATAATGAACTGAAAAAATTAACAGCCTCGTCCCTGATCTCCTGAATGTTTTGAGTTGAGGATCCATCCACCTTGGTTAAATTTCTAATATTATTGTTGCTTCTATTGCTCAATGTGGTAACATGGAATTTTTTTGAATTAGAGTCCCCTTCCTTTAGCCATAATTCCCTTGATTTCTGCCTCCAATACATCTCTTCACAAGCTAAAATATTATAAAACTCACAAAGGGCTTCCTTCTCTTTAGTCCTTGTTGCATCATAATACGTTCCATTTTGGATTTTGCTTTCTATTATTCTCAGTTTTTCCCACACTACTCTCTTATTCTCAAAAATAGTTTCAAATACTTCTTTATTCCAAATTCTAAGATTGTTTTTTACCATCTTAAGTTTTTGAGATAGTTTGAAGGAAGCACTTCCCTGGATAGGCTGCTGCCACCATTCCTCTATTAGTTTCTTGAAGTCTAGATGTTTAACCCACATTGACAGAAATCTGAATGGATTTTTAAATGAGTTAGCCTGAAATGCCTCCCATAGAATAAGATTATGGTCTGAAGTGCATTTAGGAAGGGCTTGTAACGTTGAATCACCAAACATTGTTGTAGCTTCCCTAGATAAAAAAAACCTGTCCAACCTTTCTTGAATTAGATGACTCCCTATCCTCTTGTTACTCCATTTAAATTTGGCTCCTTTTAGTATTACATCCATCAATTCATTTGTGTTAATGAATTCATTAAAGTCCTCCATGCTCCTTGAGGGTAACCTAGATCCTCCCTTCTTATCAGATGGGTAAAGGGGGGTATTGAAATCCCCCCCAATCACCCAAGGAATATCTTTAAAATCTTGGCTCAAATACCCCAAAAACTCCCACAGTTCAAAACACCCTTGGACAGAGGTGGGGGCATAGACATTTGACATAATCCAATTCTTATTAGTATCAAAATCATGAAATAATATGCTTAATACTCTTTAATTTGCCTGAATAATACTTCCTTATATTTTAATAGGATCTCATAAGATCATGAGGCCCCCAGATGCTCCTATCGCCTGTTGAAAGGCCACTTCCCCTTGCTTCCAAATCCTTCTAGCTATATGTGCTGATTGTACCGCATCTGTTTTGGTTTCTTGAAGAAAAATTATAGTAGGATTCCAATCCTTCCTTATAGACTTCACCATCCTTTGTTTTTGTGGGTCGTTTAGGCCTCTCACATTCCATGAGAGAACCTTCATTTAGACTATTTTATATTTTTTTCCCACCCCCTTCCCTGATCCAAAGGGGGTTTGTTAATTTTGCTATTATCCTGGCCAAGAATAGCTTGTTGTAACAATGTTCTTTGCTTTTCGTTTACAATTTCTTCATTGATTCTCATTCTATAGTGCTCTACTGTAGATATTATCCCTTTATTTATTTCACTTCCAAAATCTATCAAAGGCTTAGTAGTGCTTCTAGTCTACTTTGGACTGAAATGAGGGGGCATATACTGTGATAGTCTAGGTATTGAACCTTCTTCCTCATTTTGGGGGTTTTCAATTCCCTCTTTCGCCTCAGCCTTGTTTTGGTTCACCTCTCCTATCTGGTTCCTAAACAGGGGGCTTTCCTTAAAGAAACCTTTTACCATTGGGCTCATCTAATAAGGGATAATTTGCTCCACTGCTGGATTAGGAGCTACATTCCTGGCTCTTGTTTCCACAACTTCGACTCTTGACTCTATTTTTTCCATGTTTAAACTGAAATGACCTGGAAATTTCTCTTCAATTTTGAGCATAGCTTTTGGGGCTTTTTGTCATCACTGTGTATGGTTTCAATTTGGATGGGGAGTCTAGGGTTTCAAGAAACTTGACACTGATGGTATCATCCTTACTATTTTCTTTTTCAACTTCTAGATTTGCTAGGATATCAAACATGTTCAAGTTAGGATCTTTACTACATACCTTATGATTTTTGCCTCCCTCATTATGTTGCTTTCCTTTCTCCTAGATTTTTGCCAGTTCTGTGTTGGCTTGGTCATCCTGGTTATTCTTAACTTGTCTGTATCCTTCCAAGTTAAGACGCGGTCTTTGAAACTTTGGGATCCCTCTCCCATTAGCTTTCCCCAAAAAACCTTCTCTCGTGGCTTCCTTGTTTGCAGTTATTGTTAGACATTGGGCTTGAAGGTGGCCCTGGGTTTTGCACACGCTACAAAATATCGGCTTGTTCTCATACTCCATAGGCTGAATCCTTAGAAACTCTCCATATGCTAGTTCCACTTGATAAGGTAGATCGTAATCAAAGTTTGCATTTACATAGATCTTGGCATGCGTCAGTCTAGTCCTTGCCCGGGTTGAATGGTCTATTACCATGAGCTCTCCTATCATCTTTGCTATGCTGCTAAGCCAGTACTCATTAACAAACTCGGCTGGGAGGTTTGGTAAGTGGACCCAAATGGGTGCTATATTAATGTTCTACTTCTCAGGGTTGAAATCCTCCCCCCACTTCCTCAGAAAGAGGCTACGCCTTCCTAGAAACTAGGGTCCTCCTATCAAGATGTGCTTTGCATCATCTTTGTTGTTGAGTCTTATCATAAAAAAACCTCTTGACATGGCTACGATTTCTAAGCTTCCTGAAGTTTTCCACTTTGTCGCGGCCCATGAGCGAATAGTCTCAATGTCCAGCCTTACTCCTAAGAACTTGCCAACTAAGGATGATGCCTCCATATCCAATAATATTTCCATAATCTCCACTGGCACAGTTAACCTATTATTGTTTGGTATTAGGGGTGGTAATTCATTGACTGGCTCCTTCTTTTTACCTTTCAGCATTTCCAAAAATGTTGGGTCCTTGTTTCCAACTCCTAAACCCTAGTGGACCCTTTGTATGAGGGTTTATATGGAGGATCTGTACCTTTAGCCTTTTCAAACTGAGATGATAGGGAATCCTTTTCCTTTCTTGCTATAGCATTCTGCCCTGCCTCTGGATCTTCTCCTTCCGTTGGTTCAAAATTCTTGCCTGCCATTTTTGCTCCTCCTCCGCTTCCTCCACTTCCTCCACCGCTCCTCATCTCTCCCATACTTCCAAACCGCATCCCAGTAGTATCTTACAACATACTATGAGTGAATATTTTCTTTTATATGAATTATGTCAAATGGTGATTTTAGGATCAATGGAAGATGAAAGGGTATTTAGTGCATTATCATATGTAAAATCTAAAGTTTAAAATAGGTTGGACACATATTTGAAAAATTGTTTGAGAGAATATGTTCCGACCTATGAGGTCTAAAAACCTTTTATTTTTCCCAACCATGGTTTTAATTAAAACCTTTTATTTTGCCCAACCATGGTTGTAATAAAAACCTTTTATTTTGTGCTTCACATAATATTTAAAAATAAACATTATGAAGCTCTTTTGCCACCAACCTTTTGCATTACTCCTTTTTATTTTTTGACATCAATGGCAATTTATCTTTGACATAAATGAAAAATTCATCTACTCAAAATGTCCAACACCTTTGAAAAGAACCTAAATATGAAATTCTTACTCAAGTAACCATGAGAGGACTTCTAGAAAACTATAAGCATTTGGTCACATATTTACAAGTCTTAAGTAAAGATACTTATTTTGATGACCTAATAAATATACTTCAAGAATATGAAGTGAAAAACATTGTGAAATATGAGATGACTAAAATATTGCATTGGCATCAAAAGATAATCCACAAGGAAATATTGCTTCATTAGCAAGAGGACGAAAAACATGGTATTATCATATATGTAGAAAGAAAGGTCATAGTACCAGCTATTACAAATACAATCCCAAAAACAATAAAAATGGGAATCAATTTCAACCATGATAATATCAAATGAATCCTCATCACCAGTAAATATCAGTGACCAACCAATTATCCTCAACTAGAATATCATAAGATAAATCAGAATGGACACCTAGTTCAGAGGATAAAAGAAATTGAAGAATTGGAATAACCCACAGAAGACCGAGGTGAAAGCTTTGTCAGCAAATGTAAACACATTATAGAGACACTAACTATTTGCTTCAACAAGTTACAAATAATTCAAAGGAAGAGTAAAAAGTTCAAGATGAAGAAGAAGATCCATATTAAAGACTAAAGTCTTCAATATCCAAATAATTTAATACATGAGAGTGTTAGAAATAGATAATATTACATCATTTGGGTCATGTAAATGTACCTTCCTAGGTACATACTTAGTACATTAGATTACTTTAGGGGAAATTTATCTAGTTACTTCATGCAATGTAATAAATGCACAAGTGTCAATGTGCAAGTTGTATATGTGCAAGGTGTCCCTTGCACAACTAGGTAGAGTGTTGGCCAAGGAACTTATCTTCCTATATAAAAAAGGGTCTCATTGTAACAAGTAGGATATAGAAGCTCAAAGCATATTCATAGGTAGTAGAATAGTGTTGTGTAGATCACCATATATTGGTGATGGGTGTAATGTAGTCCAATAGCTTTGTTCATGGAGTGTCCATTTCCTCCATAGCTACATTGTATTCATTCTTGTCATTTCTATTTATAGCATATTTTAGTCATATCGTATATTTAATTTATTTCATATTGTTCTACATCTTGTGATTACTATATCCCATTACATACTACATCAAAAGCTAAAACATGCCTCATCCTATCATCATTTATATTTGTTCTTTCTAATTAATCACTTTATCATTGTCAATTTTTTCCTTTTGACAAGTACCTTATCCTTTATCATCTTGTTATTAATTTTAGCATAGTTGCATCTCTTACTGTTAAGCAATCCATCTTCTCATTTTCATTAGAATCCTTGCATATATTGGTTAAGGATTCTATCAAGTCATTTTTAAGGCAAAAGATCCTTTCCTCAAAGACTCTTTGTATTGTATCTATAAGTGAAAGTACCATAGGATTGTAGTGTCAGTGGCACTATTATGCCCTATTTACTATACAGTGGAGTTCAATACTCTACAGTCTTAGTCTATCACTAATAATAGAACTACCACCAATTGGCAAAAGCATCAATGGTGTTATTTCTCCCTAGCAGTGCTTTTTCCACTGATATTGCAACCATAATTTTGGTTTTAGCACCTATTTTATATTCATTTCCTAACTATGGGTTTAATGGTTATCAGGGGAGTCATACATTCACCACTAATCTAGGTAGACCCCTATACTATTGAAATATTTTTGTCTATTTTGTAGGTTTTACAAAGTATGAGTCATCAACAAAAGCATCACTAGATAGTAAAAACATTGACAATGCTTTACCTCCCATCAACACTTCTACCACTAAGGTAAAATTAGGTAAAAGACTATATTTGTATTTCTTATATTATAAATTAAGGAAATGATTTCCTATTTGCATTACACTTGTGTTTACTATTTTGATCATTAAAAGAATCTAAAGGAAAATGAATAGTCCATTATTTAAATAGCATTAGCGGATAGAACATAGTCTTGCATACCATAAAATCTAAATTACATGTAGCTATCAAGATTTGTTTGATTGTATTTATATTCCTAAACCCTTGCTTCAAAAATAAATTTTCTTTTACCTTATTTATCGAAAACTAAAAATCATATAGTTTATAGGTTTTATCTGTTAAATTTGGTTGATGCATTTGTAGTTTAGATAGGTTAAGGCTAGACAATCAAGAAAAGATCTTAGGAAAAAATTTCAACAAAAATAGGACTTAGGCTCACGACTACCTCTATCCTTAAGGTGAGACATCGTCAACCCCATATGCTACAAGAACAAGTATGCTAACATGCCCAATTGTGCAAAATAAGTCGAAGACCCCTATGATTCCTAGTATCATCACACCTAGATTAATAATTCTAGAGAAGTATTTTCAATGTTGCTACTATGGATCAAGAACTGAATGACTCACATTATCATTTTAAGATTTTCTAATACCTTATTTTGTGCCTCAAGGTGCTTGATTTATATTTGTATTGTGACACTAATTCAAAGGAGTTATGTTTTATAAGATTGGTGAAAAATTAAGAGGATTTATTGGTTCTCCTTTCATTTATGTGCATAGTTGATGTCATTTTTATTTATAATAAAACTTTCTACGTGTTGCTTCCTAAAGCATATATGCAACAAATTTTAGATAAACTAACTTTGTATTTTTTAAAAACTTAGCTTGTATTTCGTTGTAGTTTCTAAAAACACATTTATTTTCATACTTTCAAACTTTTTGTCATCGAAACCTATTATTAAAAAAATTAAGTATTCATCTAATAGATTAAATATGGCACTAGAAATTAGCATATGATATCTAAATGCTAATGTATTTTTAAGTAGGATCAATTTCCATACAGAGTACTCAAAGTTATGAACCTAGAGGAAAGCCATTTATTGATTTCTAGATTCCAATGAATCTCAAACACTATAATTGGTTGATGTTTCATTTTTTAGAGATTCATGCACATGATTTATAATCAAAATTGAATTAAAAGGTTAGCATTTTTTAAATATTTATGGAAAATTTTGAGGGCTTTAATTTGCTATTTAATCTCATTTAGATGTCTAGAGAATCTTCTTCATAGTCTCTTTCATAAAAAAATAAAAATTTGAATTAATATTTTCAGTAATGGAAGAAATTTATTTGATGGGTTCCTATTTGAGTGGAGGATTTTGTGCATGATTTGTGCATTGAAGATATAAGAATGGTGTTCTTTATAGAACATGTCCTATTTAACTCATGACATGATCTAAGGTCACATTATCAAAATTATCTTGACTTGTTGATAGGAGACTTAGGTTTAATTTTTTGTGCATTCAATCATTTGGTGCATGGAGAAAAAAGGCTATTTATTAGTGCATCTTAGATTTTTTTGTTCTTGATAAACACATATATAGTATGGTCTTATTTATTATGCTAATTTATTAGATGAAGGGGGGTCAGCAGGATTTAAAATTTGATCCCTCTTTTTAACATTTGTTTTTGGATCTATGAATGATATCAAAATAATTTTTATGTATGTCAATCTTCATTGGATTTAAAGGAATATATGGAGTACTTGGTTAGTCCATGAGAAACCAATATAATATAGGTCACCAGTTCAAGTATTTTTTATTGTACTTTTGTATGGATAGATGATGTGTTGGTTTCTTATGGCTAATGATCAACTTTATTGTTTTATGATGAACATGGATACCTTAGTTGAAAATTTTGGATTTTGTGAAATAAGTCAACAAATATATCCCATTGGTACTCTTCTTTATAGTGGTTTGTTTTTGTGTCTTCTCCTACTTGTTTTAGATTGGTTTTAAGATTTTGACATGGTACTAACCCAACTAATATGGGTCCTTGAACCCTATAATAAAATATTTTTTTAATATTAAAAATATGTTTGCATTCAATTCAAATTATGACATTTGTTAAATCTATATTTATCTAATAAAATAGATGAAAAAAATTAAATGGATAAAATTTTAGCTTTTGAAGCTATAAACTTAAAGTAAATGCAACCACAAGTAATGAAATAAGCAAGCAATATTATAACTATGATAATGGCTAACTAATAAGCATGTAAATATGATAATAAACTTTTGAAAATACTCAAGAAATAGCCATTAATGAAACCTCATGAAAATTGTACAATGATATGCAATGGAGGTCTCTAACACTCTATTTTGCAAAAATACTCTACATTGTATCTACTACTACTCTACCCTATGCACTCCAAAATCCTCTCACTCTTCTACTCTAAGAAGACCTATATATAGTGTGACATGACTCTTGGCCTTCCATATTCCTATGACACTTCATCATTCTATTCTTAGGACTCATGTACATGTGGACTACATGCACATTTACATCATTGCACATTCTAATAATACTTGTGCATTTATTACATTGCATTAAGTAAATACTTAAATCCTAATATAAGATAAACTCTTAATCTAAACATGTACCCATGATGGTACATTAGCAAGTACAAAATAATGTAATATATTCCAACACCTCCTATATTACATTATTTGGTTATTGAAGACTTTAGTCTTCAATATGGTCTTCATCCTGGTTCTGGAATTTGAGCTCTTCTCTTTTGCTTCTTCATTGTACCATTTGTTTGTATCTAGATGAGTATCTTCATCTTGTTTCTTTAGCTTACTTTGATTTGAATTCAACTTGAAAGTGCTTTATTTCATATTCATATTTTTTTTTCTATCATGCTCCATTTTCCTTCTTCTTCTTAGTTTTTGTAATTTTATTGGTGATATATCTTATTCATGTTGAGATAGTATATCATCACAATAGTATTGACTAGGATTTTTATTTTGCTTCTTGTTTTTAAAAAATTCAAAAATAATTGATGATATATCATCAAACATTCTTTTGAAGTAAATATAACTATATTTTGAGTATTCCACCAAGCTCTAAAAATTACTTCATGAAGATAACCAATTAATGTCATAAAATTTCCTTCCTTTGCTTCCTTGAGAAACATTGAGAATATTTCCTTTTTACTAGTGGACAAGTATTTGTATCCATCAAAGGTATCTATTAAATTTTGAGAATAAATTCCAACTCATGAAATAGTTCCTCATTATCGAATGCATTCCTTACTATTTCATTCATGTTTCTTCTAAATAAATATTTAAAGTTGAATTCCTCATAGCTCCCTAGTGTTTTGATAATGCTTTGAGAATCTTAATGTTCAATCAATTGTTTTGATAAGAATTTAGTTTTTTTTCAAATCTCTAGGTAGAATACCTTTTAATTCCCAATTATTTAGAATAATTTTGAAGAGAGTTTTGAATTTTACAAACTTTGAAGTTGTCTACCTTATGACTCCCTAGTGATTGATAAAATATTTTTAATTCTTCAACTTTTGTAATGTGCTTTGCAAGTTGTAATATTTAAAATCTTAGGTAGTATTCCTTTTGGATCCCTAGTATAAGATTAATATCTTTTCAATTTTAGAGTTTTGTAGAATACATTATCTCTCCCAAATATTTGAATATAGCTTTGATAGTGTTGAGGTGTGAATTTGTCAGGTTATGGAAGCACTCAACAACCTAGAATTTTAATTCTCTCTTGCAAAGAACGTAATATTTATCCAAGGTTCTCACTTAATGTTTTATGTGTCATGCATAGATGTTTATGTAAGTGTCTGAATAAACTCTTGGGTTTGCAAGTTCCTATTTACAAGGGGCATGGGAATTAAGTAAATGATTTTAAGTTTATCATGTATAACATGCTTTTCACCAAATTCTATTATCCAAATGATAAAGTAAATTTACCTTATGATTAATATCTATTGATGCAAACTTAACAATGCCATTGATTAAAATGCTTTTGAAACTAATTTGAAATAATAATTTGCCTTAACATTTTTTTAAAAGAGGGGTAAAAATTTATTAGATCAAAGAAACCTTACATTAGAGAACAAACAACTAGCAAAAATAGCCAACAAAAACCTCAAACAGACATATCCTCAGCAAGTAAATTATGAAGTTGCTGAGAACAGTCTAAAGGGAGGTTATCCCAACCCTTAACAGACCAATTCCCTTGAAACTGAGAAGCCCATTTGGCCAAACAGTCCGCAACCCTATTCCATTCCCGAGGAATGTGAACAAAAGAGATAAACTCCAAATTACAACAGATTTGAAGAATCTGTCGAACAACCAAAGTCAACCTCCAGTGAACATTATCAATATGGTGAGTCCTTAACAAATTTATAATAATCTGTGAATCAGACTCACATATTATCCTCCGCCAACCCATAGCCAACCCTTGTTCCAAAGCACAACAGATAGCAAGAGCCTCCATATAATTATTAGAGTGTATCCCCTTATAGCATGAAAAAATGAAACAAGCATTCCCAGCACTATCTCTCCCAACTCCTCCGATACCAGCATGCCCAGGATTACCTCGAGAAGACCCATCCGTATTGATCTTGAACACCCCTGGAGGAGGAGGATGCCATCTCCCATCTCTCTGCATTTTTTTTCCATCTCGGTTTCTAGATGAAATAACAGGACGAGGACCATTCTCCACAAATCCCAAATTTTGCATCATCAAAATCTCCGACTGCACCAAAGGAAGACTAATCTGGCATGTGGAAGAGACAGTTTCCTGGATCATACCAATGATTCGCTGCCAAAGCTGATGAACAGTAAGCTTGTTATCATGAAAAATTCATCGATTTCTTTCCAACCAAATCTGCCATAGAATGCAAGGAGGACCAATAGTCCAAGCAACCTGGAGAAAGAAAGAATTAGCAGGAGGTCTCCCTAAACTCCTCCAGAACTCCAAAAGATAAGAAGCATGGGCACAAGGTCGCTTCCACACCTCCCACCAAAGATGCCAAATATCCCGCGCAAAAGAACACTGAAAAAGAAGATGACCTGAAGACTCTTCACTGTTCGCACATAAAAAACAAAAAGAAGGTCCTTGAAAACCTCTCTTTTGCACATTATCCCAGGTAAGTCATCTATTGTGAGTAGCTAACCATAGATAATTTGCCTTAGCATTTTAATTAATATGAAATTTCAATTACCTTAATAAAAATTAAAGTATGTGAAATTTCAAAATGATGATATAAACCCTGATTATAAATATTCACCTTTAAAAACTAAGGTCTAATCAATGAATAGATTTTATTCATCTCAAATATAAAATCAACATTAAAATATTTGAGAAAATGAATAAAATAAAAATGTTTAACCCCAAAATTATAAGGTTTTAAAAACCTTATTAATCATAAATTCATAGGGTTTGCTATAAATATTATTTATGAACTGTGAGTTCTATGATTTAAAATCAAGTTCATAAATGTACTTCCTTATTATATTTGTTTATTAAATATTTATGAAATCAAATATTTAATAACCAACATAATCTTCCAATGTAATGTTTGGATTTGTGCATAAATAAATTATACTTAAAACATGAAATCCAAACAAACTTTAATAAAATAAATCACTTCTAATTCTCAACCTTATTAAATTAAAGTTAGAACCAGAATACTTATGTATAAAACATTTTATTCATCCCAAATATAAGATCAACATTAAAATATTTGGAAAATGAAATAAAGTAATAATGTTTAACCCTAAAATTGTAAGATTTTCAAATCTTATAATTATAATCCATAGGGTTTTAATATAAAATTGATCTATGAACTGTGAATTTTATACTTTGAAAATCAAGTTCATAAATATGTTTTTCTCATATTATTTGCTTATTAAATATTTATGGAATAAAATATTTAATAACAAATATAATCCTCTCAATGTAGGGTTTGGATCGGTAAATAAATAAAACGGTATTTGAAGCATGAAATCCAAACAAATTTCAATAAAAGATATCAACTCTAATTCTCAACTTTATTAAATCAAAGTTGAAACCAGAGTACTCATTTATCTTTTATATATTTATTTATTTAAATATTAAAACAATTTAATATTTAAATAAATAAATTATTGATAACCTAGTGTAAGGTTTAATTCTTATGAAATTGAACTAGGCTATGCAAACATAATTGAATATCAAATAAATAATCAAAATTTCTATAAAGAAGAAATATTATTCTATCTCAGACAAATGCTACAGACAAAAATAATCATAGAGACTTAAACCAAATCATTGCCCACCAGTATTCACACAATAGAACAATGATATGATGCAATCTTCAGTGGAATTTTTAATTATTGAAAACTATACCAAACATTTTAATTATAATTCAAATACCAAAATGATGCTTATTTGAATCCCTAAAATATTTTGATATAATCAAAGATCTTACAATAGAATCTGTTTCTCTGTAATTTCCAACTCTCTGTAGCTCCTTTTTCCTTTCTTTTGCTTCTTCAACTTTCCTTCTCTCCTTCTCGAAAAATGTTCCCTCTCTTTGGTTTCTAATTCTCCATTTATAACTTGAGAAATTCGTTCCTCTTGATTAGTTTTCTTTGTTCCGTCAGTTTTAAAAAATGAATTCTTGAAACCCTAATATCAATAAAGCCTTTTCAAAGGATTTAATATTTCTCCTCATTGGCATTCAAAAATTAAAGTTATAATCTTGCCAATAAGACAAATATTAATTAGAATATAAAAAATTTATAAAATAACATTCTTAAATATAATTAAATTATAAAGTTATAAAACTTTATAATTTAATTAATTTAAAACATATTTATAACATAACCATTCTAACTATATTAAATTATAAAGTTATAAAACTTTATAATTTAATTAATTTAAAACAATATAAATAATTTTTAAATATATTAAATTATAAAGTTATAAAACTTTATAATTTAATTAATTTAAAACATGACATAACTAAACATAACATATGAACAAACATATACATAACACCATACACTAAAAAAATAATCTAAAAAGAATTAAACCTACAAAACATATTATATTATGACACAACATAATATAAACCACATAAAACATGATGAATTTAATCAACACAACACAACAACACAAGGACATTAGGAAACCCTTACGTAATGAGATAAAAATCTGATGACAAAACATTTATAAAATAGTATGTAAAATGCTTATGCATGCTCATCATCATATGGATGAATAACCTTGATTCCCCATCAGAATAACACTCAAACAATTTCTCAAAATTTTAAGTGGGTCCCAAATTTTTTTGGGTCATTGTGAAGGACATCACAACAATGGTGACTCTGCTAGTAAATATCCCTGGACATTTCAGATTTAAAAACTAGACTCTAAAAACAACCAAAACCCAAATATTAAAATCATAAGCATTAATGATATCAAGATAATGAGAATAGACCAATTTGACATGAACCACCAGAATCATCTGCAACAGCTCAGTGTGTGCAAAGTGATTCTATATCTTCTAAAACTATTCAATATTCCATTGTCAATTTCACATTTTAGACTATAAAAATTTCTCTTTGAAGGAAAACCTCCACCCGATTCTCTTCAGGCATTGCTCTACTGCTAGTCAAGCGTTTATAGCTCCGGTAGAGATTATCTGAAACTCCCAGATATTAAGTGGATGTTGCATTTCCTTTATTCTAGACATTGCTTCACTATCAACCGAGCGTCTATAGCTCCGATGAAGATTATCTAGTTCTTAGTAATAGATTTGACTTTATTTCCAATTGTATTCATCATTTCTTTTTTTTATCTCTCTTTTTTATCTCTCATTTTTTTTATTTCTATTTTTTTTCTCTCTTTTTTTATATATCTGGTAGAATGGTACTTTGCAACAAATCCACCTGCCACTTGGGTTAGAGATGAGGTAAGGCTGAAAAGAGTATATAAAATATTTCACCCTAATTTGCAAAACCGATAACTTCATGCATCCAAATTTCAAATAATATACTTTAATGTGTTTTGTGGTACTCATGGAGCTTTTGCAATACAATTCCAATTTTTCATATTTCCTTATCTTAGTTCACATTCATGAGGACATAAACTAACATCTCATTTTCCTTTTTCTCCAGGTTTCATAGGTTTTTAAAATAGGTAATTTCATCCTATACAATCTAGGATCAAACATAAATAGAACCAACAAGTGACCAATATCTCAATCATAACTACCTTACTTTTGAAAAACCCACTTCAAAATTATATCAATTTGAATCACACCAAAAATCATGAAGCTCCAACAAAATCTGGCAAAGTCAATTTATCGTTGTACTCAACAAAACACAACAAAATGTGACAACACTTAACAACAAAACAACAAAACATCAACAACATCACACATTAACACATCAACAAAATAACTAACTAACAAACTCACAAAACAACAAACTATACAAAACACAAAAACAAGAAAACAAAATCCAAAAGACTATTTACAAAAATATACATTATGTACAAGACACTACAAAATTTCTGCCATCATTTCCCTGGATCCCAAATACGATTAGCACACTTTAGAAAACATATATGATTATATGCCTGCCAAGTTTTATAAGAATCCAATAAAAATAAGATTAGGCCAAAAATAGAAATTCTCATTGTGCCTATTTCATCCCACTGATTTGATTCAAAATTATAAGCAGTTCCATGTTTAAGATTTGATTTATTAAACTTAAAAGTGAAAACATGATTTTCAATTATCCTTTGCTTATTCAAAAAGGTGTAAATTTCAAAATTTGATTCATAATTTAGAACTAGGCTCCCCTTTTCAAATAGGAGATCTTGCAAATAAGAACCTATTTCTAAAAATTTCAAATTCAAGTCACTTTCAAAGTTTTTAAAGCAATCACAATCATTCAAGAATTGACAAGCATCTAGGACATTTGGTATAAGAAGATCATTAAAAATTTGTGCCCTAGATTCACTAGTTGATTGCTCATGAATTTGATTAAGCATTTCAAACATGTTTTCCTTCATTTCATTTATGGAAAAAATTTTAGAAGTTGTCTCCAACTTCTTGTTAACAACATTTGACATTTCATCATTGATAGCATTAGCATCCAAAAACTTATCATGCAACCCATTACCTAAAAATTTTGTAACCAATGAGAAAGGTGAAGATTTTACCTCGTCATCTATACTCAACACATCATTATTAGCATTTACCAAGATTTGATGAGCATTTGTCACTTTTTCCTTTTCTTCATGGTCTCCATCATGATCACCTTGTAGTTCTTCATCTTCATCAAATACCTGTTTATTAAAGACACCAAAATTAGGCACCCAATTAAATGTATGCCTATCCTTTTCAAACCACAAATCTGATTGATCACAAGATGTGTTAAATAACAAATTTTCTTGATCAACCACCTGAGTTACTTTAGATAGATCAACATTTTCCTTTAGGTCATCACCAACATTAAATCCAAACCATTCATGTGAATTTGTACTCAAATTTTTATTAGTCACGGGTAAAAGAGATGACTTTACCTCGTCCTCATTATTAACAAATGAGTCATAAGAAACATTTACCATTTCTTCATTTTCAATTTCAGCAAGGTGTTCAATAAATTCATCTTCAAAGTGATTCAATTTTGGAACCTTCTCTATTTCTACAATTGGCATGTCATTTTCTGATTGTGTAGGAATTGTGAAATCTTCTTTTGAAATAGAAGTTTCAACATCCTGCATATCAAGTGAAACAAAAATTTTATCAGTAGAAGTATGAGAAAACAATGATTCACCATACATACCCCATCCATTATAATAATTATCTTCTAAAGCTAAGGGATGAGATTTTATCGTGGCTTTAGAAAACATGTGATTCTTTGACTGTACAGGAGTTGTAGACTCTTCATGTAAGATATCAATTTTAGCATCCTGCATATCAGATGAAGAAAAATTCTTATCAGTAGGTATAAAAGAAAAACATTCATCATATCTTCCCCAACCATTATAAAAATTATCTTCTATAGTTAAAGGGTGAGGTTCAACCATATCTTTTGTGCAAACTTCGGATAGGTCTATAATTTCCTTTTCAAATTCACCTTTATCAATCACCTGAGATGAAGACCTATTGATTTCTTGTTGTATGAGCATTGTAGAATCCTTAAGTGACACAAGGCTTTCAATTTCCTACACATCATCTGAGATAAGAACTTCTTTGGAAATTGTGAATAAAGTTAATAATTCTTCTTCATGATCTGAAATAACAAAATCATTATCTTTCTGAAGCACTTGGTGACATTCCATATTTTCTTTCATACCATATTTGGATTCATTTTCAGATTCACCTTCTTTCAAACTTTTCCCATTTTTTACCCCCCCCCCCCATTTTTTTTTTTTCTTTTTTTTTTTTTTTTATTTAAAATTTTTCATTCATCTCCTCAATTTCAAAGAATTCATCTTCCTCAGATTCATATTTTGGTAAGATAAGGGTTTCTTCAATGGGATCAATTTTTGTATTTTGTTTTATAAGATCATCCCAATCCTCTTTTGTGAATAATGGCTCTAAGTCAGTTTCTACATTTTGATCAACTTGATCATCACAATGTTCATTGATGGGTATTGACTCTAAAACCTGCACCTCATTCTCAACATCTAAGGTATTTGTGACATCTAAACTATCAATCTCAACTTGACTCATTTGTGATCTTTGATTATGAGTTTTAGGTCTAAGTTTGTATAGTTGCTCCATATTAACACCTTGAGATATCAATTGTTGTTCAAATGTTACTGCCTCATTGTAAGCTCTAGGCAATGATGTAATTTTAATACCTTTCAAAAACATAGTAGTAACATGATCTAAGGCTCCCATGTATATTTGAGTAGCTCTTTCTTCTGAAATGATATAATGTGTTCCCACCTCGGTATACAACCTATGGAATTTATCATTAAATGATCTCATGGGTTCATTAAATATTTTTTGAATAGAAACAAATTGATTTAACATCATAACTGAATCATCCAACCTTCCAAAATGTTTGAGAAATGCTTTCTCTAGTTTAACCCAAGAAGTAGCATACCTTACAGGTAATTGTATGTACCACTTAAGCGCAACCTCATCCAATGGGTATGAAAATAATCTGCAAGGAACATCTCCCTGCATTAGTTGCAAATGACTTAACACACTCTTGTATCTCTGAATATGGTCCTTGGCTTGATCCACATCATGCCTAAATCTGGGTAAACAAACTTCTACACCTTCAGGAATTTGATGAATAGGCATGTTTAAACTGCTATAATAATCACCTATCCAAGAAGCCATCATTTCCTTTACTGAAGTAGGTGATGCCATTAGTGAACTTTAAAGAACACAAAATTTAATGCCAATATTATTAGTCAAAGAAATATATCTTGCAACTAAGCATGAAATGACTAATCAATTAATAAAAATATATGCATCAATTAAACCTTGGCATTAAATAACACCCTTCAATTTGTAAATTTTTTTAAACTGAGATTTGAATGATTTCAAATGAAAATCAAATATTTACCTTTCATGCCCTCCTTCTAGCACCAATTTGTTGAGGTGTGATTTTTTCAGGTTACAAAACCACTCGACAACTTAGAATTTAAATTCTCTCTTGCAAAGAATATAATATTTCTCCAAGGTTCTCACTTAATGTTTTATGTGTCATGCATATATGTTTATATAAGTACTTGAATAAACTCTTGGGTTTGCAAGTTTCTGTTAACAAGGGGCCTGGGAATTAGGTAAATGATTTCAAGTTTATCATGTATAACATGCTTTTCACCAAATTCTATTATCCAAATGATAAAGTAAATTTACCTTATGATTAAGATCTATTGATGCAAACTTAACAATACCATTGATTAAAATGCTTTCAAAACTAATTTGAAATAACAATTTGCCTTAGCATTTTAATTAATATGAAATTTCAATTACCTTAATAAAAATTAAAGTATGTGAAATTTCAAAATGATGATATAAACCCTGATTATAAATATTCACCTTTAAAAACTAAGGTCTAATCAATGAATAGATTTTATTCATCTCCAATATAAAATGAACATTGAACTATTTGAGATAATGAATAAAAATAAAAATGTTTAACCCCAAAATCATAAGGTTTTAAAAACCTTATTAATCATAAATTCATAGGGTTTGCTATAAAGATTATTTATGAACTGTGAGTTCTATGATTTAAAATCAAGTTCATAAATGTACTTCCTTATTATATTTGTTTATTAAATATTTATGAAATCAAATATTTAATAACCAACATAATCTTCCAATGTAATGTTTGGATTTGTGCATAAATAAATTATACTTAAAACATGAAATCCAAACAAACTTTAATAAAATAAATCACTTCTAATTCTCAACCTTATTAAATTAAAGTTAGAACCAGAATACTTATGTATAAAACATTTTATTCATCCCAAATATAAAATCAACATTAAAATATTTGGAAAATGAAATAAAGTAATAATGTTTAACCCTAAAATTGTAAGATTTTCAAATCTTATAATTATAATCCATAGGGTTTTAATATAAAACTGATCTATGAACTGTGAATTTTATACTTTGAAAATCAAGTTCATAAATATGTTTTTCTCATATTATTTGCTTATTAAATATTTATGGAATAAAATATTTAATAACAAATATAATCCTCTCAATGTAGGGTTTGGATCGGTAAATAAATAAAACGGTATTTGAAGCATGAAATCCAAACAAATTTCAATAAAAGATATCAACTCTAATTCTCAACTTTATTAAATCAAAGTTGAAACCAGAGTACTCATTTATCTTTTATATATTTATTTATTTAAATATTAAAACAATTTAATATTTAAATAAATTATTGATAACCTAGTGTAAGGTTTAATTCTTATGAAATTGAACTAGGCTATGCAAATATAATTGAATATCAAATAAAAATAATCAAAATTTCTATAAAGAAGAAATATTATTCTATCTCAGACAAATGCTACAGACAAAAATAATCACAGAGACTTAAACCAAATCATTGCCCACCAGTATTCACACAATAGAACAATGATATGATGCAATCTTCAGTGGAATTTTTAATTATTGAAAACTATACCAAACATTTTAATTATAATTCAAATACCAAAATGATGCTTATTTGAATCCCTAAAATATTTTGATATAATCAAAGATCTTACAATAGAATCTGTTTCTCTGTAATTTCCAACTCTCTGTAGCTCCTTTTTCCTTTCTTTTGCTCCTTCAACTTTCCTTCTCTCCTTCTCTGCAAAAATGTCTGACCCTCTCTTTGGTTTCTAATTCTCCATTTATAACTTGAGAAATTCGTTCCTCTTGATTAGTTTACTCCATTCCATCAGTTTTAAAAATGAATTCTTGAAACCCTAATATCAATAAAGCCTTTTCAAAGGATTTAATATTTCTCCTCATTGGCATTCAAAAATTAAAGTTATAATCCTGCCAATAAGACAAATATTAATTAGAATATAAAACATTTATAAAATAACATTCTTAAATATAATTAAATTATAAAGTTATAAAACTTTATAATTTAATTAATTTAAAACATATTTATAACATAACCATTCTAACTATATTAAATTATAAAGTTATAAAACTTTATAATTTAATTAATTTAAAACAAGCTTATAAATGAACAATTTTAAATATATTAAATTATAAAGTTATAAAACTTTATAATTTAATTAATTTAAAACATGACATAACTAAACATAACATACGAACAAACATATACATAACACCACACACTAACAAAATAATCTAAAAAGAATTAAACCTACAAAACACATTATATTATGACACAACATAATATAAACCACATAAAACATGATGAATTTAATCAATCACAACACAACAACACAAGGACATTAGGAAACCCTTAGGTAATGAGACAAAAATCTGATGACAAAACATTTATAAAATAGTATGTAAAATGCTTATGCATGCTCATCATCAGATGGATGAATAACCTTGATTCCCCATCAGGATAACACTCAAACAATTTCTCAAATTTCAAGTGGGTCCCCAATTTTTTTGGGGTCATTGTGAAGGATGTCACAATAGATAGTGGACTTATCTTTCTAGGATTTTCTTTGAGTTGAATCCCTTTTGTCTCCCTAGTGATTTTATGATAAATTTTAATATAATGTTCAACTCCTATTCTTTAAAATCAATTGTGTTATTTCCCTTTGTATAAAGCTTAAAGATAAAATTTCAATGGATAAGAGTCTCAATATTTTTAAGATATTTAAGTTGGATTCTTTATGTCCCTTCAATTAGTATAAGAGACTAATAAAAGTATTCTTCCAACTCTCAAGAAATTCTAGAGTTTGCTTCTTTCTATATTTGAATAATTTAGTTTCTAAATTTCTATTATTTAAGTTTGATGTAGAACTCCTTATAACTCCCTAGTTGGAAATTTAGAAAAAACTAATATATTTACAATTTCAATTTTGATTCAATTTGTAAAAACCTTGTCTCCTTGTTTAATGATTTGTAAATATTTAATGCAATATGGGTAATTGTTCCAATTCTTTTTTTTACTACTACCTTCTAAGACATTCAATATGTTTTTAAGGCTATTCTTTATCACCTTATTACTCCTATTATTAAATAACTTTTGAGCACAAAAAATAATTGATTTCAACTTTAATATATGCCTTATTTTTCCTTTATGCTTTGCAAAGATTATGAGAAAAAATCTTACCTTCAAGATGCTAAACTTTACATGCAATACCACTGTATTCTATGCTCAAATAAACCTACAATCTATTTGCAATCAATGTGGTATCTTTCTCATTTAATAGTGTTTGATTAACTTTAATGCATTAAATTATTTAAGGTGCTATATCCTCTATTCTCTTTGTTCTATGTAGTGATCTTCATGCACTCTCTTTTCTCTTTGTAGTCTATTTTCAATGCATGCACTATATAAGCACCCTTTGGATGTGCTTATCCTTCTTTGTTGTAACTAACATGCAATATAGCTAGTTTCAAGTGGCACTAAGGGTTGGCACTAAATATCTTAATGCCTTTCTTCAACGTCTTCTAAGGTGTTCTTTAAACCTCTCTTTGACTAATACTTTCTGAGAGTGTTATATTGTATGAGTGTAAGGATATTAGGTTATTCTTAATATAGCTTCTTCTCTGTCAAGTATGACACATTCTCCAATGGCATATGGTATCTTATCCATGTGGTGAATTTTATTTAAACACTTGGACTTCTCTGTTATGAAACTTACAGACCCTATTATTGTTCCTGCCTTATCATTTTATGTTACTCTACACTCATTGCACTTCTTTCACTCGTAATTTCTTAACACTTATGAATGTATTCTTCTCCTTCTATGGTAGAGGTGTCAAGTAGTTTGGTGGTAATTATTCCAACTTATTGATGGCATTATGAGGATGCAAATAGCCTTATTTTCTAATTCTCCTTTTAGGTGCCAAATATGTATGTGTCATGGCCTATAGGTTCATTGTTGGTAGTGAGAACTCTTATTTTTCTCCTTACATGAATGATACATGCTTGATGACTCAGCCCTACAAGATTATGTATCTCCTCTTCTCGTTGGTGGTGCAAGCTTGCTGGGTTATCCTTGTGTAGACACAAAAACAACACCATTGACACACACAGCCCCTAGGGCAGCCCCAAGAGGTTAAACAGTGGTCCTAACCACTCCCAAAAGCAGGTTTGGAGGTCAGAGGTCAATTTGGCACCTTTTTGGCACCTTGCTCTCTGCTCATCCCACCCAGGGATGAATACAAAATGGAATTCATCCTACCCAGGGACGAATATCAGCATTCAACCTAGGGTGAGGCAAATAGCAAGTTTGACTGGCAAAAAGTCAAACCTCGACAAGTTTGCCAGTTAACTGAAGCTTTAGGCCATGCAATTGCGAGGAACGGCTCCAAATCAAGAAGAGAGACTTCAGTCATGCATGTATTTATTTTAGAGACCTCATGCAAGGAGATTCTAAATCAAGGAATTATCTTTTCTCTCAAAATAGGACAAACAACTCAAGTAGCGCCCTCGCATGCGCAATTCAAACAGAGAGACCCTAGGTCTATAAATTGGTGAGTTTTCTCACCCAAAAAGAGACAGATAAGGAGCATTTGAGCAATGAAGTTCTGCCAATTTACATACCTACTTGCGATTTGTGCCTTTCACATCCTTAATCTCTCATTCGAAAGGGAGGTTATTGGGTGATTATTGGAAGCATGAATCTGGACCCAAAACCCAATTTTTGGCCATGATATCCCACAAAATTTTTCAAAAACACCCCATAAGAGGTTTTGGACCCATCCCAAGTGGATTGGTGCCAAAACAGAGTCCCAAACGGTGGGCGTCCTGCCCTCGAGTGCTCCCCAAGCTATCGTAGTTCTAAATGCCCCACCCTGGAGCGAATAGAAATTTGTGATATATTTCTCTAATTTTTCTTTTAAATATTATTCTAGGTTATTTAAATAGGCCTTAGTTTAAATTTCACTTCATTTTGAGTATTTTTGACTAGGTTTTTATCATTTCCTGCCTTTACTAATCTACAAATGCTATCATCAAAATATGGGTGCTAGAGGCCAAATTGGAGAAATATGACCATCTGGGTCTTCCCAAAACACCCCAAATTAGCTAACCCCAACTTTTAAGATCATTTGGAGCTTCCTAGGCAGGACATTGAAGAGGGTGCTTTCTGACAAATTGTTGTAGGTTTATTCGTCCCGCCCCGGAGCGAATACAAATTTGTAAGGAATTTATTGATTGTTCCTTTTGTAGTGGCTTCTTGGTAACATATTCATGCTTTTATAAAATTTCTAGATCATTATAATATTATTTGGTTATCGGTTTAATATTTTCATGCATACACTAACAATAGGCCTTGGGAAACGCATGTTTTATTCTATCTGCAGGTGCTACTAATATTTTTTGTTTCTTTGAACGTAGGTCTTTGAAATAAAAGGAGCAGTAAGGATTCAAAAATAATATACACAAGTGGCAGCAATGTTTTGGTCCACCCATCTTACATGTGGGCATGCGAAAGAAGGATTGTTATCCATGGATGTGACAAGAAACATATTTGATGCTTCTATCCCCTAAAAAGGAAGGAGATGTATTGTAACACGACTTTGAAATCATATCAATAAAGAATCACCGTATTTCGTATTGCTTTTATTTTGTGTCGATTCATCTATGTTCTTTCCTTTCATGCGTTTTTCAATACATAGGATTTTAGCGTTAAGTTTGGTTTTACACGCATCGTGCTTGGCATATTCCTTTTTGTTTTCGTATCCTCATGTTTTTAGTGGTGATCATGGTGGGACCTCTATCCCTTGATTTTAATATTAACTTTCTGATTAAATTTTCTTGTTTTTGCTTGCAGGTACCAAGGTTTCAAACGTTGGACTATTGTTTGTTTCAGTCTGTGACGAATATAGACTAGAATTCGTCTTACCTAAGGATGAATAGCAATTCGTCCTACCCTGGAACAAATACAGATTTTTTATTCGTCTCATCCCGGGATGAATATATCTCTATGCAATTTTAGAGCAAAAATTTAGAGACATCCGATTTGGGCAGAGAAGAGGTAGGGGTTATAAAACACCTTCTATCATTTTTTGCTTTCTATTTTTGGTTTTTTGGTTATTTGCTTGCATAGGAGAGTTTGAATGCTTGATTTCTTCATTTATGCAACTTAAAAATAACCCTACACACCATGTGGTAATTAAAACAACAAGGAGTTGGTCGTAAAACCCCAACCCTTGAGCAAGACCAATGACGGATTTCATCACCACCTTGGCTTGAGATACTGCATACATAACCCCGATCATGACTGTCGCTAGACCTAAATCCTAATGAAATCTGACCAAGTGTAGCAAGGGTGATTCCCAGTATATGAGGATAAGTATTCTATGGTAGGTGTCATAAACAGAGTGATTCCCCTTTTGTACCACCTATGTTCCACGTACCATCTACTATCACGTACCAATAGTTTCCTTCACGTAAGGGTGGGTATATAGAGAGGTTGGTATATTGGTCTAGCAAAGGTATAATGAAGGGGCAACCATTTTTGGGAGTCACAAGAGCCATCATATTGAATTTAAATATTCTTCACAAAATATTTCAAACAAACATCAAAACACACTAAACCAGGTTTAGGGCACACTTTTAATATTTAAACGAGATAACCATTGCGTTGATTGTGTGTTTCCTTTCTGTTTAAGTGTAGCATAAAAAATCCTAAAAGAAGATAAAAATCTAATCATCTTTAGGAGCACATCACCATGGTGTACACTTGTAGCCGAGCCCATTCATGGGCAAGTGCTATAGAAAGTGTGCAAAGGGTGGCAAGTCGCCTCCGATATAGTCCTGAGGACTTGGTCATCCTGCCTTGGCGGTATGGCACACAAGATAGTCCACATCATGCCATCACAGAACAGGACTCTAGAGGCTCCTCTTTGAGAGGCACCCCCACTCAGCATAGGTCATTTCAAGAGGAGAACCTACACGTGGCACTCAACATAGACAAGAGACCTCCCTTAGAAGATCATTATGGGTGGCCTAGTGATGAACTACTTGAACAACATAGGGTCCATAAGGAGGGACCACATGATTTCGTCATCCCTCCTTTACCCCGTATTGCTGTTAGAAACACTAGACAATATCCAGAGTATCAGGCTCTCCAGATAGGGCAATACAATTCTACTTGTACCTTTTATGCATATGAAAGGGAGGATGGGGAGACCACTACATTCCTCAAGAGCAGTACATAGTGTGGGAACGATGCACCTCCGCACTTGCTATGTATCAGGATCACCCATTGAGTTTGGAGCCTTAGGTAAATATCGCTAACCTCGACAAAGGGAAGCAACCCATAGGGGTCTCGGATCACCATGATCGAGATAGACATGTAGGAGAGGCATCTAGGCTTCCTAAACATGATACAACAAAACAAAGTGACTTGGCATTTGCCAAACATGTCACTTGCCAAGTGCAGATTACGCAGCTCAGGCAAGATCAACAACAGTTAGAACATCTGTGTCACCTTAACAAAGAGCGCATTCAGCATCAGACAATCGAATTGCTCCTAAAAAATGTGCCTAAGAAGGTACCAACTCCTTACGCACATAAAGTAGAAGTGTATGAGAGGCATAACCCTTTGGTGCGAGACAGGTCTCCATGACCTTGTCAACTACTGCCTCCAAGACCTCCTAGACCTGAGTGGGAGGCCACTCCCAGAAACAATGATGGGCACCCTCTACGGGTACCCACCTATGCTTATAGGTCTCAGCCAAGCACTCCTTAAGAATCCTATGAGGAGTATGAACAAGAAGAAGAGCAGGCTGAAATGCCCTACCAAGGCAGAAGGGTTGATATCCAACCACCCCTCCACAGGCCTCAATTTCCTTGCAACCCACAATGGGAGCAAACTAAGGAGGAAGAAATCAAATCCTCTGATGCATATAAAGTGCTGCTAGAGTTCTTAAAATATATGGAGATCAAGACTTTTGGACCCCAAAATCCCACTTTACGCCAACTCCGTAGTCATCTTGTGCATCCATTAGTGTCGGCACCTCCATACCCTGAATACTTTAAACTGCCCTAGTTGGCACTCTTTAGAGGGGAGGAGGATGCCCAATAGCATGTGACTAGATTCCTGAGCCAGTGCTTTGGCATTCAAGACAATGATGCTTTGTTACTAAGAACATTTATAACCACATTCATAGGCCCTGCCTCAGATTGGTTCACTCAGTTTCCAAAACATAGCATCAGTAACTTGGATCATCTAGTGGACATGTTCCTCGAATGCTTTGCCTTCAACACCAAGAAAAATGTGTCATTAAGTGACCTAGCTAGCCATAGGAAGTATGAGGAAGAGACCATGGTGGCATATGGGAACCGATGGAGGATGTTGCTTTCAAAGCTACCCTACCTCCCTCCCATGTTCGACCTGACTCAGATGTTCTCAAAAAGTTGTTTGAGATCGATCTCCATGCTATTGCAGCTGTAAGAATATGCCACTTTAGAGGAAGCTCTGACGCAAGCCAAAATCATTGAGGAGATCAAGATACAGGATTACGAGATCGCCAAACCTAAGAAAAATAATGGACCAAGAACACCAAAATAGGGACAACACAACAGAAACCTGCTATGGTCAATTAGGTTGCTATCAACGTCCCTAAGCCTGCACAAGCAACACAGCCTCAAAAGGCTAACTATCAAGTGATGCCTCCTAACAATTATAATAGAGAAAACTAGAGGTAGGAACAAAATCAGCAGCGTCACCCTAGACGACAATTTACACCTTACATAGAGTCCAGAGACTCCTTATTTGATCGCTTGTCAGTGGCAAACTTGATTAACCTGCCAAAGATTCAAACTATAGAACCCAATGCACTGAAGCCTAAGGGGTACCGGGAGGACCTGTACTATAGGTTCCACAGACGGAAGGGACATGAACTTAATGCATGTTGGAAATTCAAAGGTTTGGTACAAGACCTAATCAATAACAAGACATTGGTGGTAGACAACCCCGTAGCACCAAACAACCAACATATGGGAGTCTTTAGAGACCCCCTGCCTGCCCATGATGCATAGGAAAAACCCCTTCAAGTCAATGAGGTGCAGCAGAATTGCCCCATGCAGGGGTATGTAGGGATGATAAGCATAGTGACTAGGAACAAGAGGTACCCAGGAGCTGCCCCCGTGGTAGCCACAAGAGAGGTTCCATCGACGTCACAACCTCAACAACACCCTACACAACTTCCCCCGCCTAGACCAATGGCCATGATTTGGACTAGACTTACCCAAAGTCTAAGGACCACGTCGGCTAGGCTCTCCATATACGAGCTCATTCAACAATCAGCACCCCATCGAGAAGCTCTAATGGAGATATTAAAAGCCATCGAGTTGCAGCTCCATGAAGCAAACTCTTTCAACAACTTCGTGGGACATATAAATCAATGTACAGAACCAGTCATCACCTTTAGAGAAGATGAATTAAAATCAGTGACTGGTGATGTCGTGGATCCATCCTTGCACGTAATTGCACGGGTCAATGGGATTCCGTATAAGAGGGTGTTTGTGGACACTGGCTCGTCCAGTAATATCATCACAACCATAGCATTGAAACATCTAAAGTTGCCAACATCTCACATTGTGGCCTCCACCTATACACTGCGAGCATTCAATGATGCAATATGCTCGATGGTTGGCACAATTGTCCTACCCATCCAAGTAGGACAAAAGACTATTCATACATTGTGCCACATCTTGGAAGGTGAGATGGCTTATAATATCTTACTGGGATGGCCTTGGATCAGGGACATGAAGTGTGTCCCTTCAATAGCTCATCAGTTCCTGAAGTACACATTTGAAGGACAGGTGCATGTAGTCTCGATAGACTTAGAGCCTTTCAAGTACTGCAATACGATGAAATTCATCCTACAATCAACCCTTCCATCAACAAATTTGGATTTTTAGTTGAATCCATGTAACCAGGGTCTGATTTCGCAGGCATCCCCATTGTCGAGTCCATCGAATCCCCAGTCGGGTCCATCTTCTTCATCTGATCCTTCAACAACGATGCCACTACGGTGGCCATACCAAAGGACAGGGGAAAGAAACCCCTAGAAGAGGAACTACCCCTCGTCTCAACCATCTCTACTGAATATATGCCTAGCAGAATGGAAGTCGAGATGCCTATGCCGCTCCACATGGAGTGGACTTAGGAAGGACTCCCATTCGCTCCCCCTCAACTGCCAACGGTCACCGTTGAGATGGCCAACACAGTCTTGGGGGAGTATCTAGTGAGGAACATTGTAGCAACACCCACACTTGAGTCCATGCAAGACATGGGGAGACCTCAACTCCCCATCGGCTCTATGGTTCCTCTAGGCTACCCACCCAATTAGACAAACTTTGTTTATGGGGGCCTAGATAATGGCGTTGATACTTGTATGCAAGAAGACAAAGACGAAGAGCCCTTTGTTGAGGATGTCAACTATTTGTCCAACCCTGACTTTGCTTTGAGATATTTTGGCCAATGCAATTGGCACGGATATGGGTTGGGTAGGTATGAGCAAGGAGTGTGTGTTCTTTGCCAACCGAGATATCAAATGTTGTATGACAAGTCAGGAGTAGGGTTCAACCACCCCCTGCCCCTAGACATCTTGGTAGAGAACATGCAAGGCCTAGGGATAGGCAACAAGGATGGGTTGGCATTAGATCCATATGCCAATCCTAACACAACATATACATTGGGGGATTATCACCCATTGTTAACAACCAACCTTGTTGACCATAACAACCCTTTCCCTTTGGCTGAAAAGGGAGAAAGTTTGAGGACTCACCTACAAGAGGGATATGGACAAGACCAAGAAGGGTATTCAGAAGATGAGTCAGAATACGAGGTAGCACCTTGGGATCCTTTCGAGTCTGATAGTAATCATTCACAAGTACATCCCATGGATGATTATTAGGAGAGCTTCCTAACAATGTTCCCTTTGGATGCTCCAATTGAGCATATGCCACTTCAATAGAATCAGGTCCCCCCGTAGAGAGTAGAACAACCTCGATGGGACCACATTAATTTTCTTGAGCAAGATGAGCCTCCTATGTCGCAAGTAGCTGTTGGAGCCAACGAAGGCCTTACAAAGATGAAACTGATATGGCTTATCTCAATCATATGTGACAACAGCGATATCCCTTGGACATAGACAACATGTTTGAACAGTTACACATAGGTCCAATGCATAGGTGGAACCTCAACCAGGCACAGTTATAGAAATTACTACACCTGCCACTCTAGGTCTACAGAGAGCATCTTCCGCTTGGAGACCCTATGCAACCATGAGTGCCTAGGGCAGACCCTGTATTTTTATCCGTGCATAGGGCTGATCCATTTGTGCTAGTACCCACAAAGCCAGATCCGGAGCACAAATATCATCTAGGATGTCCAAGCAGTCACACCCATGGTAATGGAGACCACAATCATTTCATTAACATGATCTCCATTGATTTAACCACCCCCATCCATGATCCAATCGACCCGACACGGTCATTACATCTAGACCTAGATGCTATAGACTGGGATCACGCTGACACACCGCCATCCCCATCAGAGTACTGGCCTTACGGTGGGATGTTCCATTTCACCCCAGGACAGACTCGGGATGTCTTCCATGCTGAAGAGGAACCTGACGTTTTGAACGATGATCTAAATTCAGCAAACAACATCCACTTGATCCCAACTCCACACCAGTTGGAGTACGGGTCCCACATGTCGATTGAGGAGATGACTGATGTAGACATCGGCTCAGATCCAGTGAATTTGTAAATCATCAAGCTGGGGGTAAGTCTATCCCCTGAAGATCAAGCCGACTACATTGCCCTTATCAAATAGAAGAGGAGGTTTTTGTATGGTCATACAAAGACATATCGAGGCTAGACCCACAGCTAGTCACGCATAATCTTACGCTTTATCCGACAGTCAAGCCAGTAAAGCAAAAACTACGTAAGATGCACCTAAAAGTGGCCTTAATGGTCAAATATGAGCTACAAAAGCTATTGGATGCACAGTTTGTCATCTGCATGGATTACCCGCCATGGTTGTCTAACATGGTTCCCATCAAAAATCTTGATGAGAGGATTCGCATATGCATCGATTTTTGAGATCTAAACAAAGCGAGTCCTAAGGATGATTTCCCCTTGTCGAGCATCGACGCATTGGTAGACGCTACAGCAGACCATGAAATGCTTTCCCTCATGGATGGTTTCTCAAGATACAATCAAATTCGTATCAATCCCGAGGACCAACTAAAAATGGTGTTCACAATGCCTTGGGGGACATTTTGCTATAAGGTCATGCCTTTTGGCCTTAAAAATGTTGGCGCCACCTACCAATGTGCCATGATGTACATCTTCCATGATTACATTAGCAAAAATTTGGAAGATTACATGGATGATTTGTTGGCCAAATCTCTTTTGTGCCCAGATCATATCGATGATTTAAGCAAGATCCTCGATTGCCTCATGGAACATAAAGTCAGACTAAACCCCAAGAAGTGCGTATTTTGTGTCACATCAGGAAAGTTCTTGGGTTACATAGTCTCCAAATGAGGAATTGAGGTAGACCCACACAAAGTCAAGGCAATCCTTGAAATGCTTCCCCCAACTACCATCAAGCGGCTCAAAATTTTGTAGGGAAAGGTCACATCAATTAATCACTTCATAGCGTAGCTATCTGATAAGTGTTGACCCATGAATAAATTATTGCACAAGGGGGTAGTATTTCACTGGGATGACGAGTGCCAGTCAGCCTTTGATGACATTAAACAATACTTGGCTTCGCCACTAGTATTGGCACCACCTAGACCAGGAGTGTCATTCTATTTATACATCTCAGCTACTGAGGTGGCATTGGATGCCATGTTATCCCAAAAAAATGAACTACACAAATAACAGGCTACTTACTATCTTAGCCACACCCTGGTCAGTTATGAACTTAACTATGCATACGTTGAGAAGCTCTTCTTGGCAGTGGTGTTTGCTACCAAAAAGCTATGCCACTACATGCTCAGCAATACGATGTATGTTTTGTCTAAGGAGAATCCATTGCAATACATGATGAGTCATACTTATCATAGTAGCCGCACGATGAAATGGATCATGTTGTTGATGGAGTTTGACATAGAATTCATTGGACAGAAATCCATAAAAGTTCAAGTCATCACCGATCAACTAGCAGAGGCTCCTCTTGAAGACGACTAGCCTCTAACCGTAGAACTACCTGATGATGGGGTTTTTCATGTTTCAGAATCGCCAAATTTTGATGAGCCTAAGTCACAGGCTGACATGACCCTATTCTTCGATGGTTCTAAATGTGAGCAAGGAGGTGGCACGAGAATTGTATTCTTCACTCCACAAGGGGCTCCAATGCCTCTATCATTTAAATTAGACTTCCCGTGCACCAACAACAATGCAGAATATGAAGCCTTGCTCATAGGTCTTTAGACAACAATCACCATGAACATTAAACGTTTAAACATCTTTGGTGATTCGTTATTAATTATCAATCAAGTAAAGGGGATATTCTAATGTAAATGTCTAGTTCTGCAGGCCTACAAAGCCCTTGTGGACAAATTCCTGGCACAACTTGAATGGTATGACATTGAGGCACTCCCTCAATCATCGAATCATTTTATAGATACTATGGCCTCCTTGGGGTCACTAATCCCGCAAGACCCTTCCGGTGAAATGACAACCATTCAGGTCAAAACATTATCGCAATCCACGATGGAGCATGCAAGCTCTGACCTAATGCCAGGAATCCACCTGATCCAGATTGAGCCATCTTAGGATAGGTTATCTTGAATCCATGATTGTCTGACTCATGCCAAATGGGGGTCCTTGTTCTCCCCGACCCCTCTTAATAACAACACAACGTTGTTTTTACAAGTTCTTTTTCGTTTAGCTTTTTCTAGGGATGAACTTCAAGAGGGATTGGTCATTCATACCATCGAAGTTTCTGATCAGCAGGATTGGTACACACCCATTAGGGATTACCTCAAGTTAGGTAACCTCCCACTTGGATTTCCACAAGCTGTGAAAATATCATTTAAATAGAAAGCAACAAAACATGTCTTGTTAGGAGATATTTTGTATCGTCGAAGCTATGAAGGAATCCTCCTTTGTTGCTTGGACTAGTAAGAGTCCGCTTGGGTGATCACCCAAGCACACGATGGTACATGTGGTGGCCACTTTAGCAATATGGCCATCGCAAAGTGCATTCTTTACATGGGCTATTATTGGCCATATTTAGAGCGATATTGTTGTGCATATGTGAAGTGCGTGAAGTGTCAACACCATGCTAATTTGACACACGTACCTTCTCAGGCCTTGCAATTGATCCAATCGGATTGGCATTTTTTGTAGTGGGGCTTCGATCTAATTGAAAAGATCTCCCCTACGTCATTGGGTCATCACATGTTCATCATAATGGCCACAGAGTACTTCACCAAGTGGGTGGAAGCAATTTTGCTAACCTCTACGACTAGAACCCGCATTACGGAGTTTATTTTGCATAACATCATATGTCATTTTGGTATTCCATCCAAGATCCTTTTGAATAATGGGACGTCATTCAAGAATAAATATGTGCATGCTTTGACAACAAAGTACAAGATTCAGCATAGTTTTTCAACACCCTATTATCCGCAAGCAAATGGGCAAGCAGAGGCATCAAACAAAACGCTAGTCACCATCCTCAAAAATACAGTCACAGACAGTCATAAGGATTGGCACATTCAAATCCCACTTGCCCTATGGGCTTATCACACTAGCATTCAGACGCCCACTAGGGGAAGTCCATTTTCATTGGTGTATGGTTTCGATCATACCTCTTGAGTTGGAAATTCCTTCCCTCCGCATTTCAATGCAAGAGTTCATCGATGATGACACTGTGCGACAAGCCCGGTTAGACCAACTGACGTTGCTCGATGATTTGCGTATCTATAAAGAGTGACTTAAGAAAGCATACAACATGAAGGTCCACCTAAGGGAATTTCAGGTTGGTGACTTGGTCTTAAAAGAGAACCAACAGAATTCTAATTTGTCGTCCCATCTAAGGGAAAAGTTCATGGCAAACTAGTTAGGTCCTTATGTGATTAACAGTAGAATAGGACCTGGAACATACTGGCTCGCCTCTATTGAAGGAATCAATGAGCTAGAACCCTTGAACATTAGTCATTTAAGGCCATTCCACATTTAGAGAGCCATAGTCCAACAAAAAGCTCCAAGGATTCCCATAATCGCTTGGTCAACCCCAAAATTCCCCAAAGGTATCTATAAACCCTTTGGTCACACCAAAAGCTCTAAGGATTTTCACAATCGCTTGGTCAACCCAAAATGCCCCAAAGGTATCCATAAATCCTTTGGTCAAACTAAAAGCTCCAAGGATTCTCACAATCACTTGGTCAACCCCCAAAATGCCCCAAAGGTATCCATAAACCCTTTGGTCAAACCAAAAGCTCCAAATGTTACCATAACTTCTTGGTCAAAATAAAAATTCAAAAACAAACAAATACAATAAAATCATCAAAAATAACAAAAAAAAATTACATTTCAATTCCTTGCATACTCGTAAAATTCAAAATATAAAAATATAGGTTGCATTAGGCATTACATTCATACATTGCATATTTGCTAGGTCATACAAGTCAAAAACACCATAGATTGTCATTACTTGGCAATTCCATAATTTTCCATATCAAATCCATTTTATAAACGCATACATCCAGAATAACACCATCCTCATTTTTAGCATAGTCAGTTGTCTCCTAATGTATATAGGGTTTTCGTCATTCAGCTGTCTTTAAATTTCTAGCCAAAAACTGTACAAAGTTAAACAACTTTCACAAGGGAAAGTTTTGCTTGGATCATGCCTCGTTACGTAACATCCCTACACAAGTTAAAACACATAAGATAATTCCTAAGTTGTGTGAACACAAGAGAAACCTACAAAGTAGTCTAGGGTGCCATAGGTGAAAGATTATCCTGTTCATCCTCCTGTGCGAATGGTTCAAGAGTGCTGAGAATTGACAATAGGACAAGCTCTTCCCCATTAATTCCCCTTAATAAACAGTGGTTTTCACCACTACCAAAATCCCAATCACTATTGGTCCCTAAGGTTGTAAGGATTCGTACTACACATCCCTGCCAAGGATGGGTAGTCATCCCCAAAGCTTAAACGGATCGATGCCATTCAAAAAAAAAATTCCCACACCCCATCATCACAATCACCTTTGGTCTCAAAGTTGTAAGGATTCGTACTACACGTCCCTGAATAGGATGGGTAGTCATCCCCAAGGCCTAAAATATCAATGCCCTTACTTCATAATCTTTGTAATCACCTTTGGTCCCCAAAGTCGTAAGGATTCGTACTACACGTCCCTGAACTAGATGGGTAGTCATCCCCAAGGCCAAAAGGATCAAGGCCATTCATATGCCAAAAACATACAAGCTTAACCTTACAAAGCTAAAAATCCCAATAAAATGACAGTGGTTATCACCACTATTCAAAATCCTTGATCAAAAAAAAAACAAAGAGAAAAATAAACAGTGATTTTCATCACTATGTATACGAGCAAGTATCCTAAACCATTGAGCAAACAAACAGCCTGAACTTGAATCCCTAGAATTCTCAGCATTCAAAAACCATCTAGGTGATCCTCATTACAGGTTTTGTGGATAGCCTACCTGGCAATGACGGTATCCTAAACACATGATGATATGTCTGTCACATTAGCTTTGCGTGTGAGTAGACCAATGTTTGCATGTGGATGAGCTAGCTTATGGTACCTTAGATTGTCCCATGGATTAATCTTGCTAAATACAACAATGGAGTTAGTGGAGCTAATTAAGTGATCCTTAGTACAGGTTTGGTTGACAACCTATCTGGCACTGGCGGTATCTTGACAAATACCACATAAACAAACTCAATTGCACACACAAGGCTGTGAAATAACTTGGTTAAACTCAAGTCGGATTTATACCTTGTTCAAAAGTCATGCGAGATAAATGTACAGTCTTGGCTAGTTAGTTAAAATATATGAATCTCATAAAAGCTTAACTACTTTTTAAAACAATTGGTACATTTCATTCCGTACATCACCATCAAAACATATGCAAAATACAAAAACAAAGTTTTCACATGCAAATTCATCCCATAAGTACAGTAAGCCAGTCAATCTCACATAGTCTATGCTTCCATCGACAAGTTATCAATAAATCATTTCATTCATTCCATTTGCATACATCATATAAATTAGAAACATCACATTCATAATAGCATACGCATACATCAATGTAAATACAGGTACATAAAAACAAACCATGAAAAGTGCATAAACACCAAAAAAGAGTCATCTGTATATATATCATCAAAAATGCCCACAAGCTACAATAAACCGGTCCTTTGACCTCGTAACAAAATCCAAAAGCTCAAAAACCCCTAAGCCTAGGGCATCGGCCACCATGATCATGCAGGATCGATGCGACGGGAACTACCCCCCATGGTGTGGGTCCTATGGGACCTCTCAGGGTGACTGCTGCTCACCCTTGCATCATGCCCACTGGTGCCCCCCTCATCTAGCCACTTGCAATGAGACGATGCTGACTGCTCAGTATCACTGTCTCTCATCCGATGTGAAGAGCTACCTCCAGGGGGCTCAGGTAACCACCCATCGAGGTGAATAATCTCTCCCTCCATATCCATCTAACTTCGAAACCACTTTGCCTCTCATTGAAACCACTCTACCTCCCGTCGATAGTAATAAGCTACTACATTGTCATGCTATGCCAATGTCTTCTCCTTCTCTGCCAGCTGTGATTGTAGGAGATCCCTCTCTCATGCAGCATTGGTGTCCCCATCCCCCTGGCAGTACGTAGCAAATGCATTCTCCCACTCCGCCAGCTGAGTCCATAGGAGATCCCTCTCTTGCAAAGCCTCTCCCAACTCCTTATCTTGTCTCTACAGTAGTGTTGTGGTTCATCCACAACACACCCCAGAAGTGGGGACCCACCTTTGTTTTTGTAGGTTTTAGGGAAGATCTCAAAGACCCAGATGCTAAAAATGAAGAAAAGAAGAAAAATGCCTAAGTGTTGAAAGGGTCGCGAAATCGCGACCTGTCTCTCCATCGCTGCAAAAAATTGAAATCTGTCGCGAAATCGCGACGTTTTGGCAGCAGGACAGAAAAGATGTCACGAAATCGTGACGTTTCGGCAGCAGGATAGAAAAGATGTCATGAAATCATGACATGTCGACAGCAGGACAGAAAATCTGTCGCGAAATTGCGACGTGTCGGCAGCAGGACAGAAAAGGATGTCGCGAAATCGTGACGTGTCGGCGGCAAAGAAAAAAGGATGTCGCGAAATCGCGACGCGTTTTTTGGAAGCGTACGGAAAGTTGAAAGGGTCGCGAAATCGTGACATGTCGCGATATCGCGACATGTCGCGATATCGCGACATGTCGCGATATCGCGACATGTCGCGATATCGCGACATGTTGCGAAATCGCGACCTGTCTCTCCATCGCTACGAGTTGCCAATAGGAGGCTCGAAGGAAAAGTGGTAGCGAATCGCTACCACTTCGTGAAGCGAAGGCCCGAAGGAAAAGTGGTAGCGAATCGCTACCACTTCGCAAGGACAAAGGCTCGGAGCCAAAGTGGTAGCGATATCGCTACCACTTCATCGAAGGAAAAGTGGTAGCGAATCGCTACCACTTCGTGAAGCGGAGGCCCGAAGGAAAAGTGGTAGCGAATCGCTACCACTTCGCAAAGACAAAGGCTCGAAACCAAAGTGGTAGCGATATCGCTACCACTTCATCGAAGGAATGCTCGGAACCAAAGTGGTAGCGATATCGCTACCACTTTTTGAAAGGAAGGCTCGGAACCAAAGTGGTAGCGATATCGCTACCACTTTTTTGAAAAGAAGGCAAAGCAAAGTGGTAGCGATATCGCTACCACTTTTTTGAAAAGAAGGCAAAGCAAAGTGGTAGCGATATCGCTACCACTTTTTTGAAAATAAGGCAAAGCAAAGTCGGTAGCGATATCGCTACAACGAGCTACGACGGGCGTACGAACCAAGAACACGTCGCGATATCGCGACATGTCGTGATTTCACGACATGTCACGTTATCGCGGCTAGGAAACAGAAGGGGCAAAATGCAAATTCTGCCAAGATTTTCGAGGGAAAGCATTACGAAAGGTGCAGGAGACGCAGGACACGTGGCAAAAATGACAGAACCAGAGTAATGTTTCATAACAACAGTTACTGGCCGGAGAGATCGAGCGTTACGATTGCATGCAAGGGTTAGAATACCAAAAGGCGGGAATTGAAGTGAAGGGTCCCGGGAGTCGAAACGAAGCGTCATGGAGCAGCCGAGAACGCGCGACAGAAAGGTTAAATAGCAGAAGTGTAGATGGATACAGGGGGATGGAGATTGTAACAAAAAAGCATTACTTATTGAAATAAAGGATTTTTCTTTGGTAACACGACTTTTGTGTGTAAAATCAAAAGGAGATCGAAGCCAAAACTATTGTTTTACTGTCAATATTTTCGTTGCATCATTTTGTCTTGTATCTATTTCGTTTACGCCATGGGATGGGTTACGATAGGTGAATGGTAGAATGATGCAGTTATATTCTTTTCCTTAGAGTCTTGCATCTGATCTGATTATATTGTGTGTTAGTACAGATCTGATCAGTTGGGTCGTTTTGGGGATTTCATCTCTTAACTTGGGATTTTGCAGGGAGGAGATCGTGAACCATTTTAATATCCTTCATTATTTTCTAGCTGATTCAAAATAACAGCTTTTTGTTTTATTCCTTGATATGCTTAATTTCATGTCGGAGACTAACATTGAAATAACGGAACTATTGAATATAGATAAAACGAACAAGTTAACCTTAGAATAAATTGTGAATATTAGAACATCAAAAGGATTTTTGTTTATTTTTTTGATTAATCAAACAAGTCAAGATTACAAAGTTCATTAAGAATCAACAAAGGCCCCTTGTTAACAGCTATCTGTAGGATTTTGAGTTATTCTGGGATATATCAGTTGCATGCATTAAATTGAATTCATTTTTATATATGTAAAAGTTGTTTCACAAAGAAACTTGGAGAAGTAATAAAAGGAAGAAAAATAAAATAAATTATTTCTTTGCAAGAAAGAGTCTTTTGTTCGAGACTCTAAGTTGCGTGTTATTATTTGTAATATGACAAATTAACGCTCAACATTTTGGCGCTAGAAGGAGGGCCTCTCGTATTGCTTTGCAATTTTAATTTGTTCTAACAATTAACGTGGGTAGTTTTGTTTCCACCTATTGTGCTTGCAGGTATAACATTTAGACATTTTATCTGGAAGCAGAGTTGAGAAATATTTTAGAATCCTAGAGTTTCCAAGCTGGCCCAACCTGAGTACATTGCTACTAGGTCTAAAACCACAGGGGAAACTATCTTCCAAAGTCTTTCTCCCACTGCTAGGAGGCCGAAAAACAAAACATTAGAAGTTGAAATACCACCCAGTATACTTGAGTTAGGGATTTCTTTGGACTCAAGTGTCTTTAGTGGGCCTGAACCCTTAAGTTCAAGTGGGATAGTAACACCAGTTGTATCTGTCTCCACAGTTCCAGGAGTTCCAATTGTCCCCACAGGGTTGACACCTTTGATTAACATGGCCCAGCAACAACAACAACAACAGCCACCTGCCCTTTGGTATGGTTCTCAGAGTTCCCCTTTAGATATTCCCGGAGCAGTCCACGACTTGCCTAGAAACATTGAAAGGGGATTACCCAAGTTCATTCACGATGGTCCAACAACAGCAGAAGATCATGTCCAAATCTATAAAGATTACATGTTTAGGCAGGGGGTTACTCACGAGGATGTTGCTTGTCGAGTTTTCCCTGCTAGTCTAGACCACATTGCTAACGAATGGTATCAAAATTTGCTAGCATGGTCCATAACTTCATGGGCCCAGCTAGAAACTGCGTTCATAGGTCAATTCGGACAGTTAGTAGATCCCTCCATGACATACAATTTCTTCGTATCTTGCAAAAGACAAACCAATGAACCCATTCGAGCGTTCAATCGAGAGATTTAAAAGCTATATACGAATGTGACTCGTCACTTTGCGGTAGACCCCGCAATTGCCTTGCGACTATACTTGGAGCCTTAGATCCTTTAACATCTTTGTTGACTAGAAGGAACCCTCATGTTACAACCCTTCCTTTGGCTTATGCAGAAATAATGACTCTTGAACAGTAGATGAACCTGCCAGGCGTAGGATTGTCTCAATTGATTGGGATGGGACAATATGGCCCATACAGCCAATTTGCCATGATGAACCAGGTAGTAGCACCACAGACTCCGATGTTGAACAACTTCCAAACACCCACCCAAGTTACGCCATTGTCGAGGTTATCCGAATGCTCGTTGTTCAAGCACATAGTTTGATTCAAAATAACTCGATGGGTTTGCATGGGTTCGGTATGGGCAATAATCTGTTGACCATGTCGGGGTTTGCTCCAATTAACACGTCAAGCTCAGCAACTTATCCAACAATCACTCCCATTCAAAGTGTGAATCCAAGATGGAATCCACCTACCCAAACTCAAGCCATTCAAAATGGGAATCCAGGATGGAATCCACCTGCCCAAACCCAAGCCATTGTACCCAGTCCAGAGGTGGCTAATGCAGCCAACACAATCGGACTCGCAATTGCAGTGCCTCAACCACAAGGGTCCGAAGCAACCATAGAAAATATGAAAGAAACGTTGGCCAAGGTGTTGGTAACAGTGGGGAATTTCAATAAAAAAGTTGATCAGGCCATGGGCCATAACCGACCTCACAATCATAGAGGAAAAGGAATGTATAACATGCGCCTAACAACGGGCGGGTACCCAATCCCGTTGCCAACAACGTGTAGACATTTCGGAAGACTGTGGAGTTGCAGGATCTTGTGATAATGATTGCCCGCACTGTGGCCACGTGAAACCGGAGTCTATGCTAACGGAGGTCATACATTCCCATGAAAATGAAGAAGAGGAGGATGTAGAATTTTTTGGAAGCGAAGATGAAGAAGCTTTGGAAGTTCATGCAAACAAACGTTTTGGGAAAGCAAATCACAAATATTACACTAGGAGTTCTAAAGTGCCCAAAACTTCCTCCGCTCCTCCTAATAATCAATTACTCCCTCATGACCCTAAATGAGATGTCAATCCCCCTCCTCCATCGAAGGTCGAAAAGTCTAAGATGATGCAAAACTTTCCAAATCTAGAAAAGCTCACTTACGATTTGGTGGAATATATGAAGAAGAATAGGGCCAATGTATCGATGTATGACATGGCCCGATTATTAGGCCAAGAAGTGAGTTCACCAAAAGGATTAAATCCATCTGCACAAGTTCATGAAGCTAAAAGTGTTGAGTCCCAAGTGGTTGTACAAAAAGAAAAACGAGATATACCTCCCTTTTTGGTAACCATTAGAATTGTAGGTAAAAACTTGCACAATTGTTTAATAGACTCAGGGGCCTCGGCTACTATCATGCCCTTAGAAATCTATAAAATATTGGGACTTACACCAAAGCCTTCTAGGAGCAGGGTGGTGCAGTTGGACAGGTCAACCATGGAGGCAGTAGGAGAGCTGGGTGATGTGCATATTCAAGTCAATTCAGAACCCAGAATTCAACAGCGCATAGACATTTTGGTGCTCGATATTCCTATCAAATATGGCATGGTATTGGGAAGATATTGGAGTAAGAACCTAAACGGTTACATTGTGACAGACTCTTCACACATGTGGCTACCTTGGAGGGGAGTGGCCAATCAAATTCGAATTGACAGTGAACCCCGACTCAAAGAGATGATCACAGATTACAACAAGCCGAACAAGATCCAGTACATTGAAGCTGAGTTGGGAGCATACTATTTGGACATAGAAGCACTCAAAAATACCCATGATGAAAGGATGGGGCACAACTCTACTGAAGGACATCAAGACATTTGGACCTTAAGATTTGATGGATCCAGGTCCAGACAAGGAGCGAGGAGCCGGTGTTGAATTGTCATGTTCGGACCGAGAGCCTATATTCGCCGCATACGGACTACGGTCCCCTGCCACCAACAATATGGCAGAATATGAGGCTTTGATTCTTGGACTACAGCTGGCCATTCGGAAGAAAATTAAATATATCAAAGTCCTTGGTGATTCGAAACTGGTGGTGAAACAAGTGAGGGGACAATACATATGCAAGGATAGGCGGCTCAGGCTTTATCGAACTAGGGTCAGAGATTTAATAGATGAGTTCGACGCCTTTAACATTTCTCTAATCTCGAGAAAGGGCAATCGTCTGGCAGACTCCCTAGTTGTAGCAGCGAGTATGTTGAAGCCAGTGGACCATAAGAAATGCAAGAAGTTCTCTATAGAGTTGGTCCCTTGTCCCTCTATACCAGATAATGTTACGAACTTCCAAGTATTTGATAGTGACAGGCACATATTTCATTTTGTCACTAACTTTGGTATATTTGAAAAGCAGTACATAGATGAAGAAGAAAGGGACGTAGAGGAGGTAGTGTCGAAAGATAAAAATCCTATAAAAAACAACCGGATGCCTGATGAGATAGCTTCATTAGAAAAAATGTTTGATATCAGAAGCAAACCAAGAAAAGGTAAAAGGGTTCCATCTCCTGGAGAGGCCTGTGATTTGGTTAACATTGGAAGTGCAGAAAATCCCCGGGAGGTATTCATAGCAAAAGCATGTACCAAGCAGGAGAAGGATTCCATAGCAGATGCATTAAAAGAATACATAGATTGCATTGCTTGGAGTTATAAGGAGTTGAAAACCTATGATCGGAATGTCATAATGCACACGATTCCATCGAAGCGTAGTCCAAGCCCTTCAGGCAAAGACAAAGGCAAGTTAATCCATTATTAGAACCCTTGATATAGAAAGAGGTGAAGCGACTGTTAGAAGCTAAGATCATCTTTCCCGTTAGGCATTCCACGTGGGTTGCTAACCTAGTCCTTGTGAGGAAAAAGAGTGGAGAAATAAGGTTGTGCATTGATTTCAGAAATATCAACAAGGCATCCCAAAAGGACAACTACCCGTTACCCACCATCGATGAAATACTCCAAAAGGTAAACGGGTCGGAGATGATGTCATTCCTGGATGGTTATTCGGGATATAATCAGGTCCTTATCCATCCTAGTGACAGGATGAAGACTCGCTTTACGACAAAATGGGGCACCTTTGCATACAGGAGAATGCCCTTAGGACTATTGAACGCAGTGCCACTTTCCAAATGAGCTATGGATTTTGCTTTTAAAGGGCTTATTGGTAAGTGCATCATTGTCTATGTCGATGACATTCCTGTATTTTCTAAGAACAGGGAAAACCATGTCAAGGATCTTAAGAAAGTCTTTCAAAGATGCAAGGAACATGGTATATCTCTCAACCCAAAGAAGTGCATCTTCGGGGTAATGAAGGAAAACTGTTGGGACATATAATATCTAAGGATGGAATTTCCATTGACCTTGAGAGAATAGAAGCCATACAGCAAATTCCTCGTCCCAATAGCAAGAAGGGGTTGAGATCATTCTTCGGAAAGATCAATTTTGTCAAAAAATTTATCGCAGATTTTGCAGAGATAGCAAGACCTTTGAACGACATGCTAAAGAAAGAGGTCCAGATCATTTGGATAGATGAAAGGATAGAGGCTTTTGATAATATCAAGGATGCGATTTCTAAAGCCCCGATTTTGGTGAGTCCCGATTATACGAAGCCTTTCTATATCTACACATTTGCTTCAGATCACTCCTTTGCGAGTGTTTTAACTCAAAAGAGTGAAGGCAGCATTGAAAATCCCATTGCTTTCCTGAGTAGTCCTCTCAAAGATGCGAAACTGAGATATTCTACCCTAGACAAGCAAATGTATGCACTGGTTAAGACTGAAAAAAGTTCAGGCACTACATAGTCCACAATAGGGTCTTTGCTATCGTCCCAGATCCTGCTGTCAAAGCCATGTTCGTTCAGAATGAATTAGGTGAGAAGCGTGGTAAGTAGGTTTCAACTTTGCAGGAATTTTATCTGGAGATTCAATCGATGAAGACAGTGCGGGGGCAAGGGTTAGCTAAGGCAATCGCAGAGCAGGATCTCGCAATTCCTTGTCAACATTATGAAGTCACTGATGTAACCAAGGAGGAGTGGTATGCAGATGTGGTGTACTATATACTAAATGGTAGGTGTCCATCACTTTTGAATTCTACTCAACGCAGAGCCTTGCGTTTGAAGTCTGCTAATTTTCTGGTTAGATCTGGCACATTATACAGAAAGAACCATGAAGGTATTTACCTTCGTTGCGTTGATCAAGAGGAGGTTGTGCGAATACTCAAAGAGTTTCATGGTAAACATGGGATAGGGCATGGGTCTGCCAATGCCACAACCCATCAAATCCTTAGAGCTGGTTATTATTGGCCACAACTATTCAAGGATGCCCATTCTCATGTGAGGTCATGTCACATATGTCAAACTGCAGCCAATAGGGATAGAAACGTTGCCATGCCTTTACAGTCCGTAATCGAGTCCAGACCTTTCGCGCAATGGGGCCTGGATTTTATTGGGATTATTAGCCCCAATTCCTTCGATACTCACAAATATATTCTGACGGCTACAGACTATTGCACGAGATGGACCGAAGCTATCCCCACAAAGAATGCTACTGCAGAGGTGGTCATTAGATTTTTAGAAGATAACATTGTCACTAGATTTGGGATGCCTAAATCCATCATAAGTGATAATGGTTCGGCCTTTTCCTCTCTGGAGTTCGCTAATTGGGCATTTGATAATAGCGTGAGTTTAAAGTTCTCCTCCAATTATTACCCGCAGGGTAACGGATTGTCCGAGTCATCCAATAAGAATCTGTTGACTGTCATAAAAAAATTGTTGGAAAGGAATCCGTGGGACTGGCACAATAAGCTTAAGTTGGCCCTTTGGGCTGACGGAATCGAGTCAAAGAAGCAATAGGGACATCTCCTTACCATCCGGTTTATGGACAAGATCCCATTTTTCCTGCAAATCTTAGATTACAAACGTTGCACTTCATGAAAGATTATTTTGGAACTAATGATAAACTTGAGTCTAGAATAACGCAATTAATGCGCTTGGATGAAAAAAGGGATGAAGCTATGCTTCATTTTAGTAAACACCAAGACATTGTAAAAAGATGGTTTGACAAAAGGTCTAAGGCCAAGGCGTTTAAAATTTCAGATTTAGTGCTGTTATGGGACAAAAGACATGAGAAGAAGGGGGAACATGATAAATTTGATTACCTTTGGTTAGGTCCCTACCAGATTTCGGAGATCCTAGGGGAAAATAGTTTTAGACTAAAAACCTTGGATGGAAAGGATTTGGCACTACCTATCAATGGGTTGCACTTGAAGCATTACTTTCAAGCATGAGGTAGTTGGGCTTTGTATTATATGTAATAACGCTGTAATTTCTTGCTTTCATTTTTCATGTTTAGGTGTGTATTATTCTTTTTTTGACATGTCTAAGCTTTGTATTAATGTTGTGATCTGTTTCTTTGTGTGCAGATTTGATACTTAAGTGTGTGTTTCAAGAGATATCTAGTTTTGTGTCAATGCTGTAATTTAGTTTTTTTTTTGATGTGCAGATTTGATATGTTAGTATGTATTCATTTTTGTTTCAGGTTTTTCTTGTATTAATTTTGGGTTTTTGCGTTGGTGTGCAGGTTGGACATTTAGGCGGTGGTGTTCCTTTGATTTCCTTTTCATTGCTTTTAAAAAAAAAAAAAAAAAGGGGGAATAAAAGCTTGATGTTGAACACATGCCTAAGATTGGGAGAATATGAAACATTGGAATCATGTTGTAAAAGCTCCACATGTAATACAAATAGTTAATTTAGATCATTTGAAGCTTGTGATGCATGAAAAAGTTGGTTTTGCATGACAAATCATCTCATTTGCAATTCACGAAATAATGCATTCATGTTCCATCTCACTTTCCATACATTTTCATCGTAGTGGCATATGCATCTTAGGTGCAATTCATTTGAGTATGTTGAATCCTCTTAGGGTTATGTTATAACATAAATTTAAGTAAATCCTAAGGTTGGAAACTGAGTCTTGAAGTATCTAGGACCAAGCATGTTTCATACATTAAAAATGATCTTGAGCAAAATGATCAAAACCTAACTTGGAGGAAAAGGTTGGGCGAAAATGGTTTTCATGTCTATCCTATTATGCAACATGATCCTAAAAACAGTGGTTTTGACCACTTCCATAGAGCTTAAAGCCTAAAATCGGAGTAGTAAGGATAGGGTTAAATTCTCATCTCGGTTGGTTGAGAATCTAATTCCCCAAAGCTTTGATTGGACCCACATGGAGTAGTAAGGATAGGGCATAAATTCTCATCTCGGTTGGTTGAGAATCTGATTCCCCAAAGCTCTTATATTTCATTTCGTATTAAATCTTAGATTGTAAGGATCATACTATTTGTCCTCTGCAAAGGATGGGTAGTCATCCCCAAGATTTAAGTAACAAGATTAATATTTTCCATTTACATTTAAAATCTTGGGTTGTAAGGATCGTACTATTGGTCCCTAACCAGGATGGGTAGTCATCCCCAAGGTACAAGAAGTAAAATAAATAAATTTTTCCCATCTCATCCTTATATTGGATTTGTAAGGATCGTACTACTTGTCCTCTGCAAGGGATGGGTAGTCATCCCCAAGGTCCAAAGAAATTAAGATAAGTTTTGGATTATGGGGTTAGATAGGCCCATGCATGACATCATGTCTTGCCTAAAAAGTAAGACCACTGATTGTCTAGAGGGTTAGACTAGCATGACCATTTCTTCCATAATTGGTTTAGTTATTTTGCTCAAAGTGAGGTAAAGAATTCTAAATCAGAATAGTAAGGATAGGGTTAAACTCTCATCTCGGTTGGTTGGGAGTCTGATTCCCCAAATTTTTTATTTCACATCCACTTGCACATGGGTTCAAGATAGTAGGGACTCATAACCAACTTTGGGATATAATGAACCGTTCACTAGTGGATCCTAAGAGGGTTTGGCAGTCTTGAATGTTTGCACATAATATTACAAGAGTGACTATGCATTTTCTCATGGCATATTCAGTAGGATACACAAATCATTCACAATTTCGCATATGCATTCATGCAAAACCGATGATGGAATGTGGATCAAATTCAAATGATAAGGAAAGGAATTCATTGCACACACCGAGCTAATACTTGATGATTCTAATAATTCATGTACTTCTAATTTTGGGCATTAGTTATATTGATTATGGGCTAACCCATGTTTTCAAATTTGTGATTTATGTTAGGTTGGGTTCTTACTAAAATGCTCAAGAGCATTTGACAATAGAAGTCGCCATTTGTTGTGGTTCATCCACAACACACCCCAGAAGTGGGGACCCACCTTTGTTTTTGCAGGGTTTAGAAAAGATCTCAAAGACCCGGATGCTAAAAATGAAGAAAAGAAGAAAAATGCCTAAGTGTTGAAAGGGTCGCGAAATCGTGACAATGATCGCGACCTGTCTCTCCATCGCTGCAAAAAATTGAAATCTGTCACGAAATCGCGACATGTCGGCAGCAGGACAGAAAAGATGTCGCGAAATCATGATGTGTCAGCAGCAGGATAGAAAAGATGTCACGAAATCGTGACGTGTCGATAGCAGGACAGAAAATCTATCGCGAAATCGCGACGTGTCGACAGCAGGAGAGAAAAGGATGTCGCGAAATCACGACGTGTCGGCGGCAAAGAAAAAAAGGATGTCGCGAAATCGCGACGCATTTTTTGGAAGCGTATGGAAAGTTGAAAGGGTCATGAAATCGTGACATGTCACGATATCGCGACATGTCATGATATCGCGACATGTCGCGAAATCACGACCTGTCTCTCCATCGCTACGAGTTGCCGAGAGGAGGCTCGAAGGAAAAGTGGTAGCGAATCGCTACCACTTCGTGAAGCGGAGGCCCGAAGGAAAAGTGGTAGCGAATCGCTACCACTTCGCAAGGACAAAGGCTCGAAGCCAAAGTGGTAGCGATATCGCTACCACTTCATCGAAGGAAAAGTGGTAGCGAATCGCTACCACTTTGTGAAGCGGAGGCCCGAAGGAAAAGTGGTAGCGAATCGCTACCACTTCGCAAAGACAAAGGCTCGGAACCAAAGTGGTAGCGATATCGCTACCACTTCATCGAAGGAATGCTCGGAACCAAAGTGATAGCGATATCGCTACCACTTTTTGAAAGGAAGGCTCGAAACCAAAGTGGTAGCAATATCGCTACCACTTTTTTGAAAAGAAGGCAAAGCAAAGTGGTAGCGATATCGCTACCACTTTTTTGAAAAGAAGGCAAAGCAAAGTGGTAGCGATATCGCTACCACTTTTTTGAAAAGAAGGCAAAGCAAATTCGGTAGCGATATCGCTACAATGAGCTACGGTGGGCGTACGGACCAAGAACACGTCGCGATATCGTGACATGTCGCGATTTCGCGACATGTCGCATTATCACGGCTAGGAAACAGAAGGGGCCAAATACAAATTCTGTCGAGATTTCCGAGGGAAAGCGTTACGAAAGGTGCAGGAGACGCAGGACACATGGCATAAATGACAGAACCAGAGTAACGTTTCATAACAACAGTTACTGGCCGCAGAGATCGAGCGTTACGATTGCATGCAAGGGTTAGAATACCAAAATGCGGGAATTGAAGCGAAGGGTCCCGGGAGTCTAAACGAAGCGTCATGGAGCAGCCGAGAACGCACGATAGAAAGGTTAAATAGCAGAAGTGTAGATGGATACAGAAATGGAGACTGTAACAAAAAAGCATTACTTATTGAAATAAAGGATTTTTCTTTGGTAACACGACTTTTGTGTGTAAAATCAAAAGGAGATCGAAGCCAAAACTATTGTTTTATTGTCAATATTTTCGTTGCATCATTTTGTCTTGTATCTATTTCGTTTACGCCATGGGATGGGTTACGATAGGTGAATGGTAGAATGATGCAGTTATATTCTTTTCCTTAGAGTCTTGCATCTGATCTGATTAGATTATGTGTTAGTACAGATCTGATCGGTTGGGTTGTTTTGGGGATTTCATCTCTTAACTTGGGATTTTGCAGGGAGGAGATCGTGAACCATTTTAATATCCTTCATTATTTTCCAGCTGATTCAAAATAACAGTTTCTGTTTTATTCCTTGATATGCTTAATTTCATGTCAGATACTAACACTGAAATAATAGAACTATTGAATATAGATAAAACGAACAAGTTAACCTTAGAATAAATTGTGAATATTAGAACATCAAAAGGATTTTTGTTTATTTTTTTGATTAATCAAACAAGTCAAGATTACAAAGTTCATTAAGAATCAACAAAGGCCCCTTGTTAACAGCTATCTATAGGATTTTGAGTTATTCTGGGATATATCAATTGCATGCATTAAATTGAATTCATTTTTATATATGTAAAAGCTGTTTCAAAAAGAAACTTGGAGAAGTAATAAAAGGAAGGAAAATAAAATAAATTATTTCTTTGCAAGAAAGAGTCTTTTGTTCGATACTCTAAGTTGTGTGTTATTATTTGTAATATGACAAATTAACGATCAACAAGCAGGTCTGCCAATCATGCATTCTCAGCATGATGCCTTGCCTCCACATCCTCTAAAACTGCCTGAGGCATCGACGAATTCGAGACAGCAGCCTGCTCTGGCTCCCATTGCTTCGGGACGTCCTACATCTTTGGCTGATCCGGCACCCCAAACTCCCCTCCAACATCCTCAACCTCCACCATGTTTGCATCATCCAGTGGAACTCCCCAACCCTCTCCTGGTGCCTCTGCACCCTCATCCCCTACTGCACCCCCTAGAGGTCCCTCGCCTCGCCATCGTCACAAAGTCCACCACTACTCATACTCAACGGTAATCCCAATGTCATCCACATCCAAAACATCAATCACTATATCTGCATCCTCACCCAGTGGTGCAATGACTGGCCAAGCTAGAGTCTTCTCGTCTCCCCAACACTGATAGACCACGGGATCACCAAGCAACCCCTGGCGCACCCTAGACCGTCGTGTAACTCAGCCATATGGGAAGAACTCATGCTCAGTCTCGTGATGCCCAATCAACCATTGCCCCCTCTGTACCCATAGGAGCCACTCTCCAACCTTAGTCCAAGCTAGATAGTCCTGGTAGGGGCGCTAGAACTCCTCCCCTAGAGCAAGTCGAGTGAAGGCATCGGCATAGTGACCTACAACAGCTACCCATCACCGACTCTGACCCTGCTCCTCAGACCTCCACCACAATGCCCCGTATCCAATATCTCGATCTACCATCTATGCCTTAGTCATCCAGGGCAGCCCCGCCGACCTCTCCACTGCTATGTGCTGCCAATCCCAGCACTGCAAAAAGTAGCTACAACTAATCCCCTTCCACCTCTGGCAGCGAACCTCATACAGCTCATCGTAGAGCTATGCCAGTAGAGTCTGTCCCCATCTCATGATCATAGGAGCCTCCGTTGGACACTCCACTAATCGAAACACCACCTCTAGCAGGTTCCACGAGAACCTCGCACCCAAAGAGTCGAGGAGAAGCATGTTGGAAATAAGGCCCATAAGTAATGCGTGCCTCACTCCCAACACACCCCTCTCTAGCCACCATCAAACCAATATACCACCAATCTGGCAGTCGACCTCTGCCCTCTCCACTGGGTTGTCCACCCCCATATCCTCTCCATGACAAAAGCAGTGTGTCAAAATTGTTGTCCATTGATCCCGTGACGTTGTCTGGATCGGTAGTTCGTCTATTAAAATTTGAAGAATTCGATAGACATCCTCCAAGGTTACCATCATCTCCCCTATTGGGATATGGAAGGTGTTGGACCGAGGATCCCACAGGTTGATCAAGGTCATCAGATAGGCCCGATCCCCGACCACAAGCTCCAGTCGAGTCACTTTCTTGAGCCCAAGGGCGTCAAGCCAATCCTAGTCAGCCAAAGTCAGTGCCTCCCGTGCTTTAGTAAACATTGTGGGCACACGGTACCGGCTCTTCACAACCTGCAAAAGAAAACAACACAAAAACATTAAAAACCATGAACAAATGTACAGATAAAAATAGCTAAATAACAAAAAACAAAATTCACACAAATTCCACACAAAACTAATTTGTCAATTCTAGGGTTTTTAACTTTAAACTGATAACTTAAACAAAAACATAGCAAAATTCAAAAAATCATTTGTCAGTTGTAGGGTTTTAACTCTAACTGATAAATTCAAAAACAACAAAAACAAATTAAATCAAACAAATCATTTACCAATTCTAGGGTTTTTAACTCTAAACTGATAAATTAAAAACAAACAACAAAAATAAAAATAAAAAATTAATTTGTCAGTTCTAGGGTTTTAACTCTAACTGATAAATTAACAAACAAAAAAAAATTAAATCAAAATAATTGTTTGACAGTCCTAGTGTTTTTAACTCTAAAAAAATCGACTGATCACTTACAAACACAAAAACACAACCCACAACAAATAACTAGGGTTGAGCTACATTTTTACGTTCAGTTTTACCCTACATTTCTAACCTAAGTTTTGATCTTTGTTAAATTCGGGTTAAACGAAGTTTTAAGTTATGTTCTAAACTAATTTTTTTTTTAAGCTCAATTTTAAACTAAACTTATGATCTTTGTTTAACTAGGGTTCAACTAAGTTTTAAAGCTAAGTATTAATTTTAATAGATTAGGGTTTCATTTTTACCTTTGAAAAACAAAAAAAACAAAAAAAACAAAAGGATAAAAAAACAAATAACTTGCGGTTTTAAAACTGTAAAGCAAACAACCAATAAAGATGAAGGGCACTTACTGGTCTCACATCGGCTCTGTTGCTCGATCCAGTTCATGCACTCATGGTTGTGGGAAAAACTCGACAGTGCTTTGCTTCATAGAATTAACCTCCTCCTCCTCAAAGCTCCAAATCACCAGGAAAAACAAATGCAAATGAGCCCAAAACCCAGTTTTGGCCTTTAAATAGGCTTTTTGAGCCTGTACTCGTTCCCCTCTAGGATGAGCACTATGGTTAGAACTTGTCCCTCCTTGGGAAAAATACTAAACAGGAATTCGTCCCACCCAGGGATGAATACAGAGCAAAAATTTCAAAAACAACAAAAATTGTAAAAAAATGCCAAAAAAAAAGCAATAAAACTGTCCAATGGGAGTGCTTCGGCACTTGACATTACGGGCATGCAAAATATATTTCGAGGTCTCAAATCCTCACTATCCTACTCCCTAAGAAGGCTACCATAGCCGGACCGCTCCACGAGATGACAAATTATCGAGAATTTCATCCCCAAATTACGTCGCAAAAAGGGTCAAAACCCAACCAAAAATAGCAATAACATTGCCGAACGAAGGCGCCTTTGCGCCTGACATTATTGGCATCCAAAATAGATTTTGGGGTCACAAATTATCCCTATCCTACTCCCTAATAAGGCTACCATATCCGGACCGCTCCACGGGAGGATGAATTTTTGACAATTTTAGCTCCAAAATGCATCACAAAAAGGGTTCACACCCACCAAAAATAGGTCAAAATGTTTGAAAAATGCTTTCGCATTCAACGGTAAACAACTGAAGGCACCCTTACCTAAGTCATCTTGGGTCAAGAAACTCGTCGCTTTTCTCATGTCGGTCATTCCCTCATTGATTTGTCGCTTGAGGAGGTAGTCACACTTAGTCACCAATCAACAAAGATATACCCAATCAAGGAAATAACACGCATTCAAAGGATCATTGACAAAGATAATCGTGCCCCTGCTTGGGGAAAAAAACAAGCAATAATCACAAGCTAATCAAACACTTGGTATTCATGAATCATGAACTCAAGGTTTCCATAGACAAAAGGTTGCGCCCTTTGCCTATTCATGACTGATCAATGTCCAAGTTCAAGTAACACCTCACCGAACAAGGTTAACACTTGAATTAAGTTCCTTAGCTCGTTAGAAGCAAGGATTCAAGAATGTGTCCCCTTTCCATACTTGGGGCATCAAAATTTGGTTAGGTTACTGAGAAACCCTAATCATTAGTGCTTTGGTTATCTATTTTTTACTCGACACTGTGCCTTGCACAGCGCTTCCCAAAAATGGGCATCTGTAGACACCAAAACAACACCAATCCGATTATGTGACAACAAGCGCTGATCGCATTGACACACATAGCCCCTAGGGTAGCCCCTAGAGGTTAAATAGTGGTCCTAACCACTCCCAAAAGTAGTTTTGGAGGTCAGAGGTCAATTTGGAACCTTTTTGGCACCTTGCTCTCTACTCGTCCCACCCAGGGACGAATACAAACTGGCATTCGTCCTACCCAGGTACGAATATTAGCATTCGCCCTAGGGTGAGGCGAATAGCAAGTTTGACTAGAAAAAATTCAAACCTCGACAAGTCCACCAGTTAACTGAAGCTTTAGGCCATGCAATTACAAGGAACGACTCCAAATCAAGAAGAGAGACTTCAGTCATGCATGTCTTTATTTTAGAGACCTCATGCAAGGAGATTCTAAATCAAGGAATTATCTTTTCTCTCAAAATAGGACAAAAAACTCAAGTAGCGCCCTCGCATGCGCAATTCAAATAGAGAGACCCTAGGTCTATAAATTGGTGAGTTTTATCACCCAAAAAGAGACAGAGAAAGAGCTACTTGCGATTTGTGCCTTTCACATCCTTAATCTCTCATTCAAAAGGGAGGTTATTGGGTGATTATTGGAAGCATGAATCTGGGCCCAAAACCCAATTTTTGGCCATGATATCCCACAAAATTTGTCGATAACACCCCATAAGAGGTTTTGGACCCATCCCAAGTGGATTGGTGCCGAAACAGAGTCCCAAACGGTGGGTGTCCTGCCCTCGAGTGCTCCCCAAGCTGTCGCAGTTCTAAACGCCCCACCTCAGAGTGAATAAAAATCTATGATATATTTCTTTGATTTTTCTTTTGCATCTTATTCTAGGTTATTTAAATAGGTTGTAGTTTAAATTTCACTTCATTCTGAGCATTTTTTACCAGGTTTTTATCATTTCTTGTCTTTACTAATCTGCAGATGCCATCATCAAAATTTGTGTTCTATAGGCCAAATTGGAGAAATCTGACCATCTGGGTCTTCCCAAAACACCTCCCATTAGCTAACCCCAACTTTGTAGGTCATTTGGAGCTTCATATGTTGGACATTGAAGAGGGTGCTTTCTGACAAATTATTGCAGGTTTATTCGTCCCGCCCCGAAGCGAATACAAATTTGTAAGGAATTTCATAACTGTTCCTTTTGCAATGGCTTCCTAGTAACATATTAATGCTTCTATAAAATTTCTAGATCGTTCTGATATTATTTGGTTATTGGTTTAATATTTTCATGCATACACTAACAATAGGCCTTGGGAAACACATGTTTTGTAATATCTGCAGGTGCTACTAATATTTTTTGTTTCTTTGAAAGTAGATCTTCAACATCAGAGGATTAGTAAGGATTCAAAACTAATATACATAAGTTGTGGTGATGTTTTGGTCTGCCCATCTTACATGTGGGCACACGAAAGAAGGATTGCTATCCATGGATGTGACAAGAAACATATTTGACGCTCCTATCCCCTAAAAAGAAATGAGACGTATTGTAACATGACTTTGAAAGCATATCAATAAAGAATCATCGTATTTTGTATTGCTTTTATTTTGTGTCGATTCGTCTATGTTCTTTCCTTTCATGTGTTTTTCAATACATAGGCTTTTAGCGTTAAGTTTGGTTTTACACGCATTGTGCTTAACATATTCCTTTTTGTTTCTGTATCCTCGTGCTTTCACTTTGCAACTTGTAACAGTCTTCAATGTTGTTACATGGCCTGAATGAATATGCTTTTATTTATGTCAGTTGCTTCCTTCTTCAACATTGTTACTTGAGGTAGTCCTTTCTATACCTCGTTACATTTCCTTCACCAAAGGATATTGAATTATTGATGCACCTTCTTGGTGTCTTGTTATTGAGTCTTCTTGTTTTAGTTCAATAGTTCTTAGGAGAATACATATCTTGAGGATTCTAAAGCAAAACTTATGCTTTCCTTTTTATATGAATCCTTCTCTACGTAATATCTAATTTGCTTGACTAGAAATGTGCAATTTTGATGATGTTTAAGATGCCTCCTTTTCACCTTAGATATACTAACCTTAGAGCTCTATTTAATGGCTTTAATGAGGTGCTTTTGAAACCTTAAACTACATTGATTTAAATTCTTACCCCCTATCCTTTAAATTGAATCCCTTTCTTTTACAAAATGGTGGTTTTTCCTCTCTTTGCAAGTTGTGATAATACTAGATTCAATATTGCTTTCTTCTCCTTGGTAAATTTCTCCTATGTCTCCTTGCTTGGTTAATTTTTAAATGATGATTCCAATATTTTCAATCATATATATAATATACCTTTAATGATAATGTTTTCCACTATAGTATATCCAGTCTATGCTTTAGAATAAAGTCTTTTTTACTTTCAATAGATAGTAGGATGTTGATATTTTTATCTTGAAATATATCTAAATCATATTTCGTATGTGCAGGTTTAAACCTTGTAAAAATTGTCTTCTGCACTTCTAAATATTTAAACTTTAAACCTTACTCTTGAAAATTTAAACCTCTAATTTGGTGCTTAATAATAAACTAAATATGAATGTTCAAATAATGAACCTTTTGTACCAAAGTTGCATACATTTTTAACCTTTGTTTGATGATGGATGTCTTGGTAGTTTGGATCATCTAAATATTGCCCCAATTTTGATGAATTTGTAGCTCTTACTTCCTATCCAAAATAGCTCCTTAACTCACCAATTTGCAGGTTTAATTGATATCCTTTGCTACCCTAAAACTTGTCTATCTTATAGTTTTGAAACTCCTCTCACTTGCTACCCAAAAATACAATTTGGTGGCTTCAAATCTCCTCCAAGAAGCTCTCTAAGAATCTAAAAATCAGCAGCTATTAATTTTTCCCAAATTGATGCTCTCTTGTTGTCCTCAAATATAAAATTTTCGTATTTTAATGCATTCAATTTCTCCTTCGATATGTTGTCCTTGAATCTCCCAAATTTGGTAGGAAACTCCTCCAAATTGTAGCTGAAACTTTCCTTCAAGGAACCTTCAATTTTTTGTTGTAAAATCAGCAAACTCCTTTCTCCAATTCAACCTTCAATTCCTTCGAAGGTAATCTTCAAACTTCTCAAGTTTAGTGGTTTCTTCTAGATCCTTTACCTTTCAATATCCTTGTCAAATTTAGACTTCAATATTGATCTATTTGTTGACCTTCTTCTCAAGAATTTGAATGTCTTGAGGTCTTCAATAATCTCTTCTAGAATTTGGTAAAGTTCTTACCAAATCCTTCTCCCTTGGGCTTGTTGTCGATTGGTGACAACTATTCCAAATTCTTCACTATGGAAGTTTTGCAATGGGATCTCTCTCTTGGATCTCCTAATTTTTCTGCTTCTAAAATCTAAAATAGGACCTTTACTAGTCCTTATCTATCTTCAATATTCCAAATATGGAAGTTCTTCAATGGGACCTCCTATAGGTCTCTTCAACTTCTTCAAGGTGAAGTCTTCAATATTCAATGGAGATCTCTTTCTCGAGTCTCCTCTATCTTCTACCTTCAATAGGTCTTATTTATAGGACCTTCTCCTTAATCAAAAGTCTTCAACATGGCTTCCTTGACCTCTAAATATCTTCTCAATATTCAATTTGAAGTCTTCAATATGTAAATCCTACAGTGGGACCTTTTTCTTAGGCCTTAAAATCTTCAATATCCAACTTGTTGCTTCAATTAGCTCTTTAGGAAGCTTCCCAACTTTCTTTGAATCAACTTTTCTACAACAAAGTATTAGAAAAATTGTAATGGAAAAATATTTAAATCTAGAAATAATGAATATTCACTAGTTGATTTGTTTATCTAGTGGAATCAATGTTGAGTCCTAGTATTCATGAGTTTTTCTACAACTCTATGGAAATAATCTAGCCAAAATGCAAGTTCAAAATTTTTGAAAATGAGATTTTCTATATTCTCTCAATCTCTCTTGTGGCTCTCTCGGTATCCTATCAATCTACCTAGTGCTCTAATACCATTGTAAGTTTTTGAAGATATAAACTTATATGAAATACAACCACAAGTAATAAAATAAGCAAGCAATGTTATAACTATGATAATGGCTAACTAATAAGCATGTAAATATGATAAGAAACTTCTAAAAATACTCAAGAAATAGACATTAATGAAAGCTCACAAAAATTATACAATGTTATGCAATAGAGGTATCTAACACTCCATTTTGTGAAAATGATCTAAATTGTACCTACTACTACTCTACCCTATGCACTCCAAAATCCTCTCACTCTTCTACTCTAAGAAAACCTATATAGTGAGATATGAATCTTGGTCTTCCATATTCCTATGACACTTCATAATTCTATTCTTAGGACTCATGTACATGTGGACTACATGCATATTTACATCATTGCACATTCTAATAATACTTGTGCATTTATTACATTGCATTAAGAAAATACTTAAATCCTAATATAAGATAAACTCCTAATCTAAACATATACCCGTGATGGTACATTAGCATATACCAAATAATGTAATATATTCCAACATATAAGGTACTACTCAATAGTTTTTTTAGCTAATACCATGTGGTAATTTTGGAGTATTTGGAGGAAAATTCAAAATTTAGAATTTCATTGTCTTCCTTTAATGAAGTCGAAGATATTTTATAATTCAAACATGATGATTAGATCAATATGAGAAATATAAATAAAATTAAATAAGCATTATATTGAGATGGAATTAATCTTCACTTGAAGTCACTAACAACCTTGTATTGATAGTTAATGTATTTTTCCTATGGGTCCATGTATACCTTGCAATGTGACCTTTGTACTATTATAATTGTATGAGGTCCATTCTTGATCATTGATATATTATTGTATCCTATTGTGGGTTTGAATTTCTACACCCAATTACCCATACAATAACTTATCTACTAGATATCATCCTTTTATACCCTCAATTATCTTTACATATTAGTTTTCTTCTTTCCTTATGGATACTTTTTCTCTTTTTCTTTATGTTTCTTCCTTGTTAGGTAATTTAATTGATTTTGTTCATTATTGAATATATTATACAAGGAGGTCTTATTGAGCATGCAAATAACGCACTTTGACCTTTCCCTCCCTAGTTTCAGTTTTGTTGGGCATGAAGAAGTAGAAATCATATGTTGACGCATCAAACACAATACAACTTACATGGAACATAGTTTGTTCCCTCTTGAAAGGGAATTTTTTTACCCCAAGGTTTGAGTATGTCAGGTCTTGGTAAGAGTGGATAAACCCAAAGGTCATTGATAATTATTCCTTAAAGGCCCTTTGTTGATATGACTCAAAATTATATATTTCCTAGGTACAATATCTTAGAATCAAATGCTTAACTATATAAAAATAATTCCATGACATTGATATTATAATATAGTAAGCTAAGTGGAATTTAAATTATTGCAAACTAAAAATTATCATTCATTGCATTCAAATTGATTAGCTTACAACTTAAATGAGATTTAAAATTAGCACAATAGAAAACCAATTTTGAAGATTTAAAATAAGATTATTCTACTCCTAATCTAAGAAGGTTTCAAATAAAAATCAAAGGTTTAAGGGTAAGAGAAAAGAAAAGAAAACAAGTAAGACAATACTACCTTGAAATTTAGTTCCAATCTAGTAAATTAGCAATTTTAATTTAAAATCAAGTTTGATCCAACCAGTATTCACACAACTTGAGGTCTGAGATGATGCAATCTTCAAAAGCAAAAAAAACTATGAAATGAATTGAGTTCAACCACCATCAAAATGCATAGAAACTTCAAAACCTTGTATTACAAAGATAATCGCGGAGTACATATGATTCAAAATCACCCACTTCAATGATTTAAGGGAACATAAGTAACACAATATTAATATTGGTCCATAAATTCCATCCAAATACAAACAAAAACAAAAAAGAAACAAGTTGAGGCTAAGGGGGCAGTTAATGAATGCTTTTTATCTTTGTAATTGACTAGTGAGATAGTATTTATACAACTTTGATGAATTAAGGGAACATAACTCAAACAATATTAAGCTTGGTCTAGAAATTCCATCCAACTACAAACAAAATTAAAAAAAAACAAGTTGAGTCTAAGGGGATAGCTAATGAATGGTTTTCGACCTTTATAACTGGCTAATGAGATAGTATTTATACAACTTGATGGTTCTTTACCAAATGTTACTTTTATAATAAATTACCATTGTATTTAGTTTTATAAGGCATATCAAATCTTAAATGTTTTTTTCCTCCCCATGACATGCTCCTCGGGACTGCTTCTACTACTCCTCCACTATACCTCATTAATTCTCTATGTGTGCTTCTTCGGGTTGCTTTTGCTACATCTCAACCATACCTCATTAATTCTCTACAGAATCTAGGTTGATAAATAATTTTATCACAACCATTGCCCTATATGTTTGCACTCACCTGGTTAGCTTTAAAAACAATACTACGCCCTATAACTTTGAACTCCAATAATCTACAATAAATATTTTATATAGGTTAAGGCTAGATAATCAAGAAAAGATCTTAGGGAAAACCATAGGTTTTATCTAATTAAATCCAACAAAAATAGGACTTAGGCTCACAACTTCTCGTATCCTTAAGGTGAGACATCATGGACCCCATATACCGCAAGAACAAGTATGCTAACATACCCAATATTGCAAAATAAGTCGAATATACCTATGATTCCTAGTATCATCAATGTTGTTACTATGGATCAAGAATTGTAGGACTCACATTATCATTTTAAGGTTTTCTAATACACTAGTTTGTGCCTCAAGGTGCTTTAATTATATTTGTATTGTAACACTACTTCAAAGGAGTTATGTTTATAGGATTGGTTAAAAAGTAAAATAATTTATTGGTTCTCATTTCATTTATGTGAAAATTTGATGTCATTTCTATTTATAATAAAAAAAGTTAGGAAGTGTTGCTTCCTAAAGCATCCATGCAACAAAGTCTGGATAAACTAACTTAGGATTTTTTTAAAAATTAGCTTGTATTTCATAGTAGTTTCTAAAATAATATTTACTTTAATCCCTTCAAACTTTTTGTCATCCAAACCTATTATTAAAAAAATTAAGTATTCATCTAATATATTAAATATGGCACTAGAAATTAGTATATGATCTCTAAATGCTAATGGATTATTAAGTAGATAAATTTCCATACATAGTACTCAAAGTTATGAATCTAGAGGAAAACCATTTATTGATTTCTAGACTCCAATGAATCTCAAACATTATAATTGGTTGATGTTCAATTTTTTAGAGATTCATGCATAGGATTTATCATCAAAATTGAAATAAAAGCTTAGAATTTTTTAAATCTTTATGGAAAATTTTGAGGGTTTTTATTTTCTATTTAATCTCATTTAGATGTCTAGAGCATCTTATTCATAGTATCTTTCATAAAAAATAAAAAAAATTAAATTAATATTTTTAGTAATGAAGGAATTTTTTTATGGGTTCCCATTTGAGTGGAGGATTTTGTGCATGCTTTGTGCATTGAAGAGACAATATTGATGTTCTTTAGAGAACATGTCCTACTTCAATAATGACATTATCCAAGATCACCTTATCAAAAATTTCTTGACTTGTTGACAGGAGACTTAGGTTTGAATTTTTGTGCATTCAATTATTTGGTGCATGGAGAAAAAATGTTATTTATTAATGCATCTTAGTTTTTTTTGTTATTGACAAAAATATATCTATTATGGTATTATTTATTATGCTAATTCATTAGATAAAGGGGGGTCAATGGGATTCAAAATTTGATCCCTCTTGTGAACATTTGTTTTTGGATCTATGAATGATATCAAGACAATTTTTATGTATGTCAATCTTCATTAGGTTTAAAAGAATATATCTAGTGCTTGGTTAGTCCATGAGAAACCAATATAATATAGGAGGTCACCATTTCAAGTCTCTTGCATTGTAATTTTGTATGGATAGATGATGTGTTGGTTTCTTATGGCTAACGATCAACTTTATTGTTTTAATATGAACATGGATCCCTTAATTGGAAAATTTGTATTTTGTAAAAGAAGTCAACAAATTTATCCCCTTGGTACTCTCTTTTATAGTGGTTTATTGTTGTGGATTATCCTATTTTTTTTATATTGGTTCTTATAGTTTTACATGGTACTAACCCAACTAATATGGGTCCTTGAACCCTATAACAAAATCTTTTTTAATATTAAAAAGATGTTTGCATTCAACTCAAATGATGGTATTTATTAATTATGTATTTATATAATAAAATAGGTGAATAAACATAAATGGATAAAAGGTACTACTCAATATTATGCTTAGCTAATGCCAAGTGGCAATTTTGGATAATTTGGAGAAAAATTCAAAATTTAGAATTTCATTGTCTTCCTTTAATGAAGTGTAAGATATTTTATAGTTCAAACATGATTAGTGGATCAATATAAAAAATATGAATCAAATGAATTGAGCATTATATTGAGATGGAATTAATCTTCACTTGAATCCACTAACAACCTTGTATTGATAGTTAATGTATTTTTCCTATGGGTCCATGTATACCTTGCAATGTGACCTTTGTACTATTATAATTGTATGAGGTCCATTCTTGATCATTGATATATTATTGTATCCTATTGTGGGTTTGAATTTCTACACCCAATTACCCATACAATAACTTATCTACTAGATATCATCCTTTTATACCCTCAATTATCTTTACATATTACATTTCTTCTTTTCTTATGGATACTTTCTCTCTTTTTCTTTATGTTTCTTCCTTGTTGGGTAATGTAATTGATTTTGTTCATTATTGAATATATTATACAAGGAGGTCTTGTTGATCATGCAAATAATGCACTTTGACCTTTCCCTCCCTAGTGTTAGTTTTGTTGGGCATGAAGAAGCAAAAAACAAATGTTGATGCATCAAAAATAAGACAACTTACTTGGAACATATTTTATTCCCTCTTGACAGGGAATATGTTTACCCTAAGATTTGAGTATGTCAGGTCTTGGTAGATTTGGATAAACCCAAAGGTTATTGATAATTTTTCCTTCAAGGGACATTTTTTGGTATGAATCAAAAGGATATATTTCATAGGTACAATATCTCAGAATCAAATGCCTAACTATCTAAAATTCATTCCATAGCATTGATATTATAATATATTAAGCTAATTTGAATATAAATTATTGCAAACTAAAAATTATTATTCATTGCATTCAAATTGATTAACTTGCAACTTAAATGAGATTTAATATTTTCACAAGAGAAAATAAAATTTGAAGCTTTAAAATAAGATTATTCTACTCCTAATCTAAGAATATTTTAAATAAAAATCAAAGGTTTAAGGGAAAGAGAAAAGAAAAGAAAATAAATAAGCCAATACTACCTTGAAATTTAGTTCCAATTCGGTAAAGCAATAATTCTAATTTAAAACCAATATCAACCCAACCAGTATGCACACAACCTAAGGTCTGAGATGGTGCAATATTTAAAGAAGAAACAAACTATGAAATAGATTGAGTGCAAACACCATCAACATGCGCAAATTGAACACAAAAAACTTCAAAAGCCTTGTATTACAAAGATAATGATGGAGTACATATGATTCAAAATCACTAACTTTGATGATTTAAGGGAACATAAATCACACAATATTAAGATTGGTCCAGAAAGTCCATCCAAATATAAACAAAAACCAAAAAGAAACAGGTTGAGGCTAAGGGGGCAGTTAATGAATGATTTTTTATCTCTGTAACTGACTAGTGAGATAGTATTTATACAACTTTGATGAATTAAGGGAACATAACTCAAAAAATATTAATCTTGGTCCAAAAATTCCATCCAAGTACAAAAAAAAACAAAAAAGAAACAAGTTGAGGCTAAGGTAGTAGCTAATGAATGGTTTTTAACCTTTGTAATTGACTAGTGAGATAGTATTTATACAACTTGGTGGTTCTTCACTCAATTATACTTTTAGAATAAATTGCCATTATATTTAGTTTCATAAGGCATATCAAATCTTAAATATTTTTTCCTCCCCATGACATGCTCCTTGGGACCACTTCTACTACTCCTCCACCATACCTCATTAATTCTCTACAGAATCTAGGTTGAGAATTAATTTTATCACATCTATTGTCCTATATGTTTGTACTCGCTTGGTCAAAAAAAAAAAAATCCTACATCCGACAACTTTGAACTCTAAGCATCTACAATAAATATCTTGTAAAAGTCAAAAACTGTAGGCAGTAGAATTTATTACCACTACTATTATATATATAATTTTTTTATTATTATTATTTTATTTTTTAATTAATTTCATATCCCTACCCCTCTATCTCTTCATTTTTAAAAAATATTTGAATTTTCTATTAGACGTTTCCTTCGTTGGCAAAGTCTTGTCTTTCTTTTGCATATTCGGGTAGTTTTATCATTTTTCTAACAAATCATGCACTATTTACACCATTAATATTGATGGGATTACACATTAGGAGAGGTTTTTTTTATAGTTTTCCAAAATTATCCACTAGCTTTAAATTTTCTCGTAAATTTTGATGGTTTTTTAAGCCTTAATACTACCACAAATATCATAGGTTAAATATCACATGATCGAATATAATATAGCCACAATATATTAAGGTCAAATATAATGATATGAGTAGAATAATATGTATATCAATGCTTATAATAACTCAAAAAAAAATCAATAATAATCAACAATATGAATCTTAATAGCTTGAATCAACATGTACTAAGGATGTAATACAACTTACAATATTAATTTCTCAAAATGTATGCAATCTATACTACTCTTCTTTCTCTCACAAATGATAATGATATTCTTTATTCTTTGTAATGTGTTGATTGTGATTGTGAAGTATTATCTCCATAATATAGCCATAGTAGTGTGACTCTTTGTATACTTGACTATTCCTTTCCATATGCCAAGTCTCATGACTCTTGGCTTATCTACTTGACACTTGCATACTTGATGAACACTTGACTCTATAATGTATGCACACCTATACATGACTCTTACACTTCCATAACTTGCACACTCTAACCTAATAAACTTATGCACATATTTACATTACATATTTGCACTCTTATATATAAGACACTTGTGAACATATACTCAATTGATACTTGCACACTAAATCATGTGATACTTATGCATTTCTTGTATATTACAACTTTACATGACACTTGTGCATTTCCTGCACATACAAACTTATATAAAAGGGGAAATATAACTCACACTCTCAACTATGACTCAATCTTAATCAATTATTTGCATATGAACCATGAAGGTACCATGGGGGTGCATTAGTATGTACCAAATAATGTAATATACTACAGCAAAATTTTCACTTATTGGACGGATTCTGGTCTATTGGGTTTTAATTTCCACCCACAACTTTATGTTTTTTACAAATCTCATATTATGGGACCCTTTTAATTTTTTTTTTATTGGCAAAACCTTTTATTACACCTTTTAAAGCTTTGTTGAAACTTTAACACTTTTTATTTTATGATTTTTCTTTAAAATCCTTGATTGAAGCTTTTTAAAATGGAACTTCTAAATATTTTATTTCCAAACCCTCGATCGAAAGTTTTAAAGTGAAACTCTAAAATATTTTCTTAAAAAGTTTTCTTTGAAACATCATATTTCACCATGTAAAGTAAAACTTCTAAAATGTTAGAGTAAAACAACAAATCATTCATTAAACATATGATGCTTAAATAATACAAAATGGTGCCAGGATTAGTCCAGGGAATCAGGAACTAATCAACTGCAACACACTATTAATAATGGGACGTTCAAATAAATAGATACGCCCAATAATAATGTAATAACTATATGCTAAAATATGAAATATGCTAACATCCCCCCTTATTACATTATTTTGGTAATGATAGAACTACTAGCTATATTAACATCCCCCCTGATTACATCATTTTGCAATACAAAGAGAGCTGCGAAACAATTCAAATTTGACACGTGCAAGTGCCTTAGTGAAAATGTCTGCAACTTGAGCATCGGTGGGAATGTGTTGAAGCTGAATTCGATGCTTCGAAACTTCATCTCGAATGAAATGACATTGTGTGTCAATGTGTTTTGTTCTTTCATGATGGACTGGATTCTTGACTAGGTTCATAACACCCTGATTGTCGCAAAACAAGTGTATTGGAGATTTGGATGGATGACCCATACTTGTCAGAATGCGACGCAACCATATCACTTCGCACACAGCTTCACGTGCGGCGCGATACTCTGCCTCTGTTGATGAAATAGCAACCACCTATTGCTTCTTGTTGTGCCAAGAGACAGGACCGGATCCAAGATGAAAAATATATCCTGAAGTTGACTTGCGATCATCAAATGATCCGGCATAGTCGGAGTCCGTGTATCCTTGCAAGAAGAATTTGTTGTTCCTCTTGTATTCTAGGCCATATTCCATTGTGCCACTGGACATAGTGAAGAACACGTTTTGCTGCTTTCCAATGAGTGGTCTTAGGCTCCCGCATGAACCTCGAAAGATAGTTGACAACAAATACGAGATCCGGCCTAGTATTGGTCAGATATATGAGACTCCCAATCAACTGTCGATAGAGAGTACCATCTACCTGAGGTGAATCATCATATCGCGATAACTGAAGTCCATTCTCCATCGGAGTTGCCATTGGCTTGCAATCAGTCATGCGATATTTTTCCAGCAATGTCTTGGCATATTTTTTCTGAGACACTTTGATGGAGTGCTCCTTCTGGCTGAATTCCAGACCAAGACAATAATGGAGAAGTCCGAGATCTGACATCTCAAAATATTGACACAAGTCTCTTTTGACAAGTAGAGATCATAGTTTCTGAACTCCCTGTAATGAGCAGATCATCAACATAGAGTACAAGCAACACTATCTCATAACCCTGTTTCTTGAAATAGAGGTTTGCATCCGACGGACATCTCTTAAAACCATGTTGCAGGAGGTGATTGTCCATTTTTATATACCAAGCTCGAGGAGCTTGTTTCAGGCCATATAAGGATTTGACCAATTTGCAAACTTTCTGCTGTTGGCCTTCCACTGCAAATCCTTCTGGCTGAGTCATATAGACTTCTTCTTGGAGATCACCATTCAGAAAGGCACTTTTGACATCCATCCTGATGAACTTTCCACCCAAACTGTGCTGCCATAGCACAAATAACTCGAATTGTTGTCATCCGAGCAGTAGGTGCAAAAGTTTCCTCGTAGTCAATGCCTTCCTTTTGAGCATAGCCCTTTGCAACAAGACGGGCCTTATGCTTATCAATTGTCCCATCTGCTTTGTACTTGACTTTATACACCCATTTGCAGCCAATGGGCTTCTTTCCGTGCGGCAGATCGACAAGCTTCCAAGTTTTGTTTTTCATCAAAGACTTATACTCTGCATCCATAGCAGCCTTCCACTGAGGCTCACCGAGAGCAACTTGTACTGATGCAGGTTCAAGATCGTCTATGGAAGACATAAACACCTTATCACTATCAATATCCATATCTTCTGTATCTCTCGTCGGATCTACAGAAAGTTCTTCAAAAGATTGACACAGATCATCAACCCCAATATTCTCTGTTGCAGCTTTCTCCTGTCGAGCCATGCTGCGAGTACGAGGCCTATCCAAAGTCAAATCTGGTGGAGTAGATAGCTTAGAGTCTTTGATTGTATTTGTATACCACTTTGGATTCTTCTTCTTAGGTGTTGAAGAAGATCCAGAAGAACCTCCAACCTTTGATGAAGGAGATTTAACAACCTGAGTTTCCACAAGGTCTAGGTATACATCTGATGTGTTTGCTGATGTGAAAGCCTCATCAAAAACTACATCTCTACTAATGTGAATCTTCTTGGTCAAGGGATCAATCAAACGATAACCCTTAGAGTGCTCATCATAGCCAAGAAGAATACACTTCAATGTCTTCTCATCTAGCTTCTTCCTTTTCTCTTTTGGTATGTGCATGAAAGCTTTACATCCAAAAATGCGTAGATGAGAAATGGAGGGTTTCCTACCACTCCATGCTTCCTGTGGAGTCATTCCTTGTAGGGCCTTTGTGGGTGCCCTATTCAACAGATATACTGCTGTGGTGACAGCTTCTGCCCAATATAGTTGCTCAAGTCTAGCTCCTGTGAGCATGCAACGAACCATTTCCATGATGGAACGATTCCTCCTTTCAAGCAACTCCATTTTGTCGAGGAGTATAAGCAGTAGTTAACTGTCTTGTGATCCCATTTTCTTTCAAGAATGCAAAAAATTCTTTAGAGGTGAACTCCCCCCTCGATCTGAGCGGAGGGTCTTTATAGAAGTCCCTGACTCCTTCTCAACAGATTTCTTGAATTGCTGAAAGAAGCCAAATGCTTCAGATTTCAGTTGAAGAAAGAATACCCACATCTTTCGTGAGTAATCATCCACAAATAACTGAAAATACCTCTTACCCCCACAACTGTTGGGAGTGAAGGGACCGCACAGATCGGTATGAACCAACTCCAGAGGTTTCTTTGCTCTTGTAGAGCTCTTTTCAAAAGGCACTCTATGCTGCTTTCTTGCCAAGCAGTCAGAGCAAACTGGTAAAGTGGTAGAAAGGGAAGGAAGACCCTTTACCATCTCATACTTACTTAACTCAAGTAAGTAACCATAACTCAAATGTCCATATCTCTTGTGCCATAGGGAAGTTGCCTCCTTTGTAGAGACTGTCATGGCAACATGTGGAGTAGAGATAGTATCTAAGGCAAATAAGCCATGCTTATATGAAGCGGTTGCAATGTTCTTACCCCTCCCGGTAATAGAACAACACTTCTTGCCTCCCTCAACACTAAAGTTCACAACCATATCTTTGTCCAGAATTTGTGTGACTGACAACAAATTGTTTGCCAATCCTGGAACATAGAGAACTTTATCAATCTGACACTTGCCATCAGGAAGAGTGACTGAAACAATGCCTTCTCCCTGAACCTTGTAGGTTTTATCATCAACAATAGTGACAGGTTTGCCCTCTTTGGCCTCAAAAGACTCAAACCACGATTTGTCACCAGTCATGTGCTTACTGGCTCCAGAATCAACATACCATATAGGATCCGTCTGCTTGGACACTGTGGTAGTCATGAGAACTTTGTGGGCTCTCTCAGAATCCGTGTCAGATTCTTCAACAGCAACATTCACTTGTTGTTTGTTCTTTTGTGGTTTGTTCCGGCCTTTCTGTTTTGATTGCTTATTCTTATGCCAACATCTGTTTGTATCATGACCTTCTTTGTCACAGATCTTGCAATATCTCTTTTTCTATTGAGGTTGTTGAGTTTGTTTCCCTTTTGAATCCTTTTGTGAATTCCCTCCCTTCTAAAAATTACCCTTCTTCTGGTTCTGCCCTTTCCTGTTGATGTAGAGAGCAGTGTTAGAAGAATCATCTCGCTGTAGTTGGCGTGCCTCCTCCTCTTGAAGCATATTAACCAATTCTACAAAAGTAACTTTCCGTTGTGATACCTGAAGGGAAGTGATCAACACCCGATAAGAATCAGGTAAAGCTCTCAATACAACTGAAGTAAGGAGCTTGTCTTCATCTGGTTCTCCCAAAGAATTCAACTTTGCTTTCAATTCAGAAACTCTGCAAAGAAAGAATTCAACTGTCTCACCCTGCTTCATGCTTAGACCGTGTAATTGAGATTGAAGAAATAGAATGGTGGAATCATTCTTTCCCTCATATATAGTATTAAGGGCATCCCATGCCGCTTTACTAGTTGCACAGTCAGCAATATGGGGTTGAACTTCATCAGACACAACAAGCAAGATGAGCACTTTTGCTTTGTTGTCTAGCTTATCAAAGTCTCTTTGAGCAGTAGATGGAGCTGTAGCACCAGCAGTAGATGAAGGTCTGGTTGTTGCTCCAGATACAACATCCCATAAGTCATCCATTGCTAGGATGGCCTTCATCTTATTTTTCCATGGTGTGTAATTAGGACCTTTCAACAACTGATGAGAATCAGTCATTAGTTTTGCAGACATGATGAAGGTTCCTTATAACACCAATTGGTCCCCCTTTCGATATACCTTTTGCTAGGCCGTTATACCATACTAAATACCCGCCCTTACGTGAGGGAAACTATAGGTATTTAGAAAGATCAACAAAAATCACCCGCCCTTACGTGAGGGAAACTATAGGTGATTTTTAGAGATCATACGATACGTGGTACATAAGCAGTACTGAAAGGGAATAGTCTTGTTGATGGCACCTACCATAGAAAGTCTGCAATCCGCATGCGTGGGGCGTAACTTCCCCTAAACACTTTGGATTTCAGAACTCTCGTCAGGATTTACGCCTAAACACAAGAACTATTAGGGTAATGGATGGAGTAAAAAAATGCAAAATGGCAAACTTATCTCTCCCCGACGATTTATAGAGAACAAGCTCAAACGTCGTTTTGGCAGCTATATTAGGCGACGGATACAGTAGCGCAATCACGACAACTTTACCTGTAAGTGCTGGCCAGAGGTATCACAAATACCGAACGCTGTAGTGCAATAAATTGCACGGATGGGTTTTAATTATTCCGGGGACTTAGGGAGTGAATTTGATTTTAACTTTTAATGTTATAGTGCAAGAAATCAAATATGCAACATACAACAAAAAAAAGTGCCCACAGGAATGACCCACTAGGTGTCGGGCGCAGCCGAAAATGCACCTTTACAATAATGCCAAATTTGCTTTTCAAAAAATTACTCACTTTCCCCCTTTGATTTTTGAAAAAAAATACCCCCCTTCTTTTTATCTTAAAAAAATAATCTCTCCACAAATGATTTTTCAAAAATTATTTTATAACCTTAAAGTTAAAAAAAAATATTAATTTTAATTTATATAGTTTTTTAAAAAACCTTTAAAAAGAAATTAAAATCAAATTAAAAAATTTTAATTTTAATTTATAAAGGTTAAACTATAGAAAATAAATTAAAATTAAAAATTAAAGTTTAACTTTAGGAAAAATAATTAAAAAAAACATGTGGAAATTTTTTTTTTTACCTTTGTTGAAGGGGGGTCGGCGGGATTGGAACCCGCGACCTGCAGGCTCCCAGAGCCTTACCGCACAGTCCACCACCAGGTGGACTAGCGGGCTGATCCGACAGGATCAGGGGCCCCCTCGTATTTGAGGAGGGTCCCGGCAGCCCTGCTGCTCTCGGGGAGCGTGCCTCCTCCTCTTCGTTCCTGGCAGTGACAGGTGGCCATGACTGTTGTTGTGGCTACCGCCTCTGCTGGCAGCGGCTAGCGGGGCCATGGCTGTGACCTCTGCTGCTGGTGGCCTGCAGCCTCCACTGCTACAGCCTGGTCACGGCCTGGTCGCGCGTGCAGCGTGCGACCTCGACTGTCGCGACAGTCGCATGTGTCGCGCCTGCAGTGCGACCTCGGGGAAGGGGAGGGGAGCCCTCCCAACGTCGCGCGGATGCGCGATGTGGTAGGGAGGAGGGGGCCTCCCAACGTCGCGTGGAAGCGCGATGTGGTTGGTGGGGGAGGGGGGGCCTCCCAACGTCGCGTGGATGCGCGACTTGTTGAGGTAAGGGAGGGGGGAAGGGGCTGGGAAAAATGTCGCGCGATTGCGCGTGGTGGGGGGTGGGGATGGGGGGGGGTTGGGGGTGGGGAAGATTCGTTGCGTGATTGCGCGCGACATAGGGAGGGGGTCGCGCGACGGGAAGAACAGTGCTGCGCGCGATCCTCAAAGCCCCTGTTTTTTTTTTTTTAAATAGTGTCTTTTCCCTGAAGCAAAAAGAAATGCTTCGATTCCAGTGCCCTCTCCCTGAAGCAAAAAAAACTTCGTTTCCAGCCAAAAAAAAAAACGATTCCAGCCAAAAAAATCGTTTCCAGCCAAAAGAAAATTCACAGTCGCACGTCCCAGAAAATGCGAACTGTTTTCCAGCAAGCTTCTGCAAAAAAATTCTGCAATGGCTCGGATACCATGTTAGAGTAAAACAGCAAATCATTCATTAAACATATGATGCTTAAATAATACAAAATGGTGCCAGGATTAGTCCAGGGAATCAGGAACTAATCAACTGCAACACACTATTAATAATGGGACGTTCAAATAAACAGATACGCCCAATATTAATGTAATAACTAATTTTTATTTCAAATTTCTAACTTTTTGCTTAGTGGAACATTTTAAAAGATTTCACTTAAAAACCTCATATTTCACCTTGTAGAGTTGAACTTTAAAAATTTACCTTTACTAGTTCCTTAAAACCTCATAGTCTCCACGCATCATTGATTTTAATAGTTAGATTTTTATTTAATTTGCATTTTAGGTGGTAGATCTTGGTAAAATATATTTCCTTGGGATTCCAATTGACATTTCTTTTATTTCCCTATGGGAAGCTGATAATTCCAACCAAAATGAAATAAGTTGGGGTTTACATTACTTTTGCATCTAAATTATCCATGGTCATGATAGCTTGGATAGCCTATACAAATAAGCAATTTTGGGCTTCAAACCTCATCAAAACATAGGAAAATCTATATTCCTTGGAAATCTCTTTTCAAGTTGCATCCAATGGAGGTGGTTTCATAGAATTTTATTTAGTATCGCAAGAGATATAGGGCCTCAAAGTGAGAGTTGTATGATTAGGCAAGCATTCCTTGTCAATTAGGACAACTAGATAGTATGTAGAAAATAGGTCATTCAAAAGGTCAATTATTCTTAAAACATAATAAACTATAATACTTTTCCAAAATAGTTTTTGACATGAATCTATTAAAAGTGGTTTCACCAAATTTGATTATGTATTTAAAGAGATATGGGTTTCGAAATTGAAGCCACCTGTGCTGCCAAGGGGAAATCCAATTTGCAGTACCTAAATTTAAGCAAGTTTGGGGTGCTAAGGCTATGGGAACATAGTCATGTGAGTACTTGTTGGAAAACTTATTCAGATTTTGATATAATAGGATATTTTATTAGCCACTTTAAAAAGTTTACCATATACAACAATGTTAATAAACATCATAACAAACTCAAGGTAAGAAAAAATTGGGCACCTATGATTAAAATATTTTAGCTAAAAACTTGAGTTTTATAGGTGATTGACTATTATGCACAAGCCCAAGCAAACAAGAGAAAATTCACCAAAATTTAAAAAGTGGGTCCCTAGTCCATGTAGACTGGGGTGTGTTGTGCAAGCATAGCAAAAAGTCTAAAATATTTTGAAGAGTATAGATCTAAAATAATAGGTTATATAGCAAAACGATATGCTAGAATTATTTAAAATGAAAAGATATGGAGCATTTTTATATTAAAAAACATAGGACAAAAGGATCAAACAAGTTAATTTATTTTGAAATGTAGGAATATGGTTTAAATATTCTTGATATGGAATATATATATATAAATAGATTTTTTATGAACCTCTAAAGGAGATTTAAAGGTTTGGATAAAGTTAATAGGTGTTAAATTAAAAGTGGATATTAAAATTTAAGAATAAATAATGAAATATATAGAGATAACAAGGAGAGTGTAGAAAAGCTTTAACTTCAATAAACCACTAAGTGAAAAATTAAGAAAATATAAATAAGAAATAGAAAATAATATAGTAATAGATGGGATGCTATAAAATTATAATTATATTATATTAGAAAGGATACTTGAGCATGATTTTTGATATTTTGCATAGAAGGATGAATGATAGTGCATATGAATGGGTGTTTTTATTGGTTGGAGATGGTTGATCAAATGTATATGTTGGAAACCAAAACCTTTTTGGGGAGCCAATTTTGGTTTTACGATCTAGGCACAATGACCACCCATTGCAATTACAAGGTGCATCTGATGCTTGTTTCTCGCATGGAGTGCATAGTCAAGAATTTGAGGGATCATGATACATGGCTTTGAGGATGATCTCAATTTGTATCAAGGCTAGCTCCTTGTATGGATGTAATATTGACTCTCTCTTTCTAAGCTAGCCTAGGCTATCAGGTTCTATCTTGGAAAAAGGGATGAGGAAAAAGTAATAAAAGTAACTAGCCTAAACTACTGGTGGTGTTGCACCAAGAACTATAGGGTTCCTCTTTTTATTGATGGAATAAATGAAGACATGCATCACTCATGCTAGAAAGAATGAACATGATTCTAGAATCGTGTATTTCTTACTTATGAAGCTTGAACCAAGAATAGGATAGATACTAGTCACAACTCATATAGATTTGCACATATACAAAGACTAGGACAAAAAGAAAATAGTCACATCTCTTTTATATATATGTTGAAATCACTCATATACATATGCCAAAAATAAAAAGGCTCAAGGACCTTTACATGGGTTGACTCAAGGTTCGATTCTAGATAAATACTTAAAAGGAATGAGAGAAAAATTATATCTAAGGCTAGATACTAGGCACAAAAAAATTGTTCTTCCTCCTTTTTTAGATACCAAATTGACTTATTTATATAGTTTTTCCTATAATTTTAAATTGAAAATTTACCTCTAATATTCATGAGCAAGAACTCGATGTCCTTTATGGCTACAAAATTCAAGGCACCATGCTGCATTAACTTCTCGGTAAATCCAGAGTTGATCCGAAGTCTAGTCATCATAAATGCTCTACAAGTGGGGATGGATTCCTCTAGATACAACATTAATGAGCCTCCCTATTTATAGAAACTTGATCCTAGGTGGCAGCTACAAAATTAACCTTTGCTTACTGAGGGAAACCCCTTACCAATCCTAAGGTTAGTCTTCATTGTGTGGGTTCCACGTTTGTGCCTACTCGATTTTTAGGTTAAGACTATGTCAAACCCTTTGTCAGATCTAGTGAATGCTTGCCTAACCCATTTATAGTTTGGGTCCCTAATAACCAAAATCTTAAGTATGGTGTTGTTTGTGAGACACTATTGATCCTCTAATTTCACTTTCTTCTATGGCCTATTTATTTTCAAAGATATAATAGATTTTGGTAGCAATTTTTGGCCCAACATCCCCTTTGAGTATTTGGTTGTCATGGTGCCATGCTTCTCTTGTAATTTCTCTCCTATAGAACTCCAATTTAAGTAGAAATCCATCACTAGGTTTTGCATATATTGAAAAATTTACTATAGTTATGGTAGCTCATAGGGGATCTCTAACTTGCTAGATATGGACCTAGGACTATACCCTTAATTTGTGTGTAGATTCATGCTTAGAGATTGTTCATAGCTTCGATAGCTTCTATCCATTCTTCTTAAAAAGGTAGCTTCACCCAGGTGCTTTGTAAGTGATCCTTCTTCAACTTGCCCAATTCCTCTATGAAAAGAAGGTGAAATCACTCTTGAATTTTAGGAGGAGCATCTCTAGCTTTACTATATATCTCATAGTATGGTCCACCCCATCATCAAAGGATGAGTCTAGTAGAACTATAATGTTTACGTATTGGTTTGACCACTATTGGTACTCCTATTTGGGGAGAGTTTCATCGTTATAAGTCTAAGAGAAAGGGAGGCCAACCAATACTAGTAAGAATATACAATCCTTCCAATAATATACCCTCCAAGGTATGCATTTGACTTACATTTTGTATTAATATGTAGCTCGTTGGCCCATCAGGACTTCCATGATTTTATGGGTCATAATGTCTTTGTTATCAAATCCTATTGTAATTCATTGTTCAAGGTCAATGTAGACTAAGGAAATCTAGAATTTGTGTTCCTCCTAAAACTAGATCTTGGTCATTATTTTGAGTTGGTTGAGTTCCTTATTGGTCTTGGCATTTAGGGAAGAGAATCCATGAATACACTCAAGCACTTATAAAATTCCTTAGCTACTTGTATGACCCCTTTTTAGAGTACTTAATTAATCTTCGTTATTCACTCGATAAATTTTGCTCTCTGCTCTAGCTCTATAACCCTCTTATTTTTACTTTTCAATGCCACCTCCATTTGTTCCAATTGATATATGAGATAGGTTATCTAGGGTTTCACAACTTGGCCAAGGATGATTTGAGCATATTCTTGGTCTTCTCTAATTCCTTCTTCCTTGCTAGTTTTCTTGCCATTGTCATATATTTGTAAGTCACCATTTTTTTCCTATTGGAATAACTTGATCCTTTCCTCCAATATCACACCATTTTTTTGCATGTTTCTATATGTGGTGGCGATATCTATTTGGATCAAGTTTTGCTTATTTTTTTCTTGATGGGTGTCTCAATGTATGGGGATGACTTCTACTTTTTATTGGAGGCTTTATTCTTGCTCCTTTCCTCTTTTTGCCACTTCTTTGAAGAGGTGTTGAGTGATAATTTTACCTTGTTGCAAAATCACACTCACAGTTAGGATTTTGTTAGCAAAACCCTCTCTTGCAAAGAAATAGAAATTTCTCCAAGGTTCCTTTTACTTTATGTGTCAAAATAAATGCTTAGAATACCTTAGTGATTTGCAAATAATTGTTAACAAGGGATCTATTATTAGAATGATTTTACATTCTTTATATCAATGAAAGGGATTGAGTTCCCTTATGTGCAAAAATGAAAGATGACTAAGTGCTTGAAATTGATCCTAATTCATTTTATCTCTGATTTATAAAAGTGATTTACCCATGAATCCTTGTTAGTAGATTCCTTTTATCTTCAATTAAAATATTATGTTAGCAAGTGTTGTGGAAAACCACTTCATTTTATCTTTGATTTAATTTGAAATTGGAGTTAGTAAAACCCTCCCATGAGTGTAAATTTATTTTATCTTGGCCTTAGTTGATAAAAAGAAATGTTGAAAATTCATGAAATGTTGATTCCTTTTATTATTTTGAATTTAAATGTTCTGCATAAAATGAAAACCCTATGGAGTGCGAATCGTAAAATAAATGCTTTAAAATATCCAAATAATTTAATATATTAGCTTTAAAAAACAAAACTACTTGGATGTCTAAATGCTTCAAAACCCTTAATTTTAATCCAGACAATCATGAATTCGTTAGGATTTTGAGTGCTTAATAAACAAAATAAAATGAACTTAAGAGATAAAAGAAATAGCAAACTCACTACACATATAATGATATGAAAGACACATATATCTTTATGCAACATTCACTTATAATATTTCATGTGGCCTTGTAACACCCCTTATCTATTTTTGTAACATCCTTGGTTATTACTTTTGCTTATTATAGCCACCCACAAAATGAATCACCTTATCCCTTCATAAATTTTGCACATATAGGCAACATAGTGGTGGTTGCATCCACGTATGCCTCCATTCAGTGAAGAATTGGACGTATAAAACAAAATAACCCATTTTTCTATGTAATCGCTATCTCTCAACGACCATAGTCAGAGAACTACTTTGTAACCGATGGTTGGCATGTGTGCCCATATTCTTCACTGATATATCCAAGTATGAAATAAATCTTATGAATTACCTCCATTTATAATTCTTTTGAATAAATTTTGATGAATACAATGCTCCGAAAATGTTCTTTGATTACGTGCATTGCACAAAGATGCCCAGCTTCGTTCGATTCATCTAAATTGATAAAATCCACTCCTTTAAAGGTATTTTAAATTTAATCCAACCCAAAAACTTCTATCCTTTCACTTAAGCAAAGCAAGCTCCTTGTGTTAATCTCATAGCATTGCTGTTCGCTTGGCTTGATCTGAACTGTAAACTGATATTTCCTCCTTAAACAACTTTCGCATCGATAGGTAACACAATAATCATCTCGATAGTTAATTTTGGCAATAACATACCACTTCATTTGCCCTAAAGGTAATGTTCTATTCATCCATCATTGCATGGCCTCATTTTCGATCATCACCATCTGCCAATAGAAATTTCTCATAGTAGAAAAATGCAGTCTCATCTGATCATCCATAGTGATAGCTATCAAATTTGTGAAACAATTCATTTATCCTTGTGGCTATGATGATAATGCAGGTCCTCCTTTGAGCTCTTAGTATTTGAATTATCCATAAAGAACATTAAAAAAGGAGAAAAAATTTGTATTCACTATCATGTAATCATTGTGCTTAATAAACTTTGCCTGACCCATTGCTACTGAGTTGTGCGAAAGTTTTGTTGCTCACTAGTTGTTCTACATTAACAACATTATCTGATTCAATGTTATCCATCCCATCCTACTTACTACGGAATGACTTTATAATCATAGATTCTTACCAAAACCAAACCACACAATTTGTCAGTTTCATAATGTCTTTATATACTAGTCATATCCAATGAGCTTCACTCATTTTAGAAATTTCTTCAGTAACACCTTGTCTATGCACCATATTTGTGAATATGATAGACTATTTTTTATGCTAATCCTTGGAACGTACATTCCAAAATAGTCGAGCAGGGCTTAGTAAAGAAGAGTTATTATATGATATGCTACACCATACCTAGCACCTCCATTGAAGCTATTACACTTTTTCCAAGAACTGATCATGTTCTTAAATGCATTGGCAATTTAAAAAATGCTTTTGTGGTAGTGCCAAAAAAAATATATCTCCCCTTGCTATCAAAACAACTGTCTTGCATGATCTTTGGCCATACTTATATTTGACATCACAGTGTTCACATAGTTGCCTATGCATTGGTCGGGTCATTGTTTATGCTTGGATTCACGTCTAGCTATTTAAATCCACGTCATCACCATTGTGTCCTGTGCTATATGCGTTGCTTATCCCTATCCTTATCTTGGTTGTCCCCATGTGTGAGCGTATTCCACTATGCCCCTTAGCGATAACTATTCTAGATTCATGAGGTTATGACTATCATCACAAATAATGAATTCATTGCTATGACCCCCTTGATGTCATTGATGTGGATGCTTCCTTACAAAGTTTACGTACTCTAAGACCTCGTCCTTCCTTCTGAGGTATCGCTTAAATACCCCATTGACATCCTTGGCCCCTGTGACCTGTCTTGACACCTGAAAGCTTATCCATAATGGCTTTGCCTAGCTATGACACTTGGCACACCAGCCAAAACTACATATTCATATATAGTTAGGGTTTCCATGCCATCGCAACTATTGCAATGTCATTCCTTTATGGTCAGATTCATCCGAGTGTGGTCATCGGTCCATCACACGATCCACGTCAGAGCGATTTTTGGATAACTTTCCTGCATAGAATGCAACCACACGTATTATACCCTATAAACATAAAGCATCCCCACAAAAATATATGAACAAAGTGTACAGATATAAATGTGAGAATCTAAGGACAAACATAATGATATCTATCTTTGCTTTGCATTATGTATTCATTCATTTATTTTTTATTTTTTATGTTATATTTTATTTCATTTTTATTTTATTTTTATTTTATTATTATTATTATTTTACTCCAATAAATTTAAACCTATTAATCTAACCCAAAATGCTAAAAAGGATCTGCTTGTTGTGGTGCAGTGGTAAATGCCCTGGGTGCTGGTAGAGGCCGACCCAAGTTCCATTCCCCTTGTCTCCATCTTGTAGATATATGGTATAGTTAGGAATTTTCTATGTGCTGGTAGAGGCCGACAAGGCTCCATTCCTCCTATGCCGAACCTGTTGAAAATTGCACCTCGAAAGGGGTGTATTCCACTATAAATTAATGAAATATCTGCTTATTGTGGTGTAGTGGTAAATGCCCTGGGTGCTAGTAGAGGCTGACACAGGTTCCATTCCCCTTATCTCCATCCTGCAGATATATGGTATAGTTAGGAATGTCCTATGTGATGGTAGATGCTGACAAGGCTCCATTCCTTCTATGCCCAACATGTTGAAAGTGGCACCTCAAAATGGGTGTTTTCTACTATAAATTAGTTTTAAAACATAACCCCAATGCTCTTTGGGCCAATAATCTTTGTGCTATGTATGCTAAGAACAAAAGTCCTGAAGACCTTGTTCGCTATCAACTTCCTACCAAAGGTTCTCCTATTTTAGCAGTTATTAAGACTATTTTAGATCATTCATAATGGTCAACATGCAAATTTTTGGACAAATTCTTGGGATGGTCACAAGCCTTTGATAACTCAGTTTCCTGATTGGAGGCCTTGGGTGGAGGGGCTTCACCAAGCTAATTGGATAAAGGTGGCTAATTACTGTCGGTACCATACTGGTAATTCAAATATTGGTAGATATTGGATCCCTATTGAGGACTGGACTATTCAAATCCCATAAAGGCAAAGACAAGATATCCAAGGCATCCTTCATATGAGATCCCTCTCTTGGTCCCATGAAAAATATTGTTTTGGATGGAACAACACTACTAAGGATGAGTATTCAGTTGCTCAAGGTTATTTGACCTTATGCCATAATAATCCCAACCATTTTTTTGACATATTTTCTCGATTGTGGGCTCAAAATCTCTGGCCTAAGGTGAGGTTCTTTAATTGGCTTTTATTGCATCGTAGGGTGCTTACTGGTGAGCAACTTATGAAGCGTGGTTTTCATGGCCCTTTTAGATGTGAAATGTGTGAAGAGAATGTAGAAAATATCAACCATATTTTTATTGAGTGTACTTTAGCCTCCGAGCTATGGAGGAGAATGGCCACTTTACTTGGCTTACTAGTGGTCCAATTTTTTTACTTTTGAACAACTTTGGAGGGATTGGCCTAATCAAGAGGGTGTTGATCATTTTATTAGGCATTTAGTTTGGATGGGTTCTACCATTCTTCTTTGGAATATTTAGAATGAAAGGAACAACCGAATTTTTAATCAAGATAGGAAGGATATTCACTATATTTGGCAAAATACCATAGCCAACTTAGTTGAACCAGTCCATCAACTCCTTAATCACCCCCAAAACTCCCACCAAAGATGGGATCAATTGATGCAAAGATTGAAGATTAAACCTTGTAAGGGCAACCAAATTAAAGGCAATGTGAGTATTAGTAAGATGGATAGGACTAGAAATTGGCAACGTCCTCCTAAGGATTTTGGAAAATTCAATACTGATGGAGCCTCTAGAGGGAACCCTGGAAAAGCCAGTGTGGGAGGAATTGGTAGACTTTCGGATGGCTCCCTGGTTTTTACTTTTGCTAAGAATTTAGGTATTCTTTCCAATAACCTTGCTAAGGGGTATGGTATCCTCAGAGGTCTTCAGGAGGCTACTAAGGTTGGATGGGAAAAGGTGTTAGTTGAGTCTGAATCTCAAATTATGATTAATCTCTTGAAGACTCCTTCTAAGAATCATAAGGTGGATTGGAGAATAAAAAGAATTATTGAGAAGATTCAGATTAATCCAGATGGGATTTTTGAAAGTTTATTACAATCATGTGGTTAGAGATCAAAACAAGAGTGCCGATGCTTTAGCTAATTGGGCTTTGGACAAAGGTGATCTTACTTGTTATGGCCACCCTCCTATATGGTGGGCTTCTCAAATTAGGGAAGCTCTTCTTTCTATCATTTCTTTGGATGGCTCCAGTTTTGAAGGTACCTAGTTTCTTCTTGTTTTTTTGTTTTGCTTCTTTTTGGTTCATTCAGTTTTTTTTTTAGTTCCCTAGCTCATTCTATTATTTATTTTGTTTCCTCTGTTGATTCTTGCCTTAAAAGTCTTCTAGTCTAGATAGGTCATTGTTTTGTTCATTTTTTTTTTCTTTTTTGTTTTTTTTTTTTGTTTTTTAAGGTGGGTGGGTTCTTTTGTTTTGTTTTGTTTTTGTGTTCTTTGTGTTTTTTTTGTTGTTCTTGTGTTTTTGTTGTTTTGTTTTTTTTTTTTATGTTTTTTTTTATTGTTCTTGTGTTTTTTTCGTTCTTGTTCTTGGGTTTCTCTTTGTTTGTGTTATTTCGTGTTTTTATGTGTGAGTGTTTTCTATGTATTTTGTTTTTGTTTATTGTCTGTTGTTGGTTGTTTTTTATTTTTATTTTTATTTTATTTTTTAAATTTTTTAGGTTTTGGTTGTGTTTATTTTTCATGTTTTTTTGGGTTGTCTTTGTAGTGTTCTGTTGTTTTTGTCTTGTTTGTGTTTTGTTATGTGGTTCTTGTGTTTTTCTATGTGGTTTGTGTTGTGGTTTCTTTTATCTTATTGTGTGTGTTTGGTTGTTCTTTTGTTTTTGACACACTCAAGGAGCGTGTTGTTTATTTTATTTTATTATTTTTGTTGTTATTTACTTATTTTTAAATTGGTTTTGTGTGTTTGTTTGCTCCTTGAGTATGTCAAAGGTGGTAGGCCAGGTCCGAGTCCTAGGCATTTTTGGTGAAATGGATACCCCTGCCTCCTTGGGTCTTACCCAAAAGTGGCATCCCTTTTGGGATGTTTTCCACAAGTAAAAAAAAAATGCTAAAAAGTGAAACATAAATAAAAGGAGACACTACCCAAAATGAACCTTGGAAACTACACTGCAAGCTCATGGGTAGAGACCTATGAAAATTATCACTCAAATAAAACCAAAATTCCTAAAAACTCAAAATTTAAAGTGGGTCCCCAATTTTGGGGTATGTTGTGCAATAGTCACAATAAATGGTGACTCTGTTGGGAAATGCTCGTGAGCATTTTAGATGAAGAACCCGATCTGGAACCAAAAAAACCAAAGATCATTGAAAAAAGAATTATTTAGCAATATCCTTATAATATGGGGGTAGACAACTTGAAATGAAAATAAATAAACCATTTGCCTTTGCTCAGTGTGTGATATGTGATTCATTTGATGATTACACAATGACACTGAGATGGGGGGGTGAATCAGTGTAGCTATTAATTTTTATATCTACAGCATTTAATATGAAATAAATAGAACTTGACAACCGAAAAACAACTTGAACAAGAGAGCACACCACAACACTCAATATACCGAGGTTCACCAATTTGGCTACTCCTCAAAAATGACCGCTTGGACTCCAATCCAAATCCAGCCTTTGCAAAATCAATTTTACAAACACTTTACCAAAGACCAACCGGAAGGAGCACCAACCCCCGTAATTTTCTCACGCAACGGATGGAGCACCAACTCCTAGTACCAAGCACCAACTTGGACTGCAATTTCGATCAATTTAGAATGACATAAAAATGTCTTCACTTCATGCACGACCCCGATCGGTCCGCAATTAACCCAACTCTACACACTCTCACGGCTCGCTTATTTTTCTCTTGATTCTTCTCTAACCCTCCTTTTATAACAATTTCTCTCTAATAAGAAGAACATCTTCTCTCGTACGATTATTCTTTTATAACCTTTCAATCTCGCATGCAATCGAATCACATACTCGACTCGTTCGAATCCATGCAATACGGTTGTTCGGTTCCATGCACTTCGACTGTTCGAAACCCTGCAATACATCTTTTGAAACCATGCAGTACGGAAATTTTGTTTCATGCACTTCGATTGTTCAATTTCTTCGAATACGGCTTTTCGAATGCTTTTTCGAAATTCCATATGTGATTCTTCGAAAGCTTTTCGATTCTTCATGTTCGGCTTTTCTGTATGCTTCAAATACATCTGTTTGAATGCCTACAAATATGACCTTTCGAATGCTTTTATTATCCTTCATATTCGCTTTTCGAATGCGTTTCAATTATGCATGTTTGGCTGTTGCATTGCATCTCCAACACCTGTCAACGTTTAACTGTCTGCTTTTTCTGACACGTGTCACCTTGCATGCTCCTCCGGGTTTTACCTGCCATACTATTACCTGTTGGGATATCGCGACACTTTTAACTTATGCTGACGTCACCTCGAAGGTTGTCGCGAAATCGTGACCATTTTGGCCTTGAAAGCTTTTCCTCGCTCATGTCGCGATATCGCGACACTTAGAACTTTTGCCGACGTCATCCTTAAGCATGTCACTAAATCGTGACCGTTTTGGCTCTTGGAAGCTTTCCTTCATCTTGTCGCGATATCGCGACACTTTGAACTTTTGCTGACGTCATCCTCAATGCTCGCGAAATCGCGACGCTTTCGCTTCCAAGCATTTCCTTTCATCCTCGTGAAATCGTGACACTTTTCAACTTTGTCGACGTCATCATCTGCGTTTTCTTCATCCTGCGTGAAATCGCGACACTTTTCAACTTTGCCGACGTCATCATCCCGCTTGTCGCGAAATCGTGACACTTTCGCTCCGTACACTCTTCTTGCCACATAAATGGAACATGTCGCGAAATCGTGACACTTTGTTCTTCCGTACAACTCTCCTTGCCAACTCCAGCTAAAATGGAACATGTCGCGAAATCGCGACACTATGCTTCATGCAATGGCGAGATTTTTACATCTTTGTGCCTTGTGTTTTCACCTTGCCTCTTTTCATGAAATTTTGACTTGTAATATCATTGTCGCATCTTTCGTTCTACACTTTTGACTAGTAGCTAAATCGCTACACCTTAGTTTCCCTTTGTTTCAACATGTAGCGCCATCGCTACACCTTAGTTTCTCTTTGTTTCAACATGTAGCAAAATCGCTACACCTTAGTTCCATGTATTTTCATCATGTAGCGATATCGCTACACCTTTGTTTCCATTCATTTCAACATGTAGCGATATCGCTACACCTTTGTTTCCTTCTTCACAAAGATGTCGCAAAATCGTGACAGTTTAGCTTTCACTTTCTCTCTCCTCTGCCATGTCGCGATATCGCGACAATTTTGCTTGCATTTTCTCTCTCCTACTTTTTGTCGCGAAATCGCGACACATTTTCTCTCTCCTCAATGAAAACTCGACATGTCACGAAATCGTGACATTTTCGGCTGCGCCTTCTCTCTCCTCGACCATGTCGCGAATCGCGACAGAAAACATGTCGCGATATCGCGACGCTTTCTTCCTTGTCTCTTTTTGCCGCTTTCGAACTGGGTCACCTCTCGTTTTCCTTGAAACTTTCTCGCACTTGATCCGACCGACCTCTCGAATCGCATCAATCGCATCAATCCGACCGTGTTGACAACAATGACAATACTTTTGCAATTCTTTTGCTGCACCTTGCTCAACAATCTCCCCTTTGGAATTGTTGGCAACACACTCGCAACCTTGCTTAATTTCTTCTCCCCTTTGCCAATAATACCAAAGGGCCGTCGTAGACTCCCCCGAGTCTATGCACAACATTCTCATACTTAAAAAGTTTGAATGCTCCCCCCGAGAATGTGTTTCCCATAGCTAGTCGCTGCTTGGGTGGTGTGACTACTCCCAACTTCTTCCGAAGGTATTCAAATACTTCCTTAGGCAAAGGTTTTGTGAATATATCAGCTACTTGCTCTGTAGTTGGAACAAAATCCAATTTAACCTCTCCTTCCGCAACTTTATCCTTCAAGAAATGATATCGGATTGCAATATGTTTGGTTCTTGAATGCATTATTGGATTCTTGGATATGTTGATAGCACTAGTGTTATCACATTTAATTGAAATTGGTTCATTGAAATGAATACCAAGATCTTTCAACGTTTGTCTCATCCATAATATCCGAGTACAGCATGTTGTTGCTGCAATGTATTCTGCCTCTGCAGTGGATAGAGATACTAATTCTTGTTTCTTGCCGTGCCATGCTACCAGCCTGTCACCAAGATAAAATGCTCCTCCACTTGTGCTCTTTCTGTCATCAATACATCCTGCCCAATCTGCATCGAATATGCAATCAAAGTGAAATCTTTACCTTTTGGGTACCACAACCCATAATCCATAGTGCCCTTGAGATATCTCGAAAATCCTCTTTACAACTGTTACATGAGTTTCTTTGGGACCGGCCTCGAAATCTTGCAACCATACATACCGCTTGTAATATATCTCGGTCTAGTGGTCGTTAAATACAGCAGGCTTCCAATCATAGACCCGTACATTGTTTGATCTACATCTCTGGGATTTATCATCCTTGCTCAACTTGCGCACTCGTTGTCATGGGAGTGCTGACCGGTTTACTGTCTTCCATTGTGAACTTTTTCAGCATTTCTTTTACATATTTAACTTGAGAAATAAAAATGCCTTTTTCATTTTGATTGACCCGCAATCCTAAGAAATAAGAAAGTTCACCAATCATTGACATCTCAAATTCTTTTTTCATTTTAATTGATATGTCTTTGCAAGTATTCATCCATGTCGCCGCCAAATATTATGTCATCTACATAAACAACAAGAACAATAAGATGACCCTTCTCTGCTTTGACATATAAGTTGCTATCCACCAAACCTTTCTTAAACCCTTGTTTAATTAGATAATTATCCAAACCTTGCATACCATGCTCTGGGTGCCTGCTTTAATCCATATAAAGCTTTCTTTAACCTCGCAAACAAAATCTGGATTTTCACCAAGTTGGAAGCCATCTCGGTTGTTCAATGTAAACCTCTTCTTCCAGCTTTTCCATTCAAAAATGCTGATTTTACATCCATTTGATATACTTTGAAGTTTTTATGAACTCGCTAATGCCGTAAACATTCTCGATTGCCTCTAGTCCTGCTACCGGTGCAAAAGTTTCTTCAAAATCAATGCCTTCAACCCGAGCATAGCCTTTACATACCAATCTTGCCTTATTTCTCGACAACCCGCCCATCTTCATTCAATTTATTTCTAAAAACCCATTTAGTGCCAATTATGTTTTTATTTGTTGGTCTAGGTACTAATTCCCATGTATTGTTTTTCTCTATCTGATCTAGTTCTTCATTGATTGCCTTCATCCAACTTTCATCACTGCTTGCTTCAAGGAACATTTTTAGGTTCAATACTAGATAACAGAGAATAGTTCCTCACTGCTGTTCTTCTTGTTTGAATACCATCTCGTGGGATCCCCAATAACTGCTCACTTGGATGATTTTTCTCGCCAGCTTGCCTGTTTTAAATTTCCCTCGTTTTCTTCTTCTTCGCATTCTGCTTTTTACACTATCTCGGATCAATTTTCTCGATTCTTCTCTCGCTTTCTTTTTCATCATCACCTTCAATGACTTCTTCATACATAGGGTAGTTTTCTTGATAAGTAGTTTCTTGTTCTCTACCTTCATCAACTTTCACATAAGCACTTTCAACAATTTTCTTCAACCTCTTGTTGTAACATGTGTATGCCTTGCTTTTTGTTGAGTAACCGAGAAAGATACCTTCATCACTCTATCTTCAAATTTACCGAGGTTATCTTCAATCCGCTTTATGTAGCACTTGCTCGCCAAATACTTTGAAATGTCTTGTTGTTGCCTTTCCGCCAAACCACAACTCATAAGCTGTTTTGCTTTCATGTGGTCTCAAAGATGCACCTGTTTTGAATGTAAACCGCAAGATGAACTCGCCTCTTTCCAAAATCTGTCACCTATTTTGTTTTCTCACAAGCATTGTCCTTGCCATTTCCCCGCACCGTTCTATTCTTCCTTTCTACAACACCATTCTCGCCGAGGTGTCCTAGCTCGCTGAAAACTGTCTTCTTATCCCATGTTTTTGACAGTATTCCGCAAATTCTTCGGAGATAAACTCTCCTCCCCCGTCTCGATCTTAGGCATTTAATTCTTTTTCCTGATTGATTCTCAACAAGATTTTTGAAGGTTTTAAACATCTCAAAGGCTTCTGACTTGAGTTTCAAAAATAGTACCCATGTCATTCTTGAGTAGTCATCTATACATAGCATAAAATATTTGTGTCCATTTATGCTTTCAGTTCTCATGGGTCCACATAGATCAATGTGAATTAGTTCTAATGGCTTGCTAGTGAAGTATTCTTTTGCTTTGAAAGTGGCTCTGGTTTGTTTTCCCTTTTGGCATGACTCACAGATGCTATTTACAGGTTTGCCAATGTTTGGTATATCTCTAACTGCTCTTTTTGAACCGATTTTTGCCGCATTGTCAAAACTAATATGCCCAAGCCTCTTGTGCCATAGCCGCTTTTCATCTTCCCGTCCCATCAAGCATGTTCCTTCTGTAGCTTTCGAAAGTGTATACAGATTTCCTGAAGTTCTCACCCAGTGGCTATTAACTTTCCATTTTTTGTCTTTCTTACTTCACAACCCTCCTTCTTGAAGATTACATCATGACCTCCGTCACATATTTGACTTACACTTAGCAAGTTATGCTTCATGCCAATTACAAACAAGACTTCTTTTGATTTTATATTGCCATCACTGATCTTGACTGATCCCTTTCCAACAATCTTTGCTCCATCATTATTTCCAAATTTCACATAACCACCTTCATAATTCTGTAAATTCTCAAACTTTTGCTTGTCACCCGTCATGTGACCGGAACAACCACCGCCAAGTATCCAAGGTGCTGATTTGTTCTGAGCTTTAAAAGCAGCCTGGACAATCAAAGATTCCTTTTCTTTCCATTCTCGGTTTGATAGCAGATTTTGCTACTTGTTTTGCCTTTGTCCTTTCATTAGCATGTGCCTGCTTTTTCAGGAAATTTCTGGTTTTGTTTCAACCCACTTGGCTGAGATTTTCTACCCCGATAATTATTTGATGCAAAAGTGCTTCTAGCTTTCTAGCAATATGTCCAAAATTATGACAATTATAACATTCAACCGCATAATTCATTAAAGGAGAAAAAACATTTCTGCCGGTAAAATTCCTTTGAGATACATTATGCCCGCAATCTGAAATCTTATGGCCATAAGCATTGCATTTAAAACAATAACCAAAAAATGCATGATTAAACCCGGGTGCCGGTCTTTGCCGCTTGAAGTAGGAGCCATGACTCTTCTCCTCTTCGGATGTGTGACTTTTGTGAATCCATCTTTGTCAGTATTCTTCTTGAATCTGCATTATTGTTTTCTTTTGCATGATTTTGTTTTTCTCGGGTTCAACCCCGATCTTTTCTTCTTTCTTTATGGGTTCTATATTCAAGTTCTTTGAATCCTTTGAAGATTCTCCTTCATCAAAGCCTAAACCAAATTTGATGCCGTAAGGCCTTTGGTTATTTAACATTTTATCCAACCTTTACAAGATTTTCTTCAAACTTATGAAAACAGTTCAATTTTCTATTCATCTCCTCTAACCGCATCCTTAACTTAACAATGTCTTCCTCTAGCTTGCCGCATTCAACCTGTCTTTACAGCTTAATTGTTCATCAAGAACTTCGTACATTTTCTTGAATTCCTCTCGTCTCGTATTTTCAGATTGTTTATTATGTCTGTGGCATTCTCTAATTTCTTTGAAAAATTTTTATTCTTCTTCCTTTCCGCACTCAACTCTTCAAGTGCAGGAACCAATTCTCCTTCCAAATACACTTCAGCCTTCATCCTTGGAATTTTCATCACCTTCCCCGATTTTCCTCTCGTTCTTTCTTCTTCAAGTGCCATGAACGTAGCTTCACCTCCTTCTTCTTCGCACTCCTCATCCGTGCTTTCTTCGAACCGCCGACATTCTTGGTTATGAAGCTTTTCTTCTTGAAGTTGTTCTTTCTAAAATTTTGTTTCTTCTTCCAACTACCTTTTTCTTGGTGTGAACCTTCACCATTTTTGGTTCTCTCCCGCATTGGACATTTGGCCGCAAAATGACCGACTCCTCCACAATTGAAGCATTTAAAAGGTAGCTTCCCTCTATATTTTCCTTTTCCTTTTGTGAGTTTTCGAACAAAATTGGCTTCTGTTTCATCCAGTTTTCCTTCATCCTCATATTCATGTTCAGCTTTTACATTCTTGTGTGCTTTAAAAGCTGCTTCTCTGTCCGTAGACTTGGTTTGTCCTATTCTCATTTCATATGTCGTCAGTGGAACCATGCAACTCATCCATGCTCAAGTTGTTTAGATCTTTTGCCTCTTCTATTGCAGAGACTTTGGAGTTAAATCTTTTGTGAAGTGTTTCGAGAACCTTTTTCACAACAACCGCATCATCAATTTCTTCACCGAGTCCTCTCGATTGCATTAATAATTCCGTTGACTCTCAAGGATATAAATCTCTATGTTTTCATCTTCATTCATTTGCAGTGCTTCGAACCGTGCTCGATGAGTTTGCGCTTTGCTTCCTTAATCTTACTCGTCTCCTTCATGGATGCTCTTCAGTTTATCCCACATGTCCTTTGCTGATTTACAACTCATGACTCTTATCAGTTCACCGTCAACAAGCCCACACATTATGGCATTCTTAGCTTTGGAGTTGTTTTCAAATTTCTTTTTCTCAGCAAGATCTCGTTGGAGGGGTAGTGGGTGCCGTGTATCCACTATCTACGTAATCCCAAATATCGTATCCCAATGCACTCGGATATGTTTGCATTCTCGAGTTTCCGTAAGGTGTAATTTGTTCCATCAAATAAGGGAGCTTTGTTGGATGAAAATCCTTCACCACCTCGCCATTGTTTCTTCCAAGATCTCCTTAGCTGATTAAGCTTGTACAAGGAACCTTGCTCTGATACCAATTGATGATTACACAATGACACTGAGAGGGGGGGGTGAATCAATGTAGCTATTAATTTTTATATCTACAACATTTAATATGAAATAAAGAGAACTTGACAACTGAAAAACAACTTGAACAAGAGAGCACACCACAACACTCAATATACCGAGGTTCACCAATTTGGCTACTCCTCAAAAATGATCGCTTGGACTCCAATCCAAATCCAGCCTTTGCAAAATCAATTTTACAAACACTTTACCAAAGACTAACCGGAAGGAGCACCAACCCCCGTAATTTTCTGCCGCAACTGATGGAGCACCAACTCCTAGTACCAAGCACCAACTTGGACTGCAATTTCGATCAATTTAGAATGACATAAAAATGTCTTCACTTTATGCACGACCCCGACCGGTCCGTAATTAACCCAACTCTACACACTCTCACGGCTCGCTTATTTTTCTCTTGATTCTTCTCTAACCCTCCTTTTATAAGCAATTTCTCTCTAATAAGAAGTAACATCTTCTCTCGTACGATTATTCTTTTATAACCTTTCAATCCTGCATGCAATCGAATCACATACTCTGACTGTTCGAATCCATGCAATACGGCTGTTCGGTTCCATGCACTTCGACTGTTCGAAACCCTGCAATACGTCTTTTGAAACCATGCAGTACGGCAATTTTGTTTCATGCACTTCGACTGTTCAATTTCTTCGAATACGGCTTTTCGAATGCTTTTTTGAAATTCCATATGTGATTCTTCGAAAGCTTTTCGATTCTTCATGTTCGACTTTTCTGTATGCTTCAAATACGTCTGTTAGAATGCCTGCAAATACGACCTTTCGAATGCTTTTATTATCCTTCATATTCGGCTTTTCGAATGCGTTTCAATTATGCATGTTTGGCTGTTGCATTGCATGTCCAACACCTGTCAACGTTTAACTGTCTGCTTTTTTCGACACGTGTCACCTTGCATGCTCCTCGCGGTTTTACCTCGCGATCATTACTTGTCACGATATCGTGACACTTTTAACTTATGCTGACGTCACCCTGAAGGTTGTCACGAAATCATGACCATTTTGGCCTTGAAAGCTTTTCCCTCGCTCATGTCGCGATATCGCGACACTTAGAACTTTTGCTGACGTCATCCTTAAGCATGTCGTGAAATCATGACCGTTTTGGCTCTTGGAAGCTTTCCCTGCATCTTGTCGCGATATCGCGACACTTTGAACTTTTGCTGACGTCATCCTCAATGTTGTCGCGAAATCGCGACGCTTCCATTTCCTTCATCCGTCGAAATCGCGACACTTTTCAACTTTGTCGACGTCATCATCAGTTGCGAAATCAGACGCTTTCCACTTCTTTCATCACCGTGAAATCGTGACACTTTTCAACTTTGCCGACGTCATCATCCCGCTTGTCGCGAAATCGTGACACTTTCGCTTCCGTACACTCTTCTTGCCACGAAAAGGAACATGTCGCGAAATCGTGACACTTTGCTCTTCCGTACAACTCTCCTTGCCAACTCCAAAAAATGGAACATGTCGCGAAATCGCGACACTATGCTTCATGCAATGGCGAGATTTTTACATCTTTGTGCCTTGTGTTTTCACCTTGCCTCTTTTCATGAAATTTTGACTTGTAATATCATTGCTGCATCTTTCACTTCTACACTTTTGACTAGTAGCTAAATCGCTACACCTTAGTTTCCCTTTGTTTCAACATGTAGCGCCATCGCTACACCTTAGTTTCTCTTTGTTTCAACATGTAGCTAAATCGCTACACCTTAGTTCCATGTATTTTCATCATGCAACGATATCGCTACACCTTTGTTTCCATTCATTTCAACATGTAGCGATATCGCTACACCTTTGTTTCCTTCTCCAAGATGTCACGAAATCGTGACAGTTTTGCTCGCATCTTCTCTCTCTTCCGCCATGTCACGAAATCGCGACAATTTGGCATGCATTTTCTCTCTCCTCTTTGTCACGAAATCGCGACACATTTTCTCTCTCCTCAATGAAAACTCGACATGTCACGAAATCGTGACATTTTTGACTGCGCTTTCTCTCTCCTCGACCATGTCACGAATCGCGACAGAAAACATGTCGCGATATCGCGACGCTTTTCTTCCTTGTCTCTTTTTGCCGCTTCGAACTGGGTCACCTCTCGTTTTCCTTGAAACTTTCTGCACTTGATCTGACTGACCTCTGAACTGCATCAACTGCATCAATCTGACTGTGTTGACAACAATGACAATACTTTTGCAATTCTTTTGCTGCACCTTGCTCAACATCATTTTGCACTCTTGAAACAATCCAGATTCCATCATTTGTTTTGAATTTAGGCTATAGAGTATCACTCATTAAAATGTGTCTTTGCATTGCTCCACTTCCAGCTAGGATTATATAGCCTCGATGGAGATGACCTTGATATATTTTAGACCTTGCTCTACTGCCATTCATGCGTCTATAGCCCCGATAAAGATTATCTAAACCACCCAGGTATTAGATTAATTTTATATTTACATATTTTCCTTTTATTTTGGTCTAGACATTGCTCCACTACCAGTCAGGTATCCATATCCTAGTGAAGATTATCTAGACTTCCTGATTGATTTGAATTTTCTTTTATTTTTTTTATTTTTTAATTGAGCATTGTATTGATTTGCAAAATTTACCTACCACTTGGGTTAGATACCATTTAAGGCTAAATATGGAGTGTATTGGATATTCACCTTAATTTGAAAACCTAAATGACTTTATTCTTCAATATTTTAAAGAATTCCCTTTAATATGTGAGTTATATGTGGAAATTTAGTGAAAAGTTTTATTGTTCCACCTTCTACCATTTTGGTCCTAAAATCTAAGAATAGTCACTAAGCAATTTCATCCTCCTTTTCCTCAATTTCACATGTTTTCAAACTAGGTAGTCCAACCTACTTAACAAAGGACCAATTACCAACAAAGGAACTAGGAGTTAGTGGCCATCACTAAACATTACCACAAATAGAGGGAGAAAACCAAAATGAGAAACTGAAAAGCAACACCCTATCCTAAACTAATGAAAATTGATAAGAAAGCAAAACAACAAACTTGCAAAACAAGAGACTATGTACAAAAGTGCCACACCAAGAAAATAATAAAAGCAAAAGCTCAAAAATCCCAAATATATATACAATAATATATAAGTATGGTACACATGATGCAAGCATTTGGCTACCTCATGGGTGAAAGTAGTACTTAAGAAATTTTCCATTCACAGGTAAGTGAACATCATCTCCACTCAAAGTTTTCAACTGGAAAGTATTTTCACCAAGAATTTTAGAAATCTAATAAGGACCTAGCCAAAGATAGTCAAATTTATCATGGTCACCTTTTTTTCATGTGCCTTAACCTAAAGCAAAACGAAATTAGAGATTATAAAATATTTAACTTTAGTCCTTTTATCAAACCATATTTTAACAATATCTTGATGCTTGCTAAAATGTAGCAATTTTTTTTATCATTTTTCATCTAAGTGCATGAGGGGAGTGAGACTAGATTCAATTTTATCATTCGTTTCAAGATATTCTTTCATAAATTGAAAGGTTTTTAATTTAATATTAGCAGGGAAAATTGGATCTTGACCATATACTAAATGATAGGGTGAAGTGCCAATGGATTCCTTAATTCCTATTCTATCCGCCCATAATAAGCAAACTTTAATTTATTGTGCCAATACCTAAGATTATGTTCAAGCAATTTTTTATAGTTGACAAGTTTTTATTAGAAGATTTAGCTAATCCATTACCTTGTGGGTAGTAATTAGAAGAATGCTTGATGCTCACATTGTTATCACAAGTCCATTCTATAAAATGGATTGAAATTAAAAAAAAAACCATTATCATAAACAATCGAATGTGGCATCTCAAACCTAGTCACAAAATATTCCTCTAAGAATTGAATGACAACCTCAGTAGTATAATTTTTTGTGGGGATGGCTTTTGTCCATCTAGTGCAATAATCAAAGGTTGTAAGAATGTACTTATGGGAGGTTGAAGAATTAGGGGCTATAACCCCTACAAAATCTAGGTCCTATTAAAAAAAAGGCCTCATCTCAACCACAAGTTGTAATGGCATGGGTGCATGCCTCTCTCTATTAGATACAATTTGGCAAATATGGTAATACCGTACATGGGAATGGGCATATTTAAATATGTGTGGCTAATAATAACTAGATCGTAAGATCTAGTGTGTAGTGGAATTAGAAGAACCATACCTTGTCTCATACTTACCATGGAACTCATATAAAATGTGAGTGGACTCTTCCGTATTCAAGCAACAAAGAAATATTCCCTCATGGTTTTTTTTGTACAAAATGCCAACGTTAATCATAAAGTTCACCGATTTTAAATGCAGATATCTTCTTTGTGTAGCATTAAATTTTGAAGGACATTTACCATTCAATAAAAAATAAACATCATCGATATACCATTCATATTGTGTGATGTCCTCTACATTATAATGTTGACAAGAAATTTGAGGGTCTATCTCCGCAAGTGCTTTCATCAAACCTTGGCCTTGAACTAGCTTCATTGGGTGGATCTCAAGATCAAATTATTGTAAATTAGACATTCACTTTCCTCTTTTTTCACCTAGTTCGTTCTGCATCAACATATTTTTTAAGAGTTAGGTACAATAGAAAAAAATCTTGTATGCAAAATATAATGCCTAATATTTTTGATAGTTTTAAATAATGCATACACTTGTTTATTCAAAATGGTATATCTCAACTGTGCATCTTTTAAAGGTGAAACCATAAAAGCAATAGGTTTTCATAATTACCTTCACTTTTCTGAGTTAGCACACTAGCATATGAATTATCAGATGCAAAACTGTAGATAAAAAATGGTTTCTTATAATTAGGACTTACCAAAATAAGTGCATTAGAAATGACATCTTTAACGCTTTGAAAAGTAGTCCTAGCCTCACATGTCCACTTAATGTTCACATACTTTTTCAACATGTTATTCAATGGTTTAACAATTTCAACAAATCCAAAAATGAATTGCCTAACAAAAATTTATTTTCCCAAAGAATGACCTATGCTCTTTCTTACTACCCAAAAAAGGGATCTTTTGAATTACCTCTATTCGTGCAAGGTCTATAGAAATTTCATATTTCCATATTACATGTCCCAACAATTTCCCTTCAGTTACTCCAAAGATGCACTTTTTAGGATTAAGTGATATTCCATGTTCTCTATACCTTTGAAGAGCCTTTCTCAAATCATTAATATGATCTTCTCGTCTCTTTGAGAAAATAGGGATATCGTCTACATAAATGACTATGCATTTACCACTAAGGTCTCTAAAATCATAGTCCATGGTATGCTAAAAAGTAGCATCTACATTAAGCAAGCTAAAATACATTCTCTTATAAGCGAATGTTCCCCACTTAGTGGTGAAAGCAACCTTCATTCTATACCTTGGGTCAATGAGAATCTGATTATAACCTTGTTGGCATTTTTGCCACATTGATTCTCATTGATTGAAGTATTAATGTTTAAGTTGTTGCATATCTAACTTCTATACTGGCTTTGATGCGGTTTTGATGAAAAAGGAGCAAAAAATGACTAAGTTCAAAAACCGTCACGATTTCGCGACGTGTCGCGAAATCGCGGTCAACGCGGTCAACGGATGCAGGTGGGAAGAACCGTCGCGATATCGCGACGTGTTCTATTTTCGTGGCTTGTGACAAGCAAAGGAGGGAGAGCGACAAACCGTCGCGAAATCGCGACAAAAACTCAGCCGAAGACTTAAACTCAAATGCCGTAGCGAAATCGCGACGAAAAGGGTCGCACAGTGCACAAAGCAAAAGACATCGCATTTTCGCGACGCGGGTGGCTTCAAAGGAGTCTAAGGTAAAAAGTGCAGTGATTCGCTGCAAATTCCAAAATCGTGGGGCGTTTGTCAAAAAGGAGTCTAAGGTAAAAAGTGCAGCGATTCGCTGCACGTTCCAAAATCGCGGGCGTTTGTTGAAAAGGAGTCTAAGGTAAAAAGTGCAGCGATTCGCTGCACGTTCCAAAATCACGGAGCATTTGGTTGAAAGGAGTCTAAGGTAAAACGTGTAGCGATTCGCTGCACTTTTTAAGAAAGGGTTTCCGCAAGGCAAAAGATGTCGCATTTTCACGACGAAAAGTGGCAATTGGTACGAAAAGGAAAGATGTAGCGATATCGCTACCTGTCCCAAAATCGCGGTCGTGGTGGTCCGAAAAGCAAAAGACATGAAAGTTGTAGCGAAATCGCTACACTTTTGACGATAAGGCCGAGCGAGATGAAGACGTCGCGAAATCGCGACAGGGAATGAAAATTGTGCAAAAGACATGGAGATGGTAGCGATTTCATGCCGCATTGTTGAAAAATGACTAAGTGCTCAAATGTGTAGCGAAATCGCGACAGGGAGAAGGTCGAAGACATTCAAAGGCAAAAGTGTCGCATTTTTGCGGCCTATGAGCAAGACCGTACAGAGTGCCGGAAATGTGTAGCGATATCGCTACATGTTCCATTTTCATGGGGTAGAGCGGAGGAAAGAGCCAAAGGACAAAATGTGTAAAGTGTGGAAATCGGATGTCTCATTTTCGCGGAACAAGCTAGCGATGGAAAAGATGAAGCCGACTATGCAGCGATATCGCGACAGGGAGGATTTTCGCGGGTTCCAGCAGCAAAGGTGTACGGCGTAAAAAGATGTCGCGATTTCGCGACCCGTCGCGTTTTCGCGACCTGCGACAGTTTCCCGCCAAAACGCAGTGTGAACGGCCCGATAAGGTTTTTTCGATTTCCGAGGATTAAATGCTTGCCCGAATTTAATGTTTTGCGGATTTCCAATGCGGTCAAGGTCGAAGAAGCGCCCAGGCCACCAAAATTGAAGATTTTATTTGTTCGAAGCTGCTGTTCGTGGATTGTTCTAACGGTTTCATGCACATGTTCAAAACAAATTTAATGAAGGTGACCGCTGACGTCAAATTGCATTCAATTTTGTGGTTCTTCAAGGCTGCGATTAAGGGGATCATGTTCCTAGTTTCCATGGCATAATTGTAGATCTCAAGAAGGTCGGTGGCAAATATTAAATGCTGCAAAGAGGACGGCCCTCTATAAAAACCAATGTAAACCTCATTTGAAAGGGTTGGGAGTTTTTCTGCTAGAAACTGGAAGTTCATTTGCGGGAATAAAAGAGTTGGCTTCTAATTTTTCAAGCGTTTGTATGGGTGATTTTCCTTTCTGTTCTTTTTGCATTTCTAATAGCACTCATATTCCTTAATTGCTGTTGCATTTGAATTCTGCATATTGGATTTAAATACTGCTATAAGGGTATGATTCCTGGAATGTAGTCTTGGAGGGATTTTCTGCATACGTTGTGTGAGAATTAAGTTAATACTTTCTGTTACTTGCTGTTGTTGTGCTTCAAGTTTTCTGTTGTTGTTCTCCCGATCTTATAACTTCGGCTACGGCCATATTTCCCATTTCTTTCTGCAAATTTTAAATTTCTTTCCAGCAACCCTAATCTTCAAACAAAATTTAGAATAGTAAGGGAACCAGCCCACTCTGGAGATTGGTCTGGGAGCCATTTCTTGCTTCCAACCTTTCAATGTTGGCCGGGTCTAGGGTGCACATGTAAAAATCCTTTCCTGTGGCAGATTCGTGACCAACAGTTTTTGGCACGCCCGGTGGGACAGATTTCTTCTGTCTCTAAAAGATCCCATAGTGTTGAAGGTTTAATGTTCGCCTTCATACTGTAAAATTAGAGCATTTGGTGACTCTGCTGTACTCAGAAATCTCTGAACGTGGATGCAGTGAAAGCTGTACTTCATGATCACGAGATCACAGTCTAAGAAATTTGGCGATCTTGTCGAGTTTTTTGAACTTGACAGCTCAAGAAGTGGTGAGCATTCTAGGTTGGTTTCCCCATCCCTTCCATCATCTGCTACACAAATCTCTGGTATTGTTACTAGTGTTTCATCCTCCCAATCATATCCACTAGTTCAAATGGCACAGTATCCTCCACCCAGGAAGTTCTTGGCATGGAACAGCTCTGGAGCCTTGAATTTGCAGGCTCAGAATCCAGTTCCTCAGGCCGCGTTGAAGGCTTTGCCAACTTATGATGGTACGGGTAAGACTGCATATGAACACATAAATGATGTAGCTTCTCTAGCGGCCATCCATGATATAACTGATGAAGATGTAATGGTGAAGTTGTTGGTATGCTCCTTGAGAGGTAAATTGCTATTTTGGTACCGAACGTTGCCACCAGGCACCGTAACATCATGGGATCAGCTAGGAGATCTGCTAGTTAAAAATTTTCATGAACAGGCTGACCCCTTTTCATTGTTGAATCAGTTTACTGTAATCCAGAGGCACCCGCAGGAAGAGATAGCTGATTTCAACGTCCGATTTACCAGAACCTGGCACAGAATTCCTGATGGTCTTCGGCCTGCTGATGAATTGGCTGCACTTTACTACCTCAGAGCGTTCAACACAGATATCGGCTGGGCTGTTCGGCAGTCCAATGTGACAACATTTCCAGAGTTGTTTGAACAAGCCATAAAAGCAGAAGCTGATCTGATTGCTATAGGGAGACTTCCTCCGAAGGTAACTATGCCTATTATACCAGATTTGCCTCAGTATTTATATTCTGGCTCACTTCCACAGCCCATGCCATCTATGTATCCCACCCCATCATGGAGCTCCAAAGCACCTCAAATTGCACCTATCCCAGCTCCTTTGCCTTTTAGCTTCCTCGCACCCAACGACTCAGCCATCTCCCATTTCCACTTCATTTCCAGCTTTGCCAGCACCCCCGACCTCCTTTGCCTTTGCCAGCACCTCCTGCACCTGTGAACCCTGATCCTTATACAACATTATTGCAAGAGGTAAAGTCTGCCAATTCGGCAATTAGGGCAATGGGTAACAAAATCACACTTATTGAGAGGAAGCAAGCTGAGAGAGATTTCCAGCCAAGGAGATTTCAACCTCCTCCAATTACTAGAGACCAAGCTGCCTCAACGAGTAAAGCACCTGAGAAAAGCTTAACTGCTTTGGTAAATGAAGATCCAGCCCTTGCAGACAGAATGTATTGGTGCTCGACTTGCAATGACCCTCATGGAGAGGATACTTGTATGGTCCATCTGAATTATGTGCAGACATTGGCTGCTAGTTCTTCGGGTGGACAAGTTAATATGATTTCTGAAGCTGGTCATAGTTTAATGACTCCAGTGGAAGATCAAGTTTCAGTTCTAACAAGGACTGGAAAGAAGCCTGTGACAGTTGATCCTACTGACTTAGAGCCGTTAAAAGTGTCGGCTGATGTGAAGAAGCCAGTGAAAGCTCCTATGCCAGTTCCAAAGTCTGATGCGCCTATTTTGCCAAAGGATCCTGCTTTCTCACAGAGTTCAAGAAAAGGCTGCAGCTGCACCAGCAAGATCAGAAGCAGAGGAGCAAGCTCGAGAAAAGTTGAAGTATCCCTCATTGACAAAGAGGCTAAGAGTGGAAGCCACACAGCAGTATCGAAGCAGATATGAACATCCTATTGAAAAGAAGGACTCTGCTGTGGTTGCATACAACATAGTTGAAGAACTAAAAAAGACCCCAGCTAAGGTAAGTCTCTACGATGCTTTGCAGTTGCCTGGCCAAGTAGATTTATTGCAGGAATCATTAAAATCTGTAAAGGATAATGAAAAGGGTTCTACCCAGATAGTGTATGCTCAAACCTTAACCACCTCTGCTACTGGGAAAAATAGACCACCCCCATTTTATTTATCATTGCAAATAGAGGGTTGGATTGTGCATAATTGCATGATCGACTCTGGAGCTGCTACAACTGTCATGCCCAAGGGAGTTTGTGAAGCAATGGGAATGGAATATACACGGAGTAGTCCTGGAGTTCTGCAATTAGATGGTACTCCTGTAAAAATGGTGGGTGTAATCAAGGATGTCCCAATTGTTTTGCATACTATGCCCCAGATTACTGTTATCCAAGAAATTGTTGTGGTAGATCTAGAACCCTACTTTAGTATGTGTTTATCCAGGGAGTTTACCGCAAATTTGGGGGGTTATCTGGCACTAGATTATTCCCACTTAGAAATTCCTTTCAAGGGTAGACGTCTCAGGATTCAGAATGAAAAACCTTCCTCTTTTCATATCGAGAAGTTGGAAGAAGCAGAAAAAGACATGCAGTCTGTTCACATGCTTACTGAAGAGTCCGAGGATTCTGTTTTGATGAGTGAGGTTTTAGATAATCTTCAGTTGGATGATCAGTTTTCTATGCTTAATTTTAATGCCATGCTGGAGACTGAAATCGGCTGTTATGCCATCCAAAAACCTGAGAGTGACACAAAGCAGGAATTTCCTAACCAAGCTGATCAGAATGTTGTCACAGACCAACTATGGCAGCTATATTTCGATGGGGCTAGATGCAAGAACGGTGCAGGAGCAGGTATTGTTTTGATTTCTCCTTCTGGTGTACAAAGAACATATTCATACCGTCTTACATGGAATTGTACTAACAATGCTGTCGAATATGAAGCATTATGCTTGGGTTTAAAAAAAGCAAGGAAGTTAGGAATTGAGCAGCTCAAGATTTTTGGTGATTCTGAGCTTATTGTAAACCAGATTACAAATAGGTGCATTTCTAAGCAGCATTACCTTAAAGCATATCGCAATCAAGTGTGGGACCTGTTTGAGTTTTTCACAGCTCTAAATATTCAAGCTGTTTCCCGAGAGATGAATAAACATGCAGACCTTTTAGCATCTCTTGGAGCCAATTTTTCCCCTATTGAACAAGTAATGAAGAAACCAAAGACGGTAAGGATGGTGTACAGGCCAAGTGTGCCCGACAAAGAAATTTTTTGGCAAGTCTTTGAAGATGATGAGCAGATTGTCAACTTTTTGATTCATGAAGCTGCCACTGTCGAAGGGAGAACTTTGGAGCATGAAGAAGCTGAAGGTCTCATTCAGTTACGGAATAATCATATTCCGAAGGGTCTTATAACTCTGGAAAGCTTGTTTGATCAGCATGATCGGTCCAAAAAACATCGGATCGAGATTGACAAAAAGGAGTACATGGAGTTAGAGTTAGAGCCTAATAAAGCTATTAAGGTTGGAACTGATTCTACGCCAGAAGAACTGCAAAAGATCAGGCAACTGTGTGAGGAGTTTTCTGATATTGTGGCTTGGAGTTATGAAGATTTGAAGGGATACAATAAACAGATTGTGCAGCATACGATTGAATTGGAGGAAGGAGTTAAACCTTTTCGGCAAAATCAGCGACCAGTAAATCCAAAGATTGAGACGTTGATGAGGGCTGAGCTTGTGAAAATGCTGCAAGCTAAAATCATATATCCAGTTAAGCACTCAACTTGGGTTGCCAATCTGGTCCCGGTTCGAAAGAAGAATGGAGACATACGATTGTGTGTAGATTTCCAAAATTTGAACCGTGCATCATTGAAAGATCATTATCCTTTGCCACGTATAGATCAAATACTGCATGTTGTGGCTGGAGCTCAGCGTTTTTCACTGTTGGATGGATTCTCTGGATATAACCAGATTTGGGTTAAAGATGAGGATCAGTATAAGACAACATTCACAACAAAGTGGGGCACTTTTGCTTATCAGCGAATGCCTTTTGGACTATCAAATGTTGGGGCTACCTTCCAAAGAGCCATGGACATTGCATTCAAGGAATTGTTGAATAAGATTATTGTGATATATCTTGATGACATGACTGTATTTTCACATAGACGGGAAGATCACTGTTCTCACCTGAGGCAGATTTTTGAAAAGTGCAGGGAATTTGGGATTTCCATTAATCCAAAGAAGTCAGTGTTTGCAGTAAAAGAAGGTAAGCTTCTGGGGCATGTGATTTCAGAGGATGGGTTAGCAATAGATCCAGCCCGAGTTGAAGCATTGAAAAAATTGTCACTCCCTGCAAACAAAAAGGAACTGCAGTCTTTCTTTGGACAGATCAATTTCATCAGGAAGTTCATTTCTGATTTTGCCCAGGTTGTAAAACCTATGACTGAATTGTTGAAAAAGGATGCAGATTTTCAATGGACCGCTCGAAGAAAAGAAGCATTCCAAGAAATCAAGGAAAGAATAGCGCAGGCCCCTGTTTTGATTAATCCTGATTACTCAAAGGATTTCATTTTGTATGCAGTTGGGGAAGATGAAAGTTATGCTGCGGTTCTTACACAGAAAGGAGATGATGGGAATGAAAGGCCCATTGCTTTCCTTAGTCAGGTCATTCTACCTCATGAGGCAAAGTATAATTTCATTGAAAAATAGGTGTATGTTGTTATGAAATCCCTTAAGAAATTCAAGCATTTTATATCTCAGAGCAGAACAATTGTTTATGTGATTCATCCTGATGTAAGAAATTTCATTCTTCAAGGAGAGATGGGTGATAAACGTGCTGGTTGGGTCACCAAGATCCAAGAATTTGATGTTGAAATTCATCCGACTAAGCTAGTGCGTGGTAAGGCTTTATGCCAGCATTTGGCAAAGATGGCAGCATCTGGTATAGGTGAATATCAAGCAGAAAATCTTGCTAGTGATGACAATTTGACGAATTTCTTAATTCAGGAAAAAGATTGGACAGAAGACCTCATTGATTACTTCACAACTGGTAGATGTCCTTCACAGTTGAATGCCTCACAGCGGAGAAGATTTCGTCTGCAAGCTCTTCGGTATGTTTTGTTACCAGAAGGATTGTTTTTTAAGAATATTGATGGTGTTCTTCTAAGATGTGTCAAAGAATCAGAAAAGGCTAGGCTCCTGGAGGAGTTTCATTCTGGTCTATCAGGAGGACATTTTGCAGGAAGACCGATGGCCTTAAAGATAACTCGAGCTGGTTACTATTGGCCGACCCTGTTCTCAGATGCTTTCAAGATTGCACAAGCATGTGACAAATGTCAGAGATACACAGGAAGAGTTAGGAATGCAGCACTGCCTTTGCATCCGATTCAGGTTGAAGCACCCTTTCAGCAGTGGGGGTTGGATTTTATTGGGATTATTGATCCCAATTCCTCAGCTGGACATAGGTATATTTTGACAGCTACAGATTATTTCACGAGGTGGTCTGAAGCTATTCCAACAAAGGTTGCAAATCAGACTGTGGTGATATCTTTTATTGAAGGCCTGATTACACGCTTTGGCATTCCTGATGCCATTATTACAGATAATGGGACCCCATTTATTGGAGCTGAACTAGCTGAGTTTGCAAACAAGTATGGCATTTTCCTAAAAACATCTTCCAATTATTATCCACAGGGAAATGGCTTGGCGGAGTCAACAAATAAAAATTTGCTCCGGATTTTAAAGAGGTCTTTGGGAGAGAACAAGAGATCATGGCACCTTTTACTGAATCAAGCTTTATGGGCAGATAGGATTTCAGTTAAGAAGTCTATCAAGACCTCACCCTATGCCCTAGTTTATGGGAAAGAAGCAAGGTTGCCTGTTCATCTCGAGTTGCCAGTATTGCAGCAGTTGCAGGATTTTCAGGACAATGAAACAGACATAAGTTCCTTGGATATGCGGATAGCTCAGTTGTTGCAGTTAGAAGAACAACGTTCTGAGGCATATGAAGAGTTTGTCAAACACACACAGGGTATGTCGAAGTGGTTTCATAAACATTCTGCAGATCGTCCACTCAAAACGGGAGATTTGGTGTTGAAATGGAACGAAAATAAAGCTAAGCCTGGGAATCACAAGAAGTTTGATGCTTTATGGGAGGGTCCCTTCCGCATTACCAATACAGGTGCAGCGAATTCGTTCTATCTAGAAGACTTGGATGGCAGCCCACTTCCAATTTCAGTAAATGGCTTTCATCTGAAAGCCTACACTTCATGAATTGACAGTCCAGTATGAGTTTGTATATAGTATAAAAATAAAAATAAAAGAATATAGAAAAAAAAAGTAATATACATGTTTTACTTTTTATTTTGTCACCTTGGTTCTTGTTGCTTGCGAGCCGTAGGTGCCTTTTGTTTTTCTGTGCTTTTCTCCTTTCCCAGCAGTTGGTGGCTTTCCAGAAAATTCTTCTTTTCCCTTCCCTTTTCTCTCTTTCCTTTCTTCATCTTCTTCCTCCTTCCTTTTTCTTCTGCGATAAAAAAAGAGAGCCACGACTGTTGTTTCTTTTCCCCTTTCCTATTTTTCCCGTTCCTTCTTATCCCTTTCTTCTAAGTTCTATCATTTTACGCATTTACTTACAGTCTAGTTCATTTCCATTCCACAGCCTTCATATTTCCATTTCCATTCCATAAGTTCATTCACTTTCATTCCATATCCATCGTAGCTGGTAGTATAGCAACATTCTGTTACTGAGTCTACCACATCGCTTTGTCACTTCATTATTCCATTATTATCATCATTCCATTTGCATTCACCGCTTGCGCAATCGCAGGATCTCACTCCATTATCTCATTCCATTTGTTTCATTCCATAATCAGTTACATGCAGGTTCTTTCAGTTTCAGCTTTTCAGCAGAAGTTATTGCAGCAGTCCACTGAGATGTACCACAGCAGCCAGCTTTCTGTTCTAATATGACTCTGTGCCCAATGGATTCAGGCCTGGATTCTTGCATACAACGAGCTGTATACCCCGTGAGCCGCCAAGAATGTTGGCATTTTTGCCACATTGATTCTCATTTATTGAAGTATTAATGTTTAAGTTGTTGCATATCTAACTTCTATACTGGCTTTGATGCGGTTTTGATGAAAAAGGAGCAAAAAATGACTAAGTCCAAAAACCGTCGCGATTTCGCGACGTGTCGCGAAATCGCGGTCAACGCGGTCAACGGATGCAGGTTGGGAAGAACCGTCGCGATATCGCGACGTGTTCTATTTTCATGGCTTGTGACGAGCAAAGGAGGGAGAGCGACAAATTGTCATGAAATCACGACAAAAAACTCAGCCAAAGACTTAAACTCAAACCCCGTAGCGAAATCGTGACGAAAAGGGTCGCACAGTGCACAAAGCAAAAGACGTCGCATTTTCGCGATGCGGGTGGCTTCAAAGGAGTCTAAGGTAAAAAGTGCAGCGATATCGCTGCACATTCCAAAATCGTGGAGCATTGGTTTCAAAAGGAGTCTAAGGTAAAAAGTGCAGCGATGCGCTGCACGTTCCAAAATCGCGCGACATTTGTTGAAAAGGAGTCTAAGGTAAAAGTGCGATGTGCAGTTCCAAATCGCGGAGCATTGGTTGAAAGGGGAGTCTAAGGTAAAATGTGTAGCGATTCGCTGCACTTTTAAGAAAGGGTTCCGACAAGGTAAAAGATGTCGCATTTTCACGACGAAAAGTGGCAAATGGTACGAAAAGTAAAATGCGTAGCGATATCGCTACCTGTTCCAAAATCGCGGTCATTTTGGTCCGAAAGCAAAAGACATGAAAGTGGTAGCGAATCGCTACACTTTTGACGATAAGGCTGAGCGAGATGAAGACGTCGCGAAATCGCGACAGGGAATGAAAATTGAGCAAAAGACATGGAGATGGTAGCGATTTCATGCAGCATTGTTGAAAAATGACTAAGTGCTCGAATGTGTAGCGAAATCGCGACAGGGAGAAGGTCGAAGACATTCAAAGGTAAAAGTGTCGCATTTTTGTGGCCTATGAGCAAGACCGTACAGAGTGTGAAAGACGTAGCGATATCGCTACATGTTCCATTTTTTCGGGGGGAGCGGAGGGAAAGGCCACACCAAAGACAAAATGGGTGCGAAATCCCCGTCTCCCATTTTCGCGGAACAAGCTAGCGATGGAAAAGATGAAGCCGACTATGCAGCGATATCGCGACAGGGAGAATTTTCGCGGGTTCCAGCAGCCAAGGTGTACGGCGTAAAAATATGTCACGATTTCGCGACTCGTCGCGTTTTCGCGACCCGCGACAGTTTCCCGCCAGAACGCAAGGTGTGAACGGCCCGATAAGGTTTTTTCGATTTCCAAGGATTAAATGCTTGCCCGAATTTAATGTTTTGCGGATTTCCAATGCGGTCAAGGTTGAAGAAGCGCCCAGGCCACCAAAATTGAAGATTTTATTTGTTCGAGGCTGCTGTTCGTGGATTGTTTCAACGGTTTCATGCACATGTTTAAAGACAAATTTAATGAAGGTGACCGCTGAAGTCAAATTGCATTCAATTTTGTGGTTCCTCAAGGCTCACGATTAAGGGGATCATGCTCCTAGTTTCCGTCGCATAATTGTAGATCTCAAGAAGGTCGGTGGCAAATATTAAATGCTGCAAAGAGGACGGCCCTCTATAAAAACCAATGTAAACCTCATTTGAAGGGGTTGGGAGTTTTTCTGCTAGAAACTGGAAGTTCATTTGCGGGAATAAAAGAGTTGGCTTCTAATTTTTCAAGCGTCTGTATGGGTGATTTTTCTTTCTGTTCTTTTTGCATTTCTAATAGCACTCATATTCCTTAATGGCTGTTGCATTTGAATTCTGCATATTGGATTTAAATACTGCTATAAGGGTATGATTCCTGGAATGTAGTCTTGGAGGGATTTTCTGCATACGTTGTGTGAGAATTAAGTTAATACTTTCTGTTACTTGCTGTTGTTGTGCTTCAAGTTTTCTGCTGTTGTTCTCCCGATCTTATAACTTCGGCTACGGCCATATTTCCCATTTCTTTCCGCAATTTTTAAATTTCTTTCCAGCAACCCTTATCTTCAAACAAAATTTAGAATAGTAAGGGAACCAGCCCACTCTGGAGATTGGTCTGGGAGCCATTTCTTGCTTCCAGCCTTTCAATGTTGGCCGGGTCTAGGGTGCACATGTAAAAATCCTTTCCTGTGGCAGATTCGTGACCAAAAAACCTAAATATCAATCCAAAAAGGACATCATTTCAGACCCATTTACCATTTGTAAAATATTATCAATAGAAGGAAGGTGGTAGCTATCCTTTTGCAAAGCTTTATTGAGATTTATGAAATTAATACATAGTCTAATCTCACAAGTTTTATTTCTAATAGGGACTATGTTTGCAACCCATGTGGAATATCTAATAGGAAATATAATCTTTGCATCTAACAACTTCTTTACTTCCTTCTCTATGAGTGGTTCCAACAATGGATTAATTGTACATTGTTTTTGTCTAAAAGGTTTAGAGTCTAGCTTCAGAGGGATGGTATGCATGATAATGTTTTGATTATAAGTCTTTAAGTCATCATAAGTCCATGCAATACAATCCATGTAGTCTCTAAGCACATGCATTATTCCTTCCTTTTCTTGAGGTGTACATGCTTTCCCAATGAGTACATTATGTGAAACCTCATTTCCAATATTGACTACATCATATGCATCATTCTCGGGTAGGATTTTACCATATTTCTTACTTTGGTATTCAATATCAAAAAATTTCTCAAGTGAGACAATGCCTTTTGGGATAGCATTAGTTCTCTTCATTGTCTTATCTTCTTCATCCTCATCCTCTTGTAATATTTGGTCTTCGTCAATCACCTAATTTTCAAAGATACCTGAGTTAGTCATGAAACCAAAGAGGTGTTTATCACTTTCAAATACCTGTAATTTTTTAACATTGTCAGGTATATACAGACAAGGGACCAATTCGATTGAAATATTTTTAGTTTCTTTTTATCGATGGGGTTTAGTGTACTCGCCATAATTGCCAAAGAGTCAGTGACCCAATTACTCTTTCTAGAAATTAGAGAAATATTAAAGGCTTCAAATTCGTCAATCAAATCTCTAACTCTAGTTTTGTAGTAGGTTAACATTTCATCTTGACATGTGTATTCCCCTTTTATCTGCCTAAAAACTAGCGTTGAATCCCGTAAGAATTTCAAGCGTTTAATATTCTTATTCAGCGCTAATCATAATCTAGAAATCAAGGCTTTATAGTCTTCTACATTGTAAGTGCATGTAAATTATAATCTAAATGCAACAAGAGAAGACTTCCCTTTAGGACTAATGAGTTCCACCCTAGATCCACTACCCTATTTGGATCTAGAGCCATCAAATTTAAGTGTCCAAACTAGATGGTCATCATCAAGCGGGCTACAATATAGAACTTTAAAATTAGATTCATTTGTGACGCATTTGGTATCCAATGTGTAGACACCCAAATTTGACTCATTATAGAGGCTTTCATTTGCTCTATTGTATTTTGTGATCATTTCCTTGAGATTGGGCTCTCTTTCAACTCATATTTGATTGGCTACCACTTTCCAAGGTAACCACATTTGTGAAAAATCCATCGAAACTAGCCATTCAAGTGTTTGCTCCAATCCCTAGCCAGTAACATAGCATAATTGTTAGGAATCTTAACAACATGAATATCAATATATTGCTAAATTCTAGGTTTTGATGAAATATGAACATGGATGTTATGAAGCATGCCTACCATATTTACCTTAGATATTTCTAATTGTACCACCATTCTATTTTAAGGATTAGGTTTTAAACCCAACCTCTTACAAATAGCATAAGGCATTACATTACCCGACATGCTTGAATCTACCAAACAATTGTGTAGATTCTTTCTTGCAATTCTAATTGTTAGGAAAAAATGAGGAACTCTCCTTTCTCCTTTCGTAATCAGTCTTTCTTGATTCACCCAAAGCCTTCATCAAAAATCTTGTTGATTATTCACCTATGCCACTTCAAATGAAGTGATATTAGCTTTTGTTTTCTTCAAATCATCAACAATGTTATAAGCCATTTTATCAATAGTTTACACCTTTTGAGGTGGTTTGGACGATTCAATTCGAGATGGATATGGAGGGTTGTTGTTTGCCTTGGCATTGGGTGGAATAATGGGGTTTTTTGGAGTGGAAGAAGTATTTGGGATCTTACACTTATTCCTCAAGTGGTAGTTGTGATTCCCCTTTTGAAATTACCTAAAGGCCTGAACTTCTTCTTCTATATGATCATAATTTTCCTCTTCCTCTTCACTTTTAGATCCAAAAGTTTCAACAACTAAAGCATGCCCCTTGCCTCTACTTGAACTTGCTTGATGAGAACAATCATCATTAGGTACTATTTCCAAATCATCAATATCTTGTTGGAAAATACCTATGGACTACTGAAGCAATGGGTATTCATTTTCATTGTGCTCGTTATTGGAATGCATCCTACACTAATTGCTCCTAGAAAAATATGAAATATTAGCAATCACATGAGATTGGCTAGAGCTAGCATTATTCTGATTGGCGATCGGACTAGGTACCCCCTATTTTTTGGTAGTGTGTTCCATTGTTTCCTTTGAAAGCTAAAGTTCATGTTTTGTTGGTTTTGTGGAGCTTGCTTTTTGGGACTGAACCATATCAGTACTTAGCTTTTGGACAAACCTATTTATGTATTTTACCTCTGACTCAAGCTCATTGGGTTGGGAAGTAGTAGTGGTAAGATTAGTTGGATTCCATAACCCTGGATTTTTTTGATTTGGTACCACATTTTGATTTGGGATATTTGGATCCTATAACATGTTTTGAGCTTGAAGATTTGGATTTGGAAATGGATTCAAGCTCTATATGGGTTTTAGATTGACACATGTAGGTAAGGCCTGAGCACTTACTACTATGACTCCATGAGTGGCTAATTGGTTCTCTAATAGTAATGGAGTGGATGGATGAACATGTGTGTTCGGATAAGCAATTATGGGAGGATAAGTGAGCATGGTAGGATAAAATTGGTTATAGGGAAAAGTGTTCAACATTGAATTCTACTATGATAAATCTTGGTTTATCATAGGAATCTGGTTGTAAGCCCCAAGTTGTCATACCATAGGTAATTGTCCAATCCCATAGCCCTATGGCATCAACTTTTGCTTGATAGTCATGGCCTCCGTGTATGCTAAGGTAAGAGTAGTGACCAAATGATTTCTCCTAGAAAACATGGTGGTCAAGAGATCTAATACCCCAAAGTATATCTAAAGAGAAACATCAATAGTAACAATAAAGTGACCAGTCAATATCGCATAGAGCTTTTGAAATTTGGTATTAAACATCCTTATTGGTTCACTAGGTCATCTTTTGCAAGTTACGAATTGATTATAGATTATGGCAAGATCTAAGGGTAACCTAAATTAGTTCACAAAAGTGGTTTCTAATTAGGCCCAAGAAGTAATAGAACCACCAGGTAGACTGATGTACCAATCATACGTCGAATTGTCTAGGCTCAAAGGAAATAATCTACAAGCCACATCTTCATGTTCAACTTGTAGTCAAATTAAAGTGTCCTTATAGGCTCGAATGTGTTCTTTTGCAATTCTTGTACCATCGTACTTGTATTTGGGAAAAATTTTCTTTATGTTCTTGGGTAAATCATGGGCAGATTTAGCAATATTCAAAGGATTGTTATGCACTCCATACAAAGCAACATTTGCAGCCATTAGATTAGGTTGTGGAGTAAACAAAGGCACAATAGGAAGGACATAAACAATAGGTGGTCAAACTAAAACCTTGCTAGATGGAATAACAACTGCTTCACTCTTGGTTTTTCCATATCTCTGAGTAGGAGATAGGCTTTGGAAGATGGTATCTTCTGCAGCCTTAGACCTAGTAATGATACCCTCATGTTCCAGCTTAACAATTAAAAAAACCAATGCTTGTTAACAATGCATCAACTAAACCATAACAACAAGAAATATTCTCAAGAAAATGGTTAGCATCAATGCATTATCAATTAAAGCAATTTCCAATCAATGATTACAATAACCTGTCAACAAAAATTCATTACTCCAAACAAATGAAACTTCGTTAGTCCAAACAAATATATTCAAGACAACCTTTCAAGAACAAGTTAGCATTTAAAACATCAATAACATAAACCATTCAATAGGCCCTCCTTCTAGTGCCAAATCTATTGAGTGATAATTTTATCCTGTTGCAAAATCACACTCACGGTTAGGATTTTGTTATAAAACCCTCTCTTGCAAAGAAATATAAATTTCTCCAAGGTTCTTTTATCTCTCCAGTTCATTTTATTTTGTTTATCAAGCACTCAAAATCCTAACGAATTCATGGATTTTGAGTGCTTGATAAACAAAATACAATGAACTGAAGAGATAAAAGAAATAGCAAAAGCTAGGGTTAGAGAAACAAAATTTAAAAATATGAAATTTGGATTAGAATATGGAAAACGGCCAAAGAAAAACTACTAGAAAACTACTCCAGTCTAAACTACAAAAAAAATTGATCGTGAGCACAAAACACAACCAGGTTAGGCCCGCATCCACACAATCTAAAATATGATTATGGCGAAATTCAAAGGGGTAAAAACTTGCATTAAAAATATCTAATGATGCTACCAAATTCATCCATAAAAAACCATTAAAATAATTTCAATACGTGTGAAGAAGGAAAAATAAGCAAAAAAATCTTCTATAATGTTCATGCATACAAAATGAAACCAAAGTGTTGACAGTAGTTTGACAGCCTTCCAATATCCTTCCACACCTCTGTTCCAAAAATTCTTGTCCCTTTTTGTGCATGCCCTTGATATTTAACATTTTCAATAATAGTAAAATAATAATAAGGCAAACAAACTGAAAACCGTTCACTTTCCACTTCCTTGCATGAAAATATTTTCGTTTCTTCTCCCATGAGCTTGGCTTTGTGAACCTTTCATTTCCTCCAAGTATCCGCTTATCTTCATCTTCCGTGGCCATTCGAAACTCACTGCACATATGATTATATGAAAGACATATATCTTTATGCAACGTTCGCTTCTACTCTTTCATGTGGCCTTGTAACACCCCTTATCTATTTTTGTAACATCCTTGGTTATTACTTTGGCTTATTATAGCCACCGACAAGATAACTCACCTTACCCCTTCATAACCGTTGGACACATATGCAACATGGTGGCGGTTGCATCCACGTATACCTCCATTCAGTGAATACTTGGACGTGTAAAACAAAATAACCCATTTGCCCATATAATCACTACCTCTCAACGACCATAGTTGAAGACCTACTTTGTAACCGATGGTTGCCATGTGTGCCACATTCATCACTGCTATATCCAAGTATAAAATAAATTTGATCAATTACCTCGATTTATAATTCTTCTTAATAAATTTTGATGTTTACAATGCTCTGACGATGTTCTTTGATTATGTGCACTGCACAAAGATGTCCAGCTTCATCCGATTCATCTAAATTGATAACGTCCACTCCTTTTAAGGTATTTCAAATTTAATCCAATCCAAACACTTCCATCTTTTTGCTTTAGCAAAGCAAGCTCCTTGTGTTAAGCTCTTAGCACCTTCACTGAAGCCATTACACCTGTTATGAGAACTGACCATGTCCATAAATGCATCGGCGATCGAGAAAATGCTTTTGTGGCAGCGCTAGAAAAAATATATTTCCCCTTGTTGTTGAAATGACTGTCTTGCGCGATCTCCGGCCATACTCATCTTTGACATCACAGCGTTCACATAATTGCCCATGCGCTGGTCGGGTCATCGTCTACACCTGGATCCACGTCCAGCTGTTTAAGTCCACGTCACCACCATCGTGTCCTGTGCTATGTGCATTGCTTGTCCCTGTCCTTATCTTGGTCATCCTTGCTTGCGAGCATATTCCACTATGCCCCTTGGTGATAACTATTCTAGATTCCTGGGGTCTTGAGTATCATCATAGCCAGTGAATTCATGGCTATGATGGCCTTGATATTGTTGACACGGATGCTTCCATACCAAGTTGACGTAGTCTAAGACCTCACCCTTCCTTTCGAGGTATCGCTCGAATGCCCCGTCAACATCCTCGGTCCTGATCTGTCTTGACACATGCAGGCTTGTCCACGGCGGCTTTGCCTAGCTATGACACTTGGCACATTAACAGAAACTACGTCTCCACATATCGTTGGGGTTTCCATGCCGCCTCTACTGTCGCCACATCATTCCTTTATGGTCAGAGTCATCCGAGTGTGGTTGTCGGTCCATCGTACGGTCTACGTCCGAGCGGTTTTTAGATAACTTGTCTGCATACAATACAACCACATGTATTAGACCCTGTAAACATTTAGCATCCCCACAAAAAGATATGAACAAAGTGTACAGATATAAAGGTGAGAGTCTAAGGACAAAGATAATGATATCTATCTTTGCTTTGTCATTATTGATTCATTCATTTATTATTTTTATGTTTTATTTTATTATTATTTATTTATTTATTATTTTTTCACTTTAATAAATTTAAACCTATTAATCTAACCCAAAATGTTAAACATTGAAATATAAATGAAAGGAGACACTATCCAAAATGAACTTTGGAAATTACATCTCAAGCTCATGGTCAGAGACCTATGAAAATTATCATTCAAATAAAACCAAAATTTTGGAAAACTCAAAATTTAAAGTGGGTCCCCAAATTTCGGGCATGTTGTGCAACAATCACAACAAGAGGCTATAGGCCGAGTTGGAGTATTTAAGGTCAGGGGTTTTGGGATGTGATTTTCCAAAAGGGATTCCTCTAATTCCAATGGATTCTTAGGAAGAACTTGAGTTTCTCCTCAGGTGATTTCCTTCGGTATGTATAACTATTGGCTTCGGGCTCTTCCCTGTTCTTCTTTTCAATTATCATAAGGTCTTGGTGCATGCACTTCATCATAATATTTTTTAAAATCCTCACTGTGCTCATTTTATTCAAGCATTGATGTTGTGTTGGAAACCTGTTGACAAAAGACTCACCAAGCTTAAATTTTCGCCTCACTCCACTCTAGCTCTAACAATTTATCCTTATTCTTGGTGATCTTCACATTGGGGTTGACTACACTAGTGGGTATATAGAAGGTAAGGTAGAATTCTTGGTGTTGCTCAACTATTATAAAATATGCTTCCCGGAGTAATGGGTAGGCCCTCTCTACAACACTTTGATGAACCTTTATTCATGGTCTAGGATGGCAAACTTCTTGGCATTGTAAATCCAAGACAAATATTCTTTAAACGCGCCCTCTAGGTCATAAAACCATGAGTCTTCCAATTTCTTGAGGCCTAAATCTTCTAGTTTTTCCTTTGGGAGGGGATTCTCTCTTCTCTTAAAATAGCACACCTCTAACAAGTGCACTAGCAACTTGTAATGACTTGCTTTGCTTTATCCACTCCTAAAGACAACATTTGTTACATCTATTTGCCTCAGTATTTCGAGAGAGATGATCCTTTTGGTTGTATATTTTGGCAACAGGTAGACTTGCTTGGAGAAACTATGTATGTGGATCATGGTAGTGATGTCAAGGAAGAACCAATCTCCTTGATATTCATGATGCAGGTACTTGGCACTTTTTTGGAATGCGTTGAGGCTTGGTTCCTTTGATGATTCTCAAGGTCAACATTAAGAAGTTATTTGCAAAATCATAACAAGAAGAGGTCTAGTAAAGGACTCCTATCCACTCAAATATGGATTTCCTGTTACCCTCCATGTCCTTTATCTTTAGAGCTAGATGTTCATACATCTGAGGATTTTGTACCAATGCCAAATACGTTAGGAAAGAGCAATACCAAAATGCAAGAATGTTGTCAAAATGTTGTAGCTCTATATGGATTTACTCTGTGACAAAGTTGCTAAAATAAAAAAAATTAGAGGTTGATCGGTGGGGACACACCTTAACATGTATAACATCACTACCTCCTCTCAAGTGATAATTTTTTTGTTGTCCATGCTAAAAAGAAATATTTTCATGCTTAGGACATCATGGGCATCATTCTTAAAAAGATATAGGCTAGTCCTAAGGGGGACAACGCAACGGTCCGGGCTTTGACTCTTCTTCGAGAGGTCCAAGGTTCAAACTGTGACGTGGGTGAGTGTGTGAGGGGGTAGGTGTGTGGTGGTTGTGTTATAAAATTCCTATTGATAAGCATAGCTTTTGGCTTTATGAGGGGTCATGGTTAGGAGGAGACTGCTCAACCCTGTGCATTAGTCGTAGGGGTTTCTCACACTAACCAAATAAAAAAAAGAGACATGCTAAAGAGGAATTCTGGCATAATAGCCACTTTATTGTTATCTGAGAGCTCAAAATTTAAACTATTTAAGAGGTCTAAGAGACATGAGTAGAAGTCATTGGCTATCTTTGGGTTCATCTTGAGTCCTTCTGGGACTACTAACATGTATTATGAAAAGATGAGTAGAATAAAAAAATGAGTATCATAAAAGATAAGGGATGAAACTTCTATGCCAACTATAACCAAATTTATTCATGACCCTTAATTGAACTCATATCTAATTAAAAAATTAAAATACAATAATATTTCAAAAACATTATAAATATTCATTATCCCTTTCAATTTTTTTTTTTTTAAATATTAAATTTAAAATTCTCTAAGAAAAACTATTTCTTAAAAAGTAAAAACCTCTATTTCAATTATAAAAATATCCCGAAAAGTAGTTTTTAACATTTATAAACTTAGAGGTACAATTAGGTTAGTTAAAACAATAACAATAAAAAGCATCCCTTTCATTTAGCGGAGAAATAGTTTTTAACATTATAAGCTTAGAGATCACAATTAAATTATATGAGATGATTTTTTTATTTTGAAAAATTATTAAAACTTAAAAACTATAATTAAATTATATAAAATAATTTTATTATTTTAAAAATGTTAAAACTTAAAAGCTTTAATTAAATTATATGATATTATTTTTTATCTTAAAAATAATTTAAAATTTATAAAATTAAAAATTATGTAAAATAACTTAAAAATTATATTTATGATGCTCCTCGTAATTTAAGGTCCATGTAACATTTAAAAAATTAACACTATTTAGCGCTTACTTCTCTTGCCTTTATAAATGTTTGCCATCCCAAACATATATTTTAAACACTATGTAAAACATTAATTTAATATATAATTAAGAGCGGTAATAGTGATGGCTAACAACCTCACATTTATTTCAACAAGTTTGATTATCAAATCAAAGGTGGTCACATCATCGTCTTTAATTTAATTTTTTAATAATTTAATTTTGACTTCTAAGCTCATGATCTCAAGGTTCTGGCACGCCATGTGAAAGACAATAAAATATGAAAAATGTTTTAAACATCAAATGAAAAACAATAAAATATGAAAAATGTATGAAAAATGTTTTAAACATCAAATGACGATATTTGTTTTTATAAATAAATGGTGCAGTTCGTGTAAATGGTGCAGTCCATGAACATTAAAAAAAACATCCACTTCCGTGAAGTCCACGTTGGGTAGGTGGCAACCAAGGTGACACGGTACAAAGTGCCACCAATTTTATTAAAAAATTAACCACACTTTAATATAAAAACAACCTACAATACTGCGCGATTTTCGGGATCTTGACAGTGACATAAACAGGAAGCCTCGCTGTTTTCAAGACATTGACTTTAGGGTTATGTATAGTTGTTATTTATGGTTAAATTGGTTGAAATTAAGATTTTTAAAATTTGGAATTGGTTAATATTTGGGTGTAAAAATTTTGAATAGATTTTTTTCAATTTATTTTTTTTATATAAAAATACTTCTTATTATTTCATTAAAAAAAAATTAATAGAGAGTCTACCAATCAACTGGACATTCCGACTTTTTAATGTAAGATGTAGCACACTCATGAGAATTGGACTGAAGATTTGTAACTGCTCTGAGATACATTTCAAAATTTTGTAAGTAGCTTTTAAAACTGTAGTTGATGTTGCTCTTAAAATTGATAAACATCTATCCTTCCAAAGTCCAAATAGGATTGAAACTCTAACAACATGCCATATTCCAACTAGATGAGAGGGGCAATGATGAGAGTCACCCAAGAGAGCTACATTCCACCGTATTCCAACGAAAGGAGCAATAGTCTGATCAAAATTGCGTCATACTACTTTTGCATGTGGAAAATTCCAAAAAATATGCTTAATTGTTTTTTCTCTGAAGTAATATTTATCTTGGCTAGGCGAGATTTGCAAGGGAGTCGTTGAAACACCAAATTCCATGCAAAAACAATTATTCAAATTCAATCCAACTAGGAAGTTTAGTAGATTTCAGATTCCCTTCAATTTTATGATAATTTTATCAATTTAAATTTCCAACATTGTTCTTAATAATAATAGTGAACCTTTTATATGCATTTGGACACTATTCACCTATAAATTACGAAACTGATTCACAAAATTTTTATAAATACATTTTAAGATGATCGTCATTTCTATGCTTGGCCTCGTCTTCACATTAAAAATTAAAAATAAAATTGATAGAAAACTTTTTTGGATGAAAAAGTCGTTATATTAATAAAATAATGTTTAATCATACAAAAAAAGGGTGGGTGGGATTAGCACACCCCGTAAACCAATACATTAACCATTGTGGTTAAGAGTATACAAGAGTGTCAGAAACAGCCCACAAACTGCCAATAACAACTGTCAAAACAGTATTAAATATGCATTCGGAAAGAAAAAAACATTTATAGAAAACTTTAGGAATTCAACTCAAATAAATTAGGACCTATTTCTTAACAGTTTTACGTGAAACTTGAAACTTATAATTTTATTCTTCTCTATTATTTTATAAACTTCACGCATTCACTTTATTTAAAACTCAATTAATAACTAGCTATTGGCATTCACTGGAGAATTACTAAATTTACTGGAAAACTTCCCGCAGTCACTTTTGTTTTTTTATGTTAATCACATGCACATGACTTGAAATTGAGGATTATATATATATATATATATTATTAAAATATATTAATTGGAATATTATAATATTATGGTGTTAATATTATTTATTAGTTAAAAAATAAAATGAGGTAGATAAAGAGTAAAGCATTTATAACTAAATATACATAAGAATAGAAGCTTTTAACAACAAAAAGACTATAGTTATATCTTGTGCAATACACAAGATATCAACATTCATTTGCAGGAGAGCCTGGTCTATTATATGGAGAAATTTTGAATGTGTCTTCTGTGATATCTTTAGAAATCTTCAAAGAAGAAATAGAACAAGATCTAGTGAAAGAGGGCAAAAGAAAAGAGTAGAAGACATCCCAAAACTGTTTAGCCATGTCACAAAACCAAAACAAGTGAATTAGAGTTTCTAAAGCATTACAAAAATTGCATTGAGGGGGAATGTGTAAAATCGTTGCCAGACTTTCAGAAGTTGGAAGCTTTTGATGCAAAAGTCGCCATCCAAGAAGTTGAGTTTTGGATTCAACAGGAACTTTCCAAATCTGAGTAGCAAGAAACTATCATTGGGCATTGGTAAAATTCACTTGCCACTTGACATTGAGCTTAGAGTCTAAAGAAGGATGAGACGGAAGATTTTTTACATTCAACTAGAAGTAATGGAAGAGATTCGATGACCATTAACCCATCTCCAGTCATTCCATATATTATGGGCAATTGTTCGTAACTCTATAAGGACCTCACAAGGAATGGAAACCACAACTAGGTCATAAGACTCTTTGAACCTAGAGGGAAGGGAATAGTAATTGCATATTTGGTTCCAAGTAAGAATTGAGTAGTTACCCGGATCCCAAATATCTCTAATTCTATTAATACATTTCTTCAAAAAAGCTAGACCTTTAAAAGAATTGCAAAAATCTAAAGGTTTATCATTATGGAGGATAAGTTTATTCCACCAAAGATAATTTATATTGACGCTCAGACCATGTCTCAAGGATTCAAACTTCCAAACCAATAAATGAGAAACTGATTGCCAAGATTTCTAGTTTTGAATAATTAGAATAGATCCTTTAGCTGTAAAGTAAGGTACATTAATGACCTTATCCTCCCAATGAGTTTCTTTCCATTTACTTTTGTCAGTAGCTAGCGTGATTTTGTAATGAAATAGGTGTTTCTAATTTTTATCACTAATGATGGCTCTAGCAACCCATTTTGCAGCCAAACTTTTACTTTCGGTAAGAGGATCAATGATGCCTAGACCTCCTAAAGCCTTAGGTTGAATACAAAGCTTCCATGAGATGGCAGTCATTCCCACATCCCCATCCTACTTGGTCCATAAAAATTTACGAATGGCTTGATTTAATTTGTTATAGGCTACCTTGGGGGCCATCCAGCAAGAGGATTAATAAACATGAGAGGTTGCCATAATTTTATTTGTAACTTGATTTCTTCTTGCTAAGGAAAGAAATCAACTTGGCCAAGCATTAAAGTTTTTTGAAGTCTTTCCATAACCCAGTTCCACATATCCTTAGGAGAGATATTAATCCCAAAGGGAATTCCCAAATAATGCACAATCATACCATGAGGGATGATCTTCCACTCAGTCAAAGAGTTGAAACCACAAGGAGAGGAAGAGGTATATAAGACTTCATTTTAGATTCGTTGATACGAGAGCCAAAGATGTCACAAAATAGTTGAACAATCTCTTTAGCCGTATCCACCTCTTGTTGGGTATTTTGAAGAAAAAGAAGAAAATCATCAGCAAAATGTGAGTTAAAAGCATGCTTATCCCCAAGAATCTTAATACCTTGAATGAGACCATTCGAATGAGCCTTATGAAGAAGATAACCAAGAGCATCAACAACCAAAATGTACAAAAAAAGGATCAATGGGGCAACCCTATCGAATAGAACATTGAAGAGGGAAGGAGGGGAAAATAGCTCCATTAACTTGAACACAAGCTAAAGCATCACCAAAGAGCATACCAATTTGGTTACAAAATTTTGGACTGAAACCAAGCCAAGAAAGCATACTAAGAATAAAATCCCATATGATTCTATCATAAGCTTTATCAAAATCTAACTTAACCAATAGGACATCTTTATTGGAGTCGATAGCCCATTGCAAATTTTCTGAGGCCATCATAAGATTATCTAAAATATAACACCTTTTAATAAAAGTAGATTGTTTTGGACGAACAATCGTTTGAGCAACAATGTTAATTTTTAAAGTTGTAGCTTTAGCTATTATCTTGTACAAAACATTGAGGGTAATAGATATCCAATTGGATATTTTGTTGAGTCGTACCTTTAGGAATCAACTTGATAAGCCCTACATTGATATAAGCTCCAAAAGAATTTTTATGAAGAGCTTCCAGGTAAACATGATGAAGATCATAGGAAAGAATATGCCAATTTTTTAATAAAACACCACTGGGAGACCATCTAAGCCAAGAGTTTTGTTATTGTTCATAGAAAAATGGTAGTTTGAAGATCGTTCACAAAAAGAGGATATTTAAGTTTATCCTAAATAATGGGGTATACTATGGAGGGAATATTTTCCTGCCCATATTCTATTAAGATACATTGGATGTCATCCCTTGGCTCTACTGTAAAAAGTTGAGAGAAATGAGCTACAAAAATATTCATGATCTCTTTAGAGTCGAAAAAAGAATGACTTGAAGGGTCCTCCAACTTAGTGTTCCTTTCTAAAATATATCTATGTCTGAGGTAGTTAAAAAAATTTGGTTTCCTAATATCCTTAGGGGATCCAATTGAGGCAAGATCTAACATGCGTCCCTCTAGCATGGTAAGACTCATTAACTATAGCCTGATTTTCAACATTAGCTAGATCGCATTGAACAACAATGTTAGTAGGGTCTTTCATAAGCATGGAATGGAGATGAGAGATCTCCTTATGAAGGTTAATATCTTGAATCTTATTTCTCTTGGAAACAGAGCGCTCATACCATCTAAGGGAAGAAACAATATTGGAAATAGTTGTTTCAAACCATTTGATCTAACCAGTATTACCAATCGATCTGGGAAATCTATTCCAGACATGTTCTACAAGGTGGTAGCAGGCATGACTATCAAGGTGGGACACATTTAATTTGAAAGGGAGTGGCATGGAATTAAAGGAGATAGAGGAATTTTGGATAGAAGATAATATAGGAAGATGATCAGACAAAGTAGTGTGAGAAATGACACAAACTTGCTCATGGATGAAGAATTTATCTAGGAAATAATTACTGAAATAAAATCTATCCAAACAAACAAGCTTCGTAGTAGAACCTTGATGATATTTGGATCATGTAAACCAATTATCTATATGAGAGGAGGATTTACCAACCATAGGGTAATGCATACCTAAGTGATTACGACAAAACAACTAACTACAAAATTCAACTCTAGAAAGGGGTCTACTACCAGTCCAACTTTTGTCACTATGATTCTCAATCATATTAAAGTCACCTCCAAGGATCCATTATGTAGGAGAGATAGAAACAACTAACCATTCCTAGAGGTCTCTACGACTAGGAGGATCATTAGGAGCATAGATAGAACAAAATCCAATAACCTGAGATTTGAGAGCTAATTTCACCCATACACAACAGTGAGTAGGGTCTTCACCATGGTCTAGAATAGCATAACAAAGGGATCTGGCTATGGAAAGGGTGGCACCTCCTTTTCCATTAATATGCAAAGTAGTAAAGGTAGATGCATATCCATCACCAATGATGTCCATACAATGAGTGAGAGAGTGACCAGTGAATTTCAGTTCTTGAAGGAAAAGAATAGATATATGATTTTTAGCAACTACTTTTCAAACTTGAAACTTACGATAAGGGAGGGAGAGCCCCCTAACATTCCAATATAGAAGATTTAAATTAATTATGGGTGATTTAGAGGCTGCTCGACCTTGTTAATTAGAGACTAAAATATATTTTCACTAATTGGCAACAATTGCGTATTGTCCAAATGGGGTTGTTGAGCAAGAACCTTATTTTGAGCAACTTGAGAGAAGGATTTAGCAATATCTTTAATAGAGGGTTTTTTTTCCTCTGTATGGATGGAGTGATTTTGGGGGTGTCAATGAATGTTGTCGCTTGCCTACCATTCTCCACCCATTTGTCATAAGGTTATCTTTCAAGAGTTGATGTGAAGTAACAAGAGCTAACTCAATACTTGTGGTTGAACTTGGTGGGACTTGTGGAATAACAGGAGTATCAGAGGATTTAACCTGAGCTATGGAAGGGGCAAGATGATTATTTTGGGGAATGACCTAAGAAGGAGAAGATTTTTCGAGAACAAGGGGTGTTGAGGGCCATTAGTAGGGAAGTTCTCGACTAAATTTTTAGTTGTAGTTTCCATATGAGGGCCATTAGTTGGGATTTTATCTATAATTATTTTAGAAATCCCTTCTATTTGTTCCTTTTTAGCTAATTTTTTTGAACAATTTTTGATCAAGTGTCCAAATTATCTACAGTAAAAACATGCATTGGTAAGTTTAGGTAGATAAGAGGTTGACTAACATGGAAACCTGACCCATTAATAGGGAGTGGTGCAATGGCTTGGATATGTCCATTTCTACACAAATACGAGGGTGCACTCTATAATTAGATAATGTTTTTGATATAGGGTGACACCACAAAACCTTACCAAGAACAACAATAATTTTATTGAGAAAAGGATGATATGGAAGAAATAAAAGGGTAAGTTTATCCAAAGAGGGTATTTTCCCTAGAGGGGCCCTCTAGATGAGAATCCAAAGACCAACCTTGTAGATAACGAGTCTACCTGCAGATAACCCAAGTTTCATATTGGAGGAGTTTTTAAGCATGTTTAGGATTTGCAAAGGAGACTACTATATAACCCCTTCCCAACCCTTGAATAGCCTCAACTACCCAAACTCCAATATTTTTCCAAACCCCCCTAACCCATTTAAGAAAATCAACCTTAGGTGGTATCCCCCATAAAAAAAATAAAATTACAGTACAATTAAACAAGTCATTAGCTACTTCAACAAATGAATTAGAAAAAAAATTGAAAGGGACTTACCTTGCTCTGCATGTTGTTGAGGTGTTGCTGGAGTAGATTTTTATGGGTCAACAGTGTAATGCTCTGGTAAGCTCCTCTCGCTCTCTGAAATTGCAGGCTTCTTCATGGAATTGTTTGCAAGATTCCTAATGGGAGTCAAGCGAACCTAAGATTCAAGACCATTTAGGGATGGAGTTTCATCCATCATAGAAACCTCACATCCCGTGTAAACTATTTTTTTGTACCCAAATGCTTCTCCACTGCAAAGTTGGGCTTGTCATCGGATGACAACGATTGTACCAATTCTTTACTCTAAGCTCTAAAGGATGCACAAATTTTGACAAATCCAAATATGGGTAAAAACCATAAAAATAATACAAGAGTGCCCTATTATTTTTTCCACAAATATTTAAAATGATTGTCACTTGTTGAAGGAAAATTCCCTCAAATTTTTGAAGGCTAAAACCAAGAGTGCTCCTAAAAGCAAAAGCAACCATGAAAGAGCTCTTCAAAACCCTATTCATAAAGCAAAAGCAACTGTAGAAGGGATTTTCGAAACCCTATTCAGAATATGCATTGTTGTTTTAAAAAAATCAACTCCCAAATTGAAATTGGGTAAAAACCTTAAAATTAGCACAAGATTCTTTCAAATTTTCGAAAAAGTAGTTTTTTGGAAGATTTTACTTCAATGTTGCCTCCCTGCTCATAAATCAAAGTCTGAACTGGTGTAATTTATGTCCAGTAATTTCAATCTGATATAGACCAGGCCGATTTTTTTCAATTTTCCTTCATACAAATAACTTGAAATATTAGGTTTTCAATAGCAACCCATCTTCTCAAAAGAGCTTGCACACAACTTTCTCAAATATTTTTCATAATTTTATTGACGTGTATTCACAAATCCACACTGCACCCTCCGTAGAGCTCTTGAAATTCCAATTATTTATATTGATATTTGTAGAGCTTTGGAACCTTATAAAAAATTTAATATTTGTGTTTTAATAATTTTTTATTTAAAATCATAAGTTAACATCTTATAAGATATATATATATATATATATATATATATATATATATATATATATATATATATATATATATAAATTTTAAAAGCTTTATATATATATATATAAGGACTCGTAATGAGAAGGCATTGGGCTCTTCTAGTGGAGACCCAAGTTCAATTCACGAAGATGTTGCCCCCAACTATTACTATACATTTAAAAAAAATTATAAATGTATATAAAAAAAATTTATGTTTTATGTTGTTTTAATGATATAGATATAATTTAATTAATTTAATTACCCCCAAGGACTAGGTGGATTGCTAAGTGTTTGTCTAGCCAGACCCTTACCAAGAAGAGACCTAGGTTCAAACCTTAGAGGTGCCAATTTTCAAAGGTAGTAGTTTGATCTGAATCCTTTGAGTGCACGTTAGATTGATGATGATGGTACAAATCCCGAGTGTTCGTTGGTCTTCCTCTCACGTCGGGTTAATAACAATGAGACAAATAGGCTTATTGGGAGAAAACCTTGTGGTTTGAACCTTGCACTTATCAGTTACAAAAAATAGTGTGGTTGTAACCAACTCCCTTATGTATCTAAAACAATTAATTAATTGAACTTATATCATTAAACGGTATAAGTTCAATTAATTATTATTTTTTTTGCTTTTTAAGGAAGAAACTTAAGTTAGAATATTTTCAAAGAATATATATATAAATACAAATTGTATTAAGTAATACATGCATAAGATTATTACATTACAGTGGTAAGGGCTTTGGCCTCTCTTTGAGAGGTTCAACGTTCAAATCCCACTTAGTATGAGGGGATTGGGACCCCTCATAAAAAAACTCGTGCAAACTCAATTTTTACCTTAAAAAGGCTAGGTGTATTGGTAGTTGCTTGTATGGTCAGACACTTACCAAGACACCCAACTTATTTGTAAAGGTAGTAGTCTAATATAAATCCTTTGAGTGTGTGCCAGACCGACCGATGATGATGATGATAGTACGAATCCAAAGTAATTGGTGGTCCCCTTCACATCGGGTCAATAATTTTGAGGTAGAATGGGTTTGGTGGATGCAACCCATGTGGTTTGAACCCTACACTTGACCGTTACTTAAAATAGTGTGGTTGTAACCAACTCTCCTAAGTATATAAAAAAAATACATGCATAATCTATGCAATTTTGATGTAATAAGGGTAGGTCCATCTCAATATTATATAACTAATTAAAAAAATTGAAATCATAAAAATTAATAAAGCACATAAGTTATTCAAGCAATGTTGTCCTCTAAGATTGTCTTGGGTATTAGATGGGACAATTCTTGTCTTGCATGGAGCAACACAACAAGGCCATTTTCGAGAGCATAGAATTTGGCTTTGTTGGGGTCCTCTTAGATTTTGCAAAGGTCGACTCCTTTATGAGATGCGATATCAAGTGTGCTTTCCTAATCTAACAACTTGGGAGGAAAATGGTAAGAGAAATAAAAACAAAGATAAAAAAGAAGGAAAAACCTAAGCTACAAGGGTGGCGATGCACCAAAAATCAAGTAAAATATCCTGCACAACAACTATGACCATAATGCATTGGCATGAACACTTTCTCTTCTTGACATAGATAAGCACAGAAATACAAATATGCAAACATACACACATAAACGAGATGGGTCAGGGCATGAAATCCATAGATAGACTCAAAGTAGACACGTAAGCCTCTACTATATATATGCATGCAAAAAATTATTACATAAGATTATGCTAGGAGTGGGGGTTCGATTACCTGCAAGATTACCTAGAGATACATATATTGCTATAAAATGAAGAGAAAACCTTTTATAAAAACTTTTTGATCCTTTACAATTCTGAAATAACTACTATTTATAGATTACAACTAGGAGGAGTTGGTATCCTCAACTACTTTCTTCTAGGGATTCTAAAAATTTAAAGGCAACACTTTCCACCATTACTTCTATAAGTTTAAGGATTGTTATTGTTGTAGATGTCATATCTTTTCTTAAATAGGCCACCTACTCTACCTCGATTTGATGCACTAAAATGATCTCAGTAGGTGATCTATAGTCCTTATGCATTAATTTTCTTCACTTACTTCCTTTGGGAACTCATGCAAAATTATTGTTACTTTGGACTTGCTTTGGCTCTAGCTATCGAAAATTTTATCCTATTTGTGTTGGGATTTCATGTAACCTTTGAAGTGATGACTTTGTTGAGACTTTTATCTACTTCAAATTTCAGAGGTTTATTTTTCCATGCCCTCATCATATTTTTTCCCTCCTTTTAAAAAATTTTAAAATTTTTGATCCACGATCATTTCTCTTTTTAGCGAATTTTGGAATTTCTTTGCCACTATCCTCCTTTTGTGGGCCCTCGATACTGCATAGCTTGTCAAAAATTTCTCTTCTTAAAATGTATGAACCTTCTTATAAAATTCCAATCCTCTAATTCCTCCTTGTTCTTAGATCTTTTAGTCATCTTGAAATTCTTATGAGTATAGCCCATTTACAACAACATTGTTTAATCCATGATCTTTTATTGCTCCTATAGGTTTAACATTTCCTTATTTTCTTTCTATCAGCCTTTTCTTTTCTTTCCAGGTTCTTTTAATACAAGGATATCATAGATACTTTTTTGATTATACAAACTATAGATGATGATATTTTCCATTTTATAGGACCTTTGACTTGGAAGTTTCCATGTGCCCTTTGCATATTTGCTATCTTGTCGGTTTCCTTGAAGGAGTCATTGGTGTAGATATGATGAATCAAATGGTCTTATTGACTGAAAGTAGAGGAAATAGATGTCTCGTTAAACCTCTTAATGATGAGCTCTTATGAGTCTTCATGTACTTCCTTCTATCGTCAATTATGCCTTAGTTGACTCTCCCCTTGAATGTATTTTGGGCACGTGATGGAGAGATGACGGATGAGGAGTTAGGGGTCATGAACCCAAAAAAATATGGATGATAGCTAGGTATACTACCTTACTTGCAACTAAAATTTGGGTTCAACCTTCATCGCTAGTAGAGTCTTTTTAGTTATCACCAAAAAGGCACGGGGACTACTATCAATGACAAGGTTGGATTTAGTTATCACTGAAAGGGCTATGAAATGCTTACCATATGATTTTCCTCTTTTGATGTTAATTTTTTTATGATTCCTCTGCATGAACTTCCTATTGATTAGCACTAACTCTAGGATTTTTCATTCTTCTTGTGTCTTCAAAACTGGCTCTAGTTGCAATTGCTCTCTTGGCTAGGTTGTAGTGGGATTTCACTATAGTTAATCTAGAATAAAATGAGAACATTAACTCTTAATCCAAAAATGTTGTAATATTGAAAAAATGTTTAATATATAAATTGTTTTATAAGCCCATTCTATCTTACAACCATTAGTAATTTAGAACAACTATTTATATTTACATGTATAACATTATTAGACTAGTCAGCTCTTTTAATGGCTTTTTTTATGAGCAATTTATTTTTTTATAATTTAATAATAAGATACAATCTATTTATGCATATAACATATTAAAGAAGAGAGGTTTTCTTAAGTAAGTATTTTTAAGGTTAAATAAAATTTTAAGTTATAGGGACTTATAAAACACATTGGTACCCTAAATGATGTTAATATTGCGTAGACAAACCAACTCTTACCCAAATTTTTTTTTTATAAAACTTAGACATGTAATATTTTATAAACCTATCATATCTTGTAACCATTATAAATGTTAATTAATTCATTTATACATACATTTAAAGAGATGATTATTATTTTAATTTTAAGTGTTTTAGAAAATCTTGATTTTATAGAATCTTGGTTAAATGAATATTCTTTCAAATTTTATTAAATGATTAAGTGACTAATATTAACATAAAAATATCATGAAACTTATTAATATGTAATTAATAAGAGAGGGTTTTATGAAATTTATTTATTTTAATATTAATCATTTTTCTAAATGAATTATTTTATTTTATTTTATTAGAACCAACAATTATATTAAATAAAAGAGGTTACATTAAAAAATAAGATGAAAATATCACAGCTTGGGACCCAAGGCCACCCAAACAATCAAAACCAAAGTTTGAGAACAACCAAAGAAACCAAAATACGAGGTTTGGGGCCAAATACAAAACCAACCCTTAAAATGGTGAACAAACAACATAACTAAACACAAAGAGCCACTTACGAAGGAGGAGGAAGATCATTCTTTGGTACAAAAGAGCCCAGACCATGAGGATTAACTGTAGGTATATTGATAGACCAAGAGTTATCAGGAGCAATAGTGTTCATCAAAGGAACCATAATACACCAACCAAGGGGAGTAGAATTGATCAAAGCTAAAGGCGATAATGGATCAGAATGAGCAGGAGCAAGAGGATAATTAGTCAGTTAAGGAGATAAGCCAAGGCCCTAACCAGTACCATGATAAGTTGAGATATGCATAGGACTCCAACCATACTACAAAGAGCATGAACATAAACAATGCTTGTGGTGAGATGTGTGAGGAGACCGAGCCTTACTGTGAGCACTAGCAGAATGACCTAAGATTGAAGAATGTTGCCCCATAGACCTACTATGTTGAGACCTCAAAGAAAATAAGGGACATTGAAGTAGAGGAAGGTCAGGCAGAACCCTACTGATAGTGCACGAAGACTCATACCAATACTTGATAAGATTCATCAAATATGCCAAATCATGCACCACCTTGAAATCCTACAAATGGATCTGAAAGGTAACAACATAAAGCACCATAATATTTTCATTTCTATAAAATTGTAAAGAGATTAAATATCCAAATTATATAGCAAAATTCTTGAATTTCTACAGTTGAAACAAAATAATCACATGAAAGAAATTCCATAGAGTAGTAATATAAGCAAGCTAACAACTATTATCACAAAATAAATCATCTACCATCTGAAGAACTCAAGATGAAAAGGTTTAAAAAATGAGTGAATCCAAGCCCAGGAAAACTGAGCATGAGGGTAGAACCCAAATAACACCCATGGAGTAGCATGCCAGAAAGCTAAGGAAATCATCAAGGTTAAACAGGAATAGCATTCAGATGGCAATGAAGGTGAAAGCAGCTGATGCAGCAAAGTTTTTGGGATCTGTAGGCGTTGCTGGTTCTATGGCATCCTGAGTGATCAATGGCCAAAGCACTGGTAAGGTTTCACTATCAGGCCCACTGGGCGGGAATCTCGAAGAAGACCCTAATGGTGTGGTTAATCTGGCAGATGGTGATGGAAGCCACTCTGAAACCGTTAGGGTTTCTTCTTCTTCTCATTCCAAAGCACCTCCTTGGTATTTATCCTTTGCTGACAAAGTTCGGTCTTTGTCCGACGCTTTTTCTTTCCAAACTCCTTTGTCCTTCTTTGTAACGGGCACTGAAGTCTCTTTCCCGCGTGAAGACATGGAGCCACTAATTTTCCAAGAGTCTATCTCTCTCATTGGAAAATTTTTTGGTGCTCGACCTGATATTGAAACAATCTGCGAGTGGGCTCTATCCAAATGGAAGATTTCGGGCAGCATGGAGCTAGTGGCCTTTCCCAGAGGGTTTTTCATGATAAGGTTGAATAATTCCCTTGACACCGACTGCATCCTTATCGGAGGGCCATGGTTTTTCGGTCACTACAGCTTGTTTCTATGAAGATGGGGGGAAGACTTTGACCCCGATACTCAGTCTATCAATATTGCACCGACTTGGGTCAAACTTCATGGGATCCCCCCCAGTTCTTCTACAACGATGCACTCAAAGGCATCACTCAACCGATTGGAGATATGGTCACCATCGACCCTGCTACCCGAGCCATAACCAGAATGACCTATGCTCGGGTTTGTGTCATGGCAAATCTAGACTCGGCTTTGCCTACCTACATTGGTATCAACTACGGGAGCTTTAGGAGACGCCAAGGAGTTGAGTATGAAAACAAGCTTGATTTTTGTTTGGAGTGCAATTCACAGGACCAACTGCTTTCTCAATGCCCTTCTTAGAAAAAAGAAATCCATAGTGATTCAGGACGAAAGATGGCTACTCAGATCCAGACTTTCCAGAAAAAGGCTCCTACCCGAGGACATGGTCGATTTGCGGGCCCATCTAAGACCTCTGCTTCAGATCCAGTCAAACCCAACAAGGTTAGTGCTCAACCTCCTCGCTCTAATCATTTTTCCCCCTTAAATAACCTGCACATTGGAGAGGACACTTCAGATGACCTACCCATAGACCTAACCATCATGTCCATACCCAATTTGATCCAGTTCCCTTTGTCCAAAGGAAAGTCTGCAATGACTGTTCCAAACTCACCCATCGACTCCGGTCCCTTACATCTTCCTCTTCCCTTCCCGACCCTCCCCCTTCCCAGAGCCCCCTTCCCCAACCCCCAGAGTCTGCTGCCCTGTGCCCGCCTCCCCGCTCTTCATCCCCCCAACGGCCTGCTCCTGGGGCTGACCTGCTATCCACCGACATCCACCAAACCTCCAACCCATTGAAATCACCCATTCTCGCACCCAAAGTAGACGCCAAAAAAGACCAGAGGAGGGGACGACCGTCAAATGCAAAAAAACTTTTCAAAATAGCTGAGATCGAAATGGCTGACGGCATAGTGCCTACCATCTTGGGCCCCATTTTTGACCACTCCAACACAACTCATCAAGACGAGGATGAAGTTAGACCTAAACTAACTTTGTCTCAAGGGAGAGGCAGAGGCCACAAAGCAAACTCCAAATCATCTCGATGAAGATCATCTCCTGGAATGTCAGAGGCCTCAACGGGACTGCAAAACAAAGAATTGTTAAAACAGTAAGGAAAAATCTAAAACCAAATATTATGTTCCTTCAAGAATCCAAATTAGATGAGAATTGCAGCATTAAAGTCTACAAGCTACTATGGGAAAACAACTTTGCTTTTTGTCCTTCCACAAGGGGCCTTCGGGGGTCTCCTCTGTTTATGGGACCCGACAACCATTGAAGGGAGAGTTCTTTCAGTCTCAGACAAAACCATCAACATCCTATTTACTAATAAAGTCACTCACCTTCAGTGGATCGCCACCAATGTTTATGGACCAAACAGTCCTCTTGATAGAAGACTGCTAAGGGATAACATTTCTGCAATGCATAATAACTTTGAAGACTTCCCATGGATGTTATGTGGCAATTTTAATTCTCCCCTCCATTTGTATGACAAACAAGGAGGAAATCCGATCACCAGCAGTTGCATAGAATATTTCAGTGACTTTGTCAACCACAATGAGCTAATGGACATGTCGTTCCAAGGATCCAACTACACATGGAGCAACAGACGATCGAGAATCCACCACATCCAAATCTAGCTAGATAGATTTCTCTTATCCAAAGAACTCATTCCTATTTTTGGCGATGCCAGGCTTCATAGCCACCCAAAAATTGGATCCGACCACAATCCCTTAATTTTGGATTGTACACGACCCCAACAAATCTTCAAAACCCCTTTCAGGTTTGAAAATATGTGGCTCACTCATCCAGATATAGGTCGGTGTATTTGCCAATGGTGGCAGCAGGATTTCTGTCCAAACCCTCTCACAAATTTGTTCCTCAAACTGAAAGTGGTCAAACTCAAGTTGAAATGCTGGAACAGGGATGTCTTCGACAACATCTTTAGTGAGAAAAAGCATCTGATGGATGAGCTGAAAAGGGTGGAAAATCTGATTCAAGGAGGAGATCTGAGGGCCAAAAATTTCCTTGAAGAAAAGAGACTCCTCTCAAATTTTCACAATGCCTTGGCTAAGGAAGAGACATATTGGAGGCAAAAATCCAAAAACCTCTGGCTCAAAGAAGGAGACACCAACACGAAGTATTTCCATGCATCCACCATGTGTCACAGAGGCTCTAATAAAATCACTGAGTTGACCAAGGCTGATGGATCCATTGTCTCTGACATCCAAGCAATCAGACAGGAAGATGTTTGCCACTTCCAGGAGATCTTAGGACCAAGCACTGGTTGCCATCCCCTCACCTCAAGTTCTCTGCTACAGGACATCCTAAAGTTGGTGTCTAACATTGATAATGGAAAATTGCTCGAAAGCTTCACTGAAGATGAGATCAAAGAAGCTCTATTCACAATGGAACCTGACAAGGCCCCCGAACTCGATGGCTTCCCACCTCGATTTTTTCAACACTTATGGGAAATCATGGGCCAAGATGTCGTTGCTACAGTTAAATTCTTCCAGAGAGCCAAAAATATGCCAACAGAGGCCAATTCCACTTTCATTGTTTTAATCCCTAAGTTCAACAATTGCACCTCCCTTTCTGATTTCAGGTCGATCAGCCTCTGCAGTGTCATTTACAAACTTATCACCAAAGTTATGGCAAATAGGTTGAAAGCCATCCTTCCCTTCATCATCGACCAGTGCTAAGGGAGCTCGTTCAAAGGTAGAATCATCTTGGATGGAGTGATCTTCATCCACGAACTGGCTCACTTGGCATCTAAAAATAAAAAACCCAGCATGTTCCTCAAGCTTGACATGAACAAGGCTTTTGATCGTGTTTCCTGGAAATTCCTGTTCGAAGTCCTGGAAAAGTTTGGGTTTCACAAAGAATGGATCAAGATGGTTCATGAATGTATCTCTACTGCTTTGGCCGCGACGATGCAAGATGTCGCAATATCGCGACATTTTTTCTCCTTTGGCCGCGACGATGCAATATGTCACGATATCACGACACTTTTTCTCTTTTGGCCGCGACGACGCAACATGTCGTGATATCGCGACACTTTTTATCCTTTGGCCGCGATGACGCAACATGTGATATCATGACACTTTTTCTCCTTTGGCCGCGACGATGCAACTTGTCGCGATATCGCGACACTTTTTTCTTTTGGCCGCGACGATGCAACATGTCGCGATATCGTGACACTTTTTCTCCTTTGGCCACGACGATGCAACATGTCGCGATATCGTGACACTTTTTCTCTTTTGGTCGTGATGATGTAACATGTCGCGATATCGAGACACTTTTTCCTCCTTTGGCTGTGATAATGCAACATGTCGTGATATCATGAAACTTTTTCCTCCTCTAGCCACGATGATGCAACATGTCGCGATATCGCGACACTTTTTCTCTTTTGTCTACGACGATGCAACATGTCACGATATCATGACACTTTTTCTCCTTTGGCCACGATGATGCAACATGTCATGATATCGCAACACTTTTTCTCCTTTGGCAGCGACGATGCAACATGTCGCGATATCACGACACTTTTTATCTTTGGCCTCGACGATGCAACATGTCACGATATCGCGACACTTTTTCTCCTTCGGCCGTGACGATGCAACATGTCGCGATATCACGACACTCTTTCTCTTTTGGCCATGACGATGCAACATGTTGCGATATCGCGACACTTCTCCTTTGGTCGCGACAATGCAACATGTCGCGATATCGTGACACCTTTTCCTCCTTTGGCCGCGACGATGCAACATGTCACGATATCGTGACACTTCTTCCTCCTTGCTTTCTCCCTTTGCTTTGGACCGTAAAAATGCAGCATGTCGCAATATCACGACATGCTGGTGTTTTGCTTTTTCTTTGATCTTTAGCATTTGGGCCTCTTCGATCTTTTTGGAAAACATGCAAAAAAGGTGGGTCCCCAATTTTGGGGTACATTGTGGAGTAGCAAAAACACTTCCAAATGGTGAATTTCTCTGTTTAAGTTTTGCTTCCCCTTTTCTGATTAGCCTCTGGTCATGTTTCCCTTTAGTTAGTTCTTCTAGTTGGTTCCTCTGGGTGCCTTTTCCTTAGGTGGCCCCTATTGTCTTCAGGCTGTCTCGTTCTACTGATGTCGTTCTTCCCCTTTGCCTCCCTCTTCGAAGGCCCGCGGAAGTCTTGTACAAGGTTCAGGGACCTTTCAACACCCTTTCAATCAATCAAAAAAAAAAAAAAAAAAAAAAAATATATATATATATATATATATATATATATATATATATATATATATATATATATATATATATATATACTTAAATGTTTCAAAACAACCACAAGCAAGACACTTAGGATTAGGAAGACCAACCCTCCTGAGCCTCTCTTCCATAGGAAGACCTTGATAAATAAGATATCAGAGAAAAATAATCTTAGGTTCAATATTAGAATGCCAAATACAGTTCAAATGAGCAATCCAAGTATATGAGGTAGAGTGAGTTTTTCATCTCTCATTAAGCACGTCAATACTAGAGGAAAAAGGACTAAGAAGTTGATAAAGCAAGGAAGAGTGGTTCTTGAAAGAAGTATCTACATTCCAATGCCAATACCTCCACCAAGCACTCAAGGGTTGAAATCCAAGTTTACGCATCATGACATCAGGAATAAGCTCTTGGATCTTATGAATAGAAGGAAGATCCTATTGGAAATTTTGAGGAACGTTATTTTCATTGATATCAAAAGCATTGTTGAGCAATGTTCATCATTTTTTAGGACATTAGGAGAGCTCAGAAAATGAAGATCTAAGGAGAAATCAAATTAAATAATAATATTTTATTATTATTTTTAGCTCCAAGATCAAGTTAAAGGAGATCAAGGAAAAAGTTGAAAAGACCCACATATTAATTTAAATTAAAATATTTTAATCCCTAACTAGAATTTTAATTTAAATATTGATAAGTGCTAAGATTAATTTAAATATTTATTTAATATTTAAAATTAACTTTACTACGGATCTAATTTAAATTAAGGTATTTTAATTATTGATTAAACTTTAATTTATTAATGTTGGGTGCTAAAGTTAAGTTAAATATTTATTTAATATTTAATTTTAACTTTCCAAATCAAATTCAAATTTAAAATTTGAAATGTGTCGATGTTGAAGGAAGCAAACCTTTAGGTACATATATGCCAAAATACTGTCATTCGAATTATCCATGCGACTTATGGTTGGCTCATGAAAAGAGAAGGGAATTTTGCATGTGAAAATCGAGCAAAGGAAAAATACAAGAGTTTGGCATCCTCCAAAAAATACACGAAGTGCTTGCAGCTTAGTTGGCAGCCAAGGGCTGCGTAAGATGCCGATGGGATAGTTGAGGCAGATTCGAAATCCGCACACATCGATTTTTAGAAAGAAGCTCTGCGTTTGTCTTTTGCATCGAACGTGGGAAGAAGGTAAAGGCACTGAAGTACCTTTTGGCTCTTGTGGAGCCACACAGCCCAAACAGTGGGCGCTAGCACTGCAAAAGCACTTGGGGAAGAACCAACAAGGGTTCAAATCCCACCAAGGTCCTTTTGAGTGCATTGAGGTATGTGATTTAATTTGGTTGTCTTGGCCTGCAAAAAGTTAAAGGGAAAATAATGTTTTTATTTTTCTAAAGTAATTTTAATTAAAGTACTTTGCATGTTATTTGGTGTGTAAGTTATTAGGGGAGTTAAAAGAAAGTGCAAAGCTTTAATTTTTGAGTTGGAATTTTAGAGGCTAAGGAGTTATAAGGAATGTTGAATTTTATATTTTGAAATTGAATAATGTTGAATATTATTTATTTCAAATTGGATATTATAAAGAATAATTAAGTTCTAACTTTTGTATTGAAGAAAAGTTTTGAAGAAGAGTTAGAATGATATTTTTGTCATCTAACCTTGGTGTTTGGCAAGGAAAGTGGTTATACTTGAGACAGGTTTTAAAGACTATTCTTCACCAAGAAAAATGTATGGGCACATTCTTCCATAGTTGAGTTGATTGATTGTTTTCTAGAAAACAAGTTTGGAGTGAAAAGGATTTAATTAGGTTTCTTTATTTGAGTTGTTGAGCTATATGTGAGATGGGTTTATAAGCATTGTTGTTGAAGTGGTTGATTGAGTGAAGAACTTGAACTAGGGTTTGCAAAGATCATGAGTATCATTGTTATGTGATATTGGTTGATAAGAATTGTTGGAAATATTTTGAGTGAGTGTTCATATGCTTGGACTAGGGTTTGTAAGTAAGGATTGTTTCATTAACTGATTGGTTGAGTAGAATTGGTTGAGCCTAGTCAAGTGGATGTGTGAAGTGATAGCTCAAGTTCTATAAAATAAATTATTCTATATTCTGAATTGATTTGAGAAAAAGGTTGAGAGTTGATGAGTGTGAAACATATTGAGTCTCTAAAAATTCTCTATATGTTTCTAAAAGAGTGAGTGAAAGTGTATGAGCAGATTTGAGGTAAGTCTTTGAGAAGACTTGTGGAAAGTTTTATGTGAGCTTTTGTGGAAGCTTACAATACAAATTGAGAGCATATTTGGATAAGTTCTAGTGAGGACTTATTGAGCAGATTTGGACAAGTTCTAGTGAGGACTTGTAGAGCAGATTTGGACAAGTTCTAGAGAGGACTTGTGGACAAATTAGTGTGAGCTTTTGTGGAAGCTTACAAGATAGAATTGAGACAAGTATTTGAGAAGACTTGTGAGCAGAGTTGATTGATCATTTGTTAAAACCTTGAGTTAAGGTTTGGGGCAGATCTAGTAGAGTTGATTTGAGATTGAGTCAAGCTTTAATTAAAGGCTTGAGGACAAATATTGAGGATAAATTTGTGCTAGATTGAAGGACTGTGTTTAGTACATATTTGAGGAAAGAGTTTGGTGCAAATTTGAGGATAGATTTGTGCTAGACCAGAGACAAATATTGAATATAGATTTGTGCTAGACTTAAGGACTATGTTTAGTGCAGATTTGAGATAGATCTTTGGAGGTGAAAAAGTTGAGGATAAATATCTCTAGCTAGAGCAAGGAGGACAGGTGTCTTCTGTGGATAGAGTTCCATTTGCTAATGGCAGTGGAGGCAGAGGTCTTCTAGAGGATCACCAAATAGAGTAGAGTTAGGAGATTGGCATCTCTTGTGGATAGAGATCCACGAAATTTTATTAGGGGATTGGTGTCTCCTTTGGATAGAGATCCATAAAAATTGTAATAGGGAAAGGATTCCCAAGAGATTGATTAAGAAAATTTTAATGAAATATTTTCTCTGTGGAGTAGCCCACATTAGCTGAACCACGTAAATTTTGGTGTCTCTATTGTGTGTGGTGATTTGTGCATTACTTTAATTACTGATGTTGATATTTATATCTATACATTGCATAATATTTATTGGGAAAGAAAAGTAAAAATTGGCCTTATACTATTCACCCCCCCTCCCAGTATAATCTTGTGTTCTTCAGATCCAAGTTTTGAAGATTAAATTTATGCTTGATGTTAGGACAACGAATCCAATCCTAAGAATGCACTAAATATTTAATAAAGAAAATGCATTTGCAAAATAACCTCAAAGCTTTAGCCCTTGGCATATCAACAAGAAAAATTATAGAGTTAGAAAAAATAGGAGACCACAAAATATTTTGAGTATTGAACGAAAGACCATTATGAAAAACATCACCAATCCATCTAAGATGAGGGTTCACTACCTCAAAATCCCACAATATACTTTTAACAAAAAAGGAACCCTGAATCTTAACCAGGGTAGAAGTAATGATAAGAGTGTAAAGACCAATATTAGCCCAAGATTTACACCCATAAGGTAACCCTGAAGAGATACAATGGTGAATTAAAATATTTTAGGCTTTAGGGCCTTCAATAGCTTTAACCACCCACTTAGCACACAAATAAATACTTTTTCTTTTCCTGTAGATGTCAATGCTACCCATACTACACTTATCAGTAGGCATGCAACAAATATGCCAAGCAACCTGATGAAAACCACATAAATTCTTCCCCTTGATCCAAATAAAATACCTAAGGATTCTGGCCAACTTATTATAAGAATTCTTAGAAGGGGCCCAATAGGAAGAATAGTAAATATGGGTGGTAGCAAGAATCTTAGTACAAACCTGAAATATACCAGCAAGAGAAAGGGGACGCAAGGCCCAATAGGAAACCTTATTTTCAATTCTGTCAATAACATATTGCAAAAGTTGGGAGGATGAGTAGTCAAAATCAAAGAGAATTTCTAAGAACTTAAAATGCTTATACCTCTTAAGCCTATTCCATGAAAAAATTCTAAGCCAAGTAGGTAGAGTAGAAGAAGAAAGGGAGAAACAAAGAGACTTAGACCATTGTATGTTGGAACTAGAGGCCTTATAGAAAGTGTCTAGACAAACCAAAGTATTCGAAATAGAAACCTCGTCGTCACTAATAATAAGAAAATAATCATCTACAAAATACCCATTAATAATTTGAGTGGACATATTAGGCAAAAGAATACCTTTAATCAACCCCTTAGATGCTTGACTAGCAAGAAGATAACCAAAAGCTTCAACCACAAGGATGTAAAACGAGGGGACCAAAGGATAACCTTGGCGAATAGAATGAAACAAACCAAAATCATTTGACTTGTGTCCATTAATAGTAAGATAGGCTAAAGCATCAAAAAATAACATATTTATGATCTTAATAAAAAAGGGTACAAAATCAAGAGCTTTGAGCATGGCAAGAATAAAATGCCACTCAATATGATCATAAGCTTTCTCAAAGTTGAGCTTAAGGAAAAGCTACTTTTGGATAAAGTCACGAGCCCATTCTAAAGCTTTATAGAAAAAAAAAAAGATTATCCAAGATATAACACCCTTTAATGAAACCTATCTACTATGGTATAATAATCATAGGAAGAATATTTCAAATATGAAGAGCTAAAACCTTTTCCAAGATCTTATAATAAATATTAAGCAAAGTATTAGGTCTCCAACTGGTGATAAGCTAAGGATTACCCATTTGGGAATGAACTTAATGTTTTCATGATTGACAATACTATCCAAAGAGTTATTGGCTAGTACTTGTAGACATTAAGTAGATTAGGCCTAGTAAACTTCTAAGTGGCTTTATAAAACTTGCAGGGAAATCCATCAAGACCAAAGTATTTATCATCCAACATAGTCATAAGAGCATTATGAAGCTCATCAAGCAAAAGAGAAGCCTCACAAAAATACCTATTATAAGTAGATAATTTAGTAGGAACAACATCAAGACATTGCTGGAATGCCATATTACATTCTAGAGAATCCTGTTGCACTTGAAATACAAGATTATAATGATACGCAAAGGTATATGCAATAACAAGAAGAGAAGTCAACCTATCATGAGAGACTTGAATAGCCTTGATTTGGATTCTGGCCTACCTAGAACGAAGAGATTTGAAAAAGGATTTGGACAAGTGATCACCCACCCTTAGCCAATGCAAACAAGCCCAAAGTTGAGTCCCCTTGGCTTCATATCATTCATGGAGCATAAGTTGGTGGTAAAAACCAACAACCCTACCTTGTGACTATCGATCGTACTAATCATTTTCTAGTAAAGATATATATTTTTTATACTCCATGACAGCCAGATGAGCATGTTTTTTGACATGCACCACTTATTTTCCAAAAATTTTCATGAAAGAGGTAGTACAAACCATAGTTCAGAAAATTGGAATCGGATAAGAATCGACATGAAAAATAATCAAGAAAAATAAAAAATCGACAAAAAAGTGGGAGCAAAATTGGCAAAAAATTGATACTTTTTCATTGGAAAACCAAATAAAATGCAATATTTCATTGAAAAAAGCTTTTATATGCATATCAAAAATTTTCGAGAAATAATTGATAAAAAATTGGCTAGCCTATGAATCAAGAAAAATCAAATCGAATCGAGATTTTTTGTAGATTTTGTCAACTATGGTATGGACAATCACCTCATTCCACAAATAAATCCAATTGATAGAATGAGGAGGCTGAGGTAATAAATTCCATATTCTTTTAATCATAGAAATTGTGCCAGAGTGTTGTAATAAATAAGTATTTAACTATAATTGATTACACAAAAAAATTAACTGGCCACCACTCCACTCAATTTGGAAGGAAATTGGTAAATGATATGATAGTAGGAATTGATCTCAGATCATCATAATTTTTTTTTATTTGTGGAAAACATCCCAAAAGGGATGCCACTTTCGGGTAAGACCCAAGGAGGCAGGGGTATCCATTCCGCCAAAAATGCCCAGGACTCGGACCTGGCCTACCACCTTTGACATACTCAAGGAGCAAACAAACACACAAAACCAATTTAAAAATAAGTAAATAACAACAAAAATAATAAAATAAAATAAAAAACATGCTCCTTGAGTGTGTCAAAAACAAAAGCACAACCAAACACGCACAATAAGATAAAAGAAACCACAACACAAACCACATAGAAAAACACAAGAACCACATAACAAAACACAAACAAGACAAAAAAAACAGAACACTACAAAGACATAACCCAAAAAAAACATGAAAAATAAACACAACCAAAACCTAAAAATAAATAAATAAATAAATAAAAATAAAAATAAAAAACAACCAACAACAGACAATAAACAAAAACAAAAAACATAGAAAACACTCACACATAAAAACACGAAATAACACAAACAAAGAGAAACCCAAGAACAAGAACGAAAAAACACAAGAACAATAACAAAAAAACACAAAACAACAAAAACACATGAACAACAAAAAACAACACAAAGAACACAAAAACAAAACAAAACAAAAGAACCCACCCACCTTAAAAAACTAAACAAAAAAAACAAAAAAGAAAAAAAAAAAAAATTGAACATAACAATGACCTATCTAGACCGGAAGACTATTAAGGCAAGAATCAACAGAGGAAACAAAATAAAGAATAGAATGAGCTAGGGAACTAAAAAAAACTGAATGAACCAAAGAGAAGCAAAAAAAAAAAAACAAGAAGAAACTAGGTACCTTCAGAACTGGAGCCATCCAAAGAAATGATAGAAAGAAGAGCTTCCCTAATTTGAGAAGCCCACCATATAGGAGGGTGGCCATAACAAGTAAGATCACCTTTGTCCAAAGCCCAATTAGCTAAAGCATCAACACTCTTGTTTTGATCTCTGACCACATGATTGTAATCAACTTTCAAAAATCCCATCCGGATTAATTGAATCTTCTCAATAATTCTTTTTATTCTCCAATCCACCTTATGATTCTTAGAAGGAGTCTTCAAGAGATTAATCATAAGTTGAGAGTTCGACTCAACTAACACCTTTTCCCATCCAACCTTAGTAGCCTCCTGAAGGCCTCTCGAGGATACCATACCCCTCAACAAGGTTATTGGAAAGAATACCCAAATTCTCAGCAAAAGTAAAAACCAGGGAGCCATCTGAAAGTCTACCAATTCCTCCCACACTGGCTTTTCCAGGGTTCCCTCTAGAGGCTCCATCGATATTGACTTTTCCAAAATCCTTAGGAGGAGGTTGCCAATTTCTAGTCCTATCCATCTTACTAATACTCACATTCCCTTTAAGTTGGTTGCCCTTAGAAGATTTAATCTTCAATATTTGCATCACTTGATCCCATATTTGGTGGGAGTTTTGGGGGTGATTAAGGAGTTGATGGACCGATTCAACTAAGTTGGCTATGGTATTTTGCCAAATATAGTGAATATCCTTCCTATCTTGATTAAAAATTTGGTTGTTCCTTTCATTCCAAATATTCCAAAGAAGAATGGTAGAACCCATCCAAACTACTCGCCTAATAAAATGATCAACACCCTCTTGATTAGGCCAATCCCTCCAAAGTTGTTCAAAAGTAAAAAAATTGGACCACTGTAAGCCAAGTAAAGTGGCCATTCTCCTCCATAGCTCGGAGGCTAAAGTACACTCAATAAAAATATGGTTGAGATTTTCTACATTCTCTTCACACATTTCACATCTAAAAGGGCCATGAAAACCACGCTTCATAAGTTGCTCACCAGTAAGCACCCTACGATGCAATAAAAGCCAATTAAAGAACCTCACCTTAGGCCAGAGCTTTTGAGCCCACAATCAAGAAAATATGTCAGAAGAATGGTTGGGATTATTATGGCATAAGGTCAAATAACCTTGAGCAACTGAATACTCACCCTTAGTAGTGTTGTTCCATCCAAAACAATCTTTTTCATGGGACCAAGAGAGGGATCTCATATGAAGGATGCCTTGGATATCTTGTCTTTGCCTTTCTGGGATTTGAATAGGCCAGTCCTCAATAGGGATCCAATATCTACCAACCTTTGAATTACCAAGTATGGTACCGACAGTAATTAGCCACCTTTATCCAATTAGCTCGGTGAAGCTCCTCCATCCAAGGCCTCCAATCGGGAAACCGAGTTATCAAAGGCTTGTGACCATCCCAAGAATCTGTCCAAAAATTTGCCTGTTGACCATTATGAATGATCCAAAATAATTTTTTCTTTATCAAATCCTCACCAGTCTTAAGAACTGCTAAAATGGGAGAACCTTTGGTAGGAAGTTGATAGCGAACAAGGTCTTCAGGACTTTTGTTCTCAAGCATATTTAGCACGAAGATTATTGGCCCAAAGAGCATTGGGGTTATGCAACATCCTCCAATATAATTTAGCAGCTAAAGCTTTGTTGTTATTAATAGAAGACCGGAATCCTAACCCCCCTTCACTCTTAGGAAGACATAAAGTATCCCATTTCACCAAGGCCCATTTTCTTTTCTCCTTAGTACCACTCCAAAGGAAACGATGACTGATTTGATCCAATTCTCGAAGAACAACCTTTGGGATATTCAAAACGGAAGAAACATAAATAGGAATAGCTTGAAGGACTGATTTTACCAAGGTGATTCTACCCCTAGAAGAAAGCCACTTGTTGGTCCACTTTCCAATTTTCTTCTTGACTTTGTCCAACAACCAATTCCAATATTTATTTTTTTGCCTTTGAATATTTATGGGAATACCTAAATAAGTGATTGGAAGAGAGGTCTTCTTATATCTTAATTTATCCAAGACCATGGATTCCTCGTCTAGTAGAGCAGAGTGAAAGAAAATAACTTTAGATTTGTCTTCATTGATCAACTGCCCAGTAGCCTTAGAAAAACAACTAATGATTTGCTTAATATTAGAAGCTTCCTTAACCGTAGCTTTACCTAAAAGAGTAGAGTCATCCACAAATTGAAGATGAGAGATAGGTCTAGCTCCATGAGCAATGGTAACTCCCTCAAGGGTTTTGTTTTCCCTCTTTTTGGTGATAGTCCTACCCAAGCATTCAAGCAAGAATGATGAATAAATAAGGGGATAGCGGGTCACCTTGCCTAATACCTCTGGAAGTAGGGAATGACTGAGAAGGCCTGCCATTGATAAGAACTAAGTAGGAAATTGAAGAGATACATCCCATAATCCAATCCATCCAATCCTTAGAGAAACCAAATTGCCTCAAAACTTTGATAAGGAAGTGCCAATCCACTCGTCATAAGCTTTGGATAAGTCTAACCGAATGAACATGGAAGGAGAATTTTGCATATCCATGGAATGGATGGCTTCCCGAGCAAGAACTATCTCATCTACTATTTGACGTCCTTCCACATAACCCCCTTGCTCTGGGGAAATAATCTTATGCAAAAGAGGCTTCAACCTTTCTACCATGATTTTAGTAATGATTTTGAGAAGAACATTACATAAAGCAATAGGTCTAAAAGCTGAGATATGATCAACCTCTTGAGCTTTTGGAACAAGAGTAATATAAGTTTTATTGATAACCTTCAAAATTTCTTTGGCTTTCCTGGCTTCTTCCACCACCTCTAATAAATCAACATGAAGGATATCCCAAAACTCTTGGTAGAACTCAATGGGAAAACCATCAGGACCTCGGGTTTTCCCTTTTTGCATTTTAAAAACTACTTGTTGAAGCTCATTGATAGTAACAGGAGCAGTCAAAATAGAGTTCTCCTCAGAAGTGATAAGAGAAGGGATTGCTTGAAGAACATTTTGTTGTGAAGTCGAGTCAAGAGGAGTAGCAACAAAAATATTGGAAAAGTAATCAACAACAATAGAGTTCATGCCATCCCAAGTATAAACAACATCTCCAGAATCTGATTTTAAGGAAGAAATAAAGTTGTGAGATCTTCGAGCTAGAAGAGATTTGTGGAAGAAATTTGTGTTTCGATCTCCTTCTTTGAGCCATTGAATTCTAGATTTTTGCTTCCATAAGATTTCTTCTCTTTTTCCCATTCCTCTAACCGAGTTGTGAGTTTAATTTCATCTGCACTTCTCTTCTCTGTGAGGCCATCTAAACGGATTTTCTTATTCAAATTTTCAAGATGAGCAATAACTTCATGTTTTTTTTATGAACATCCCCAAACTCTTTCCAGTTCCAAGTCTTGATTTTGGATTTAATGTATTGCAGTATTTTGGCAAAATAGAACATCTTAGTCCCATGCCTAGGTTTACCTTCCTTCCACCATTGTTGCACACGAGGTCTGAAGGAAATGTCTCTAAGCCACATTAATTGAAAATGAAAAGGAGAGAAACTCACATTGGTTTTCCACATTTCCACCATGATCGGCCAATGATCCGAACCAACATTATTAAGAGTCTTCACTTTAGGAATGTGACCATGGATTAAGAAATTTTTAGAGAGCAAAAACCTATCCAATCTCTCCATTATACAAGCTAAGCCTTGCCTTCTGTTAGACCAAGTCATAAGGCCATTATCTCGGTTGGATATCCACAAGATGGAGGTTTGCAATATATTCGCTCATGAGGTCAGTGCTTTTGTCCAAATTTCTATTTCCCCCCTTTTCTCATCCAGAGAGAGGATGGTATTGAAATCTCCTCCGATCAAGATCCAAGCTTTAGGAAAATGAGAGATAATATGAGTAATATCCTTCCACTGCCTTCTTTTTTCCTCCAAAGAAGTCGGAGCATAAACAATAATGTAGATCATAATCTGGTTGGAATGTCTACTTTGAATAGCTATAGCAAACAAACCCAAACCGCCAACCATATGGTGAATAACTACCTCTTTTGGGTCCCAAAGACAAGCAATGCCACCCGAAGTCCCTTGGGAACCGAGGGAAACCACTTTTCCAGCTGGCCAAATTTTACTGGCAATTGAGTCCATATCCTCCATTGACATCTTTGTTTCTTGAAGGAAAACAAGATGTGGATGATTTATCTGAATCATTCTTCTAATTTCATTTTGTTTTGAAAGACTCCCTTTGAGTCCTCTAATATTCCAAGTGATGATCTTCATTAATACCAGGGCTAAAAAAGTTGGGAAGGGCATTAATCTTACCTTCCTCTACAAGCTTTTCACCTTCTTTTACCATATGATATTGATTGGTCTTGCGACCCGCTTTTTGATTAGAATCCATCTTCAATTTTTTTTCCCTATTTCTTGACTTATTCCAATTGAATCTGAGATGGCTTCTAACCTTGAAGAATGCTCGTACACAACCAAAATTTTACTAGATGGTTCAATGGAGTCTATATTGGGACCTGCATTATTTGAAGTTTTGACATTTGAAAGATTGTTTTTCTTGTGTAAATTTTCTCCTTTTTTTTTTCGTTGAAAACCTTTGATTTGTTGGTTTGTCTCTGAGTTCTTCCCTTCATATTTAAATTGTGTTTCTAAGATTTCAGTTTCCATTATTTCCTCTTCCTCACTTGGGACATCATTTGTGGAAAGGATTTCAAACATATTAGCAGATGACTTTGATTGATCCTTCATAACTGGTTTTTTCTCGAGTGTTCTTCTTCTTAGGTATTTGGAAACCTCGCTGAGTTTATATCTTCTTTCTTTTGATCAAGAATTTTATTTGGGCAAGCACTCGCCAAATGACCATATTCATGGCAAATTCTACAATGAAAAGGAATGTTCTCATAGTCCACTACTTGCTCCCAAGTGTCTTCCCCAAATTGTAATGTGATATTTTTAGGTAGGGGTTTGTCAAAATCCATTAAAACACAAATTCGAGCATAAATAATATGTTCAAAATTTTGAGTACAATCAGCAGATCATCATAAAAGTTCCTAAAGAGTTTCCAATTGAAGAAAAAATAGTAGGATTCCAAAATTCAATAGGGAGGCCAAAGAGTCTAACCCACACGGGAGCTATAGAAGGCATCTCTTCTTCGGCTTTAAATTTAGTATGCCAGGGCTTCATGAAAAGCCCTGCCCTTCCAAAAACCAAGGACCCCCTTGAAAAGTTTTCTCTCTATCTTCATTATTAGCAAATAAAACAAGAAAATAACCATTTGGATAAATAGAGATTTGTAACTCACCTTTAGTTTTCCAGCTTTTTGCAGCCCAGACTTTGAAAGCAGATAGACTCGAACGAAAACCCACGTGAACCGACAAATTAGTCCTCTTTTTTCCAAATCTTCAATGCCAGTCCGAATGTTACCCATATCAAGCTTAACAATAGGAGTTCCATCAGCTGCTTTAAGACATCCTGACTCCATTTTCCTGGGATCAATCTTAGGCATTCTTAGAGGTTTATGGGAAGCCCTAAGATTGATATTAGCATTGGGCTGAGGCTGTCCACCATGAAGGGCATCCCTAAAATTCATTTTTGGGACCGAGTCTTCGAAATTCTTACCCTTGACAGGGGTTTTCATAGTAGAATTATTTTGTGGGTGCACCTTAGCACCGGATTCACTTGAGATATGAGCCATTTTTTGATCAACTGCTTGAAACTTGTTTCGTGATCTCTTTAATCCTTGCCCTAGACGCCGTGGAAAGGTATGGTTTTCACTTTTCTTTTGTGCAACAAATTGGAAGCCGTTGTCACTCAAGTTCATAGTATGATCTATTGAAAGATAAATTTCTAACCCATATTGGATCCCCTGCAACATTTCTTGCTAAAATATTGAGCATAAACCACAAAAATATTGGCCTCTAGGGCCCGAAGGCCCTAAAAACCAACCTCTGGAGCCGCTTGCACTCAACCCAGATGAAACCCTCGCATAGCCGCTTGCCAAATATCTCGTTCACACATAGGGATGCGCTAGGATCTGTGTTGCTCCAAATGATATGAAAATTGGTGGAGACGTTCTAGGGTTTTTCAGGCATCTACCCTCAAAATTTTAGCTCAATCCGAGTCCGGATGAGTGAGATATGGCCGAAACGAGTTCGGTAGTTTGGGCAGTCCTGCGAAAAATGTCTAATCTACACCATGATGGTTTAATGATCATAAGTAAACTCCACAATCCAACTCTTTTGCCTTAAACTGCTCAGTCATAATTTCTTCAATTTGCTTTGCCTCTTCAATTTTAACTTTAAATTCGATAAGATCCATCATCATAATATTATTATTGGTGGTAGAGAAGGAAAAAATTTGTTGTTCTAACATCATAATTCGGTCAAGGTGCTTATAGAATATATCATTACTACCATAAAAACTGGACCATGTGAACCAAGGCAGAGGTATGCATTTGCATTGAAAAAAAGGGGATAAAAAATATCCCATCTATGCTTAAGAAAAAACCAGGCCTCATCACCGACACACCAGTGCATCGAAAGGTAACCAATTTTATCTTCAACATGCTCAATCATATTAAAGTTACCATGAATAAGCCAATACACCATCGACAAGTGATCAACTAGGTACCACCAAAGGCCAGAATGACTGGACCCATCATGAGGTGCATAAATGTTGGTAATGCTCAAGGTGTTCTCATTAATATCAATAGAATCTAAATCACATGATGAAAGGGATCCTTGCCAAACCCTAATAGACAATCCTCAAATTTGGAGGATATTTTGAGATAGAAGCACCACCCTAACCATCTTCATGGTGAGTAGTGAAGTGCACAAATGATCCTGCAATACAATTGAGAGAAACATCTAACAAAAAACCAAAGATTTTTACTTCTTGTAAGCAAATAATATCAACATGGCCAATACTTTGTAGAGCTATTAACAGTAAATTTTTTTGAGGACTTTGTAATTCCTTAAACATTCCATGAAAGGAAATTCATGGAGGAAGAATATCCGCAGAGCCATCTCCCAAAGGACTACCCACATTGTCAGTTAGCACCGATAAACTATTAAATAGAGAGGTCTAAGAAGGGTGACATAAATCACCAACAATTGAAGGACAACACTTAGTCTCTTGATATCCCCTCAATGATAGTGATCCATATGGAGATGGATTACACAAATTCCTAGAGGGTGTATGTACTTTTTATGATTTCCCTTCCTCTAAGCTATATTTACACTCTAGATGTTTCTCAGCAAGATGAGCCTGAGGAGCTAAGATAGGATGCATGAGAATAACAATAAGTTGATATGGCATTTGTATAACCCTATCTTCGCTATAAAGCATTGATTTAAGGTCGGTTTCCCCCCTATTATTAGAGACCATGATCTAATCACCCTAAAAAAAGGGTTTGATAGGCACAAGAACAACAATAGGATAAAGGGCAACCATCAAAGGTTTATGAGCAACCAATAGATAGTCCTTGATATGGTGCAAAGTAGATTGACATCGAAAACAAGTATTAGGTAAATTAAAGTAATTTTTTTTTTGCATAAAACACTATGTATCAACCTGAATGTCCACAAATTGTTTGATATCCTATGTGAGGTCAACCTCAACACAGATTCTCTTACTGGGCCATGCCAAGAAAAAACATTCTTTTTCCTTACAGATCAACCGACCAATGGGTTTGACAATATCAGCAATAAACTCCCATAAGGCTAATGAAAGACCAATGAGTTCAAGCCAAAATAGGACTTTCAAGGAAACTTGTTTTGAAACTCAAAAATAAGGAGTCCAAGGAGAAAGGACCATCGAAGTATTATGAACAAACTGACAACTAAACTTAGTAACCATAATTTGCACTTGTGAGGGTTCTTTAAAGGAAAGCAAAAAACAACTTTGATAAGATTGTAGATACCCACAACCACAACGCCATGAAATTCCAAATTATTTTCAAGCTAGTTCTGAAGATATTCTTGTGGTTTGATTCGACCAACAAATAAACAATTAAATAGTGATTCTCATACTATTTTACAACTAGATAAATAACGTCAAGAGAGTACAATTTTTGGAGAAGACTCATTACCTCATCCACTACTTTCGAAACAAAATTTTGAGCTTGCTTTGACACCATGAAGATAACTATCTGTAACAACCATTACATCTATGGATGGTGAGGCCATAAAAAAGGAGATCAACTGCTTAACTAGTGATAGTAACAATATTCAATACCAAAGTATCCAAATTTATGAATAGACCCAAACCCTAGATTTTTCCTTTATTCTTAGCTACAAAAACGATGTTGGAGATCCAATAAAAATAATCAATCTTTGATAAAATCGATGTCAAGGTGTTTTTGGAGCTCCTATTTAACTAATAGGGTGACCTTAGGATGCATCTTCCTAAGTTTCTTCTTAACATGCTTAAAATTAGGCTTAACTGCGAAATGATGCATAACAAGGGAGGGATCAAGTCCTGGCATATCGACATATGACTGAGCAAAAATATCTTAAAATTATTTTAACAATTTGGTCAATTGCTCTTGCTCATCCATGGACAAGGCTTTACCTAGCTTAAGGATTCTAGGGCTTTTCTCAAAGCCTATATTAACATCTATGGTCTCCTTAATGAGGATGTTATGGGATTCATCATCATAGTGAGGAGGAGTGAGAATCACTCCTAGTTGCTCAAGGTCTTCAAAATACATAGGAGCAAGGTCCTCTTGAGAAATAGAAGACTCGACATGCATGACACAAGGGACTGACCCATCAAATAAGAAGCTATTTTGGATAACTTCTTCATGGTTCATATCACAAAGAGTATTACCTTTAGCACACTCCCTTGGGGTTGCTACTAAATTAGGGTGAACCAAAGTTATCACATTACAAAGAAAAATGTTAGAGGGAGAAGGTAGTCCCTCATCCTCATTACTCCACTCTAAGCCATGATGATCCATAAATTTAGCATAAATAATAACTTGATCATCATCAATGGGTAAGGGTTGATTTTTTTTTGGGATGTAGCCTATGCCACATCTACTAGGCCAAAGCTCAACTTCCAAAGGCTCTTGAATACCTTTATGTTGTGGCCCCAAACCCTCACCAACATATCCCATACTAGATAAGATCTACTTAGAAAGTGGGTAATAATTGGATTGATAACAATGGGTAAAGGATCGCTCTATAAGAAAAGGGTTCCTACCATGGATATTTTCTTTGAGAGAGGTACCCATGTAGATAATGGTACACATGCCAATGTATACTATTTCACCCTTTTTATGGGGTAAGCCCATAGTTCAAGATGAAAGTGGTAGCTTAGCGAGGTCAAATAAAGGATCTTAGATTAAATGACTAACTTGACTTGTGATGAGATTATGGTTGGTGGTTCCTTATTTATTTTAAAATTTTCAAACTCCTTTATGATTTGATAATATGGAGAAGAACGATAAGAAGAAAGAGAAGAAACAAAAGAATTTTTGTGAAGAGAAACATATGGACATAAATTGATATTAAATTGATCTTGCTCAACCATAAAACAATATTAGAATGGATGAAGTTCACCCATAATGGTGATAACTTGATCTTTAAATTCATATTTCAAACATTGATGAAGAGTAGAAAAGACAATCCTCATTGCATGAATCCAAGAGCATCCAATAATAATATTAAGAGATGTGGGGCAAGATACCACATAAAATAAAGTATCTAAAATCTTGGGTCCTACCCTAAGGGGAAGGTATAAAATATAGCAAGCCTCTTGAGACTCATTGCTGAAAGTTTTTATAATAAAATTAGATTTGGTTAGATCTTTCTTCTTTAACCCAAAATTAAAAAAAAAATTATCTATGCATATATTGAGGGAGGAACCATTGTCTACCAAGAGACTCTTGATAAAATTCCCCCCAAAATATCTAGTGATGTAAAGGGGAAAATCCCCTTCAAAATTTGATGAAGGGAGCTCATCATCATAAAATGATATGTGATTTATCCCAAAAGAACCCACAATATTGGTTAGGTTATTAGGGAGAATGTCTTGTGGGATAGATTGTTGACTTAGAAGCTTCATCAACACTTTCCTATGAATAGGAGAAGTTTTTAAAAGCTCTAAGATGGATATCTTGGTTGGTGTGTTACTTAACTATTGTTGACTATCGAAGGAGACTTTTGGTTGTGGCTTCAATGCTAAGGTTGGTTTTTCTACACTTGCGCTTTGTTTTTGGGTACTTTTGAGAACTAAAGGTGGTCTAGAGGGTTTGTTGGATGCATAACTTATCTCTTACTAAGATTGTTGAGTCAATTGAGCTTGAGCTTTTTGCCTTGTTGTAATTGCTATCATACAAACCATGTTGTTGTAGGGTGGTGGCACATTATGATATGACACTTGATTGGCTATCTATTGCCCATGATTAGGTAGGGTATTTTGGAAAATACCCATATCTTGATTAGTTGTGGGTGCTTGTTGATTAGGAGGTTGATTGGTTGTTGGAATATTGTGGTTAGGAGAATATTGAGAGTCCTCTATAACAAGGTGATCCTCATCCATTAAATATTGAACCACATATTTCAACCTTTTACATGATCCTATCATGTGCCCTTCTGCCCTATGATACTCATAATGCTAATTAAGCTTATATAAAACTACCATGGTATTAGGTTACCTTATGGGAGGTAGATCGATCATCTCAACTTCCAAAAGCTGCTTGAGGACCAACAAAACATGTTGGTTGAGTCTTGTGAAGTTTCTTGGTGAGGGTTTTTGAGGTTTGCTAAGTTCTAAAATTTGCAAGGTACTAACAACATTAACATTTTTGGTTGGTCTACTATTTGTTTCCCATCACCAACTACATGCTTGTTCTTATACTGAGTTTTTATGGTCCTATCTTCTTCTTTTATTTTTTTAAGTTGATCTCTTTGAATAAGAGCCTTCTCTACTCTTCCAGCCAAATCTATTTCTTGTTCAAAAGAGGTAATGCTTGATGTTTCCAATTCATATAATATCCACTCTTCTAAATTTTGAATAAATATCTCTAGCATGTCTCAAGGAGGTAAGGTGTATCCTAATAGTCCAACTAAACTTATCCATCAAGATAAGGATTTTTATAAGCTTTTATCTTTACCTTACTTTAAGAGATACAAATCTTGCATGGTTACACCTTTCTCCACATAAGCTCCAAATTGTTGAACAAATAACTCAACTATTTATTCAAAGTTTCTCAAAGAATGATGGCGTAATTGATAATACCATTCTAATTCCAAATCACCAAGGCTCTTAGGGAACATCTTTAGCAACAACATATCATCATATATAATATCATGACATGTTGTTCTAAACATCCTTAAATGTTCTATTGGGTCCTCTATTCCCTTATAAATAGGTAAAATTGACATTAGAAAATGCTTAGGGTAGGGCCTAATGACTAATATAGGGTCTAAGGGCTAATTGCACATTTCATTATAATTGTAAGTGATACTTAGATCTTGAAATGTATCCACTTTTAATACCAATTACTTCACTCTGGTTGTCAAACTTTGCATGTTAGGATTATTTTTTGGCAATACCCCTAGATTCCCTAGGGGTGGGTTATAGGTGGGATGTTGAAAGGGACCTTAGATGATGTTGGAGGTATTGAAACAATTATGATATGGGTTATGATAAGGGATGTTATGTTTGGTATCTTGCTATGAGAAAAAAATCATATTTGGTGGAACAAAAGAAATGTTATAATCAGGAGAACTATTATGATATGGAAATTGAACACTATTTTGAGGTATGCTACTAATTGGAGGGGATTGTGAAATTTTCCCAACATTGTAGTTGTTATAGTAGCATACATAAGTTTATGAAATGGATTAGCATCATGATAAGATTCAAACAAAGGATTGATGTGAATATTTTGAGAAGATTTTATTTTATGATGAGACATCCTAGCTTCTTTGAAGTGGGTTTCTTCATTAAGAGCCTTATTCAAGGCTTTTCCATGTAGCTTAATGAAATTCTAGATATTTTCAAATGATTCGAAGGTGATATTACCATTAAGACCTTCAATAGGTCCAAATTCATAATTATTTTTTGGGTCCTCTTCTTCCTCTAGATCAGGATTCTCCTTGTCAATATAATCATCCTCTTGATGATTCTCATAAAATTCTGAAAGGTTTTGCTTACTCCTAAGGTTTGGAACCATTAGGAATAATATAAAGGATAAGGGAGAAAAGGAGATCTGAAACAAACGAAACACACACAAAAGAAAATATTCTTTAAATTTTTTTATATTTTAACTCTATGCAAATAGATTTTAATGGTCTTGCTTAATGAAAATAAAAGAACAAAAGGGACCAAAGGAAGAGTCTTCCTAATTTGGCCACTAAGGACGTGCTTCACATCAGGTTCAACAAAGATGTAGAGGGAGGAAAACTACCCACCACATATGATATTTGGTTGGATCTGTTGGGATCCAAGGTGACCATGAGGCTGTTGTGTTTCATATACACTTGGGGGCTTGGGGGATCAAAGGGTTTACCAAGAATAATTGAAGGACTCACTCCAAGTCTGGGATGGAAGGTTTGATGTGTTTTTTGAGTAAGCACCCAACTTTGGTCGTTGATTAAGATCTAAACTAGAAATAATTAAAGAATAATAATGCAATGTGAACAACAATGCAATAAAATAAGGAGCTATTCCTAGAAATGAATCTTTATTTAAATGAGGACTAAACCTAAATTTGCAAGGAAATGAATCTTTTATTTTTAGGTAAGGATTCAAACTAGACTAGATGTAAACTATATGATTCCTTCTTTTGATGCCTAAATTTAAATATAATGTTTTAAACTATCAAGTTTATGTTATTTATTTCAACTACAAAAAACAAAATGATAAAAAATACTCAACAACCAACCTAAAAGAGTTAATAGAGCAATTATTTGACTCGATGGCTGATCCTAGGCAAATTCACACCCCATAACCAAATTCGTGGCTTGTAACCAAATGCATGCCCTATAACCAAATTTTTACCCTTAACCAAATTCATGCCCTATAATGTCCAACAACTTCAAAACCTACAAAATAACTTTAAAACCCTTGAAAAGATGGACCAGTGTTTGGGGGCCTTCTTAGGCTACTATGTGACTAAGCTTGGAGGTATAAAAATCAAGCCTCCTTGGTCCTTTTAGATGACCATTTAAAAATAAAAATAATTGTTGACCTTTGGGAATAAGCAAGACAAGTTATAACAACATGAAATAGTAAAAACAGAGTGCAAACAGAATGGATGCAATAGAAAACAAGTATGCAAATGAGAACCTAGGGTTTTGGGAGCATAAATTTACCCTTAAGCTATTGTGACTGAATTTGCACCTTGTAAATTAGGGGTTACGAATTTGAAAAATCCAAAAAGATGGTAAAATAAACTATGAATTCGTAAAATAGGGATTACAAATTTTTAACTTTTCACTCAAAAAAATACGAGACACAAATTTGTACGAGAGCGCTTAAAAATAATTTTAGGAATGCAAGATGCAGTTTAAGACTAAAAATTGATGATCTAAAAGCTAAAAAATGCAAAGAGAAAACATGATAAGCTTGTAGAGGAAGCAAGGGTAAAGGTGGAAGGCGGGGAAGGGGTGGAAGTCAAGGTAAAGGTGGTAAGGGTACGAGGTTTAGGTATGAAAAAAAAAAAATCTTGGCTAAGAGCCGACACCATTGAGATAAACCCAAAATTTGGGCTTAAAAAGCCTAAATTTATTGAATATGTACCCCATAAGATATAGGATATGAATATGGTATCGAGCAAGAAAAAAATAAAGCAAGAGGGTAAAGAGAGACTCAAACTTGTACTTGGCAACTTTGAGCACTTTCTTAGGGATCCTAACAAAAAACGACTGATTTTGATAAGTCAATTTTCCATGTCTACACATTTATCAATTGCAATGTTGATCCCTATAAAAAGTGCCTTAGCTTTTGCATAGTTGTTAGTTACCAAAAGTGCCTTGGCTTTTGAGTTTTATATGGTTCTAAATAAATGAGAACTTTTTTTTTTTTTTCAAAACAACATCGCTTTTACCATCTTTGCCTAAATTTCCTTTAGATGCACCATCCAAATTAAATTTGATAAGTCCAATTTCAACATATTTCTAACTCACCATAGATTGAAGCAAATTCTTTGTATAAACTCCATTGTTGTAGATGACACTTTTATGTATATTCAAATCTTGTAATGAAGAGGCTATAAATTCCAAATATTATTTCAAAGTTAAGCATGAAATTAAGATTTATTATACAATTTTTTTATTATTCCTTTAAAGCTATAAATTTTAATAATAATAAAACCCACCCTCTAATGGATATATAATGTCTAATGGATATAAAATGTCTTAGCTTTGAAAAAGTTTATCCAACATTTTATGGATTCCTTTAATATTAATAGACTTACCTAATATATTCTTAATATTTTTTTAAAATGTTTTCAAATAGCTCAAACAAAGTTACAATGAAAAAGTAAATATTCTAATATTTTTAGATTTTTCTGGCCTAACACATACTATCCTCTTCTTTATAAACTCTTTTCTATAATAATTTTATTTTAAACTTCCAACCAAAATAAAAATAATTTTTTTTATTAAACAAAATTATATTTCAATAATGATCGGCATACGGACCATGTAACAAGTAACTAACCTCTATTTATAACAATATTCTCTTTCTGGAGTCGTGTTTCTTAGAAAGAGCCCTAAGAAACCTTCAATAGATAAAGACAATAATATTATAATTATAATAATCGAATGTTCTCTTCCTCCTGTCGTTTTTCCAATAGAGGGCGTTCAGAATCCTTGAGCTTGACATCACTGCATATACACAAACTATAGCGGTGGAGCTTGTTAAAAAACAAAGTGTGGTTGATTCAAATGCTAATTAAATATCGTTTCCAAATCAGTCCATTTTGCAATCGGTCATGATATATGTCTGCAAATGGTAATTTGTAATTAGTATACAGATAATATATTTAAATGAATATAATATATGTTTTTAAATGGTAATTAAAATACTCTTTCTAAACAATCTATCTTTATCTTTTATTTTACTTTGTCATCGATGTATTATATTAAATGAATATGATATATGTTTACAAATGACAATTAAAATACTCTTTTAGAACAATTCATCTTTATCTTTTATTTATGTAAATTGGTGGTCAACTTTCAAACAAAGGATCTTCATCTCTTAATCCGATTTAATAATAAACCAAAGAGGACAAGTTCGGCACCTTCATCGCTTAATCCGATTTTAAAAATAAACCACAGAGGACAAAGCCGGCAGCTAACGATGCGTTTACGGTGGACCTGGTCGTCAGCGTCTGCGTTCAATTATTAAAGGAGAACTATCATCGAGTTTCTTATAAATATTGGACTTCTTGCAATGTATACTCACGTTCAGTCCAAATTGAATTGCAGTAACTATAATTCCATTCTCACTACTCTTCGGCCAAAGCCGTAACAACTCAAAGATGGCTGTTGAAATTGCGGTTGCTGTTATTGCAAAGCTTGGGCCAAAGCTTGGGCTGTTGGCCTTCGACCAGACATCCCTCGTCGTGAACTTCACAGACGACTTTCAATGGTTGAGGAACAAGCTCACCAAGATTTCAGGTGATCTCAAATATGCAGACAGCCACACTATACAAAACAAGCGCGCCAAAATATGGATCCAGCAAGTGCGAGATGTCGTGTGGGATGCAGAGGACATTATTGAAGAATGTGCTGTGGCACCTCTCTACGGTAATAGCTCTCAATCATATTGTCTCTGTAGTTATTGGCGGGTAATCTTCCAATTAAGATTCCGCTCTAACATGGGGCGAAGAATAAAAGAGGTCAGATACAGAATAACATCTATTATTGAAGATGCAAGGGACATAGAGATCGTCCATAAGGTGATTCATCTAGACGAGCAACCCTCAACCAGTCGATCGAAAACTCTACAACAAGTGCAGAAGCCATTAAGTCGTCTAGATAGCAAGTCACCACATGTTGCTGTAGAGGATAAGGTTAATCATATCCTCGAGTTGTTGTCCAATCCTGAGTTTCCAGTTATAGCCATTGTCGGCATGGGAGGGGTGGACAAAACATTTCTGCTCCAACATGTCTACAGTTCTGCAACACAAAGGTTTGCAAAAACCATTTGGCTCTCTATTTCACAAAATTATTCTATTGCACGGTTGCAAAGAGATGTAGCCTCTCAAATAAGAGAGTGGCACGCAGATCTACCTGCCAACGTCCATATAGAAGAGGTTGTCAATGGTTGTGTAAGTGAAGAGCTTGCAGCGGATAAAATTTCTCGTTGTTTAGAGAATGCAGAGGCTCTGATCGTGCTCGATGATGTCTGGAGGGTAAATAGGGAAGAGGTCTTGATAGAAAGACTAGGTCTCTCACGTAGCAGATGCAAAATTCTGGTTAGCACAAGAAGCAAGCAGGTCGCGGAAATGATGGGTGCCTACAGTTACGAGATGAAAACTTTGTTGGAGGAAGACAGTTGGAAGCTGTTTTGTTCCATTGCCTTTGCAAACCTCCCAAATAAAAAACCACCTAAAGATCTTGAATCTTTAGCTCGTGAAGTTGAAAGAAAGTGCGGAAATCTGCCGTTGGCAATCAAGACAGTGGCAGCATCTATGGCGAAGAAAACCCTCACAATAGAATGGGAGTCAAAGTTAAGTCAGCTGAAAAAGTTAAGAATCCTCCAAGACTCCACGGACCCCATAATGTCCTTTCTCCGTTTGAGCTATGATTCATTGCCAGCTCACCTTAAGCCATGCTTTCTATATCTCACCTTCTTTGGAGAAGACGAGAAGATAGATGCTGAACATCTTGTAAGTTGCTGGATAGCTTCGGCTTCGTTCCCGAAGAAGGAGGCCAATGGGACCTTGCATTCAACTATTTATATGAACTTAACACTCTATGTTTGGTTGAAGTAGAAGAAGATAAATACCTAAACAAATCTTGCAAAGTTCATGATTTGTTGCTTGATTTAGCGATTTCTATATGTAAAGAAAATAATTGTGCAGTTGCTGTCCAAGAGGCCTGTCCAAGAAAGCCCTCCGCAAACGGAAGCAGCAGTGAGTGCCGTCGGATTTTGTTGGCCAAGAAAGGTATAGATAATAATGCTATTGCTAACCTTCATTGCCCGCGATATCTTCGCACTCTGTCCTTGTCCAAGAATGATATTGAAAGCATTCCAGCAAAGAAATTCAGCAGTGTGAGAGCACTGCGGGTCCTTGACTTGAGCCATACTAAAATCTCTACACTGCCGAAATGTTTGGGAAATTTGAAACTCCTCAGAGTTTTGAATTTTTCTGGCACAGAAGTTCAGGAGGTACCAGAGTGTGTAAGGAATCTCAAAAGCCTTTGCTTTCTTGATTTGGGAGGTTGCCAGATAGATCGGTTACCTGCGTGGATAGGCGAACTCAAGTGTCTGCAGTACCTGGATATGGATTCTAGGCGTCTACCAAAGGAAATATCAATGTTGGTCTCTCTGCATACACTTATATCAGTGCCTTTAGAGCTGTCAGTTGAAGAGGATGAGTTTTTAAAGCTGAAGGATGTGGCCAAGCTGATAAATATGCAACGGGTAAATATAAAGTTACAGCACGGAGTGGAATTGAAAAGCATTGAAGAAGGGGTCCTCGCCCAGTTGGTGAACATGCGTCAGCTGCGAATAAAGAATGGTCTTTCAATTCAGGGCGCCGACAATCTTCCGTGTTTTCCGGAGAACATGAAAGCAATGAAACACCTTGAATATCTTTCTCTTGAAAAGTTTGTGGTGCCGAGTTCGATGTGTGAGTTTGCAAGTCTGACTGTGCTTTGGCTAGACACGTGTGAGTTTAGCGATGATGCAGCATTAGAGGCAATGCCCAATTTGATGACCTTGGGCTTCCGGTCAACTAAGAAGAAAGAAATTGTAAAGGCGTTTGGAAAGTCGGGAGGCTTTCCGAAGCTTCGCTTCCTTGACATTCAGTACTGCTATGGTTTAGAGGAGTTGCCGGAACTGAAGGATGGAGCGATGGCAGGCCTTGAGGAGTTAAGGATACGTGGCTGTGAGACACTGCAGAAAGTCCTAGATGGATTGCAGCACTTGAAAAACCTAAAGCTTCTCGAACTGTGGGGAAGCGGGACAAATGAATTAAAAGAAAGGTTAAAAGAAGATGGGGGAGACTGGCAAAAACTCAAAGCAAATAATCCTTCTCTCACCATTACTGTTGAGGAATAAGTTTAGTAACAGTCAAATGGTCTACGTAATAAACGGATTTCTGCCATTTGTAAAGAAAAAATCAGTTATGGTACTTAGGTTTCACATTTATTATTCTTCGCAAGCTTCAATAATTTTAATTAAATAATTTATTTTTTAACTTTATTTTTTATTGAGTAAATATTTTTTATATATATATACATATCCGTCGTGGGGTTGAATCTGGGTCACATCACCGATTATTTTTTAAATTTATTATAATCACATTATTTCATTTTTAGTAGATGGTAAGCACATAGTTCAAACTAAAGGGATTGTATCCACCAAACTTATTCTATCTCGTTTTACAGCCTATTATGAGGCCTATTATGAGGGTGCTTGGGATTCGTATTGTCGTCACTGTGACATGCATTCAAAATATTCCAATCATACTACTACCTTTGTAACATACTTTCCCCAACTTTTGAACCTGGGTCTCTTCTTGGTAAGTGCCCAACCAAATTAGCACTTATCAATCCACCTAACCCTTGGGTTTTATTTTTATTTTTTAATCTAATATTATTTATTTTTATATTTTTTAATTGTTTAAAATTAAAAAATAATAAAAAAATTTGTAAACTAAACTGTTAAAGTTTATAAAATATTTGTAAGTAAATAATATTATTTTTTATTTATTTTTTTTTTTTTGTTACAATCACGATTTTTAGTAACTACCAGCACAGCTGGTAGGGTTCAAACTATCTACGATTTTTTGTAACATGTTTTTTTTATATAGATATCATATTATCCTTATTTTCTCTTTAATAAAATATATGCTTAATTTGCTATCTTTAAAAAATAAATTTGATTGGTTGTACTATACACTTTATATGTGTTGGTATCTATGTTTGTGATTTTAATTCCTTGGAAACTTTGGTGTGAATGAATTGATTTTCTTTCATTTGTTGTTTCTTTGAAACTTCTCTTCTCTCATTGATGATGTTTCTATAACCCTTCTAGGTGCTTGAGAATATGCAACCTCTTTATAGTTATGGGAGAAATATGTGTTCATGCTTTCCTTAGACATATAATGATATAGATCATTGACCTTTCTTAATAGCTAAAACAAAACACCATGTCTCATTTGAAAAATAGATTTTTTTTCCTTTACCAATGTGCTCTAAAGGATCAAACTTATTGCTTTTATGTTTCCAATAGCTTGGATTATGCAACTACAACACCATGCTTGGTTGCAGAGCACACTCTCTCCATGCCATAGGGTAAGTGGTACCACCTATTATTGACAATTAAGGATTTGATCATACACATGCCTTTAATGTATGTAATGATCATACTCTATTTATTTGAAGTGACCTAATCATAAGCCAACTTTAATGATTTTGAATTCGCATCATGGTGATCTTCTCTAACTTTTGCTTCCCCTTAAGAAAGCTCCTTCTTGCGCTTGGCAACCAAGTGCTTTCTACACATGGTAGTACTATGGTTCTTATTTCCACAATGCTTGGATAGATGAAAATACTAACAAAACTGAGATAAATGACCTTCTCTTCTTAATGCTCACAAGAAAATAGAAATATAGAAATTTTATGCATATACATTTTCTCATGGCTACATGTTTGCTTACTCTTATTTTCATTGTTGGAGCTCAATTGAGCTTGTTCAATTGTATTCTTTGGAAGGGTACTCTCTTGGAGATGTTTGGAAACTTTACCTATGTCATTACCTATTCTGTGTAAACATTGCTGGAATGGTAGTTTTCGCTTCTCTTTGCAAGGCACACCTTTATTCTACTAAGAGAACTCACCATACCCTTAATATCCAAGCCTTATTGTTTAACATATTTGTATTACCTAAATGGTATACATTATTTGTTTGCCATTTCTGCCAAGCCCTTGTCATTCATAACACATTTTCTTCATCAACTCAGATAAAACAAATATAGTACTTCAATCTTACAAAATATGAACTTTGATTGTTGATTATGGTCTTCTTAGGCATGGTGTATGCATCCTTAGAGGAAATGTACTCTTTTATTTCTATTTTTTCACATGCTAACTAGAGTCGAGCTAGAAAATCCTCCATGAATAGCAACTTATCAATACATTTGATTCATTTTGCATAGGTACTTTCCTTCTACTTGTTATGCCTTCACAAGCAAGGTAATCTAGATGTATATTTTAATTATTGCACCTTACCAAATTGATTTTATATCATGGATAATAGCTCTCTTTGATCTTAGAGGTTCATTTGCAGCCCTTCATTTTCTTTCTTCAACTTAGAAATCTTACATGTTTATTGTTGGATTTTCTCCAACGAATCTTTCACTTTGATCTTTGTATTTTCTCACATGCTAATTAGAGTTGAGCTAGAAAATCCTCCATGAATGACAACCTATCATATATTTGATTTATTTTATGTAGGTACTTTCCTTCTACTTGTGTGTTATACCTTCAAAAGCAAGGTGATCTAGATGCATATTTTAATTATTTCACCTTGCCAAATTGCTTTTATATCATGGACAATAAATCCTTTTTATCTTGGAGGTTTATTTTCAACTCTTCATTTTATTTCTTCAACTTGGAAATATTACTTGTTTGTTGTTGGATTTTCTCAAACAAATCTTGCACTTTGCTCTTAGCCTCTTGCAACTTGAGTTCTTAATTTTTGTCAAATTTTTTCCCGAAGGAAACAATGGTGTTTTAAACATAAACCATTAAATAGTCCTCTAATACTAAAATTCTATGTAATTTCCACTAATGAAACCCTTGAACATATCCTTTTGAATATTTGAAGTGCTCTTTGGCTTGGTTCCACTTAAACTATGACAAAACATTTCACCAATCACTTTTAAAACCCTCTATTTTGGCATCAATATTACTCGACTAGAGTAAAATACACACACATATGTTAAGAATATAGTATGTAAATTATATGAATATTTTGATGCAATATTTATGAAGTTTGAAATCTACTTTAAAATTAATTATTTATTGTTGTTGACATATGATGTTTAGTTCTAGCTTAAACTTGTTCGCTTCTAAGCATGAAAACCACATAAATCAATGCATATATTTAAAAATAATAATTTGAAATGTAACTAAACTCATGGATTAATCTTAAAAATACACTCATAATAATAAATACATAATTATTTATAGTTGGGAAAATCATAGAGGGGAAAAGGACCCATAATTCAATAATTCAAGCTTCGTATTAATTGCAAATGCAAAGAAAATACAAGAGATGTTCATAATCAATTTAGATTTGGATGTTATGCATAGATACTATACTGTTAGGCACATATTTATATGCTTACTTGATGCCTTTTACTGGTTTCTTTCTCTTATTTTTTTGGAACTTGTTTGCTTCAACTATTGGCTCTCCAAAAAAATTCCCTTCTCTTTTTAGGTGATATATAAGGTTCTTCCAAGTGTGGGTATGTATGGAAGTGATATGGCGTGCTTGTTCTTTACATAATTCACCTTGACACTTACCCAGTTCACTATTTGGCCATTTTGCACATACCATGTCATTGTATTCTTAGCTAATTTGTTGTTTGAACCATTTTTTGGCCTTTTTAAGGTCCAAATGCATTTATTATAAGCTAAAATTTGGTATCCATATGAAAAATTATTAAAAAAACCTTTTCTATAAATTTAATATTATTTGGAGCTCTAATGAGAGAAATGAGACATTATAAAAGATTGTGTTTTGTTGTTTTGACCATTCAAATAGAAGTATATTGGCAATAAAATTAATCTAAACTATACTACTTTGAGTACTCTTTGACCTCTAAAATGAATCACTCAATTTCAACTTGATTTGGTTGGCTTGTGCCTAAAATACTACTCATTAGTTTTTACTATTATTTCCTAATTTTGGGGGTCAAGTGATGCATTTTGAGCTTAAATTTACTATTGGGTATACTCACTATGTTGGAAACTTCCTTCTAAGTTTTATTCAAATATAACTTAATTTAAATGGGTTATATTTAAAAGGTAATGTTGCCCAATTTTAGAAGCTTGTTATGTTATCTTCATTTGGTTGTTCATCCTTAATACCATTTTGTCATGATTCCAAGTGAATTGTCATATATCCATTTGGATCATTGCCTCCATAATAAGAAGTCTTTAAGTCCCTCAAAAATTTTAAATTATAGAAGATAATTGTTTTTTTCTTACTACGTTGCATTATAATGTGTATGTACATTCTATCAAGTGGATCATATCTAATATGTTGGAATATTTGACATATTTAAATCTAATAATATGATCAATTTGATCCACTTATACTCTTTACATAGTTTGTTATACCTATTCTAGTATTTTGACTTCTTCCCATGATGATTAAGGTGTTCACATACTCAACTAAGTCTATCAAGGTTTGCATAGAGTTACTAATTTATCCTTTAATGGTATGCTTACCCAATTGTATTTCTTTCTCTATCCTAGATTTTTCTTCTTCCCCAAATGAATCTTCCTCCTATGTTTTCAAAAACAACAGAACATTTTCAATTATGGCAATAGTGTAGTTGTACTTGAGTGACGGTCTTATGAGCTATTGATACACATTCGACTAATCAATGTGAATTAAAATATGAACATTATCATATGATCTTGCATAAAAACTATAGTCCTACTTATTCTTGTGAATTCTTCTTGCTTAATGGATTAATTTCAAATGACCACAATGTATTAATAATTCCAAAATTAAACAATACATGCTTTAATATTTTTCATGAACATGAAAGAGTTATAAGCTCTTACCCAACCTTTAATATAGATGCTTGTGCTCTTTTTTCTCTATTAGTTCTCCAAATGCCTTTACTTGCTTGTTTGATCTCAAATTATTGCTTGCTTGAGTTTTAAGAGCTTAATTGGAGAACTTGCTTGAACCTCTAAGTGATTGGTTGGAGTGCTTTCTTAGACCTTCAAGTGCTTGCTATTTCTTGTTCGTAAGTGATTACTTGCGTCTAACTACATCAACATGCTTATTGTTGGAAAGTGAATAGTCATTGCCTTCTCTAATTGTGTAATGCTTCTTTGATGTGAATATCATATTTTCTCTCTAGTAGAATATGCTCAAATTATTTTTGTAAAAATAAAATTTTATTGGATATACCGTAAACCTCATGTATTGTTTGCATTATGCTACATGATGGTATTCATAGATACACATGTACTTAGAAAATTTGGCCTAAATTGATTGATCTTGTTCCATTGGCTACTCCATTAGAATGCTCATATCTCATTGGTGATATTATACATTTCATTTTGGTATTTGAATAGCTATAATATCTTTGTTGTTTTTGGAGAAATTTTTTTTTCTTGCTTTCCTTGGACATACAATGATAAAGATCATCAAATTTTATTTATGATTGAACTATCACTATAACTCTATGTATCAAGTGAAAAATAAACCTTATCCTTCATCAATATACCCCAAATAATCAAACTGATTGCTTTCCATTTTCTAAAAACTTGGATTATGTAAATACTACCCAATTGCTTGGTTGTATAGGCACAATGTCTCTATGCCATAGTGTGAGTGATTCACCTACTAATGACAATGGATTATTTGACCACATAAATGCCATTAATGTTGGTAGTGATCATATTCTTTTTACTTGAAGTAACCCAACCATAAACCAACTTTAATGACTTCGAATTGGCATCATGAAAATATTCTCTAACTTTTTCTTTCCATTTATAAATACTTTTCTTGCACTTGATAATTCAATATTTTCTACACATGCTAGTACTATGGTTCTTATTTCCATAATGCTTGCATGGATGGATATCCCAAAAAAACTAATATAATGATATTTTATTTTATAAAAATCATAATAAAATGGAATTACATAAGGTTTATTCATATAAATTTTCTTACAGGTGCATAATTTCTCATTTTTCTCTCCATTACTTGAACTCACGTTGGGTTTATCCAATCCTTTTATTTAGAAGGATACTATATTGAAGATGTTTGGAAACTTTGTTTGGGTTCTTTGATGGTGTTATCATATCCTTTGTGTAAACTTTGTTGGAATGATAGCTTATCCTTATATTTGGAAGGTATGTCTTCATTCTTCTCTTAGAACTCACCATGCTCTCGGTATCTAAGCCCTATTTTTTAAGGCCTTTATACTACCTTAGTGGGATTGATAGGGATTCGTGTATTACCATTACTTGTAATAAGCCGATAAATTATATTTACGACCACTTATTTTGTTAGTTGTAATGGATAAAGGTTGTAACCATCATCATTACATCGAGAGGCGTTCCTACAATGGCAGAAAGGGGGGTGGGAGGCAAAGAGGTCATACATTTCATGCCGTAAATAATTTTTTTAATTAAAAAAGCCAAAATTAACAAAAAAATTTAAAATATTTAAACTAAAACAACCGACTAACCAACCGTTGCAAAAATTTAAAATATTTAAACTAAAACAACCGACTAACCAACCGTTGCAACTGTTTAATAAACTAGCTTAGATATAAAGGATATATATCTAAAAACACCGAGAGTTATCAATCCCGAGGTGCCTATCTTGGAGATCACACCCCCAAGAAATGAGATAGGTGCCTCGAGATTGATAACTCTCAGTGTTTTTAGATATATATCATTTATATCTAAGCTAGTTTAATATAGCTTTATCTGATTGAAAGCTTTGTAATACCTATTTATAGGCGTCTTATGGTAATAAAAATTAGTTTCATTCATGCAAACCTTTTGTGTGTCTGTTTGTAATTGTGTTCCATATGATTGGTGTCAGAGTTGAGCACTAGACAGGCAAGTATTCTCTTCCTCTAGGCTATTTTTTGGTTCAAAAGAGGAACAAGAAAACCTCCTATGGATCTTGGTTCGGTGGTTTTGTTCACCTTGTGAACACTTTTACATTTATTTTACATATATTTTTTAAGCTTTAGCTTGGTTTGCACTTTGTTTGATTTAAAAACTTTGCTTTATCATTTTTGCTCATTACTGTTTTGATGCTATGCTCAATTCAAAGCTTGATGAGGTCTCTAATAGACTTATCGACCTCTCCGTAAAACTTCAACAAATCTATGTGGCTATGCTTGCTAAATGTTAAAAGATCCAAGCCAAAATGGTTGGAGCTATTGATGATGTTCTTCCTACCGATGAAGAACCTAATCTAGAACTTGTTCTAGGTACTAAAGATTTTATAGCAACATATAGAATCTAACCAAGGTCTATGGGCCCAAAGTCCATCATATTACCACTAGATGATGTTGCTAATGATATTTCTGATGATATTTTACCTCTTGCAGATCAGGAATATCAATACATTGTAGATCCAAGCACATTCGAAGCTCCTCCCACTTTGATAGAAGATGTTCCTCCATCTACCACTCTTTTGGTGCTTCCTACACCTCGTGGTCTACCAAGTCATCCACAACTTATATGTTCTAGTTTTATCAATCGATGGTTCTTCTCTCAAACACTGGTTTCCTATTCTCAACCACAATCACACAAATTTCCTATGAATTTCAATAATTTTTGAAGCTTTTTATTGCTTCCTACCATCAGCAATCATTGCTGCCTCACCCTTTCATGTAGTTTCCATTACAGTTGCAGATTGTAGCCACTCTTGCTCACATCTAGTAATGTTCTATTTGTTTCATGCTCGAGCTCTTTGTGGCTTTAGAGTTTTGATCTCATGTTTTTGGATATTGTTATATTACCACTGCTGCTTGATTGGTTCTATGGTTTCTCTACTATCTTGCACTTCCTTGGCAAATTATCCACCCTTGGTCTAACATATTTTCACTTGCTTATTTCTTTATGCCATAAATCTGATGATTCTTGGTTGATCCATAATTTTTTGGAGTTGCTTCCTCACTCTATGTGCCACATCAATACTACATTACCCTTGACTTCTTTCCTACACATCCTCTTAGCTTCTATTTGCTTGGTTATTCCTTGATCATTGCTTTACATCCCTCTTTCCAGCCACACACAGCACTGGACTTGATATCCCTAGATCTATTTGACATGATAATTCTTTGGATGTTCAATCACATATCGCAAACCCACCAACATTGTATCCTTTTCTCATCGTTGCCTCTACCCTACACTATTTACTTATATCACATTTTCCATTTTTGTAAAATTCTCACACCATTTTCTTGCTAATCAGTCTTACCCATGGCCTTCGCTGCTTGTTCTACCTATTGACCATGGTCCACTGAGCTCGTTGTGGTTGTCATCGCATCCACCACAACCAACAACCCTTCCAACATCCAATTGGCAAATTTTTCCATGTTTTTTGGGGTTTTACTGGGCATTCCGACCAATCTCTATGTTTTCTATGACTTACAAACTTGTTAGCCATTAAAGTTGCCACACATTTTTAAATGCGCAATTTATTTCATTAATGATGGCATTTTCTGGTAGGGTACCTAGGAATAGATATTTGGGGATATATTATTATATTGTATAAGGGTTGGCATGGGCCACACATAATCCAATGTTGATTGTATTATAATATTATATTATATTATAATATAATATTATATTAGTAGTAGGCTCCCCAAAGTAGAATAAGAAGATGGATATATAAAGAAGAGATATTTGTCATTGTAATCATCAGGGAGAATAATCTTATGTAATCATATTTTCCCATGAAGTGGCTTATGGGACTTTGCCCTCCTTGAGTGGCTCTCTCATCTTGGGAGATCTTATGGAGTTATTCCTTCCTTAAGGATTATTATTGGTGTTTCCCTACCTTAAGGGTATTATCTATCTCTCTCTCATTTGTGGATTGTTATTGTGGATAATTATTTGTGGACGAATGATTTGATATTTATGCATATTAGTGAATGATTTATGATAACGAGAATAAAGTTCTACAACAAGTGGTATCAAAGCAATGATTTTGGCAAATTGAGGATTTTTTTTGTGAAATTATAGATGAAGTCACATATTTAGATTTTCAAAAGTAAGAGAAGGATCAAAAGGTTTTAGATTCATCTAAAAGTTTTATTTTGCAGGTTCATGAAAGCATTCAAAAGGAACAGGTTATTATTTCCATTGACCCTAGCAAAAGATTTAATTTATTAATATTGCTTTGGCTAAGAGGTTGCAAGTTCAAGCAACAAAAATTAAGGGCACACATATTGAGGGTGAGAATGTTCAATTTTTTTAATATTTGAATATCACCATGGATAAATATGTTTTACATTCATATTTTCATGTTATTCAGATGGATGATGAGGATATTGTTCTTGGTTATCCTTGGTTAGATTATTTGGGTACTGTTAACATTAATATGAAATTTTTTTTTATGAAGTTATGGTACAAGAAAAAGAAGATAACATTGCATGATATTTCTCAGATTAAGGAAAGGATCTAAGGAAAATAAAGAAGTGGTTGTAGAGAAACAAATTGAAGAACCAAAAACAAAATCCAAGAAGGCATTAGCAGCAACAAAGTCAATGAAAGAAGTAGTAGCAACGAAGTCCATGGAAATAATAGTAATAGAGTCCAAAAAATCTTTTATAGAAATGCACAAGGACACACCAAACAAAGAGAACATGAAAGAACAATGTGTAGAAGAATTTAAAACAATGAAGCCAAATGTTGGGAAGTCAAAGAAGGTAGAACATCAAGTTAAGTTTGCACCATATCGCCATCCACACCACCATGAGCGGCAACATTCTTGGAGGTATGGCTCAAGGAAACAATATTATGGTTCCACATGGAATCATAAGGGCACCAACTATGGTAGAGTTTGGAAGAGAAAGCATAGTGATCCTAGTTTTCAAAGCGGTTCATTAGCATCAAGAAACAAGTGGACCCATCATTCAAGTTATCAAAATATAGCAAAAAAGCATGGATTCAATGAAGCAGATTTGGATACTCAAGTAACAAAATGACATACCAACATCAACGTGTTTCACTTGGATGGATGGATGATTGAGATTGGTACCAATTGCTAACATTTCTTAGCAAATCATATTATCATGTTTCTTCATATGTTTCGAGGGTGAAATATTTGTAAGGAGGGTGGCATGGTAGGGTACCTTGGAATATATATTTGGGGATATATTATTATATTGTATAAGGGTTGGCATGGGCCACACATAATCCAAGGTTGATTGTATTATAATATTATATTATAATATTATATTAGTAGTAGGCTCTTCAAAGTAGTATAAGAAGATGGATATATAAAGAAGAGATATTTGTCATTATAATCATTAAGGAGAATAATCTTATGTAATTGTCTTTGCCCACAAAGTGGCTTATGGGACTTTGTCCTCCTCGAGTGGCTCTCTTATCTTGGGATATCTTGTGGAGCTATTCCTTCCCTAAGGATTATTATTGGTGTTTCCCTACCTTAAGGGTATTATCTACCACTCTCACATTTGTGTATTGTTATTGTGGATAATTATTTATGGACGAATGATTTGATATTTCTGCATATTGGTGATGATAACGAGAATAAAGTTCTACAACATTTTTAAATGTGTAATTTAATTCATTAATAATGACATTTTTAAATATGCAAATTTATTTCATTAATGATGGAATTTTTAAGTGCGCAATTTATTTCATTAATGATGGTATTTTTAAATGTGCAATTTATTTCATTAATGCACAACACAATTAAACACCATTTTCATTAAATGCATTTCCATGGTTGTTTTCATTCAATAACCCTTAATTAAATTAAATTAAATTTTTATTTAATTTAATTTAATCAATAACTACCATTTAATGCACATCAAAATAAAAATTGAATACAACTACAATTTCCACCTAGCATATTTGGCATGTATTTCGAGGCATCTCCTTCCAACACATCAGTTATTACTTTCTTCTATCGAATTGAGGGACCCATCCAGCTATCTATCGGTATAGTCGTGTTTATAATCGTTAGAGAGCCTTTTTTGAGCCTAATTCAGTGCCAGTGTCAGTTTTTGATTTTTTGAAGACCTACTCAATTTCATCATTTTGGTCTTCTTCTTTTGTAATAGGAGTGCATTTTCGGTTGTACCCAACACTCCTTAGTTACCCATATTTCTCTTCCACACTTGTACGCATTGGGGACCAATGCTTTCTCAATGGGGAGGAATGATAGGGATTAGTGTATTACCATTACTTGTAATAAGCCAATAAATTATATTTATGACCACTTGTTTTGTTAGTTGTAATGGATAAAGGTTGTAACCATCAACATTTAATACAACCTTATCCAATTGAAAGCTTTGTAATGCCTATTTATAGGCATCTTCTAGTAATACAAATCAATTTTCATTCATGCAAACCTTTGGTGTGTCTATTTGTAATTGTGTTCCATATCAGGGATTTGGTTCCTTGGACATTTTTTCCAAGCCTTACCCCTTATATCCCATTTTCTTCACGAACTTAGAGCTGATATAGTTTGTATTCTTCTCAAAAATTTTAATATATATTTGGTTGCTTTCCACGATATTCTTGGTCATGATGTGTACATTCTTATTGGAAATATGATATTTCTCTTATATTTTCTTACATGCTTGTTGGATATGAGCTCAATAACTCTCTTTACCATCTTTTCAACTTGCTTTACCACCATGGAAAATATCTCTTCTTGATCATATAACTTCATTAATAGCCATTCATTTTATGTTCTCAACTTAGAAATCTCATTTGTTTGTTGTTGGATTTTCTCCATTAAATTTTGGAATTTTCTCTTATTCTCTTAGATCTTTAGTTCTCTATTTTTGCTAGATTTTCCCCATGTGGAAACACTGGTGTATTGACCACAAACCAAGAAAAACCTTATCTGATATCAATATTACCTATATTTTCCACTAACAAAAACCTCAAATATATCATTTTGAACACTTGACATGCTCCTTAGATTGGTTCCACTTAGAATTTGACTTAGATTTTTTCTAAAATACCACTTCTATATGGAGGTAAAGTACTTGGTTCTCCAATGATTTCTATTTTGAAATGCAATAAGTGTCCCATTTTTATACATGATTTTGAACACTTGTATCCTTTTAAACACTTGATATGCTCTTTACCTTTGGTTCCACTTAGACTTTTGAACCCATTTTCATGATTGAGAGAAGTTTCTTCATATTTGATCCAATAACATGTTAAAAATTATTATGTTTTCTATAAATATTTTAAAACATACATTTACCATAATTATATATATTGGAAAGGAAGAAGAAATAAATAAAAGACCATATAGGAAAAGTCTCAGAGATAATCAAATAATAGTAATAGGGGTGGGTGTATATAGGTACCCCCATGACCTCACATCACAAACTAATATAATAGATCAACCATTGGAGGTTATTTATAGTGATATCTTATCCTTGATTAAATGATAATCTCAAGTCAACAAGACTTGAATTGAAGGTTATCAAATGATATTAGCTCATCTTGTTACATTCCTTAACTTTCGAGGAGACCCAGGTTCAATTCCTACCAAGTGATACATGCATAATTACCAAATTATTGTAATAAAACTTTGTCATTATGATGTAATATGGGTGGGGCCCATTTCAATCCTATTTAACCAATTAAAAATTTTGACTTGAGAATTAATTATACTACATCAAGTGTATGAAACTCTTTAATCAAGTTTAACCATAGAGGTGGTTTAATCAATATCACTAAGGGTGAATACATAAAATTGTCTATAGGCTTACATAAATATGCTCATAGAATTATATGGAAGAATACCCATAGGCTTATAGAGAAATATGCCCATATATTAGCCAATAGAACACCCATAAGATTATATAGAAGGTGTTTGTAGGCTTATATAGCACTTGCCTGAAGGCTACATCAAGAGTTCTTAAAGGTATTTCATCATTATCAGATTTGGGCTAATAAGGTTAAATCATAGATATTCCCACAAGAACAAGAAGAGTAAGGTCCTTTTGGTTTGCTCTCTTACTAGTTTGAATCTTGTGTGCACATTGCTCCATTTTAAAACTTTAATTCTTCTTTTTAGTGCTATCAAGTGTGATATCCTTCTTCAAGGATAGGCTATGCACTTCCACTTAATCAAAGGTAGTGCTAATATGGAAACACAAGCACTATTGGATTTCACAATAGTTTCCAAAAACAAATGGAATCAACATATTACATAGTATTCTTGAAAAAAAATACACAAAGCAAGGTATATAATGTAAGGAGGTGTTTGTGGACACCAAATAATCCCAATATATAAAAATAGAATACATTACAACTAGTAATGAAATGTTTTGTATGATGGGGTATTTGTACCCAAATATAAGTTACCTTTAGGTTAAGGTTAAGTAACCAACTTCTAGGTTTAAAATAATAAAATTTTAAAAAATAACCTTTTCAAGGTCTACAAGGGACCAAAGGGATTATACATACAATACAATAAAAAAGTCAATCATGATCTTAAGTGAAGCTTAATCACCACATATTTTAACACCCCTCCTCAAGTTGAATAGTGGATATGGAGAGAGACCCTCATTTGTCATCCCCCCTTAAAGGACACTCTCCCACATCATGTAGCTCTTGCATGCACACAAAAGGAACCTTGGGAATAATCTTGGTTAGGATACCTATTGCTTAATTTATTAATGGCATAAAAAGAGGATCAATAATCCTATGGACATAAAGCCATCTCACATGAGTATCCAATTCTCAATGTGGTTGGTTGGTTGATAAAACACTAGATTATGAACAAGTTGGGTGTTGCTATGATTATTACACCAAGGAGTGACTGGATGTGTATGAAGAATGTCTATTTGCTCTAAAAACAAAAGCATCCATTGAAGGCCCTAAGTTTCCTTATTAGTAGCATAATATTTACTTCCATAAAATATTGAAATATAGTAGACTATCATTTGGAGCAACATGAAATAAGGCCAAAACCTAACTATAACACAAAGCCTATGGTGGAGAGCATTTCATCCAAATTATTATCCCATATCAACATCTACAAATTCTATTGGAACTAGAGGTGAATCAACTAAATAATGAATACCAATTTGATAAGTGCTTTTGATATATTTGAGTACCCTCTTGGTCATGGTTTGGTGACTCTCTTGAGGGGCTTGCATATACTAGGAGCAATAATTAACAATAAAGGCTATATTAGATTGCATGTAAGTTATAGAAGACCTTTCATAAGATATTGATAAATAGTGGCATACACCAAAGTATTCATGCAATAAGCTCAAATATTTAGTCTTGTAGCAATAAGAGTCTTAGTAGATTTACAATCCTCCATCCTAAAGTGCTGAAAAAGATCCAATACATCATTGGGATATGAAATAGTGATCCTCAAATTTGTCTAATCAAAGTAATATCTAATAAAAAGTGCATCTCAAATGAAGCACAATATCATGTCTTCATATTCTAAATCAAAGTAAGAGTTTTCATAATGATAAGATCAACCACACAGAGAATAATCACCAAGGTCTCCCTATCCTGGTGTTTGATGTAAACATCATATTTGTCATCACATATATAAAATTTACAACTAAGAAAGAAATATTGGGTCTTGTCATACCAAGCATGGGGTATCTTCTTAAGTCCATACAAGGTTGTACTAAATATGCTAAGACTTTGGTGGATGATAAGTCTTATGTTCAAATTCGGTACCCTCCATGGAACAAGTCTTTTACAATTAACTTTCTAGGGGCTACAAGATCCTATCCCTACATCTATAGGGATATGGCTCAATCTAATCAATAGACATGCGTGAACCTTGGTTAGAACAAGGTGTCATGCCTATGAAAGACCTAGGTTTCAAACTCTATAATTTTTTTTGAACATTTAGAATTATAAGGTGGAAGCTTGAATAGCATGGTGGAAAATGTAGCACTCTATTATGCCATAAAGACAAAGATTTACAATTTATACCTATAATTGGAAATCAAAGACAAATAGGTTTTGCTTCCTCATTTGCTCTCAATATCCAATGGTTGAAAAGTGGTAAAATTTTGATGGTAGTCATATAAAAATTAGTGGCTATTAAATGGAAATTTCTAATTGGATACAAAGAGTTCTAAGGTTTGAGAGGATTATTGTTTTTTAAAATTGTTATGTAAAAACTTCTAGAGAGCATATTTTCTACATAGGCAATGTTTTGAGATAAAAAAATTTATTTCATTATTTTTTGAGCTCTTTGAATTTGTGATATCAGTTCAAGGGCCTATTACATTGATTCAGGATAAATTATTTAATATAGATTCTCAATCATATGTTAATCACCTCAATGGATAAAATTATAGTATATAATCAACTCAAATAACTAGATTATTTCAAAATAAGTATCTCTGGTGAATTTTCAAAGAAGAGAAACAACCTTCACAAAGAAACTCACTAACCCAAATAGTAAGAAGCACTTGGTTAGTTGTTTGGAATTAGAGCTTGGTTCCCTTACATGGATGAGTTTAATAATGTTGATGACTATATTGCAAATATAGTATATTGAGAGCATATATTGCATCTTCTAGAGGCAACAAGAAAGATGATGTAAAATGTGTCAATATCATCCTTTTTATATATGTTCTTTTATTAAGATGCTTGAACTAATGGTTCATGTGATTTCTGTTAGCGTACTTAACACCTTTTGTTTGTATTACGTTATTTAGCTCATTGTTACAACTGATGTAACAAGTTCAGTTTACGTCGGTGACTATTCCCGACAGTGTAACCTGTTATTTAAATCATTCAGCAATAATACATTCCTGTTCGCTGGTTTAACATGGCATCAGAGCCAGTCTAAAATTTTTTTGGCGAGGAGACTGCACACGAAGTTTTTTTTTTTTGGGCTTGATTTCCACGCAGGCAAGCGAATTTAAAAAACAAAATTTTTTTGGTCGCGCAGACGTGCGACAGTCGCCGCGCATCCACGCGCGACTAAGGTGTGGTCCAGCACGTCGACGCAGACACCGACGTCCAACGCGCGCAGACGCCGACGTCTAGCATACAGCGGGCTGCGCAGACGTCGACGTCCAGCGCTGTCAGCGCGCGTAGGAGGAAGGGGACACGCCCGCCCCCCGTTTCGCGCGGCTCAGCGCGCTGCGTCACCGGAGCACAGCGCGCGCAGGAGGAAGGGGACCCCCCCCGTCCAACGTGGCTCGGCGCGCTGCGTCGTCGGAGCACAGCGCGCAGCAGGAAGGGGAACACCCCCCCCGTTGGAGGAAGGGGTCGCGACGCAATTTGCGCAGGCCCCTCCGCTCAACGCCGGGAGTGCCCAGACCCCCCCGGGGGTGATAAAAAAAAAAAAAGAAGCCCCCCCATGTAAGCGTTCGACCCGTCGCCCCCCCCCCCCGTGCTGCGAACGCAGACGTCCAGCCCGCGGGAGTTTTTTTTTTTTTTTTTTTAAAAGAAGAAAAACCAGCACGGAGGAAGCCGCGACGGAGCAGCAGTCCGGAGGCCGCTGTAGAGGAGGAGGCACAACCAGGCTGTTGAAAAGGGAGGAGGCTCTTGATCCTTTCGGATCAGCCCGCTGGCTCACGTGGTTGTGAGCCGTGCGGTAAGGCTCTGGGAGCCTACAGGTCGGGGGTTCAAATCCCGCCGACTCCCCCCAAGGTATAAATTTTTTTTTCAAAGTTATTTTTTTAATTATTATTTTTTAATTAAAATTTTTAATTTTAATTTTTTTATAGTTTTTTAACTTTATAAATTAAAATTAAAATTTTAATTTATTTTTTTATAAGTTTTAAAACTATATAAATTAAAATTATTTATTTTAATTTTAAATATATAATAATTATTAAAAATGCTTTGTTAAAGAATTTTTTTTAAAGGGGGGATATTTTTTCAAAAAATCAAAGGGGGAATGTGAGTAATTTTCTGAAAAGGCAATTTGGCGAATTGTAAAAGGTGCATTTTCGGCTGTGACCGACACCTTGTGGGTTATTCTTGTGGGCAATTTTTCTTGTTGTATGTTGCATATTTCATTTTTGCACTATAACATTAAAAATTAAAATCAAAACACTCCCTAAGTCCCCGAAATAATTAAAACCCATCCGTGCAATTTATTGCACTGCAGCGTTCGGTATTTGTGATACCTCTGGCCAACACTTACAGGTAAAGCTATCGTGATTTGGCTACTGTATCCGCCGCCTAATATAGCTGCTACAACGACGTCTGAGCTTGTTCTCTATAAATCGTCTGGGAGAGATAAGTTAGCCATTTTTGCATTTTTTTACTCCATCCACTACCCTTTATCGCACTTGTGTTTAGGCGTAAATCTTGACGAAGTATTCTTCATAGTGTTTAGGGGAAGTTACGCCCCACGCATGAGAAGAATCTTCTATGGTAGGTGCCATCAACAAGGCGATTCCCTTTCAGTACCGCTTATGTTCCACGTATCGTATGATCTTTAAAACTCACCTATAGTCTCCCTCACATAAGGGCGGGTGATTTTTGTTGATTTTTCTAAATACCTATAGTTTCCCTCACGTAAGGGTGGGTATTTTGTACGGTATAACGGCATAGCAAAAGGTATATCGAAAGGGGGACCAATTGGTGATATAAGGAACCTTCACTATGGCCATGTTGCAAAGTTGATGATCGATCCGCATCAGTTATTGAAAGGTCCAAATTATACACCATGGAAACATAAGATGAAGGCAATTCTCCAAATGGAAGATTTGTGGGATATTGTTACTGGAGTAGCAACTAGGCCTTCACCAACAGCAGGATCCACAGGTCCTTCCACAGATCATATAGCTTTTGACAAGAAAGACAGTCGAGCAAAGGTGCTCATTTTGTTTGCTGTTTTAGATGAAGTGCAACCTCATATAGCTGACAAAGCAAGTGGTAAAGAGGCATGGGATGCCCTTCAAACCATCTATGAGGGAAAGAATGATTCCACCATTCTTCATCTTCAACAACAACTTCATAACCTGAGTTTGAGATAGGGTGAAACAGTTGAACTCTTTCTGTGTAGAGTGTCTGAATTGAAAGAGAAATTGAATTCTTTGGGAGATACTATGGACGAAAAGCTTCTCATTTCACTTGTGATGAGAGCTTTGCCTTCTTCATTTGATATGTTGATCACCTCCATCCAGGTGTCTCAATGACAAATTACCTACATCAAGTTGGTCAATCTGCTTCAACAACAGGAGGCACGCCAACTTCACAAGGATGATTCTTCCAATACAGCCCTATACACCAACAGACAGGGTTCTAGGAAGAAAGGTAATGGGCAAAAAGGAGGCAACTTTCGAGAAAGGAGGAAATTCTCAACAAGATATGAAAGGAAAAGGCAAACAACCTCAACAGAAGAAGCGGTGGTGCAAGATCCGTGAGAAAGACAACCATGACACCAACGAGTGTTGGCATAAGAACAAGCGAAAGGCCAAAACAAACCACAAAATAAAAACAAGCAACCCCGGTGAATGTTGTTTTTGAATAATCGACTCAAATTCTGAATGGGCACACAAGGTGCTCATGACTACCACGAATTCCACACGGAGGGATCCTGTTTGGTATGTCGATTACGGAGCTAGCAAACATATGATCCGGCGACGGATCGTGGTTTGAATCATTTGTGGCCAAAGAGGGCAAACCTGTCACCATTGTCGATGATAAAACCTACAGGGTTCAGGGAGAGGGTACAGTTTCAGTCACTCTTCCTGATGGCAAGTGTCAGATTGACAAAGTCCTCTATGTTTTGGGATTGGCTAACAATTTGCTGTCAGTCACACAAATCCTGGATAGAAATATGGTTGTCAACTTTCGTGTTGAGAATGGCAAGAAGTGTTGTACTATTACCAGGAAGGGTAAACATATTGCAACAGCTTCATATAAGCACGGCTTATTTGCACTAGATGCTATCTCTACTCCACATGTTGCCATGACTGTCTCTACCAAGGAGGCAACTTCCCTATGGCACAAGAGATATGGGCATCTTAGTTCCGGCTACTTACTTGAGCTCGGTAAGTATGAGATGGTAAAGGGTCTTCCTTCCCTTTCTTCCACATTGTCGAGTGTGCTCGACCGCTTGGCAGGAAAGCGACATAGAGTACCATTTGAGAAGAGCTCTACAAGAGCACGAAAACCTCCGGAGTTAATTCACACCGATCCGTGCGGTCCTTTCACACCCAACGGCTTGTGGAGGGAAGAGGTACTTTCAGTTATTCATAGATGATTACTCACGAAATATGTGGGTTTTCTTTCTCCAACTGAAATATGAAGCTTTCGCATTCTTCCAGCAGTTCAAGAAATCCGTTGAGGAGTCAGGAGCTTCTATTAAAACCCTCCGCTCAGATCGAGGGGGAGAGTTTACCTCTAATGAATTTTTTGCATTCTTAGATAAGCATGGAATCAAGAGACAGTTAACAACTGCCTATACTCCTCAGCAAAATGGAGTTGCTGAGAGAAGGAACCGTTCTATCATGGAAATGGTTTGTTGTATGCTCACAGGAGCTACTCTTGGGCAACAATATTGGGCAGAATCTGTCACCACTGCAGTGTATCTGTTGAATAGGGCACCCAAAAAGGCCCTAAAAGGAATGACTCCACAGGAAGCATGGAGTGGTCAAAAACACTCCATATCTCATCTTCGTATTTTCGGATGTCACACTTTCATGCACATACCGAAAGAGAAAAGGAAGAAGCTAGATGAGAAAACACTGAGATGTATTTTTCTTGGTTATTCTGAGCACTCTAAAGGATATCGGTTGATAGAGCCTTTGACCAAGAAAATTCATATCAGCGAGAGATGTTGTCTTTGATGAAGCTTTCACATCACCGAGCACATCTAAAGTACACCAAGATATTGTGGAATCTAAGGAAGAGAAGATTCCTTCGTCAACACGAGACAGGAGGTCCTTCTACATCTTCTTCAACTCCACCGAAGAAGAATCCTAAATGGTGTACAAATACAATCGAGAGATGCAAATTTATCCACTCCTCCCAATTTGAATTTGGATAGACCTCGTACACGCGAGTATGGCTCAAAAGGAGAAAGAAGCCAAAGAAACCGGTGAGGTTGATGATCTTTGTCAATCTTTTGAGGAACTTTCAGTAACTCCAAGTACAGAAGTAGAGGATATGGATATTGATGATGACATGGCATTCATGTCTACCATAGATGATCTTGAACCTGCATCAATGCAAGATGCTCTCAGTGAGCCTCAGTGGAAGGCCGCTATGGATACATAGTATGAGTCTTTGATGAAAAATAAAACTTGGAAGCTTGTTGATCTGCCGCATGGAAAGAAGCCCATTGGCTGCAAATGGGTATATAAAGTCAAGTACAAGGCATATGGAACAATTGATAAGCATAAGGCCCGTCTTGTTGCAAAGGGCTATGCTCAAAAAGAAGGCATTGACTACGAGGAAACTTTTGCACCTACTTCTCGGATGACCACAATTCGGGTTATGTGTGCTATGGCAGCACAATATGGGTGGAAAGTTCACCAGATGGATGTCAAAAGTGCCTTTCTAAATGGTGATCTCCAAGAAGAAGTCTACATGACTCAGCTGAAGGATTTGAAGTGGAAGGCCAAGAGCGAGAAAGTTTGCAAATTGGTCAAATCCTTATATGGTCCGAAACAAGCTCCTCGAGCTTGGTATATAAAAATGGACAATCACCTTATGCGGCATGGATTTAAGAGATGTCCGTCGGATGCAAACCTCTATTTCAAGAAATAGGGTTCTGAGATAGTGTTGCTTGTACTCTATGTGGATGATCTGCTCATTACAGGGAGTTCAAAAACTATGATCTCTACTGTCAAAAGAAACTTGTGCAAATATTTTGAGATGATAGATCTCGAACTTCTCCATTACTGTCTTGGTCTAGAATTCAGCTAGAAGGAGCACTCCATCAAAGTGTCTCAGAAAAAATATGCCAAGACATTGCTGGAAAAATATCGCATGACTGACTGCAAGCCAATGACAACTTTGATGGAGAATGGACTTAAGTTATCGCGATATGATGATTCACCTCAGGTAGATGGTACTCTCTATCGACAGTTGATTGGGAGTCTCATATATCTGACCAATACTAGGCCAGATCTCGTATTTGCTGTCAACTATCTTTCGAGGTTCATGCAGGAGCCTAAGACCACTCATTGGAAAGTAACAAAACGCGTTCTTCACTATGTCCGTGGTACTATGGAATATGGCCTAGAATACAAGAGGAACAAAAAATTCTTCTTGCAAGGATACACGGACTCTGACTATGCCGGATCATTTGATGATCGCAAGTCAACTTCTAGATACATTTTTCATCTGGGATCCGGTCCTGTCTCTTGGCATGACAAGAAGCAACGGTGGTTGCTATTTCATCGATAGAGGCAGAGTATCGCGTTGCACGTGAAGCTGTGTGCGAAGTGATATGGTTACGTCGCATTCTGACAAGTATGGGCCATCCATCAAAATCTCCAATACACTTGTTTTGCGACAATCAGGGTGTTTTGAACCTCGTCAAGAATCCAGTCCATTATGAAAGAACAAAGCACATTGACACACAATGTCATTTCATTCGAGATGAAGTTACAAAGCACCGAATTCAGCTTCAAAACATTCCCACCAATGCTCAAGTTGCAGACATTTTCACTAATGCACTTGGACGTGTCAAATTTGAATTGTTTCGTAGCTCACTTTGTATTGCAAAATAATGTAAGGGGATGTTAGTATAGCTATTAGTTATTACATTACCCAAATAATGTAATAAAGGGGGATGTTAGCGTACTTAACACCTTTTGTTTGTATTACATTATTTAGCTCATTGTTACAACTGATGTAACAAGTTCAGTTTACGCCGGTGACTATTCCCGACAGTGTAACCTGTTATTTAAATCATTCAGCAATAATACATTCTTGTTCGTTGGTTTAACAATTTCTATGATCTTGAAAACACAAATAAATCTAACTCATGTCTAGCTTTTCTTTCTTCTAATTCACTTTAAAGCACCTCTAAGGAATTGTGGTGGTTCTTCCTAGATATAGGGTCATGAAAAGAAATTCAAATCTAAGGGGAAAAAGACCAGGGTTATGCATAAGGGGTAGGACTCGAAAGGTACTTGTAAACAAATGGTGAATATGTTGCAAAAACCTGGTGAATATTGACCAATTGCATGTATGATGGCATGGCGAATGACCTTAATTTAAAAAAATGGCAAAAAATAGCGAATTTAAAATTTTTGATCGAACCAGGTGAAAAATGAGTTTCGACGATGTCAACCACATTACAAATCTTGATCTGATCTTGAATCAGATGTATAATAAGATTCGATCTCAGACCAGATGCATAATATGATCTGATCACAGATCACATGCATAATATGATCCGGTCTTAGATCGGATGCATAATATGATTCGATTTCATATCGAATGCATAACATTATTTGGCCATCGATTGGATGCATAATATGATGATTTGATCACCAACCAGATGCATAATATGATCTGGTAACCCATCGGGTGCATATTATGACCCAGTCTTTGACTAGATGCATAATATTATCTGGTCACTAATTGGATGCAGAATAGGATCCGATCTTACATCGGATGCATAATGTGATCTGATCCAAGATCAAATGCATAATATGGTAAAACATTATACCATAAGAATAATAAGTTTTGGTTCTAGGGTAGCGGGTCTCATACGAAATAAGTTCTAATTTAGATGCCATGTGTCACATGTTCATTCAACAACACTGCATTTCCAATATAATATTGCCATGTGTCAACCTCGTTTATAAAAATGCATCAACTATCATTTTTTCCATTTTGTTTCTATGACTACAAAAACTAGAGCTAACCTTTCCAATCAACCTTTCGATTCCCAATCCTTTTTCTTCAACTTAAAAATTCTTACGATGGGCACCCCTTCCACCCTTGCACTATAACTCAAGAATATTTCTTGCCCTTTGATTTCAAATTTGATGACAACCTCAGGGATGAAATTTAAGTGGCTCAATAATGCAGGTTTGAAAACCCTTATTTGAATGCTACAATTTAGAATAGATAAAGTCCTCCTACAACATATAATAGCTATTTATTACCATGACAGGGCTACAATGAGAATTAAAGTACAAAATAGAAATCTGCTTTTCACCATCACCCTTGCAGATATTAACAGATTGATAGGTCTTCCTTTCATTTATTTTTATCAAGGATCGACGAGGTTGCAGCTGTCTCTAGATGACAAAGTACACTTTGAAAGCAAGTAAAGTTTGTCATCAGAAGATTTAGCAAGTATAAATCTTGTTAATTATATTCTATTAATGTTCAATATTTCAAATCCGCCCATGTAGAGGAGTTGGAGAGCAAGTGGGTAGTTAAACCTCTCGTTGCTGAGAGGCCCAGGTTCAAATCTCTCGCCTCACATGTTGCGGATATGTTATGTAATGGTTCCCTCGTGGTCACAGTCTGTTTACCCTTTGTGGCCACCACCAAAAAAAAAAAATGTTCAATATTTCAAATTTGTAAATTGACATCTAATTTTATTTTTGTAGCTTCTACCACCAAGTCAAAAAGAGGTTTATCAATCAACGATGCTAACCAACAAACTCTGAAGGCCATTATAAATTTCTTCTAGGTCAAACTAATTTTTATGGGAAGACCAAAAATCCTATTTTGGGTACTTACTTATATTATTCAATCTGAGCACAATCAAAGGTTTGATTGCACATATATTTTGGATCGAATTAGGTCCAAGTTGCACACCATACAAATGGTAAACAACAAGACACAATCCATTGTGGGTACTATTAATTTTATTTTAGCACTATATTATGAGTGTTTTCATAATTTGTAGACTACTCCTGTACCAACTGTAGTGCATGCAACACTACAGTCTATTGCTATGTCAGCAGAGAAATTGAAGGTAACAACTGCATATTTGACCTTGACATACTATTTTATATTTTATCACATTTATTTTTTTAATTTTTCTTTTCATATATATGTAGGATACAACAGATAATACAAGGAGTAAACAGATTGCTGCCAATAGGGGTCATAGGCTGAAACAAAATGGTAATTCTAAAGACACGAGCACAGAAGCAACATCGTTGTAGAGATCATATAAACATTCAGGCAAGCCACTACTCTTGGGGGTTCTCATACACCTAGGTATGCACAAAATATATAGGCTAAATCTAGTGTGGCCAACTCCTCCCCTATTGCAACACAAATGTTTCATGTTTCATCGTCTTTTGTTACAATTATTTTTAGAATAATTGTAACAAAAGGTTTTTGACTAGTTTTAGTTGATTCTCAAAATCAATGAGAAGTACAAACATTGCAAGTGAGAGGTCATATGCCACCACAACCTCTATTACAACCATCAATTGTATCACACCCAATGGTTGTACCACAACCACCACTTCCACCACATCAGCGATAGGTACAACCTATGCCAATGCGAGGGCAAATACATGTTGGAAAATGATTATTTTCATAGATATCACATAGCACTGCACAAATTTTTGGGTATGGGTTTTCACATTCATAGATATCACACATGCCAACACCAAGTTCTAAGAATGTATGGTCATAATTTAAATTTACAACAAATTCACAAGCACCAAAAGTTTCAATAGAGGGATTGGATAATATTCCAATTGATGTGGATTATCTTTTGCAGGGCAACATTGTAGGCTTCAAGGCAACATATATTCTTAGAGATGAAGTAGAATAAGGAGAAGCCCATTACCCTACAACTAAGTAGACATCATTACCATTAGCTCAAGGATACAACTCCCATCCTTAGGGTCTTCAAATTGAGGATGATATTATAGATTTTAATGAAATATTTTAATAACTGAAAATACTGAAGCAACTATTAAGAAAGTTTCATCCAAACCCCATAAGGGGGGCAGAGGTCCAAGGTTCAAATCTCGGGCCTTGTCGGACTGAAAGCTTGTCCCTTTCCTGGTGCTTTCAGCGGCGCAAAAGGTTTAAAATAATTGTGGCATGGTGGTTATAGGGGTGGACTGCACGAAGATCTGTGTGGCGGCTTCTAGGGTGGACAACGCAGAATACTGTGGTGGCCATTAAAGCTGGACAGCTTACCCGGATTCGTGGTGGCTACCGATTCCACCATGTAAATTAAAAAAAAAAAAAAAAACTATTAAGAAAGTTGTGCTTAGAGATTTACAAGAAATGAAGGAATGGGAATATCGAGCAAAGGTCCTTATAATAGAAATTAATACCCGATATAAAAATTATGTAAAAAGAAATTCTTTTTATTCTTTGGTTCATTTTGAACCATAAAAGCTTGATGGCCTGCTAAAATAGGCCACATCAAGATCAATAAAGTCTAATTTTATTTATGATGATGATGTTTTAAATGTTGTTATTGGTAGATTGGAGACCATTAATGCTGAAGCCCAAGCATTTTATAACCAGTGGGATTTTTATAAGGAAAAAATTGTAGTTGCTGAGGCTGCAAGGTATATGGCTGAGGTAAGAAAACTTTTTTATGTTTCAATTTCTGTTGTAGTGAAATTTTTATATTTCTTGAAAATATGTAATAATTTCAATATAACCCTTTTGAATTATGATTTCAATTTTTTTTGTAGTCAAACTTTGAACACTTAAAAACATAGGTTAAGAGCATGGGCGCAAATGATAATAGGGCGAAGACATTTTTGAATAATGCAATGAAAATGAAAAAGAAAATGTAAGCAAAAATAACATAAAATAATCATTTAAAAAAATACATCAAGGAGAGGCTCAAATAAGATCTAGAAATGATGCTCGAGAAAATGAAGGAAACGCTTCCAATAATACTTGAAGATCCAAACAAAGAAGAAACATCATTTGTGGTGAGTATTGTGAAAGTACGTGAAAATTTGGTCAAAGTTGGAGCACTACCAGAAGAGAGTGTCACAGATGTAGATAAAGGAAAAGAAACGACAACTCCAACCGATAGTGAAGAAAAAAAGCACCAATCAAATGTTTGAAAATATAATATGCTATCAAGTTGACTTTAGTCAACAATTTTGTATGATGTAATATGTTTCTATTCGAACTAATGAAAATGATATTTTCTCATATTGTGTTTTCCATCATTCATAGTTTGTTTGCAATTATGAATTTTTATTGCAATTTTAGTTTATTTCTGGCTAATATTGTTCACTATGTTCATCTTAAACAACAAAAGTATTATAGATAACATTATAGATCAACATTAATATACCAATAATAAGATTTAAAACATGAAACATAAAGATTTATCAAGGAAGAGAGTTGAGACACCAAGACATAAACATACAAATTTTAAAACCACAAAAAGATATAAGACATAATTTTTAAAACAATAATGTGATATAAAAAAAACATTCTATGAAATCTTATAAATCTAGAACAATATTGTGAAATCTACTATTAAATCAATTTGTGTTTATCAATGTTAATGAAATCATGGAATAATTATCATTAAGGTAGCTGAAACATACCAGCGTCTAAAATCATTATAAAGCATAGCAAAAATTTGTGTCTCCACCATATGATAACTGAAAGCATCATCATCGTCATTATCGATCGTATTTATTTTACCTCTTTTTTCTTCTAGTGAACTCCAATGTACCAAAGATCTGTCATATGTAAATTTATCCAACTAAAATGAAGACACATAAATTATTAAGCAATTTTCTAAAGTTTTGTCAAGTCTGTTGCAAAGTTTAGATTTAATAAAAGAAAGTGCATTGAAAACTCTTTCATCTTTGACTAGCCCCAAAATCATTTTTTCACATAATTCATATAAACAAAAGTATTCACTTATTGTATCTTGTAATACTATACTTGGATATAATTTTTACCACAAACGTGCAGTGGAACCAATCTCATGGACACCTGTCATAAGTGATGTTTGCACAACCATTGTTCTTCCAAAATGTGATGATTGTTCTTTCAAAATATCACTGTTGAGTATACCTCTAATTTCAACACCATTGACTTCCACACTCTTATTGAAATGGTTAATGAGGTTACCCATATATTTAATAAACAACTCATTTGTAGAATTGTATTTAGTACAAGGATCCCAAAACTTGGGGTTAACCATGCCCATGGCCTCGAGCAACCCATCTCTTTGAAACTGATCTCTTATTTTACTATTTTTGACAAATTACTCTTAGTTTTTTGTACAATAACATGAAATCTATTGTGTGTTATAAGAACTTCTTCAAAATCTTCCAAAACTATACTTGATTGCCTTTCAAAATAATAAATAGGTACCATCTTTCCATGAACATTAATACAAAGATGATCATTGATGTCAAACTTCAAAAATCTTTTTGGATTGTTCACGTTTATCAATGTATTTCAACTATCAAATAAAGGTTCTATAAAATATACTTTAGACACATATAATGTATCAATAAGCACAAATGTTTGTTTTCTTATCCTCATAAAATCAACGATATATATGGATATCTCTTGTGCAAGTTTAATTAATCTGTTCATTTCTTGTAACATTGGAAGAATACCACATAAGATCAAAATTGTTTCCAAGTTAGTCAAATGTAACAATATATCTTTTGCCTTATCAACTATCCTGTGATTTGCATGCATAAACCCTGTCAATGATTGATATTCTGCAAAAACTCTTTGAGTAGGTTAATATAGTGAAATCCATATTGTATTCCTTCTGTAACTCCTAGTGCAAATTGTTGAAACTCTGCAAACCTTTTTGGACTTAATGAGAAATAAGAATGAATTTCATGAATAAGGTCTTCCACTCTAGCAACATTTGAAAATGTTCTCATGATTTTATATGCAAGATTCACTCTATGATCCATACAATGAATAGGAATCATATATGGGAAAACTATGGTTTATAGTCGAACACAAAGACCAAAACTATATGACCTTACATAATAGCAGCTCCATCAGCTCCAATGCAAATTAACTTTGTTACTATGTCTATATCATTCATTCCTATAATATTATTTAAACTATTGACAACAACATTATAAATATTTTTTGAACTTTCCAACATCTTATGTATTCCTAAAAAAATAGGCCTTCTAATATGATTTTGAAATGTGTACATATGCATACAAATCCAAGATGTGTTTTCCATAGTTTTTACCTCATAAATAGAAAGTGAAATGAATCTAGCAAATTTTACTTGCTCCCTTAGGTCTTCTTTCTCAACCAAAGATAGACATTTTGCAATTTCCCAACCACTTCGATCTGACTAATGAGAACTAGGAAGGTTTTTCACATTAAATAGGTGTAATAGTATAGTCAATAAAATTGGACATTGGTATACCTTTCTTGAAAATATTATAAACAACAACAAACTGCATACTTTTTGAAGCTAAAATAATCTTCTGAATTTTATGAAATTGGGATGCAATTATTCCACCTTTCTCAACAAGATATTGTTGTTTCTTTAAGTGATTGCCATATTATATAGCATATCTTAAATGCATACATTCTGATGCATCCTTCCACTTAACTTCTTTACTAACTGCACCATTAATTTTTATAACTTTTACCTAAGCTTTGCCAGCATGTTTTTCAATTTTATCAATCTTGTTTTGTAGCCTATGATCCTTACCAAGTCTCCAACTGTAAATTTTGCATCTACATTATTTTTCATCGATTTGGTTATCCTTATTCAATATAGGCTCAATTTAGGAAAATATTTATGCCCATTCATTCTTAAATCCCCTTCCAAGTATCCAGTTAGATGCTTTTCTTTTTGTGGACTTTTTTCTTGAATATTCATATGAAGCTTGTAATGATTTTGATTTATCACTTTCATTTTCAATTGTGATGTCATTTTGAGGATTGCCTTCAAGTGTTTGTTTTTTTTGAAAAAAATGAAAAACTTGTATTAATACAAAGAACAATTACAAGCAGGAGAGAACACATCCCAACCAAGAACAGCAAACAGCACAACAAGAGAAGAGCACAAAGGCAACCCAACACAACACAAAGCAAAGAAGTCAACTGGGCGCGAAAAAATGACATGTCGCGAAATCGCGACATGTCGCGAGATCGCGACAGTCAACCCCGACTCCCCCACTGCGGTGCCAACAGTCGCGAAAACGCGACATGTTGCGAAATCGTGACATGTCGCGGAATCGCGACATGTCGCAAAGTCGCGACGACAGCACCCACCTGCAACCCTTCGACAAAAGTGTCACGAAATCGCGACGAATTCACCATATGGCAACCAGAACGCAAAAGCGTCGCGATATCGTGACAGTTTTCGCCAATCCGCTGGAAAGCCAAAATTGTCACGATTTCGTGACGGGTTTTCCTTATGACACCAGACCGCCAAAAGTGTCGCGATATCACGACGGTTTTTCCTTTCGGCTCCCAGTTCTCAAAACTGTCGCGAAATCGTGACGAAATATCCTCTCGGCACCCAGTTCTCAAAACTGTCGCGATATCGCGATGAATTTTCCACTTTGCTCTCCATCTGCAAAAGTGTCACGATATCGCGACAATTTTACCAGTTAGCACCAAATTGCCAAAACTATCGCAAAATCGCGACAACTTAACCAAGCGCCTTCCCCTAGGGCCGTGATGGCGCGACATGTCACGAAATCGTGACAAAAACCCATCAAAGGCCGAGAGGGCGCAACCTGTCACGATATCGCGACATGTCGTGATATCGCGACAAAAACCCGGTAAAGGCCGAAAGGGCGCGACATGTCACGATATCGCGACAGAAACCTTCCTTAGCAAAAAAACACTGCACATCATTTCAAAAAATGTTCAAGGCCTTGTCGAATCTCTGCATCCTCCATAGGCATGTCACTGTGCAGCTGCATCCCAACCTCCCTTTCAGCACCCATCTTAGCAAGGAAATCGGCCGCCTTATTGAGATCTCGATTCACATAGACAGGTATCACATCATCTAATTCCCTCCAAAGCTCTTTGATTTGGGAAACTAAGATCCGCAACCTCCAAGCTTTCGAGACAAAGTTTCTCATACAATCAAGAGCACCCACCAAAATTTGGGAGTCAGACTCAATAATAATCTTCCTGTGTCCTTTTTTGGCAGCCCAGAAGGAGGCAGATTTAATGGCAAAGGCCTCGGCTTCATTGTTTGTGGCACATCCCAGACCCTGCAGTTCCCAATAGAGCAAAGACCCAGCATGATCGCGACACACAACTCCAATTCCAGCACTTCCCGAATTGCCTTTAGCCGCTCCATCAGTATTGATTTTGATCCATCCTTCAGGAGGAGGTTTCCAACTACCACTCACCTGCCTTTGTTGAAAAACAACTCCCTCGTCCAAAGGCTCAGAAGCAGACTGAATTTCCCCCTCGGTATGAATGGCAACCGTTTCCACCACTTTGCTCCAAATGACTTGCCATATTCCTTCTAGAGAGGAGAAGGTTTCACGAAAAATACGGGCATTTCTCTCCAACCAAACCTGCCACCAGATAAAAAATAAACCAAGCTCCCAGCCAATTCGAAGAGCATTGGATTTAAATCTACCTTTCTTCCAGCTTTCCCATATGTTGTTTCGAGACAAGACCCCATTAGCCTGAAGTTTAAAGTGGGAGAACCAGCGCTTCCAGATCTGTCGTGTGAAAGAACATTCAAACATTAGATGATCCACTGTTTCCTCCTGCTTATGGCATAACACACATTGGGAAGGGCCAATGATGCCTCTGAGTCTGAGATTGTCATAGGTGAGAATTCCATTATGCAAAAACGCCGGGCGAAGAAGTTCACTTTCGACCAGCACTGGGGATGCCATATCTTTCTCCAGTCATGAACCAAAAAAAAGGGTGGAGGGGGCTCTGGGAGGATCTCACCATATCCTTCTTTCACAGTATAAACCCTAAGGCTTCCATAGCCCCAGGCCAGTTCATCCTCCTCATCTCTCCCAGTAAGAAACCGTTCTGCCAAGATTTTTCCCAAAGTAGGTACCAACTCCGGAGGGATAGTTATTGGCCACTCATCCAGCCGCTTAAACTTTATGATCTTGTAGTCCCCCAATTGACTAGTGTTAAAGTAGCTCTCAATTTGAATCCATCCCTTATCTTCTAAAGTAGATTTTATCGGTTGCAATTCAGGAAAAACAACAATAATGGGAGGATTCTGGTCCCAAGAATCAGTCCAGAACCAAGCCTTATCCCCTCACCCCACTTTCCAAAATAGTTGATCTTTGACGAGTTGAGCTCCAAGCTTGAGCGCCTGCCACACTGGTGATCCAAAACCTTCCAGTGGAAAGCGGCCCACATCATTAGGATGGACAGAACCCAGGTATTTGCTAGAGAGAATTCTGCTGAAGAGGGATGTTGGCTGAGAAATCCACCTCCAGTACAGTTTGCCAGCCAAAGCCTTGTTAAACTTGGAGCTTCTTAGTCCCAAACCCCCTTTTTCCTTGGGTTGGGTAACCTTGTCCCAGCCAACCAAGGCCCATTTCCTCTCTCCCTTGGCACCTTCCCATAGAAATCTTCTAGCCATTTTATCCAGCTCTTTCCAAATAGACTGGGGAGCAGCCAGGACGGAGAATTTATAAATTGGCATGGCCTGAATAATTGACTGTAGAAAAGTTAGACGACCCCCATAACTTAACCATCTATTAGACCAATGGTTCATTCTATATTTGATGCCATCCAAAATGTCCTTCCAAACATCTATTTTTAGTTTTTTGAAATGGAGAGGGACCCCCAGATAGACTACTGGGAGAGAGGTCCGAGTGAAACCTAAAATCTCAATAACTTTGTCCTGTAACCGTTGATCAATATTGAAGAAGATCACTTTGGATTTATTGTCATTGATGACTTGATTAGAGGCCCGGAGGTAGACATTTATAGTATCTTTGATTCTTCTTGCTTCCCTAAGGCTGGCCACTCCCACCAATCCAGTATCATCTACAAACTGTAAATGAGTCAAAACTTCAGCCCCGACCTTAAAACCTGTTATCTGACCTTGAAGTCTTCTTTTCAGAAAGAGTCTACCCAATCCTTCAGCCAAGATGAGGAAGAGATAAGGAGAGCAAGGGTCTCCTTGCCGCAATCCTCGAGAGGCACCAAAAGGAGGCGAGGGAAGTCCCTTGATAAGAACAGAGTATGAAGGCATAGAAATACAACTCATGACCCAGTCTGTCCAGTCCTGAGAGAAACCAAAGGCTATCAACATCTTTGCCAAGAAGCCCCACTCCACCCTGTCATAAGCCTTGGACATATCCAGTTTAATGAACATTCCTTTGTTCCCAGTTTGGTGCATTGTATGGATAGCCTCCTGAGCAAGAATCACTCCATCCAAAATTTGCCTCCCTTCAACAAAACCCCCTTGCTTCGGGGAAATTATATTATGCAGAATAGGTTTTAACCTTTCAGCCATAATCTTCGTAATTATTTTATAGATCACGTTGCATAAGGCAATAGGTCTAAAATCAGATAAATGAACCCCCCCTGCTCCTTTTGGAATTAAAGTAATGAATGTATGATTTAGAGCCATGAGCATTCTTTTATTGGTTCCGGACTCCTCGAGTGACGACGAGGACATCTTCCTCCGGGGAATCCCAAAAGGCCTGGAAGAACTCAATAGGGAAGCCATCAGGACCAGGCGATTTACCAGTACTCATCCCAAAGACCACCTTCTTAAGTTCATCTTTATCTATAGGTCTAAGAAGAGCCTGGTTTTCTTCAGGAGAGATTAAAGAAGGAATGACAACAATAAATTCATCTTGGGCTGCCCCATCTTGCTCCATACTTTCCTTAAAGAGTTTTGAGAAATACTCCATTGAGTGGAAGTGCATACCAGGAAGAGTGTCAAAAGAGTATCCATTCTCATCTTGAAGGAAATCCATAGTATTCATTTGTCTCCTAGCACAGGCAGAGCGCTGAAAAAATTTTGTATTTCTGTCTCCTTCTAATAACCAAGTATTTCTTGCTCTCTGTTTCCAGTAAATCTCTTCTTGGTTATCAATATCCTCAACCGCTTTGTGCAAAGCATCATCCTCGGATTTAAGGTGCTCGAAAAATTTTCCTTCCCTGAAATGTTTTTGCACCTCATCCCATCTGGCCAACAAGGGGGCCCGTTGGAGCTGGAAGTCTGATTTGTTAGTTTGCCTCCACTGTTTCAATTTACACTTGACAAATTGAAGCTATTTGTGAAATTTGAACATTGCAGTCCCAAAAGGTGGGCGGCCATATTCCCACCACTGAGGAATTTTTCTTCGGAGATCTTCTTTTTGCAACCAAAAATTTTCAAATTTAAAAGGTTTATGGTACTGCCCTGTCCTAGCCCCTCCCTCCAGTACAATGGGAAAGTGGTCTGAAACTGGGCCTTCCAAAATCTAAAATTTAATATTCCATTTCACAAATGCTTCCTCCGAGACCAAAAACCGGTCTAGTTTTACCTTCCTACTGTGTGGCTCTCTTCTCTTATTAGTCCACGTAAAATAAGTACCAGGACCTTTGATATCAACAAGGTGAAAGGCCTGGACTTGAGCAATCAGAAGCCTATCCCCTAGATCCAAAACTGGGAAACCACCTTCCTGATCACTGGCAGATAATTTGGCATTAAAATCCCCAGCAACAATCCAATCACAATCTTCCCGGGAGGATCTCATTGAATGAACAACATTCCATTGAAGCCGCTGGCCATCAATGCTTTGAGCCCCATAGAAGTTTGTAATTAAAACCTGTTCAACTGTAACAATATTCTTAAAGAGATATGTGAGAACCCCCCTCCAAGCTGTATGTTCTATTGCTATCCACACCAGAGGATTCCACAGAGTAACAATTCACCCCCAAGCTCCTTGGGCCGCCACATCCATATATCCAGCGCCCCTCCATATTCTACTAGCAATTTTACACATAAGATCTGAAGACATTTTTGTTTCTCGAAGGAGCAAAAAGTCTGTTTTGTGTCTTCCTAAAAGTCTTTGAACAGCAGATTGATGGGTTCTACTATTTAAACCCCTTACATTCCAGGATTGTATAATCATTGGAAACCTTGGGAGCAATACGAGTCAATTGTTCTCACCGATCCTCCATTGATCAGCTTGTCCCCTTGCGCTACTATTAGATCCTTATTGGATTTTCTACCAACTCCTTGGGAATTACTATTCTTAGACCTCTTTTCCACCTGGGTGATCCCCAACGCTGGTCTTTCTCTGTTCTTTTTTGCACTTCCCATGTGGACATCCTTAATAACTGGTTGTGCAGGGGAATGAATTACCATAGCCCCTAGGTTCTCTGGCTGCAAAGTCTCAGGGGTTTCAATCACCTGTTCTAAGACAGGAGTAGATGATAGAGGAGCATGAGAGTGGGTGATAGTATCCCCATCATTCCCAACCACTCCTTCCATGACTTGGTCTTCTTGGTATACAAGGGATTTGAAGATTTCATATCGATTGGTTGGCTTGGTTTGGGTCTGCTCTTTGCCATTTCTCTTTTTGTTTTTCCTCCACTTCTGCTGTTCAAAGCCATCTTTCTGGGCATCAGAACCCTGGGGGATATTGAGGGGTTCTTTGACCGAAGTGAACTTACCCTCTCTGGGGCGATTTGACGCTCCCGACGGAGCTTTCGATTTTGTGGTCAGGCTATTTGGGCAGAACCTAGCCAAATGGCCATGCTTATGGCAGACTCTGCATCTGAAAGGTAAGGCTTCATAGTCTAGCTATTGTATCCAGGTTAGTCCTGCCAACTCCAATTCCACCTCGACAGGAAGTGGCTGGCTAATGTCCATTTCTACACATATTCTAGCAAAGACAGCAGTATTTCCTTCCATGGTATCTCTTGAAACTCCCAAAAATCTACCTAGAGAATTACCAATCAACTCAAGGATTTTCTCACCCCAAAACTCCATTGGGAGAGCATACAGCCGTATCCAGATCGGGACAGCCGTGGGCTCAATGCGAGGGTCAAAACCCACTCTCCACGGTTGGACAAATAATCCTGTCGGGCCGTGGCTCCTCTTCTCTGATTCAAATGCTCTGTTTCTATCTGCTAGAGAAGAGAAACTAATAATAAAATACCCATTGCTTATAGGCCATAGAGAGTACTCACCAATGGGCTCCCAGTTCTGTCTCACCCAGGTGTGTAGAAAGTTCAGAGTGGGCCGAATACCCATGAATTTGTAGATCAGATCATGGGTAGCACGGTATATAATCGTATCCTCAACCAGTTTTGGTTCTATGACAATATTTGGCCTGGACGCAGATTGTGGAAGGCAGCCGTTAACTCTGTTTGCAGGTAAACCCTTTCCAGCATTCTTAAATAGCATTTGATAAGCACTGCGTTGAGCTTCATCGGAAGAAGATGCAGGGTTTTCTTTTAATTTATCTGCATATGAGCTTTTCTGCCCATCGGAAGATCCTGGAGGAGACCCCATTGGGCCCTCCCAAGGCAACGAGCAATCCTTCAAAGAGGTGTATAATCAATCCACAGGAGGATCTGGAAGAGACTTCCAACCAGAGACCCTGGAGCTTCGCCTGGTGCCTACATAGAAGGTTTCCCGCCAAAACGCCAGAGCTCAGAAAAATCGGAGACAGTTAGATATAGTCCAAACCCCCACCTTCAAGTGTTTGTTGGATGTCATTGTCAATGGGATTTTCATTAGAAGGCATATCTTGTTGGGGAATATCTTCAAGTGGAGGCATATTAGGATCGATAGGGTATTATGCATAGTAGAATGCCATAATATTTTTTATTAGTCTTGGATAAAAAATATACAAACAAAATATTCATATCATCAATAAAGAACATACTGGGAAGTCAAAAATAATTTGTACCTTGAATTTGCACGGATGTCGTTGGCTCATTGCATTTTGAAGTTTGGCTAAAATATTTGAGGATAATTTTTTCAGCAGAAGATTTGGCCCCCTTCATTCCATCACTGAGTGACATTTTACTTGTAAGAAAAATATTTTTCAATTTAGTAGAGTAATAAAATATTGAAGAGGGTGTAATTTCGGTAGGCCTTAATATAATATTGTAAATAGAATAAACAAATGTTTGGGTGGTAGATTATACATACTTGTTTCCTGCTATGCTTTATTGTGATTTTATCATTTTATGCCACTGGTTTTTTTTTTGGTGAAAGTACTTTAACTGACAAGAGCACAAAGGTAATTAACATTCAAATTGAAATCAATTTAAGAAAAATATTATTTATGTAAAAAATAATTGGTGATACGTATGTTGAAAAATATCAGATTATCGCACAAAATGGTCTAGAAATTGAGAATCAAAATATGTTCAGAGAAACAATGCATCAATATGTCTTTAAAAAGCCAAATAATTTACACATGTATAATCATAGCAAGGAAAAAAATATTTGAATAGAAACTAAGAATAAAAGAGTTTTAAAACATTCATAATAGGGCAAAACAAAGAAAACATCGGAACAAAGCAATGACCATTCATATGTAAAAGAGGGTTCAAATATTGGTGTGGTGTAGAACATGATTGAAAAATAATTAAATATACATATAAAAAAATATAAGATTATGGTACAAAATGGACTAGAAATAGAGAATCACAATATCTTTGGTTCACCTATTCATAAATAATCAAAGAGTTTTAATAGAAAGAGAGAAAATAGGGGATAACATGCAGAACAAGGCAAAATAGAGAAGAACATGGCAAGCAAAGCAGTGACAGAGAACCTTGTGTAGAATGAGGTCTGATGCGGAACAAGATCTAGTTTAAAAAATGTTCCAATTGCAAGAATGGTTTCAATCGATTATAGAATAGGTTTTGATTGCAGAAATGGTTTTGATCAATTGCAAAACAATTTTTGTTTGCAGAAGTGGTTCCGATAGATTACAGAATAGGACTCACTTGCAAAATGGTTTCATCCTATTGTAGAAAAGGGTCCGACTACAAAAGTGGTTCTGACTGGTTGCAAACAGGTTCCCACTACAAAAGTGGTTTCGATCAATTGTAGAATAGGTTTTTATTATAGAAGTGGTTTCAACCAGTTACAGATAGGTTTTGACTGTAGAAGTGGTTTCGATCAGTTGCAGATAGGTTCTAGCTATAGAAGTGGTTTTAAACGATTGTAGAATAGGGTTCGACTATAGAAGTGGTTTTGATCAATTGTAGAAGAGGTTCCATATAGTTGTAGAACTGGTAACGACCGGTTGTAGAATAGGTTCTAGTATTGTGCAAAATTGAGTTGGTATATTCGTCGGGGGTAGAAAAATGTCCAAAAATGAAAATGTATCCCTGGGGTGTTAATTATATATAGAGGTATACTTGGCAAGTTGGGCAGGATAAATTAGAAATTTTAAATTTTAGGGCAAAACGGGTACTCTATTTAGGTGGGATTGCTTACAAATTTTTCAAAATAACCATGATACTCTTATCAAAGCATAGTGAACCGACATCTAAAATTTATTTGTCTTGAAATTTTTTGGCTAAATGGTCGACGTTTAGGTCCCCTAAATTTTGCAAATTTGAGTTTTTGAAAATGCTACTCTTCGTCCAAATGGTGAATTTTTACTGCTATGCATAACCTTGAAAAAGACCTAGGGGATCAAGGTCCAAACTATGTCTTCAAATAAATCAATGACCATTTGTTGATATTGTAAGAAGGAAGGGTATCCAATCAAGATCTACTTGTTAAGTTATAGAGGATTCAAGTAGAATATTATAATATGGGTGTTCGTCTTCTAGATGATGAGGGAAATTTATTAAATTCTTAGATCTATCAAGGCAAATAATTTAGAGGCCATAATTTTTGCATACAAAGGTATTTTGAGTGTCTTTTTTAAATAAAATATTTTTCGAGTTCTTCACATGTGTGAAATCAATTTAAAGACCCATTAGAGAGTTAGAAGTCAAATTTTGTAAGATGCATCCTCATATTTATATTTCTTGCCTTAATGAGTGAAATTATAACATATAGTCAACTCAAATGATTGATTTATTATGTAGCAATAGCCTATGGTGCATATTTTAAGTAGAGAAAGTAGTAGCTTTTGATGATAAAATTCATCAGCATAAACAAGAATAAGATCTTGGCCTATTAATCTTATTGGTTGAATCAAATTCCTTTTCCATATCAAATATGATAATGAACCTATCTAGGTATTGATAAAACTGCTTGAATTAAAAAACAAAAGTGAACACAATTTAAGTTAGTTATTTTGAACTAGAGCTCGCTTCCATAAAAATGGTTCATTTTAATAATGTTGAGAATCATATTGTAACATTGAAGGTATTAAGTGAAAATGTTGCATTTTTAGGAGGTACGAAGAAAGATGGTGCAAAATTTGTCAAGATAATCCTTTCTAATCTATTTTCTTCTTTTTATATGCTTGGACTCATGTTCATGTGGTTCCTATTGAAAACACAAAATTATCTTAACTTTTGATAAGTGTTTTTATCTCCCACTTCACTTTTTTGATAACTATAAAAAATTATGGTGTTTCTCTCTAGATAAGTCTTGCAGAAAGGAAATCCTATGGAGACAAAGACTTAAAAGCCCAAGGTCCAAGCTAGTCTTCCAAAAAAATTGAAGATCATTTGTGGATACTATGACTAAAAACTACTTATTGAAGCTACAAAGATTTGAGGCTTAATTTCTTAAGATGGGTGGTCATATTCTAGATGATGAGGGGGATTCAACCAAGTCTTAATTAAATATAAAAGCCTAATATAACATCCATTATGAGAAGAATATATTATAGTTACTAATGTATTCTCTTATTGGCCCTTATGTTTAGATTATGAGGGGGTGTTGAAAGTTGTATATGGTTGAACCTAACTTTTAATTAATAACTAATCTAAATTCCACTTGTTTTTTATTTTATTTTATATGGTTGAATCGGTAGCCATCATGAATCTGGGCAATTTTTCCAAATTTTTATGGCCGCCACAATATTCTACGTTGTTTTCCCAAGAAGCCGCCACACATATCTCCGCATAGTATGCCCCTATAACCACCATGCCACGATCATTTTAAACCTTCTACACCAATAAAATCACTAGGAAAGGGATAATCATTCACTCTAGTGAGGCCCAAGATTTGAACCTTGGACCTCCAACCCCTTTATGTGGTTTGGGGGAACCAATTGGTCTACACATCAACATCTAAATCCCACTTGTTATGTTGGCTTAGGCATATTCATAATTTGGAATTTTGGTATTAGTATAAATACCCCCAACCAATACATCCATTGTATTAGAGTGTTGTGGTATTTATCCATAAATAACATAATGATTATTTTGGTGCTTAATGACACCCATTATTTTTGTGTCTATTGATTTTACTTTTTATTATCTTATGCTTTCTATGTAACATTTGAGTGAATGGGTTGCTTATTTTCATTACTGGAAAATGGTGTGAATTTGAACATGGTATGAAAGTGAGTATGGATAGGCATCACTTGCTCACATGGAAAATTTATTTGTAGCACTTTATCCTTATTCTAAATTCTAGGTTGAATTACTTCTCAGTGCTTCATAATAATTTTTGACATATGAGGCAAAGAGGATATTTTATTCTACTATCCACCATTAGTCTTTCTAAAAACAATATAGAATTTATGCCTTTAATCTATTTCTTGCTTGATTTTCATTGGGTGCTTTTGATCCTTTATATATATATTCATTTTTTTATGACATGGTGATCATATCCTTTATTCCTCAAAAGTAAACCATGTCATTTTGTTCAAAATAAATATGAGATATTGGTGTCATTTTTAAATAAATTTGAATCTACAGTGTGTCAATTAAAAAAATTATGCCCTATTTAGGGTTTATTATGAGGCCTCTTTATAATGAGAGAACATACTCTTATACACAATGAAATGGATTCGATATTGTATTCTACTATGCACCATTAGTATTTCTAAAAACATTATAGAATTTATGCCTAATCTATTTATTGCTTTATTTTCATTGGGTGCTTTTGACCCTTTATATATATATATATATATATATATATATATATATATATATATATATATATATATATATTCAAGTTTTTTATGACATGGTGATCATATCCTTTATTCCTCAAAAGTAAACCATGTCATTTTGTTCAAAATAAATATGAGATATTGGTGTCATTTTTAAATAAATTTGAATCTACTATGCGTGTCAATTAAAAAAATTATTCCCTCTTTAGGGTTCATTGCGAGGCCTCTTTTCAATGAGAGAACATGCTCTAATACACAATGAAATGGATTCCAATATATATAAGTATGCATATTATTGGGTAACTTACAAATTTAATTATAGGTTTGAATCCATAAAAAATACTTTTGCACCACCATTACAACGTGAAGTAGACAAGTGGAAAAATTCTCAATTCTATTATACTTTGAAATTATTGGCAACATGGTCAAGGTAGTGTTGGTTTAAATCTATTTGAAGGGAGGTATCAGGTTTGATACATAGTCCCTTCCCATTTTATTAATTCCATATATTATAACTAAACCATATGACATCGTATATGGAGGCACTAAAGTTTTGTCTAGCATGAAATCGATGGTTGATTCAACTATGCTAATTGTATAAATAACTTCAAGGGTGGATCATCATGTGTTCAAACCTCAATGAAAAACAAGGTTTTTGAAGCCCCTTTGATCAAGAGCTATGGAAATTGATCCTATATTGTAAGGGGATATGAGATAAGGGGTACATTAGAAATACCAATGCCTTAGATACAATAAGGTGCTTTGTTCATAAGAAATGCAATTTTGAACCCCTATAGTTTCCTTAGGACTAATGAAGGGTTGATGTGGATATTTGGCTCATGTGGAAACTATAGATACCTAATTTTTTTCACAAGGATAATCTCCAAGTTTTTCATTCCCTTCATCAATCAACATTTCAATCATTCAAATTGAATCAAACACCCTTGTACACAAATAAGGAGTATTTATTGGTCCAAATGTGATAACATCGAGGAATGAGCAATAACACCAATGAAACTATAATGGTTTGGTGGAATTTTTGTAAATTTTTTAATTTTAACCCTTTTATTATCTATTTTTACATATAATGGTCATGAGATGATAGTGCCAATAGGATAACACTAGTGGCATTATTACCTCCTAACACTTTTGACTATCATGTGCAAAAATAAAGAGGTGAGACTTCTTATATCTTTCACGCTGGTCATAATTAGTGAACCCAATACGTACATGTTGTTATATAGCCCTATAGTAGAATCCCAAGCCCATTAGTTTCCATTCTCATGATCTTACATTAATGACTCTTTAACCCTTTTTAAAATTATTACTTATTCAATCATGTTTCCATCATATGTTGGGACCCCATCTTAACACATTGATGTAATAGTCCTTATGGAACATGGGTAACATCCATGTTAATATTTTCTTATAGTTTTGGATTAATAAGCATCTAGCCAAACGAAACCCTTTTATGTAATCATTTTTCAATAATGTAACTAATTGTAGGTAGGAGATTCTAGCTCGGGTGGCATTTTGTATGTAAGCCAACCTTGGGAGTTAGGTGCTAGAAGAATTCCTTAAAAATGTAAGGGGCAGTATTGTATGTATCTTTTGGTATAATTAAATGATGTATTGAAGGAGGTTGCCCCCTTGAAGAGGCTTTCAATTCAGTGCTATTGTGATATTATTCCTTTTTTGCAATTTATTTCCATAGTGTGCATTTTATTTCCATAGTGTGTTGTGAGCATATATGTTTATTTTTTCGTATTTGTGTGTGTATATTTTTAATAGTAGGTTTCTAACAAGTGATATCAGAGCACTTTCTAGGTTTGTGTCCTGCTATGATTGTGATGGTTTTTTTCATTTTAACTGTTAGGTATAAGATTTTTGTGTTTTGTTTTTTTGTCAAATTTTTCTTAGTATTAAAAAACCAAAAACCAACAAAAAATTATAGTATTTTTTATCCATTGTAGTTGAGTAGGTTAGAAACCTTGTGTCAATGGTTTTAAAATATCATGAATGATTTTTCATTATTGGCTAAGCTAGATAGCTCATAAAGTATCTAGTGAAGTGAGAGGCAATCAGGCTCCAATACCCAGATCTTAGAAAACATTCACAGATGGAATTTAACTCCCATATTTCTTTGGGTATATCAGGAGACCATCTAAGATTAAACATAATTGTAACCCTAGGAAGATTTTTGTCCTTGTATTATCCACTATTCATCTAACACAACATCCAGGAAGATTACCCTCTCATACTATCAAAATGGTAGATAGTGTGCTCAAGGGTATGCGTGGAATCCTCCTTGGGTAGTGGCCTAAAATATTGGTCCAAGCACTATTGTTCATCACTATGGTATAATAGAGGGCTTATGGGTATTACATACACCTTTGCCTAGCATACCCTGGTTTTGTTTAAACTTGCAAACAAGTATGTTCATCCAATTCTTGTTATTTTGCTTATATTGCAACTAAAAATTTGAACCCGTTACCATATCCTTCATAGAATTTGAGCATACAAAGAAGACATCCCTATTCCAAAGTTCTTGCATGTAAAAAAAATAATACAAAATCATAGAAGAGTATAACAGGTGGATATAAAACTTTAGAGTCTAAAATAGGGGTAGCAAAGGGGTCAATGTTAGTTACAATAAAGGAATTCTATTAGTAACAATTATTATAGAGTTTTCAGGATATTAGTGTCATAACAATTACGCATGATAGTTATAATAGTTAGATGAATAGTTAGAAAAATTACCTGTGGAAGTTAGAACAATTACCTGGACAATCATAATAGTTAATTGTGATAGTTAAAACAAAAATAGACAGGGAATATTTATGATAGTCAAAATAAAACAAGGGAGAAAATAGTGTGAGGAATTAGTTAGTAGTCATATTCATTAAAAAACGGTGTTTGACATAAAACTCAAATTTTGAACCAAAACTCTAGAGAAAAAATTGACCACACAAGTAGACTCGTCAAAATAACAATATAAAAAGGGTGGGATACCCAAAATTAGTGTTGTGGTATTTAGCTCATTCTATTTATTTTTTTGAGTTGATCATTTTGATAGCCACATCTAGACCATTTTTGGACCCTTACTAAAAATAGTAACTCTTAAAACCACATTTATATTTTTAGTAAGTTCCATGAAAAGGATACAACCCTTCAATTATGGCTAGGGGTACTTGAAAATAAGACTTAGATAGGCAAATTCAATCTAAAGTAGATGCTATGGGTAAAAAAATATGGGATATAGTTAAAAAACACCTATAGATGATATGGTCACAACTCCAAGCTTTTCAAGAAACTAATCAATATTTTCCTTACACAAAAAGAAATGAAGGTTTAATTGGATAGTCGAGTATCTGAGGGTTTCATAGATCAACATGACTAAGAATAAATTGGTACAATCTATCGTCAATGAATTATACCAACTCAAAATGAAATGAGGTTACCAAAATTAGACTTTCTCAAGTTTGATGGAAAATATCCTGAGGGGTGGATTTGTAAGGTAGAACAATATTTCATTCTTCATAATTTTGATCGTTTTATGCGGTTGACCATTGCTTCTTTTAATTTTGAATTAGATGCACTCCATTGGTTTTTATGGCTTAGAAAGGCCAAACCTGAGCTTTCCTAGTTTGAATTTGGGAAACACCTACTCACTCGCTTTGGTCCTGAGTTTGAATATTTTACAGGAGCCCTTTGTAAACTCAATAAAATCTCAACCATTCAAGAAGACCAAGCTCAATTTAAGAAACTTGCCAATCGAACCACTGGTCTAAGTGTTGAATATTTCCAAAGTATTTTTGTGAGTGGACTGAAGGATAACATCAGGGCTGAGGATAAGTTGTTGTGACCTATATTCCTACCACAGGCTATACAGTTGGCTAAATTGGTAGAAGATAAATTCAAGGCTCTCAATTGAATTTCTATATTTTCTCCATCTAAGCCATCTTTTTCAACCAAGCCAATTCCTAGTCCTACTACTAAATATTCATCTATAAAATGATTGATTCATGAGGAGATGGAGAATAGAAAGACACAAGGGTTATGTTACAATTGTGATGAAAAATACTCTAGAGGGCACAAGTGTGTGCAAAAAAAATTGTACTTTCTCGATATGGATGAAGTTCCCACTATAGAATATTTTGATGATGAATATCCTCAAGAAAAAAACCCACAGATTAGACAACCAATCAAGAGGTAACCCAACCAATTTTTTTTTTTTTACATTCTCTAGTTGGAGTATCCACTTCCCAAACCATGAAGGTGATTGGCCATTTCAAGGGACAAAGGGTCATCATTTTGATTGATTTTTGCAATACACATAATTTTGTTGATCCACATGTAGCCAAGTAGGGAAACTGTTACATTACCACATGTAATTTTTTCAAAGTCATAATTGCTAATGGTGGCACCCTACCATGCAAAGTCAAATATCATAATGTTAAATTAAAAATTGAGGATTATAATCTCAAGGCTGACATGTTTGCCTTACCCTTAGGAGGGTGTGATATAGTTTTGGTAGTGCAATGGTTCAGGATGTTAGGACCAATCTTATGGGATTTTCCAAAATCGTAGATGAAATTTAGTTAGTACGGGTAAAAATATACTTTCTATGATACAAAGGTAGGAGTAATTTAGTTTATTTCTTCTCATAAAATGGAGAAATTATTAAATAAATATTTCCATGGCATAGCAGCTCAACTTTTTGCTATCACCACCTCCACACAAGAGGAGTCTAATCATCCACAAAAATTACTTGGTATATTAAATAGGTATTCTCATGTCTTTAAGGAACCTAAGGGACTTCCTCATATATGCTCACATGATCATGCCATACAATTTTTTTCTAGAATTCTACCTCCTAATTCTTGTCCATACTGGTATGCTTATGCTCTGAAAATAGAAATTGAGAAAATTATGCAAGATTTTTGAGATTCTGGAATTATCCGTTCTAGTGGTAGTCCCTATTATTCACTAGTGTTGCTAGTAAGAAATAAGGATGGAACTTGGAACTTGTGTGTGGATTACTAGGATATTAACAAAGTCATGATTAAGGATAATTTCCCTATTCCTATCATTGATGAACTACTTGATGATTTGCATGGAGATCAATATTTTTGAAATTGGATTTGCAATCAAGATATCACCAAATTCACATTAAGAATGAAGATATTCCCAAAACAACTTTTTGAACTCATGAAGGGAATTATGAGATTTTGGTTATACCTTTTGGTTTAACCAATGCACCTTCTACCTTTTAGAGTTTGATAAATTTTATTTTTCATTCTCATATTTGCAAATTCAGTTTAGTATTTTTGATGACATATTGATTTACAGTCGCACATGGGAGGATCATCTCCACCATTTATATGAAACTATAAAATTGTTGTTTTACCATTAGATTTATGCTAAGAAATCAAAATTTTCCTTCAACTAGTAGGAAATTGAATTTTTGGGGCACATAGTCACTAAGGAGGGAGTATAGGTTGATCCTAAAAGAATATAGGCGGTTTAATATTGGTCTAAACCTCATATGTTGAAGAGACTTAATGGATTCTTGGGTATTATAGATATTATAGAAAATTTATGAAAAAGTATCACAAGATATTAGCTCCCTTGAAAACCATGTTAAGGAAAAAAATATTTTGTGTGGACTGAATTGGTCGAGAAGGCTTTTGTTGATTTGAACTATGCTATGACCATCATCCTTATTTTGGCAATGCCATATTTTGCTAAACCCTTTGTCATTTAGAGTGATGCATTGGTCATAGGAATTGGGATCATTTAATAAAGGAGGATCAACTATTGACCTTCACTAGAAAAGCACTCTCCTCTCGAAACTTGGGCAAGTCCACTTATGAGAAGGAAATGCTTGAAATTTTACATGCGGTCACCCATTGATGTCCATATATCATTGGTCAATAATTTCCCCTTAAAAATGATCATCAGAGTCTAAAATAATTTTTAGAACAAAGGGTGGCTACTTCAAAACAACAAAAATAAGACTCTATATTATTGGAGTATGACTATGACATCTCTTATAAGAAAGGTAAATAGAATGTGGTGGTAGATGCCTTATCTTATCTCCATGAATATCAAGTCATGATACATGTTATTTCCACTCCACTTTTGCAATGGATCCATCAACTTCATGAGGATTTGACCAAGTATTCCTCATTGCAAATTCTCATCTGCACTCTGCAAGAGGATTCTCATTCCCACCCTAGATATACTTGGGATGGTCAAGATTTATGGTTTCATGACAATTTTGTTATATTGTCTCACTCTCTAATCAAGGATATATTCCTTCAAGAAATGCATGATTCTCCCATAGTTGGTAATTCAAGTTTTCTCAAAATATATACCCAAACCAAATATAATTTTTTCTATAGGGAAATAAAAAAGGACATCCAAATGTTTATGGTTGAATGTGATCGTTGCCAACACATGAAAGGTGAAACTGTGAGTTTTCCAAGGATACCTCAACCATTGCCTATTACTAAGTAGGTTTGGATGAATATATCTATGGACTTCATAAAAATGCTACCAAAATTTGGAGGCAAATAAATTATTTTGGTGACATGGATCATATTTCAATGTATGCTCACTTATGTTCCCTATCCCATCCTTATATTGAATCCATTGTCACCCAACTCTTCCTTGACTCCATATTTCACCTCCATGGGATACCTAAATATATTGTCTCTGATTGGGATCCTACTTTCAATAGTAATTTTTGGTAGTAATTATTCAAGTTGCAAGGGACACAACTCAATATGAGTTTGTCCTACCATCCTCAAACCGATCACCAAACTAAAATTGGTAATAAATTCTTGAAAACCTACTTTCACTACTTCACTTCTAAACATCCTACATAGTGGGCTAAGTAGTTTCCTTTGAATGATGATGGTATAACACCACCTATAATTCTACCATGAAGGTGACTCTATTTGAAGTAGTATATGGTTAGCTTCCACCAAATCCAACTTCTTACCTTCTAGGCAACTCAAAGGTTCAAGTGGTGGATTCTACTCTTCTCCAGTGTGACTCCATTCTTTGCCAACTCAAGCTCAACTTGGACATGGCTTGAAATTATATAAAGTATCAAGTAGATCACCATTGTACTGAACGTAGTTTTACCTTGGGTTACATGGTCTTTATTTGCTTACAACCATACAATAAATCATCTCTTTAGTTGCATAGTTATCAGAAACATACCACCAAATACTATGATCCTTATCAGGTATTGTAGATTCCTGGTGTGACAATGTACAAACTAGCCCTTCTAGCTATCTCTAAACTTCATCTAGTCTTCCATGTTTCATATCTCAATAAGGTTATTAACAACAATATGTAGGTATAGTATACACTTCCAGAGTTGGATGAAGAAGGTTCCACCCTTATTGAATCTGAGTGTATTCTTAGCCGAATATCATGTACCCTTTGTCAGTATTTTATTATAAATGTCTTGGTATAGTGGTATGCCTTACAACCAAAATATGAATCATGGGAATCTCTTTAGCAACTCCAACAATAGTTTCCTCACTTTCAAATTTGAAGACAAAGCTTCTTAGAGGGGAAGGACATGTTAGGATCCCATCCTAACACATTGATGTAATATTCCTTGTGGAATGTGGGTAACACCCATGTTAATATTTTGTAATGTTTTGTTATAATTTTGGATTAAGAATTGTCTAGATGAATGACACCCTTCTATGTAACCATTTTTCAAGATGTAACTGATTGTAGGTAGGAGATTATAGCCTAGGTGGCATGTTGCATGTAAACCAACCTTGGGAGTTAGGTGCTAGAATAATTCATTAAAACTACGAGGGGTAATATTGTATGCATATTTTGGCATAATTGAATGAAGTATTGAAGGAGGTTGCCCCATCGAAGAGGTTTGTGATTTAGTGCTATTCTGAGATTGTTCCTTTTCTACAATTTTTTTCCATAGTGTGTTGTGAGCATACATGTTTATTTTTTATATTTGTGTGAGCGTGTTTATTTTTAATAGTAGGTTACTAACATAATATCACCATTTAACACATATCCTCCCCCGAGGATCCATGGTTGCTTATAAACCAACACTTGGGATGACCATTTCATCATGATTTTATGGTATCAAAACTTTGTAAACATTTGTAGGTTTTTTATCAAGTTTTTATAAGCAAAAAAACTTGGCCAAAATTTCTTTAGGATTATAGGCACTTAGAATTTTACATGAGAATATTATGCTAAAATATTGCCACAATATTGTAAGCATTATATCGTTTATTCATTACAATATCTCTCCGAGCACTTTTGCAAGCATCCAAGTCTCCAATCAAGTCTTCATGTAATCATCAATTATTAAGTAGCATGTCTTTTATATCAACCATCAAGGGCCATTAAAACACAAGCTAGAAATATTTACACAAGTTTCCAACAAGGGAGATGCAATTTACTATCTTGGGTTGTGTTCTTTCCTCTTTTTTGCTTTTGGCCCCACCTTTATTTTGTAGTTTTAAACATTAATATTGTTACATATAACTAATCTTGTGTCTTGCACATTGCATTTGCATCAAGTTAGTATTTTATTTTTGTCATCTAATCATGTTTTCAAGCATGCAAATATCTATTTTTATTAGAGTTAGAATATATTACATCATTTGGGTCATGTAAATGTACCAACTATGGTACATAGTTAGAGTAGAGATTACTTTAGGGGGAATTTAGATACTTACTTCAAGCAATATAATAAATGCACAAGTGTCAATGTGCATGTTGTAATGTGCAAGGTGTCCAATTGTACAACTAGGTGGAGTGTTGACCAAGTAATCTATTTTCCTATATAAAGGGCTTCATTGTGATAGATCAAAAGATGTAGCATACATATATCAAGAGCATTATAGTAGAGAGTAGTTTATGGTAGAGGTCATGTATGGATCACAATGTAGATCTCTATCTTATATTAATGGAGTGACCATATCCTCCATCCTACATTGTATTTTCACCACTTTCTATTTATAGTATATTTCAGTCATATTGCAGACTCACTTTCTTTCAACTTATCAAGACCTATGATAAATATCTTCCTTTGCATAATTCCTCAAAAGCTATCACTGGCATCAGATCCATGATGAATCGAGATAGGAATATGAAGACCCACATTCATCATCATCAAGTAGGTCAATAGGAATAGGGAGAGAATAACAAATGAGGACTGAAATAAATCCCAATTGTAGAAAACATGATATTACATTTGGCTAGAGTCTTTCCATAGATTTGCACAAAAACTTGTGAATATTAAGACTCAACATTCATACCAGTAGTTTGACAAATCAACTAGTGAATATTATTATCTCCAAATTATAAGTTATCCCATTCCAGTTTCTAGCAACTTGTTGTTGGAAAAAGAAGATTAAAAAAAATCTGGGAAGCTTTCTACAAGAGAGTTAGGAAGAATATCTTCTTAGAATAATTTCAGAACCTGCATCAACAAGGAGAAGACTGAAGATATCAAAGACCTCGAGAAAGGTCCCATTACAAGAGCTTCAATATTGTGAAGTGTAGAAGTGAAGAAAATTTGGCTAAATAAGCCTAGAAGAAGAATAGGTTGGAGAATCCTAGAAGAAGAATAGGCTAGAGAAGCCTAGAAGAAGAATAGGCTAGATAAGCCTTGAAGAATAAAAGGCCATAGAAGCATTAATTTTGAAGAAAAAATCCAAGAAGAATTTTTTATTTAGAAGAAGAATTCCTAATTCAGAAGTAGACTCCAAAGAAGAGTTATTTGAAGAAAATTCTAGAAGATATCTTGATTCAAAAGATAAATTCCTAATTTAGAAGAAAAATCCAGAAAGGGGTTCCTGAAGAAGACTCCAAAAAAGAGTCCAAGAAAAATAAGATTGGTGATCTCCATCAGAGCCTACAAATTGTAGAATAAAGAGAAAGGACCAGTGAAGTCCTATTCCAAAAACCAAAAGAAATAGAATCAAAGATTTGGAAGAAGATATCATCACCAACACTTCCAAAAGTAGAAGTTTGAAGAAAATGTCTCGATTGAAAGAAAAAAAAAGCTACCAGATAGAAGACCTTGGAAGGGGGTCAAGCAAAAAAATAAGAAGGCTTGGAAATACTTACTGTAGAGCTCGTAGAAGCATCATTAAAATAGGTCCTAGGAAAACTCATTGGAGAAATGCACTATCAAGGAGAATCTTCTGATAGTGAAGGACTTGGGATAATTGTCGCCATCTGATAACAAGCCCAAGAGAAGAATAATTTGGCAAGGAGTGCCAAATATAGAAGAAGAATATAGTAAAGACCTCAAGACATTCAAAATATTTAGAAGGAGAAGATCATGTTTGAATTCATAGTTCAACAAGAATTTTGAAGGAAGATTAAGATATAATAAGACTACCAAATCCATGAGATTTCTCTCACAGCAAGAAGGTACAATTTCAAGGAAAGGAGTTCTCTAAATCTACAATAGAAGGTAGAATATCACTAGAAGGATCAAGCCACCAAACCTAAGGTTCAAGATAGAAATTTCAAGACCTTAGTTTTGTGAAGTAGGAAGCTATTCTAGATATCCAACAAGAAGCTAGAAATTCATCCACTATAAGGCAACAACTTGGTAAAAAAACACCAAGATCTACATCTATTGCAGAACCCATTAAAGGTAAGCAACTAGGGTGCAATCAGTTGAACTTAAATTAGGGTTCATTATCAAATTCTATTAAGCACCATATTTGAATTAAAGTTGCAAGTAGAAGGGATCATATTATAGTCTTCCAAAAGTGCAAAAATGAAAATTCATTTTAAGATATATTTGCACATTAATAGGACTTGGATATATTTGAGAGAAATAAAATTATCATCTACCTATTATCTATCTAGAAAGCAAGAAGACTACATCCTACAATATTGATTGTAGTGAAAATTGCAAAAAATTATTGAGTGCATTAGAATTTATTCTGAGAGTTTATTATCATTAAAAGTGTATTATTAATCCATTAAGCACTATACTAGTTGATCCTTAAGTAGTTACTCTCAAGAAATTAGTTTGTGTTACTAAAGGCACAAAACTAACACAAGAATATGCAACATTGCATGGCCAAAAGAAGCCACAAATACAAGAAAAAATATGAAGAAGAAAACCACCATTAATATCCTTAAATGAAGCCTAAAATTAAGACTTGGTGAGTCTCAAGATTCAAGGAGAATATAAGGATTTCATTTAAGTGCAGAGTGTAGAAATCCTTACTTCAAAAACAACATCTCATTAGCTTGGATTAACTATCATTAACAATTCCAAGGAAGCAGATTAAAAGAGGCAAGAAAGATTTCATAAAAGTTCCTTCATATTGGTGCTAATCTAAACTATTACAAAGCACATCTTTTTTTCTTTTGAAAGGACAAAAGTTATAATATTTATAAGAAGAAGCACAAAAGTCATATTTTTTAGGTTTAAGGGCAGAGCTCAAGCAAAAGGAAATCACCAAAAAAGAGCTCACACGTCTAAGAATCAAGGTATTTAAAAATACCATTTTCCATGTTCAATCCAACCCTAGAAGTGAGAGTTTCACTTGCAATATTGAAGCTATTAAGAAGCCATATGAATCTACGTATAAAAAAGGCAACATATAAAGGGAAATCATCTACGTAAAAGAGGTGCTATCAAATCCAATCAAAAAGGCTAACAATCAACTATTATAAAAGACATACAAACATAACATTACAGACATAGAGATATAAATAAATAAGTACTATACCCAATATTTCTATTTGGAAAGAATGTTCACCATTGAAGAGCACAACAAGTTGCCATAAGACTATCATTGAAGAGTGCCATAGAATCGAGAGGTAATACAACTGGTTCCGACCATAATCCTCATCAATAAAGCTAGCAAATAGAGAAGAGAAATTGCTTGCATATCAAGAAATATAGAAAACCAACACACATTTCAAAGATATAGGAAAATATAGGGTATCATCGCCACCATTGAAGCATTAGAATAAAGTCCTATATGCATAAGTCATGAGTGCCACTTGGCATAAGATCTCTAAGCGTTCAACACTCGTAAATATTCCAACGCTCACCCAAGAGGAGTTACAAGTATTTGGGAGGTTACCGCCAAAATCATCATTGCATACATTGGAATATCAATGCCTACAAAGTAACACTCAAGTGACACTTGTCCAAAAATCACAAGGAAGCAATCATATTTAAGGCATCCATATTGAAGATGAAGCAACAATAGATGTCAAAGATAAGACCAAAATTGAATGGTGTACAACATATTTAGAGGAAGAATGCTAATTCAAGTGTGTGCACCATTCAAAGGAGAAAACCAACATTAAATAAGCTATCATAATATCAGCATAAACACCACCTCAGTAAAACAACAATCGAGCATCCAATTACTGGAAGGAATACATTATAAAATTGCCATATCAGCATGCTATTCGTAGGATATTAGACTGAGCATTCATGAAGGAATACCAACACCAGTTATATAGAAAGGAAGCACTACATAAAGGAGATTTTAGTGATGATAAAATAGGGTAGTGACTACCACTTCAAAGAACTCAAATCTACCACCTCATAGCGTCAATGCAGAAGAATACGAAGGTAAATCATACACCATTTATTGCTTGTTATAGACTAAGGATATATTGGAGTTATAAGGGTAAATCATATTTACTATTTGTTAGAGTTACAGTATATTACATCATTTGGTTCATGTAAATATACCACCTTAGGTACATAGTTAGGATAAGAGACTACTTTAGGGAGACGTTATCTAGTCACTTCAAGCAATGTAATAAATGCACAAGTGGCATGCGCAAGTTTTAATGTGCAAGGTGTCCCCTTGTGCAACTAGGTAGAGTGTTGACCAAGGAATATATATTCCTATATAAAGGGCCTCATAGTAGTAGATAAGCATAACACATAGCATAACATATTATCTCATCTCTCAAGTACTCCTATATAGAGTACAATGTAGCTCTTTAGATCATATCAATAGAGTGACCATTTCCTCCATATTGTATTATATTTTCATCATTTCTATTTATAGAATATTTTATTCATATTGTTGTTTCACTTTCTTTCATATTTCCTATATTTTATTAGGACCTATGTTAGATATCTCCACAACATATATCCTTAAAATCTAATAGTGGTATCAGAGCCATGATGCTTCGAGATAGGAGGACCTACATCCATCATAAGAGAAGTCCAATAGGTCAAGAGGAATAGGGAGAGTCACCATTACTACTATTGGCCCATATATTTGCAAACTAGATCTACCATTGAGTGCCATTGCATGCAAAAGTTACCATTAGGTTTAACTGATAGAAAAATCCATAGTAGTCAGCATGATTAGGAAATTGAGGACTGAAATAAATCTAAGTTGTACAAAATTTGAGATTACATCTGGCTAGGGTCTTTCCACAAAGTTGTAAAAAAACTAGTGAAGACTAGGACTTAACATTCAAGCCACTAGTTTGAAAAATCAACTAGTGAGGATTATTATCTCCATAATTACAAATCCTTCCATTCTAGTTTCTAACACCTTGTTGTAGGAAAAGGAGATTCAAGAAATTTTTTTAAAGCTTCCTGTAAGAGAGTTAGGAAGAACATCTTCAAGAATCATTCTAGCACTTGTAGTAACAAGCTAGAAGACTAAATATTTCAAAGACCTCAATAAAGGTTCCATTACAAGAGCTACAATCCTGTAAATTTTAGAAGTAAAGAAAAGGCCACACTATCCTTATAGCAAACTCAAGGAAGATGAGACTCTAAAAGTTGAGTTATAGGAGGAGATAGGAGATTGGTGATCTCCATTCAAGATCAATACGTACAAAGTGTAGAAGAATAAGAGACCAAAGAAGCCTAAAATAAAAAAAAATCCAAATAAGTCTAAAAGAAAAATAGGCCAAAGAATCCTAAAAGAAAAAATATCATAGAAGCCTTGAAGGCCATAGAAGCCTTAATTCTAAAGAAAACTTTAGAGAATGATTCATATCTTAGAAGATAAATTTCTGATTCAGAATTAAAATATAAAGAATATTTCCTAAAGATATCCTAATTTAGAAGATAGATTCCTAAATTTAGAATAAAACTCCAGAATGGACTTCCTAAAGAAGATTTTAAAGAAGATTTCAAGAAATAAGAGATTGGTGATCTCCATTAGATCCTGCAAATTGTATAAGAAAGATAAAGGACCAACAAAGTCCTATTCTAGAATTCAAAAGCAAAAAAATCATAGATATGAGAAGAAGATATCATCACCAACACTTCTAAAAGCAGAAGGTTGAAAAAAATGTCTCAGGAAAAATACCAGAGAATATATAATACAAAATATCTTGAAGAGGTCTAAGAAGACTTGGAGAGCCTTGTTGTAGATCTCGTAGAAGCATCATCAAAAGAGTTCCTACGAGAACTCATTGGATAGTTCCATTACCAAGGAAATGTTCTCGATAGTGAAGGACTTGGGACAATTATCACCATATGACAACAAGCCCAAGAGAATAAGAATTTGTCAAGGAGTGCCAAATCCAAGAAGAAATTGGGAAGGAGTGCCAAATCTAAGAAGAAGAAATTGGCAACGAGTTCCAAATCCCTGTAGAAGAATCCAGTGAAGGCCTCAAGAAAAATAAAATCTTGAGAATAATAAGAACCTGTTTGAAGTCAAATTTGACAAGAATATTGAAGGAAGATTCAAACAGAAGAAGCCTACAAAATCCAAGAGATTTGGAGATTGCATCTCATAGCAAGAAGACATTGTTCAGATAAAGGAGTTATTTGAATCTACAATAGAAAGTAGAAGATCACTAGAAGGATTAATACACCAAATCCAAGGCTCAAGATAGAAAGCTCGAGGATAGAAATTTGTTTAGGACAATCAACAAAGAAGCTACGTATCCATATAATACAAGGTAGCAACTTGGTGAATTAGAAACACAAAATACATCATCTTCAAAAGCCATAAAAAAGGTAAGCAACTAAGGTGTAACTAGTTGAACTTTAGATTAGGGTTCATTATCAAATTCCATTAAGCACCATATTTGGTTTAAAAGTTGCAGAATAATAGATTGCATTAGTCTTCAAAAAAGTGCAAAAATGGAAAGTTCATTTTAAGTATTATTTGCACATTAATTTGGAGTTGAATAGATTTTAGAATTACAACTATCTATCAACTACCTACCATCTACTTTGGAAAAATGATGCAGGAGCATCCGGAGGCGAAGGAGCAATCTTGCATCAGCCAGAAATGTTTTTTTTTTCTCTAAGTGCCAAAACTGTCACGATATCACGATGCTTTTTGAAGAAGGGCACCAAGGGGGCCAAACTGTCGCGATATCGTGACGCTTTTTTTTGACGAAGGGCACTAAGGGGCCAAACTGTCGTGATATCATGACGCTTTTTGAGGAAGAGCGCCAAGGGGCCAAACTGTCACGATATCGCAACACTTTTTGACAAAAGGGGCCAAGGCGCAAAATGGTCATGAAATCGTGACATTTCTGAAGCAAAGTAGCTTGGGCACCAAATGGTCGTGAAATCATGACATTTCTGAAGCAAAGCAGCTTGGGCGCCAAATGGTCGCAAAATCGTGACACTTTCGGAGGCAAGGCTCGAAGACGCAAAGTGGTCACGAAATCGCGACACTTCCGGAGCGAAGGAGCCAAGGCGCAAAGTGGTCGCGAAATCGCGACTCTTTCGGAGTAAGGGCTCAAGGGCGCAAAAGACGTCGCGAAATCGCGACACCTTTGGGACAAAGACACCAAGGGGCAAAATGGTCACGAAATCGTGACATGTCGCGGTTTCGCGGCCCGAAGGAAGAAACCGAGTGCGAAGGGCAAAGACATCGCGAAATCATGACATGTCACGGTTTCGCGGCCCGAAGGTGAAAAGCAAGTACGAAAGGCTTAGGCGTCGCGATTTCGTGACGTGTCACGAAATCGTGGCCCCAAGGAGAAAAGAGAAGCCAAACGCCAGAACGTCGCGATATCGCGACCAAAGAGGAGAGAGAAATTTTGGGAGCAAAAACATCGCGATATCGTGACAGAACGCTCACGACTCCAGACCAGCCGACGGTTGCAGAGGCCATTACAGCAGGGCACGTGGCATCGAATTACAGGCGGCCATAGAGCACTAAGCGGTTACAGGGACCATTGCAGGAGGACACGTGGTACAGATTACTGAGGACTGTGGCGCATTCCTATGAATGATGACTCGATGGAGAATGGACAGGCGGCTGCAGCGCACTCCGCCATTACAAGCCATGATGGTTCGGGGTACCTGGCAGCATCTTGCAGGCGATGGCAGAACATTCGTGCGGGTGGTTACAGGGAATCCCGCATTCTGTGTAATGATGTCCGAAGAGGGTCGGTTCTGTTATAAAAAAGGCCGCACACGCATTGTAAAGGGGGTTCTTGGCCATTTGAATATAATGGCTGTATTTCTGAATTTAAGATCTCTGTTAATGAATTTGGGTGAATTTTTTTGTGTGTTATCTTAGTTCTGCTTCAAGTGGTATCAGAGCCAGAAGGTTCTAGTGTGCAAACCGATCGTCGACAGTGAGGCAGTTTGTGCCAAGATTGTGGTTGTGGGTTGTGAAGAAGAAGTAGGATGCCTCCACGCAGGAACCATGGTGGTGTGAGGAACAGACAAGCAGAGGTCGATCTTAGAGCCTTGCGGAGGCAAGTTGAAGCCCTACAGGAGGAAATCAGAAGGGGAGTTGAGCCAAGAAGGGAGGAACCCAGTGAGGATGAAGTTTGGGAAGAAGAGGGTCCATCTGATGAGGAAGAAGCATTGGATCCAGCAGAGGCTAGGCTGTATAGGGCCATATCCTAGATCGGGAAGAAGCCAAAATTTGATGTCTCTACTTATCTCGGGAACCTCAACCCCGAGGAGTTGATAGATTGGATCAACGACATGGAGGAGTATTTCGAGTATGAAGAGATCTCAGACCCAAATCGGATCAGGTTCACGAAAACCAAGCTGAAAGGACATGCTAGCATCTGGTGGAAAGGAGTGCAGCTGGAAAGGAATAGGAGGGGAAAGGAAAATATCACCAGGTGGGATAGGATGGTGGAGAAATTGAAGAGGCAGTTCATCCCTGTAGATTATGAGTTGGATTTGTTGAGAAAGATGCAGAGTCTTCGACAGGAAAGTAAATCTGTCAAGGAGTATACGAAGGAGTTCTATCAGATCTCGATTAGGATCGGCCATTCTGAGGCGAATAAGGAGAAAGTCGCACGATACATCAATGGGTTGCGAACCAGCATTCAAGAAGAGCTGGGGCTGGTTAGGATGGGCACGATGGAGGATGCATACCGGTTTGCATTAAAAGTGGAGGAGAAACTGAATAGGAGATTTGATGGAAAGCGAGAGAGGAAAGGATAGGGGTGGAAGAGCTGGTGGAAGAACCAATGGAGGAAGGTACAAAGATTTGGGGAAAATGGGTGAAGCTAGCAGTAGCCAGAGACAGAAAGAAGAGAAGGAGGAGAATAGCCAACACCCACGCAATCAGAACAACAACTACCCAAGAGGAAGAGGTAGGCCTGGGCGAGGGTTTGGAAGAGGTGTCTTTCGAGGAACCTACTTCAACTATGGGGAAGAAGGACATAGGGCATACAACTGCCCGCAGCATCAAGAAAGGCCAAATCGAAGACTTGAGGGTCAGGCCCGAGCTGTTGTAGCAGACGAAGGTGTAGAATCTGAGCACTCTGAGGAGGCAGAAAGAGGAGAAGTAATGATCCTCAGAAGAGTCTTGTTGAGTGAAGAGAAAAAGACAGACCAAAGGAACAACCTGTTTCGAACAAGATGCAAGTGCGCAGGCAAGGTATGTAACATCATCATCGATAATGGAAGCACTGACAATTTGGTTTCTAAGGAAATGGTTGCCAAGCTACGACTAGAGAGGAGAAAACACCCGCACCCTTATCGAATTGCATGGTTGCAAAAGGACCATCGAGTGCTAGTCAGTGAGCAATGCCTGGTGAAGTTCAATATTGGAACTTACCGAGATGAGGTCTTATGTGACATCTTGCCTATGGATGCATGTCACATGTTGCTTGGGAGACCATGGCAGTTTGATCGAAGTGTTGTACATGATGGTCGAGCCAACACATATTCTTTGTCAAAGAATGGAGTTCGCCACAAGTTGAAACCCTTGAAGGAGGCGGATGAGAAGGTATGCAGCAGTGCACGAGTCTATCTAGTTGATGGCAGAAGATTTTTGGAAGGCCTGAAGCCAGATCATATGTGCTATGCAATAATCCCTAGGGTTAGGGAAGAAGAATGCAAGGAAACTCCAGTGGAAGTCATGGGACTCGTTAGAGGAGTTCCCAGATATCATTTCTGATAATGTTCCTGAAGGTTTACCGCCTGTTAGGAAGATCGGTCACCACATAGATTTGGTGCCTGGATCGAGCTTGCCAAATAAGGCTGCACACAGAATGATGCCTGTGGAAACTGAGGAGTTAAATCGGCAAGTTCAAGATCTGTTGAAGAAAGGGCTGATTAGGGAGAGTCTTAGTCCATGTGCAGTACCAGCAGTACTAGCACCCAAGAAGGATGGAGAATGGAGGATGTGCATAGACTCTCGGGCAATTAACAAGATCACCATCAAATACTGATTCCCACTTGCCAAGGATGGATGATATCATGGACTGTTTAAGTGGAGCTGAGTACTTCACAAAGATTGACTTGAAAAGTGGTTACCATCAGATCCGCATTAGAGAAGGGGATGAGTGGAAGACAACCTTTAAAACCAGAGAGGGGTTGTATGAGTGGTTGGTTATGCCATTTGGGCTAACCAATGCACCGAGTACCTTCATGCGGTTAATGAATGAAGTCTTGAAGGAATTTCTAGGCAAATTTGTTATTGTCTACTTGGATGATATCCTAATTTTTAGCAGAACCCTAGAGGAGCACCTGATGCACATCAGGAGGGTTTTTGAGAAACTGCGGGAGGAGCAGTTACTGATCAATCTGAAGAAGTGCAACTTCGTGAAGAAGGAGCTAGTATACCTAGGATTTGTTATCTCAGTAGATGGTCTCAAAATGGACCCCAAAAAGGTGAGGGCTATCCTAGAATGGCCTGCTCCAAGAAGTGTGACCGAGGTTAGATCATTTCATGGTTTGGCCAGTTTCTACAGAAAGTTCATTAGAAACTTCAGCAGTATTTGCGCATCTCTTACGAAGACAATGAAGGGGAACAAGAAGGAATTCAAGTGGACAGCTGGAGCAGACAAAAGCTTTGCTATGCTGAAGAAGAAGGTCACCGAGCAACCTGTCTTAGCACTTCCAGATTTCAATAAGGTGTTTCAGGTAGACTACGATGCGAGTGGCAGTGCCATAGGAGCCGTATTGAGCCAAGAGGGTAGGCCTGTTGCTTATTTTAGTGAGAAGCTCAATGATGCCAGAAGGAAGTATTCGGTGTATGATCAGGAGTTCTATGCCATAGTTCAAGCACTTAAGAAATGGAGGCATTATTTGTTGCCAAAGGAGTTTGTTCTTTATACCGATCATCAGGCACTGCAGTATATTAACAGTCAAGGGAAATTGAATCAGAGGCATCTAAAATGGGTAGAATTCCTGTAGAGCTATACCTTTATGCTGAAGCATCGGAGTGAAAGGTCCAATAGGGTGGCCGATGCCTTGAGTAGGAGGCAATTTCTGATGATGGAAATGAGGGTGGAGGTTGTAGGGTTTGCTGAGCTCAAGGGTTTATACCCTGCAGACCCCGATTTCGTAGAAGCTTGGAAAGCCTGCATTGCGCCGGTTACGTTGGACAGGACTAAGTGGTTGAATTATCTGATTCAAGATGGAATGTTGTTCGGAGGGAACCAATTATGCATTTCGAGGAGCTCAATGAGAGAGAATCTCATCAAGGAAAAGCACAGTGGAGGTTTAGCTGGACACTTTGGTCATGACAAGACCATCTCCCTTGTTAGTGAAAACTACTACTGGCCGCAATTGCAACAAGATGTGGCAAAATTTGTGCAGAGTTGTAGGATATGCCAGATGGCAAAAGGTGTGAGGCAGCCTACTGGTTTATATCAACCACTACCTATACCTAAAAGGCCATGGGAGGATATTAGTATGGATTTTGTGCTTGGTTTGCCCAAGACGCAGAGGGGACACGACTCCATATTTGTGGTAGTGGACAGGTTTTCAAAAATGGCTCACTTTATCCCATGCCAGAAGACTAGCGATGCGGTCCATGTGGCTGGTTTGTTCTTCAAGGAAGTGGTACGCCTTCATGGGCTGCCAAGAAGCATTGTGTCGGACAGGGATACCAAGTTTGTAGGGTATTTCTGGAGAACCCTGTGGAAGAAACTGAAGATGGATTTAAAATTCAGTTCTGCATACCACCCCCAAACAGATGGCCAAACAGAGGTGGTTAACAGGAGTTTGGGCAATCTACTACGATGCTTGGTAGGGGACAAGCCCAAGGGATGGGATTTAGTTCTGCCATAGGCAGAATTCACTTACAACAGCTCTGTCAACAGAAGTACCAATAAATCGCCATTCCAGATAATCTATGGGAGCAGCCCAAGAAACGCTTCAGAGTTGAGAAGAATAGATACCAGAGAAAAATGCAATGTCGAGGTAGAAGACTTTGCTGAACACCTAAAGGGAGTGCATGAGGAGGTCACAAGGCACATTGCTAAGATGAATACTCAGTATAAGGCAAGGGCAGACCAGAAACGCCGAGCTAAGGAGTTTGAAGTAGGAGATTCTGTCATGGTCCACCTAAGAAAAGAGAGGTTTCCTGCCAAGACCTATAACAAGCTGAAGATGAAGAAATTTGGGCCATGCAGGATCATTGGGAAATGGGATTCGGGCAATGCTTATGAGGTGGAGTTGCCGAGTGAACTTAACATCTCATCGGTATTTAACATTTCAGATTTGGTCGAGTTTCATGAAGGAGATAACAGTGCAACACCAAGCCCGAATTTGTGGAGCATCCCTACGGTCACTCCTGTCGCAGACGAAATAGAAGAAGTCCTGGATACGCGTGAGGGCCGAAGTACTCGAAACAGGAGTTATTCTAAGTATTTAGTCAAATGGAAGGGCAGACCCATAGAAGATGCGACTTGGTTGTCAAAGGCGAGAGGTTGATCGCCTGGGTCTACCTCAGACAGATCAGAAGTGAAGGTCACTTCTCAAACTCACCCTGGGTGTCTGATGCCAGGAGCATCCGGAGGCGAAGGAGCAATCTTGCATCAGCCAAAAAAAAATGTTTTTTTTCTCTAAGTGCCAAAGCGGTCGCGATATCGCGACACTTTTTGAAGAAGGGCACCAAGGGGCCAAACTGTCGCGATATCGCGACGCTTTTTTGATAAAGGGCGCCAAGGGGCCAAACTATCGTGATATCGCGACGATTTTTGAGGAAGAGTGCCAAGGGGCCAAACTGTCACGATATCGCGATGCTTTTTGACAAAAGGGGCCAAGGTGCAAAATGGTCGTGAAATCATGACATTTTTGAAGCAAAGCAGCTTGGGCACAAAATGGTCACGAAATCGCGACATTTTCGAAGCAAAGCAGCTTAGGCACAAAATGGTCACGAAATCGTGACATTTTCGAAGCAAAGCAGCTTGGGCGCAAAATGGTCACGAAATCATGACACTTTCGGAGCAAAGAAGCCAAGATGTCAAAGTGGTCACGAAATCGTGACACTTTCAGAGCAAGGAGGCTCAAGGGCGCAAAATGGTCGCGAAATCGCGACACCTTTGGGACAAAGACACCAAGGGGCAAAATGGTCGCGAAATCGTGACATGTCACGGTTTCGCGGCCCAAAGGAAGAAACCAAGTGCGAAGGGCAAAGACGTCGTGAAATCGTGACATGTCGCGGTTTCGCGGCCCGAAGGCGAAAAGCGAGTACGAAAGGCTTAGGCGTCGCGATTTCGTGACGTGTCACGAAATCATGGCCCCAAGGAGAAAAGAGAAGCCAAACGCCAGAACGTCGCGATATCACGACCAAAGAGGAGAGAGAAAGTTTGGGAGCAAAAACGTCGTGATATCGCGACAGAACGCTCACGACTCCAGACCAGCCGGTGGTTGCAGAGGCCATTACAGCAGGGCACGTGGCATCGAATTACAGGCGGCCATAGAGCACTAAGCGGTTATAGGGACCATTGCAGGAGGACACGTGGTACAGATTACTGAGGACTGTGGCACATTCCTATGAATGATGACTCGATGGAGAATGGACAAGCAGTCGTAGCGCACTCCGCCATTACAAGCCATGATGGTTCGGGGTACCTGGTAGCATCTTGCAGGCGGTGGCAGAACATTCGTGCGGGTGGTTACAGGGAATCCCGCATTCTATGTAATGATGTCCGAAGAGGGTCGGTTCTGTTATAAAAAGGCCGCACACGCATTGTAAAGGGGGTTCTTGGCCATTTGAATAGAACTGCTGTATTTCTCAATTTAAGATCTCTGTTAATGAATTTGGGTGAATTTTTCTGTGTTATCTAAGTCCTACGTCAAAAAAGAAAATAATACTAGAGTGCAAATTTGAAGAATACTTATTAAGGGTTCATTATAGATTACTCTTAAAAGTTGCAAAGATTATAAAGTGCATTTGAAATTATTTTGGGAGTTCATTGAAGTGGTAAGGTGATATTGTTAGTGCATTAAATTGGTAGTATTGTTAATATCATTTACACTACACTAATTAATCTAAAAAAGGTTAGTTTGTGTTTGTTGATTGTTAAAAATCAAGATAACAAAAAACAAAAAATTAATCAAAGTGTCTAGAGACACTATTTGGTGCATAGAACCTGTAGCATTTTGTGGCCCAAATAAGACACCAAAATTATATCAGATTCCTACAAGGAGTGGAGAAGAAAACCACCATTAAATTAGAAAGAGAAGCTTCAAATAGAGACTTGGTGAGTCTCAAGATTCAAGGTGCACCGAAAAGGAGTGCAAAAATTACTTCTACAAAGAAAAAGGAAATCTTCTATCTACATGGTTACAAGCTTGGGTTCATTAGCAAAATATCCAGGCAAAAAGGGAAAAGGTGTCTAATCAAAAGATAACCTCACAATCCCCCAACTTCTAAAAGAAATATGCCATACAAATTATAAAAATCAGATCTACAAAAGGAGTGCAATAAGTGCATTCTTATATATAAAATATATTACATATTGGTGCACCAGTCTAATATATTCAACACAGGAATTAGGGTAGAGTTTAAAGTTCCTCAAAGGCACACTATTCACAAGGTGCAAAATTCGAAGGCAACCAAACATTACCACATTACGAGCAAAGAAAATAAGCCTCTTGAAAGGCTCATATCCTCTACGTCTTAGATATCCAAATTTGCAAGTAAAATACATCACAATACAAGGTAAAAGAAAGTATTATATTCAAGGGTGAAAATGGTAATCATAATAGGTTTGGAAAAAAAGAAAACAAGGTGCATAAGACTATATTCGATGCATGTCCAAGGAACATTCTATACCATTATTGGAGGTTCACCAAAGCTCCATAAAAGTATCGCTCATCACTCCAAATGGAAGCAAATCATAAGCAAGCACTATTAAAAAAAGGAAGAGCTATGAAAATTAAAGCATTTAAAGGTTCTAAAAAGGTATGTTAAAGAAGATTTACATAAAAAGCCCATGCATAAGGAGGAAGTGGCACTTGTCACTTGAAACAAAATCCTAATGTTCACTACATGAGTGCTCATATTTCACACATTCGAGCAAAGGAACATTACTAGCAATAAAGGTGGTACGTTAGAACAAGGGAGACACTTGTTTTCAAAGGAAATAAGCACTCCTCTAAGGTTGTAACACCCAGATGTTACAAGCATATCCATTCCATCCAAGAACTCAAGAAGTAACTAGCATGACACTTGTCACATAGCACAAGTACTCTCTTCTATTAAAAGGAACCAAAGACCAAGGAAGTTGATGTATTCAGTATTCCAACATTTACTCATAGTATAGGCTGAATCACAGTGTGGAAGAAAGGTGAAGGAGCATTGAAATATGTGGTCAATGAGGTCAAAGAAATCCAATGTTGAAGCCAAGCAAAAATAAATGCACATTATTCTCCATAAGTGTTCAAAGGAATGGTAAAGAAGTGGACTGTCATATATGTCTGAGATCTATGGCAGAAATGTAGAGAATACAACATCAAAGGTAAGGTATCTACTTTATTAATATTTATTTTCATTAATTGATATTTATAAGGTATAACATTAGGTTGAAATACTAAAGGAAATCAACCATATTTGAAAGCAATATAAAAGGGAGAAAACACATTAAATAGCATAATGTTTGCAATATTATAATATAGGAGAAATAAGGAATTCCACTTGGAAATCAAAATTTCTATTATTGCACTCCTTTGCCCTTCCTCCTTGGCTGGTAGGTGCTGCAGATGATCTCCTTGGGGTGGGAGATCACTGTTCCATTTGTCTGCCCCTTTCCTTGTTGTTTGGTGGGGTTTTCTTCTGGTGCCTATGATCTAGGATGTCCTTGGATTTTTCTAGGACATCCTTGGGTCCTGTTTTAGTTCCCTAGCACCCCTTTGCCCTCCTCCTTGGTTGGATAGTGTTGCATATGATCTTATTGGTTTGGGAGGTCCATTATTCTCTTGTTTTCCCCATTACATGCCTTTAGGCAGGGTTTTCCTTTTGGTGCCTATGAACTAGGATGTCCTTAGGATTTTCTAGGATGACCTTGGTTTTTCTTGGGTTGTTCTTTGGGTTTTTTGAGTTCATTCAAAAACCTTTTTCCTTTTTCTTGTAGGTTCCTATTTGGTGCTAAGGATCAGAGGTTCTTCTGGTGCAGTGTGTTGTGGTTGGGGTTTTTTGGGTTCATGAGAAACTCTTCATAGTTTCTTTTGTTTTGGAAGGGACCTTGTGCTTATTCCTATGGTGTTGCTCTTTGGGTTTTTTATTGCAGATATGATGGCAGGTCTCATATTTTTATGGCTTAGGGGGGGCTCTATGCTAATTGTTATTATGTTCTTGTGGGTCATCCTCTTATGGTTCCCTAAAGATGCTTGGCGATGGCGTTGGATGTTGCTATGGATCTCTTGTTGCTTTTTTTGGCTTGATGGGGGGGCCTATGATTTTAGGTTGCAGGTCATGGTTCATAGTTCTTCTGTTGAGGTATCTTGGGATCTCCCCACCATTTTTCTTGGCTCACATTTTTGCATTGTTATTTTCTCTCTCCCTTGGCTTTTGAGTAGTTTCCCTACTGCATCAAGATTTCATGGCCTTGGGAGTCCCATGGTTGTTATTCCTCTTGTAGGCCTATTCAAGATGTTGGTCCCTACTGTTGCATCCTCCTATGGCATCCCTACACATTCTTAGGTGGGAATTTTTATGTTTCCCACTTTAAGTTCAAATTTAAATTTTTTAAATCATTGTATTGGGCGGGATAGCCCTGTTTCAATTTTTTGGGTAGGATTGGCTTTTTTAAATTTTCTTACCATGTGCTTCTTGGATGGTCCTTTTGCACGTGTGTTTTTGGGCTGTTCTGGGTAGGATGGTGCTATCCTAGAATTCAATGTAAATATTAAAAAAAATTATAATGTCCTTTAAGGCTATCCTCTACCTATAAGGTTGTCCTTAGCCTATCCTCAAAAGTATTCTTTATATCCTTCCTATGGATTTTGGTGTCCTTTCCTTTTTCCTTGGGGCCTTGATTTTAGTATTATGTCTTTTTGTAATCAGGTTTTGGGATCCTTGATAAAAACCCATTTTTAATTTAATTTAACTGACCAAAAAAAAGAATTTCTATTATTGCAAATAATTATTTTCTAATATTCCACATTAGGGAGTTATAAAGAATACTACATCAAAGTAGAAAATTGGAAATTAGAAATAAAAAATTTAAATTATTAAAGGCTATAAAAGAGTTTATTAAATAATATTAAGAGTTGGAAATTAACATTGAATAAACCTCATCAAATTAGAAAGTGCTTAAAGTTCAATAGGAGTAATAAGGTGTAAAATATGTTGATTTTTACTATTTATAAAACTCTGCAAAATCAACTCTAAATTGAACTATTATTCTCAAAAGCACTTTATCTATCATATAGCATTTCCAAAATCACTAGGGATACATAAGGCATTCTACAAAACTTGATAACAATAGCATTCATCAAATATTATCAAGTACTAAGGTCTCTACTAAACCAAATATCTTAACTAGGGAGATATAAGGAAGCCTACAAAACCTAAAGTTCCATCAGGCTCATATACTATAAATATGACTACCAACACATTAAGCAATACACTTAGAAGTGGGATGAGAAAAATACCAATATGGATTAAAATCTTGATTGGTAATACAATAAAAGAAGAATTAACAAGATGGGAAATAAGTTCTGAAGCACTTAGCTACAAAAAAAATAGATTCTTCTAATGAAACTAATGATAACTATAAAAAGGATCACATTCGAAAAGGAGAAGAAAAGGTAGATCAAGAAGACATCACAAAAATAAGTAAAAATGAAATAGCTTCAATCGTACACATATGGTTTAAAGAGCTAGTCAAGGATATAGATAAACATGATATCCCTAAGATAGATTACAAAGTAGCCATAATATCTCTATTGTCCACCTACTGCAATCAATATGGTCAAGAAAATATCAATTATTAGAATTTCAATCCATGAAAATACTGTGAAGGGAAAATCACTTATATTTCTATTGGAAATATTGAGTTGTCATTGATGTCAAAGGCAAAAATATATTCAAGGATGAAATGTTGAGTTTTCATTGATAAAAAAAGCAGAAATATCTTCAAGTATGAAATGTTGATGTCAAAGGTAGAAATATCTTCAAGGATGAAATGTTGATGTCAAAGGTAGAAATATCTTCAAGGATGAAATGTTGAGTTATCACTAAGTGCAAGGCATATATCTTCAAGGATGCTTTAATATTTAAATAATATTTAAATATTAAAGTAGGAGGTTTATATTTAAATCAAAGGATTTAAATATAGTTTAAATATTTAAAGGTTAAATATTTAAATGCTGGGTAACCTCCTAAATCACACCATGTATCCAAATGATAGGCCAACCTCCTTGAGCAGACCATGCAAAGGAATTAAATTTTAAATATTCAAATTGATGGACCGAATTCATTGAGAGTGAATGAAAAAACATATAAATGTTGAGGCATTAATTCACTTTGCAAGAAGTAATACAATCGAATATCCATCATGGTGAGTGTGAACAACAACATGTAGAAGGAGGAGGAGAGAAGAACAAGTTTGGCAATGTAGAAGAAGGATAATTTAAATATTTTATCCTGCACCTTTGATATCATCCACTGGGGTAGCCCAATCGATTGCCTAGCCTGTGCCAATGTGTCGTAATGCATAAGGTCTAAGGATTGCATCCCGTCGATGATAGTTTTGATGCATTTTATTGTTTGAGAAAGCGTGATGAAGAAGGTAAATACTTTTGTGTGCTCATTTTTTTTCATCCACTGGGGTAGCCCAATCAGTTGCCTAGCCTATGCTAAGGCGCTGCAAAGAAGAAGGTTTGAAGTTTGAAACTCTTCAACACCAGTTTTTGCTATGGTTTTATTATTTGGAAAAGTGCAACGAAGGATTCAATATTATTAATATACCTTTTGGTTTCATTCAACTGGTTAGCCCAATTTGTCATGAGCCAAGTTAAGGTGTTAGAGGTCAAAATGTTGAATCCCATGTACGCTTTCTAAGTTTTGATGTGAGGTAAGGGTAAAGGTTTTTTGATTAATTTTTGAAAGGGAGATATAAGGATTTATGTTATAAGGTTATATTTTGCAAATTTTATAAAGGGGATATATAAAGGATATGTTGTTATAATAAATATTTGTTTTGCAAGTTTTAAAAGGGAGATATAAGGAGTTATTTTTAAGCTTTATTGTGTATGCTTTAAATGAAGTGATAAATGTTTTAAGTGGTTTATTTGCTATTTAAATGAAGAAAGAAAAAGAGAATTATTGACCAGATTTTAAAAGCACATGCATGAAGAAGATCATCATTATTGAGGTATATTTGGAGGGCATAAACCTGAAATAGGTTAAGGTATCAAAGAATATTAAGTACACATATTCACCCAAGCATTCAATTGAAAAGGAAGGACAATTCAGAAAATTCAAAGAAGAAGGAAAGGTGCACATGATAGTGGAATAAGATCAAGGTATAAGCATCTCCAAGTCAACACACAAGTTATCCAATGCTAGACTTGAGCTACCTTTAAGATGTAATAAATGTGAGATATGTGGAAGTGATAGACTTAATGAAAGTGAAGAACATATTGATCATTTGAAGCTTACTACATCAGTGCATATCATTCTCTATATGTTAATGAAGATAAAATAATTATGGGTAGAATATGTCTGTATTGCTTTTAGTTGAAGAAAACAAACTCAAGAAAAGGTTTTAGAGTAGATTTGAGCAGGTTTTATGAGTAGGTTTTGGAGTAGATTTGAGCAGGTTTTGGAGAAGATTTGAGGAGGTTTTGTGATTAGGGTTTAGAGAAGATTTGAGTATGTTTTGTGAGCAGGTTTAGAAGTAGATTTGAGCAGGTTTTGTGAGCATGTTTTGGAGTAGACTTGAGCAAGGGGATTGATGTCTCTTGTGGATTGGTGTCCATGGAATTAAGCAAGGGTGTTAGTGTCTCCTATAGATTGGTGTCTACAAAATTGAGCTAGGGGATTGGTTTCTCCTATGGATTGGTGTCCATGAACTTGAACAAGGATATTGGTGTCTCCTATGGATTGGTGTCCACAAAATTGAGCTAGGGGATTGGTGTCTCCTATGGATTGGTGTCTAGGAACTTCAACAATGGGATTGGTGTCTCCTATGGACTGGTGTCCATGAACTTGAGCTATGGGGTTGGTGTCTCCTATATATTAATATCCGGGAACTTGAGCAAGGGGATTGGTGTCTCCTATGGATTGGTGTGCATGAACTAGAGCAAGGGGATTGGTGTCTCCTATGTATTGGTGTCCATGAACTTGTATATGGGATTAGTGTACATGAAATTGTAATAGGGGATTGGTGTCTCCTGTGGGTTGGTGCCCACAAAATGTATTGAAGAAATTTATAAGAAATACTTTGTCATGGTTTTCTTCCAAGAGGGTGTTTCCATGTAAAATCTTTGTCTCTCATGTGTGTGGTGATTTGTGAATTATTTCATTATTGCATTTTTATTACTTGAATTTATTGCTTTGGAAATAAAAGAGAAATTTTTTATCTTATATTGTTCACCCCCCTCTTAGTATAAGCTTGTGTTATTCAATTGGTATCAGACCGGGTTCCTTCATAAAAACCTAACAAATTGAAGGAAGATCTTACAAGAACACACATGGTTAACCTTCAAGGTTTTTTATCAAATAGGGCACAACTGTTTGATGGGACTAACTATGCTTTCTATACCATAAGGATGCAGACTTATTTTATGGCACATGGCTATGATATATGGCAATCCATTGAGGATGGGTTCACACCACCTATAACTCCTTCCACAGATAGAAATGGTGAAACCATATGAAAATAATGCCAGGGAAATGAATGTAATATTAAGCAAGTTATGTGAATAAAAGTGTGTGGTCATGCAATGCACTTCAGAAAAAATAATATGGGACAAGTTACAAATAACATATGAAGGAGACGACAAGGTTAAAATAGCAAAACTTCAAACCCATAGGAGAAATTTTGAAGACTTAAAGATGAAATATGAGGAAGATATTTCTAAGTATATACTCCGAGTTGATGAGGTTGTCAACGCCATTCATGGAATTGGAGAAAATATTGAAGACTCTAATATTGTTTAGAAAATATTAAGGTCACTTCCCATGAGGTTTTATGCAAATGTTTCAACAATAAAAGAGATGAAGGATATTAAAACCTTAAGCATGGATGAGCTACATGGAATTATCATAGCCTATGAGATGAGGACTGAAAAATATCAAACATAAAAATGAGAAGCATCATTTAAAGCCTCAAAGAATACAAAGAATAAGGAACCAGAATCAAGTGAAGAATCAAGTAGCAGAGAAGAAGCTAACTTTGTGTGAAGGAATAAGAAGGGTATAATAAAACATAAAGGTATGTGTTCTGTGAAATATTTTAATTGTGGTAACCTTGGTCACTATGCATCTAATTGTCTACAAGATAGAATTAGTAGCAATGAAGAATAAAAGGAATATAAGAAAAATAAAGAAAGAAATTTTATCATGAAAAGAAAAACATGCATGATCAAGGCAAGCATGAGAAAAAAATATTTCAAATACACAAGAAGAGTTTTTATGTTGAAGCAAGAAATTCCTCTAGCAATAATTATGAAAGCCTCTCCGATAGTGAAAGAGAAGAAATCTTATTCCTGGCCATAGAAGAGAAAGAAGATGCTCCTATTTTCAAAGACTAAGAAGAATAGAAAGATTCAAAAAGTGAAGAAGAAACCATGGTTAACATAGAAGAGGAAATTGTTGTTGCTCTTGAATAATTGAAGAGGGTTAGAAAGAATAACTCAATATTATAGGCTCAAGTATAATAGGATGAGAAGACAAAGGTAAAGTTATCACAAAAACTCATTGACCTGAAAGTTAAAATCGAAGAGGTAAGGCAAATTGAAGAAGGTATGGCTAAGCAGTTAAAGGCAAAAGAGTTGGAATGTGAAAACTGTAACATGAGGTTGTCTCTATAAGGAAGGGAGTTAAAAAATCTAATGATAAGCTACATGAATTTGAGAAAATCTCAAAATTCATGTTTGATATCATCAAAAGATAGAAATCTTCAGTTATAAATACTGGACTTGGGTTTGAAGAAGGTAAACAGAAACAACAAGGGGAGTCAAGCTCAAACGAAACAAACGCATCAAATAAAATGATTAAAGAGGAACCTAAGACCTATGATGATGTGTTGAGAAGTGGAAGCATCAAGGAAGAAGAAAACAAAGCATCATCAAGGAAAAAAGTCCATCATAGAAACAATTATGAGAGAACCATGTGACAATATCCTCCAAGGCAATCAGACAGCTATAACCATTTGGTCATAAATATGTAAATTGCAGATTCCATGCTATGAATGATTTTGGCTTCACCAAGAGAAATTTCAATTCATTTACACCCCTCATTGACTACAATATCATTTGTTACAATTATAAAATTTTAGGCATACAGCTAGATGGTGTAGAACAGTGTTCCCTGAATTTTCAAAGTCAAGAAAAAAGGAGAATGATAAAAATGTTCAAAAGGGTATGACCTTCAAAGTTTACAGAAAGAAAATAAAACAAGAAGAGGAACATAGTAATTTGGGAGTTTCACTCCCATATCATAATTGAAGTCTCAAGTAATATTAGGGAGGAAGGGGGCATTGTCAAGTGTCTTATATTATAGTCCCAAGGAGCCTTTGCCATTGATGTCAAAGAGGATATTTTTTAGTAAGGGGGAGCATCTAGTTAGGAGGAGCAGCTTGTGATCCTATTCAGTAAAGGTCAATTTCATTGTAGGGTTGCCATCAATGATAAAGAGGAGGATTTTTGGAAATATTTATTTGTCATTGATGTCAAAGGTAGAAATATCTTCAAGGATGAAATGTTGAGTTGTCATTGATAACAAAAGCAAAAAAGTCTTCAAGGATGAAATGTTGATGTCAAAGGTAGAAATATCTTCAAGGATGAAATATTGAGTTGTCACTAAGTGCAAGGCGAATATCTTCAAGGATGCTTTAATATTTAAATATTAAAGTAGGAGGTTTATATTTAAATAAAATGATTTAAATATATTTTAAATATTTAAAGGTTAAATATTTAAATGTTGGGCAACCAACTTAAGCAAACCATGCAAAAGAAATTAATTTTAAATATCCAAATGATAGGTCAACCTCCTTGAGTAGACCATGCAAAGGAATTAAATTTTAAATATTCAAATTGATGGGATGACTTTGTTGAGCATGAATGAAAAAGCATATAAATATTGAGTGCAAGAAGTGGCAAGTAGAAGGAGGAGGAGAGGAGCACAAGTTCAACAGTGTAGAAGAAGGAGAATTTAAATATTTTATCTTGCCCCTTTGATCTCATATGTTGGGGTAGCCCAATAAGTTGCCTAGCCTATACTAAGGCATTGTGATGCATAAGGTCTAAGGATCGAGTCCTATCGACACTAGTTTTGCTATATTTTATTATTTAGAAAGCATAGAAAAGAAGGTAAATACTTTTGTGTGCTCATTTCATTTCATCTGCTATGGTAGCCTAGTCGATTGCCTAGTTTGTGCTAAGGCACTGTGAAGAAGAAGGTTTGAAGTTTGAAACTCATTGATGCCATTTTTTACTATGATTTATTGTTTGGAAAAGTGCAACGAGGGAGTCAAGATTATTAACGTGTATTTTGGTTTCATCCGGCTGGTTAGCACAATTGGTCATGAGCTAAGTTAAAGCGCTAGAGGTCAGAAGGTTGAATCCCATTCATGCTTGCTAATTTTTGATGTGAGGTAAGGGTAAAGGTTTTTTAATTAATTTTTGAAAGGGAGATATAAGGATTTATGTTATAAGGTTTTATTTTACAAATTTCATAAATGGGAGATATAAGAGATATGTTGTTAGAAAAAAACTTTGTTTTGCAATTTTTAAAAGGGAGATATAAAGAGTTATTTTTAATCTTCATTGTGTATGTTTCAAATGAAGTGATAAAGGTTTAAAGTGGTTGATTTGTTATTTAAATCAAGAAATAAAAAGAGAATTATTGAACATATTTGAAAATCACATGCAAGAATAAGGCCATCATTATTGAGGTAAATTTGGAGGGCACAAATCTAGAATAGATCAAGGTATCAAAGAATATTAAGTACACATATTCAACCAAGAATTCAATTGACAAGGAAGGATAATTTATAAAATTCAAATAATAATGAAATGTGCATATGACAGTGGAAGAAGAGCAAGGTATAAGCATCTCCAAGTCAACACACAAGTAAGTTATCCAATGCTAAACTTGAGCTACCTTTAATATGTAATAAATGTGAGATATGGGGAAGCGATAAACTTAATAAAAGTGAATAACATATTGGTAATTTTAAGCTTACTACATCAGTGCATATCATTCTCTATATGTTAATGAAGATAAAATAATTCTAGGTAGAATATGTTTGAATTGCTTTTAGTTGAAGAAAGCAAAATCAAGAAAAGGTTTTGGAGTAGATTGAGCAGGTTTTATGAGTAGGTTTTGGACCAGATTTGAGTAGGTTTTAGAGAAGATTTGAGCATATTTTGTGAGAAGGTTTAGGAGAATATTTGATTAGTTTTTATGATTAGGTTTTGGATCATATTTGAGCAGGTTTTGGATCAAATTTAAGTAGGTTTTGTGAGTAGGTTTAGGAGTATATTTGATCAAATTTTGTGAGCAAGTTTTGAAGCAGACTTGAGGAAGGGGATTGGTGTTCATGAACTTGAGCAAGGGGATTTGTGTCTCCTATGGATTCATATCAATGAAATTGAGCTAGGGGGTTGGTGTCCATGAACTTGATCAAGGGGATTGGTGTCTCCTGTGGATTGATGTCCATAAAACTGAGCTAGGGTATTGGTGTCTCTTATGGATTAGTGTCCATAAAATTGAGCAAGGATATTGTTGTCTTCTATGGATAGGTGTCTCCTATGGATTGGTGTCCACAAACTTGGGCTAGGGGACTGGTGTCTCCTATGGATTGGTGTCAATGAACTTGAGCAAAGGGATTGGTGTCTCCTATGGATTGGTGTCCATTAAATAGATCAAGGGGATTGGTGTCTCCTGTGGATTGGTGTCCATGAACTTATATAGGATATTGGTGTCTCCTATGGATTGATGTCCACAAACTTGTAATAGGAGATTTGTGTCTCTTGTGGGTTTGTGTCCATAAAATTTATTGAAGAAATTTATAAGCATTACTTTACTATGGTTTTCTCTCGAGAGGGTGTTTCACATAAAAATGTGTCTCTCATGTGTGTGGTGATTTGTGCATTTTTTCATTATTACATTGTTATTACTTGAAGTTATTGCTTTGGAAAGAAAAGAGAAAAGTTTTATCTTATACTATTCACCCCCCTCTCAGTATAAGCTTGTGTTCTTTACTTTATTCTACTATTATAAACACAAATACTATAAAATCCATGAAGAAATATTACTACACAAAATAGATTGTTATTTTTAGAATTTTACTCCAAAAGCATCTACTAACAATGAGCCTAAGTTTGATACTTATGAAGGTCATAGAGACAGGTCATACAAAAATTCTAAGAAAATATGGAGCAATTATGATCCACTTCATACATGTCAAACCATGAGATCACTAGTTCATCAAAGATATCTCATGTCAAAGAACAGAGGACTAGAAAGAACAAGAAGCTATAACATGATGACTAAAGCAACTAAAGAACAACCACATCAAGCTGAAGACCATTCTCAAAAGGAAGAAGAAGGAGAACCATCCTTGTAGGGATCTAGCAGCAATACTACCACCTACAAGAATGCAAAAATCAGACTCAAAGGAAAAGCTAAAGAAGAAGAAGGTTCAGATACAAAAGGACTCTAGAGAAAAAATCAATTGATGAAAGTACCTGATCAAATCAAAGACCATACTAAAGACAAAGATCCATATTGAAGATTGAAATCTTCAATACCCAAATAATGTAATATAGGGGGTGTTAGAGTTAGAGTATATTACATCATTTGGGTCATATAAATGTACCACATTAGGTACATAGTTAGGGTAGGAGATTAATTTAGGGGGAAGTTATCTAGTTACTTCAAGAAATGTAATAAAAGCACAAGTGGTATGTGCAAGTTGTAATGTGCAAGGTGTCCCTTTGTATAGCTAGGTAGATTGTTGGCCAAGGAATCTATCTTCTTATATAATGGGCGTCAGAGTAGTAGATAATAATATCACATATCATAGCATATCATAATTCTTATCTCATATCTCAAGTACTCTTGTATATAGTACATTGTAGATCTTTATCTCATATCAATGGAGTGACCATTTACTCAATATTACATTGTATTTTCGTCATTTCTATTTATAGCATATTTCAATAATATTGCTATCTCACGTTCTTTCATATTTCCTGTATTTCATTGGGACCTGTGTTAGATTTCTCCACAACATATATCCTCAAAATCTAACACTATTGCAATCCATTCACCTAGCATTAGTAATATATTAAGCAAGCATATTCCAAAATATTTATATTTGTAAATAATAAAGTAGGAGGAATAAGGATTTCAACTTGGAAATTAAAAATCATATTATTACAAATATTATATTATTTTCTAATATTCCATATTAGGGAGTTATAAGGAATACTACATCAAAGTAGGTAATTAGAATTTAGAAACCTTAAATATCAAATATCAAAAGCTATAAAGGAGGTCTATTAAGGAAAATCAATAGTTGGAAATAAATTGGCATACTTGTATCATACCATATTAAAGGGACAAAATAAATCCAACCAATATAACCTTATCGAATTAGAAGGTGCTTAAGTTCAATAGGAGTATTAAGGTGTAATAGAAGTTGATTTTTGCCACTTAAAACATTACAAAATCAACTCAAAATTGAGCTACTATTCTCAAAAAGCACTTTATCCACTATATAGCATATCCAAAAGCACTAGGGATTCATAAGGTATTATAAAAAACATGATAATAATAGCATTCATAAAATATTATCAAGTACTTAACCCATTTGGGAATCCTAAGGTTTCTACAAAATCTAGAATATTACAGGGATCATCATGGCATCAAACAAATTCTTTCTTGCAGAATATCATTTACTCAATGGACCAAACTATTTCTCCTAGAAAAATAAGCTAAAAGTAATATTAGTATATGAAAAACTTTAGGAGATAACTCAAGGAACAAAAAAAGACCAACCACATATGATACTGAAATTCAGAAGTTTAAAGAAAAAGATTCAAAAGCTCTAATGATAATAACCTTTGCCATCATTGATGAAATACAACCTTATATTAGTTCAACAAAGATATCTACAAAAGCATGGAAAATCTTGGAAAAAATATTTGAAGATAAAATAAAGCCACTACCCTATATCTCCAAACTCAACTTCATTCTCTAAAAATGAATAGTGGCGAGAGCATAAAACTATTCCTAAGGAAAGTAGCAGATATTAAAGGGAAATTATTAACCTTAGGAGAAGAGATCAAAGATGAAATTCTTACTCAAGTAACCATGAGAGCACTTCCAGATAGATATAAACACTTGGTTACATATTTACAAGTCCTAAGTAAAGATACTTCTTTTGATGATCTAATCAATATTCTATAGGAATATGAGGTAGAGAATACAGTTAAAGATTAAATGACTAACACTGCAATGCCATCAAAAGACATTCCATAGGGTAATATTGCTTCATCATCAAGAGGAAAAAGACCATGGTATAATAGGTAATGTTAGATATGCAAAAGAAAAGTTCATAGCACTAACTATTGCAGATTCAATCCCAAAAATCAAAATCAAGGAAATCAGATGAACAATGGAAGCAAATTTCAACCATGACAATATCAAAACCAATAGTGAACTTAGCATCCAACCAATTATCCCCAATTGGAGTATAGAAAAGAGAATAAAAAAGGACATCTAGATTAAAGGATAGAAGAAATTGAAGAACTAGAAGAATCTACATATGATTATGAAGTGAAAGCTCTTTCATAAAGAACAACAAATTATGAAAACACTAACTACTTGCTTGAACAGGTTACAGAAAACAAAGAAGAAGAATACAATGTCCAAGACAAAGAAGAAGATCCATATTAAAGATTGAAATCTTCAAATACCCAAATAATGTAATAGGGGGGGGTGTTAGAGTTAGAATGTATTACATCATTTGGGTCATGTAAATGTACCAAATATGGTACATAGTTAGAGTAAAGATTAATTTAGTGGGAAGTTAGCTACTTCAAGAAATGTAATAAATGCACAAGTGTCAATGTGCATGTTGTAATGTGCAAGGTGTCCACTTGTACAACTAGGTAGAGTGTTGGCCAAGTAATCAATTTTCCTATGTAAAGGACCACATAGTGATAGATCAAAATATGTAGCATACAAATATCAAGAGCATTGTAGTAGAGAGTAGTTTGTGGTAGAGCTTCTATATGGAGCACAATATAGTTATCTAGCTTATATTAATGGAGTGACCATATCCTCCATACTACATTGTATTTTCACCACTTTCTATTTATAGTATATTTTAGGCATATTGCGGACTCACTTTCTTTCAACTTATCAAGACTTGTGCTAAATATCTTCCTCTGCATATAGCCTCAAAAGCTAACAAATTTTCTACTATTTGACAAGGTCTTACTCCCAAGTCAAAGCCCTTCATCATTGTAATCATAATCTTAATCTAGCATGCACTTAATCTTGTTGTTCTACTCTTAGAAATGGCAAAACTACTATATTGTGAGTTGGTGGTACTATTGTGCTTTGGTTTACAGAGTGAAAGTGTTTATATTTAGTGATAATATCAACAAAATAATAGTGAACCAATGGCACTTTCATAATATAGCATTTATTTGTTACATTTTGTCATTTTATCAAATTTTGCTTATCTAAATAGGGGTTTTGATCATTCTTCAAAATTTTTTGACATCCTCTAGTAGATTAGACATGCCCCTCTACACTAAGTGCTATTTTTTTGTTTGTTTTATAAGTTTAGCAATAACACTGACATAGGAATTAATATCGATGATGTTTCTATCAGTATGCAATGCTTTTTCCATAGTGGTAAAAACAAATTTTTTTGCCCCCAATATCTATCATTTTAGTATTTAGAATTTATATTTTGTTTTTTTTTTTACTTAGAATAAGTTCTATTTTCTATTTTTTAATGAAATAAACAAATAATGAATAATAAAATATTTTAATTTTAATCATATATGGGATTATATCAATATTTATGATTTAGAATTGAATAACAAATATACATGGTTGTATCTTAGGCTTTGTTTTTTGCATCTTTTTTGCACCCTTGCTCCTCAAAATACAAATTGTTATTTCCTTTATCATTGAAATTGAAAAACATTTTAGTTGTAGGCTTGATTGTTGCATTTTGTATGTGTATTTAAGGCTAGATTAAGGTTAAGGTTAGTTAAAGAGGTATCTTGGGAAAAACATGGTTTGTTAGGAAATGTAGGTGTTCTTCAATCAACCCAACAAACTAGACTTTAGGCTCACAACATACTTTAATGTCAAAGTGAGAAGAAGGAAAGACATGATGGATCCCCTAAGAGGCCCTTCACAATCCTTTTTTCATTCTCACATTTTGGGGAACCCAATGTTAATGCCACAATAGTTCTGAAGATTTCTTTTTATCCATATAAGCCTTAATCAACTAAAATTTATCAAAATTTAATCAAGACCACTTAATCTTGTTTGTTTATATTAGATCACATTAAATCTAGATAATAAGAACATAACCAATTACTAGTCCTACTAAGGGTCTTCATGATCCTTTGAGTAACTACCATGTAAGCTACTGTGCTATGTTGGGTAAATTGTGAGCCTAGGCCACTAGTCGCCCATGTAGGGTCTCACGTGTACTTATCCCTAGTAAGGATTATATTGTAGTGGGATAGTCGGAGTCATAAGGAGGTATAGTATTACCCCTCACATACTATCTTGGTCATGTAAGAAGTTAGTCACTTCCACGTAGCATTGGCAACTTATATATCGACTTTCTCTCATGTATTGATGGATATATAGAAAGGCATCAGGTATATAGGGATTCACTTTAGGTATATAGGTCAAATTTGGTATACTAAGGGAAGGAAATATATGGTTGCTAAAATATATTATCTATTTTCTATAATCAACTCTATAGACTCTAAAGCATAATTAATTGAACCTCCCTTTCCTTCCAACACATAGTTAAAAGAGAATTCCTAGATCATGGTGTCACTCATCAATTGGTCACTAACCCTAACCCTTCAATGGACGGTCCTAAGGACCAACCCATATTTGAGAATCCAAACTTCAAATAAGAATATGAGGGTGCTTCCCCCTTGGTTTTTCTAACCCCATTCCATGATGATGATGGTAGAGTGGTTTTTAAATCCATTCCTCATATGATTTCTTCTTATGAAAACATAGGGGAATTATGGAATCTCTCCTTAAGGAAGGTCATGACACCCTAAGTGTTTTTATAGGGAAGGTGATATGGATACGAAGTTTATTATTCATTTATTTACATGAACTTAAATAAAAAATAATACAAACCATAATCTGATGAATAAGAGACTAGATCCAATATTCATGGGATTAGGAGTTGCTGATAGAATACAGATAAACAAAATCAACATGTCGGCAAAGCATGTCGGTAGCATGTCGAAAACAACTTTAGGAATAATAAAAATTAAACTATAAAAATTAAATCCTAAAGTCTAAGACTAAGTCTAAGCCTCATCATTCATCCCAATAAAAGAAGCATTGGACTCCAATATTTTTAACAAAGGGGGAAAATCCTGGTACATATGGTGAACAGAGATCCAACAAGCCTGATGTGGAAATTAGCCACAATGGGCCACAAGATATGAAGTAGAAACACCCTGGCGAGTCTATCGAGTCTTCATGTCAAAGAGTGTATCAACATTGACCGAAATTTGTGCATCAGGAACCACATCAATAGGATGATTGATTTCTGGAGGAGACTCCAAGAATCATAGTATGGTTTTAGGAGATTCACATTAATGACATCATGAATGCCAAGATGAGCCGAAAGATCCTAGTGAAAGGTATTTTTATAAATCTGTTGAACAATGGTGTAAGGCCCATAATAGAGGTTTAATTTTGCTATGTGCCTTGTCCACAAATTATCGTTTATCTAGATGAAACCATACTTTGTCATGCACCTAAAAATAATGATGAGTGCGGTGTTTTTCCATTTGTTGCTTTTGATTTTGCTAAGTCCTCTCAAGAATATAAACTACTTTGTACTTAAGACTTTGTAAATACTAAATAAAAGATTTGGCCTTGTCTTGTTGCTTCTGAATGTGCAAGGTAGATGGAGAGGGTAGATATAAAGGAAAACTTGTATGGAGACAATGGCTAAAATCCAAAATATACCTCAAATGGAGAGTGCCCAGTGGAACTATGGATGACTCTATTGTAGGCGTGCTCGATGTGAGTGAGGCTCAAATCCCATTTGGTAGGAGTGGAATGATGGTAGATCCTCAAAATTTGTACAAGAGTATGATTAACTACTTCTGTCTGCCCATCAGACTAAGGGTGATAAGAAGTAGATAAGTTAAGGGTTACTCCCAAGATCTTCCAAAGAGATCACCAAAAGTAACCCATAAAGCACGAGTCATGATCAGAAACAATGCTGGTTAGAAGACCAAATGAGCATCATACAATTTCAAAGAAGACCCGGGCCAAATCCTATGTAGAACTTGTATTACGACATAGAATGAATTTGGTCATCTTACTAAATCTATCCACAATTACAAAGACACAATCGTGTTGTATGACTGTCATTGGAAAATAACTCAATAGGTCCATGGAAATGCTCTCCCAAGTACGAGAGGGAATGGGTAAGGGCATGCTCAATATCAATTTTCTATTAGTGGATTTGGAACGGTTACACACAACACACTATTACAAGAAGTGAATAATATCTCGCTACATGTGAGGCCAAAAGAAGAACCAATGAAGGTGATGAAGAGTTTTTTGCTTACCAAAATATCCTCCGTAAAGTGTAGAATGAGCCGTTTTCAAGAGAGACTCCCTGTTATCATGAGGGATACAAAGTTTATCCACTTTGTACAACATGGCATCCTTGATGTGAAAGTCTTGAAGAGCTCTCAAATTGGAAGATGAAGGATGTGACAGTTGCTAAAAAATTTTGCCAAAATCAGGATCCAAAGGATATTGTGTGGGCCAAGTTTGGAAGCCAATATGGGATGTGGTCACAATATTCAAAGCAAGGGCTGATGAAGGATGACTCAAAAAATATACTACTACATTATTCTATCATTTCTTGTACTTGATTACCAAATGGAATTGTTGCAAGTACGATGCCCATTTTGTGTGTCTAGCCTCTTCAATTTTTGTTTGAGATTGAAGAATCTTAAGTGGCATATGATCTATGTGAACTATTGTTTCTTTACCCATAAGATAGTGCCTACAGTATTTTATGGCTTGGACCAAAGCATATAACTCTTTATCATAAGTGGAATAGTTTTTCTTGGCCTCAGAGAATGTTTCATAATGATAGGCCACTAGATGTCCATTCTGCTTAAGCATGGCTCCAGCTGAAAATTATGAAGCATCCGTCTCAATCTCAAATGGTTGACAAAGATCTAGAAAAGCAAGAACAGGTGTAGTACACAACTTGTGTTTCAATGTGTCAAAGGCCTTTAGTTGATCCCTTGTCCATTGAAACTGTATTTTGATATTTTTCAAATGATGCAAAGGAGCGACAATAGTAGAATATCCTGCTATGAACTTGCGATAGAATTTGGCAAGTCCAAGAAAATTTCTTAACTCTATTATAGAAGTAGGAGTATGCCAATGGAGAATGACTTCAATATTAGTAGGATCTACTTGAACGTCTTTCTTGCTGATTACAAAACCAAGATAGGCAATGAAAGTTTACCCAAAAGAACACTTAGGAAGATTGGCATACAACTAGTTCTTTTGAAGGGTTTGAAGAACATATTCTACGTGATCTAAATGACTTCTCCATGTAGGAGAGAATACAAGGATGTCATCAAGATAGATTATTACAAATTTATCCAAAAAATCTTTGAATACTTCATTCACCAATCACATGAATGTGGAAGGAGTATTCATGAGACCAAAGGGTATAACAAGCCACTCAAAGAGCCCCATTTTGGTCTTGAATTATTTTTTCCAAGTATCCTCAGCCTAAATATTGGCCTGATAATAGCAAATTTTGAGATAGATCTTGGATAAAAATTTATCTCCTTGAAGTTGATCCAAGAGATCGCCAATTCGTGGAAGTGGATATCTATTTTTTATTATTATTTTGTTAAGTGCTAAAAAATCAATGCATAGCCTCCATGTACCATCTTTATTCAATACAAGCAAAATAGGTGAAGCACAAGGAGAAGTGCTCCCTTTCATGAAACCTTTTACCAACAAATCATAAACTTATATTTTAATTTATTCCATTTGTACTATTGATTGTCTATACATTGAAGTATTTGGAAGAGGGGCAAGAAGAACAATCTCAATGTTATGATTAATCTGTCTTTTAGGTGGAAGGCTAGTAGGTTATTTTAAAACACCAGAATATGATTGAAGCAATGAATCAAATGAAGAATACCTATTATGGGAATGCTTAGGTGCTTTATTCCTTTTATTATGTGGTCTGATGAAGATGAGTGCTAGTTCCTTTGCTTGATTAATTACTTTTCATGCTATTTTGTAACTTAACATCAGCTTTTGTGGTGTATGTTGTGTACTTCTAATTATGTAAGCCTTATTATATTTATGCAAAGTGAATGTTTTTTATAGCTATCATGTATAGAACTCCTATCATATTGATAGGGTCTACTAAGAAACAAGCCACAACAATCCATTAGAGTTACATTGCACACAACTGTGTCCACAAAAGTAGGAAGAAAAATTCACTATGCAAGTGTGTGTGATGTCGGATGATATACCATTATCCTTCCACCCTAAAGGATATAGGTGAGGATGAGGATTCATTGGAAACTTCAGTTTGTCAACAACGGACCTTGCAATTAGATTTTTCTGCGATCCGCTATCGATTATACAATCAACCATGAAGATGTCACTTAGGTGAACCGTGGTGACAAACAAGTTTTCATGATCACCTTGAGAAGTATTCATAAGGGTCACTTTGTTCAACCCTACTAATTCCTTGTATGCCTTTCATTCTCCTGTAGTCTCAATAGGACCCTCTTTGAATTCCTCATTGGAACAACAAGGTACTTTTTCTTCAAAATTTTCAATTTAAAACATTGATGCTTTTGATGACCCTTCTTTTTACAAAAATTACATTCTATAGGAGTTTTAGAAGAAGCTTTTTGAGAAGAATAATAATAATAAGAAGAGGAATATGGAGAGGGGGTAGAAGAAGAGGAAGAAGACTTAGGTGCCTTGGATTGATAATGAGAAGCCTTTAGATTTTCTCTCGATGCTCAAGAGCAAGACCCTCACGATGACTCACGCAACTCTTCCTATGCAAGAATGGCTTATTGAAAGCCATGTCAATGCTCACAATGATTTTGTATTTCAATTTTTGAAAAAGGGGTTCTTGCAACCTGCTTTTGAATTTGGTCACCAGTTGAGTGGTGGAATCTTGCACTGAATTCAAAATTCTCAATTTATTAAATTGCAACACATAATCATGAAAACTCATATTAGAAGCTTGATGAAGACACATCCATATTATTTCAAGGTCTTTGGCATAGTTTGAAGGGTAAAAACCACTATTTAAAACATGTTGCAATTCATCCCATGAGTCAATAGGATTTTGTATTCGTTTGCAATGGGTAACAAGAATCTTAGCAATCCCAAAAAATTTAAGCTTTGCAAAAGCAACTTGTTGATCCTTTACCAATTTTGTGTAATCAAACCAACTACTCATATCAAGAATCTAGCTGTTGAGCACCTCAAGATCTCAGAAGCCATCATAAAGTGGAACATCACATTGTGGTTGAATATCTTGGGTTGTGACCTTTTCAGCAAAAACACTCACAAGTTGTGTGAGTTGAGTCATTGTATCAGCTAGTTCAGTAGCCATTTGACCCCGAGTACATGCCAGTAGTAAATATTACAAAGGGGTTCTAAATAAGGTTAGGTGCTCAAATAATTACAAAATCATTTTGTATGGAGATGCAATTTTACAAATAAAAAGGAGCACAAAAAAAAATTGTAAATATCCTTTAACCACAATAAATAGAACACCCTATATATATTTTTTAAAATAAGCCCCCCCTGGTGGTAAAAATTAAAGTGAATACCTCCTTGTACAAAACTATGGGTATGTTGTACGTGTTTCCCGATCAGGATAGCAAGCACCGTCTAAATCAATTGAAATCCACTATACGTCACGAAATAATATGTGGCAGATGCTTCGGCTAGCGTGAGATATATAATGGGAAGATGCACCTTTATTAAGCCTTCAAATGGCTTTATCCCATGAAATGTGGGATTAAACTCAAAATAATCCTATCATCTACTTTCGCGACACAATGATGCTGCCTCCATGTGCTGGATGCCCGATTACCCAAGCAATTCACCTGTGATCAATGTTTGTGGAGATAAAAATGTGTGGCAACTGTTATTTCAAGTTATTTTTTGCAAGGTGCTACTCCACAGAAAGGAATCAGATTTCAAAGTCATGAAATCTTATGACATGGAATTCGATTCGAATGCTGCACTAGAGTTCAGATATTCAAACAGGTAGTAGATCAATCAATAGTAGTTATCACCTTCTATGCAACACTTAGAAATTAATCACAATGATCGACCATATATTGTGCCCAAAACAAAAGCAAATATAAGGGGATGGAAATTTTTCTCAACAATCACGAAGATTTCAGAAGCAACGCTGCAATTGTAGATAGATCTTCGAGTTGCATCAAGGTTTCAATGTACAAATCTATAAGTAAAATTGAGAATCTGCATTTAATAGTAGATCATGGTCGAACGATGATAGAAAGGTATGTTCTCCATGATAAACACAAACACAGTGTCAAAGACTTTGGATCAATAAGCTTCGATGATTGGTAGTTGTGCTGATAGAATGTTACAAAATCTGTCATAGGAGATTTGCTTGATGTAGGTAGCCAAAGGCTATCAACTATTGTAGTAGAATAATATCACGAAATAAAATTTGTCAGGGAAGTAACAACAATCAATCTTCCAGAAGGTGCAAACTAATGCCTATCAATCTATGGAATACCACCAGCAATTCATGCATCCAGAGCAGATCTTGTCAGATCTGTCAGTGCAGGGTGGATTAGGAGCAAATCCATGTTGGCACAAGGTCTAGTTATAGGTGAAACCAGATGGCTTCAGATACAGAGAAAATCATAAGTAATCTCCACTAGTATCGAAACTCATTGATCTAACACAAGCGTCAGGCAAGTTTAGTCGCATAAATTGCAAGAGGTGGGAGTCAGAGTCAGAGCTGCGATTAGAGAGACTAGAATTAAGTGACCTCAACTCAAAAAAAGCACTGATGAGATAGGAACTTAATCCCAATGTGGTCATCGAGGTGAGCAATTTGGTCAAAATATGGATCCTTCCTTCTAATTTTATCGACAAAGAAAGTTGCTCGACAACCCTACAACAATCACAATTACAATAACTTGTCAATAATTGTAGCTATTGACAATGAGCTTCAAGGGTAGGATGATGTTGATCAGACTACCCAAATAAACTAGCACGAGGTTGGAATGTACCCAAAACATCTACAAATTTCCTACGCTTTGATACGAATTATGATATGGATACGAAGCTGATTATTCATTTATTTACATGAACTTAAATAAACAGTAATACAATCCATAACCCGATGAATAAGAGATGGGCTCCAATATTCATGGCATTAGGAGTTGCTGACATAATACAGGTAACAAAATCATCATATTGGTAAAACATGTCAAAAAAGCATGTTAGTAGCATGTCGGCAATAACTTTAGGAATAATAAAAATTAAACTATAAAAATTAAACCCTAAATTCTAAGCCTAAGTCTAAGACTCATCAGGAGGGTTCACTCTTGGACCATCCGCAACAACCTAGTTCTAATATTCTCTTTTAGTTAAGTAGATCCATCCTTTGGATCCTTAAATACAAACTTTAATTTATCAACTTATAATATCATTGGTTCAAGTCCTCCTATCATCACCACTTTCATGTATGATAGGATGCAAAACATTCCATCATCCTTGGGATATCATTCATATTTTCCTCATCTTAAAGAACTATTTAGGGCAATGAAAATTGTCTTGTATATCAACAGGTGGGTACAAGTTACATTCCTAACCTATATGTACCCTTAAGTTTTCTAATATTTAATCCTCAACTCACTAATATTCCTTTTATCCTTACAAGCATGATCATGTGCTTCTATCAAAACCCTAATCCTACAATCTCTCATCTTTTATCCTATAATTATTTTACTTAAAATATCTTAGGAGTAAGTCATATGATGCCAACCTCAACATTGTATGTCCAATGCATCAATATTATCCTTATTTCAATTATTAAGATCCTCTTGTCTCTTAGTAAATGTCTTATGTGCAATTAAATCGAGTTTTTTTGAACTTAAAAATATTACCTCCTAATTAGAATTTTTGAAATAAAAAATGGATATAATCCAATTGTCTTTCTGTGGGGAAATTTTCCTTACAACCCTACTTCATTTTAAGCTAGACTAGTAAGAATCAAGACTATTTGAGGCTACATTATCAAAAGGTATTTTCAACCTTCAGTCTAAAGGAAAGAGCTTCAAGAAAGGGTGATTGATCTAAGAGCTATACCAACTGTTAGATCTTCCATCCATGATCAACACTCCACATATACCTAAACCTAGTTAAAGCAAGGGCTAAGGCTTATAGACAATTGATTTTAAATTCAATGACCTACATGGTCCTTTTGACTAAGGAAAGCATCAACAAAGGAGCAAATATCTAACTGAATCCAAAGCAAGGAATGTGATTAATTATTGGGAGCTCAAGGGAGGAAAGAACCAATGATCCAAGAAGAAGGTCCAACATTATCCAAAGGAGGTTCCATCCTGTTTGAAGACATGTGGAAATTAAACATGCAAAATAGAAGCAAGTAAAACAACATTTAAGGAGACATCCTCTAGTGGCCTCAAAGCTTAAAATTCATGGCCAAGCCTATCAAAGCCAATCACATGCCATTCATGACAACTACTCATCATATGCGACCACTAATCGCCATACATGGGAGGCTACCCTATCCACCTACACTAGTCAGGGAGGCCATATCTTCTACATAAATAGAACAATGCACCCCAAAATAAATGTAGCAAGATATTTATGGTGCAACCACCTCAACATAGCATTGGAGAGCCCAATCAACCATATCCATCATGTGAAGGCCCAAAATATTTCAACATTTGTGGCCCTATATTTAAAGACCTCAAAGCTATTATTGCATAAGATGCAAAAGGATTTCTTGGCTGCAAAGATAAGATATATTAGTAGGTCTTCAAAAATATTTAGAGGGAAGGCACCCTATTCTCATCTTATAAGTAGGCATAATTTTATTATAAAAGGTATTGGAAGTTTTTTCTCATGCTCAATACCTAGACCAAGACTTTTATCATGCCTAATATTGAGCATGAGAAAAAACTCAACCTTCTTTCTTACTATACTAATGAGAGCCCATGACTTTTATCATGCCTAGGGAGAATAGATATCTTTAGGCGTCATTGTCTTATAATAATTTTAGCATGTTAATGGAAGTCATAAATTATTTTTCTCTATCCTCCTTCTCTTAGCTTGTCTCAATTCATGGCAATGTATTTTACTTAGTTGTTTTCACTAGGCATAGGTGACATTTTTTGTGTTCAATTATCACTTGATATAGTTGAAAATTGGGGGTCCTTTTTAATTGTTTGGTGCATCATATTTGTAGCTTAGGACTTTACTTTTTTGCAAGCATTTAATTTATTCATTATTTACTTTCATTGCAATTAATTCTTTGCTACAACCACCCCCAACCTCATATCATGGAGATAACTATAGTCAATGAGTTAAAATCCAATGATTGAATCTCAATTAAATATCCTAAAGTTTATCCCATAGGTGGTTCTTACATTTTAACCCATTACACTTCCTACTATATCACTCTATGTGAGATGCAGGTGCATCCGCTCCCCCAAACGAGTGTGTTTAGAGATGAAAATAATTTGTCAGGTATACCTAGTGGGATGAGGTTCTACATTTACCCCACTTAGATTGAAGAAAGTCTGGTTGTGACCCTAATGAAGGTCATATCCTTTTTTCTTTAAGAGACACACATGGACAATTTAATTGGGAACTTCAGTTGATGACTTAGTTTTAAAAGATAAAATTTATAGAAGTCATACGATAAAAGATAGACAAATAATCTAATGGGGTATCTATCTCATCAACTTGTTGATGCAAAATCTCCCCACCTAGAAAATTCATTTTTAGAGGGAAGACCTAAAGTCATTTGAATGAGAGGCATATAACTAGAGCCTTTACCAAAGCTAATTAGCAATAGTTGGTATGACTTATGAATCAGAGGTAAAGGAGGGACCAAAAATATATTGGGGTAGTCATAGCCCATTAGTCTCCCAAATTTTTTCTAGTGTGGAATGATAGAGGTCCCATAATCCCTCCAATTCCACTTGATACATGAGATCCAATTCTTGCCTTGATGCTCAAATCTTTACCCCACTTATTGGAAGAAGATATCACTCCAATAGAACCCTTGCAACACCTAGTGAGTCAATGTATTGTATATTTTATTGAAAATTAATATGTAGCCCTAAGGCTATTGGTGACTTCTTTCTCAAGGAGATCTCATGAATGATACCTCAGTCTTGGCCCATGATCAATCAAAAGTTAGGACCAATTGGTGGAGCTCTTGGTAAAGTGGTTTGAAGAGAAAGTAGATGGAGTATCCCTCTTGAAATAACTCATGACTATAAGGAGAGTACCTTTAGAGATAATGGATGATTTTAACATCTATTTTTATAATAATTGAAAATATCCCTAAGAAGATCCAACCACCTCTGGGCATGGCATTTATTTACTTTCTAAAAGCTTTCAATTTTGAGATTTCCATGATGGTCAAGTCTAAGGGTGGAAATTAACTACCAAAGACCTATGGGATATCCATCCAAACTAAGAAATATAGTCCAAATAGAAAGGCTAGCTCCTAGACCACCTCCACCATTGTGTCTCTCTATTCATCACTCCTACCATTATTAGTTGACCATACAACTCACCACCATTTTGACTTGTCTTCCCAAGTACCAAGAATAAAACCAAGCTTCCTATCCTTTAGATGTTAATATGGAAAAAATATTCAAAAAAATGAGGACCCTCACATCCATCAAGAGGTAATAAAATACCCAAATGTTTGAACCCTACGCCTATCAGTTACTATTAATAGTGTGGTTATGAGCAACTCTTCTATGTAACTAAAAAAATAAACAAATTAATAATATGAGTGGCTGACAGTTTGCAACAGTTCATCATGGACATACAAGTCCATCGATAGTATGCTTATGTTTTTATAAAGATCTTGTGATTTTTTGGATTATAATTTTGCTCGGTTTTAGCTCACCTTAAAACTCATTGACTAGCAAATTTACTCCTAGTGATATTTCCTGAGCCATGGTGTAACAAATCAAATATGCCAAGTGAGGTTGCAGTTATTTTTATTGAAACTATTATAAAAAATCTTAGGTAGATGGTCATGGACCAGACATCCGTAGTTGTGAACTTCAGAAAGGACTTTCAATGGTTGAGGTACAATCTCACCAATATTGTAGGTTATCTCAAAGATGCAAATAACCACACTATACAGAATGTGCGTGCGAGAAGATGGATCCGACATGATGCAGGAGTATCTAGTGGTGTAAGGGTAATATTGCATCACCAAAAAATAAAAAATTACATTTTCTCTTTCGGTTATAGGTTTCTTTAGTTGTTTTAGAGTTCATAATGACACTTGAGAGATGTAAGTTAGTCTAAAGTCTAAAAAGAAAAAAAATAATCATCGACTATTTTTATTAAATTAGCATAAATGGGTGCATATGGATATGAAAATCTATCCCAAGGAGTGGAATTAAAAAATGGATCTGGTGGTGAAAGAATCACCCCAATATTCTAAACGATTTGAGAGATATTAAAGTTTCATCTCAAGAAATCTCATCAATAAGGTTTACAAATAAAATTTAAAGATCTTAGAGGCCCTAAAAAATGATAGGAATTTGAAAAAATTAATATTTGGATCATTTTACCATTGTATATACCTTCTCAAGCTTTCCAACAATATATTATAATAGCCAATTGGACACTCAAGCAAAAAGTTATGGTTTTAGGAAGCTGTGCCATCGAAATTCAAATTTGAATATCTTTCTCGGTAGGAAAATGAAAATGAAAATTTCATGCGAAAAGGGGAGGTACGCTTTCCAAAATGTCCTATGGAAGTTATTAAAGGGGGAACAAGGATCCCCAAAAGGTAGTCCAATATGATAGATCGTGGCTTCAGATTGTAGATTTCTAGTCGATTTTCTTTGTAATCAAATTGGTCTTGTGGTTGCAACATTGTAATTTTTTATTCTGTAATTTTATTTCATTGAATAATATTAGAAGTTGGATTTATTTTATAAATTTGTTGTGTTATTGAGTATTGTGTGAGTGTTGGGTGGAGTAGCCCTTCACCATGACAAGTGTGATATGTCAAGTGGGATACAAAGGACATTATCGAAGAATGTGTTGTGCACAATTATAGTTAATTTGGATTAAAATTACACTATAAGATGGACTAAAGAATAAAATATATCAAACAAAGAATGATGTCTATTATTCAATATGTAATAGATATAAAGATCATGCATAAGGTGATTCATCTAGATGACCAACCCTCAACGAGTATATCAAAAACTCTACAACAAGTGCAGAAGCCATTAAGTTGTCTAGATAACAAATCACCACATGTTGCTATAGAGGATAAGGTTAATCATATCCTCCATTTGTCGCAGAATTGTGAGTTTCCAATTATTGCAGTTGTCGAAATGGGAGGGGTGGGCAAAATATTTCTGAAAAATAAAAATCATTTGGCTCTCTATTTCACAAAATTATTTTATTGCACAGTTGCAAAGAGATGCAACCTCTCATATTTCCATATTACATAATAAATATCATATTAATAAATCTCACATGTTACATAAATATAAATATAAAGTCTCTCATTATTACTCGTAACTCCTTACTTCTAAACTTGACACATCATTCACATAAATCACTCTTAATAACAAGACACCTCACACTCATAACTCCACACTTATTTCCATGACACATAGAATTAATAACCTAACATATACTATAGACATAAATATCAAGCACACTCTATAATCTAAATATTTACAAAGGTATCAAATAATGTAATACCTCCAACCCCCCACCCAATTACATTATTCAGTATGAAGACCTCGCCTTCAATCTCTCTTTTTATTGGTCTCAATATTTTGATATTAACACTAGTACTCCTTCATGTTTGAAAATTGAATATGTTCTTCTAGGATGATTTCTATCACTATTATGAGCAAGTCATCACAAGAATATTTCCATTGATATTATCCTTGCCATGATCTAAATCCTATGACTCATAGTCCTATTTATCTTCTAAGATTTTTATATCAACATTGTCTGTACATTTTATTATATCATTTGTTGTCATATATTGTAAGTCATTTGTGTCTCAACTAATATATTTCATCACAAGTCTTTCCTTCAAACTTTTAATCAAATATTCTTGCCTATTATTCTTGTCCTTATAATTGTCAAAAGTAACATCATATACATTATCCTAAATTAGTATAATAGCATATTTTGAATCTTCATGTGCTTCAATAAGTTCTAAACTTAGATACTTACAAAATGTTGTAAAGTTTTCATCTTTCACTTCTTTCAAAATTGAGTGTAAGTCCTTTAATTTTATTGGTATATCTTTTTGTTCATCAATATTCTCTATCAAGTGTTGTGTATGGAGTTTTATACATTTCAACCTTTCTTTAATTTCTTCTAGAAATGCATTATAAATATTTTCTTCAGTGGTAATTTGTCCTTTGAACACAAATCTATTTCTCTTTTATTAATAAAATATTTTCTTTTTCTTCAATTTCTAATATTTATTCTCCCTAAATCTGCTTTCAATTCAAATTTCTTCTTCTTTCTCTTTAAATTATCGATTTTCAACTTTAATATTTCTTCCTTCAATTTTCAATTTTCAATTTCTTCATTTTTTAGTTTTTATTCAATTTCAATTCTTCTCTTCTTCTCTTTCTTTAATTTCCCTTTCTTTTAAATTTAAAATTTCAATTTTTTTTCATCAATCAATTTCAAGTTTCGTAGTCTTCTTATATCTCCTTGATTTTCAATTTCAATTTCTTCCATTATTCAATTAATTATTCTTCTTATAACTCCCTTATTTCACTTTTTCACATTATTCTCCTTCAATTTATATAATCACTTTCTTATATCTCATAAAATTAAATTAATCCAATTTCAAATGTGCGCTCAACTTACTAACATTAGGGTGAATATATACCTTTAATGATGCTTAATATTTGCTTTATTCCTTCTATTTTAGATGCACAAGTGTCACATTTTACCTTTGTGTTAGGGAAACCTATCCCTCTAGACATAATTTTATTATGAGTGTTATTGCAATCTTTTGTTATAGATGTTGTGATTCTCTAGAGAATTACTCTTGCACCTCTATGGCATAGTAGTTTTTGTTCTGGTGTTCATCTCCAACTCCACTAGGGTCTTCCTCAACTGTAATATCCAATCAATTATATGGCTCATCCATATGGGATGTTCACTTGCTCCAATAGCTTATTCATATCAAACTACTTCTAGCATTTCTCCGCTCATAAACTAATTGAACTTGCTAATTAAATTTGTGTCTCTCATCCTCACTACTATGTATGCACTCTATCATGGATTTTATAGCTCCCACTTCTTTACCTTCTCTCATGGACATAGATTTCACTCTCGTATTTCTTCCTAAATGTAGTTTTCTCACTTCTTTGCTTTCTCCTAGATGTAGCCTTCTCTTGCTATAGAATCTTAGTCTAACACTCTAGATAACTATGTATCAAACCAGTGATTGTCCTTCTTTAGATCTCCTCTTCAGTAATCCACTCATATGTCTAGGTGACTACCAACCTTGACATCAATAGTATCCTTCTAGCATAGATGTCTAACTAATTTACAACCTTGACATCAATAGTATAGTGAAACTGCTATGGGTGTAGTACTCATGTATGGCCATGAAGCTATTCTATAAGGGTGCAACACTCATTGAAAAGAATAAGAAAAGTAGAGTGTGTAACTACTATGGGTGTATCCTCACTAGTGACCAAAATATGAAGCAAAGAACCTGCTATGGGTGTGTGCTTGCTAGTGGCTGCTATGGAGTGATACCCACTAGGATGTATGCTTGCAAATGGCCTAAGTGGAGATTGATGCTCATTGGCAACCGTGAAGCTATCCTTTTAATGGATGTGATGCTCGCTGAACCAATATGAGTGTAACCTAATAGGGATTTTGTATATGTAGATGGTCAAGAGTAGTATAACCTGATAGGGGTGTTAGCTCATGAAATAAGAATAATAATATTGATGAAAGTAAAGCAATAGTGTTGTGTGCAAGTGCTAGACAAAAGATAGATAGAGAGAAAAACAGAATGATGAAAAGCAACGTGCATGTGTGTGTCCTTGTTAAAATTTTAAGAGCTAATATATGTGAATAGAATAATCAATGGATGTATGAACACCATAAATGATATTCATGTGATATCTAACATATCCTACGAGGATCCCTTAATACATGAAATATCAAGAAGGAAAAATGTGAGCAAATACATGATGCACGAATATAAGGAGTTTATATACTTTATCTTAGAGAGAAAATAATAATGAAAACATGCAAAGAACAAGGATATACAAGATATGAAGAACAATATCCCTTGGATAAAAATTGATAATCATTAATACTTTCAAGGTTAAGGAATATTCCCTAGGTTGGGGATTCGTTAAGCATCAGAATCCTAGTATGAGTGTAATGCATATGAGCTACAACCTAACTAGGTTTCTTCACATACCTCATTGTAAAGTCCAAAAAAATTATATGATTAGGCAGCCATGTAACTATGGTCAAGCAACAAAGACCTAACTATATAACAAGAAAATTGTAAGGAAGAGGAGTATATCAAGCATTCCATGCAATTTATGAAAAGCAATCATGAAATATGATATGCAAACCAATGCAAGACAACACCAAAGAAGAAGAATATAGAAGAAGAAATAATAAAATGATCAATGAAAGAAGAGAATAAGATAAGTGATGATTTTTCATGCATAATATCTTTTTAAGTGTATTATGTTCATTATTATTTTAAATATTTACCATCTAATGACACTAAATGATAGGCTCATGATCCTGTTGGCAATTTTGGGTACTTTGGGTACATTGCCTTTGCTCAAGTGTATAAGTTGTCATTGATGTCAAGAAGCTCTTGAAGGAATTTGATTTGATGTCAAAAAATTTGTTTTGATGAAGGTTACGACATGACAGTTTCAAAGGTCTTTTGTAAACCCCAAGTTGGCAAGTTTAAAGATTACATGTGGATGCATTAGTTTAATGCATTTGGGTCCAGGAGGAAGTATTTATTTAATAATTAAAAACCTTGTTAAGGTTCCTTTTAATTATTTTTAAATAAATATTTGTTTGCATTGGGTTCTCCTAACCCATGGCGCAAATGTCTTAACTATGATGGTGCTATGTTCTAAGATTGTGGGCGCTAGCCAAGACCTCCATCGACGCGTTAAACTCCTCCGCCGACGTGTTAAACTCCTCGTCAACATCAAGAGTTTATGGGAAATATGTATATAAATATCCCACGATGAAGATCAAAGACTATCCCATCCACATTTTTGAAAAGTGTTGCTCGCTATGAATTCGCAATCTGATGTTCGATTTCTTCCTCGCTGTTATTTTGATCCGTTGTTCGGATATCCGTCATTCATTTGTTGTATCCGTCGTAAGGTTTCGACATCGTCGTTCATGTCAAAATATAGGGAGGCCTATTGTTTATTTTAGCCCTGGCATAGAAGGTACAAGGGAAATAGAATGAGGTTTAAACCTCACCGGATGCCTTTGGCGCACCGATAGCGGCTAGGCTGTTGGTGCACTACCCGAACGGGAGGTTCTACATTCGAATAATGTGAAAGGGTTTTTCTTCATTGAAGTGGATGCAGCGGGTGGTGTTAGAATTCGTGTGCAATTTCTCCATAGCACGATTTTTGGTGTTGGCCAAGGTATTTTCGAAATTAATTTTTGCTAGTGTATTTTGCGGATGGAGGAAGTTTATTAGAAAGAAAAACAGCTTAGGAGTTATAAGGAGTTTGAAGCTTGTTTTATTTTGATAAAATATTCCTTTGAAGGTGTTGTTTGCATTATCTTATTGCATTCTTATGAGAGATAAAGTTTATTTTTGATAAGACTATAAGGGAGAAATAAGGAGTATAAGGGATAAATATTTCTTGTAATGTTGAGAGTGCTTTTGGTTGATTATGGAAATGAAAACATGATATTTTAAGGTTAGAATTGCTTCTTGTGTGAAGTTGTGAAACCTTAAGTGGGCAACTTTGAGATTGACATTAGCTTTCATTAAATTGGTAATAATCAAGCTATTCTTTACTTGGTTAGAGTGTTGGGCTTACTCCTTTGTTGATGATTTGAAAAGTTGTTTTGTGCTATTGTGATTTGAGTTGGTGGATGCTTTTTGTTCAAACAATATTGGAGAGAAAAGGAGTTCTACTTGTTTCCTTTTCTGATGTTGATTCTGAAATGCTTCAAGGTTGTGTTTTGAGTTGAATGGTGTTGATTGAACCTTGGTTGATGAGCATTGTTTTTGAAGCCCTAATTGATGGTGAAAATAACATGAGTATCATTGTTATGTGATTCTTTGCATAGTTGGCAATTATTGGGGTTTCATGTTCTTGAAAGAAAGCATTCTATCCTATCCATTTTTTATATTGAGTTGAGTTTTCAGATTTGAGATTGAGATTGAGCTGAGTTGATTTGAGTTGAGTTTTGAGATTGGGAGTTGAGTATAGAACATATTGAGTCTCTAACAATTCTCTTTATGCTTCTATGAGTTTGACAAATCACATTGGGTCTCTAACAATTCACTTTGTGATTTCCTACTAAGAAAGTTTTTCTTGGTGAGCTTGCTGAGTTTTGGACAGGTTCCGATGGGGACTTGTGAGCAGTTTTGGACAAGTTTCGGTGGGGACTTATGAGCAGTTTTGGACAGGTTCTAGTGGGGACTTGTGAGAATATTTGGACAGGTCCTAGCAGAGGACTTGTGAGCTAATTTTGATAGTTCTATTAGAGAACTTGAGGATAGAGGTGCACTGGTTCTATGAGAAGAACCTGAGGATAGATTTGGAAAGTCTTTAAGAAGGCTTGTATGCAGAGGATTGATTTGTTCAAGAGTTGGACAGATCTGACAGACAAAGGAAGACTTGTACTAGACTGACTGATTGTGTTTGGTACAGAGTTGTTTGAGCTGCTGTGGATGTGATCATAGAAGGCGGAGGTCTCTTAGGCTAAGCATTGAGGACAGGAGGTCTTCGGTGGAAAGGAGTTCCATGTGCTGGCAAGAGGTAGAGGCAGTTGATCTTCTGAGGGATCATTTCCAGATAAGAGGGGAAGGTATCTCATTTGAGCAGAGGCTCATAAATTTTGATTGGGGGGAAGGTATCTCCTTTGGGCCGAGGCTCATAAACATTGTAATTGAGAAGGATTCCCAAAGAAATTTGAGATAACTTTTAGAGAAAAGTTTTGTGGACGTAGCCCAACCTTTCTAGGTGAACCATGTTAAAAATGGGTCTTCAATGTGTGATGCTTTATGTCTTGATTAATGTTGTGTTGATGCCACTACTATCTAAATTTAAAATTATTAATTGGTTAAGTATTATACTGTTCATCCCCCCCTCTCAGTATAAGTCCATGTTCTTCAATTGGTATCAAAGAAGGTCTCTCTAGAAAGAGCCTAACAGCTTGGAGAAGGATCTATCAGAGGAACATACAGATTCAGAAAGAGATGAAGAGGTTGAGTTCGATCTCAAAGGTGAATTTTTCTTGGCTTTGATAAATCTTGAGAAATTTAGGGAAGAGAATTCTATTCTCAAGCATCAATGTCAGGAAGAAGAGATAGCAAGATCAGAATTGTCTCAAAGTTTTATAGAATTCAAAATTCTAGCTGAAGAAGGGAAGAAGGTTGAACAGGTTTTGACAGAGGCTCTCAAAGGAAAGGAAGCTGATTGCAAGAAACTAGAAGAAGAGGTTATGTCTCTTAGAGTGAAGTTGGAACAGTTGGCTCTCATATAGAATACTCCGTGTGAAAAGCAAAAGAAGGATGATATCACCATTCATGAAACAGGGTCTTCGAGCAAGATCAATCTTCATCCTGAAGAGCGGTGGATTCCAGTTGGTCACAAGAAGAACAATCATCCAAGGCATCAAAATAGGTTACATAATACTTTCCACGACTGTTGTTTTTCTTGCAAGAAATTTGTTCACAAAGCTATGCATTGCAATAAGTCTTTGAATAGCCATAGTAAGGAAAATGTTAACTCTTTTGCACCTCTTATGAATAAAAATGTCATGTGTTACAAGTGCAAGAATTTTGGGCATATAGCAAGGATGTGCAGTTTGGATAGATCTAGCCTTGAGTTCACTAAAAAGAGAAATGAGATCAAATCTAAGTCAATGATAGTTCAAATTGCTTTTCATGCTCAAGACAAAGTAGAAAAATGGTATCTTGATAGTGGTTGTTCAAAACATATGACTGGTGAAAAGGAAAAGTTTTTGGTCTTAAAAGAAACAAATAGAGGAACAGTTAGTTTTGGAGATAAAAGGTCAGCTAAAATCTATGGTAAAGGGACTCTTAGGTTGGATGGGAAATCCAAAATAGAAAATGTGCTTTATGTAGAAGGCCTAAGACATAATCTTCTAAGTGTGAGTCAACTTTGTGATCAAGGGCACATAGTATCTTTCTTTTCAGATATATGTGAGATAAGTAAAGAAAAAAATTGAAAACTCATTGCTAGTGCTACAAGGACTCTAAACAATCTTTACATGCTAAGTGAGATAAAAAAGAAAAAGTGTTTTCTAATTCAAGAAGATGAGAGTTGGTTATGGCATAAAATATTGGGGCATTTGAGCTTTGATAATCTTGTCAATATTAGTAACAAGGAAGCAGTTAGAGACTTGCCCAAAATAAAAAGGCCCCATAACATCATTTGCGGTCCTTGTCAACATGGAAAACAGACCAGAACCAGTTTCAAATCAAAAGGGTATACTTCTTCAAAACCATTGGATCTTATTCATACTAATTTATGTGGCCCTACCAGAACTCAGAGCATTCAGGGAGAAAGCTACTTCATGCTATTTATAGATGATTATTCTAGAATGACTTGGGTTACTTTTCTCAAAGAAAAATTCGAAGCTTTTGAAAAATTTAAAGCTTTCAAAGAAATGATTGAAAATGAGACTGACAAGAGAATCAAATGCTTAAGATCAGATAGAGGAGGAGAGTTCACTTCAAATGAATTTGTGGAATACTGTGAGCAACAAGGAATCAAAAGAGAATATTCAAAGCAGCAAGAACTCCTCAACAAAATGGAGTAGTTGAAAGGAAAAACAGAACTATTGAAAATATGGCTAGAGCTATGTTAAATGAGTCAAAAATTTCAGATGGCTTTTGGAAAGAGGTAGTCAGTACAGTAGTCTACATTATCACCAAGGCCCAACTTATGTTCAATCATCATAAAACTCCTTATGAGTTGTGGAAAGGAAGACCAGCTATAGTAAAATACTTCAAAGTGTTTGGGAGTAAGTGCTTCATCAGAAGGGAAGATCAGAATTTGGGTAAGTTTGATCCTAGGTGTGATGAGGGAATCTTTCTTGGATATTCCAGCAGAAGCAAGGCCTACAGATTCTTCAACAAAATAACCCATATAGTTGTAGAGAGCATAAATGTAACAATTGATGAAAATACAGGGATAAGAGAACAAGTCAAGGAACTCAGTGATGAAATTTATCAAGAAGAATTCAGAGAGGTTTCAGATGAAGAAGAGGAAAGACAACAAATACTTCCCAAAACTCCTTCATGATATGTTCAGAAACATCATCCCAAATATTTGATCATTGGTGATCCAAATAGCAAGAAAACAAGAAGAAGAGTCATTCCTTCACATGATTCTACAAATGTTTCATTATTATCTCAGATTGAGCCAAAAGATTTTAGTGAAGCATGTGCAGATAAGTTTTGGGTAAAAGCAATGGATGAAGAGCTAAATCAAATAGAGAAAAGTGAAACTTGGGAATTGGTTCCAAGACCTAAGGACAAGAATGTCATTGGCACAAAATGGATATTCAGAAATAAATTCAATGAGGATGGAAAGATTGTCAAAAACAAAGCTAGGTTAGTCTGCAAAGGTTATGCTCAAGTAGAAGGTGTTGATTTCAAAGAGACGTTTGCTCTTGTTGCTCGTCTTGAAGCTATAAGAATTTTTTTGGCCCTTTCAAGCTTCAAATCATTCAAGGTATATCAAATGGATGTAAATTCAACTTTTCTAAATGGGGTGTTGGTAGAATAAGTCTACATAGAACAGCCAGAAGGAGTGTCTCTCTCAGAACAGTCAGACTATGTGTGTAAAGCTGAAAAAGGCCTTATATGGGTTAAAGCAAGCACCTAGGGCTTGGTACTCAAGACTTGATAGGTATCTTCATGAGCAAGGCTTCAGGAAAGGTGTGGCAGATAGCAATTTGTATATTAAGAATGAAGATGATGATATGTTGATTATGGTTGTCTATGTTGATGATATTATTTTTTGGGGAAATAATACTCAGATGTGCAAAGTTTTTGCTAACACCATGTAGAAGGAATTTGAGATGTCTATGATTGGAGAGCTGTCATTCTTTTTAGGTCTTCAGATTGCTCAATCCAAAGATGGTATATTTCTCTCTCAAGGAAAGTATATCAAAGAAATGTTGAAGAAATTTGGGATGATGGACAGCAAACCAGTGTGTACTCCAATGATTATAGGGTGCAATATGAGTAAAGATGATGAATCTCTAGCGGCAGATCAAAGGTTGTACAGATCTATGATTGGAAATTTATTATATATTACAGCTACCAGACCAGATATCATGCAGGCAGTTGGGTTAGTAGCAAGATTTCAGGTAGCTCCAAAATATTCTCATGTTATAGCAGTTAAGAGCATATTCAAATATCTGAAGGGCACTATGGACTTTGGGCTTTGGTATCCCAAAGGTGATGATTTCACCCTCACGACTTATACGAGATGCATATTGGGCAGGCAGTATTGATGACAGGAAAAGCACTAGTGGTGGAGCATTCTTTTCGGGAAAGAGTTTGGTTTCTTGGCTAAGTAAGAAACAACCTTCAGTTTCCTTATCTACAACAGAGGCTGAATACATAGTAGTAGTGGCTGGGTGTACACAGGTTTTATGGATGAAAACCACCTTGGAGGATTTCAAATTCAAGCATGAACAACCCATCTCCATACTTTGTGATAATAAAAGTGCCATAAGTATTTCCAAAAATCTAGTAATGCACTCAAGGACAAAGCATATTTCCATCAAGTATCACTTTCTAAGGGAGAAAGTGCAAGACAAGCAGGTCAAGGTAGAGTATGTGTCTACTAAAGAGCAAATTGCAGATATTTTCACCAAACCTCTTCCAAGAGATACGTTTGAGTATCTAAGGGAGAAATTGGGATTTGTACTCCCACCCCATAATTAATCACCTCATCAGGAGGTGGGGGAGGGACTAAGCTAAGAGGCTCATTCTTAGTCCCGAGCCCCAAAGGCGACCCTTTGCCATTGATGACAAAGGGGGAGAGATATGAGTAAGTGGGAGAGCTTCAAAGTGAAAAGGAGAGCTTCAAGTCAGGGGGAGCAAAACTTCAAAGGAAGATTCTCAGTTGTGGGCACAGTTGGTCAATTTTTAGCATAGTTGGTTTTAGTTTTGGCTCTTGAGAAGTGTTTTCAGTAAAGGTTTGCCATCAATGACAAAGGGGGAGATTGTTGGCAATTTTGGGTATTTTGGGTACATTGCCTTTGCTCAAGTGTATAAGTTATCATTGATGTCAAGAAGCTCTTGAAGGAATTTGATTTGATGTCAAACAATTTGTTTTGATGAAGGTTATGGCATGACAGTTTCAAAGGTCTTTTGTAAACCCCAAGTTGGAAGGTTTAAATATTACAGGTGGATGCATTAGTTTAATGCATTTGGGTCCAGGAGGAAGTATTTATTTAATAATTAAAAACCTTGTTAAGGTTCCTTTTAATTATTTTTAAATAAATATTTGTTTGCATTGGGTTCTCCTAACCCATGGTGCAAATGTCTTAACTATGATGGCGCTATGTTCTAAGATTGTGGACGCTAGCCAAGACCTCCGTCAACGCATTAAAATCCTCTGCCGACGTGTTAAACTCCTCGTCGACGTCAAGAGTTTATGGGAAATATGCATATAAATCTCCCATGATGAAGATCAAAGATTATCCCATCCGCATTTTCAAAAAGTGTTGCTCGTTGTGAATTCGTGATCTGATGTTCGATTTCTTCCTCGCTTTGATTTCGATTCGCTATTCGGATATCTGCCATTCATTTGTTGTATCTGTCGTAAGGTTTTGATGTCGTCGTTTATGTCAGAAGACAGGGAGGCCTATTGTTTATTTTAGCCTTGGCACAGAAGGTACAAGGGAAACAAAGTGAGGTTTAAACCTCATCGAATGCCTTTGGCGCACCGGTAGCGGCTAGGATATTGGCGTGCTACCTGAATGGGAGGTTTCGCATTCGAATAATGTGAAAGGGTTTTTCTTCGTTGAAGTGGACGCAATGGGTGGTGTTAGAATTCGTGTGCAATTTCTCCATAGCGTGATTTTTGGTGTTGGCCAAGGTATTTTCGAAATTAATTTTTGCTAGTGTATTTTGCGAATGGAGGAAGTTTATTAGAAAGAAAAACAGCTTAGGAGTTATAAGGAGTTTGAAGCTTGTTTTATTTTGTAAAAGATTCTTTTGAAGGTGTTGTTTGCATTATATTATTGCATTCTTATGAGAGATAAAGTTTATTGTTGATAAGACTATAAGGGAGAAATAAGGTGTATAAGGGATAAATATTTCTTGTAATGTTGAGAGTGCTTTTGGTTGATTATGGAAATGAAAGCATGATGTTTTAAGGTTAGAATTGCTTCTTGTGTGAAGTTGTGAAACATTAAGTGGGTAGCTTTGATATTGACATTAGCTTTCATTAAATTGGTAATAATAAAGCTATTCTTTACTTGGTTAGAGTGTTGGGCTTACTCTTTTGTTGATGATTTGAAAAGTTGTTTTGTGCTATTGTGATTTGAGTTGGTGGATGCTTTTTGTTCAAACAATATTGGATAGAAAAGGAGTTCTACTTGTTTCCTTTTCTGATGTTGATTCTAAAATGGTTCAAGGTTGTGTTTTGAGTTGAATGGTGTTGATTGAACCTTGGTTGATGAGCATTGTTGTTGAAGCCCTAATTGATGGTGAAAATAACATGAGTATCATTGTTATGTGATTCTTTGCATAGTTGGCAATTTTTGGGGTTTCATGTTCTTGAAAGAAAGCATTCTATCCTATCCATTTTTGATATTGAGTTGAGTTTTTATATTTGAGATTGAGATTGAGCTGAGTTGATTTGAGTTGAGTTTTGAGATTGGGAGTTGAGTATAGAACATATTGAGTCTCTAAAAATTCTCTTTATGCTTCTATGAGTTTGACAAATCACATTGGGTCTCTAACAATTCACTTTGTGATTTCCTACTAAGAAAGTTTTTCTTGGTGAGCTTGCTGAGTTTTGGACAGGTTTCGGTGGGGACTTGTGAGCAGTTTTGGATAGGTTTCGGTGGGGACTTGTGAGCAGTTTTGGACAGGTTTCGGTGGGGACTTGTGAGCAATTTTGGACAGGTTTCGGTGGGGACTTGTGAGCAGATTTGGACAGGTCCTAGCAAAGGACTTGTGAGCTAAGTTTGATAGTTATATCAGAGAACTTGAGGACAGAGGTGCACTGGTTCTATGAGAATAACCTGAGGACAGATTTGGCAAGTCTTTGAGAAAGCTTGTATGTAGAGGATTGATTTGTTCAAGAGTTGGACATATCTGACAGACAAAGGAAGACTTGTACTAAATCGAATGACTATGTTTGGTACAGGTTCCTGAGCTGCTGTGGACGTGATCATAGAAGGAAAAGGTCTCTTAGGCTAAGCATTAAGGATAGGAGGTCTTCGGTGGAAAGGAGTTCCACGTGATGGCAAGAGGTAGAGCCAGTTGATCTTCTGAGGGATCATTTCCAGAGCATAGGAGAAGGTATCTCCTTTGAGCAGAGGCTCATAAATTCTGATTTGGGGGAAGGTATCTCCTTTGGGCCGAGGCTCATAAACATTGTAATTGGGAAGGATTCCCAAAGAACTTTGAGATAAATTTTAGAGAAAATTTTTGTGGACGTAGCCCAACCTTTTTGGGTGAACCACATTAAAAATGGGTCTTTAATGTGTGATGCTTTCTGTCTTGATTAATGTTGTTTTGATGCCACTGCTATCTAAAGTTAAAATTATTAATTGGTTAAGTCTTATACTATTCACCCCCCCCTCTCAGTATAAGTCCATGTTCTTCAAATCCAAACTTAGCCATTATGAAAAAGGAGCCTAGCCAATTGGAATGAAATTTGTCGTTCAAATTTATTTGAGCATTAGTGTTATTTTGGTTTTCCTTGAGAATAAGATCCCCAACTTCAAAAGTATGAGTGTAAAATTTCTTATAGTAAGATTGCTTGAGCCTATTTTGATAGACTCAAATATGTTCTAAGGAACAGATGTGCTTCTTATCCAATAAATCCAATTGGTTTAAATTATTTAAGCAATACTCATCGCCAATCGAAGCATATTGCAACAAGATGCATAAATATAAGACCTCTAAATAGAACAAAACACAATACATTAGTACCATAGACCAAGACATACAGGACGCACCTATAGAATTTTTCACATTGGTACGATAGACTCGCAAGGTAGTATAAAGTTGGATATGCCAATCTCAATCGGGTCTTACTAACCAACTTCTTAAGGATCTTAACTAAATACTTGTTGAATGCTTTAGATTGACTATTACCTTGAGGGTAATATGGATTTGACCACTTGTGCTAAATCTTGTATTTAGTACGAAGTGTATGGATATCCTTGTTCTTTAAAGGAATGCCATTGTTAGAAACAATCATCAAAGGAATATTAAACCTGCAAAGGATTTAGCTGAAGATGAACTTAGAGACTTGACTTATAGTCATCATATCCAAGGGTATGGATTCAACCCATTTAGTGAAGTACTATGTTACCATGATGATGAACTTATGATCATCAGATGACGTTGGGTTAATATTTCCTATAATGTCCAATCTCCACATGAATAATGGCCAAGGATAATAAATGACCTAAATGTTTTGATAAGGAGCATGAACAAGGTTTTTATGGCATTGATACTTTTAGCATTTAACATAGTCACATGCATATTTCTCCATGGAAGACCAATAAATTTATTTGAAGGAGATTCTAGGTAATGGCATTGCCGCTAAAATGGCCTCCACATGATCCTTTATGAGCTTCACTGAGGGCTAGTAAGGATTCATGAGAGATAAGGTATTGTAAGTGGATACATTCAAAAGAATATCAATCTAAAGTAATACCAATTATCACAACTCAGCACTCCCTTTTGCATAAAATATTTCATTGGTTATGGTCTAAACCATCAGGTATTGAACCATCCTTTAGGAAATTTAAGATGTTGGTGTATCATGGCTCATATGAGGAAGCTTTCATGTTTAGGATACCTAATGAAATGAGGCTAAAACTAAGGGACACAGACTCTTGGAGTTAGAAAATGATAATCATTGCTTGATCATATTCTAACTCCAAGGGGATCAAGGATGTAGTAGCGACCCTGACATCTACATGGTGGTTGGAGGATCTAGGGATTGAGTCTATGGTTACCCTATTGAACATAAACAAAAGTTTGGTGACAATTTCCTTGTAAGGCTTTAGATTATCATCCTTGGTTTGATAAATTTTGTTGATCTAATCAACCATAAGTTGAGAGTCACCAAATTTGGAAAGGACTCTAACCTTCAAGGCTAAGGCTACTCTAATATAAGGATCAAGACTTCATACTTAGTAGTATTATTTATGTAAGAGAAATAAAGCTTGAAGGAAAGGGGGATGAGCTATTTTTGTGGTGTAACTAGAATAATTCTAGCACCATCACCCTTCAAGAATTGGGCTCCATCAAAAAATATAGTCCAAAAATATTGCTCTTATACTTCTAAACTAAGGCACTTGTTAGAAAACTAGATGACTAAGGGATGGGCAGACTCTCGGGGAGCTATGACTAGTTGATTAGCATTGACCTAATATTTTATAGCCTTTTGACCTATGAAGGTCAAGTCAAACTCACTAATGGCTAGAACCCACTTAGCGGCTCAACCTAATAGGTGGGGTTTTGACATTAAGTATAAAAGAGGATAAAACCTTACAACTACCAATGTCTTATGGCTAAGCATGTAGTGTTTTAAATTTTATAAATTAAATACTACAGTATGGCAAATCTTCTCTAAGGGGGTATACTGGGTTTCATAGCTAACCAAGGTTCTACTAATATATTAGATAACTCGCTATTTATTATGATCATCATGTTGAGCTAGCATGGCCCCTAAGGCTTGGGTCATGGTTGTTATGTAAAGAATCAAATGCTTATTCAATCTATGGGAATAAGAATAAGCAATAAAGTGAGATACTTTTTAAATTTTAAAAAGCTCTTTGACACTCAACATCCCACTTGAACATTACATATTTCTTAAGAAGCTTAAGAAAGGGCTGACACTTATTGACTAAGTAAGCTATGAACTGATGTATAGCTTGAAGTTTTCTTTGTAAGCTATGCAACTCAATTAGGTTACAAGGAGGAGGCATATCAATAATAGCTTCTATCTTAGCATGGTCTACTTCAATACCTCATATAGACACTATTAAGCCTAAAAGTTTACTAGATGTGACTCCAAACACACACTTGGGGGGATTAAGAAAAATCTTGTAAGCCAAAACCTTTCAAAAATTTGTCTTAAATCTTAAGCATGAGTCTCTTGATGTATGGAGTGACCTAGAAGATCATCCATATAGTACTCAACAAAGAAGATATTTTGGAGAACATCTTTTTGATCTATATCAAAAAGAGTATTCCCTTTGTTAGAAATAGATTATACTACATCATTTGGGTCATGTAAATGTACCTTCCTAGGTACATACTTAGGACATTAGATTAATTTAGGGGGAAGTTATCTAGTTACTTCATGTAATGTAATAAATATACAAGTGTCAATGTGCAATATGTATATGTGCAAGGTATCCCTTGCACAACTAGGTAGAGTGTTGGCCAAGGAACCTATCTTCCTATATTAAAAGGGCCTCATTGTAACAATCAATATAGAATCTCAGAGAATATTCATAGGTAGTAGCATAGTGTTGTGTAGATCACCATATATTGGTTATGGATGCAATGTAGTCTAGAAGATTTGTTCATGTAGTGTCCATTTTCTCCATAACTATATTGTGTTTATTTTCATCATTTCTATTTATAGTATATTTTGGTCATCTCATAGATTTAATTTCTTTCATATTATTCTACATATTGTGATTGCTATATCCCATTGCATATTGCATCAAAATCTAACAACGGTATCAGAGCCATTGTAGATCTAGCCATAATAGATCAATAGGAAAACCACCATTATCATTGAGCCTAAGTTTTTTGTCAACCTAATGCGTTGCTGGACCAACCATTATCAAAAACTCTCAGATGAGTCTAGGTGGTAGAATTAGAGAGAGGCACAAGTGAGGATTACAATAAATATTAGTTTCAGAAATAATGAGATTACATTTGACTAGAGTCTTTCCATAGAGTTGCTGGAAAAACTCGTGAAGACTAGGACTCAACATTCAATCCACTAGATTGATAAATCAACTAGTGAATATCATTCAGGATATCTAAAATTTGTTAAATATTGCCCAAATTTTCTTTTGTTGTAGAAAATTAATTCTTATATGATTAGGACACCTCCTAAAAAAAAATCTAGGAGACTTCAACTTCATTACCTAAAGGTCGATGTGCCTTCATAATGCAGATATTAGTTCCTTGTACAAGAAAAGAATACTACAGAAGAAGACTTTTGGGGAAGATTCATGGTGAAGTTAGAATATTGGAGATCTCCATTGCTATATTTAGAACTTCATAAAAGAAGAAAAGGCCAAAGAAGCCTTGATCTAGAATAAAAGGCCACATAAGCCTTATTCTATAAGAAAATGCCATATAAACCTTGATCAAGAAGAAAAAGCCACATAAGCCTTGATCTAGAAGAAAGGCCATAAAAGCCTTGATACAGAAGAAAATGCCATAGACAGGGTTAAGCATAAGGGATTGGAATCAAAAATTACTTGTAAAAAAATGGTGAATCCTAATTGAAATCAAGGTGAATCCTGAGAAATCAAATTAATCATGTTCACATCAAAATTTGAGGTATTTGAAGTCCTAAAAAATAAGGTCATATTTGGGGAATATTTTTACCTATTAAATCACCTTATAACTTCATAAAAATATCACCATTAGATCAAGCTCAAAATGATATTTCCAATGAGTACAAATATGTTTATGTTTGGATATATACTGTGGCAAATTAACCCTAAGAAAAAATTGGTCCCAAAAATTTCAAGCGAATGGGCCAACGTCGAGGGTCCTCATATTCACCAATTTCTAATTTTAGAAATCCTAATATTCACCCAATTTTGTGAATATTTTCCACTATGCATAACCCTAGCCACATAAGCCTTGATATTGAAGAAAAGGACACATAATCCTTGTCCTAGAATAAAAGGCCAAAGAAGCCTTAATACTAAAGAAAAGGCCATAGAAGACTTGATACTGAAAAAAAATGCCACATAAGCCTTGATCCTGAAGAATAATTTAGAAGAGAGTATCTGATTCAAAAGCAAATTAAGATTTTAGTAATAAAACTTTGTTGTAGGGAAAGGAGATTTAGTGAGTAGGGAAAATTCCTAGAAGAAAGTTAGAAAGAGTATCTTCTTCAAAATCAATCTAGCACCACCCAGGTGTTGTAGGTGAGTTGGAGAGGAGAGGGAAATCCTCCAAGAGAGGTCCCATGTTCAAATATCCACCCTACCAAAAAGCTGAATTGGTTATCCAAAATCCAATTGATAATGTTGGTGCGGGTAGGATCGGGTGCGACTCTCGGGTGACTTTGACAGTGTAGAACCCCCTGTTTGTGGTCTCTCAGACCAAGGCGGCCCCGCAAGGGGTTTTTTGCAAAAAAAAAAATCAATCTAGCTCTTGAAGAAATATTGAAGGTAAAGAGATCAGGAGAAGATATCATTGAAGAACTTACAGTATTGGAAGAAGAAGGACTAGGAGAGTCCTACTCGAATCTAGAAGCAGTAGAATCAAAGATCTAGAATATTTACCACCAACACTTCCAAGAGTATAAGGTTGAAAAAAAGGTCTCAAGGAAGACTAGAAGAAGCTGTAAAAAGCTTGAACAAGGAAGACCTCTCCATGCATCTAGTAAAAATCTTGGAGAGCCATATTGTAGAAATCATCAAAGGAGAACTCATTGGAGAAATTTACTACAAAATATAGTGAAATATTTGGGACACTTGTCGCCATCCAGCAACAAGCCCAAAATAAGAAGAAGAATTTGGCAAGGAGTGCCAAATATCAGAAAAACTTAAGACATACAAAATCTTGAGAAGAATATTTGGGATAATTATCGCCATTCGAAAACTAGCCCAAAAGAAGAAGAATTTGTTAAGGAGTGCCAAATATCAAAATACCTGAAGATATTCAGAATCTTGAGAAGAAGATCCAGCTTCAATTAAGAAGACTTGAATACAGGAGAAGCCTGCCAAATCCAATATATTTGAAGATTACCTCTTAGAGAAAGAAGGTACCCTTTCAGAGACAAAGAATTCTCCAAATCTACAAAAAAAAGAAGAATATTTCTTAAAGGATCAAATCATCAAAACCTAGGCTCATAAAAGAAAGTTCAAGATCACTTTTGGTGAAGAAACTAAGCAGCAATATCCTACTAAAAGTAGCAACTTGGTGATCTTAGACACCAAGACCTACATACTCTACAAAAGTTGCAAAAGAGCTAAAAAAAATTTCAAAAAGGTAAGAAACTATTGGTGCCAGTAGATTTATTAATTGGATTACTTATCAAATTTGTTAAAGCACCTTAATTTGGATTAGATTCATAAAAGAGGAAAATTAAATTACAGTCTTCAAAAGTGCAAAAGGGAAAAGTTCCTTTTAAGGCTCATTTGCACATTAGATTTGGAGTTGATTAGATTAAAAAATTACAACTATCTATCAACTACCAAATATCTACTTTAGAAAGAAAAGAAGACTAGTGCAGAATAACTCTTGAAGATTTATTTCATATTATTCTTGATTAGTTGTAGTAAATTGATTAAGTGCACTTATAAGTTATTTTTAAAGTTTATTGGAGTGATAAGGTGTGATTGTTAGTGCATTAAAAGTGAAATATTAGTGGGTTCATTTGCATTACTATATTACTCTCAAACAACTTAGTGTTTGTGTTATTGATAAAGGCACAAAATCAAATTAGCAGCAACTGTCTAAAGACACCATTAGTGCACTAAAATCTACAACTTTTAGTGACCAAAGGAAGCCACAAAAAATGTCTCAATCCTCCAAATTTAGTATAAAATAACAAATAACTAAATTTAGAAAAGGAATATTCAAAAATTGAGACTTGGGGAATCTCAAATCCAAAGCATTACAGGGTCAGTCGCAAGGTGAAAGTGCAGAAAATTACATTAAATATAAGATTATATCTACACCATTATAAGCTTGTGATTGTTATCAAATTACCCAAGAAAAAAGGGGAAAGGTGTCTATTAAATAAGACCACCTCAAATACCCCATTGCATTCAAAATTTTACCATAAAAATAAAATAATTAGATCTATGAAAAGGAGTGCAAAAAGGTTTCTTATAACAAAAATTTATTACAATATTGTGCATCATTCTAATTGGTTGTACATAGGTCTTAGGGCAAAATCTAGAGTACCTTAAGGGCACATTATTATAGTCAAGCACAACCAAATGGTACACTCTGAGAGTAGAAAAGGAGCCTCTCAAAAGGCTCACAATTCCTCCATTTTATATGGCAGCACTTGCAACAAAAGAAGACACAATACAAAGTAAAAAAAATATAATTACATCCAAGGTAATATCAACTACAAAGGAACATACAAAACAAGCTAAAAACGGAGGGAAATCATAGCAATCCAAATACGTCCAAGGAGCTCCATCAAGGCACCACCAATGATCCACCAAGGCACCACTAGAGCTCCACCAAGGAACCACCAAAGCTCCACAAAAAGTTACTCAAAAGCCTATGAATGCATTAGCTAGAAACACCTCATCAAACATTCACAACAAAGAAATAATTGGCCAAGGCACATTGCTAATAAGAAGCTTTGCCAAGGCAAGTTGAGAGGGTGTTACATAGAAAACTCATTCACAAGGAGGTGATGACACTTGTTATCTAAAGATAACCCTAACAACTCCCATACAAGTGCCCATCTGTTACAATATTGACTAAGGAGCGTTACACAAAGGATGTTGGAATGTTAGAAAGAAAAGAGATGCTTGGAAAGAAAAAGAATGAGCACTCATATTAAAACATAATGTTCCTTTCAGACCTGATACAAGGTTTAAAAGTGGTAAGAGGCATCTCTACTTCTCTTAAACGTTCATAATAAATAGTTGTGACACTTGTCACAAGGTCAAAGATTTCTCCTTCATATAAAGGTGTCCAAGTCCAAGGAGTCCACACTCATAGCAAAGTCAAGGTAAGCCAAAGTGCAACGTGGAAACAAGGATAAGAGATTGTTAAAATATTTGATGGGAGGTCAAATATCCCATAGTTTGAAGCACCAACATTCATGCATTGAAGGCAAGGAGATTCCAAAGTATGGACAATGTTTTTAGTGCCAAATGCCAAAGATAACAATACATTGTTGTCATATACAAATGAAAAAGATGTCGAACATTGCAGTAATACAACGTTGAAAGGTAATGAATAATCCTTATCTAATATTGTTGTCATTCTTAAGGAGATAAGGATTGTAAACTAAGGTCAAAGCCTAGAGAAAATATCAATATTGAAAGTACTATTTACAAAATAAACCTAGGAAAATAAGGGTTACTACTTAAAAAATAAAATTTATAATATTTGCAAATATTATTGTGTTCTAATTTTCAATATTTGGGAGCTATAAGGATTACAACACCAAATTAGGTTATTGAAAAAGAGAAACACTAAAATAAAATCCTAAGGGATATTAAAAGAGGTTATTAAGGTTTTTTCTAAGGTTGTAAATTTATAATATTATTGTCTCAAAATTTCTCAAAAGGGAAAAAATAAATCCAACATTAAAACCTCTTCAAAATTGTAAAAGTGCTTAGTTTAGTAGGAGTAATAAGGTGTTAGAAAATTTTATTTTTGATATTTACAAAAATTTACAAAATCAACCAAAAATTGAACTACATTTTACAAGAGCACTATATCATATTCCAAAATCACTAGGGATTCATAAGGCATTCTACAAAACTTGATAACAATAGAATCTACCAAATTTTATCAAGTTCTATATAATTGGAAAGATATAAGCTTTCTACAAAACCTAAAATTTCATTAGGTGTATATACTCTCATTACTAGGGAGACATAAGGAAGCCTACAAACCTAAGTATTAATAAAGGTTTTATCAAATTAATATTATATACTTCAATTAGGGATCATATATCCTAATATAGGCAGTCATAAGGTAGACTGCGAGTAAGACTCCATCCCCAAGAATACAAACATTTTCACTCTAAAATGGCATTACAAATTATCACTAGCATGCTAAGAAATACTCTTAGAAGTGGAATGAAGAAAAAACCAATATGGATTAAAATCCTGATTGAAAATTCAATTGATTACAATGATGAAAATGCCAATGAAAAGGAAGAACCAATAAGATATAAAATAAGTTCTGAAATTAATAGTTATGAAAAGAAAAACTCTTCTAGTGAGGCTGATGACAAAGAAATTTCATAAAAGGAAAATATTAATATCATACAAAAAATAAAATATGGAATAGCTTCAATTGTGCACATATGGTTAGAAGGTCTTATCAAAGAAATAGACAAACATGATGTTCCCAAAATAGACTACAAAATTGTCAGATCATCACTATTGTGCACCTATTGCAATCAATATGGTCATGAAAAGGTTAACTATTGGAGTTTCCATCCATGCAAATATTGTAATGGGATAAATAACTCATATTTCTCTTGCTATTACAAATACAGGTACTATAAGAGCTATGAAGAAATATTACTACATAGAATAGACTGTTACCTTCACAAACTTATTTCAGATGGATCTACTAACAATGAGCTCAAGTTTAATACATATGAAGGATAGAGAAATAGGTTTTACATAGGTTCAAAAGAAATAATATGGGTCTATTATGATCCACTCAAGACATGCAACATCATGAGAGCAATGGTCCATCAAAGATGCTTGACATCAAGGAACAAAGAATCAAAAAATATGAGAGGCCATGACATGAAGACTGAAGCAGTAGAATAAAAATAGATCAAGATTGCTCATAAGAAGAAGATCCACATTGAAGACTAAAGTCTTCAATACCCAAATAATGTAATACAGGGGGATGTTAGAAATATATTATATTACATCATTTGGATCATGTAAATGTACCTTCCTAAGTACATACTTAGGACATTAGATTACTTTAGGGGGAAGTTATCTAGTTACTTCATGCAATGTAATAAATGCACAAGTGTCAATGTGCAAGATGTATATATGCAAGGTGTCCCTTGCATAGCTAGGTAGAGTATTGGCCAGGGAACCTATCTTCCTATATAAAAAGAGCCTCATTGTAACAAGCAATATAGAAGCTCAGAGCATATTCATAGGTTGTAGCATAGTATTATGTAGATCACCATATATTTGTGATGGATGCAATGTATTCCAATAGCTTTGTTCATGAAGTGTCCATTTCCTTCATAGCTACATTGTATTCATTGTCATTTCTATTTATAGCATATTTCAATCATCTCGTAGATTTACTTTCTTTCATATTATTCTGCATCTTGTGATTGCTATATCCCATTACATATTGCATAAAATCTAACACCCTTAAATGTAATCCTTTGGGGTTGCTACTAACTTAGGGTGCACCAAATTTATCATATTGCAAAGAAAATTATTATAGGGAGAAGACGATCTCGCATCCTCATTACTCCACTCTAAGCCATGATGATCCATGAATTCAACACAAGTAATAACTTGATCATCATAAATGGGTAAGGTTTGGTTTTTATTGGGTATGTAACCTATGCTACATATCTCAAGCCAAAGATCAACTTCCAAAGTCTCTTGAATAACTTTTTTTGTTGCCCCAAACCCTCACCAACATATCCCATACTAGATAAGATCTTCTTAGAAAGTGGGTAATAATTGGATAGATAACAATGGACAAAGGATCGCTCTACAAGAAAAGGATTTCTACCATGGATATTTATTTGAGGGAGGTACCCCACATAGATAAAGGTACACATGCCAATGTGTACTACTTCATTTTTATGAGGCAATCCCATAGTTCAGGGTGAAGGTGGTATCTTAGCGATGTTAAAGAAAGGATCTTGGATTAAATGACTAACTTGACTTTGTAATGATATTATAGTTGGTGGTTCCTTATTTATTTTAAAATTTTCAAACTCCTTAATGATTTGAGAAGATGGAGAAGAATGATAAGAAGAAAGAGAATAAGATGAAATTTTGTGAAGAGAAAGAAATGGATAAAAATTAATATTAAATTGAGCTTGCTCAACCACCAAATAATATTGGAATGGATGAGGGTCATCTAGAATGGTGATAATTCGATCCTTAAAGTCATATTTCAAAATGATGATGAAGAGTAGAAGGGACAACCCTCATTGCATGAATCCAAGAGCATCCAAGAAGAAGATTAAAAGATGTGGGGCAAGATACCACATAAAACAAAGTATCTAAAATGTTGGGTCCTATCCTAAGGGGAAGGGATAAAATACTATAAGCCTCTTGAGACTCATTGTTGAAATATTTTATAGTAACATAAAATTTGATTAGATCTTCCTCCTTTAACCCAAAATTTTGAAAAAAAATATTTGTGCATATACTAAGGGAGGAACCATTGTCTACCAAGGGCCTCTTGATAAAATTTTCCCCAATATATCCAATAATGTAAAAGGGATAATCCCCTTATAAATTTGAGGAAGGAAGCTCATCGTCATAAAATGATATGTGATTTATCCTAAGGGAAACCATGATATTGGCAAGGTTATTAGGGGTAAGGTCTTGCGGGATAGATTGTTGACTTAGAAGCTTCATCAAGGATTTCCTATGAATAGGAGAATTTTGTAAAATTTATAAGAGGTATATCTTGGTTGGTGTGTTATTTAACTATTGTTGACTGTCGAAGGAGATTTTTGGTTGTGGCTTCAACACTAAGGTTAGTTTTCCTACCCTTGTGCTCCTTTTTTGGGAACTCTTAACAACTAAAGGTGGTCTAGAGGGTTGGTTGGATATAGAACTTATCTCCTACTAAGATTGTTGAATTGGTTGAGCTTGAGATTTTTTCCTTGTTATAAATTCTATCATCCCAACCATGTTGTTGTAGGGTGGTGGCACATTATGATATGACACTTAATTGGTTATCTATTGCCCATGATTAGGTATGGTATTTTGGAAAATTCACATATACTGATTAGTTGTGGGTTCTTGTTGATTAGGAGGTTGATTTTTTGTTTGAGGATTATGGTTAGGATCATGTTGAGAGTCCTCTATAACAAGGTGACACTCATTTATTAAATCTTGAACCACATGTTTCAACCTCTTACATGATCCTATCATGTGCTCTTCTACCCTATGATACTCATAATACTGATTAGGCTTATAGGAAAATGTCATGGTATTAGGTTTCTTTATGGGAGATAGCTTGATCATCTTAGCTTTAAAAATCTACTTGAGGACCAATGAAATAGATTGGTTGAGTCTCGTGAAGTTTCTTTGTGGGGGTTTTTGAGTTTTGCTAAGGACCAAATTTTGCAACGTACTAGCTTTTAGTCTTACAGTGACACTGAGAGGGGGGGTGAATCAGTGTAGCCTTTTAAACTTGAATTTATAGCTCTTAATACCGAAGCAATTAAAACTTAAAATCAAATACAACAAGTATAACAAGAGAGCATCACACAACACAAGATTTAACGAGGTTCACCAATGTGGCTACTCCTCAAAAATGACTGCTTGGACTCCCATCCAAATCTAGCCTTTGCAAAGCAACAACTTTACAATCAATTTACCAGCACCCACTGGAAGGAGCACCAACCCCTTATTTATCTGCACCAACAGAAAGGAGCACCAACCCCTGATTTACCAGCACCTACTGGAAGGAGCACCAACCCCTGATGCCAAGCTGCAACCTGGACTTCAAATTTGAATCTAAATGTTTGACAAAAAAATACCTTTGCTTTTACAAGACCCTGACTGGTCTATTGCTTACCCGAACTCTTTCACTGTTTGTGAGACACACAGATCTTCTACACTCTTACAGTCACACTTCGCTTTCTTTGAGCCACCTCTCTACGAACACTCTACGCACTTTCTTCGCACTCTCTGTGCACACTCTGCGAACCCTTTGCACACTGTCTTCGCACACTCTGCGCCATCATAGCCAAACTTAGTGATCGTCTTCGCACTTTGCGCTTTCTCTGCACTCTGCTCTCTCTGCACACTAACTTCCACACTTAGCATGATTCGACATGATTCGCTCTCTGCGCACTTACGGCCATATTTCACACACATTCGATGACATCACAATTCTCCAAACAACCCTCCTTTTATAATAATATTTTCATGATGAAAACCCTAATCTTAGTCGGCTTTCATAACAAATGTAAACCCTAATCTTAGTCGGCTTTCATAACCCTAATCTTAGTCGACTGTCATCGGTCTTCGTCGGCTTCAACTCATGAAGATATTCGGTAATTCCACCGCTCGAAGATTTCATTCGGTAACAGTCCCTGTAGCCGCCTCACTGACTTTTGTTCACTCTTCATATTTTAGCTGCATGAATTCACTCTGTATCTGCCCTTGTAAATGTCGTAGTGATGTCGGTCCACTGTCATACTTCTCATTTCAGTCGGGTTCTTCTTCTTGTCTTGCGCACTTACGACCTATCATGAAATCGTGACATTTTTGCCTCTGTAGCTTCTTTTGTTGTTGTTGCCATGAAAATACATGTCGCGATATCGCGACATTTTTGCCTCTTTGACTTTTTCTTGGCTTTTGACCGCGAAAATATAACATGTCACGATATCGTGACACTTTCACCTCCGTACTGTTTCCTCTTTTCTTTTGTCATGATATCGTGACACTTTTGCCTTCGTAGACTTGCTCTTTTCTTTTGTCATGATATCGTGACACTTCTGCTTCCATAGTCTTCTTTTTTCTTTTGTCGCGATATCATGACACTTCTACTTTCGTACTCTTCTTCTTTTCTTTTGTCATGAAATCATGACACTTTTGCCTTCGAAGTCTTATTTTTGCTTTTGTCATGATATCGCGACACTTCTGCTTCCGTACACTTCTTCTTTTCTTTTGTCATGAAATCATGACACTTCTACCTCTGAAGTCTTCTTTTTGGTTTTGTCGCGATATCGCGACACTTCTGCTTTCGTACACTTCTTCTTTTCTTTTGTCGTGAAATCGTGACACTTCTGCCTCCGAAGTCTTATTTTTGGTTTTGTCGCGATATCGCGACACTTCTGACTTCATACATTCTCTCTCTTCTTTTAGTCACAAAAATGTGACATGTCACGATATCGTGACACTTTTCACTTCTTACTCTTTCTCTTGTAACTTGTCACGAAATCGTGACACTTTTTCCTTCTTGCTCTTTCTCTTCCAACATGTCACGAAATCGTGACACTTTTTCCTTGTTTGTGCTTTCTCTTTCAACATGTCATGAAATCGCGACACTTTTTCTTCCTTGCTCTGCATGTCGTGAAATCGTGACTGTTTTTCTTCCTTGCCCTTTTTCTTCCAACATGTTGTGAAATTGTGATAGTTTTTCTTCCTTGCTCTACATGTCACGAAATCGTGATAGTTTTTCTTCCTTGCCTTTTTCTTCCAACATGTCATGAAATCGTGATAGTTTTTCTTCCTTGCTCTACATGTCACGAAATCATGATAGTTTTTCTTCCTTGCCCTTTTTCTTCCAACATGTCATGAAATCGTGACAGTTTTTCTTCCTTGCTCTGCATGTCGCGAAATCATGACAGTTTTTCTTCCTTGCCCTTTTTCTTCCAACATGTCATGAAATCATGACAGTTTTTTCTGCTTGCTTTTTCTCTTCCAATATGTCACGAAATCGTGACACTTTTTCTTTCTTGCTGTACATGTCGCGATATCGTGACACTTTTCTTACTTGTCTTTTTCTTTGAACTTTTGCATATGGGCCACTTCGGTCTTCTTGGAAAAACACTGTACATACTCTGAATAGCTTCTGAACTTCCTGTCCACTGCATCTGAATAGCTTCTGAACTTCCTGTCCACTGCATCAACCGATCTATCTGACTGTGTTGACAACAATGACAATACTGTTGCTGCACCTTGCTCAACAATCTCCCCCTTTGGAATTGTTGGCAACACATGTGCAATTTCCTGTAACTCTTCTCCCCCTTTGACAATAATACCAAAGGGCTGCTGCAGACTCCCCCTGAGTCCATGCACAACATTCTCAGGCAAAAATTATTACACTTAGCAAAAATCACAAATATGAGCAAAAAGATAATCAAATACATAAATGCTCCCCCTGAGAATGTGATCCCTGTAGCTAGTCAATTCTTGGGAAGCGTGACCACTCCCAATTTATTGCGAAGGTACTCAAAAACTTCCTTGGGCAACGGTTTTGTGAAGATATCCGCTACTTGCTCTGTAGTTGGAACAAAATCCAACTTAACCTCACCTTCCGCAACTTTCTCCTTCAAAAAGTGATACCGGATAGCAATGTGTTTTGTGCGTGAATGCATAACTGGATTCTTGGAGATGTTAATGGCACTGGTGTTATCACACTTAACTGATATTGGCTCACTGAAGTTAATACCAAGATCTTTCAGGGTTTGTTTCATCCATAATACCTACGTACAACATGTTGTCGCTGCAATATATTCTGCCTCTACTGTGGATAAGGAAACTGACTCTTGTTTCTTACTGTGCCACGCGACCAACCTGTCTCCAAGAAAGAATGCACCTCCACTGGTACTCTTTCTGTCATCGACACATCCTGCCCAATCTGCATCTGAATACGCAATAAGGGTGAAGTCCTTACCTTTCGGATACCATAACCCATACTCCATAGTACCCTTGAGGTACCGAAGAATCCTCTTCACTGCTGTCACATGAGTCTCCTTGGGACTAGCCTGAAATCGTGCTACCATGCATACCGCCTACAAAATATCCGGTCCGGTAGCTGTCAAATACAAGTAAGCTCCCAATCATAGATCTCGTACATAGTTTGATCAATAGGTGGAGATTTGTCATCCTTGCTCAACTTGCAACCTGTCGTCATGGGAGTGCTAACTGGCTTACAATCCTCCATTGTGAACTTTTTTAACATCTCTTTCACATATTTAACTTGAGAAATAAATATGCCCTTCTCATTTTGATTAACTTGCAACCCGAGGAAATACGACAGTTCACCAATCATAGACATTTCAAATTCTTTCTGCATCTTATTTGCTAAATATTTACATGACTCATCTTTGTTGCTGCCAAATATGATATCATCTACGTATACAACAAGAACAATAAGATGCCCATTTTCTGTTTTGACATACAAATTACTATCCACCATACCTTTCTTAAACCCTTGTTGAGTGAGATAGTTGTCTAGCCTTGCATACCATGCTCGGGGTGCCTGTTTTAAGCCATATAATGCTTTCTTCAACTTGCAAACCAAGTTGGGATCATCACCAAGTTGGAAACCATCCGGCTGCTCAATATAAACCTCTTCTTCAAGTTTCCCATTCAAAAATGCTGATTTCACATCCATCTGATAAACTTTGAAATTCTTGTAAACTACTAAAGCCAGAAACATTCTGATTGCCTCTAGTCTAGCCACTGGTGCAAAGGTCTCCTCAAAGTCAATACCTTCAACTTGTGCATAACCTTTACATACCAATCTTGCTTTATTCCTGACTACCTGTCCATCTTCATTCAATTTGTTTCGAAAGATCCATTTAGTACCGATTATATTTTTATTTGCAGGTCTAGGTACTAACTCCCAAGTTTCATTTTTCTCGATCTGGTCTAATTCTTCATTTATTGCCTTCATCCAACTTTCATCTTTGCTTGCGTCAACAATATTTTTGGGCTCAATGCTGGATAATAGAGAGTAGTTGCTTACTACTCTTCTTCTTGTCTGAACACCAATTGTGGGGTCTCCAATTATTTGCTCTCTAGGATGATTTTTCTGGCTAGTCACTTGCTTTTGAATTTCTTATTTTCTTCCACTTCTGAATCACTACTTAAACCATCTGAGTCAATTTTCTATTTCTTTTTCGTTTTCTTTTCCTCATCTCCTTCAATAACCTCTTCATAAATTGGGTAGTTTTCTTCATAGCTAATTACTCGTTCCCTACCTTCATCAAATTTAACATCGGCACTATCCACAATTTTCTTTAGCTTCTTGTTGTAGCATTTGTAAGCTTTGCTTTTTGACGAATAGCCAACAAAAATACCTTCATCCGCTCTATCTTCAAACTTACCAAGATTATCTTCAGTTCTTTTGATGTAACACTTGCTACCAAAAACTTTGAGGTATTTTGTTGTTGCCTTTTTACCGAACCACAACTCATAAGGAGTTTTGCTTTCATGTGTTCTCAGCATGTACCTATTTTGGATGTATACCGCAGTATGGACTACTTCTTTCCAAAATCTATCTGCTACTTTGCTCTCAGTCAACATAGTCCGTGCCATTTCCTGCACTGTCTCTGTTCTTTCTTTCTACCACACCATTCTCGTCGAGGTGTCCCGGTCGCTGAAAACTAGTCTCCTAATACCATATTTTTCACAGTACTCTGTAAACTCCTCTCGAAATGAATTCTCCTCCTCTATCTGATCTTAAACATTTAATCCTTTTTCCTGTTTCATTCTCAACTTGGTTTTTGAAAGTCTTGAATTTTTCAAAGGCTTCTGATTTATGCTTCAAGAAAAATATCCATGTCATTCTGGAATAATCATCTATACACAACATAAAATATTTGTCACCATTTATGCTTTGCGTTCTCATGGGTCCACATAAATCAGTATGTATTAGTTCCAAAGGTTTGCTTGTGTAGTACTCTTTTGTTTTAAATGTGACTCTAGTTTGCTTCCCCTTTTGGCATGAAGCACAAATGCTATTTGATGGTTTGCTAATGGTGGGAATATCTCTCACTGCCCTTTTTGAGCTGATTTTTACTAGATTATCAAAACTGATATGACCGAGCCTCTTGTGCCACAACCAATTTTCTTCTTCCTATCCAATAAAACAAGCTCCTTCTGAAGTCTCTGAGAGCGTGTACAAGTTGCCAGATGTCCTTGATCCAGTTGCTATCAATTTTCCACTATTTGTTTTTCTGACTTCACAACCCTGCTTCTTAAACACTACTTCATGACCTTTATCACAAATCTGACTTACGCTCAACAAGTTATGTTTCAGACCATCCACAAACAAGACTTCTTCTGACTTGATTTTTCCATCACTAATCTTAACTGAACCTTTGCCAACTATCTTAGCTCCATCATTATTTCCAAACTTTACTGAACCACCTTCATATTTCTGTAACTTCTCAAATTTTTGTTTGTCACCTGTCATATGACTGGAGCATCCACTATCAAGTATCCATGGTACATATTTATTCTGTGCTTTAAATGTTGTTTGTACGATCAAGGATTATTTTTCTTCCTTAAGTCGTTCCTTCTCTTTCCACTCTGTTTTGACTACAGTTTTGGGCTCTTGTTTTGACTTTCCCTTTTCAGTAGCTTGTGCATGTTTTTCAAGAAAATTTCTATTTTGTCTCATCCTATTTGGTTGAAATTTTCTACCCTGAAATTGATTTGATGCATATGTACTTCGACAATTTCTTGCAATGTGCCCAAAATTATGATAGTTATAACATTCTACTGCATAATTCATCAGAGGTGAAAATGCATTTCTACTGGTGAAATTCCTTGGTCCTACATTATACTTGCAGTCTGCAATCTTATGTCCATAACCATTGCATTTAAAACAGAAACCATAAAAGGGATGATTGAACCTGGGTGATGGTCTTTGCCATGTTGTCGTAGGAGCCATAAATCTTCTTCTTCTTTGATGTGTGACATTGGTGAATCCATCATTGTCAATTCTCCTTTCGTGCCTTGCATTATTGCTTTCTTTTGCATGAGTCATTTTTCCTTGATCAACCTATTTCTTATCTTCATTCTTTATGGATTCTACATTTATGGCCTTTGATCCATTTGATGATTCTCCTTCGATGAAGCCCAAACCAAATTTGATGTCTGTAGGCCTTTGGTCATTTATAATCTTATCCAGCTTCATAGAACTTTCTTCGCGTTTGTGATAACAACTAATTTTACGATTCATCTCTTCTATCTGCATCCGTAAACCAACATTCTCTTCTTCTAGATTGCAGCAATAATCTATTTTCATGGTTATTTGCACTTCGAGATCTTCAGATATTTTCTTGTATTCTTCTGTCTGTACTTTCAAACTGGTTATGATTTTGTTTGCATCCTCAAGCTTTCTTGAAATTTTCTTATTCTTTTTCCTCTCTATACTCAACTCTTCAAGTGCAGCGATCAACTCACCTTCTAGATCTACTTCAGCCTCAAGGTTTTCATCACATGCTTCAGAGTTCACTCCTTCTACCTTTTCTAATTTTTCTTCTTCAAGTGCCATGAAAAGAGCTTCACCTATTTCTTCTTCAGAATCCTCACTGGAGCTGTCTTCTGATGAACTGACATTCTTGGAGATGAAACTTTTCTTCTTGAAGTTGCCTTTTCTGAAATTTGGTTTTTTCTTCCAGTCACTTCTTTCTTGGTGCGATCCTTCATCACTTTTGTTCTTCTCATTAAGTGGACATTTAGCCGCAAAATGCCCAATGCCTCCACAGTTGAAACATTTAAATGGTAACTTTCCTCTGTATTTTCCTTTTCCCCTTTTTAGTTTTCGAACAAAGTTTGCTTCCATTTCATCTGTTGTCTCTTCTTCCTCGGATTCTTGTTTTGCTTTCTTATTTTTAAGGGCTTTAAAAGCAGCTTCTCTGTCTGTGGGTTTAGATTTTCCTATTCTCATCTCATATGCAGTCAAAGAACCATGCATCTCATCCATACTAAAATAATTTAGATCTTTAGCTTCTTCTATAGTTGAGACTTTAGAATCAAATCTTTGGGGAAGAGATCTTAATACCTTTTTCATGATGACAGAGTCTCCGATATCCTCGTCGAGTCCTCTAATCGCATTAATGACTCCATTAACTCTCAGCATATATGCCTCTATGTTCTCATCGTCATTCATATTTAATGCTTCGAACTGAGCTCGATGTGTCTGTAACTTGGCCTCCTTGATCTTATCGTCTCCTTCATGAATACTCCTCAGTTTGTCCCATATTTCTTTTGTCATTTTACAACTCATGATCTTTACCAGTTCATTGTCCACTAATCCACACATGATAGCATTCTTTGCTCTAGAGTTATTCTCAAATAGTTTCTTATCGACAACCTCGGTTGGAGGAGTGATGGGTATTGTGTATCCACTAACTACTGAATCCCAGATGTCGTATCCCAAAGCACAAAGATATGTCTACATCCTGATTCTCCAGAATGCGTAATTAGATCCGTCAAACAATGGTGCTTTGTTTGATGAGAAGCCTTCACCACCTGCCATTGTGTCACTTCCAAGATCACCCTAGCCGGTTAAGCTTGATCAGGAACTTGGCTCTGATACCAATTGTTAGTCTTATAGTGACACTGAGAGGGGGGGTGAATCAGTGTAGCCTTTTAAACTTGAATTTATAGCTCTTAATACCGAAGCAATTAAAACTTAAAATCAAATACAACAAGTATAACAAGAGAGCATCACACAACACAAGATTTAACGAGGTTCACCAATGTGGCTACTCCTCAAAAATGACTGCTTGGACTCCCATCCAAATCCAGCCTTTGCAAAGCAACAACTTTACAATCAATTTACCAACACCCACTGGAAGGAGCACCAACCCCTTATTTATCTGCACCAATAGAAAGGAGCACCAACCCCCGATTTACCAACGACCTACTGGAAGGAGCACCAACCCCTGATGCCAAGCTACAACCTGGACTTCAAATTTGAATCTAAATGTTTGACAAAAAAATACCTTCGCTTTTACAAGACCCTGACTGGTCTATTGCTTACCCAACTCTTTTGCGAGACACAGATCTTCTATGCTCTTCCAGTCACACTTCGCTTTCTTTGAGCCGCCTCTCTACGAACACTCTGTGCACTTTCTTTGCACTCTCTACGCACACTCTGTGAACCCTTTGTGCACTATCTTCGCACACTCTGCATCGTCATAGTCGAACTTCGTGATCGTCTTCGCACTTTGCGCTTTCTTCGCACTCTGCTCTCTCTGTGCACTAACAGCCGCACTTAGCACGATTTGACACGATTCACTCTCTACGCACTTACGATCGTATTTCACACACATTCGACGACTTCACAATTCTCCAAACAGCCCTCCTTTTATAACAATATTTTCATGATGAAAACCCTAATCTTAGTCGGCTTTCATAACAAATGTAAACCCTAATCTTAGTCGGCTTTCATAACCCTAATCTTAGTCGGTTGTCATCGGTCTTCGTCGGCTTCAACTCATGAAGATATTCGGTAATTCCACCGCTCGAAGATTTCATTTGGTAACAGTTCCTATAACTGCCGCACTGACTTTTGTTCACTCTTCATATTTTAGTTGCATGAATTCACTCTGTATCTGCCCTTGTAAATGTTGTAGTGATGTCGGTCCACTATCATACTTCTCATTTCAGTCAGGTTCTTCTTCTTGTCTTGCGCACTTATGACCTGTCATGAAATCATGACATTTTTGCCTCTGTAGCTTCTTTTGTTGTTGTTGCCACGAAAATACATGTCGCGATATCGTGACATTTTTGCCTCTTTGACTTTTTCTTGGCTTTTGACCATGAAAATATAACATGTCGCGATATCGTGACACTTTCACCTCCGTACTGTTTCTTTTTTCTTTTGTCATGATATCGTGACACTTTTGCCTTCGTAGACTTGCTCTTTGCTTTTGTCGTGATATCACAATGCTTCTGCTTCTGTAGTCTTCTTTTTGCTTTTGTCGTGATATCGTGACACTTCTGCTTTTGTACTCTTCTTCTTTTCTTTTGTCGCGATATCGCGACACTTTTGCCTTTGAAGTCTTCTTTTTGCTTTTGTCATGATATCGCGACACTTCTGCTTCCATACACTTCTTCTTTTCTTTTGTCATGAAATCGTGACACTTCTGCCTTCGAAGTCTTCTTTTTGGTTTTGTTGTGATATCGTGACACTTCTGCTTTCGTACACTTCTTCTTTTCTTTTGTCATGAAATCGTGACACTTCTGCCTTTGAAGTCTTCTTTTTGGTTTTGTCACAATATCGCGACACTTTTGCTCCTTACATTCTCTCTCTTCTTTTAGTTGTGAAAATGCGACATGTCACGATATCATGACACTTTTCACTTCTTACTCTTTCTCTTGTAACTTGTCGCGAAATCGTGACACTTTTTCCTGCTTGCTCTTTCTCTTCCAACATGTCACGAAATCGTGACACTTTTTCCTGCTTGCCCTTTTTCTTTCAACATGTCGCAAAATCGTGACACTTTTTCTTCCTTGCTTTGCATGTCACGAAATCATGACAGTTTTTCTTCCTTGCCCTTTTTCTTCCAACATGTCACGAAATCGCGACAGTTTTTCTTCCTTGCTCTACATGTCATGAAATCATGACAGTTTTTCTTCCTTGCCCTTTTTCTTCCAACATGTCACGAAATCGTGACAGTTTTTTTTCCTTGCTCTGCATGTCGCGAAATCGCGATAGTTTTTCTTCCTTGCTCTTTTTCTTCCAATATGTCACGAAATCGTGACAGTTTTTCTTCCTTCTCCATGTCACGAAATCGTGCGTTTTCTTCCTTGCCCTTTTTCTTCCAACATGTCACGAAATCGTGACAGTTTTTTCTGCTTGCTTTTTCTCTTCCAATATGTCACGAAATCGTGACACTTTTTCTTGCTTGTTGTACATGTCGCGATATCGCGACACTTTTCTTACTTGTCTTTTTCTTTGATCTTTTGCATATGGGCCACTTCGGTCTTCTTGGAAAAACATTGTACATACTCTGAATAGCTTCTGAACTTCCTGTCCACTGCATCTGAATAGCTTTTGAACTTCCTGTCCACTGCATCAACCGATCTATCTGACTGTGTTGACAACAATGACAATACTGTTGTTGCACCTTGCTCAACACTAGCAGCATTAACATTGTTGGTTGTTCAGTTATCTAGTACCTCATCACCAACTACATGCTTGTACTTATACTCGTTTTCATGGTCCTATCATCTTCTTTCCTTGGTTTAAGTTGATCTCTTCGAATAAGAGCCTTCTCTACTCTTCTAAACAAATCTATTTATTGTTTGAAAGAGGCAATGGTAATTGATAATATCATTCGAATGTCATACCTTGAAGGCTCTTAGGGAACATCTTTAGAAACAACATATCATCATATATAATATTATGACATGTTCTAAACATCCTTAAATTTTCTATTGATTCCTCTATTCCCTTATAAATAGGTAAAATTGGCATTGAAAATGCTTAGGGTAGGGACTAGCAGCTATGATACAGTCTAAGGGTTGATTTCACATTTTTTTATAGTTGTAAGTGAAACTTGGATCTTGAAGTGTATCCATATTTAATGCCTTTCACTCTAGTTGTCAAACTTTGCATATCAAGATTATTGTGTAATACCCCTAGATTCCTTATGGGTGGGTTATAGGTAGGATATTGAAAGGGATCTTGGATGATATTTGAGGTATTGACACTATTATGATATGGGTTATGGTAAGGGATGTTCTGTGTCATATCTTACTGTGAAAAATAATTCACATCTAGTGGAAAAAAATAAGTAATGTTATAAAGAGAGAATATTATGAGATGTAAATTAATTATTATTTTGAGGTATGCTACTAGCTGGAGGGGGTTGTGAAATTCTCCCAACATTGGTAGTTGTTATAGTAGCATACATAGGTTTATGACATGGATTAACATCATTAGAAGATTCAAACAAAGGATTAATGTGAATATTTTGAGTAGATTTAATTTTCTAATGAGATGTCCTAGCTTCTTCGAAGTGGGTGTCTTCATCAAGAGCCTTATTCAATGCTTTACCATGCAACTTAATTAAATTTTAGATATGATCAAATGATTTGAAGGTGAGGTTACCATTAGGGTAGTCAATAGGTCCAAAGTCATCATTATTTTCCAAGTCCTCTTCTTCCTCTAGGTTGAAATTCTCCTTGTCAATCTGATCATCCTCTTGATGATTCTCATCAAATTCTAAAATCTTTCACTTACTCCCAAGGTTTAGAGCCATTAGGACTAAGAGAAAGAACAAGGTAGAAAAGGATATATAAAAATACCAAAACACACACAAAAGAAAATCTTCTTTTAGTTTTTTTATGTTTTAACTCTATGCAAATGGTCTTGCTTAAAGTTTAAAAAATAGAAGGGACAAACGGAAGAGGCTTCCTAATTTGGCCACTAAGTATGTACTTCACATCAGGTTCACCAAAGATGTAGAGGGGGAAAACTACCCATTGCATGTTATTCTTGGCTGGATCTGCTGGTAGCCAAGGTGACCATGAGGTTGTTGTGTTTCTTCTACACTCGGGGGATTGGGATTTCAATGAGTTAACCAAGAATGGTTTAAGGAATCACTACAAATTTGGGATGGAAGGTTTGATGTGTTTATTGAGTAAGCACATAAGTTTGGTCTTTGATTAAGATCTAAACTATAAAGAATTAAATAACAATAATGCAAGCAAATAAGGAGTTATTCCTAGAAATGATTATCTTTTCCAATGACGACTTTAAATCTAACTTTGCAATGAAATACATATTTTATTTTTAGGCAAGGGTCCAAGCGAATGCACAAATGAAAATAGCCTATATGCAAACTATATGCTTTCTTCTTTTGATGCCTAAATTTAAATATAACTTTTTAAACTATCAAATTTATGTTATTTATTTCAAATACAAAAATCAAAATGATCATAGATACTCAAAAAATAACCTAAAAGAGTTAATATAGGACTTACTTGACCTGATGGCTGATCCTAACTAAATTCACATCCCATAACCAAATTTATGCCTTGTAACCAAATTCATGCCCTATAACCAAATTTACACCCTACCAAATTTGTGCCTTGTAACCAAATTCATACCCTATAGTGTCCAACAACTTCAAAACCTACAAAACAACTTAAAAAACCTTGGAAAATTTGATCAGTATTTGGGGGCCTGCCATTATGTGACTGATATTGGAGGTGGAGCAATCAAGCCCCCTTGATCCTTTTAGCTGGCCATTTGAAAATAAAAATGATAGTTAAGCTTTGGAAACAAGCAAGACAAGATATAACAACATGAAATAGTGAAAAGAGAGTGCATAAAAAATGGATGCAATAGAAAAAAAGTATGCAAATGAGAACCTAGTGTTTTGGTAGTAAAAATTTTCTCCCCAGCTATTGTGACTGAATTCACATCCTGTAAATTAGGGGTTATGAATTCGAAAATAGAGAAAATATGGTAAAATTATGATTTTACCTAATTCACATCATATAAAGTATGAGACACCATTTCACATGAGTGCTTAAAAATAAATTTAATAATGCAAGATACAATTTAAGACTAAAAATCGATGATCTAAAAGCTAACAAATGCAAAGAGAAAACTTGATAAACCTATAGAGAAACCAAGAGTAAATTTTGAAGACATCTCCTCCTTCTAGAAGACAATGTGTTGTCGAGGTTTCTCCACTTGCTTATCTTCAACAACAAATCATATAAATCACACTAATTGTAGAATACCAAAGCAATAAACAATTAAGAGCATCAAAACATACGATATAATAGATCAAGATCAAGATGGATTGATTTATTGCAAAAAGGATATCTAATCCTTCAATTTATAGGAGGTTTGGAGGAGTTTTGGGTGGGAAAATGAAAAACAAACTTGGCTAAGAGCTGATGTCATAGAGGTCGGCAAATTTGGGCTTTTTAAGAGATCTGCCAAATTTGTGCCCCATATGATATCGGGCGTAAATTTGGTCTCGACCAAGAAAAACAAAGCAAGAGGGGAAAAGAGGCTCAAGCTTGTACTTGGTAACTTTGAGCACTTTCTTAGGGATCCTAAAAAAAAATGACTCATTTTGATGGGTCAATTTTCCATGTCTACACATTTATCAATTGCAATGTTGACTCCTATAAAAAGTACCTTGGCTTTTGCATAGTTATAGTTAGAGTTTTATATGGTTTTAGATAAATGAGAAGAACTTTTTTCTTTTTATTTCAAAATAACATCGCTTTTGCCAACTTTGCCTAAATTTCCTTTTGACGCATCATCCAAATTAAATTTCATAAGTCCAATTTCAACATATTTATATTTTACCATAGATTGAAGAAAATTTTATGTAAATTCCATTGTTGTAGATGCCAATTTTATGTATATTCAAATCATGTAATAAAGAGATTATAAATTCCAAATATTGTTTCAAAATTGAGCATGAATTTAAGGTTTATTATCAAAAAAATTCTATTATTCCTTTAAAGCTATAAATTCTAACAAATAATAATAAGACCTACCCTCTAATGAATATATAACATCTTAGATTTGAAACTGAATTCCTTCAATATTAATAGACTTACCTAATATATTCTTGTATTTTTTTAAATGTTTTAAAATAATGTAAACAAAAAAAATAAAAAATAAATGTCCTAATATTTTTAAATTCTTCTCACATAAGACATGGTCCATGCTATCTTCTTCTTTGTAAACTTTTTTCTATAATAATTTTATTTTAAATAACCAAAATTAAAATATTTTTTATTAAATAAAATTATATTTTAATAATGATCGGCATACCGAACCCTGTAACAAGTAAATAACCTTTACTTATAACATTATTCTCTTGGTCGAGTCGTGTTTCTTATAAATAGCCCTAAGAAACCTTGAATAGATAAGAGACAATAATATTATAATTATAATAATCGTGTTCTCTTTCTCGTGTCGTTTTTCCAAATAGAGAGCGTTCAGCATCTTTGAGCTTCACATCAATGCACATACACAGACTGTGGCGGTTGAAGGAAATATGTTATATATTTGCAAATGCTGATATTTAAATACTATTTTCAAAGCAATCTATGTTAAGAATCTTTTACTTTGTCATCGGTGTGGACGGATAATATATTTAAATGAATATGATATTTGTTTACAAATGGCAATTTTAATGCTCTTTCTGGAACAATTCATCTTTTATGTTTTATTTTTGTAAAAATTGGTTGTCGACTTTCAAACAAAGCATCTTCATCGCTTAATCCGATTTTAAAAATAAACCAAAGAGGACAAAGCCGGCAGCTAACGATGCGTTTACGGTGGACCTGGTCGTCAGCGTCTGCGTTCAATTATTAAAGGAGAACTATCATCGAGTTTCTTATAAATATTGGACTTCTTGCAATGTACACTCACGTTCAGTCCAAATTGAATTGCAGAAACTGTAATTCCATTCTCACTACTCTTTGGCCAAAGCCGTAACAACTCAAAGATGGCTGTTGAAATTGCGGTTGCTGTTATTGCAAAGCTTGGGCCAAAGCTTGGGCGGTTGGCCTTCGACCAGACATCCCTCGTCGTGAACTTCACAGACGACTTTCAATGGTTGAGGAACAAGCTCACCAAGATTTCAGGTGATCTCAAATATGCAGACAGCCACACTATACAAAACGAGCGCGCCAAAATATGGATCCAGCAAGTGCGAGATGTCGTGTGGGATGCAGAGGACATTATTGAAGAATGTGCTGTGGCACCTCTCTACGGTAATAGCTCTCAATCATATTGTCTCTGTAGTTATTGGCGGGTAATCTTCCAATTAAGATTCCGCTATAACATGGGGCAAAGAATAAAAGAGGTCAGATACAGAATAACATCTATTATTGAAGATGCAAGGGACATACAGATCGTCCATAAGGTGATTCATCTAGACGACCAACCCTCAACCAGTGGATCGGAAACTCTACAACAAGTGCAGAAGCCATTAAGTCGTCTAGATTGCAAGTCACCACATGTTGCTATAGAGGATAAGGTTAAAGATATTCTCCAGTTGTTGAAGAATCCTGAGCTTCCAGTTATTGCCGTTGTCGGCATGGGAGGCGTGGGGAAAACATTTCTGCTCCAGCATGTCTACAGGTATGCAAAACAAAGTTTTGCAAAATCCATTTGGCTCTCTATTTCACAAAATTATTCTATTGCACTGTTGCAAAGAGATGTAGCCTCTCAAATAAAAGAGTGGGAAGAAGATCTACCCTCCAACATCAATATAGAGGAGGTTGTCAATGGTTGTGTGAGTGTGGAGCTTGCAGCGGATAAAATTTATCGTTGTTTAGAGAATACAGAGGCTCTGATCGTGCTCGATGATATCTGGAGGGTAAATAGGGAAGAGGCCTTAATAGAAAGACTAGGTTTCTCAAGTAGCAGATGCAAATTTCTAGTTAGTACAAGAAGCAAGCAGGTTGGCGAAATGATGGGTGCCTACATTTACGAGATGAAAACTTTGTTGGAGGAAGACAGTTGGAAGCTGTTTTGTTCCATTGCCTTTGCAAATCTCCCAGGTAAAAAACCACCTAAAGATCTTGAATCTTTAGCTCGTGCAGTTGAAAGAAAGTGCGGAAATCTGCCGTTGGCAATCAAGGCAGTGGCATCATCTATGGCGAAGAAAACCCTCACAAGAGAATGGGAGTCGAAGTTAAGCCAGCTAAAAAAGGTAAGCATCGTCCAAAACTCCACGGACACCATAATGTCCTTTCTCCGGTTGAGCTATGATTCATTGCCAGCTCACCTTAAGCCATGCTTTCTATATCTCGCCTTCTTTGGAGAAGACGAGGAGATGGACTCTGAATATCTTGTAAGTTGCTGGATAGCTGAAGGTTTAGTTCCTGAAGAAGGCGCCGAAGGAGAAGGCCAAAGGGACCTTGCATTCAACTATTTATATGAACTTAACACTTTATGTTTGGTTGAAGTAGAAGAAAATAAATGGCTAAACAAATCTTGCAAAGTTCATGATTTGTTGCTTGATTTAGCGAATTCTATATGTAAAGAAAATAATTGTGCAGTTGCTGTCCAAGAGGCCTGTCCAAGAAATCCCTCCGCAGACGGAAGCAGCAGTGAGTGCCGTCGGATTTTGTTGGCCAAGAAATGTATAGATAATAAAGCTATTGCTAACCTTCATTGCCCGCGATTTCTTCGCACTCTGTCCTTGTCCAACAATGATATTGAAAATATTCCAGCAAACTTATTCAGCAGTGTGAGAGCACTGCGGGTCCTTGACTTGAGCCATACTAAAATCTCTACACTGCCGAAATGTTTTGGAAATTTGAAACTCCTCAGAGTTTTGAATTTGTCTCGCACAGAAGTTTAGAAGGTACCGGAGTGTGTGAGGAACCTTAAAAGTCTTTGCTTTCTTGATTTGGGAGGTTGCAAGATAGAACAGCTACCTGCGTGGATAGGCGAACTTACGTGTCTCCAGTACCTGTATATGGATTCCGGGCGTCTACCAAAGGAAATTTCAAACTTGGTCTCGCTGCGGACACTTAAGTCATATTTTTTAGAGCTTTCAGTTGAAGAGGATGAGTACCTAAAGCTGAAGGATGTGACCAAGTTGATAAATCTGCAATGCTTAGCTATAAGGTTACAGCATGAATTGGAATTCAAAAGCATGGAGGAAGGGGTCCTCGCGCAGTTGGTGAACATGCGTGAGCTGCAAACAGTGAATGGTCTTTCAATGCAGGGCGCGGACAATCTTCTGTGTTTTCCGGAGAACATGAAAGCAATGAAGCACCTTGAATTTCTATACCTTAAAAAGTTTGTGGTGCCGAGTTCGATGTGTGAGTTTGCAAGTCTCAGGGTACTTGGGCTAGACACGTGCGAGTTTAGCGATGATGCAGCATTAGAAGCAATGCCCAATTTGATGACGTTGAACTTATGGTCAATGAAGAAAGAAATTCTAAAGGCCATTGGAAAGCCGGGAGGCTTTCCGAAGCTTCGCTTCCTTTATTTTTATTACTGCATTGATTTAGAGGAGTTGCCGGAATTGAAGGATGGAGCGATGGCAGGCCTTGAGGAGTTAACACTAGGTCGCTGTGAGCAACTGCAGAAAGTGACAGAGGGATTGCAGCACTTGGGAAACCTAAAGCTTCTCAAACTGGTGAGAAGCGGGACAAATAAATTAAAAGAAAGGTTAAAAGAAGATGGGGAAGACTGGAAAAAACTCAAAGCAAATAATCCTTCTCTCACCATTACTGTTCAGTACTAAGTCAAATTTGGTATGGTCAAATGGTCTATGCAATAAACGGATTTCTGCCAGAAGTTTTTAATCTGTAAAGAAAAATTCAGTTATGGTTTCACATTATTTAGATTATGAAAGTAATAAAAATATTATAAATTAGATTGTTAAAGTTTATAAAATAATTGTTATAACATATTTATTTTTTTAATTTTTGAAATGATTTCTTTTATAGAGATTTTATATTTTTTCCCTTTTTATCTTTAATAGAATATATGTTAATTTACTATTATAAAAAAATAAATTTGATTGGTTTGTAATATACACCTCATATGTGTTGAATCCATATTTATGATTTTGTTCTTTGAAAATTTTGCTTGAATGAATTGATTTTCCTCCATTTGTTGTTCCTCTGAAGTTCTCATTTTTTATTGATGATGTTTTATAGTCCTTCTAGGTGCTTGAATATCTGTAACCTCTTTATGCTTGTGGAAGAAATGCATGTTCTTGCTTTCCTTGGACTTATAATGATATATGATATATAGATCATTGACCTTTCTTGATAGCTAAAACAAAACACCATGTCTCATATAAAATATAGACCTTTTTCCTTCATCAATATGCCCTAAAAGATCAAACATATTGCTTTTCTATTTCCCATAGCTTGGATTATGCAATTACAATGCCATTCTTGGTTGCTTGGGAACACTCTATCTATGTCATAGTGTAAATGGTGTCCCTTATAATTCACAATGAAGGATTTGAGCATACATATGTCCTTAAAGTATATAGGATCATAATCTATTTGCTTGAAGTGACCTACCCATAAACAAACTTTAATAATTTTGAATTGGCATCATGGTAATCTTCTTTAACTTTTTTTTTCCCTTAAGAAAGCTCTTTCTTGCTCTTGGCAACCAAATGCTTTCTATACATGGTAGTAGTATGGTTCTTTCCACAATGCTTGGATGGATGAAGATCCTAACAAATCTAAGATAAATGACCTCTTCCACAATGCTCACAAGAAAATAGAAATATAGAAAGTTTATGCATATACTTTTTTTCATGGTTACATATTTGCTTACTCTTATTTTCATTTTTGGAGCTCACATTCAACTTGTTCAATTGTCTTATTTGGAAGGTTACTCTCTTGGATATGTTTGGAAACTTTGCCAATGTCATTACTTATTTTTCGTAAATTTTTCTGGGATGATAGCATGTTCTTCTCTTTGCAAGGTACACCTTCATTGTTCTTGGAGAACTCACAATGCGCTTGATATCCAAACCTTATTTTTTAACATATTTGCATTACCTCAATGGTATACAGTATTTGTTTTCCATTTTTCCAAGCCCTTGGTATTCATAGCTCATTGTCTTCATCAACTTGGATTCAAATATATGCTTTCACTACTCGACTCTTACAAATTATGAATTTTTATTGTTGGTCATGATCTTTTTAGGCATGGTGCATGCATCCTTAGAGAGAAAATACTCCTTCCTTTGTAATTTCTCACATGCTAATTACAACCAAGCTAGAAAAATCTCCATGAATAAAAACCTATCATATGTTTGATTCATTTTGTGTAGATACTTTATTTCTACTTGTGTGTTATACCTTCACAAGCAAGATAATCTAGATGAATATTTTAATTATTGCATCTTGCCAAATTGCTTGTATATCATTGATAATAACACTTTTTTTCTCTTGGAGTTTCATTTGAAACCCTTAATTTTATTTCTTCAACTTGGAAATATTACTTGTTTGTTGTTGTATTTTCTCCAATAAACTTTTAGCCTCTTGCAACTTGATTTCATTTTTGCTAGATTTTTTCCCTAGGGAAACAATGGTGTGTTGAACATAAACCAAGAAAAAAGTCCTCTAATACCAATATGATATGTAATTTCCACGAATGAAACTCTTGAACATATCCTTTCAAATATTTAAAGTGCTTCTTGGCTTGGTTCCACTTAAACTATGACAAAAAAGCTTGCTAGTCACTTTTAAAACCCTCTATTTTGGCATAAGACTACTCATCTAGAGCAAAAAATACACATAGATGTTACGAAAAGAATATGTAAATTCTATGAATATTTTGGTGTAATATTAATGAAGCTTTAAATCTACTTAAAAGTCAGTTTTTTATTGTTGTTGACATATGATGTTTAGTTCTATCTCAAACTTGTTCATTTTTAAGCATGAAGACCACATAAATCAATGCATTTTTTTTAAATAATAAAGTGAAACATAACTAAACTCATGGATTAATATTAAAAATACACTCACAATAACAACAACATAATAATTTATAGTTGAGAAAACATAGAGGGGAATAAGACCTATAATTCAATAATTCAAGATTCATATTCATTGCAAATACAAAGAAAATACAAGAGATGTTCATCATCAATTTTTATTTGAATGAGATGCATAGATCCTATACTACTTTGCACATATTTGTATGCTTACATGATTCCTTTTAGTGGTTTCTTTCTCTTATTGTTTTGGAACTTGTTTGCTTCTACTCTTGGCTCTCCAAAAAAAGAAATTCCTTCATTATTTTGGCTTAAATAAGCCTCATTGAGTTACTTTCACTTTCAAATTTGGGAGTACAACTCACATTTCTTGATATATAATATTATTCCAAGTGTGAGTATGTATGGAAGTGATATGGCATGCTTATTATTTATATATTTCTCACTGACACTTGCCCAATTCACTCTTTGGCTACCTTGCACGTACCATGTCATTGCATTCTTAGTTAATTTGTTGGTTGAACTATTTTTTGGCCTTTTTAAGATCAAAATATATCAATTATAAGATCAAATTTGGTATTAGAATAAAAATGATTTTAAAAAATGTTTTCTATAAATTTAACCTTATTTTTAGCTCTAATGAAAGAGAAATATGTAATAGAATGGGGTTGAATATTTAGTTTAAATGTGTTATTTATATTTTTCCTTTCATGTAAGTGTCAATGTGTAGGAAATGCACAAGTGTCATGTAAGTAAGAGTGCAAGTGTATATTGAGAGAATGTGCACAAGTTTCATGTATGTAAGTGTGAAAATATGTAATGTGAGGATGTGCACAAGTTTCTTAGATTAGGATTGCATGTAGAAGTGTAAGAGTCATATAGAAGTGTCAAATATGATAAACCAAAGGTCATGGGACTTGTCATATGGATAGCAATAGTTAAGTACTTGAACAGTCACATTACTATGGCTATATTATGGAGATAATGCTCCATGACAATGTGAATCAAATCCTATCCAATGAGAATCTGAATATATGATTGTAAGAGGAATAAAAATGAATAAATATTGTATACAAATTTTGAGCAATTAATATTGTAAGTTTTCTTCATGCATAGTTCATGAATGATTTAGGATATTTACATTCATATTTGATTATATAAGTGAATATTATTTTCAGTATTATATTAGCTTTTATATACATATTAAATTGCTCATATATTATTCTACTTTTCATTATTGATGTTTTGACCTTTAATATTTTAGCTTATTTATATTGGGACCTATGATATTTTTTAGTAGTAAGGCTTAAAAAGTCAACAAAATGATTCTTCCTCCCATGTTTCCAAAAATAATAGAACATTTTCAATTATGGTAATAGTGGATTTATACTTGAGTGAAGGCCTCATGAGCTAATGATACCTATTCTACTAATCAGTGTGAATTAAAATATGAACATTTTGCATAAAAACTATAGTCCTACTTATTCTTGTGAATTCTTCTTGCTTGATGGATTAATGATAAATGACCACAATAATATCAAAACCAAGAAATGCATGCTTTAATAATTTTCATGAACATGAATGAGTTATAAGCTCTTGTTCAACCTTTAAATTAGATGCTTGTGCTCTTTTTTATCTATTAGTTCCCCAAATGCCTCTACTTGCTTGCTTACTTGAGTTTTAAGAGCTTAGTTAGAGTACTTGCTTGAACCTCTAATTTCTTCGTTGGAGTGATTTCTTGGACCTTCAAGTGCTTGCTATTATTTGTTCTTAAGTGATTACTTGCATCTAACTACATAAACATGCATATTGCTAGCAAGTGAATATTCATTATTTGTGCAATGCTTCCTTGATGTGAATTTTATATTTGCTCTTAAATAGAGTATATGCTCAATTTGTTTTTGTAAAAATTAAACTTAATTGGATATACCATATACCTCATGTGTGGTTTGCATTATGCTACATGATGGTATTCATAGATACATATTTAATCCCTAGAAATTTTGGCCTAAATGGATTGATCTTATTCTGTTTGCTACTCCATTAGAATGCTCATATCTCATTGGTGATATTATACATTCCATTTTGGTACTTTAATATCTATAATCTCTTCATTTTTTTTGGAAAAAATGTGTTTTCTTGCTTTAATTAGATATACAATGAAAAAGATCATTAGCTTTTCTTGATGGTTGAATTATCACTCTATGTATCACGTGAAAATTAAATTTTATCCTTCATCAATGTATCCAAAATAATCAAACTCATTGATTTCCTTTTTCTAACAACTCAGATTATGTAAATACTACCCCATTGCTTGGTTGCATAGGCACACTGTCTGTATGCCATAGTGTGAGTTATTCATCTACTATTGACAATGGAGTATTTGACCATAAATATGCTTTTAATATTGGTAGTAATCATAGTCTATTTACTTGAAGTAACCCAACCATAAACCAATTTTAATGACTTTGAATTAGCATCATGGAAATAGTCTCTAACTTTTGCTTTCCATTTCGAAATACAATTCTTGCACTTGATAATTAATTGTTTTCTATACATGCAATAATATGGTTCTTATTTCCATAATGCTTACATGGATGGATATCCCAAAAAAACTATTATATATGATCTTTTCTTTTATAAGACTAATATAAAAATAGAAATACAAAAGGTTTATTCATATAAATTTTCTTACAGGTGCATACTTCCTTACTTTTCTCTCCATTGCTTTAACTTGCATTGGGTTTGTCCAATCCTCTTCTTTAGAAGGATAATATATTGGAGATGTTTGAAAATATTGTTTGGATTTCTTGATGGTATCATTGTATCCTTTGTGTAAATTTTTTTGGAATGATATCTTGTCCTTATCTTTGGAAGGTATGCCTTCATTCTTCTTTGAGCATTCACCATGCTCTTAGTATCCAAGCCCTATTTTTAAGGCCTATTATTACCTTAGTGGGATGCTTGGTTCCTTTGACATTTTTTCCAAGCCCTTGGCCCTCATATCCCATTTTCTTCACCAACTTTGATCTGATATGATTTATATTCTTATTAAGACTTTTAAAATAAATTTGATTGATTTCCATGGTCTTCTTGGTCATGACATATACATCCTTAGTGAAAATATACTCTTTATTTTATATTTTCTCACATGCTTGTTGAATATGAGCTCAATAACTCTCTTTTCTACCTTGTCAACTTGCTTTGCTACCATGGACAAGATCTATTATTGATAATATATATTCATTAATAATCATTCTTTTTATGTTCTCAAATTAGAAATCTCATTTGTCTATTGTTGAATTTTCTCAAATAACTTTTGGAATTTGCTCTTATTCTCTTAGATCTCGAGTTCTCCATTTTTTGCTAGATTTTTCCCATGTGGAAACATTTATGTATTAACCATATACCAAGAAAACCCTAATTTAATATCAACATTACCTATATTTTACACTAAAAAAACCTTAAATATATCCTTTTGAACACTTGGCATGCTCTTTAGCTTGGTTCCCGTAGGCCCAAAATGGCCACATCCTTAGAAAATTTTGAAAATTTTATCTAAGGTATGAAGTTTCCATTCCGCACATGTTTCAGTGTATTTTTGAGCGGATCCACGACAAAGGTTTATAATACGCCCAACACTTAGTGCAATTTTCCATTGAGAGCAATTATGTATCATTTACAATGCATTTGGCAGTGGACTGGCGATGCGTCACAAACCCACAAAAGGTTTTGATAAAGATAATGTCAACACAAAAGAAGTGCGGATTGGTGGCCGCTTGTATTTTTCAATGTGCTTCAAGTGCCTAAGTGTTGGCAAGAGCGAGTCTGATAATTTTATTGAGTATTTTTCTTTGAAATGGTAACAAGAGACAAAATACAATGCAAAAGGGTGCAGATTTGCGTCAAAGAGTATTTCTGAACTAACCTACTTCTTGATTGGCAACAACGTGCATTTTACACTATCTCTAATGCAGAATGAAGTGTTATTTTACACTGTGGTGGGTCTGGATTGGTGACAAAGAAGTTTTACACTTGCTTGAGTGCAGATTGGTGTTCCACAAGTGTTTTAAAGGAAGTATGACATTAGTGACTTTCTAGTGCAGATTTTTTATTGCTCTATCAAAAATGAAGAAAATAAGGATAACGAGCGGATTCCACCCCGCTTAACTCTCAGTGCATTTTATGTCAAATTGGGGTTCTACAGATTCAAAGATATATAAGGTTACATGATCAACTTAAAGAAGCAGAATGGTGCTTTGGTCTTTCCCCACCATTGTACATAATATATTTCAAATCAAATCATAGTTGTGCAATGGGGAAGATCAATGATTGAGATTTTGCTAATGATTTTGAAGTATTTAAAGGTATTTTTTCACTAGATTTAAACACAGTCAGTTGGGAGACTAGAAGCCAAAGCATCAAAGGGTTTCAAGAATCAAGAACCAAAGGTAGTTGCAAATCGACGATGTGAGCTTCCAAGAAAAGTTTACAGAGCAGATGCAGTCTCTAGCGGCCTGAACTCCAACTGGCATCAATAAATCAGCAAGTTGTAGAAGCTCTGAGCTACTATGGTAGTATACTTGTAGTGGATTTCCCAGAGGCCAAAATGGTAAGAAAATGCCAACAAGAACTCTCTATTGAGCTGTTAAAAAATAAATATTTGTAATGTTCCTTATTATTCTTTAATTTTTAAACTATAAATAGAGGTCAAACCCTCACACTCGAGGTTGGGTCTAGTGTGTTTGTTTGCACTATTGTAAATATTCTTGTGAGCTAATGAAAGTAGCATTACATTGATTTTCACCTCAAATTTGTGTCTTCATTATCTCGTATCAAAAGTTTAAAATCTAGAGTTGCATTTCTGTCAATATTCAAATGGTTAGTTTTTTCCAGTTTATTAGATTACTAACTGCTAGGGTAATTGAAATCTACTTTTGATTAGATCTATATTGGTAGGGAGTGCATTTCTGTAAAATTTGAGTGTTGATTATTTTTGTTATTTGGATTATCAGTGTTTGGATAATAAAATTGTTGTCTTCAATATTTCTCTATTGTGCTTTAATGTATGAAGGTTCATTTTATTTGAAATAATGTTGATCTAAAGTAATGAGTACCTTGAGATATTTTATGGGAGCTTTTCATTGTAGTGAAATTTTTGATATCCTATCTATCCACTATTGTTTACATTTTCTAACCTTAATCTCTTTCTTAACCCTAATCTTCAAAACCCTAAGTGAACATAATTGTGTCAACACCCTATTTAATTTGACAAGGAATCAACCTACTATGGAGGTTGGATTCGAAACCCTATTTTGGTCCATCCAATATTGAGTGTTGAGTTGTAGCTATTGAGTGCATGTCTAGACAGAAAGTAGGAAGGTAGACAATTGCAGTATTGATTAAAACTTGATGTAATTCAGTGCCCAATAATTTTTTGCATGCCTGGCGGGACAAGTTCACAAGGAACATGAAAACCCATCATATGAGTTATATTTTATCTCTACCCAAAGGAATCAAGGTTTGGTGAATTATCTTGACCTTTTTAAACGAAGAATAGCAAATTCATCTAGTGACTCCCTGGTCTTTAAGCCCATAAAAAAATCACCCTTGTAGATCAGTGTCCTTTCATGTATACTAGGTCTTTCAAAGTGAATAACCCCAACTCCTATTTCTATTATGAGCTACCTTATAGAGGGTCTACTATTATCAGAAGTTTGAATCAAGTTTTCCTCTCATAAAAAGAGCTTCCTAAGGAAAATCCTGTAATTAATCCAACATCCCCTCCAGTAAGACATACACCTGGAAATATGGTATGTAATGCAACCCAAAATTAGGGGAATGTGGCTCCTAATCAGCCATTATAGAAATACCCCAACTGTAACACAACTGGTCCCCTTAGGTTATCCCATATTAATACCATTTCCTAGGTTGTGTCCAAGGTTATTCCCACTTATGATGGATCTGGTAAGACAACATATGAGCATTGTTAGGATATTTTGAATCTGGCAACAATACACAACATAAAAGATGAGGATTTTATTGTAATAATCCTAGCCATATCCTTCAGAGGAAATATTTTGTATTGGTTTAGAACTTTGGAAGATAACACCATCACTTCATGTCAAGCATTTGCTGAGCCTTTTGTGGAAGAATTTAATAAATCTACTAGCCCTTTCTCCCTACTAAATCAGTTTACATCCATGCATAAATCTTAGCAAGAGACCGTCTCATATTTTAATTTTAGGTTTAGCAGAACATGGAAGAGAATTCCCCCTGTAGCTAGACCAACTACATGCTTGGCCTATATGTATTATATAAGATCTCTTGGATCAGAGCTAGGCTTTCAAACCCAACAATATGGGGTGGAAACCTTTCCACAAGTTTATACTTTAGCAGTTCATGCAGATAATATCTTAATTAATGTGGGGAGGCTACCCCCTAAAGCTGTTATACCTTATAGTTAAAAAACCACTAATGGCCAAAGCCAAGATACAAACTCATATTACATGGATCCCCCTTCCTTATCATCCCCATATCCATAAATGAATCCTATCCCTCAGCTCAAAGAATCATCTACTACAGTTCCTTTCCCTCCCCTTCCTTCTCAAGCATCTCAAGAGTTTTTTGCTATTCTTGATATAAAAAATACTCTAAAAACTCTAAGTAATAGAATGAATTCAATAGAAAAGAGATATCAAGAAAGGTCACAACAGAGAATATTTCCATATGTAAACAAAGATCAAAGACCTGGTCATAGTAACAGTACGAGGGTTAAAGTAAATGTAGCATATGAAGAGCTTGAGTGTTCTTCAAAGATAAGTCTAATTAATATCTGGTGTTTGGTATGTAATGATCCTCATGATTCACAGTCTTGTATCATGTACCAACATCATGTTTAACAAGCTATAGATCAAGCTAAGAGAAATCAAAAGGGAAGAGTAAGTATGTTATGGCAACCTAACCAAATCATGGCTGGGAAAGATTTGGATGAGGATGGCCCAATTGTTGTTATGAAAAGGTCTGGAAAGAAAACCTTGCAAATAGATCCCAAAAATATGGGACAATTCCAAGTTCCTTCTTAGAAAATAAATGACCCGCTTTCCCAAAGTAGTGATACTTTTCCTATTCCTCAAGCTAAATGGAAAGAGAAGATAGATAGTCTTCCTCAGAGGTTGGAAAAGGAAACTGAAGGAGATTGGATGAGGTCTAAATATGAGGCACAAGAAAGGCTTAGATTCCCCTCTAATACCAAAAGGTAAAAAATAGAAGCCACTCATCAGTATAAAAGAAAATATGGTGAGACATAAAGAATGCCTAAAAGACCTACCTTGACTAAGTCTGAGTATAATATTGTTGAAGAGATGAAAAATATTCCATCAAAAGCTAGTTTATATGATACTCTTTTCATTCCTGTCTAGATAGACCTGCTTAAGGCTTCTCTCAACAAGTACCCATAGGATAAGCAGACCACCACAATCCTTAGTATATCCTTAGAGAGGAAAGAAATATCCCCTGTAGTTTTAAATAATAAGCCCCTTCCTTTATATATATCTCTAAGTATGGAAGGTTGGGTAGTCTGAAATTGTATGATAGATTCAGAAGCATAAACTACAGTTATACTTAAAGTAGTTTGTAAATAGATGGGCATGGAGTATACCTGATCTTGTCTTGGAGTATTACAATTGTATGGGACACCTGTTAAGATAGTGGGAGTCATAAAGGATGATTTAATGAGGCTACATAGAGCCCTTGAGGTGACAATAGTACAAGAAATAGTAGTGATCGATCTTGAGCATTAATTTGAATTATGCATTTCAAGGGAATTTACTGCAAAATTGGGTGGATGTATGTATATGGATTATTCCAGTATGGTAATTCCTTTCAAAGGAAAGAGAATCAAGATGACACTCAAAAATATAGTGTCCTATCATATTGAAAATATAGGGGAGGACATGTGCAATCTTACTCCCATAGAAGAGTTTGAGCTCGTTGAATATTTTGAGGAGTTGGATATTGAGGATGAGTTTCCCTGCAGAGAAGATTACAGTCAGTTTGTAACTGGTATGGGAACATATAGCATTTTAGCTGAATCAAAGAAGAAAATTCCTGCTATATCCAATCAATATTTGAGAGAAAAAGAAACATGGATCATGCACTTTGATGGTGCTAAATGCATAAATGGTGCAAGAGATGGTGTGGTACTATAGTCCCAATCAAAGTGGACAAAGAGTTTTACCTACAGACTAACATGGTCATGTATAAATAATGATATAGAATATGAGGCTTTATGCCTTGGATTGATGTAGGTAGAAAACATGTGCATTAATATTCTAAACATATATGGTGACTCTGAGCTAATCATCCATCAGGTAAGAAAGAGGTGTAGCAGTAAGCACCATTACCTAAAAGCCTACAGAATTAGGGTATGCAATTTGATGGAATCCTTTGATGCCCCAAATATAAATTTTATTCACAGAGAAAATAATACTCTAGAAGATTCATTAAAAATGAAGGGAGCTAACTTAAACCCTTTTGCAAACTTTGGAATCAAGAAAGCCAAGGGAATAAAAATGATTTTCAAACCTTCAATACTAGATAAGCAAATTTTTTGGAAGGTTTTTGAAAGTGATGAGTAGATAATTGACTTTCGGGTAAGAGAAGCATGTCTCTCCACTGTCCAAGAATAAAATCTAGAAAAATTGATCAACAAGATGTTATTCAATTGAGGAACAATCACATTCCTAGAGGGTTGGTCACCCTAGAAAGCTTGTTTGACAATGAGGACATACAAATATCAGAGCCATGAAAGTCAATGAATTTTTTTATAAAGAAGTTGAATTTGATACTGAAAAGAAGCTCAATTTTGGAGTGTGATTTTCACTAGAGGATGCAAAAGATATCAAAGCCTTATGCCTAAAATATGAAGACATTGTGGCTTGGTCATATGAAGACCTCAAGGTATATGACAAAAGGATTATCCAACATACTATTGAGCTAGAGCTTGATGCGAAGCCTTTTAGGTAGAAGCAAAGGCTAGTAAATCCAAGGATCGAAGCCATTATGAGAGAGGAGATCTTAAATTTTTTGAAGGCTAAGATCATCTATCCAATAAAAAATTCAACCTAGGTAGACAACTTGGTACCTATGATAATAAAAGAATGGTGATATTCGTTTGTGTAGATTTCAAAAAACTTAACCAAGTGTCTCTTAAGGATCACTATCCCCTCCCATAGATTGATTAGATCTTACGGATAGTGGTAGGGGTATAAATGTTCTCATTGTTAGATGGCTTCTATGGATACCATCATATTTGGGTAAAAGATGAAGATCAGTATAAAACAACATTCACCACAAAATGGGGCACATTTGCCTACTAGGGAATACCTTTTGGGTTGTCCAATGCAGGAGCCACATTTTAGAGAGCCATGGATTATGCATTTGGGTAAATTATCAATAAAATCATTTTGATCTATTTGGATGACATGACTGTGTTTTCCCATGATAAGCATGACCACCTAGCACACCTCGAGCAAGTTTTTCAAAAGTGTAGAGAATTTGGTATTTTAATCAATCCTAAGAAATCATTCTTTGTAGTCCATGAAGGAAAACTGCTAGACCATGTGGTCTCAACAGAAGGTATGGCCATATATCCAAATAAAATCAAGTCCATTCTTGCTCTCCCATTGCTGCAAACAATAAGGCCTTACACTCCTTTTTGTGAAAGGTGAGTGATTTGCAAATAGGATTAATTGAATTAACGTTGAATCAAAGGTTACAAACCTTAAATACAAGGTAAATAACCTATTCGAGAAATAAAGGGGGGAAAGGAGAAATTGGGGGAAAAGAAAGTTAACTTGAGTTCTCTTGCCTCCCAAATGCTGTCGTCCACTGTCGTCCAGGTAAGGTAAAGGTAAGTTACCTTTACCCCAAGTAAAATCAAATATTTTTAACTTTTACTGATGGTAATTTCCAACATTCTCCCCCTTAAAGTTGAGAGGACTAACTATATAGTCTCTCAGCTTTATAAATTGAGCTTTAGCCATGCCTTTGGTGAAGATGTCCGCTAGATTATCCAAAGTGCTACAATATTGAAGCTCAATCTGTCTCATTGCTCCACCATATCTCTTATGAAGTGATACTTCATATCAAAGTGTTTTGACCTTTTGTGGTGGATCGGATTATATGCCAACCGTATGGCACTTATATTATCACAATTCGGCTTTGGTTGGACCAATTTTTTTTTCGCCAATCTCTTCAAGGATTTTCCTCAACCAGAGGATCTGAGTACTTGCATGAGTAATGGCTATGTACTCAGCTTCCGTAGATGATAATGCTACAACAAATTGCTTCTTGGAACTCCAAGTTATTAGTCCTGATACTAGACTAAAACAGCTTCCCTAATGTAGATTTTCTCGTCATCTATATTATCGCCCCAATCGTCGTCACTATAACCAAATAACTTCACAGAGTTAGACTTGTGGTAATGGATTCCAAAATCCAATGTACCTTTTACATATCGTAAAATTCGTTTGGTTTCTTGAAGATGCAGCTCGGATGGTCATGCCATAAATCGTGATACAAGAGAAACATCATACTGTATATCTTGCCTAGTGTTGGTGAGAAACATTAAACTCCCAACCATGCTTCTGTAATTGGTCAAGTCAACATTAGGTGCTCCATATTCTTTGCTTAGCTGGATTCCATGTCCAGTTGGTGTTGCAGCTGATTTGCACTGCTCGCATAGCAAATTTCTTGATCATGTCATGAGCATATTTCTGTTGACATATGAAGATCTCATTCTTTGATTGATGTACTTCCATTCCTAGAAAGTATCTCATTAATCCGAGATCCTTCATCTCAAACTGATTCATCATGGAGTTTTTGAACTCCATATTCATTTTATCATTACTACCCATGAATATTAGATCATCCACATATAAACAAACTATGAGGATATCTACTCCATTTTTCGGTAGTATAATGTTGGTTCACTCTTGCTTTTTGTGAAACCATATTTGCTGAAATAGCCATCAATTCTTGAGTACCATGCTCTTGGTGCTTGCTTGAGGCCATATAGTGCTTTTTTCAGTTTATAAACAAGGTTCTCTTTTCCTGGTTCTTGGAAACCTTGAGGTTGTTGAACATACACCTCTTCTGTCAGGTATCCATTTAAAAATGCACTTTTCACATCCATGTTTTGAATCTTCCATCCTTTATGGGCTGCCAAGGAAATAACAGTTCTAATTGTTTCTTGTCGAGCAACTGGAGAAAAATTTTCCTCATAATCTATTCCATATTTCTGAGTAAAACCTTTAGCTACTAATCTCACCTTGTGCCTTTCAATGCTTCCATCAGCATTGAATTTGGTCTTATAGACCCATTTACATCCAACACATTTTTTTCCCTTGGGAAGCTTCACAAGCTCCCAAGTATCATTCTTTTCAATAGAGGATATTTCCTCTTCCATGGCATCCTGGCCATATATTTTCGGTGCATGCTTTTTCATAGCTAGAAGGTTTTAGGCATGCGTGCAGCCAACAAAGCATAATTGACTACATCACCCCTTGGTTCATGAGACTCATCATCCCCTGATATTTGAAGATTTTCAAGTCTTGACAAAATGTCATCCATCTCACTAGCTTGACTCCTAGTGTATCTTTGTTGGAAATTCCTATCCAACATTTGAGAATATGGATGACTCTGTAGTATGCGCTTTCCTCTATTTGTCTCTTTCCTTTGAGAAACTGAATCAATATCCATCGGACTTGGAGCGCTTACAGATCTTTGGAATCATTTTGGAGAATTTGGGGGTGCCAACAAATTCCTTCTTGGACTTGGTGTACCACTTGATGTACTTGATGAAGTTTCCTGATGTGGAATCTGTGGAGGAGGACTGCTTTTCTTGGGTTGTACCATTATGGGAGGTACTGGTGTGGTACTGTCTGAATTAGAGTCAAAATCAAAAAAAAATTATGACCCCATTCTCCCCCTTCATCAAAAATTACATCCCTGGAGATAATGATTTTAAGTGTCATGGGATTGTACAATCTATACCCTTTGGTTGAATCACAATACCCTACAAAAACACATGCTTGACTCTTTGGATCAAACTTCTTTCGCTTCTCCTCAGGAATGTGTGCATAAGCTAAAGAACCAAATACTCTGAAATGTTTGACATTTGGTTTCTTACCGTACCATCCTTCATAAGGAGTGATACCATCTAAACTAGAAGTCGGACTTCTATTTAGAATATATGCACTTGTTCTCACTGCATCTACCCAATAGTTGTTTGTGAGATGTTTTGCTTGAAGCATTGTTCGTGCCATTTCAACAAGGGTGCGGTTCTTTCTCTCAGCCACATCGTTCTGTTGTGGGGTGTAGGTAGTGGTGAACTACCTTTTTATCCCATTTTGCTTACAATAATGAAGAAATTCATTTGAGGAGTACTCTCCTCCTTTATCAGTGCGAAGACATTTGGCATAGTAGTCACTTTGCTTTTCTACATTATTTTTGAAGTCTATGAAGCAATCAAATGCTTCATCTTTGTGTTTCAGAAAATACAACCAACACATTCTAGAATAATCATCTATGAATGTTAGAAAATAAGAATTGTTTCCAAGACTCTTTGTTTGCATTGGACCACAGATGTCCGAATGTACTAGCCGAAGAGGATAGCTTGCTCTCCACGCTCTGCCTCTTGGAAACTTCGTTCTGGAGTGCTTTCCCAAAGCACATGCTTCGCATACCTTTTTATGTTCTGGTATTTTTGGTAGTCCTGTCACCATAGCTTGTGATGTTAACATTTTCAAGCTAGCGTTATTGAGGTGACCATATCTCAAGTGCCACAATTCACTTGGATTTGTAATAGCAATGTTTGCAAGTTGAGCTCCCCCTGGCTCACCAAAATTTAGAGGGAACAACCTATTATTTGTCATAGGGACTTCTGTGATGACCCGGTTACAATTGTTTTTATCAAAGATTGTACATTTTCTTTCATCAAAAACTAATTTGTAATGCTTCTCCATCATTTGGCCAACACTTAACAAATTGTGTTGTAGCTGTGGAGTATAGTATATGTCATTCACATTTTTAATACCTTCTTTTGTGGGAACTTCCATAGCTCCTATGCCTTCAATTTGCAAGGATTTATTATCCCCTAACTTAACTTGAGATTTGTAATTTGAATCTAATGTAGCAAAGAGATTTTCTTTGCCACTCATGTGGTTGGAGCAACCAGTATCCAGAATCCATGTATCATTTAGATTTTGATCTGGCTGTCCATAAGAGAGAAAAATATTTGGTGGACCTTCTTCTTCTCCGTAGAATGAGCCATATTGACTGCTTTGATCTTTTGAAGACTTTGACCAGCAGTCACGAGCGAAGTGGCCTTGTTTCCCACAATTGAAACATGTTGTTTTAGGCTTATTACTTCCTCATCCTTGATTTCCACGGCCTGCATTGCCGCTTTGGTTCTGATTGGCTCCTCTGTTTTGATTTCCACCTCTATTTGGATTACCTCCTCTGTAGGAGTTGCTTTGGCCCTTGCCTCTTTGTTGTTGTCCTCTGCCTCGTCCTCTTCCTTGTCCTCGTCTTACACTTTCATTCGAAGTGAAGGCTTTGTCATCACCTCCATAGCTTGTTGAAGGTGCACCTTTAAGTCGCTCTTCATGTGATGTTAATGATCCAATCAAACTATCAAATTTAAGAGTAGAAATATCTTTGGATTCTTCAATTATGATTGCAATGTTATTCCACTTAGGAAGAAGTGTTCGCAACACTTTCTTCACAATTGTTTCATTTTTTGTGTCTTCACCTAAAGTTTGGATCATATCAACTACTGCTTTAACATGAACACAATAGTCTCCAACTCTTTCATTGTCCTTCATTCTGAGATTTTCAAAATCTCTTTTCAAAGTCTGAAGCCTGACTTGCTTTACTTTATCACTTCCTTGGAATCCTTCTTTCAAGGCATTCCATGCATCTGTAGCAGTTAAGTAATATGCAATTCTTGGAAAGATACTAGGATCTAATGCTGATTGAAGATGGTATAAGGCAAATGAATTATTTTTCTGTGCATCTTTGTAGATATTTTTATCATTTGCACTTAAAGTAGTCCAATCTGTTGGAGCAATGTAACCGTCTTCAATAATATCCTATAGTCCTTTTCCGATGAGTAATGTCCTCATCTTGATGGACCAGTACTCATAATTATCCCCTCTGAATTCGAGAATTGGTAGATTATTATGTGATCCCATTTTTTAATCTACTAAAACAAGAAACCTCTCTTTTATAGTCTTATTGCAAAAAGACTTTACAAACTATCAAGCCCTGCTTTATTTACAATCATGAACAACTCAAACTTGTTCAAAGCAATTACAAAATTGTCGACGACTTGTTCATCATCGTCATCGATCAATATTATTTTAGGAGAAGGAGGTTGAAGGATTTCAACTGAATTACTATAATGAGTATATTCGGATCCTTGTGCAAGCAATTGCAACTGTGTCAGATTGTTCAAACTTGCTGCCGAAGGAGTTATCTTCTGAATCGGCTTCGTATCCTTGATCAGGATTTCTCTGGTGTGCAATAACCGCGTTTTGCAACTGTGAAAAAAATTGTATTAAGACTTAGTGTTTTCACGCTCCTATCAAAGTTTTCAGGAGTTGTTCTCAGTAAAAACTTGCAGAGGGCATGATAACAACCTTCCGATCTTATCATTTAAGAAAATTTCCTAGAAATTTTCTTTTACAAGGATTTCCTCTTAGGAAATAGTAAAAAAAATTTAACTTTCCAAGTTTTTTTTTTTTAAACTTTACATATATTTCCTCTTAGGAAATTTCAATCAATAAAAAACTTCACATTTATTTCCTCTTAGGAAATTTCACTCAACTAAAAAAAAAAAATTTATAAAAGCTAATGAACAGTTAAAAAAAAAAACTAAAAAAAAATATATTTTTTTTAATTTTAAATTTATTCCTTAGTTTTTCTTTTGATTAAAAAAAAAATTAATTAAAAAAAAATTTGATTTTCTATCGACCTCACCGAGATTCAATCCTGCAACCTCGCGGGTCTCAGGGATGAGGGTAGCCGCTGCGCTACCCGGGCTGATCCGGGACCAACGCGCGCTCCCCGCATCTTGACTTTTGCGTCGAGCGCGAAGCAAGTTTTGGCTTCGCGCTTCGGCACGAAGCTTTTATATTCTTTGGGACTATTAGTCCCACATCGCTCACAGAGCGATGTTTTTGTTGTTTAAAAACAACAAAGCACGTAATGTGCTTTGATCGCTCGCAGGCATCACCAATGCCGCAGCCTTTTGCCACCGATGATGCACGCGCAGATTGACACGTCACCTTCTCGGACCGCGCACCAGTGCCACGTCAGCATAATTTGTAGATCGCCACGTCACCTTCTCGGGCCTCGCACTAGTCTCACGTCGCCACGTGTCATGCCATGTCGATATCGCACCTCGGGCCACGTGTAACAGATCACCACCTCAGATTCACCTCAAGAATCATGTCGGTGCCACGTCAACAGTGCCTCGAGAATCGTGCGAATCTACTGCTCCTGCGGGCCGCGTCGTCCAGTTCCACCAGTGCCTCGAAAAATGCACCAATCAGCTCCTGCGGGCCATCTCAGGATCCGTGCCGCCTCGGCTCCTGTGGGCTGCCTCGGGATCCATGCCGCCGCCTCGAACTACGGGCCCCATCGCCTCGGGAATCGCGTCGCTCTGATACCAAATGTGAAAGGTGAGTTATTTGCAAATAGGATTAAATGAATTAACGTTGAATCAAAGGTTACAAAGCTTAAATACAAGGTAAATAACCTATTCGAGAAAGAAAGGGGGGAAAGGAGAAATTGGGGGAAAAGAAAGTTAACTTGAGTTCTCTTGCCGCCCAAATGCTGTCGTCCACTGCCGTCCAGGGAAGGTAAAGGTAAGTTACCTTTACCCCAAGTAAAATCAAATATTTTTAACTTTTACTGATGGTAATTTCCAACACTTTTTTGGTCAAATAAACTTTTTTAGGAAATTTATTTCTAACTTTGCATAGAAAGTGAGGCCTATATCTGAGTTTCTCAAGAAGAATGTCGAGTTTAAATGGACTGAAGATAAAAAATAAGCTTTTGAGATAATAAAGCAGTACATTGCAACAGCCCCAGTGCTAGTAAATCCAAATTTTAGTAAGTATTTTATCCTTTATGCTTATGGAACCGAAGAGATTTTTGCCTTAGTGCTCACTCAAAAAGATGACCAAAGTGAGGAACATCCTATATTCTTTTGGAGCCAGACACTCTATGACTACTATGTCAAGTATAACTTTATTGAAAAAAAAGTATTCGTTGTGATAAAGTTATTGAAGAAGTTCAAGAAATACTTGGTTCAGAGTAAAACCCTGGTATATATTGTTCATCCAGATGTAAGAAGCTTTATTCTGCAGGGTGAACTAGGAGATAAAAGGGCTAGTTGGATTACCAAAATCCTATATAAATACATCCCACAAAGTTTGTGAGAGGTAGGGCCCTATGATAAGGTCTAACAAAGGCAGAAACATTAGCAAAAGTGACAACTTTCTAGACAGTAGAAGAGGATCAGGTCGGAGGAGTACAACCAGTAGACTCTAATTGGGTTGAAAAAATGATTAAATTCTTTCAAATTGGAGTATGCCCTCCTAATATAAATGCATCCCAAAGAATAATATATAGGATATATGCTTTGAAATATGTATTGCTACCATAAGGCATGTACAAAAGAAACTTGGATGGAGTCCTCCTGAAATGCTTGAGAGATGATCAACAATAGAGGGTTATTGAAGAGTTCCATAGAGGACCAGTTGGAGGACATTGCTCAAGCAGAGTTATAGCTCTTAAAATAATAATAGTAGGCTATTAATGACCTACTATATTTTCTAACACTTTCAAAGTTACTAGATCCTGTGATAAATTTCAAGGATATATTGGAAGGACAAGGAATGTTTCATTCCCCCTCAAGCCAATACAAGTTGAAGAACCCTTTCAATAATGGGGGCTATACTTAATAGGGTCATAAACCCTCATTCATTGGTAGAGCATAATTATATCCTAACTACCATAGATTATCTCACTAGATGGGCAAAGGCTATTCCTACCAAGAAATCAGATCAGGAAGTTGTGATCAATTTTATGGAAAGTTTGATTTCAAGGTTTGGAGTTTTGAAAGCCTTGGTAAGTGACAATGGCCCAGCCTTCATAGGAGCCAAGTATATTGATTTTTCCAGAAATTATGGCATCACTCTTAATAATACTTCAAATTATTACCCATAGGGTAATGGACTTTTTGAATCTACCAATAAAAACTTGTTAAATATTTTGAGAAAATCGCTTGAAAGTAATAAAAGAAGTTGGCACCTACTACTGGACCAAGCTTTGTGGGTAGACATGATTACTATAAAAATTCCATTTAAAATTCTCCTTATGCTCTGGTGTATGGTAAAGAGGTAGTGTTACCTATCCATTTGGAAATCCCAGCACTCAAACTAGAAAATACAGAGAAAGAATCTGAGGGAAATCTAGTGGAAATAAGGTTGACTCATTTACTACAGCTGGAAGAGAACAGATCTCAGGCATATGAGAAATTTTAGAAGCACTCTCCATACATTAAGGTATGGTTTGATAAAAATTTAAGGTTCAGAAAATTCCAAGTTGGAGACTCAGTTCTCATATGGAATGTTGATAGAGAAAAACTGGGCAAGCATTAGAAGTTTGATTCTTTTTGGGATGGCCCTTTCAAGATAGTGGAGTTCAAGGAGACCAATGTGTTTCAAATTTAAGATCAATATGGGAACATATATCTGATTTCGGTTAACGTTTTTCATCTCAAACTCTACTATGATTGAAATATAAGCTCGTTGTAACATATGTATATACATTGTATCATATTTTTCTTTCTACACTTTGTATTCAGTTAAAATTAACATGTTGAAAAGAGAAAAAAATTATTTGTAAACTTGGTTGAGTGTTTCAAAGGATATAGTGAGTTTCTATTCCACACTCAAGTACACAAAAAGTGGAGCAAAATAGTGAGCGGTCTCTAATCCACACTGAGATGAAATAAGTTTTCAACAGAATGGGGCAAGTGCTATCTTTCGTGCTTTAAAAGACAAAGTGGCAGTAAAATCATAGGCATCTCTAATCCATCAGTTTCAATACTGTGGTTGAGCAGAATGACAATTTTACATTGTACCACATGGAAAAGAAATAAAAATACCACATTTAATGCTAAAAGTCCTACGCTCGAATCGAAGAGTGGACAAAGAGACACCACAAAGAGGTAATGCAAGTTTGAATTTTTAGCCAATGAGAGATTAGAACGCTACCATTCGAGCTACCAAAGAAAATAAGTGAGAGTTGAGAAGAGTGCTAGTGAGCAGGTCGTATGATAGCCACATTAATGGCAGAGAATGTGCATGTACCAGAAAATAAAAGTGCCAAGGCACAAGTTTCACTCAATCGAAGATGAATAGAGTTCACTGTGAGATAAGAACACTATCCAAAACTTTCTATGAATTCTAGAGAGAACCAGAGTGGTTTCTAGTAGAATGGCTTCCAAAGATATGCAAGAAGCTAAAATATTCGAAATAAATGCAATGGGTCCTTACATTGATAAAGCAAAAGTTATGGTAGATACCGAACTTGTATTGACAAAGAGAATAAAGCTCAAGAAAAATATCAACAATAAATTTAGGCAAAGAGCAACCTTGTCAGTTGAAGGTAGATGCACTGTGTTCTCTCTCTTGTATTTTTACATTTGTGATTCCATTCATCCCTATCTAGAGTTGATAGCGGCTATAGTTAAGTTTTATGACCCCATGGCCAAAGCAGTGAAAATCGCTAAAGGCAAAACCCTATTTAGTGTCACCTCTACAAATTATCATAAACTCTTTACCTTAGGGTCAAAACCTTCTATAAAACCAAAAGAGTTTAAAGTGACTACCCATACCGGGTATTACTCTCTGGAGAAGCGAGTTAATTATGGTGAGTCATTTAAGAATTGAATTTGTAAAAATCTCGATACCAAGCCTAGGAAGAAATTGCCTGAAGTTCCAATCCCCATTAAACAATTTGTAAACCTTGAGTTGTTTTTTATGTTGGCATGTATGGAGGGTTTAGACTCAGATAAATGGGTGCATGGTTGGCAAATTTCTATAGCATATTGTATTTCAAATGAGAGATGTATGAGGAAGGTATGGAGAAAAAGGGACTAGGGTTATATATTTTTACTGGCCAGCCTTCCTTACCCAAATAATATACGAGAAATTGGTAAGAATGAAGAGGAGCTCTGATGCACCTAGTTTTAGGCACTGCTCGACTAGTTTGGATGTTTTATGCTATTGTGAAAGATATGATGCCATGGATATAGGTTAAGAACAAAACCAGTGATGGGGAGCCCTTGCTAATTTATTATTGGACAAGTCATTTAAGGAGTAGTAAATCTTTCTACCATTTGAACTTGGAATTCTTAGGGCCTGCACTAAAAATAATGTATAGAGAGTACCCCAGGCTACCACCTCTGGCTAAGAAAATATTGATAACAGAGGGTGTTAAAGAAGGATATTGGTATATTTTGATTGAGGTCACAGTAATCAAATTATATGGATTCATGGAAAAGACTTTTATCCTACCCCATTTTGTCATAGATAGGCTATTTGCCTTGGAATACTTGAGGCAGGTAGAATACATAGACTTGAACTATGGTTCTAGGAGGAAGAGAAAATCTTTGCTAACCTATCACATTGTAGATGATATAACTATTATGAATAAGGGGCATAGTGAAAAAATTTACCAATACCTGGATATGTTAGGTCTATTTTATATTCCTCAGAGATACAACTATGATCCTAATGATATTTTTAGTAAAAAAAAATATTTCCCTAAATGGAGATAAGGTCTACAAATTTGAAAAGAGACCTAGGTCCCATTTTGAACAGGGTATAAATAATAATTAAACCGCTCTTTTGGAGTGGAATGTTTCAAAAATGGATCAACTACCTCTGTGGCTAAACTTTTATGAGCAAATTGTAGATTTTGACATAGATAAGAAGCCAAAACATCGACTGAAAGAGGCTATATGTAGGCAGCAAATCCACCTCCCAGAAGAAGTGATTTGCTAAGTTTTGGATAGTTTTGGGGATGATTTGCTCCAATTTTGTGAAACCGTATAATGGGAGCAAATCATACAGGATACCGTACAACTGAAGTGGAAAACTATATAGAGCAGTGGCAAATCATACAGGGCATACCGAAATTTAATGAGATGTAAAGGAAATGTAATTTTGGGATGAAAGGTCGCATGGATTTGCTAACCTAAGGTGTAAACTTAGGAAAATGCCAAAATATTGTATTCAGTTGTAATTGGGCAGTTTTAAATAATGGATTGTCTCAGGAACCACTTTGGAACAGCTTGGACAATGTTATATAAGGCCCCATTTTCAAATTTGTAGGTCTGCCTACTAGCTTACTGGTTCTTAGTTTCTAGAGTATAGAGATATTAATATTTCTAAGTTATTGCTATGATATTGATAGAGTTTCCACATTGTAACTGAGTTGATAACCATTAATGATAATAATAGACATTGTGGATGATAGTGTACAGTCTTATTATATATGATTGATGCATTATGAATTATCATTGTACAAATGAATTTCCTTTCTTACTGTTATATGTTAGTGTAGACACCAAAACAGCACCAATCCGATTATGTGATTACAAGCACTGATCGCACTAACACACACAGCCCCAAGGCAGCCCTCGGAGGGTAAACAGTGGTTCTAACCACTCACACAGCAGTTTTGCAAGTCAGAAACCAATTTGGCACCTTTTAGACACCTTATTGCTTATTCGTCCCACCCAGGGACGAGTGCTAATTTTACTCGTCCTACCCAGGGACGAGTGCTGACTGATACTCGTCTCACCCAGGGACGATTACCAGCGCTCGCTTCGGGGTGGGACGATTGTCGAGTTTGACCGCCAAAAAGTCAAATCTCGGCATATAACAACTCAGAACTGCCACTTAGCTTTCCCTGCATGACATAGGAGTGCGAGTGAGTTCTTTTAACAACACACATCTGCCAATTGACTTTCCCTTCATTGCATGGGAAGGAGAGTAAGCTTTTTAAGACAACTCAGATTTGCCACTTAGCTATCCCTTCATTGCATGGGAGTGCAAGTGAGCTTTGCTAAAACATGCAAAGACATGCAGAGAGGCAGTTAAGAAGCCCTTGATCAAGAAGAAGTCTTCTCTTCACAAACAAAAGCATTCATGCAAAGAAACACTTTTGCATGTTAATTCAAAGAGACCCCTTGGGTCTATAAAATGGTGAGTTTCCTCACCCAAAAGGATATATAGAGAAGGAGCATTTTGAGCGACGAAGTGCTGCTAGTTCACTTACTAGCGATTTGTGCTTTCATAATCGTGGTATTTCTTTTAGTTTCATGTTTATGCTTTTGTCAAGTTTTTCATTTCATTTAGATTCATTTCAACCATCGTTAGATTCATCTTTTATTTTTCATACACAAGTGCTACTGACTTTCTTGTTTGTTTCTTTGAGTGCGAGTTGCGAGCATTAGAGGAGCGGCGAGGAGTCTACCTTACCAACGCAAGCGGCGGCAACATTTGGCCCGCCCATTCCAAACGTGGGCATGCGGAAGGAGGAAGACTAAGTCACAAATTGTAACAAAGACCAATTTAACGCTCCTAGCCCCTAAAAAGGGAGGAGACGTCTATGTAACCGAGGATAAGAAATTTGAATAAAGAGGGCTGTGATTTCCTTACATCTTTTCTTTCGTCTCCAATTTATCTCCTTTCCTTGTTTTTGTGCATAGGATTAAAGCGTTACATTTCGTCTTATATTGCATAGTTATAGTTTTCCTTTTGCTTCCGAAATCTCGTGCTTTCAATGGCGATCACGGTGGGACCTCTGTCCTCTATTTTTTTTAGGTTAAATTACTGATCTAAAATTGCTTGTTTTTTTTTTTTACGTGTACCTATTTTTCAACAATCGGACTGTTATTCGTCTCTGCAAGTGACGATTACAGAATTGTTACTCGTCTCACCCCGGGACGAATAAACTATTCGTTCCACCCTGTGACGATTACGGTTCTGTTATTCGCCTCACCCAGGGACGATTATAGATCTGTGCAAATTTTTAGAGCAAATCAGAAATTTCCGATTAGGCAGAGAAGAGGTAGGGGTTTTTTTACAGCTTCTGTCAAATTTCTGTTTTTCTGTTTTCGGTTTTCAGTTTGAATGGCTTAGGGAAAGATTTCTTTTCGTTTGCTTGTTTCAATTTCGCAAAATTAAAACGAACCCCACACATCACGTTACATTTTAAACCAAGGCGTTGGTCGTAAGACCCCAACCCTTGAGCAAGACCAACGGTGGGTTCATCACCACCTTGGCTTAGCTTTGCATCCATTCCCCGATTGTCAACTGTTGTTAGGCGTAAATCCTGACGAAAGCTGACCGAGTGTCGTTGGGGTGATTCCCATGCGCGCGAGGATAAGTCTTCTATGGTAGGTGCCATTAACAGGACAATCCCCCTTCCGTACCGCCTACGTACCACGTACCATCTGCTCTCACGTACCTATAGTCTCCCTCTCGTAAGGGCGGGTATATAGAGAGGTTGGTATATCGGCCTGGTTGGTATATTGAAGGGGCGACCATTTTGGGAGTTATATGAGCCTTCATAATTGCATTTAAACGTTCTTCACAAAAATCTTCAAAAACAAAACAAAACAACAAAAACACACTAAACCAGATTTAGGGCACACTATTAATCTTTAAAAGAGATAAGCATTGCTTGTGAGTGTGTATGCTATTTTCTGTTTAGACCAAAAAAAAAATCATAAAAAGAAAATCACAAAAAGAATTTTTGCATTTTTAGGTTAGCATTACCATGGTGAATACTCGTAGCCAAGCCCAATCACGGGCAGAAGCTGCAGAACATGCACCAAGAGGGACAAATCGTCTCCGATATAGCCTTGCAGACTTAGCCATTCCGCCTCACCGACGGGATATAACAGTTAGTTCACACCATGCAGAACATGGTTCTAGAGGCCCCTCCGTGAGGGGCACTCCAACCCATACAGTCATAGAACATGGTTCTAGAGGTGCTTCAAGGAGTGGCTCTCCAAATCAGGCCTTCAATAGACGAGACTTTAGAACCCCTTCTCTAAGGGAAACTCATGAGCAACAAGAATCTTTTCAAGACAATAACTTATATATACCACCTGGTCTAAGCACGAAGCCTCCCTTTGAAGTTCATTATGGATGGCCTAGTGATGAAGCATTGTGTAATGCTATGGAACAACAACGGGTCCAGAACGAAGAACTCTATGATGTTGTGGTTCCTAATTTACCCCCAATTAATGTCGAAAATAGTAGACCACATCCAGAACAACAAGTCCTCCCGACAGGGCAAGGCAATTATGCCCGCACCTTTTATGCATATCACAGACAAAGAGAGGAGGATCACTACATCCCTCCAGTCCAGTATCCAGTGCCAAAAAGATGCACGTCTGCACCCGCATTATATCCAGATCGCTTATTGAGACCAGAGTTTCAAGTTAATGCGGCCAACCTCGACAGAGGGAAGCAACATATAGGGGTCTCAGAGTACTATGATCGAAACAGATATGTAGGAGAGACATCTAGGCCTATCAAACAAGAGACAACAGAACAAAGTAACTTGGCATTTACACAACTAGCCGCCCGCCAAGCACAAATCATGCGGCTTAAGCAAGAACAACAGGAATTAGAACATTTGTGTCACCTTGATCAAGAGCGCATTCAACGTCAGACTGCTGAAAGGTTTCACAACCATGCATGTGAGAGGGCCCCAATCCCTCGTGCACAACACTCTGAGATGTATGTGAGGCACAACCCTTTAGGGCGAGATAGGTCTCCACGACTTCAGCAAGCACCGCCTCCCAGACCTCTCAGACCTGAGCGGGAGGCTATTCCCCTTGACCATGATGGGCATCCTCCGCGGGCACCCGTCCATGTTTACAGGCCTAGGCCAAACACTCCTCTAGAAGATTATGAGGATTATTACCAAGAAGAAGAGCGGGCGGAAACGCCCTATCACGGCAGAAGGGATGATAACCATTTAGTCATTCAAAGGCCTCAAGTTCCTCGCAACCCACAGTGGGAACAAAACAAGGAGGAGGAAATTATATCCTCCGATGCCTACAAAGTGTTGTTAGAACGCTTGGAGAATATGGAACTTAAGACTGGTGGGCCTCAAAAGCCTACCTTGCGCCAACTCCGTAGTCATCCGATACATCCATCAGTGCCAGCACCTCCATACCCCGAACATTTCAAGCTGCCCCAGTTGGCACTCTTTAAAGGGGATGAAGATGCTCAAGAACATGTGACTCGATTTTTGAGTCAGTGCTTTGGTATACAAGACAATGATGCATTATTATTGAGAACATTCATAACCACATTCGCAGGATCTGCCTCGGATTGGTTTACCCATCTACCAAAGCATAGCATCTACAACTTGGATCAACTAGTGGACGCGTTCCTAGAACGTTTTGCTTTCAATACAAAGAAAAAGGCGTCACTCAGTGATCTAGCTAGCCTCAAAAAGTATGAGGAAGAGTCCATGGTCGCATATGGGAATCGATGGAGGACGGTGCTTTCAAAGTTGTCCTATCTCCCTCCTATGTCCGACCTAACTCAAATGTTCGCAAAGAGCTGTTTGCGATCGATCTCTGTGCTATTGCAGCTGCAGACAATACGCCACTTTAGAAGAAGCTCCGGCGCAAGCTAGACGTATCGAAGAGATCAAGATACGAGGATGGCAAAATTGCCAAGCCTAAGAAAAAAGAGTGGAACAAGAGCACCAAAATAGGGAATACGCAACAGAAACCCGCCGCGGTCAATCAAGTTGCTATTAATGCCCCTACGCCTGCCCAAGCAACACAACCTTCAAAGGCTAATTATCAGGCGGTGCCTCATACTAATTATGAGAAAGATAACAAAAAATAGGATCAAAATCAGCAGCGTCGCCCTAAGCGACAATTTACTCCATACACTGAGTCTAGGGATTCCTTGTTTGACCGTTTGTCAGCGGCAAACTTGATTAATCTGCCAGATATTCCAACAATCGATCCTAATGCGCCGAAGTCTAAGGGCTACAAAGAGGATCTTTTCTGTAGATTCCACAGGAGGAGAGGGCATGACCTTAATGTCTGTTGGACGTTTAAAGGTTTAGTGCAAGATCTTATTGATAATCACACATTGGTAGTGGATAACCCCATCGCACCCAACAACCAACAAATGGGTGTTTTCAAAGATCCTTTACCCACACATGATGCACAAACAAAACCTTTGCATGTCAATGAAGTGCAACAGAGTTACCCCATGGACGGGTATGTTGGAATGATAAGTATTGTGACAAGAAACAAGAGACACCCAGGAGTTGTCCCCGCGACAGCCACTAGGGAAGCTTCATCCACGTCACAACATCAACCGAATCCTACACAGTTGCCCCCACCTAGACCAGTGGTCACGATTCGATCTAGACTTACTCAAAGTCTATGGACCACATCGGCTAGGCTCTCCATTTATGAGCTTATTCAACAATCAGCGCCCCATCGGGAAGCTCTTATGGAGATATTAAAGGCAATTGAGTTGCAACCCCACGAAGCGGATTCGTTCAACAATTTTGTGGGGCATGTTAAACAGTGTACTGAACCAGTTATTACCTTTAGGGAAGATGAGCTAAAAATGGTGACTGGAGATGTACCGGATCCGCCCCTGCACGTTATTGCGCGGGTCAACGGGACTCCGTACAAACGGGTGTTGATAGATACTGGTTCTTCCAGTAACCTTATTACAACCGCTGCACTGAAACATCTGAAACTACCAGCCTCTCACATTGCACCTTCCACTTATACCCTTCGAGCATTTAATGATACGATATGCTCGACAGTTGGCACAATTGTCCTGCCCATACAAGTGGGACAAAAGATCATTCCTACGTTGTGCCACATTTTAGAAGGGGAAATGGCTTACAATATCTTGCTTGGACGGCCTTGGATCCGGGATATGAAGTGTGTCCCTTCAATTGCTCATCAATGTTTGAAATATACATTTGAAGGACAAGTGCACGTGGTCCCTGCAGATTTGGAACCTTTTAAGTACTGCAATTCAGTGCAAATCATGCCGCAATCGACCCTTCCTTCAACGCACGTGGATTTCCAGTTAAATCCATCTAAACGGGGTTCGACTAAGCAAGAATCTCCCTTGCCAACTCAATCAAGTTCTCAGGCGGGATCATCTTCTTCATCCAGTCCTCCCACAACGATGCCACCTACGATGGCCACACCAACGGACAAAGGAAAGAAGCCCCTGGAAGCGGAACCACCTCTAGTCTCCAACATCTCTACAGGAGAGACGCCTAATCGAATGGAAGTTGAGACGCCTAGTGCACCCCACATGGAGTGGACTCAAGGAGAACTCCCATTCACTTCCCCTCAATCGCCAACGATTACTTGTTGAGATGTCTAACACGAGGCATGGGGGAGTACATAGTGCGAAATGTTGTTGCAACGCCCACACTTCGATCTATGCAAGACATGGGAAGACCTCGACTCCCCATAGGCTCCGTGGTTCCTTTAGGCTACCCACCTAATCGGACAAATTTTATTTTTGGGGGCCTGGATCATGGCATTGAACCTTCCCGAAAAGAAGTAGAAGATGAAGATCCCTTTGTGGAAGATGTCAACTATCCGGCTAACCCGAGACTTCGCATTACGTTATCTTAGCCAATGCAATTGGCATGGATACGGGTTAGGCCGGTATGAACAAGGAATGCGTGTTTTGTGTCAACCAAGATACCAAATGCCTTATGACAAGTCAGGAGTAGGGTTTAACCACCCTTTGCCCCTCGACATCTTGGTCGAAAACATGCAAGGCCTAGGGATAGGCAACAAGGATGGGTTGGCATCAGATCCATATGCCAATCCAAATACGACTTATACATTGGGGGACTATTTCCCATTGCACACAAATAACCTTGTTGACCTCAACAACCCTTTCCCTACGGCTGAACAAGGAGAAACCTCACGGACTCACCCACAAGGGGAAGATGGACAAGACCACGAAGGGTCTTCTGAAGATGAGTCGGAGGACGATCATTCGCATGAATATCAAATGAATGATGATCAGGAAAGCTTCCTGAGGATGTTCCCATTGAATGATCCTAGTGAGCATAGGTTACAAGATCCTTTAGACATAGATGACAGGTTGGAACACTTACACATAGATCCAAGACCTAGGAGGCATTTCACCCTGGCGCAGTTATAGCAATTACTGCACCCCCCACTCCAGGAATACAATGAACATCTTCTCGCTGGAGACCCTATCAACTCATCAGTGCCTAGGGCAGACCCTGTTTGCAGGACCGCGTATAGGGCTGATCCCTTTGTGCCAGTGCCTACAGAGCCAGATCCGCAGCACCAAGAACATCTAGAATGTCAAGGTTGTCACATTTGCGGTTATGGAGATTACAATCATTTCATCAACATGGTCTCCATTGACTTGACCGCCCCCATCCATGATCCAGCCAATCCAACATGATTATTGCATCTAGACATAGAAGCTATTGATTGGGATCGCGCTGACACACCACCATCTCCATCAGAGTATTGGCCTTGCGGTGGGATGTTTCATTTCACTCCAAGACAGACTCAGGATGTCTTTCATGCTGAGGAGGAACTTGATGTTCCAAATGACGATCTTAATTCAGCAAATGATATCCATCTGATCCCCATTCCACACCAGTTGGAAGACGGATCCCATATGTCAGTTGAAGCAACGACTGATGTAGACATCGGCACAGATCCAATGAATCCATGGATTCTCAAGTCGGGGGTAAGTCTTTCCCCTGAAGAGCGAGCCGATTATGTTGCCCTTCTTAAGGAAAAGAAGGAGGTTTTTGCATGGTCATACAAGGATATGCCGGGACTAGACCCACAGCTAGTCACGCACAATTTAACGCTTGATCCGACAATCAAGCCAGTAAAGCAAAAACTACGCAAGATGCATCCAACAGTAGCCTTAATGGTAAAAGATGAGTTACAAAAGTTGTTGGATGCCCAGTTTGTCATCTGTGTGGATTATCCGCCATGGTTGTCTAACATGGTTCCTGTCAAGAAACCCGACGGGAGGATTCGCATATGCACTGATTTTTGAGATCTTAACAAAGCGAGTCCTAAGGATGATTTTCCTTTGTCGAGCATCGACGCGTTGGTAGACGCTACAGCCGAGGCCACGAAATGCTTTCCCTTATGGATGGTTTCTCAGGATACAATCAGATTCGTATTAATCCTGAGGACCAACTAAAAACGGCATTCACAACGCCTTGGGGGACATTTTGCTATAAGGTCATGCCTTTTGGCCTTAAAAATGTCGGAGCCACCTACCAACGTGCCATGACATACATCTTTCACGATTACATGCACAAAACTTTGGAAGATTACATGGATGATTTGTTGGCCAAATCTCTTTTGCGCCCAGATCACATCGGTGACTTGAGTCAGGTCCTTGATCGCCTCATTGAGCATAAAGTCGGACTAAACCCCAAGAAGTGCGTCTTTGGCGTCACCTCCGGAAAGCTCTTGGGTTTCATAGTCTCCAAACGAGGAATTGAGGTTGATCCAAACAAAGTCAAGGCAATCCTTGAAATGCGTCCCCCAACCACCATCAAGCAGCTCAGGAGTCTGCAGGGAAAGGTTGCGTCGATCAAGCGCTTCATAGCGCGAGTTATCTGACAAATGCCGACCCATGAATAAATTATTGCATAAAGGGGTCACATTTCATTGGGATGACGAGTGCCAGTCAGCCTTTGACGACATTAAATAGTACTTGGCTTCGCCGCCAGTGTTGGCACCACCCAGACCAGGAGTGTCGTTCTATTTATACATCTCAACCACTGAGGTGGCACTGGGCGCCATGCTGTCCCAGAAAAATGAACTTCACGAGAGAACGAGGCTACATACTATCTTAGCCGCACCCTGGTCAGTTATGAACTTAACTATGCATATGTTGAAAAACTCTGTTTGGCAGTGGTGTTTGCTACCAAAAAGCTATGCCATTACATGCTTAGTAATAAGACGTATGTTGTGTCTAAGGAGAATCCATTGCGATACATGATGAGTCGTACTTATCATAGTAGCCGCACGGCGAAATGGATCATGTTGTTGACGGAGTTTGACATAGAGTTCATTGGACAAAAATCTATAAAAGGTCAAGTCATCGCCGATCAACTAGCTGAGGCTCCTCTTGAAGACGATCAGCCTCTGACTTTTGAACTACCTGATGATGGGGTCTTCCATGTTTCAGAGTCGCCAGATTCTGATGAGCCTGAGTCCCAGGCTGACATAACCCTTTTCTTCGATGGTTCTAAATGTGAGCAAGGGGGTGGTGCGGGAATTGTATTCTTCACTCCGCAAGGCGCTCCAATGCCCTTGTCATTTAAATTAGACTTCCCGTGCACCAACAACAATGCAGAATACGAAGCCTTGCTCCTAGGTCTTCAGACAGCAATCACCATGAACATTAAACGATTGAATATCTTTGGTGATTCGTTGTTAATTGTCAATCAAGTTAAGGGGATATACCAATGTAAATGTCCACTTTTGAAGTCTTATAAAGCCCTTGTGGATAAATTCTTGGCACAACTTGAATGGTATGACATCGAGGCGCTCCCTCGATCATCAAATCATTTTGCGGATACTATGGCCTCCTTGGGGTCACTTATTCCGCAAGACCCTTCTGGTGAAATGACAACCATTCAGGTTAAAACATTATCGCAACCTGCGATGGAGCGTGCAAGCTCTGATCCGACGCCGAGGAATCCACATGATTCAGATTGAACCATCTCCGGATAAGTTCTCTCGAATTCGAGATTGTTTGACTAAATCCAACTTGGGGTCCTTGTTCTCCCCGACCCCTCTTACTAGCAACACCACGTTGTTTTTACAAGTTCTTTCCTGCTCAGCTTTTGTTCGGGATAAACTTCAAGAGGGATTGGCCGTTCATACTATCGAGGTTTTTGATCAGCAAGACTGGTATACACCCATTCGGGATTACCTCAAGCTAGGTAATCTCCCACTTGGATTGACCCAAGCCACGAAAAGATCATTCAAACAGAAAGCGGCAAAGCATGTCTTGGTAGGAGACATTTTGTATCGTCGAAATTATGAAGGAATCCTCCTTCGTTGTTTGGACCAACAAGAGTCCGCTTGGGCGATCACCCAAGCTCACGATGGTACATGTGGTGGCCACTTCAGCGGTATGGCCATCACAAAGCGCATTCTTCGCATGGGTTATTATTGGCCATCTTTAGAGCGAGATTGTTGCGCATATGTGAAGAAGTGCGTGAAGTGTCAGCACCATGCTAATTTGACACACGTACCTTCTCAGGCTTTACAGCCGATCCAATCGGTTTGGCCTTTTTCGTAGTGGGGCTTTGATCTAATTGGAAAGATCTCCCCTACGTCGTCTGGTCGTCACACGTTCATTTTAACGGCCACTGAGTACTTTACCAAATGGGTGGAAGCAATTCCACTGACCACTACGACTGGAGCCCGCATTGCGGAGTTTATTTTGCATAACATCATATGTCATTTTGGTATTCCATCCAAAATTGTCTCGGATAATGGGACGCCATTCAAGAATAAAGATGTGCGTGCTTTGACCACAAAGTACAAGATTCAACATAGCTTTTCAACACCCTATTATCCACGTAGGCAAATGGGCAAGCAGAGGCGTCCAACAAAATGCTAGTCGCCATTCTCAAAAATATAGTTGCAGATAATCATAAAGATTGGCACATTCAGATCCCGCTTGCCCTATGGGCTTATCGCACCAACATTCGGACGCCCACTGGGGCAACTCCATTTTCGCTGGTGTATGGCTCCGAGGCAGTCATGCCTTTTGAGTTGGAGATTCCTTCCCTGCGCATTTCAATGCAAGAGTTCATCGATGATGACACTGCGCGATAGGCCCGGTTAGATCAACTGACGTTGCTTGACGAACGACGCGTTAATGCTCTCGAGCATTTGCGTATCTATCAAGAGCGACTTAAGAAAGCATACAACATGAAAGTCCACTTCAGGGAATTTCAGGTTGGTGACTTGGTCTTAAAAGAGAACCAGCAGAATTCTAATTTGTCGTCCCATCTTCGGGATAAGTTTGCAGCAAACTGGTTAGGTCCTTACATCATTGACAGTAGAATAGGACCCGAAACATACCGGCTTGCCTCTCTTGAAGGCATCAAGGAAACAGAACCCTTGAATATCATTCATTTGAGGTCATTCCACAGCTGAAGAGCCATAGTCCAACAAAAAGCTCCAAGGATTACCACAATCGCTTGGTCAACCCAAAAAGCTCCAAGGATTACCACAATCGCTTGGTCAACCCAAAAGCTCCAAGCGTGACCATCACTGCTTGGTCAACATAAAAAAAAAAAAAATTCAAAAATCAACAAAAACAACACGAAAATCAAAAGTACAAAAACATTTGCATTTCAATTCCATGCATTTTCATAAACATCAAAATTACAAAAACAATTGCATTTCAACTCCATGCATTCTCATAAAAATAAAAATACAAAAATATAGGTGGCATTAAGCATTGCATCCATACATTGCATACTTCGCTAGGTCATACAAGTCAAAAGCACCATAGGCTGTCATTATTTGGCAATTCCATCATTTCCACCTCAAACCCATTTTCATAAACGCATACATCCCACATATCACCCTTTTATTTTAGCATTGTCAGTGTCGCCTAATGTATATAGGGTTTTCATCATTCAGATGTCTTTAAATTTCTAGCCAAAAACTGTACACGGTTAAACGGATTTTACATGGGAAAGTTTTACTTGGATCACACCTTGGTACGTAGCATCCCAACACAAATTAACACACATAAAATAATTCCTAAGTTGTGTGGACGAAAGATGAAACCTGCACCGTAATCCCGGTTACCATAAACAAAACGGCTATCTTGCTTATCCCCCTGTGCGAATGACCCTAGAAATGCTGAGAGTTGGCAAAAGGACAAGCTTCCTCCCTACCCAATTCCCCATGAATCCCAAGTTCTCAAAAGTTGCAAAAAAACATCAAACATTTGCAAACGTCAAAACACTAAAATTTGACATCCTACAGTGCACACATCAAAAGGCACAAATAATAGTGATTATCATCACTCCATATTCAAATCCCTTGCTCAAAAAAAAAAAAAAAAAACAAGACGAGTACTATCATAAAAATAAACAGTGATTTCATCACTATAAAGAGCAAGTATCCCAATACCATTAAAAAAAAAGAAGGGAGTCGACCTTGAATCCCTGGAATTCTCAGCATTTCGACAGGTCATGAGGCAAGCTTCAGTACCGGTTTGGTTGATAGCCTATCAGTCACTGGCAGTAAACCTCCCGCATGACGATATATCTCATCACATTAACTTGTGTGCAGATCAATGTTTGCATGTGGATGAGCTAGTTTATGGTATCCTAGATAACATCGCAGACAAATCTGACTAAATACAATAAAGGAGTTAGTGGAGCTAATTAGGTGATCCTCAGTACAAGTTCGGTTGAAAGCCCATTTGGCACTGGCGGTATCCTGATAAATAACACATAAACGAACTCAATTGCACACACAGGGATGTGAAATAACTTGGTTAAATTCAAGTCGAATTTATACCTTGATCAAAAGTCTTGTGAGATAAATGTATAGTCTTGGCTAGTTAGTTAAAATATCTAAATCTCAGAAAAGCTTAATTACATTTTAAAAACAACTGTCACATTTTATTATGTACATCACCATCAAAATATATGCAAAATACAAAAACAAAGTTTTCACATGCAAAGTCGTTCCACAAAGTCATCCCATTAGTATCGCAAGTCAGTCAAATCTTGTACAGTCTATGGTGCATCGACAAACCATCAACAATTCATTTCATTCATTCCATAAGCATACATCATACAAATTAGAATCATCACATTCATAATAGCATATGCATACATCAATGTAAAAATATGTACATAAAAATAAATCATGCCAAAAAGATAAACACCAAAAAGAATCATCTGTATATATATCATCCAAAATGCCCGCAGGCTACAATACCCAGTCATCTGACCCCGCACACTCCAAAATCTCAAAAACCCCCAGCCTAGGGCGTCGGCCACCATGATCACGCAGGATCGGTGCGACGAGAGCTACCCCCTGTGGTATCCGTCCTCTGAGACCTCTCAGGGCGATTGCTCGCCCCTGCATCCCGACCACTCACTCCGCCCTCCTCTCGCCGCCTGCGCCGGGATGATGCTGACTGCTCCGTCCCGCTATCTCTCGTCCTGTGCGACGAGCCACTGGCCGGAGGCTCTGGTATTCGCCCACCAAGGCGGATAATCTCACCCTCCATCTCTGCCCGATGCCGCCCCCAAGCTTCCTCCCGTCGTCTCAAATCTGCCTCCCGTAGCCTCCACTCTGCCTCCCGCCTACGGTAGTACGCGATGGCATCATCGCGTTGTGCTAGCTGCACCCGTAGGAGATCCCTCTCCCGTGCAGCATCCGTATCCCCCGCCTGCTGGTGAGCCGCAGCCCCTGCGCTCCCCTGCCCTTAGCCGTGTCCGCAGGAGATCCCTCTCCTGCGTCATCTCCGCAAGCTCTCCATCCCGCCTCCGTAGCAACCCCGTCAAACGTGCTACCTCAGCGCGCAACTCTGCCTCTGTCTCCCCCGAGCCAGCCTGCTCTGGAACATCCTGCATCTCCGGCTGCTCCTCCTCCTCAATATCATCCCCTGCCTCTGCCACCTCTACCATCTCCACATCCGCAGGAGCTCCCCAACCCTCTCCTGGTGCCTCCGCACCCTCTCCGCCTCCTGCTGCCTCTGCTCCTCCCAATGGCCCCTCCCCTCGCCACTGCCGTAGCGTCCACCACTCCTGATACTCGGCTGTCACTCCGACGTCATCGACGTCCGGAATGTCCAACACGGTATCAGACTCCTCCCCCAGTGGCTCGAGGATCGACGCAGCTAGGGTCCTCTCATCACTCCGATGCCGGTAGGCTACGGGCTCCCCAGGCAACCCCTGGCGTACCCCAAACTGCCGCGTCACTCGGAGGTAGTGGAAGTACTCTTGCTCTGTCCCGTGCCGTCCAATCACCCATCTCCCCCTCCGAACCCGTCGAAGCCAATCATCTGCCTCTGGCCATGCGGGACAATCCCGATATGGCCTCCATATTACATCTCCGGGAGTCAGTCGTGCCAGTGCATCTCTGTAATGGTCGACGTCTCCCGCGAACCGTCGACTCTGCCCCCGCTCCTCAGATCGATACCATAGAGCCCCGTATCCAATGTCCCTGTCCACCATGTCAGCTCGGGTAGTCCAGGGCAACCCTCGCGGTCGCTCTATGGCTATGTGCTGCCAGGCCTAGCACTGCAGCAAGAAACTGCACCCCATCCCCTTCCGCCTCCGACAGCGGACCTCATACAGCTCATCATACAGCTGTGCCAAAAGCGTCTGACCCCACCTCATGATGACCGGCTCTGTCATCGGGCAACCCACCAACTGCCACACCACCTCCAATAGGTTCCATGGGAACCTCGCTCCTGAAGAGTCTGGCAGGAGTATGTTGGAAATGAGGCTCATGAGCACTGCATGCCTCACTCCCAACATTCCCCTCGCGTACCAATATCGCACCAAGATCCCCCCAATGTGGCAATCCAGCTCTGCCCTCTCCAATGAGGTCATCCCATCATCATCCTCCCCATATCCAAAGTACCGCGTCAGTACCGCTGTCCTCTGGCCCCGTGGTGTCGTCCGAATGGGAACCCCGTCTATCGGAATCCGAAGAATCCGATACACGTCCTCCAAGGTGACAGTCATCTCCCCTGTCGAAAGATGGAAGGTGTTCGTCCGAACATCCCATAGGCCAATCAGTGTTGTAAGGTACGCCCGGTCCGCCACAACTGCATCCAACCGAGCCACATGCTTGAGCCCTAAGGCATCAAGCCACTCCCAGTCATCATCAGTCAACGCCTCGCGGGCATTAGAAAAAATGGTCGGTACTCGATGTCGACTCTTCACCACCTGCACATCACAAAAAAAAAAAACAACAAACATCAAAAACATGCATCACATCACCATTACATGTACAAAAATGCATAACTATACCGTACTATTTTTCATTCACATGTACATCCAAAAAAAAAAAAAAAAATCATCAATTTTTCATTTCATCATCAAAAACAACAAAAATTTGCCATGGTTTACCTACGGTTTTTCCTAAGTTTACCATTTCAAAACAAAAAATTCATCCATTTTGCATCTTTAATTTCATCAAAATCAATAAAAATTTGACATGGTTTACCTACGGTTTACCTAAGTTTACCATTTCAAAACAAAAACATTCATCAATTTTGCACACAAACGACAAAAATTTGCCATGGTTTACCTACGGTTTTCCCTAAGTTTACCATTTCAAAACAAAAAATTCATCCATTTTGCATCTTTAATTTCATCAAAATCAATAAAAATTTGACATGGTTTACCTCAGTTTACCATTTCCAAACAAAAAAATTCATCAATTTTGCACAAAAAAAAAAAAAGACAAAAATTTGACATGGTTTACCTACGGTTTACCTAAGTTTACCATTTCAAAAACATTCATCAATTTTGCAAAAAAAAAAATGACCAAAATTTGACATGGTTTACCTACGGTTTACCTAAGTTTACCATTTCAAAACAAAAACAATTCATCAATTTTTCATTTAAAACGACAACAAATTTGACATGGTTTACCAACGGTTTTACCTAAGTTTACCATTTCAACTAAAAAAAAAAAAATCATTTTTAATTTCATCCAAAAACAAGAAAAAATCGACATGGTTCACCTACGGTTTCGACCTAAGTTTACCATTTCACTCAAAAAAAAAAAAAAAAATTCATTCATTTTCCATTTTTTTTCCATAAACATAACATGAAAATTAGGCATGGTTTACTTATGGTTTCGACCTAAGTTTTCCCATTCACATAAAAAACAAAGCATTTTTAACCATGGTTACCCTAAGTGTTACTCTAAGTTTCATTTTGGGTTTATCCTACGGTTTTCCATCTAAGTTTTCATCGGTTTGCATCCGCATAGTCTTTGGTTTCATGGTTTTCCATTCATTTACCTTTTAATTTAATTAATTAGGGTTTCATGTTTCAATAAACGAAAAACACATAAAAACATATTTGCATTTTTCAAATTCACAATTGAGGAGACGAGTGCACTTACTGGTCTCGCCTCGGCTCCTCCACTCGACGACCCGGTCTGTGCACTCATGGTGGCTAGATAATCCGGCAGCGCTTCGCGTCAGAAATCTACCTCCTCCTCCCAGAGCTCCAAATCGCAATCGCTGAACAGTGCAAATGAACCAAATCCGTCATTTTCGCCTATTTATACTTTTTGTCGTTCGGTAATCGTCCTTTATAGGGACGAGCGCTCTTCGGCGCGCTCGTCCCACCCCAGGACGACTACCGGCACGGCGCACTCGTCTTACCCCAGGACGAGTGATATCACTGCAATCGTCCCACCACGGGACGAATACCAAAAAAAAAAAAACACATAAAAAACAACCACAACATAAAAATGACAAATGCCAACAAAATAAAAAAATAGGTCAAAACAGTCGGGGAACTGTTCGAGCATGCTTAGCGGTAAACCATCTAACGGCACCCTTGCACAAGTCCTCTTGGGTCAAGCGACTCGTCGCTTTTCTCATGTCGGTCATTCCCTCATCGATTCGTCGCTTGAGGGGGTAGTCACACTTAGTTGCCAATCAACACCATTATACCCAGTCTGGGAAATGACACGCATTCAAAGGATCATTGCAAATGACAATCGTGCCCCTGCTTGGGGCAGCAAACAAGCAATCATCACAAACTGATCATATACTTGGCATTCGTGAATCATGAACTCAAGGTTCCCACAACAAAAGGTTGCGCCCTTTGCCTATTCATGACTGATCAATGTCTAAGTTCAAGTAATACCTCACCGAACCGAGTTAATACTTGATTTAAGTTCCTTAGCTCGTCAGAAGCAAGGATTCAAGAATGCGTGCCCTTTCCATACTTGGGGCATCAAGAGTTGGTTAGGTTACTGAGAAACCCTAATCATTAGTGCTTTGGTTATATTTTTGCTCAGCGCTGCGCCTTGCACAACGCTTCCCAAAAAGGGGCATCTGTAGACACCAAAACAGCACCAATCCGATTATGTGATTACAAGCACTGATCGCACTAACACACACAGCCCCAAGGCAGCCCTCGGAGGGTAAACAGTGGTTCTAACCACTCACACAGCAGTTTTGCAAGTCAAAAACCAATTTGGCACCTTTTAGACACCTTATTGCTTATTCGTCCCACCCAGGGACGAGTGCTAATTTTACTCGTCCTACCCAGGGACGAGTGTTGACTGATACTCGTCTCACCCAGGGACGATTACCAGCGCTCGCTTCGGGGTGGGACGATTGTCGAGTTTGACCGCCAAAAAGTCAAATCTCGGCATATAACAACTCAGAACTGCCACTTAGCTTTCCCTGCATGACATAGGAGTGCGAGTGAGTTCTTTTAACAACACACATCTGCCAATTGACTTTCCCTTCACTGCATGGGAAGGAGAGTAAGCTTTTTAAGACAACTCAGATTTGCCACTTAGCTATCCCTTCATTGCATGGGAGTGCAAGTGAGCTTTGCTAAAACATGCAAAGACATGCACAGAGGCGGTTAAGAAGCCCTTGATCAAGAAGAAGTCTTCTCTTCACAAACAAAAGCATTCATGCAAAGAAACACTTTTGCATGTTAATTCAAAAAGACCCCTTGGGTCTATAAAAAGGTGAGTTTTCTCACCCAAAAGGAATATACGAGAGAAGGAGCATTTTGAGCGACGAAGTGTCGCTAGTTCACTTACTGGCGATTTGTGCTTTCATAATCGTGGTATTTCTTTTAGTTTCATGTTTATGCTTTTGTCAAGTTTTTCATTTCATTTAGATTCATTTCAACCATCGTTAGATTCATCTTTTATTTTTCATACACAAGTGCTACTGACTTTCTTGTTTGTTTCTTTGAGTGCGGAGTTGCGGCATTAGAGGAGCGGCGAGGAGTCTACCTTACCAACGCAAGCGGCGGCAACATTTGGCCCGCCCATTCCAAACGTGGGCATGCGGAAGGAGGAAGACTAAGTCACAAATTGTAACAAAGACCAATTTAACGCTCCTAGCCCCTAAAAAGGGAGGAGACGTCTATGTAACCGAGGATAAGAAATTTGAATAAAGAGGGCTGTGATTTCCTTACATCTTTTCTTTCGTCTCCAATTTATCTCCTTTCCTTGTTTTTGTGCATAGGATTAAAGCATTACATTTCGTCTTATATTGCATAGTTATAGTTTTCCTTTTGCTTTCAGAATCTCGTGCTTGCTTCCGGAATTATCATTGTACAAATGAATTTCCTTTCTTACTGTTATATGTTAGTTTTAGGCTTTGTTGCAGCTTTATGAGAATATTGTTACTACTGGAATCATGGGGAATGATCTAGAAGCATGAGAATGTGGAAAAGAGCGTATTGAGACCGAATGTATAATTTTTGGACGTCATTTCTTGAATAGAATCTCTCACTAACCCATATTGGGAGTTTTATCTGTGAATGGAACCATCTTGTTAGGCTGTTAAAACCTCTACAAAACATCTTGAAGAGAGATTGGAGCAGAAGAGCATTACAATTAATACTCTGCTATACTTTTTGATCGTACAGATCATACATCATACAAATTGTACACAGAGTTATTACATGATTTGGTAAAACAGGTAATTGATAGAAACTTACCCGATTGGGTAGTTTTGGTAATCGGCTTTAACAATTACAAAACTATGTATGACAACCTCCAAAATAGCATCTGTCAATTTTTTTGAGTGCAAGATAGTACCATCTTGGTCACTGTATGATCTGATATCGTATAGTGTATGTGTTAAAGACCGTACAAGAGATCGACAGTTCATACAAGGGTAGTTTGGGTAATTGGAAGAATGTTCGATTTGGTAGTTGGAATAAATATCTATCTAGGGATCATTATGACCTTTGGAAAACACCTCCCCATCGAGAATACTCCATTTTTGTGTTACATTTGGCATAGTTGCCTTATCAAATTTGGTATTTTTGTTAAAATAGGTGGAATTTGACTAACAACTAGAGGTTATTTTTTATGACAAACATCGGTACACAAAGACGTGGGAGAAGAGAACCACGAGAGAAAATTATAGTAAGAAGGAGCATGAGGATTGATCAAAGAGGAAACACGAGTAACTCAGATCAAAGTAGGCATGAACTAGAGATAGAGCAAGTTTAGACATCCGAAGAAGGAGACTTGGAGACGTTGTTGATTGAGACATAAGATGAGGAGGAAGACCCATCGATCGTAGATATGGGTGACAAAGATAAAGTGCAAAATAATAGAGAGTGGATGGTAAGACCTGAGGAAGCGACAACGAGGTTGTGAGAAGGTGCAGAGGATGGGATTCATACACCAATGCAACAGGATGCAGGGACTCAGGAGGATAGACCATGACAATCTCCATCACATCAATGAAGAAGGTTGTGGAGTGAGGACACATGATAATTTGGTCACCGAGTGATGGGATAGAATAATATACCTCGAATTGATATTTCTTATGAAAACAGAAGTAAGACACCCTCTAGGAGGAATCCGATAGAGATCTCGCGGGACACCTCGAGTGAGAGCGATGACTCTCCTAAGATGGCTAATAGAGTAGCCAAACAAAGATGTCCACCATTTTTAGGTGAGGGTAAGGAAGACCCCACACGACACGTAGGAACTTGCATAACTATTTGGAGAGCAAATGGTGTAGATAGCCCAGAGGATTGGGTTTTCATATTTCCTACCACCTTGAGATGATTGGCCATAGACTTGTACCTAAAGAGAGAGAATAATGTTGATTTTCATACTTGGAATTAGATAAAGGAGAAATTCATTAAGGAATTTTGACCTTTGAAGGATGATGGAGACATAGTCACTAAGCTTTGCGTAAAAAAACATAAATCATATGAGGATATAAAATCCTACAATCGTCAACTAAAGCAGTTAGTCGATAAGATGCAAATTCCACTAGCAAATGTGTTAATAAAATGATGGTTTGTATATGGGTTACTACCAAAATATAAGAAAAAAATTAAGGGAGTACCATCGGACACATATGAGGAAGCTTTGAAACACACAAAGACCTTTGAGAGTGAATCAAAATAGACATATACGAGAATCTTGTCTCATCCCAAATTGAAAGATTCAAATAGTGAAGAAGAAGACACTACTTAGAGGACGATAGCATCATTTTACAAGGAGTTTGATAAAATGGTTAAAGAGCAAAATATCAAACCAGATATGAAGGAGTTGTGGTGCACATAATGCAAAAGTGAGGGACATACAAATATGAAGTGTCCAAAAAATGACTATTGCCATATTTGTAATGTGATGGGGCATGACGTAGTGCTCTATCCGTACAATGCAAGAACCCGTATGCAGGTACTATCAATCCAAGAGCAAAAATAAAAACCACAGGCCCAAGGGAGTGGCCAACAAGCAACAAGTGGCTATTACAAAAATAGCAGAAGAGGTGGCAGACACAATCAGGGTAATCAACAAGGAGGACAAAGTCACTTAAAGTATAACTCGGAGGGTAGACCGATCATATAATGTTGCAATTGCCAAGAGTGGGGGCATTTTGTGAAGAATTGTCCTACACCTAAAATGCAAGGAGCACCGCAAGCAAGCACTACACATATGTGTAGATGGTGTGGTCAGGGGAACCACAAGGAGGAGAATTGCCCAAAGCAGGCGAATTCGAGTAACCTGCAGAATGGCCAAGGTTAATCACAATTGGGAAAAGAATCATATCACCTTCAAAAATGGATAGCATAAATGCATGATCAATTTATCTAATCAAAGAGTTAGTTAGGATGTAGCTACAACTGACGAATCAAAAAACTCATCAAGGGATGAAGAACACGAACCTGATGGAGAAGGGATGTTGTACATTAATGAATGTAGTGAGGATGAATATCGATATGATAGTGGACTTCTTCATTGGAAAATGGAGGATTATGAGATGTTTCAGCCCAACTGCCTCTGTATTGAGTCAGAAGAGATCAAGGAAAAGCAAGACAAACCAAAAGTAAGCAAAGAGACAGAAGGAAATATAAGAGAAGTGGGCGTTTCCAAAAATCTTTGCAGAGTATACAGTAGGAGATGCAGAGATTGATACAAGACCGATGCACCCTAAGAATGTAATGAAAGCTACAAGTGAGCCAGAAAGTATCAAGTATGAAGGATCTAAGATAGTGGATATTAATCTAGGAATGGAGAAAGAAACTAGGATAGTCTACTGTGGTGATGATTGGAATCTTGTATTGAAGGCAACAACTTTAAATATATTCTTGGAGTACAAGGATGTATTTGCATGGATATATAAGCATTTGAAAGTAATTCCACCTAAGTTATGTTTCCATAATATTACACTAATGCCTAGTGACCAACATGTGAGAAGGAGACCATATAGAATGAATCCAAATTATGTGGCATTGATGAATGCGAAAATAGAAAAGATGTTGGAAGCGGGAATTATATTCAGGGTGATGAATAGTGAATGGGTTTCACCTATAGTAATCATCTTGAAGAAAGAAGTTGATAATATAAGAATATGTGTAGACTTCAGGAGTCTAAACGCAGTGACCATTAAGGATCCATTTCCTATTCCAGTCATGGATTCTATCTTGGAATAAGTTGTAGGACATGAGATCTGTTCATTTTTGGATGGATTCTCAGGATATAATCATATCAGCATCGTCGAGGAGGATAAGCTGAAGACCACATTCATTGTGGATAATGGCATCTATGTGTACAATAGAATTCCATTTGGACTCTGTAATGCCCCAGCTACATTCTAGTGCATCATACTGTATATATTCGACCAATTGGTGACAGGGAATTTCAAAGCATTTTTGGATGATTGGTCCATTTATGGGAAGATCAATGAGCATCTTCCAGCTCTTAGTGAATACATGAGCAAGTGCAAAAATGCACATATATCATTAAACCTAGCAAAGTGTTTTCTGATGGTACCATATGGAAAATTGTTAGGACACATTGTGTGCAGTGAAGGATTGAAGACGAATCTGGATAAAATTCAAGTAATATTACACATGGAAGAACCTTTTGATGTGAGTTCACTCAAAACCTTCCTTGGGTCAACAGGATATTACCGAAGGTTTATCCGAAATTATGCACATGTAGCCTACCCATTAGATTATTTGACAAAAAATAATATCCCTTTCAGATGGACAAAGGAGCACCAGGGAGCCTTTGAGGAGTTAAAGGCTAAGTTGATAAGTAGCCTGATTTTTGTGTTTCCTAGTTGGTATAAGGAATTCCACGTCCATGTTGATGCCTCGAACTTTGCAATTGGATGTGCGTTGGCACAGGAAGGATAGTTTAAACTGGATCATCCAATTTTCTTTGCTAGTCACCTTTTGTCAAGACCAAAAAGAAATTATAGTATAATAGAAAAGGAAGCCTTGGGATGGTATATGCAGTTCAAAATTTTAGGCATTACCTATTGGCAAACCCCTTTGCATTTTATGCTGATCATCAAGCATTGTTGTACTTAATAAACAAACCAGTAATTCAAAGATGAGTTAGTAGGTGGCTCATGATGCTCCAAGAGTTCGTATTTCGAGTTGTGGTAAGACTTGGCAAGAAGCATGTGATTGCAGACCAGTTGTCTCAAATATGATCAGGGGAGCCAGCAGGAACAGGGGTTCCTGATGAATTTCTAAATGCACAATTATTTGCCATCAATGTTGTGCCATAATGGTACAAGTTGGTTGGCAAGTATCTATCCACAGGGGAGTTGACACAGGAGATGATGACAACTAAGAGGAAGAAAATAATCATGAAGTCAGAACCTTTCCAAATAATAGTAGGAATGCTATAGAAGTAGGAAGTGATGGTATCTTGAGGAGATGTGTAATGGAGGAAGAAGTTAAGACGACATTAAAAGAAGCCCACACAGGCTTAGCAGGGGAAAATATGGGACCAGATGCGACTGCAAGAAAAATATTGTTAGCAGGTCTATGGTGGCCCACATTATACAATGATGCAAAAGAACACGTGAAAGCTTGCAATACTTGCCAAAGAGCAGGAAAACCAGTTAGGAGAGATTTTATGCCCTTACACCCATTGCAGCCACAAGAGTTGTTCGAACGTTGGGGATTAGACTTCGTAGGACCATTTAAGACATCTCAAATATGGAAATGTAGATATATCATAGTGGCAATGGAATACCTCACAAAATGGGTAGAAGCAAGAGCATTACCTAATAATTTTGCTAAAAGTAAAACATGATTTTTGTACGAGTAGGTAATCACAAGATTTGATATTTCACTACAAATAACGAGTGATCGATAAGGACACTTTGTTAATGATATTATCAAGATGCTAACAATAGAGTTTAGGATTTTACATTCATTATCTAGTACATACTACCCGAGAGCGAACGGGCAGGCAGAAGCGACTAATAAAGTCTTAGTATCAACTCTGTATAAAACCTATGGGATAGAAGGAGCAGACTGGGAGGAAAGGTTACCGTTCATTTTGTGGGTATAGAGAAAAACTTTTAAACCAACAACAGAACATAAACCTTTCCAATTGATGTATGGTCAAGAAGCGGTGGTGTCAGTCGAGTTCTTGATACCAAGCTTGAGAGTTGCGGTAGAGCGTCACTTGGGAGATCAAGAAAGTTTGGAGGAATGACTGATGACGCTGATCAAACTAGATGAAAGAAGATTCATGGCACAGTGGGCAATTGAGGTAGTCGAGAAGAGATGAAAGGTGTGGTATGACAAGCATTTGAGGAAGTTGGAACTTATTCAAGGGGACTTGGTTCTCAAGTTTAACGGGAAGAGGGAGATCAAGCCAGGTAAACTGAAGACATTATGGTTTGGCCCTTATAAATTAATTGAAGTATTGGATAATGGAGTGGTCAGGTTGCAGAACCTGAATGGGACAGAATTACTTAACACTGTAAATGGCTCAAAGTTGAATCCTTATAAAGTATAATGTTTATTCATTGCTTCAAAAGAGATCGAATGAAGAAGATGAGCAGATGCTCAAAATGAGGCTCATCGTGAGCCAGGTCTACTGCAAGAAGAGCCATATTTTGGACTTGCATGACTTTTCACTGAAATGGAGGAGAGGCTTCCAATAATTGAACAACAAGATTTGGCACCTAGACTGGTGAAAGAAGAGTGCGAGTATATATTAGACAGACTAACGGGACCATAAGAGAGGGAGAAGAGTGGATCCCTCCAGCAATAGAAGGCTATCAAGAGAGAGCACTATTACCAAGATCTTCGAATAGGAGGTACCCACAGATAGAACATAGGGAACTACCTAGACAACTGGAAGGACAAATAAGGGTAAGGCTGATAGTGTGCAATGAAGATAGAGTGCACACATTTGAGATGGAAATGCCAGAGGATGCTAGGGAGGATAGGCTAGAAGAAGAGCTAGCAGAACTTTCCCCATTGGCTCAGATAGGGCTATTATAATAGAGAATGAGAATGCAAACTCAACAATTGTAGGAACAGTATCAAACACTACAGGGTCACAATGTGAGACTAAGAGCGCAAGTAATCCAAGAATTATACGATACCATACAAATATTGGATGAACAGAGGGTAGTTATATTGCAAGAGATTGTAAGTGAACCTGAGGAGGTTGAAGATTTAAATCCAAAAAATGGTGGAGGAAATGAAGTCACAAGTACAAGTTTGCCACCTCCACTAAGCAGGTAACCTACGATAAATGAGGATATAAGAGTACTTTGATGAGATATAGAGGATACCACCACATCACCGTAATTGCATCAAAATGTAGTAGGTATGGAAAATTCTACTGATGATGGAATGTCATGGTTGGTAAGAGAGCCTAGTACATATGAGGATGAACCGGATAATCCTCATAATCCTCAGAGGGATCAAAGTATTCCAATTAGCACATTGAGACCGAGACAAGTTGAGGAATGAAAGGAAAATATACAAGACCCGAGTCAAGGACTTGGAGGCTGAGGTAGCTCTATTAGAAGCACTTCAAACAAAATAGAATGAGTTGTCAAGGACACCAAATAAAGTAAAGTGAAGGGCAGATGTAGGCAACAAATCCACCTCCTAGAAGAAGAAGTGATTTGCTAAGTTTTGGACAATTTTGGGGATGATTTGCTCTAGTTTTGTGAAACTGTATAGTGGGAGCAAATCATACAGGATACCATACAACTGAAGTGTCAAACCGTATAGAGCAGTGGAAAATTGTACAGGGCATACCAAAATTTAATGAGATGCAAAGGAAATGTAATTTTGGAATGAAAGGTCGCATGGATTTGCTAACCTACGGTGTAAACTTAGGAAAATGCCAAAATATTGTATTCAGTTGTAATTGGGCAATTGTAAATAACGTATTGTCTTAGGAACTGCTTTGGAACGACTTGGAAAATGTTATATAAGGCCCTATTTTTGAATTTGTAGGTCTAGCTACTAGCTTACTAGTTCTTAGTTGCTATAGTATAGAGATAGTAATATTTTTGAGGTATTGCTATGATATTGATAGAGTTTCCACATTGTAACTGAGTTGACATCCATTAATGATAATAACAGACATTTTGGATGACAGTGTACAGTCTTGTTGTGTATGGTTGATGCATTGTGGATTATCATTGTGCGAATGAATTTCCTTTCTTACTATTATATGTTAGTTCTAGGCTTTGTTGTAGCTTTGTGAGAAGATTATTACTGGTGGAATCATGGGGAATGATTTAAAAGCATGAGAATGTAGACAAGGGTGTACTGAGACCGACTGTATGATTTTTGAACGTAATTGCTTGAATGGAATCTTTCACTAACCCAGATTGGGATTTTTATCTGTGAATGGAACCATCTTGTTAGGCTATTAAAATCCCAGAGAGAGATTGGAGCAGAAGTGCATTTCAATTACTACCTTGTTGTACTTTTGTATCATACAGATAGTACATCATACATCGTATAAATCGTACACAGAGTTATTACCCAATTTGGTAAAAATGGTAATCGATAAAAACTTACCCGATTTGGTAGTTTTGGTAATCGGCTTGAGCTATTACAAAACTATGTATGGAAGCCTCCAAATCAACATCTATAAGTTTTTCTGAGTGCAAGATCATACCATATTGGTCACTGTATGATCTGAGATCGTACAGTGTATGTGTTAAATACTGTACAAGAGATCGACAATTCATACAAGGATAGTTCAAGTAACTAGAAGATTGTTCAATTTGGTAGTTGGAACAAAGCTTTGTCTAGGGATCATTCTAACCTTTGGAAAACACCTCCCCATTGGGAATACTCCACCACTCTGTTACACTATCATCAATGATATTGAGGAAAAAGGACTCTCAGTATCAATATTCCATGGCAAAAGAGGTCGAGAAAGAATAAAAACGAAATGTAACCAAAATATCAGATTGGTGGAGAATGAGAATTGAAATTGGAAAACCAAAATCCAGGTTTGGAATGAAGATTGATAATGCATTTTCTAATAAATATGATGAGAATATCAAAACCTGGAAGCCTAAGGACATAAGAAACATAGTGCTAACTATGATGAAGTCATAGGTTGGGTCTGATTCTCTCTCTCCACCTACAGACCAAGAGGTTCTATAAGAAGAGCCTGAAACTCCTTTGACAGCTGTTGAAGTCTTCAAGATATTTTAGCCGACCACTGAAAAAGTAGAGAAGTTTCCTAAGGGAGCATAACTTTTGAGAAAAATGCAATACTCAGATGAAAGAGTTGTCAGTACTCCAATCATAGAAATAGTAATTAGACCTAAATGCTTAGCCCTGGGGGGACAACCTCTAGATACATGCATATACTAGACAAAGAAGGATGAAAGCTTAAAATTCACACCTCTCACTTTCACCACTACAGTGATAGTGGATTTGAATCCCATTTTTGAACAATTTTTGTTAGAAGAAACAACACAACAAGAGGTATCTGAGGAAGACATAGAGAGGGAGAAGGTTATTTTTCAATTGTTTCAAAGAAAGGCAAAAAGGGCCCTAGAAAGAGAAGAGAGAGAGGTCTCGAAGAAATAGAGGTTGGACAAGGAAGATATTGCTAAAGAGGCAAGTGTTTCAATTGTAGATAAATTGACACAACAAGAGAAATAGCATATAGAGATAGAACATGAACACCCTATATCTATAGGTAAAGGTATGGTCTCTAATCCCTCTTCTCTTCTTCCAAACTAGAATCCCCAAGGAAGTCTCCTTCCCTTTTTGATCAAGAAGTTGTGACAAAGGTACCTTTCGCATCTCATAGTCCACCACATGTTTCATCGCTCACAACTGAGACACAAACCAACCCATCTCCCCTAAATTTACCCCAAATTCCATTTTCATCATCTAATATCCCCACTTTATCATCTCCCATTATTTCATCCTCACCATTGCAATCTCCACCCCATCCAAGGAGCAAATTGTTCCAAGCACCCCCACTCATCCAATTGTTAGTATCCCTTCAATCTCTATGAGTCTACTAGTAGAAACAATAGCAATGGTTATAGAGTCTACTATGGTCATATAAATTGTTGTAACTACTTCCACACAACCACTGTCAATAGTTGATTTTGCCCTTGCATTCCTAGTGTCCTCATCTCCCTTGACTTCCAGTTATACAAGTCATGTAACTTTGCAAAAGGAGCGGGTAGCCACATGGAAAATTAATGATTTCTGCGTAGAAAATCTATCTAAGCCTTCTAGTAGGATGGATGTAAGAAGAAAAAGCATGTTTGTCGATCCGATTTCAAGACAAAGGCTATCTAGATCCATGGTTCCCCTTGTAAGAAATCTTGAAACTGATATGATCGCTCAATATTATCGAGTTGAAGAATTCACAAAAGATATTGAGAATTTGCCTGAAGAAGATGAATTGATAATGGCCAGAGCCCATTTGGAGACTTTCTATGTGAAGAATGATATATTAGAGGAGAAGATGGGCAAGCTGAAAAAACAAATTGAAAAGCTTCAAAATACTATGAATAATCAGAAATAAGTGGAAAAGGCTTTGAAAAATGAGGCTAAGAGCTAGCAGGAAAAGTTTTAAGAAGCCAATAAGCTCAAGGAGAAACTAGGAGAACATAAGAAGCTAAATTAAGGACAAGCCAAAGAAATATAGAGTTTGAAACAACAGCTTTAGATTGAGAAAGCTAAATCTTATGGCTTTTCTAAAGTTGGATTAAAGAAGGTTAGAAAATAATTTCTCTTCGAAGTCAAAGGGAAATGTTCAGAGCTTCAACTTATTATTGACTACCTAGATTATGTCAGCCACTTGCTCTAGAAAATTCAAAAGGATTTAGATCAAATCACTAGAGAACTACAAACCATGATAATTCTAGCAGAACATATTTACAAGCTGGTTGCTAAGCCAATTCCCAATAAGGAATGGAATCTAGCTAGAGTTGATGCCATAGTTGTGGTTAAGAAGCATAGAGAACTCTAGAAGGCCTAGCTATTATTTGATAAAATTGAAGGGGTGATAAAGGACATTGTATATGTCAATAAGGAAATGATTCAATTGGGTTTTAGAGGTTTGTGTATGGAGGATCATAGCTTGCTATCATTTGAAGAGATTCAGAAGATCACTAATGAAAATCTATAGGATAAATCTGAGATTTATTATCTGGGATAGCCACTAGATCAAGAGCAAGCTACACAAATGATAATTGATTTCACTAGGCTGAGAGATCTCATGGAAGATCTGGTAAATAGAGAGAATGCTGCCAATTATGAATATATTAGAGAATTATAGTATATTTTTAAGCAGCTAAAATAAAAAACAAATCCCTTTGAATCAGCATGGAGTCAAACATTGCAAACATTGAAATTAATGGTACAATTGTTTGGTGATGATGCTAGAGGAAGAAATAAAAAACAATCTCCTTCAAAGGATGAGGCTGAGGAAGAAGTTGAGGAAGAGACCGAATAAGAGGTCCAATAAGAAGAAGAATAGGACATAACCACCACATGCCTGAAATGGGTACACACTTGAGCCATTTTTTGTTTTGTACATAGTTCACAAGTTTTGTATTTTGTTTTTTGCTTTGACATTGTCAGAAATAAACAATAAAGGCATGAACCCGGAGAGGCACAGAAAGCATCAAATTTTTTGTTAAGGTATTTTTGTAAGAAGGCCTTATAAGAAGATTAGAACAATGTTTTGCAAGAACAATGAAGTAATTTTGTTGTAAGAGCATAGATATTGATGTTTTCGGCATAGTCTCAATATGAATGTTTATCCTTGGAAAATATTCATAAATTATTCTGAAGGCAATGTTCTTATTGAAATTATTCTTAGAGAGATTTTGGAAATAGTCGCAGAGAAACCTATGTTTATTACATAGTCTCCATATGAGTAGTTATCCTCTATGTTGTTTGAAGCATGGTCTCGATGTGAACTTCTACTCTCTAATAGGACCATTAAATTTTTATAGGGTAGTGTTCATATGGAAATTATTCTTTAAAATATTATTTTTGAAGATGAACACTTTTGAATCTGATGCCCAGTGGATAAGACTCTGAGTTCTATGGCTTTGCAAGCAAATCCACCTAGGAGGCACCATAATGTAGGCCCAAAATGGCCACATCCTTAGAAAATTTTAAAAATTTTATATAAGGTATGAAGTTTCCATTCTGCACATATTTTAGTGTATTTTGGAGTGGATTCACGACAAAGGTTTATAATCTTCCCAACACTTAGTGCAATTTTCCATTGAGAGTGATTTCGCATCATTTACAATGCATTTTGTAATGGACTGGTGATGTGTCGTGAATCCACAAAAGTCTTTTGAAAAAGATAATTTCAGCACAAAAGAAGTGCGGATTGGTGACTTCTTGTATTTTTCAACGTGCTTTGAGCACCTAAGTGTTGGCAAGAGCGAGTCCAACAATTTTATTGAGTATTTTTCTCCGAAATGGTGACAAGAGGTGGAAAATAATGCAAAAGGGTGCAGATTCGCATCAAAGAGTATTTTTGAACTAACTTTCTTTCGGATTTGCAACAATGTGCATTTTACACTATCTCCGATGCGGAATGAAGTGTTATTTTACACTATGGTAGGTTCGGATTGGTGACAAAGAAGTTTTACACTTGCTTGAGTATGGATTGGCATTCTGCAAGTGTTTTAAATGAAGTATGATGTTAGCAACTTTCTAGTGCAAATTTTTGACTACTCTATCGCCAATGAAGAAAAATAAGGATAATGAGCGAATTCCACCCCGTTCAACTCTCAGTGTATTTTATGTCGGATTGGCATTCCATAGATTCAAATATATAGAAGGTAACGTCATCAACTTAAATAAGTGGAATGGTGCTTTGGTATTTCCCCACCATTGTATAGAATATGTTCCAGATAAAATTGTAGTTGTGCGATGGGGAAGATCAACGATCAAGATTTTTCTAATGACTTCAAAGTATTTAAAGGCATTTTCTCACCAGATTCAAACATAATCAATTGGTATATTGGAATTTGAAGCGTCGAAGGGCTTCAAGAAAAAATAACCAGAGGCATTTGTAGATCGACAACGATGTGAGCTTCCAAGAAAATTTCACAGAGTAGATGCAGTCTCTAATGACCTGAACTCCAATTGGTGTCAACCAATCAATGAGTTGTAGAAGCTTTGAGCTTCCATGGTGATCTACTTGTAGCGAATTTTCCAGAGGTCAAACCAGTAAGAAAATATAGTAAGAACTCTCTATTGAGCTGTTAAAAAATAATTCCTTGTAATATTCCTTATTATTCTTTAATTTTCAAACTACAAATAGAGGTCGAACCCTCATTTTTTGAGGTTAGATCTAGTGTGTTTTCCTGCACTATTGTAAATATTCCTGTGAGGTAATGAAAGGAGCATTACATTAATATTTTCCTCAAATTTGTATCTCATTATCTCGTATTAGAAGTTCAAAATTTGGAGTTGCATTTCTATCAATATTCGAATGGTTAGTTTTTGCTAGTTTATTGGATTACTAACTGCTAGGGTAATTGAAATCTGCTTTTGATTATATCGATATTGGTAGGGAGTGCATTTCTATAAAATTTAAGTGTTTATTAATTTTTTTATTTGGATTATCAGTGTTTAGATATTGAAATTGTTGTCTTCAATATTTATCTACTATGCTTTAATGTATGAAGGTTCATTTTATTTGAAATAATGTTGATCTGAAGTAATGGGTACCTTGAGATATTTTATGGAAGCTTTTTGTTGTAATGACATTGTTGTTAGCCCATCCATCCACTATTGTTTACATTTTCTAACCCTAAGTGAGCATAATTGTGTCAACACCCTATTTAAGTTGAAAAGGAACCAACCTACTCTAGAGGTTGGATTCGAAACTCTGTTTTGGTCCATCCAATGTTGAGTACTAATTTGTAGCTATCAAGTGCATGCCTCGACAGAAAGTAGGAAGATAGACATCCGCAGTATTGAGTAAAACTTGATGCAATTTAGTACCCAATATTTCCACTTAGACTTTGACAAAATTAATCATAAGTCACTTGTAAAAAAATATAGTTTAGTGTTAATACTACTTGCCTATGATCCAAAATACACATAGATGCTAAGAACAAAGTATAAAAAGTCCATATAGAGATTTATGCAATGTTAAAGAATCTTGAAATATACTATAAATACAACTATTTATTATTGTTATCATATGATGCTTAATTCTAGCTCAAACTTGTTAGTCTTTAAGCATAAAAATTACATGAAAAAATGTAAATCCCATAATTAAATGCAAATAAAATCATGGACTAATACGAAATACATTTAGAATATAATGACACAGAATTATAGCACAAAAACTCTTATAGAGGAAGAAAACCCATAGTTCAGTCACTTAAACTTCGTATTTATTACAAATATGGAGAATATTATTGGAAGTAGTAATCAAAATTACTAGCCAAGATCGACATTAAATGATGCATTATTGTATAATCCTAAGGTAATTATTTATGCAATGTAAATATTTATTATTTATGTATGGTCTATAGGCCCATAATTAACCTTGTCATGGTTAAATCTTTAACTTGTACTTAATCTATAGCCTATTTTTTATGTTAGCTTAGGTTAATATGATTATGTAATTGGGGTTTAGGCATTGGTATAAATACCCCTCATCCACTATATCCATTATATTAGAGTGTCATGATTCCAATCTATGAATAATATAATGATTATGTTACAACACCAATATAGGCAATTCGACTATATTTCCAATTGTCATTGATTTATTGATTTATTATTATTAGTTGTAGGTTGATTTACAATTAATCATTTATCATATTGAATTTGATTTGCATATTCACAAGGACTTAGCCCTCCTTAGTGGCAAAGGACTTAGCCCTCCTAAAGTGGTAATTAATAATTGTTTTTTCATTTGTATCTTCATTTGCATCATATATAACATTTCTGCTTCAAGTGGTATCAAAGCTGACGATCTTGTGTGCAAAATTTGATTCAAAAATGCCACATGCATCAAGGACTTCCACTAATTTTTCTAGTTGCATTACTGTTCTAGTCGCTTCGTAGGTATTTACTACATACAATAATTTTGCACCAACTTCCATTCCTCCATTACGATAAAAATTGCATCATTCATTCTGTTTCAATGAACGTCAATAAAGTTTTTGTTGAGCATACTGAAAAAAAAAATTACAAAGGCCATAGAAAAAATATACAAGGTTGATTGATGAAATATTTTAGAAAATTTAGGGAGGTTTAATTCCCCATTTTTTGCAACCCTAATTTCCTCCAAATAAAATTTACCATGTGGTAATTATCGAGCATCATTTATATTATAATCCATTCTTATCGCTTCATTATCTTCGATTAGAAAATTGGATTACACCCTAATTCAAGAAACAGTATATAGTTCCACAGGCAATCAATCACTCGATGAATTGTTGTCGCAAGAACAACATCCAGCGTTTGGTGACTCTTCGTATAACAATTCCATAAAATATATTACACATACAAGAAGGTTTTTTATTTTATTAGTGCATACAAATGTGTGGTCATCATCATTACCATAAAACTGTGTGGTCATTGTCATCATTAGCAGAGTTTATCACGTTTCAGGGTAACATTGAGAATGAGCCAAAGGAAGTACTAAATACTACCTCATTAAAGTTATTACAACATCAAATTGCAAAGGAAGAAATAATATTGAATCCCACTCAAATCACATCCCACACATTCTAAAGAAATAGTACATGTATTCTTACACATTCGAGATTGTGGATATTACGTTCATAACAAGGAAACTTCAAACAAATCAACATCTACATCATCAGTTTTTTCACATCTAAAAGTACAAGACTTTTATCCCACATCGAGCAAGTGGGTGAACATCTATCATTTATAATAAATTTCACATGTATAGTTTATCGACCACCTATGGTTTTCAGCACATTTCTTCCCTTACGCATGAATCATGTCCTTTGCATCGATAAATTATTGTTTCCTTCATATCGATAACTACATCTTTCATCTGAAATCCGTAATTTCTATCCTCATTGTCAATGGTTCCCATACACTTCTCCCTCAATTCCTATCCTTATTGTCAGTGTTACCCACCATACGATGACTCTGCTAAACCTCCTTCTCCTAGTACATATGTCAAGTCTACTAAACCTCCTTCGCTTGGTCCCCGTGTCAGGTTCCAGTCTGTGTGCACATGTCTATATTATCAAAGTTAGTATTTACGTATTTATGTCATGTCAAATGACTGCATGTCAAGTTCGTTCTCTCACTGTAGTGTCCATCGGTCAGTGTCAAATTCCATTATGCATGGTGTGTCATGTCTAGCCATATCAAACACCCATGTTTGCTAACTAAATTAGCAACCATTCAAGGATAAACAAGGTGACTATTGGTATTATTACCAAGACCTCTTGAAAATATAGTCATTGAACCCTTATATAGTTGTTGGAATTTCAAAAACAAAAACTATCCATTTGAGTAGAAGAGCCAAACTCTATCTATTTCGTAGTTGGAGCAAAATTGAACGAAAAATAACAATTTTTTTCATAACCAAATATTGTTGCAGACATAAACAAAATTATTCAGATATTTTCCTAGTACACATTTTTTGGCAATCAACAAGTGCATGAGTGGTAGGTGGAATAAAGGGCCAAATGGAAGATTATATAGCACAAACAATCCAAATGAAGGACCTTCAAATTCACCAAGAAGACCTCCACAAAATAAAGGTACGCAACATAATTCTCCTTTATGCATTAACAGTTTTGACCCCAACCACCCTGCTATTAACCCCATGGCTCCTTCCAACTCATCCAACTCATCCCAAGAAAATCTCACCCATGAGGAAATAGTAATCCCCACTACATGCAACCAATAATTACAAGTGTGTTTGTCTAAAATAACTACTAATATGAACAATATGTCAATAATTCTCGGATGACTAGTAGATAAACAAAACCAAGAAGCTCCTCCCTCCCCAAATAATTACCATAGAAAAAATGATAATGCAAATCAAGATACAGGTGTTGATGTTCCATGTACTGATATGCCCATCTTTGAGGGTGGGGATCCACATGGTTGGTTAGCTAAAATGGAGGTCATCCTACACTTATATCATATTATTGAAGCCAAAAATGTTTCTTACGCCTCTTCCAAATTGGGTACAGAATCTTACCAATGGTTCTATTGGTAGCAACGTCAACATAATTATCCCATATTATGGCCTAAATTTAGAGATATTTTCCTCAAGATATTTTATGAAGGTAGTTCTTCCTACATTGTCTACCTATTGGGTCTCAAATAAACTAGTTCTATCCAAGATTATGTTTAAGAGTTCACAAGTCTTCTCACTTACACAGAATAAGTAGATGCTTATGTGGTGGTTTATGCCTTTTGACATGGTCTAAAAGAAAATATTCAACTCGAAGTGGACTTACATGATCCATACACTTTGGATGAAACTATAATAATTGCTAAGCTTGCTGAAAAGAATTTTTAAAATTTGGCATCTTCTAGATGAGACTATAATACACATCCTCAATATCACAACAATTCATTCCATAAAAATGAACAACCATCAAGATATTTTTGCTATAAATGTCACAGTCACCATCTAAGAGATCAAGCATGTGTACCAATACAAACCTTTCAAATAGAATACAATAATAAGGATGAAGAAGAGGAAGCAAAGGATTTCAATCAGCTAGAGTCACCCATGTATGCAGAACAAATAGATAATAATGAAACAATACCAGAAGAGGATACTATGGCTATTTTAGTGCATGATCTTATGGGATTAACAAATCACCATACAATTAAGGTACCAGGATTTATTAGGCATAAAAAAATAAATGTGTTGATTGATTCAGGTAGTACTCATAACTTTATTTATATCAAGATTGCTAAAGCATTGAACTTGCACATTAATTCTTCCAATAAAGATAAGTTTCAAGTTTTAGTTGCAAATGGAGAAAATACTCAATATATTGGTAGAACATCTTTAGTTTCAATACAAATGGAAAGTTACACATGGCAAGGAACTCTCTTTGTTATGAGTTTTGGAAGTTCAGATATTATTTTAGATGTTGAATGGCTAGAACAACTTGAAATTGTTAGTTTCAACTTTTGAAAACTATTTGAGGAATGAAAATAAAATGGGAATATTGTTCGATTCCAAGCAATTCAAACTCCACCATCATAGGTAGTGAGTTCTCACAGCATGGAAAAAATATTAAGAAAAGGAGGTTATGGATTCATAGCTCAAATCAATTACATGGAAGTGTAAGCACAAGATACGATGGTAATTCCCTCAAAATATCTTCAATATATTGTGGCTAACTATGATGAAGTTTTCCATGAACAAAAAGGGCTCCCTCCCAAGCGATATCATGACCATGCCATATATCTTGTCCCTGTAAGTATTCCTCCTAATGTACATCCTTATCGATACCCTCAACCTCAAAAAATAGAAATTGAAAAATTTTCCAAGAACTATTGTAACATGGAGTCATTCATCATAGCACTAGTCCTTATTCATCACCAGTGGTTTTGGCCCATCATAAAGATAATTTTTTGTGTATGTGTCCTAAATTTTGTCCCCTCAATAAAATCACAATCAAGAACAAGTTCCCTATCCCTATCATAGATGATTTATTATATGAATTACATGGTGCTAAATTCTTCACCAAATTGGATCTACATTCAGGTTTTCATCAAATCAGAGTAAGATATGAGGACATTTCCAAAACTACCTTTCGTACTCATAAAGGTCATTATGAGTTCTTAGTCATGCCTTTTGGTCTTACCAATGCCCCCTCCACCTTACAAAGTCTCATGAATCATGTCTTTCATCCATTTCTTCACAAATTTATCTTAGTCTTCTTTGATGATATTTTAATATATAGTAAATCATAGAAGGATCATTCGATGCATGTGGGAAAAGTTATTCATATTTTACATAAGGAGAAACTTTTTTTCAAATGCTCCAAGTTTTCTTTTGGTGTTCAAGAAGTTGAATATTTGGGTCATATCATTTCTCATGAAGGTGTTAAAGTGGATCCTAATAAAATTAAAGCCATTTAGGATTGGCCTTTACCCAAAACAATTACGAAACTTCATGGGTTTTTGGGCCTTACGGGTTACTATTGCAAGTTTGTTCACACTTATAATAAAATTTCAGCTCCTCTCACTGCTCTCATAAAAAAGAATGCTTTTCATTGGTTAGATGTGGCCACTCAAGCATTTATTGCACTCAAGGAAACTATGTGCACTACTCCAGTTTTGACAAATCCAAATTTTCACAAACCATTTGTTATCGAATGTGATGCTTCGGGAATAGGTATTGGGGAAGTTTTAATGCAAGAGGGGCATCCCTTGGCATTTGAAAGTAAAATAATTTTAGGTAAAAATTTGGGAAGGTCCACATATGAGAAAGAGATTTTGGCTATTCTACATGCAGCTAAGAAATGGAGACACTACTTAATCAGTAGTCGTTTCATCATAAAAATAGATCATAGTAGTCTCAAGCACTTTCTAGAATAGAACTTTTCTTATCCAGATCAAAACAAGTGGTTGAAAAAATTATTGGGATATGATTTTGTTATTGAGTATAAGAAGGGTAATATGGTAGTAGATGCATTATCTCATAAATATGAATATGAAGTTTCCATCAATGCCATTTCGGGTCCTTGTTCTCAATGGGTTTCTCAGCTCCAAGAAGAATGGTTGGTAAACACTGAAACTGCTCAAATAATTTAGGAATTGATTCTAGGATCATCCAAGCATCCACATTTTTCATATAGTAACAAGGTGTTAAGAAAGAAGGATCACATTTACATTCTGCAAAATTCCATCATTAAATCTAGGATCCTTGAAGAATCACATGCTTCTCTATCAGTAGGACAGTCAATATTTTTGAAGATATATATGAGGGTAAAACAATCCTTTTATTGGAAAGGATTAAAATCTGATGTCAAATAATTTATGGCAGAATGTGAAGTATGCCAGCACAACAAGGGTGAAACTTTCAAATCTCTAGGACTTCTTAAACCATTACCAATTCTGGACCACCAGTGGGAACACATATCAATGGGTTTTATTGAAGTTCTTCCTAAATTAGAAGGTAAAATAATGATTTTTATGGTAGTGGATCATCTCTCCAAGTATGCTTACTTTAATGCTCTACAACACCCATATTTAGCAAGCAAAGTGGCTAAGGTATTTATGGACTCCATTTTCAAGTTACATGGAATACCCAAAAATATTGTAAGTGATCGTGATCCCATATTTTTTGGCAAGAATTATTCCATCTTAGTGGTACCAAATTAAATATATCTTCTGCATACCATCCTAAAATTGATGGTCAAACTAAAATTGTTAACAAATATTTGGGTACCTATCTACGATGATTTATTCAAGATAAGCAGTATCAATGGAGTCATTGACTTTCATTAGCAGGATGGTGGTACAATACTTCATACCATTTCTCCATCAAGATGTTCCCATTTGAAGCATTGTATGAAATAAAACCACCAGCAATAGCATATTATGTTTCAGTATATTTCAAAGTAGCTCAATTAGATGATTAGTTCTAGCATCGACAAACAATGCGTAACATTCTCAAAGATAATTTGATCTAAGCACAAAATCATATGAAGTAGCAATAAGACTCACACCGTTTAGATTGACAATTCAATATAGACGATATGGTTTTCTTACATCTACAACCTTACAAACATCTATCATTGAAGATCAGGACTAATTAGAAATAGAATCCATGATTTTATGGTCCTTACAAGATAGTTTATCGCATAGTTGAAGTGGCATATCAGCTAGAGCTTCCTTTCTCATCCCGTATACATCTAGTCTTTCATATCTCATGTCTCAAAAAGGTGATTGGACAAAGAGTACACTCTCAGTAAAATATTCTAGTACTTGATGAATAAGGACGCATCTATATTCAACCAGAAGTAATATTGTAGAGCAAATCATGACATCTTTGATCCCACCACATCAAAGAATTTATAATCAAATGGTAGGACCTACCAATATAATATGCTACATAGGAAACATAGAGTATTTTTGAGTCATTTCCATCTTTAAGGAAAAATATTTTTGAGGAGGGGAGCCATGTTACAACACCAATATAGCCAAGTTGGCTATATTTCCAATTGTCATTGATTTATTGATTTATTATTATTAATAGTTGTAGGTTGATTTAAAATTAATCATCTTGAATATTGAATCTTATTTGCATATTCACAAGGACTTAGCTCTCCTTAGTGGTTAAGCACTTAGCCCTCCTAAAGTGGTAATTAATAATTTTTTCCTTTATTCGTATCTTTGTTCGCATAATATATAACATTTCTGCTTCAGATTATTGTTGCTCAAGGACACCCATCATTTGTGTATACAATTTTTTTTGTTTTCATCATTTTTTCCTTTATATATAAGATTTGAGTAATTGAATTGTTTTTATTTATTACTAGAGAGTGGTGTGAGATCCACTATGGTATAAATATGGATATGAAGCATTGTTGTTTGGTCATGTATAAGGTTTTTTTAGAGCCTTTTATCTTTCTTTTGACATCTAGGGTGAATTATTTCTCAAAGTTTCATAAGAATTTTTAGCATAAGAGGTAAAGAGAAGATTTTATTCCATGCTTAACCATCATTTTTCTAAAGATCTTGGATAACTTGTGCCTACTCCAAATTCTACTTCATTATCATCACGTTACAATGGATGCACTTTACATAAATTCAAATCATGTGCAACAATGGAACACTTATTGCATTTCAAAATAGAAACCATTGGAGAACCATGTAATTTACCTCCATAAAGGAGTTGTGGCATTTTAGCAAGGAAAAAATGAGGTTTATGTTGTGTATTTCCACTTAGGATTTGTGGTACCTTGGCTAGAAGTGTTGGAATTCACAATGAATTCTATAAATAGTTTGAAAAATACATTCATCATAATTATATGTATAAAAGGAAGAAGCATGAAATTAAAGAGCATATAAATGAAATATGTGTGTGTGTTTGAGAGAGAGAGAGAATTGAATAAAATGAATAATAATTATGTGTCTGTAAGTACCCCTATGATCTCACATCGTAAAGTCATTGGGGATTATTTATAGTGACACCCAATTCCTAAATTAAATACTAATCTCAAACCAATATAACTTTAAGGTTAACCTAAATTATATTAAACTTAATAACCCTTTAATCAAGTTTAACCATAGATGTGGTTTAACCAATATCACTAGGGATGAATACATCAAAATTATATATAGGATTACTTAAAGTTGCTCCCAGGATTACACATAATAATACCCATAGGATTACTTAAAAAAATGGCTTTAGAATTATTATGTAGCACTTGCCCATAGGATACACCAAGAGTGCTCAAAGGCACTTCATCATTGTCATCCTTGAAGAATAGATTTGCTAGATGTGAGATATTGCCAACCACCATGCCAATGGACCTATTGGATGTAATGTTACACCAGAGTAAAGAGAATAATTCTAGCTAAGTATATTTTACATAAAACATCCCTCAAAACTATAATAATTTCTAGAATCGATATCACCAGTTTAAAGAGCTCAAAAAAATGTAATCTAAAAGAAATGGTACAAAGACACTTTTGTGTGTAAAAATTATAGCCTAGAGGAATTTTGGGCATATTAGTACTAAAACATAGTCCAATAGACTATCACTTTTTATATCTAGATGTGCCACCTACTACGCTAAAATCATCACTAGATGGGCTAATCAATGTCCGACACATGGCATAATTTGATTGGCTAAGTTGTTTTAAATGTAGAGAAAAACTATTATATGGCCATCACCATGATGTCATAAAATATATGATAGGGATGGAGAACATCAAAATCAAACTTTATATCTCTAATAAACAAAGCATTTATTGATCTTTAATTATGCATCTTTATCTCATGGTAGCTATAGAACAACAAACAAAAATAACTTTAACTAGTGGTGTTTGACCTTACCTTATTCTTCATGTGGCATGAGCACACTCACACTTCAAATTCTCTTCATCAAAATAAAAATAGAATACAAATGGGATTTGAACAACATCCCTTATGGAACCATACTACCTTGCACATTGTTATATGACAATAGATGATTAAATAATGATTATTTGTCTTTGATATGTAGACCATAAAAATGTTTACCATTCAATGGAAAATATGACCTTTGTAGACTAAAATCATAAATTCTATATCAATGGTGATACTCCTTGGAATTATTTCATCATTTGTTGTTAGGGATTTGCCCTCAGAATATAATAGAAATAGAGCAACACCTAATGTGAAAGATAGAAGCCCTCATATATGTTGAAAATAAAATATTATCTAGGCTTTGAAATTACAAACATTTGGATGCAGGTCATTTGCTACATAATTGCACTATGCCTCATTCAAAATGGGAAGTTAAATTAGTAATATCTATTCAATTTACCCTTCATGAATTTCCAACACAAAAGGAAATGAATTTTTCTATTACAATTTGGGCACATGACCTCAAGCATCCCACAAAATCACCCTACCACTATGCAAAACATTTTAAATGAACTTCATCCATCCTTGATGCATTAAATTTCCATTTATAGATTTTACACCAAAATAGCATGCCTCCCTATCCTTTCTTGTCACACAATGAATATTCTAAATTTTAAATTTAAATTTTGGAGAAAAGGAGGAAACATTTCAACTAAAAAAATTACGTGTCAAAATGGCAAAACCATGAAATGTATTGAAATATGTCCCCTACCCCACAAATTTTACAAGAAATTGAATAGAACAAATGGTTTGGCAAGATCTACTAAGGTTTGACCTATACAAACCTTTTCTATGATTGACCAAATTTGCTTCATATTTTCTCTGATAACATGTTAAAACTCATAATGCTTTCCATAAACATTTTGAAACATACATTCACCATAATTATATATAGGATATGAAGAAGAAATAAATAAAAGAGCATATAGGAAAATTCATAGTGAAAATAAAATAAGAGTAAAATGAGGTGGGTGTATATAAGTATCCCATGACCTTACATCACAAACTAATACGATAGACCGACCATTGGGGGTTATTTATAGTGATACCTAATCCCTAATTAAGTGCTAACCTCAAGTCAACATGACTTTATTTAAAGTTTATAAAATGGCATTATCTCAACTTGTTACATTTCTCAACTTTCAATGAGGAGACCCATGTTCAATTCCTACCAAGATATAAATGCATAATCACCAAATTATTGTAACACCACTTTGTGATTATGAGGTAGTATGTGTGGGGCCCATTTCAATCCCATTTAACCAATTAAGAAAACTTGACTTGAGAGTTTGATTATAGCACATTAAGTGTATTGAACCCTTTAATCAAGGTTAACCATAGAGATGGTTTAATCAATATAATTAAGAGTGAATACATCAAATTTTCTGTAGGCTTATATAAATATTCCCATGGGATTATATAGAAGAATACCCATAGACTTACAGAAAATGATACCCATAGATTTACATATAGAAAACCCATAGGCTTATATAGAAGATGCTTGTAGGTTTATATAGAACTTTTCTATATGCTACATCAAGATTTCTTGAAGGTATTTCATCATTATCAACCTTGGGCTAATAAGGTCAAATCATAGATATTCCAACAAGAACAAGGAGAGTAAGGTCCTTTTGGTTTACGCTCTTACTAGTTTGAATCTTATGTGCACATTGCTCCATTTTAAATTTTTGATACTCCTTTTTATTGCCATCACGTGTGATACCCTTCTTCAAGGAGAGGGTATGCACTTCCACTCAATCAAATTTAGTGCCAAGATGACAGAAAAATCATTGTTGGATTTCATAATAGTTTCTAAAAACAAATGGAATCCACACATAACATAGTATTTGTGAAGAAAAAATACACATAAAATAAGGCACATAATGTAAGGGGGTGTTTGTAGACACCAAATAAGACCAATAGAGGAAAATAAAATACATTACAATTGGTAATGAAATGTTTGTTATAATAGGATATTTATACCCAAATACAAGTTACCTTTAGGTCAAGGTTAAGTAACCAACCTTTAGGTTTAAAATAATAAAATATTATAAAAATAACTTTTTCAAGGTTTACAAGGGCCTAAAGGGATTATACATACAATACAATGTAAAAGTTGATTGTGATGTTAAGTGAATATTAATCACCAAATATTTAACATCCCTCCTCAAGCTAAATGGGGGATATGGAGAGAGACTCTAATTTGTCATTCCTCCTTAAAGGAAACTCTCCCACACCAAGTAGCTCCTACATGTACACAAAATGATCCTTGGGAATAACCTTGATTAGGATACCTATTACCTACTTTATTAATTGTATGAAAAGAGGATCAATCATCCCATGGGAATAAATCCATCTCACATAATGTATCTAAATCTCAATGTGCTTGGTCTATTGATGAAACACTAGATCGTAAATAATTTGGATAATTCTCTAATTATCGCAACAAGGAGTGACTAGATATGTATGAAGAATTCCCACTTGCTCAAAAATCAAAAGCATCCATTGAAGGTTCTTAGTTCCCTTATTGGTAGCATAATATTTAGCTTCCATAAAAGAATAAAATATAGTAGACAATCATTTGGAGCACCATGAAATAAGGCTAAAACCTAAATATAACACTAAGCCTATGGTGGCAAGTGGCTCATCCAAATCATTATCCCAATAAACATCTACAAATCCTTTTGGAACTAGAGGTGAATCAACTAAATAATGAATACTCATTTGATAAGTACTTTTGATATATCTAAGTATCCTCTTGGTCATGGTATGGTGACTCTCTTTAGGGACCTACATATACCAAGAGCAATAGTTGAAAAAAATGGCTATATTAGGTTGAATTTAAGGTAAAGAAGGCCCTTCATAAGAGATCGATATAAATTAGAATACACTAAAGGATTCATGCAATAATATCAATGCTTTAGTCTTGAAGCAACTAGATTCCAAGTAAATTTACAATCCTCCATCCTAAAGCACTAAAAAATATCCAATGCATATTTAAGCTATGGAATAGTGCTCCCTAAATTTATCTAATCAAACTAAATCTCAAAGAAAAAGTGTATAAGCCCCAAATTTTTCATCTCAAAGGAAACACAATGTCATGTATTCATGTCCTAAATCAAAGTAAGAGAGTTTCCTATATGAGGAGATCATTCACACAAAGAATAATCACCAAGGTCTCCCTATCATGTTGTTTGATGTAAACATCATGTTTCGCCTCACATATCCAAAATCGACAACTAAGAAATATAGAGTGCATCTTCTCATACCAAGCACGGGTATCTTCTTAAGCCCATACAATTTTATACTAAATATTCTAATACATTGGTGGATGGTAGGTCTTATGTTTAAATTTGGTGCCCTACATGGAACAAGCCTTTTACAATGAAATTTTTAGGGGACAAAGGATCATATCACTACATCTATAAGGATATGGCTTAAACTACTCAATAGGTATAATTGTACCTTGGTTAGCACAATGTGCCTTACCTATGAAAGACCTAAGTTTTAGACTCTAGAATTATTTTGGAACATTTAGAATTATAAGGTGGAAGCTTGTAGCATGGTATATTCCACAACACTGTATTATGCTACAAAGGTAAGTTTTTACAATTTATACCCCTAATTGGAAAATCAAATCCAAACTTTTTTTGCTTCGTCGTTTGCTATAAATATTCAATAATGGACACATGATAAAATTTCAATGGTAGTCATCAAAAAATAGTGGGCACTCAATGGAAAATTATAATTGGATAAAAAATTTCTAAGGTTTGAGAGCATGACATTTTTAAGAATTATTAGGGAAAAACTTCTAGAAAGCATATTGTCTACAAAGGAAGTGTTTTGAGATCAATTTTTTGATTTCATCATTTTTTGAGATCTTTGAATTTCTTATATTAGTTTAGGGGCCTATTAAATTTATGGGGGATAAATGTGTGAAATAGATTCTCAATCATATGTTAATCACGTCAATGGATAAAATTATAATATACAATCGACTCAAAATAATAGATTATTGTAAAATAAGAATCTCTGGTGAATCATAAAAGAAGAGAAATCAACCCTTCATGAAGAAACTCACCAACACAAATAGTAATAAGCTCTTGTTTTGTTTTCATATTAATTGAACTAGAATTAATTTTTTACATTAAATATGAAACTGATCCTAACAAGGTATGGAAAGATATTTAGAAACATAAATAAAATAGAAGTTAGTCACTTGGAACTAGATTTTGGTTCTCTTACATGGATGAATTTAATAATGTTTATGGCTAGATATTGTGTTGAGAGTAGATATTTCATCTTATAGAAGCAACAAGAAATATGAAGTAAAATGTATCAAGATTATCCTTTCTAATATCTCTTCTTATATTAAGGTGCTTGAACTAATGGTTCATGTGGTTCCTATGTTCTTGAAAACACCAATAACTCTAATTCTTTTTTATCTTTTCTCACTTCTAATTCACTTTCAAGTGTCTCTAAGTAATTTTGGTACTTATTCCTAGATATAGAAACATGATAAGGAATTCAAATATAAGGTGACAAAGATACAAGGGATCAAGGGCCAAACTAAGTCTTCAAATAAATCAAACACCATTTGTTGATACTATAAAAAGAAAGGACATCCAACCAAGAACTACTTGTTAAGTTATAGAGGATTGAAGTAGAATTTAATAATATGGGTGCTCATATTCTATATGATGAAGGGGATTTATCAATTTTTGAGGTCTATCAAGGAAAATATTTTAAAGGTCATAATTTTTGCATATAGAGGTATTTTGAGTGTCTTTTTCCAAATCAAATATTTTGAGCTTTTCACATTTGTGAAATTAGTTTAAGGACCTATTATAGATTTAGAAGCCAAATTATATTAGATGTATCATCAATTTTATATTTATTGCCTTAATAAGTGAAATTATAACATATTTTCAACTCAAATGATTGATTTATTGTGTAGTAATAGCATGTGGAACATATTTTAAGTAGAAAAAGTAGTATCTTCTGATGATGAAATTCATTAGCATAAGAAAGAAGATGCTTCTAGCCTATTCTCCTTATTGGTTGAATCAAATTCATTTTCCATATGAAATATGAGAATGAACCTATCTAGGTATTGATAAAACTACATGAACCTAAAATACCGAGTATGTATTTAGATGGTTCTCCTTCAGCAAGAGGAATGAGTGGTGATGAGTGTCGTTTAGTTCATCATTTAATCATTCTTTATCAATCCGGGCAGGTGTCCTAAGGCTGTTTACGATAGTCAATTCAAGCAGATGTAAGACATTCTATTCAGAAAATGGCTTTATTGGCATAACAGTTAGTGTTTGTTGGCAGTTCTTCTATCACTCTAAACCCTATGAACTGAAAGGAAACTAGATTACACTTTCTAAAATAAAATTGCAGAAATGAAATGACTGTTAAGGAAACCTATTTACTTTTTCTAAATCTGAAAATGCATTCAAAAACTAAATTAAACTTGCTGAAATAAAAGTTGCTGAAATTAGAATTGTAGAAAGTAAACTAACTAACTTGCAAAATAAAAGAACAGATCTGAAAATAAACTTAGAAATGATAATGAAACTACAAACTCTGAAACTGGAAATGATTTCAGCAAAATAAAGAAATGCAGGAAAAATGACAGGTTTCCTATTTATTCTGTTGCAGACAGATTTAAACAAGAAAACCTAGTAAAAACCTTCTTCTATTCCTGGGAGTGGCCATTGCTTCCTGGTTCAGAAGAAGGTGAAGAAGTAGATCTGGTTTACTACATAATCACTTCAATCATAAAGCAAAAATTGACAAAAACTACACTTTTTATTGAATTAAAAACATGCAGGAAAATTCTGCATATTACTGCTACAGAAATCTGATTTCACAATATTTAGAATTATACTAATTACAATCCTAATTCTCCTTTCTTAGCTCAACCCAGATGGGAGCTGGTTATTTATATTAAAAACATGCTAAATCAGATGTGGAATGATTCAAATTTCAGGCATTTTAGGAATGCTATTAAAACTGCATTCCTAAAATGCAGAATATGGTTACATGAATGAAATCTATTTGTTGCACATTTGCTGGAGGTCTTCTGTGTTGAAAAATATGCACAACAGATTCACATAGCTATCCTTATCATTCTCCTACAATTTTTTGTCTTTCCTGAGCTGTTTTGGTCAAAAATGTGGTTTTCCAGTTATTTCGGAGCAGTCTTGTTATTCCGGAGCAGTATCCCTGTTGTTCTAGAGCAGCGCCAGAATGCCTGTTTTCAACATAGTTTGCGGTTCTTTTGTCGAGCATTTGGTGGATCAAACTTGGAAGTCTTTAAAAAACCTATTCACACGCTCTTCTAAGTTGAATTTGACCAAATTCCAAGCCATGCAAATCTGGCTAGAATTTGTCCAAGTTAAAACAGTCAAAATACAGTTTTGCATAGTTTGTAATTTTGTCCTATTTTTAGTACTATTTTTTGCATTTGACAACTTCAGGGAGCATGATATAAATGTTATATATCCCACACGTGATTGCATTAACACATTTCACAATAAATTATTATTTATCAACAAAACTTATGCAGAAAATACAGAAAATTAGTAAAAATAGAATATTATGCTTCTAAACAGTCAAACATGTAAATAGTAGTAAATATTGTATTTCATCAGCAGAATTAACATCAAAACATGTCAGAAAGGTCTATTAAGGATGTCTAAAATAATCAATAATGAGGCAATTTTTGGCCTCATCATCCCCCCCAACTTATCTTGATGCATGTCCTCATGCATTCTGTGAGGCTACAATAGAACAGAGATCTTTGTCCATGACTCTCTCTTGGTAGCTGAACTTTAGACTAGGAATTCTGTAAAAACATTTGATTTCCTTTATTTGCTTGAGCCATGTCTGAAACTGATCATCTGGCTGAGGGTCCTCATCAAAAAACCATGGAATAGGGGTGATTACAATGGGCAATCTGTATCTTAATCCTATCCACTGATATTGCAGCTGCTGAATAACTTGCATGATACCTTCAGCTCTTCTTTTTGACCACTGTAAGTTATTGGGGGAGATAGGTTCTTTCTTCTACAAAGAAATAGATAATTCTCCCCAACGATTTCTACAAGCTGCTAAAGCACTATTAAAATGCTGGTGAGTAAAATTCTGAAAATTAACTAAGCATTCCTGAAGATTGGTTTCATAAATTTTTCTCACCTTTTCTTCCCTCATCATAGTAAAATGTTGATTGGTTGCAACCCTGTAATTACAATGAATTGGCCTCAGATATAGTGCTGCATTTGCCTCATTTTCCTTAATCATCTACTTCTACTGTTCCCAATATTTTTGATTTTGTAGAGTTGACATGAAGGCTCTCAACTGGATATCCCCTGTAAAAATGTGAGGTAAGAATGTGTCCTCACCAGGCATAAGGAAGTTATGTAAGAATAACTCACACAGCATATTTTTTTGTTCTGTTGGGCTGTGCAGGTAGGCATCCAAAAATTCTTTAGGGTCTTCCAATTTTTATGGCAAATTAGAATGGATTCTCATAATTTGCCAACGGATAAACCTTTCTTTGAGGATTAAGGTATAAAACCTTGCAGGTCTTCTACATTAGACTAAACACTCTGCATTCTAACAGAGATCCTACACCTGGTTCTTCAATTTGGTTACCTCTGCCTCTTTAGCCTCACATTTCTCTTCCAAAGGTTTCAAATCTAAAACCTTTTCTTCCAACCTTTGGCATTTCATCATCCACTTTGATAAATCTATATTATATTCCTCAAGTGGAACCATAAGGGGATTGTGAACAGGTTGTTGCATTTGAGGAAAAATATGAACCTGCATCTCTTTGTCAGTCATGTCAACCCTGACAGAATCTATTTGTGTTTCCTTTTCTTCTATTTTTGCCAAATGCAAGTTGACCTGTATCCCTTGTTCTTCTATTTTTTTCATAGGTAATTCAGTTTGAATTCCCATATCCTGTGTTACTATGAGGGGTACATATGGTTCAATATCTGCAATAGGAATTGAGGAGATCTAAAGTTTTTCATGTCCCTGTTCTCCTTCAATATCCATTATAGGTTCCTCCCTGATTGGTGAGTCTATTGCGTGTGCAGCTGTTGCTAATTCTAAAAAAATGTTAGCCATTTGAGTGTCATGCATAGTTTCATTAGGTTGTGACTCTAAAGATGCAATTTTAGCTTTTAAACTTGCCACTTCTTTCTGCAACATTGCAATTATTTGATCTTTTTCTGAAATAGAAGCTTGACATTTTTCTATCCAACCTGTTTGTGTTTTCACCACACTCCTTGTTGCAAGTAGCTGTAGTTGGATATCTTCTTCTTCCTCTTCCTTTTCTTCTGCCTCTGACTCCTCCTTAGAATCAGAATATGTATAATCCACTAAGACTACTTGAGGGCTGGATGTTGGTTTTATTATGTTTGTGGCTGCAGGTTTTGCTGATTCTGCTAGGTCTGTCTCTGTTGCTACTGCTTCTTGACTTCCTTGGTCAGATGATGTTTTACCCAATTGAAGTCTTGCAGACCTTCGTAATTTTTGAACAGGAGTCTTTCTTTTTCCTATTTTGGGCATTTCTTGAGCAGATTCTCCTGGTTCTACTTCATCAGAGCTATTGGACTGCAAAATAGTCACATCTACTGAAAATGACACCTTTCTGCATTTTTTAGCAGAGTCTATTCCAGCATGCTTTTCTCTTTGTCTTCTAGTCCTAGAAGAGGGAGGTCCCTGTGGAGAGGATGAACCTTCTTCTTGGACAGACTCTATCTCAACCATTGGCTCAGGTATTTCTATTTCCTCATCTTCAATGCCAAGATTTCCAGTTTGTTCTGCAGATCTAGGACTTTCAATTTGTTCTACAGACCTAGGGATTTCAATTTTTTTTGCAGACCTAGGGCTTTCAGCTTGTTCTACAGATTTAGGGCTTTCAATATCTTCTTCTGCTCTAGCTGCAACTGCAGGGTTTCTAGTTTCATCCCACTGAGAAAATAATCTGCCAAAGCTCTGCAAATTACCCCTAAAGTGATGTTTATAGATTATTTTAATCAAACCATGATGCCTAGGGGTTCCTTTTCCTTCTTGATATTTCTTGGCCATAGATTTTAAATTTTCATAAAAGTACAGGGGAAAATTAATTTTTAATTCAGGGTTTGTGTGGCCATATCTCAAATGAGTTAAAATTTTTATATGGTGCCCTGAAAAAACAACATACTGGCCTTCACAAGTAATAAACCTAATCATCCATTCGACTACTTCATCCCAGGGATATTCTAGACTTTCCCTTTTAACTCCTTTACAAATATTTTTACTCATGACATACTCAATAGGTTTATCATTTTCTGCCCTAAATTGGTTGGCCAATTCATTGAGGGTATTCCTAGCTATTTTTCCAAGATTAATTCCTTGCAAAGGAAATTCAGTAATTTGGCTCAAAATATATGGAGTTACCTGGATTATCATGCCATTGATTTTGATCTTGTTATTTCGGAAGGTCCGTGCAAATTCTGCGGCTAATCCCTCAGAGTTTCCATCAAATTTCTATAGAAACGACATCAAACCTCCATCGGTGAAAATTTGCAGCAACGTAGGATTTTTCAGTATGAAGCTAGCATTTTCTGGTTCACTTTTGTTCTTCCTGCCACCCATTTTTTCTTGCTCTACTCGCGAATATGTTTCTGAAATGCTGGAATGACAGTTCTAGCGTACATGCACTGAGATGACAGTTCTAGCGTACATGCACTGGAATGATAGTTCTTGCGCCGGAACAAAGCATGTAAAACCAACTTGTTGATTCATTATTTTTAAAACCAATGGAATATGCTAAAAATGAGGAAAAATTAGTTCCAATGCAGATTACACGATCACGATTTGCTGAGTTGGCATCCATTAATTTGATGTGAATTTTTCAAGACAAATAAAATCTGTTTTCGATGTTCTTTGATGCGTGTGCCATGATTACACATATCGCGAAATTATGATATTTAAATATCATGGATTTCAGAAATCACGTGTTCCATAATCGCTTGCCACGTGTTCCTGCATAAATCTTTTAAGAAACGTCAACATATTCCGAAGCCCTGATATTTTGGAGCAAATGTCGTTATTTTATCGTTTCGAAGCATATCTGTCAATACTCATTCCAGAGCACAACTGTCATTACCCATTCCAGAGCACAACTGTTACGGAGCTTGTGATGTTCCAAAGCAGTGGTTATTCGAAAGCAAATTTCATTCCAAAGCATATGTCATTCCGGAGCATATGTCATTCCCCCCTTCCGTTGACTAATTTAGACATCCCCAATTTTAACCTTATGAATGCTTTAAATGCTAATCAAGTGAATCTATACACTACATATCTTAACTATTTACAATATATAAAATGTAAATAAACACATACCTGTCTTGACTATCTTTCTACATTTTGTACAATTGATTAGCTTTGCTGATCTTTTTCTTCTGATAAGTGCAGTATTTTGAAAAACACAAACAATATGGGTGATGACAATGGTGGTGAATGACAATGGCAGAAAAATGATAATGCTAAGGAATGGATGGTGATGGAATGAATGGCGATGGAATGGATGGTGATGGAATGAAACTCAGTAAACATGCCAGATAACTGGTTTTCATGTAAACCAAAAATGTTTTAAAAAAAAAAAACTAAAAACTATACTACTGCTACTTCAGTGGAAGAAGGGAATTCTTCCATTATGTGGACATCCAAGTGCTCTATTTGTTTTAAGAATTCATTTTTAGTTAGTGGCTTATGGTAAATCCGGAGACGATGTCCATTAACCACTAACTTCCTTCGTGAATCATCAATTGGTGAGAGACGAACCGCTCCATTCGAGAAAACCTCTTCAATCTAATATGGTCCAAGCCATCTTGTCTGCAACTTCCCAGGAAAATCTTCATAGTGGGAGTCAAACAGTAATGCCCAATCCCCTTGTTGGAATTTTTGTTCTTGTATATGGCTATCATGCTAGATTTTACGTTGTGCTTGGATCATCTCATTTCGATGCAAAGCGTCTCTTCGTATTTCATCCAATGCATTGAGTTGCAGGATCCGGTCCGTTTGTGCCTGTGACAAATCAATACCAACTTCCAAAGCAGTTCGAAGAGTTAGTAATTCAAATTCAATGGGTAAAAGGGGTTTTTTACCATAAACCAATTCAAAAGGGGTAAATCCTGTAGTGGATTTCCAAGTAGTGTTATAAGCCCAAATTGCTTCAGGTAAATTTTCTACGCAATTCCTTCTATGAACTGCTACAGTTTTGGTTAATATTTTCTCTAATTCCCTATTTGTCACTTCAACTTGACAATTGGCCTATGGATGATAAGGATAGGACTTCCTGTGCTTGATTTCATATAATTTTACAAAGGCTTCAACAACCTTTGAAATAAACTGAGGTCCTTAATCAGAAGTAATAGACTGTGGGGCTCCAAATCGCAGAAAAATATGTGAATACAGAAAATCAGCTACTTTGTCTTCTCGGGAATGCTTAAAGGCACGGGCTTCTGCCCATTTGGTTACATAGTCAACACATACCAAGATGTGCACCTTCCCTTGGGAGGGTGGATCAATAGGTCCTACAAAATCTAACCCCCACCTCTCAAATGGTTCTACACCTAATTGAGGTTGTAAAGGCATTTCATTTATGAAAGTAGGCTTACCCATTCTTTGACATGCATCACAATTTCTAATATACCTTTTTACATCTTTATGCAATGATGGCCAGTAGTAACCAGCACCCAAAATCTTTTGAATGGTATGTTTTACTGAATAATTCCCTCTCGAAGGTTCATCATGACAGGCTCTCAAAATGTCATATATCTCATCCTTACGAACACACCTGCGTAAAACATGATCAGGACTGCATTGAAACAATATTCCTTTTATCCATTCAAAAGAAGAACTTTGCTTGATTAACTGTTTTTTTGTTTTGAGGTAAAATGAAGAGGAATCTTCCCTGTAGCTAAATAATTAGCTATATCTACAAACCATGGAGTTTGAACAAAGACAGCAAATAGTTTTTCATCAGGGAATGCGTCTTCAACTAGTTCTTCAGTTTCTGCATTTGGCAATCTTGACAAAAAATCTGCCACTACATTAGCCTTTCCTGGTTTATTTACTATAGTAATATCAAATTCTTGTAGTAAAATCAACCAACGAATAATTCATGCACTAACCAAAGGCTTATTCATCAAATATTTGATAGCAGCATGATCTGTATGGATGAATACAGGATAACCTGTGATATAGTGTCGAAACATGTTAATGGTATATACTATAGCTAAGAATTCCTTCTCAGTTGTAGTGTAATTCTTTTCAGCTCCTGTCAAGTTTTTGCTAATATAATAAATGGCATAGTGTTGTCCATTTTCAATCTACCCTAGTGCGGCTCCAATAGCAGTATTGGAGGCATCAGCCTGAATATGAAAGGGCAACTCCCAGTTAGGGCCTCTTAATATTGGTGAACTGGTTAGCTTTTCTTTCAAAGCTTCAAAGGACTTGTGGCAATCATCAGACCATACAAATTCAGAATATTTCATTAATAATGCAAACATTGGATTAGCAATGGTACTAAAATCAGTAATAAATCTGCGATAAAAGCCAATATGTCCTAAAAAACTATGGACATCAGTTTGAGATTTTGGAGGAGGAAGACTCTTGATGACCTCTACTTTCTTGGGATCAACCTTAATACCGTGAGCAGAGATATGATGTCCTAAAACAATTCCTTCCTCCATCATCAAGAAACATTTTTTAGGATTAAGAGATAAATGATATGCTTCACAACGTATTAGAACCTTTTCAAGTTGCTCTAATGTATACTCAAATGTGTCACCAAACACTGTGAAATCATCCATGTAAATCTCTACACTCTCATTGGTTAAATAAAAAAAAATGGCCAAGACAGCTCTTTGAAATGTTGCTGGTGCATTACATAATCCAAAGGGTAATACTCTATAAGCAAATGTCCCCCAAGGACATGTGAAGGTTGTTTTTTCCTGGTCTTCTGGTGCCACTTGGATCTGGTTATACCCACTAAAACCATCCAGAAAACAAAAAAATTTCTTACCAGTAAGAGTGTCCAGCACTTGGTCTATAAATGGTAATGGAAAGTGGTCCTTGTGTGTGACTTTGTTTAATTCCCTATAATCCACACACACTCTCATATTTCCATTCTTATTAGGCACAATAACTAATGGGGAAACCCATTGACTGTCTGAAATCGGATAAATGAATCTTACTTCCAACAATTTTTCAATTTCTTCTTTAACAATGTCTTTCAAAGCAGGATTCAGACGTCTCTGCGGTTGTCTAACTGGTTTGACATCCTCAGTGTATATCCTATGTGTGCATACATCAGGGTGGATTCCAACCATATCTGTATAATGCCAAGCAAAAGTTTGAACATGTTTTTGCAAAACAGCAAATAGTTTGGCTTCTTGATCATTAGTCAACCAGCTGTTAATATTTATAGGTTTCCCTGGCTAAATTTCAATTTGCTTAACTCCGGGATAAACAGAGTTAACATGTTCATATTTGCTGATCAAAGCATTTAAAGGACAATGATGTGGTTGCAGATTATGAAATACTCTTGATTCTGTATTAAATGCAACACCTGATGGAAGCATTGGCATAGGACAAGTGAAAGAAGTCAAAAGATGATGATGCCATCCATGTGGCAATGTAAAGGAACTTTCTTGAAGTGGAATAGATGGTAAATGTTTAGCAATTTGTTCATCATATTTCCATAATAGGCGATTGACCAAAACTTGATCATCCCTGAGGCCTTCTTCATGCAATGTATTCACCAAGATTGTTTCATGTTCAAAAATTTCTCTTTTTGGTGAATTTAGTTCTTCAATGTGTTCCTGTACTACAATGGTGGCAAGGGTAACAAGAGGCTTCTGTTCTTCATCAGACTCAGGATACCATAACTATCCAAAAAATTTAGATGATGGTTGAGCAGGTGGATACAAAGAAATTTTCTTAAGATCTACTCCATTTGAAATGGTCATTTCACCTGATCTATAGTCTATGAAAGCGGCTGCAGTGGCAAGCCAGGGTCGTCCTAGGATAATAGGATAACCATTAGCTGTACTCCTAGGCTGCAACACTAGGAAATCTACAGGGTATTCCCAAGAAGATACTTTAATGGGAACATCCTCCAAAAGTCCTTCGGTTTGGCAACCGACCTATCTCGCCATTTCCAAAGCCGTAGTCGTAGGACTCAAATCGGTGAGCTGCAATTTTTGCATAATATCTTTGGTCATGACATTAATGCCAGCTCCTAAATCAATAAGCACATTGGGAATTTGAACCAATCCTACAGTAATGGTGATTACTGGACTTCCTGGATCACCATATTTGGGAGGTACCAATTTCCCAGAGAGAAGATCAGCCAACTTCCCATCTACTTGTATAGTTTGTGGAAAGGCTTTCTTCTTCTTGCCAGGTTTCCTTATGCATAAATCCTGAATGGTTTTCTTAATCAATGGTACATCCTTGATTGCCTGCAATAGAGGAAGTGAGATTGACATTTTCTTCAATTCTGTGATTAACTCTGATTCAGGGGTAGTGATGGGGTGATCAAACCTTTCAGGAAATGGTAAATCTGATGTGACATGTTCAGATTTTCTTTGTAAGTTTTCTGCGTTCTTTTGCTCTGATTGTATTTTTTTTGGACTTGAAATTTCTAGAATTTCTTCAATTGTAGGTGGAGCAGGGTCAGGTAAGACCTTCCCTGAGCGTAATTGGATGTTACCACAGTCAAGTACATGAACTGTAGCAGTATCTTCAGACTCAGCCTCATAAATAGGGGCTATTTGTTTGACATTATTGGGGTTAGTCACAGGCTGAGCTGGGAGTGGAGGTTGTTTTACTGGTTGTGCTTGTTGATGTTGTGTTCTTCCCTAAAAATTTGGATTAGGAGTTGGCAGCAAATTTTGAGTTTGCCCTTGATACCTTTGCTGTCCTTGATGGGATTGATATTGCTGACCTTGATAAGGTTGATATTGTTGTGGTGGAAATGGTTATCCCTGATATTGTTGTCCCCATATTTGTCCTTGTTGTGTCCATTGTGGAGGCATGGTATGCCAAGGTGGGTTCATCCATCCATATTGTGACCAATCTAGAGGAATTGTCCAAGGTTGGTTCCAAGGTTGTGCAAAAACTTCTGCCTGTCCCCATGGCATATTCATATTCCAAGGAGATTGTCCCCAGTTTGGAAACCTAGGAGCATTGGGATATTGGGCATAACCACCACTAGGTATTTGCCCTAAAGCATTGATTTCTTCTGTTTGGGTGCCCAAAATAGATTTTAGATGAGGCAACAAAGGGCATTTATCTGTTGAATGTTCCTTAGAACAAATTCCACAAATAGAAGTTTTGTTTAGGGGGCAGTCCTACAAAGCATGCTTACTCCTACACCTTGGGCAATAAATTGCTAAAGGTGGTGTAGAATTAGATCTTGTGTTTTTCTCACCTAATGCAGTATTAAGTTGAACAAGGATATCAGTTTTTAAATTGGTCATTTCCTCCATCAACTCTTTCATACCATTATTGCCAGAATTCTTTTTCTTTCTCCGGTGGTGAGTGCGGGAATAGTTTTTGCATAACTCCACAATATCTTCAAGGTCAAGTTGATCTATGTCTCCTTTTCCCATTAAATCTAACACTTCCCTAGATTCATCCTGTAATCCTCTTAAGAAAATAGGCTTTAAGAAATCGGGTTCTACAACACCACACCTCTTTTGGACAAAGGCAAAGTGATCAAGATAATCTTCTAGACTCTCATATTCTTCTTGCTTGATCCTAAACAACTCATATTTCCTGTTTCTTACTCTACAATAATCCTGATATTTGTTTAAGAATGCAGTCTCCATCTCATCCCAGGTACTAATTGAGTTAGGTTCAAGATTGCTCATGAACCATCGGAGAGCAGCGTCCTTAAGTGTGGAAGGAAACAACTTCAATTTTTTATTATCATTTATGTAGTCATAAGTCTGACATAACACTTTGAATTCAAACAAAAATTGATCAGGATCTTCTGCAACAGTTCCCCTAAATATTGGCAATATAGATGGGGAAATTGTTTTCATGGGGGCATCCAGAAGTGGATCCAACCGAATGGGATATTCAAAAGTTTTAGGAGCATCATCAGGATTATCATATCCACCTGCTGTTGCTACTGTAGCCATAGTTGTTTTCTTTCTAAAGGATGATGGGAATAGTCTAGTCAGAGGGGAGTGTTTAGCAGCTAGTGCTTCAAAAATCTCTTTTTCTAATTTTTCCAAAAATGCATCTGATGAAGTAGGTATGTCTGGTTTTTCCTTAGTGATTTCAAATGAAGGCAAATCTTCATCAGACCGAGTAGGTCTCTTTGGTGGCTCAGAGCCACTTCGGATAAACCTCCCTCTTTCATCTCTTAGCCTATGCATTCATGCACATTTACTAAACAAACTGTAAAACTTGCAGGAACTGTTTTCTGTATCCAGCCTACAGTTCTTGACCTACTTAAATTTGATTAACAACACCATGTTCCCCGGAAACGATGCCAAAAATTATGAGTGTCGTTTAGTTCATCATTTAATCATTCTTTATCAATCCGAGCAGGTGTCCTAAGGCTGTTTACGATAGTCAATTCAAGTAGATGTAAGACATTCTATTCAGAAAATGGCTTTATTGGCAGAACAGTTAGTGTTTTGGGGGTTCTTCTATCACTCTAAACCCTATGAACTGAAAGGAAACTAGATTACACTTGCTAAAATAAAATTGTAGAAATGAAATGACTGTTAAGGAAACCTATTTACTTTTGCTAAATCTGAAAATGCATTCAAAAACTAAATTAAACTTGCTGAAATGAAAGTTGCTGAAATTAGAATTGCAGAAAGTAAACTAACTAACTTGCAAATTAAAATAACAGATCTGAAAATAAACTTAGAAATGATAATGAAACTACAAACTCTGAAACTGGAAATGATTTTAGCAAAATAAAGAAATGCAGGAAAAATGACAGGTTTCCTATTTATTCTGCTATGAGACAGATTTAAACAAGAAAACCTGGTAAAAACCTTCTTATGTTACTGGGAGTGGCCCTTGCTCCCTGGTTCAGAAGAAGGTGAAGAAGTAGCTCTGGTTTACTACATAATCACTTCAATCATAAAGCAAAAACTGACAAAAATTGCACTTTTTATTGAATTAAAAACATGCAGGAAAATTCTGCATATTATTGCTATAGAAATCTGATTTCACAACATTCAGAATTATACTAATTGCAATCCTAATTCTCCTTTCTTAGATCAACCCAGATGGGATCCGGTTATTTATATTAAAAACATGCTAAATCAGATGTGGAATGATTCAAATTTTAGGCATTTTAGGAATGCTATTAAAACTGCATTCCTAAAATGCAGAATATGGTTACATGAATGAAATCTATTTGTTGCACATTTTCTGGAGGTCTTATGCGTTGAAAAAGTTGCACAACAGATTCACATAGTTGTCCTTATCATTCTCATGTAATTTTTTGTCTTTCCTGAGCTATTCTGGTCAAAACTGTGCTTTTTCGGTTATTCCGGAGTAGTCCAGTTATTCCGAAGCAGTATCCCTGTTATTCTAGAGTAGTGCCAGAATGCCTATTTTCAACATAGTTTGCGGTTCTTTTGCCGAGCATTTGGTGGATCAGACTTGGAATTCTTTCACCAACCTATTCACACGCTCTTCTAAGTTGAATTTAACCAAATTCCAAGCCATGCAAATCTGGCTGGAATTTGTCCAAGTTAAAACAGTCAAAATACCGTTTTGCACAGTTTGCAGTTTTGTCATATTTTTAGTGCTATTTTCTACATTTGACAACTTCAGGGAGCATGATATAAATTTTATATATCCCACACGTGATTGCATTAACACATTTCACAATAAATTATTATTTATCAACAAAACTTATGCAAAAAATACAGAAAATTAGTAAAAACAGAATATTATGCTTCTAAACAGTCAAACATGTAAATAGTAGTAAATATTGTATTTCATCGGCAGAATTAACATCAAAACATGTCAGAAATGTCTATTAAGGATGTCTAAAATAATCAATAATGAGGCAATTTTTGGCCTCATCAAGTGGGCTGAGGTTTAGTTGGTGCGGCGGGAGTGAGGGTTTGATTTTTTTGGTCAAGAATCTCAGCCAAGGTGGTAGAGGTAGAGCAGGTATGAAATGGGCAGGTGGGAACCTCGAGCATGGATCAAGTGAGGATCTAGAGGAAGGTGGTCATACTACAGCATATTTGGAGGCGGGCATCACACGGGGGCCCGACCCTCCTCAGAAAGACCCTGACAAAAAAGATACGAAGGAAAATGCGGGGCCCAAGAAGTGGTTGTCTTTTGCTGAGACTCTTAGAGGAAAAATAAAGAAGGTTCTCTCTCTTTCGCCCCTAGTTCCAGTAAATAATAAAATTTCAGCCCCGGCAAGTTCCATGAGCCCTTTTCTTTTAATGGAAGAATTCTCCCTAGTAGGCAAGTTTTTGGGAGGTAGGCCGAACATGGAGACTATCAGGGCTTGGGCGATGGGTAAATGGTTACTGGTAGGCAGCTTGGAGTTGGTAGCTCTAACTCAAGGGTTCTTCATTATCTATTTTAACAATATGGAAGATGCTAACCACATTTTAACAAGAGGTCCTTGGTTTCTAGGCAAAAGGAGCATTTTTCTCACACGATGGGATGAATATTTTGACACTGAAAAGTAAAATATTAACATTGCCCCCATTTGGGTTTGTCTTTCGAGTCTACCTGCCCAGTTCTTCAATGAATATTGGCTGCAAGGCATAGCCATAACTATAGGGGACCTGATCTCAATTGACCATGTGACCTTGGCTAGGAAAAGGATGACTCATGCATGAATTTGCGTAAATGCTAATTTGAATAATGAATTGCCAAGGTTTGTGGAGCTAGAGTATGGAGAATACTATAGAAAATATCTGGTAGAATAAGAGAACAAATTGGCATTCTATGCAGAATGTAAAAATCAAGGACATCTATGCAATCAGTGCCCTAACCTAGCAATGAATAGATAAAAGCAAAAGTAGGGAATGCTAAAAAAAGGAAATTTGAGGAGTTTCCATGGCAGAGATGATTTCAATCAGGCAAACTATGTCTACCAAAAAAATAAAAGATAGGGTGCAGGGTCCCAACAAGACAAATGAAAACAACAGGTTGTTGCCAACCAAAATACTCAGGTAAGTTCCAATCCTCTAGTTTCAAATAAATTTTCAATTCTATCCAATATGGGAGTAGGAGGATTATCAAAAGATATGGAAGCCCAACACCTTTAGGCTAACCTTTTTGACTCTCTCGAATCCCCATCCAAGTTAGGATCCTCAAACCCTAATGCTAAAATTACTATAAGCCTCATGGGCATCACAAATCCAAATCCTAATGCACGATCTCTAGAATCCACATCCAAGTCAGGATCCTTAAACCCCAATGCTGGAAATACTTCAAGCCCTATGGGCATCCCAAAGCCAAACCCTAATGCTAAATAACTTAGGAAGAAAGTTGAGGCATTGGAAAATAAAAAATATCATCTCCCTAACATCATCACTAGGAGCCAAGTGAATCCTACTGAGGGGCCATCCCACAGACCAGGGGAATACAGAAAAAAGGAGAATATTTGGATGTAGGGGTGGAGATATGTGAAACTCTTCAGACTGAGGAATATGGCAGTCCGGTTCTGCAACAAATTACCTCCCCTCAGTTTAGTCCTAAACAAACTAGGAGCATTATGAAGTCTCCTATAGATTTTGGCAATGAAAAAGAAGAGGGAGAATATCAAATGCTGAGCATCAAAAAATTAAAACTGATAATGACATTGCCAATGGAAAATAGAGAACCTTGTTTCAATAGGTTATTCCGGGTTCTAAAGACAAAAAATTAGGAAAACCCCCTCAAGGGAGGGGGAGAGGAAGAAATCCCAAAAAATCTAAATGAAGTTCCTCTCATGGAACGTGAGAGGCCTCAATGGCCTTCCCAAACACAGGGAAGTCAGTGCAATAAGAAATCAAGTGAATCCAACTATTATCATGTTGCAAGAAACAAAAACTGATGAGATTCAGTAAAAAAAATAGCAAAAAAAATTTGGAATCAAGGGGATATGGTTTGCAAATCAGCCAAAGGAGCATCTGGAGGCCTTATGACTTTGTGGGATCCCTAGATAGTAGAAGGCACCATTATTTAAAAAGATGATAGGGTTCTTAGTGGATTTTTAAGGAAATAAAAAACAACAGGTCGTGGATCCTTTCAAATATTTATGCCCCAACTTCAATTCAAGGGAGAGCTCTACTGTGGGAGTACTTAGGAAATCTGAGTGAAATCTTCCATAATGTCCCCTAGATTCTGGTTGGGATTTTAACACTCCTCTTTACCCTTCAGACAAAATGGGTGGAAATGGACCACCTATCAGGAGCATGGATGAGTTCAATGACTTTGTGAACTCCAACATGTTGATGGATGTGAACTCCAACATGTTGATGAATGTAAAACTTAGAGGATTGAATTATACATGAAGAAAGGCTTGACAGGTTTTTTCTATCAAAGGAGGCTACAACTTTGTTCGGTGATTCTACCCTGCAAGCCATTCCTAAAATTGCCTCTGATCATAATCCCATTTTTTTGGATATCCCTAACTCTCTTTCCTTTAAGAAACCTTTTATATTTCAATCTATGTGGATCAAACATTCCAATTTTAGAGATAATTTAAGTCAGTGGTGGCAGCATCCTGTCAGGGGTAGTGCAACTTTTAAACTTGCTGGAAAATTAAATTTTGTTAAGGAAAAGCTTCAAACTTGGAAAAAATAGGTCTTTGGGAACCTCTTTGAAAATAAAAAATAGGTTGTTGAAAGTTTGAAGATAATTTATAAGAGGATACAACATGGTGATGCTGATGAAACTACTAGGCAGGAGGAACAAACAAAACTAGCAGAGTTTCATAACATTTTTTCCTGTGAGGAAATCTATTGGAGGTAAAAATCAAGGGCTCTTTGGTTAAAATATGGAGATTCAAATTCCAAGTTTTTTTATGTCACCACGCTTAGAAACAGAAGCAATAACAAGATAATTTTTTTTTAAAAAGTAGATGGTTCTATTACTCAAGACTTAACAGAAATCATAAAGGAGACAGTAACTTATTTCAATTCTATCCTTGGTCAGGAATTTTAGTGTAATGAGGAGGCAAAAAATATTCTCTTGCAATATATTCCTAGCATAATAAATGAGGATATAAATCTTAAGCTTCTAGCTCCCTTTTTTGATGAGGAAATTAAGGAATGTTTAGCATGGAGTCAGACAAAGCCCTGGGACCCAATGACTTTCCCCCTTGTTTCTATCAAGATTTTTGGGACATCATAAGTGAGGATGTAATTTCTGCTATCAGAGAATTTCAAGCAAGCAATCATATCCCAAAAGGTATCAAATCTAATTTTATTTCTCTAATTCCTAAGAATCAAACCCCTGAATCTATGGTTGACTTCAAGCCAATCAGTCTGTGCAATGTTTCTTACAAGATCATAACTAAAGCCATTGCAAATAGAATGAGAGATATTCTGCCCCGCATCATAGATCCATGCTAGGGAAGCTCCGTCTAGGGTAGGTCAATCTTATATGGAGTTATCATAGTTAATGAAGCTCTGCACACTCTTCTCATAAGACTAATAGGTCTGTTTTTGTCCTCAAGATTGATATGAACAAAGTATTTGATAGGCTAAATTGGGACTTTCTTATTTTTGTCCTCCTTAAGTTTGGTTTTCACCACCAATGGGTTAATTTGATCAAAGAATGTATTTCTAAAGCATGGTTCTCGATTCTATTTAATGGAACAACTACTAGTTACTTTCAAAGTCACAGAGGAATTCGGTAGGGGGACCCTATCAGCCCCATGTTATTCATCATTGTGGCAGAAGCTTTAGGCAAAACCATAAAAAATGCTTGCAGTTCAAGGCTAATATTGGGAATCAAGGCAACATCTCTCACTAGGGTTTTTTCTCACCAACAATTCATTGATGATACCTTTATATTGACTAAGGCATCGGTGGTTGAGGCCAAAATAATTAAATACATCCTATAACTCTATGAGGACGTTGCTGGTCAGAAAGTTAATTTTAGTAAAAGCAAGTTATATTTCTTGAACACCCCCATTCGGGAGGCAAGGAAGGATTGCAAAAATTTTAGGGTGTGATATAGCAAACCTCCCCACTTCGTATCTTGGTCTCCCTCTTTTCATTGGTTCTCTGAGAGACTCAATGTGGGACAGGGTTATTGAAAGAATTTAAAAAAAACTTGCTAGATGGAAAGGTCATATTCTATCTCAAGCAGGAAAGCTGAACCTCACTAAGGCCTCTCTTCGGAGCATTCCAGTCTATTTCCTCTCTGTTTTCAAAGCCCCTGTGAAGGTTTTCCAGAAAATTGAGAAACTCCAAAAAGAATTTTTATGGACTGGATCAGAGGAGAAAAAAAGGATACACCTTGTGGGATGGACCAAAGTGTGCAGACCCAGGGAAAATGGGGGCTTAGGTCTGAGGAAAATTGATCATATAAATTTAGCTTTACTAGCTAAGCAGGCATGGCGTCTCATTTCTGGTGAAGAAAATGAATGGACAGCTATCATCAAACGAAAGTATCTTCAAAATATGGAATTTCTAAGTGACTCAATTCCAATCAGAGGTTTTGCTTTTTGGAAAGCAATTCTTAATTGTAAGGAAATCATCAAAAAATGTTTAATATGGGTTTTAGGCAATGGTGAGAGGATAAATTATTGGAATGATAGGTGGGCTAAGGAGGAACCACTGACACAATATCATAACTTAGCCTGAATCAGAGATATCACAGAATATCTCATTGGCAGAAAAGTCTCTGATTATATGGTTGAGGACAGAGGTAGAATGAAGTGGAAACAAATAAGAATTTAGGGATTTCAAGATGAATCAAATGATCTTTATAACATTCTCGGACAATAGTTTATCCCCATGAGACCCAAGGAAGATCAAGTGACCTGGGCTCCTATAGAAAATGGGCAGTTCACTGTTAAATCAGCTTATAAGATTCTACTTGATGACGAGGATTTTATCCTCTAAAAGGACTTAATTTGGATAAAAAAATTAATACCAAAAATTGTAGTCTTTTCATGGCTGGTTATCCAAGGAAGAATTCTAACCATTGATAATATGATGTGTAAAGGTATTTGTATCACTAATCGTTGTTATCTATGCAAGGCTAATTGGGAGACCATTTATCACATTTTACTTGAGTGCCATTTTTCCTTAACTATCCTAAGTGGGGTTTTTTAGACCTTCAATATTTCATGGGTTAAACCAGCCATTGTACTTGATTTATTCATCCAGTGGCCTTGCCCCTTTTCAAGCCAAAGACTTAGATACATGTGGAAAATTTGTCTCAATCACTATCTTTGGTAGGTGTGGTTAGAAAGTAACCATAGAGTCTTTAATGAGTCTATCCATGATCATCAAACTATCATTGCCAGGATCCTATCCTTTGCCAACGTGAATGTGAACCTTATACCTTTTGATAGCTATAAAACTCATCTGCAGGAGACCATGATTGCTTAATATTTAAACCTAACCTTGTTAGATGAGTCTGTGCCTAGGGTAGTCAACCCCAGAGCCAATGTTAAGTGGTATCCATCTCCTATGGGTTGGTTTAAGCTTAATTTTTATGGAGCAGCTAAGGACAATCCTAGAAGAGCAGGTGCTAGTGGCATTGTGCAAGATCATAATGGGAATATGATGTTTACATTTTTTGAATATTTGGAAACAAGGACGAACAACGAAGCTAAAGCTAGAGCTATGTGGAGAGGCCTTCAAATGACTCAAGACTTAGAAGGCAATTTTATCGTAGAAGGAGACTCTATACATTTTATAAATCTCCTCAATAATTGGAAAACACCTCCTTGGAGGATTAAAACAATTGTTGAAGAGGCTAGGATCCTTTTCCAGGGAAGACAGGACAGAAAATCCCAACATGTCTTTCGGGAAGCTAAAAAAATTGTTGATAAGCTGGCCAATTTGGGTGTCGATGGTGACAGAATTTTCAAATGGGAACACGGTGTCCCAAGTGAAGTAGAGGAGCTTATTCAACAAGAATTCCAATAATGATAGACAAAATTACCAACAGGGAAGGCACTGTAAGTTCGAAGGCTAGGAGTATTCCCGTCTCTTTTTTGAATTGGACTCACAATAAAAATTATTTGAGCTGTCAGTATTTGTGGATGCTGCTTGGAAATACGACAAAGACTAAATGGGGCAGTCACATGTCAAATAACATGGCTCCTAGTCGTCTTAGTAATTTGAGGTTGGTTTATAATCACAGGGAAGGAAAGAAACGACAATATAAGACTTCGAACCAAAGCCACGTGGACCACCAAATAGCCACCACCATAAATCTAGCCAGCAGGTTCACTTCTCTAAGGCTGATTGGCCAAGATAGTATGTGGTACCAAAGCATATCATATACGAAAGAAAGCAATTACCAAAGAATTATTAAAATTAACTGTCAATACAGAGCTTGTGGGAGTTTTTTTCAGTACTCTGTTATGTGTATCTACAGCTTTTTGTTTCTCCATTGTCTCAAGGAAGGGATCCATGTCTGTTTCTTTTTGTAATTATGATGCATGTGTGTTTTCTTGGGGTATACCCAAAATGTTGTATGGGAATTTTATTTTTGATAACAGGCTATGTGCCTTACCGGATGTAATGGCTTTGGCAGCATGTAGATTTTACATATATAGGATCCTTAGTAAGGATATGTTCATCAACGGCCCTGGGCTATTTTTTGTTAAAGGTTTTGGGTCAACCTGTAAAACCCAGTATTAATGCTATAGTATCTTATCTACCAAACAAAAAAAATTGAACACAATTAAAGTTAGTCATTTCAAACTAGAGATCATTTCCATAAAAATGGTTAATTTTAACAATTTAGAGGATAAGGTATTAAATGAAAATATTGCATGTTTAGGAGGAAAGAAGAAATATCGTGCAAAATTTTTCAAGATAATCCATTCTAATATTTTTCCTTCTTTTATTTTCTTGGACTTATGTTCATGTGGTTCCTACTAGAAATACAAAAACAATTTAACTCTTGAGAAGTATTTTTTTCTTCTACTTCACTTTTTGGTAGCTATGAAAAGTTATGGTGTTTCTCCCTAGATAAGGCTTGTACAAAAATTTAATCCTAAGGAGACAAAATACATAGGAGCCCAAGGGCTAGGCTAAGTCTTCAAAGAAATCGAAGACCATTTGTGGATACTATGACTAAAAACTACTTATTGAAGCTACAAAGAGTTGAGGCTTAATTTCTTAATATGCGTTATCATCTTCTGTATGATGAGGGAGATTCAAGAAAGTCTTACTTAAATATAAAGACCCACTAGAGCATCCATTATGAGGAGAAGATATTGTGGTTATTAATGTTTTCTTTTCTTGGCCCTTAAGTTCAAATTATGAGGTGGTGTTGAAAGTTGTATATGGTTAAACCTAACTTGTAATTGATAATTAAGCTAAATCCCACTTATTTTATTGGCTTAGGCTTATTTATATTTTAGAATTCTGGTATTAGTATATATACCCCCAATAAATAGATCCATTGTATTAGAGTGTTATGGTCTGTATCCATAGATAATATAGTGATTATTTTTGTCCTTAAGGGAACCCATTATTTGTGTGTCTATTGCTCTCCTTTTAAATTTTATTACTCTTTCTATGTAAGATTTGAGTGAATGGATTGCTTATTTTCATTACTAGAAAATGGTGTAATTTTCAACATGGTATCAAAGTGAGTATGAAGATTTATCACTTGATCACATAGTATAGACACCTAAAAGTCACACATTATCATTTTTCCCATCATCATGACTAATCAATTTGCAAAACCCACAAAATTTGCATATATTAGCCTCAAAACACTATTCATTTATCAAAACCACTATTCATGCACTATTCATAAGCCCTCTTGGGCCACTTAAGCCCTTTTCTACGCTTAAATTTGGGTCCTCATGCAACCATCATCCTAGCCTAACCTTGGATAATCTGTAATATTAGTCAAAATCCACCTCATGGTCAAACCCAACCTATGGTCAACCTGACCATGGTCAATCTAACTCATGGCCACCTCACCTAGTCTACTCTTTGACTAGCCCAGATTCCACCTCAACCATTTGACCTTAGCTAAACCTATGTTCAACCTAATAAGGGTTAATTTTGACCCTTGCTCCACACATATCCCCCTGTGCATTTAACACCATAAGTGACATTTGAAGGATTTTATCTCTCAAAGCATGAGGTATGATGAGTAATAATCCATCTCACTCAAAAGTAAACATATAACTTAGGGTCAACCTAATTAGGGTTAACCTTAACCCTTGCTCCATTTCAAATCCCCATGTGCATTTAACACCATAAATGATATTTGGAGACTTTTATCTCTCAAAGAATGGGAGGCATGGTGAGTCATATTCCACCTCACCTAAGTCAACACTAAAATCATGGTTAATCCTACTATGGTTAGGACTTAACCCTTGCTCCACTTCACATTCTCCTGGGTATTAAACATCATAATGCAATTTGAATAATTTTATCATTAATCCATTTATGAGATCTACCATCCTATGCCGGCTCAAGGGATACCTTTCAAGACACCTCATAAGGGACACCTTATAAGGGATACCTCATAGGACACCTTAACCCCCCTAACCTTGGAAAATTCTATAAATAGAATACCATTTCCTCAATTTCTAAAAATACATATTTTGCATACCCAAACTCTACTAAAGTTAGCCTAGACTAGCAAGTGCACTACACCATAACTCAGCATCGCTCACCATCCATCCCCATGGATGCCCACATGAATTTATCAACATCCTTTGTTGCTTTGTACGTTGTTGTCAAAACTTACAGGTTTTTAGAGGTAAGTCAACATGGAACAAAAGTGAAAACTACATAAAAAAGACCTCTACAACATCAACTTCTATTTGTAGATAACACAGTAAGATTTGCACATAAGGGTACAAATAAAAGCATTCACATCTTAAGGTGTGAATTCATAGTGCAGATATTTTTTCAGCACCAAAACTCTACCAAGGTTCACAAAATTAGGTATCTCTATTTTACAAAATTTTAGTGTTTTAATGCAATTTCATCATGTTTTAGCAGAGATTTAAGTGTACTTTTATCTATAGACATGAGGGGTTTGATCAAGGTAGGCCTCCAAATGTTCTAACAAGTTTTTATAGGGTTATGTAGGTTTGAAGGACCCACGTAGTTAACAGTCCCATGAGCAATAAGCCTACTCGCATCAAGGAATACAAGGAGGATACTTGTGGTTGTTTGACTGGTTGAGTTCAAAGAAGACCTCCCTTGTGGAAGCCCATTTTGTAGCCCCAAAATGGCACTTTTATAAAATAATTTACTCTTTTAATCCCTTTTACCATCAATTACAAAATAACTATTTTCCATGTAGTTCATTCTAAAAATCATGATAGGACCACCCACAAGTTTTTATCTTTTGACTAGCTTGCTAGCTAACTCACTACTATTTTTTGACTTTTTCTATGATTTCATGTCCTAAAAAACTAGAAAAAAGCTATAAAAACCATAAACACATCTCAGGTCAAACATAGACACTTCTCTGTCCTATGGGCTAGATTCACATATGTAGACACAAAAAATTGATCCACGTTAGTGGGAAATCTTCCCTGAGTCCTTTGGGGGACCCCTTAGACTTGCCTAGGGCAAGGGTAAGGCTCCTTCCCCTAATTTTTCCCTTTTTTTCCCTCTATGTGAAATCTTTCTCAGTCCTTGATGGGGTAGTCAACCCTAACAGGGCACGATTTTACATTTTTAGGGTTTGACACATTGAAACCCTAATTGTTTGGGCTTGGCATGTTCTACATCAGCCCTCCTTGGTTTTCCTGCTCTTTTTGCCTTAAAATATGCTATATAAGAAGGTTTTGAATTCACTTTCACAAGAACAAAAGTTATCATGATTTAATATGCATGATTACTAACAATTTTATTTCTCGTAAAGTGTTTTATTTGATCTGCATCCTTCTTCTTCTTTTGCAAGCAACTTTTAAGTGTGAAGTTTGATTGATTGTTTGCTGCATTGGATTGTTGTTGCTCACTCTTGGTGGATTATTGTTGAATCCCTAAGGATACATTGACTACCTAAGAGGTCTCAAACCTTTTTTCTTGCCTCGTCACTCTCTACCAGGTGAAAGTGTTGTGTTGCATGTTTTATTTTGTTCGTTGCATCTTAGTTTTGTTATTTCGCTTTACTTTGAGACGTTTTGTCTCACTTCTACAAAATAGTGCCCGATCTTCTACAGGATGTGACTTCATCTGGCATTATCATGGTCACATGTTACAGGGTGTGATTTCACTTGAGCTAAATCTTGGGATAACCTACTATTCTAGTTTTCATCATTTCATTCTAGACTACATTTAGAGCATAGTGGTAAATTTATTCTATGGTTCCTGCACTATTTTCTGTCATATTGTATTATGTTTATTTTTCTCCAAAGATCAATTTTTTATTTTAATTATCAAAGGTTAGCTAAAATTATTTAGGGGTCTTGACTATTGCACATCCAAGTATTATTATACAATGGCCTAAGTAGGCCCCCTAACGCTAATCACATTTTCAAGTGTTTTTTAAGTTATCTTGCAGGAACAAGAATTATTGATAGCATTGGACAAAGGGATAAAAGAAAGGATTAATCATTGGATAATCTAAGTATTCTTATTAGTATTTAGGCTTCTTGTTGAATGTCTTTTATTTATGTTTTAAACCCTAGATTTGATTTTATAAAAATATATCTAATTATTTCATAGGCATTTGAAAGATAAACAACATATAGTGTTGCACTTAGGGTTAATTATGTTTGTGCATTCTTTCTTGAGCCCTTGCTTAAAAGGTTTTTATGTTTGAAACCCTAGGTTAGAAAGAATTCAAAGAGAGAATCATTCTAGGGTTATCTCTTATATTCCTACATTCTCTATTTCTGCATTGTCCTTCAAATTTTATAGTATAGATCTAGAAAGGCCAAATCTAGGTGTTTGTCTTGAATCTTATACATCAAACATTATTTAAAACCAGAGAACTTGGAGCGAGTCCTTAAAACATTCCTAGTGAATCCTTCTCCCCTAGCATCGAGTGTAGATAACAACATACCCATGTGGTCCACTCCAAAGGCTTCTCTCTTGTGGATTTGGCTTTGGGAATTGTACACGATAGGGCAGTTTCCCCCCTCTACATCTTTGGTGAACCTAACGTGAACACATTTATTTTTAAAACATTTTTTTAAAATATCATTAAAAAATTTTGTGTGGTTGAAGAACCTTAATAACATCTTTAAAATATTTTTTTCTCTATTTTTAGCATTCTATTCTATCCTTTTGCTTTTCTAATGGCTCTTGTCCTTAGAAATTAGCAAAAACATATTGAATTTGATTGTATTCCTCCGAAAGATGATCAAATTGAGAGAGAGGATCCTAACATAGATATAGAAGAACAAGATAACATGGATACTGAGATGATTTTTGATCCTTATGAGGGAACTAATGGTAGTTTTTTCTTTTCATCACTTGAGCATGTTTGGGATTTTATGAAAGCTAATAGGGATAGGATATTGGGGGGTATGGAGCAAGAAGCTCACCTCGAAAGAGATGATACTCATCCACATCCTCCAATAAGATCCCCTATGATTAACCAAGAAAATCCCATGCCTAAATCAGTGCATCTTGATAATTTGAACTCGGTTGTTAATACTACTACAACCACCAACATTGGAAGGAATATGCAAGCTCCTCCAATTAGTAGTGTCACTCAAAAATATTTTTAATTTCTTCCTCAATATTCTAATATCAACACTTTTTATTCTATCCCACTAAATGTTAGTTTTCCATTTTCACAAAATGTCACATATAATAGTAGTATCCATGCATCCAATCTGAATCAGGTATCGGTCCCTAAGAACACATATGTTCGACCTTTATGGAAAATGGGAACAATGCATAATAGTAATCCAAAAGTGCTGAATATAACAAATATGGTGAAGAATTTGGTTTCAAAATTTGATATTATTCAATCTTCAAGTTTTACTTATATTTATAAGGAAATGTGTAATCATCCATAGGCCTTATCCTAAATATTTTTCTATGCCATTTTTTCCTATTTATAAGGGGACAAAAGATCTAATTGAGCATTTAAGAAGATTTAGAAAATCTTGTCATTATCTCATTTATGATAATATGTTGCTACTTAAAACATTTCCTAAGAGTCTTTGTGGAATGGCATTAGAGTGGTACTATCGGTTGGCTAATTATTCCTTAAGGAATTTTGAAGAGACATCAGAATTATATGTTCAAAAATTTGGTGCTTACATTGAGAAAGAAATGACAATGAAATATTTCTATAATTTAAAATAAAATAAAGAAGGAAACTTCTTAGAATTTTTGTTGGACGTTTGAGATATACTTTACCTCCTAAATATATGCTTGAGATATTTACTAGTAATTTACAAGAACAGTTATCTTATGCATTAGAGACTACTACTATTTAATATTTTGATCAAGCAATTGATTTAGCAAGAAACGTAGAACAGGCTCTCATCAGGAGAAGCCAAATCAAGGTAAAGAAGAGAAATCTACTAAGTCTCAACACAAGAATAAAAACATAGGAGGTGATAGTGGAATGGATAGTAGACCTGTTAACAATGTTACTAACAACTTACAAAATATAGTTCTTCAAAAACCTCCAAAAAGGAACTTTACAAGGCTTAATATGTCTATGGAAGGAGTTTTGAAATAAATTTTAGAAGCTAAGGATATTGGGTTACCTCTTGTTAGACAACCAGATACTACAAATCATTGGTATAAGGTAGTTTAGCATTGTGCATATCATAGAGTGGAAGGACATTGGACAAAATCTTGCAAGAAGTTGAAACATGTACTTCATGATTTGATGGATGCAGGATGTATTGACTTAAAAAATTCTCAAGTAGTGAATAATCAAGTACCTATCCAAAAAATGTTACTACCAATCAATATATGGAAATGTTTAAATAACCATTACCAAAATATAATCAACAAATAGTAAATCAGGTGGCTCATCAAAATGAGCCTCCTCCCTATGGTAATATGGTTTGCATGGTTGGAATAACTACAAGAAGGTAAGCTCTGACTCAGCATCCATAGCAAGGATATAATTCTATATTACAACCCACTTCAATATTGAATAATAATCAAGAAAAAGTTGTAGATATGGGGATTCTACCTATTGTATTGATACCACAGCCTAAGGTCTCATTTGATCTCTAGAAGTAATTAACTAGTACTCCAGCAAATATTTTAGTTTTAAAGCTCTTACAAAATTCTCCTAATCATAGAGAGGCTTTGATGGAATTTTTAAAGCAACAATCAGTTCCCTCAGATATTTCATCCAATTCTATAGTTGATACCATAGGTTCTCTTGGGATATATCATATCTCATTTTCAAACTATGATAAACCTTCCTTAAACTTGTAAGAAGATTCTTCACTTTACATCACCGCACTTATTGGAGATACTTTTATCAAAAGATTTTTTTTTGTAAGTTAAGGAATTTCATTAGAGAGGGCATTTGAAAGGTGCCCTAACACCTTAGTACAACAAAAAATAAAAGGATGCAAGGATTACCAAAAGTGCATCCTAGAGGACCAGACTAAAAAGAAAAGGATGCCAGTATTAGCAAAATGCATCCTAGAGGAACATACTGAAACACAAAAGGACAAACAAGATTAAGACAAAAATATGGAGAAGCCCCAATGGGCCAACAACAACAACATAGAAGCCAATCAATCAATGACAGGTTCCTCAGAAGAATTTTTATTGATAATGGTTCTTCCCTCAATTATGTACATATCAATTATTTTAAAGTTTTGGATTAAAATAGGAAGACTTAACAACATCCAATCATTATAAAAGCTTTCAATAATGAGTCCCAAGAAGCCTATGGTGTAATATCTCTTACCCTTAATTTTGGGCCTAAATTATTGGATACTTTTTTCTATGTGGTATATTGTCCTGCATCTTTTAATATTTTCCTCATACATCCTTGGATTCATGCAATGAAGGTCATCCCTTCTACTCTTCATTAGTATCTCAAGTTTGAGTTTAAGAATCAAGTTATCACCATTTCGGGTGACCCTCGACCATTTGAATTTTGTTCAAATGTAGAGCGAGCTCAATATGAGTTCAATCTATGTCCCTCTATCTCTTCTCTCCACATTTATCATCTCAAAATTTAAAAATGAGTGAGGAACATATCTTAAATTTTTCATCTTAGGATCATGATAATCAGTTTCTTCAAGAACCTCTTTTAGATCTAGCCAAGCTACCACCATCACCAAGAACCATGGGCTTACCCCATAAGAAATATGATGTTGTACACATTGGCACATGTACCTTTATCTTCGTAGGAACTGCCTTCAACGAAAAGATATGTGGTAGTAACCCTCTCCCGTTGAGCATTCTTTTCTCATTGTTATCTTTCCAATGACTACCCACTTCCTAAATCGATCCTATCTAGTATGGGATATGTAAGTAAAGGCTTGTGTTCACAATAGAAGGGCATTCAACATCCTTTGGATGTCAAGATCTATCCTGGTAAATGTGATAAAGGTTTTATATCTAGTAAAGACCAACCTTTATTGTTTGAAAATGATGATCATCTTATGACTTATGTTGAATATATGGATTATCAGAAGTCTGGAGTGGGTAATGAGGATGATGGTCCCCTTTATTATTCTAAGATATTGTTTTGTAATATGATTGATTCTATGTGTTCTAAAAATAAGCTTTCTATTTTAAAAGAAAATTCTGCTTGGTTATATTATGTTAAAAAGAATGATTATGTTCGCAAGTGTATTGATTATTGCACCATGACTGATAAAGGAAAAACTTCAAAGGAACTTCTATGTGATTTTCATCATTGTGATGACCCACATTCTAGATATTTCTTTGATGAGAAATTTCATGGTACGCTTGTTTTTTATTTTAAGAAATGTGCCACACTTATATTTTGTGTTGATTTTCGTTTTGCTTGCTTAAATTAATTAATGTCAAAGAAATAATAATAAGAAAAATAAACTATTAGAAGCTGCATTAAATTAATCAATTATAATTTAGATCTGCATTTGCATTTTCCATTGCATCCATGTACTTTTTCATATTGCATTATTGATTGTCATTTATTTTGCATTGTTTGCCTGATATTTAATTCAACTTGCATGCTTGAGTGTCATATTTTGCATGATTTTCTATTCATGACTGCTTGATCATATATATTTTTGGGATCTTGCAACAATGTCATGTGATGATACCTACTTAGGTCATAGATCACATGCATTGCACTCTCTCTAGGATTCTTAGGCCTAGTAATATGCCCACCTAGGGCTTATTCCTCTATCTTCTCTCATTCTTTATTTTTTTGCTTTGGGTCCTGTCTTCCTTGGCCTCGAAGATCATTAAAGACATATCTTAAGTCAAGGATGACATTTTGTTAGTATTTCCTTGTCACCTTATCTATTGAATTTACCTTTTTTGTCTTCCTTTACCCTTGACAAGGAGATACGTGTATTTTATTTCTTTCTTTGTCATTCTTAATTTGTCTTCTTAGCACGATTGCACAAAATTATTGCCTTATTTTCTTATCTAAAACCTATCAGGGGTAGCACTCACCTAATATATATTTTATCCTTATATTACATCCCATATGGGATAGCTATACATCCTATCGGGTATCTTATTGAATATGATCTTCTATCGGGTTATACTAACTTTTGACTCAATGATTTTAATAGCCCATTATATGATAAGCTTTTGGACATTTTTGGTAGGCCTTGGCATACATCCTAGAGGATAATCTCCCCAAAATATTCAATTAGCAATAAACCACCCATAGCAGGTCAAAATCCAACACCTTATCCCTCTTGGTGAGCACTACACCAATAGTGGATTTAGCTCCTTCTTCTTCTAGTACAATTCATAGTATTTAGTCACGTTGGTACCTTGCGACCTACACTAATTTTCAATACTATGTTTTGCACATCCTTCTCTATTTTATATGGTTGACCTTTGGATTTTCTTCTTATTTGTCTTCATCTTTGTCTCCCTCTTCATTTTGTTGATCTTATTTATTGTTTTTGTCTCATGTTTTCTTTATTTCTTTCATCCATTTCATCCATGCATTTCATATAGCCTTGCATTAAGATAAATTGCATGTATAAAAAATAAAATTAAATAACATATAAATAAAAATTAAATCATATGCACACATTCATAAAAATATAAAAGAGAAGTAGCTATGTATTACTCGATGAAAAAGAGAGATACATCAGTGTCTGGTTTTTGTACCACAATCTAGTTTTGGTATACTCAACCAATCCCTAGGGATACATACTACAGTTAAAAGTGGCATGTCATCCTAATCCCTAGCCTATCTATAATATCCTATATCCTCTACTTTTCCCAAAGGAGGAGGTGGTCCAGGCAACCACATACCCATGAATGGTGATGTCGAGAATATCCGTGATTAAGATCATGACTTGCTAGTTGATCAAAGGGATGATGTAAGGGTTTCTCTCTGCTATGCTAGTACTACTTGGTAGTACATTGTCTCATAAAAGGTAGCCAATTGAATGACCTCCTATAGCCTCTCCCCTACTCACTGTAGTTCCACCTGTAGAAGGTGGATCCCATTGTTGGCTTGGCTACTCCCAATAATGACCATCCCCTCAGCCTGAGCCCTCTAATGATTTGTGTACAATCGGCTCACCTATCCTTGAAGATGATTGAAATATACTTGAGTTGCATACCTCTCCCTCTCTATGATGCTTAATGAGCCTCACAATCCCTTTATCCTATTAGACATGTCCTCTTGGAGCAAGTACACCTATCTTTGCAAAGTCACCCCATGTGCTCATAGCGCCTTTGCCTCCTCCCTCATATCTTCTCATCTTGAATCTTGACCCTAGTTGGATACCATTGATGTGGAGGCCTCTCCTAACCCTTTGCATAGTAGTACCCTAGAATTTATGGGGGCAAATCCATATTTCCCTGCCTCCTTGGTTCCTATAGTGTTGGTGTCCTCCATAACCAACTTAATCCTGACCTGAGATTGCCTCTCTCTCAAAGCTTTTGGTCCCTACTGCACCCTCTTTATGGCCCTGCAAGATACCTCTCAAAATACTCACTGGATGCTCAGGTCCAAAACCTAAAACCTCTGTATCAGAACTGGTAGGGATACCCTACGGGGCACGACTCCTCTATACCACCACTAGTAATCGAAGGCCACTCCCCAATTATCCACCTTGGGATCCATGTAAGGAGGATCACCTAAGTTCTCCTCAACCCACCTGGTCAAGTAAATTCTGCATCCTACCCCTACTAGATCCTGATAGAATCTTTGATACTAGTAATCCCCCAAGTCTAGGATGCCCTGCAAGATCTTGAACTTTCTTAGGACTCGATCAAACTGAGAAATCTTTGGCAGCCCCTTTTTTGTCATTAGCCACCTGACCCTCCCTATCTTCACCAAATTTATCCTATCATCAACCCATCCTAGGTGTAGATGCTAGGGTTACCATACTATATTTGCCTCCCTCAACTCCTCTACTAATTACCTCACTAGTGGCAAATGCTCAATGTAGCTCCTTGCGACCTGCTCTAGGGATTTGGACCATTTATATGTTGTTGGTCACTCTAGACTGGGTAATGGTCTTGGTAGTGCATTCGGTCTCTGTACCACTATGTGATCCTAGATCCATACCTAGAGAAAATTCATGTACACTATACATGTATGCCACTTGTACATGATGTTGTACAACATCCTGTACAAGCGGGCTAGCACATATGGACCCCATGCAAACCTAACTCTATGGTCTTGCATGTCTACCACTACACCCACCATCGCCCATGGAAGATGTCACCTACTAGTATAGCACATCAGCATACCCGCAACCACCCCATAGAGCATGGGCATCAATGGGTCCATCCCATACCATCCCACCAGGTCATCTACGACTATGGTGCTCTCACGCACCTGGTGGGTCCAGCCTCTCAAAAATTGCTTCAAGGTTGCTAGTATCACTCACGCTCTATAAACTTCTACACTATGATATGGATGTTTAATATGTGCCACACATCATTCATTGTGACATTCATATCTCTGTGGCTAACTGGAAGGTAGATGACTTCAGGTACCATCTCTCTGCTAGTGTTGTTAGTAGATCCCTATCTGCCTCTGCTCAAGGCAGTCTAGCTAGGTGGCTTAGCCCCACCACCCCCAATGTGTCCCTCTCTGCTGGTTCGAGTGTCTCTAGCTACACCTCCAAGGAGCCTACTCACCATTCATGACTCTCAAGTACCTTAAGCTGCAATAACAACAAAAATAAAAATTTTCCGTTAATAAATTTAATTAGAAACTTAAAAATTAAATTAATTAATTACATTAAATTCAATAAAATAATTTTGTCAAAATTAAATTTCACATATCCAAAGTTGGTTTCTTGCATTTCTTTTTTCCTTTTCCTTATCCTTTTTTCTTTTTTCCTTTTTTTTTGTTTTCCTTAATTTTTCAGTTTTTGATGAAATCACGCCTGGTTTTCCAAGGGCGCAATTTCATCGAAACGAAGTCATACCCCATGTCCACAAAGGTACGATTTCATGAAATCATGCCTAGTTGTTTTTTCCAAGAATTATTTTACCACTACTACCCAAGGTAAAATGACGATCGGGCCACAATATCGTTCCCAGGTTGTATGCAGAAAAATCATAGGTTTTGGCAAAAAACCACCCAAAAATTGCACAAAAACTTGAAAATTTCAAAATTACAAGAGTGGTTTTCTATCCTACCTATGCTCGATCCACTTCTGTGATGGCTTCACCCCTCACGATCACTGAACAATGTATCGGTAGCACTATCTCCCCTATTTCTCTAGAGCTCATTTTCTATTTCTTACGTAGTTAAACTGAATTAGGGTTTTGCCCCCTTTTCACTTTTAACCTAGTTTTTGTGTGCTTTTTCTCTTTTTGTTTCATCTCCCTTCTTCTTCTTATGAGTCTACATTTTCAAGTTTTCATTAGGAATGTGTCCCTCATAAAACTTGATGGGAAACCATAGCCTTAGAGGTATTAATATTCCTAATGCCTTGATTTACATGCAAAACATGAAAGTGTTCATAATAACACCATTTTTACACCAGCCCTTTCTTCTAAACCAGACACCCTATTTCTACTTGTCATTTTTTGTTTGTGAGTGTTTACATATTATCTTTGACACATTTATTAGGTCATAAATACATCAAAGAAGGGGTAAAATGTAGACATAAAATCCACTTTAGTGGGCAATATTCCCTCAGCCCTCTAGGGAACGTCTTAGACTTCCCTAGGGCAAGGGTAAGGCTCTTTTTTCTCTTTTTTGCCTTTTCCCCCTCTATATGTGAAATTGTACCTGGTCCTTTATGGGGCATGACTTTGCATTGCAAAATCGTGGTCAACCCTAACGAGGCACGATTTCACCTTTTTAAGGTTTGACACATTAAAACCCTAATTTTTTGGGCTTGGCATATTTTACGTCAACCCTCCTTGGTTTTCCTACTCTTTTCACCTTCAAATACACTCTATAAGAAGGGTTTGAATTCAATTTCACAAGGACACAAGTTATAACTATTTTATATGCATGATTACTAACAATTTTATTTCTCTCAAAGTGTTTTTTCTGATCTATGTCCTTCTTCTTCTTCTTTCGCAAGCAACTTTGAAGTGTGAAGTTTTATTGATTTTTTGCTACATTAGATTGTTGTTGCTCACTCTTGGTGGAATTTTGTTGAAGCCCTAAGGAGAGATAAACTACCTAGGATGTATCAAACCTTTCTACTTGCTTCCTCATTCTCTACCAGGTGAAAGCATTCTATTGCATATTTGATTTCGTTTGCTGCATCTTAGTTTCATTATTTTGCTTCAATATGAGATGTTATGTTTCACTTCTGTGAAATCGTTCTTGGTATTCTAGGGGGTGCGAATTCACCTAGAGTTATCATGATAACCTGTTACGGGGTGTGATTTCACATGAGCTAAATATTGGGGGTAACCTACTATACCAATTTTTATCATTGCATTCTAGAATATATTTAGAGCATAGGGGTACATTCTATTCTGTGGTTCCTGCACTTTATTTTGCCATATTGTATTATGTTTGTTTTTCTCCAAAGGTCAATTTTTGCTTTTAATTATCAAAGGTTATCTAAAATGACCTAGGGGGCTTGACTGTCGTGCCTCCAAGTATTGTTATACAGTGGCCTAAGTAGGTCCCCTAACGCTAATCACATTTTCAAGCGTTTTTTAAGTTATCTTGTGATAACAGGAATTGTTGATAGCATTGGACAAAGGGATAAAAGTAAGGATAAATCATCGAATAAGATATGTGTTCTGATTAGTCTTCGGGCTATTTTTTGAGTGTCTTTTATTTTTGTTGTAAACCTTAGACCTGATTTTATAGAAATATATCTAATTATTTCCTAGGCATTTGAAAGATAAACATCATATAGTGTGCACTTAGGGATAATTATGTTTGTGCATTCTTTCTTGAGCCCTTTCTTAAAATATTTTTATGTTTAAACCCCTAGGTTAGAAATCATCCAAAGAGATAATAATTCTAGTATTAGGTCTTGTATTCTTGCATTCTATATTTCTACATCGTCCTTTATCTTTTATAGTATAGATCTAGAAAGGCCAAATCTAGGTGTTTGTCTTGAATATCATACATCAAACATTCTTGAAAACCATAAGACTTGAAGTGAGTCCTTAAACCATTCCTGGTGGACCCTTACTCCCATAACATTGAGTATAGAGAACAACATACCCCCGTATTTCACCCCAAAGGCTTCTCTCTTGTGAATTCAAATTTTGGGAATTGTATGCAGTAGGGTAGTTTACCCCCTCTACAATATATTAAGGTGTGAATCTCCTACTTTCTAGATTTGCATAGCAATGTGTGAATCTAAAAAATTACTCCAAAAATTGATCCATGATAACAAGGTATCAGTATCTGCATAGTCAACGATAACATCAAGGTAAGTCAAGGGGTGAAAAAAATCCTTATTGGGATTGCTATCTCACATACCTCATTTCTTGTTATATTTTGAAGCTCTAAACTTAAGGTAAACAAACTTAAAGACATGAAATAAAGTAACAATCTAATGTATATTATAATGGAAATATTTTTCAAGTATAAAACATAGAAATAACTATAATATCTACTCCTAAATATGGCATAAAAAAATACTCATAGAAATGGAGCCATAGTATTGAAAGAACCAAGTAATGTTATTACAATCACGTCACTTTACATCTCTATATTACTATGCATATATAATGGAATATGACTCTTCATATGAAGCACTCTTGGCATTCACACTTCTAGACTATTCAACTTCCTATTCTATGGACTAATGTGCACATTTACATTATTCAATATTATGCACACGTGTACATTTATTACATAACAAAAAGTAAATCCTAATCTAAGACATGTACCAAATAATGTAATATACTCCAACACCCCCCTCCCACCCCCCCGTATTACATTATTTGGTTATTGAAGACTTTGGTATTCAATTTTAATCTTCATTCTTTAACTCACTTTGCATTGCGTTCCTTCTTGATCATTCTCTTCCTTTTCTTTCTTGTCTTTGTATGTAGTGTCACTTTGTAATCCCTTTAATGATATTGCACTATTAGGTGATTCCTGTAGAACAAATTTCTCTTTCCCTTTGTCCTTGAAAATATGAATCTTCTTTTCCATTGAACCTTTAGAACATTTAATTAGAGTATCATGATAAGATCCTAAATTTGATGAACTTGAGTCATTTATATTACATGAAGAATGAAATACTTTTTCCAAAAATGATTCATTCACTTTTTTTTTGTTAGGTAATATATTAAAAGTGGATTTTATCAAGGATTCCAAAACCTGATTACAAAGGATAAAAATGCAACACAATACATAGGCTTGTAACAAAAGGAAACACTAGAGAAACATAGAAAATAAAAGGGATGCGCCATCCTAAACACTAGAGGAAGGTGCAATACTTTGTGATAGAGGAAGACTACTTCCTAAGCACCAAAGGAAACACGGGCAGGAAGGGAAAGCCCACCAGAAAATCAATTTTGAATCAAAGGGTGTGAAATAAGAATTTTCAAGAAAACCTAGGGTAGGAGAAAGCACCAAACTACCCCATCCACTAAAAATCAATTTGAAACTTTCTCGAGGGCGAGAAAAGGAACCAAAGCTAATATTTTAAATTTTGAATCAACCCAATTACGGGAAAACTAGAAACCACCATTGGGAAATAGGCTTGAGAGAAACCACCTTCCCGCATAGGGGAAAACCAAAAAGAATAAAAAAATCCACCATGAACAATAGGGTGGATCAGTGAAGCAGAATGAAACATACAGGGAAAGTGCAAGATAAAGAAAACTGAGAAGACCATTCCCTGAACGCCTTAAAAAGTGAAACAACATAAAGAGGAAAATCATAGGCAACAAAATCCTCATGTAGTGGAACAACAACCTGGAGGATGGTGCATCAGTGGAACAGGAACAAGAGGAACTTCCCAGGCTATGAAGTCCTCAAGTAGGAAAAAGGAAGTCTTCGAGAAACAACGCCCAACATAGGAAAAAACAACAGTGGAATGGCATGTTAGAAGGAGAGGTAGGAAAGTGCCACATTAATTTGATATGAAGGATTCATGAAGAGGTATGGCTAGAAACAAAGGAGCCCAGAATGAAAGGAAACAACCAGGAAACCCAGAAAACCTTCAACACCAAAGCTTCAAGGATGCAGAAAAGGAAAACCTGCAAGGAGTCAACAACAAGAAAAGTAGAGGCCCACCCTCAAGATCCATGAAAGGAACTGAAAACCTGTAGGAACCAAAAACACGAACCCAAAGAGCAGAGTCATAGTATGAAGCACACGGTCTCCTCTAAAATCGAAAGAATGTTGTGCAAAATTGCTCATGAAGCCAAAATTCCTTAGACCCACCAAAATACAACTTCAAGGAAACGAAGGAGGAAGTCTTGAAAGGAATCAATAGTAGGAAGAATAGAGGCCCATCCTTGAAGCCACAAAAGGAGCTAAAAACCTCCAAGAACCACCACTTCAAACCCAAAGAGCAGAGCCACAATATAAAGCACATGGTCCCTCCAACCAAAAGGATGTTGTGTAGAACTGCTCATGAAGCCATAAATCCAAAGACCCAATAAAACCACAACTGAAGAAACCCAAAGGAAAATCGATAGGAAGACTTCCAAAAAATCTTGAGGAAAAAACCCCAAGAAAAGTCCTAGGGAAAACCTGAACACAACCCAGAACCCAGGCATCAAATGATGGAACAATGGAACAGAAATGGGACATATTTTCCCACCCAAGGACAAGGAAAGGGGCAGAACAATGGATCAAGGATCTCCCCCTCCAAAGGAGATCATCTGCAACACCTTCCTTTCGAAAAGGATGGGAAATATGCCAAGGAAACTAGGAAAGGAACAGGGTCCTAGGACATGGATAGGAAAGGATGTAGGTAAAAGGAAGGACTTCCATGGGAATTCGCCCTGTAGATCCTCCCTTCGAAGTAGTTTTTTGATTCATTCACTTTTGTCTTCCTCTTAAGATACTCAATTAGCTCCTTCAGATTTATATCTCTTTGTAGTTCCTAAGTGTAAGCAATGCCATATAAATTATGCTTGCAACATTTAGGGGAATCATAATACTATCTTTATCAATATCAATTTCTTCAAACATCCTCGCATGTAGATAGGATTCTAGTGTTTCAAATTTTTCTTCTAATGCTTCTTATTAAATGAAGCTTGGGACCAAGTATAACTTTACTTTAGAATTTTCAGTTATGTTTTTAATTCCATATTTTATGACATTTGTTCTTCCTTTTCTAATTTCGCTCTCCATTTCATTTTTCAATGAATTATTTGAAATAGACATATTTTCACCTTCTTAGTCATGATAATATAATTTTTATAAATTTGTTAATTCCTAATTTTATGTAGAATACCTTATACCTCCAATATTAAAAAAAATAGAAAAATACATTTATAGTTATTTTAAATCTAATTTATCTTAAAAACCCTTATTACTCCATATCAATTAAATTGCAAATATTCTAAAGTTGTTTTGTAAGTTCAAATATTTAAATTACAAAAATTTATGTATGTTCCTTCAAATTCTTCTACCCAAAAAAATCACTTCTTTAATAATCCTCCAATTTTTTATTATGTCTAAGGTTTCAAATATAAAATTTCTCTTCTCTAAAATACCTTTACTTTTCACCTTAGAAAATAATAACCTTATAAATATCCTTATTACTCCTAACTCAAGCTTATGAGTAATTTTAATGAAATAAATTACCTTAGGCTTAGAGTTGAATACTTTGATCAACAATACTTAACCACCTTTCTACATGTTATCCTCTGTGTACATATTTGGATGGCGCTTCACCCACACCTGCAAAATCTGACTGGTTCATCAACTTGATGGAGAAATTATTTCTCCCAAATCAACATGCACACTAACATTTGCTGCTTTGACTTCCACTACATAGCTTAATACCTACCAAATGTTCACTTCCTTCACCATGTCTAATAGGGGATAATGATTGTAAGTATTCACCTGCATTACTATACCACCTCCATTCAACGTAACTCTCAATACTTGGCACCTTAGATAGATGTTTTCCATTATTGGGCATGAAAAACATTTGACATTTTGGATTATACCTTCCACTTGATGGATTGAATGTTAAACCTTCCAATATTCTACCGTGTTCATGCAACTTGGCACTCAACCTCCTCTATAAAAATATCTTTACCTAGTGGACAACACTATGGCAATGAGTGTTACTTGTAATGCTTCCTCTTCAAATCTAATGCTTCTCCAACATTCAACGATGTGGTACATGCATGCAAAACCTTACCTTATCCTTCATTTATGGATTCCAATGTAAAACCAATTCTACCCTATTTTGAATCCATTCTATTGCTTGTCACTTTGCTTTAGCATGTTCATCTCCAACATATTCCTATGCACAACAATAGTTCTCCACTTTGACAATGAATGGTTGCATCTCCTCAATGTGGTTGATGGTGAAAATTATGGAGCTTTCTCTCTAATCACTTTTCCTTCTTAGAGAAATGGTAACACTCCTCTTGAGTGGTGATTCCTATTCTATGATGGCACCTTCTATCTATGCTTGTACTTTTTCTAGTATCTTTAGACACTTAGAAGTTTTACCAAAATTTTAACCTTTATTTGGTCTTCACTTAGCTTAAACTATTGATTTCACTTTACTTTAGTAGATTTGCAATGCTTAACTATAAAATAGCTTTCATTAACAATACTATACACTTCTTATTTCTCCTTTATTTTGCTAATTTATCTTTGCAGTTTTTAAGGTGTAAACACTACTAACACCTTGGTTTTAAAAACTCCTTTAAGTTCTTATTTTTCAGATTCCAAATAATACAATGTAGATCACAAATAATAATAATATGGTGCTCTTAAAACTTGATGTATAGCTGATTTCAATATTTGAATAGTAAACTTAGATTGCACCAATACTACATACCTTTCTATTCTCCATTTTTGCTAATTTTTTTGGTGATTTGATTCACCCAATTTTTTGTCTAAAACTTGTAAAATTTGCACCTCTATTCTCCTTCACTCTTCTACTCTAACTCTTACCAAATTTCTAGCATTTCTTGTTGCTCAAATTCTACTTGTTTTTTGCCACACAACTATTCACAAAACGACTCCAAAATTCTCCAAATCTATAGCTCTTTATCTCCCTAAAATGTTATCCAAAAAATCTATTTTTTTAACTTCCAATATCCTTAAAATATGATCTCCCAAATTTTGGAACTAGAAGCTATTAATGCTACCCAAAATGGTCGAACAAACCTTCAACTCCATATTCAATTCCTTCCTTCTTTCAATGTCCAAAAATTGAAATGAAAGTCTCTAAAATGTTGTCTTTTTTTGTTGTCTAAAATCCTTCAATATCCTATCTACGGGAGCTCCAAAATTTGCCCAACCCTTCTCCAAATTGTATCTATAGTCTACCTTCAATATAATCTCCTGCAATATTTCACTCCCTGCTCCAAAACTTGCAACCTTCTCCTGCAAATAAGCCTTCAAAACTATTGTGGCTATCCTTAAATTTTCCAAAACCTTAGTATCTTAAATATTCTCTTCTCCTACAATATATTTGTTGAATTCTAACTTCAAAATTGATCTCCAATGTTATCTTCTTTATCAAGAATTTGAATTTCTTGAGACCTAATTATATCTCCAAAATTTGGCAAAATTCTTGCCAAAGACTTCTTTCTGTTGGGCTTGTTTTTGGATGGTGATAATTGTCCCATATCAGAAACTTCTCCTTGCTCATAATATCTTGTCACGAACCTTCTTCAAATCTCCTTCAATGGTAATTTCTTCAACTCTATAAAGTTTCTCCTCTCTACTTGCAATATCCTACTTCTTGCTTTCTCAAAGATGCATTCAATGGTTGCTTCTCTAAATATACAAGGATTTCTCTAGCCTTCTTCTTCTCCAAAATCTCTTGAGACCTCTCTCTTGGGTCTTCTAATTCTAAAACACTTCAACTTCTCTTCGTAACTCTTCAACTTCTCTTCTCGAAGCTTTAGTGAAACCTTTTTCTAGTTTCCTCAATCTCCCAACTATAGGAATTTTTCAATGAGATCACTTTGTTGGATCTCCAAAATCTACTGCTCCTCAAATCTGCATTAGGATATTTTCTCAAGTCTTCCAATCTACAGTCTTCAATCTGCAATCTTCAATATTCCAAAACTAGAAGTTCTATAATTTTACCTCTTCTAGGTCTCTTCAACTTCTCCAAACTTACAAATTTTCTATCTACAATCTTCTATGGGGACTTCCTTCTCGAGTCTCCTCCAATATTCAATATCTAATTTTTTACAACAAAGAATTAATCCCTGGATGAGGAAAGCACATAGAATTTCAGGTAATGAAGGTGAAATTCTTCTCTATCCTTTGTATGAAGTTTCTCAACTTTTGGGTGTTAATTTTTTGTAAATAGAAACTTAGATAGTAGTACGAAATGAATTAGAATTTCTAGAATTCTAATATAACTAAACTTTACTAACAATTATTGAAACTAGTGGAATGAATTTTGTGCTGAGTCCTAGTCTTCATAATCCTATGGAAAGACTCTAGTCAATCTGTAATTTGCAATCTTCTTCAATATATCAAGGACCTCTTTCGTAGGTCCCTTAATCTCTCGAATATCCTCAATATCAAGGTCTAACTTCAAGACCTAAAATCTCCTTCTATTTTGAATTTGTTCTTGGAATAGAAATTCTTCAATATTCTCTAGTTTCATTTTCCAAAGATAATATCCTCACCTTCACTAGTTTTTTCTTCATAACTTCAAAATTTTTGCAAGTTCAATCCTTGCAACAACTCTCCCTATCTCTTGTCAAACACCCTTGTGGCTCTGATACCACTGTTAGAAGTTATAAACTTGAGATAAACAAACTTAAAAATATAAAATAAAGTAACAATATAATGTATATGATACTAGAAATATTCTGCAAGTATAAAACTCTGAAATAACTCTAATATCTACTCCTAAATATTTCATAAACAAATAATAATAGAAATGGATCCATAGTACTGATAGAAAAAATTAATATTATTACAATTACATTACTTTACATATCCACATTACCATGCATATATAATGTAATGTGACTCTTCATATGAATCAGTCTTGGACTTCACACTTCTATATAATTCAACTTCCTATTCGATGGACTCATGTACACATGGGGCCTTCACACTTCAATACTATTCAACTTCCTATTCGATGGAATCATGTACACATGGAATAATGTGCACATTTACATTATAAATATTATGTACACTTGTGCATTTATTACATAACATAAAGTAAATCCTAATATAAGACATCTACCAAATAATGTAATATACTCCAACATTTCCTTCATAGGCCAAAACTGCCTTCCAAAATGATGTTCGTAAGGTGAAATCATTCTTCTTTTCCATTTACTTCCTTGTCACAAAACTTGATCTTGCATCATCTTGTACATTTTTTATTTTCATTCAATATATTATCTATTACATCATCGATTTTTGCATGAAACTTACTTTCTATCTGTTTATTTTTTAGGTACCTTCACAAAAACAAAGTTGCAACATCTTATAGGAGAAAATTTTCAAGGAAACTCAAGACTTTTTTATTTGCATGGTAAGGTGTGAATAAAATCATTCATAGGGTAAGGTGTGAATATGTTTGAAATACAAGCTAAAATTTATAGACAACTAGATACCCTTCCAAGAGCTAAAAATTATAGGTAAACAATACAAAACCCGTAATACCCTAAAAATGAACCACATTAATTTACCTAAGTTAAAACATTCGAAAATTTACCCCAAACCGCCTAAAAACCACCTTCCTCATTTTTCACACCAAAAATACACTCTGTTATGACCGTTAGATGATATCATCGTCGATTTGATGATATCATCCCTAATTGAACGAAATCGTCTACCAAAAACATCTAGACGATTTCATCCAAAACTAAAACTTTCCTGGTTAGATACATGACAAAAGCAGCTCTAACACCCATGCTTATCAGGGGATAAGCATGTCTGGGCTGTTAGCCGCCACCCCCTGGAGATCTCCCAGATTGGGATGGATCCCAACCCCTCTAACAGCCTTCTAGCCCTATAAAATCCTTATTTTTCCATTGAACCTCTCCTGGCTGATCCATTTCCTGCAACCCCGAATTCATTAAGTTATAGAACATCGCAAGCACTTCCATTATCACCATTTCTTATCAGTTTGTTTGTAGGTTTTCACTGTGCATCAATCAGAGGTATACGAAATCATCTCAGATGATTTCGTTCAAATTGTAGATGATCTTGTACCGATTCAAGATGATTTTACCAGATTGGAGATGATTTTTCCTACAACCCACTTGGGGGAAATTACAGTCAAGAGTTTGCACTTTCTTCCTTCAATATCAATTTCATTTGCATTAGATTAGCTTGCTTTATGTTATGCATCTAGTGTTCACCTCATTTAGTTATTAAATTGCATCTTATTGTCATTTCAGATTAGGATAAGCATTCATTTCTTCTGATTTATCTTAAATTCAATTTGTAAATCAGATTAGTCATTCATCTCACATTGTTAAGCATACTTTAATTCATCTTGTAGCATATTCTTCTGTTTTTGGTATCCAATTTTGTTGTTGCAGGTTTCTGATGAAATCGTCTTAGATGATTTCGTCTGATCGCAGATGATATCGTCCAATATTGGATGATTCTGTGCAATCACAGACAAATATACAAAATTGCAGATGATTCTATTAAATTATAGGTGATTCTATCATATTACAGATGATCTAGATTACATCAAGCGGCATAATATTCATCAGACATCCGAAATCAGATAAGTTATTTCAAATTTCTTCAAAAGCACTGCATTAGTTCATGATTAATTATTTTTTTGTTTGTTGTTTGCATTTAAATCGTAAATCGCATATAGATTAAAGTAGATGCATTTTGGCCAACCTAGGTGTATGAATTAAAATGAACACATCAAAATACATCCTCAACCTAGGCTCAAAAACTGCCACAAAACATTTCCTGGTTATCCCACCATTCATCGAAAAATCACCAAAGAGGACATGAAACCAAGTGTCTCTCCTTCGAGGTGTAGCCCTATCATTTTCCCATCCCCATTCTAGGCACGGATCCATCAACCTGAAGGAAAGGGGTGCAAAAATTTTAAGCCTACATTCTTTGGTGAACCCGACGTGAAACACATTAATACCTTCTTGAAAACAAAAAAAAATCAAAATACAAAAACAAAAACATTTAGGCGCCTAATTCCTCATTTGTCATAGATGGTAGACTATAATAGAAGAAGAGTTGTTTTAATAAATGTAGGTACTCAATTAGCTGTCTCAGAGGTTTCTACCATAGTTGGAGGCCCTAGATTTGGATTTCGAGAATAGTGGGACGAACTTGATAGGAGATTAAATATCCTTGACTCCAAAAAAGTAGAACTTAAACAAATTAAGAGGTTTGACTTAGATAGAATCTTGGATTCTGATAGCCTATATTTCTATCATGACCTTCAAAGGGCATGTGAGAGATGGTTAGTGGACAAGAGAGCTCTCATTTCTCCTAGCTTGTATACCTTTGAAGACTATCTTGAGAATGTTGTTGTAGTACATAAGTTCTTGTCCCATATAGAGGATCAAGAAGTTGTCATAACAGATAGGAGAAGATTTAATAGAGTTCCTAGAGCTGTCTTATATCGAGAATATTATCATGAACTCTATTTTTATGTGTCAAACTCTGAAGTTGATTGCATCACTGTAGCTCACTTTGTAAAGTTCTTGAAAAACAACTTCCAATTTGAAGAAGAACATTACATGACACCTGATGAGCTAGAACCTGTTAATGATATCCACAAATTATTTCAAGAGAACTAAGCTATAATATTTATATTATATTATTTCATATTTTCTATCTCCTTTCAATTTTTGCATATTAAAACCATAAAAACCCAAAACATAATATATATTAATTAGGTATATATATAAAATATATACCCCTGAATTTAAACGCATTTATATATATAACATATATATTTGCAAAAACCTAATTTATCACAATGCCTAGACTAAGGAGTGGTAAACAAGTAGAAGATGAATGGGTGGAAGAGCCACCTCAACAAAACCCTCCTCCTGAAGAACAAGATCAGGAGGAAGTTGCCCAGGAAGACCTTGATAGGATTCCTGCTGAAGAATGTGAACAGGAAATTCATAGAGAAGATGAAACAGGAGACCCTAAAGTAAATTCAGAAGGAAATGTTAGTTTTAAATCTGTTGATCATTTTATTGAATTTGTAAGAAACAACATTGATGAGCTCACTCAAGCAGCACAAATAGATAAAACTGGGACTAGTGAGACACAAGCAACTTTAGAATCTGCTTTTTGAATGCATACAAATCCACTTTCATATATGAATTCAATAGACCAAGATAATGATCAAGCAAGACCATCTAATCAAAACATGGTACCTTTGAACCAAAATATTCAAAAACCAACAACTCAATCATCTAAAGTTCCTGTTAACAAAACCAAAGTAAATCCTCCACCTCAGAAACAATCATTTTCTTCCATATTCTCTCAAGCTCTCAATCAAAGAATATCAAATCAGCAAAAATCTAAACCAAAGCCAAATATCAATTATCATCAACAGAAAGTTCAACAGAATCCAAATCAACTTCATAATACTCCTCCTAGTAACACTTTGCATAACAATATTTCAACAACAAATCCTTATGTCACACCATATTACACTCAAAGATCTAATAATAACATAATGCAACCAAATCAATTTGGTGGACAACCTAATAACCTTGAAGCTGTAGTGAAACAATTAGTTTCTCGTATGGATCAGATAGATCCCTACCATCCCTCATACAACTACCGAGAGATGTGTAGCCAACCTTTGGATCCTATAGTGGTTGCCCAACCTTATCCCAAACATTTCCCCATGCCTGTTCTCCCGATATATAAAGGAACCGAAGATCCCATTGAGCATCTTCGCATGTTTAGGATAGCTTGTCATGATATATCTTATGATGACTTGCTATTACTAAAGATGTTCCCAAAAAGTCTTGGAGGCATGGCATTGGAGTGGTATTATCAGTTGCCAATAAATTCTTTGAGAAATTTTGAAGAAATAGTAGAATCATTTGTCCATCAATTTAGTGCCTACATAGAGAGGCATGTGACAATCAAGGATCTATACAACTTGAAACAGGGCAAAGATGAGAGTTTTGCTGATTTCCTAGCTAAATGGAGACAATTATTGGGAAAGTTGCATTTTGCATTACCTCATCGAGAGATGTTAGACATTTTCATTGGCAATTTACAAGAGCAATTATCTTATGAACTTTCAACTGCTACTATAACAACCTTTGATCAAGCCATAGACTTAGCATGAAGAGTTGAAGATGCTCTCATTAGAAGAGGTCAATTCAAGAAGAAATATGAAGATAAGTCTTCTAAAAACCAATATAAGAACAAACAAGTTGTAGGTGATGGAGTCACCGATAGTAGAAATATTGCAAATATCAATGCTACAAAAGCCATGGATAAATTTGTATTGAAATTTCCAGATAGACCTCCAAGAGAATTTACTAAATTAAATCAACCTTTGGTCACTATTTTGCCTCAATTACTGGAATGAGGTCTAATATAGTTGCCCGACATAAGGGAACCAGATACAACTGTAGCAGGATTTAGAGCAGATTTGCATTGTAATTTCCATAGAACAGCTGGACATTCAACAAATTCTTGTAAAAGACTAAAGCATAAGATACAAGATTTGATTGATAATAATAAAATGGAAGTAGAAAGTTTCCAACCTAAGTAGAATGTTCCAAATAATACTCAGCAAAATACACAACAAAACCAAAATCAGAATTCAAATCAGACTTTGGATATTTTTCAACATCCTTTACCTAAACATGGTAAAGAAGTAGTCAATCAAGCTGAACACCATAATGTTCCCCCTCCAACCCGATATGTGGGAACTATCAGTGGACTTATACCTCATCAAGATTCTGAGATATTTGGAACTACATTATCTATGGTTACAACCAGACCTTTACATAGCATTCAAATGTCATACCCAAGTGATACAGAATATGAAACAAAAAGTGAATTGGATATCACATCCAACAATTTGAATAGTTCTGAAGATGAGTCAGAAGCTATTCTTCCTATCATAGATTTGATGGTTCCAGAAGAACCATTTCCAAGAAGGGTCACAACATGACCATCTTCACAACAAGTTATTCCTAATGAGAAAGCCATGAATGCTAGACCACGACCCATTTATCATGCACATAATAATATTGTGGGTACCATCGGAGCTGTCACTAGACAACAAGCACAAAATTCCCAACATGATCAAAATCAGAATGAGAAATCAACCCCATTTGTATTAAGAGCTCCTAACAAAGGAAATAATGCATCAAATGTACAACCTAAACCTCCTTATGATATTAATGAACAACTTTCTAATATCACAGTGAGGATTTCTCTTTTGGATATTTTAAGGACATCTCCCACACATAGAGAAGAGTTGATGCGTACATTAAGTCAAATGATGGTACCACAAGATATACAACCTGAAGTTGTCATAAATACCATTGTTCCTCGTGAAGTGGATTGCATTGATTTCCGAGATAGGGATATTCCACTTCACAACATGCATAAAGATAATCCCTTATATATCACAACACTAATTGGAGACGTAGCTGTCAAAAGAGTTTTAATTGATAATGGTTCATCCCTAAACATTTGCACTTTTGATTTCTATCAAATATTTGGATTTAGGAGTGATGAGATGAAGAGAATATATATGATTATAAAAGCCTTTAATGATGAAACACAAGAGACATGTGGAGTTATAACAATTCCATTGCAGGTTGGTCCAAGAACCTTGGATACGACTGTGTTTGTTGTACATTGCCTTGCATCATACAACATACTTTTAGGTCACCCTTGGATCAATCAAAATCCGTACCCTCACAATTTGCACCAATGTGTCAAATTTGAATTTAAAAATTAGTTAGTCACCATTCATGGTGATCCTAGGCCATTTGACATGTGTGCTATGGCTAAACCAATTGGGGTTCAATTTTACCCCCTCACCTTCTACTCACACTAATTCAATTTTTTTTTTATAAAAATACAAAAATTGAACCTATATAATACATCTCTATCCATCAATACCAATTACATCTCCATAAACAACACCTATATCTACAAATTATTCATCACAATCCACATCTCCATCTTCTATATTACCTACACTTTCATCTTCCACACCTATTACAAATCTTACACTACTATCCTTATAATCTTTCCCTCTTCACCATCCAAATTTATGTTTTTTGACTAAAACAAATATTGAATTTTTTTTAATTTTTTTTTTTTTTAATCTAATTTATGAAGTGGATGATTGGGTAGAGATAAATGTTTTTATTATTTTTATGATTTATAATAGAGAATTTTAGAGACTAATATGTTAAGCTAAATATGACTTGCTTAAATTAGAATAATGGAATAGTTTAGCTTTTCAATGGTTGTTTTTTATTTTCTTGTCTTTTATTTTCTTTTTTTTGGGATTTTTCATGATATTTTTTTTGAATTAAATTAATGTATAATTTTTTTTATTTTGATGGATTTATGCCGCCGCGCCGCCCCCCCCCCCCCGCCCGGCCCGCCCCCCCCGGCGCCGCCCGGGCCGGGGGGCGCGCCCCCCCCCCCCCCCCCCCCCCCAATTAAAAGGGGGGGGGAGAAAAGAAAAAAAAAATAGAGGAAAACCCCCCCCCCGCCCCCCGCGGGGGGGGGGGGCGGGGGGGGGGGGAGAAAAAAACACCCCCCCCCCTAAAAAATAAAGAATTGGCGCCGCGGGGGGGCGCGCGGCGCCGGCCCCCCTTTTCCCCCCCGGGGGGCGCCCGGGGGGGCAACCCCACAAAAAAAAAAAAGAAAAAAGCCCCAAAGGCCCTCCTAGCAAAGGTGAGTACAAAAACTCTTAGATTTTTTTTTTTATTATTTTTTTTATTATTTTTTCCTATAACTAAGAAAGAAGCAACTACTATTTAGGGTTTGAATTAGATATTCTGTTAGATGGACTAAGGATTATTTCCTCCTTCCTAATATGATGATTATTTATTATTTTTTTTATTGGATGGATTGGGATTTTGGCTATAATCATGGTATTATTTAAGAAAGAGGCCTAAAACAACTTTTATTACTCCTTGGGGAACCTTTTGTTGGAAGGTAATGCCATTTGGCTTAAAGAATGTAGGTGCAACCTATCATAGGGCTATGACTTACATCTTCCATGACATGATGTATGACATTCTACATGACTATGTAGATGATATTATAGCCCACTCAACTGAAGAAGATGACCATCTAGATGATTTGAGAAAAGTGTTTGACCGGTTAAGAGAATATCTTATCCGTTTGAACCCAGCCAAATGTATATTTGGAGTTAAATTAGGTAAGCTATTGGGGGTTATTTTTTCTTTGCATGGCATAAAAATTGATCCCCTCAATATTAAGGCTATCATTGATATGCCAGCTCCTAAGAACATATCTGAGTTATGAAGTTTACAAGGCAAACTTCAATCTATCCGTCGCTTCATTGACAAGTTGGCGGATAAGACTGGTCCTTTTCTCAAACTCCTTAAGAAAAATATTTCTTTCTAGTGGGATGATGAATGTAAAGAAGCCTTTGAACACCTTAAAAAATACCTTTTAAATCCTCCTGTGCTTGCTCCTCCTAAGCCAGATCACCCATTTATTTTATATATTTCTACTTCAGAACTTGCACTAGGAGCAATGCTAGCTCAACTTGATGATGAAAAGAAAGAACAAGAAAATTACTATATCAGTAGAACATTAATAAGTTATGAGACTCATTATACATCATTAGAAAAATTAAGTTTGGCAGTTGTCTTTTCTACACAAAAATTGCGTCACTATATGCTTAGTCAAAAGACTTATGTTATTGCAAAATCTGACCCATTAAGGTATCTAATGAGTCGACCTTATCTGTCCGGTCGCACAACTAAGTGGGTTCTCACTCTGAGTGAGTTTGAACTCACGTTTATTGGTCAAAAATATATTAAAGGTCAAATCATCGCTGATCAATTAGTTGTTGCACCTTTAGAGTCCACTCATCCCCTCATCATCGAATTTCTTGATGAATGCCTCAATCTTGAGGAAGATCATTTTAAAACATGGTCTTTATATTTTTATGGAGCTCGATGTATGAGTGGGGCTGGTGCATGTATCATCTTAATATCTCCTCAGAAGCACCTTATACCTTTATCATTTAAATTGACATTTGCTTGCACTAATAATACTATTGAATATGAGGCTCTAATCCTTGGATTACGAGTCACCCTAGCATTGAAAATTAAATATTTTTTAGTTTTTGGTGATTCTCAGCTTGTAATAAACCAAATTAATGATGTTTATCAGACTCGAGATGATAAATTGCACCCATATAAAGCCTATGTATTACAATTAATATCATTGTTTGAAAAAGTTACTTTAGAAGCCATCCCTAGAACTAGCAACCGTGCAGCTGACGCTATGGCTGCAACTGCTTCCTTATTGCCTTTGGAGTTGGATGATGACTATGCTACTATCATTATCCATCGACTCCAAGAACCTACTTCTGCTAAATCATGCTTAGAGCCATTAGATGTATTTCTAATCAATGAAACTACTCCTAAACCATGGTACATAAATATCCTTAATTTCCTCCAGAAAGGAACTTTCCCTAAAAGCTTTGATAGAAACCAACATCGGTTATTATGTAAGTGAGTTGTTCGCTTCGTAGTAATTGGTAATACCTTATATAGAAGGTCCTTTGAAGGTATCCTATTAATATGTCTAAACCTAGAAGAGTCTAGAAAAGCCTTAAGTGAAGCCCATGATGGATCTTGTGGAGGACACTTTAGTGGTAGTGCCATTGCCAAGAAGCTCCTTAGAATAGGATATTTTTGGCCTACCATGGAAAAGGATGCACATGACTATGTGCACCATTGTGACAAGTGTCAAAAGCATGCTGACCTTGTCCATGCTCCTGCTCAAGAACTCCAAGCCATCTCATCCCCTTGGCCCTTTTCTAAATGGGGTTTAGACATTATTGGAAAAATCAATCCTGTATCATCTGATGGCCACAAATTCATCATAACCGCAATCGAGTATTTCACAAAGTGGGTAGAAGCTATGCCTTTAGCTTCTTGCATCGGAGCCCAAGTTTCAAAATTTATTCTCAATCAAATCATTTGTAGGTTTGGAATTCCTTCAAATCTTATTTCTGATAATGGAACTTGCTTTAAAAATAAAGATGTTAAAAAACTATGTCAAAAATATAAAATTCAACATCGTTGGTCCACTCCCTATTATCCTCAGGGTAATGGCCAAGCTGAAGCATCTAATAAAACCCTCATAAAAATACTTAAAATATTGGTTAATAAATCAGGCCATGACTAGCATATGCAATTATATCCTACCTTGTGGGCTTATCGAACCAGTGTTCGTACTCCCATGGGTGCTACACCTTTTGTTTTGGTTTATGGTGCCGAAGTTGTTTTTCCATTCGAGCTAGAAGTTCCTTCTTTGGCTCTGCTACTTCAAGACACCGAAGTAGGAGATGAATATCGTGCTGGCCGATTCAGTCAGCTAGAACTTCTAGATGAAAAACACATTAATGCTTTAGAACACCTTCGTGCCTATCAAAACAAACTTAAAAGAGCATACTCAAAGAAAGTTCATAACCGATCTTTTGAAATTGGTGATCTAGTCTTAAAAGAAAATCAAAAAAATACAAATGCAACTAAAGACCTTAAAGGCAAATTTCAGCCCAACTGGCTTGGACCATACATCATCACTGCCAAATTTGGATCGGGTGCATATCGACTGGCGACCTTGGATGGAAAATATCTTAAGGAACCCATGAACATTATGCATCTCAAATGATATTATGCTTAAAGCCAAAGTTTCATCATTGTATATAATTGTATATAATTTTCTCATTTCAGCAATTCATATAAAATTCAAAATCAAATAAAAATCAAAAATCATAAAAACAATCAAAACATTCCCATTTATATTGTCATTTCTTGAAATTTTGCAGTTATATTTTCCTTTATTTCAGATAAATTTAGAAGTTATCTTGAACCATGCACTCAAGTCACACAAATTAAATATTTTGATCCTATCGCTATGATTATAAATCTCTCTTGCATCGAAGATCATTGTTGCACTAAATAATATTTTGAGTTTGGGAAATGATCTTGCTCTTTACTTGAACCAAGCACACTTTTACACATTAAAATGATTGTTGCAAAATTCAAAAAATGATACTACATAGTAGTTGTGGTCTCTTGAGCGAAAAGTTTCCCCTGCTATCCTATCATGCGCATGGTCTAGAATTTTTGAGAATTGGCAAAAGGACAAGCTCACCCCTACCCGAAATAAAAATCCCTTGCTCCACATCTAAGCTGAGCAAGTATCCCCAGAAAAAAGAGAAAAAGAAAAAAAGAGAAATATCCAAAATCCAAGAAATATCATAGTCAAAAGTCAGAAAATTCAGAAAAAAGTCAAAAAGAGAACGAAAAGAGAAAAAGAAAAGCAATAAAATCCCTCCCCTACCCCTTGTGAAGAAAATAAGGGTGACTGAGCTTGAATCCCTGGAATTCTCAATTATTCGAAAATCATGAGGTAAACCCCATAACAGGTGATTTGTGCCCAACTTGCTTGACATTGGGTAATTCCTTCTCGTGTGGCGACATGTCTGTCACATTAGCGACCTTATTTTGTACAGACCTATGTCCGCTTGTGGATTAGCTAGCTTTTGATGACCTGACTTACATAGTAGTCTGGTATGGTTTCATGCACAAAAATCATGGTTAATGAATCTTTCATTTGCACACACATTGGTTCATTCAAATTGCTTGCATCAAATACCTTACTCAAAATTGATAAATGAACATTACAAAGCACACACATTTGATCCTCGAGAGATTTTGAGTCATTATGATAAATCAATATGGACAATGAACTCACACATGCACACACTGGGTTCTTGATAAATTTAAATTTGTCTTCGAAATAAATTAAAATATTGCTTTAAAATTTTCATACATCATTTCTCTTCTAGCAATAATCAAATTATTTATTTCCAAAAATCCCAATTTTCTACTTACATTTTGACTTCGTTATGATGGTATGATTCTCGAGTAATTATTATTTCAATATTTCACACTTGAGAATTTCATGCCTAGTGCAAGTCAATTTTACATCTCTTTAATCCTTAATTTTACTCGCCAAAAATATTTCAAAAATCTTGCAATAAAATTCCATCAATATTTTGACTTTCGCGATGATGGTATAGTTCCTAAACCAATTTGGAATTTTATGCCTAGCGCAAGTCATCTTTATCTTATTTTCTGTTTATCATAATTCCACAAAAACTATGCAATAAAACTATTGTAGTTTTGACTTTCGCGATGATGGTATAGTTCCTAAACCACCCTAGAATTTTATGCCTAGCGCAAGTCATATTTATAATTTTTTACACCCATCTAATTTCATCAAACAACATTTTCAAAAACATGCAATAAAAAAAACCTTTAATATTTTTCTACATTTTTTATTTTCGCGATGATGGTATAATTCCACAACTTGGAATTTTATGCCTAGCGCAAGTCATCATTTCAAAATTTTACATCCCAAAATTATTTCATAAATTTATAAAAACATGTGACTTAATTATTTTCACAAAAATATGCTTCAGAAGAACGAAATTTACCACTTCATTTCATCATGTTTACATTTTTTATTTTCACGATGATGGTATAATTTCTAGGTAATTATTAAATCATCTATCACACCTAGGAATTTTATGCCTAGTGCAAATCATCTTTCCCAAATTTTCATGCTTAAAATTATTTGAAACCCTGTTCCAAAACAACATCAAAATCACATCTTTTTCATCATCCAAAAGCCTTAAGAAATAGTCTTAAGCACAAATCCCATACTTTTTAGCAATATCATTCCTCATAATAGGATCAACTTTATGACCTAGCGAGCAGCGATCTCCAGTAGCGGTCATGTAACAACGCCAACATCCTTCGAGGTTTATTGTTAAAATTCCTTCCCATATCATCAGTTAATCCAACACATTTTTCACAACACATTCTCAAATTTTTCTACAGCATGATAAAAATTAAAATATTTTAGGAAACATGATCATCTAAAAAACCAAAATTAAATCAACAATCAAAGCATCATCAAACACATAAGTCACATCATCAAATATCTCTATATATATCATCAAAATATGTACATCGCTCATATAGATTGGTATGCCACAATCTCCAACTCGGCATACTCAATCATCATACAAAAATATGCAAAAGGTGCAAAATCTAGGTACATCTATCCCCTAGAACCCCTAGAGCTCTCAGCCTCGTCACCCCCACTGCCATGAGGAGGAGACAGTGGTTGAAATTGTACATCAGCCATAGGTGTCCTCGACGTAGCTCTAGAGGAAGTCCTGGAGGAGGACCCTACTCTGATCGATGCCATGATCGCTGGAGGCAAGTTATGTCTTTGGCCCTCTGGTACAACTATGAAGTATAGGGCTTGATAAAATGCAGTCTATGCCATAGACCACGCTAGCTCTGCAACACTCACTCCTCCACCCCGAGCCTGGAGTCATGTAACCTCAGACTCCAAACTCTCCACTCTCCCCTATAGCCTAGCATTCTCCACCCAGAGAGCTGCCATCTCGCTACTCTCTCCAACCTCCACACCCTTGCCCTTATCGGGTGAAGGTGGCCTCTCTGGCTGCTATGGAGGAGACCTCTGTCTCTCCTCCCTTCCCCTGTCTCTCCTCCATCTCTCCCCGACCTGGACTCCCTACTCCTGATAAGCACCTATCTAGATCGGGTGACCACCTCTCATCCTAGGCCTCTCCCACCTAGGAGGCACCCATCCTCTCCCTACTGGTGTAGCTTCCTATCATTGTTGTACCACCCTCTGCATGGTAGTGTGCATAGGACCCCTCACCTTGGTCAGTCATGGTGGGTGAATCATGGCATACCATGCGTCATATCCATCCACCACTCCTGCGTCATCTCCTACAACTATCACTACAGAGGCATCATCCTCCCGAGGATCCATGAACTGTCGCATATCAAGGGCCCCACTCACTGTGGTGGTATCCCTGATGGTCCTCAAAAATTAGTAGTTCCTCATCATCGGGATCCCTTGCTGGAGCCTGAACTGATGAAGAACGTGGTCCACCCGATGGAGCTCAACCTCACCCCACTCCATCCTCAGCCAGATGACTCGTCTCACATGAGCCAACTCAAGCACATCATCCTACCATCCTGGAAGCTCCCTCCATGGCCTCTAGGTGATGCGATCTGTTGTAAGATCATCAAAAAACCTATGCACTGTGGCCAAGTCCACTCGCCTCTGAGATCCTCTCCATAGCCACCAATAGAACACCCTCGACCACTCTCTATCCACCCCTGTTAGTGGAAGTCCTACAGGCCTCCTGATGGCTATGTGCTCCCAGCACCAGACCTATAGGAACGAAGTCAGGACCATGGTCATCCCCCTCTTGTATACGATCCCATGTAGGATCCTATACAAGTGATAGAGTACATATGATCCCCATGCAAATCGATATCCGTGATCCCTCATATCGGCCACCACATCTGCCAGTAACCACGAAATTCTACATCCGCTCTGGTGGCACAGCAACAAGCCACCCACCACCCCAGCCAAAATCATAGTGAGGCGCGATACACCCGATGCCTGCCTCAAATGCTCAATGTTAACTCCGCCCGATTCTAGGACGAAGCTAGCATCTCCAACCAATCTCAGCATCGCTCAACCCAGGTTGGTCAAGGCAGCAATGAATCTCCCTTGAATAGGAATCCTAAGAATCCTCCAGACATCCTCCAGTGTGGGAGCCATCTCCCCTGTCGGTAGCTGAAAGCAAGACGACTCCGGATACCATCTCTCAGCTAGGGCCATCAGTAGCCCCATATCTATAGGTACCTATGGCATTTTTGCCACATGTCTCAACCCCACCCTATCTAGAGTGGCTCTCTCCATGGGAGTCAGTAGGTCTAGATCTACTCGGAGTGCCCCATACTTCCACTCCCGGCTCTTCAATAATCCTTTCTACAAAATCAACAATAAAAATTTCAAGTTAGTACATCATAATTAAATCAAGTAAAATTTAAATCATCCCTAATCGGACGATATCATCCTCATTTCGATGATATCATCTCAAATTTCATGATACTGCCCTAAATAGTATCGTCCCTAATTGGATGTTATCACCCCCTATTTCGACATTATCGCTTGGGCGATTTTACCAAAATAGGGATGATCTTGTCGAAATCGAGATGATTTTGTCAAATCGTCCCGATTTCATCACGCGGCAAAAAATGGCCGCGACGTCCCAAAAATCAAAATTAAAATTAAAAAAAAATAAAAAACAAGTTAACAATCCTAAAAAACACAACTTAAAATCTCTTACCCGAACCCTCCTGCGCACTGCATCTACCCGATGCTCCGCCTCCGCCATATTTTCTCTCCAGAGCTCAGAAGTAGTAGAAGGTAATAGTGAAAATGAATTAACCCTCCTTTTTTTCATTTTCTAAATTTATTAAAAACCCACTTTAATAATTACCTTTCCGAGTTTTTACCAAACGACCGATTTGGGATAAAAACTCGGAGGGGGCACCACACATAAATCAGTTCTACGACTAGACTCAAAGTCATCAACTAAAAACTGTAATAAATTTTTGTTGTCTCGTAAAGCATGCTATCTTTTCTTTAACGCATTTTCCTTCGAAAAATTCGCTAAAGAGGGGGCAAAATGTAATACCCTAAAAATGAACCACATTAATTTACCTAAGTTAAAACATTCGAAAATTTACCCCAAACCACCTAAAAACCACCTTCCTCATTTTTTGCGCCAAAAATACACTCTGTTATGACCGTTAGACGATATCATCATCGATTTGATGATATCGTCCCTAATTGAACGAAATCGTCTACCGAAAATGTCTAGATGATTTCGTCCAAAATCAAAACTTGCCTGGTTAGATACGTGACAAAAGCAGCTCTAACGCCCATGCTTACAAGGGATAAGCGTGTCTGGGCTGTTAGCCGCCACCCCCTGGAGATCTCCTAGATTGGGATGGATCCCAACCCCTCTAACAACCTTCTAGCCCTATAAAATCCCTATTTTTCCATTGAACCTCTCCTAGCTGATCCATTTCCTGCAACCCCAAATTCATTAAGTTATAGAACATCGCAAGCACTTCCATTATCACCATTTCTTATCAGTTTGTTTGTAGGTTTTCACTGTGCATCAGTCAGAGGTATACGAAATCATCTCAGATGATTTTGTTCAAATTGCAGATGATCTTGTACCGATTCGAGATGATTTTTCCGAATTGGAGATGATTTTTCCTGCAGCCCACTTGGGGGCAATTACAGTCGAGAGTTTGCACTTTCTTCCTTCAATCTCAATTTCATTTGCATTATATTAGCTTGCTTTATGTTATGCATCTGGTGTTCACCTCATTTAGTTATTAAATTGCATCTTATTATCATTTCAGATTAGGATAAGCATTCATTTCTTTTGATTTATCTTAAATTCAATTTGTAAATCATATTAGTCATTCATCTCACATTGTTAAGCATACTTTAATTCATCTTGTAGCATATTCTTCTATTTTTGGTATCCAGTTTTGTTGTTGCAGGTTTCTGACGAAATCGTCTCAGATGATTTCGTCTGATCGTAGACGATATCATCCAATCTTGGACGATTATGTGCAATCACAGACAAATCTACAAAATTGTAGATGATTCTATTAAATTACAGGTGATTCTATCAGATTACAGATGATCTAGACTGCATCAAGTGGCAGAATCTTCATCAGACATCCGAAATCAGATAAGTTATTTCAAATTTCTTCAAAAGCACTACATTAGTTCATGATTAATTGTTTTTCTATTTGTTGTTTGCATTTAAATCGTAAATCGCATATAGATTAAAGTAGATGCATTTTGGCCAACCTAGGTGTATGAATTAAAATGAACACATCAAAACACATCCTCAACCTAGGCTCGAAAACTACCACAAAACGTTTCCTGGTGAACCCACCATTCATCAAAAAATCACCAAAGAGGACACGAAACCAAGTGTCTCTCCTTCGAGGTGTAGCCCTATCATTTTTCCATCCCCCTTCTAGGCACGGATCCATCAACCTGAAGGAAAGGGTTGCAAATATTTTAAGCCTACAAAACCCTATTTTATAAGAAAATATCACTTCAAAATGTATTTACTTTGCACAAGCCCCAAATTGCTTTGGGAATATTTTATAAAACTCATCTTTTTAGCTTTTCATTTCCCAAAATGTACTTTTCTTATCCTCTTGCTTTACAAAATTACATTTAGGTCATTTAGTTATCTTTTAGGAGGTCCACTTAGCATAATGCATATGAATTTTACCTAAAGGAAGCCTTAAATATCCTTGTTCTTATTGAGCAAAGATAGATCATGATCTATACTTATACATAAGGCTCTCATAAGATATTTAGTCAGCCTTAATAGGTCTATCTTGACTAGTGTAGACAGGATTGTGATCAAGTAAACCTTAGTACAAGTCTTCTTTATTTTTCTCTTAGCATAAATTTGCTTTCACATCTCTTTAGCATAAAATTCCTATTCAAAAGCTTTAGTATAAATTTGCTTTTAAATATCTTAGCATAACTTTACTTACAAGCACAATTGGGAGGTGGAGTTGACGCTCTTTGATAAAAAATCACCTATCCATAAGAAGGTAAAAAAAGGTTTGTTTCATCATCACTTGTCAACTCCTTGGAAAGAAATACTTAAGCCAATAATGCAATATTTTACTTGTGACAACCCTGAGTCCCAACTATGTTGTTTTCATATTGCTTTTGTAAATCATTTCTGGGACTAAAAAATTATGAACATTCCTACTACCTTATTCTGGTCCATGGAATATACCATTACCATCAACCGTTCCAAGAAGGATGAGGCCAAACCTTGCCACCAGGGTCTTTTTAAGGTCCTTTACAAGTACCTCCTTCTACAATTCCCTTCAGGTAATTCCATGCCCCTGAATCTGACGATGATAATTTATCCTCATCCCCAAGCCCAAAAACCTCCAGATCTAAAATAAAAGACAAAGGGGGCAAATCTGTTTTTGAGTTTTCCGCCAAGAAGAAGGCCAAAGTTGAAAAGACCTCTGTTTGTAGTTACCAAATGCTGAAACATAAAGAATTTGCCAAAAACCCTTCGTCCACCTCAGGAAAAACTCCTAAGGACAAGTCTAATTCTCCTGACCTAGTCGAAAGGTATCTTCACAAGCTGGTCGTGCATGAAACTTTTGCCACCATTGACCATATTGAAACTACTCATTTGGCCATTGGAAATGTGATATCAACTCTCAAAGAACAGTACCATGCACTAAGCCTCCTATTTTTCTATGACAATTTTGATAATGTGTTTGACATATGCATAATAGTAAAATGGGGGCGGTTACAATTGAAATTAAGCTTTAGAGAAAAGGAAATGAGTAGAACTAGGACAAAAAAAAAATAATGGAGAGAAAACTAAGAGCCTATGGAAAAATGAAATGAAGCATTGTCAAACCTTTTAAATAATGGGTTGAACCAAAGAAAAAGGGTTGGATTTTTTTTTTCAGGCCAAGGCTGAATCTTTTGGAAGAAAAACCACACCACTGGACTAGAGTTGACCACATGATGCCAATTTGGGGTATGGTTTTCTGCAATTATGTTTGATTTTGAAGAACTTTTTCTACAATATATTGGAGATACATCAAGTTTATGCATGTTAATGGTATACTTGTGTGTCATTTTTATATATTGCACTATTTACTTAGAAGCTCACACCACATTAGATGTTTGATTATGTGAATTTAGGTCACACTAATACAAGTTTTATGCAGGATACTATTGTTTGCAGGATTTTTGGGAAACTTCTGGGTTGCAACAATTCATTTTACTTCTTTTATTTCATTTTTATTTTTCTAACCCTTCCCTTTTACATTTTTTAAAAAATTTGGAAATTAAAAAATAAAAATAAAAATAAAACTCCAAAAATAAATGCATGGATGTAAAGGATAAGCTTTAACGCTCTATTTAGAAAATTTTTGATTTCATTTTGAAGTCATTTCAAAATTATAAAAGTTATTCAAAGTTGCTATTTTTACAGGTATTTTATAATTTTTTATTTTACATAATTTCGTACTTTGAAGGTAATTTATATTTAAAGCTTTGCATGTTTATTTTGCAAGCAATAAATTAACTTTCCCTTTTGTGTTCCTTTGTTAAGTAGGTTGGAATACCTAATTTGAAAGCAAGTGAATGTGAGAAAAGGGGGATGATTTATTTTGTGATCAAGCTCAAAATTTAGGACTAAAATGGTGGAGAGCAGAACAATGAAGCATTTCACAAAATCTCTACATGTAACTCACATAATTAAAGGGTATTTCTAGAAGTCCTAAGGGATGAAGTCATCTTGATTTGAAAATTAAGGCAAAAAATTCAACACACTCCATTTCTTTGCTTCTTAACCCTCGTGATACATAAAATTGTTGCAAATCTATAAAAAAAATAAAAAAAATCAAGCAATCAAAGAAAAACATGCTAAAATTAGTCACCAAGTTTAGATAAACTCTACCAAGGCTATAGACGCCTGACTAGCAGTAGGCTTTTGTCTATACATAGATTGTTTATAAGAAAGGCTTTGCAAAGTATCAGTTAAACACAAGGGTGAGTTAGATAAAATATACTAGGACTATAGACACCTGACTGGCAATAGGGATTTGTGTGTAAAAGCTTTCTTTTTATGATTCATGCTTCATAGCCTAAAATGCAAACCAAATGATGGAATCCTGAAGGTTTTTAGAGATGCAAAAATGAATCACTTCTCATATATTGAGCAAAGGCAGATGGATTAGTTGTTTTTTATTCGAAGCTATCTACCACCACCTTCTCAAGACATAATTAAATAATTTGTATTTCACTGATCTTTTATGTTCTCATTTCAGATTGGGTTCTTCATCCGAAATGCTCAGGATCATTTCCTATAAAAGTTACCATTTGTTGTGGCCATTCCAAAACTAGCCCCAAACTTGGGGACCCACCATTTTTTTTTTTTTGATATTTTTTGTTGTCTATGGGTAATGTTTTGATAGGTGTGCTCATGGGTTAGTGTCTATTGTTTGCATTTGAGGAGTCTAAGGTTCTAGTTAGATTTATAATATTTAATTTTGTTGCTAGTTTTATTGTCTGGTTAGGCTTTGTCATGCTTTATTAAATTCTAATGATTTGACATTAAAACATTTAAAGTTAAATGAATCAAAGTATTTCTAAAATAAAATAATAAAATTAAAATCTCAAAACTTAAACAAAAATAATAATAATAATAAAAAGTAAATAAATAAAAAATATTATTTACTTATAAATAAATTAAAGGGGAATTTCATCCCACTTTCATGCCTTGTTTGTTTTCATTTTATTATGTTAATAGGTATGTAGTTTGTTTTTTTATATTTTGTTTTGTGTAGTTTATAATAGGTCTTGATTTCATTAGTTTAGTGACCACGTGTGTGACTTGGACCCTAGGATTTATGGACAAAGAACGTGACCTAGATAGACTAATATGATGAAGGACCTTGATGTGGCATGTGATTGAATCATTATTCGAGAATAAGCCTCAGATCCCACCGATGAGCTCAACACAGTCAACATAGATAAGCATTGATGACATGGTGGACCCATAAATGATGGAGTGCACATCTGAATAATAATGGAAATTTTGTGGTACTCGATGGTGCAATTAGGTGTATGAAGGCAAGCATAGATGACAAGTGGACTATGGGTATGAAAAAATTACAATGGTTGCATAACACAAAAGCTAAGAAAATTAGATAAGGACCTAGGTGACATGGCTAGGTTTAAACATAAATTGAACTGTGATGGCTATTTCACAATGCAAGCACAAACATCATGGTGGCATATTTCAAGAGGATCGAATCACCATGATCTAAAGAAGTGTGGTTGCGGGAGGAGTTTAATGGTCAATTGATAATTGATATGAGATGAACGTTCACTGGGTGTTAGACATAAGTTGAGATGAAATAATGCAATGGACTATGAGGTGTCATAATCATGCAATAATAGGTAGATTGTGGTGAAAATAGAATATCACTAGCAGAGAGTCACCACTAGCTAGTCGTATCACAAACAAAGCATTTAAGGATAAACAGACCGATTGATATGACCTAGACTCGAGTGAATAAACAGGATGTTATGGTGTTGTGTATCCATGGAAGATGCTACCGAAGCAGGTCTGTCTAAACAATGTGTGGCCATAATTTATCGATGAATATTATAATACGAATGAGGTAATTAGAGCATAATTTAAGGAAACACACATGTTTTGCCAGTGACCTATTTGAAAGATACACTTAAGGTCACCACATGGGCGTGACATGTTATGTATATTAACTATTATAAGAAAAACAAGTAATGGTATTTCCTCATTCAAGAGTCACCAATATTCTATGATGCAGTGGAGCACGACGGTTACATTATAGGGAAGTAGTCTATAGGTGCATCGATAGATTTTGCATTGCCATGGTCTACAATTTTGAATGCAGTACAGAGCTAGTTTCAATATGAGTACACCTTACACCAAATTATTTATTTTAATAGTAAAAAATAGCATCGGTCCATCCCAATGTTTCATTAACATCAAAGAAAAGAGTGACTGTTACAAATGGGCATCATTAGTATTTTTGTTGTAGAAATGGTCTCCATGATGTAGTTTGCTTCATGCGCAAGCTATCCAAACTACATACATTTGATGAATAGAAATATAAGTGGATATAATTTAGATAAATTTTATGGCACATGGTGGTGAGTCTCGAGGATATCACCAAATAACACAGTTTTAGTTTGAAGGATGATGGTTGCGGTGGTAAGAATATGGGAAGGTACTTTTTTTATAAGAGACATTAAATTTGTTCAAGCCTTAATTAAAAATGGAGACCTAAAATTTGTAATGTTCGACATACACATAATATTAAAAAGGGGGCAGTTACAATTAAAAGGAAGCTTTAGGGAAAAGGAAATGAGCAGAACTAGGACAAAAAGAAAAGAAATGAGAGAAAACTAAGAGCCTATGGGAAAAAAAAATGAAGCATTGTCGAACCTTTTAAATAATGGGTCGAACCAGAGAAAAAGGGCTAGATTTGTTTTGTAGGCCAAGGCTGGACCATTTTGGAGGCCAAGGTTGGACCTTTTGGGAGAAAAGCCACATCGTTGGACTAGAGTTCACCACATGATGCTAATTTGGGGCATGGTTTTCTATACTTATGTTTGATTTTGAAGATCTTTTTCTGCAATATATTGGAGATACATCAAGTTTATGCATGTTAATGGTTTACTTGTGTGTCATTTTTAATATATTGCACCATTTCCTTAGAAGCTCGCATCGCATTAGATGTTTGATTGCATGAATTCAGGTTACACTAATGTTGGTTTTATGCTGGATACTATTGGTTGCAGAGTCTATGGGAAACTTCTAGGTTGCAGCAATTCGTTTTACTTCTTTTTTCTAACCCTTCCCTTTTAAATTTTTTTAAAAAATTTGGCAATTGAAATAAAAATCCAAAAATAAATGCATGAATGTGAAGAATAAGCTTTAATGATCTATTTAGAAAAAAAATGATTTCATTTTAAAACCATTTCAAAATTATAAAAATTATTCAAAGTTGTTATTTTTATAGGCATTTTATAATTTTGGATTTTACATACTTTTGTATTTTGAAGGTAAAACAGATTTCAAGATTTGTCTGTTTATTTTGCAAGCAATAAATTAAGTTTCCTTTATGAAAATCGTATTTTCATTAAAGGGGAGTGATTTATATGACATTTCAAGAGGCCATTATTTTTTAAAGCAATAAATTGACTTCTCTTTATGAAAATCAATTTCATCAAAGAGGGGTAATTTATTTATTATATCAAAGGCTATTTTTACTTTCATGTTCAAAGAAACATTAAATGAATCCAATCATCATTGGAACTTTGCATTTTGAAAGATATATTTTAGTCTTCTATTATATGCTCAAATTAGGGTTTAATAATGCAAGATAAAATTGTTAGTCAAAAAGTGACTAACTACGGAAAAATAGTTGATGCACCTTTTTGCATATTTTCCAAGAAGACCGAAGTGGCCCATATGCTAAAGATCAAAGAAAAAGCAAAATACCGCAAGGAGGTAAAAGTGTCGCGATATCGCGACATGTTGCATTTTCACGGGCAAAAGCAAAGAGAAAGAGCAAGGAGGAAAAAGTGTCATGATATCGTGACATGTTGCATTTTTGTGGCTAAGAGTAAGATAAGGGAGCAAGGAGGTAAAAGTGTCGCGATATCGCGACATGTTGCATTCTCACGGCTAAGAGCAACAAAAGGGGAGAAAGGATGCAAAAGTGTCACGATATCGCGACATGTTACATTTTCGCGGATAAGAGTAAGAAAAGGGAGCAAGGAGGCAAAAGTGTCGCGATATCGCGACATGTTACATTTTCGTGGCTAAGAGTAAGAGAAGGGAGCAAGGAGGAAAAAGTGTCGCGATATCGCGACATGTTACATTTTTGTGGCTAAGAGCAACAAAAGGGAGCAAGGAGGCAAAAGTGTCGCGATATCGCGACATGTTACATTTTCGCGGCTAAGAGTAAGAGAAGGGAGCAAGGAGGCAAAAGTGTCACGATATCGCGACATGTTGCATTTTCGTAGCCAAAAGAGAAGAGAAAGAGCAAGAAGGAAAAAGTGTCGCGATATCGCGACATGTTGCATTTTCATGGCCAAAAGCAACAAAAGAGAACAAAGAGGCAGAAGTGTCACGATTTCGTGACATGTCGCATTTTCATGATGCAAGAAGAAGAATCAAGTTGAAGACATAGAAATGTCATGATTTCATGACATGTTGCATTTTCGTGACTCAAAAAGGGTAGGCAGGCAGAGAAACAAGAGTGTCATGATTTCGTGACATGTCCGATTTTTGCCAAGGAAACAAAGTATATTTTTGGCAACTGGGACATGCACTGACATCAGGTGCTGATTTTTGAAGAATGGTCAGTTGATTATAACCTGGCAAGTCCGTTGGACGATTGCAGAATAACATGCTCATCTAAATTTAGCCAGAAGGAAATCTATCCAATCTATGAGAAATCCATTGTATATTCTTAGAAACTACAGACAATTACTTGTAATTGATTGAAGAAATTAAATGTACATAGTAGAAGATACTCTTTTTAGGGTATAAATAGGAGTGAGTCGACCATGAAAAGAGGTCGGATCTTGGACATTTACAGGCTTGATGTACATGTACTGGATTACAAGCAATAAAAGATTTCTTCTTCTGGCTTCCAAAACTTCTATGTGCAAGTGTATGTATCTGGTGTTTTAACTTTTATTCATTCTAAGTTTTATAATGTATCTATTCTAAAATCTGGATTGTGCACGTATAAACCTTGTTTCTAGAGTTGAACATTAAAAGATATTTACATGTATTTAGACGAACATCTAAAAGTCGCACTCAAGAATTCATGTTTTCTATAAGAAGATATAAAGAAAACTCTGAAAGTAGTAATCTGCATCATCAATGTTTGTTGTTGTCTAATCTGTACCGTGAGAAAAGTTCTAGCTTAGGCTATATTTCCCTTATCTCTTGTTCCCCTTTTCTCTAAAAAACTCAAAGGAACCAGCCTTCTTTGGAGACTAGACAGATGATCTCAAGCAAGATCTTTCTATTCAATGTTGGCAAAGTCTAAGGCGCAACACTATTAACCAAAGGCAGATTTTGTTCCAACAGTTTTTGGCACGCCCGATGGGACCAGCAATCCCATAGTATTGTATAAGTTTTGGTGTTTTACCTTAAGAGCCTTTTGTTTGAAAATATCAAGAAAAACCACCTGGTGACTCCGTTGCAATTTAGACCATAAAAGAAAGACCTTGTCTAAAAACCTTATGGTTATATAGCCATATGATAACCAGATCCCGAGCTAGAAACTCTGAAGAACCTATCAAGTTCTTTGAACTACATCTCAAAAGCCTAAAGGCACACCTTGTGCTAGCCGCACGATCAAATCCGCCCGGCACCATTAGAACCTCTTTAACACCCATTGTAGGAGCATCTGCAAGAAATCCTATAGTAGTTGTAACTCCTTTAGCAATCATGGCAACTGCCCCTGCCCCAGCGCATCTTGTGTGGAATCAAACTGGTCCTTTAAACTTAGGGGCACAAAATCAAATTCCATAAGCTGCACTAAAAGCATTGCCAACTTTTGATGAAATAGGCAAAACAACAGATGAGCATTGTCTAGATGTATCATCGCTAGCATCTATTTACAATATCACTCAGGAAGATGTAATGGTCAGATTGCTAGTTATATCTTTGAAGGGAAAGATGCTCTATTGGTACAGAGCGCTCCCCACTAGATCCATTACTTCTTGGGCAGTGCTTGCCGGTCGTCTGGTCGACGAATTTAATATACATGCGGATCCTTTCACACTGTTGAATCAATTCACTGTCATTGAGAGGCACCCACGAGAAGAAATCCAGGATTTCAACATCAGATTTACCAGAACTTGTGATAGAGTACCGCAAGGCCTAAAACCCATGGAAGAACAAGCTATATGCTATTATTTAAGGGCTTTTGATTCAGATCTCAATATGATAATAAGGCAATCCCGTGTAACCACTTTTCCTGGGATCTATCTAGAGGCAGCAAAGGGCGAAGCTGATCTCATCTCTACAAAAATATATCCATCAAAGAGTCTATTGCCAATTGTACCAAAGCTTTCCCAAGCGTCAATTTCTAAACTACCTGTACTCCCATCAATGCAGGCCCTCCCAGCTATAGCTGCACCTCCTACATTCCTTGCATTACCAGCCACACCCCTTGCATCAACTCCCCCCAATGATCAATACATGACCATAATTGATACAATGAAGACATTGTCAAATGAAATGGCGTCCATAAAAAAGAGAGGCTGAACGGAATATCCAAGCAAGAAGATTTCCACAGATACAAAAGGAAGGTGCTTCAAAAAGTGGAAGAGGACAAGATAGAAAAAATGTGGTGTATGCAAATGAGACAGGATATAATGGAGAACCCGCTAATTCTAATTACTGGTGTACCACTTGCAATGATCCTCATGGAGAAGATTCATGCATGATTCATCAACATCATGTGCAAGTGGTTATTAATGAAAGAGCCAAAGAAACTGGCAAGGGACAGGTGAACATAATTAGAGAAGTCCACCACAATTTGGCAATGCCATCCATGGAACAAGTCTCAGTCTTGACAAGGTCGGGAAAAAAGTCGTTACAAGTCGACCCTAAGGAACTCCAACCACTAAGTTTTCCTCCTGCCCCCAGGGCGACTCCGTAGAAAAACTAGTCTAATGAGAAAGGACATTCTGATCCTCCTCAGACTCTTGCGACTGCACCAAGAAAAGAATTTCCTCCTAGAAAAGGGAGCGAGACTCAAGAGTAAGTGAAGGAAAGACTCAGATTTCCTTCATTAACAAAAAGACAAAGAATAGAAGCTACGTAGGTCTACAGAGACAGATATGATGCATCGACTAGTGGAAGGGAGAAAAGTGTTGAAGTATCCCCAGCTGCAACTCTTTCGTTCAACATTGCAGAAGAAATGAAGAGGACCCCTTCCAAAATAAGCATGTATGATGCACTACAAATTCTTGGTCAGATCGACCTCCTCCAAGAATCCTTAAATTTAAAGAATGATACCTCTTCCTCAAATGTTATACAAGCAAATGTTGTGTCAACCTCTGGGAAAAATAGACCGCCCCCATTCTATCTATCCTTGCAAATGGAGGGGTGGATAGTTCACAATTGCATGATTGATTCAGGGGCCGCAACTACGGTGATGCCAAAAGCCGTATGTGACATAATGGGGATGGAATATACTCGAAGTCATCCTGGTGTGTTGCAATTAGATGGTACTCCAATAAAAACTATCGGGGTGATCAAAGATATCCCTATTCAACTCCACAGAATGCCATAAGTAGTCGTCATACAAGAAGTAGTTGTTGTAGACTTAGAACCATATTTCGGTATGTGTTTATCTAGAGAGTTCACAACCAAATTGGGCGGTTATCTATCTCTAGATTATTCGCATTTGGAAGTACCTTTCAAAGGTAAAAGAGTCAAGATCTACAATGAAAAACCATCTACTTTTCATGTAGAAATACTAGAGGAAACAACTACCATAAACATGATGTTCGAGGAATTGGAAAACATTGATCTAATGGAAGAAACCATGGAGGAACTCCAATCTGAAGATCAGTTTTTGATGGAGAATTTCAACGCTATGGTAGAGACGGAAATAGGAAGCTATTCCATTGAAAAACCAAAAAATCTTCCTGTTGTTGTCCCTAAAATAGGTGATTCGGCCAACCAGTTATGGAAATTGTACTTTGACGGGTCAAGGTGCAAAAATGGAGCAGGAGCTAGAATTGTTCTGATTTCACCTACTGGAAAAGAAAAAGTCTTTTCATATAGGTTGACATGGAGTTGCACCAATAACACGGCTGAATATGAAGCTTTGTGTTTGGGACTTAGGAAAGCTAAAAAACTGGGTGCAAAACAGTTGCTGATCTATGGAGATTCAAAGTTGATTGTTAAACAGGTTACTGGTAAATGCATTTGTAAGCAGCATTACCTAAAGGCTTACAAAAACAAAGTGTTGGATCTATTGGAAAATTTTGAAGCACTAAACATAAAATCCATTTCCATAGAAAATAACACCCATGCAGATCTATTAGCATCATTAGGATCCAATTTTTGCCTAGTCAGTAATGTTATTCAGAAGTCTAAAATAGTCAGACTTATATACATGCCTTCTATGCCCGATAAGGACATTTTCTGGCAAGTATTCAAAAACGATGAGCAGATCCTAGATTTTTTGATTCATGAGATGAATTGCTCTACAGAAAGAGCGTTACAAGAAGAGGACGAAGAGAGCCTTATTCAACTAAAAAATAATCATATCCCTAGGGGACTGATCACCCTGGAGAGCCTTTTCGATAATAGCGACAGAGTTGTAGGTCAAAGGATCAAGGTAGATGAATGCCGATATAAGGAAATAGAACTAGAACCGGGAAAAATGATCAAAGTAGGGACCGATTGTATAGTGGTAGAACTAGAACAAATAAAATAGTTATGTAGAGAATATCCAGATATAATAGCCTGGACTTATAGTGATCTGAAAGTGTATAGGAAAGAGGTCATTCAGCATACCATCAAACTAGAGGAAGGAGCTAAACCTTTTAGGCAGATGCAGAGGCCTATGAATCCTAAAATTGAAGCCTTAATGAAATAGGAGTTGTTAAAACTCCTGCAGGCTAAGATAATATACCCAATCAAGCACTCTACCTGGGTGGAAAATTTAGTTCCAGTCCGCAAGAAAAATGGAGAAATACGACTATGCGTCGATTTCAAAAATTTGAACAAAGCCTCTTTAAAGGATCACTATCCTTTACCCCAGATTGACCCAATCCTTCATACTATGGCGGGAGCAGAAAGGTTTTCTCTGTTAGACGGCTTTTCTGGTTACAATCAAGTTTGGGTGAGAAATGAAGATCAATACAAGACTGCGTTCACCACTAAGTGGGGAACATTTGCATACCAAAGGATGCCCTTTGGATTATCTAACGCAGGAGCAACTTTCCAAAGAGCCATGGACGTAGCTTTTGGGGAGCTTGCGAACAAAATTATTGTCGTCTATTTAGATGACATGACTATTTTTTCTCATGACAAAAAGGACCATGCCACTCATCTGCAACAAGTATTTGAGAAATGTAGAGAATTTGGAATATCACTAAATCCTAAAAAATCTATTTTTTTTGTGGAAGAAGGAATACTCCTTGGGCATGTTATTTCTAAAGTTGGGCTATCAATTGATCCTGATAGAGTAAAGGCGCTTCTTGAGTTGTCGCTCCCAGTTAACAAGAAAGGTTTGCAGTCTTTCTTTGGGAAAATAAATTTTGTCAAAAAATTCATTGTGGATTTTGCCCAAACGGTTAAGCCAATGACTGAATTATTGAAAAAGGACGCTCCTTTCAAATGGACAGAGCCAAGGAAAGAAGCTTTCCAAAAAATTCTAGAAGCCATCACTCAAGCTCCTGTGCTAGTTAACCCTGACTATTCCCGAGGTTTCATACTATATGTTGTCGGAGAGCAAGATAGTTATGCTGCAGTTCTCACTCAAAAAGGAGCAGATGACGAAGAAAGACCCATAGCCTTTCTGAGTTCCACCATGCACAAACATGAGGAAAGGTACAACTTCATAGAAAAACAAGTATATGCAATTATGAAATCCTTGAATAAGCTAAAACACTTCTTATCCCAGAGTCGGACGATGGTGTATGTTATTCATCCCGATGTAAGGAACTTCATAATTCAAGGAGAATTGGGTGAAAAAAGAGTTGGATGGGTGACTCGCATCCAAGAGTATGATGTAGAAATACATCCTACTAAAATAGTCAGAGGGAGAGCTTTGTGCCAAGAATTGGCCAAGCAAGCTGCAAGTGGATATGGGGAGAGCCACCCCATCATGGCAAACACAAAGCAACACCAAGATAGAGTAAGTTCGGGTTGGATCGACGACTTTGTGAGGTATTTTTAGACTGGGTCATGTCTTGAAGATATGAACGCTTCCCAGAGAAGGGGATTCAGAACCCAAGCATTGAAATATACCCTTCAAACAGAGGGGTTGTACAGGGTTAACATCGATGGTGTATTGTTAAAATGTGTTCCCGATAATGAAAAGTAGAAAGTGTTAGATGAATTTCATGGGGGTTTTTTAGGGGGACATTATGCAGGCTGAACTATAGCTTTGAAGATCCTTAGAGCTGGATGTTATTGGCCTTCCATATTCCTAGATGCGTACAAAGTGACCCAGAGGTGTGAACAGTGTCAGAGGTATGTGGGAAGAAATAGGAATGCACCTATGCCCTTAAAATTTATTCAAGTCGAGGAACCATTCCAGCAGTGGGGGTTGGATTTCATAGGGATAATAGAGCCAAACTCATCATCAGGCCACAAATACATTCTCACTGCCATGAACTACTTCACCAAGTGGGTAGAAGAAGTGCCTACGAAGAAAGTTGATTCGGAAGTGGTGATAGAATTTGTTGAAAGTCTAATCACAAGGTTTGGCATACCAGATTCTTTGATTATAGACAATGGATCCCCTTTCACTAGTGCAAAGATGATCGAATTCATCAGTAGATATGGAATTTACCTGAAGACTTCCTCTAATTATTACCCACAAGGTAATGGATTAGCTGAGTCTACTAATAAGAATCTTCTAAGAATTCTAAAAAGAACATTAGAGGACAATAAGAAGAATTGGCACTCACTCCTAAATCAAGCCCTGTGGGCCGATAGAATCTCAATCAAAAAATCAATCAATACATCGCCATATGCTTTGGTTTATGGCAAAGAAGTTGTTCTACCGATTCATATGGAGATACCCGCGTTGAGGATGCTAAACCAAGTTAACGAAGATGAAGGTCATCCAATGGATGCCCTACTGATGCAACTTCTGTAGCTTGAAGAATCTAGGGAACAGGCCTACGATCATCATCAAAAGCATATGGTAAAAACAGCAAGGTGGTTCGATAAGAAAACCACTTTTAGGAAATTCAAAATAGGTGACCTGGTATTAAAATGGAATGTCAAGAAAGCAAAGCCAGGACACCATGACAAGTTTGATGCGTTCTGGGAGGGGCCATTCGAAATTTTTTTAGAAAAGCAATTCAATGCCTTCCAGTTAAAATATCAAGATGGATGGGTTCTACCCATCACGGTGAATTCTTTTCACCTAAAATTGTATTTCCAGTAAAAGCTACAAATCACCATTATATTTATAGTATATTATAGGTTTGGAGTTTTGTAAATATTTCCCTTTTTACGGCCTAATAAGAATCATTTTTTGCGGTCTAGCGAGGTCCGATATTTTGAATGAAATCGGAAGGGAAAAATTCACCCTTATTATTTCGAATTTTCAAAAATCTGGGGCTGCCGCGTGATCGCTTGAAAAGTCGGCGAGAAGGGATGAATAAAAATAAAGTTTCAAAATATGTTATGTGTGCTCCTTGGGATATTTCCAAAAAATTTCCATCGCCAAATGTTTTTTAAAGCAACCATGTGCCAGAAGTCCAATGGGAGAAGATAATTAATCTGTCAGTTAGCATCTTTTCGGGCATGAGATAATTTTGAGTCCCCAAGTGGGTTTTTAATGAGCCGGCGAGCATTTTTAGGATTTCCCTAAGAAATATGGCAAGAACGAAAACCGAAGAAAAGACAGACAAAATCAAATCAACCAACCGTCATTTAATGCATTAATTTTGCATGTCCTCCTAGGTGATATAAAATTAAATTCAAAGATTCAAAGAGGCATTTCGCCATTTGCAAACTTGCTCAAAGCTCTTGGAGAATAAAAGAAGTGAGGAATTGTCTCTGTGATGCTCGGGAAGCCAAAAGTATCACCAGCCATTGTTATACCACTGCACTATAGCATAGTGAGGAAAGAATTGTGAAGTAATCAGAGGAGGTTCAAAATCTGCATACCTGATAATTCGTAATGGCTCCAAAGAAGGTGAAAGACCAGGCAACATCTACCTCATAGACTACTTTGGTAATGAACAAAAGGGAAGAGAACAGTGCTAGTTTTATTGACATAGACTCCCGAATTGCAGATACGATAATAACATGGAAGGACCTGACGGAGATCCGAAGCAATATAAAGAATCGGGTAGCAACTGGGGTTTCTGCGTCTTCTCCTTCAATGTTTGCATACCATTATTTCTTCTACTGGTATGTATATATTCCTATTCATCCCTGCCTAGAACTGGTAAGGGCAATTGCAAATTTCTATGATGAAAAAGGGAAAAAAGTTAGCGATTTTTCAGGGAAGGTCCTTTTTCCTCTGTCCAAAGATGCTTTTGTTTCTGCTTTTGCTGCGGGCCATGTCCCTCCCTTAGAACCTAAGAAATTTGACCCCTTAGAATAGGCTACATATTTTGGCTCATCCGAAAAGGTGAGGGGTTTCCTAGCCACTCAGCTAAAAGATCTTCTAGAAGGGGCAAATCCACCAGAAGCCCCAATTGACAGGGTAGCTTTTAAAAACCCTGAACTATATTCCATCTTGGCCATGATTATGGGACTAAAAAATGATGAAAATGTTCAAAAATGGCAGGTGGCTATAGCAGAGTGTTTTTCAAACCCCAAAATGTATGATTCGGTTGTTATGAGAAGGAGTGTGAGACCTATTTTCTTTGACTGGTCTGGGTTCTTAAGTGCAAAAATTCATGAGGGTTTGGCAGCATTGAAGGCTGGCACTCAGTTTGCTTTCAGATACACTTCATATTTGGTATGGTTATTCTTTTATTTCATGTCTTAAGAGTTAGATTTCATTTCAAAGAATGATAAGAATGAAAAGGGAGAAATTTTTCCAGTATATGAATGGACTAATGTGTTATACAAATCCGAATCGTATTATGATTTCAATAGGGAATTTTTGGGACCTGCACTAAAAATCATGTATGGGAAAATAACAAGATTGACCCCCAAAGCAGAAAAGGTATTGCAAACCAAGTTTGTAGAGGAGGGGGATTGGTTTATCCTAACACAAGGAGTGTGTATCAGATTGTATGGGTTTACAGACAAACCCTTTTTACTCCCCCATTATGTTACTAATAGAATATTTGCCTTCGAATATGTAAGGCAAACAGAAAACATTAATGTCAAATTTGGGATTGGAATTTGGAAAACCAGTACCTATAATATGTCCTTTAGTTTTGAAGGGATTACTATTTCAAGGAAGGGGAAAAATGAACAGATAGCGGAGTATTTAAGGAAATTGGGTCTTATCGAGATTCCGCAAAGATGGAAATATGACCCCATAAGTAGGTTCGTTGAAAGACAGTCCATCTTGAATAAAACACATAAAAAAGAATTTTATGTTAAAATCAGGGATGATATTGAAGAAAATAGGAATAATACAGAAGATGAACCCTTGGAGTGGCACATAGATAAGATGGAGCATTTGCCCCCTTGGCATGATTTTTATGAAGTAATTGTTCAGTTTGACCCTGAAAATAAAAAGGCTGATCAGTTGACGAAGAGAAAAATCACCCAGATTCAGAAGAATAGGCCGGATTGGGATGTGGCAAAAATTTGGGAATGGTGGGTAATGAGAGTTCGGACAAATTTTATTTCATCAAGATATCCCACCAAAAATGACAATCTGTTTGAAACTCGGTATGTTGAACACCATGACTCCTAGGGAGGAAGTTTCCTTGTTAGAATCCCTCCAAGCGTAAGAAGTGGTCATTCTTCTACTCCCGAAGTGTCCCAACCACCTGAGAAATCCCAACAGTCTGAATCTGGTAAGGAAAAAGTGATTATAGAGGTTCAGAATCTTCCCTTTGTTCATACCAAACCTAGGACAGCTAGGAAAAGGTCGATAGAAGAGGTCTTTACTAAAGAACAAGGAAAGACTTATGGTTCGAAGGCCGCCTAAATGATGTTTAAAATGGGCTATGATGGAAAATGGTTGGGCAAATAAGGAAAGAGGAGAGTTGAACCTATTCTAGTCCATCAAAGAGAGAAGCACCTAGCACTTGGGACAGATACCCTGACATCTAGACATCATTCCTCAAAGGTTGTAAAATTTGTTCCACCCCCAGACTTGGGTAAAGAATCTGATGAACCCATAGCAGAAAGAATGAGGAAATTGAAAATGATGGCGGATAGGAGAAAAGACAAGAGTATTATTCAAACTTCGTCTAGTGATCAAGAGCCTCAAGATATAGAGGACGACTCAGGGAAAGAGACTCAGGAAGGCGAACCAGCCCATACAATTGAAGGAAACACTAATGTAGATGCTCAGAATGTTGAGCATGAAACTTCACATAAGGAAGTCCCACATGGCCTACCCAGTTCGGCTCAAGAGATCCAAAAGAGTGAAAATAGAAAACAAATTTTGGTTAAAAAGGAGATCCTGATGGTAGAAGAGCAGCAAGAGAAACAAATTATAAACTTAGATGAAAGTGATAAAGAAAATAAAACTCCTGATGAGGAAAAAATGCAGAGTGAAGAAATTGCCGTCAATGAACATGAAGAAGAAGAAGGACACCAACAGCCAGTCCAACTAGAAAAAGGTATGCTTTCTTCACTTTCTTCTTCTCATTCTCCTACTCATTCCCATTGTAATTCTCCTTCCTTCTCTAAAATCAACAAAAATATAATGTCCTTGCCAAAAAATTACCTTGTTCTCCCAAAAATGGCAGCATCTTCCCAGAGTCCACTAAATATTGGGTCCGTAGTTGCTCCCATTCCATTTCTCCCTAGCATTGATATCCCAGTCGACTGGAGTTACAACTTCTCAAGGGACTGAGTCACATTCCACCATGGCCAATATTGAAAATCAAAAAAGGGTGAGCAGGAATGCTTTAGATTGGTGGACTTCACATGCAGCTGGAGATTCTAAAGCACCGGCTACTGTAAGAGAAATAATTGCTTTAGATCCATCCAATATGCAAAGGAAGAAGTTGAAATTAACTTCCATTACTAAGAAATCAAAGGGAGAAATGATTGTGGAAGATTACGAGGCAGAAGAGATAAACGAAGATATATCTCAATTGCCTATGCAAGAAGAGTGGGTGAAAGACCAAGCACATTTTGGGACTATATACTTACAGGGAGGACACTATCAAGAAATATTTTTGAAGGAAAATGAGAAGAGAAAGGAATTAGAGGCTGTAGTGAAAGAGAAAAAAATAGTAGAGAAGTGATGGGGAACCAAAAATTGCATCTACAAAACTCAAATTTTCATTCAATATTTTCAAGTTTATTTTACACAGACTAGCCCACAGGCGTAGTTACATTCACTATGCAATATCTGGATCTCCATGCTCTCTCGATAGAACACCAGGTTTTTATAGAGGCCTCGACCCTCTACAGTCTGCAATCAAATTACAGAACAATGGCCGTAGCCATTAACCTCCCATCTAGAAGTAATTCACGCATCGCTTTCTCTATCGTCCTCTGACATGCATGATCCTGATGTATACTACCTCATGGTCGACATGTCTGCCTACACTACCGAGGAACTCAGATCTTTCTCTGGAAGGAAACACAGTCTGAAATTGCCTCACGCTCAGCGATCTGTTTCACGGTCTTCCATCTCCATAGAACCTAGTGTAGACTACCTCACGCTCGGCGATTTGTCTACACTACCTAGGAACCTCAAGCTCGTCTGGAAGAAAAACAACACAAGTAGGGCTAGGATGGCCCTCTGGCCTTGAAACTGCAACCTCTGCCTGCAATTGTTTTCCAACCCCTTGTGCATGCCTCGGCTTGCCCTTTTATAACTTTCTGCATGACTCTCAGCCTTCCATCTAGTGACCCTTTGATCTACTTCCACCATGACTGTTCATTTTTTTTTCTCGCGTCTTCATTTCATTTCATAACGGCCCCTGTAACTACCATCTACTTCCACTCACTGTCAGTCTGCGCCTGTTTTCACTGCACCTTGGTGCCACGTGTTGTTCTATGCTGCCACATGTTGCTCACTAGACTCCTTTTGTAACGGTCCTTGTAATTATCTGCCCCTTTCGAGTCGTGAAGTAGCATGTCACGATTTCAAGACATCTCCTCTCTCTTCCTCATCTTCTTCTCTTCCTGTCATGATATCATGACATTTCTATTTCCTGGCCATCTCTTTCCTCTTCGGGGCATGAAAACCCGACATGTTACGATATCGCGACATTTATGCCCCATCGCCTTTTCTCTCCTCTTTGGGTCATGAAATCATGATGTGTCATGATATCATGACACTTTTCTCTTCATCCACTTTCTCTTCTCTTCTAGCTACGAAAATGTGACATGTCGTGAAATCGTGACATCTTCCTCCCTTGGCTTCTTCTTTGCCTTCTGGTCGCGAAAATGTGACATGTCACGAAATCGTGACATCTTCCTCCCTTGGCTTCTTCTTCACCTTCTGGTCATGAAAATGCGACATGTCATGAAATCGTGACATTTCTTCCTTCTGGCTTTCTCTCTCCTTGGCGGGTCGTGAAACTATGACATGTCATGAAATCGTGACATTCTTCCTTTGTGCCTTCTCTCTCCTCTACGAGTCACAAAACTACATTTCGTGAAATCATGACATCTTCTTTTCTACACCTTCTCTCTCCTCTGTGGGTCGTGAAACTATGACATGTCACGAAATCGTGACATCTTCTCGTTTACGCATTCTCTCTCCTCTGTGGGTCACGAACCTGTGACATGTCATGATATCGTGACATCTTTTGTCCGTTGCTTCTCTCTCTACTTTGTGTCATGATATCGTGACACTTTTTCTGTCGTGATATCATGATATTTTTATCCCTTCTCATCTCTCTCCTCTTTTGGTCGCAATTTTGTGACATGTTGCAAAATCGCGATAGCTTCCTTCCTCAGCCAATTTTTTAAAATGGCTCTACTTCCACTGGATGCTTTTGCATCAGATGTCACTAGATGATCCTGCATCAGACACCCAGGGTTGGTGGGGAAGTGCCCTTAACTTTTGCACTATTTTGTCACCTTATTCTGCACAGGGACTCGAATGCTCTCTAATAGACCCTTCCACAACCGCTCTCTCGACTCAACTCATCCACAAACACTGAACAGAGTGTCAATCTTCTATCTCTAAAGCTTCACTCAGAAACTTCCTGCAAGCACTACACAGAGTGCCAAATTCCACCCATTCCATAGATCCTTGTGTAAGTTGCCTCACGTTCAGCTCTCAACTTACATGCTCAGAATCTTCTAGCTCTGATACCACTTGATGGGGAACCAAAAATTGCATCTACAAAACTCAAATTTTCATTCAATATTTTCAAGTTTATTTTACACAGACTAGCCTGCAGGTGTAGTTACATCTTGATGGGGAACCAAAAATTGCACCTACAAAACTCAAATTTTCATTCAATATTTTCAAGTTTATTTTACACAGACTAGCCCGCAGGCGTAGTTACATTCACTATGCAATATTTGGCTCTCCATGCTCTCTCATTACAACACTGGGTTTTTATAGAGGCCCCGAACCTCTACAGTTTGCAATCAAATTACAGAACAATGGTCGTAGCCATTAACCTCCCATCTGGAAGTAATTCACGCACCGCTTTCTCTATTGTCCTTCGACATGCACGATCCTGGTGTAGACTGCCTCATGCTCGATGCGTCTACCTACACTACCCAGGAACTCAGAGCTTTCTTTGGAAGGAAACACAGTCCGAAACTGCCTCATGCTTGATGATCTGTTTTGTGGTCTTCCGTCTCCATGGAACCTGGTGTAGACTGCCTCACGCTCGATGATCTGTCTACACTACCTAGGAACCTCAAGCTCGTCTGGAAGAAAAATAATGCAAGCAGGGCCATGATGGCCCTATGGCCTCGCAACTACAACCTCTGCCTACAATTTTTTTCCAACCCCTTGTGCATGCCTCGGATTACCCTTTTATAACTTTCTGTGTGACTCTGCCTTCCATTCGGTGACCCTTCGGTCTACTTCCACCATGACTATTCATTTTGTTTTCTCGTGTCTCTTCATTTCAATTTGTAATGGCCCCTATAACTTCCGTCTACTCCCACTCACTGTCAGTCTATGCCTATTTTCACTGCACCTTAGTGCCACGTGTTGTTCTATGCTACCACGTGTCGCTCACTAGACTCCTTCTGTAACGGTCCCTATAACCATCTGCCCCTTTTGAGTCGTGAAGTAGCATTTCACGATTTCGTGACATCTCCTCTCTCTTCTTCATATTCTTCTCTTCCTGTCATGATATCGCGACATGTCATGATATCGTGACATTTCTGTTTCCTGGCCATCTCTCTCCTCTTAAAGGCACAAAAACCCGACATGTCACGATATTACGACATTTCTGCCCCATCGCCTTTTCTCTCCTCTTTGGGTCGTGAAATCGCGACGTGTTGTGATATCGTGAAACTTTTCTCTTCATCCACTTTCTCTTCTCTTCTAGCCGTGAAAATGCGACATGTCACGAAATCGTGACATCTTCCTCCCTTGGCTTCTTCTTCGCCTTCTAGTCACGAAAATGTGACATGTCGCGAAATCGCGACATCTTCCTCCCTTGGCTTCTTCTTCGCCTTCTGGTCGCGAAAATGCGACATGTCACGAAATCATGACATCTTCCTCCCTTGGCTTCTTCTTCACCTTCTGGTCGTGAAAATGTGACATGTCGCAAAATCATGATATTTCTTCCTTTTGGCTTTCTCTCTCCTTGGCGAGTCATGAAACTGCAACATGTCATGAAATCATGACATTCTTCCTCTGTGCCTTCTCTCTCCTCTACGAGTCGTGAAACTGTGACATGTCATGAAATCGTGACATCTTCTTTTCTACACCTTCTCTCTCCTCTACGGGTCGTGAAACTGTGACATGTCACGAAATCGTGACATCTTCTCGTATGCGCCTTCTTTCTCCTCTACGGGTCGCGAACCTGCGACATGTCACGAAATCGTGACATCTTTCGTCTGCTACTTCTCCCTCTACTTTGTGTCACGATATCGTGACACTTTTTCTATCGTGATATCGTGACACTTTTCCCCCTTCTCATCTCTCTCCTATTTTGGTCGCAATTTCGTGACATGTCATGAAATCGCGATAGCTTCCTTCCTTAGCCAATTTTTGAAAATGGCTCTGCTTCCATTGGATGCTTCTGCATCAGATGTCACTGGATGCTCCTACATCAAGAAGGCTCTTACTTTAGAGGCTAAAAAATAGGAGGGTAAATTCAGTGCTATTGCCAGTGAAGTGGAAAAAGGTAAAGAAAATTTGAGTATAGCAGAAGCTCAGATTCAGGCATTACATACACAGATACAACAGCTACAACAACAGTTGGTCGAACAAAAAAATGCCCCTTCCAAATTTTTGAAAGATAAAGTAAAGAGCATGAGGAAGGAATTGTTAAAAGATTTTTTGTTTTTAGTATTAAAGGCTAAACCTTTATTGTTGTATTTGGCTAAAGTAAAGGAAGTTACCGAAGTAGTAAAATAGGAATTTGAGGTCGTCGAAGCATTTTTATTGAAAAGAGAGGACGCGGCTACTAAAATTCAGATTTTATCGAAAAAGATGCCAGGAAGCATGGAAGCCAAACTCAGAAGCGAAGCCTGGTCTCAAGCTAAAATAGTCGTAAATAACTTATTTAGGAAGTTTAAATTAATAGCACAAGGAAATAAGTTTTTGCACCAGCTTGAAGATGAAGCAAAAGGGTTTCTCCAAAATCTTGATTTGGCTATTCATAATGGGATTCCTTACCTTTGGGACAATGGTTAAAAAGTTTTGAAGTAAGAAGTCCTTTCGGCATCAATAAAATCTTTTGTTGAAGATGAAACAGACATAGACGGCTGGCAAGAACCTATAGAAGAAACGTAGGTCATGGAAATGATCTAGAAGCTAACACATATTAAAACCTTCTTACAAGAACTGGTTTTTAAAACAAAAGATCATTTCTTATGATAAAGTGGAAGAATTGCAGTATGTCTATCAACTTTTTGTTGATTCTTCTAATTTATAATATGAAGACTGGAATCAAGTGTGCAAAACTTATCAAGATATAATTGTAGCCATGGACAAAATCAGAAGATCTAAACATCAGGGGCAGCAGCCAACAACCAGAGCTGGGACCAGCTCCCAGAATTGAATTTTTGTGTTCTTCAGATAAATGTTAAGTCCCTAAGAGGTAAAATAAAGGTTCTGATAAGGTAAAGATCACCTATATTCCAAAGTGCATTCTTTTTCTTTTATCTTTGTTTTTCCACTCAAAATTTTACTTTTTGCAACTGTGTTGGTGACTCCGTTTCCCAATGGATGAAGGCCTGGTCTCTATTTTTGTGAGAAAAAATTCCCTCGAAAGGCACCAAGAATGTTAGTCAAAAAGTGACTAACTACAAAAAAATAGCTAATGCACCTTTTTGCATATTTTCTAAGAATACCGAAGTGGCCCATATGCTAAAGATCAAAGAAAGAGCAAAATACCGCAAGGAGGTAAAAGTGTCGTGATATCGCGACATGTTGCATTTTTACGGGCAAAAGCAAAGAGAAAGAGCGAGGCAAAAGTGTCATGATATCATGAAATGTTACATTTTCATGGCAACGAGTAAGAGACAGGAGCAAGGAGGCAAAAGTGTCACGATATCACGACATGTTACATTCTCGTGGCTAAGAGCAACAAAATGGGAGCAAGGAGGCAAAAGTGTCACGATATCATGACATGTTACATTTTCGCGGCTAAGAGTAAGAGAAGGGAGCAAGGAGGAAAAAGTTTCGCGATATCACGACATGTTACATTTTTGCAACTAAGAGTAAGAGAAGGGATCAAGGAGGCAAAAGTTTCGCGATATTGCGACATGTTACATTTTCGCGACTAAGAGCAACAAAAGGGAGCAAGGAGGAAAAAGTGTCACGATATAGTGACATGTTACATTTTTGCGGCTAAGAGTAAGAGAAGGGAGTAAGGAGGCAAAATTGTAGTGATATTGCGACATCTTACATTTTCACGGTCAAAAGAGAAGAGAAAGAGCAAGAAGGAAAAGTGTCGCGATATCGCGACATGTTGCATTTTCGTGGCCAAAAGCAACAAAAGAGAACAAAGAGGCAAAAGTTTCGCGATTTCGTAACATGTCGCATTTTCACGATGCAAGAAGAAGAATCGAGCTGAAGACATAGAAATGTCATGATTTCGTGACATGTTGTATTTTTGTGACTCAAAAAGGGCAGGCAGGCAGAGAAACAAGAGTGTCACAATTTCATGACATGTCTGGTTTTTTCCAAGGAAACAAAGTATATTTTTGGAAATTGGGACATGCATTGACATCAGGTGCTGATTTTTGAATAATGGTCAGTTGATTATGACCTGGTAGGTCCGCTGGACGATTGCAAAATAATAGGCTCATCTAAATTTAGCCAGAAGGAAATATATCCAATCTGCAGGAAATCTGTTCTATATTCTTAGAAACTACAAAATATTACTTGTAATTGATTGAAGAAATTAAATGTACATAGTAGAAGATACTCTTTTTAGGGTATAAATAGAAGTGAGTCGACCATGAAAAGAGGTCAGCTCTTGGACGTTTACAGGCTTGATGTACAGGTACTAGATTACAAGAAATAAAATATTTCTTCTTCTGGCTTTTGAAACTTTTGTGTGCGAGTGTATGTAGCTGGTGTTTTAACTTATATTCATTCTAAGTTTTATAATGTATCTGTTCTGAAATATGGACTGTACACGTATAAACCTTGTTTCTAGAGTTGAACATTAAATATATTTACATGTATTTAGACGAACATCTAAAGTCACACTTAGGAATTCGTGTTTTCTATAAGAAGATATAAAGAAAACTCTGAAAGTAGTAATCTACATCATCAATGTTTGTTGTTGTCTAATCTGTACCGTGAGAAAATTTCTATCTTAGGCTATAATTCCCTTATCTCTTGTTCCCATTTTCTCTAAAAAACTCAAAGGAACCAGCCTTCTCTAGAGACTAGACAGATGATCTCAAGCAAGATCTGTCTATTCAATGTTGGCAAAGTCTAAGGCGCAACACTGTTAACCGAAGGCAGATTTTGTTCCAAAAAAAACCTGTCTAAAATATGCTTAACCAAAAGAAGATAAAATATATCTAAAACACATCAATATGAAATGAACTAAGGCTCTACATCATAGTCATATGAGGGCCAATCACATTTTTCTTTTCTTTTAAGTTTAATGAAAAATCAATAGCATAGCATTGAAGAACACAAGCTTATACTAAGAGGGGGGATGAACAATATAAGATAAAACTTTTTGCTTTTCTTTCCAAAGTAGTATTATCCAATATTATCAATTGTAATAATGAAATAATGCATAGATCATCACACACATAACACAAATTTAACGTGGTTCACCCAATGTGGGCTACATCCACAGAGAATATTCTTTATAAATTTTCTCAATAAATATCTTGGGAACCAATCTCCTAATACAATTTTTATGGCCACCAACCCAAAGGATACACCAATCCCCTATACTCAATTTCATGGATCTTTATCCATAGGAGACATCAATCCCATTTACTCTGGTTCATGGAACTCTATCCATAGGAGATACCAATCCCCTTTTCTCTGGTTCATGTACCTCTATCCACAGGAGACACCAATCTCCTTTGTTCTGGTTTGTGTACCTCTATCCATAAGAGACACCAATCCCCTTTTCTCTGGTTCATGGAACTCTATCCACAAGATACACCAATTCCATTTACTCTGGTTCATGGACCTCTATCCATAGGAGACACCAATCTCCTTTGCTCTAACTTGTGGACCTATATTTATAGGAGACACCAATCCCCTTTACTCTGGTTCATGGACCTCTATCCATAAGAGAAACCAATACCCTTTGCTTTGGTTTGTGGAACTCTATCCATAGGAGACACCAATACCCTTTGCTCTGATCTGCTCCAAGACCTACTCTCAAATATTGCTCAAATATGCTCCAAGCCTAAACACAAGTCTTGCTCAAATCTGCTCACCAAAATATGCTCAAATGTTTTCCAAGCCTACACACAAGGCTTGCTCAAATGTGCTCATAAAAACATGCTCAAATTCTCTCCAAGCCTACACACAAGGCTTGCTCAAATATGCTCACCAAAACCTGCTTAAATTTGCTTCAAGCCTACACATAAGGCTTTCTCAAATTTGCTCACCAAAACCTGCTCAAATATGCTCCAAGCCTACACACAAGGCTTGCTCAAATCTACTCCAAGCCTACACACAAGGCTTGCTCAAACCTACTCCAATCATACACACAAGGCTTGCTCAAACCTACAGGCTTTCTCAAATCTTCTCACAATACCTACTCTCAACTCTGCTCAAATATGCTCACAAGCCTATCCAAAAAGTTCTACTCAAATCTACTCATAATCAATTCTCATATCTTTCCTAAATCTTGCATACAAACAATGTTCATCTTATCTCAAATTTTGCATAATGATGTCATCAAGTACTTTATCTATTCTTCAATGTACTTTCCTCAACTAGAGTAATTTAGACATATTCTACCCATAATTATTTTATCTTCATGAACATATAGGAAATGATATGCACTAAAAAAATGCTCAATATGTTCTTCACATTCACATGTCTCACATTTATTACATTTTAAAGGTAGCTCTAGTCTAGCACTTGATTACTGACCTGGTAATTGTTGATTTCCACCTTCACTTCAAAAACAATCATCGTGCACAAATCTATCCTTTTCATCTACTCTCAAAATCAATCATGAACAATACACAAATTTTCTTCACAAAACTAATCTATAACTCTTGCACTTTCATTCCCAATATCACTCAAAACCAATGCACAAATTTGCTTCACAAAACCTTATACCATTATTCCCAAATTCAATCAAAGCAATGCACAAATCTACTCACAAAATTGACCTATAATATTTGCACATTTAATCCCAATTTCATTCAACATTAATGCTCAACTTTGTTCTCAAACCTTTGCACATATATTTCCAATTTCATTCAAAACCAATGCATAAGTTTGCTCATAAATCTGATCTATAATCTTTGCACATTTATCCTCAATTTCAAGCAAAAGAATGCACATCCATTAATTCCTTATACCTCCAATTATATGACAACAAGAATAATTCTTTCAACCAAAACCTCCTTGAGAAAGGTATTATATCTCCATACCTCTGAATCTGCCACAATGATGATGAGCCTCCCAAACCTGTCTTTAACAAAAATAGATTCCTTTTGTTCCTTCAAAAATCTGGTTAGTAATATTCACTTTCTAGCACAAATTTTAAATCATCCACTTATGAACTCCTTTTTAATATGCACAATACAATTTAAAAATCAATCACATTTACACCTTATATCTCCTTGTTTAGATATGCAAAAATAACTCCTTCACACACTATTACAAAATACAATTTTCAAATAAACATAACACACCTTATAACTCCTCCTCAATCTAATTTAATTTAAAATAAAAAATTTAAACTCCTTATGCACTGTCATGACCCACTCAACTTAAATTAATTCAAAATAAAAAATTTAAGTACCTCATGCACCACTGAGAATCAAAATTGTGACCTCCAAGATGCAGCACTTCCACAAGCACCTCTAACCGATTGTGCTACCACAACAGGTAGCACAAAAATGGTACGTGTTAATTTTATCCATGTCCTCTGGATTAATCCAAAAATTAGCACACGCGACAAAATGGTGTCAGGATATTTTGACCCTGAAACCTCCACTACAACAGCTCTCACGCAAGCCAGCAACCGCTGGGCCACCCCAGTCGGATGAGACGTATCAAGCACACATACATATTTTTTGTTGTTTGGTACTTGCACACCTTAAAAAAATTTCTATTCTTTTCTCTATCGTTCGCATAAATTACAATGAGAAATATTTTATCTTTAAAGTGTTTTCGTTAATTGAAATGTGAAAATCAAAAATGTATTTATATGCTTCGAAAAGGTTTTTTCCAAGTCGGTTCATGAAAATGATTTTCAAAACTTTAATAAACCCTTCATGAACGTTGGCACCTTTGGGTTATAATATTTAAAAATTATATTATAACATAATATTTTTAAAACCTTATATTATAATATTAAATAATATTATAATATTAACCTTTTTAAATCTTTGGCCTTCTCTCTTTTAAACTTTAAACCTTTGGCCTTCCCTTTTAAACCTTTGCCTTCTCATTAATATTTAAACCTTGCCTTCTCTTTTAAACCTTTGCTTTCTCATTAATATTTAAACCTTACCTTCTCTTTTAAACCTTTGTCCTTCTCATTAATATTTAAACCTTTGGCCCAATAAACTTTGTTCCAAGTAACTCTTAAACCTCTTTGTCCTTCTTTATAATATTTAAATTAAATATTATAATCCTTTTCTTTACAATAATTTTCCTTGCTTTGAGATATACCTTACCTTGAATAATTGTCCAACTTGAGAAGAGTATTTATGCCTTGAATACCATACTCCCTTTGATATCAATGGCAACTCAATATTTCTAACAAGCATAATAAAATAAATCAACATAGGCCCCTTGTTAATAGTTACTTGCAAATCACTAAGGTATTCCTAGCACTTATTTGATACATCTTCATAAGATTACAAGCACACATTAATTAAAAGTAACCTTGGAGAAATTTTATTTCTTTGCAAGGGACGGTTTTCTAATCAAAATCTTGACTGTGATGGGGATTTTGTAATTGGACAAAATTTCCACTCAACAGGTGGTTGATTTGAAGGCAAGATCCTATATGTGGTAGTTTAAAAATAATTTGGAGGTAGGGGATGCGAAAAAGAAGACATGAGATTTGGAATAGATGATTGAGGAGGAAGACTTGAAAAGTAGATGTGGAAGGATAGGAGGCATTTAAGGTAGAAATAAATTGTTGATGAAGTAGAATTTTCTATTGCTGAAGTATTTGTTGTTGTTGTGGATATGGTTATGCATAAGCATGAAATATTGCAAATTGGCTCTATTTAGGATTTTCAAGATTTTAAATTGGCTAATTTTGGATCCTTTCATTGGGACCCATTCACCCGCAATTTATGGGGTGGAAGTTTTTGGGGGTAAATTCGCCCATCGTTGATAATCATGAACCTAATATTATTTTAATTCACTGACCTCAAATTATAAATGATTTTGATTTTCCCACCCAATTTGCCTTCAAATTATAAATGATTTTATATTTTCCGCCCAAATCGCCTTCAAATTATAAATGATTTTATTTTTCCTGCCCAAATTGCCTCATATACTACCCGTATATATATTGTACTAGGTATCGATAAACATACATCAAAAATACTCTAACTCAAAAATAGCTCTAAAACAATGAAAAACTTGACAAGGTTGTAGAGGAGTGTCTATCAAAATAAGTCGATCGGTTGCAAAGCCATGTCTGTCGACATAAGATGATCGGTTGCAGAGGTGTCGATCAACATTCATTTATTGGTTGCAGATGTGTCAGTCGATTACAGAGGAGTGTTTTCAAAATAAGTCAATCGATTGTAGAGCCTTGTCTATCGTCATAATATGATCGATTATAAAGGTGTTGATCAGCATTGGTCAATCGGTTGTAGAGGTATCAGTCAGTTGTTGAGGTGTCGATCGACATTGGTCTATCGGTTGTAGAGGTATCGATCATCATAAGTGAGTTGATTGTAGGACCGTGTCGATTAGAATTAGCTATACCTACAACCAATCGACATGCATGCAATCGATCATACTATCTGCAACCGATCGACATGCCTGTAATCGATCAATATATCTATAACTGATCGGCATACCTGCAATCAATCGACATGCCTACAACTAATTGGCATATCTACAAACTATCGGTATGTCTACAATTGATCGACATGGTTGCACCTGATTGGTTTGTCTACAACCGATCGACATGGATATAATCGATAGACATGTCTTCAACCGATCAATTTATCTGCAACCGATCAGCATGGTTGTAGCTTATTGGTTTGTCTATATTCAATCGGTATATCTACAGTCGATCAGTATATCTGAAACCAATAGATATATCTATAACCAATAGGTATGCCTACAACTGATCAACATATCTACAATCGATCGATATACTTGCAATTGATCGACATGCCTACAACCGATTGGTATGTTTGCAACTAATCAATATGTATGCAATCAATTAACATGGTTACACCCGATCGGTTTGTCTGTAACTGATCGATATGGCTACAACCAATCGACATGTCTAAAATCGATTGATTTATCTACAATCGATCGGTATGGTTGTACATGATTGGTTTTTCTGCATCCGATTGACATGTCTGCAGTCGATTGATATATTTGCAACCAATCGGTATGTCTGTAACCAATCAGTATGTCTATAACCGATCGATATATTTACATCTGATCGGCATGCCTTCAGCCAATCGACATGCCTACAATCAATCAACATGTTTACAATCGATCGATATGTCTACAATCGATCGATATGGTTGCACCTGATCAGTTTTTCTATAACCGATCGACATGGCTGCAACTGATCAACATGTCTACAACTGATCGATTTGTCTACAACCGATTGGTATGGCTATAGCTAATTGGTTTATCTGCATTCAATCAACATGTCTGTAGTCGATCAGTATGTTTGCAACCAATCAACATGTCTATAACCGATCAACATATCTGTAATCGATTGTCATCTCTACAATCGATCGGCATGTCTACAACTGATCGACATGTCTGCAACCGATCATCATGTCTACAGCTGATTGGTATACCTGCAACCGATTGAATTTTACGTCTTAGATCGGTCATCATAAATCATAAAGGCTAAAAGCCTTTCTTGTCAGCCTAAATCCTTTAAGTTTATCGTACATTTTTAGAGTTTGTAATCTGATATTCATGGCCCCAAACACAGAAAAATTCACCACGGTTTGAAATTTTTTGGAGAAAAAACTTTGAAATTCGCCACGGTTTGAAAATTTTTGGAGAAAAATAATTGCAATTCACCATGTATACTTCTACATATTTCTCTAGGATTCCAAGACAATTCGCCTTCATTTTATAAATAGATTTCGGGCCTGACCCCTTATGCATAACCCTGGTTGTGGAATATGTTGTTGGAACATCATTTATTGTTGTTGCAATATTTATTTTTGAGGCAATATTTGTTGTTGCTATGAAATTTATTGATGTTGTAGCACGTGTTGCTATAAAATTTGTTGATGTTGTAGCACTTATTTTTGCTATAAATTTTTTGATGAAGATGCCTTGTTATCTTGATATAAAAAGTGTTTTGTGGATATCATACCCACAATTTAGGTAATTGTGGTAGTATTGGGATCAATTTGGCAAATAACAGAGTCATCACCACCAAGAAGAGGTTGATAATGAAGTTGTAAAAATGGATGTGAAGAAGTGGGCAAAGGAGGGGATAATTGATCATGGTATGAAATAGAATAATGGGAGTTGCTGGTGCAACATGTATGACATGTTGACAAAAATTTATGTGCATATTTTGTGTTGAAGGACTATTAGGTTGGAGAGTATCCATGTTTTTGTGTACCATTATTTGTCTTGACATTGATGATTTGTGACATGTTACTTTTTTTTGGTTCCTAGGAAAAAATAAGTTGATCTTGAGGGGCAATGAAGGTGTTTTTCCCTGATTCTGTGGGTGGAATATTGGATTGAGCTATCATAATACAAGCAACTTTGAAAGTAAGGCATGCCTACTTGTGTGTCGGACTGCAAGTGAGGACCATGATTAGGAGTGGAAAGTAGTGGAATGAAGCTTGAAAATCATTTTAGGTAAAAAAATTACTTTCTTGTATATTTTTGGAGGTTTCAATACTTGTTTGTGCAGTGATTCTATGATTCTCACCTTACCTTGCAAATTCATATAGAACAGGTAATTTGGACTGAATTGTAAAGTTACAATTTTTTATAGATTAGAAAGTGTGTTCAAGTCTATTTTTTGTGGTAGAAATCACCCAATCACACCAAACTATTATGGAGAACAATGAGCAAGTGTTTTTTTTTTGTATTTTTGTGTGTGTTTTATGATTGTGACAAGACTAAAACAAAGAAAGTAGGTGGCAAATGGATGCTAATAAGGCATGTCAAAACATGTTTCCTTACAAAATCCAAAGGTGCACAAGGGGTAACTATGCAACAATGGGTGAATAGCATCTAATGATGGGTATGGCTAAAGATAACCAAAAGGAGGAACATGAACCTCTTAGGAAAGAGGTAACATTGTCTAAGACTTGTGTAGGCCAAACAAGCTTCCACTTCATCAATGAGCAGACTCGGTCAAGAATGAGCAAGGGCACTTAATCCTAACCTACCCTAAGGATATCTCAAGGGTAGAGGAACTTTTGGTGATGAATTCTATAAAATCACTCACAAATGCTACTATGTTGTGTAAGGGACGAGCCAATTAAAGGATATGAAATCCAACATTGATGGTCTTAATTGGGGGTTGGTGATGAACTCCACCCTTTTCAATGTGTAAAAATTATGATGGTGTGTGGATTTAATTTCTACTTAAGAAATCAAAATGCAAGAAAGCAACTAATTTAGGAAAGCAATAAAAAGATGCTTGAATTTTTTTATGAGAAAAGAAAGTGCCTTCTAAAAATAAATTCTATGCTAGAACTTGAAAGTAAAGTCTAGGCTAAATCACCAGACAAATTTTATGCTAAAGCTTATAAGCAAAATTGATGCTAAAGCTTGAAAGCAAATTAAAATCAAAATATTGAAAGCAAATTGAAGTTAAAGTGTGAAAGCAAATTCTATGCTTATAACTTTGAAAATAAATTTATGCTAAACTCATGAAAGGAAATTTATGTTAGATATTGGAAGTTAAATATAGGATAGAGCATAGAAGCAAATATATGCTAAGTGTATGGAAAGCAAATTTTATTCTAAACTATGAAATCAAATTTAATGTTAAAGCTTGAAAGGAAATTGAAAGCAAAAGTGTGAAAGTAAATTTTATGCTAAAGCTTGAAAATAAAATTATGCTAAAGCTTGTAAGTAAAGTTCTTTTTTGGTAAATTAATAATTTTATTAATAACAGGGCATTTTAAAGGCACCCCAATGCCTTGTACATTAGAGGAGAAAAAAAGGAACAGAGGAAAGAAACCCAGAACTGCAAGCTAAACTACAAGCTAAAGTAGAAATACATCCTCAAAATTACATCCTCAGACTAAAAGGAGCCAAAAGAAACAACCTTAGACAAACAAGAACAAAGAGAAACCATCTGAAAGGTGATAGACCCCAAAAAGAAGTGGTCCTTAGCTAAAAAGGAACTAAAAAAGAAATGATCCTCCACCACAGAGGAACCCTAAAACAAAGGAAGATCCATCAGCCATCAAGGGGAATATCCATCTGCATGAGAGACGAAGCAACACCTTCCAGACCAACATATTTCGCATCTGTTGTAGAAATATCTTTAGTGCCATCCTTAGGAACATCAGTACATGCATCCTTAGCAATCTCTATTACATATTCCTCTTTGATAACATCTTTGACATCAGTTTTTGTGTCGAAGGATACCTCAGCACTGACCAAGACTGAAAAAAATTTAGTTCTCCATTTGAAATTAAGCCATGAAATAGTTTAATGTCTCTTATTAAATAAATTACCTTCCCATATTCTTACCATTGTGGCCATCATTCTTCAAACTAACACTGTATTATTTGGTGATGTCCTCGAGATTCACCATCATGTTAATGACACCAACATCCACTGTGGCCACCACGTGCCATAAACTCTGTCTAAACTACACCCACTTTTATTTCTACTCATCGAATGTACGTAGTTTGGGTAGCCTATGCGTGAAGCAAACTGCCTCATGGATACTGTTTCTACAATGAAGACACTAACGCTACCCATTTGTAATAGTCGCTCTTTTCTTTGATGTTAATAATGTTGGGAGGGGCTGATGTTGTTATTTACTGTTAAAATAAATCATGTGGTGTAAGATGTACTCATTCTAAAACTAGCTCTATACTACATTTTAAATTGCACACCATGACAATGTGAAATCTATTGATGTACCTGCAAACTACTTCCTTGGAATGTAACCATCATGCTCCACTACATCCTAGCATATTGGTGACTCTTGAATGAGGAAATACCATTACTCTGTCTACTTATAATATTCAATCTACACAAAACATCACGCCCATGTGGTGATATTTAGTGCATCTTTTAAATAGATCACTGGAAAAACATATGTGTTTCCTTTAAACTGAGCTCCAATTACCCCATATGTATTGAAATATTTATTTATAAACTACAACCACACATCATTCAGACAGACCTACATTAGTAGCGTCTACCATGGATACACAACACCATAACATCCTGTTTATCCACTTGATTCCAGGTCATATCAATTGGTTCGTTCATCCCTAAATGCTTTATTTGTGATACGACTAGCTAGTGATGACTCTCTACCAGTGATATTCTATTTTTGCCAAAATCTACCTACTGCTACATTATCATGACACCTCCTAGTCCATTGCATTCTTTCCTCTCAGCTTATGTCTGGCACCCAATGGACGTTCATCTCATATCAATCCTTGATTGACCATTCGACTCCTCCCAAAACCACACTTCTCTAGCTCATGGTGATTCAATCCTCTCAAAATATGCCACCATGATGTTTGCACTTGCATTGTGAAATAACCATCATGATTCTATTTACGTTTAAACCTAGTCATGTAACACAGATCCTTATCTGCTTCGCTTAGCTTTTGTGTTACGCATCCATTGTAGTCATTTCCTACCCGTAGTCCATCTATCATCTACGCTTGCCCCTTTATACACATGATTATGCCACCAAGTACCACGAAATTGCCACTACTATTCGGATGTGCACTCCATCATCTATGGGTCTACCACATCATCAATGCTTGTCTATGTTCACCATGTCGAGCTCGTCGTTGGAAATTGGATCTTATTCTCGAATAACTATTCAATCACATGCCACCTTGAGGTTCTTTGTCCTATCAAGTTGCCTAGGTCATTTTATTTGTCCAAAAATTGTGTGATCCAAGTCACGCACGTGGTCACTGCATGAATGAAATTAAGACCCATTATAAACTACACAAAACAAAATATATAAAAAAATAAACTACATATCACAAACTACATACCTATTAACATAATAAAATGAAAACAAAAAGGGTTTTAAAGTGGGATGAAATTTCCCTTTAATTTATTTATACGTAATTAAGATTATTTATTTATTGATTTTATTTTATTTTTATTTTTTTGTTTTATTAAAATTTTGAGATTTAACTTTTATTATTTTTTAATTTTATTTTAGAAATACTTTGATTCATTTAACTTTAAATGTTTTAATGTCAAAATATTAGAATTAAATAAAGCACGAAAAAGCCTAACCAGACAATAAAACTCGCAACAAAATTAAATATTATAAATATAACTAGTACCTAAGACTCCTCAAATGCAAACAACAAACACTAACCCATGAACACACCCATAAAAAATTAACCACAGATAGCAAAAACTCCCAAAATAAAATTTTTTAAGGTGGGTCCCCAAGTTTGGGGCTAGTTGTGGAATGTCCACAACACCACCTCCCTCATATTATTTGGTATTCCACCTCTCCTTTTCATCCACCTCTTTTGACTCCTTGTTTTTCTTACAATCCCAACTATTCTCCCTATCTCCAAAAGTCATCATTCTACTCTGCTCAATTGTTATATTTTCATGTAATGAGAACTAGGAGATAACAATCACAATATGCAAAATAATATGAAAGAAAGTAAATTTGTTAGATGACTAAAATATGTTGTAAATAGAAATCATATAAAAGTATACAATGTAGCTATGGAAGAAATGAACACTCCATTAATAAAGCTACTAAACTACATTGCACCCATCACCATTGGATGGTGATGTACATAGAACTGTACTATACCCTAAGCTACACTATCTAACTATGTCCCTCGACTCTATATCTATCTAACAATGAGGCCTTCCTTATATAGGAAAATAGATAACTTGGCCAACACTCTACCTAGTTGTGCAAGGGACAACTTGCACATATACACCTTGCACATTTACACTTGTGCATTTATTACATTGCAAAAATTAACTAGATAACTTTCCCCTAAAGTAATATATTGTCCTAATTATGTACTTTGGAAGATATATTTACATAACCCAAATGATGGTATATACTCTATTTCTAGCATCCCTTGTATTACATTATTTTGGTATTGAAGACTTCAATATGGATCTTCTTCTTCATCATCTTTATCTTTGTACTCTGCATTATTTGTAACCTGCTCAAGCAAATAATTAGTGTCTCTATAATATGTAGCATTTGTTGATAGAGCTTTCACCTCATAGGTATTTTTTAGTTCTTTGAGTTATTCAATTTCGTCTGTCCTCTAGACCAGGTGTCCCTTCTGATTTCTTTTCTAATATTCTAGTTGAGGATAATTGGTTGGTCACTAAAATTACTGCAGATGAGGGTTCCTTTGATATTGTAGAGTTTGAAATTGATTCCCATTATTCATCTGATTTCCTTGATTTTAATTTTTGGGATTGTATCTGCAATAGTTGGTACTACGGCCTTTCTTTCTGCATATCTGACAATGACATGCTTTTCATCCTCTTACTAAAGAAGCAATTTTTCCCTGTGGATTATCTTTTGATACCAATGCAGTGTTAGTCATCTCATCTTTCATAGTATTTTATACTTCATATTCTTGAAGTATATTGACTAGATCATCAAAAGAAGTATCTTTGGTTAAAACCTGTAAAGATGTGACCAAATATTTATAGCTATCTGGAAGTGCTCTCATGGTTGCTTGAATGAGAATTTTATCCTTAACTGATTCTCCTAAGGTTAATAGTTTCCCTTTAATATTTGCTACCTTCCTTAGGAACAATTTTAAACAAATTTTGTAAAGATCAAAAATCAACTTCTTAACACCTTATTACTCCTATTGAACTAAGAACTTTTCAATTTTGAAGAGATTTTAATGTTGGATTTCGTTTATCCCTTTTTAGAAGTTTTGAGACAAGAAAATTAGAAAATTAATAGTATTTGCAAAAATGTTAAATAATTTAATCCAAGTAGAATTCCTTATTTCTCCTAGGTTAAATTGCAAATATTAATTCAATTTGATAAGTTATCCCTTATAGCTTTTTCTTTCAAAATCTAATATTTAACCTTAGCTTATAACCCTTATATATCCAAACATTGAAGCAATAATAAAATGGGATTAAACCTTACCTTTTGTATGCTAAATCTCCTCGCTATTCGGCACTTTCTTCAGCTAGATATAATAGCAATATAAAGATAACTTTACGCACTACAATCAATGGAGATGCATTTGAATTGCTTGCATTCAATGCTGGAATGTAGATGCTACAAAAATAGGAAGGTTTAACCTTCAATACCAAGAGCCTTTAATGCTCCTTCTTTCTTCCTTCCACATTGTGGTTCAGATGGCTTTGACCACGCTTTGATGTATATTAGACTTTGGAATTCTAGCACCTTTTATGGATGAATAGTCATGGGCTTTGTGACACATGTCATGCCCATTACAAATGAGAACTCCTCACCTTCTTTAATTTACCAATTTCTTGTTCAACACTTTCTTGATTATTCTGCAATGTATGGGCACTCTTTTGAATCTTTTGGAGGATAACAAGTGTCACCACTTCATTGATATTCCATGTAACTCCTGCATTGTTGGCAATTTTGGGTACCTTGGGTACATTGCCTTTGCTCAAGTGTTGATGTTGTCATTGATGTCAAGAAGTTCTTGAAGCAATCTGATTTGTTGTCAAGGAATGTGTCTTGATGAAGGTTTTAGCATGGACAGTGAGTTTCCAAGAAGATCAGGGTAGCCCAGTTGAAAAAGATCAAGAAAAAGACAAGTAAGAAAAAGTATGCAGGCGGCTGAAAAAATTGTCACGATTTCGCGACATGTTTTAGGAGAGAGAAAGCGTTGGCAAAACTGTCGTGATTTCGTGACATGTTTGAGGAGAGAGAAATTTTGGGCAAATATGTCACGATTTCGCGACATGCAAGAAGGCAAAGACGAAGTAGGCAAAACTGTCACGATTTCGTGACATGTCGCATTTTCGCGACTCGGACAGTGCAGGAAGGCAGAGAAAGAAAAGTGTCACGATTTCGCAACATTCTGCAAAGGAGGCTATACGGATGAAAAAATGTCATGATTTCATGACATGTTGCAGAAGAAAGAGTCCGCAGTGTAAGCTGTCACGATTTCGTGACAAGATCGAAGAGAGTGAAAGTTTTTCAGGAACTGTCGTGATTTTGCGACATGCTGCAAAAGACTAAGTATGGACTGTCATGATTTCATGGCATGCTGAAAAGCTCGAAATGAGAAGCATCACGATTTCGTGACATGCAGCAAAGGGAAGAGTCTGAAAGGAGCAGTGTCACGATTTCATGATAGGCAGTGGAGAAAGCGTACGAAAGCCAGAAGTGTCGTGATTTCACGACAGGCAGTGGAGAAAGCGTTCGAAAGCCAAAAGCATCATGATTTCGTGACAGGTTGAGATGGCAGCTTGTAGTTGGAGATGGTGTCATGATTTCATGATAGAGATGTAGATGACATCAGTAGAAGCAGATGTGTCATGATTTCACGACAAAAACAGAGAAGGCAGTGAAGACTAAAGCGTCACGATTTCGCGACAGAGTGAAGATGACGTCAACAAAAATCATAAGTGTCACGATTTCGTGACAAAAGCTAAGAAGAAGGCCATGAAGACTAAAGTGTCACGATTTCACGATAGGAGTAAAGATGACATCATCAAATACAAGAAGTGTCGTGATATCGCGACATGTTGTAGTTTCGTGGTAGAAGCTACAAAAGGTTGCAGAGTTATATTTGAGCCGACAAAGTTAAATCTGGGCCGACGAAGTTTTAGGGTTTGAAGTCGACGTTGTCTAGGGTTGCAGCCGACGTAGTTTTATGATGTGCAGCCGACTAAGATCAAGATTTTAATCTTGAAAGGTTTTCTATAAAAGGAGGGCTATTTCGAGTTTGCAAAGTGTATCGATTTTGTGCAAGTCAAGTCTGTGGTGCGCAAAGAGCAGTCATATCGAATCGATCGAAGTGTGCGTTTGAAGTGCGACTTTCATAGAAGTAGAGTGCGAGAAGAAGTTTGATCGAGGAGAAGCAGACTATGTGAAGAGGGTGCTGTTGTGGTTGCACAGAGGTGCATAAGTTGTTGTGCGATCGAGTGCTACAGTGTTTGCGCGTTCAATGCAAAAGTTGGTTTCGACCAAGTGTGGCTATAACAGAACAATAAGAAAGAGGAAGAGGGCAAATTTGTGCCAGATTGAAAGACTGTGTTTGGTGCAGACTAGAGACAGAGGACATATGTGCTAGACCGAAGGACTATGTTTAGTGCATATTCGAGGACCATTTTTGCGATGATAGAGTTGAGGACAGAGATCTCCAGATAGAGCAGGGAAGATAGGTGTCTTCTGTGGATAGAGTTCCACTTGCTAAGGGCAGAGGAGGTAGAGGTCTTCTAGAGGATCACCAACCAAAGCAGAGTTAGGGGAAGGTATCTCCTTTGAGCAGAGGCTCATAAACATTGTAATTGGGAAGGTTTCCCAAATGAATTTGAAATAAACTTTTAGAGAAAAGTTTTGTGGACGTAGCCCGACCATTACGGGTGAACCACGTTAAAAATGAGTCTTCTATGTGTGATGCTTTCTGTCTTGTTTAATATTATGTTGATGCCATTGCTATCTGATTTTAAAATTATTAAATGGATAAGTCTTATACTGTTCACCCCCCCTCTCAGTATAAGTTCATGTTCTTCAATTGGTATTAGAGGCGGTCACTCCAGAAAGAGCCTAACAGCTTGGAGAAGGATCTATCAGAGGAACATATAAATTCAGAAAGAAATGAAGAGATTGAGTTCGATCTCAAAAGTGAATTCTTCTTGGCCTTGAGAAAGCTTGAGAAACTCAGGGAAGAGAATTTTGTTCTCAAGCATAAATGTCAAGAAGAAGAGATAGCAAGATCAAAATTGTCTCAAAGTGTTATAGATTTCAAAATTCTAGCTGAAGAAGGGAAGAAGGTTGAACAGGTTCTAACAGAGGCTCTAAAAGGAAAGGAAGCTGATTGTGAGAAACTAGAAGAAGAGATTGTGTCTCTTAGAGTGAAGTTGGAACAGTTGACTCTCAGACAGAATATTCCATGTGAAAAGAAGGATGGTATCACCATTCATGAAATAGGGTCTTCGAGCAAGATCAATCTTCATCCTGAAGAGCAAGTGGATTCCAGTTGATCGCAAGAAGAACAATCATCCAAGGCATCAAAACAGGTTACATAATACCTTCCATGGCTATTGTTTTTCTGTAAGAAATTTGGTCACATAGCTATGCATTGCAATAAATCTCCGAATAGCCATAGTAAGGAAAATGTTAACTCATTTGCACCTCTTATGAATAAAAATATCATGTGTTACAAGTGCAAGAATTTTGGGCATATAGCAAGGATGTGCGGTTTGAATAGATTTAGCTTTGAGTTCACTAAAAAGAGGAATGAGATCAAATCTAAGTCAATGATAGTTCAAACTGCTTTTCATGCTCAAGACAAAGTAGAAAAATGGTATCTTGATAGTGGTTGTTCAAAACATATGACTGGTGAAAAAGAAAAAATTTGGGTTTTCAAAGAAACAAACAGAGGAACAGTCAGTTTTGGAGATAACAGGTCCGCAAAAATCTGTGGTAAAGGGACTCTTAGTTTGGATGGGAAATCCAAAATAGAGAATGTGCTCTATGTAGAAGGCCTAAGACATAATCTTCTTAGTGTAAGTCAACTTTGTGATCAAGGGCACATAGTATCCTTCTTTTCAGATAGATGTGAGATAAGTAAAGAAAAAAATGGAAAACTCATTGCTAGTGCTACAAGGACTCCAAACAATCTTTACATGCTAAGTGAGATAAAAAGGGAAAAGTGTTTTATAACTCAAGAAGATGAGAGTTGGTTATGGCATAAAATATTGGGACATTTGAGTTTTGATAATCTTGTCAGTATTAGTAACAAGGAAGTAGTCAGAGACTTGCCTAAAATAAAAAGGCCCCATAACATCATTTGCGGTCCTTGTCAACATGGTAAACAGACCAGAACCAGTTTCAAATCAAAAGGGTATACTTCTTCCAAACCATTGGATCTTATTCATACTGATTTATGTGGCCCCACCAGAACTCAGAGCATTCAGGGAGAGAGCTACTTCATGTTGTTTATAGATGATTATTCTAGAATGACTTGGGTTACTTTTCTCAAAGAAAAATCTGAAGCGTTTGAAAAATTTAAAGCCTTCAAAGAAATGATTGAAAATGAGACTAACAAGAGAATCAAATGCTTAAGATCAGATAGAGGAGGAGAATTCACTTCAAATGAATTTGTGGAATACTGTGAGCAACACGAAATCAAAAGAGAATATTCAGCAGCAAGAACTCCTCAACAAAATGGAGTAGTTGAAAGGAAAAATAGAACTGTTGAGAATATGGCCAGAGCTATGTTAAATGAATCAAAACTTTCAGATGGTTTTTGGAGAGAGGCAGTCAGTACAACAGTCTACATTATTACCAGGGCCCAACTTAGAGTCAATCATCATAAAACTCCTTATGAGTTGTGGAAAGGAAGACCAGCTACAGTAAAATACTTCAAAGTGTTTGGGAGTAAATGCTTCATCAGAAGGGAAGATCAGAATTTGGGTAAATTTGATCCTAGGTGCGATGAAGGAATTTTTCTTGGATATTCCAGTAGGAGCAAGGCCTACAGATGCTTCAACAAAAGAATGCATACAATCGTAGAGAGCATAAATGTAACAGTTGATGAAAATACAGGGATAAGAGAACCAGTCAAGGAAATCAGTGATGAAATCTATCAAGAAGATTTCAGAGAGGTTTCAGATGAGGAAGAGGAAAGACAACGAATTGCTTCCCAAAACTCCTTCACGGTATGTTCAGAAACATCATCCCAAAGACTTGATCATTGGTGATCCAAATAGCAGGCAAACAAGAAGAAGAGTCATTCCTTCACATGATTCTGCGAATGTTTCATTGTTATCTCAGATTGAGCCAAAATATTTCAGTGAAGCAAGCATAGATAAGTTTTGGGTAAAAGCAATGGATGAAGAGCTAAACCAAATAGAGAAAAGTGAAACTTGGGATTTGGTTCCAAGACCTAAGGACAAGAATGTCATTGGCACAAAATGGATTTTCAGAAATAAACTCAATGAGGATGGAAAAATTGTCATAAACAAAGCTAGGTTAGTCTGTAAAGGTTATGCTCAAGTAGAAGGTATTGATTTCAAAGAGACGTTTGTGCCTGTTGCTCGTCTTGAAGCTATCAGAATGTTTTTGGCCCTTTCAAGCTTCAAATCATTCAAAGTATATCAAATGGATGTAAAGTTGGCCTTTCTAAATGGGGTGTTGGTAGAAGAAGTCTACATAGAACAGCCAGAAGGAGTGTCTCTCTCAGAACGGTCAGACTATGTATGTAAACTGAAAAAGGCTTTGTATGGGTTAAAGCAAGCACCCAGAGCTTGGTACTCAAGACTTGACGGGTATCTCCATGAGCAAGGCTTCAGGAAAGGCGTGGCAGATAGCAACTTGTATATTAAGAATGAAGATGATAATATGTTGATTGTAGTTGTCTATGTTGATGATATTATTTTTGGGGGAAATAATACTCAGATGTGCAAAAATTTTGCTAACACCATGCAGAAGGAATTCGAGATGTCTATGCTTGGAGAGCTGTCATTCTTTTTAGGACTTCAGATTGCACAATCAAAAGATGGTATATTTCTCTCTCAGGGAAAGTATATCAAAGAAATGTTAAAGAAATTTGGAATGATGGACAACAAACCCATGTGTACTCCTATGATTACAGGGTGCAATCTAAGTAAAAATGATGAATCTCCAGTGGCAGATCCGAAGTTGTATAGATCTATGATTGGCAGTTTACTATACTGTATAGCTACCAGACCAGACATCATGTAGGCTGTTGGATTTGTAGCAAGATTTCAAGCAGCTCCAAAAGAATCTCATGTTATAGCAGTTAAGAGGATATTCAGATATTTGAAGGGCACTATGGACTTTGGGCTTTGGTATCCCAAAGGTGATGATTTCACCCTCACAGCCTATACAGATGCAGATTGGGCAGGCAACATTGATGATAGGAAAAGCACTAGTGGTGGAGCATTCTTTCTGGGAAAGAGTCTGGTTTCTTGGCTAAGTAAGAAACAACCTTCAGTTTCCTTATCTACGAGCAGAAGCTGAATACATAGCAACAGTGGCTGGGTGCACACAGGTTTTATGGATGAAAACCACCTTGGAGGATTTCAAAGTCAAGCATGAACAACCCATTTCCATTCTCTGTGATAATACAAGTGCCATAAGTATTTCTAAAAATCTGGTAATGCACTCAAGGACGAAGCACATTTCCATCAAATATCATTTTCTAAGGGAGAAAGTGCAAGAGAAGCAGGTCAAGCTAGAGTATGTGCCTACTAAAGAGCAGATTGTAGATATCTTCACCAAACCTCTTCCAAGAGATACGTTTGAGTATCTAAGGGAGAAATTGGGAGTTGTACTCTCACCTCAGAATTAATCACCTCATCAGGAGGTGGGGGAGGGACCAAGCCAAGAGGCTCTTTCTTAGTCCCGAGTCCCAAAGGTGGCCCTTTGCCATTGATGACAAAGGGGGAGAGCTTCATAGTGAAGAGGAAAGCTTTAAGTTAGGGGGAGCAAAAACTTCAACAAGGAGATTCTCAGTTGTTGACACAGTTGGGTTCAGTTTTGGCTCCTAAGATGTGTTTCAGTAAAGGTTTTGCCATCAATGACAAAGGGGGAGATTGTTGGCAATTTTGGGTACCTTGGGTACATTGCCTTTGCTCAAGTGTTGATGTTGTCATTGATGTCAAGAAGTTCTTGAAGCAATCTGATTTGTTGTCAAGGAATTTGTTTTGTTGAAGGTTATTCAGAGCATGGATAGTGAGTTTCCAGGAAGTTCTCAGTAGCCCAGTTGCAAAAGATCAAGAAAAAGACAAGTAAGAAAAAGTATGCAAGCGGTTGGAAAAACTGTCGCGATTTCGCGACATGTTTCAGGAGAGAGAAAGCACTGGCAAAACTATCACGATTTCACGACATGTTTGAGGAGAGAGAAAGTTTGGGCAAATATGTCACGATTTTGCGACATGTTGGAAGAGCAGGAGAGGAAGTAGGCAAAACTGTCGCGATTTCGCGACATGTCGCATTTTCGTGACTCGAGAAGTGCAGGAAGGCAGAGAAAGAAAAGTGTCACGATTTCATGACATTCTACAAAGGAGGCTATATGGACAGAAAAATGTCGCGATTTCGTGACATGTTGCAGAAGAAAGAGTCCGCAGTGTAAGCTGTCACGATTTCGTGACAAGATCGAAGAGAGTGAAAGTTTTTCAGGAACTGTCATGATTTTGCGACATGCTGCAAAAGACTAAGTATGGACTATCATGATTTCATGGCATGCTGAAAAGCTCGAATTGAGAAGCGTCACGATTTCGTGACATGCAGCAAATGGAAGAGTCTGAAAGGAGCAGCATCACGATTTCGTGATAGGCAGTGGAGAAAGCGTACGAAAGCCAGAAGTGTCACGATTTCACGATAGGCAATGGAGAAAGAGTTTGAAAGCCAGAAGTGTCGCGATTTCACGACAGGTTGAGTTGGCAGCTTGCAGTTGGAGATGGTGTCACGATTTTACGACAGAGATGCAGATGACATCAACAGAAGCAAATGTGTCACGATTTCATGACAAAAGCAGAGAAGAAGGCCATGAAGACTAAAGTGTCACGATTTCGTGACAGAAGTGAAGATGACGTCAGCAAAAGGTAGGAGTGTCACGATTTCACGATAAAAGCTAAGAAGAAGGCCATGAAGACTAAAGTGTCACGATTTCGTGACAGGAGTAAAGATGACATCAGCAAAGACAAGAAGTGTCGCGATATCATGACATGTGGTTTCACGACAGAAGCTACAAAAGGTTGCAGAGTTATATTTGAGCCGACAAAGTTAAATCTGGGCCGACGAAGTTTTAGGGTTTGAAGCCGACGTTGTCTAGGGTTGCAGCCGATGTAGTTTTATGATGTGCAGTCAACTAAGATCAAGATTTTAATCTTGAAAGGTTTTCTATAAAAGGAGGGTTGTTTCGAGTTTGCAAAGTGTATCGATTTTGCGCAAGTCAAGTCTGTGGTGCGCAAAGAGCAGTCGTATCGAATCGATCGAAGTGTGCGTTCGAAGTGCGACTTTCATAGAAGCAGAGTGCGAGAAGAAGTTCGATCGAGGAGAAGCAGACTATGCGAAGAGGGTGTTGTTGTGGTTGCACAGAGGTGCATAAGTTGTTGTGCGATCGAGTGCTGCAGTGTTTGCGCGTTCAGTGCAAAAGTTGGTTTCGACCAAGTGCGGCTGTAACAGAACAATAAGAAAGAGGAAGAGGACAGATTTGTGCCAGACCGAAAGACTATGTTTGGTGTATACCAGAGACAGAGGACATATGTGCTAGACCGAAGGACTGTGTTTAGTGCATATTCGAGGACCAGTTTTGCGGTGATAGAGTTGAGGACAAAGATCTCCAACCAGAGCAGGGAAGACAGGTGTCTTCTATGGATAGAGTTCCACTTGCTAAGGGCAGAGGAGGTAGAGGTCTTCTAGAGGATCACCAGCCAGAGCAGAGTTAGGGGAAGGTATCTCCTTTGAGCAGAGGCTCATAAACATTGTAATTGGGAAGGTTTCCCAAAAGAATTTGAAATAAAATTTTAGAGAAAAGTTTTGTGGACGTAGCCCAGCCATTCTGGGTGAACCACGTTAAAAATGAGTCTTCTATGTGTGATGCTTTCTGTCTTGTTTAATATTATGTTGATGCCATTGCTATCTGATTTTAAAATTATTAAATGGATAAGTCTTATACTGTTCACCCCCCCCCTCTCAGTATAAGTTCATGTTCTTCATGCATGAGGCTTATAGAGCATTGAGAGATGAAATGATGTCTTAGAAAGTTTATGCAAAGTGGAATTCAAACTCTCTGCATGAAGTCCTTCCTTTTTTTGAATAAATACTACTTATATTACTAAAAAGAATTCACAAGATGCAGAAATAATATGAAAGAAAGTAAATCTATGAGATGACTAAAATATGCTATAAATAAAAATTATGAAAATGAATACAATATATCTATGGAGGAAATGAACACTCCATGAATAATGTTACCATACTACATTGCACCCATCTCAAATATGGATGGCTTTATCTAATGCTCCTTGTGATGCTATAATGCTCTATATGTTGCTCTATGTGATGATACATAATCTATGATAATAAGGCCATTATATAGGAAGATAAGTTCCTTGGCCAATACTCTATCTAGTTGTGCAAGGCACAACTTGCACATGTACAGCTTGCACATTGACATGTGCATTTATTACATTGCATGAATAAACTAGGTAACTTCCCCCTAATGTAATATAATGTTCTAAGTATGTACCTTGGTAGGTATATTTACATAACCCAAATGATGTAATATTATCTATTTCTAACACCCCCTTGTATTACATTATTTGGGTATTGAAGACTTTAGTCTTCAATGTGGATATTCTTCCATTGAATGATCTTGAACTTCAGATTCTTATTTTCTATTTTCTGTAACATGTTCAAGCAAGTAGTTAGTTTCTTCATACCCTGTCATCCTTGCTGAAAGAGCTTTGACTTCATAATCATCTGTGGATCCTTCCAGTTCTTCAATTCCTTCTATACTTTAAGCTAGATGTCCTTTTTTATTTCTTCTATGATACTCCAATTGGTGATAATTGGTTGGAAACTAAAAATATTGCTGATGAAGATTCTGATATTATCATGGCTGAGATTGATTCCCATTGTTCATGTAATTTTCTCAATTATGATGCTTGGGATTGAATATGCAATATCTAGTACTATGACATTTCTTTCTGCATATTTGAAAATATCTATTGTACCATGCTTTTCATTCTTTTGATGATGATGAGGTAATATTTCCTTGTTGATTATTTTTATATGACAATGCAGTGTTAGTCATTTCATCTTTGATTGTATTTTCTACCTCATATCCCTGTAAAATATTGACTAGGTTATCAAATGAAGTATACTTACTCAGAACTTGTATGAAGTTACCAAATACTTATAGATTTCTACAAGTGCTCTCATTGTTACTTGAGTAAGAAGTTCATCCTTAACTATTTCTCCCAAGGTTAATAATTTCCCTTTAATATCTTCTATCTTCCTTAGAAATAGTTTTATGCCTTCTCCACTATTCATTTTTAATGAGTGAAGTTGAGTGTGAAGATGTAAAATGGTTACCTTATTATTTCCTTAAAATATTTTCTCTAGGCTTGTCCATGCATCTGAAGATGATTTTGCTGAACTGATATAGGGTTGTATCTAATCAGTGATAGCAAAGGTTATTATATTTAGAGCCTTTGAATCATTTTCCCAAAAATTTAGGATTTCAGTATCACTTGAGGTAGGTTTTTGTGATTTTCCTTTAATAATGTCCCATATTTTTTCATATACCAAGATTGCTTTCACTTTATTCTTCCAAGAGAAATAATAGTACCTTTGAGTAATTGATATTCTACAAGAAAGAATTTGTTTGATGTCATTTTTCTAATATTAATTCCTCTATCTTCCTAGGGATATAATATAGTACTTTTGAAAAGATAGTTCAATTTTTGGTTGATTTTGTAAGTTTTTGTAAATATCAAAAATCAAATTTTATCTATCCCTTATTGCTCCTATTGAACTAAGCACTTTTCCAATTTTGAAGAGGTTTTGATGTTGGATTTATTTTGTCCTTTTCTTTGATGTGTTTTAGACAAGTATATAAATTTCCAACCCTAGCATAAATCTTTAAATAACCTCTTTTAAATATCCCATATGGTTTTGATTGAAGTATATCTAATTTCCAATAATTCAATTTGATTCAGTAACCTTTATAACTCTCAGATGTTGAAAAATTAGACCACAATAATATTTGTAAATATTTTATCAATAAATTTAGTAGAAGTCCTTCTTAATCCTATTTTAATATTGTAAATATTATATTAATGTGATATATTATTCCCCTTTAATATATAGCTTTCAATGTAGTTGTATTTCTCTAAGTTCAACCTTATAACTCCCAAGAAAGTGAAAGCATGTTTTTTTTGGTAGATAAGATACTATAGCATTAATACCGGGTTTTACAAGTTGACCCAAAACCTTTTACAAAAATCAGCCCAGGGCTATTGATGAACATATCCTTACTAAGGATCCTATATATGTAAAATCTACATGCCGCCAAAGCCATTACATCTAGTAAGGCACATAGCCTGTTATCAAAAAAAAACTTCCCATACAACATTTTGGGTATACCTCGAGAAAACACACATGCATCATAATTACAAAAAAGAAACAGACATGGATCCCTTCCTTGAGACAATGGAGAAACAAAAAGTTGCAGACACACATAGTAGAGTACTAAAAAAAACTCCCACAAGCTTTGTATTGACAATTACTCTTAATAATTCTTTGGTAATTGCTTTCTTTCGTATATGACATGCTTTGGTACCACATACTATCTTGGCCAATCAACCTTGGAGAAGTGAACCTACTGGCTAGATTTATGGCGATGGCTATCTGGTGGTCCACGTGGCTTTGGTTCGAAGTCTTATATTGTCATTTCTTTCCTTCCCTGTGATTATCAACCAACATCAAATTACTAAGACGACTAGGAGCCATGTTATATGACATGTGACTATCCCCATTAGTCTTTGTGGTATTTCCAAGTAGCATCCACGAAGACTGACAACTCAGATAATTTTTATTGTGAGTCCAATTTAAAAAAGATACGGGAATACTCCTAGCCTTTGAACTTACAGTGCCTTCCCTATTGGTAAATTCGACTATCATTCTTGGAATTATTGTTGAATAAGCTCCTCTACTTCACTCGAGACATCGTGTTCCCATTTGAAAATTCCATCACCATCGACACCCAAATTGGCCAGCTTATCAGCAATTTTGTTAGCTTCTCGAAAGACATGTTGGGATTTTCTATCTTGTCTTCCCTGGAAAAGGATCCTAGCCTCTTCAACAATTATTTTAATCCTCCAAGGAGGTGTTTTACAATTATTGAGGAGATTTATAACATGCATAGAGTCTCCTTCTACAATCAAATTGCCTTCTAGTCTTGAGTCATTTTAAGGCCTCTCCACATAGCTCTAGCTTCAGCTTTGTTGTTCGTCCTTGTTCCCAAATATTTGGAAAACGTAAGCATCATATTTCCATTATGATCTCACACAATGCCACCATCACCTACTCTGCCAGGATTGTCCTTAGTCGCTCCATCAAAATTAAGCTTAAACCAACATGTAGGAGGTGGAGACCACTTAACATTGGATCTGGGGTTGACTACCCTAGGCACAGACTCATCTAACAAGGTTAAGCTTAAATATTGAGCAATCGTGGTCTCATTCATATGAGGTTTACAACTATCAAAATGGATAAGGTTCACATTCTCATTGGCAAAGGATAGGATCCTGGCAATGATAGTTTGATGATCATGGATAGACTCATTAAAGACTTTATGGTTCCTTTCTAACCACACTTGCCAAAGATAGTGATTGAGACAAATTTTCCACATGTATATAAGTATTTGTATTGAAAATGGGAAAGGCCACTGGACGAACAAATCAAGTACGATGGCTGGTTTAACCCATGAAATATTGAAGGCCTTAAAAATCCCACTTAGGACAGTCAAGGAAATAGGGCACTCAAGGAAAATGTGATAAATGGTCTCCCAATTAGCCCTGCACAGATAACAACAATTAGTGATACAAATACCTTTACGCATCATATTATCAATGGTTAGAATTCTTCCTTGGATAACCAACCATGAAAAGACTGCAATTTTTGGAATTAATTTTTTTATCCAAACCAAGTCCTTTTGGAGGAAAAAATCCTCGTCATCAAGCAGAAGCTTGTAAGCTGATTTAATAGTGAACTACCCGTTTTCCATAGGAGCCTAGGTCACTTGATCTTCCTTGGGTCTCATGGGGATAAAATATTTCCCGATAATGTTACAAAGATCATTTGATTCCGCTTGAAATCCCTGAATTATTATTTGTTTCCACTTCATTCTACCTCTATCCTCAACCACATAATCGAAGACTTTACTGCCAATGAGTTCTTCTGTGATATATCTAATTTAGGCTAAGTTAGGATATTGCGTCAGTGATTCGTCCTTAGCCCACCTGTCATTCTAGCAATTTATCCTCTCACCATTGCCTAAAAGCCATCTTAAACCTTTTTTGACGATTTCCTTACAATAAAAATTGCTTTCCAAAAAGCAGAACCTCTGATTGGAACTGAGTCACTTAGAAATTCCATATTTTGAAGATACTTTCATTTGATGATAGTTTTCCATTCATTTTCTTCACCAAAAATGAGACGCCACGTCTGCTTAGCTAGTAAAGCTAAATTTATATGAGCAATTCTCCTCAGACCTAAGCCCCCATTTTCCTTGGGTCTGCACACTTTGGTCCATCCTACAAGGTGTATCCTTTTTTTCTCCTCTGATCCAGTCCATAAAAATTATTTTTGGAGTTTCTCAATTTTTTGGAAAACCTTCACAGGGGCTTTGAAAACGGAGAGGAAATAGACTGGAATGCTCTAAAGAGAGGCCTTAGTGAGGGTTAGCTTTCCTGCTTGAGATAGAAGATGACCTTTCCATCTAGCAAGTTTTTTTTGAATTCTTTCAATAACCCTCGTCCCACATTGACTCTCTCGGAGAACCAATGAAAAGAGGGAGACCAAGATACAAAGTGGGGAGGTTTGCTATATCACACCCTAAAATTTTTGCAATCCTTCCTTGCCTCTGAATGGGGGTGTTCAAGAAATATAACTTGCTTTTACTGAAATTAACTTTCTGACCAACATCATCCTCGTAGAGTTGTAGGATGTATTTAATTATTTTGGCCTCAACCACTAATGCCTTAGTCAATATAAGGGTATCATCAATGAATTATTGGTGAGAAACATCCCTAGTGAGAGATGTTGCCTTGATTCCCGATATTAGCCTTGAACTGCAAGCATTTTTTATGGTTCTGCCTAAAGCTTCTGCCACAATGATGAATAACATGGGGTTGATAGGGTCCCCCTACCAAATTCCTCTATGACTTTGAAATTAACCAACAGTTGTTCCATTAACTAGAGTCAAGAACCATGCTTTCGAAATACATTATTTTATCAAATTAACCCATTGGTGGTGAAAACCAAACTTAAGGAGGACAAAAATCAAAAAGTCCCAATTTATCCTGTCAAATGCTTTGTTCATATCAAGCTTGAGGGCAAAAATAGACCTGTTAGTCTTATGAATAGAGTGCATAGCTTCATGAACTATGATAACTCCATCCAAGATTGACAAAGTGAAAGCATGTTATAGTGGTAATAAAGCTTACCTTATATCATTCAATATTTGATGCTATATTCATTATGCATGGGCTAAAATATAGATGTTGATTCTTTGGCTCTTCCTCCAATGATTTTCTTGGAACCTTAGTGGGAATAGATGTTCCAAATATGGTGTTGTTTATGTCTGCTCTAGACCTTCCTAATTCAAATCATTGAATGCTCTTGCACTTCTTGCTTCCACACTGCTACTTCACCCTGTATTCGTAGACCTCAAATGTAAATGCTCTCCTTGGATGTTGATCGTTGATGCTCTTAAATTGGATGATAATCTTGGTATGAGTGTTAATTGGCATGTCAATTTATTTGTGAGCACTTGAGGAGTTTAATATTCTTGAGTACACTTAGTAATGTATGGATATTACGTTCTTTTAACAAAGCATTTTGCTTTCCTTTGAATAAGTATTCCTCATATGATAATTGCACCAACCTGTAGCTTGTAACTCCCTTGATGTTGACAATGAGCACACGAGTGAGGAGTGTTAGGATCTTGTTTCAAGTGATAAATTTCACTTTCTCCTTGTGCATGGGCATCTTCTATAACACTCCTTCAATGTATCTTTTTTGGAGGTTCTTTAAACCCTATAATATCCATAGCTACTTTTTTGATCAATTACACTTGATTGTATGTTATTTCAAGATGAGTTGAGGAGCATCAATCTGAAGGCTTAAGCAAAAAAAATTTGCTTCAAATATGTGGAGACTGGAATTCTCCAATGGTGCTTCTATTTTCCTCATAACTTACCTGTTATATGTCCTCCTTGTAGACAATGTTGCTCTAGATTATAATGTCATTTTCTCCCTTTGAATTTTCATCATCTTTTGTAGGTTCAATCATCCAATATGAGGGAATAAGAGTATTTAAAGTGAATCCTTTGATGTTCTTGGAGGGACGTTAGTGAACGACCACCTTCAGCTGGTTTTTCCTGTGGATGTTGAGCCCTTGAGACACCTTCAAATATGCCTCCTTTGATGTGTTTGGATGGACGTTAGTGAACGACCACCTTCGAATGGTTTTTCCAGCGAATTTTGATCCCTTGAGACACCTTCAAATATACCTCATTTTTCTGTACAAACCATATTAGGATAGTGCAATGCAATGTAATATATTTTTGTATAAAATAGGTCTTATTGCACATATTTTTACACCTCTTTTTCAAGTCTAATTTTATGGTTTTGTGGTAGAATTGTGAATGCAATATGAGGGGTTTCGAGGTTGTCTCTTTGATTAGACACTTCCACCTTTTTTCTTGGATATTTTATAAATGGATACAATCTTGTAACCACTTGATAGAAGCTCTCTTTTTCTATATTTTTCTGCACTATTTCTTTTGTATAAAACTTAATGTGCTTTGAGCTTAAGACTCACCAAGTCTCTTTCGAGGCTTCCTTTGCTGCTCTTTTTGTGGTTACTTTCTTCTTCAATTCTTGTAGGATTGAGCTGATTGTGTGGCTTCCTTAGGCCATTAAAATTTGTAGATATTTATGCACTAATAGTGTCTTTAGACACTGATAAATTCTATTTTTGTGTCTTTCTCAAGAACACAAATAATTTTTTTTTGAGAGCAATAGGATAGTGCAAATAAATCTAATAAATTTTCACTTTTAATGCACTAAAAATTTCACCTTATCCCTCAAATTAAATCTCAAAAAACACTTAATCAATTTACTACAACTAATCAAGAATAATCTGAAATGAATATTCAAGACTTATTCTACAATTTCATTATAAGCAAAGGTAGTAGGAGCTAGTCTCATTTTGATTTCCAAAGTAGATGATATGTAGTTGATAGATAGTTGAATTTATGAAATCTAATCAACTCTTAAAGTGAAAATTAACCTAAAAGGATCCTTTCTCTTTTTGCACTTTTGAAGACTATAATTCAATTTTACCTTTTTGTAACTTTAATTCAAATTAAGGTGCTTAAACAAATATAATAAGTAATCCAATTAATGAATCTACTTGCACAAATAGTTGCATACCTTTTTCTAAAAGCTATTTTGCCACTTCTATAGAGGATGTAGATCTTCGTGTCTGGGATCACCAAGTTGTTGCCTTATGTAAGATGTTGCAACTCTTTGTAGGTTGCCTTGAACAACTTCCTCTTCACCAAAGGATGATCTTAAACTTTCTTTCATAATAATAGGATTCTAGTGGCTTGTTATCCTCTTGTAGTCTCCTCATTTTGCTATATATTTGAAGATATCTTCATTTCTAAAGTGGTGCCTTCTTGTTGTGAGAGGTAATCTCAAAATATCTTAGATTTGGTAGGATTATTTTGTCTAATATTCCTTCAAGCTTCTTGTCAAATTCTAACTTCAAATAAGATCTTCTTCTCAAGATTCAGAGTGTCTTGAGGTCTTCACTAGATTCTTTTTATAGGATTTGGAACTCCTTTCCAAATTCTTCTCCTCTTGGGCTTGTTGTTAGATGGTGATAACTATCCCAAGTCCTTCACTATCAAGGGCTTCTCCTTGGTAGTGGATTTCTCTAATGAGTTCTTATTTTATTATTTCTTTAGTAAGACTCTTTAAGCCTTTTACTAGATGCTTGTTGAGACCTCCTCAAGGTCTTTGATCTTGTAACTTCTATTATTCCTTGAGATATTTTCATCAACCTTCTACTCCTAGAAGTGTTGGTTGTTATATCTTCCTTAGGATATTTTCTTCTGCTACTTCTGGATTTGAGCAGGGCTCTCCTAGTCCTTTTTCCAATACTAGAAATTCTTCAATGAGATATTATCCTATTATATTTTCTTGTAGGTGCTATATTTATTATGAAGAAGATACTTTTCCTAGATTTCTTGTAGGAAGTTTTCTTAGCTCATTGAATCTCCTTTCCCTGTAGTAAAGTATTAGTACTAAAATCTTAATCTCCTTCTGAATCAGATACTCTATTTTGGATTCTTCTTTAGGATTAAGGCTACTATGGCCTTATTTTAGTATCAAGGCTCTTGTGGTATTTTTCAGGATCAAGGCTTCCGTGGCCTTTTTTTTCAATATCAAGGCTTTTGTGGTCTTTTTCAAGATCAAGGATTCTGTGGATATTTTCTTCTAGCTTTAGGCTTCTATGGTATTTTCTTCTTAATCAAGTTTTCTATGGTATTTTCTTCTGGATCAAGGTTTCTATGACATTTTCTTCTAGATAAAGGCTTCTATGACCTTTTCTTTTGGATCAAGGCTTCTATGGCCTTTTCTTTTGGATAAAGGCTTCTATGGCATTTTTTCTTGATCAAGGCTACTATGGCCTTTTCTTCTTGTGTGAAGTTATCAATTTAGTAATGGAGATCTCATATATCCTAACTTCATAACTCTTCTCCAAAAGTTTTCTTCTATAGTATTCTTTTATTGTAAAAGAAACTAACCTCTACACTATGAAGATACACTAACCTTCAGGCAATAAAGTTGAAGTCTCCTAGATTTTTGTTGTAGGAAGAATCCCAATCTTCTGAGAATTAAATTTTTACAAAAAAAATAAACTTTGGGAAATAGTTAAGAAATTCTAGATATCTTAAATTATCTTAACTAGTTGATATGTTAATCTAGTGAATTGAATGTTGAGTCCTAGTCTTCACAATTTTTTCTTGCAACTCTATGGAAAGACTCTAGCCAAATGCAATCTCAGTATTTTTAAAATTGAGATTTCTTTCAATCCTAACTTGTGGCTCTCCCTGATTATACCACCTAGACTCTTCTAATATTTCTTGACAGTGACTGGTCCAAAGGCGCATCAGGTTGACAAATAAACTCAGGCTCATTGATAATTGTGGATTTCCTATGGTTAGATCTACTATAGCTTTGATACCACTGTTATATTTTGATATTTTATGCAATAATAGATAGCAATAACAAGATGTAGAAATAATATGAAAGAAATTAAATCTACGATATGACTAAAATATGCTATAAATAAAAATTATGGAAATGAATACAATTTAGCTATGGATGAAATGAACACTCCATGAATAATGCTACCATACTAAATAGCACCCATCTTCAATATGGGAAACTTTATCTAATGCTCCCTGTGATGCTATGATGCTCTATATGTTGCTCTATGTGATGATATATAATCTATAATAATAAGGCCATTCTATAAGAATATAGGTTCCTTTGCCAACACTCTATCTAGATGTGCAAGGGATAACTTGCATATGGACAACTTGCACATTGATACTTGTGCATTTATCACATTGCATGAAGAAACTAGGTAAATTTACCCTAAAGTAATCTAATGTCCTAAGTATGTACCTTGGTAGGTACATTTATATAACCCAAATGATGTAATATGATCTATTTCTAACACTTTTGCACTCTTTTTCCAGATCTAAAATTCTCGTTTTATGGCAAATTTTTCTTGTAATATAAGGGTTTTGAGATTTTTTATGAGTAGACACCTTTCCCTTTTTGCTTGGACACTTTGATAACAAATCCAAACTTAGATAATAGTAGTTAGAATCTTCTTAATTGATGCAATTTTCTACAGTTTCTTTCCTTGCATCTAATTTTGTAATGCTTTGGATTTGAGATTCACGAAGTCTCAATATTTGAAGCTTCTATTTCAATTTTTGGCTAGTTGTGTTCTTATCCATAATTTGAAGGATTCTAACCTTTTTCTTGTGTCTTTACTTGACCACTATGAGTTGTATATTTTTGTGCTTCAATAGTGTCTTTAGAAACTTGATACAAATTAAATTTTGTGCCCTTCAAAAACATAAAACTAATAACTCTTGAGAGTAGTATAATAGTGAAAATAAATATAACAAACTTTATTATTAATGCACTAAAAATTTCACCTTATCACTCCAATAAACTCTCAAGATAATGCACTTAATCAAATTTACTGCAACTAATCAAGAATAATCTAAAATAAACCTTCAATAATTATTCTATAATTTCACTACAATTTAGTATTGTAGGACTTAGTTTTCTTTTTCTTTTTCCAAATTAGATGATATATAGTTGATAGAAGCAATTTTGAAATCTAATCAACTCCTAATTAATGTGTAAATGAACCTTAATCTAATTTTGCACTTTTGAAGACTATAATCTAATTTTCTTCTTGCAACTTTAATCCAAATTCAATTGCTCTAACAAATATGATAAGTAATCCAATTAATGAATACACTTGCACCAAAATTTGAATACCTTTTGAAAGTTTTTGTAGATTTTTTTTCAATTTTGTAGAGGATGTAGATCTTGGTTTCTAGGATCACCAAGTTGTTGCTTTGAGTATGATCTTGTAATTTTTTGTAGACTATCCTGAACAAATCCTTATTCACCAAATTATCATCTCAAAGAAAATTCATGAGCCTAGGATTTGGTGGCTTGTTCTCCTCTTGTGTTCTCCTCCTTCCACTGTAGATTTGGAGAAGTATTTATTTTTGAAGTGGTGGCTTCTTACTGTGAGAGGAAATTTTCAAATCTCCAAGATTTTGTGAGCTTCTTTTATCTTCAAGTATTCTTGTTGAATTTTGACTTCAAGCAGGATCTTCTTCTAAGATTTAGCACTCCTTACCAAATTCTTCTTCATGGATTTGGTGCTCCTTGCCAAATTCTCCTTCACATATTTGGCACTCCTTGCCAAATTCTTCTTCTTGGGTTTGTTTTCAAATTGTGACAATTGTCCAAATTCCTTCACTATTAGGGGCTTATCCTTGGTAGTGGATTTCTCCAATGAGTTTTTCTAAGAAATTTTTAATGATCTTCAGCAAGTCTCTAAAGTAATTTTTCTAGATCCTTCTTTAGACCTCTCCTAGGTCTTCAATCTTGCAGCTTCTAATGGTCTTCCTTGAGATCTTCTCTTCAATATTCTGCTCTTGTAAGTGTTGGTGGTGAGATCTTCTTTTGGATATTTGATTCTACTACTTCTGGATTTGAGAAGGACTCATCTAGACCTTCTTCTTATTCTTCCAATATTAGAAGTTCTTCAATGACATCTTCTCATGATATCTTCATTTTTTATTTAGGTGTTGAGTTGATTTTGAAGAAGATATTATTCCTAACTTTCTTGTAGGAAGTTTCTCAACTCACTGAATCTTCTTTCTCTACAACAAATATATTAGTACTGAAATCTTTAGTTTGCTTCTAAATAAGATATTCACTTAAGATTCTTCTTCAAGATCAAGACTTTTGTGGTATTTTTTAGTATCAAGGCTTTTGTGGCATTTTTCAATATCAAGGCTTATGTGGCCTTTTTTAGTACTAAGGTTAATATGTCCTTTTATAGTATCAAGTCTTCTATGGTCTTCTTAGTATTAAGGCTTCGATGGCCTTCTCAGTATCAATGCTTTTGTGGATCTTATTCAAGGATTCTATGACCAATTCTTCAAGGCTACTATGTCCTTTTTGTATCAAGGCTTCTATGGTCTATTCTTCAAGGCTATTATGACCCTTTTTGTATCAAGGCTACTATGACCTTTTCTTCAACTATGAAGTTCAATCCAACAATGGAGATCTTAAACCTCCTAACTTCACCATAATTCTTCACTAGAAGTCTTCTTCCACAATATTATTCTCTTGCATAAGGAACTAATATTTACACTATGAAGGCATGTCCATCTTTGGGTAATGAATTGGGAGTCTCCTAGATTTCTATTGTAGGAGTCTCAATCCTCTAAGAATTAATTTTTTGCAACAAAAGAAACTTCAAGCAATAGTTAACAAATTCCAGATCTCCTGGATGATCTTCACTAGATTATTTGTCAATCTAGTGGATTGAATGCTAAGTCCTAGTATTCATGAGTTTTCCTTATGAATATATGGAATAGAATCCAGTCAAATATAATATCAATATTTCTAGAACTAGGATTTCTTTCAGTCCTAACTTTGTGACTCTCCCTAATTCTACCACCTAGACTCTTCTAAGAGTTTTTGATAGTGACTGGTCCAATGGCACATCAGGTTGACAAAAAACTTAACTCAATAATAATGGTGATTTTCCTATTGATCTACTATAGCTAGATCTACCATAGCTCTGATACCACTATTAGATTTTGATTTAATGAGCATTGGGAGATAAAAATCACAATATGCAGAATAATATGAAAGAAAGTAAATCTACTAGATAACTAAAATATGTTGTAAATAGAAATCATATAAAAGTATACAATGTAGCTATGGAGGAAATGAACACTCCATTAATAATCTACTGAACTACATTACACCCATCACCACTAGATGCTGATATACACAAAATTGTACTATACCCTAAGCTACACTATCTGACTATGTCCCTGACTCTATACATATCTAATAATGAGGCCTTCCTTATATAGGAAAATAGATAACTTGGCCAACACTCTACCTAGCTATGCAAGGGACAACTTGTACATATACACCTTGCACATTGACACTTGTACATTTATTACATTGCATGAAGTAACTAGATAACTTCCCATTAAATTAATCTATTGTAATAAGTATGTACCTTGGAAGATACATTTACATAATCCAAATGATGAAATATACTCTATTCCTAACTGTAGACACTCAAAAGTTGCACACTGCTATACCTACATACTTGTATATCCTTATGGACACTTGTAGGTTTACATAGGTTGTCCTAGGTACCCCTAGGCTATCGTAGACTAGCGTAGACTATTGTAGATCATCCTAGACATGCGTAGATTTTTGTAGTCATGCATAGTCATACGTAGATGGTCGTAGTCATGTGTAGTCATGTGTAGATCACCATAGATTGTCATAGCATTGTGTAGACTCCCATATACTACTTCACTAGCTTTTAGGTCCTAAACCCTCATAAGCCTTCCAAATTATATCTGACACACTAAAATATCATTCGACAGTCTATTCACATACAATTGAGGCCCCCACGGGGTATTAATTGACCAAAATAATTAAAAAGTCAATACCCAAATTCTAATTTAATGTTGACTTAACTTAAGTCACTTTTTAGGGTAAAATTGATTAACATAACCCTTTATATTGATTAGCCTTAATCAAATCCTCCCACATGTGTGAGATTGGGGTTTGTTGAGATATTTATTTAATCATGTTTAAATTTTCTTAAGCACCTCCTAATAATGATTATCCCTAATCCATCCTCACACATGTGTGAGGATGAGATATTTCTCATAAGGAATGTGATGTTGCCACATAGCATTTATTAACTTAACCCTAGTTAGAATCAAACCCAGTTTTAGTCTATCTAACCCGCCCTGAACCTTGCCTTTGCCTATAAATAATGGATCCCAAACCCCTAATTAAGTCTGATTCCCAAATTCAAAAAAGCATAGTTACTCTATTGAAATGGAAAGCCAACATTGAAAAGTCACTTCCCTATGCACAACCAAAACCTAGGGATTTTCCAAAACCATCTACCGGATCATAGAGGACCCAATCCCCCTAGACCTCCAAACAATCCTCCAACACCCCCTCTCCAAGTCAACAATGTCTAGCATGATCCTCCATCACATGGAGTAGTAGGCATGATCAACCTTACTAAAAGAAACCAATGGTACCCATCATGCCAGACAACACCTATTGTTTCTCCCCCTATCCAGTTTACGTCCCCACAAACACCCCAAATGCCTAATACCATACCACCACCAACTTAGAATGTGATTACCATCCACGGTAGTATAACCCATCAACTACGCAATGCCCCCACTCGACTATCCATATTTGACCTCCTAAAATAGTCCCAACCCCATCGTAAGGCATTGAATGATATCCTACATTCTATTGACTTAGAGACACACGACACAAATTCTTTTGTCAATTTTGTAGGGAACATCCCATGGTACCTTCAACATTCAATTAGCTTCCATAACCATGAGATAACAGAACTCGTTGGTGAAGGATCTGATCCTCTCCTTCACATACAAGCTAATATCAATGATATTACCTACAAGAGGGTACTCGTTGACATAGGATCATCCATCAGAATCGTATCCACAATAGCCTTGCATCACCTACACCTCCCTCCAGCAAATTTTGCCACACTTTCCCTAGACCTATGTGCTTTTGATGGTTCCATGAGACCTACCATAAGATCCATATTTTTTCCCATTCATGTAGGCATATGTACGATCCCCATCCTCTTTCATACCTCAACCTTGATGTTGACTATAGGAACCATCATACAATTAGGAAGTCTCAAAAACCACACCAACTTTGTGTATGCATGAGTAGACTCTTCGATCCCCTCACCAACTTCTTCACCACCACAATCTAGATCTGGTGATGCAATTACACACCTATCCAACCCTCAATTTGCCTTGCACTACCTACAACACTTTCATTGGCATGGTTTTGGGTTAGGTCATTATGAGAAAGGCCTACGTACACCCATTAACCCTCGTGTTTGATCACCTACCAATAAAATTGACCTAGGTTATCACCCAAATTTCATCTATACATTAGAATATGAGATCCAAGATCTCTCTTTACATCCTCCTCCATGTCCAACACACACCTTGGAAGAGTACATTGATATGGACATGCTAGAAGACACACCTTCGTCCACATCAACCATCATCGTCCCCTATGATTTCTTCCAAGAATCTTCTAGGCCTGATACATCCTTATTCTATGATGTTCAGAGATTTATAGAACACTTTGCTACCTTATCCCTAACTACACCACCAATAGATCTGAACACACTCCCGCTTGATCCACCACCAATAGAGCCATAACCGATCATGCATGACCCACCATCGATACACCTGCCTGTATTCCCACCTATACATAGATAGTTATAGATAGCAGGCTCTCATCCTTGTTCACCACCAGTCATCCTACGACCTCCATTGAGCCTCTTAGTACGTGCACAATCTATCCAACCTCCATCACTAGATTCTACCCCACCTACTTCACCTACAATATTCATTAACATGGTTGAGGTAGACTTACATTCTCCCCTTTGTTATAGCCATCAACAGATTCGATATGATACCCCAAACCCAAAATTTATCAATCTCGCACACATATCACACATACTAGCACTTGAAGACTTTCTTCTCTATCCTCATGTATTACGGGCAGCAAATGCCCCTTCCTCATCTACGTCATCCCAAACCCCTCAAGTCCATCACACGGGCATTTACATAGATGATGAGTACGAGTTCAGTGAGGCCATCGATGACTTCAATCTCATTCATGTACTTGAACATTTGTGCGATGAATCTCACATGCTCATCGAGGATAGGATCGATGTATACATTGGTGACGATCCAAAAAATCCATACATCCTCAAATTAGTCATTAAACTCTCACCCGAATAGCGCATCGCTTTCATGAACTTCCTACGCAAGTATATAAAAGTGTTCACATGGTCTTACAAAGACATGTCGGGACTTGACCCTACCATAGTAGTGCATAATATTATACTAGATCCCAATGCCAAACCAGTAAGATAGAAGTTGTGATGCATGCATCCAACTATAACATTGATAGTAAAATCCAAGCTCCAAAAGCTCCTGGAAATTTATTTCATAATACCCATCAACTATCCAGAGTGGGTATCCAACATGGTCCCTATCCACAAACCATCTGGTGACGTTCACGTTTGCACAAATTTTCATGACCTAAACAAATATTTTCCCAAGGATAACTTCTTGTTACCCAACATTGACTCCCTTGTTGACTCCATTGCAGGTCATGAGATGATTACCCTCATGGACGAATTTTTTGGATACAATCAAATTAGGATCAACCTAGCTGATCAACACAAAACTTCCTTCACAACACCCTGGGGGACCTTTTGCTACAGTCATGCCCTTTGGCCTTAAAAATGTTGGGTCAACATATCAACAAGCCATGACCTACATATTTCATGATCTAATGCACAAAAATGTGGAAGACTATGTAGATGATCTTGAAGATCTCCGTTAGATTTTTGATCGACTGTTAGAACACAACGTGCGCCTCAATCCAAAAAAGTGCATGTTTGGTGTTACATTAGGAAAAATACTAGGATTCATTGTCTCCCAACGAAGCATTGAAGTAGATCCTAGTAATTTGAAATCCATCATTAATATGCCTCCTCCTACCACCCTAGAGCAATTACGCAATCTCCATGGCAATATTACATCTATTCACAGATTTATAGCGCAATTATCAAATAAATGCCAACCATTCAATCATATCCTACAAAAAGGAGTACACTTTAAATGGGATGATAACTGTCAAGCCACATTCAACACTATTAAAACTTACCTCACATCACCACCAGTCATGTCACTGCTGCACCCACAATTACCACTGAATCTATACATCTCAGCCACAGAACTTGCACTAGGTACACTCTTAGCTCAAAAGAATGCTCTCGATAAAGAGCAGACTATCTACTACATCATCTGCACACTAGTTAGTTATGAAATGAGGTACAGATACATGGAGAAGCTATTCCTAGAAGTAGTATTCACTACCTAGAAGATAAGACACTACATGTTAAACCACACAAATTTTGTCATCTCCTAATATAATCCCCTACGGTATATGATGAACAAGAGTTATCACAACTCACGCATAGCCAAATGGATCATGCTCCTAATCGAGTTCAACCTAGAATTCGTATCTCAAAATTCTATCAAAGGACAAGTCATTACTGACCAACTAGCTGAAGCCCCTATAACTGAAAATCAACCCCTACTCATCCAACTTCCTGACAATTTCATATTTCATATAACTGACGATGAGGAATACGTCAAACTAGAATTTATGGCTGACCTCACCATGTTCTTTTATGGTTCTAGGTGTCTCCACATTGGGGGTGCAGGCATTGTCTTCTTTACACTTGAAGGGGAACCACTATTATTTTCATTTAAACTTTATTTCCATTGTACAAATAACAATGTCGAGTATGAAGCCCTAATATTAGGATTGAAACAAGCACACTCTATGCACATAAAATGCCTCCACATCATAGGTGATTCACTTTTGATAGTCAATCAGGTGCAGGAACTTTGGCTATGCAATTGCCTAGTTCTCCATCAATGCAAGAAAATATCCCAAAAAATCCTATCCAAATTTGAATGGTATTACCTCGAAGCCACGCCACACTCATAAAACCATTTTGCAGACACCATGGCCTCCTTAGGGTCCCTCATCCTACAAAACCCAATGTCCAGCACAGCATTTGTATCCATCTATACACTTACGTAATCTGCTATATCATCCACACCTCCCATAGATGATGGTGGTGTATATGTGGTAAACATTGAACCTCATGACCCATGGTTCTCATAGATCAAAGAGTACATCAAACTAGGTTTCCTACCATGTAATTTTCCCCATGCCCAACGTTGAACCTTTAAACAAAGAGCGATCTGCTACACCTTGCTAGTAATTTTCACCACAACTATGATGGTATACTCTTGCGTTGTCTAGAACCGCAAGAATCATAGTGGGTTGTATAAGAAACCCATGATGGTACTTGTGTTTGCTATTTTAGTGGCATGGCGATTACCAAATGCATCCTCTGTATGGGCTAATACTGGCCTAAAATGGAGCAATACTATTGTGAGTATGTCAAACATTGCATCAAATGCCAAAAACATGCCAACATAGCACATTTACCATCCCAAGCACTTCAACAAATCTAGTCCATGTGGTTTTTCTCCTAATGGGGCCTAGATCTAATTGGACAAATTACACCTGCTTCCTCTAGAAATCATAAATTTATCATTACAACAACATAATATTTCACAAAGTAGGTCAAAGACATCCCACTAGTCCAAACTACAGGAGCAAAAATTGCAGCATTCATCATGGAGCATATCATATGCCACTTTGTAATTCCCTCCCAAATTATTTCACATAATGGGAAATATTTCAAAAATAAGATTTTCTGAGCCCTGTGTGACAGGTTTCACATACACCATAGCTTTTTGACCCCATACTACCCTCAAGGAAATGGCCAGGCAGAAGCCATGAACAAAACCATCTGCTCCATTCTTCATAAAACTGTAGCAGATTCTCACCAGGACTGGAATATTCAAATACCCCTAGCCTTGTGGGCATATCATACGAGCATCCGTAATCCCACTGGGGCAACACCTTTTTCACTTGTCTATGAGGTAGAAGCTATCATGCCCCTTGAGCTTGAGATACCCTCCTTATAGATATCTATGAAATATTTCATCAATGATGACACTGCTCGCCAAGCTCGTCTAAATCAACTAACACTCCTCGATGAACATCGCATCCATGCCATCGAGCACACACGAGTATATCAAGATCACCTTTGTCGTGCCTACAAAAGTAAGGTACATCAGTGCAAATACCATATTGGCAACTTGGTTCTCAAGGAGAACCAGCAAATCACAAGTCAACCTCACCAGCAACGTGATAAATTCATCCCAAACTGGTTGGGCCCATTTATTATCACACAAAAATATGGTTTAGGAGCATATCGTCTGGCCAAACTTGAAGGCCTTAACGATCCTAAACCCATCAACATCTTGCACCTTTGTGCATTCAATGCATGATGCATAAACATAGTCACCATCACAAGTGTCACATAGTGTTATAAGTAAAATCACCAAACACATCACCGTATGAATTTGTTATTTCTACTTTATTATTTCTCGATACATGTACATTTTACCTTTCTACCATTTTTATGCTCAAGGTATCTATTTTTTCTTTTACAGAACTTACATCATGAGTATGAGAGCTCTACAATAGCCTCACCTAACACTATGCAATACCATCTACAGCTACATTAAAAACCCATTACATCGACCGATCTCACCTGACCACAAACCACCATTCATACCAAGAGCTCCTTGCATTCATCCTATTCAGGTCACCACACCTCACCTCGACATAATTCTCCTCACCAGCAAGGTTCATCCTATTCACCACACTCTGGCGATAGTCAAATCACCATGTCCTATTTCAATGATAAAGAGGAATCTATCCAACCTTAAGCACAAGGATCATCCTCCCATCTGTCTAACGATCTCAGACATCATTATTCACATACAAATCACTCACATCATCCCATAGGATCCTATCACCCACCTAATAGGGAGTACATAACTCATCAACCTCACCCTGCATTTCTACCTGCTCTCCTTCCAAATGGTGAGTCTACCTACACCTAGGCTTTGCAATCCCACACATCCTAAGATACTCAATCTGTTCATGCAAACATCCCTCCTTCGCATTCGTGTCATCGCTTAGGACCATCGCCTATGCCATCGGTCCTCAAGACACCACCTTCACCACTGCAAGGCTTACCACCCTAGAAAATTTTACAATCACCACAGTTATTCCACTCCGCTACTTCCTCATCGTAACCTTATACTTTTTTTGCCACACATCGCACCATTCCATTCATCTTGGAATATCTATCACCCCATTCCATAATACCATTGCCACCACACCATGATAAATAGCATATCATCTCCCATATCGAATCCCTAGAGTTGCAGAAGAGCCACTCTCATTGCCACATTCATCCACGGTAGTCTCCCACGATCCGTCCATCCTCACCACCACATATATCCCTTTCCCAACCCTAGACTCAACCCATTCTAGAACCCAGTCCCATGCCTCCATTACCAGATCATATTTCACCCAAACCTCGCTCACCTCTAGTAGATCCATACGTCTATCCTATGCCTATTCCACATACATCCCTTTCTAAAATGTTCCATCATCTCATGCATCAAGGTCTTATTGACCTACCTGAGATTTGACCTACTGATCCCTCATGTCCTAAACTATGTAATTACGATGAGAATCAATTTTGCATTTACCATCACCAACCAAGTCATGATATCGAAGAGTGCAGATCATTTAAAACCTTGGTTCACAACATGTTGCACGACGAGTGTACCCCATCACCAGAGTGTTCTTTTCCGTTTAGCCAACTTGTTAGTCCTTCGTGTTGTACCACTCCTAGGACTTTACCACCTCGTAGTACCCTAACAGTGCCCACCCACTATTTTTATAACATTTCCAACCATGGCTCCAACCACAGTTCTAGCCATGTCATCACTTCACCATCCTGCTCTCGCCCGGATCTATGCCATTTCATCCGACAATAGTGTTATTTACTCGTCTTCTTCTATCTCATTCTTCTACTTCTTAGATATGTTGATTCATTTCTTCTCTTCTATATTTATCAGTCATTGGTGATCCTCTTTCCTTGATTTGTTACCAATACCTATTTCTTCTCACTTCTTCCACATGTACATACCACTCTCACATCTTCCTTCTTTTTGGTGACCATTACATACATTTATATAGCTCACAAATTATACATCTACTACACACACACCCCACACGCTGGGGCAACCATGATCATAGCATCGTGCTTTTTGTCATCATTACACACTTCACTCATCTGTAAATAGGTTATTCTAAAATTTTCCTTCTACACAACATAACTTTCTTCTTGTAAATATCTCATTCCTCTACTTGCATCACTTATAGTTACATTCATTGCACATATTCATATGCTTTAAAGTTAAAATTTTAATTCATGTTTGTACATTCTCCCCCAAAATGCACCTCAGCAAGAATAATACATGCACTTGTTAGCATCACCACCTGGATGTCCATTCCCCCTTTTCAGAATTAGGGTATACATAGGTGTCTTGTTTAATTTTGACTACTCTGTAGTTTAGGCAATCAAGTGTCACCCATAGCTATTGGGTCTTGTACATTCATCTTATGGTCTTTTAGACTAGTTCAACTTATCTCATGAATCACTTGCAACAGCTTACACATTAACAATTTTTAGCCTAGGAAATAGGACATCTTGAGTAGATATAACCATCTAGCAAATGGTATCCCCTGCTCGTCCTATCGCCTGCATGGTCAACATACGACCTGGGGATCAAAAAGAAATCAAGCATAAGAAAAAGGTAAGAATAGGGTAAAAAACAAATGCCAATGCCCTTAGAATAGATGAAAAAATCATCATAGAATAAAAATAAATAAATAAATGAAAAGAGCACTGCCACAATCAGATAGGTTAACACTAGAACAGGGGCAAAAAATAAAAGGAAATACCTCTTGATATCACATATGTTATGCTTATCACCTTTGGTCCTTAGGTTCAACATAACACCATGGGATGATTCCAAGAGCCTGCCTACCAGTGGAATAATCTTATAGGTGACAACACATCTCTTACATGAGCATCTCGCTTTTGTATAAATCACTGTTCTGGATGGATGAGCTAGCTAGTCTGATAGCATCTACAACAGGTTAATCCTACCTCCATCAAACCTTACACATTCACATACATAGGTCCAAGATAGACTTTCAACCAGCCCGATCATGTTATAAGTAGTCACAAAACTTGTATAGCTAAGGGTTTGAGATTTGATTTTCATAACTATGTTAGACAAAACCATTACACATACCTTACATTATCCACAGTCCCTAAAATCATGGAATGGATCGCATCCATATAGGTAAATGCCATGATAAAAGTGCTTCCTTGGTGTATTTTAGTAAGTCCATACATGCACCTATGCATCTATGTCATATACGTTTACTACACCTTATAGTTATGTATTTGTCTTACATACATTCATGCAATTAACTTACATTATGCATTCATGCTACACACATTTCAAAATCATATTATAACATTGCATTTATTCTATGTACATTCATTACAACATCACATTTGATATCACATCACACTGCATTCAAAACACAATCATGCATAACATTCTACAATTCATCCATATGAAAGAACGATAATAGATCTAAACCATTCACACACATGTATCTACTAATCATACATACCTATGAATTATATTGTGCTATCTATGCAAATATAAACAAAATACATTTCAAACCATCAAAACAACACATGTATATATAACAGCCAAAATCCAGAGGTATATATATCATCATCCAAAAATACTCGAAGGCTACAACCTGGGACCATGCCCATCACATATAATATCCAAAATGCCCGTAGGCTACAACCAAATATATAACTCCTAGATATCATCACGAGTCTCCCCACACCCCTCCCAGCTCGTGCGCCTCTCTGTTTCCTAACTCGACTTTGCAAAGACCTTTGGAACTAGATCTACTATCGGCTACTCCATAGCAGGCGGATCCTATACCTCAACTCTCACACCAACCTCTACTATTGGAGCAACACTTTTCTGACTTTGATGAGAGTGCGCCCACAATCATGACTATGTCCTAGAATGTAACACAACTTGTGTATAGTCAAGGAGGGGAATCTCGTGCACCATTAAGGAAGTCTCGCACAATAACCTCCTAGTAGTCTCTACACCCAGTTGACCAGTTAGGTCCATAATCATCTGAGCCTGCCTCATCACCATGACCCTCAGTTGCTTTATCTCAATCCCCTTCCTGACCATATCAGCCCGTAGCTGCTCCACCTCAACCTCCAACTGATGGACTCTATCTTGTAGCACCTGTACCTCATTCGTTGCATCCCCCCTCATAGGGATATCAATAGGAATTGGTTGTGCCACATCCACAACTACACAAATATCAATGGTATCATCTACATCACCCATAATAGTATCAACACCTCTCTCTACCTCAGTTCCAGCGGCCTATCCCATACCACCATCTACATCCTTGACTACCTTCTCCACCCTCACATCTTGGGTGCTTGCTCCACCACCCAAGCGACATCATGAGTACCATAAAGGAACCTCCTCTGCATTAACAACCACACCCTCATCCCAAGCTCTCCTACCCATCCTTTCCACCGATGGAGGTACCCCAACATTAGGTGCCACCCACCGATCAACCACACCCTTGCCAGGCACCCAACTCTACCAAGCCCACCATGCATCAAAGGCTGGAGTCATCCTAGCATTCCCTACAACTGGGATATCTAAAGGAGGATCTCTCTCTCCAACCCATGGTGGCATGACAAGCAGCTCTTCTCTATCACCCTACCACCTGAAGTAAGTCACATGAGCCCCTAGGACATCCTGTTATAAACCAAACTACCTCCTCACTCGATCAAACTAAAAGTACTCAGTCTATTGAGTATACCTCCCCACCAACCATCTGCCCCACCTGATGACCCATAGTTGCTCATCATATTCATCCCAACTCACTTCGCCCAACCAAGGTCTCCACCTAATATCATCAGGAGTAGCATCTCCAAACTTACCCCTCCAAAATAGCGGGTCACCCTCATGCAGCCTCTTAATACTCCATCTATGTACTCCATCTAAGAGCATAAGGAAAATACTCTTTGCCATCCACATGTATAGGGTTAGGCAACAAATATGGCCTCTCAATAGCAATGTGTTCCCATGCCCATACCTACAGCAAAGGGATCACACTCAACCCTATCCTCCTACCCCGAACAACCTCGTACAACTCTTGATAGACTTGAGCCAACAATGCAGGTGCCCAAGCGAACACAACCCTATGCTCCACCATGTCACTAACCAAGTCTAGCATGTTCCAGGTAAATAGAAACCTAGAAATATCAGGTAAATCATACGTGGAGATCATCATCATCGCCATGCACTACCGATTTGATATATTATCTCGTACCCATAACCACTCATAGTCTATCTTAGAGATATCATTTTCTTTCCACGCTACCCCAAAGAATCTGTTCAACACAACCTCCTTCCTATTAGTTACGGTGGCCCTCACAGGTACTCCCTCAATTGGTAGCCGATAAATATGATATACATCTTCCAAAGTCACAGTCATTTCCCCAGTGGGAAAATGAAAAGTGTTCCTGTCTACATCCCACTGCTCACATAATGTAGACACATATGCTCTATTTGTATGGATAATTTTACATTCCCATACACCTCATAAATGTATGTCATCCAACCACTGTAACTCATCATCAGTCTTCATCAATGCCTAAAAACCCTCCTTGAATTTACTCACCCGATGATGGGTCTCAAGCATCTTCACCTGTCCAAAACACAATAAACCACGCATCAGTAACTCACATAAAAATACAATAAAATAAAATTGCATCAATCAAAATTTTCAAATTAAAGACATTTAATTTGACACGTACTTCTATGTTAGACATTGCACAAAACACATGACAACAAACATCGACATAACAATCACACATTTGGACACCCATTTTGACATTTCATGGCAAAATTTTGAACTGATGTGACAAACAACATCATTTGGACTCCCAACAGCCCAGTTCAAATTTACAACTACCTATTAATTGACACATACATCAAACATAAGTCAAAATACAACATCTACAAAAACAAATATCACTTTTGGATACCCATTTGCCCACTTATCAGTAAATATGTTGATAAAATTAAAAAACAATTCACCAATCTACACAGATCTAATAGTCAACTCGGTCATAAATACACCAAAACCAAACACACATCTAGGCGCACAATCTAAAAATAATAGTCATATTTTTAGATACCCATTTTCCCACTTAGCGGTGAAAGTTCAAAAAGACGTTGAGTACAGTCTAAATTAGGCTCTCTACAACTCATTTTTAGTTTACCACTACTCTACACCTTGGTATGCAAATCAAAGGTAAGCCAAAGAAAGTCATGCATAAAAAAAATCTTATACCTAAGATGGTTTCATTGGTTTTCCAAAATCTTATGCCTAACATGTCAAATCTAATAGTTTAGGTTTGATATATTACTCCTAAAAGCGATAACTTCAAAACTCACATCAAACGAAGTCAAAAAATATAACAGTCACATAACGAGATACCCATTTCCTACTTTAGTGGACGAAATGCAAAAACATGTTAATTTCAGTACACCATTACTTCAAAAACTGACAGTCAAACTTCATATCGACTCTACCCATTACCCGGTCAAATTAATGACAAAACAAGTCTAATTTTGAAATAGATCGCATTTTTGGGTACCCATTTGGCTCGTCTACCACTACATGTTCAAATTTCAATTAAAAATTACCAAAAATTTTAAATTGGGACGAAAACCTCCCCCCTTCATTCACATTTCTCAAAAAAATTAAAACAAAATAAAAACAAAGCCAAAGAACACTTACTGGTGGGTCCTCGCACCTGCTGCCAGCTGCTCTGCATCCCCTCGTCATGGTCACTCCCACAGTCATCACTTTCACTCTCCTTGTGTTGTTGGATGCTTCCAAAAATCACTCCTCACCATCGTACAATGTCAAAATGAGCCCATTTCAAGTAAATTAGGGCTTAAATATGCATTTATCACCGATTCACCCCTCAAGGGGCGAAATGAACCCAATTCACCCCTTGGGTGGCGATTTAGGTCAAATTCACCCTCGGGTGGAAAATTCAGCAAAAACATCCCAAAACACCTCCAAAACCCTAGGAAAGCAGGCATTTGTCTGATAAAACCCTAGGAACATTTCAAACTTGTATTTTAACTTCACTTGCATTCATAATCATCATGCATTGATATTTATTTATCAATCACTGCATCATCAATTCATCACACTTCATTCGCCTCATTGTTGATTCCTTGTTTGAGGGGGTATTCATATCCAAAGTCAGCTTTGCATGCAACCACAACATTAAAAATCCAAAGGCACGGTTAGCGCATTTGTCTACAAAATTTTTTGTTAAATATTATCATATGATTATAATCAAAGTCCCAAACAGACATGGGTTACATCAGGAGAGTTACTCGTGACCATGGAGAAGTCAATCTAGCATTCATGTACGTTGAGTACACAATGGATGATACATTTAATTAATCCTAGTGCACCATTTGGAAATGGACTTTGCGACCATGCTGATATGGTCACGAGTTGACGATCCAAATGTTAAACTAACTCAAATGGTTTGCAACTTGTCACCATGTTCTTATCAATCAATTAATAGCAAATATTTAGTTAGGCTTTTATCCTAATAATACTTATGGACCATGTTGATCTTGTCGTAAAAGCAAAGCAGTCAAAAGTTGTTATTCTCAAGAAACTGGTATGGCATCGTAAATGTCATATGGACTCAGCAAAATCACATCATTGCATTCATAATCATTCGTTTTTTCTTACCAGCATTGTTTTTATCTCTTTCCTATTTTCCTTATTTCCTTTCTCTCTTCTTCCTCTATGGACATCAAGTTGATGTTGTATGGTCACACTTCAAGCGGCTACATACCTTCGATTAGATTCCATTATTTCTCTTATTTTCCCTGGATACCCAATTGATTTGTATGGTCACACTTTGAGTGGCTACATACCCTTTGATTGGATTCTATTCCCCTTCTATCCCTTTTCCTTCTACAAAAATCCTTCACATTTTTTTATTAGACTGTGTTCTACACAGTATAGTACAAAAAGGAGAAAATTTAGACACCCAAAAGTTGTACATTGCTATACCTACGTACTTGTAGATCCTTCTGGACACTTGTAGGTTTACATAGGCCATCCTAGGTACCCCTAGGCCATCGTAGACCATCATAGACAATTGTAGATCATCCTAGAAATGTGTATATTGTTGTAGTCATGCATAGTCATACGTAGACGGTCGTAGTCATGCTTAGTCATGCGTAGATCGCCATAGATTGTCATAGCATCATGTAGACTCTCATATACTAATTCACCAGATTTTAGGTCCTAAACCTTCATAAGCCTTCCAAATTACATCTGGAACACTGAAATGTCATTCGACGGTCTATTCACATGCAATTGAGGCCTCACAGGGTATTAGTTGACCAAAACAATTAATAAGTCAATAACCAAATTCTAATTTAATGTTGACTTCACTTAAGTCATTTTTTAGGGTAAATTTGATTAAAATAACCCTTAATCTTGATTAGCCTTAATCAAATCCTCCCACATGTGTGATATTAGGGTTTGTTGAGATATTTCTTTAATCATGTTTAAATTGGCTTAAACACCTCCTAATTAGGATTAGCCCTAATCCATCCTCACACGTGTGAGGATGAGATATTTCTCATAAGGAATGTGATGTTGCCACAACATTTCTTAACCTAACCCTAGTCATAATAAAACCTAGGTTTAGTCTATCTAACCCCCCTGCACCTTGCCTTTGCCTATAAATAATGGGTTCCAAACCCCTAATTAAGTCTGATTCCCAAATTCAACAAAGCACAATTAGTCTGCTGAAATGGAAAGCCAACTTTGAACAGTTACTTCCTGTCGCACACGGTCAAATTTCAATGATACACAGAGGCACCCTAGTTGCCTAGGAGTCGACCCACTAAAATTATTTTACAGAAGAAGCATCACAGCTCAGATCACCCCTTGCCCCATGAATTTTTCCTCAGTTCACCCCTCGGGTGGCGAATTGGGTCTGCAAGCCCCAAATCACTCCAGATTTGGGTGGTAAGCTCTCTTTTGCTATATTATTACTTTCTACATAGTTTATTTCATGTTTTATTATGGTTTTATAGTCATTCCATATTTATAAATATGGGGTCTGACTAAGGCAAGTCCCCCAACTTATTGACCCCTTCTTGCAAGTTTCTTTCAGGTTATTCAATAGATTTGAAGGAGAAGAACACCAACAAATAGCAACCCACTGGTGGCCCACATACAAAGAAGCCCACCTACACTGAGGGACATCAGAAGAAGGCATCAGGCCTATAGTGTATTCATTAAAGGAAAAAGGGAAATTCGCCTTATTTGTAACCGATATCAAATTTATCATGAATAAAGCATTATATTTTTGAATAACTTGTGTTATTACTTGTTGTAAGATCAAATGTCAACTTTTGGCCGTTTCATTCTGGCACACCCGATGGGACCCCCACAATGGATAGTGCTAGTTTCATTTTCTTTGTAAATATAACATTATCCTCTATTTTTATGTATTGCAGGTACCAAATTTGTTGTTCATAGGGACCTCCAAAGCCCTAGGAACCAGCCTAGGCCATCAGATTTCTGATTTGAAGCCTCTAAACCTAATTCGCCCCTCGAGTCACAATTTGGGTCAAATTCACCCCTCAAGTGGCGATTTGAGCATAGAAGCCTCAAAAACCCCCAAATCAGTTGGGGTGATCTCTTTAGGGGCCAAGAAAACCCCCCTTAGCATCATAATGCAGGTATTTTCATTTTTTCTGCCTCTATTGCAAGTTTTGGAAGTAGAAATACATTGACTAGTTGAATGACCATTACTAGGCCTAGTTTTGGGTTCATTGCAAAGTGGTTAAAGAATTAGGGTTTCCAAATTTTTTAAGACCTGCAACTTTCCAGCAAGTGTATAAAATTTATTTCTCAAATAAATTTGCATTTGTCTTTTATTTTTGCATATGGTATAAGCCTAAGTTGTTCTTCCTTCGTTCATAGCTTCCATTGCTAAAAGGAACTTTACATTCTAAAGTGAAATCAGGGTTTCTAATCCCCTATTACATTTTTGTAAGAATTTTACATTCTGAAAGTTCAAGTTAGGGTTTCATAATTCCTTTTACTCCACACACATTTGGATTGCATGTTTCTATGTTTTGCAAAGTATATTAGTTTTCTTCACAAAGGCATTTAGGCTAGACCATTTCTTTACAAATATTGTAAGCTATCTAATCATTTGCTTTTGAAAAGGTATTAGGATTAGTTTTCTTTTGAAAATGCAATTAGTTAGTTTCTTACCTTGCATACATCATTAGTAAAACACAAACCCACACACACTCACGTGGTATTTAAACAAGTGGTGAGATTGAACTTCATCCCTAATCCATCGCTCAAGATAGGTGTGGATCGAGTTGCACTCTCCATCAGCTCACCCCCTAGACACCTAGCAGCCCCACAAGAGTGGTTTTTTGGATTTCATCACTGGAATATTCCAACTTTTGCGATTGGGTCCTGGATTTCATCACCAATGGTTACCTACGGAGTGGGACAAGATTAGCGCATTTATCCACAAGGCTTTTATAATTTGTGGAATTGGTAACTTTCGTTCTTGACTAAGCCTGCCCGAGGGTGAAATGAAAGCATGGGTATGCCAGTAGTAGGTCTTAGATAATGCCACCTATTCTCATGAGAGGATATTTTGAACTCGCTTTAGCATAGTGAGTTCCACCCCTTTAGGATATCATTTTACTACACCTTCCATACAGGTAACCATTTGCACGTTGCGATACCATTCTATCATGTGCATCTTTAGGTGTTGCAGGAGGTTTGTTATTGATGACATTCATGATTTGCTAGAGTATTCACTCCATTACCCATGATTCGACATATGGAGTAACAACATTACAACACACAAAACAAACATAACACTTTCATTTTCTCAGCATTTAGAATTTATTCTGGTCTACCATTGTTTGCATGATCATAAACCGGTCTCAACACACTGCACTATATATTTTTTTGCTACACACAACACGTCATTTACTTCACACTCACATTAGACACATTTGAGTCTACATCACACATGTTTTATTCTTAAAAACCTCTTTTACACATGCTATTATGCCTATTGTCACCCATAGTAGGGCGCGTGAGGAATCACGCTCTATGGAGGAATGGCCTCCCCCTTCCTCTAGTCAGATCACTCTTACTCCTTCGATCATGAAGGAGAGGATCATAGACACATCTAATTCACACATAGAATCCGATGCACAATTCACACACCTTATGCCTCATGAGGAGACATCAACTTTGTGTGAAATTCTCGCCACTTCACTCACAGAAGATTACCCGCTCCTTTCAGCCCCATCCTCACCTAATTCACCGATCACATTCTATAACCATGTGACCTACACAAAACCAAGAAAATATCCTCCAGCATTCACCATATATGAGGAGTTCATGGCTACTTCACCCACCTTTGCACATCCCTTCTTCGATAATATATCTCAAGCCCTGTTTGAGAATGATTCATCCCTTCTAAATCGTACCCATCCTGAGGTCGCATCATTTGCCCCTATCGTAGGAATGGTGTTTGATCCATCCTCCTCCACTGTAGGAAGCTAGAAGCCATCCTTCCAAAATACACAATAGATCTCTACCCAGCAGGAACTGCAAGCATTCCCTAAAACCTCACACCCATACTCCTCACAAGAGTACAAACCATCCTCTTCACAAGAGTCGTTCATCATATCTGAGGGTACTTCCAAACAAACTCTTCAGGAGCAAGAGGTACAAAACCAAATGGGATTGAACACCTACACTTTCCCCTCAACCCAAGCTCCTATCTCGATAGCTTATCCCACATTTTTATAGCCTTCTTGCCTATCTCCTAGGTATCTAGAGTGTACGACACCCAACCCTTGGAGCCACCTTTGCCTACGATGACCTTTAGGATACTGCCACCTATTCCTTTTCAAGTTTCCACTATCCATATCCATCCTACTTATGGACCGACACCAGCAGCTTATGCACCTACTCAACCAAATTATTCCATACAGTTTAGCTTTCCTAATTCCTACCCTCCAGGGCAGAGACAGATCTTGTATTTTGATACCTTGTCTTGACCACCCCTAGCACCAGTAGCACCAATACCTACACTACCACCAGCTACACATAGATTCTTTACACATCCTTCATTTTGGTCATCTCCATCCACATTCCAACCAGTACAGTAGTCTCCAAACCAACAAGTACCCATGTCACAACCGAATGTTGCCCAGTCATAGTATTATTATCCTCAACAGCCACCTACCCCAAAACCTAGTGTGCTCGTAGACATGACAGGACAAGTCACCCGGTACCTAACTTATCATGATCAGGCACAATAGTATTCCCCATAGTATTGTGAAGAACAACAATTCCAATATCCACCACATCCATAAGGTCAGCCTACCATAGCTCAACCCTTGACTACTATGACACCCGAACTTCAACTCTTGTGATATGAAGTCAAAATGTTGAACCTACGCACCTCAGGCTATGGGCCACAAAAGCCTTGCTATGATAAATTGTGCAATGAGCCAGTTCATACATCAGTCCCTATCCCTCATTATCCCTATCATTTTGAAATACCAAAATTCGACAAGTATAGAGGTAAGGAAGATCCTAGAGAACATGTGAGCAACTACCACTCGTCCTGTTACCAGCTTCACAGTAGTAACCCTCTTTTGTTGCATACCTTCTCCCTATCCCTCGTTGGTCTAGCATTGGATTGGTAAAAAATGCTCCCGCGCCATAGCCTATACACCTTTGAACAACTGGCCAATACCTTCTTAGATCACTTTTCTATAAACATGAAGAAAATACCACATTTTTTGATGTCTATGCCTTATGACAGGCAGACGATGAACCCATTACGGATTTTATTGTCATATGGAGAGTGATTATCCATGATCTCACCCATAGCCTTCCCACCTTGGAGCTTGTGATACTATTTTTCAAGAGCTGCCACAAACACATTTCCACATCCCTCCAACTTCACCAAAGTTGTACTTTTGAAGATGCTATCTCGCAAGCAAAAGTGATCAAAGATATTAAGGTCCAGTCTAGGAAGATTAAATTGAGATTCAAATCCAACTATAACTCCAACTTTTGCTTCAATAAACCTACATCGAATCAACCTTACCCATGATCATAGCAAACCAACTAAGTCACAGCTGCTACCCTAGCACTAGTACCGACTCCTCTACCCTATACACCGCAATCGCAAGCACTCTAAGCTAATGCGCCTGCCCCACCTCGACCACAGCAATACTGTGGCATATGCCCACAAGGTCCATCATGCAACTTTACACCCTTATCAGAACCATTACTAGCCCTGTTCCATAGATTGTATGAGGACAACCATCTTGTTGTAGCCGAAATTTGCCCATTCGATCCAAATTCACCTAAATATCATGACTATAATGAGTAACTCTTATGTACCTTTCATAGGTAGCATGGCCATAATATCGATTCATGTCACTCCTTTAGGGGGTAAGTTCAAGACCTAATCGATAGGGGCACCATTCAGGTAGCAAACCCTCTAGTCCCGCATAACCAAAACCTAGGAATTTTCCAAAACCCTCTACCAAATCACAGAGGACCCAATCCCCCTAGACCTCCAAAAAATCCTCCAGTGCCCCCTCGCCAAGTCAACAATGTCCAACATGATCCTCCATCATGTGGAGTAGTAGGTATGATCAACCTTACTATGAGAAACCAACGGTACCTATCACACCAGACAACACCTATTGTTTCTCCCCCTGTCCAGTTTGCATCCCTATAAACACCCCAAATACCTAATACTGTACCACTACCACCTCAAAATGTGATTACCATTTGTGGTAGTCTAACCCATTAGCTATGCAATGCCCCCACTCGACTATCCATATTTGACCTCCTACAATAGTCTCAACCCCATCGCGAGGCATTGAATGACATCCTACATTCTATTGATTTAGAGACACATGACACAAATGCTTTTGTCAATTTTGTAGGGAACATCCCACGGTGCCTTCAATCCTCAATTAGTTTCCACGACCATGAGATAATGAAACTCGTTGGTGAAGGATCCGACCCTCCCCTCCACATACAAGCTAATATCAATGATATTACCTACAAGCGGGTACTCGTTGACATAGGCTCATCCATCAGCATCATATCCATAATAGCCTTGCATCACCTACACCTCCCTCCAACACATTTTACCACACCTTCCCTAGACCTACGTACTTTTGATGGTTCCATGAGACCTACCGTAGGATCCATAGTTTTTCCCATTCGCATAGGTATCCGTACGATCCCCATACTCTTTCACATCTATTAGGAACCTACTATTAAAATAAAGCACACTCACACAAAATATTGAAAAATAACTCACATACATCAAATAACACAATATCACTATGCAAAAATCAATTACAAAAATGAAACAATCTCACAGTAACACTGAATTGCGGGCCTCTTCGAGGGGGCAACCTCCTTCAATATTTCATTAGCTTGAAAAAGGATAATCTTGTACATGGCTTCATATCTTTTTAAAGGAAAACTACATGCAAACCTACCTAAATGCTCAAGAGGTGGCTTACATGCAAAATGTCACTTGAGCTAAAATCTCCCACCAAATGGCGGTTACAATCTTGATAAAATCGGTTACATGAAATGGTACCACTTGGTGAGGTATCTTACTACATCGGTTACAATATTGATAAAAATGGTTACATGAGATGGTACCACTTGGCAAGGTACCTTTATTGCCACCTACATTACTAAGTATTGCATAATAACATTAAAATAGGATCCCCACATTGGAAGTGGGTTATTACATAGGTAAATGAGAATTACAACATGGTGTTAGGATAGGATCCTAACATGTTCTTCCCCTTCGAAAATCTTTATCCTCAAATCTAAAATTGAGTAAACTGACATTGGAGTTGATGGAGAGGCTCCTATGTGGCATATTCTGGCTAGAGCCCATGCCACTGGACAAGGACATCTGTGATGGTACGATTGCAGAGAGTGTGGGTGCGGTGATCCAACAATTGTTCTGGTTCAAGTAATATGGACCCTTCCTCATCCAATTCTGGTAATGCTGATTGAACCTGTACCTGTGTGACCACAACTTTCTTGAGAGATGAAATATGGAAAATAGGATGCATCTTGGAGGTGGGCGAAAGAGCCAATTTGTAAGTAGTGGAACCAATCTGTTGTATAACTTGGTAGGGCCCATAGAATTTTGCAGTAAGTTTTTGGCACCAACGAAGTTGGAGGGATGACTATTTGTACGGCTACAAGTGAAGGAAAACCATATCACCCACATAAAATCTATACTCAGATCGATTTTGGTCGGCCTTTTGTCGCATCCGATTCTGGGCCATGTCCAAATTATGTTTCAACTGGTGAAGGACATTGGTATGCTATCGAAGAGTAATGTCAACTGCTTGGACCCTAGATCTGCCTGGAATGTATGAAGAAGGCGTAGGTGGAGTGCACCCATAAAAAACCTCAAAAGGAGTGAGTTTGGTAGTTGTATGATAGGACGTGTTGTACCACCATTCGTCTAGAGGAAGCCACTTCGCCCATTGAGAAGGATGATCTGATGCAAAGCAACGAAGATAGGTCTCCAAACATTTTTTGATAATCCCAATTTGACCATCTGTTTACAGATGATAAGTTGAACTCATTTTGAGCTTCGTTCCCTAAAACTTGAACAACTCTTTCCAGAAATGACTAGTGAATTTTGGGTCTCGATCGAATACAATGGAGGTGGGCATACCATGAAGGCAAAAAATAGAATCAAGGAATATTTGGGCAATGGTGGAGGCTATGTAAGGATGGTCAAGGGGACAAAAATGAGCATACTTTGAAAGGTGATCCACTACCATGATAATAACAAACTTATCACCCAATTTAGGTAACCCTTCAATAAAATTCATAGAAATATCAGTCCAAACTAGATCTAGAATGGGCAATGGTTGAAGAGTACCCGAAGAACAAACTATTTCATGTTTCATCCGTTGGTAGGTATCACAAGCTGCCACAAAGTCACGAATGTCCTGTTTCATCCCTTTCTAGAAGAATGTGCTCTTGAGGTGTTCATATGTTTTGAGAAATCCAGAATGACCTACAGAAGGAGAAGTGTGTAGTTCCTTCATGAAGAGGTCATGGAGTGGCAAGGCACGGGGAATAACAAGGCGTTGGCGATAACACAAATCCTGGCCATCCCAACTGTAGCCTGGGTATGAAGTCGAATCAGCTTGAAGTGAAGCCATCAAAGCTTGCAGGTATGCATATTGAATCACCTCTTATCGTAAGGAATCTATCCATTGGGGGATAGGTGCGGAGATAGCACATAGTATACCAAGGGCGTCAAATTGGCAAGAGAGAGCATCAGCCATAATATTTTATTTGTACTTCTCATAGGTGATATCATAATCATAGCCCATGAGTTTAGAAACCCATTTTTGTTGTTCTGGGGTAGCAACCCGTTGTTCTAAGAAATATTTGAGACTCTGATAGTCTATTTTAATGGAGAAATGGCACCCAATGACATATGGTCTCCAATGGGTGACAGCATGTAATATGGCAAACATATCCTTGGCATATGTAGATTTTTCCAAATTACCACTCAGAGAGTGCCTTACTAGTGAATGCCAAGGGTATCCCTTCTTACATCAGTACTACCCCAATGCCATGTCCAAAAGTGTCACTTTCAATGATGAATGGTTTAGAGAAATATAGCATGGCTAGAATAGGTGTGGTGGTCATGGCATGCTTTAATTCAAGAAAGGCATGATTAGCGGGACCTGTCCAAGTGAAAGAGTCCTTCCTTAACATAGATGTGAGGGGAGCTACTATTTTCCAATAATTACAAATAAATTTCTTATAATAACCTTTAAGTCCTAAGAATCCCCGAAGTCCTTTGAGAGTGTAGGGTTTTACTCAGTCCTGAACTGCCTAAATCTTCTTGGGGTCGACCTTGACACCATCTTTGGAAACAATGTGTCCTAAATACTCCACTTCAGTCAGACCAAAGGAGAACTTATACTGCTTAGCAAAAATTTTATGTTGGGCCAATAACTATAATGTCTGATCCACATGGGTAAGGTGTTCTTCCCATGAGCGACTATAAACCAATATATCATCAAAGAAAACCAGGATGAAATTCTACATGAAGGGACAAAAGATGTTGTTCATAAGGCTTTGAAATGTGGATGGTGCATTTTTCAAACCAAATGGCATTACCAAGAACTCATAGTGATCTTCATGAGTACGAAAAGCAATTTTTGGAATATCCTCATCCTTGAGCCTGATTTGATGGTACCCCAAACGAAGGTCCAACTTGGAGAAGTACATAGCTCCATGTAATTCATCCAACAATTCATCCACTACCAGAATGGGAAATTTATCCTTTATGGTGATCTTATTGATCTCATGGTAGTCTATGCACAATCGCCACAAGCCATATTTCTTGCAAACTAGCAAAACTAGAGAAGAATAGGGACTAGTACTAGGTCGAATGACACCTGCCTTGAGCAATTCTTGTACCATCCTCTTGATTTCTAACTTGAGAGCATGAGGATACCAATATGGTTTGATATTTGAGGGTGCACTACTCAAAAGTAGTGGAATAGCATGGTCATGAGAGTGACGAGGTGGCAGTGTAGTTGGTTCTGAAAAAATTCCATTGTGCTTGGTTAGAACAAGTTGCAAATTTGTTGGAAGTGGATCTGTTATAGAAGTGGGTGGCTGAATTGAAAATAGTTGTGCAATAACCCTATGGGAGGACTTTTTCAACAACTTATCCATGTGATTGGAACTAATAATTTGTTTAGGGCTACCCTTGATACCCTTGAGGGTATATGTTTGTCCATTTTGTGAAAATTGAAAATTGCAGCCATAGTTTGACAAGGTTGCAGGTGAAAGGGCCAAAGGTGCTCATCCATTGGGATCCTAACACAAAATCACATCCTCCAAATTGGAGGGCGAACATATCTTGCTTGAGTTCATAATTCCCTATCTGAATTTTGACATTTTGATATTTACCTTTACAAGGTAAGGTGCCTCCATTGGCATCCATGACTTCAAAAGAATTGCATGAGTGTATATAGCAGTTGGTCCATTTGGCCACCTGAGGATCAATAAAGTTGTGTGTGCTGCCTGAATCAATAAGAATTGTAATATGTTGGCCCTTGAAATAACCCACAACTCTCATGGGTTGTGGGGTGGTAATCTTGGCAAGAGTATGGAATTAAATTACAGATGGTGTTTCTTATGGTTCCTCTTCTTGTGGAGTTGGTGCCTCAGCTGTATCACTCTCCTCATCACTATGGTCATTGTCTTCTGGTTCCTCCACATCTATTAAAACAATCTCTTATTTGCACATCTATGTCCCTTCGTAAACTTTTCATCACAATTATAACATAACCCTTTGGTGCAACACGCATCCATTTCCTCTATAGGTAGTCGCTTTGGAGCAGGAGGTTTATTATCAATATTATTTTGGACTCGATGAGGGAAATAAGGTTGGTTATAAAAAAATCATGGTGTTCACCTTTGAGCTGAGAGTTTATATTTGGCCAATCGGGCTAAACTAATAGCCTCCATCATGGTGTGGGGTTTGAACATCTTGACTTTAGCCTAGAGATCATCTCGTAACCCACTAACAAAATAGCTCATAAAGAATCCCTCATTCAAACCCTTAGTTTTATTGGCCAATTTCTCAAATTGTATCTGGTAATCATGAACTTAGGTGGTTTTTTTTAGCTTTGTCAGTGCACCTGTAAAGTCATCATAGTCATTGGGGCCAAATCGGGTGAGTAGTTGGGACTCAAAGTCCTCCCAAGATATATCAAGGTTAGCAACCCGTAGCCATTGGAACCAATGTAAGGCCTCATATTCTAGGTTGAAGGAAGCCATTTGAACCCGATGATATACAAGGACATTATGGAGTCGGAAGAATTGTTAAGGAAGTCTAATTTAGGTATTTTGAAGGTTGGATCACAATCAGCATGATTGTTATTTGGTGTTTTTCGACCTCGTTCAAATTTTTTAGCATGGTGTTCAGTTTTGGTACTACCTTGCAATTTGGTCTCCATATCTATGAGTTATTCTTCTAAGTGGATTCTAGTGTTATCTTGATCCAGTCAAAGCTCTCGAATCTCTGTGCCTATGTTCTTGTTTGTAGAGGTCAAGTCAGCAATGGATTTTTCTAGGTCGGCCAATAATGTGCCCAAGTCTAAATCATTTTGTTGTTGTCCTCGAGTGTTGCTTGCCATTGCGGTCCCTCTTGTGCTGATTTACTAAAAATAGACCTTGAATTTTTAGGAGTTACTATTTTTAGTAAGGGTCCAAAATTTAATTTAGGATATGATTTGCAACACTGATTTTAGGATAGGGTCCACTCCAGTGGTTTTTTGATCTGAGCGCTCAATGAGGAGATATACTGAATTTCTTGACTTTTTGTGATCTCCTATTGGTTGCAAGTCGATGTCAAGGTAATTTCTTCTACTTGTACTTAAAACTTAACCAATGCGTCCTTGAGGGTATTTTGTGTAGAATAACAAGTAGATTCTATTCCCAAAAATTTAGATCAATTTTATGGAGCGATGAAAAGTTATGGCCTTAGCAAGAAAAATCAAAATTTGCTATTTTTAGAAATTTGGTGCAAAATTTGACCAGGAGTTGCCAAGGACAATTTTGTCTGGAATAGAGTGAAAAAAATTTCCTAAATTTTGAGTCAATATGAGCTCTGTGTGAAGAGATATCCCTATTTTAATAAAATTTCAATGCCTTTTTTTTCGTGTTGGTGTTTTCGGTTTCTAATTTGGAGTTACAGTTCAAAATTTGGGACCTGGGATCAACTGTTTCGGACTTGTATACTGCACCCTGACCACCCTGTCACTATCTTATTCTTTCCTCTATCACATGTATTGCGGTTACTGACATTGTTCCTATCACTAACCCTGGGAATTCTCTAAAATTGATAGTACTATTTCTAACATTGGAAGTCTATAATTCTGGACTATTGTAGAGGGTTGTTACTGTCGACCTGACTATCTCTGTTACTGACTAGACTATTTTTGTCACTGTCCTGACTATTTTGTTTTTGACCATAGGCTACTGTAGACACTTGCAAGATCTATCTTGACTATTGGTGCATGCAAGTTTATTTTTTGTGATAAGGAATGCCTTCTCCGTATGCTCACTTTTGGGGTTGTGAATGTAGGTTAACAGAACAGGGATGGTGTTTATTTGTAGGTGGAAGTTATGTTTTGTAGAATTAGGGTATGCTAAGAAAGGGAGTATGTAATACCCATAGGACCTCTATTATACCGCAAAGACAAACAATAGTGCTAGGACCAATATTTTAGGCCACTACTCAAGGAAGATTCCACACATACCCTTGAGCACACTATCTGCCTCTCTAAAAGTATGGGAGGGTAATCATCCAAGATGTTGTGTCCTATGGACTATGGATAATACAAGGCTGAAAAGCTTCCTAATGAATAAAATCTTGTTTAAACTTAGATTGCATCCCAATATACTTAAGGATACATGGGAGCTCAATTTTGTGCACGAGTGTTGTCTAAGGCCTGGATGTTGGATCCTGATCACCCCTCACTTCACTAGACGCTTTATGGGATATCTAGCTTAGCCAATAACGACAACTCCTTCATGATATTTTAAAACACCCAGCATTGAGTTTGTAACCTACACAACTACTGTATTTTTTTTTTGGTATTTTTTGATTTTTTACGAAAAAAATGACTGTATTTTTTTGGATTTTTTTTTTTTTTATAAAGGAAAAATAGAAATAAAAACACACAAGAAAATTTTACCTAATAGACATAATGACTGGCAAGAATCATCTCAGTTGCAGAAGAACTTGGCCCTGGAAAGTGCTTTGATACCACTTGTTAGGAACCTACTATTAAAATAAAGCACACTCACACAAAATACTGAAAAATAACTCACATACATCAAATAACGCAATATCACTATGCAAAAATCAATTGCATAAATGAAAAAATCTCACAGTAACACTGAATCGCGGGCCTCTTTGAGGGGGCAACCTCCTTCAATATTTCATTAGCTTGCAAAAGGATAATCTCATACATGGCTTCATATATTTTTAAAGGAAAACTACATGCAACCCTACCTAAATGCTCAAGAAGTGGCTTACATGCAAAATGCCACTCAAGCTAGAATCTCCCACCAAATGGCAATTATAATCTTAATAAAAATTGTTACATGAAATGGTACCACTTGGCGAGGTATCTTACTACATCGATTATATTGATAAAAACGGTTACATGAGATGGTACCACTTGGCGAGGTACCTTTATCGCCACCTACATTACTAAGTATTGCATAATAAAATTAAAATAGGATCCTCACATTGGAAGTGGGTTATTACATAGGTAAATGAGAATTACAACATGGTGTTAGTATAGGATCCTAACAACATCATTCAAGGAGAAATGCAATACAATATTTTCCTTGGTTGCCCTTGGATTAGAGACATGCAGTGTGTCCCATCCACATTGCACCATTCCCTCAAGTATGTCCACAACGGACTTGTTCACTATGTCCCAGCCGATGGAGACCCCTTTAAGTTTTGTAATGTCATAGATCTTCCCCTTGCACCTTCATTCTCATCCTCCCAAATTTTCCCTATATCCTCTCAAAAATCAGTAGGAGCATAGGTATCTTCCCTAATTTCCACCTCAACATCTCAGTATTCATCAACAACACAAGCCTTGATATCTGTACCATTAGCATCATCTACCAGGGGACCTAACACTGATACCATGCCTTCCTCATCACCATTCTTATGGCCTCCACAATCCTCCCAACCTTTACCATTCCAATTTCCACCCGTGGTGTCACAACCAGCATTGCCACCCATCACACAACCGACTACATTACCTCCTTCATCCTTGCATATGGAAGCCCCTATCCTTCCTACACTGCAGACACCTCCTCTTCCCTTCTGACCTAAACCTAAGATATTCACATATCCATGCATCCCTGCACCTGCATCGATGCCATCCCCCATGTAGAATAAATAGCCTATTCAAGCCACAACAACCGAACATCATGAACCCGAACAACCAACACCCAAATCAGATGAACCTCTACACCTTTTAGCTGCCACCATTAGATAATCCTAACTTTCTCCTTCATAATCTAATTCGGATACACCACCCCAATCACTAGAGCATGCCACGCCATGCATATCCATATTCATGATAAAAAAATATCTAGGAGACTATAATGTACATGACGCCTACGTATGTGACACCCCTATACAATATACCCAAGATTTTGGTCATCCCTCAACCTTGATGTTGACTATAGGAACAGTCATATAATTAAGAAGTCTCGAAAACCACACCAACTTTATGTATGCAAGAGTAGACTCTTCGATCCCCTCAACAAATTCTTCACCACCACAATCTAGCTCTGGTGATGCAATTACACACCTATTCAACCCTCAATTTGACTTGTGCTACCTACAACACTTTCATTGGCATGGGTTTGGGTTAGGCCATTATGAGAAAGGCCTATGTACACCCATTAACCCTCGTGTCTGATCACCTACCAATAAAACTGACCTAGGTTATCATTCAACTACCATATATACATTAGAATATGAGATCCAATATCTCTCTTTACATCCTCCTCCACGTCCAACACACACCTTGGAAGAGTACATTGATATGAACATGCTAGAAGATACACCTTCACCCACATCAACCATCACTGTCCCTTATAATTTCTTCCAAGAATCTTTTACACCTGATACATCCTTATTCTGTGATGTTCAGAGATTGGCAGAACACTTTGCTACCTTATCCTTGACTACACCACCAATAGAGTCGAACACACTCCCGCCTGATCCACCACCAATAGAGCCAGACCCGGTCCCACCTAACCCACCATATATACACCTACCTGTATTCCTACCAATACATAGATAGTTACCGAAAGCATCCTCTAGTCCTCGTTCACCACCAGTTGTCCTGCAACCTCCCTTGAGCCTCTTAGGATGCGCACAATCTATCCAACCTCCATCACCGGATTCTACCCCACCTACTTCACCTACAACATTGATTAACATGGTTGAGGTAGATTTATGCTCTCCCCTCCACTACAGCCACCAATAGATTTGATACGATATCCCAAAACCAATATTTATTGATCTAGCACACATCTCACACATACCAACACCAAGAGATTTTCTTCTCTCTCCTCATGTCTTACAGGTAGCAAATACCCCTTCCTCATCCACGTCATCCCAAACTCCTCAGGTCCATCACATGGGCATTTACATAGATGATGAGTTCGAGTTTAGTGAGGCCATTTATGATTTCAATCTCATTCCTATCCCTGAATAGTTGTATTATGGATCTCCTATGCTCATCGAGGACACGATCAATGTAGATATCGATGACGATTCAGAAAATCTGCATATCCTCAAATTAGTCGCTAGCCTCTCACTCGAGGAGCACATTGCCTTCACAAAATTCCTATGCAAGTATATAAATGTGTTCGCATGGTCTTACAAAGACATATCAGGACTTGACCCTACCGTAGTAGTGCATAATCTTATACTAGATCCCAATGCCAAACCAGTAAGACAGAATCTACGATGCATGCATCCAACTATCGCATTGATAGTAAAATCCGAGCTCCAAAAGCTCCTAGATGTTGATTTCATAATAACCATCGACTATCCCGAGTGGGTATCCAGCATGGTCCCTATCCCCAAACCATCCGGTGACATTCGTATTTTCATAGATTTTTGTTACCTAAACAAAGCTTGTCCCAAAGACAATTTCCTTTTACCCAAAATTGACTCCCTCGTTGACTCCATTGCAGGTCATGAAATTATTTCCCTCATGGATGGATTTTTTGGATATAATCAAATTAGGATCAACCTAGTGGATCAACACAAAACTTCCTTCACAACACCCTGGGGGACATTTTGCTACATGGTCATGTCCTTTGGCCTTAAAAATGTTGGGGCAACCTATAAATGAGCCATGACCTACATATTTCATGATATAATGCACAAAAATGTGGAAGACTATGTAGATGACTTTATAGCCAAATCAAAGAAATGTGTTGACCATCTCGAAGATCTCTGTCAGATTTTTGATCAACTATTAGAACACATGTGCCTCAATCCAAAAAAGTGTGTGTTCAATGTTACATCAGGAAAAATACTAGGATTCATTGTCTCCCAATGAGGCATTGAAGTATATCCTAGTAAGGTGAAATCCATCATCAAGATGCCTCTCCTACCACCTTAAAGCAATTGCGCAACCTCCAGGGCAAGATTACCTCTATTCTTAGATTTATAGCGCAATTATCAGATAAATGCCAACCATTCAATCATATCCTACAAAAATGAGTACACTTTAAATGGGATGATAACTGTCAAGCCACATTTGACGCTATCAAAACTTACCTTACATCACTATCGGTCATGTCACCACCGCACCCACAATTACCACTGACTCTATACATCTCAACCATAGAACTTGCGCTAGGTACACTATTAGCTCAATAGAACTCTCGACAAAGAGCATGCTATCTACTACATCAGCCGCACACTAGTTAGTTACAAAATGAGATACGGATACATGGATAACCTATGCCTAGAAGTAGTATTCACCACCCAAAATTTAAGACACTACATGTTAAACCACATAACATTTGTCATCGTCTGAGACAATCCCCTTTGATACATGATGAACAAAAGTTATCACAACTCACGCACAACCAAATGGAGCATGCTCCTAACCGAATTCAACCTAGAATTTGTATCTCAAAAGTCTATCAAAGGGTAAGTCATTACTGACCAATTGGTTGAAGCCCCTATAACTTACAATTAACCCCTACTCATTCAACTCCTCGACAACTCTATCTTCCACATAATCAAAGATGATGAATACATCGAACTAGAATTCGTGGCTAACCTCACCATGTTATTTGACAGTTCTAGGTGTCTCCATGTTGGGGGTGCAGGCATTGTCTTCTTTACACCTGAAGGAGAACCACTCCCATTTTAATTTAAACTTGATTTCCCTTGTACCAATAACAGAGTACAAAGCCCTAATCCTAGGACTGGAACAAGCACACTCTATGCACATCAAACAGCTCCACATCAAACAGCTCCACATCATAGGCGATTCACTTTTGATAGTCAATCAGGTGCAGGAACTTTGTCTATGTAATTGCCTAGTTCTCCAGCAATACAATAAAATCATCCAACAACTCCTATCCCAAATTGAATGGTATTACCTCAAAGCCACGTCGCGCTCATCAAATAATTTTGCAGACATCATGGCCTCCTTAGGGTCCCTCATCCCGCAAAACCCAACGTCCAGCACAACATCTGTATTCATTCATACATTTACACAATCTGCTATATCACCCACACCTCCCATAGATGATGGTGGTGTGTGTGTGGTAAATATCAAACCTTTAAATAAAAAGTGATCCACTACACCTTACTGGAGGACATCCTTTATCGTCTCAACTATGATGGTATACTCTTGCATTGCCTAGGACTGCAAGAATCACAACAGGTTGTACAAGAAACCCATGATGGTACTTGTGGTGGCCATTTCAGTGGCATGGCGATTACCAAACACATTCTCCGTATGGGTTATTACTGGTCGAAAATGGAGCAATACTACTGTGATTATGTCAAACGTTGCATCAAATTCCAACAACATGCCAACCTAACACATTTACCATCCCAAGCACTTCAACCAATCCAGTCCATGTGGCCCTTCTCCCAATGGGACTTGGATATAATTGTACAAATTATACCTGCCTCCTCTAGCAATCATAAATTTATAATTATAGTAACATAATATTTCACAAAGTGGTTCGAAGCCATCCCACTGGTCCAAACTACAGGACCAAAAATTGCAACATTCATCATGGAGCATATCATATGCCGCTTTGGAATTCCCTCTCAAATTATTTCAAATAATAGAAAATATTTTAAAAATAAGACTATACGAGCCCTATGTGACAGATTTCATATACACCATAGCTTTTCAACCCCATATTACCCTCAAGGAAATGGCCAAGCCGAAGCCACTAAAAAAACCATCTGCTCCATTCTTTGTAAAACTGTAGTAGAGTCACACCGAGACTGGCATAATCAAATACCCCTAGCCTTGTGGGCCTATCATATGAGCATTTGTACTCCTACTAGGGCAACACCTTTTTCACTTGTCTACGAGGCAAAAGCTATCATGCCCCTTGAGCTTTAGATACCCTCCTTGTAGATATCTATGAAATATTTCATTGACGATGACACTGCTCACCAAGCTCGCCTAGATGAACTAACACTCCTCGATGAACGTCGCATCAATGCCATCAAGCACACACAAGTATATCAAGATCACCTTCGTCATGCCTACAAAATTAAGGTACATCAACGCGAATACTAGATTGACGACTTGGTTCTCAAGGAGAACCAGAAAATCACAAGTCAACCTCACCAGCAGCACAATAAATTCACCCCAAACTGGTTGGGCCCATTTATTATCACACATAAATACGGTTCAAGAGCATATTTTCTGGCCAATACTGAAGGCCTTAATGATCCTAAATCCATCAACATCTTGCACCTTCGTGCATTCAATGCATGATGCATAAACATAGTCACCTGTTGGCAATTTTGGGTTTGAGATCCTAGCTTCTTGTCTATGAGTTGTCATTGATGTCAAAAGGAAATGGCATTAATGTTAAGAGGATGTGTTGGCTTCAAAGGTGGAAGATTCCAAGAGAATCCAGAGAGATTCCATTAGCAAGGGTTTTTCATTAAAACCAAGTTAAATGGTTTTTATTAAAACCAATGGAGGTTCTCTTTATTATTTATTTAATTATTATTTAAAACCCTTCAAGGTTTTAATTAATTAATTATTTAATTAATTAAGGGAGAAATTATTTTTAATTTATTAAAAATACTTAAGGGTTTTTAAACCCTTTACAAAGCAAATTTCGATTAAATTCGAAATTAGTTTTCTTTGCAGCCGACGTGTTCTAAAGTCCACGTATGGACTATAAATATGAGAAGGTTCCTAAGGTTAAATATACTTGGAAAATCAAAGGCAATTAATTGGTTTGGATGCGATCGAATGTTCTGTTTACGCTGCAAAAGTGGAGAGATCATCGTTTGAAAAGCTTTCAAAAAGCTTGATCGTTCATGTGGAAGGAAGTCCGTCTTGGATTTCGTAAGCCTCTTGTGGGCTAGTGGCAGCGAAGGCTGCGTTTGGGCCTTGCGTAGGCGGAGGTCTGTGTTTCGATCCCCACGGAGGGAGATGTGCATGGATTAGTCACGTTTTTATTAAAACATGTTTTGTGCCGCAAATTTTGGATTCTTCAAGGGCAAGCATTATAAGGTGTGATTATTTTCTTGATATGATTTTTGGCATTGTTTAGCATTGTTTAAAATACATAGGAGAAATAAGGGGATATTTCTTTGGTTGTATTTTTGATATTAGTCTTTTACTATGCTAAATTTAAAAATGGAGATATAAGGTGTAAGTTTTGTTTGTTGTGTTTTTGGCTTCTTTGGTGGTTGTTTTTAAAGAAGAGGAGCTAAAAGGTGTATTAAGGAAAGTTTTTATATATGCTCATTTATCTTGGTTCTAACCCTAACTTGGTTGGAAGTTTGAGGGTTGTGTGTGGTGACAACTTTAAGGATCAATTTTCTTCTACTCCAAAAAGGTATGGGCACATTTTTCTTATGAGTATGATTGGTGTATGTTTTTCTGAAATAAGGTTGGAGTGAAAAGGTTTTCAACTAGGTTTCCTTTGGTTGGGTGCAAATCCTATTTTCTGGTTTGTTGAAGACTACTTATGCATTGTTATCCTTAAGAAGATTTTTTGGTGAATGCATAATTTTTGGTTTGAGATAGTGGAAGCTTTGTGCACTAGGGTTTATATTTGTGAGTCTAGCTACTTGCATTGAGTTGGTGGAACCCTTGGTTGGTTGTTTTGAGTTTGATGTTTGAGTTGCTTCCGTAGAGGTTGTTTGATCAAGTTATTGTTTTACTTGATTCATGATATTGGGCTTACTCCATTGAGTTGATTTGAGAAAGTTATTCTTTGCATTTGGTGATATTGTGTTGGTGGTTGTTTTGTTCAAATATCTTTGGAGGGAAAAGGATTTCTACTTGTTTCATTTTTCTTGTGATGATTGGTTGAATGCTTCAAGGTTGATGTTGAGTTGAATGGTGTTGGTTGACTAAACCTTGTTTGATGAGCATTGTTGTTGAAACCCTAATTGATGGTGAAAAGAACATGAGTATCATTGTTATGTGATTCTTTGCATAGTTGGCAATTGTTGGGGTTTCATGTTCTTGAAAGAAAACATTCTATCCTATCCATTTCGGATATTGAGTTGAGTTTTTAGATTTGAGATTGAGATTGAGCTGAGTTGATTTGAGTTGAGTTTTGAGATTGGGATTTGAGTATAGAACATATTGAGTCTCTAACAATTCTCTTTATGCTTCTATGAGTTTGAAAAATCACATTGGGTCTCTAACAATTCATTTTGTGATTTTCTACTAAGAAAGTTTTTCTTGGTGAGCTTGCTGAGTTTTTGGATAGGTTCCAATGGGGACTTGTGAGCAATTCTTGGACAGGTTCCAGTGGGGACTTGTGAGCAATTTTTGGACAGGTTCCAATGGGGACTTGTGAGCAATTTTTGGACAGGTTCCGGTGGGGACTTGTGAGCAGATTTTGGACAGGTTTCGGTGGGGACTTGTGAGCAAATTTGGACAGGTCCTAGCAGAGGACTTGTGAGCTGAGTTTGATAGTTCTATCAGAGAACTTGAAGACAGAGGTGCATTGGTTCTATGAGAAGAACATGAGGACAGTTGGCAAGTCTTTGAGAAGGCTTGTATGTAGAGGATTGATTTGTTCAAGAGTTGGACAGATCTAACAAACAGAGGAAGACTTGTACTAGACCGACTGACTGTGTTTAGTACAGGTTGTTGAGCTGTTGTGGATGTGATCATAGAAGGCAGAGGTCTCTTAGGCTAAGCATTGAGGACAGGAGGTCTTCGGTGGAAAGGAGTTCCACGTGATGGCAAGAGGTAGAGGCAGTTGATCTTCTGAGGGATCATTTCCAGAGTAGAGGAGAAGGTATCTCCTTTGAGCAGAGGCTCATAAATTCTGATTGGGGGAAGGTATCTCCTTTGAGCAGAGGCTCATAAATTCTGATTGGGGGAAGGTATCTCCTTTGGGCCGAGGCTCATAAACATTATAATTTGGAAGGATTCCCAAAGAACTTTGAGATAACTTTTAGAGAAAATTTTTGTGGACGTAGCCCAACCATTCTGGGTGAACCACGTTAAAATTGGTGTCACTTTGTGGATGATATTATGCATTGATTTGATATTGCTTTGGGTATATTGCTTTCCTGTTTTGAAGTATAAAGGAAAAAATAAAAAAAGGTCTTATACTGTTCACCCCCCCCTCTCAGTATAAGCTTGTGTTCTTCAATTGGTATCGAGAGCGGGTGCCTTAAGAAAGTTTAACAGCTTGAAGGAAAAGCTAGTAAAGAACACAATGGATCATTCAAGTGGCAATGCAGCACCTATTCTTAATGGGTCATATTTTGGTCTTTGGAGTGCAAGGATGAAGGTTCATCTAATGGCACTTGGGAATGAAGTTTGGGAAGTGATTGAAGATGAGTACACTATTCCTGAACATGGTCCTAATACTAAAGAAGAAAGGCTCCTACATCACAGCAATTCAAAAGCAATGAATGCAATCCTGAAAGGCTTACTAGAAGCGAGATCTCACCAAAGTGATTCACTGCAAGACAACTAGTGAAATATGGAAACATTTGAAGGTGGTTCATACAGGTGATACAAATGTCAGAAAGGCCAAGTTGAGACACTTCAAATATATGTTTAAACAACTCAAGATGAATTATGATGAAAAGATTAGTGACTACATGCTTCGTATGGATGAGGTTGTTAACTCCATGAAAGACTTAGGTCTTGAGCTTGCTAAAAATGATGTTTGTGATAAGATTTTAATATCTCTTCCTAATAGATTTAGTGAAAATATTTTTTCTATTGAGGAAGCTAAAGATTTGGATAAGTTGAAAAAGGATGAGCTCCATAGTATACTTGCAGCATTTGAGTTGATAACTCAAGTGAAGGTTGATGTCAAGAAAGAGGCATCTTTCAAGGCTACCAAGAATTCCAAGGGTAAATAGCTTTAAGATAGTGATGAGTCTTCTAGTGATGAAGAGGCATATTACAAAGAAGAAAGGCAAGTTCTCTAGAAAGCACAAAAGTATGAAAAATATAAGATGTTTCAATTGTGGAAATTTTGGTCATTATGCTACTGACCGTACTGTTCCCAAGAATGAAAGTGATGAAGATAAATAGGATTCTAAGAGCAAGGATTTTGAAAAGCACAAGCATCACAGGAAAAACAAAGATGAGCACAGCAATCAAGGAAAGAGGTATTCTCACAAGCACAAGAAGAGTTTCTACCTAGACAAAGCAAGTAAGTGTTCTAGTAGTGATAGTGAAAGTTCTTCAAGTGATAATGAAAATGAGATGTTGTTCATATCGAAAAAGAGGAAGAACCGAAACATAGATTCATTATCATGAAATGTCTTAGATGTGGAAATTTTGGTCACCTTGAGGATGATTGCACAAACAATGATTTGGTTTCTAGTATGTATGAGGATGCTTCAGAAAACTATAAGGAAGATGCATGTATGGTTTTTGAAAAGGGTAGCACCTCTAGTGATAAGAAATCTGAAAAAGGCTTTGATGATTCAAAAAGCAAACAAATAAAGGATCTTGAAAGTGAACTTATTAGTGTTCTTAGTGTTTTGGAAAAGGAAAGAAAGAAGAATGCTAGACTCAAGGATAAGTCGGATGAATTTTGTATGGAGAGAGATGATCTTATAGAAATTCTTGACTTCTCTATAGCTAAGACACAAGAACTCAAGGATGAGTTAGAGTCTAAGGTTCTTGAGTATAGTGAGTTAGAACAGAAAATGGCTTCTTTGAAAGAGGAAACTAAAGAGTACAAGTATAAGCTTTACAGGTTTCAAGATAGCTCCAAAAAGGTTAAATCACTCATCAAAGGTCAAAGAAAGACAACAGATAAAATAGGCCTTGGTTTTGTTAAGCCACACAAGGAACAAGTTGGAGAGTCTAGTAAGAGACTCCAAAAGAAAGAGAGTTCTGATGAGGAAAGTATTTCATAAAAGGAGTCCTTGAATGATAGATGCACAGAAAATAGAATTCAAAATGAGAAGAAGAAGTTTTCAAAACCTAAGAGGTCAATTAAAGGAAAGTTTCAAGGTAGATGTTTTGCTTGTCATAGGTTTGGTCACATGGCTTCACATTGCATGGCTCAAGTGAAGGAGGTAAATGACAGTTTTAGAAGTGCTAGTTACTTTCAAGGGTATTGCTACTCTTGTCAACATTTTGGGCATAAGGCGGTTTATTGCAAGGCAAATAACAGGAACAAGTTTGGTCGAACAAGTTTGGCCGAACAGGTTTGGTCGGAAACGAGTTTGGTCGAACTAGTGGATTCAAAGATCAGGTTTACCTCGGAGAAACAACATCATCAAGTGTTTCAAGTTCAACAATGAAGGTCACACAATCGAGACAGTGTAGAGCTGAAATTCCAGAATACGAGAACGAGAAACAGTGGCATGATCAGGTCCAAGGATCAAGGCATGGACAAGAATAGGGATGAGAACAAGAACAAGAACATTGACAAGAATAGGAATATGGACAAAGAGTTCAAGAGAAGGCCCGGCAAGGAAGTTATAGACGTTGATGGTGATCAGTGCCTAATGGGAGTTTTACTCCCACCCAAGAATTAATCACCTCATCAGGAGGTGGGGGAGGGACTAAGCTAAGAGGCTCATTATTAGTCCCAAGCCCCAAAGATGACCCTTTGCCATTGATGACAAAGGGGGAGAGATTTGAGTAAGGGGGAGAGCCTCAAGACAGGGGGAGCTATTTATCTTGAGTTTTTGTGTTGTTGAGAAGCATGATTTGCCATCAATGACAAAGGGGGAGATTGTTGGCAATTTCGGGTTTGAGATCCTAGCTTCTTGTCTATGAGTTGTCATTGATGTCAAAAGGAAATGGCATTAATGTTAAGAGGATGTGTTGGCTTCAAAGGTGGAATATTCCAAGAGAATACGGAGAGATTCCATTAGCAAGGGTTTTTCATTAAAACCAAGTTAAATGGTTTTTATTAAAACCAATGAAGGTTCTCTTTATTATTTATTTAATTATTATTTAAAACCCTTCAAGGTTTTAATTAATTAATTATTTAATTAATTAAGGGAGAAATTATTTTTAATTTATTAAAAATACTTAAGGGTTTTTAAACCCTTTACAAAGCAAATTTCGATTAAATTCGAAATTACTTTTCTTTACAGCCGACGTGTTCTAAAGTCCATGTATGGACTATAAATATGAGAAGGTTCCTAAGGTTAAATATACTTGGAAAATCGAAGGCAATTAATTGGTTTGGCTACGATCGAATGTTCTGTTTATGCTGCGAAAGAGGAGAGCTCGTGGTTTGAAAAGCTTTTGGAAAGCTTGACCGTTCATGTGGAAGGAAGTCCATCTTGGAATTCGTAAGCCTCTTGTGGTCTAGTGGCAGCGAAGGCTGTGTTTGGGCCTTGTGTAGGTGGAGGTCTGCGTTTTGATCCTCGTGGAGGGAGCTGTGCATGGATTAGTCATGTTTTTATTAAAACATGTTTTGTGCCGCGAATTTTGGATTCTTCAAGGGCAGCCATTATAAGGTGTGATTATTTTCTTGATATGATTTTTGGCATTGTTTAGCATTGTTTAAAAGAAATAGGAGAAATAAGGGGATATTTCTTTGGTTGTATTTTTGAGATTAGTCTTTTACTATGCTAAATTTAAAAATGGAGATATAAGATGTAAGTTTTGGTTGTTGTGTTTTTGGCTTCTTTGGTGGTTGTTTTTAAAGAAGAGGAGCTAAAAGGTGTATTAAGGAAAGTTTTTATATATGCTCATTTATCTTGGTTCTAACACTAACTTGGTTGGAAGTTTGAGGGTTGTGTGTGGTGACAGCTTTAAGGATCAATTTTCTTCTACTCCAAAAAGGTATGGGCACATTTTTCTTATGAGTATGATTGGTGTATGTTTTTTCTGAAATAAGGTTGGAGTGAAAAGGTTTTCAACTAGGTTTCTTTTGGTTGGGTGTAAATCCTATTTTCTGGTTTGTTGAAGACTACTTATGCATTGTTATCCTTAAGGAGAGTTTTTGGTGAATGCATAATTTCTGGTTTGAGATAGTGGAAGCTTTGTGCACTAGGGTTTATATTTGTGAGTCTAGCTACTTGCATTGAGTGGGTGGAACCCTTGGTTGGATGTTTTGAGTTTGATGGTTGAGTTGCTTTCGTAGAGGTTGTTTGATCAAGTTATTGCTTTACTTGATTCATGATATTGGGCTTACTCCATTGATTTGATTTGAGTAAGTTATTCTTTGCATTTGGTGATATTGTGTTGGTGGCTATTTTGTTCAAATATCTTTGGAGGGAAAAGGATTTCTACTTGTTTCCTTTTTCTTGTGATGATTGGTTGAATGCTTCAAGGTTGATGTTGAGTTGAATGGTGTTGGTTGACTAAACCTTGTTTGATGAGCATTGTTGTTGAAACCCTAATTGATGGTGAAAATAACATGAGTATCATTGTTATGTGATTCTTTGCATAGTTGGCAATTATTGGGGTTTCATGTTCTTGAAAGAAAACATTCTATCCTATCCATTTTAGATATTGAGTTGAGTTTTCAGATTTGAGATTGAGATTGAGCTGAGTTGATTTGAGTTGAGTTTTGAGATTGGGATTTGAGTATAGAACATATTGAGTCTCTAACAATTCTCTTTATGCTTCTATGAGTTTGACAAATCACATTGGGTCTCTAACAATTCACTTTGTGATTTCCTACTAAGAAAGTTTTTCTTGGTAAGCTTGCTTGAGTTTTTGGACGAGTTCCAGTGGGGACTTGTGAGCAGTTCTTGGACAGGTTCTAGTGGGGACTTGTGAGCAATTTTTGGACAGGTTCCAGTGGGGACTTGTGAGCAGTTTTTGGACAGGTTTCGATGGGGACTTGTGAGCAGTTTTGGACAGGTTCCGGTGGGGACTTGTGAGCAGATTTGGACAGGTCCTAGTAGAGGACTTGTGAGCTGAGTTTGATAGTTCTAGCAGAGAACTTGAGGACAGAGGTGCATTGGTTCTATGAGAAGAACCTAAGGATAGTTGGAAAGTCTTTGAGAAGGCTTGTATGTAGAGGATTGATTTGTTCAAGAGTTGGACAGATCTAACAGACAGAGGAAGACTTGTACTAGACTGACTGATTGTGTTTGGTACAGGTTGTTGAGCTGCTATGGACATGATCATAGAAGGTAGAGGTCTCTTAGGCTAAGCATTGAGGATAGGAGGTCTTCGATGGAAAGGAGTTCCACATGCTGGCAAGAGGTAGAGGTAGTTGATCTTCTGAGGGATCATTTCCAGAGCAGAGGGGAAGGTATCTCCTTTGAGCAGAGGCTCATAAATTTTGATTGGGAGAAGGTATCTCCTTTGAGCAGAGGCTCATAAATTATGATTGGGGGAAGGTATCTCCTTTGGGCCGAGGCTCATAAACATTGTAATTGGGAAGGATTCCCAAAGAAATTTGAGATAAATTTTAGAGAAAAGTTTTGTGGGCATAGCCCAGCCATTCTGGGCGAACCACGTTAAAATTGGTGTCACTTTGTGGATTATATTGTGCATTGCTTTGATATTGCTTTGGGTATATTGCTTTACTATTTTGAAGTATAAAGGAAAAAATAAAAAAAGGTTTTATACTGTTCACCCTCCCCTCTCAGTATAAGCTTGTGTTCTTCAGTCACCATCACGAGTGTCACATAGTATTAGAAGTAAATCACAAAACACATCATCGTGAGAATATTTTAATTTATTTTTATTGTCTCTATACATGTATGTTTTACCTTTCTGTCATTTTTATGCTTGGGGTATTTATTTTTACTTTTGTAGGACTCACATCATCAGTAGGAGAGCTCTACAACGGTCTCACCTACCACCATGTAGGACCATATGCAGCCACAACAAAAACCCATTAAATCGATCGATCTCGCCTGACCACCGGTCGCCCTTCATACTAGGTGCTCCTTGTAATCATCCCATTCAGGTCATCACACCTCACCTCAACACCATTCCCCTCACCAATGAGGTTCATCCTATTCGCCACACTTTGGCAACAACCATATCACCATATCGTATTTTGATGACAAAGAGGAATCCGTCCAACCTCAAGCATAGGGATCATCCTCCCATCTATTTTATGATCTCAAACATCACTATTCACCTAAAAATCACCCCATCATCCCATAGGATCCTACCGCCCACCTAATAGGGAGTACACACCTCATCAACCTCACCCTGCATTTCTACCCACTCCCCTTCCCAATGGTGAGTCTACCTATGCCCAGGCTTTGCAAGCCTGCATGACCCAAGCTACTCAAGCTGGTCATGCAAACATCTCTTCTTCCCATTCACATCACCGCTTAGGGCCATCGCCTATGCCATCGGTCCTCAAGACACCACCTTCACCACTGCAAGGCTTACCACCCCAGCCAATTTTATAATCACCATAGTCATTTCACTCTGCTGCTTCCTCATCGTAGCCTTATCCTTTTTCTACCAAACATTGATCCATTCCATTCACCTTGTAATCTCGATCGCCCCCTTCCCTAATACCATCATCTCCACACCACAAGATACAACATCTCATCTCCCATATCGAAGCCCTAGAGTTGTAGATGAGCCACTATCATTGCCATGTTCACCCATGACAGTCTCCCATGACTTGTCCATCCTCACCGCCACGTAGATCCCTTCCCCGACCTCAAACTTGACCCATGCCAAAACCTAGACCCATGCCTCCATTACCACATCTTCTTTCACCTAGGCCTCGCTCACCTCCAGCAAATTTATATGTCCATCCTATGCCTATTCCACACACACCCCTTTTAGAAATATTCCATCATCTCATGCATCAGGGTCTTCTTGACCTACTTGATATTCGACCTATTAATCTATTTTGTCATAAACCATGCAATTACAATGAGAATAAATTTTACATTTACCATCGTCAGCCAGGTCATGATATCGAAGAGTGCAGATCATTCGAAACCTTGGTGCACAACATGTTGCATGATGACTGTACCCCATCATCAGAGCATTATTTTTTGTTTAGCTAATTTTTTAGTTATCCACGCTACACCACTCCCAGGACTTTACCACCCCACAGTACCTTAACAACGCCCACCCGCTATATTCATAAAATTTTGAACTATGGCTCCAACTATAATTCTAGCCATGTCATCACTTCACCATCCTATTCCTGCCCAGATCTATGCCATTTTTCCTGATAGTAGTTTCAGTTATTCTTCTTCTATATCATTCTTCTACTTCTTACATATGTTGATTCGTTTCTTCTCTTCTATATTTGTCGGTCTTTGGTGATCCCTTTTCCTTGATTGGTTACCAATGCCTATTTCTTCTCACTTCTTCCACTTGTACATACCACTCTCACATCTTACTTCTTCTTGGTGACTATTACATATATTTATATAGATCACAACTTATACATCTACTACACACATACACACCACACGTTGGGGCAACCATGATCATAGCATCACGCTTTTTGTCATCATTACACACTTTACTCATCTGTAAATAGGTTCTTCTAAAATTCTCCATCTACACAGCATAACTTTCTTCTTGTAAATAATGCATTCCTCCACTTGCATCACTTATAATTACATTCATTGCACATACTCATATGATTTATAGTTAAAATTTTAATTCATGTTTGTACATTCTCCCCCAAAATGCGCCTCAACAGGATTAATACATGCACTTGTTAGCATCACCACCTGGATGTCCATTCCCCCTTTTCAATATCAGGGTATACATAGGTGTTGTGTTTAATTTTTAGTACTCTGTAGTTTAGACAATCAAGTGTCACCCATAGCTACTGAATCTTGTATATTCTTCTTATGGTCTTTTAGGCTGGTTCAAATTGTCTCATGAATCTCTCATAATAGGTTACACATTAACAATTTTGAGCCTAGGAAAGAGGACATCTTGAGTAGATATCGCCATCTAGAGAATGGTATCCCCTACTCGTCCTATCGCCTAAATGGTCAACATATGACCTGGAGATAAAAAAAGGAATCAAGCAAAAGAAAAAGGCAAGAATAGGGTAGAAAAAAAATGCCAATACCCTTAGAATAGAAAAAAAATAATAATCATAGAATAGCAAAAAAAAGAAAAGAAAAGAAAAGAAACGAAAAGAGCACTACCACAATCAGATAGGTTAAGACTAGAACATGGGCAGAAAAAAAAAAGGAAATACCTCTTGATACCACACATGCTATGATTATCGCCTTTGGTCCTTAGGTTCAACATAATACCATGGGATGATTCCAAGATCCTACCTACCAATGGCATAATCTTATAGGTGACAACACATCTCTTACATTAGCATCTCGCTTTTGTAGAAATCACTGTTGTGGACGGATGAGCTAGCTAGTCATGTAGCATCTACAATGGGTTAATCCTACCTCTATCAAAATGGATAAATGGACCTTACACATTCACACACATAGGTCCAAGACAGACTTTGAACCAGCCCGATCATGTTATAAGTTGCCATAAAACTTGTATAGCTAAGGGTTTGAGATTTAATTGTCATAACTATGTTAGTCAAAACCATTACACATGCCTTACATTATCCACAGTCCCTAAAATTATGGAATGGATCACATCCATACAGGTAAATGCCACGATACAAGTGCTTCCTTGGCATATTTCAGTAAGTCCATACATTCACCTATGCATATATGTCATATACATTTTCTATACCTAATAGTTATGCATTTGTCTTACATACATTTATAAAATTAACTTACATTATGTATTCATGCTACACAAATTTTACAATCATATTATAACATTGCATTTATTCTATGTACATTCATTACAACATCATATTCGATATCACATCACACTGCATTCTAAACACAATCATGCATAACATTCTATAATTCATCCATATGAAAGAATGATAATAGATATAAACCATTCACGCATATGTATCTACTAATCATACATACCTACGACTTATATTGTGCTATCTATGCAAACATAAATACAATACACTTTAAACCATAAAAACAACATATGTATATATAACAACCGAAATCAAGAGGTATATATTTATATCATCATCCAAAAATACCCGAAGGCTACAACCTAGGACCATGCCCATCACATATAATATCTAAAATTCCCACAGGCTACAACCAAAGATATAACTCCTAGCTATCACCACGAGTATCCCAGGTCCCTCCTGGATTGCGTGCCTCTTTTCTACCTGACTCAACTCTGCAAGGACCTCTGGAGCTGGATCTACTATGGGCTTCTCCACAGCAGGTGGATCCTGTACCTCCACTCTTGCACCAACCTCTACTATCGGAGAAACACTATGTTGAATATGATGAGAGGGCACCCATACTTGTGATTGTGTCCTAGACTGTGACACCATGTATGTATAGTCAAGGAGAGGAATCTTGTGCACCATTAGGTAAGTCTTGCACAATAAACTCCTAGTGGTCTTTGCACCTAGTTGACAAGTCAGATTCATAATCATCTGAGCCTGCCTCATCACCATGACCCTAAACTACTCCGTCTCGGTCCCTTACCTGAACATATCATCGTGCAGTTGCTCCACCTTAGTCTCAAACTAAATGAATCTATCCTGTCATGTATGTGCCTCATCCGCTGCATCCCCCCACATGGGGTTATCAATAGGAATTTGCTTTTTTGCATCCATGAATACATCGATGTCAATGATGTCATCTACGCCACCCATAATAGTATCAACACCTCTCTCAGCCTTAGCTCCAATGACCTATCCCATACCACCATCTACATCCCCGACTACCTGCTCCACCCTTACATCTTGGGTGCTCACTCCACCATCCAAGCAGTGTCATGAACATCGTAAAGTAACATCCTCTACATCAACAACCACACCCTCGGTTTGAGCTCTCCTACCCATCCTCCCCATTGATGGAGGTACCCCAACATTAGGTGCCATCCATCGATCAACCACGCCCCTGCTAGGCACCCAACTCTACCAATACCACCATGAATCAAAGGTTGGATTCATCCCAACATTCCCTAAAACTAGGATATCCATTGGATGATATCCCTCTCCAACCCATGGTGACACAACAGGCCACTCTCCTCTATCACCCTGTCGCCTGAAGTAAGTCACAGGATCCCGTGGGACATCCTATCATAAACCAAAATGCCTCCTCACTTGATCAAACTAAAATTACTTAGTCTATCGAGTATACCTCCCCACCAACCATCTACCCTGCTTGATATCCCGTAGTTGCTCATCATCCTCATCCCAACTCTCTCCACCCAACTAGGGTCTCCACCTAATGTCCTTAGGAGTAGCATCCCCAAACTTACCCCTCCAAAATAGTGGGTCACCCTCATGAGGCCTCTTAATGCCCTGCTCTGCCTCTGTACTCCATCTAAGAGCATAAGGCAAATTCTCTTGGCCCTCTACATGTACAAAGTTAGGCAACAAAGATGGCCTCTCAATAGCAATGTGTTCCCATGCCCATACCTACAGCAAAGGGATCACACTCAACCCTGTCCTCTTGCCCCGAACAACCTCATACAACTCTTGATATACTTGAGCCAACAATGCAAGTGCCCAAGCGAACATAACCCTATGATCCACCATGTCACTAACCAAGTCTAATATGTTCCAGGTAAACAGAAAACTAGAACTATCAGGTAAAGCATACATGGAGATCATCATCATCACCACGTACTACTAATCTGATATCTTATCTCGTACCCATAACCACTCATAATCTATCTTAGAGATATCAATTTCTCTCCATGCTACCCCAAAGAATATCTCCAACATAGCCTCCTTCCTATCAGCTACAGCGGCCCTCATAGGTACTCCCTCAATCAGAAGATGATAAATACGATATACATCTTCCAAAGTCACAATCATTTCCCTAGTGGGAAAATTAAAAGTGTTCTTGTCTGCATCCCACCACTCATATAGTGTAGACACATACGCTCTATTAATGTGGATACTCTTACATTCCCACACACCTCAAAAATGTATGTCATGTAACCACTGTAACTCATCATCAGTCTTCATCAATACCTCAAAACCCTCCTTGAATTTCCTCACCCGATGACGAGGCTCAAGCATCTTCACATGTCCAAAATACAACAAATCGTGTATCAGTAACTCACATAACAATACAATCAAATCAAACTGCATCAATCAAAATTTGCAAATTAAAGATATTTAATTTGACATGCACTTCGATATTAGACAAGGTACAAAACAAACGGCAATAAACATTAACATAACAGTCACACATTTGGACACCCATTTTGATGGCAAAAGTTCAAACTGACGTGACAAAAAACATCATTTGGACGCCCAATAGCCCAGTTCAAATTTACAACTACCTATTAATTGACACGTACATCAAACATAAGTCAAAATACAACATCTAAAAAAATAAATATCACTTTTGGATACCCATTTGCCCACTTATCAATAAATGTGTCGATAAAATTCAAAAACAACATACCAATGTACACAGATCTAACAATCAACTCTATCATAAATACACCAAAACTGAACACACATCTAGGCACACAATCTAAAAATAACAGTCATATTTTTAGATACCCATTTGCCCACTTAGGAATGAAAGTTCAAATAGACGTTGAGTACACTCTAAATCAGGCTCTCTACAACTCATTTTCAGTTTATCACTACCCTACACCTTGGCATGCAAATCAAAGGTGAACCAAATGAAGGCAATAATCAAAACAACTAACATTTTTTGGACACCCATTTTGCCCTTCTACGGTGAAAGTTTCATTGGTTTTCCAAAATATTACGCCTAACATGTCAAATCTAACAACCTAGGTTTGATATATTACTCCTAAAAGCGATAAATTTAAAACTCACATCAAACGAAGTCAAAAAATACAACAACCGCATAATAGGATACCCATTTCCTACTTTAGTGGACAAAATGCAAAAACATGTTAATGACAATACACCGTTACTTCAAAAACTGACAATCAAACTTCATATCGCTTCTACCCATTACCCAGTCAAATGAACAACAAAACAAGTCTAATTTTGAAACGGAACATATTTTTGGGTACCCATTTGGCTTGTCTACCACTATGTTTTCAAATTTCCATTAAAAATTACCAAAAATTTTAAATTGGGACGAAAACCTCCCCACCTTCATTCACATTTCTTGAGAAAATTAAAACAAAGCCAAAGAACACTTATCGGTGGGTCCCCACGCCTACTGCTAGTTGCTCTGCATTCCCTCGTCATTGTCACTCCCAAACTCGTCGCTTTCATTCTCCTTGTGTCGTTGGATGATTCTGCAAATCGCTTCTCACCGTCATGCAAAGTCAAAATGAGCCCATTCCAAGCAAATTAGGGCTTAAAAATGCATTTATCACCGATTCACCCCTCAAGGAGCGAAATGAACCCAATTCACCCCTTGGGTGGCAATTTAGATCAAATTCGCCCCTCGGGTGGTGAATTCACCCAAAACACCCCCAAAACCCTAAGAAAGCAGACATTTGTCTCATAAAACGCTAGGAACCTTTCAAACTTGTCTTTTAATTTCATTTGCATTCATAACCATCATGCATTGATATTTATTTATCAATCACTACATCATCAATTCATCACACTTCATTCGCCTCATTGATGATTCCTCGTTTGAGGGGGTATTCATATCCAAAGTCGGCTTTGCATGCAACCACAACATCAAAAATCCAAAATAGCGATTAGTGCATTTGTCTACAAAAAAATTTGTTGAATATTATCATACGATTATAATCTCAATCCCAAACAGACATGGGTTACATCAGGAGAGTTATGTGTTACCATGGACAAGTCAATCTAGCATTCATGTACATCGAGTACACAATTGATGATACGTTTGATCAATCTTAGTGCAACATTTGGAAATGGACTTCGCGACCACGCTGATATGATCACGAGTTGACGATCCAAATGTTAAACTAACTCAAATGGTTTGACACTTGTCGCCATGTTCTCATAAATCAATCAACAACAAATATTTAGTTAGGCTTTTGTCCTAATCATACTTTTAGACCACGTTGATCTGGTTGTAAAAGCAAAGCAATCAAAAGTTGTTGTTCTCAAGCAACTGGTATGGCATCGTAAATGTCATACGGACTCAAAAAAATCACATCATTGCATTCATAATCATTCATTTTTCCTTACCAACATTATTTTTATCTATTTCCTCTTTTCCTTCTTTCCTTCCTCTCTTATTCCCCTGTGGACATCAAGTTGATGTTGTATGGTCACGCTTCAAGCGGCTACATACCCTTTGATTGGATTCCATTCCCCTTCTATCCCTTTTCCTTTTGCACAAACCCTTCACATTTTTGTATTAAACTGTGTTCTACACATTATAGTACAAAAAGGGGTAAATATAGACACTCAAAAGTTGCACACTGCTATACCTACATACTTGTAGATCCTTTTGGACACTTGTAGGTTTACATAGGCCACCCTCGGTACCCCTAGGCTATTTTAGACCAGCGTAGACTATTGTAGATCATCCTAGACATGCGTAGATTGCTATAGTCATGCATAGTCATACGTAGATAACCGTAGTCATGTGTAGTCATGCGTAGATTGCCATAGATTGTCATAGCATCGTGTAGACTCCCATATACTACTTCACTGGCTTTTAGGTCCTAAACCCTCATAAGCCTTCCAAATTACATTCGACACAATGAAATATCATTCAACGGTCTATTCACATGCAATTGAGGCCCTGCGATGTATTAATTGACCAAAACAATTAATAAGTCAATACCCAAATTCTAATTTAATGTTGACTTCACTTAAGTCACTTTTTAGGGTAAATTTGATTAAAATAACCCTTAATCTTGATTAGACTTAATCAAATCCTCCCACATGTGTGAGATTAGGTTTTGTTGAGATGTTTTTTTAATCATGTTTAAATTGGCTTAAGCACCTCCTAATCAAGATTAGCCCTAATCCATCCCCACACATGTGTGAGGATGAGATATTTCTCATAAGGAATGTGATGTTGCCACATAACATTTCTTAACCTAACCCTAGTCAAAATTAAACCTAGGTTTAGTCTATCTAACCCCCCCTGCACCTTGCCTTTGCCTATAAATAATGCGTCCCAAACCCCTAATTAAGTCTGATTCCCAAATTCAATAAAGCACAGTTACTCTACTAAAATGGAAAGCCAACACTGAAAAGTCACTTACTAGTACACACAGTCATATTTCAACGGTACACAGAGGCACCCCAGCTGCCTATGAGTCGACCCACCAAAGGATTTTATAGAAGAAGCATCATAGCCCAAATCACCCCTTGCCTCGTGAATCGGGCCTGAGTTTACCCCCCGGGTAGCAAATTGGGTCTGCAGGCTCCAAATCACTCTAGATTTAGGTGGTAAGCTTCCTTTTACCATATTATTACTTTATGCATAGTTTATTTCATGTTTTATTATGATTTTACAGTCATTTCATCTTTATAAACATGGGGCTCGACTAAGGCAAGCCCCCCAACGTATTTACCCCTTCTTGCAAGTTTCTTTCGGGTTATTTAGAAGATTTGAAGAAGGAGAACACCAACAAACAACAACCCGGTGGTGGCCCACATACAAATAAGCCCACCTACATTGAGGGACATCAGAAGAAGGCATCAGGCCTATAGTGTATTCATGAAAGGAAAAAGGGGAATTCACCCTATTTGTAACCGATATCAAATTTATCATGAATAAAGCATTATATTTCCGAATGACTTGTGTTATTACTTGTTAGATCAAATGTCAACTTATGGTCGTTTCACTAACATCAACTTGACACTTATATTTTTTGACCATCTCCTTCTCAACTCAACTCATTCACCTTGTCATCTTATAGGTAAGCTTATTCTTCTAATCAATTGCCTCCCCCACCACTAGAACAACCTCCACTTCAATACCCCACTTCTTTCAATAACAATAGGTACCTGTCTAGCAATAAACAATGTTGGTCGAAAAATAACAAATATCGGTCCAACAACAACAAATGTTGGTTTAGCAACAACAAATATTTATCTAGCAACAACAAATCCCTTATTAGCAATAGGTACCCATCCAACATCAACATATTTCAGATGCTCAATCTCATATTCCCTCAATGCAATATAAATCTTCATCGATGCTAAATCAACCTTCAGTTATTTTCAATTATCAATGGACTGACCAATAGCAATAATATCCACCTTCTACATCACAATCCTATAATTTGCTTTACCAATTAGAACCATCTATTCTCAACACTCTAGTATCCCACACAAACTCCACATGCCCCTTCTTTTGAGTTCCATATCTTTCGTGAACATATTAAGAACTTGGACTTGCACACAAGTGGTTATGGGCCTCAAAATCCCACTTATAGTCAATTGTGCAATGATCCTATCAATCCATTTTTCATTGTTCACCCATATCCTTACAGGTTTGAAATACCAAAATTTAAAAGGAATATCCAAGAGAACACATCAACAATTACCAGTTTGCATGCTACCAAATCAATGGTAGCGACCCCCTCATGCTTCACATGTTTTCTTTGTCACTTGGAGGTCAGGCCTTAGATTGGTATAATAATATTCACTAGAATAGTCTATTCATATTTGAGAAACTAGCTAGTTTGTTTGTAGAGCACTTCTTGATCAATATCAAGAACATAATGTTGTTATCAAACTTGTACAACTTAGGATAGTTTGGTGAAGAGCCTATTACAAATTATGTGTCCAGGTGGCATGCCATCATTCATAATCTAACTTTTTCCATACCACCTAAAAAACTAGTCAAGTTTTTTGTAAAGAGTTGCACCGAACACATATCAACAACTTTGCAAATCCAGCAACATCACACATTTTAAGAGGCTATTTCTCAAGAAAAGGTGATTAAGAACATTGTTGGATCCTCAAAATACAACTTAATTCATCCCCAGTTTTTAAAATTTTGGTGTCCTATGAGCCCTTGCATTTTTACCCTAGTTTATCTCCGTTCAATAAATTTTTGAGTCCTTGGGTCTTTTCCAGTTCTATCTCCTTTCAAAAGCGTCTTTTTAAAAAAAATTATCGTCAAAGTCGTGTCGGTATTTTGGTCTCATGTCATCTTTTTGGACCATAATAAAAATTTAATTAATTATTTTTAACTATAGGGTCTTAAATATTTAATTAAATGTTTTCGTTTTTAATAAAGTTTGATTATATATTTAATTAAATTTGATTATTTTTAATTAAATTTATTTAAATATTTAATTAAAATTTATATATATATATTATTTTTTTGTTATATTTTATAATTACAATTAATAAATTCTTATATATAATTTAATTATTATGTTATTTCATATATATATATATATATATATATATATTAAATAAATTAAAAAGTTAATGAAAAAAGTCTAAAAAAAAAAAAATTACCTCATGCTCTCTATAAATAGAGAGCACGTCCTCTTTATTTTATCAAATAGAGAGCACGATATGGGGGTCGGTCGATCCTCTCTCGCGTTCTCTATTTAAGGGATCGATCGATGAAATTCCTTTGCTTTATAAAGGGGTTGGGTGATGATTTAATCAACTATTTTCCCTTACTTTATAAAGGGGTTGGTGATGATTTCATCAATCGAATCCCTTTACCTTTAATTAAAAGGCCCACATGAGACATGCTCTATGATGGCCCATGTGGCTTTTTAAATTTATATATATTATATTTGCACCAGGTACTTTATTGGTAAGTTCCCTCAATCCTTGGAAGGAGGTCTGGGATTCAACACCAAAAAACCCCTAACTGGATTGAGGGGTATACTCAGATGGGATAGACTCCATAAAATGGAAAGCCCTAGCCCCTAAGGGATACGGGGAATAATTTTCCTTAATTAAGGTTTTATTTGCACCAGGTACCTTATTGGCAAGTTCCATAAATCCTCGAAAGGAGGTCCAGGGTTCAAGCCTGGTAGCCTACACTTGATACAAAAAACCCCCATCGGCTAGCCTGAGGGGTATACCTGGATGGAACAAGCCCCATGGAATGGAAATTCCTGGCCCCCAATGGATACAAGGAAAGGTTTTCCTTAATATAAGGTTTTATCAACACCAGATACCTTACTGGCATGTTCCCTGAATCCTCGAAAGGAGGTCCAAGGTTCAAGCCTGGTGATCTATGTTGTATACACAAACCCCCCTAGCTATCCTGATGGGTATACCCGAATGAGACAGGTCCCATGGAACAAAAATTCCTAGACCCAGGGGATAAGGGGAATTGTTTTCCTTAATTAAGGTTTTACTCCTAAGGGCTCGGTGGATTGGTAAGTGAAAGTGTGGCTGGGAACTTAATAAGAAGAGATCTATGTTCAAACCTTGGGGGGAAGCAAATCCTTTGCAATGGTAGTAGTCTACTCTAAATCCTCTGAATGTGCGTTAGATAGACAATGATAGTATGAACCCTGAGAGACCAGTGGACCCCATCTCACATTGGGAAACAAGAATGAGATGAATAGGTTTGTTGAGAGAAGTCCTTATGGTTTGAACCCTATGCTTTCCAGTTACTAAAAATAGTGGTTGTAACCAACTCTCTTATGTAAATAAAAAAAAATTATATATATTATATTAATATTATATATTAGATATTATATCATATCTTATATTTTATATTTTATATTTTATATTTTATATTTTATATTTATATATTATATATTATATTTAATAAATAAATTATGCATATAGCTAAATAAATAAATATATGCACCTGGGTGCAGCACAACGGTTTGGGCTTTGGCTCTTCTTCGGGAGGTCCAAGATTCAAACCACGGCATGGGCAAGTGTGTGAGGGGATGGGTGTGTGTGTTAGCATAGCTATATTTATTCCATTATAGGCTATGTTGTTATGTTGTTATAACCAAGCCTATTTGACGCCTAGGTGGTTTCGTAACCTACGGGTTAATCTAAGGCTTTCTATGTAATACTTAATCAATTCAATTAATGGAATATTGTTTGATCTCATTACATGGTATCAGAGCTTCTGTGATCTTGGCCACATTTATCATTTTTTTGAACTGGGCACGTTTTCTTGAGACTGATAGAGGACCCTCAAGCACAGATCCCAAGGGATGTGACTCGATCGACTCGACACAGGACTGACCTGATGAACGTGACGTGGACAGGCTAGACAGGCTGAATCAGATGCGGGGACAGGCAGACTCTAAAACTTAGGCAACGAGACAACAAAGGTGCGAAGGGGCAATGGAGGCTCGAAGGTAGCCCTCGACCTAGCGATGGACCTCCCCATAGTGGTAGCCACCAAGGCGGCCCTACGCGGGAGAAGACCCGTCGTCCGCTTGGGCAACGTCTCCCTGAGAGGAGAAACCCTCCATTGGGAGGACAGGTACATTTAAACCCTTCTTGGCGTGCCACCCCATTCATGTGGGATAAAACTTTTAAAGTTTTTTTTCTGTGTACTTCATCACCCTGAACCAGGTGTCAACCTATGTTGGCAAAACCAATTTTTCCTTACCTTCTGCGCAGTCGGATCGAGAAAATTATTTTTTGGGTCTATTTTTTTGCTCATCCCGATGATTTTAGCCAGATCAAATTTTGCATTTGCTCTTCGGATTGCTCTACTCAGCCCTGAATCTTCCTCCCTAGACGTCATAAAAATTTTGCAGCAAACATTTTTTCTCTTATCTGCAGGTAGAAGGGCGAGGATTGAGTTTTTTTGCAGGTTGGGAGAGGTAGCCAATGAGAAGGTGGTGTTTGTTTTTGTGTATCTACCAGTGTGCAGGTTTCTTGGAGGTCTGGTTCATGCTTGACGCCACCGTCAGGATCGCTGCTGCCCGTGCGCAACCAGAGTAAGAGACGCGGCAGAGCGGTGCTTTGGAAACATGCCGCCCTGTGGCCCTTCAACTAGGGGAAGGTGTCCCCTAGTTCTCGTCGAGCCGCCTAGCTCGACTGGAAGGCGGCCCCGACGCGAAGGCGTTCGTGGAGCAGAGGTCAGGGCATAACTCCCGTCGACCCCCCAGTACCTTTTTTACAAAGGTATATTTTATTTTTGTTAAAGTTTTTGTTAATTAATTTTTTTTATAGGTTCTTTTTAATATTTTTTTATTTAGTTTAATTAAATTTAAAATTTAATTATTTTTTTTGTTATAAAATTATTTTTTAAATAATTTTTTATGAAAAAGTAATTTTTTTTAATTAATTAAACTTTATAAAAAAAAAAAGGACTTTAGAAGAGAATTTTTTTTCAAAAACTTAACAAGGGGGGCCATTTTTTTTTCAAAAACTACAAAATTCAGGAGGGGAAAGTGAAAGAATTTTTCAAGCATTTCTACAAAATTTGTAAAAGGCGCATTCTAGGTGGTAACCGATACCTTAGGTTCATTTTTTTTTATTCTTTACGTGATGTATGTTGCATTTTATTTCTGCAATATTTCTAAAGCAAAACTCCTAAGTTCCAAAATTTGAAACCCATCCGTGTAATTCAATTGCACAACAACGTTTGGTATTAACGATACCTCTGGCCCACGCTTACAGGTAATGTTGTCACGATCATGCTACTATATCTATAGTCTAATACAGCTACAACAACGATGTCTGAGCTTGTTATCTATAAATCATCAAGTAGAAATAAGGTTGCCATTTTTTGCTATTTTTTCACTCCACTTCCACTACCCTAATCGCTCTCATGTTTAGGCGTAAATCCTGACGAAAGTTTTGACATCCGAAGTGTTTAGGGGAAGTTACGCCCTACACATGAGGATTTATGACTATCTAAGGTAGGTGCCATCAACAAGGTGATTCCCTTTCAGTACCGCCTAAGTACCACGTATCATATAATATTTAAAATTACCTATAGTCTCCCTCACATAAGGGCGGGTAATTTTTTTTATTTTTCAAAATACCTATAGTCTCCCTCATGTAAGGGCAGATAATTTTTCTAATTTTACAATCATATTATAACATTGCATTTATTCTATGTACATTCATTACAACATCATATTCGATATCACATCACACTGCATTCTAAACACAATCATGCATAACATTCTATAATTCATCCATATGAAAGAATGATAATAGATATAAACCATTCACGCATATGTATCTACTAATCATACATACCTACGACTTATATTGTGCTATCTATGCAAACATAAATACAATACACTTTAAACCATAAAAACAACATATGTATATATAACAACCGAAATCAAGAGGTATATATTTATATCATCATCCAAAAATACCCGAAGGCTACAACCTAGGACCATGCCCATCACATATAATATCTAAAATTCCCACAGGCTACAACCAAAGATATAACTCCTAGCTATCACCACGAGTATCCCAGGTCCCTCCTGGATTGCGTGCCTCTTTTCTACCTGACTCAACTCTGCAAGGACCTCTGGAGCTGGATCTACTATGGGCTTCTCCACAGCAGGTGGATCCTGTACCTCCACTCTTGCACCAACCTCTACTATCGGAGAAACACTATGTTGAATATGATGAGAGGGCACCCATACTTGTGATTGTGTCCTAGACTGTGACACCATGTATGTAGAGTCAAGGAGAGGAATCTCGTGCACCATTAGGTAAGTCTTGCACAATAAACTCCTAGTGGTCTTTGCACCTAGTTGACAAGTCAGATTCATAATCATCTGAGCCTGCCTCATCACCATGACCCTAAACTACTCCATCTCGGTCCCTTACCTGAACATATCATCGTGCAGTTGCTCCACCTTAGTCTCAAACTAAATGAATCTATCCTGTCATGTATGTGCCTCATCCGCTGCATCCCCCCACATGGGGTTATCAACAGGAATTTGCTTTTTTGCATCCATGAATACATCGATGTCAATGATGTCATCTACGCCACCCATAATAGTATCAACACCTCTCTCAGCCTTAGCTCCAATGACCTATCCCATACCACCATCTACATCCCCGACTACCTGCTCCACCCTTACATCTTGGGTGCTCACTCCACCATCCAAGCAGTGTCATGAACATCGTAAAGTAACATCCTCTACATCAACAACCACACCCTCGGTTTGAGCTCTCCTACCCATCCTCCCCATTGATGGAGGTACCCCAACATTAGGTGCCATCCATCGATCAACCACGCCCCTGCTAGGCACCCAACTCTACCAATACCACCATGAATCAAAGGTTGGATTCATCCCAACATTCCCTAAAACTAGGATATCCATTGGATGATATCCCTCTCCAACCCATGGTGACACAACAGGCCACTCTCCTCTATCACCATGTCGCCTGAAGTAAGTCACAGGATCCCGTGGGACATCCTATCATAAACCAAAATGCCTCCTCACTTGATCAAACTAAAATTACTTAGTCTATCGAGTATACCTCCCCACCAACCATCTACCCTGCTTGATATCCCGTAGTTGCTCATCATCCTCATCCCAACTCTCTCCACCCAACTAGGGTCTCCACCTAATGTCCTTAGGAGTAGCATCCCCAAACTTACCCCTCCAAAATAGTGGGTCACCCTCATGAGGCCTCTTAATGCCCTGCTCTGCCTCTGTACTCCATCTAAGAGCATAAGGCAAATTCTCTTGGCCCTCTACATGTACAAAGTTAGGCAACAAAGATGGCCTCTCAATAGCAATGTGTTCCCATGCCCATACCTACAGCAAAGGGATCACACTCAACCCTGTCCTCTTGCCCCGAACAACCTCATACAACTCTTGATATACTTGAGCCAACAATGCAAGTGCCCAAGCGAACATAACCCTATGATCCACCATGTCACTAACCAAGTCTAATATGTTCCAGGTAAACAGAAAACTAGAACTATCAGGTAAAGCATACATGGAGATCATCATCATCACCACGTACTACTAATCTGATATCTTATCTCGTACCCATAACCACTCATAATCTATCTTAGAGATATCAAATTTTCTCCATGCTACCCCAAAGAATATCTCCAACATAGCCTCCTTCCTATCAGCTACAGCGGCCCTCATAGGTACTCCCTCAATCAGAAGATGATAAATACGATATACATCTTCCAAAGTCACAATCATTTCCCTAGTGGGAAAATTAAAAGTGTTCTTGTCTGCATCCCACCACTCATATAGTGTAGACACATACGCTCTATTAATGTGGATACTCTTACATTCCCACACACCTCAAAAATGTATGTCATGTAACCACTGTAACTCATCATCAGTCTTCATCAATACCTCAAAACCCTCCTTGAATTTCCTCACCCGATGACGAGGCTCAAGCATCTTCACATGTCCAAAATACAACAAATCGTGTATCAGTAACTCACATAACAATACAATCAAATCAAACTGCATCAATCAAAATTTGCAAATTAAAGATATTTAATTTGACATGCACTTCGATATTAGACAAGGTACAAAACAAACGGCAATAAACATTAACATAACAGTCACACATTTGGACACCCATTTTGATGGCAAAAGTTCAAACTGACGTGACAAAAAACATCATTTGGACGCCCAATAGCCCAGTTCAAATTTACAACTACCTATTAATTGACACGTACATCAAACATAAGTCAAAATACAACATCTACAAAAATAAATATCACTTTTGGATACCCATTTGCCCACTTATCAATAAATGTGTCGATAAAATTCAAAAACAACATACCAATGTACACAGATCTAACAATCAACTCTATCATAAATACACCAAAACTGAACACACATCTAGGCACACAATCTAAAAATAACAGTCATATTTTTAGATACCCATTTGCCCACTTAGGAATGAAAGTTCAAATAGACGTTGAGTACACTCTAAATCAGGCTCTCTACAACTCATTTTCAGTTTATCACTACCCTACACCTTGGCATGCAAATCAAAGGTGAACCAAATGAAGGCAATAATCAAAACAAATAACATTTTTTGGACACCCATTTTGCCCTTCTGCGGTGAAAGTTTCATTGGTTTTCCAAAATATTACGCCTAACATGTCAAATCTAACAACCTAGGTTTGATATATTACTCCTAAAAGCGATAAATTTAAAACTCACATCAAACGAAGTCAAAAAATACAACAACCGCATAATAGGATACCCATTTCCTACTTTAGTGGACAAAATGCAAAAACATGTTAATGACAATACACCGTTACTTCAAAAACTGACAATCAAACTTCATATCGCTTCTACCCATTACCCAGTCAAATGAACAACAAAACAAGTCTAATTTTGAAACGGAACATATTTTTGGGTACCCATTTGGCTTGTCTACCACTATGTTTTCAAATTTCCATTAAAAATTACCAAAAATTTTAAATTGGGACGAAAACCTCCCCCCCTTCATTCACATTTCTTGAGAAAATTAAAACAAAGCAAAAGAACACTTATCGGTGGGTCCCCGCACCTATCGCTAGTTGCTCTGCATCCCCTCGTCATTGTCACTCCCAAACTCGTCGCTTTCATTCTCCTTGTGTCGTTGGATGATTCTGCAAATCGCTTCTCACCGTCATGCAAAGTCAAAATGAGCCCATTCCAAGCAAATTAGGGCTTAAAAATGCATTTATCACCGATTCACCCCTCAAGGAGGCGAAATGAACCCAATTCACCCCCTGGGTGGTGATTTAGATCAAATCCGCCCCCCGGGTGGCGAATTCACCCAAAACACCCCCAAAAACCTAGGAAAGCGAGGCATTTGTCTCATAAAACCCTAGGAACCTTTCAAACTTGTCTTTTAACTTCATTTGCATTCATAACCATCATGCATTGATATTTATTTATCAATCACTACATCATCAATTCATCACACTTCATTCGCCTCATTGATGATTCCTCGTTTGAGGGGGTATTCATATCCAAAGTCAGCTTTGCATTCAACCACAACATCGAAAATCCAAAATAGCGATTAGTGCATTTGTCTACAAAAAAATTTGCTGAATATTATCATACGATTATAATCTCAATCCCAAACAGACATGGGTTACATCAGGAGAGTTATGTGTTACCATGGACAAGTCAATCTAGCATTCATGTACATCGAGTACACAATTGATGATACGTTTGATCAATCTTAGTGCAACATTTGGAAATGGACTTCGCGACCACGCTGATATGATCACGAGTTGACGATCCAAATGTTAAACTAACTCAAATGGTTTGACACTTGTCGCCATGTTCTCATAAATCAATCAACAACAAATATTTAGTTAGGCTTTTGTCCTAATCATACTTTTAGACCACGTTGATCTGGTTGTAAAAGCAAAGCAATCAAAAGTTGTTGTTCTCAAGCAACTGGTATGGCATCGTAAATGTCATACGGACTCAACAAAATCACATCATTGCATTCATAATCATTCATTTTTCCTTACCAACATTATTTTTATCTATTTCCTCTTTTCCTTCTTTCCTTCCTCTCTTATTCCCCTGTGGACATCAAGTTGATGTTGTATGGTCACGCTTCAAGCGGCTACATACCCTTTGATTGGATTCCATTCCCCTTCTATCCCTTTTCCTTTTGCACAAACCCTTCACATTTTTGTATTAAACTGTGTTCTACACATTATAGTACAAAAAGGGGTAAATATAGACACTCAAAAGTTGCACACTGCTATACCTACATACTTGTAGATCCTTTTGGACACTTGTAGGTTTACATAGGCCACCCTCGGTACCCCTAGGCTATTTTAGACCAGCGTAGACTATTGTAGATCATCCTAGACATGCGTAGATTGCTATAGTCATGCATAGTCATACGTAGATAACCGTAGTCATGTGTAGTCATGCGTAGATTGCCATAGATTGTCATAGCATCGTGTAGACTCCCATATACTACTTCACCAGCTTTTAGGTCCTAAACCCTCATAAGCCTTCCAAATTACATTCGACACACTGAAATATCATTCAACGGTCTATTCACATGCAATTGAGGCCTCGCGATGTATTAATTGACCAAAACAATTAATAAGTCAATACCCAAATTCTAATTTAATGTTGACTTCACTTAAGTCACTTTTTAGGGTAAATTTGATTAAAATAACCCTTAATCTTGATTAGACTTAATCAAATCCTCCCACATGTGTGAGATTAGGTTTTGTTGAGATGTTTTTTTAATCATGTTTAAATTGGCTTAAGCACCTCCTAATCAAGATTAGCCCTAATCCATCCCCACACATGTGTGAGGATGAGATATTTCTCATAAGGAATGTGATGTTGCCACATAACATTTCTTAACCTAACCCTAGTCAAAATTAAACCTAGGTTTAGTCTATCTAACCCCCCCTCGCACCTTGCATTTGACTATAAATAATGGGTGCCAAACCCCTAATTAAGTCCGATTCCCAAATTCAATAAAGCACGGTTACTCTACTAAAATGGAAAGCCAACACCTGAAAAGTCACTTACTAGTACACACAATCATATTTCAACGGTACACAGAGGCACCCCAGCTGCCTATGAGTCGACCCACCAAAGGATTTTATAGAAGAAGCATCATAGCCCAAATCACCCCTTGCCTCGTGAATCGGGCCTGAGTTTACCCCCCGGGTAGCAAATTGGGTCTGCAGGCTCCAAATCACTCTAGATTTAGGTGGTAAGCTTCCTTTTACCATATTATTACTTTATGCATAGTTTATTTCATGTTTTATTATGATTTTACATTCATTTCATCTTTATAAATATGGGGCCTGACTAAGGCAAGCCCCCCAACGTATTTACCCCTTCTTGCAAGTTTCTTTCAGGTTATTTAGAAGATTTGAAGAAGGAGAACACCAACAAACAACAACCCGGTGGTGGCCCACATACAAATAAGCCCACCTACATTGAGGGACATCAGAAGAAGGCATCAGGCCTATAGTGTATTCATGAAAGGAAAAAGGGGAATTCACCCTATTTGTAACCGATATCAAATTTATCATGAATAAAGCATTATATTTCTGAATGACTTGTGTTATTACTTGTTAGATCAAATGTCAACTTATGGTCGTTTCACTAACATCAACTTGACACTTATATTTTTTGACCATCTCCTTCTCAACTCAACTCATTCACCTTGTCATCTTATAGGTAAGCTTATTCTTCTAATCAATTGCCTCCCCCACCACTAGAACAACCTCCACTTCAATACCCCACTTCTTTCAATAACAATAGGTACCTGTCTAGCAATAAACAATGTTGGTCGAAAAATAACAAATATCGGTCCAACAACAACAAATGTTGGTTTAGCAACAACAAATATTTATCTAGCAACAACAAATCCCTTATTAGCAATAGGTACCCATCCAACATCAACATATTTCAGATGCTCAATCTCATATTCCCTCAATGCAATATAAATCTTCATCGATGCTAAATCAACCTTCAGTTATTTTCAATTATCAATGGACTGACCAATAGCAATAATATCCACCTTCTACATCACAATCCTATAATTTGCTTTACCAATTAGAACCATCTATTCTCAACACTCTAGTATCCCACACAAACTCCACATGCCCCTTCTTTTGAGTTCCATATCTTTCGTGAACATATTAAGAACTTGGACTTGCACACAAGTGGTTATGGGCCTCAAAATCCCACTTATAGTCAATTGTGCAATGATCCTATCAATCCATTTTTCATTGTTCACCCATATCCTTACAGGTTTGAAATACCAAAATTTAAAAGGAATATCCAAGAGAACACATCAACAATTACCAGTTTGCATGCTACCAAATCAATGGTAGCGACCCCCTCATGCTTCACATGTTTTCTTTGTCACTTGGAGGTCAGGCCTTAGATTGGTATAATAATATTCACTAGAATAGTCTATTCATATTTGAGAAACTAGCTAGTTTGTTTGTAGAGCACTTCTTGATCAATATCAAGAACATAATGTTGTTATCAAACTTGTACAACTTAGGATAGTTTGGTGAAGAGCCTATTACAAATTATGTGTCCAGGTGGCATGCCATCATTCATAATCTAACTTTTTCCATACCACCTAAAAAACTAGTCAAGTTTTTTGTAAAGAGTTGCACCGAACACATATCAACAACTTTGCAAATCCAGCAACATCACACATTTTAAGAGGCTATTTCTCAAGAAAAGGTGATTAAGAACATTGTTGGATCCTCAAAATACAACTTAATTCATCCCCAGTTTTTAAAATTTTGGTGTCCTATGAGCCCTTGCATTTTTACCCTAGTTTATCTCCGTTCAATAAATTTTTGAGTCCTTGGGTCTTTTCCAGTTCTATCTCCTTTCAAAAGCGTCTTTTTAAAAAAAATTATCGTCAAAGTCGTGTCGGTATTTTGGTCTCATGTCATCTTTTTGGACCATAATAAAAATTTAATTAATTATTTTTAACTATAGGGTCTTAAATATTTAATTAAATGTTTTCGTTTTTAATAAAGTTTGATTATATATTTAATTAAATTTGATTATTTTTAATTAAATTTATTTAAATATTTAATTAAACTTTATATATATATATTATTTTTTTGTTATATTTAATAATTACAATTAATAAATTCTTATATATAATTTAATTATTATGTTATTTCATATATATATATATATATATATATATATATATATATATATATATATATATAAATAAATTAAAAAGTTAATGAAAAAAGTCTAAAAAAAAAAAAATTACCTCATGCTCTCTATAAATAGAGAGCACGTCCTCTTTATTTTATCAAATAGAGAGCACGATATGGGGGTCGGTCGATCCTCTCTCGCGTTCTCTATTTAAGGGATCGATCGATGAAATTCCTTTGCTTTATAAAGGGGTTGGGTGATGATTTAATCAACTAATTTCCCTTACTTTATAAAGGGGTTGGTGATGATTTCATCAATCGAATCCCTTTACCTTTAATTAAAAGGCCCACATGAGACATGCTCTATGATGGCCCATGTGGCTTTTTAAATTTATATATATTATATTTGCACCAGGTACTTTATTGGTAAGTTCCCTCAATCCTTGGAAGGAGGTCTGGGATTCAACACCAAAAAACCCCTAACTGGATTGAGGGGTATACTCAGATGGGATAGACTCCATAAAATGGAAAGTCCTAGCCCCTAAGGGATACGGGGAATAATTTTCCTTAATTAAGGTTTTATTTGCACCAGGTACCTTATTGGCAAGTTCCATAAATCCTCGAAAGGAGGTCCAGGGTTCAAGCCTGGTAGCCTACACTTGATACAAAAAACCCCCATCGGCTAGCCTGAGGGGTATACCTGGATGGAACAAGCCCCATGGAATGGAAATTCCTGGCCCCCAATGGATACAAGGAAAGGTTTTCCTTAATATAAGGTTTTATCAACACCAGATACCTTACTGGCATGTTCCCTGAATCCTCGAAAGGAGGTCCAAGGTTCAAGCCTGGTGATCTATGTTGTATACACAAACCCCCCTAGCTATCCTGATGGGTATACCCGAATGAGACAGGTCCCATGGAACAAAAATTCCTAGACCCAGGGGATAAGGGGAATTGTTTTCCTTAATTAAGGTTTTACTCCTAAGGGCTCGGTGGATTGGTAAGTGAAAGTGTGGCTGGGAACTTAATAAGAAGAGATCTATGTTCAAACCTTGGGGGGAAGCAAATCCTTTGCAATGGTAGTAGTCTACTCTAAATCCTCTGAATGTGCGTTAGATAGACAATGATAGTATGAACCCTGAGAGACCAGTGGACCCCATCTCACATTGGGAAACAAGAATGAGATGAATAGGTTTGTTGAGAGAAGTCCTTATGGTTTGAACCCTATGCTTTCCAGTTACTAAAAATAGTGGTTGTAACCAACTCTCTTATGTAAATAAAAAAAAATTATATATATTATATTAATATTATATATTAGATATTATATCATATCTTATATTTTATATTTTATATTTTATATTTTATATTTTATATTTATATATTATATATTATATTTAATAAATAAATTATGCATATAGCTAAATAAATAAATATATGCACCTGGGTGCAGCACAACGGTTTGGGCTTTGGCTCTTCTTCGGGAGGTCCAAGATTCAAACCACGGCATGGGCAAGTGTGTGAGGGGATGGGTGTGTGTGTTAGCATAGCTATATTTATTCCATTATAGGCTATGTTGTTATGTTGTTATAACCAAGCCTATTTGACGCCTAGGTGGTTTCGTAACCTACGGGTTAATCTAAGGCTTTCTATGTAATACTTAATCAATTCAATTAATGGAATATTGTTTGATCTCATTACATGGTATCAGAGCTTCTGTGATCTTGGCCACATTTATCATTTTTTTGAACTGGGCACGTTTTCTTGAGACTGATAGAGGACCCTCAAGCACAGATCCCAAGGGATGTGACTCGATCGACTCGACACAGGACTGACCTGATGAACGTGACGTGGACAGGCTAGACAGGCTGAATCAGATGCGGGGACAGGCAGACTCTAAAACTTAGGCAACGAGACAATGTAGGCACGAAGGAGCAACGGAGGCTCAAAGGTAGCCCTCGACCTAGCGATGGACCTCCCCATAGTGGTAGCCACCAAGGCGGCCCCACGCGGGAGAAGACCCGTCGTCCGCTTGGGCAACGTCTCCCCGAGAGGAGACACCCTCCATTGGGAGGACAGGTACATTTAAACCCTTCTTGGCGTGCCACCCCACTCATGTGGGATAAATTTTTTAAAGTTTTTTTATGTGTACTTCATCACCCTAAACCAAGCGTCAAACTGTGTTGGCAAAACCAATTTTTCCTTACCTTCTGCGCAGTCGGATCGAGAAAATTATTTTTTGGGTCTATTTTTTTGCTCATCCCGATGATTTTAGCCAGATCAAATTTTGCATTTGCTCTTCGGATTGCTCTACTCAGCCCTGAATCTTCCTCCCTAGACGTCATAAAAATTTTGCAGCAGACATATTTTCTCTGATCTGTAGGTAGATGGGCGAGGATTCGGTTTTTTTGTAGGTTGGGAGAGGTAGCCAGTGAGAAGGTGGTGTTTGTTTTTGTGTATCTACCAGTGTGCAGGTTTCTTGGAGGTCTGGTTCATGCTTGACGCCACCGTCAGGATCGCTGCTGCCCGTGCGCAACCAGAGTAAGAGACGCGGCAGAGCGGTGCTTTGGAAACATGCCGCCCTGTGGCCCTTCAACTAGGGGAAGGTGTCCCCTAGTTCTCGTCGAGCCGCCTAGCTCGACTGGAAGGCGGCCCCGACGCGAAGGCGTTCGTGGAGCAGAGGTCAGGGCATAACTCCCGTCGACCCCCCAGTACCTTTTTTACAAAGGTATATTTTATTTTTGTTAAAGTTTTTGTTAATTAATTTTTTTTTACAAGTTCTTTTTAATAATTTTTTTTATTTAGTTTAATTAAATTTAAAATTTAATTATTTTTTTATTATAAAATTATTTTTTAAATAATTTTTTATGAAAAAGTAATTTTTTTTAATTAATTAAACTTTATAAAGGAAATTAAAAAAAAGGACTTTAGAAGAGAATTTTTTTTCAAAAACTTAACAAGGGGGGCCATTTTTTTTTCAAAAACTACAAAATTCAGGAGGGGAAAGTGAAAGAATTTTTCAAGCATTTCTACAAAATTTGTAAAAGGCGCATTCTAGGTGGTAACCGATACCTTAGGTTCATTTTTTTTTATTCTTTACGTGATGTATGTTGCATTTTCTTTCTGCAATATTTCTAAAGAAAAACTCCTAAGTTCCAAAATTTGAAACCCATCCGTGTAATTCAATTGCACAACAACGTTTGGTATTAACGATACCTCTGGCCCACGCTTACAGGTAATGTTGTCACGATCGTGCTACTATATCTATAGTCTAATACAGCTACAACAACGATGTCTGAGCTTGTTATCTATAAATCATCAAGTAGAAATAAGGTTGCCATTTTTTGCTATTTTTTCACTCCATTTCCACTACCCTAATCGCTCTCATGTTTAGGCGTAAATCTTGACGAAAGTTTTGACATCCGAAGTGTTTAGGGGAAGTTACGCCCCACACATGAGGATTTATGACTATCTAAGGTAGGTGCCATCAACAAGGTGATTCCCTTTCATTACCGCCTAAGTACCACGTATCATATAATATTTAAAATTACCTATAGTCTCCCTCACATAAGGGCGGGTAATTTTTTTTATTTTTCAAAATACCTATAGTCTCCCTCATGTAAGGGCGGGTAATTTTTCTAATTTTTCAAAATACCTATAGTCTCCCTCATGTAAGGGCGGGTATTTTATATGGTATAACGGCCTGGAATTAAGGTATATCGAAAGGGGAACCATTTGGTGTTATAAGGAACCCTCACAATGTCTACAAAATAAATGATTGATTCACATCAGTTGTTGAAAGGTCATAATTACACACCATGTAAAAAAAATATGAAGGCTATCCTAGTCATGGATGACTTATGGGATGTTGTTTCTAGAGCAACAACAAGACCTTCACTAGCTGATGGATCCACATCGGCCATAGCTCCATCTGTTGCTCAGATAGACTTTGACAAGAAAGACAACAAGGCAAAAGTGCTCATCTTGCTTGCTATTTTAGACGAAGTTCAACCCCACATTGTTGACTGTGCACATAGTAAAGAGGCATAGGATGTCCTTAAAACTATATATGAGGGAAATAATGACTCCACTATTCTTTTCCTTCAATATTAATTACACAGTCAAGCAGGGAGAGACAATTGAACTCTTTCTTTGCAAAGTGTCTAAGTTGAAAGTAAAATTGAGTTCTTTGGAAGAAAATGTGGATGATAAGCTCCTTATCTCAGTGGTATTGAGATATTTACCTGATTCTTATTGGGTTTTGATTACCTCACTTCAGGTGTCATAGATAAAAGTTACCTTTATTGAGTTGGTTAATCTGCTTCAGGAAGAGGAGGCACACTAACTTCAAAGAGATGATTCTTCTAATACAACCCTATACTCCAACAGGAAGGGTTCTAAGAAGGGTAATTTTCAAAAATGAGGAAATTCTCACAAATATTCAAAAGGGAAACAACCTCAAAAAATGAAGAGATATTGCAAAATCTATGACAAAGACAATCATGACACAAACATATGTTGGCACAAGAATAAGCAACCTAAACAGAAAGGCCAAAACAAACCACAAAACAAGAACAAGAAACCCAAGGTGAATGTTGTTGTTGAAGAATTTGACTCAGATTCTGAGTGGGCACACAAGGTTCTCATGACTACCATAGCCTCCAAGCAGAAGGATCTTGTATGGTATGTCAATTATGGCACTAGTAAGCATATGACTGGCGACAAATCATGGTTTGAATCATTTGAGGCCAAAGAGGGCAAACCTATCACTATTGTCGATGAAAAAACCTACAAGTTTCAGGGAGAGGGTACAGTTTTAGTCACTCTTATTGATGGCAAGTTTTAGATTGATAAAGTCCTTTATGTTCCAGGATTTATGAATAATTTGTTGTCAATCACACAAATTCTAGATAAGGATATGGTTGTGAATTTTCATGTTGAGGGTGGCAAGAAGTGTTGTTCCATTACCAGGAAGGGTAAGCACATTGCAACAGCTTCATAAGCATGGATTATTTACCTTATATTATATCTCTACTCCCCATGTTTCCATGACAGTATCTACCAAGGAAGCAACTTACCTATGGCACAAGAGATATGGGCATCTTAGTTCTGGCTACTTACTTGAGCTAAGTAAGTATGAGATGGTAAAGGGTCTTCCTTCTCTTTCTTCTGTATTTCCAGTGTGCTCTTACTGCTTGGAAAGAAAGTGCCATAGAGTACCTTTTGAGAAGAGCTCTACAAGAGCAACGAAACCTCTAGAGTTGATTCACACCGAAATGTGGTGTCCTTTCACACCTATCAGCTGTGGGGGGAAGAGGTATTTTCAGTTGTTTGTGGATGTCTACTCACAAAATATGTGGGTGTTCTTTCTTAATCTGAAATCTAAAGCCTTTAATTTCTTCTAACAATTCAAGAAATCTGTTGAGAACGAGCCAGGGACTTCTATAAAAACCCTTCACTCAAATCAAGGGGGGAGTTTACCTCTAAAGAGTTTTTTGCATTCTTGACTACACATGGGATCACAAGACAGTTAACTACTAATTATACTCATCAGCAAAATGGAGTTGCTGAAAGGAGGAACCCTTCTATCATGGAAATGGTTCATTGTATGCTCACAGGAGCTAGTCTTGGGCAACAATATTGGGCAAAAGCTATCACCATAGCAGTATATCTGTTGAATAGGGCACCCACAAAGGCCCTACAAGGAATGACCCCACAGGAATAATGGAGTGGTTGAAAACCCTCCATCTCTCATCTGTGCATTTTTGGATGTAAAGCTTTTATGCACATACTGAAAGATAAAAGGAAGAAGCTTGATGAGAAGACATTGAAGTGTATTCTTCTTGGCTATGATGAGCACTATAAGGGTTATCGTTTGATTGATCCTTTGACCAAGAAGATTCATGTTAGTAGAGATGTTGTTTTTGATGAGACTTTCACATCACAAAGCACATCTAATGTATACCTAGATCTTGTAGAATCCAAAGTTGAGAAGTCTCCTTCATCACCAAATACTGGATGTCCTTCTACTTCTGCATCTTCTTCATCACCATAGAAGAAGAATCCAAAATGGCATACAAGTACAATCAAAGACTCTAAGTTATCCACTCCACCATATATAACTTTGGATAGACCTCGTACTCAGAGCATGGCTCAACAGGAGAGAGCAGCAGTACAGACTACTGAGGTTGATGATCTTTGTCAATATTTTGAGGAACTTTCTGTAGATCCAGAGAGAGAAATAGAGGATATGGATATAGATGATGATAGGGTGTTTATGTATTCAATGAATGAACATGAACCTGCTTCTGTACAAGATGCCCTTAGTGAGCCACAATGGAAGGCTGCTATGGATGTTGAGTATAAGTCTATGAAAAAGAACAAAACTTGGGAGCTTGTTGATCTACCACATGAAAAGAATCCCATTTGCTACAAATGGGTGTAGAAAGTCAAGTACAAGGGAGATGGGAAAATTTATAAGTATAAGGCCCGTATTGTTGCAAAGGGCTATGCGTAAAAGGAAGGCATTGACTATGAGGAAAATTTTGCACCTACTACTCGGATGACCACCATTCGAGTTCTCTGTGCTATGGCAGCACAGTATGGGTGGAAATTTTATCGAATGGTTGTCAAGAGTGCTTTTATGAATGGTGATATCCAAGAGTAGAAAGTGTGCAAGTTGGTCAAATCCTTATATGGTTTAAAACAAGCTCCTCGAGCTTGGTCTATAAAAATGGATAATCACCTCCTACAACATGGATTTAAGAGATGTTCGTTAGATGCAAACCTCTATTTTAAGAAATAAGGTTATGAGATAGTGTTGTTTGTACTCTATGTTTATGATCTGCTCATTACAGGGAGTTCAAAAATTATGATCTTTGCTGTCAAAAGAGACTTGTGTAAATATTTTGAGATGACAGATCTCAAACTTCTCCATTATTGTCTTGGTCTAGAAGTGAACCAAAAGGAGCACTACATCAAAGTGTCTCAAAAAAAATATACCAAGATACTATTAGAAAAATATCGCATGACTGATTGCAAGCCAATGGTAACTCCGATGGAATCAGGACTTCATTTATCGTGATATGATGATTCACCTCAGGTAGATGGTACTCTCTATCGACATCTGATTTGGGGTCTCATATATCTAACTAATACTAGGCTAGATATTGTATTTGTTGTCAACTATCTTTCGAGGTTCATGAAGGAACCTAAGACTACTCACTGGAAAGCATCAAAATGTGTTATTAACTATGTTAGTGGCACAATGGAATATGGCCTAGAATACAAGAGGAATGACAAATTCTTCTTGCAAGGATACACATACTCTGACTATGCTGGGTCATATGATGATCATAAGTCAACTTCAAGATATATATTTCATCTTGGATCCGGTCCTATCTCTTGGCATAGCAAGAAGAAACATGTGGTTGTTATCTCATCTACAGAGGCAGAGTATCGCACCACACGTGAAGCTATGTGTGAAGTGATATGGTTGCATCACATTTTGACAAGTATGGGTCATCCATCAAAATCTCCAATACACTTGTTTTGCGACAACTAGGGTGTTTTGAACCTTGTTAATAATCCAGTGCACCATGAGAAAACCAAGCACATTGACACACAATGTCACTTCATTCGAGACGAAGTTCCAAGCACCGAATTCAGCTTCAGTACATCTCCATCGATGCTCAAGTTGCAGACATTTTCACTAAGGCACTTGCACATGTCAAATTTGAATTGTTTTGCAGCTCTCTATGTATTGCAAAATGATGTAATCAGGGTGGATGTTAGTATAGCTAGTAGTTATCCTATTACCCAAATAATGTAATAAGGGGGATGTTAGCGTAACTATGTTTATTCCATTATAGGCTATGTTGTTATGTTGTTATAACCAATCCTATTTGACACCTAGGTGGTTCTGTAACCTATGGGCTAATCTAAGGCTTGCTATGTAATATTTAATCAATTCAATTCAATGGAATATTGTTCGATCTCATTACAGTGTGGTGGCTTTGTGTTAAATTCCCTATTTTTTTTAGTAATACTTATAAATATCTACCATGGGGATTGAACCCGGGTCACATCATCGATAATACAAGTTGCATCCTTACCGGTAGACCACACTCATGGGGATATATCTCTCAACTTTAGGAGGGGTCATGGTTGGGAGGAGACTGCTAAGCCCTGTACATTGGTCATAGGGGTTTCTCACAATAACCAAATCCAAAAATAAATAAATAAATCAATAAATAAATATAATATAATTAATATTAATTATTTATAATAATAGTTTATTATTATTATTTAAATTTTTGAGATAAAAATTAAAATTGGCTAAGGTTAGCCTTATAAAAAAATGAAAAAAAATTAAAAGTTGTAACGCGCATCATTTTTGTGGCCAAGTTTTAGCAGTCAATAATTAATTTCTTGGAAACTTTTTTCAGTCGTTTTCAAGAAGAATGGTGGCAAATGATAATGGAGGTATTTTTTATCAGTTGATACCACTACCAGGCCATGAACGAGAACCATTTAATGCAAGAAATATGGTGGATCAAATCTAAAGGTAGTTATAGTTTTTATGGGCCATCACCCAATTTTAGTAACAGTTGCAGTTATGAGCCATCACCGGAGTAGTTACAGTTTTGGCAATTATGGGCCATCATCAACTTTGAGTGAGAACCAATCTAAAGACTATATGAGAGGGTGGCTACAACAAATTTTATCATTAAATTTTTTTGTAGTAATTTTTTAAGAGATATACTAGAGTATCGTCCTTGTCATTTGTATTTTCTTTTTGTGTGTCTTCTCTAGTCACCACATTTTCTTCCCTATCACTATGCAGATGTTTGCTAAGGATGTGCCAAGTTAAGTGAGATTATTTCTAGTGGTTGAGGCCAAAATCTAGGAGTCTCTTTGTTACATCATTTGAACGAAGAGTTGTAGTTATCTTTTACATAATTTGCATGGAGAACTTGTTTGTACTTGCTTAGTGAAAGCTAGTTATTCTGACCAGACTCTATTATAATAATTTGTTGATCAATATTATCCTACTTCCTCCTTTTAGAAATTTTATGTGTAGTTTTATTTGTTTTCATGTTTACATATTACATCATTTGAATGTGTAGATGGCATCTTCTTTCACTAGTAGGTTCAGTCACTTTTGTTACATTATTTGTGTAAAGCAAAAAAATGACAACACCAAAGCAATAGATAATGGAATCAACACAAAAGCTTATATTGCACAATGAAGATAAATAACATTAATATTATTGTTGTGGGAGCCTTGATCTCCAATGTTATAATATGATTTTATATCGATACAATGATTATAAATCTAGGGTTTTGAAACCCTTATTCACAAATGAATATATGGTGTTTTATGCATCATATTTTGCTCCAAATAAGTGTGTGGGTGGGCTTGTGTATCCCTACGAGACCACCCTAGCTACAAAAACTTCTAAAAATGTAGTTCCTACACCTACAAATAGAAAATAACACCAAAAGGATTAATAGCACCTATGAGGGCTCCACTGTGTGAGGCCCTCTAAGTGATAAAAACCTACAAAACCCTAAGTGCTACAATATTAAACTATAAAAAAATGCTAAAATATAAATAATACAAATGAATATATTACCTTATTAAGAAAATAATTGAGATGCTAATCTATGCTCCTGTTTCTTTGTTTTGAAGTCTCACGAATGCCCAGAAGCACCCAAGGGCTTGTGAACTGCAAATCGGCTATGGAAAATAACTGAAAGCATTCTAGGAGGATTGTGAATGCCCAAGAACATTATAGGAATACTCAAAAGTGTTTTGTAAACTTTGGGATGCATTCGAAGGTGGATGGAAGTGATGCAAAACCAGATCTGGTTTATGAGGATTTTACGATAGTAGAAACGAAAGGTACAATGGCAGCGACGAGGGAGGAAGATGGTAGCAAAATGGCTAGAGTTTTAGTAGTGGATAGGATGCTTGAATGCTCTTGATTGTTAAATTTTGGGACCTTACAATCTCAAAAATTAGGACCTTAAATCGACAAAATGAATCATCTTTTATAATCTTCTCTTGATAATGTTAGGGTTTCGATGACATCAACAGATGGTCGAGATTAAAATATTAGGAAGGGTTGAGATTAAACTTGAGCATGTGACATGGATTAATATGTATGGGTGGCTGAGATTAAATTGTGGTAGATGGCTATGATTTATTCATATAAATACATTTATATTTATAAAGTATATAAAAAATAAAAATATAATATATATATATATATATTTAATAAATACAAATATATATATAAACTATGAATGGCCATGATTTGAGGAGGCGAATGGATGATGAATGGATAGATTTTGATGTCTACAGATGTTCCTTTTTGTATTGCATTATGTGGAACACAATGCGGTGCAAAAATACAAGATACCTGGTTTGGCGTGATGAAGCAACTTTCTTTCCTTGGAGCACAAAGAAGATCTTGAAGATAAAGAAATTTTTGGTGTAGCTTACCCTGTCAATTAGCAAATGAGTGAAAAATGAGTCTCATGAGCCAATTGATAAAATTATGGGTAATGATGTAGGTGAATGGTGCAAGTGCAATTGTATGATGTAAATATGAATGATATGAATGATGTAAATGTGTATGAATGATTAATGTCATTTTTGCCCAAACGAAGAAAAGCTTTTTTGTATAATACAAGTGGTTTATTCTATTTTGGTCCCAATAGAGAAGGGATTTTTTCCAAGTGTGGATGTAAATGAATTTTATTTTTGTCTCAACAGAAAAGGAATTTGTGCCAAATACAAAGGTATGATGAATAATGTGAATTAATTATATTTTTTCCCCAATAGAAAATGGGTTTTTGCCAAATTTTAGATGTATGATGTGTGATGTGAATAAATTATGTTTTTGCCTCAAAAAAAGGGGATTTTTGCCAAATGCAAATGTATGATGAATGATGTGAATAATTTATCTTGATGTGGGAACTCAAAATAAAATTTAGTTTCCCCAAGTTTTGTGTGATTCCATGCTATTGTAAAACATGCCAATTGACATCATTGAAATGCAAAGTGATGAAAATGCAAAAATAAAAAGATTCAACCCTTGGAGGGTCAGTTAGTGACTCTAGGATAATCCCCTCAATTAGAATCAATCAACCTAGGAAGGGCCTATGTCTATGATGACTGTCAATGTAAATGAAATGTTGAGATGTGATTTTGTCCATGTTTCAAGCCCCATGAACAAGGCCATCAATGATAACTTTTTCAGAAAGTTAACTTGGGCATAGTCTCACTTGAGAAATGAGTAACCTAAAATGATTTTGTGTTTAAACAAGAGGATGTTGAATGATTATGGGAAAGTTTCCTTACAGTGATTTATGCATCTTACCGAATTGCATGGACAACCAATCACTATAATCACCAAGGGAGTAGAGTAGACCACAAGATACGAGGTTCACTTGAAATTGTAGGTTAATTTGGTAAATTTTTAATTCCAATGCAATGGTTGATAGATATGAAATAATAATGTGCTGATGAATAATGCACTGATGATTAGATTACATGAATTTGTGAAGTTTTGCATTATTTTGGAGCATTTTTAAATGCAATTTTTGGACAATTTTACATCTTTTTGGTCGTAAACAAAAATAACAACCCAAATCAATCTATGTTATCACAAAGAGTGGTGAAATTATGGTATGGATTATTATAATGATGAATGCGATCATTTTGTGAAAATACAGACCGTTTTAAGGCATTTTAAAGTTTATAATGCAATTTTACGATTTTTGGTTGCAAACAAAAATTAAGTTCCCAAATCATTTTGGACTTTCATAAAACATGATATGATGATGAAATGAATGCATGGATGAAGTATGAAATGATTTTGTGGGGTTAAACTATATTTTGAGGCCCTTTCATCACCTTTTGCAATGTTTTAAGGTCAAATGCTAGCCAAATTTCATGTCTGGTGACACACGAGAATGATATTCACACAATGACACTGAGAGGGGGGGTGAATCAGTGTAGCTATTAATTTTTATATCTACAGCATTTAATATGAAATAAAGAGAACTTGAAAACTAGAAAAATAGATTGAACAAGAGAGCACACCACAACACTCAATATACCGAGGTTCACCAATTTGGCTACTCCTCAAAAATGACTGCTTGGACTCCAATCCAAATCCAGTCTTTGCAAAATACCAATTTTACAAATACTTTACCAAAATCTACTGGAAGGAGCACCAACCCCTTAATTTTCTCGCTACAATGGATGGAGCACCAACCCCTAGTACCAAGCACCAACTTGGACTGCAATTCGTTCAATTTAAAATGACATAAGAATGTCTTCACTTCATGCACGACCTCGATCGGTCCGCAATTAACCCAACTCGCACACTCTCACGGCTCTGCTAATTTTTCTCTTGTCTCTTTTCTAACTCTCTTTTTATAGTAATTTCCTTCTTACAAGTGAGCAACATCTTCTTTGTACGACTATTCTTTTATAACCTTTCAATCCTGCATGCAGTCGAATCACATACTCTGACTGTTCGAATCCATGCAATACGGCTCTTCCATTCCATGCACTACGACTGTTCAAACCCTGCAATACGGCTGTTGAATCCTTGTAATACGACTATTCGAAACCCTGCAATATGGCTGGTGAATCCATGCAATACGACTATTCGAAACCCTGTAATACGACGGTTTGATTCCTTGTAATACGGCTATTTTAATGCATTTTTGAACCTGCATATTCGGCTGTTCGAATACTTCAAATACGACCATTCGAATACTTTTTCTATTCTGCATATCCGACTCTTTGAATTCTGCAAATACGTCTTTTCTAATGCTTTTTCAACCCTGCATATTTGTCTGTTCGAATACTTCAAATACAGCTATTCAAATGCTTTTTGATCCTGCCTATAACATTCTTCGAATGCTTTTCAATCATGCAAATTCAACTATTTCAGTGCATGTTCGACACCTGTCAATTTGTAACTGCCGATCTGACATCAGTTACTTTTTACGTAATCGTTTGCATGATTTTCCTGTCTGCTTTTTCTGACACGTGTCACCTTGCATGATTTTTTGGCTTTTACCTGCCAAACTGTTACCTGTCGTGATATTGCGACACTTTTTGTAGCCGTACCCTTCATGCCCTTGTTGTCGCAAAATTGTGACCATTTTGGCTTTTGAAAGCTTTCCCTCTGTTCATGTCACGAAATCGTGACACTTTGAACATTTGCTGACGTCATCCTTAAGCATGTTGTGAAATCGTGACACTTTCGGCTTCTTGAGGCTTCTCTCGCAACTTGTCACGATATCGTGACACTTTCAGCTTTTGCTGACATCATCATCATTCTTGTCGTGAAATCACGACGCTTTTCGCTTTCGTACACTCTCCTTTGCCAACAACCATGAAAATGGAACATGTCACAAAATCTTGACGTTCTCTGCTTTCGTACAATCTTCTTTGCCAGCAGCTGCGAAAATGGAACATGTCGCAAAATCATGACGTTCTCTGCTTTCGTACAATCTTCTTTGCCAGCAACCGCAAAAATGGAACATGTCATGAAATTGTGACGTTCTCTGCTTCCATACAATCTTTGCTTTATGCAGTAGCAAAATCGTGACAACTTTGTGCCTTGTGCTTTCGACTTGCTACATCTCTTAGTTTTGCACTTTTGACAGGTAGCAAAATCGCTACAACTTTGTTTCCATACATTTTGTCATGCAACGAAATCACTACACCTTCTTGTTTGTGCCTTTTCACTTGTAGCGAAATCGCTACACCTTTGTTGTCATTCGTTTTAACATGCAGCGAAATCGCTACACCTTTGTTTTTTGCATTTCCTATTTGTAGCAAAATTGCTACACCTTTGTGCCTAGAATTTCCATCATGCAGCGATATCGCGACACTTTTTGTAGCCGTACCCTTCATGCCCTTGCTGTCACGAAATCGCGACCATTTTGGCTTTTGAAAACTTTCCCTCTGTTCATGTCGCGAAATCATGACACTTTGAACATTTGCTGACGTCATCCTTAAGCATGTCGTGAAATCACGAAGCTTCCGGCTTCCTGAGGCTTCTCTCGCAACTTGTCGCGATATCGCGACACTTTCAGCTTTTGCTGATGTCATCATCATTCTTGTCGCGAAATCATGATGCTTTTCGCTTTCGTACACTCTTCTTTGCCAGCAACCGCGAAAATGGAACATGTCACGAAATCGCAACGTTCTCTGCTTCCGTACAATCTTCTTTGCCAGCAATCGCAAAAATGGAACATGTCGCAAAATCACGACATTCTCTGCTTCCGTACAATCTTCTTTGCCAGCAACCGTGAAAATGGAACATGTCACGAAATCGCGATGTTCTCTGCTTCCGTACAATCTTTGCTTTATGTAGTAGTGAAATCGTGACAACTTTGTGCCTTGTGCTTTCGACTTGCTACATCTCTTAGTTTTGCACTTTTGACAGGTAGCGAAATAACTACACCTTTGTTTCCATATATTTTGTCATGCAGCGAAATCGCTACACCTTCTTGTTTGTGCCTTTTCACTTGTAGCGAAATCGCTACACCTTTGTTGTCATCGTTTTAACATGCAGCAAAATCGCTACACCTTTGTGCCTAGCATTTCCATCATGCAACGAAATCGCTACACCTTTGTTGCCATTCATTTCAACATGCAGCGAAATCGCTACACCTTTGTTGCTGAGCATTCTCTCTCCTCTTTGGGTCACAAAAACCCGACGTGTCACGATATCGCAACACTTTTCGTTGCAAGCTCCTTTCCTCCATTTATGTCGCGATATCACAACATCTTTTCACCTTGCTTCCTTCTCTGCCAGCATGTCACGACATCGCGACAATTTACCTTTCACTTTCTCTCTCCTCTGCCATGTCGTGATATCGCGACAATTTGGCATGCACTTTCTCTCTCCTCAACAATGTCGCGATATCGTGATAATTTGGCATGCACTTTCTCTCTCCTTGGTAATGTCGTAAAATCGCGACAATTTTCCTTGCATTTTCTCTCTCCTCGGTAATGTCGCGAAATCGCGACAATTTTCCTTGCATTTTCTCTCTCCTCGGCAATGTCGCGAAATCGCGACAATTTTCCTTGCATTTTCTCTCTCCTCGGCAATGTCGCGAAATCGCGACAATTTTCCTTGCATTTTCTCTCTCCTCGGCAATGTCGCGAAATCGCGACAATTTTCCTTGCATTTTCTCTCTCCTCTGTTTTGTCGTGATATCGCGACAGTTTTCTTCCTTGTCTTTTTCTGCCAATTTTTGAATCTGGGTCACCTCTATTTTTCTTGAAATTCACTGCACTTGATCTGAATGACATCTAAACTGCATCAACTACATCAATCTGTCTGTGTTGACAACAATGACAATACTTTTGCAATTCTTTTGTTGCACCTTGCTCAACAATCTCCCCCTTTGGAATTGTTGGCAACACACTGCAACCTTGCTTAATTTCTTCTCCCCCTTTGCCAATAATACCAAAGGGTTGTTGTAGACTCCCCCTGAGTCTATGCACAACATTCTCAGACTTAAAAAGTTTGAATGCTCCCCCTAAGAATGTGTTTCCCATAGCTAGTCAGTGCTTGGGTGGTGTGACTACTCCCAACTTCTTTCGAAGGTATTCAAATACTTCCTTTGGCAAAGGTTTTGTGAATATATCAGCTACTTGCTCTATAGTTGGAACAAAATCCAATTTAACCTCTTCTTCCCGCAACTTTATCCTTCAAGAAATGATATCGGATTGCAATATGTTTGGTTCTTGAATGCATTACTGGATTCTTGGATATGTTGATAGCACTAGTGTTATCACATTTAATTGAAATTGGCTCTTTGAAATGAATACCAAGATCTTTCAATGTTTGTCTCATCCATAATATCTGAGTACAACATGTTGTTGCTTGCAATGTATTCTGCCTCTGCAGTGGATAGAGATACTGATTCTTGTTTCTTGCTATGCCATGCTACCAGCCTGTCTCCAAGATAAAATGCTCCTCCACTTGTGCTCTTTTTGTCATCAATACATCCTGCCCAATATGCATCAGAATATGCAATCAAAGTGAAATATTTACCTTTTGGGTACCACAACCCATAATCCATAGTGCCCTTGAGATATCTGAAGATCCTCTTTAAAGTTGTTACATGAGTTTCTTTGGGACTGGCCTGAAATCTTGCAACCATGCATACTGCTTGTAATATATCTGGTCTAGTGGCTATTAAATATAGTAGGCTTCCAATCATAGACCTGTACATTGTTTGATCTACATTTGGGGATTTATCATCCTTGCTCAACTTGCAGCCTGTTGTCATGGGAGTGCTAACCGGTTTACTGTCTTCCATTGTGAACTTTTTCAGCATTTCTTTTACATATTTAACCTGAGAAATAAAAATGTCTTTTTCATTTTGATTGACCTGCAGTCCTAGGAAATAAGAAAGTTCACCAATCATAGAAATCTCAAATTATTTCTTCATTTTAGTTAATATGTCTTTGCAATATTCATCCATGCTGCTGCCAACAACAAGAACAATAAGATGGTCCTTCTCTGTTTTGACATATAAGTTGCTATCCACCAAACCTTTCTTGAACCCTTATTTAATTAGATAGTTATCCAGCCTTGCATACCATGCTCTAGGTGCCTGTTTCAAACCATATAATGCTTTCTTTAACCTGCAAACAAAATCTGGGTTGTCACCAAGTTGAAAGCCATCTGGTTGTTCAATGTAAACCTCTTCTTCTAGTTTTCCATTCAAAAATGTTGATTTTACATCCATTTGATATACTTTGAAGTTTTTATGAATTTCTAATGCCAGAAACATTCTGATTGCCTCTAGTCTGGCTATCGGTGCAAAAGTTTCCTCAAAATCAATGCCTTCAACCTGAGCATAGCCTTTACAGACCAATCTTGCCTTATTTACGACAACTTTGTCCATCTTCATTTAATTTATTTCGAAAAACCCATTTAGTGCCAATTATGTTTTTATTTGTTGGTCTAGGTACTAATTCCCAGGTATTGTTTTTCTCAATCTGATCTAGTTCTTCATTAATTGCCTTCAACCAACTTTCATCAGTGCTTGCTTCAACAACATTTTTAGGTTCAATGCTAGATAACAGAGAATAGTTCTGCACTACTGCTCTTCTTGTCTGAATACCATCTTTGGGATCCCCAATAATCTGTTCACTTGGATGATTTTTCTGCCAGTTGCCTATTTTAAATTTCCTATTTTCTTCTTCTTCTGATTCAGTTTTTACACCATCTGGATCAATTTTTTGATTCTTATCTGTTTCCTTTTCATCATCACCTTCAATGACTTCTTCATAGATGGGGTAGTTTTCTTGATAAGTAATTTCTTGTTCTCTACCTTCATCAACTTTCACATCAGCACTCTCAACAATTTTCTTTAGCCTTTTGTTATAACATGTGTAGGCTTTTCTTTTTGTTGAGTAACCAAGAAATATACCTTCATCAGCTCTATTTTCAAATTTATCGAGATTATCTTCAGTCCGTTTGATGTAGCACTTGCTGCCAAATACTTTGAAATGTCTTGTTGTTTCTTTTCTGCCAAACCACGGCTCATAAGGTGTTTTGCTTTCATGTGGTCTTAGCATGCACCTGTTTTTAATGTAAACTATAGTATGTACTGCCTCTTTCCAAAATCATCGACTATTTTGTTCTCGATCCGACATTGTCCGTGCCATTTCCTGCACTGTCCTATTTTTCCTTTCTACAACACCATTCTGCTGAGGAGTTCTAGCTGCTGAAAACTGTCTTCTTATCCCATATTTTTGACAGTATTCTACAAATTCTTTTGAAATAAACTCTCCTCATCTGTCTGATCTTAGGCATTTAATTCTTTGTCTCGATTGATTCTCAACAAGATTTTTGAAGGTTTTAAACATCTCAAAGGCTTCGATTTAAGTTTCAAAAATAGTACCCATGTCATTCTTGAGTAGTCATCTATACACAGCATAAAATATTTGTGTCCATTTATGCTTTCAGTTCTCATGGGTCCACATAAATCAGTGTGAATTAGTTCTAAGGGCTTGCTCATGAAATATTCTTTTGCTTTGAAAGTGGATCTGGTTTGTTTTCCCTTTTGGCATGACTCACAAATATTGTTTGAAGGTTTACCAATAGTTGGTATGTCTCTTACTACCCCTTTTGAGCTGATTTTTACCAGATTATCAAAGCTTATGTGACCGAGTCTCTTGTGCCACGACTAGTTTTCTTCTTCCTGACCAACCAAGCAAGCTCCTTCTGAAGTCTCTGAAAGTGTATACATATTTCCAGAAGTTCTCAGTCTAGTGGCTATTAACTTTCCATTTTTTGTCTTTCTTACTTCACAACCCTCCTTCTTGAAGATTACATCATGACCTCTATCACAGATTTTACTGACACTCGACAAGTTATGCTTCGGACCAATCACAAACAAGACTTCTTTTGATTTTATATTGCCATCACCGATCTTGGTGATCCCTTTCCAACAATCTTTGCTCCATCATTATTTCCAAAGTTCACAGAACCACCTTCATAATTCTACAAATTCTCAAATTTTTGCTTGTCACCTGTCATATGACTGGAACAACCACTGTCAAGTATCCAAGGTGCAGATTTGTTCTAAGCTTTAAATGCAGTCTAAACAATCAAATATTCCTTTTCTTTCCATTCTGGTTTGATGACAGATTTAGCTACTTGTTTTGCCTTTGTCTTCTCATTAGCATGTGCTTGTTTTTCAAGAATTTTCTTGTTTTGTTTCAACTCACTTGATTGAGATTTTCTACCCTGATAATTATTTGCTACAAAAGTGCTTCTACAGTTTCTAGCAATATGTCCAAAATTATGACAATTATAACATTCAATTGCATAATTCATTAAAGGAGAAAAAACATTTTTGCTTATGAAATTCCTTTGAGATACATTATGCCTGCAATCTGAAATCTTATGGCCATAAGCATTGCATTTAAAACAATAACCTGAAAAGGAATGATTAAACCTGGGTGCCGGTCTTTGCCAGTTTGAAGTAGGAGCCATAAATCTTCTCCTTCTTGGATGTGTGACTTTTGTGAAGCCATCTTTGTTAGTACTCTTCTTGAGTCTGGCATTATTGCTTTCGTGGGCATGATTTGTTTTTTCTAGGTCAACTCTGATCTTTTCTTCTTTCTTTATGGGTTCTAAATTCAAGGCCTTTGAACCCTTTGATGATTCTCCTTCATCGAAGCCTAAACCAAATTTGATGCCGGAATGCCTTTGATTATTTAACATTTTATCCAGATTTATAGTACTTTCTTCAAACTTATGAAAATAGTTCAATTTTCTATTCATATCCTCTAACTGCATTCTTAACTTAACCATGTCTTCCTCTAGCTTGCTGCATTCACCTGTATTTACAGTTAATTGTTCATCAAGAACTTCAGACATTTTCTTGAATTCCTCTGTCTGTATTTTTAAACTGTTTATTATGTCAGTGGCATCTTCTAATTTTCTTGAGAACTTTTTGTTCTTTTTCCTTTCAACACTCAACTCTTCAAGTGCAGCAAGCAATTCTCCTTCTAGATAAACTTCAGCCTCATATTTAAAGTTTTCATCACCTTCCTGATTTTCTTCTGTTCTTTCCTCTTCAAGTGCCATGAACAGAGCTTCACCTTTTTCTTCTTCAGAATCCTCATCTGAGCTTTCTTCAGAAGTGTTGAAATTCTTGGATATGAAGCTTTTCTTCTTGAAGTTGTTCTTTCTGAAATTTTGTTTCTTCTTCCAGTCACCTTTTTCTTGGTGTGAGCCTTCACCATTTTTGGTTTTCTCCTACATTGGACATTTGGCTGCAAAATGATCGACTCCTCCATAATTGAAGCACTTAAAAGGTAGCTTTCCTCTATATTTTCCTTTTCCCTTTGTGAGTTTCCAAACAAAATTAACTTATGTTTCATCCAGTGTCTCTTCATCCTCAGATTCATGTTCAGCTTTTATATTCTTGTGTGCTTTAAAAGCTACTTCTCTGTCTATACACTTGGTTTGTCCTATTCTCATTTCATATGCTGTCAGGGAACCATGCATCTCATCCAAGCTAAAGTAGTTTAGATCTTTTGCCTCTTCTATTACAGAAACTTTGGAATTAAATCTTTTGTGCAGTGTTCTGAGAACCTTTTTCATAACAACTATATCATCAATTTCTTCACCGAGTCCTCTGATTGCATTAATGATTTCGTTGACTCTCAACATATAAGCCTCTATGTTCTCATCTTCATTCATTTGCAGTGCTTCGAACTATGCTCGATGAGTTTGCAGCTTGGCTTCCTTGATCTTGTTGTCTCCTTCATGGATGCTTTTCGGTTTATCCCACATGTCTTTTGCTGATTTACGGCTCATGACTCTTATCAGTTCACTGTCAACAAGCCCACACATTATGGCATTCTTAGCTTTGGAGTTGTTCTCAAATTTTTTCTTCTCAGCAGTATCTGTTGGAGGAGTAGTGGGTCTTGTGTATCCACTATCTATAGAATCCCAAATATCATATCCCAATGCACTCAGATATGTTTGCATCCTGAGTTTCCAGAAAGTGTAATTTGTTCCATCAAATAAGGGAGCTTTTTTGGATGAAAATTCTTCACCGCCTGCCATTGTTTCTTCCAAGATCTCCTTAGCTGATTAAGCTTGAACAAGGAACCTCGCTCTGATACCAATTGATATTCACACAATGACACTGAGAGGGGGGGTGAATCAGTGTAGCTATTAATTTTTATATCTATAGCATTTAATATGAAATAAAGAGAACTTGAAAACTAGAAAAATAGATTGAACAAGAGAGCACACCACAACACTCAATATATCAAGGTTCACCAATTTGGATACTCCTCAAAAATGACTGCTTGGACTCCAATCCAAATCCAGTCTTTGCAAAATACCAATTTTACAAATACTTTACCAGCATCTGCTGGAAGGAGCACCAACCCCTTAATTTTCTGCTACAACATATGGAGCACCAACCCCTAGTACCAAGCACCAACTTGGACTGCAATTATATTCAATTTAAAATGACATAAGAATGTCTTCACTTCATGCATGACCCTGACTGGTCTGTAATTAACCCAACTCTGCACACTCTCATGGCTCTACTAATTTTTCTCTTGTCTCTTTTCTAACTCTCTTTTTACAGCAATTTCCCTCTTACAGCAACAACATCTTCTCTGTACGACTATTCTTTTATAACCTTTCAATCCTGCATGTAGTCGAATCACATACTCTGACTGTTCAAATCCATGCAATATGGCTGTTCGATTCCATGCACTACGACTGTTCGAACCCTGCAATACGGTTGTTGAATCCTTGTAATACGACTATTCGAAACCCTGCAATATGACTGGTGAATCCATACAATACGACTATTCGAAACCCTGTAATATGGCGGTTCGATTCCTTGTAATACGGCTATTTTAATGCATTTTCGAACCTGCATATTCGATTGTTCGAATACTTCAAATACGACCATTCGAATACTTTTTCTATTCTGCATATCTGACTCTTTGAATTCTGCAAATACGTCTTTTCTAATGCTTTTTCAACCCTGCATATTTTTCTGTTCGAATACTTCAAATACAGCTATTCAAATGCTTTTTGATCCTGCCTATACCATTCTTCGAATGCTTTTCAATCATGCAAATTCAACTTTTTCAGTGCATGTTCGACACCTATCAATTTGTAACTGTCGATCTGACATCAGTTACTTTTTACGTAACTGGCTGCATGATTTTCTTGTCTGCTTTTTCTGACACGTGTCACCTTGCATGCTTTTTCGGCTTTTACCCGCCAAACTGTTACCTGTCACGATATCGCGACACTTTTTGTAGCCGTACCCTTCATGCCCTTGTTGTCGCGAAATTGCGACCATTTTGGCTTTTGAAAGCTTTCCCTCTGTTCATGTCACGAAATCGTGACACTTTGAACATTTGCTGACGTCATCCTTAAGCATGTCATGAAATTGTGACACTTTCGGCTTCTTGAGGCTTCTCTCGCAACTTGTCGCGATATCGCGACACTTTCAGCTTTTGCTGACATCATCATCATTCTTGTCATGAAATCGCGACGCTTTTCGCTTTCGTACACTCTTCTTTGCCAGCAACCACGAAAATGGAACATGTCACGAAATCGTGACGTTCTCTGCTTCCGTACAATCTTCTTTGCCAGCAACTGCGAAAATGGAACATGTCGCAAAATCATGACGTTCTTTGCTTCCGTACAATCTTCTTTTCCAGCAACCGCGAAAATGGAACATGTCATGAAATCGTGACGTTCTCTGCTTCCATACAATCTTTGCTTTATGCAGTAGCGAAATCGCGACAACTTTGTGCCTTGTGCTTTCGACTTGCTACATCTCTTAGTTTTGCACTTTTGACAGGTAGCAAAATCGCTACAACTTTGTTTCCATACATTTTGTCATGCAACGAAATTGCTACACCTTCTTGTTTGTGCCTTTTCACTTGTAGCAAAATCGCTACACCTTTGTTGTCATTCGTTTTAACATGCAGTGAAATCGCTACACCTTTGTTTTTTGCATTTCCTATTTGTAGCGAAATCGCTACACCTTTGTGCCTAGCATTTCCATCATGCAGCGAAATCGCTACACCTTTGTTGCCATTCATTTCAACATGCAGCGAAATCGCTACACCTTTGTTGCTGAGCATTCTCTCTCCTCTTCGGGTCGTGAAAACCCGACGTGTCGCGATATCGCGACACTTTTCATTGCAAGCTCCTTTCCTCCATTTATGTTGCGATATCGTGACATCTTTTCACCTTGCTTCCTTCTCTTCCAGCATGTCACGAAATCGCGATACCTTTCACTTTCTCTATCCTCTGCCATGTCGTGATATCGCAACAATTTGGCATGCACTTTCTCTCTCCTCGGCAATGTCGCGATATCACGACAATTTGGCAAGCACTTTCTCTCTCCTCGGTAATGTCGCGAAATCACGACAATTTTCCTTGCATTTTCTCTCTCCTCGGCAATGTCACGAAATCGTGACAATTTTCCTTGCATTTTCTCTCTCCTCGGCAATGTCACGAAATCGCGACAATTTTCCTTGCATTTTCTCTCTCCTCGGCAATGTCGCGAAATCGTGACAATTTTCCTTGCATTTTCTCTCTCCTCGGCAATGTTGCGAAATCACGACAATTTTTCTTGCATTTTCTCTCTCCTCTGTTTTGTCGTGATATCGCGACAGAAAACATGTCGTGATATCGCGACAGTTTTCTTCCTTGTCTTTTTCTGCCAATTTTTGAATCTGGGTCACCTCTGTTTTTCTTGAAATTTATTGCACTTGATCTGACTGACCTCTGAACTACATCAACTGCATCAATCTGTCTGTGTTGACAACAATGACAATACTTTTGCAATTCTTTTGCTGCACCTTGCTCAACAGAGAAAGCATCTACCATGCTGAAAATATTGGTAAGCATTCAGGTGCACCTAGGAAACACCCAAGGACATTTGAGTGTGCTTCAAATATTTTATAAAAGGGATGCAAGAGCTGAATTTATTTCATTCTTACATTCACAAGTTTCAAAAACTACCTATGAAGGAAAGTGAGGGAGTGGAATGTGGTGGAGTGAAGGCCATGGCGATGGAAGGAGCGGATGCAAAAATAGGAGCAAAGATACGGGTGGCTGAGGTAAATTCCCTTGGCACTCTTGTTTGGACTTGTGAAATTTTATATTTTGAATTATACAATGAATTTGATGTTAATGTTTTTGCATTGGTTTTTGTATTATTCTATAGTTGAGGATCTTGGAGGATCGACATCAGTTCTCATGGATCATACTAGGGGTGAGAAAGGCACTATGGATGGAGCATTGGGAGCGGTTGGAAGCCATAGAGTTAGCTAGAGCTGCATAGATTGAGGTGGTGAGGGATGAAAATGCGTATATATCTACCTTGGGAGTGATATGAGATCCAGATAGGGGGATCTTTTAGCTCCCTACTGGTGATTTGATAGTGATACTCAAGGATGTATACCGTATTCTCTGAGTGCCAGTGGAGGGGTTACATATCAAGGTTGGACATGATAAAGAGCATGAGATGAGCCAAATATTTGGAGATCGATGGAGGTTTGTGAGTCTGAAGGGTGGAGGGATCATGTAATTGGCCATGTATACTAAGAAAAATTTGGAGGTGTTTCTCACCTTGGTCATGTTCCTGTTGGCCAACATAATGGTGCCTAACAACATTGGATATTGGTTCCCATGGAACATAATTAGTTTGGTGTACAATATGATCAATGAGCCTTAGATATAGGTAGGGGTGCCTGATCTACTAGCTCAAATGTACCTAGAGCTATACGAGATAAGGAGGTAGGGGTAGAAGGGGTTGGATTGCAATGTATTTCTATAGTGTTGGGGCTTGGAGCACTTTAATGTGGCTCGACATGTGGACTTGCCTAGTGAGGCATGGTATGGGGAGTAGCCCTATGCTTTGAGATAGTAGGTGTTTGAGGAGGTTCATTTGAGTCATCCTAGCCATAATGGCTAGGAGTACAGAGATTTATGGGTAGGGATGACACCTGATCAGGTACATTGGAGACCATGGTAAGGTGCTAGGTGGACTGGATATATAGAGAAGTTGCAAAGAGTCCAATAGGCTAGATGGGTGGTTGGACAACATGAGAGTGATGTGGATCTAATCTAGTTCTCATAGGTGCTATGGTATTTTGGGATACATTAGGGGATACCTAATGCATCAATGTTATGATATGATCCTACCTGGTGTTGAGGATTGGAGGGTGACCTATGAGGATGATGAGGAGATAGATCTCCTAGATGTGGATGATGCGAAGACTACTGCTGAAAATGATGCATGGTTCACTACATAGCCACCATGGATACCTAGTCAGATGGTGGATGAGGGTAGTGGGGATGATGATGAGGTAGAGGCCAAGGTGGAGGAGACTCCCCATTGTTAGAGATTTCATAGGTCTAAGAATTATAAGAGGCAGGAAAAATATGTAGTAGAGCAGTCTCCAAACATTTTAGGTGATGGTGGTGGCATGGATGGTATGGAGGAGGTTCCATAAATACCTCTAGTTTGAAGCGAGGAGGAGTGGGTGAGGCTAAAGGCTGAGCAGGATCAACTTTAGTAGATGGTGGTGGAGTGAGATACAGAGATAGCAGTATGAAATATAGATATAGCTCGATTGTAGGTGGAGCTAGAGGTATATATGGCTACAAGTGGAGGGGAGCATATGATTGTGAGGCTCCAAGTAGATCTAGCACAAATGGACCATCGTTAGAGGTATGATATACTACGTCTTCAATCCTGATAAGGATACATCTAGGATTTGGTGGATCTAATGATGTAGCACCATATTGGATTGCTAGATCAACCCTCTTCCTCTATATCTGGGATTGTTAGGCATAGTGAATCTAGGCATAGCCACTCTAGTTTTAGGTCTCCTTCTGGGTCACAAGGGTCTACCTATGGGCGGTAGATAGTGCTTAGATACACTTTTTGTGTATGAGCCTTGGTGCTCTATTATATATAGCCTTCGAGTGTTCATTGTAAAATGCAATTATATTATATATATACATGGATTTTAATTTTTTATGTATGTGTAAATGCATGTGTGAATGTATGTGTGAATGCATGTGTAAATGTATGTGTAAATGCATTGTATGGATGACAATGTAAATGCTTTATGTAGATGCAAGTGAACTGACACTCTAATGATCATTTGTAGTTTAGATTTTTACTTGACCATATTTGTCATTGTTGTTTAATCAGGGGCACCAAAATGGTGGTGTGAAACATGGAAGACTCATGTAATGATGTGGAAATGAATTTGGATGTTTTTTTTGGCATATGGATGGATATTTTTGGAATTGTTTTTTAGAGACTCAAACATACTAGTGATTTCTGACAAACTCACTAAATTTTATCTAATTTCTCTAACACCAAATGTGTTTGCAGTGAATTCATTTATGAAATCATGAGTATCGTGATGACTCGAGGCCATCAAGAACCAATATGTGTGCAAGTGAGTTCATTAACCCATCTTGAGTAAATTGAAGAACATGGGCTTATACTGAGAGGGGGGTGAATAGTATAAGATCAACTTTTACTTTTCTTTCACAAATAATATTATCCAATATTATCAATTTGAATATCAATAGCAGTAGTAAAAGTAATGGAAAAATCATCATGCACAAGAGAGACACAAATCTAATGTGGTTCACCCAATGTGGGCTACTCCACAAAGAAAATATTTCTTCTAAATTTTCTCAACAAATCTCTTGGGAATCAATTCTCTATTACAATATCTATGGACCTCTTTCCAAAAGAGACACCAATCCCCTATGCTCTGATTTGTGGATCTCTCTCCATAAGAGAACTCTATCCCCTTACTATGGTTCATGGATCTCTCTCCACATGAGAACTTTATCCTCTAGTTCTGGTTTGTTGAACTTGATCCATGAGAAATCTATATCCTCAACTAGTTCTTGGATCTCTCTCCATAGAAGAACTCTATCTCCCCATCTGGTTCATGGATCTTATTCTATAGGATAACTCTTTTCCCTTTGCTCTGGTTCATGGATCTCTATCCATAGGATAACTTTATCCCCTCTATTATAGCTGGTGAACTTCTATAAGACTTATGATCCCACTACTCTGGCTTGTGGATCTCTCTCCAAAGGAAACCTCTATTTCCACTGCACTGTTTGATGGACCTCTATCTAATGGAGACCTCTGTCGTCTCTACTTTATCGCCTCCAAAGCCTACTCTCAACTCTATCTCAAATCTAAACCAAAATTTATCCCAAGTCTAGCATAAATTTGCTCTAACTCTAATCATAAATATGCACCAAAATTTTTCCCATGTCTAGCACAAATCTAATCTAACTATAATTACAAATATGTACCAAACTCTATCCCAATTCTAGCATAAATCTACTCTAAATTTGCTCACAAATATGCACCAAAATCTATCCCAAGTCTAGCACAAATCTGCTCTAACTTTGCTCAAAAATTTGCACCAAGATCTATCCAAAGTCTTCTCTTAAGACTTGCTCAAATCCACCTTCAAGCCTTCTCAAAATACTTGTTCTAAACTACCTTCAATCCTTATCAAAAGACTTGCTCAAATATTCCCTCAAGCCTTCTCAATACTTGCTCAAATATGCCTTCAATGCTACTCACAAAACTTGCTCAAATAACTCCAAATTTTACACACAAACACAACTAAAATATCTTTCAGAAAAGCACATACAAATTCTACTTAAAATTTTTTTAACCTATAACCAAAATAACTAAACACAAACAAAGATACAATACAAAAAAGAGAGATTGCAACAAATGAATCTTTATATTGATATTTGATACAATTTTACAAATATTTTGAATTGCCCCAAATGTGTTGGGGGTAATGTCACAATGCTTTATCTACCTATATTCTAAAATACAATTATTTTGATAGGAAATGGGTCTTCCAAATCTTCAATGAGCTTGTGTGTTCTCCATTCCTTAGCTACAGCTTCAAAGGGTGAGTGGGCTTTGGTATCCAATGCAAGGACCACTCCAGCTTTAATAGCTCTTCAAATACCTATTTCCTACACACATGGAAATTAAACAAGAGTTATTAGCACCTATATAAATGATTGAAAACCAATGCAAATAAAAACCCTTGAAAGAAATGCTTGTAGGAAACATAGAAATTAAACTAGAATGCCTTTCTAAAAATTTACAAACTTACTAATCTCTGCTATTCTAAATGGTATAAAAATTGATGGACATGTGCTGTGGGATGTCAAGAATCTACCCTTACAATTTCAACTCAATTCAATTATGTATGAGTGAGATATGACCAAAACAGTTTTTGTAATTTTTTCAGAACCACGGGCTTGCAGTTGTGACTGTGTAATCGCGGATATGCAGTTTAGAAACTATGGGCCTACAATTGTGACTGTGTAACCATGGATGCACGGTTGTGTAGATATGGTAGAAATATTGAAAACTTATATTCAAGACCTTTATGGCTCAAACTCCACGATCGTTGACGACTCCCTACATCGATTTTGACAGCATGATGATGTATTTTCCAACCACCCTTTGCTTTATGGAATGGTGTTTCTTTTATAGATAATTTTGGGTTTTCGAGGGAAAATATAGGTGGAAATCTAGGGCTGCCAAGTGGTAGGGACTAGGCAGCCACCTATCTTGGGTAGTTGCAATGAGTCACTTAGAGTGTCTCACTTAGGTGGAGTGGTGGCATGTGGGTAGGTGCAAGTGGAGTGAGGTGTAAGGGTTGTCCCATGTGAAGGGATAAAGGGGACAAGATTATATGAGATGTGACAATGTGGGATAGTGAGGTGGCTAGGACACATGTCTAGTGGGTAGGTAGGGTATCCTAGAGGGATTTTCCAAATTTATTAAAATATATAAAATAGGATAATGTGTAGGATTTTTATGCCTAATTTTAGACTTAGCTATATATTATTATGCAGAATTATGGTGTGCAATATGGGTGAAGTGTACATTAATTAATATAACTAAGTATAGACCTAGGCATATATTTTATTATGCAGAATTATGTGGTGAAATGCAAATGCCTAGATTTTGGTGTCTACAGGTTCCATTATTTTGATTCATTTTTTGAGTCTGTATTGCAAGTCCAAATTGATGCTTTTTCTTCATGAGAATGATGGTTAGTTATGATTCCATGGAATATGTCCTTGGCTTATTCTATTTTAAACAAGTTCTCAATTGACTAGGTAACAAAGATGTTGGATTTGATTTTTGATAAGTTGTGGATTCAAATTGGATCTCCTTTATTATTTTGATTAATACTTTGATGTAACTTTATAGGTGGATAAATGGAATTAGCTCAATTGATTGGATTTCTCAACATTCAAGGAGGAGATATAGGTTTGAATCTTGCCAAGTGATATATGGATAACGTTCAACCTTTGTTATAATACCACTATACAGTGATGATGTAATACAAGTGGGGCCTATTTTAATCCTATATAACCAATTGGGTAAAACTTTATAGGTGGATCAAGATTGTCTCTTCTAAGGATCAATACTCTTTTTTCTCATCATGAATAGGATTAACACCCTAGACACCTTGAAAATTTGACCAACATAGAGTCCAACTAGGTAATATGTGTGTGTAGATGGTTGTCTAATCAAACCACTACAAGTGGTACACCCTAATTTACTTCTTATGCATAGTGGAAACATGTGGCATGGTTTGGTTCTTTAGGTTTTTTTAATTTTGAAGAATTTTATTATATTTTTTGCTTAAAGGGTTAATAGGAACAAACTTCTAAAGTGTTATATTTTTATGCTAGATACTTAATATAAAATCAACCACAAGGTGTAAAATGAGCATGCAATATTAAATATATGATAATGGTAATATACTAAGTTAGGTAAAACTCATAAGAAAATTTTGCAATAAATCATAATACTGCCATTAATGAAAGCTCGCAAAAATAGTATATTGCTATAAAATGGAGGTCTCAAACTATCCATATCTTATACATGCTATATATTGTATCTACTATATTAACTACTACTACTCTACCTTGTGCACACCAATATTATGTCTCAAGCCTCTCTTAATATGTCCTTACAAAGGCCTATATAATGAGTGGTGACTTTTGCTCTTCCATCTTCCTATGACTCTTCACCTTCCTATTCTATAGAATCATGTGCACATGGAAAACATGCACATTTACATCATCAAGTACTTTGTACATTATAACATTTATGCATTTATTACATTGCATTAAGTAAATACTCAAACCCTAATCTAAGACACTCTCATAATCTAAAGATGTACCCATGGTGGTACATTAGCATGTACCAAATTATGTAATATATTCCAACACCCCCCTTATTACATTATTTGGTTATTGAAGACTTTAGTCTTCAATATGGATATTCATATTTCAAATGTTCTTCAACTGGATCAGGTTCCTATCCTTATTTTGATTCAGTCATCATTTTATTCCTGTAACTTATGTTGTATTTTATTTTATTCTTTATTCCACTATTTTTATTTATTCCATTTTCTTTCCTTTTGTTCTTTGGATGACCTTTCTTCTTGTTTTTCATAAATTTTAAACTTGAACTCATTATTAGTAGATGCTTCAAGAATAAGAACTTGATATAGGTAATCTAATCTGAATATCAATATTTCTTCAAATATTTTATAGTACTTATCTTTATAGTAACGAAAAAAATATGAGTGAGATTTTCCTTTACAATATTTACATGGATGGAAATTTCAATAGTTTGCTTTCTCATGACTAGTCTTATTGCAATAAGTACATCATGAAGATATCTCTACTTCTTTGTTACTTATCTTTGAAAATTCAAGTTCATCCATTTCCTTGATAAAATAGTAAAACCATTTGTGTACAATTGAAGCTATTCTACCTTTACTTCTTTCATAAATTTGTAGGACATCTTTTTGACCAATATTCTTTTCTATCCTTTGAGAATGGTTTTTGAGTTTATTTTCAATATTTCCATTAATATAGTTGTCATTAATTCCTTTCATCATGTTGTTGGAAGATGTCTCTATAGAATCTACTTTTGTCAAACTATCAACTTGTGAATTCTCAAAAGTCTTTCTAACCCAAATTGGTTCTTCTCTTTTAATCACATTTTCATATTATTATCTCTAGAATCAAGTATGTCTCTAAACCATTTTGATTTCCCGAATCCTATATACTTAATAAGATTTTCCATAGTTCCTTTTAAAGTAAACTTTCTTGTAACTCTTTAGTTTAAAAGGAACAATTTTATAGAATTTTTAAAATCTCTAAATCTTTGAGGTTGACTTCCTTATGACTCCCTAGTTTTGGAATTTGAGTATAGGATCAAATTTGATATAATATTTTCAATTCTAAATTTTGTAGAATACTTTTTATCTCCCAAGTGTTTTGAATGGCTTTGATAAAATACTTATTTTTCTTAGTTTTTTCAATCTAAAGCCTTCATTCTTCAAGCTTCAATGGGGACCTCCTTCTTGGGTCTCTTCAATATTTTACCTTCAATATACAATGGGACTCCTTTGGCCTCTTTCTCTCTCTCAATATTCAATATTAAATATCCTTGCTATTGTTGTAACTTAAAAAACTAATCTCCTCCAATAAGAGCTAGATAGCAACATGCAAATGCATCTAAATATCTATATCTCAAAAAATTAATAAGCTTCGCTAGTTATCCTTCAATCTAGTGGAAAGAGATCTATGTTGAGTCATAGTCTTCACAAGTTTTCATACAACCCTGTGGAAAGACTCTAGACAAAAAGTAGTTACAAAATTTTAAAAATGAAATCTCCCTATATCCTCTCAATATTTCTTTTGGCTCTCTTTGTCTCCTATCAATCTACCTTGTGCTTTGATACCATTGTTAGCTTTTGATGTTAGATACTTAATGTAAAATCAACCACAAGATATGAAATACGTATGCAATATTAAATATATGATAATGGAAATATACTAAGTGGGTAAAACTCTTAAGAAACTTTTGCAATAACTCATAAAACTGCCATTAATGAAATCTCACAAAAATAGGATAATGCTATAAAATGGAGGTCTCAAACTCTTCATATCTCATGCATACTCTACATTGTATCTACTATATCAACTACTACTACTCTACCTTTTGCATACCAAAATTGTGTCTCAAGCCTCTCTTAATATGTCCATACAAAAGCCTATATATGATGAGTGACGACTATGCGCCTCCCATCTTCCTATGAGTCTTCACCTTCATATTCTATGGACTCGTGTGCAGGTGGAAAACATGTATATTTACATCATCAAGTACTTTTTATATTCTAGTAGTTGTATATTTATTACATTGCATTAAACCCTAATCTAAGACACTCTCCTAATATAAAGATGTACCCATGGTGGTACATTAGCATGTACCAAATGGTGTAATATATTCCAACATAAAGGGCCATAACTTTTGTGTAAGGCAATATTTTCACCTTTCCTAGATTACAAATTTTCAAGCTCTTCATATTGGTGACATTAATCCAAAGACTTGTTATGTGATAAATGTGATTTAAGCAAGATAGATCCTATGGCTTGTGTTACTTTAATGGGTAAAATCATAGTGCTTGGTCAAATTGAATGATCAGTTTCTTGAGAAGTAAGAATATTGAATGCATAGTTAAGGATAAAATAATAAAGGTTCTTAATTAAATATCATGCGCAAAAGAATAAACCCTTAGGTCTATTTAGAAATTGGTTGACCTAATTCATTTCTATATTAAATATGAAAGTGATGCCACCAAAGGCATAGATCAAGTTAAAATATTTATTTGAAAAGGATAATTACATAAAGGTCAATTGATTGAACCTAGAGTTCTCTTCTCTTAAAATGGTGGATTTCAATAATGTTGAGGAACTATATTTTATGAGTCAAGGTTTTAATGGTAGTTATAGTACCTTTGACAGGTAATGAGAAGGATGATGCAGAATGTCAATGATCCTTGATAATATTTCTTTTTCCTTTCAAATTATTGGACTCAAAATTCATGTTGTTCCTATGTATATGAAGGAGCACATAGATTTAACTCTTAATGCTTTGTTCTCTCTTTTCATTTACTTCTAGGTGGCTACACAAAATGATAGTGGTTCTTCTCAAGTATAGGTTAATGCAAAGGATTTCAAATCGATAAATACTAAGGCTTGAGAGTTTAAGGTCAAGTTGAAGTCTTCAAAAAAGTTAAAAACCAGTTATAGATAATATTTAAGGTATAAGACATCCTACTAAAAAATGCCTAGTAGGATGACAAAATATTGAGGTAAATTGTAAGAAGGAAGGTTGTAGTATTCTAGATGATGAGGGAGATCAAGATAGGTTCTTCTCATGCTGTAATGAACAAACCCACTAGATATTCCATTAGGGGGCATGTTGCTACCATTAATATATTATCTCCTTTGCTCTTCAATTCAAATTATGGGGGGTGTCGACAGTGTAGAATGCAACTTTATTGATCTTTGATGACATTATATACCCTACATACAATCCTTCTATAATGTTTAATAGACTATTGAAGCATGGTTTATCTTTGTCATGACTAACCTTACTAAACCCTTTAAGTCAAATGTTTTGTCAACAAGGACTAAGTTACTTATAATTAATTACTAAAGTTAAGGTATTTATACTCATTATCCACTTGATCTATTATATTGGTGTAATTTTCTCTCGATTGTTTATGTGGTGCATAAGGGCATCCTTCATCTCTTATGTATTATCACTCTTTCCTTTTTGCTTTCTAATATTTTTCTATATGATTTGAGTTGATATGTTTCTTCTATTCATTATGAGGAAGTATTGTAAAATCCAACATCCTTCATTCCATAAATTAATTCATACAAATTCATAGTGCAAAAACGTGAAAACCCATTCCATATTAAATTGAAAGATACAACCTCGCATTACATATTTGTGATCTCCAAACAAACAAGGCCTAAAGTTCCATGGATAAATCTAAAATACATGTGATATGTCATTATGTTACATATGTATAATGTTCAAATGAATAAGCCCTAAAATAATATGAATAACACTAAAATATTTGTAAATATACTTTTATTTCACTAACAAATTTACTTAATTTTTCAAAAGATAATCAGACAAACTTTTGTATAATAATTTTTGGGAGACAATATGAAATTTCATTTCAATTAAGAATATGTAACATTAAAATATTTATGCAATTTTTCACATTAAAATCAATCAAATACAAAAGAAATATAATTATTACAAATTTTATTAACGAAAAATTCTAACCACTATCAAATAAAACATATTCACAAATTATTTATTTATTTTATTGAGTATTACTTCACATCCACCATGGGGATTGAACGGGTCACATCACCGATAATGTAAGTGGCATCTTTGCGCTTGATAATTTATTTCTTTAACAAAGTATTGTCAAATTTTCAAACAATGTTTTTTTTATACATAAAGGAATTGGTAACTTCCCTTCATTTTTTACTACCAAATATGATTCAAATCCTTGAAGTTACCTCTATAATCCTTGTCTCACGTAATTGTTAGTGGCTTAACATAGAGGAGACCACTGCTAGCTTGGGATTGGAACCCTGGTCATCAAACTGTCTCCTTTTAATAAAAACCAAAATCTAAAACTTAACAATCTACCAACCCATGAAATTAATTTTTCTTATCCAATATGTGGTTGGAGGACGTTGAATTGTTTGTACCTGTGGCGAATGAAAGACTTTGCTCTTGCTTCTGAAGTTTCCTTCCGTAAGTGATGTGAAAGCACTCTATTTTCACGGTAACGTTGACTAATTAACGACTTTGAGCTTGCTCAAATGCAGGTAGATAGAATTTGGTTTTCATTATATAAAGCCATTTAATGTTGATGGTACTGACCCTCACACAAGACATTGCCTCATTTTTCAGTGGAGGACATTGAATCTTCGTTTGAGAATTTAAAACCATTCAATGTTGGTATGAATGACTTTGCTCTTGCTTTCGAGTGAGGGTGGCTCAACTTTTCGTAAGTGATGCGAAAGCACCCTATTTTCACCGTAACGTTGACTAATCAACGACTTTGAGTTTTCTACGTAAATCCATTCAATGTTGATCAATTCAAAGACTTTGCCTGCCCTTTTTAAATAAAAGTAGCTCAACTTTCCTTTCAGTCATAGTACCGACCCACCTTAACGTTGACTAATCAACGACTTTGAGTTTTCTACGTAAATCCATTCAATGTTGATTACTTTGCCTCCTTTTTAAATAAGAGTAGCTCAACATTCCTTTCAGTCATAACGTTGACTTTGAGTTTTCTACGTAAATCCATTCAATGTTGATCAATTCAAAGACTTTGCCTTCCCTTTTTAAATAAGGGTAGCTCAACGTTCCTTTCAGTCAATAGTACCGACCCACCCTACCCTGCCTAATTCATGACTTTTGCCTTTTCCTTAAACGAAGGTAGCTGAAAGTTCCTTTCATGGCTGTGACTGTCACCGATCTTTACCCCTTCCTCTGTGTCTCTGGCAATAGCCCTTAATCATCTCGTCCGTTTTCCTTTAATGAGGGTGGCTGAAAGTTCCTTTCAGCCAACCACCGTCGTTGTGGCTGTCACCGATCATTACCCCTCTCTGTCTCTGGTAATAGCTCTTAATCATCTTGTCTCCGCTCTCCCCATTTATTGGCGGGGACGAGCGAGGACAAATGCATGAATTAAAAGATGACAGCCAAGATAGTGGAAGCAAACAATCTTTCTCTTTTCTTTCCATTATTTACTGTTGTTTTTTCTTTCCATTATTCACTGTTGTTGTCACTCCGATTGACCCCCAATAAATCAAATGTAGCAAATGCTCAAATTGCACTGCAAGAATTTTCATACTAAAATTTTAAAAGGAAATGCATACCATGGCTATAATTTTTCAAGTAACAAGTTTTTACAAGTCTTAAATAATTATACTTTAGTTATTTTATGATTAGAGTTTTAATTTGTGTATACATCATAAAGAATTATTAGTTACCGCATGATAATGTGAATTGTTGGTTATTAAAAATAAATTATTAATATAATTATTTTTATAATATTTTGACAAAGTTCATCCAAACCCTATAAGAGGGGCGGAGGTCCAAGGTTCAAATCTCGGGCCTCGTCGGACTGAACGCTTGTCCCTTTCCTGGTGCTTTTAGCGACGTAAAAGGTTTAAAATGATTGTGGCATGGTGGTTATAGGGACGGACTGCGCGAAGATTTGTGTGGCGGCTTCTAGGACGGACAGCGCAGAATACTGTAGCGGCCATAAAAAGCTGGACAGCCTACTCGGATTCGTGGCGGCTACCGGTTCCACCATGTAAATTAAATTAAAAAAAATAAAAAATAAAAATAATAATATATTGAAAAATAATTATTTATAATAAAATATTTTAATCTTAAAAATTTATAAATTAAATGCTTTTCAATATTATTATTAAATGGTATAAGTGTAAGTATTCATCTCACAATTCAAGGGTGTAAGTATTCATCTCACAATTCAAGGGTATATACTAGATTTATAATGTGTTCTGTTAATTTATGGTTAAAAATGTAGTTTTTTAAATAAAAATTATGTTCATATTTTACCTAGCCATATGATATATAATGTGTTTCATTAAATATTATGGTGGTGCAATGAACCTATTCCACTAATAGTGAGACAAGAAAATTTGTACTAAGGATAATTCTTATTACAAATACAAGGACTAGAAACAAAAATCAGTATTAATATTGCATATTCAATAACAGAAACATCAAATAAACATAACATAGAAACTTAGAATGGATTTGACAATAGTAATTTTATTAATAGCGCTTGCCTCTTCGAGAGGATTAGTATTGCATATCCAATAACAAAAACATCAAATAAACATAACATAGAAACTTAGAATGGATTTGACAAAAGAAATTTTATTAATAGTGTCTACCTCTTCGAGGGGACAACCTTATTTACAATATAATGCAGTCTTCTCTCTATATTTCTCATGAAGGTTACATCCTTGTCTTTTTATAAGGGTTACAAGCATATCCCTTGACTACTCTATGATAATTTCCCTAATTATTCTATGACAATAACAACATCTATTATAATCGATTCTAATATAAAATTGGCATGATTCTCTTACATGTATGATATATGATTATATTCTTCTACTGATTCCTAACTTGACATTTGGTTCTCTTCATATACTTTATATGTCAAAATAACATTGGCCAATATGGATTGCATCCATGGGGTATGTAACATGCCACCCCCCTCAGAAAAGCTTTTCTCTCAAAGTTAAAAAGTGGGAAACTATTGTTGGAGCTTTTGAAATGGTTCCCACATGGCATCTTCTGGTTGGAGCCCATGCCATTGTACAAGTATTTTAGTGATCTTGAGGAGCAAATGTGTCAAGTCCATCAATCAAGGATGGTTGTTGGTTCGAGAAGAACATATTATTCTTCATCTAGTTTTGGGATCATCATCTATACTAGGATATGTTTCCCCGATACCTTGTTCAAGCAAGACATGTGGGAAACTATGTGGATCTTGGATGACATTAGTAGTTTCAATTTGTAAGTAACTTTCCCCACTTGCTAGAGTACCTTAAAGGTCCCTAGAAATTGGGTGCTAGCTTGTGTTGACTTTTTTGTTTCAAGGATATTTGCTTATAGGGTTGAAGACAAAGGAAAATCATGTCACCTTCTACAAATGCCATCTTGGTATTTTGTTGATTCACTTGCTATTTCATGTAATTTTGGGTAATTGCTAAGTTTTGTATTAAGGTAGCTAAGATATCCTACTGACAAGTGAGGATCGTATCAACTACCTTGACCTTTGAATTGTCAAAGGTGATTGACTGTAGACTACCTCATACAGAGTCATCTTAGTGGTTGTATAAAAAGTGGTGTTGTACCACAATTCCATGAGGGGAATCCATTAGATCCACTTGGATTTTTGGTCAAACATAAAGCATCTGAGATATATTTCCAAATATTTGTTGACCACCTCAGTCTGACCATCAACTTGTGGATGATAAGATGTCTCTTTTTAGCTCTATCCCATGAATGCATTGGAGTTCCTCCTAGCACTTACTAGCGACTACTACCATTATAATTATTTTCCATTCAATGGAGGGAGCCCTTAAATGAAGTCCATGGAAATATATGTCCATGGTGAATCAAGAATAGGTAAGGGTTAAAACAAGCTTGGTGTTTTAATTGTTTCCTCTTTTGATGTTGGCATGTACCACAGGTACACATTAACTACTTCACATTGGTCTTTAATATGGGCTAGTAAAATTTGTGTTTGACATGTTCATAGGTACATAAGAAGCGAACATATCATATTGGTGAAGAATGAAGCTTTTTTAAAATTTAAGGCTTGAGTCCCAAAGTGGATTGAATGGAAATCCTATACTTGTAATAAAGTATTCCCTCATTCCAAGTGTAGTTCGAATGTTTCTCTATTTTTTCTTGGAGGTCCTACATGATGGTGGTATCGATGAGTGTGGAGTCACTTTTCCACTCTAACTTGAGCTCCTCTAACTAATCAGCCTAGATAATGGATATTACATGGAGAATTTCATGTGTTTTTAAAATTCTATAGAGGGCATTTACTACCACATTCTCCTTACCCTTATGGTAGACAATCTAATAATTAAACCCTAAGAGCTTTGTTACCCATTTTTGTTGCTTTAGAGAAGAAAGTCATTGTTACAAAAGATATTTTAGGTTGTAATCATTTGTCTTGATGATGAAATGTTGCCTTATCAAATATGGTCTCCAACGGAGAACCACAAATATGATGTCCATAATATATTTTTCATATGTTGATTTGTCTAGATTTTATCCTAATAATGTCTTGTTGATGAATGCAAGGGGTCTACCTTCTTACATGAGTATGACCCCCGATCCAACCCCTGATACTTCACTATCTATCATGAAAGTCTTGGAGAAATTAGAAATTGCCAAAACTAGGGTATTACACATACCATTGTACGAGGTAAGGAAGGTATGTTATGATTTATTAGTACACACAATGCATCCTTATGGAGCATAGCTATTAGGGGTATTACAATCTTACCATAATTTTTGATAAATTTGTGGTATTATTCTATGATTCTAAGAAATCCGTGGAGGCTCTTCAATGTTTTGGGTTTGGTCCATTCCTTCATAAACTCAATTTTTTTAGGGTCTACATGCACACCATCCCTAACCACAATGTTACCCAAGTATTCCACTTTTGTCATCCTAAAATTGGGCTTAGATTGTTTGACATACAATTGATTTTGCTATACTAGATTGAAAACCTAGTTAACATGTTGGAGGTGTTCATCCCATGTCTTAATGTATACTAATATGTTGTTGAAGAAGACCAAGGTAAAATTACACAAAAATGAATTAAGGACCTTATTCATCAGACCTTGAAAACTTGAAGATGCATTTGTGAGGCCAAAAGGCATAACCAAGAACTCATAATGTTCCTCAGCAGTCCTAAAAGTTGTTTTAGCTATATCCTTCTCATGGAAATAGATTTGATGATACCCTAACCGAAGGTCCAACCTGGTAAAATATTGTACCTCATGTGATTAATCTAGTAAGTCATTAGTTACTAGTATTAGAAACTTATCCTCAATAGTGATATTGTTAAGTTCAAAAAAATCCACACACATCCTCCAAGACTCATCTATCCTCTGCACTAACAATACTAGGGTTGGAAAATAACTTGTGCTTGGGTGAATAAGTCTTGCATCCAATAGTTCCTTGACCATCCTTTCAATCTCATTATTTTGATGGAAGAGGTACCTGCATGGCCATATGTTAGGGAGATTACTTCCTAGTACTAGATTGATATTATGTTCCTCTAGCCAACTAGGAGGTAGCTAAGTTAGCTCATGAAAACCTTCTAGTTTTTAGTGAGCATGGCTAACACATTGGGGGGTACATTTTCACCCTACATAGCACACAACTACATTCGACAAAATATTCCAACTACTCCCCTGTAACTTTTTTTTATTAGCCATTGTATTTGATAAGATGTTATGACCTTAGGGTTGTTAGAGTAATATTCCATTCTTTGGGATATTTACCATTTTCCTACATCAGGTAGATTTTATTTACCACATGGTAAAAAGTAGCTTGTTACTTTTTACCACTAGTATTTACCTTTTACTAGTTACTTAGGGTTAGTTAGTCATTGTAATCATTTTGACTACGTAACTAGGTTAGTGGTTAGCTACCTTCATGGTTGGGCTTCCTATTACGCGTTTGTTAGCGTGATTAACTCATAGGCTATTCATAGCCTATGTCAAATGTTATTTAAGCATTATTTTGATTAATATTAAGGTTAATTTTTATGGTACGCTCCATTTTATAATATTGGTATCAGAGCTACGACTTGCCTAAGTGAAGAGTTTACTTGGGTACTCCGAGCAAGGCACTGGGCAAGGCAGGAGAGATGATCTCATTCCAAGCTGGACAAGGCAAGCGAACTCTCATTCCACGCGTTTCAAGGAGGAGGGTTTGATTTAATTGGCTATTGAATTTGTTTTTATTTCTAACTCCTCTAAAGGTTTCAATTTTTTTTATTTGGACCAATTCGACCTGCTGGGTGTACGGGAAGGTGAGCTCCACTCGGATGAACAAGAACCACCAGCTTCAATAAGGAGGCATGCTAACAGCATTGCAGAAACCTGTGCGCAGACAGTAGTGGCATCGATGGCCTACTACGTGAAGGTAGTGGCACTTTGATCATCGGAGACCATCAATCAATTTTGATGACCAATCGGCTCTCGCACAATAAGAGCTTATGCCCCCACGGGATCGGCATCGATGACCATCTAGCTCTCGCATAATGGGAGATAACGCTCCTGCGAGATCGACACCGGTGATCAATTGGCTCCTACCTTACGGGAGTTGACAAACTCTGACAACACCACCAACATTAGCATAAGGACCTAAACCTGACAATACTGACACCTCAAACAGATCGATGCAATTGACCGACAGGACTAACCTTGGCACTGACTCAGATGCAGAACGACATGTGGACAACTCAAAAGCAATGCATGGCTACCAAGGTGAACTATTGATTTGGAGCCGATACCTAGATTGAGGACACCTGTCTAAGCTAAGATGGTGTGGTGATTGGGTAGGCACATAAATGGAGGAAATCCACGTGGTGACAGGTGGTGTGGCGTGATTGGCTAGAGCATTGCACGTGTGGAGGTCATTGACTAGCTGTCAAAATTGACAAAAAGGAGTCTAATATTTGTTGATTACCTATGGGTAATCGAATGAAGGTGGGCATGTTTTGGCATTTATTCAATTGTATATGAGCAGCACAGTGCATGTGGGATAATGTCCCAAAGCCTTTCAAAGGTGCGCAAATGCGCATGCTCAAGTTAGCACCTTGGGAGGGGAACCTTAAAAGAGGAGACTCCCTATCATCCCCGTCGGGCTAGCTATCCTGATCAAATATGGGGCCAGCTCTAAAGTGTTTCCCGACGAGAGGTCGGGAGTTCGACTCCCATCAGGGCCATCCTCCCCTTTATTTTACTAGAGGGGCATACATGCCCAAGGTAAGTTTTTTGTTTTTGAAGTTTATTTTTTTTTAAATTGGTTTTTTAGTTATAATTTATTAATAATTTCATATTATTTTATATAAAATTATTTTTTTAATAAAAAATAAATTTTAAAATAAAATAATTTTTATTATTAATGAATTATACTTAAAATAATTAGAAAAATTTAATAAACTTCAAAATCAAAAGGGTTATTTTTTACAATTTTCAAATCAAATAGGGCTTTTATTTTCTCCCAAAAAGGGGATCTAAATCATTTAAGATCACCATTGTTTTTGCAAATTATCGAACCTAAAATTCTTCTCAAAAGCTTTGTTAATTTTACAAACAATAAAGGATCAAACTTGAATTCTTTTTTGCCAAATTGTAACACAAGGAGCTACAAAAATTTGCAAACTTCAACATTGACATTGTGCATTTGTTTTCTCCAAGGGGGATATAATACATGAAATTGCACATTCTATTATTTTTGCAAAATTGAGAAGAAATTGAAGACCTTGGGTCCATAAAAACCAAGTTGTTTGTCGATTGGTTATGGAAGCTTTTCAAATGCAGGTCATGTGTCGACTTGTCTTGGAAGGAGTGTTAATTTATTAATTTTGCAAAACAAAGGGGGGAAGACAAGAAAATTGTATTTCTTTGTAAAATTGTAACATAAAGTGAGGAGCACTTAAAACAAAATCAAAACTTGTTAATTTTGCAAAACACAAAAAGAAAGGTAATTGTTTTATGCCACATTATTTGCAAAATTGAAAAACAAGAGGAGACATAATATATCAAATTTTTGCACAATACAATTCCAAATTTTGTTGCAAAAGTTGGTGATAAAGGTGCATATTCGATATTACTCGACACCTTTATTACAAATTGGTAAAATTAGGTGCATTTTCGACAGTGACCGACACCTAAGTGATAATAATTTGTGGGCACTCTTTGATTGATTATTGCATTTACTTTCTTGTTTTATGCAATTATAAGTCACAAAATCAAGAGCACTCAAAAATCCCAAATTTCACACTCACTTGTGTAATTCATTGCATAGGTATAAAGCCAATTTTTCTTGATATTCTCTCCTAAATAAAAACCCCTAATTCACTCTTATTTGTTTGGCTCAATTTCCTCAAACTGATTATCCCTCTTCAAGAGGATTTTTAGGCAGGTGCCATTAAATATCTTTTTGAGTGAATTATCTTTTGGTACTCTTTTTAGGGTATATCGAAAGAAAGAACAAGTTTTTGTCAAATAAGGAACCTTGAAAGTAGCAATCTTTTTGCACTAAGGGGGGATAAATCCTTTCTTCCTTCAAACACAAATTTTGACAAGAGGGAGATAAAACTTATAAAGGCAATCAAAAAATTAGAAGTCATAAAACTTATACCTTTTATTTTAGGCTTCATAATAGCAACCATGCTTGAAGTACTTACAATAAGGAAGGATTATTTGGTGAACATTTTTGATAAAATTGCCTAGAAGGTAAATTTTTGCACAAATTGTAAAAATAAAAACCATGACACCAATCGGTGTTGGTTTCAAAACAAGCAAAACTAAAACGGAAAAGGCACATCATAGAGACCATGTTGCTAGTGAAGTGTCTAATTCTGATTCTGATATTGGTTCAGAAAGAGCACACAAAGTAATCATGGCCCGAACGAAATTGTAAAGGGAAACAAATTTTTCACCTTAAGCAAGCACCATTTCCTCTCTCTTTTAGGCTTCATAAATAGCAAACTCTCTTTGTTTGAAGTACTTGTAACAAAAGGGGGAATTTTTTGGTGTAAAATTTTCCTAGGAGGTAATCTTTGTAAAAGCCTTAAAAATCTTCATGAGTTGCACATATTTTGCAATTAAGGGGGATAAACATATATTTTCCTACTTCACACAATTTTTTTATAAAAAGGGAAGAAGACTTATAAGGGTGCATTTTCAGCAACAACCGACACCTTAGTCACACTTCTTTTAGAAATTTCATTACAACATGTTTTGCAACAAGAGGGGAAACTTATAAGGGTGCATTTTCGATAGCAATCAACACCTTAGCTACCTTATCAAAACTTTTGTAAAATCATATTGTAACTGAATGAACCTCGTATGAAGTGATCTACTCTACTACACCTAGCGGTTGCAACAGTTGGTTACCCATGCAATCTGGTTGGATGACAAGATTACAATAAGGACATTAATTGATATGAAGACAAAGTGAGGAATGACCCACTTTTTTGCTTAGGATAAGCTAGAGCACTGTGACAGAGCAAGAACCAACAGATCAACATCTTTTTCACTGTATTGGGACAGTAATATACATTACCCAAATAATATAGTAAGGGGGGATATTAGAGTAATATTCCATTCTTATGATATTTACCATTTTCCTACATTAGGTAGATTTTATTTACCACATGGTAAAAAGTAGCTTGTTACTTTTTACCACTAGTATTTACCTTTTACTAGTTACCTAGGGTTAGTTAGTCATTGTAGTCATTTTGACTATGTAACTAGGTTAGTGGTTAGCTACCTTCACGGTTGGGCTTCCTATTACGCATTTGTTAGCATGATTAACTCATAGGCTATTCATAGCCTATGTCAAATGTTATTTAAGCACTATTTTGATTAATATTAAGGTTAATGCTTATGGTACGCTCTGTTTTATAACAAGGTTCCCATCATTTATGCCATGGAGGTTGTGTTTCCTATTATTAATGGTGAACTTCATCCAAGTTTTTGAGAAATCCCATAGAATGGGCCCTATAGTCCTTAACCAAGGGCATCCCAGCACAATATCCATGCCTTTGAAGAAAATTGCATAGAGATTGGTATAAAATTGGTAATATTCTATGATACATGAGTATTCTAGCATTGCCATTTATAGGTCATCATATCCCCATTAGCAATGTTCACATTAATTTGGTCTTACCCATATATGAAGAAATCTACCCTTTGTGCTAACCTTGTCCCTTTTGAAAAAACCCTAGACTATCATACATTAGGGTGTTGAGATTCCTAGTATGGCATTCATGGAAAGTGTAGGTGCTTTCTCTATGGGTCCTTTAGGTAAAGCTTTGTTATCCATTGGATCAAGATAAATTTATCCCCCGTGTTTATAATAGAGGCTAAATCAATACTTCTATTTAGAAGATAGATATATTGTGTTTTATATTTATGCCCAAAGACCCATTTTTCATTGTAGTTGTGACAAATTTTCTTAGCCTTGGTGTTAACCTCTTTACTACTGGAGTCATTGGAGCATTGTTTGTTATATGTGCAAAGGTTTTATTTTGGAATATTTTGGGCTTGGAGAACTTTCATTAGGTATTAAATTTTATTTCTACAAGCTTGGCTAACCCTATTGCAATCATGAATATAGATGATTTAATTATTTGTACCTAAGTTTTGACTTCCTCTTCAAGGTTGTTGATAAATCAAATTTTAAAGAAGAAATTAGGAAAGTGTTTGGTTCTATTGACTAACTTCTCAAAAGTTTTAGTGTACTTAGGTATTATGTCTATCTATTAGGGTTTTATGAGGTCTCCAATAAACTTTTCAAACTCAAAAGGACCAAAACTATAGAGGATATCATTCTTGAAATGTGTTCAACTAATGTGTGGTACTCGTTTTTGTATCTATTAATACCAATGAAATGCTTCAACATCAAAATGCAAAACAACCACAAAAATTCATTGGTTGGAAGGTATCTCATGCAACTCATACAATTGTTCAATCTTGATTAACTAGCTTTATATATCAGTCCCATGAAATCTTGGGAAGTCTACCTTAAGGAGTCTTGGGGATATACCTTTATGGTTTTTTTATTGCTTATTGTTATCCTAAAAAATGGACCTAAAAATTGTGACCTATCAAGATCTTTTCCCCTTAAAAATGTTTGTGTTGATGGCGTTATTATCAAATTTGGATCCTTAAGCAAATAAACATCCTAGAACATCGAGTTATATATATGCTTGAAATTTACAACCAGTAGATATCCAAGTAATGAATTTATTTATGGCATACAACTTAGTGAGTTGTTCATCTGTCTTTTCATTCAAGCCTCCTTTACTTAATTTTTGGTCTCTAGCGGTATTTATAAAAAATAGAATAATTATTTTTAGCAAGTTACTATTTTTAGTAAGGGTCTCGATGCAAAACCTTATTAGGGTGACTTATACCAAAATGATCTTATTTATGGGATTGAAATGATATATGATGGATAAGTGTTTTTTGACCACCAACACTTCTTTTTGGACAACAATAATTTAAATGTGATCACACTATCTCAAGTTAGGCTAAGATCTCTAGCCCACTCTCTCCCTTTGTTTCATGTCCTACTAACAATAAGGTCAATATAGTTATGAAACTACCTCAAGCAAAAAATCAAGAAAAGGAGGTAGTCTAGACTAGGGTGTGGGTACTTCCTATAACCCTATAATATACTACAACAATTTGTAATTCTTAGACCAATATTTTATACCACTACCTAGGGAGGATTTAGACCATGCCCTTGGATGCACTATTTACCTCTCTGATTAGTATGTGAGGGTAATATTATCGAGTGTTGTTCTTGGTGCTCTATGGATACATACATGGCTGATTCGATCAAATTCCTATATTTGAAGGTTGGATAAATATTTCTAATAATGGTCTCTCGATATACACAAGGTATGTGAACTCAATTTTGTGTTGTAGGATCTTTTCTAATGGCTTGAGTTTAGGGCTTTCAACACTTGCACCTTACACACCACCATAAAAGGATAATGTGCTTTGCCCTAATGACATATCCTCCTAATTATTTTAAAATAGTTGATGTGGTTTGAGAGAAATTAGGAGCAAAAAATAGGAAATTAATATTGTATTCAACCTTAGGAATAATAGGTTACATTGGTATTTATACTCGTAAAAATAAACGAACTTAGGGAGTATAGGGAATTTAGGGAAATAGAAGAAATAGGGAGAAAAAGAGAAAGGGAAAATGAGTTGGTTTGCCTTGTCGCCCTTGCCGTCCGATCCTGCCCAGTCAGCTACCGTCCAAGTCAAACTTACCTGCCCAGTCAACTGTCGTCCAAGGAGGTAAAAGGGGTAAGATACAAAGCTTACCGTTGAAACAAATTTTTTACCTTTTTTTACTCCTTTTTGCTCCTTTTACTAGCTTTATTTCCAATATTCTCCCCCTTAAAGTTGAGAGGACTGACTATACAGTATCTCAACTTTATATATTGAGCTTTAGCTATACCTTTGGTGAATATGTCAGCAATATTGTCCAAAGTGTTACAATATTGAACCTCAACTATTTTTTGTTCCACCATATCTCGAATGAAGTGATACTTCATATCGAAATGCTTTGATCTGCTATGGTGGACTGGATTGTATGCCAACTAAATGACACTTATGTTATCACAATACAGTCGATTTGGACCACTCTGACTTTCTCCAATCTCTTCAATAACTTTTCTTAACCATAGGGCCTGAGTACTAGCATGAGTGATGGCTATATACTCAGTTCGATTGATGACAATGCTACAATAGTTTGTTTCTTGGAACTCCATGTAATTAGTCTTGATCCTAGACTAAAACAATTCCCTGATGTAGATTTCCTGTCATCTATGTTGTTGCCCCAATCATCGTCACTGAAGCCAACTAATTTTACATAATTACATTTTTGGTAATGGATTCCAAAATCTAATGTACCTTTTACATATCTTAAAATTATTTTAGTTGCTTGTAAATGCAACTCAGATGGACTAGCCATAAACCATGAAACTAGAGAAACAACATATTGAATATCGGGCCTAGTGCTGGTGAGAAACATCAGACTCCCAACCATACTTCTGTAAGTGGTCATGTCAACCTTTGATGCTCCATCGTCCTTGCTCAATTGGATCCCATGTCTAGTAGGAGTTGCAACTGATTTGCACTGCTCCATGGAAAATTTCTTGATCATGTCTCGAGCATACTTGTGTTGACATATGAAGATCCCTTTACTTGATTGATGCACTTCCATGCCTAGGAAGTATCACATGAAACCAAGATCTTTCATCTCGAACTGTTTCATCATGGAGTTTTTGAACTCCATATTCATTTTATTGTTACTACCCATAAATATTAGATCGTCCACATACAAACAAACTATGAGAATGTCTACTCCATGCTTTAGGTAGTACAGATTTGGTTCACTTTTTCTTCTTGTGAATCCATACTCACTTGAAATAGCCATCAATGCGTGAGTACCAAGCTCTTGGTGCTTGCTTGAGGCCATAAAGTGCTTTCTTCAATTTGTAAACAAGGTTCTCTTTTCCCTGTTCTTGGAAACCTTGAGGTTGTTGAACATAAACATCTTCTGTTAAGTATCAATTCAGAAAAGCACTCTTTACATCCCTGTGTTGAACATTCCATCCTTTATGGGCTGCTAAGGAAATAATTGATCTGATTGTCTCTTGTCTTGCAATAGGAGCAAAAATTTCCTCATATTCAATGCCATAGTTTTGAGTAAAATATTTTGCTACTAGTCTCGCCTTATGCCACTCAATTCTTCCATCAGCATTGTACTTGGTCTTGTAGACCCATTTACATCCAACACATTTTTTACCTTTGGGTAGCTTTACTAGCTCCCATGTATCATTATTTTTTATAGAGGTTATTTCCTCTTTCATGGATTCTTGCCATACATTTTGAGTACGTGCCTTCTCATAGCTAGTTGGTTCTAGCTGTTCACTAGCCAATAAAGCATAATTGACTACATATCATCTAGGTTCTTGGGAATTATCATCCCCATACAATTGTAAATTCTCAAGTTGCTGCAGAACTAAATTCATTTCACTAGCTTGGCTTCTAGTGAATCTTATTTGGAAATTTTGATCCAACATCTGAAAGGAAGGATGATGTTGTAAAGTTCTTCTACCTCTTGATGGAGAGTCAATGTCCATAGGTGAAGAATTTATTGATCTTTGTGGATAAGGACTTGGACTGGTGGTTGATGTACTTGATGTAGTACTCCTGCTTGGACTTGTAGGGGGTGGTGTGCCTTTCTTGGGAGACACTTGTTGTACCTGTTGTATTTGTGAAGAATTTACATCTTGGGACTCATCATCAACAAAAATTATTTGATGACCCCATTCTCCCCCTTTATCAAAAATTACATCCTTGGAGAGTATAAATGTATGATTCTTGGGATTGTAGATTCTATATGCCTTTGTAGACTCACCATACCATACAAATATACAAGCTTAACTTTTTGGATCAAGCTTCTTCCTTTTCTCATCAGGAATGTGTGCATATGCTAAAGAACCAAACACTTTGAAGTGCTTTACATTAGGTTTCTTTCCGTACCATGCCTCATAAGGAGTGACACCATCTAAACTAGAAGTAGGACTTCTATTTAGAATATATAGACTAGTTCTTATAGCCTCTTCCCAGTACATATGAGTTAGATGCTTAGTATGTAGCATAAATATTACCATCTCAACTATGGTGTGGTTTTTTTGCTCTACCACACCGTTCTATTGTGGAGTATAGGCAGTGGTAAATTACCTTTTGATCCCACTTGCTTTATAATATTTCAAGAATACTTTTGAGGAGTATTCACCTCCTCGATCTGTCCTAATACATTTTACATAATTCCCACTTTGATTCTCTACATTGTTTCTAAAATCTATGAAGCAATCAAAAGCTTCATCTTTATGTTTCAAAAAATAAATCCAGCACATTCTAGAGAAGTCGTCTATGAAAGTGAGAAAATAAAAATAGTTTTCAAGACTCTGTGTTTGCATTGGTCCACAGATGTCTGAATGTACTAACTGAAGTGGATAGATGGCTCTCCATGCTTTTCCTTTCGAAAACTTTGACCTTGAGTGCTTTCCCAAAGCACATCCTTCGTAGACCTCCTTTTGTTCATTCATTTTGGGAAGTCCTATCACCATAGCTTGAGAAGTTAGAAGTTTCAAGCTAGCGGAATTAAGGTGACCATATCGCAAGTGCCAAAGCACACTTGGATTTTTTATAGCTACATTTGCAATTTGAGCTCCTCCTGGCTCATCAAATTTGAGAGGGAATAACATGTTCTTGGTCATGGGGACCTGTGTGATGACACGATTACAATTATTTTTATAAAAAATGATACATTGTTCTTCATCAAATACAAGCTTGTAATTGTTCTCCATCATTTTCCTAACACTTAGCAGATTGTGTTGGAGCTTTGGAGTGTAATAGATGGCATGCACTTTCTTTAGTACTTCTTTGGTTGGAACCTCCATGGCTCCAATACCCTCTACTTGCAATGTCTTATCATCCCCTAATTTGATTTGGGATTTATAAGTGGAATCTAGAGTAGAAAATAAATGTTCTTTGCCACTCATATGGTTTGAAAAACCAGTATCCATAATCCATGTGTCATTTAGATTCTATTCTTATTGTCCATATGATAGAAAAATATTAGAGGTATCATCTTCTTCTCCATAATTACCATATTGACTACTATTGCCTTGTGAAGATTTTGACCAGCAGTCGCGAGTGAAGTGACCTGGCTTGCCACAGTTGAAACAAGTTGATTTTGACTTGTCACTTCCTCACCCTTGATTTCCACTTTGTCTTGGATTTCCTCTTTGATTTTTATTTCCACCTCTTTGTTGATTGCCTCCTTTGTATGAGTTGCCTCCTCTATTGGAATTGCCTCCTCTATTCTGATTGCCTCCTCTGTAGTTGCTTCTACCTCTACCTCTTTGCTTACCTTTGCCTTGACCTCTTCCCCATCCTCTTCCATTGTTTTCATTGGAATTGAAGGCCTTATCATCGCTTCCATAGCTGGCTAAAGGAGTTTCAGGAAACCTCTCTTCATGTGACATTAACGATCCAATTAATGCATCGAATGTTAAAATGGAAAGATCTTTGGATTCTTCTATAATTATGGCAATATGGTTCCATTTCTATGTAAGTATTCGCAACACTTTTGTTACAATTATCTCAGGCTTGATTGCTTTGCCTAGTGTAACCATTTTATCTACTATTTCTTTTACTCTAACACAATAATCATCGAATTTTTCATCATCTTTCATTTGGATATTTTCAAAATCTCTCTTTAGTGTTTGAAGTCTTACTTGCTTAACTTGATTACTACCTTGGAATCCATCACTCAATGCTTTCCATGCGTCTTGAGCAGTCGTACAAGCAGTAATTCTAGGAAATATGCTTTTCTCCAATGCGGCTTGGAGATGAGAAAGAGCAGATGAGTTGCTATTTTTCTCTTATTTTTGAGTTTTCTTGTCTACTGCATTAAGTGTGGTCCAGTCTGTGGGTTCTGTATAGCCTTCCTCTATGATGTCCCACAAACCTCTTCCTATGAGCAGGGTCTTCATATTTATAGACCAGTACTCAAAGTCATAATCGTTAAATTATGGGATAGGTAAGTTATTGTGTGAGGCCATAGTTACCCAAAAACTCTCTTTATTTCATGGTTACAAAAGTACTTTGTTGAATGAAAGAAAGAAGAAGAAGGAAGAGATTAAAAATTTAAATCAAATCTGACTTGTTCTACTCTATCATTGACTGCTTGCTCCTCTTGATGTGGGGATGCGATCTCTTGATTTGCAAAGTTATCTGCCACTTCTTCTTCATCGTCACTTATTGGTATGATTTTTGGTGATGGTGATTCTAGGATTTCCACTGAAATATTGTAGTGTGTGTACTCTGATTCTTGTGGTGCAGCTTGGATGTATTCAGATTGTTCAAATTGACTTCTAAATGAATTATCTTCAAAATCTACTTCGTACCCTGAGTCAGGATACCTTTGATGTGTTATTACTGCATTTTGAAGTTTACTAAACACAATTTTGAGTCCATAACCTCTTACCTTTTCATCAAACATTTATGCACCTTCTCTTGGTAGAATTGCACATAAGGCATGATAACACCCATTAGGTCTGATCATAAAATGCCTTTTACAAAATACTAAACCTCTTAGGCTTATTACACACTCTTTCCTCTTAGGAAAGTTATCAATTTCTCTTTCAATCTCTGAGTATTTCACAAAAAAGTGAAATGTACAATCTCTTTGTGGATGACAATATTAAGCCTTCAAGGCTTTTACAACAAAATTTTAAAATTTAAACTTATTAAAAAACATTAAATATTCATATTTAATAAAAAAATAATTTTATAATCATTAAAACCTAAATTTTAAAATAATTATAAATTAATTTTATTTAAATTAATATTTAATAATTTTAAATTTCTAAAGTTTAAATAATAATAAAAAAAATTAAACAAAATTTATCTCTAGCCCATTCGAACCTGTGACCTCTTGATAGTCACAAAACCTTAGACCAATGTGCCACGGAGTTTAATTTAAAACTCAAAGGATCTGCGATCCTTTTCAACTATGCTTTCCAGGAGATTTAAAAAATAAATAAAGCAAAATAGTGCCCAGCGAGATTTGAACTCGTGACATGATCATAAGCGTTGTGCCTTAGCTGCTCGATCTACACCCACGGATGAGTATGGAGGAGGAGGGTTTTGTATTTAACAAGCTCTTGTCGCCGATTGCAAAGAAAAAAATAATAATAATCCCACATTCAGTAGGATGGAGGCAATGCAAGGGTTTATAACCCTAGGCGTGCATCTTTTGAAATGATTGTCTTTGGGTAATCAATGATTTTCCCTTTTGCCTTCAATTAGCCAACCGTTCCTCACCATGTTGCTCCCTTCACTGCCATGTTGTCTGTCCATGTAAGATTCTGAGTTGTCCAATCAACGTGGGTCTTGTTCTCCTCTCGCCACTTGCCACTCTCTGATTGGTTCTCCTATGTTGCTCTTGTCTTTGCATGCTTGTTGTTCTGGCCTGCTCCAAAATTTACCTCAATTTGCATGCTTTGGGATTCTCTCACCTTGAGCTACGTGTTGTGAGCCCCACCTCAACCTCGCTATGGGCTGTGTGTTGCAGGCTTCTCTCTCCTCGGTCCTTGGGCTTCCTCGCCACGATCCTCGTGCCCTCTCGGCTCCTGTTTTGATACCATATGTGGTTTGAGAGAAATTAGGAGCAAAAAATAGGAAATTAATATTGTATTCAACCTTAGGAATAATAGGTTACATTGGTATTTATACTCATAAAAATAAACGAACTTAGGGAATATAGGGAAGTTAGGGAAATAGAAGAAATAGGGAGGAAAAGAGAAAGGGAAAATGAGTTGGTTCACCTTGCCGCCATTGGCATCCAATCCTGCCCAGTCAACTGACGTCCAAGTCAAACTTACCTGCCCAGTCAACTGTGGTCCAAGTAGGTAAAAGGGGTAAGATCCAAAGCTTACTGTTGAAACAAATTTTTTACCTTTTTTTACTCCTTTTTTATCCTTTTACTAGTTTTATTTCCAACAGTTGAAACGTCATTTTTAACCTATAGACCCAGACATAAAAGAAAAATATTTACTCACAATAGAAGGTTACCATGCCCTTGAAAGGAATATGATACCACTTGCAATGAATCTCTTTTGCTAATGTGAGAATTTCACTTGAAAGATCCTAGTTTGGAGCTATAATGAGACAAGAACTTCTGCACCAAGGATAATTCATACTACAAATACAAGAACTAAAGACAAAAGTAAAATTATTATTGCATATCCAATAATAGAGACATCAAATAAGTAGAACATGGAAACTCAAAATAAATTTAATAAGAGCAATTCTATTAATATCTCTTGCATCTTCAAAGGGGTAACCTCCTTTACAATATAATATAATCTTCTCTCTATATTCTCCATGAAGGTTACATCATTGTCTTTTTATAAGGCTTATAAGCATTTTTCCTAACTACTCATTCTATGATAACATCTATGACAATCTGTTCTAATACAATATTAATATGATTATCTTATATATATGATTCTATGACAATATTCTCCTACATATTCCTAATTTGACATGTGACCCTCTTCCTATACTCCATATGGTAAAATAACAATGGCCAATATGGATTAAATCCATGGGGTATGTAATGTGCCACCCCCTTAGAAAATCTTTGTCCTCAAATATGAAAAGTGGAAAACTATTGATGGAGCTCTTCTAGTGGCTCCCATGTGGCATCTTCTATTTGGTGCCCATGCCACTATACAAGGACTTCAGTAATGTCGTAAAAGCAAAGGTGTTGATTCTATAAATCAAGGATGGTTGGTTCAAGAAGAACAAATCCTTCTTCATCTAGTTTTAGGACTATCTATATTGGGGTATGTTTTCCCACCACCTTATTTAAGTGTGGAAAATTAGATGGATCTTAGATGACATTGGCATTTCCAGATTACAAGAAACTTTTTCCACCCACTAGGGTACCTTATAAGATCTATAAAACATGGGTACTAGCTTATGTTGACCTTTTATTTTAGGGATATATAGTTGTAGTGTTAGCATATGGCATATATTGTATTTCATTATTTACAAAAGTATCGCTCGTAGGCGATCTCTAATTCATTGATTAACCAACTAGTTGGTTAATCAACTACTTTGTATTCTTTATATTGAAATCAATGAGAATGAATCAAGTGCTTCGTCGAATTCTTCATGGCATTAGAGCTACGGATGTAAGGACAGCCAATGGGACCTATGGTGACCAGACAGCAGGCATATGAAGGATGACAGGCAGCAAGCGGACGAAGGATGATAGGCAGCAGACTGACCAGACAGCAGGCGGATGAACCAGACAGTAGCAGACTGACCAAACAATAGGTGAACGAAGGACGACAGTAGCAGACTGACCAAACACGTAGACTAAGGCACACAGGTGCGTGAGGCAAATGGAGGTGCGTGAGGCATACGGAGGACGCACGAAGGTTACGGAGGCCAAAAAGGGTGGGGTTGGTTGCTCGAAGGCAACCGAAAGCTTAACTGCTTTCCCCCAATTTTAAAACCTCCCACAGTGGCCGCACAGGCCATGTGGGATTATTATTTTTTTTCAAATCCTAGGCCGCAACACACTTCTTTATTCCCTGTTGTCTGTTTGGTTTCGTCGGGCCGTCTGGCTCCCGTGGCAAGTACGGACGTTGTTTGGTGGCAGATCGTGGGTTCAAATCTCTTCGGGGGTTATGTGACGGCATTTTTTTTGTTTGACGCCTGCACCAGTTCTATGATGCCCGCACCAGTTCTGTGACGCCCGTACGGCATATTTGACGCCTCACAGCAGCAAAATTGACGCCTTGGAGGCTCAATTTTTTTCAGGTATTCATTTCTCATTTTCTACCAAATTTTGCAAGTTGACGGGGGCCAGATTTCACATGATTCATTTGCAAAATTGTTAGATAAATGGGGGAAACCAAGCCATTTGGCAGAATAATTGCTAGATTGGTAATAGGAGCTATAAATTTGTGGGCATTTATGATTGTTTTTTTTGCATTTAAATATTTTGTTTTCTTGCATTCACAATCATAAATTAAAAACAAAACATAAGACCCCAAATTTATACCCTATTTGTGCAATTTATTGCACAACAACGTTCGGTATTTGAGATACCTCTGGTCCACACTTATAGGTAATGTTGTTGTGCTTTGGACTACTGTATTCGCCGCCTAATATAGCTACAACAACGACGTCTGAGCTTGTTCTCTATAAATCATCGGGGAGAAATAAGGCAAACTAGTTTTTTTTTATTTCTCATTTCATACCCACATCGTGATTGTTGTTAGGCGTAAATCTTGACAAAAGCTTTTTTTTTTCCAAAGTGTTTAGGGGAAGTTACGCCCCATGCATGCGGAATAAAACTTTCTATGGTAGGTGTCATTAACAACACAATGCCCTTTCAGTATCGCCAATGTTCAATATATTGTGCTTCTCATATGTACTTATAGTCTCCCTATCGTAAGGGCGAGTACATATTGATTAGTATCTTGTTCCTATATACCTATAGTTTCCCTCACGTAAGGGCGGGTGTATATTGAATGGTTACAATATAATGATCTGGCAGGTATAAAGAAATGGAGACCAATTGGTGATATAAGGAACCTTCATAATGGCCACAATTCATAAGTATCTCTCAGATTCGTTGAAAGGTCCTAACTTTGTTCCATGGAAGACAAAGATGAAATTCATACTTTAGTTGGAAGATTTATGGGATGTAGTGACTGGCACTGAAAAATGTCCTCAAACAACAGGAACAGATCAAGATGATTGGGATAAAAAAGACCAGAAAGAGTCTTGTATTTATCTTACTTGCTACCATAGATGAGGTGCGGCCTCATATTTGTGATGCAAAAACTAGTAATATAGCACTGGGATGCTTTGCTCACGAGTATATGAAGGAAGAATCAATCCACTATTCTTCATCTTCAAACTCAACTACATAATCTCAGTATGAGTTCTGGAGAAATAGTTGACATATTCCTATGCATAGTGGCAGATTTGAAAGCAAAATTGAATGCTATGGAAAAACTTGTGGATGATGATGTCTTGAATTCTGTTAGCTTGAGAGCATTACCAAGTTCCTACAAGATGTTGATCACCTCTCTCAATGTTTCAGGTAGACAAGTCTCATTTGTGGAACTGGTAAACTTGCTTCAGACTGAGAAGGCAACTCAGGTCCAGAAATATGACATGCCAGATAATGCTCTTTCCACACAATAAAGTGGTAAATAGCAAGGCCATTTTCAAGAAGGAGGTGCTTCTTCCAAAGGAAAAGGGAAGCAATCTCAGCAAAAAGATACAAAATATTGCAAAATTTGTGACATGAATAACCATGACACCAACAGATGTTGGTTCAAAAACAAGCAACCAAATGAAAGAGGTTCCCAAAAGAAGGGCAAGCACAAGAAAAACTACAATAAGCATAAGCAATCTAAAGGCCATGTTGCTTATGCTGAATCCAACTCAGACTCACATTCTCCTGAGTCCGATTCAGATTCTTACTCTGAACAAGCACACAAGGTGCTCATGACTCATACTTCATCTTCTCAGATAGATGCTATATGGTATATTGATTCAGGAGCTAGCAAACACATGACAGGGGATAAATCCTGGTTTGATACGTTTGTGGAAAAAGAGGGTAAGCCAGTCACAATTGCTAACAATCAGGTATATCAAGTAAAAGGAGAAGGGGATATTTCTATGTCTCTTCCTGATGGTAATTGTCAAATTGAAAAGGTTCTCTATGTTCCAGGCTTAGCCAATAATCTGCTTTCAGTCACACAAATGTTGGATAGAAACATGGAAGTCATGTTTCGAGTTTTCAATGGCCAAAAGAGATGTTTTATCACACATAGTGGTAAACATGTAGCAACTGGATCTTAAAAACATGGCTTGTTTATTCTCGATGCTATATCCACTTCCCATGTTGCTTTGAATGCAACTACAAACGAGGCCACATCTCTCTGGCATCGACGTTATGGGCATATCAGTTCTGGATATTTGCTTGAATTACACAAATATGGGATGGTGACAGGTCTTCCGCCCCTCTCATCTATCTTGCCGGTTTGCTCGGATTGCTTAGCAGGGAAGCAACATCGAGTGCCTTTTGAAGCAAGCTCCTCTCGAGCTGCAAATCCTTTAGAGCTAGTACATATCGATCTGTGTGGACCTATGCCAACCAGCTATGGTGGAAAAAAGTATTTTCAACTATTCGTTGATGATTACTCACGGAGGATGTGGGTTTTCTTTCTTTAGTTGAAATCAGAAGCATTTCTCTACTTTCAACAGTTCAAGAAACTTGTTGAGAAGGAGTCGAGATGTATGATCAAGACCCTCTGCTCAGATTGAGGGGGGGAATACACCTCTGAAGAGTTTTTAGAGTTTCTTAAAAAACATGGGATCAAAAGACAACTGACTACAGCCTATACACCTCAGCAGAATGGAGTTGCAGAAAGAAGAAATCGTTCCATTATGGAAATGGTTCGATGTATACTAAAAGGAGCACATCTTGAGGATCAATATTGGGCAGAAGAAGTATACACATCATACATCCTAAATAGAGCACCCACTAGAGCTCTACAAGGGAAGACTCCAAAAGGAGCATGGAGTGGTAAGAAACCTTCCATTGCTCATCTGAAGGTGTTTGGATGTAAAGCATTCATGCACATTCCAAAACAAAAAAGGAGGAAGCTAGATGAGAAAACCTTGTAGTGTATCTTTCTTGGCTATGATGAGTACTCAAAAGGTTATTGATTGATTGATCCTAACACCAAGAAGACACATGTAAGTAGAGATGTTATATTTGATGAAGCTCTCACATCAAAAGACACATCCACAACTGTATACCTAAATGAAGAAGAGCCTAAGAAGGAGGTTCAACTTCCACAGCAAAAACAAAAAGTTCCAAAATTGTATACTAGCACTTTGAGAGATGCTAAGTTGAAATCCTTTCCAGATCTATCTCTTGATAGGCCATGTACTCACGAGTATGACTCAACGAGATGAAAGCAGAAGAATCTACTTGAGAGGTTGACGAACTTTGTCAACACTTTGATGATTTGTCAGTGGGTACAAAAAATGATAGAGAGGAAGATAAGGATGGAGAAAAAATTTATATGTCTACATTGAATACAAATGAACCCACAACGGTTCAATCGCACTTGATGAACCACGGTGGAAAGAGGCCATGGATGTAGAACATCAATCTCTTCTTAAAAATAATACTTGGAAGTTAGTCGATCCGCCAAAGGGAAGAAACCCATAGGTTGCAAATGGGTGTTCAAAGTGAAGTATAAGGCAGATGGATCTATTGATAAGCATAAATCCCGACTTGTTGCAAAGGGATATGCTCAGAAAGAAGGCATATATTATGAAGAGACTTTTGCCCCTACTGCAAAAATGACTACCATTCATGTACTTTGTGCCATGGGAGCTCAGTTTGGGTGGAAATTACATCGAGATGGATGTTAAAAGTGCCTTCTTGAATGGTGACTTACAAGAAGAAGTATATATGACTCAACCAGAAGGATTTGTGGAAAAGGGAATAGAACAAAAAGTATGCAAATTGATTAAATCCTTGTATGGGCTAAAACAAGCTCCTCGAACTTGGTATATCAAGATAGACAGTCACCTTGTGCAGCGTGGATTCAAAAGAAGTCCTTCAGATGCAAATCTCTATATCAAGATAAATGGTTTTGTTATAGTGATTCTTGTACTTTACGTAGACGATCTGATCATCACAGGAAGCTCAGAAAGTATGATTGGCTTAGTGAAAAATGACTTGAAGCAATCATTTGAAATGATAGATCTAGGACTTCTGCACTATTTTCTTGGTTTAGAATTTACTCAAAAATAGTTTCATATTCGAGTAACACAAAAGAAATATGCCAAGACTTTAGTAGAAAAATATCGGATGACTAATTGTAAGTCCAAAGCAACTCCAATGGAGCAAGGACTTAAGTTATCTCGATATGATAAGTCACCTCAAGTAGATGGAACTCGCTATCGCCAGTTGATTGGGAGTCTCCTATATCTGAAAAATACCAGGCCAGATCTCGGTTTCTTTGTGGGATATCTTTCAAGATTTATGCAAGAGCCTAAGATGAGTCACTGGAAAGCAACAAAAAGAGTTCTTCATTATGTTTGTGGTAGTTCAAATTATGGTCTGGAATATAGAAAGAATAATAATTTTTTCTTACTTGGATACACAGACTCGGATTATCTTTGGATCTCTTGATGATCGTAAATCCACTTCCGGATATGTTTTTCATATCGAGTCCGGACCAATCTCATGGCACAAGATGAAACAACATGTGGTTGCTCTATCTTCAACGAAGCGAGAATATCATGCGACCGGTGAAGCAGTCTGCGAGATAATGTGGTTAAGTCGCATTCTTACAAACATGGGCCTTCCAAAGAATCTTCCACTTCATTTGTTTTACGACAATCAAGGTGTTTTGAATCTTGTCAAAAATCCAATTTTTCATGAACATACCAAACATGTTGATACCAGATGTCATTTTATTCGAGATGAAGTTCCAAAGCACCATATACAACTTCAATACATTTCTACTGATGCGCAAGTTGCAGATATCTTTACCAAAGCACTTGGACGTATCAAATATGAAAAATTTTGAGATACGATTGGAATTTGCCAATAATGTAATACGGGGGGATGTTAGCATATGGCATATATTGTATTTCATTATTTGCAAAAGTATCGCTTATAGGCAATCTCTAATTCGTTGATTAACCAACTAGTTGGTTAATCAACTGCTTTGTATTCTTTATATTGAAATCAATGAGAATGAATCAAGTGCTTCATCAAATTCTTCATGTAGGGTTGAAGAGGAACAAAAACCATCTCACATTTTGCAAACTTCTTCTCGGTATTATATTAATTTATTTGTTATTTCATGTGATTTTGGGTAGTCCCTAAGTTCTATTTTAGGGTAGCTAAGATCTCTTGGTAACAAGTGAGGATTGTATCAATTACCTTGACCTTTGAACTACTTGTAAGATAAGAGGTAAGTGGCAGAGGTGATTGATCATAGACTACCTCATATGAAGTCAACTTAGAGGTTGTATGGAAAGTGGTGTTGTTCCACCATTCCATGAGGGGAATCCATTAGATCCACTTGGATTTTTGGTTAGATACAAAGCACCCAAGATATATTTTTAGACATTTTTTAACCACCTAAATCTGACCATCAATCTATGGATAATAAGAAATGTTTCTTTTTAGCTTTGTTCTCTAAATGTAGTGGATTTCCTCTCAAAATATATTAGTGAACACCCTATCATAGTCACTAACTATTGAGTGAAGGATCCCATGGAGTCAAAATTTTTGGTCCATAAAATTTTTTCTATTGTCCTTATAGTATAAGGATGACCCAAGGGGAAGAAGTCAACTTGTCAACTATCACCAAGATAATCATTTTCACCCAATCAAGGGAGCCCTTCAATGAAGTCCATGGGAATATTTGTATATATTGAATCAGGAAGATGTAAGGGTTGAAGCAAGCCTAGTTTTTTAATTGTTCCCCTCTTTTGATATTGGTAAGTAAAATTGCTTCACATTGATCTTCAATACAATCCAATAAAAACAATATTTGACCATTCATACGTACGTAAGAAGCCATCATGTCCTCCTATTGGTAAAAATGAAGCTCCATTAAAATTAAAGAACTGATTCCTCAAGTGGATAGAATGACAACCCTCTACTTATGGTGAAGTATCTCCTCATTTTATGTGTAGTTAGGATGTTCACCTATTTCTCTCTAGAGGTATTGAATGATGGTGGTGAGTGGGGGGTCACCTTGTCACTCTAATTTAAGCTCCTCTAACCAATTAACCTAGATAATGGATACTGCATAGAGAATATCCTCTATTTCCAAAATTTTAGAGAGTGCTTCTACTACCATTTTCTCCTTACTCTTATGGTAGACTTATCTCATATTCAAAACCTAAGATCTTAGTTACCCATTTTTGCTACTTTAGAGAAGAAACCTACTATTTCAAAAGATATCTTACACTATGATGATCTATCTTGATGATGAAATGCATCCCTATTAGATATGGTCACCAATGGAAAACCACAAAGATTATGGTCATCATCTCTTTTTCATAGGTTTATTTGGCCATATTTCAATCTAATAATGTCTTGATGATGAATGTAAGGGGACTACTTTCTTGTATGAGTATGACCCCTAATACAAACACTCATGCATAATTATTTATTACAAATATCTTGGAGAAATAGAGAATTACCAAAACTAGGGTATTATACATAACATTTTTCAAGTAAAGAAGGCAAGTTTTGCTTTATTGGTCTAGTCAAATTTGTCCTTATAGATTATAGTTGTTAGGGGCATTACAATATTATCATAATTTGAATTATACCACCATGTTTCAATCCAGTATTTGTAGCATATACAACAAGTTGCATGCTAGACCTAGTACATATAGTACCTTTTCAATTGTGCATTTCTCATTTATAAGATTATGTAACATTTCCTACTCCTTTGACCTTATAGGTTTTATAATCAACAATAGTCATCAATTTTCCTTATTTGTCTTCCATGGTACAAAGTTGGGATCTCTCAGGAGATATGACTATGTAAGAAATACTTTTGAGGTGGAAATGGTGGGGTTTCTTATTTCTCCAAATGATATTCCTTTATATATACCACTAGTCTAATATACTGGTCCTTTTTATATACATACCCATCGGTACGTGGAAGAAGTTAGTCCTCTTGATATACACGATCATACATAAGAGAGACCTTAAGGTATGTGAAAGAAACCAATATGTGGTACTTAGGCAGTATTGAAAGGGATTCAACCTATTTATGACACCTACTTAAAAATATCTTCGCCTACATAGGGCATAACTTCTTGATATACTTGGAGAGTCTTAATGTCAATCTTGTTATTGAGAAACAATGGCAAATAGGGTTGAATAATTGAGTGAGTAAAATAAATTGGGTTTGTCTTATTACTCTCTAATGATTTAGAGGAATAAACCCAATATGTCATTATTGTAGCTATTTTAGGCATTAAGTGTAGTAATGAGTCACAACAACATTACGTGTAAACAACCGTTAGAGGCACTGTGTATATCGAATGTTTCTTCAAACTGTAAGGTTTGATAAAAATGTGTTTGGATGTAAAAAGTATGAAATGTGTCAGTCTCCACTGAAATTGCACCTTTTACAATTATAATCCTAATTTTAATTTTGCAAAATATAGTTTTGAAATATTATAAAATATTCACCTTATAAAGAATCAACCTTAAATCAAGTCACATTCAGTTTGATAATATTATAATTAATCCCTTATAAATTCTAATTGCTCTTTAGATAAATAAAAAAAGTATTTCTTTTTGAAAAAAATAATATTCTATAGTTTCTATATATATATAAACTATAGAACAATATAAAATTCTTTCTTTGTTTTAATAGTATTCTTTTCACTTTAAAAAATACCTTAAAGATTTTAAAAAAGATCACCCAAGGGATTTGAACCTGGGTTTCTTTGTTCATAATGCATTAAATCATCGTGCACTATCCACCAAGGTGCCACCCATCTTTAGAACTCGAAAGGAATTAAAGGTAAGAGTGCTAAGGTGTCTCCATACGTGGATTTGATAACTCCTCCATCAATCCAGAGCCTAACTTCTCCTATGTAGATGACTCTATTTTGTTGCCAAATTTCATGGCCTTGTTGCCACATCAACTTCCTATAGATGTTAGATCATAATTATATTATCTAGATCTAAGCTCTACTTTGGCTTGATAGTCTACAACTCACAGTCTACCTCGAGAAACGTGACTCTAAAGGCCAATATGTTGATGTTGTTCATAACATTTTAGTTGGAAGAGAATATTTAGCTATATTATTTGAATGCCACATTAGATCACCAATTTTAGCCATGTTTTTTATTCATTATTGCGTCGCTCTAGAGATCTCAGTGCTTTGCACATTTTTAAAATGCAACCTTAGTCTTCCATAATAGATTTCATTCACTCGTGGTATTGATGGGATTAAAACAAATGCTACATGTTGGATATATGAACATGCAATCTCTTGATATGGTGACTAGTTGCTAGACCATCAAATGACCACTAGGGTGCAAAGTCTCCTAGAGGCACTCCACATACATGTGTTAAGCATGAGTCCATAGGTTTACATTAACCCGCTCATATGATGCCAAGACATGAGGGGCAACTTCTTTGGTGAGGAGTTCATATATTTGAATAACATTATCAGTGAACTATTATATCATGATGACTTTGGGCTATTATGCTTGTCATGGTTTCTTCACAATTTAAATTAGCTATAAAACACAATGTCACCCCAAAAAATATTATTGACCTTCTTGTAATGCTATGTTGAGTTTATGGAGGGGTTTCTAGGTGTTATTTATACCCTACTCAGGCCCAAGATAGCTTATGTGTCACAATGCACTACTTCAAAATATATATGTGCCCCTACATGATGGCTTGAATAAATCTAGAACTCAAGGTATCCAGTAGGGCTGACCGTGAAGGTGACACAAACCCTTAATGAAATAAGAATCTTACGATCCTTATGATGAAGCCTCTATAATATAGACCTTCATATCAATTCTTCCACGTTCATGTTCAAGACAAATCTAATAATTATTGAAACATAAACTCTTAATCGAGTTCTACGTCATTATATTTCTTGGATCGACTAATGTCGAATATGCAAGATCGAAGGTGACTAACTATGAAGGGATCATGCAGAGCCCACCAAATCATATTCATAATGTCCCCAAGCTTGGTAGATAAATGTTCTTGATATTGAGAGACATATGTGAGTAGTAATGTGATTTTGTACTAGTGTTATTTCATCGAGGGCTTCATCGGTTGCCCTTCCACGTAGGACCTTACCATCTATTGGGGCTATGATATCAATGATAACAAACCTCCTCTTCCTCCTGAGAGACATACTAAGTCAACCTATGATACCAATGTAGGTAATTAGCATATCTTATTAATTCAATATGACATAAATACATACAATTATTGTTATAATCAATGATATTTATAAAAAAATGTTGATACAATCGAGGAGACCATTACAAATGATGTTATATCTAAAATGCCAAAATAATGTAATAAATGTTCCTAAAAAATTAGGGATGCTTTAAATCCATGTATCGGCCATGAAATGTTGATCATATAGATTTGGATTTTCTTTCCTTAGTTTTAGAGTTAGAGACTAACATTGGCATGTGTAAACAATCCTTTATTACCATGAATGAATGACAATTGTTCTCTCAGATGTTTTTTTATAACAATATGCAAATTACTAACCTTGAAATGATTAGTCATTGAGAATTTGATAACAACCATATTTGCACCTAAAATTCCTTACTTGAAAAATGCATCCGTCAATTACATAATTCATAGAAATGAATCACTCTTGTTGTATCACATAAAATGATAATAACACAACATACACAATGAACTCTTTGTCTACCAAGCAATGTGTTGTGCTTTAAACCATTTTGCAACATTATGCCCAAGATGGTAATGTTCCCCCTAGAAATATTTTATAAATTATAGTTGCCAAAGTAAGCCATACTAAATCAATAAAGTAAAACATGAACTATTGGATTGATATCCAAACTCATTAGACCCATTCTTATTGGTTGCACTAACAAAATTTGCAGTATTCAACATCCATCAAAAAACTAACTTACGTCTTTTAGAATTCCTATAAATGCAAAGCATTGGAAACTTTTCAAGAAGAGATGTGGAGTATTAGTTACATTCTTATTGATAAGATAAGCTTCATATGCCCAAAACTGTCAAAAATTATAAATGAACATTTACAAAAAGCATTCCATAAAAACGACAAAATGCATTTAAGAGGTTTTTAGTGATTCTTGTTGGTGGTCTCAATTAATTGCAACTATTAAGGATAGACCAATCTATTTAAAGAATACCAATGCTACACTGTTGTGGAGAAGTTTTGACAAAGTGGTCATAATGGATGTTATCTTTAGGAAATAATATGGCAAGCCTAAAAACATTTCCTTTGGTGACTTGTCAAACGTAAGGAATGCCTATCCAAAAGTAGAGGATTGAAAGCCTTTGATATCAAGATCATATGGATCCTTTTCTCCTAAAGAAATAAAATTCTTTTTATTTACCACCCTGCAACAAAATAATTGGTTGTAAATGCACATTATGCATGTACTAAAGTCCTTGAATGTGTTAGTTGCTTGCATTAATGCTAAACAAAATAGAGATAATATGGGCTTTGAACCTAATACTAAACAATTACAACATAAAGCCTTATTGTGTGTTGAATAAAGAGTAATGTAACCTCTAACTTGTATGTATTTGCAGTCCTTGTGAATAGATCTCTTGGAGAAGTGATCAATATTTTTTATAGTTTTGGTTCAAAACTTGCAAACTTGTCTTATTGTAACGTTCCCTTTTTTAGTGTGTCTTGTGGACCCCATTCATCCTTATGTTATGTAAAGTAAAATTACACTAGGAAAAGTGGGACACACTTTTTATGTATTAGGAGTTATTTTATGTTTTAAATTTGTGTCATAAGTTAGTAATAAAGTGGGCCCCCCTTAATGAAGAATTATAAGCTCATGTTATATAAGGGAGAGATGCACCCTATTTGTGCATGTTATTTGGTATTTGTGATATTATATGAGAGTTGAGGGCAAAATACTTATTCATCTTCTACAGATTTAGGTGATGTGCCCTAGTCTTCAGGACAAGCCAATATTGTAGATAAGGTGATGTGTCCTTGCTCTTGATTGGAGATTGGTGGATCTACCTTAGGATTCATAATTTGTGCTTTATATTTCAATGTTTTCTGTGTGCAGTTGTGCTTGGAGTGGGTCGCCCAATTTTGGGGGCCATATTTAGTGTATTTTTATATCAGATTTACCCTAGAGGAGGGTCACCCAACTTTGGGTAATTTTTTGTGGTGTTTGAAGGGCTTTTTGTGGAGTCTATTGTGTGCCCTACCTCCTAGAGGAGGACGTCTAGCCTAGGGCTTCTATTTTATGCATTTTCGTGGTGAATTTGAGATGTATTTGGGCTGATCTATCCATTGCAACTTGCAGAATATTTTTAATAAATTTGTGTGGCCACATTTGACACTTTGGGGTTTCTTATGTCAAATTTTCTGCACATATTTTTAGATCTAATTTTTATTTACATGGTACAAAATTTTATTGGAGAAAATTTATTATATTTTCCACTAGGTTTTGTAAATTTTAATCGAGGATATTACAGTGGTATCAAATCTGGTTTTCTGCCAGCCTGTGAGGGTTTTTTATGCAACTAGGGCACAATTATTACACAAAGAGGAACTCAAATAAATCAGCCACCATGAAGATTAAAGAGAAAATATTGAATGCAATGCTTGATGTGTTGACTAAATTGGATGCCAATTTAGGTCAAGGTGGAAACCCTTAGCCACAAAATCCCAAATCTCATGGGGATACAAGATATCATGGATGTGAGAGCTTAGCTTCTTATTGGACATGAATTTTTAGAGGAAAGTCAAGCACCCATATATATGCCATTAATGATGATGAGCTTAGAGAGAAGAAAGAAAAATCAGATCCTAAAGTGAAATTTTCATCAATTTCAGATTTGGAAGAAGATGCCTTGTCTCAAGAGGTATACAAAAATGAATCTACCATAATGCATGTGTCTTCATCGATGTAAGATAGTGAGATTTTTGATAACAGGTATGAGAAAACATGTTTATTTCCTAATAGCAGTCCTTTCATGCATAATGGTGGTGTTTTTTATGAATTTTATGGAAATATGGGATCTCCAACTCCTAAATTTAATGAAGAAATTGATGTTATAGAAGATGCGTCAAAATTGGAAAGCATCCAAAGGATGTTGGAAGGATATTTTTCCAATGAAATTAATATTTTTGTAGATCTAGAAGATGAAATTAATTCATCATATGCATCCATTACTATAGAAGTGTGCAATTATGATGAGATTATAAAGTGCCCTGATGTGGACATTGATAAAACAACAATAGATGAGGATTTGTAGTCATGGGATGATTCATGGATTGAGCATGAATCTGTCCTAACTTCAGTGAACAAAATTGAAGAGTGTAATGTTGTTGATTTTGATCATTGTGTTGATAAAGATAAATCAAAATTATTGTTTCATGGAGCTGATTTTGATCTAGGGCATAGCAATAAATATTTTTAAGAAGAGGCACTTAAGTCTTGGGACAACCATGAAGACATTTCTAGAAGGTATGAACTTATTTTTGGTTTTGATATGCATTATAATAGCAGTTCATTAAATGGGCATAGTCTTGATATTCATGAGGATTGGAAGAAACAATTGTTAGTTAACAATGAAAAAGAGGTGTATACCCTGTCTAAGTTTGATGATGCTAAGAGATTTTTTGAAAATATGATCCAAAATATACATAGAAATCAGAATGAACAAACTATTTCCATTTCTTATTTACAAAATATTAAAAGCATAATGGAGGAGTTGAAGCTAGAATACTTGCTCATGATCAGTGATAGGGATGTAGCTACCAAAACTGCAGATGAGTTTCTCACTACATCCAAGCAAATGAGGTCAAGGGTTGAAGAGCTCACCCATGAGCTTAAAGCAACCAAAGTTTCGTTAGCCAACACCCAAAGGGCTCTTCAAAAAGCAGAAAATCAGTTTGCTAGCTTACAGGAGGATTGGCCAAAGCTAGAAGATGAAAAAAAAATCAATTTGTTGATAACGCACTGTTTGAGGTGGATGTTGAACTGTCTTTTGATAATCCAATTTTTGAATTAGATAATATACCTCTTGATGTTAGTAACACGAGAAATATGGGATCTAGGTGTGATGTGTAGTCATGAGGTGAAGACAACTAGAGTCAAAATTCGTTAAGAGTTTAGACTGAAATTTGTTTTGAAAGAGGTGACAACATCAAATGGGCATACCATTCTCTTTATTTATGAAATTCATACAGTTGCTGGAGCAGGTGCTATGAGTGGAGTATGGATGTAAGCAACTTTTTGAAGCCTATACTTGGAATAGGAGGGCTATATTGTATTGAGAAGGATGATGCTCTTGAATGGTGATTCCAATAAGTGGTTGAGTCCACTTAAGATCAGTACTTTTGGGAGGAGGAATTTACTCTCGTAGGGTGGAAGTACTACATACAAGATTTGGAGATAAGAAATAATTGTGGCCATGTCTTGCAATGTAGTTACTATATTCCATCCCCTTTTTAGAAGACACGCCACTTCCTTGTATTATTTACTACCATGGAAATAGTGGCTATCATGCAGATACAAATGAGGCACCAGTGATCCTTCTACCTTCAAACATAACTATGTTCACTCTTGATTTCTCTAGCTCAGGTCTATGGGATGGTGAATATGTGAGTCTTAGATGGCATGAGAAAGATGATCTTAAATCAATTGTGTTATACCTGCATGATATGAAAAATTTCTTGTATTGGACTTTGGGGAATATCAATGGGAGCTGTTACAAGCCTTCTATATGGAGCAAAAGACCCATTGATTTTTGGAATGATATGGGATAGCCCTTTTTCTAATTTATTTGATCTCATGATGGAGCTAGTGGATGTCTATAAAATTCATCTTTCCAAGTTTATGGTGAAGGTAGTTGTCCAGTATATGCAATGGGTTATCCAAAGGAGATCTAGTTTTGATACTATAAATCTAAATGTCACTCATATAGCTCCGAAAACCTTCATTCCACCACTGTTTGGACATGTAAAAGATAACGCATTCATCCAACCATATTGTTATGATATTTTTTTTCAAATCATATGTGAGGAACAAGAATATTATCAAAATTGAGGGTAATCATAACTTCGCATGGCCTTATTTTTACTATGATTATGTTTCTATTTTCTTCTATAATGTCCTTCACCCTCCACAATTTATCAGGTACAGTCATTCTTGTAGCTGATAAATATTTTGAACTTGGAGCTTTACAAATTGGGAATATAGTGGATCAAACTTTGTTGTATGAGATTATCACAGACCTCTGTATGATATAACTTAGCACAACTAGCTTTTCTTTCACTCCTTGCACATCCAATGACTCCAGCATACCTTTACCAAACAAAGCACTTCAAATATCAAAGTCTTTCTTTGAAATTAAAAATCATTGTACCAGAAGGAAATTTAGAGTAAAATAATGTTGTCATTGACTTTGGGAGAATATGTTATGTTCAATATGCAGATATTTTAAGTTCTTAGAGTGATTGGTGGCTCACAGAATCTTACCATGAATGAATTGACATGAAAAAGAGATAATCACCCAAACATGGCCATTCAATGGTCATTGCTGAAAGACATATAGTGAATAGCAGAGTGTCTTATTGATGTTTGATTCAGTTGTACATAATAGATCATATAGTTGTTGAAGTCCCCTAGAGTTATATCAATCATGATCATATTTTTTTCTCTCTGATTTCAAAATAGCCTTATGTAGCAATTATCTTCATTTATTTGGTTCAAATTCTAAATAATGGTTTCATATTTAAACCTAACATACTTGGATCTACAGGCTTGACATATTTTCATATTGAATGTTGACTAAGGGGGATGATGAGCATTTTCTCATTTTGAGAAAGACAATTTGGCATATTGTAAAGGTGCATTTTTGGCAGTGACTGACACCTTAGTCAACCTTCTTGCGAATATTATTCTGCAAAAATCAGAGGGGGATAAATTTCTTTTTCACTCCACCAACTACTAGTTTCCATAGAGGGGAGATACATTATAATTTTGCAAACCTAAGGGGGGAAATACTTATAAGGGTGCATTTTCAACAGTGACCGACACCTTAGTCAAATTATTTTGCAAAATTTTATTGTAAAAGGTGCACTTTCGACAGAGACCAACACCTTAAAGAAGATGGGAAAATCAAAGAAAAAGAATACCCCAAAATCAACTGATGTTGCTAAATCAGTTAAAGACCCATACTTTCCACCTGAGATGGATGGGATGGATTTTTATGAGGAGGGCACATTTCTCACACTAAACAATGGTTTAGTAGCCCTCCTTGATGATTTTGAGTCTTGTAAAGACCTTTAGACAAATGGTGCTCAATTTCCTATTGGCGTTATAAGGGGTATATACCTGTTATTTTTTGCACTTGATCGTGCCCAAAAAAAAGTAAAATTGGAAATAAATGAGGAAATAGAGGTCAAAGCCTTAATGGTCGATGCTTGTTGTGACACAAGTGACCTTTGGCCCATTGTGGCTAATGCTTGTTGTGACACATGTGACCTTGATCCCAATATGGCCACTGCTTGTTGTGATACATACGATCTCCTACCTTCAATGGTAGATAACAGTTGTTGCACAAGTGATCTCACTTGAGTAGCAGATTTTGCTTGTGACACTTGTGACTTAAAAACTGAACCTCCTCAAAAAGAGCTGCATAATCTCATCAATAGCGACAAATGTAATATTGTTAAAGCATTGATGAAGATGATAAAATTGGGTGTTTTGAACAACACACCAAAGGATTTGGTTTCAAAATGATGAAGAAAATGGTATTCAATTGTGAGAGATTAGGTAAATAGTAACAAGGCATTAAAACTCCTATAATGCTAAATGTCAGGGCAAAGAATTAAGGCCTTGGCTATACAAGACATGCAAGTACCAGTAATAGCATGTTTGTAAAACCTAAATCTCTTACAATTCTTAAAAAGCATTGTTGTAGTCATTGTAGAAAGACAATACATGTTGCAGGTAGATGTTGGAATTTACATCCTTGTGATTCATGTGGATTTACGAATCACTCTTCTTCCAGTTGTTGGTTCAAAGTGAAAATGGCCAACAAGGTTCATATCGATTGTGTATGGAAAGATCTCACACAATGGACCATGATGAAATAAATGTTGTATTGCTTCTACCAAAAAGGTAAAACCTATGGTAGACCCTGAGGCAAATCCAGTGATAGATCGAGTGGCAGTCCCAGAGACAATGACCCAAAGACAGACCTAAAGACAAATCCAGAGACAAATTTCTAGAGGTAGATCTACAGGCAGATCCAGAGGCACTGATCCAGAGGTAGATTCACTAGCAGATCCAGACATAGACCCAGAGGTACAAATCCAGAGGTACGCTTAGAGCCAAAGCCATATCCATGAGCCAGAGCTAGAGCCAGAGCCAGATACAAAGCAAGAGCCATCATTCTTTCATTTCTTTTCCTCTTCATTGTATTGGGGCAATTATATACTTTACCCAAATATTATTTTATAGGAGGATGCATATGTATTACCCAAATAATGTAATAAGGGGGGATGTTAGAGTATATTACCTTATTTAGTAATACCCCTAGTTAATTAGTTTGTTTACATTACCTAGGTTAGTTTGTTAGCTTTACCAACATTCCTTTATCGACAGATATTAGCGTAGCATATTAGTTTGTTAGGGATATTATGTTAGTCGGCATATTGGTATATTATTTTCTATCCTAACTGCTTGTCATCCTAAGACTTGTATATATTTGATTATATTCAATAATAAGTATTACCTATTTCTAAGTCTATCAATGAGGAGTGCTAAAGGTGTATTAAACACACTCACTTATGGCCCATTTGAGACTAGAGTGAGAGCATTCTTTCCAAGTGAGATGAAATTTTCTATGGGACAAAAATTGGTTGTTATATCTGCATTTTTAGGCTTTGATCAGGTGGTAAAAGAATCTAACGTGCAATCACCTCTGAAATATATTTAAGGAGAAGTTATTTCTTGGAACAATAAAGAGTGCTTCAATGCTGACATACCATCTATATTGGGTAGGAATGAGATTCAGTTGGTATCAGATCTTATTTTAGATATGAAGAAGAAGAAAGTTATGAAAAAAACTATTTCCATATACCTTATTCAGTGGAAGGGATTACCAGATTTAGTTTGCATTGCTTTAGGGCAAGAAAATTGGGAGGGGCGAACTTGTAATGTCCCATTTTTTTGTGTGTCTTGTGGATCCCACTCATCCTTATGCAATGTAATATAAAATTATAGTAGGAAAAGTGGGATGCTCTTTTATGTATCAGTAGGATTTATTTTATGTTTTAAACTTGTGTCATAAGTTAGTAATAAAGTGGGCCCCCCTTAATGAAGAATTAGAAGCTCATGTTATATAAGGGAGAGGTGCACCCCATTTGTGCATGTTATTTGGTATTTGTGATATTGTATGAGAGTTAAGGGATGAACCCTTATTCATCTTCTATAGATTTAGGTGATGTGCCCTAGTCTTCAGGAGAAATCAATCTTATAGACAAGGTGATGTGCCCTTGCTCTTGATTGGATATTGGTGGATCTACCTCAGGATTCATAATGTGTGCTTCAGATTTTAATATTTTTTGTTTGCAGCTATGCTTGGAGTGGGTCACCCAATTTTGGGAGCCATATTTAGTGTGTTTTCATATTAGATTTACCCTAGAGGAAGGTTGCGTAGCTTTGGGTAATTTTTTGTGGTGTTTGGAGGGATTTTTGTGGAGTCTATTGTGTGCCCTACCTCCTAGATGAGGATGTCCAGCTTAGGGATTCTATTTTATACAATTTCATGGTGAATTTGAGATGTATTTGGGCTGATCTATCCATTGCAACTTGCATAATATTTTTAATAAATCCGTGTGGTCACATTTACCACTTTGGGGTTTCTTGTGTCAAATTTTCTACACATATTTTCAGATCTATTTTTTATTTGCATGGTACAAAATTTTATTGGATAAAATTTATAATATTTTCAACTAAGGTTTGTAAATTTTAATTGGGGATATTACACTTATTTTTTCATTATAGCTTCGAAACCTATATTATCCCTCCATGGAACTCCAACAACCCAATAAAAGTTTCAATTCCTCCCATAGCTAGAGGTAAATGTAAACAAGTTCCCTTTTAATGACATGGACTCTAATAATATACAAGTTTTAACACTTAACCCTAAATAGGAAAACCCTTGATATTGGATGAATTGAACAAGAAGGTGAAAGTAGGAGCACAAACCTTAGGAAATAATATTGATATACAAAAGTATTTATACAACATGAAAAATAATATCCCCCAAATATTGCTAACTACTAACTAATGACAACATATTGATGTCGACACTAACAACGTAGTCAAAGTGACTATGATAACTAACCTACCTAGATATTTACTAACAATGTAAATATCCTAAGGTAAAAGTAAATGCGAGTGGTAAAAGTAACAAACTACTTTTACCATGCGGTAAATAAATTATACCTAGTGTTGAAAAAGGGTAAATATACCAAATTATGCAATATTACTCTAACATCCCCCCTTATTACATTATTTGGTAATGTATATAACTGTCCCAATACAGTGAAAAAAATGTTGATCTGTTGGTTCTTGCTCTGTCATAGTGCTATGGCTACTCCTAAGCAAAAGGTGGGTCATTTCTCACTTTATCTTCACATCAATGAATGTCCTTATTGTAATATTGTCATCCAATCATATTGCATGGGTAACCATCCACTACAACAGTAGAGTAGATTATTTCATACGAGGTTCATTCGGTTACAATGATTTTGCAAAAAAAAATTATAAGATAGCTAAGGTGTCGATTGTTGTCGAAAATGCACCCTTATAAGTTTCCCCCCTTGTTGCAAAAACATTCGATGAAATTTCTGAAAGAAGTGTGACTAAGGTGTCAGTCACTGCTGAAAATGCACCCTTATAAGTCTTCTTCTCTTTTTACAAAAATTTTGTGTGAAGTAAGAAAAGAAATATTGATCCCCCCTTAATTGCAAAATATGTGCAACTCAAGAAGCTTTCTGAAGGTTTTTACAAAGATTGCCTCCTAGGCAATTTTACACCAGAAAATTCCCTCCTTTTGTTACAAGTACTTCAAACAGTGAGAGTTTGATATTTATGAAGCCTAAAAGAGGTACAATCACCCATTTATTGCAAGTATTCCAAAGAAAAACTTATTTTATTTATGAATCCTAAAAAGGAGAGATGAAATGGTGTTTGCTAAAGGTGACAAATTTGTTTTCCCTCTATAATACTGTCTTAGCCATGAGCACTTTGTGTGCTCTTTCTGAACCAGAATCAGAATCAAAATTTAGACACTTCACTAGCAATATTGCCTTTGTGTTGCTTCTATGATGTGCCTTTGCCATTTTAGTTTTGTTTGTTTGGAAACCAACACTGAATGGTGTCATGGTTGTCCTCTTTACAATTTGTGCAAAACTTTTCTTTCTAGGCAATTTTATCAAAAAAGTTCACCAAATAATCCTTCCTTAATGCAAGTACTTCAATCATGGTTGCTATTATGAAGCCTAAAATAAAAGGTATAATTTTTATGACTTCTGCTTTTCTGATTGCCTTTACAAATTTTATCTCCCTCTTGTTAAAATCTGTGTTTGAAGGAAGAAAGGAATTATCCCCCCTTAGTGCAAAAGATTGCTACTTTCAAGGTTCCTTATTTTACAAAAACTTGTTCTTTCTTTTGATATACCCTAGAAGAGTACCAAAAGATAATTCACTCAAAAATATATATAATGATACATGCCTGAAAATCCTCTTGAAGAGGGATAATCAATTTGAGGAAATTAAGCCAAACAAATAAGAGTGAATTAGGGGTTTTGATTTAGGAGAGAACATAAAAAATAATTGGCTTTAAACCTGTGCAATGATTTACACAAATTATTGTGAAATTTTGGGGTTTTGAGTGTTCTTGATTTTATGACTTATAATTGCAAAAAATAATAATGCAATAATCAAACAAGAATGCCCACAAAAATCTTTATCACATAGGTGTCAGTCACTGTTGAAAATGTACCTATTTTTCCAATAAAGGTGTCGAGTAAAATCGAAAATGCACCTTATTACTAACTTTTGCAACAAAATATGGATTTGTGTTGTGCAAAAATTTGATATATTATGTCTCCTCTTGTTTTTCAATTTTGCAAAGAATGTGGCAAAAAATAATTGCCTTTCTTTTTTGTGTTTCAAAATTAACAAGTTTGATTTAAGTGCTCCTCACTTTGTGTTACAATTTTGCAAAGAAGTACAATTTCTTGTCTTCCCCCCTTGATTTGTAAAATTAAAAAAAGTAATACTCCTTCCAAGACAAGTCAACACATGACCCGCATTTGAAAGGCTTCCAGAACCAGTCGACACACGACTTAGTTTAGTGGACCCAAAGTCTTCAATTTCTTCTCAATTTTACAAAAAATAGAATGTGAAATTTGATGTCTTATATCCCCCCTTGGAGAAAACAAATGCACACTTTGCCTTTGAATTTTACAAAAAATTTGGTGCTCCTTGTGTTACAATTTGCAAAAAAGAATTCATGTTTGATCCTTTATTGTATGCTAAATGAACAAGGTTTTTGTGAGAAGAATTTAGGTCTCCTAAGTTTGCAAAAGAAAATAGTGCTCTGAAATGTCTTATATCTCCCTTTTGAGGAGAAAACAAAAGCACTATATTTTTTTTGAGTTGCAAATCTATTTGTTATTTTTGGAAATTTTAGAGATCACCCTTTCAGTTTTGCAAAAAAGAATGTGCATTTTTGTGTGTTATAGTTCTCCATTTGAGAAAACAAATGCACAAACTTTTTTATTACTTTGCAAACTTTGATGCTCCTTGAGGTTTATTTTTGTTTTGCAATTTTTGTCTAATTAATTTAAAAAATAATTTACTATAAGCTCAAAAATCAATTAATTAAATTTAAAAAAAATTGATTTAAAGCTAAATAGAATAAATTATTAATCAAATAATTAAAAATATATATTTAATGAGCAAAAAATATATCTACCTTTGTTTTGGGTGGCCACCATATTCATTGAGCAAAATAATGCTTTGGTCGCGGCGCTAGGGTTATGCATAAGAGGTTGGACTCAAAATGTACTTGTAAAAAAATGGCGAATCCTAATCAAAATCAAGGTGAATCATGGCGAATCCAAAGCAAATCAAATCTATCATCTTCACACCAAAACTTGGGGTATTTGAAGCCCTAAAAAGTAAGGTCATATTTGGGATGCATTTTGACCTATTAAATTACCTTATAACTTCATAACAACACCACCATTAGATCAGGCTCAAAAGAGCTTTCCAACGAGTACAAATATGCCTATGTTTAGATATATATTATGGTGAATTGACCCTAAGAAAAACATTGGTCCTAAAAATTTTAGGCGAATGGGCCGACGTCGAGGGTCCTCATATTCGCCAATTTTTAATTTTGAAAATCCTAATATTCGCCCAATTGGCGAATATTCGGCACTATGCATAACCCTACGCAGTGTGCGTGGGGTTTGATCCCTTAACCTGGCGCACCGCAAGCACCTTAGTGGTGGGCCATCACCTGCCCCGGCTACCACCATCGACAGGACAAAAGAGTGCAATCAACTCTTTATTACATTCCCGTCGGCGGACGGGGTTTAAAAAAAATTATTAAGGTGCCCACGGGGTTCGATCCTGCAACCTTACAGGAAACGCCTCTTCGCTGGCCCGCGACTACTAGTCGGGTTAGCGCCTGGTTTGGGAGGTACAACGGAGCACGCTGTATTTGATTCCCACCTCCACCAATAGGTAAAAAATTAGTGATGTGGAACTTTTTAGTCCCACATCGACGATGCGGTGCACCTTTTGGTGTTTAAAAACACAAATGCACCATTTAGTACGTGATTGCCTTCGGGTAATCGCCTATCGATGATGAAGCTTTTGTTGCCATCTTTAGCTAACCAAACGATGCCACATGTACGTGTAGGAATGCCATTCACAACATGCCATGTCAGCTCCAGGGATCACCACATCAGCTTAGCATCATGTATACCTCAAATTTTGTGCATCCACGTCAACAGTAAGGCCCACATCAGATCCACATAGCCTCAGCATCCAACCTCGATTTGCATGCCACCTAGAGTCTACCACATCAGCGCCTTGGGATCTATGCTTGGGATGACGTTCGTAAGGAGTCGACAATAGTTCTCGGGATTTGTGCCACCTAAAAGTCCATGCTCAGGTCAGTTAGAGGCTTGCACTATCAGGGTCTTGTATGTCCAGTATCCAGTCCAGCATTTATTTGTCTAGTGGTCAGGTCTGTCAGTCTAGTGTCAGGGAGTCCGTCTAGTGTCTGGTCTGGTGTTGTCCATGTGTCTTGCCACGGAGGGCGCTCCTGCCCTCATGTGGTGGTCGGCCATCGCACAGAGGACGCTCTTGCCCTCTCATGTTGGTCGATCACCTGGGAGGGTGCGCCTACCCTCCTATTGATGATGTCGGCCCTTCACGTGGCCGAATGTTGCTGAGGAGAGCATCAGCCCTGTTGGCGCATTGTGAGCAACCTTCAGGCTGTCAACACCGTCAGGAGTTATCGCTGGCTGCCAGATGAGATCCAGTCCGCTCCAATCGAAGGACAGTAGGTCTGTCGGACCTACAAAAAATAATTTGTGCACCTCGCTTCCTGTCTAGGGGTGTTCAAGGGTCTTGAGCCTTGGGATTTTGGCCCTGGTCCAGTTGGAACGGCTTGTTGCCACCTTGTCCAGCCAGGTCCACTACCTACGTAAACGGAGTGAGAGGCAAATACCCACTCTGATACCATGAAAGTAGGAGCACAAACCTTAGGAAATAATATTGATATGCAAAAGTATTTATACAATATGAGAAAAATAATATCCCCCAAATATTGCTAACTACTAACTAATGACGGCAATGTAATGATGCCAACACTAACAACGTAGTCAAAGTGACTACGATAACTAACCTACCTAGATATTTACTAACAATGTAAATATCCTAAGGTAAAAGTAAATGTGAGTGGTAAAAGTAACAAACTACTTTTACCATGCGGTAAATAAATTATACCTAGTGTAAGAAAAGGATAAGTATCCCAAATAATGAAATATTACTCTAACAAAAGAATTTACTTTCACAACTATGTTAAAAGTTAGAGCTATGAAAGACCTTCATGTTTCACTTCCTTATAGACAAAGATGTAAAAAAATCCTCATTTTAAAGCTAGATTGCAAGAGGACACAAACTCGTTTAAACTATATTTATAAAATTTTATTTTGTCATGCCTTTTAAATTATAAACTAGATTTGTCTTATACTTTATAAATGACTTGTTCCTTCATCATTATATATAATATAAATATATTTTTTTTTCTTTTATTTTTATAAACTCATAAATTACATTTTTATATTCTTTATAAATATTTTATTAATTCTATCTTTAATATATAATACAAACATGCGAAGGTCCAAGGTTCAAATCTTGGGCCTCGCCAGACTGAATGTTTATCCCTTTATTGGTGCTTTCATTTGTGTAAAAGGTTTAAAATGATTGTAGCATGGTGGTTATAGGGGCGGATACGCAAAGATCTGTGTGGCGGCTTCTGGGGCGGACAACGCAGAATATTGTGGCGGCCATAAAAAGCTGGACAGCCTACCCGGATTCGTGGCGGCTACCGATTCCACCATGTAAATTCAAAATATATATATATAATACAAATATTAATATCATCTTAATTTACAAGTTTTGTTTATGTTTTTTATATTATATTCATAATATAAAAGTTCATAATGATTCCAAATTAATAAAAAATCTTATTTAATCTAAATTGTTTCTTTAAAACAATATTAAACTTGTATGCTTAAAATTTAAACAAAATATATAATCAAATAATAGTTAACGGTTTAACTAGTCATACTCTATTTTAAGCTATAAAATAGCTAAATTTAAAATACAAAGATAGTCATTCTTATCTGACTAAAAATTACCAAGAACACATATAATATAAGAGCGTAAATATCCTCCTCTCATCACATGTGCAAACAATAAAAATATATCAAATGTGCATACACATAACTCATCATGTTGAGCCAATGACATCCTCTTCTCTCGTGTGTGAACAATAAAGATAAAGAACATTAATCATAGCCAGTTTCCTCCAATTAAGTAACTCATCCATAGGTTATGGATTTTTTTCCTTTAGCCTTCTAACTCTCAAATGAGATTTGAAGATGTTAAGGTTCAATTGCATATGATTGGAGGAAAAATAATTTCATATATAAATTAAAGTTGAGATCATGTACTCTTACAAAACTTTTATTTCTTTAAAAAAAATTCTTATGATATAGATTTTGTTTTTTTTAATTATTAATAATTTAATTTAAAAGATAAATAATTTAATAATAAAATTATTATATTTAATATAATTTTAAATTATTTTGAAATAATAAAATTAATAAATGTTAAGTGTGGAGGTTAGGGTCAATTGCGACGAATGTGGAGGCGAGGTATGTAGGTGGAGGCTATGATAAGCACAAAAGCACAATAATAGATATGGTCGGCATATGGTGAGTTGCGGTGAATGTGGAGGCTATGATAAGCACAACAATAATGCACATAGGCATGAGAGTTCTTGCGGAGATGTAGAAGGGGAGGGCAAAGCCCACGATTATAAGAAGCACCAACGAAGATGCGGGTTGTATGAGTCATTTGTTGTGTGTAAACCATAGATGCAATAAAGCATTGAAGGGAGAGGGTTATCCGCAAATCGTATCTTCAGTTTAAGAGAAAACCTCTTCGGTTAGAAGAAATATCTCTGAAAGATCTTTGGGTTTGTGGGTGGATGAAACCCTGTCCTCTATCAAGATTTCAAAGAATGAATTTGGGTTGGATTTGATTGATTATGGAGTCCGAACAATTATCTACAAACTCAAGGGCAAAAGACCAGGTTTGGAGGAGCTCAAAGGATACATTAAAGAAGTAACTCTCCTACCCAAAAATTTCTTTTATGTTTACTTTTCTAATTTAGCGGATAGAGATGAGGTAATGGATTATAGATATAATTGATTATTTGGACAAAGAGGTTTTTATATAAGACCTTGGACTCCTAGTTTCAACCTCATTACAGAAGAAGTTAATGGCTTCCCAATATAGGTGAATCTTTATGCTCTTCCTATGGAGTTTTGGGGAGAGAAGATATTCGCCAAAATTGGTAATACCATTGGGGCATACTTGTATATGGATGCCCAAACAAAGGAATATTTATCCAATAAAATTAATATGAGCAAAGCAAGCTTGGCTGTTTGGATGGATGTTTCAGTTCTTGGGCCTCAATCCATTACTATCTTCTCGAGTAAAGGGAAATGGATCCAAAATATTGAATATGAAAACTTCTCCTTAAGATGTTATGGTTGTCAGCAATATGGCCACCTAAAGAAGAGATATCGAACATTATATCATGCTTTGATTCCTCCATGGTGAAGAAGGCCTTGCATGTGAATGATTCAAAACCTTCAAATGTCCCGATTCAAGAGAAAGAAGCTCATATTTCAGATACATCAATTGTCCAGCAGGAATCAGGCAAGCAACAGAAGACTCAACTCCAAAAAGGAGAATTTGAATCAGATCATTGATAAAAGACAAATGGTTACTAAAGACCATCCAAATGGTTCCATGGAAAAGATTAGCACCTCAGATAGTATTCTTGAAGCTAATTATGAAACAATCGATGATGATCAATTTTTTGAAAATGAAGATCCTACAAAATGTGTTACAACTAGATATTACCTTAGGAGCTTGAAGTGCAAAAATGCATTCTCAGATCTTGCCACTCTACAAAAGCAACTAGATATTACCTCAAGAGCTTGAAGTGCAAAAATGCATTTTGTATTTTGCCACTCTACAGGAAGAAGAACCCATGTTACAGAAAAAAAAAATTAGTTGAATTGATTTCCTCTTTAATGGATGACTGTTATGTTTGTTTTCCTTCTATCTATTAGAGTTATCCGTCGTAAAAATGGAGAATATCTCTGATAGAAAAGCAAACATAAGTTTACTTTAATTAACTCTTTAGAAATATAATGAAAAAAATGTATTATTTTTTTTTAACGGGAGTGGTCCCAATAAAAGCCAACGCACAACTTCCTTAAAAAAAAAATTAAAAATGTTTTTGTGATTTTGTATACATTATTTGGGTAGCGTGATAAACTTTTTAGGCGATGTTTACAACAAAGCATTTCTATCTCAGCCATTATCTTTCATAAAACCAAGAGCTAAAGTTATTAAAAAGATTAACACATAACCATACATACCTGTAAAACTTTTTTTTATTGGAACCAACAATTATATTCAATAAAAAAATAAGAAAGATTGCAATTAAAAGAAAGCTGAAAAAATCATAGCTCACGGCACAAACCCACCCAAACAATAACATCATATAAACTTGAGGCAAAAAAACAAAACCAACCACTATAAAGATGAATACCCAAAACTTTTAAAAAACTATATATTAACTTTTTAATTGCTAGAGGGCGGTGGCGAAAAACAAAACCAACCACTACAAAGATAATACCCAAAACTTTTAAAAAACTATCAACCACTACAAAGATGAATACCCAAAACTTTTAAAAAACTATATATTAACTTTTTAATTGCTAGGGGCGGTGACGATTAAAGCACATACGGAAGATTAAAATTACCTCTTTTAGTCAATTCATTGGACAATTTAGTGCAAGTGAGCCCAACTGAAATTAAAATATATATATATATATATATATATATATATATATATATATATATATATATTTATTTATTTATTTATTACTAGCTATTTTTTGTATAATGATTACAAGTTCAGTCCATGCATTAGTTCTCGTTACGGCCGAACAAATAAATAAATTGCATTAGTTCTCGTTACGGCCGAACACATAAATAAATTGTGCTCATTTAAATAAGACGACAAAAATGAATAATCTTAAAAACAAATACTTATATAAACCTATTTTAAAATATTAACAAGTTGACATTTGTATAACATTTTTCATCAAATGGAATGCAATTGAAGTTGATTAAATGTTTTAATTTTGTGTAAAGTTGTTGGTGAAAGTCTTGGGTGTTGGTAGAGGTTAACCCAAGTTTTATTTTTCATGTGTCCACCCTACAGGCACAAGTTGCAGCTGAGAATGTCTTATGTGCTCATAACTCCATTTCCCATGTGCTTACCCTGTTGATATTTAAATGGTTGTGTGCTATTCTCCTATCGACAAGTGTAATTCTCGACCTTACGAGGGATTATGATTGGGAGGGGACTGCTCAGCGCTATACATAGGTCGTAGGGGTTTATCACACTAAATACAAAATTTTGTAGTCCCTGGAGGGACATCGCTACGTCTCGGGCTTTGGCTCTTCTTCAAAAGGTCTAAGGTTCAAACCGTGGTGTGGACCAGTGTGTGAGGGGTGAGTGTATGGTGGTTGTGTGTTAAATTCCCTATTGATAAGCATAGCTCTAGGTTTTACGAGGATCATGGTTGGGTGGAGATTGCATTTTGGGACAATGCAACTATTCGAGCCTTGGCTTTTCTTGAGGAGGTCCAGGAAAGATCCAAGGTTCAAACGGCAGCATGGACGAGTGTGAGGGATGGATCTGTGGTGATTCTGTATTAAATTTCGATAAACATAACTTTTAGCTTTACAAAACATTATTGTGAAAAATCATGGTTAAGAAAAAACTTAGAAATTTTTCACACTAAAGTTAAAAAAAACACAAATTGATTAAATGCTTTTAACATTCATTTGTTTTAATACCTCTCTTCTTTTTCCCACTAGTGGACCCCACTACATCGACGTTAGTGGCTCAGAGGATTTTATCTTTTTAAAAAATCATGGGAAAGTTCATCATGGCCATACAAGTTTCTCCCACTAGTGGACCCCACTACATCGACGTTAGTGGCTCAGAGGATTTTATCTTTTTAAAAAATCATGGGAAAGTTCATCATGGCCATACAAGTCGACCAGAGTTGGTTACATCTAAAGAACTTGTGATTAATTGGATTATAATTTTGCTCGAGCTCCTGGAGCAGTGGAAAATATACTAACATTCATCTCACATTGAATTGGGTTGCTTACCAAATTTGTTCCCAGCGATATTTTCTGATCCACGCCGTAACAGCTCAAAGATGGCTGCTGCAATTGCGATTGCTGTTATTGAAAAGCTTGGGCGTGTAGCCTTGGACCAGGCATCGGTGGTCGTGAACTTCACAGACGACTTTCAATGGTTAGGGGCCCAGCTCACAAAGATGGCAGGTGATCTGAAATATGCAGACAGCCACACTACACAAAACAAGCGCGCCAAAAGATGGATACAGCAAGTGCGAGATGTTGCGTGGGATGCAGAGGACATTATTGAAGAGTATGCTGTGGGATCTCTCTACGGCAATAGTTCTCAATCATTTTGTCTCTGCAGTTATAGGCGGATCATCTTCCAATTAAAATTCCGCTATAACATGGGGCGAAGAATAAAAAAAGTCAGACAAAGAATGATGTCTATCATTCAAGATGCAAGGAACATAGAGAGTGTGCATAAGGTGATTCATCTGGCCGACCAACCCTCAACCAGCAGATCGGAAACTCTACAACAAGTGCAGAAGCCATTAAGCCGTCTAGATAGCAAGTCACCACATGTTGCTATAGAGGATAAGGTTAATCATATCCTTCAGTTGTTGCAGAATCCTGATTTTCCAGTTATTGCCGTTGTCGGCATGGGAGGGGTGGGCAAAACGTTTCTGCTTCAGCATGTCTACAGATCTGCAAAACAAAGGTTTGCAAAATCCATTTGGCTCTCTATTTCACAAAATTATTCTATTCCACGCTTGCAAAGAGATGTAGCCTCTCATATAAGAGAGTGGCATGCAGATCTACCTTCCAACATCCATATAGAGGAGGTTGTCAATGGTTGTGTAAGTGAAGACCGTGCAGCGGATATAATTTTTCGTTGTTTAGAGAATGCAGAGGCTCTGATCGTGATGGATGATGTCTGGAGGGTAAATGGGGAAGAGGGCTTGATAAAAAGACTAGGTCTCCCAAGTAGCAGATGCAAAATTGTGATTACTACAAGAAGCAAGCATGTCGGCGAAATGATGGGGGCTTGCGTTTACGAGATGAAAACTTTGTCGGATGAAGACAGTTGGAAGATGTTTTGTTTTTATGCCTTTGCAAATCTCCCAGATAAAAAACCACGTAAAGATCTTGAATCTTTAGCTCGTGCAGTTGAAAGAAAGTGCGGAAATCTACCGTTGGCAATCAAGACAGTGGCAGCATCTATGGCGAAGAAAACCCTCAGAAGAGAATGGGAGTTGAAGTTAAGTCAGCTGAAAAAGGTAAGCATCCTCCAAGACTCCACGGACCCCGTCATGTCCATTCTTCGGTTGAGCTATGACTCATTGCCAGCTCACCTTAAGCCATGCTTTCTGTATCTCGCCTTCTTTGGAGAAGACCAGAAGATAGATTGTAAATATCTTGTAAGTTGCTGGATAGCTGAAGGCTTCGTTCCCGAAGAAGGCCCCGAAGGAGAAGGCCAATGGGACCGTGCATTCAACTATTTATATGAACTTAACACTCTATGTTTGATTGAAGTAGAAGAAGTTAGATGGTTAGAAAAATCTTGCAAAGTTCATGATTTGTTGCTTGATTTGGCGATTTCAATATGTAAAGAAAATAATTGTGCAATTGCTGTCCAAGAGGCCTGTCCAAAAAATCCCTTCGCAGACGGAAGCAGCAGTCAGTGCCGTCGGATTTTGTTGGCCAAGAAAGGTATAAATAATAAGGCTATTGCTAACCTTCATTGCCCCCGATTTCTTCGCAGTCTGTCCTTGTCCAAAAATGATATTGAAAGCATTCCACCAAACTTATTCAGCAGTGTGAGAGCACTGCGGGTTCTTGACTTAAGCTATACTAAAATCTCTACACTGCCGAAATGTTTTGGAAATTTGAAACTCCTCAGAGTTTTGAATTTGTCTCGCACAAGAGTTCAGGAGGTACCCGAGTGTGTGAGGAACCTTAAAAGTCTTTGTTTTCTTGATTTGGAAGATACAGAGATAGTACGGCTACCGGCGTGGGTAGGCGAACTTACGTGTCTGCAGTACCTGCATATCGATGTCAGACGTCTACCAAAGCAAATTTCAAACTTGGTCTCTCTGCGAAAACTTAGATCATATCCGTTAGAGCTATCAGTTGAAGAGGATGAGTTCTTAAATTGGAAGGATGTGGTCAAATTGATAAATCTGCAATGGTTATGGATAAAGTTACGGCATGTAGGAGAATTGAAAATCATGGAAGGAGTCCTGGCTCAGTTGGTAAACATGCGTGAGCTGTACATAGAGAATGGTCTTTCAATGCACGACGCCCACAACCTTCTGTGTTTTCCGAAGAACATGAAAGCAATGAAGCAGCTTGAATGTCTTCGGCTTGAAAAGTTTGTGGTACCGAGTTGGATGTGTGATTTTGCAAGTCTTAGGGTACTTTTGGTAGACACGTGTGAGTTTAGCGATGATGCAGCATTAGAAGCTATGCCCAATTTGATGACGTTGTCCTTATCGTCAACGAAGAAGAAAGAAATTGTAAAGGCGTTCGGAAAGTCGGGAGGCTTTCAGAAGCTTCGCTTCCTTTCTTTTTATTCCTGCAATGATTTAGAGGAGTTGCCGGAACTGAAGGATGGAGCGATGGCAGGCCTTGAGGAGTTAAACATAGGTGGCTGTGAGAAACTGCAGAAAGTTCCAGAGGGATTGCAGCACTTGGAAAACCTAAAGCTTCTAGAACTGTGGGAAAGCGGGACAAATGAATTAAAAGAAAAGTTAAAAGAAGATGGGGAAGACTGGAAAAAACTGAAAGCAAAAAATACTCTCTCACCGTTACTGTTCAGGAATAAGTCAAAGTTTAGTAATGGTTAAATGGTCTACGCAATAAACGGATTTCTGCCAAATGTTTTTAATTTGTAAAGAAAAATTCAGTTACGGTACTTAAGGTTTCACATTTTTTTTTCTTCGCGAGCTTCAATCATTTTTTTTTAGTTAAATCTATATTTTTTTTTTTCAATTTTCAATTATTTAGATTTAAAAATAATAATAAATTTTTAGATTAGATTATTAAAGTTTATAAAATAACTGTTATAATTGCCAAAAGTAAATAATATTATTTTTATTTTTATTTGTGAAATGTTCTTTTGATATAAATACTATTTTTTTTTTCCTCTAATAGAGTATATGCTTAATTTATTACCATAAAAAAATTAATGTGATTGGTTGTATTATACACCTTGTATGTGTTGGTATCTATGTTTGTGATTTTAATCTTTTCCCTGAAAACTTTGACGTAAATGAATTGATTTTCTTTCATATGTTGCTCCTTTGAAACTTCTCATCACTCATTACTCATATTTTATAGTCCTTCTGGGTACTTGAGAATATGCAACCTCTTTATAGTTGTGGGAGAAATGTGTGTTCTTGCTTTCCTTAAACATATAATGTTATAGATCATTGACCTTTCCTAATAGTTGAAATAAAACACCATTCTCATTTGAAAAATAGACCTTATGTCTTTATCAATGTGCCTCAAAGGATCAAACTTATCGCTTTTCTATTTCCAATAGCTTGGATTATGCAACTACAACACCATGCTTGGTTGCTTGAGCATACTCTCTCCATGCCATAGTGTAAGTGGTGCCCCCTATTATTGGCAATGAAGGATTTGATCATACACATGTCCTTAATAGATGTAATGATCATACTCTATTTGCTCGAAGTGACCTAACCATAAGCTAACTTTAATAATTTTGAATTGATATCATGGTAATCTTCTCTAACTTTGACTTTCCCTTAAGAAAGTTTTTTCTTGCACTTGGCAACCAATGCTTTCTACACATGGTAGTAGTATGGTTTTTATTTCCACAATGCTTGGATGAATGAAGATCCTAACAAAACTGAGATAAATGACCTTATCTTCCATAATTCTCACAAGAAAATAGAAGTATAAGAAGTTTATGCATATACCTTTTCTTATGGCTACACATTTGCTTACTCTTATTTTTATTATTGGAGCTCAATTGAACTTGTTTAATTGTCTTTTTTGGAAGTCTACTCTCTTGGAGATGTTTGGAAATGTTGCCTGTGTCATTACCTATTTTGTGTAAACATTGTTAGAGTGGTAGTTTCCTCTTCTTTTTGCAAGGCATAGCTTCATTCTTCTCGGATATTCACCATGCGCTTAATATCCAAGCCTTATTTTTAGACATATTTGCATTACCTCAATGGTATACATTATTTTTTTGTCATTTCTGCCAAATACTTGGTATTCATAACACACTGTATTCATCAAATTGAATAAAAAATATGTTTTTACTACTTCAATCATACAAAATATGAACTTTGGTTGTTTATTATGGTCTTCTTAGGCATGGTGTATGCACCCTTAAAGGAAATGTACTCATTTCTTTGTATTTTTTCACATGCTAATTAGAGTTGAGCTAGAAAATCCTCCATGAATAACAACTTATCATGTATTTGATTCATTTTGTGTAGGTACTTTCCTTCTACTTGTGTGTTATACCTTCACAAGCAATGTAATCTAGATAAATATTCTAATTATTGCACCTTGCCAAATTTCTTTTATTTCATGGACAATAGCTCTTTTTGATCTTGAAGGTTCATGTGCAACACTTCATTTTCTTTCTTCAACTTAAAAACCTTACTTGTTTATTATTGTATTTTCTCCAACAAATCTTGCACTTTGCTCTTAGCCTCTTGCAACTTGAGTTATTCATTTTTGCTAGATTTTTTCCTAAGGAAATAATGGTGTGTTGAATCTACACCAAGAAAAAATCCCTCTAATACTAATAAGATATGTAATTTCCACTAATGAAACCCTTGAACATATCCTTTGAATATTTGAAGTGCTCTTTGACTTAGTTCCACTTAAACACTGATAAAACTTTTCACCAGTCATTTTTTTAAACCCTCTATATTGGCATCAAGGCTACTCATCTAGAGCAAAAAACATATATAGATGTTAAGAGAAAATATGTAAATTCTATCAATATTTTGATGTAAATTAAAAATCTACTCAAAAATCAATTATTTATTGTTGTTGACATATGATGTTTAGTTCTAGCTCAAACTTGTTAGTTTCTAAGCATGAAAACCACATGAATCAATGCATATCTTCAAAATAATAAAGTGAAATGTAACCAAACTCATGGAGTAATCTTAAAATACACTCATAATAATAATGACATAATAATTTATAGTTGGGAAAACCATATAGAGGAAGAGAACCTATCATTCAATAATTCATTGTAAATGCAAAGAAAATATTGTTGGAAATTTTGAGTAATTATGTTGTCATTGATGTCAAAAGTCAGTTCATCTTAGTATAAGAAAATTGATAAAAATAGGGTTAAAATATTCATATTTTAAGCCTAAGGGATTTGGTATAAAGCTCCACATGGTTGGTCAAAATATTGTCTATATACCCCAAATGAAGGAAATACCTAGGCCCAATAGAAATAATATTATAATATTTATTTGTTAAGATAAAGTCTAAGGTTAAGGAAGGAAATACCTTGACCCAAAGGAAATAATATTATAATATTTTATAACCCTAAGTGGGTTTGGCGCCAAGAATAAAGTTTAAATTATTAAATTCCATCGATGTCCGAGCATGGAGGAAAAATGGTATTTATATGATAAAGTTTGGAGGCCAAAATCAAGTCTCTCGAATGCATGTTGCGAATGTTTAATTTAATTATTGATGCGAATTTCGTGAACAAGGTGGAAAAAGATTTTTAATTTTAAAAACAAAGATGAAAACGTGAATGAATAAAAAGATAAAGTTGTATACCCCTATCACCAACCATGCGGTTGGCCTAGCGACAGGCTTGGCAGCGTTAAGACGCTAACGGATGACAGATCCCGTGTTCGATTCTCGATGATAATAGTTTATTAATTTTGTGAGCGAAAGAGTGAGCATTGGTTAGATAGCACATGGTATTAATTGGTTCTTGTGTGGACGGTTGGTCTAGTGGCAGCCCATAGCGCGCTAAGGCGTTGGCGGATGGCAGGTTTTGTGTTCAAAACCCGATGACAACATTTTTATTTTACGAGTAAGAAGGGTGGGTGTGGTTACATAGCACATCATGGCATTAGGTCCTTGTGTGGGAGGTTGATCTAGCGGTAGCCCAAGGAAATCTAGTGCGCTGGCAGGTGACAAGAGATGTGTTCGAATCCTCGCAACAACATTTTTTGTAAGCGCAAATTGGTTTTGGTAATTCCTAAGGTTGAAGGTAGGCGCATGTGGTTTAATTGATTATTGTGAGCGTTGTTGGCCTTGGGAGATATAAGGGAATTATTTTTTATTATTATTATTTCATGCATTTAATTTTTGAAGGAGATTATAATGAATTAGTTTGAAAAGTGAACTATTGGAGTAATAAGAATCCTTGTTAAATTTTTTATGAATATATTTAGTAATTAAGAGGGAGTTAAAAGGTGTATGAGGTATTTTGATTGTTTGTATTTTTGCTAAATATTTTGAAGGGTTTTATTATATGAGTTGATGCTATAATTTGAGAAATCAAGAGAGTGGTTTGGAATTTAATTGGGCACACATATTTAAGGATTGCTAACTCATAAAATAGTGTTGTGCTAACCCTTTATAGTTGCAAAAAGTATTGTGTGTACGACAATTTTTTGATGATATATCTCCATAAAAGGAAGCAAAAGGTATGGGCATATCATCATTTATTTAAAGTGTTTGGTTGAATGATTATTTCTGAAACATAAGGTAAAGTGAAAAGGTTTGTTTGATAAGTATTATTGGAAATACCTTTATTGAGTGTTGAGACCTATTTTGTAATCTTGTTGAAATAAATTGGAAGAACATTTGTTTAGGGTTTGCGAGACAATTATGCTTTATTGGTTGAATGTGTGTGTGAAGTTTTGAGCATTGGTCTTGAGTGATATTGAAAGTGAATGTGCAAAAATTAGAAATCAAATTTGTGAAAGCAACAAATGTAATGATTGAGTAGAACATATTGAGCTATTTGCAAGTGCATATTATTCTTTATATGTTCTAGAGGTTAAACAAATTTTGGATGAATATGTCTAAAAAGCTTCAAGTTAAAGGAATTACTTTGAAGATTAGACAAAATATTTCATAGCATTTTGTGCATGTTAGAGTTCCTATAGATATTACCTTATTTGGTAATTCCCCTAGGTAATTAGTCATAGGATAGTTTATTTTCCTAAGTTAGATATTTTACTAATATTTGTTATGTCGACAGATTTCATATTATTAGGATTAGTTAGTGCATCATTGGGGATATTATCTTAGGATATTATAAGCCTAAGTATATTGTATTTAATACTTTAATTATCTATGTAGAATATCAATTCGCTCTATCTCCCAATATGGTATCAGATCACCAAAAGGTTCTCGGACTATGAGAAGGGAACTGACTCTATTTTTGAGATCAACTATCAAGAGCACCTCGGGCACAATTCTTGAGGTGCTTGGAGATCAGATCTCAATCTCACCCGTATACAGCCAGCCATGGGATCCTGATCGACTGGGACACACCTGACGCAACACAGATTTGTGTCCAGATATGACTCAAACTGACTGGACAAAGCTTACGCCTGTGGACTAAGCGAGCGATCTGATGGGGTAGTGAACTAGATGTCACCAAAGCTAACGCAGATGATCAGCTTAGCATATCACTGGTGGACCTACGTGGATGGGACTGCACAAAACCCTTGATGGATGACGATCAATTTGACCAGACCCACACGAGTAGTCTAGCCTATGGGTGTTACCCGTTAGCAGCTCAAAGTTGAGTTGGCACAACGATCAAGGGGGGACATATCGAGATCGACTTTGTAGATGATAGCGAACCTAGACCTAACCTAACATGGAGGGATGTAACACCTAAACACATGGCGATCATGGTAGACGATAACCTGGATGGACTTGGATCGATTTTGAATCAATCCCATATTGGATCTGACATGGTGAACGACGTGGGATCAAACACTAATGATTGTCACTACACGGATGACCTGTTTAGGTGACGTGGACTGTACAACAGAATATCCAACACGGACCTGAGGTGGATTTTCTAAGCAACATAATGGGCATAAAGGAAAAATTGGGGAACTTCCACATTAAGGTGGACATTAGGTTATTTGAGAAATATTGTTTTTAAACCTCATTTTTTCTTCTGTCTAGCAAATGTGGGATATTATCCCATAATTTTGTTTGTCTTTATTTTGCCAAGCAAACATAGTTGGTGACTAACATACAACAAGAGAAGACGTAATAGTGATCTCCAGCCGATACAATTCCCAACACTTCGATATGATAGTGCATGTCAATGTCTTGAAAATTTGTAAACACCTGTGGAAAATTTGTATTCTTGAATCACAGAATAAAGTTGCAGTGTTGTGCACCTGTACTTGTTAATACCATTAAGGATTAAGTTTCAAATTGGGCACCATCGATCTAGTGCATCATGGGTGGATGATCTACAGAAGTAGGAGCAAACGAGCCTACTATTTTTGACTAGATTTATGATCGGTCCCACGTGCAACAACTGTATGCAGCAAATCGATCCACAAGAAGACCATCACAGATCGAGGGAAGGAGAAGCTCCATAGATCGTAGTTGGTGGAGGACAGACATTGTTTATTTTCTATGTTTTGCGCGATAGATTCTCCATTTTGTAGGTGCATAGGTGGAATAAAATTCTAGATCAAAAACAATCATGATTCTTCAACATTCCTTCAGGAAAGCAGAAGCACCAGCAACACGATGCAGATTTTATCGATTTCAACCCCGTTGAACTTGATATTCCCTTCAATGAAGATGAAGATGTTGTGACATTGCAGATGCGACTTTTATGTTGTGATTTTAACGTAGTTATCCAAACAAGCGGGCATATGATCTGTAAATGCAAGCAACATTTCAAACATAAATTAGGACCAGAATCTGATCGTAAATCTACTCGCCAAAAATTGACGTTATCCTACAACAATGCTACTAGGTCTGTGGGAAGATAGTTGTTCGTCGAGCAGTGCAGCTGTTAATTATGAATGCATAAATTTTTGAGTGCAAGAAAGATTCTGATTGCAAAACTATTGTGTCGCACCGTGGAGGATAGCCATCGGAGTGAAGCATCGAAGACTGCCTTAGTCGCATATCGAAGGGAGGAGATAATTTATGCCTAAGACAAAGCTTCGAGGAAGCACCATCGATGGAGCGATGATAGCACCACCCGAAATAGATGCACCTCTTGTAAGGAGGAGCGACGCGAGGAGAACGTGCCTATATTGAAGGCGTAAATACGATGTCTTACCCCGTTGATCTCAACCAGCCCTATAGTTGGTATGGTTGTCCGTCAAACTTTAGGACGTTGCCAACCGCGGGGTCACAAGTTCAAACCCCCGCGGATGCAAACATCTTTTTGCATAAAAAGTCTATAAGGTATTTTTTTAATTTTTTGGTTTTTATAATTTTGCATTATTTTTTTTAATGATTAAATTTTGTTTTCATTTAAATATTTTATTTCTTAATTATTTTTCTTAATTAAGAAACTTTAATATTTTTTTGTTAAAACAAATTTTATCATTAAAATTATTTTTGCATTTATAAACCAAATTTTTATACCTTTATCACACTTTATACAAAAAGGGAGATCAAACATTGTTCTAAGGCATTTTGAAAAGCAGAAATCCTCACACTGCACCTTTTCTTTTAGGCTTCATAAATAGCAAATTTATTTTTGTTTGAAGTACTTATAATTTTTTTTGAAAATTTTGAAAAAACTTGTATTAAAACAAAGATCAATTACAATATGGGAAGAGACTCTTCCCAGCCGAATTCAGAGAGAACACATGCTTACAATAGTAGAATAATATTTGCAAAGGAGCCAAATCTCCTGAACCATTAACTAGCTAGCAGGGGGGTCGGCATGGACAGTTGATGCAGCTTGTCATGAAATCATGACACTATTCTTCTCCTTAGGCCGCGAACATGCAACATGTCGCGATATCGTGACACCTTTCCCCTTTGGCCGTGAAAAAGCAACATGTCACGATATCGCGACATTTTTCTCCTTTGGCCGCAAAAATTCAACAAGTCGCGATATCGCGACACTTTTCTCCTTTGGGCATGAAAGTGCAACATGTCGTGATATCGCGACACTTTTTCTCTCTCGGTCGCGATGAAGCAACATGTCACGATATCGCGACACCTTTTCTCCTTTGGCCGCGAAAATGCAACATGTCGCAATATCACGACACCATTTTTTCTTTGGCTGCGAAAAAGCAACATGTCACGATATCGCGACACCTTTTCTCCTTTGGCCGCAAAAATGCAACATGTCACGATATCGCGACACCTTTTCTCTCTTGGCCGCGAAAATCCACGAAAATGCAACATGTCGCAATATCATGACACCTTTTCTCCTTTGGCCGCGAAAATGCAACATGTCGCAATATTGCGACACCTTATCTCCCTTGGCCACGAAAATGCAACATGTCACGATATCGCGACACCTTTCCTCCCTTAGTCGCAAAAATGCAACATGTCACGATATCACGACACCTTTCCTCCCTTGGCTGCGACAAAGCAACATGTCGCGATATTGCGACAACTTTCCACCCCTGGCCGCGACGAAGCAGCATGTCGCGATATCGCGACAACTTTCCACCCTTGGCCGCGACGAAGGAACATGTCACGATATCGCGACAACTTTCCTCCCTTGGCCGCGACGAAGCAGCATGTCGTGATATCGTGACAACTTTCCTCCCTTTGCCGCGACGAAGCAACATGTCACGATATCGTGACAACTTTCCTCCCTTGGCCGCGACGAAGTGACATGTCGCGATATCGCGACAACTTTTTGCCCTTGACCGCGACGACGCAACATGTCGTGATATCGCGACAACTTTCCTCCAGTGACCGCGATGATGCAACATGTCGCGATATCGTGACAACTTTCCTCTAGTGACCATGACGGGGCAACATGTCGTGATATCGCGACAACTTTCCTCCAGTGACCGCGACGACGCAACATGTCGCGATATCGCGACAACTTTCCTCCCTTTGCTTTTTCATTGATCATTGGCTCAAGGACCTTTCAAGACCCTGTCTAATCACCTCATCCTCAATATCCATGTCACTGTGCAACTGAACTCCAACCTCCTTTTCTACACCCATCTTAGCCAGAAAGTCAGCCGCTTTGTTCAAATCTCTACTCGCATAAACTGGGATCACATCCTCCAATTCCTTCCATAATTCTTTAATTTGGGTAACAAGAGCCCTCAACCTCCAAGCTTTCAGATCAAAGTTCCTCATGCAGTCTAGAGCTCCAACCATTATTTGCGAGTCTGATTCAAGAATAATCCTGCGGTGGCCATGTTTCACTACCCAAACAAAAGCAAACTTGATGGCAATGGCTTCGACTTCATTGTTAGTGGTTCTTCCCAGGCCTTGCAATTCCCAATAGAGCACAGTCCCAGCATGGTTTTGGCACACCACTCCAATTTTGGCTCTACTCGGATTGCCTTTTGCAGCTCCATCAGTATTGATTTTAATCCAACCTTCAGGGGGAGGTTTCCAACAATTTTTGTCCTATCCCTCTTGGAGTTCAACGCGTTCTTCCATAGCTCCAATGTCAATTTGAGCTTCCTCCTCAGCATGAATAGCCACAGTTTTGGTAACCTTGCTCCAAATGGTCTGCCAAACCCCGTCTAGAGCAGTAAAATTTTCTCTAAAAATTTTGGCATTTCTTTCCAGCCATACTTGCCACCGAGATAAAGCTTAAACCGAGCTCCCGACCAAAACGAAGAGCTTTAGATTTGAATCTACCTTTACTGCCATTTTGCCCGAGATATTCATCCGGTTCGAGTCACCACTTACTTGAATTTTAAAGTATGCAAACCAACGCAGCCAAATCTGTCAGGTGAAAGTGCAACCAAACAACAAATGGTCAACAGTTTCCTCGCTCTTGTAGCATAGAACACATTGAGAAGGGCCGATGATACCTTTTGATCCGAGATTATCAAAAGTGAGGATTCCATTGTGCATTCACCGCTGGGCAAAAAATTTAACTTTCGGCCAGCCTTTAGAGTGCCAGATTTTCCTCCAGTCCTCAACCTAAAAAGTATGAGGGGGGCTCTAGGAGAATGTTGTCATATCCGTCCTTTACTATATAGACGCCAAGACTCCCAAAGCCCTAGGCTAATTCATCCTCCACGTCTCCCCTTGTAAGAAATATTTTTGTCATAATTTTAGTCATGATGGGAGTCAAATCCGGAGGGATTGAAATGGGCCACTCATCCAACTTCTTGAACTGCTTAAACTTACACTCCCCCAAGCCGAGTAGTTGTGAAATAAATTTCAATACGGATCCATCCCTTGGCTTCAATGGTCTGCTTTTATTGGTCGTAATTCGGAAATTCAGCAATGATGGGTGGGAACCGATCCCAAGAATCCAGTCCAGAAACAAGCCTTCTCCCCTCTTCCCACTTTCCAAAATAAGCGATCTTTAACAACCTGAGACCCTAACTTGAGAGCCTGCCAAACAAGGGACCGAGTACCATCCAAGGGGATGCGAGCTACATCGATTGGGTTGGCTTGTCCCAGGTATTTTCTAGTTAGGATTCTACCTGAAAAGGGAGGTGGGTTGGGAGATCCATCTCCAATACGACTTTCCGACCAAAGCTTTATTATTCGACTTAGATTTTCTCAAACCCAGACCTCCTTTAACCTTGGGCTGGGTAACTTTGTCCTAACCCACTAAGGCCCACTTTCTCTCTCCCTTTGCTCCTTCCCATAAAAACTTTCTAGCCATCCTGTCCAAATCTTTCCATATTGTAATCGGGGTAGCCAGGATAGAGAATTTGTAAATTGGCATGGCTTGAATGACTGACTGTAAGAACGTTAATCTACCACCATAACTTAACCACTTGTGAGACCAGTGATTAATTTTGTCCTTGATACACTCCAGTAGATTCCTCCATGTGTCTAATTTTAGCTTCTTAAAGTGCAAGGGGACCCCCAAGTAAACCACTGGGAGAGAAGTCCTTGTGAATCCCAGGATTTCTAAAATTCTATTTTGAAGCCTTTACTCCAGATTAAAAAAAACCACTTTAGATTTATTGTCATTAATGACCTGTTGAGTAGCCCTGAGATAGACATTAAGAGTATCCCTAATCATTCTTGCTTCCTTGAAGCTGGCCACTCCCACCAAACCAGTGTCATCCACAAAGCTGCAGGTGCGTTAAAACTTCGTCACCCACCCTGATACCTAATAATCTACCTTGTTGTCTTCTCCTCAAGAAAAGTCTGCCAAGACCTTTAGCCAAAATGAGAAAAAGATAAGGAGAACATGGATCCCCCTGGTGCAGTCCTCGAGTAGCTCCAAATGGTTGCGAAGGGAGGCCCTTTATTAGCACAGAGTAAGTCGGGGTAGAGACACGGCTCATGACCCACTCTATCCAGTCCTGAGAGAAACCAAAGGCTGCCATCATTTTAGCCAGGAAACTCCATTCAACCCTATCATAAGCCTTTGACATGTCCGAGTTTATGAACATCCCTTTATTACCCGAAGTGTGCATTGAATGGATTGTTTCTCGGGCCACAACCACCCCATCCGGAATCTGTCGTCCCTCAACAAAACCCCCTTGCTCGAGAGGAGACAATGTTGTGAAGAAGAGGTTTTAGGCGCTGAGCCATTACCTTTGTGATTATTTTGTACTGACAAATTACATAAGGCAATAGGCCTATAATCCGAAATATGAACCCCCTCCTCCCCTTTTGGAATTAAGGTAATGAAAGTGTGGTTTATAGCTTTAAGCATTCTCTTATTTTCTCTGGACTCTTCTACAACAGCCATTACATCTTCCTCTAAGTAGTCCCAAAAAGCCTAAAAAAACTCAATTGGGAAGCCATCTGGACTTGGAGTTTTACCAGTGCTCATTCCAAAGACCACAATTTTCAATTCATCTCTATCAATGGGTTTGAGGAGGGCCTGATTTTCATCCTCAAAAATAACAGTAGGTATGACAGAAATAACTTCATTTTGGGCCTCTACATCTTGTACCACACTTTCCTTAAAAATCTTAGAAAAATAATCCATGGCAAGGGAATGCAGACTTGGAAGTGTATCAAAGGAATGACCGTTCTCATCTTGAAGGGCCTCCATATTATTCATCTGTCTTCGAGCACAAGCAGTCCGATGAAAGAATTTTGTATTTCTGTCCCCTTCTAATAACCAGGTGGTTCTTGCTCTCTGCTTCCAATAGGTCTCCTCCTGGTTGTCAATGTCCTCAACTGCTGTATGCAAGGCATCATCCTCAGCTTTGAGCTGGTCTGTAATTACTCCTTCTCTAAACAGTTTTTGGACCTCATCCCATCTGGCCGCCAGTGGAGCTCTTTGGGCCTGGAAGTCTATTTTATTAGCACGCCTCCAATACTTCAACTGAGTTTTGACATATTGTAGTTGTTTGTGGATTTTGAAAATTGCTCTCCCATAAGCTGGGCGGCCTTATGCCCACCACTATGGAATTTTCTCCCGAAGTTCTTCTTTCTGAAGCCAAAAATTCTCAAATCTGAAAGGTTTGTGATGTTGCCCAATCCTAGTCCCGCCTTCCAACAGAATGGGATAGTGATCTGAAGCTGGGCCTTCTAAAATCTAAAAATTTATATTCCATTTTACAAATGCCTCCTCTGAAACCGGAAAATGATCTAGCTTAACCTTCTCGCTATGTGGCTCCCACCTTTTATTAGTCCAAGTGTAGTTAATGCCAGGACATTTAATGTCCACTAAGTGCAAAGCCTGGACTTGGGCAATCATGAACCGGTCCCCTGGGTCCAAAAATGGTGTTCCCCCTTCCTGGTCTCTAGAAGATAATTTAGCATTAAAGTCCCCCGCTATAATCCAGTCTAGATCTTCCCTTGAGGTTCACATGTTATGCACAGCCTTCCACTGCCACCTCTGACCATCTAGGTTTTGAGACCCATAAAAGTTTGTGATTAGAACGTGTTTCGCAGTGACATTATTCCTAAAAAGAGAAGTGAGAACACCCCTCTAGGCAAGATGTTCTATTGCAGACCATTCAAGAGAGTTCCACAGAGTAACAATCCCCCCTGAGGCACCTTGGGCAGCCACATCCATATGACCAGCACCCCTCCAAATTATGTTGACTTTTTTGGACATAAGATCTAATGACATCTTAGTCTCCTATAAAAGCAAAAAATTAGTATTACGATTCTCTAAAAGTCTTCGAATAGCAGATTGATGGGTTCTGTTGTTTAAACCCCTCACATTCCATGATTGTATAATCATTGGTTACCCTGGGAGCAATAAGAGTCTATTGGACTCACCGATCCTCCTATGATCAGTTTGTCTCCTTGGGCTGCTAGCAACTCCTTATTGGATCTTCTACCTACTCCCTGAGAATTGTTGTTTTTTGATATTTTTTCTACCTGGGTTATCCCCAAAGTTGGCCTTTCCCTGTTCTTCTCTGCTATTCCCATGCTGACATCCTGAGATACTGTCTGCTCCTAGTTATGCACTACTAAAGCCCCTGAACACACTGGTTGTGATACCTCACATAGTTCAACTACCTGTTGTATGACGGGAGGAGATGAGAGGGGGAGTTGCCTGGGAATATTAGAATTTTCCTTATTACCCTCCATGCCATCCATAACTTGTTCCTCTTCGTCAACCAGTGACTTAAATATCTCATACCTATTGGCAGGTTTGAGATGGGATTGCTCCTTTCCCTCTTTTTTCTTTGTTCGTCTTTTTCTTCTAGGCTATTCAAAACCCTCTCTCTGAGCTTCCTGGCCCTGAACGGTGCTATTAGAATCTTTATTAAGTGTTGCCTTATCCTCTTTAGGCAGGTTTGGCATTCCTAAAGGGGCCTCCATTTTAGCATTCATATTATTAGGGCAAAAATGGGCCAAATGTCCATGTTTGTGACAAACCCTACATCTAAAGGGTAGGGCCTCATAGTCCAGTTGTTGAATCCAGGAGAGTCTTGCCAATTCAATTTCCATCTTTGCCGACAAAGGCTAGCTGAGATCCATCTCCACACATATTCTTGCATACACCGCCATGTTCCCTTCAATTGTGTCTCTGGCAACACCCAGATGTATTCCAATAGAATTGCCAATCCTTGCCAACACCTACTCACTCTAGAATTCCATTGGAAGAGCATATAGTCGAATCCATACTGGGACAGCATTAGGTTCAAATCGGGGATCGAATCCCACTCTCCATGGTTGAACAAATAGCCCTGTCGGGCCATGATTTTTCTTCTCTGACTCGAAAGCCCTATTTCTATCGGCCAAAGACGAAAAGCTAACAATAAAATATCCATTGCTAATAAACCACAATGAATACTCACCATGAGGCTCCCAGTTTTGGCGGATCCAAGAGTGCAAAAAATTCAGGGAAAGACGTATACCCATGAATTTGTAGATTAAATCATGATAAGCTCTGTAAATGATTGATTCTTCAACCATACTTGGATCGATGACAAATTTTGGCCTGGTTTCGGCCTGCGGCAAACATCCATTCACACGATGTGTTGTCGACCTATTCCCAGCAGTCGTGAAGAGCATTTTATATGCCATTTTTTGAGCTACGTCGTTCTTTGGAGGAGATTCTTCTTTAAACAAATTTGTGTATGAGCTGCTACTCCCTGGAAAAGGAGCCGGAGAAGTCCCCATTGGACCCTCCTGGGGCACCAATCTAGCCTTCAGATCCACCGTAACCCGAAAGCACTTCTGCAATCCAGCTGATGCCCTATATTTTTCAAAGTTCCAGAAACCCTAGTTCAGAGGAAAAAATTGCCCATCAAATTTCCCATGAGTCCTCCAAAAATGAAGGTGCAATATTTCTAAAGTTACCACATCTCAATGAAGTACTTATAATTAAGCGGGGTATTGTGGTGATATTGTTTGACATTTGCCTTCAAGGCACCTTTTGTAAAGAGCCTTTTGAGGCTTGAAAGTTGTATTTTTTTGCAAAAAGGGAGTGATAACATTTTCTTTCTCTCCACCATCTCCTATTTTGCACACAGGGGGGATATTTTTGCAAATAAGGGGGGCTATAATTTTGCAACAAGGGGGGATATTCATTTTTCCCTTCAAAGCTCATTTTGCAAAAAGGGGGGAATCATTTGTAAAGGTGCATTTTCGGCAACATCTGATACCTTAGACAATATTTTGCAAAATTCCCTTGTAAAAGGTGCATTTTCGGTAGAGACCGACACCTTCAAGAATGGGCATATCAAAGAAGAAAACTACCCCAAAACAAACTGATGTTGCTAAATCAGTTAAAGACCCATACTTTCCACTAGAGATGGATGGGCTAGATTTTATGAGGGAACATTTCTCACACTAAACAATGGTTTAGTAGCCCTACTCGATGATTTTGAGTCTTGTATAGACCTTCAAAAAAATGGTGCTCAATTTCCTATTGGTGTTATAAAAGGCATATACCTGTTATTTGTTACACTTGACCATGCCCAATGCAAAGTGAAATTAGACATAAATGAGGAAACAAAGGTCAAACCTCTAATGGTCGATGCTTGTAGTAACACAAGTGACCTTCAGCCCATGGTGGAAAATTCTTGTTGTGACACATGTGACCTTAAGCCCATAATGGCCAATGCTTGTTGTGATACAGGCGACCTTCTACCTTCAATGGTAGATATTAGTTGTAGCACAGGTGATCTCATTTCAATAGCAAATTTTACTTGTAACACTAGTGACTTAAAAACTGAACCTCCTCAAAAAGAGCTCCATAATCTCATCAATAGCAACAAATACAATATTGTTAAAAGCATTTATGAAGATGATAAAATTGGGTGTTTTGAACAACACACCAAAGGATTTGGTTCCAAACTGATGAAGAAAATGGGATTCAATGGTGAGAGATTAGGTAAACAAGAACAAGGCATTAAAAATCTAATAATGCTAAATGTCAGGGCAAATAATGAAGGCCTTGGCTATATTGGACATGCAAGTACTAGTAATACCATGTTTATAAAACCTAAATCTCCTACAATTCCTAAAAAGCATTGTTGCAGTCATTATGGAAATACAGGACATGTTGCAGCTATATGTTAGAAATTACATCCTTGTGATTCATGTGGATGTATGAATCACTCTTCTTTTAGTTGTTGGTACAAAATGGCCAATAAGGTTCATATCGATTATGGATGGACATATCACACATAATGGACCATGATGAAAGAAATGTTGTATGGATTATACCAAAAAGGTAAAACCTATGGTAGACCCAGAGGCAAATCCAATGATAGACCGAGTGGCAGTCCTAAAGACAATGACCCATAGATAGACCTAAAGACAGATCCAATGACAAAGTTCCAGAGACAGATCTATAGGCAGATCCCAAGGAAATGATCCAAAGGCAGATTCACAGGAAGATCGTAAGATAGACCCAAAGGTAAAAATCTAGCGGTACGCTTAGAGCCAGAGCCAAAGACAAAGCATGAGCCATCACTATTTCATTTCTCTTTTCTTCTTTCACTGTATTGGGACAGTTATATACTTTACCCAAATATTGTTGTATAGGAGGATGTATATGTATTACCCAAATAATGTAATAAGGGGGGATGTTAGAGTTACTATAGATATTACCTTATTTGGTAATTCCCCTAGGTAATTAGTCCTAGGTTAGTTTATTTTCCTAAGTTAGATATTTTATCGACATTTGTTATTTCAGAATATTTCATATTGTTAGGATTAGTTAGTGCATTATTGGGGATATTATCTTAGGCTATTATAGGCCTAAGTATATTGTATTTAATCCTTTAATTATCTATGAAGAATATTGATTCACTCTATCTAAAATTAGTGCAAGATTTAAAATTTATTGAGAATATCTTATGAGTTGTTTTGAGTATGTGTTAAGGCATATTTGAGGTAAATTTGAGCAAGTCTTGGTGAATACTGCAAGATAAATTTGAGCAAGTCTTGGTAAATACTTGAAGGCATATTTGAGCAAGTCTTGGTGAAGACTTGGAGGCAGAATTGAAGGCATATTTGAGCAAGTCTTGGTGAATACTTGAGGGAAGATATAAGTAGAGTTGATTTTTTCAAGCTTTGTGTTAAGTATTGGGACATATCTAAGCAGATTTTATTTGTTCAGGCTTTGTGTTAAGGCTTGGGGCAGATCTAAGTAGAGGTGATTTGTTCAAGCTTTGTGTTAATACTTGGGGCATATCTAAGCAAAGTTTATCGATGATTTGTTTAAGCTTTGTGTTAAGGCTTGGGTTAGATCTAAGTAGAGTTAATTTTTAATTTGATCAAGCCTTGTGTTAAGGTTTGGGGACAAAATGTAGTGCAAATTTATGTGTAGAGTTAGAGCATATTTTGTGCTAGACTTGAGATAGATTTTAGTGCAGATTTAAGATAGAGTTGAGAGCAATATTTGGAGGTGATAGAGTAAAGAGGATAGTAGTATCTAGTGGATAGAGATCCATTAGCTAGGGCAGTGGGGACAGAGGTCTCCTATAGAGAGATATCCACAAGCTAGAGTAGTGGGGGTAGAAGTCTTCTAGAAGATCACCAGCCATAGCAAAAGGGGAAATAGCTCTCATGTGGATAGAGATACACAAAACCAAAAAAGAGTGGAGTGGTGTCCACAGAACTAGAGCAAGGGGAAAGTCTTCTCTTGTGGATAGAGATCCACAAAACTAGAATAGAGTGGAGTGGTATCCACAAAACCAGAACAATGGGAAAGAGTTCTCCTATGGAGATTGATTCGTGAACCAGCTAGGAAGATAGATTTCTTCTATGGAGAGAGATCCATAAATTAGTTGAGATAGAGTTCTCATGGATCAAGTTCCATGAACCAGAGAAAAGGAGAAATATTTCTCCTATGAAGAGAGATCCACAAATCAGAGCATAGGGGATTGGTATCTCCTTTGGATAGAGGTCCATAAACATTGTAATAGGAAATTTATTTCCAAGAGATTTGTTGAGAAAATTTAGTAGAAATATTTTCTCCATCGAGTAGCCCACATTGGGTGAACCACATTAAATTGGTGTCTCTCTTGTGTGTAATGATTTTTGCATTGCTTTGATTACTACTATTGATATTGCCATTAATAATATTGGATAATATTATTTGAGAAAAAAAATTAAAAGTTGGTCTTATACTATTCACCCCCCTCTCAATACAATCCTGTGTTCTTTAATTGGTATCAAAGCGGGTTCCTTCGGAAGAGTTTAACAGCTTGAAGGAAAAGGTTACAAGAACACAGATGGTATCTTAGAGTGGATCTTCATCAAACAAGGCACCATTGTTTGATGGAAACAATTATGCTTTTTGGAGCATAAGAATGAGGACTTACTTGATGTCACAAGGGTATGAGATATGGCAAGCAGTTGAGGATGGATTCACACCTACAACAAATTCTTACACAGATAAATATGGTAAGCTCTTACATGTAAATTATGCCAAGGCTATGCATGTAATCCTAAGTGGATTACGTGAAGTAGAATTTGTGAAAATTATGCATTGCAAATTAGCAAAATAAATTTGGGAGAAATTGAAGCAAACCTATGAGGAAAATAAAAAGGTCAAGATGGCAAAACTACAAAATCACAAGAAAATATTTGAGGATTTGAAGATGGAAGAAGAGGAAAATATTTCTACATACTTACTTTGTGTGGATGAGATTGTTAATACCATGCATGGACTTGGATTTGAAATTGAAGAATCTGATGTTGCTTAGAAATCTTTAATGTCACTTCCTACAAGGTATGATGGAAAAGTTACAGCTTTAAAAGAGATAAAGGATATTGATAAGTTGACTATGGATGGGCTACATGGAATTATCATAGCTTATGATATGAGAATAGTAAAGGAATCTAAATCCAAGAAAGATGCAGTCTTCAAAGCATAAAATAAGACAAAGGATAATAAACTAGAATCAAGTAGTGAATCAACCAGTGATGAAGAAGCTAACTATGGCAAAAAAAACAATGACTCAAGAAAGAACAAAGATATGAAAACAGTGAAATGTTTCAATTGTGAAAATTTTTGTCATTATGCATCTAATTATCCAGAAGCTAGAAGTAGTAGTAGTGAAGATAAATAGGATCATAAGAAAAAGGAAGCAGGAAAATCTAGGTATGAAAAGAAAAATAGGTATGGTCAAAACAAGCATGAAAATAAATTCTTTCAAAGGTACAAGAAGAGTTTCTATGTTGATAGGGGAAGCAAGGCTTCAAGTAATGGAAGATCCTCATATAGTGAAGAAGAATAAATTCTATTCTTGGCAATAAAATAGGAAGGAAGTACTAACGTTAAAGATAAATATAAAAATTATGAAGATGCTCTTGAAGATCAAGAAATAGAAAAGGATTCTGAAAATGAAGAAGGTGTAGTAGATCTAGAAGGATAACTTATTTTTGCTCTCAAAGAATTAAAAAATATATTAGAAAGCAAAATTTAAAATTCAATGCTCAAGTTCATGAATGTGGTGAAGAAAAATGAAATCTTATACAAGATTTAACAAAATCAATATCTAAGACAAGGACATTTAAAGAAAAGTTAGAGGTAAAAATATTAGAATGTGAAAGATTAGAACATGAGGTAGCTTCACTAAGGATGGAATTAAAAGAGTCTAAAGACAAGCTACACAGGTATGGGAAAATTTCAAAGACCTTAGATAAGATTATCAATGCACAAAGACCTTCATCTATCAAAATAGTATTGTTGGTCATCAAATCTGCCTAGGAAAGGATTTGGGTGAGTGTATGCGCCCTAGACCTAGACCAACGTTGAAAGGCCAAAGGGAAGAGATGCCCCTCATGCCAATATCCGAAGAAAAGTCGGCTCCTATGCTAAACTACTCGGGTGTTTTGAGATAAGGGTGCAGGAAAGAGATAAAAAGAGTAAGGGTTAGAGAAATCGGTAGTTTAAAGTGGGAGTGAATAGGAAGCACGATCACTAACTGACAACTTGAATAGAAGCAAAGAACACCAAGAATAAGCAAAAGAAACACTACATTAACTTTCCTATGTATCCTCTGGGTGAGCTCATAGGGATTCTCCTTCTCCCTTTCATAAAAATTTAGGGTTCAGAGTAAAGACGATTAGGATAAGGGAATGTAACAAAAACCACAACCCACTAGGCAGCATAAAAGAAAACCAATACAGTGTTTTTCCTCCCCTATGTATCCTTCAGGTGAGTTTCAGGGTACAGTCCCCGATCGCACATCAGATTCAGGATTCAGAGTCTCAGTATACAAACGAAGAAAGACAAAAGAATCAAGCATAAAAGGTAGCATAAAAGAAAGGAATTGAGCCAAATCTCTTTAGTATTAATCGCAGGACATCAAGTTACAGTAGCTTTCTAGCAGATAGTTCCCCCCCACTTTTTCAATTACAATGCCTAGGTTTTTATAGAGGACCCGACCCTCTGAGTCATAATTACATAGAAAGGAGAAGTACACCCTTGAACCCTGAGAAGTCAGCTTCCCGAGGCTCTAGTGATCGAGCTTTCAAATTCGTTACCAAAACTGGCAACTGTAACCGGGTCAACCATGGAAAGATGCATTGATGAGCCGTCTGGACGTCCTTGGTCTCCGGGTGCGGTGCTCGAGTGGTCACCATTCTTGTCGGGCTCTTCATCATGGCCTGATACTTTGATTTCAATTACCAAAAATGAGCAACGAGCTTACCGAGCACGAAAAAATGCATTTATGAGGCACTTGATTGCCTCAAGAAAATACCCGACTTGGAGCGCTTGCCTTTGCGGTGCTTCGCTAGTCTTTTAACTTTGCTTCGGAACATAGTTGTGCTGAAGCAGATTCTCCTTGATTTGCACTTCGCATGGTGAAGCTTCGCAAGACAGCTTTGGGGGTGATGGAGGCCGAAGCATATCTTCTTCGCACAATGGTGTCTTCACTTTTCGTTGCTTCGCTATGCCAAAACTGCTTCGGCGAGGTCCTTGGCCCAAAGTAGATACTTTGCTGATGAGTCTTTGAGATGCTTCACTGCGATCCTTCATCAAAATTGAGGTTCGGGGGTGTTTCGGCCGAAGTGTATCCTTGCCTTCAAAATGCATCTTCTACTTCAGGTGAAAGTACTTCGCACAAAATTTTGTCGAAGCAGATGCTTCGCAATGATTTTCGATGAAGTAGAAATGGTTCGCTATCGCAGGACCCGAAGTGGATGCTTCGACGGCTTTTTGGTGAAGTGTTTTCAGTATTGCGTTCTTTCAAATTCTGCTTCACAAAACTTTTGCCCGAAGTAGCCTTTTGAAGTGCTTCGGGTGCGAAGTAGTTTCATTCCTCCTCTTTTGTATTTTACTTCGGCAACACCGCTTCGTAAAAATCTCACCCGAAGTAGCTGCTGAAAATGCTTCGGGTCCGAAGTAGTTTTCTTGCCTTAGCCAATTTGGACCGTGGTCTGGACCTTCCTTCTTTGGTGAAGTTGTTCTTTTGAACGTCGCTTCGCTCAAATTTTGCCCAAAGTAGATACTTGAAGCACTTCAGGTCTGAAGTTATTTTTATCACTACCCTCGTATTCTTCTTCGGCAATACTACTTCGCAAAAATTTTACCCGAAGTAGTGCTGGAAATGCTTCGGGTGCGAAGCTCTTCTCATTTTCTTTCGACGAAGCTCTTTCCTCTAGCCTGTTCGACAGCGAAGCTCTTTCCTCTAGCCTGTTCGACGGCGAAGCTCTTTATTTTTTATTTTATATACAAAGGGATGGCATTGAAAGCCAAAATTGCTGCAACTTTTCAAAATAAAAAACAACAAAGAAAACTTTACAAAACACTGTACAAAATTTGATCTCTTTTTTACCCCTTGTGCAATGTGACAGAATTGTCAACAAGTACTTGGTTTTGAAGAAGGACGAGGGAAACAAGAAAAAGGTTCAAGCTCAAGTACACAAGAGGAAGAAGTTTCAAAGTAAGAGAGTGAAGGAGAAAATGAGACTTGTGTGAATAGAAGCCTCACCAAGGAAGAAAACAAAAGAAACATAGATCATCACAAAGAAGAAATAAATAGGAGACTAATGGATTCAAGGCAATATTTCTTCAAAGGATATTGCTTTTCATGTAACATATTTGGTCACAAGGCTATGCATTGCAAGACACATGGAAAGAATGAGTATGGTGTTACCAAGAGGAAATTCAAAGATGGACATCTCTTTCAAGGGTATTGCTACTCTTGTAATCGATTTGGGCATAAAGCAATTCAATGCAGGGTTCAGGACAAAAAGGAGTATGGCTTCACCAGGAGTAACTTCAATATATTTGCATTTTCTATGAACTACAACATTAAGTGTTACAAGTGTAATAATTTTGGACATAAGGCCAAGTGGTGTAGAACAGAGTTTCTAGAGACAAGCAGAAACAAGGACACTCAAAAGGATCAAAAGGGCATGTTGAGAAAGAAGGTTGAAAAAGGAAAGGAACATTGTATTTTGGGAGTATTTTTACTCCCACCCTAAAATTAATCACCTCAAGGAGAGGTGGGGAGGGTGCTGAGCTAATAGTCTTATCTTTATCCCCAAAGGAGTCCCTTTGCCATTGATGTCAAAGGGAGAGATATTTCAGTAAGGGGGAGAGCATTAAGTTAGGGGGAGCACATTTGGAGTCAAATGGTTTGAAAAAAGAAGTTTTAGAAAAGGGTTGCCATCAATGACAAAGGGGGAGATTGTTGGAAATTTTGAGTAATTATGTTGTCATTGATGTCAAAAGTCATTTCATCTCAGTGCAAGGGAAATTGATAAAAAGAGGGTTAAAATATTTATATTTTAAGCCTAAGATATTTGGTATAAAGCTCCACATGGTTGGTCAAAATATTTTCTAAACACCCCGAAGGAAGGAAATACCTAGGCCCAAAGGAAATAATATTATAATATTTATTATTATAATATTAAATTTGTTAAGATAAAGCCTAAGGTTAAGGAAGGAAATACCTAGGCCCAAAGGAAATAATATTATAATATTTTATAACCCTAAGTGGGTTTGGTGCCAAGAATAAAGTTTAAATTATTAAATTTCGTTGACGTCCAAGCATGGAGGAAAAATGGTATTTATATGATAAATTTTGGAGGCCAAAATCAAGTCTCTCGAATGCATGTTGCGAATGTTTAATTTAATTGTTGATGTGAATTTCATGAGCAAAGTGGAAGAAGGTTTTTAATTTTAAAAACAAAGAGAAAAATATGGACGAATAAAAATACAAAGGTGTATGCCCCTATCACCAACCATGTGATTGGCCTAGCGACAGGCTTGGCAATGTTAAGATGTTGGTGGATGATAGATCCCATGTTCGATTCCAGATGGTAGCAGTTTGTTTATTTTTTGAGCGAGAAGGGTGAGCAGTGGTTAGATAGCGCATGGTAGTAATTGGTCCTTGTGTGGAAAGTTGGTCTAGCAGAAACCCATAGCACGCTAAGGCGCTGGTGGACAGTAGGTCCTCCGTTCAAAATCCAATGACAATATTTTTATTTTATAGGTAAGAAGAGTGAGCGTGGTTAGATAGCATGTTGTGTTATTAGGTCCTTGTGTGGGTGGTTGGCCTCGCGGTAGCCTAAGGGAAGCTAGTGCGCTGGCAGGCGGTAAGTGTTGTGTTCGAATCCTTACGACAATATTTTTGGTAAGCACAAATTGGTTTTGGTAATTGCTAAGGTTGAAGGTAGGTGCATGTGGTTTAATTAATTATTGTGAGCATTGTTGGCCTTGGGAGATATAAGGGAATTATTTTTTATTATTATTTCATGCATTTAATTTTTGAAGGAAATTATAATGAATTAGTTTGAAAAGTGAACTATTGGAGTAATAAGAATCCTTGTTAAATTTGTTATGAATGTGTTTAGAAGTTAAGAGGGAGTTAAAAGGTGTATGAGGTATTTTGATTATTTTTATTTTTGCTAAATATTTTGAAGGGTTTGATTATATTATTTGATGCTATAATTTGAGAAATCAAGAGAGTGGTTTGGAATTTAATTGGGTACACATATTGAAGGGTTGCTAACTCATAAAGTAGTGTTGTGCTAACCCTTTATAGTTGCAAAAAGTATTGTGTGTGAGATATATTTTTGAAGATATATCTCCATAAAAGCAAGCAAAAAGGTATGGGCATATCATCCTTTATTTAAAGTGTTTGGTTGAATGAATATTTTTGAAACATAAGGTGGAGTGAAAAGGTTTGTTTGATAAGCATTGTTGGAAATACTTGAATTGAGTGTTGAGACCTATTTTGTGCTCTTGTTGAAAGAAATTGGAAGAACATTTGTCTAGGGTTTGTGAGACAATTATGCTTCATTGGTTGAATGTGTGTGTGAAGTTTTGAGCATTGGTCTTGAGTGATATTGAAAGTAAATGTGCAAACATTAGAAATCATATTTATGAAAGCAACAGGCTTAATGATTGAGTAGAACATATTGAGATATTTGCAAGTGCATATTATTATCTATATGTTCCAGAGGTTAAGTGAATTTTGGATAGAATATGTCTAAACTAATTCAAGTTAAAGAAATTACTTTGAAGATTAGACAAAATATTTGATAGCATTGTGTGTAATATTTAATATTGATTGAGCATATCTTGTGAGTTGTTTTGAGTATGTGTTAAGGAAGATTTGAGGCAGATTTGACAAAGTCTTCGTGAAGACTTGAAGATAGATTTGAGAAAGTCTTAGTGAAGACTTGAAGGCAGATTTGAGAAAGTCTTGGTGAAGACTTGAAGGCATATTTGAGCAAGTCTTGGTGAAGACTTGAGGGAATATCTAAGTAGAGTTGATTTGTTCAAGCTTTGTGTTAAGGATTGGGGTAGATCTAAGCAGAGTTGATTTGTTCAAGCTTTGTGTTAAGGCTTGGGGAAGATCTAAGTAGAGGTGATTTGTTCAAGCTTTGTGTTAAGGCTTGGGGCAAATCTAAGCAAAGTTGATTGGTGATTTTTTCAAGCTTTGTGTTAAGGCTTGGGGCAGATCTAAGTAGAGTTAATTGGTGATTTGATCAAACCTGGTGTTAAGACTTGGGGATAAAATTTAGTGTAGATTTATGTGTAAAGTTAGAGAAAATTTTGTGCTAGACTTGGAATAGAGTTTAGTGTAGATTTGAGATATAAGTGAGAGCAAGCTTTGGAGGTGATAGAGTAAACAGGATAGTAGTCTCCAGTGGATAGATATCCATTATCCAGGGTAGTGGGGATAGATGTCTCTTGTGGAGATAAATCCACAAGCTAGAGCACTGGGGGTAAAATTCTTCAAGAAGATCACTAGCCAGAGTAGAAGGGGAAAGAGTTATCCTATGGATAAAGATCCACAAAACCAAAATAGAGTGAAGTGGTGTCCACAGAACTAGAGCAAGGGGAAAGAGTTATCCTATGGATAGATATCCACAAAACCATAACAAAGTGGAGTGGTGTCCATAGAACCAGAGCAATGGGAAAGAGTTCTTCTGTGGAGAATGATCCGTGAACCAACTGGGAAGATAGAGTTATTTTGTGGAGAGAGATCCACAAACCAGTTGAGGAGATAGAGTTCTCCTGGATCAAGTTGCACAAACCATATAAAATGGGAAAGAGTTCTCCTATGGAGAGAGATCCACAAATCATATCATAGGGGATTGGTGTCTCCTTTGGATAGAGTTCCATAAACATTATAATAGGAAATTGATTCCCAAGATATTTATTGAGAAAATTTAGTGAAAATATTTTCTCCATGGAGTAGCCCACATTGGGTGAACCACGTTAAATTGGTGTCTCTCTTGTGTGTGATGATTTATACATTGCTTTGATTACTGCTATTTATATTGCCATTGATAATATTGGATAATATTGTTTGAGAAAGAAAAGTAAAAGTTGGTCTTATAGTGTTCACCCCCCCTCTCAGTATAAGCCTGTGTTCTTCAAATACAAGATTTTTTCATCATCAATTTAGATTTGGATGAGATGCATTGATCTATACTAATATGCACATATTTGTATGCTTACATGATGCCTTTTAGTCTTTTATTTCTCTTTTTTTATTGGAACTTGTTTGCTTCTACTCTTGGCTCTCCCAAAAAAATTATCTTCCTTGTTTTGGTCCAAATAATCCTCATCGAGTTACTTTCACTTTCAAATTTGGGAGTGCAACTCATATTTCTTGATATATAAGGTTCTTCCAAATGTGGGTATGTATGGAAATGATATGACATGCTTCTTATTTACAAATTTCTCCTTAACACTTGTCCAGTTCACTCTTTGGCCACCTTGCACATACCATGTCATCACATTCTTAGCTAATTTGTTGGTTGAACTATTTTTTAGCCTTTTTAACATCCAAATGCATGAGTTATAAGCTGAACTTTGGTATCCACATGAAAAATAAATTTAAGAACTTTTCTATAAATTTAATGTTATTTGGAGCTCTAATGAGAGAGAAATAAGACTTTATAAAAGATTGTATTTTTTTGTTTTGACCATTTGAATAGATGTATATTGTCATTAAATTAATCTCAAATATACTAATTTGAGTTCTCTTTGACCTCTAAAATGAATCACTCAATTTTGACTTGATTGCATTGGCTTATGCCTAAAATACTACTCATTAGTTTTTACTATTATTTCTTAATTTTGGGGTTCAGGTAATGCAATTTGAGCTTAAATTTACTATTTTGTATACTCAATATGTTTTAGAGTATATTACATTATTTGGTACACGTCAATGTACCACCTTGGGTACATAAGTAGAGTAGGAGTTTACTTTAGAGTAAGTTTGAGTAGTTATCTTATGCAATGTAATAAATGCACAAGTGTCAAAATGTGCAATGATTATAATGTACATGGAGTCCACATGTACATGAGTCATAGGAAAGGTAGATGAATAATCATAGGTAGAGTAAAGGCCAAGGAACATATCTTCCCATATATAGGCCTTAGAAAGAGTGAAAGGAGTGCGGTAGATATTATAGAGAGTGCATAGTATAGGATAGTAGAATCAGTACAATGTAGATCTTTCAAGTGGAGTGTTCATGTCCTCCATTATATTGCATTGTACTATTGTTTGTGAGCTTTCATTAATAGCATATTTTTGAGTTATTGTAGAATTTTATCTTATAATTTTCCTGCATATTATAGTGTCATTATCATATAGTTTTCATAGCTTACTTATCTTACATCTTGTGATTGCATTTCATTTATTATACATCATAAAAAGATAACAATGGTATCAAAGCCATGGTAGATTTATAGGAGATAGGGAGATCCATAAGAGATATTGAGAGAAAATCAAACATCTCTTTTTTTGAATTTTTGAAAATACATTTATATAGACTCTTTCCACAGAGTTGTATAAAAACTCGTGAAGACTAGGACTCAACATTGATTCAACTAGATTGATAAATCAACTAGTAAATATTTATTATCTCTAGATTTAGAGTTTCTTCCATTACAGCTTCTAATATTTTATTGCAGAAAAATGAGATTCAAAGAAAGTTGAGAAGCTTCCTACATAGAGCTAGGAATAGTATCTTCTTTGGAATCAATCCAATACTTGAAGAAACAAATAAAATATCAAAGAATTGTATGCCTAAGGAAAAGGTCCCGTTGCTAGAGGTTGTAGACCTATAAATTACAAAATATGGAAAAGGCCATAGGAGCCTTATTGTCGATTGAAGGAGTTGGAGAAAATAACTCAAGAAGCTGAAGATACCCATAAAAGGTCCCATTAAAGAACTTTCAATTCAGGAAGATAGAATATTGAAGAAGGACTTGCAAAGGTCCTATTCTAGATTTTAGAAGTAGTAGATTTTAAATATCTAAGAAGATATCTCATTAAAATTCTTGCTAATAAGACTAAGAGAGCTATGATATTTAAGACCCTAGAGAAGAGATATCAAGGAAGTCCATTAAAGGAGTTTTGAGAGAAGGTCATTGAAGGAGTTCCTATGAGAACTCATTAGATAAATTTACTAGAAAGGAGAAGTTCCTAATAAAGGAAGAATTTGGGATAATTGTCACCATCCAACAATAAGCCCAAAAGGAGAAAGATTTGGCAAAGAGTTAGCCAAATTTAGGAGGATAATAATGAATACCTCAAGACAATCAAAATCTTGAGAAGAAAACCACTAGAAATTCCAAGGTTGAAGTCAAAATTTGATAAGGAGGTTGAAGGTCTCTAGGAGATAAATCTCAATTATGGTTTGAGGGAGTTTCCTACCAAATTTGGGAGATTTGAGGATAACATTCCAGAGGATAAATTAGCTATGTTTTTTTTTTTTTTTTACATGGTGGAAACGGTAGCCGCCATGAATCCGGGCAGGCTGTCCAAATTTTATGGCCGCCATAGTATTCTATGTTGTTCTCCCCAGAAGCCGCCACACAGATCTTTGTGCAGTCCGCCCCTATAACCACCATGCCATAATCATTTTAAACCTTTTACACCGCTGAAAGCACTAGGAAAGGTACAAGCGTTCAGTCCGACGAGGCCCAATATTTGAACCTTTGACCTCTGCCCCCTTATGGGGTTTGGATGAACCAATTGGTCTACACCTTAGACCTAAGAAATTAGTTATGTTAGAATCTAAAAAATTTACAGTTACAGACAACAATTTAGGAAGTATTACTAGCTATTGAGTTTCAGAGATCAAGGGAGCATCATGAAGGAAATGTAAAGCCACCACACTACATTTTTGGGTAATAAGTTAGAAGAGTTTCAAAGCTACGAATTGGTGAGTTAAAGAGTTTTTTTAGATAGCAAGGTAGAGCTACAATTTCATTTATTACAAGGTAACAATTAAGTGAATCTAATCACCTTGAAATCCTTCATCTACATAGGATTTGATTCATTACTTGAACATTAGTTATTTGATTCATTATTAAGTCTCATTAAGCACCATATTAGAGTTTGAAAGTAGCAAGGAGAAAGTTGCATAGATTATAGTGCATAATACAAGTTACTTTTAAGGAGCAATAAGGTGAGATTAATAGTGCACTATACTAGTTATTCTTAAGAGATATTAAAGGTGCATTAAGTATTTAAGTCAAGTGCATAAGCAGGATTAAGTTGGAGTGTCAAGAGACACTATTGAGCACACAAAACCTACAACATATCTTGGTGAAGGGAAGTCACCAAAATAAGCCATCCAAAAAGGGCATATTAGTTGCCTCATTAAAATGTTTGGGATTGTTATTCAAGGGAATTAGAGGTTAGTGTTGTCTAGTAAGGAAGGAAACATTATATCACTATTTTTCCTCAAGGAGTAGAGCAAGAAGAAAACTTATCAAAGGCATTACAATGGCCACCATAGTATAGTATTTGAGTGGCCACATCATTGAATTTTGAGGAGTAAACTTCAAATAAAGGAAGAGAGCCAACTAAGGGCTCATAAAATAAATTTACAAACCACTAGATTTAGCATTGTCAATCTCATGTAAGTATCACACTTGGTTCAAAAGTAATCTATAACAAAAGGAGACCAAGTTGAGCATCATAACAATGTTAGTAAGACAATATTAACTCATCGTTAACAAAGAAAACAATGTAACATAAAATATTGAGAGCAAGGTGCAAGTCAAGAATCTTATTACCCAAGTGATTATCATGAATAACTTGGAATAATAGTGTTAGGGTTGAATTAATAACCTTAGAACCATCAACATTGAAGCACATTGGAACCACCTGCACTGGGGAGTGCCACCATTCGATGGATAAAGCTAAGAAAAAATAACTAGCAATAGTTGGCAAGAGCATTGAGAAAATAAGGGTGTTGAGAGTGTACCTACATGCAAGCATAAGAGCATCCACTTGTCACCTTGAGTGAAGGAATCTCATGCCATTTGGTACAAGGTAGAAGGACCATAAGAGCGTCATTGAATACTTTGTAACATCTTCTTTGTATAACGATTACAAAGGAAAGTGAATGCCCAAGTAATGCTCAACTTGGACTGACAAATCTTGGTCCTCATTACTCAACATATTCAAGTTGGAATAACGCCTACGTTACCAAGACTAGCATCGTCTAACACATCTCACATACTAGCAAGGAATTACAGGTTCATAGATAATGTATATGCCATTTGGCATACGTTGCAAAGGGAGGTAAAGATCGTTAACTACCTTTTTCTAAAGGAGAGCAAAAATATGATTTGCATACTCAGTCAATCAACATTAAATGAGGAGGTGATTACAGTCTAAGAGCATCAAGAATATTGTCTAGATTAATGCTAAGCAATATACCTCATGGACCATGGAGATACAATGTTCAAGAGTTCAAAAGCACAGTCAAGTCTAAGACGAACAACAAGCAACACGTCATTAAGAGGTATATGTGCATTACTTTATTAAGTTGCTTTCTATAATACAAAGAGTTATAAGGTCATTTAATCTCTAAGGTTGATTATTAAATAATAGGAGATATAAGGAGCTAAAATCTTAGATAGATTATTAAAAGTTTTAGAAATCCAATTGAAGGGTGAAGTTTATATTGAAAAGATTTTTTCAAATTACATTGCTTGAAATTCTAATAACATAATATATGCAAATAATCAAATTAGGAGATATAAGGATTTCTACCTTGGATAATTAAAACATTATTTTACAATTATTATTATTTTCTAAAATTCCAAATTATGGAGATATAAGGAATACTTCATCATACTTCAATTTATTAGAATTTAGAAAATTGAACCATTGAGAATTGAAGGTTAAAAAGAAGCAAAATCATTGATTGCTTAAGGAGTTGGAAATTATTACTTACACTAGTTTCTTACACAAATTAAAGGAACTAAGGAATCCAACCATAGATTCTTGAAGATAGAAAACTCTATCAAATTAAAAGTGCATCAATAGGGAGAAATAGGGAGAAATTTAGGGATTCAACTCAAGGAAATTGAAATTAAGCACTTTATCAAGATCACAACAAAATCAAATCACTTGGGATATATAAGGGATTCTACAAAAACCTAATAGTTATAATATCCTATAAAGTTAGTTCACATACTTTAAAAATAGGGAGTTATAAGATAGTGTACAAAGACCATCATGAAAACTAACAAGTTCTTTTTTACATAATACCAACTTCTTAAAGGACCTAATTACTCTTCATGAAAAAACAAAGTAAGGTCAATATTGATAGTTGAAAAGCTTTGGGAGATAGTCAAAGGAACAAAATAAACCTACTTTAGGTAATAGTGAGATTTAAAATTTTGAATAAAGTGACACAAAAGCATTAAGGATAATAACTTTTGCTATAATAGATGAAAAACAACCATACATTAATACAACATAAACATCTACATAATTCTAGAAAACCTTGGCTAAGATATTTGAAGGGGAGAATAAAGCCACCATATTAAATATTCAAACTCAATTGCATTCATTGAAAGTGAATAGTGGTGAAAGTATAGAACTATTCCTAAGGAAAGTAGCAGAAATAAAAGAAAAATTATTAACCTTAGGAGAAAAGGTTGAAGATAAGCTTCTTGTTCAAGTAACCCTGAGAGCACTTACAGATAGCTACAAGCATTTAGTTACATATTTACAAATATTAAGTAAAGATACATCTTTTGATGAGTTAGTCAATATTCTTCAAGAATATGAGGTGGAAAATATAGTTAAAGATGAAATGACTAACAATGCTTTAGTTTCAAAAGATAATTCACAAGGAAATATGGCCTCATCTACAAAATGAAAAAGACCATGGAATAATAGATATTATCAAGTATGTAGGAAGAAAAAATAGTACCAACTACTGCAAATGCAATCCTAGAAATCAACATCAAGGGACTTAGACAAACTATGGAAGCGAACCAAATAGGCCATTCTAATCAAGACAATATTAGAATCAATATATTCCACATCAACAACAATTTCAACATCCACATACTTCTCAGAATCAATATAATTATCCTCAATTACAATATACATAAGAGAAACAAAAAGGTCACTTGGTTCAAGAGATTTAAGAAATTCAGGAACTAGAAGAACCTATAGATTGTTAGAGTAATATTACATTATTTGTTACATGTTAATGTACCACCTTTGGTACATAACTAGAGTAGGAGTTTACTTGAGAATAAATTTAAATAGTTACTTCTAGCAATATAATAAATGCACAAGTATCAATATGCAATGATGTAAATGAACAAGGAGTCCACTTGGACATGAGTCATATGAAAGGTAGTTGAAGAGTCATAGGTAGAGCAAGGGCCAACGAACTCATCTTCCTATATATAGGCCTTATAGAGAGTAAAATTAGAGCAATAGAGAATATAGTGTGGGTAGTAGAGTGAGTAGTACAGAATAGTAGTGTGGTATCATGTAGCTCTTTCAAAATAGTTTATGGAGTGTTCATATCCTCCATTATATTGCATTGTACTATTTTTGTGAGCTTTCTTTAATGGTATTATCTGAGTTATTGTAAAAGTCTATCTTATTATTTTTTTGCATATTTTAGTGTTATTATCATAGCTTGCATATTTTATATCATGTGGTTTTATTTCCTTTATTATACATCACCAAAAGCTAATAGTGGTATCAGAGCCACAATAGATCATATAGGAAATAGGGAGAGCCACAAGTAAAATTAAGAGTAGATAGAAAATCCCATTTCCAGAATTTCTAATATTACAGTTGGCTAGAGTCTTTCCACAAAGTTACAGAAAAACTTGTGAAGACTAGGACTCAACATTGATTCCACTAGATTGACAAATCAACTAGTGAATATTGATCATCTCTAGATTTAGAATTTCTTCCATTACAGTCCTAACAATTTGTTACAGGAAAAGGAGATTCAAATAAAGTTAGAATCTTCTTACATAGAGCTAGGAAGAATTTCTTCTTTAGAATCAATCCAATACTAGAAGCAACAAATAAAAGATCAAAGAATTGGAGGCCTGTAGAAAAGATCACATTGCTAGAGATTGCAGATTGCAAAAGTGAGAAAAAGACCATAGGAGTCTTGTTGTAGATTCGAGGAAGAAGAGACTCCATAGAAGAGTATCGATGAAGATTGGAGGTTGGTGATCTTCATTGAATACTATAGATAGCAGATTGAAGGAGTAGAAAAATTTAGCTAAGAAGCTGAAGAGATCTACAAGAGGTCCCATTAAAGAATTTCCAGTTTAGGAAGATAGAACATTGAAGAAGGACTAGCAAAGGTCATATTCTATGTTTCAGTAGTAATATATTACAAAGATCCGAGAGGGAGATCTCATTGCAACACTTCCACAATAAAAGGTTGAAGGAAAGGTCTCATTGGGAAGACCACAGAAGCTGTGAAAACGAAGACCCTAGAGAAGAGGTCTCAAGGAGAAACAAGGAGAAGGCTTGGAGAGCCTCATTGAAGGAGATTTGAAGAAGACCATTGGAGGAGTTCCTAGGAGAACTCATTGGAGAAATTTACTACCAAGGAGAAGTTCCTGATAGTAAATAACTTGGGACAATTATCGCCATTCGAAAACAAGCACAAGAGAGAAATATTTGAAAATAAGCTTACCAAATTTTGGAGGAGATTGGTGAAGACCTCAAGAATTTTAAATTCTTGAGAAGAAGGCCTAGAATAAAGTCAAAATTCATCAAGGAGAAAGGAGCCAAATGTTTCTACCAAACCTGAGAGGTTTGAATATTATATTTGAAGGCTAGAAGGATCATTTAGAGAAAGAAGATCTACTAGATTCTATAGCAAAAAATTGAAGGGTTCTTAAAGGAAAATATTTGCTATAATTTAGAGGAGTTCCCTACAATTTTTTTTGAGATTCAAGGACATCATTTCAGTTGAGAGATTGACTGCTTTGCAATCTAAAATTTTTATATTTTAGGACAACAAGAAATCAACAATTTGAGTAGCATAAATAGCTACTAACTTTTAGATTTCTAGGATACATCTTAAAGGAGAGTGGAAGCCAACACACTAAGGTTTCAAGCAGCAAGTTAGAGGAGTTACAAGGCTACAAATTGGTGAGCTAGAAAGTTATTTTGGATAGCCTAGAAGAGCTACGATTTCATCCATAACAGAGCAACATTTTGGTGAACTCATTCATCATCTTCATCCATAAATCAAAGACAATAGTATAAACATGGGAATATATGCTTGATTGGCCATAATATTCTCAAGAATATCATTAGCTATAAATTTGGCATCTATTTCAATTTATATGACGTTCTTCTAAGTATAATTTGCTTTTAAGAAAAATAGTACGAAAATTTGCCTTAGTCATAACCACTTTCACCTTATCTAGCTTTGTGATAATCTGTTTTACTTGCTTGTTATTATAAGGCTCTCATGACTCTCCAAGCCATAGGTCTTTTTTCTATAAGCTCTATTTCATGTTGTATATTTGATTATGAGCTCAACGTCATAATAGAATGGAAAATAATTTCAAACCAACTTCTAAATTTTGGAGTTTTGAATACTAGATAAAAGGATTAAAATTAAAGGGGAAAAGTCAAATTAAAAAATTAACATGCCATTCAATAAAAATTTCATATGTAAAAAATGACGAAACAACATAATGTTCTTATGTCCTTGCTAAATTAAAGGCCTTGGCTTAATCTTAAAAGATAGAAAACTAGAGAATTGTTTGATTTTGCTATATAATGGCTTATGATATATGTAGATAAACATAATACATAAGCATAGATAAATCATCTTAAAGAATATTCATAAACAAATGCCTTTTCATACAAAACCTTCCTCGCATAGCCATGGAAACTCTAAGAAACTCCAATATGGATGAAAATTTATTATTTTCTTAATGTAAACTTTGAATTCAATGTACTTGATGTTAAAGATTTTGTACTCCAAAATAAGAGGCCTAGGGTTAGAATCTAAAAGGGTGTAGGATTGAATGCACCAAAGTTTGAATGACTTATTATATATTAGATAAACAACATTATTCCTTAAAACTTTATAAACATTAAGATCTATTTTTTTTTACTTTCCAACATCTAATTTTAAATAATATTGAAAAAAAAACAACTAATCTCATTTTTACCTTAATCATGTGACAAAAATTCAACTAAAAATATCTGCTTCTCTTAAATTAAAAAAAATAATAATAAATTTATACTATAAAACAAATTATCTAATAATAAAAACATGAATAAAATAATAAACATCTTTCAATGTTTAAAATATTTTTAACATCTACAAATTTAATTATAATTAATTTTTTTTTAACATCTACAGATTTAACATAAATTGATGTCTAATACAATGTCTCCGTACCTGTGTAGTTCCAATTCAAAGTTAATTTCAATCCAGCACAAGAATATAAGCATGCTCCATTTATTACCACCATTTCCACAATGGTACACTCACGAGGAGTGAAAGGAACCTTTCAATGTGGGAATGGCCAATTTGGTACAATGGTACACTCACGAAGAGAGAAAGACACGTTTCAGTGTCGGAAAGGGCACTTAGGTACATTCACATTCACAAGGAGGGAAAGGATCGTTTCAGTCTGGGAATGCCCAGTTAGTTCAATGGTGCTCTGCTGAAACGTTCCTACCTCTCCTCGGGAGTGTACCATAAAAAAATAATTACCAATTTTTTTTATGTATAAAAAAACACCAAATGTATTATATGGTCTCATCTCTAGACTCTGAAATTCTGTCTCCACGTTTAATTTCGTCTTTATTAATATGTCCTTACCACCAACTCAACACCATTATAATAAATATTTCGCCCGGATACGTAGAGACAGCCGTGCATGAAATTCCTTTCCTTCAGCCCCACTTACCGTCCGTTGAGTTAGGTTTGTCACATGCTAGTTTCTCACCCATCATCTCTTCTTTTTCCCCTCCGCTTTTGAGCTCTCTTTTTTCTTTTAAATAGAAGCCGGTTTTATATTATTTTATAAAACAAAGAAAAATAAATAAATAACACAAGGGATAAGAGAATATATAAAACGTTTTTAAACAATAAAAGAATTAAAATTATATTAAAAAATAACTCATATGCAATTAAATATTATAAAACTTAAAGTTATATATATTTTATGAAAAATATAAAATATGAAAAAGATGGTTAGATTGTCTATATTTTATAAGTTAAAATTATATTTAAAATTTATAGTTATGGTATTGCTAATAGTTAATTATTATTTTTTTTTTTTATACCATGCATAATTGAAAACACATTCAAAAATATGTTTTTAATATTATTATTAATTTTGTTAATTTTCAGTAACTTGTATTAGTTTTGGTTAAATTAGTAGACCACTTGTTTTGGTTTGATAATTGATAATATCTTTTACTTTTTCTTATTTTTTAAATAAGGGGTTAAATTTTACTAGTAGGATATTTAAATACACTTAATTATTTTTTATTAAAATAATATTGGTTATTTCATTAATTGTTTTGTTCGAGTTGAAAATAGATTATTATTTCTTCACTTTAACTTCATTTTTAGAAATAAATAGCATGAGATTATGCAAGACAATGAAGTTGAGTGATAGCAAGCAAGATTTCCGAGTAAGCAATTGCCATGTTTTTCACAATTTTATACTTATTGTGTGAAACACACCATATATCATTCATGTTAAGTACTATTTCAATTGTTATTGCAAATGAGTTATACACAATCTTAATGGACTAAGAAGAGTTGTAGATATTGTTTGTCTAGCACCAAAATTTTTAGTTAGTATTTTTTTCATTCTTTATGGCATGTATTTTGTAAAAGAGATTTTATGTACCTTTCATTTTAGAATATTGCATGTACATTAATCATAAATCTAAAAATATTATTAACACTAGTTGTCATCTATATATCATTAACTATAAAAATAATATAACCAGTTAGTTGATAGGAAATCATTACATTCTTATGTTTACAAGTACATTAAGATGATTTTTAATGTATGTATCAAACAAATAAACTCTATCTATCATCCACTTTATATGCAACTAACAATAGTTTATAACTTTTTTAACATTGATTACAACTTGATGTATAATATAAATATTATCATCATTATTTATATGTTTTATCTATATATTTCATATTATATTCACAACATAAATGTTTATGATGATTTCAAAATAAAGAAAATATATTGATATGTTTTGTTTATATACCTCCTATTACACTCATATTACAAATGTGTATAATAACTTTAAATTAAAAAAAATCTTGTTTAGTCTAACTTATTTCTTTATTTCTAATTCTTTAGAATATTACTAATTTATTTATTATTGTATTGCTTACAACTTCAACAAAGTATATAATCAATTAATAACTATAAAATATATTGTAGATCTCTAAAATTTAGTTAGATTGTATATACAAACCAGGATAGATCATAATAATCAGGCATGTTTATTTTTTACCATAAAATACCAAAATTTGAAATGCATAAAGGTGGTCACTCTTATGTAATTAAATACATCCACATATAAAAATGTAGGACACACATCATGTAAGTGCTAACAATATCTTCTTCTCTCTTCACTTGTGCAAAAAGTAGATACATTGAATGTATGGATATACCTCACACATCATGTTGAGCCAATGAATTATCCTATCATGTGTGAACACTAAAGATAGAGAGCATTAATCATAGTTGTCTTCTTTTAATCATGGATAGGTTATGAAATTACTTTTCTTCATCCTTTCAAGCAGACTGTCTCCTTCACTTGATCACTTGATCGTAGATAAGTTATGAAGTCTTTTCTCTTTAGTTTTCAAGCTTTCAAGCAGGTATGGTTGTCAAATGGGACTTAAAATATTGAAATTTAGTTGCATATATAATTAGAAGAGAAAAAATAATATTATAAAAGTTGAAGTTGAGATTTTATATTATTATAAAAATTTTATAATAAAAATTTTATAATAAAAATTTTAATATCTTTTTAACTATGATAACTCATTTAACCAAAAAAATATAAAAATAAAAAATAATATAATAATATTTAATATAAATTATATTAATATAATAAAATAATAATAATATATATTTTTAACATTTTATTTATAAAAACCTATGTATTAACTTTTGAGTAGATGATTCTTTGTATAGTGGTTTCTAATTCATTCCATGCATTAGTTTCCCAGATAAATTATCTTAAATTAAGTTTGTTCACAAAATGAATAAACTTACAGCAGAAGAGGTTTAGTTACTATGAACCTATTAACTATTAACAATTTATATTTGTAAAAATGCATGTGATCAAACCGAATACCAGTGAAGTTGATTAAATGCTTTAATTTATAAATAATATTATTCATGCAATAACATGAAGAAAAACTTGTAATAAAATTGTTCAAAATGTATACACACTTCTTTATTTGATGCTTGAAATATATATATTCTTTGATATATTACATGGATATTTGTCTCCATAATATAGCCTTAGAAAGACACTCTTCCATACTTGACTATTACATACGCAAGATGCATCCTTTCATACTCCACTCATAAAACAAGCCTCTCATACCTTTTGGCTTCTCATCTTGCCACTTCAATACATGAGTTTTAACTCTCTATTTGCATACTTTATTTTATAACACTTTGCACATTCCTACATCTATATGGTGAATAACAATTAAACTTCTTCTTAAAAAAAATAAATAGTTCAAAATAAATTTATACTCAATAGGTTTATATACTATCTATATTTAATAATTTAAATAATTTAAAAAAATAACATTCCACAAACGTATTCTATGATTAAAGGTAGCTTCAACGTTTCAAAGTTATATATATTCGCTAGGTTTAGTACTGGTAAATTCTTGACTAAGACATGAATGTGCTTTTGGCAGCTGGTGGTAACTTTAGTATTCATAAATATCGTTTCAGCCAACGCATCCTGGCCTTGACCCCATTGTGAGTGGCCCACAGCATCTTTAACTTTTGAAAAGAAAGACAACATTTTATAAAAACGTGTCCTGTATGTTTCTGCTTACCTGTAAAGACACATAATTGACCATTCACAGTGGCTTTTTAATATAGAGCTTATCTAGCAATCCGTCTATACCATCCACACACAGTTAAAGTCCCCACCATTTTATAATAGCAATATGTAAATAGACATGTGACTAGACTATGTAATACCACCGAACAAAAAGTGAAGATCTCCTATAGTATTAAAATGCATATGCTTAGTTTTATATAAGTTACAAAAATTAATTAAGATAGGCCTATATAAAGTATAAGAGGGTAATTAATGAATAATATATATTTTTTTGATGTGTATATGCTTAGTTTTATATAAGTTACAAAAACAAATTAAGATAGGTTTCTTGGTTTAGTTTTGCAAAACTAATTAGTGATTAAGATATCTTATAATAGATGTTTAGGGTTAAGCATTTTCATCTTAGCTATGATTTTTAGTAAGGTAGAGAGTTAAGCTTATTAATAGAAGATTAACACACACTCATACACAAGTTGTAGTTTGAACCTTGGACCTTCTCAAGAAGAGTCAAAGTCCGAATCATTGTACTGCCCCAAGACTTAGTGACTAACATTTTGATGTTGTGATTTTATATAATAGTTTAATTATTGTTTTCAATTAAATAATACAAAGAACAATATCAAAATAAAAGTTAGTATTAAGAGGGCTTAAATCAGTTATATTAATTTTATATAAAAAATAATAAAAATTGGTTACTTTTTACCTAAATATATATCCAATAGATTAGGGAAAACTCTCCTACAACATTGATAAGATGTATGCTTTTTAGTGGGGCTATAGTGATTGCACTAAAATGGAAGTGTTAATGGGTTATTGAGATAGCCTAGCCTTAGGTTACAAATCTATATTTTTATTAGAAAACTTCTTACATTCATAGCTTTGAACTCAAGTCCAAGCCATATTTTATTTATCTCTCCATTCTGTAATAGTCTCTACTAAAGAATCTAATTTCTTTGAGCTTTTTTGCTAGAGTGAGTTGTTGTACAAACCATTCAATAGCATACCCTAAGATATTTGTTTATGTGCAAAAGAAATCATTAGAAAATGGGGATGCTCTAAATCCATGTATGGGCCATGAGACGTAACCCATATAGATTTGGATCTTCTTGCCTTAGTTTTAGAGCCAAAGATTAACACTGACATGTGTAACCAATCCTCTATTATCATGAATGAATGACAATTGCTCTCATATGATTCCTTATAACAACATGCAAATAACTAATCTTGACATGCTTATTCATCAATACATTAACAACAATCATATTTGGGCCTAAAATTCTTTACTTGAAAAATGCATCTGTTAGTTGCATAATTTTTAGAAATGAATCACTCATGTTATATTATATAAAATAAATATAACACAACACATTGAGTGGTGTCTTTGTATACCAAGTAATGTGTTATGCTTTAAACCATTTTGTAACATTATGTCTAAAATGGTAATGTTCCCCCTAGAATAATTGTACAAAGGAAAATTGCCAAAGTCATACTCAATCAAGAAAATAAAACATGAACTTTTGGCTCAATGTCCAAAATCATTAAACCCCTTATTATTGCTTGCACCAACAAAATTTGAAGCGTTCAACATCTGTCCAATAGTTACATCTTTTAGAATTCCTATAAAGGATATGGATGATTTGGAAGGCCAAGCATTGGAAAATTTTCAAGAAAAGATGAAGAGTATTAGTTACATCCTTATTGATGAGATGAGCTTCATATGCCAAAAATTATTAAAATATATAAATGAACATTTACAACAAGCATTCCATCAAAATGACAAAATATATTTTAAAGGTTGTTTAGTGATTCTTTTTGGTGGATTTAATTAGCTACCATTATGAAAGATATATGAATTTATGTAAAGAATAGCAATGCTACAGTGTTGTGGATAAGTTTTGATAAAGTGGTCATAAAGGATGCCATCTTTAGGCAACAAGATGACAAGCCCAAACAAGTCTCCTTTTGTGACTTGTTGTCAAATATAATGAATAACTATCCATTAGTAGAGGATTGAAATCTTTTGATATCAATATTAGATGGATCATTTCCTCCTAAAGAAATAAAATATTTATATTTATCACCAATCTTTATGCAAAAAAAAAAATGGTTGTAATGCATAATACATAATAATGATGAACAAAATATAGATAATATGGGTTTTCAACCTAGTGCTACACAGTTGTAATGTAAAGGTTTGTCGTGTGTTGGACAAAGAGTGATGATAACCTCTAACTTGTATGTATTTGTGGTCCTTGTGAATGGATCTTTTTAAAGAAGTGATCAAAAATTTTCTATAGTTTTGTTTCAAAACCTCTAGACTTATCTTATTTTATCATTGTGGCATTCAAAAACTATCTTATCCCTCCATGGGATTCCAACAACCCAACAAGTGTCCCAATTCCTCCCATAACTAGAGGTATATGTAAACAAATTTCTCTTTGGATGACATGGACTCTTATGATACACAAGTCCCAAGGCCTGATCCTAGATAGGGAAACCCTTGATATTGAATGATTTGAATAGTAAGGACTTACTTTAACAACTATGTTGAGTGCTAAAGCTTTGAAAGACCTTCATGTTTCACTTCCTTATACACAAAGATGTAAAATAAACTTCATTTTGAAGCCATATTACAAGAGGACATAGACTTGTCAAAAATATCTTTATAAAATTCCATTTTTTCCTTGTGTTTCTTGGCTCATAAACTAGGTTTGCCATATACTTAATGAATGACTTGCTCCTTCATCATTATATATAATATAAATATAGTTTTTATTTTGTGTTTATAAACTCATGGAACACATTTTTTATATGCTTCATAAATATCTTATTAATTCATCTTGATATATAATATAAATATTGTCATCATGATTTACATGTTTTGTTTATATATTTCATGTTATATTCACAATATAAATATTCACCATGATTTTAAAACAAAACAAAGAAAAAATATTACTATATTTTATCTATATACCTCCTATTACATTCCTAACACAAATTTTCATAATGATTTCATATTTAAAAAAAAAATCATCCTATTTAGTTTATCTCGTTCCTTTAAAACAATATTAATTTAAATTTTTTTATTGCTTACAACTTAAACAAAATATATAACCAATTAATAACTATGAAATATATAATAAATCTCCAAAGTTTAGATTGTATATATACCAACAAGGATAGAGCATAATAATTAACAATTAGCACTTTAACTATGCATACTCTATTTTTGGTTATGACCAAATTTTGAAATGCATAAAAGTGGTCATTCTTATGTACGACAAGAATAGAACATAATATTAACAATAGCGCTTTAACTATGCATACTCTTTTCCTTTTTTTTTAATAAAATACCAAATTTTGAAACTCATAAAGGTGCCCATGATTACATGATTATGATTATGTAATTAAAGACAACCACACAAAAATGATAGAGAACATAAATCATAGTTGTTGTTTCACTCATCAATAGGTTGTGAAATTTCTTCTCTTTAGCCTTCGAAGCAAATATACTAACAAATGAGGCTTGAAGGAGAAATAACTCCTCAGGAGTTGAAGTTGAGATCTTATGCTACTGTAAAGAGAGTTTTCTTCCTTACAAATATCTTAGGATGAAATTCTAGTGAGACATGAAGATGGACGAGGAGATATAACTCCTTCAAAGTTGAAGTTGAGATCTTATACTCTTCTAAAGAAAATATTCTTCCTTGCAAAGATCGTAAGATGAAATTTTGATATCTTCTTAATTATTAATTATTAAAAGATCAATTTAACAAAAACAAATCTATAAAAATCAATAAAAATCTTATTATATGTAATATAAATTTAAAATATTATAACAAATTAAAAAATAATATAAAATTTTTATATTTAATTTAAAAATATATATATTAATTTTTGATTGGCTGATTCTTTGTACAGCGGTTATTAATTCAACCCATACATTAATTCCCTTTAAAGGCCAAACAAATAAATTGTATTAAATTAAATTAAATCACAAAAGAGATAAACTTACTACTTAAAATTAACAACTTGATTCACGTAGATACTTATTTGATCAAACGGAATGCCTGTGAAGCTGATTAAATACTTCAACTTGGAAAAAGAAAATACGTATTCATTTGTTTTCATTGACTCGTACATGAAGGAGCGATTTTTTCTTTTTTTTTTTTTTTTTTTTAAAACGCCGAAGTCTGCACGGCGCTGCAGCTCAGAGAGCGCAGTGCGCAAGTCGCGCACGCTGACGGACTTCGCCCAGGAATGGGTGAAGTGCGCACTTCGGCTGCGTCAACGGACTTCACCCAAGAATGGGCGAAGTGCGCACTTCGGCTGCGCAACCGGACTTTGCCCAGGAATGGGAGAAGTTCGTATTTCGGGGCAGCAGCCGGACTTCGCCCGAAACTGGGCGAAAGTTCGCTCTTCGCGGCTGCTAACTGACTTCGCCCGAAACTGGGCGAAGTTTGCACTTCGGGCCTGCTGACGGACTTCGCCCGAAACTGGGCGAAGTTTGCACTTCGGCTGCGAAGTTGGAAAGGCTTCTTCAAGACTTGCCCAACTTCGGCCTTGGAGTCTTTTCTTGACTTCTTCGTCTTGTGCGGCGCGGCAAGGTTTGCCTGGCTTGGCAACACCTGTATGAGAAGAGAGAGATGTCGGAACAAAAAACAACAAACTGCAAACCCTAAAGATGCCACAAACTACAGCAAACTTTATTTATATTAAACGGGGGTTACAGAATTCCTCAACCGAGGAAATTACAACATCTGCAGGCTGAGCTGCAGGATAAACTAAACAAACAAAATGTCAAGTCGGCTGCTCGGACATTAATCAGCTGAGCCAAACTGCTCAGTGATATAAACTTCTTCTTCTGTCTCCTCTCTGCTCTCTGCCTCTGCTCCTGCTTTTGCCCCTCTATTTTTGTCTGAAATACCCGAGACGCCTTATATAGCCGAGGGAAGAGGAGGATTAGGGTTTGTCCTCTGACAGGTTCTGACAGGCCCTCAACTAGGGTTTTTGACCAATCGCCGCACTAGCATTAAATCGCCGAACTGGCATTAACTTCTACAGCGATCGGATCTGTCAGAGGGTAGGTGCGGCGTCATGTCAGTCCTTTTTGCCGGGATCCCCAACTGCGCGAGTGCAGTCCGGCTTCGCCCAAATTCGGAGCGCAGTCTGACGAAGGCATGAAATCTGGGTTAATTTTTCTAACAGTACATGACTTTAGCGGTGCTTTAAATTTCCTTTAGCAAAAGCATCTTCGACTTTTTAATTTTTTTCCAACTGACGGACCGCACTACAACAATGTGAGTGGCTCACAGTTTTTTATCTTTTTGAAAAGACATGCGACAGTTCATCATGGCCATACTAGTCCGTCCAGAGCACACTTTTGCTTTTTAAAGAATTTGTGATTTTTTGGGTTATAATTTTGCTCTAGTTTCTGGAGCAGCGAAGGGTATACTCACATTCAGCCCACCTTGAATCTCATTGCTTAGCAAATTTGCTCCCTGTGATATTTCCTGAGCCACACTTAAAAAATCAAATATGGCAAGTGAGATTGCGGTTGCTGTTATCGAAAAGCTTGGGCGGATGGCCTTGGACCAGGCATCGGTGGTCGTGAACTTCACAGACGACTTTCAATGGTTGAGGGACGAGCTCACCAATCTTGGAGGTGATCTCAAAGATGCAGACAGCCACGCTATACAGAACGCGCGTGCCAGAAGATGGATCCAGCAATTGCGAGATGTGGCGTGGGATACCGAGGACATTATTGAAGAATGTGTTGTGGAGAATGTTTACAGCAATAGCGCTCAATCGTCTTGTGTCTGCAGCTATATGGAGATCATCTTCCAATTAATATTCCGCTATAAGATGGGGCGAAGAATAAAAGACGTCAGACAAAGAATGATGTCTATCATTCAAGATGCAAGGACCATACAGATCGTGTATAACGTGACTCATAAAGGCAACCAACCCTCAACGAGCGGATCGGGGACTCCACAACAAGTGAAGAAGCCATTAAGTCGTCTAGATAGCACTTCACCACATGTTGCTCTAGAGGGTAAGGTCAATCATATCCTTCAGTTGTTGCAGAATCCTGGGTTTTCAGTTATTGCCGTTGTTGGCATGGGAGGGGTGGGCAAAACATTTTTGCTCCAGCATGTCTACAGGTATGCAAAACAAAGTTTTGCAAAATCCATTTGGCTCTCTATTTCACAAAATTATTCTGTTGCACGGTTGCAAAGAGATGTAGCCTCTCAAATAAGAGAGTGGCAAGCAGATCTACCTGACAACATCCATATAGAGGAAGTTGTCAATGGTTGTGTAAGTGAAGACCGTGCAGCGGATATAATTTTTCGTTGTTTAGAGAATGCAGAGGCTCTGATCGTGATGGATGATGTCTGGAGGGTAAATGGGGAAGAGGGCTTGATAAAAAGACTAGGTTTCTCAAGTAGCAGATGCAAATTTCTGGTTAGTACAAGAAACAAGCAGGTAGGCGAAATAATGGGTGCCCACGTTTACTAGATGAAAACTTTGTTGGAGGAAGACAGTTGGAAGCTGTTTTGTTCTTATGCCTTTGCAAATCTCCCAGAGCAAAAACCACCTGAAGATCTAGAATCTTTAGCTCGTGCGGTTGAAAGAAAGTGTGGAAATCTACCGTTGGCAATCAAGACAGTGGCAGCATCTATGGCGAAGAAAACCCTCACAACACAATGGGAGAAGAAGTTAAGCCAACTGAAAAAGGTAAGCATCCTCCAAAACTCCACAGACCCCATTCTCCGGTTGAGCTATGATTCATTGCCCGCTCACCTTAAGCCATGCTTTCAATATCTCGCCTTCTTTGGAGAAGACGAGAAGATAGATTGTAGATATCTTGTAAATTGCTGGATAGCTGAAGGCTTCGTTCCCGAAGAAGGCCCCGAAGGAGAAGACCAATGGGACCTTGCATTCAACTATTTATATGAACTTAACACTTTATGTTTGGTTGAAGTAGAAGAAGATAGATGGTTAGAAAAATCTTGCAAAGTTCATGATTTGTTGCTTGAGTTAGCAATTTCTATATGCAAAGAAAATAATTGTGCAGTTGCTGTCCAAGAGGCCGGTCCAAGAAATCCCTCCGCAGACGGAAGCAGCAGTGGGTGCCGTCGGATTTTGTTGGCCAAGAAAGGTATAGATAATAATGCTATTGCTAACCTTCATTGCCCGCGATTTCTTCGCACTCTGTCCTTGTCCAATAATGATATTGAAAGTATTCCAGCAAACTTATTCAGCAGTGTGAGAACACTTCGGGTCCTTGACTTGAGCCATACTAAAATCTTTACACTGCCGAAATGTTTTGGAAATCTGAAACTCCTCAGAGTTTTGAATTTGGCTTGGACAGGAGTTCAGAAGGTACCAGAGTGTGTGAGGAACCTTAAAAGCCTTTGCTTTCTTGATTTGAGAAATCACTGGATAGATCAGCTACCTGCGTGGATAGGCGAACTTACGTGTCTGCAGGACCTGGATGTGTTTTCCAGGCGTCTACCAAAGGAGATATCAAACTTGGTATCTCTGCGGACACTTAATTCATTTCCTTTAGAGCTGTCAGTTGAAGAGGATAAGTTCTTAAAGCTGAAGGATATGTCTAAGTTGATAAATCTGCAATACTTAGATATAAAGTTACAGCATGAAGTGGAATTGAAAAGCATGGAAGAAGGGGTCCTCGCGCAGTTGGTAAAGATGCGTCACCTGGAGATAAAGAATGGTCTTTCAATGGAGGGCGCCGACAATCTTCCGTGTTTTCCGGAGAACATGAAAGCAATGAAGCACCTTGAATGTCTTCGGCTTGGAAAGTTTGTGGTGCCGAGTTGGATGTGTGAATTTGCAAGTCTCAGGGTACTTTGGCTAGCCAAGTGTGAGTTGAGCGATGATGCAGCATTGGAAGCTATGCCCAATTTGATGACGCTGTACTTATCGTCAACGAAGAAGAAAGAATTTCTAAAGGCCATTGGAAAGTCGAGAGGCTTTCGGAAGCTTCGATTCCTTCAAATTACGGAGTGCAATGATTTAGAGGAGTTTTCGGAACTGAGAGTGATGGCAGGCCTTGAGGAGTTAAGGCTAACTGACTGTGAGAAACTGCAGAAAGTTCCAAAGGGATTGCAGCACTTGAAAAACCTAAAGCTTCTTGATCTGTGCGATAGCGGGACAAACGAATTAAAAAAAAGGTTAAAAGAAGATGGGGAAGACTGGAAAAAACTCAAAGCAAATAATCCTTTTCTCACCATTACTGTTCGGGGAATAAGTCAAATTTTATAATGGTCAAATGGTCTACGCAATAGACGGATTTCTGCCGAAATTTTTTAATCTGTAAAGAAAAATTCAGTTATGGTACTTAAGGTTTCACATATTTTTTCTTCCAAATCTTCAATAATTTTTATTTTTTAATCTATATATATTTTTTCAATTTTTAATTATTTAGATTTTAAAAATAATAATAAATTTATAAATTAAATTATTAAAGTTTATAAAATAATTGTTATAATTGTTAAGTAGATAATATTATTTTCATTTTATTTATGAAATGTTTTTTTATATAAATATCATATTTTTTCTCCTTTTCTCTTTAATAGAGTGTGTTTAATTTATTATCATTAAAAAAAAAATTGATTGGTTGTACTATATACCTCATATGTATTGGAATCTATGTTTGTGATTTTAATCTTTGGAAACTTTGGCATAAATGAATTGATTTTATTTCATTTTTTGCTCCTTTGAAACTTCTCATCTCTCATTGATTGATGATGTTTTATAGCCCTTCTGGGTGCTTGAGAATATGCAACCTCTTTATAGTTGTGGAAGAAATATGCGTACTTGCTTTCCTTAGACACATAATGATATAGTCCATTGACATTTCTTTATAGCTGAAATAAAACACCATGTCTTATTTTAAAAATAGACCTTATTCCTTCATGAATGTGCCTCAAAGGGTCAAAATTATTGCTATTCTATTTCCAATAGCTTAGATTATGCAACTACAATGCCATGCTCGGTTGCTTGAGCACACTCTCTCCATGTCATAGTGTAAGTGGTGCCCCCTATTATTGACACTGAAGTATTTGATCATATATATGCCCTTAATGTATGTAATGATCATACTCTATTTGCTTGAAGTGACCTAACCATAAGCTAACTTTAATGATTTTGAATTGGCATCATAGTAATCTTCTCTAACTTTTGCTTTACCTTAAGAAAGCTCTTTCCTGCACCTAGAAACCAAATGCTTTCTACACATGCTAGTACTATGGTTCTTCTTCCCAAAATGTTTACATGGATGAAGATCTTAACAAAACCATGATAAATGACCACCTCTTCCACAATGTTTACAAGAAAATAAAAATATATAAATTCTATGCATATACCTTTTCTTATGGATGCATATTTGCTTACTCTTATTTTCATTGTTGGAACTCAATTGAGCTTGTTCAATTGTCTTCTTTGGAAGGCTACTCTGTTGGAGATGTTTGGAAACTTTGCTTATGTCTTTACCTATTTTGTGTAAATATTTTTGAAATATTAGTTTTCTCTTCTCTTTGCAAGGCACACCTTCATTCTTCTTGGAGAACTCGCCATGCACTTAATATCCAAGCCTTAATTTGAACATATTTGAATTATCTCAATGCTATACATTATTTTTTTGCCATTTTTGCCAAACCCTTGGCATTCATAACACATTGTCTTCACCAACTTGGATCAAAAAATATGTTTTTACTACTTCAATCTTACAAAATATGAATTTTGATTATTGATTATGGTCTTCTTAGGCATGGTGTATGCATCCTTAGAGGAAATGTACTCTTTTATTTGTATTTTCTCACATGCTAATTAGATTCAAGTTAGAAAATCCTCCATTAATAACAACTTATCATATATTTGATTTATTTTGTGTAGGTAATTTCCTTCTACTTGTGTATTATACCTTCACAAGCAATGTAATCTACATGAATATTTTATTTATTGCACCTTGCCAAATTGCTTTTATTTCCTAGACAATAACTCTTTTGATCTCGAGGGTTCATTTGCAATACTTCATTTTCTTTCTTCAACTTGAAAATATTACTTGTTTATTATTGTATTTTCTCCAATAAATCTTGCACATTGCTCTTAACCTCTTGTAATTTAAGTTGTTCATTTTTGCTAGATTTTTTTCCTAAGGAAACAATAGTGTGTTGAACCTAAACCAGGAAAAAATCCCTGTAATACCAATATGATATGTAATTTCCACTAATGAAACCCTTGAACATATCCTTTGAATATTTGAAGTGCTATTTGGCTTGGTTCCACTTAAACTATGACAAAAAATTTCACCAATATTTTTTAAAACCCTCTATTTTGGTATCAAGACTACTCGTCTAAAGCAAAAAATACATATATGTTAGGAAACAAATATGTAAATTATATCAATATTTTCATGCAATATTAATGAAACTTGAAATCTACTTAAAATTTGATTATTTATTGTTGTTGATGTATGATGTTTAGTTCTAGCTCAAACTTGTTAGTTTCTAAGCACAAAAACCACATGAATCAATGAATATACTCAAAATAATAAAGTGAAATATAACTAAACTCATGGAGTACTCTTAAAAATACACTCACAATAATAATGACATAATAATTTATAGTTGGGAAACCATAGAGAGGAAGAGGACCTATAATTCAATATTTTATTGCAAATACAAAGAGAATACAAGAGTTGTTCATCACCAATTTATTTTTGGATGAGATGCATAGATCTATACTAATATGCACATATTTGTATGCTTACATGATGCCTTGTAGTGGTTTCTTTCTCTTATATTATTGGAACTTGTTTGCTTCTACTCTTGGCTCTCCAAAAATAAATTCCCTTCCTTGTTTTGGCCTAAATAAGCCTCATCGAGTTACTTTCACTTTCAAATTTGGAAGTGCAACTCATATTTCTTGATATATAAGGTTCTTCCAAATGTGGGTATGTATGAAAGTGATATGACATGCTTCTTATTTCATATTTCTCCTTGACACTTGCCCAGTTTACTCTTTGGCTACCTTTCACATACCAAGTCATCACATTCTTAGCAAATTTATTGGTTGAACTATTTTTTGATCTTTTTAAGGTCCAAATGCATCAATTATATGCTAAAATTTGGTATCCACATGAAAATGATTCAAAAAACATTTTCTATAAATTTAAGATTATTTGGAGCTATAATGAGAGAGAAATAGGACTTTATAAAAGATTGTGTTTTGTTGTTTTGACCATTCAAATAGAAGTATATTGGCATAAAATTAATCTAAACTATACTACTTTTAGTTTTATTTGACCTCTAAAATAAATCACTCAATTTCGACTTGATTTGGTTGGCTTATGCCTAAAATACTACTCATTAGTTTTTACTATTATTTTCTAATTTTTGGGGTCAGGTGATGCATTTTGAGCTTAAATTTAGTATTGGATATACTCACTATGTTGGAAACTTCCTTCTAAAGTTTTATTCAAATATAACTTAATTTAAATGGGTTATATTCAAAAGGTAATGTTACCCTGTTTTAGAAGCTTGTTATATTACCTTCACTTGGTTGTTCATCCTTAATACCATTTTGTCATGCTTCCAAGTGAATTGTCATAGATCCATTTGGATCACTACCTCCATAATGAGAAGTCTTTAAGTCCCTAAAAATTTCACTTATAGAAGATAAAAAAATTCTCTTACTACATTGCATTATAATGTGTAGGTAACATTCTATCAAGTGGATCATATCTAATATGTTGGAATCTTTGGCATACTTAAATCTAATAATATGATCAATTTGATCCACTTATACTCTTTACATAGTTTGTTAAACCTACTCTAGTGTCTTGACTTCTTCCCATGTTGATTAAGGTATTCAAATACTCAACTAAGTCTATCAAGATTTGCATAGAGTTACCAATTTATCCTTTAATGGTAGGTTTACCTAATTGTATTCCTTTCTCTATCCTAGAGTTTTCTTCTTTCCCAAATGAATCTTCCCCCTATGTTTCCAAAAACAACAAAACACATTTAATTATGGCAATAGTGTACTTATACTTGAGTGAAGGCCTCATGAGCTATTGATACCGATTCTACTAATCAATGTGAATTAAAAGATGAATGTTATAATATGTTCTTGCATAAAAACTATAGTACTACTTATTCTTGTGATTTTTTCTTGCTTAATGGATTAATGGCAACTGCCCATAATGTATCAATAATACCAAAACCAAACAATACATTCTTTAATCTTATTTATGAAGATGAATGAGGTATAAGCTCTTGTCCATCCTTTAAAATAGATGCTTATGGTCCTTTTTCTCTATTAGTTCTCCAAATGCCTTTACTTGCTTGCTTGATCTCAAGTTCTTGCTTGCTTGAGTTTTAAGAGCTTATTTGGAGTACTTGCTTGAACATGTAAGTGCTTATTTGGAATACTTGCTTGAACATCTAAGTGCTTGGTTGGAGTGCTTTCTTGGACCTTCAAGTTCTTTCTCTTTCTTGTTCTTAAGTGGTTACTTATATCTAACTACATCAACATGCTTATTTGCACTGCAAGCATAGTAAAAAAAGCAGAAAAGTACGAATGCTGAAAGTATATGCGGTTTACCTTTGAACTAATATCTCGCTAGAGGAGCATTCATTACGAGTACATAAATCTCTATATGGACTATTGGAAGCCTCTTGTTTGAAATTTCCTTTAGGGAGATTCGCACAAGGGTCCATTTTTACACACTTCTTCAGTCTCAGCTTTCTTTGAGGAGTGGTTCAAGCTCTGGTGGTCTTTTTACCCGCTTGGAGTACTTTGAATGATTTCTCGCTCCACGATGCTTTCAGTGGACTGTGGGAGTGTCTCGGTCCGAGTCATTACCTTGAATGATTTTATAGATACGACATCCAATAGTAAATACACGTTGAATTGTTATAACCAATGACACATGGAACAAATGATCGTTACAACCAATGGTGACTTCAATTAATGGTTGTTATAATCAATGTTGATGATAAAATTAAATTGTTATAACTAATGACACATAGAAAAAATTATCGTTACAATCAATTGTGAGAACAGATGATTGTTTAAAATAATGGTGATTTCAATTAATTATTTTTATAATCAATGATAGTTGTAAGCAATGTTCGTTGCAATCAATGATATATACATCCAATGTTCAGTAACAACTAACTTTTCATGTCGTAGGTGACAAACTAATGGTTCGGATTATGGTTTTTCAGAAGGTTTAAGATTCAAATAGTCGCATGTGCAAGGGTGGACATGTGTATGGCTATTTGTTTGGTCCTTATTTTTTTTCCAATAATGACATATGCAAAAGGTGGACATGTGTATGGCTATTTGTTTGGTCCTTATTTTTTTTCCAACTGACGGACCGCACTACAACAATGTGAGTGGCTCACAGTTTTTTATCTTTTTGAAAAGACATGCGACAGTTCATCATGGCCATACTAGTCCGTCCAGAGCACAAGAATTTGTGATTTTTTGGGTTATAATTTTGCTCTAGTTTCCGGAGCAGTGAAGAGTATACTCACATTCAGCCCATCTTGAATCTCATTGCTTAGCAAATTTGCTCCCTGTGATATTTCCTGAGCCACACCGTAAAAAATCAAATATGGCAAGTGAGACTGCGGTTGCTGTTATCGAAAAGCTTGGGCGGATGGCCTTGGACCAGGCATCGGTGGTCGTGAACTTCACAGACGACTTTCAATGGTTGAGGGACGAGCTCACCAAGCTTGGAGGTGATCTCAAATATGCAGACAGCCACACTATACACAACGAGCGCGCCAGAAGATGGATCCAGCAAGTGCGAGATGTCGCGTGGGATGCAGAGGACATTATTGAAGAATGTGTTGTGGAATCTCTTTACAGCAATAGAGCTCAATCATCTTGTCTCAGCTATATGCGGATGATCTTCCAATTAAGATTCCGCTATAAGATGGGGCGAAGAACACAAGACGTCAGAGAAAGAATGATGTCTATCATTCAAGATGCAAGGAACATAGAGATAGTGCATAAGATGATTCATCTGGACGACCAACCGTCAACGAGCAGATCTGAAACTCTACAACAAGTGCAGAAGCCATTGAGTCGTGTAGATAGCAATTCACCACATGTTGCTCTAGAGGATAAGGTCAATCATATCCTTCAGTTGTTGCAGAATCCTGGGTTTTCAGTTATTGCCGTTGTCGGCATGGGAGGGGTGGGCAAAACATTTTTGCTCCAGCATGTCTACAGGTATGCAAAACAAAGTTTTGCAAAATCCATTTGGCTCTCTATTTCACAAAATTATTCTGTTGCACGGTTGCAAAGAGATGTAGCCTCTCAAATAAGAGAGTGGCAAGCAGATCTACCTGACAACATCCATATAGAGGACGTTGTCAATGGTTCTGTAAGTGTGGAGCGTGCAGCGGAAATAATTTTTAGGTGTTTAGAGAATGTAGAGGCTCTGATCGTGCTGGATGATGTCTGGAGGGTAAATAGGGAAGAGGTCTTGATAGAAAGACTAGGCCTCTCACGTAGCAGATGCAAAATTGTGGTTAGTACAAGAAACAAGCAGGTATGCGAAATGATGGGTGCCCACGTTTACGAGATGAAAACTTTGTTGGAGGAAGACAGTTGGAAGCTGTTTTGTTCTTATGCCTTTGCAAATCTCCCAGAGCAAAAACCACCTGAAGATCTGGAATCTTTAGCTCGTGCGGTTGAAAGAAAGTGTGGAAATCTACCGTTGGCAATCAAGACAGTGGCAGCATCTATGGCGAAGAAAACCCTCACAACACAATGGGAGAAGAAGTTAAATCAGCTGAAAAAGGTAAGCATCCTCCAAGACTCCACGCTTCCCATAATGTCCATTCTCCGGTTGAGCTATGATTCATTGCCAGTTCACCTTAAGCCATGCTTTCTATATCTCGCCTTCTTTGGAGAAGACGAGGAGATGGATCCTGAATATCTTGTAAGTTGCTGGATAGCTGAAGGCTTCGTTCCCGAAGAAGGCCCCGAAGGAGAAGGCCAATGGGACCTTGCATTCAACTATTTAAACCAACTTAACACTTTATGTTTGGTTGAAGTAGAAGAGACTAAATACCTATACAAATATTGCATAGTTCATGATTTGGTGCTTGATTTAGCTATTTCTATTTGTAAAGAAAATAATTGTGCAATTGCTGTCCAAGAGGCCTGTCCAAGTAATTCCTCCGCAGACGGAAGCAGCAGTGAGTGCCGTCGGATTTTGTTGGCCAAGAAAGGTATAGATAATAATGCTATTGCTAACCTTCATTGCCCGCGGTTTCTTCGCACTCTGTCCTTGTCCAACAATGAGATTGAAAGCATTCCAGTAAACTTATTCAGCAGTGTGAGAGCACTTCGGGTCCTTGACTTGAGCCATACTAAAATCTCTACATTGCCAAAATGTTTTGGAAATTTGAAACTCCTCAGAGTTTTGAATTTGTTTCGCACAAGAATTCAGAAGGTACCAGAGTGTGTGAGAAATCTTAAAAGCCTTTGCTTTCTTGATTTGGGACGTTGCCCGATAGAACGGTTACCTGCGTGGATAGGCGAACTTACGTGTCTGCAGTACCTGGATGTGTATTCCAGCCGTCTACCATAGGAGATATCAAACTTGGTATCTCTGCGGACACTAAAGTCATATCCTTTAGGGCTGTCAGAGGATGAGTTCTTAAAGCTGAAGGATGTGGCTAAGTTAATAAATCTGCAATGCTTAAAGATAAAGAAAGTTACGGCATGAAGTGGAATTGAAAAGCATGGAAGAAGGGGTCCTCGCGCAGTTGGTAAACATGGGTCACCTGGAGATAGTGAATGGTCTTTCAATGGAGGGCACAGACAATCTTCCGTGTTTTCCGGAGAACATGAAAACAATGAAGGACCTTGAATCTCTTTACCTTGAAAAGTTTGTGGTGCCGAGTTGGATGGGTGAATTTGCAAGTCTCAGGGTACTCTGGCTAGACAAGTGTGAGTTGAGCGATGATGCAGCATTAGAAGCTATGCCCAATTTGATGACGTTGTCCTTATCGTCAACGAAGAAGAAAGAAATTGTAAAGGCGTTTGGTAAGTCGGGAGGCTTTCAGAAGCTTCGCTTCCTTTCTTTTTATTCCTGCAATGATTTAGAGGAGTTGCCGGAACTGAAGGATGGAGCGATGGCAGGCCTTGAGGAGTTAACAATAACAGAATGTAAAAAGCTGCAGAAAGTTAGAGAGGGATTGCAGCACTTGAAAAACCTAAAGCTTCTCCAACTGCGGTATAGCGGGACAAATAAATTAAAAGAAAGGTTAAAAGAAGATGGGGAAGACTGGAAAAAACTCAAAGCAAATAATCCTTTTCTCATCATTACTGTTCGGGGAATAAGTCAAATTTTATAATGGTCAAATGGTCTATGCAATAGACGGATTTCTGCCGAAAGTTTTTAATCTGTAAAGAAATTCAGTTATGGTACTTTGAGGTTTCACATATTTTTTCTTCCAAATCTTCAATAATTTTTATTTTTATTTTTTAATCCATATATATTTATTTTAATTATTTAGATTTCAAAAATAATAATAAATTTATAAATTAAATTATTAATGTTTATAAAATAATTGTTATAATTGTTAAGTAAATAATATTATTTTTATTTTTGGATACCCCTTTGGGTCTTACCCGAAAGTAGCATCCTTTTTGGGATGTTTTCTACAAATTATATATATATATATATATATATATATATATATATATATATATATATATATATATATATATATATATATATTATTATTTCATTTTTATTTATAAAATGTTCTTTTGATATAAATATCATATTTTTTCTCCTTTTCTTTAATAGAGTGTATGTTTAATTTATTATCATTAAAAAAAAATTGAATGGTTGTATTTTATATCTCATATGTGTTAGAATCTATGTTTGTGATTTTAATCTTTTAAAACTTTGGCATAAATGAATCGATTTTCTTTCATTTGTTGCTCTTTTAAAACTTCTCATCTCTCATTGATTGATGATATTTTATAGCCCTTCTCGGTGCTTGAGAATATGCAACCTCTTTATAGTTGTGGGAGCAATATGTGTTCTTGCTTTCCCTAAACACATAATGTAGTTCATTGACCTTTCTTAATAGCTGAAATAAAACACCATGTCTCATTTGAAAAATAGACCTTATTCATTCACGAATGTGCCTCAAAGGATCAAACTTATTGTTTTTCTATTTCCAATAGCTTAGATTATGCAACTACAATGTCATGCTTGGTTGCTTGAGCACACTCTCTCCATGCCATAGTGTAAGTGGTGCCCCCTATTATTGAAAGTGAAGGATTTGATCATATACATACCCTTAATGTATGTAATGATCATACTCTACTTGCTTGAAGTGACCTAACCATAAGTTAACTTTAATGATTTTGAATTGGCATCATGGTAATCTTCTCTAACTTTTGCTTTACCTTAAGAAAGCTCTTTCCTGCACCTGGCAACCAAATGCTTTCTACACATGGTAGTACTATGGTTCTTATTTCCATAATGTTTGGAAGGATGAAGGTGCAACCAAATGCTTTCTACACATGGTAGTACTATGGTTCTTATTTCCATAATGTTTGGATGGATGAAGATCCTAACAAAACTGAAACATATGACCACCTCTTCCATAATGCTCACAAGAAAATAGAAATATAAAAAGTTTATGCATATATCTTTTCTTATGGCTACATATTTGCTTACTCTTATTTTCATTGTTGGAGCTCAATTGAGCTTGTTCAATTGTCTTCTTTGGAAGGCTACTCTCTTAGATATGTTTGGAAACTTTGCTTGTGTCATTACCTATTTTGTGTAAACATTTTTGAAATATTAATTTCCTCTTCTCTTTGCAAGGCACACCTTCATTCTTCTCGAAGAACTCACCATGCGCTTAATATCCAAACCTTATTTTGAACATATTTGCATTACCTCAATGATATACATTATTTGTTTACCATTTTTGCCAAGCCCTTGGCATTCATAACATATTGTCTTCATCAACTTAGATCAAAAAATATGTTTTTACTACTTCAATCTTACAAAATATGAATATTGATTATTGATTATTGATTATGGTCTTCTTAGAAATGGTGTATGCATCCTTAGAGGAAATGTACTCTTTTCTTTGTATTTTCTCACATGCTAATTAGAGTCAAGCTAGAAAATCCTCCATGAATAACAACTTATCATATATTTGATTCATTTTGTGTAGGTACGTTCCTTCTACTTGTGTGTCACACCTTCACAAGCAAGGTAATCTAGATGAATATTTTAATTATTGCATTTTACAAAATTACTTTTTTGTCATGGACAATAGCTCTTTTGATCTCGAGGATTCATTTGCAATATTTAATTTTCTTTCTTCAACTTGAAAATCTTACTTGTTTATTATTGTATTTTCTCCAACAAATCTTGCACATTGCTCTTAACCTCTTGCAATTTAAGTTCATTTTTGCTAGATTTTTTCCCTAAGGAAACAATAGTGTGTTGAACCTAAACAAGGAAAAAATCCCTATAATACCAATATGATATATAATTTCCACTAATGAAACCCTTGAATATATCCTTTGAATATTTGAAGTGCTATTGACTTGGTTCCACTTAAACTATGACAAAACTTTTCACCAATCATTTCTAAAACCCTCTATTTTGGTATCAAGACTACTCGTTTAAAGAAAAAAACACTTATATGTTAGGAAACAAATATGTATATTCTATCAATATTTTTATGCAATATTAATGAAACTCGAAATCTACTTAAAAGTTAATTATTTATTGTTTTTGACGTATGATGTTTAGTTCTAGCTCAAACTTGTTAGTTTCTAAGCACAAAAACCACATGAATCAATGAATATATTCAAAATAATAAAGTGAAATATAACTAAACTCATGGAGTAATCTTAAAAATACACTCACAATAATAATGACATAATAATTTATAGTTATGAAAACCATAGAGAGGAAGAGGACCAATAATTCAATATTTTATTGCAAATACAAAGAGAATACAAGAGTTGTTCATCATCAATTTATATTTGGATGAGATGCATAGATCTATACTAATATGCACATATTTGTATGCTTACATGATGCCTTGTAGTAGTTTCTTTCTCTTATATTATTGGAACTTGTTTGCTTCTACTCTTGGCTCTCCAAAAATAAATATCCTTCCTTGTTTTGGCCTAAATAAGCCTCATCGAGTTACTTTCACTTTCAAATTTAGAAGTGCAACTCATATTTCTTGATATATAAGGTTCTTCCAAATGTGGGTATGTATGAAAGTGATATGACATGCTTCTTATTTCATATTTATCCTTAACACTTGCCCAGTTGATGTAGGAAAAATAGTATGAAGCTATATTATTCATCATAATGCAAGTATATATAGAATTACATAGGAATCTCACGTAGGTTAAGTGGTTGCAACAATCTCCCAAACATGGCCAACCACTTAACTACTAGTTAACCAAATGCTAACTATGGATGTCCACTAACTGCTAGAAGACAAACAAGATCTCTAATAGTTAACTAACATCTAACAACATGCTAACAACATGCTAACAACCTATTTCTAACATGGGCATACTATGCCTCACGTGAATACAAAGTGCAAGAAATAGGAATAGTAAATAATAATAATAATAATTAACTTAGGCTTAAGTGGATAAGCCTAAGTTATCCTCAACACTCCTCCCAACCATATAAGCATTGGACCCTAATGCTCTCAACAAATGTGGAAAGTCATGGGCCATATCATAGTGAGGAATCCAGTGAGCCATGTGTGGAAAGTGACCGCGACGAGCGACAAGGTAAGTAGTGGAAGAACCCTGTCCCGTGTGATGAGTCTTCATCTCGAAAACTCTATCAGAAATGAGCGAAAGCTGACGATCAGGTGCCACTGCTGTTATAGGACTGAAAACAAGATCAGGTACCAAAAGAGGGTCCTGAAATGGTGTCTCTAGAAAGCGGTGCTCATCCAAAGGAACCCAAACTCTGCCTCCAACCTATGGTGAGTGAGGATTGTGATGCTTTCACACCACTCCCTGCGGAGTCTCCTGCAAGTCATGTGGTATCTTGCCTAGAAGGCTCTGCCAGTGCTCAGTAAGGGAAGTAACCTTAGCTTGCTCCTCCATGTGTGCAATGGTGGGAGTGGGCAAATCCAAAGGTAACTTCTGTGGAACAAGTGGTTCAGTAGTTGTAGGTGTACCCAAAATTATACCAATGGAATCAATGGTATCTTTCTCATGAGTGAGAATGGTGGGTTCCTTAACCACTTGCTCTTGTGATTTTTCATCATGTGGGAGTGAAACTTCTTCCTTTGCGTGTTTCTTAGGTGGTGTTTTTTCTTCATTTTGTGTGGTACAAATGCTGGTAGGAGCTAAAATAAGTTCTTGACTCAATGGCTTCCTTACTTGCCTACAACTTAACATCAAATTGGAAGTAGGTGTAGTGCTTTGTATCAAGTAGTTTTTACCATGCAACTCCAATGTGTAGGTGTTCTTTTTAGCATGATAAATAGCATTCCTATCAAATTGATAGGGTTTACCTAGCAAGAGTCCACAACAATCCATATATGTGACATCACACCTAACTTTGTCCACAAACTTGTCACCAAAAGCAAAAGTCAAGGTGCAAGTATGGGTGATGTTGGTTGTGGAGTCTACATCTTTCCACCCAAGTGCATAAGGTTGGTGATGTGGTTGGATGGGAAGTTTCAACTTCTCCACAATGGACTTCGCAATGAGGTTCTTTTGCGATCCGTTATCAATGATACAATCAACATAGAAATCATGCGTCAAGTGGGCTCTAGTGACAAAAAAATGATCATGCCCCCCTTGAGCAAACTCTTTGGACATTAGGGTAACTTTATTTAGTTTACTCTTTAAAGCAGGATATTCTTCTTCTGTCCCTGTAGCCAAAATGGGACCATCTTGTGGTTCCTCATGTGTAGGCTATACAATTAGGGATTTCTTCTTCTTAAACTTCTCAAAAGTATAGCATTTGGATTTTACATGTCCATGCTTTTTACAAAAGTCACAATACAATGAAGAAGAAGAATATTTAGCATGAAAGGAAGAAGAATGTGCTTTAGGAGAAGTGGGAGGAGAAGAAGAATGAGGGGAAGATTGAGAATTGTTCTTCACCTTCTGTTGATGCTGATTCCTGCCTTTGGAAGAGCCCTCCTGTGATGAACGAGACTTTTGATATGCACCAACTTTCTCCTCTGCAAGAATGGCATGATTGAATGCCATATCCAAGGTGAGGAAGACATTGAATTTGATCTCCCTGAAAATATGATCTTGCAAGCCACGAGTGAATTTATTAATCAAATCATCTTCTGAATCTTTCACACCTAGCAATACCCTCAACCTATTAAATTGGAAAATGAAATTAGAAACTGACATTCCATAGGTTTGCCTCAATCTATACCACTTGGTAGTGAGGTCACATTGGTAGTTTGGTGGAAAGAAGGTGTTTTTCAGAATTTGAGTTAATTCTCTCCAAGTCATGGTGGCATTATGACTCTGTCTTTCTACAATGAGAAATTTTGCTAACCCTGTGAGTTTTAGTGTAGCAAATGTGGATTTTTCATCCTCTGAAATTTTAGCGTAAGCAAACCAAGTTTGCATATCCAAAATCCATGCAGATAAGACATCGGATCCCTAGATCCATCATACATTTTAACCTCACATTTAGCTTTGTTGGCATGATTATGGTGGATTTTGATTTCACCAGGATTAAACTGCACAACAATATCTCTTACCTTCTCTGCTAAAATGTATACTGTAAAAGTAAGGTTTTCCATGTTTGATCTGAGGTCTTGAGCCATATTTTTCCTAGTATATGCCAGACTAGGAGGATTACAAAATGGATGCAAGAACTAATCTAGGCTTTAGGAATTTGAAAATGTTCCTAATGCAGCAAATGCCTATATTTTACAATTTTGCTCTCAAAAATAGGGCTATTTTAGTGCTTTTACAAAATGGATTTCAATTTTGTAATTACAAAGTGCACTAAGAAAATGCTGAAATTTTACCCTTTTACAATGCCAAAATTTGGTTAGGAGCAAAATATTATCAATCTTCGAAAATTTTTCAAGAGAACGCGAAAACTTTCATCAAAAACGGACCAAAAACGGAGAAGTTATCACCTTTTGAAGTTGCTTCTCCTTGTTTTGCTGGTTTTGGCGCCAAAATTTTGAATTTAAAATTTCAAAATTGAAATTTTTGAATATTCCTGGATTTCCTGCCAAATATTTTTGGATGCCAAAAATAAAAATTTGACCCCTACCAACTGGGGTAAGCGGTCACAGCCATGTGACGGTCAACGGCAACACAACCCGAGCCAAGTCACACCACAGTATGCCTGCCACATGTCTAAGTCAGACACCGCCACATCACAGAATTTGTCAGGGCTCGGAGGAGTTGTTCCTCCAACTGGCGCACACTAAAATAAGTGCTCAAGCATGACCATCGAGAGGTGAACAACTCCCTATGTGCGTGGGAGTAGTATTAAATCGTTCGATGTCCCTCACACATCAAATGTGGGATTAAACCCACTACGGTCTTTCGTCTCCCCGTCGCCGATCACTGGCGACAAGTTTATCCGGTGGCTGACAAATATGAAAACCTTAGAACGCTCTTTAATTATTTCTGTCGGAGACGCTGTCTAGTCGTCAGGAAAACTATCGCCTCATCGAAAAGTGCAGAAGCTCGATTCGAAAAACGTAGTCGGATCTGCCACGTCTGGGACAAAGGTCGATAACGGAAAGGCTTCACGCGCTCGCCTGTCGATTAGAGTTGTGTCCTTTGTTCACGTCAGAAGCTATCATGAAAGGTCTGTCACGATTGACATGATTCACCTGCAAAAGGCGGTCTTACTAGGGGAGGGCGTCGAGGGGCGTCAAAATTGGTCTGCAATGCCACCTACGTTGTTTTGCTACCGTCGGCACTCTACGATCGTCGGAAGGCAGGGATCACGAGTGGCTTGCGATGCACGGCGGGTCGGTGTCGTCGCCTATGGCCTGCATCTGTGACACCTCTCTGTTGCCTGGCAGGCCGGTTGAGGGTGTCGATCGGTGGTCAAGTTCTATAGGCCGAGTCGTCGGGGGTGGCCGACGGTGGCCGTCGGGGGTGGCCAGTGGTGGTAGGTGTCGGCTGTTGGTGGCTGCCAGATGGTGGCCATCGGTTGCCGATCGACAACTACAGTCGGCACTGCTGTTGTAGCGGCTATAGGCTTAAGCCTATGAAAAATATTTCATGCACGACTCCAACTTTTTTTTTTTAATAAAATATTAATATAAATATTAATATTTTAAAAAAATATTTTCATGCAATTTTTTTTTTTTAATAAAATATTAATAAGAATATTAATATTTTATTTGCATGAATTATAAAATTCTTTCACAATAAAAGAAATTTTTTAATTTTGCATGAAATTGCAAACCAATCTTTTGCTCCACTTATTTTTGGGCAATCTTCTCGGTAAATCTGCAATGTCCACCTCTTGGCCACAACTTGGCCTCAACTGATGCTTAACACCTGGTGTAGGGGTAATTTCTCCCTCTATCACCTCAGCTTCACTTGTGTTGTGGATGACTTCAAGTCAACTCCAAACAACACCTCCTAGGATCTGTAATGAAGTGGTAGCTCTCTCCTCCTTCCTGCAATTCCTGAAGCTAACTGATACCAATGATGTAGGTACAATAGTATGAAGCTATATTATTCATCATAATGCAAGTATATATATAATTACATAGGAATCTCACGTAGGTTAAGTGGTTGCAACAATCTGCCAAACATGGCCACCCACTTATCTACTAGTTAACCAAATGCTAACTATGGATGTCCAGCTAAAAGACAAACAAGATCTCTAACAGTTAACTAACATCTAACAACATGCTAACAACATGCTAACAACCTATTTCTAACATGGGCATACTATGCCTCACGTGAATACAAAGTGCAAGAAATAGGAATAGTAAATAATAATAATAATAATAATTAACTTAGGCTTAAGTGGATAAGCCTAAGTTATCCTCAACACCAGTTCACTCTTTGGCTACCTTGCACATACCAAGTCATCACATTCTTAGATAATTTATTGGTTGAACTATTTTTTGGTATTTTTAAGGTCCAAATGCATCACTTATATGCTAAAATTTGGTATCCACATGAAAATAATTTAAAAAACGTTTTCTATAAATTTAATATTATTTGGAGCTATAATGAGAGAGAAATAGGACTTTATAAAATATTGTGTTTTGTTGTTTTGACCATTCAAATAGAAGTATATTGGCAAAAAATTAATCTAAACTATACTACGTTTAGTTCTCTTTGACCTCTAAAATAAATCACTCAATTTCGACTTGATTTGGTTGGCTTATGCCTAAAATACTACTCATTAGTTTTTACTAGTATTTTCTAATTTTGGGGTTCAGGTGATGCATTTTGAGCTTAAATTTACTATTGGATATACTCACTATGTTGGAAACTTCCTTCTAAAGTTTTATTCAAATATAACTTAATTTAAATGGGTTACATTCAAAAGGTAATGTTGCCATGTTTTAGAAGCTTGTTATATTACCTTCACTTGGTTGTTCATCCTTAATACCATTTTGTCATGTTTCCAAGTGAATTGTCATAGATCCATTTGGATCACTGCCTCCATAATGAGAAGTCTTTAAGTTCCTCAAAATTTCACTTATAGAAGATAAAAAATTCTCTTACTACATTGAATTATAATGTGTAGGTACATTCTATCAAGTGGATCATATCTAATATGTTGGAATATTTGGCATACTTAAATATAATAATATGATCAATCTGATCCACTTATACTCTTTACATAGTTTGTTAAACCTACTCTAGTGTCTTGACTTCTTCCCATGTTGATTAAGGTGTTCGCATACAACTATGTTGGTAATTTGAGTTATTTTATGTTGTCATTGATGTCACATGGATCACATTGAGTTTTGGTGGCCAAATGATATTTTGGAGAGCATTGATATATATAGGGTTTTTGTGAAAAACCAAGGCAGGCACAATAAAAGGTTCTATTTAAAACCATGGATGGCAGATTTGAAATGAATTTTTCTTAAAACCCAGGTTAGCTTTTCGTTTCATCGAAAAAGGTGTCCCGATGATGGAGATATTTAATTTTAAATATTTAGTTTAAATTTTAAATTATTTAAAATTTAAATTCAAAATTTAAAATTAAAAATAATATTATAATAGCGCCGACGCTAAAAAAAAAGAGGATGAAAGGCATATAAATATGCCATCAAAAGTTTAGAAAATTCATCCTTGCGCTTACTATCAATGATATTCGAATTGGTTATGATTTGCGAAAAAGAGCTCGTGTAATGAAATTGAAGCGCATGTGAAAAGGGCATGTGAAACATTTACGAAGCCTTGGGATTGTTGAAGAAGTGTTTACGGAGTTTAATAAGATGCATAGGCATATTTGGCCTAGCGGTTCGTGCGTTGTGTATTACGTAGGAGGTCTTGTGATCGAGTCCCGTCGTGGTTGTTTGCTTTGTTGAAGCGCTCGAAGCGCTATTAAGCGTTTTTGAAGGGCGCAGAAGTTTATGGTATAAGTTTTTGTTCATGTCCCTTTGGACATATGAGGGCGTGTGGCCCAACGACAGGTTGGTTGTGGTTAAGACGCTGAGAAAGGAGGATCACGAGATCGAATCCTATCAGGGACAGAGGCAAGTTAATATTTTTTTATTATATTTTATTTTTTTAAAGTTGCCCTAGGAGGAATAAGGGTTGTGATGCATTTTTAGAAAAAGAAAGGTTTTTGGTGATTTTCTTTTTAGAAGTATATCATATTATATATTTTTGGAAAGCTTATTTCGAGGGCTATTTGATTAACTTGCTTAGAGGGAGAAATAAGGTGTATGTAAAGAGATATTTCTGATTTTGTAAAAGGGTTCAAAAGTGAAGGTTGTTTTATTCTTTTTCAAAGGTGATTAATTATTTCATGATGGGACATGATGTATTTTATTGAGTAGGAGTAATAAGGTGTTACTTGTATATAATTGTTGTGTTACTAATCATGATCTCTAACCCTTATTGAAAGTTGAAAAATAAAGTTTGTTGAGTGTGGCAGATATAGTGGACAACCAATAAGGCATCAAAAAGGTATGGGAAATATTATCCATTGATTTGTTTATGGTGGTTGATTTCTGAAATATCATTGGAGAGAAAAGGATTGATTGTGGTTTCCTTTTAGAAAGTGTTTGGTTAAATGCTTTAAGGTTTTCTAATTTGAGAGTTGTGTTTAAACCTTGTTTTATAAACATAGTTGTTGAAGCCCAATGGTTATGCAAAGAACTTGAACTTGAGTTAGAAAAGAACATGAGTATCATTGTTATGTGAGATTTGTGATTGAGCATTGTTGGAAACATTTGAGTTGGTTGATACATGCTTGGACTAGGGTTTGTGAGAAAGAGTTGTCCCTTGTGGTGAATGGTTGAGTTGAGTTTATTGAGCCTAGTCAAGTGATTGTGTGAAGTGATTGTTCAAGTCCTATGAAATAAACTATTCTATAATTTTGATTTGAGTTGAGATTGAGCTTAGAACATATTGAGTCTCTAACAATTCTCTTTATGCTTCTATAATATTTGAGTTGAGTTGAGTTGAGTTGATATTGATTTGAGTTGAGATTATTGTGGATCATTGTTGTCATCCATTGTAGAGTGCATTGCCATTCATTATTGATTTCATCATTAAGCCTTGCCTTCATAGATTTGTGGATGAGATTGGAGTGCTACTTGATCATGACTGGTTGAGCGTTTGAGAAGGATTTTTGGACAGATTTGTGGTAATTTTTGTGTATGATTTATTGAGCCTTTGAGAAGGCTTTTGGGATAGATTTGACGATAGTTTTAGGACAGCATTTGAGCAAGTTCTTAGTGAGCTTGGTGAGTAGTTTTGAGCAAGTTCTTGGTGAGCTTGTAGAGCAGATTTGAACAAGTTCTGAGTGAGCTTATTGGAGCAGATTTTGAGCAAGTTCTTAGTGAGTTTGCTGAAGCAAATTTTGGGCAAGTTCTTGGTGAGCTTTTTGAACCAGATTTTGGGCAAGTTCTTGGTGAGCTTGCTAGAGCAAATTTGAGCATGTTCTTGGTGAGCTTGTTGAAGTAGATTTTGGGCAAGTTCTTGGTGAGCTTTTTGAACCAGATTTTGGGCAAGTTCTTGGTGAGCTTGCTAGAGCATATTTGAGCATGTTCTTGGTGAGCTTGTTGAAGTAGATTTTGGGCAAGTTCTTGGTGAGCTTGTTGAATCAAATTTTGAGCAATTTCTTGGTGAGCTTGCTGAAGCAGATCAGAGTATATCCTACCTAAGCAGATCAGGATTGCCTAGTTGAGCAGATCAATGGATTGCCTACCTAAGCAGATCAAGATTTCCTAGCTAAGCATATTAGTGGATTGCCTTGTTGAGAAGATTAGTGGATTGCCTACCTAAGCAGATCAAGATTGCCTAGTTGAGCAGATCAGTGGATTGCCTACTTAAGCAGATCAATGGATTACCTAGCTTTGAGTAGATCAAAGTAATCATTTGTATTAGGATAAGGATCCTTATTTTTGTGTGAAATATTATAAGGAGATTATCTTGTAGATTACTCCACATTGGGGGAACCACGTTAAATCTTGTGTCTCAATTGTGTGTGGTGATTTGTGCTCTTGCTTACTATTATTATCTATGTCATTAACGCACACTGCTATATTTAGTTATTGCAATTAAGGAAACTAATTGATATTAGTTTGGAAATAAAGTAAAAAGTGGATGTTATACTGTTCACCCCCCCTCTTAGTATAAGCTTATGTTCTTCAATTGGTATCAAAGCGGGTTCCTTCGAAAAGGCTAACAGCTTGAGGGCAGATTCTACAAGAACACAGATGGCTTCACAGAATGGATCATCTACAAATAAGGCTCCACTGTTTGACGGTAATAATTATGCTTTCTGAGCATGAGAATGAAGAACTACTTGATATCACAATGATATGAGGTATGGTAGATGGTTGAAAAAGAGTATAATATTGAAGGTGATCCCAAGGCAGATAAGACTATCAGGAAATTGGTTGAGATCAATGCAAGGGCAATGAATTGTATTTTGAGTGGGCTACATGAGACAAATTTTGTAAAGGTCATGGTATGTAATTCAGCTAATGAAATGTGGACCAAGTTGTGGAATACCTATGAAGGAGATTCCAAGGTAAATTTGGCAAAACTACAAACTCATAGAAAAATATTTGAGGAATTGAAAATGGAAGATTCTGAAGATATTGCAAAGTTTTTGCTTCGAGTTGATGAGATTACTAACACCATGAGAGGCCTAGGATTTGAGATGAAAGAATCAGAAGTTACTCAAAAGGTTTTGAGATCACTTTCCATGAAGTATGATGCAAAGGTTTCAACAATAGAAGAAACAATGGATATCAACAAGCTAACAATGGAAGAACTACAAGGAACTCTCACAGCTTATGAGATGAGGGTAAGTAAGCATCAGGTTCCAATAAAATAAATTGCATTCAAGGCTTCAGAGAAAAAAAAATGGAAAGTTCTAGAAACATATAGAGATTTAGATAATTATGAGGAAGCTAACTTCATCAAAAGGAAAAAGGACTTAAGAAATTTTAGGGATATGAAGAAAGTCAAATGCTACAAGTGTGGTGATTTTGGTCACTATGCACATAAGTGTCCACATGAAGAAAACAATGATGATGAAAAATAGGGTCACAGAAGAAAAGAAGATGGAAAGCATAAGCATGACAAAGATGACAGATACAAGCAAAGCAGGTATGAGAAGAATAAAATTTTTTGTAAGGCAAAGAAAACTTTCTACATTGTAGAAGCAAGTGATAGCTCATATCACAGTGATATATACAAGTCAGATGATGAAAAGGAAGAACATCTATTACTAGGAATAGAATGTGAAAGAGAATAGTGCTTTGTGTGTGGTCAAAGAGATCACAGATCAGGATATTACAATGGTTTCAGTGATAGTGAAGATGAGATGACACATCAAGGAAACAAACATGGTCAAAGAAATCATGAGAGTTTGTTTGCTATAGAAGATTATAATGATCTTAGTGATAGTGAATATGAAGAAGGGTTTTTCTATGGGATAAAAGAAATAGAAGAAGAACATTCACTCCAAATAGAAGAGAATATTATAAGAAAGACAAATGTCTCAGTTGATCTAAAGGAATATTTCAATGATTTCCATGAGCAACTACAAGAGGTTAAGGAGAATCTAAAAGAATTGAGATGTTCCATACTTGAGAAATTTGATCCATCACATGACTCAAAAGGTCAAGATATTCTCACTAAGAAGAAATATGTATTTCAGAGACAATAAATATGGGTGCCAATTTGCTACTTGACACAAATAAAGAGAAAGAAGAGGAAGATTCCAAAGCACCAAAGGTCTCATATTTCAGTTTTGGGGAATCACACTCAAAAGGAAAGGAAGTTCTAAAAGATGAAAGCAAGGAAGCACCTAAGTATTATGAAGAAATTTCTAAAGTTCCTATGGCTCCAAACATTCAGTTTGGATCTTGTTTTGATATAGGTGAATCAAGTTAAAAAGGAAAATAAATTCTTGAAGAGGAAAGCAAGGAAGAGGATTTAGATGCTACAAAGAAGTTTCAAGGATACAATGCACAAGTTGAAAATGATCATAAGGATAAGGGTCAAGAAAGGTATGAGGAACCGAGGCATGAACAAAGGGCTTTTCAAGGACATTGTTTTTCTTGTAATGAATTTGGACACAGGGCTATACACTACATGGTCTATGGATCAAAGAAATTTGATTTTGCTAGAAGGAATTTCAAAGGAAGAAGGTATGGTTTTCAGGGACATTGCTTCTTATGCAACAAGATTGGTCATAGAGATTCTCAGTGCAAAGAAAATGAGCAACATGGTTTTGGTTTTAGAGCTACACAATTTAGAAGTCATGGTCATAATGATTATGAAAACATAAATTCACAACACAGGGTTCAAGAAAGGAAAGGCTATGGAATTTATTTCAAGAAAGAATTTAGAATATGGGCACCATCCAAAGGCTACAATATTAATTGTTTTAATTGCAATAACTTTGGACATATTTCAAAATGGTGTAGGACTCAATTCCAAGCAAGTTCAAAGCAAGAAGGTCAAACAAGTTCAAGACAAGAAGATCAAGTAATTCATCAAGAAAAGGATATCAGAAAAATATGGAAGGAAGTTAACAGAGGAAAGAAACAATGTAAGATGGGAGTAAAAGTACTCCCACCCCAAAATTAATCACCTCAAGAGAGGTGGTGAAGGGGCTATGCTTGAGATTCATATCTTTTAGCCCCATAGGTGTCCCTTTTGCCATTTATTTCAAATGGGGAGAGATTTGAGTAAGGGGGAGAGCATTGAGTTAGGAGGAGCAACCTCCAAAGAGAGCATTGAGTTAGGGGGAGTAGCCTCCATAGAGAGTATTAAGTCAAGGGGGGCAGCTTTGATTCTCAGAGATGGGTTTTGTAGTGATTGTGGTTTTTGCATTAGAGGTGTTGCCATCAATGACAAAGGGGGATATTTTTGGAAATTTGAGTTATTTTATGTTATCATTGATGTCACATGGATCACATTGAGTTTTGGTGGCCAAATGATATTTTGGAGAGCAAGGATATATACAGGGTTTTTGTGAAAAACCAAGACAGGCACAATAAAAGGTTTTATTTAAAACCATGGATGGCATATTTGAAATAGGTTTTTCTTAAAACCTAGGTTAGCTTTTTGTTTCATCGAAAAAGGTGTCTCGATGATGGAGATATTTAATTTTAAATATTTAGTTTAAATTTTAAATTATTTAAAATTTAAAATTAAAAATAATATTATAATAACGTCGATGTTAAAAAAAATGAGAAGAAAAGGCATATAAATATGCCATCAAAAGTTTAGAAAATTCATCCTTGCGCTTAATATCGATGACATTCGAATTGGTTACAATTTGCGAAAAATAGCATGTGAAAAGGGCATGTGAAACATTTACGAAGCCTTGAGATTGTTGAAGAAGTGTTTGTGGAGTTTGATAAGACGCATAGGTATCTTTTGCCTAGCGATTCGTGCACTGTGTGTTATGTAGGAGGTCCTGTGATCGAGTCTCGTCGTGGTTGTTTGCTTTGTTGAAGCGCTCGAAGCATTGTTAAGTTTTTTTGAAGGGCATAGAAGTTTATTGTATAAGTTTGTGTTTGTGTCCCTTTGGACACGTGAGGGCATGTGGCCCAATGGCAGGTTGGTTGTGGTTAAGGCTCTGAGCAAGGAGTTTCACAATATCGAATCCCGTCAGGGACAGAGGCAAGTTAATATTTTTTTTAATATATTTTATTTTTCTAAAGTTACCCTAGGAGGAATAAGGGTTGTGATGCACTTTTAGAAAAAGAGAGGTTTCTAGTGATTTTCTTTTTAGAAGTATATCATTTATATATCATTGGAAATCTTATTTCTAGGGATATTTGATTAAATTGCTTAGAGGGAGAAATAAGGTGTATGTAAAGAGATATTTCTGATTTTGTAAAAGGGTTCAAAAGTGAAGGTTGTTTTGTTCTTTTTCAAAGATGATTAATTATTTCATGAGGGGACATGATGTATTTTATTGAGTAGGAGTAATAAGGTGTTACTTGGATATTATTGTTGTGTTACTAATCATGATCTCTAACCCTTATTGAAAGTTGAAAAATAAAGTTTGTTGAGTGTGGCAGATTTAGTGGACAACCAATAAGGCATCAAAAAGGTATGGGTAATATTCTCCATTGATTTGTTTATGGTGGTTGATTTCTGAAATATCATTGGAGAGAAAAGAATTGATTGTGGTTTCATTTTCGAAAGTGGTTGGTTGAATACTTCAAGGTTTTATGATTTGAGAGTTATGTTTAAACCTTGTTTTATAAGCATAGTTGTTGAAGCCCATTGGTTATGCAAAGAACTTGAACTTAAGTTATAAAAGAACATGAGTATCGTTAGTATGTGAGATTTGTGATTGAGCATTGTTGGAAACATTTGAGTTGGTTGATACATGCTTGGACTAGGGTTTGTGAGAAAGAGTTGTCCCTTGTGGTGAATGGTTGAGTTGAGTTGATTGAGCCTAGTCAAGTGATTGCGTAAAGTGATTGTTCAAGTCCCATGAAACAAACTATTCTATAATTCTAATTTGAGTTGAGATTGAGCTTAGAACATATTGAGTCTCTAACAGTTCTCTTTATGCTTCTATAAGATTTGAGTTGAGTTGAGTTGAGTTGAGATTGATTTGAGTTAAGTTGATATTGATTTGAGTTGAGATCATTGTGGATCATTGATGTCATCCATTGTAGAGTGCATTGCCATTCATTATTGAGTTCATCATTGAGCCTTGCCTTCATATATTTGTGGATGAGATTGGAGTGCTACTTGAGCATGATTGGTTGAGCCTTTGAGAAGGCTTTTGGGATAGATTTGTGGCAGTTTTTGTGTATGATTGATTGAGCCTTTGAGAAGGCTTTTGGGAAAGATTTGAGGACAGTTTTGGGATAGCACTTGAGCAAGTTCTTGGTGAGCTTGTTGAGCAGTTTTGAGCAAGTTCTTGGTGAGCTTGTAGAGCAGAGTTGAACAAGTTTTGAGTGAGCTTGTTGGAGCAAATTTTGAGCAAATTCTTGGTGAGCTTCTTGAAGCAAATTTTGGGCAAGTTCTTGGTGAGCTTGCTAGAGAAAATTTTGGGCAAGTTCTTGGTGAGCTTGCTAGAGTAGATTTGGGCAAGTTCTTGGTGAGCTTGTTGAAGCAGATTTTGGGCAAGTTCTTGGTGAGCTTGCTGAAGTAGATTTTGGGCAAGTTCTTAGTGAGCTTGCTGAAGCAGATCAGAGTATAGCCTACCTGAGCAGATCAGGATTGCCTAGCTGAGCAGATCAGTGGATTACCTACCTGAGCAGATCAGGATTGCCTAGTTGAGCAGATTAGTGGATTACCTTGCTGAGTAGATCAGTGGATTGCCTACCTGAGTAGATCAAGATTGCCTAGCTGAGCAGATCAGTGGATTGCCTACCTAAGTAGATCAGTGGATTGCCTAGCTTTGAGCAGATCAAAGTAATCATTTGTATTGGGATAAGGATCCTTATTTTTGTGTGAAATATTATAAGGAGATTATCTTATGGAGTATCCCATATTGGGGGAACCACGATAAATCTTGTGTCTCAATTATGTGTGGTGAATTGTGCTCTTGCTTACTATTGCTATCTATGTCATTAATTTACACTGCTATATTTGGTTATTGCAACTAAGGACACTAATTGATATTAGTTTGGAAAGAAAGTAAAAAGTGGGCGCTATATTGTTCACCCCCCGTTCTCAGTATAAGCTTGTGTTCTTCAAACTAAGTCTATCAATATTTGCATTGAGTTACTAATTTATCCTTTAATGGTAGGTTTACCTAATTGTATTGCTTTCCCTATTCTAGAGTTTTCTTCTTCCCCAAATGAATCTTCCCCCTATGTTTCCTGTTGTGGCTGCTCCACAAAGTACCCCAAAATTGGGGACCCCCCTTTTGCATAGTTTCCAAGAAGACCGAAGTGGCCCATATGCTAAAGATCAAAGAAAAAGCAAAACATCGCAAGGAGGAAAAAGTGTCGCGATATTGCGACATGTTGCATTGTCGCGGCCAAAAGAGAAAAAGTGTCATGATATCGCGACATGTTGCATTGTCATGACCAAAAGAGAAAAAGTGTCGCGATATCGCGACATGTTGCATTGTCGCGGCCAAAAGGGAAAAAGTGTCGCGATATCGCGACATGTTGCATTATCGCGGCCAAAAGGGAAAAAGTGTCGCAATATCGCGACATGTTGCATTGTCGCGGCCAAAGAGAAAAAGTGTCGCGATATCGCGACATTTTGCATTTTCACGACCAAAAGAGAAAAAGTGTCGCGATATCGCGACATTTTGTATTGTTGCGACCAAAAGAGAAAAAGTGCCACGATATCGCGACATGTTGCATTGTTGCGGCCAAAAGAGAAAAAGTGTCGCGATATTGCGACATGTTGCACTGTCGCGGCCAAAAGAGAAAAAGTGTCGCGATATCACGACATGTTGCACTTTCGTGGCCAAAAGAGAAAAAGTGTCACGATATCGCGACATGTTGCATTTTTGCGGCAAAAAGAGAAAAAGTGTCTCGATATCGCGACATGTTGCATTGTCATAGCCAAAAGAAAAAAAGTGTCACGATATCGCGACATGTTGCATTTTCGCGGCCAAAAGAGAAAAGTGTCGCGATATCGTGACATGTTGCATTTTCGCGGCCAAAAGAGAAGAAAGAAGAACAAGAAAGAAAAAGTGTCGCGATATCACGACATGTTACATTTTCACGGTTAAAAGCAACAAAAGAGAGCAAGGAGGCAAAAGTGTCGCAATATCGCGACATGTTGCATTTTTGCCAAGGGAACAGAGTAGTTGACAGTGCATCTGATATTAGTGATGAACACCAGGACAGTGAAGCGAAGACTGCATAGTGACGTGGACATAAGGACAAAATCCAATGAATAAGACCAAATGTTACATAAGGAATCTTTAATGATTTGAATCATTTAAGATGGTCGTTACACACGGAAGGAAACGGACGCAAGCCCATGTGGAGAAAATGAAACAAAGGGCCACAAAATAGAAACGAAAAGTTTTTTTGGAAATCAAAACACATGCATTCATAATGGAAGGTGAAACAAACAGCCGTTGGAAAATGAAAACGAAAAGCTTCTTGAAAATTTTAAATACGCCAGGCAAGAATATTTTGAAGGGGGTTGGAAACTGCTGCAAGTAGAGTTGCAGATTTGAAGGCAAGAGGGTCATTTTGGACCTGTTTGGGCTGTTTTTCTTCCATGGACTGGTTTGGGAAAACCAGAAATTCTGCTATTGTAAAATGATACATTTTTAATGCAGGAGTTTTCAGAAAGTTGCATCTTATGGGCAAGAAAAGAGTCATTTTCTGCATGCAAGATTAAATGTCTATTTTTCCCCTTTTCAGATTTTAGGCTTGTAAATGGAGTTATGCAAGTTTCTTGGTTGCTTCATGCGAATGCTTAAATCTGAAAACCTCATTTAAAACCCTAGGAGCCAGCACTTAGCTTATCCGGATTGTGCTTGTTTTGCAAGTCCAATAGGTTAGGTTGCATGCATGGAAACCTCACATCTTCGGTTTTGTCAAAATAGGATAGCATCATACTGAATGCATTCTATTTTCAGTTTTCTGCATTTCATTTTCATTTTTCTGCATTTTATTTTCCAAAAATTTTAATTTTTTTTAATTTTCAGGCATTAAAATAAACATTTAAAAATTTTCAAAATCCAAAAATAATTTCACCATTGCATAGGTTATACTTCAGACTTCCAATACGCATTTTGAAATTTCATTTTCAAAGTTGTTTAGTAATTTTAAAAATTCACCGAAGTTGCTGTTTTATTATAGATTTTGAAAAATTCGAAAATAGAAAATTTCCATTTTTGGGCCGAATTTCATTTTTTCAGTTTCATGCTTCATTCATGAGCCTATGATGACATTCCCTTCATGAAAATTCTAATTTCAACGAAGGAGTCGTGTTTTATGGCACTTTGCAAATTACCATTTTGGGAGCAATCAAAGCACTAAATTATTCGTCTTGATGAAAATCTGATTTCATTTAAGAAGCATAATTAAAGTGACATTTCGAAGCTACATTTGAAGACCCTATTCATCATTGAGGATTTAATGTAAGATAAAATCTATTTTAAAACCCTCAAGATAAAAGGAATTAAGGCACTACATCGTGGTCATATGAGGGCCAACTCACATTTGTTTTATTTTGGTTCAATGAACAATCACTAAAGTTTCATGGTAAAATAAACCAACATTGCCCCTTGTTTACAGTTACTTGCAATCACTAAGGCGTTCCAAGCATTTAAATTGAATATCTTTAATTGAGATTACTAATACACATGCAAATTCTAATACAGTGGAGACCTTGGAGAAGTTGTTTGTTTAACTTCTTTGCAAGAGGGGATTTGGAACCCAAATCCTAAGGGAGAGTGTACGTTCACAATCGGGTGAAAATACTACTAAGGACACTAATTGATATTAGTTTGGAAAGAAAGTAAAAAGTGGGCGCTATATTGTTCACCCCCCGTTCTCAGTATAAGCTTGTGTTCTTCAAACTAAGTCTATCAATATTTGCATAGAGTTACTAATTTATCCTTTAATGGTAGGTTTACCTAATTGTATTCCTTTCTCTATTCTAGAGTTTTCTTCTTCCCCAAATGAATCTTCCCCCTATGTTTCCAAAAATAACAAAACACATTTAATTATGGAAAAAGTATACTTATACTTGAGTGAATGCCTCATGAGCTATTGATATCGATTCTACTAATCAATGTGAATTAAAAGACGAACATTATAATATGTTTTTGCATAAAAACTATAGTACTACTTATTCTTGTGATTTTTTCTTGCTTAATGGATTAATGGCAACTGCCCATAATGTATCAATAATGCCAAAACCAAACAATACATGCTTTAATCTTATTTATGAACATGAATGAGGTATAGGCTCTTGTCCAACCTTTAAAATAGATGCTTATGGTATTTTTTATCTATTAGTTCTCCAAATGCCTTTACTTTCTTGCTTGATCTCAAGTTCTTGCTTGCTTGAGTTTTAAGAGCTTAGTTGGAGTACTTGCTTGAACCTCTAAGTGCTTGGTTGAAGTGCTTTCTTGGACCTTCAAGTGCTTTCTCTTTCTTGTTCTTAAGTGGTTACTTACATCTAACTACATCAATATTCTTATTATTGGCAATTGAATAGTCATTGCCTTCTCTACTTGTGCAATGCTTCTTTGATGTTAATATCATATTTTATGTCCAATAGAATATATGCTCAAATTATTTTTGTAAAAATAAAATTTAATTGGATATCATATACATCATGTATGACTTGCATTATGCTACATGATGGTATTCATAGATACATATTTACTCCTTAAAAATTTTGGCCTAAATGGATTGATCTTCTTCCATTTGGTACTCCATTAGAATGCTCATATCTCATTGGTGATATTCTACATCCCATTTTGGTTTTTGAATATCTATAATCTCTTTGTTGTTTTTGGAGAAACATTATTTTCTTGCTTTCCTTGGATATACAATGATAAAGATCATTATATTTTCTTGGTGATTGAACTATAACTCTATGTATCAAGTAAAATATAAACCTCATCCTTCATCAATGTATCCCAAATAATCAAAATCATTATTTTTCTTTTTCTAACAACTTGGATTATGTATCTATGCCATAGTGTGAGTGATTTACCTACTAATGACAATGGAGTATTTAACCACATATATGCCATTAATGTTGGTAGTGATCATATTCTATTTACTTGAAGTAACTCAACCATAAATCATCTTTAATGACTTTGAATTGGCATCATGAAAATCTTCTCTAATTTTTTTTCCATTTAGAAATAGTTTTCTTGCACTTCAAAATTAAATGTTTTATACATATGCTAGTACTATGGTTCTTATTTCCGTAATGTTTGCATAGATGTATATCCCAAAAAAACTAATATAAATGACCTTTTATTTTATAAGCCATGAGAAAATTAAAGTGAAAGTTTTATTTATATAAATTTTCTTACAAGTGTATACTTTCTCACTTTTCTCTCCATTTCTTGAACTCGCATTAGGTTTGTCCAATCCTCTTCTTTATAATAATACTATATTGGAGATGTTTGGAAACTTTGATTGGGTTATTCTATGGTGTTATCATATCCTTTGTGTAAACGTTGTTGGAATGGTAGCTTGTCCTTATGTTTGGAATACATGTCTTCGTTCTTTTTTGAGAACTCACCATGCTCTTGGTATCCAAACCCTATTTTTTAAGGCCTTTATACTACCTTAGTGGGATACTTGGTTCCTTGGACATTTTTACAAGCCTTGGCCCTCATATCCCATTTTCTTCACCAACTTGGATCCGATATAGTTTATGTTCTTATCAAAACTTTTCAAATATATTTGGTTGCTTCCCATGATCTTCTTGGTCATGATGTATACATCCTTAGTGGAAATATGATATTTCTTTCATATTTTCTCACATGCTTATTGGATATGAGCTCAATAAATCTCTTTGCCACCTTTTCAACTTAATTTTCCACCATGGAAAATATCTCTTCTTGATTTATAGCTTCATTAATAACCATTCATTTTATGTTCTCAACTTAGAAATCTCATTTTTTTATTGTTGGATTTTTTCCATTAAATTTTGGAATTTGCTCTTATTCTCTTAGATCTTGAGTTCTTCATTTTTGCTAGATTTTCTCCATGTGGAAACACTGGTGTATTGACCATAGGTTTTTTATATTTTCCACTAACAAAAATCTTAAATATATTATTTTGAACACTTGACATGCTCCTAGCTTGGTTTCACTTAGAATTTGACTTAGAATTTTTCTAAAATACCACAACTCATTTATGGAGGTAAAGTACTTAGTTCTCCAATGATTTCTCTTTTGAAATACAATAAGCATTCCATTGTTATACATGATTTTGAACACCTGTATCCTTTTAAACACTTGACATGCCCTTTAGCTTTGGTTCCACTTAGAATTTTGAACCCTTTTCCATGTTGAGTGAAGTTGTTTCAAATTTTCTTTGATAACATTATAAAACTCGTTATGTTTTCCATAAACATTTTGAAACATACATTCACCATAATTATATATAGGAAAGGAATAATAAATAAATAAAATACTATATAGAAAAATTTATAGAGAGAATCAAATAAGAGTAATAATGGGTGGGTGTATATAGGTACCCCCATGACCTTAGATCACAAACTAATACAATAGATCAACCATTAGGGGTTATTTATAATGTTACCTAATCCTTGATTAAATGCTAACCTCGAGTAAACATGACTTGAATTGAAGGTTACCAAATGGTATTAGCTCATCTTGTTACATTTATTAACTTTCAAGGAGGAGATCCAAGATCAATTCCTACCAAGCAATACATGCATATTTGCCAAATTATTGTAATACCACTTTGTGGTTATGATGTAATATGGGTGGGTCTCATTTTAATGCCATTTAACAAATTAAAAAAAAAACTTGAGAGTTAAATTATACTACATTAAGTGTATTAAACCCTTTAATCAAGGTTAACCATTGAGGTGGTTTAATCAATATCACTAAGGGTGAATACATCAAATTGTTTGTAGGCTTACATAAATATGCTCATAGAATTACATAGAATAATGGCCATAGGCTTACATAATATGCTCATAGAATTATATATAAGAATGGCCATAGGCTTACAAAGAAATATGCCCATAGGTTTACATATAGAACACCCATAGGATTATATAGAAGGTGCTTGTATTCTTATATAGCACTTGCATGTAGGCTACATAAAGAGTTCTTAAAGGTATTTCATCATTATCAATCTTGGGCTAATAAGGTAAAATCATAGATATTCCAACAAGAACAAGAAGAGTAACTTCCTTTTCATTTGCTCTCTTATTGGTTTGAATCTTGTTTGCACATTGTTCCATTTTAAAATTTTGATTCTCCTTTTTATTGCTATCAAGTGTGATACCCTTGTTCAAGGAGAGGGTATGCACTCCTACTTGATCAAAGGTAGTGCCAAGATGACCAAACAAGCACTATTATATTTCACAATAATTTCCAAAAATAAATGGAATCAACATATTACATAGTATTATTGAAAAAATATACAAAGCAAGGCATATAATGTAAGGGAGTGTTTGTGGACACCAAATAAACCTAATAGAGCAAAATAGAATACATTACAACTGGTAATGAAATATTTGGTACAATGGGGTATTTATATCCAAATATAAGTTACATTTAGGTTAATATTACGTAACCAAATTCTAGGTTTAAAATAATAAAATATTATAAAAATAACGCTTTCAAGGTCTACAAGGGCCCAAAGTGATTATACATACAATACAATTCAAAATTCAATCATGATCTTAGTTGAAGCTTAATTACCACATGTTTTAACATCCCTCCTAAATTTGAATGGTGGATACAAAGAGAGACCCTCATTTGTCATTCCCCCTTAAAAACACTCTCCCACACCAAGTAGCTCTTGCATGCACACAAAAGGAACCTTGGAAATAATATTGGTTAGGACACCTACTGCTTACTTTGTTAATGGCATGAAAAGAGGATCAATCATCCCATGGGCATAAATCCATCTCACATAAGTATACAATTCTCAATATGCTTCGTTGGTTGATGAAACACTAGATTGTGAAAAAGTTGGATGTTGCTCTGATTATCACACCAAGGAGTGACTAGATATGTATGAAGAATGCCCACTTGCTCCAAAATCATGAGCATCCATTGAAGACTCTCAATTGCCTTATCGGTAGCACAATATTTAGCTTCCATAAAATATTGAAATATAGTAGACTATCGTTTGGAGCACCATGAAATAAGGCCAAAATCTAAATATAACACAAAGCCTATGGTGAAGAGTTTTTCATCCAAATTATTATCCTAATCAAAATCTACAAATCCTTTTATAACTAGAGGTGAATCAACTAAATAATGAATACCCATTTTATGAGTGCTTCTGATATATTTGGGTACCCTCTTGGTTATGATATGGTGACTCTCTTGAGGGGCCTGCATATACTAGGAGCAATAGTTGACAATAAAGGTTATATTAGATTCCATGTAAGTTAAATAAGACCCTTCATAAGAGATTGATATATAGTGGTATCCACCAAAGTATTCATGCAATAAGCTCAAATAATTAGTCTTGAAGCAATAAGAGTATTAGTATATTTACAATCCTCCATCCTAAAGCGTTGAAAAAGATCCAATGCATCTTTGGACTATGAAATAGTGATCCTCAAATTTGTCTAAATAAACTAAATCTACAATAAAAATTTAGGAGCCCCAAATTTGTCATCTCAAATGAAGCACAATGTCATGTCTTCATGTTCTAAATCAAAGTAAGAGATTTTTCCATAATGAAAATATCAACCACACAGAGAATTATCACCAAGGTCTCCATGTCTTGATGTTTTATGTAAACATCATCTTTGGCCTCACATCTCCAAAATTGACAAATAAGAAAGAAATATTAGGTCTTGTCATACCAAGCATGGGGTATCTTCTTAAGTCCATACAAGGCTATACTAAATATGCTAAGACATTGGTGGATGATAGGTCTTATGTTAAAAATTGATGCCCTCCATGGAACAAGCCTTTTACAAAGAACTTTTTAGGGGATATAGGATCCTATCCCTACATCTATAGGGATACGGCTCAAGCTAATCAATAGGCATGCGTGTACCTTGGTTAAAACAAGGTGCCATGCCTATGAAAGACCTAGGTTTCAAACTCTAGAATTCTTTTGGAACATTTAGAATTATAATGTGGAAGCTTGACTAGAATGGTAGACAACATAGCACTTTATTATTCCACAAAGACAAATATTTACAATTTATACCCCTAATTGGAAATCAAAGTCAAACATTTTTTGCTTCCTCATTTGTGTTGGATGTGTCTCATTCTTTGCCGAAAAAGAATTGTACGACGGGCACTACAGCGCAAAAGACGACGGGTAGGGGGGGTCCGGAGGCCCCCAAGGACCCCCGGCTATGGTAAAGGTGATTATGTAATAGGTGATGGCTTGGGGTGCGTAGGGGGACGCCCTCGGATACGATGAAAGCGATAGAAGCCGACGAAGCCGACGTCGAAATTTTCACCTACTTTTATCGCTACTTTTCACCTACTTTTATCGCTACTTTTGGAGCGACCCTCGGGATTCCCATAGTTGGTGGGTGGTTAGTGGGTGTGGGTGGTTTAGCCCATGGTGTTGTATCCATGGTACCCTAATACCACTTGGTGGTTTAGGGTTGTATGAGTTTCCTTATATAATTATTGTAATGTCCCATTTTAGGGACAAGAGAGAGAATAATATATCAAGGAGGATAGACTCTTGTTTGCTGGACTAGCCCAAATTGGGTGAACCAGGGTAAATCTTGTGTGTTATATGTGCATTGAATGGTGTCATTATTTTCTTAGTTATTATTTCTGCATTATTTCTAGAATATGTTTTTGTAAATTCTCTTCATTTGGTATCAGAGCCAAGTCATTAGCCATAGGGGGATGCCTTTATTGTTAGGGTTTAAATCCGTTTGAAGAAGATCTAGGGTTTCTAAGAGTGATAGGAAACCTATTTTGGAGTGGGAGTTACATAGAAGGAGTTTGAAGGAAAAAATGTCAGGAAATCATTCGAGGATAGAGATCGAGAAATTTGATGGCAAAAGTTTTGAGCTATGGAAGTTAAAGATGGAAGATATGCTCATGGACAGAGATCAGTGGGCTGCTATTTCGAAACAACAAAACCTACAGGTACTTCCGATGAAGATTGGGAGAAGATGAATCAAAAAGCAAGGAGTCTGATTTGACTGTGTCTTGCAGATTCGGTGCTTATCAATGTTTCGGGAGAAGCTACAGCAAAGGATCTCTAGGAGAGGTTAGAGGCTTTGTATCAATCGAAGTCCCTAGTGAACAAATTATTCCTCAGAAAGAAACTATACAATCTTAGGATGCATGACGGGGATTCGATTGCAGATCATCTGAATGCATTCAATACAGTGGTAAGTCAACTAAAATCTATAGAAATTAAGTTGAGTGAGGAAGATAAATGCATTACTTTGTTATGCTCCTTACCGGATTCATGGGATAACTTAGTAGTAGCAATTGGTAGTACAACTTCATCCACATTGAAGTTTGAAGATATAGTGGCATCTCTATTATCTGAGGATATGAGGAGAAAAGCCATGGAGGGCACATCTAAGGAAGCCCTAACAGTGAGAGGGCATGCCAAGGAGAAGGACAAATCTAGATATGGTGATAGGTCGAAGTCTAAAGGTATATCCAAGTCTCGGGGGAAGTTTGAGAGAAAATGCTGGAATTGTGGCAAGCCTGGTCATATGAAGAAGGATTGCAGATCAAAGAAAGTCGAGTCCGGAAAAAGTCCGATGAATCGACTTCCACATAGATGAATAAATCCATTGATGAAGCAAGGGATGTATATCTGGCATCCTGCTCATCGTGCTCCACACGATCGGATAAAAATGATTGGTTGATTGATATCGGTGCCTCTTTTCATATGACTCCTCATAGAGGGTGGTTCAGTGAATATGAAAGATATGATGGAGGGGAGGTACTATTGGGAGATGATTCACCACTCAGAATCATGGGTCATGGAAGAGTGAAAATTTTACTGCATGATGGTAGGGTTAAGACCCTACCCGGTGTGATGCATATTTCGGGACTTGTTAGAAATTTGATTTCGGTAAGCAAAATGGTCGATGCAGCAGTGAATGTCAGTGTTGGCAAGGATTCATGCAAAATGGTTCGTGGATCAATGGTGTTGGCAAGGGGAGTTCGGATTGGAACATTGTATAAGCTATTGGGAAGCACTATGACAAATGAGTGCAATAGCTCAACTGTTCCTGAGATTGATTATGATAAAAGCTCAACACTCTGGCATTAAAGGATGGGACATATTGGAGAAAAGGGATTGCGTACCCTGTACACAAAAGGTATGGTTCATGGTATCCCTAATTACTCAATGTCTTCCGAGTTTTGTGAACATTGTATTTATGGTAAACATAATCGGGTTAGTTTTCCATCTGGTGCCACAAGATCTAGTGGGGTACTAGATTTGATCCACAGTGATATTTTTGGCCCTGTTCCTATGCCGTCTCTTGTAAAATCACGGTATTATGCTTCCTTTGTTGATGATTTTTCAAGATATGCATGGATTTACTTTCTTAAGAGCAAAGATGAAGTGTTTGAAAAATTTAAGGAATTTAAAGCACTTGTTGAGAATCAAACTGATAAAAGGATTAAGGTGTTGAGGTCCGATAATGGAGGGGAATATTGTTCTAATATATTTGAGAAATTTTGTAAGCAATGTGGTATTGCAAGATAGAAGACTACTCCATATACACCTCAATAGAATGGAGTTGCAAAGAGGTTGAACATATCACTGATGGAGAAGGCTAGAAGTATGCTCGGTGAGGCGGGTTTGGCACGAGAATTCGCAGGCGAACGGTGAGTGCAAGCATGCTACTTGCGAAATCGGTCACCTACATCAGCATTGCCGGATCAAACTCCATTTGAAGCTCTATTTGGTAAGAAACCTTCTATTTCACATCTCGTAGTTTTTGGTCGTGATGCATACATGCATATTCCAAAGGAGAAAAGAAGTAAGCTAGATAATAAGGTCATTAAATGTATCTTTATTGGTTATAAAGATGGTGTTAAAGGATATAAGATTTGGAATCCAAAAACTAAAAGTACACTGTACAGTAGAGATGTGGTGTTTAGGGAGATGATCAGTGATTCCGGGAAGGTAGTTACGGAAGAGGAACCCGGAACGGTCCAATTTGATCTCATGGAAAACTATCGGACAAGAGAGGATCCGGAAGAGGAGCATACGATATGAGGATATGGAAGAGGAGCATACAGGTGAGGATCTGGAAGAGGATGAAGAAGAGGTTCATACACCCGTGGTAAGGAGATCAACATGGGAAAGGAAGCAACTTGAAAGGTACAGTCCATATGCTTTTCCTACTTCTTTTGTACTATCTCATTATCGATGAAGATCCTAGAACAGCTTAGATAAGTCGTTAATTTTGGAGAGGCAAACCGTTGGGAAGAGGCCATGGATGAGGAAATGATGTCCCTGAAAAATAACAGAACATGGGATTTAGTGAAATTACCAAGTGGTAGGAAAGCAATAGGTTGCAAGTGGATCTTTAAGAAGAAGCAGAATGTTGAAGGTAAAGTGGAGAAATATAAAGCTCGCCTAGTTGCTAAAGGTTTTTCCCAGGTTGAAGGAATTGATTATGGTGAAGTGTTTTCTCCCATTGCAAAGCTAACATCAATTAGATTTATGTTAGCTGTGGTTGTTGCATTTGATATTGAAATAGAACAGGATGGATGTGAAAACTGCATTCCTTCATGGAGATTTGGAGGAAGAAATCTATATGAGGTAGCCTAAAGGTTTCACTGTTGCAGGAAAGGAGGATCTGGTATGTAAGTTAAAGAAATCATTGTATGGACTGAAACAATCACCTAGAATGTGGTACCAAAAATTTGATACTTATGTTTTAGGAATTGGTTTTGTTCGTAGCAATGCTGATCACTATGTGTATTCAAAGAAAATTGGTAATGTAATTGTCATTATAGTTCTTTATGTTGATGACATGTTACTAATTGGAAATAGCAAGAAACTGGTCAGGGAAGTAAAGTCTCAGTTGGCATCGCAGTTTGACATGAAGGATCTTGGCCCTGCAAATTTTATATTGGGTATGCAAATAAAAAGAGATCGCTCTAATAGAAAGTTGTGGCTAGATCAGAAAAAGTATGTTGAGACAGTGTTGAAAAGGTTCAATATGCAAAATTGCAAACCAGTGAAGGTACCTATTTCTTTAGGTGAAAAATTGTTTGCTGAACAATGTCCAAAAATAGAAGAGGTAGAGGAAATGTCACATATTCCTTATGCAAAAGTTGTAGGTAGTTTAATGTATGCCATGGTTTATACTAGAGCAGACATTGCCCATGCAGTGGGAGTCTTGAGTAGATATATGTCTAAACCTGGTAAAGAGCATTGGACCGTCGTGAAAAGGGTTTTCGAGATATTTGCATGGCACCTCCGATTTTACAATCTGCTATGAGGGTACAGGTAAAGAAAATAGACAATTGGATATAGAAGGGTTTGTTGATGCAGATTGGGTTGGAGATCTGGACAGGAGAAGATCTACTAGTGCTTATGTATTCAATTTGTTCAGAGGGTCCATTAGTTGGATGAGCAAGAGGCAGACTGTTGTTGCTCTTTTAACTATTGAAGCTGAGTATATGGCAGCCACTGATGCAAGTAAGGAAGTTGTATGGCTGCAAAGACTATGTGCTAAAATTGGGTTCTTTCAAGGAGCTGTGAAGATAAACTGTGACAGTCAGAGTGCCATATTTTTGGCAAAGAACCCTGCTTACCATTCAAGAACAAAGCACATTGATACAAAGTTCCATTTCTGTAGGGACATGCTTGAATAGAGGAAAGTGTTGCTGGAAAAGGTAGACACCAAGGAAAATGTTGCAGATGCTTTAACCAAGGCTGTAAGCACTGAAAAGTTTAGATTACGTACAATTGAAATGGGTCTGGCAAAGTATTCAACAAGTGGGAGAATGTTGGATGTGTCTCATTCTTTGCCAAAAAAGAATTGTACGACAGGCACTACAGTGCAAAAGACGACGGGTAGGGGGGGTTCGGGGCGGAGGCCCCCAAGGACCCCCGGCTATGGTAAAGGTGATTACGTAATAGGTGATGGCTCGGGGTGCGTAGGGGGACGCCCTCGGATACGGTGAAAGCGATAGAAGCCGACGAAGCCGGCGCCAAAATTTTCACCTACTTTTATCGCTACTTTTGGAGCGACCCCCGAGATTCCCATGGTTGGTGGGTGGTTAGTGGGTGTGGGTGGTTTAGCCCATGGTGTTGTATCCACGGTACCCTAATACCACTTGGTGGTTTAGGGTTGTATGAGTTTCCTTATATAATTATTGTAATGTCCCGTTTTAGGGACAAGAGAGAGAATAATATATCAAGGAGGATAGACTCTTGTTTGCTGGACTAGCCCAAATTGGGTGAACTAGGGTAAATCTTGTGTGTTATATGTGCATTGAATGGTGTCATTATTTCCTTAGTTATTATTTCTGCATTATTTCTAGAATATGTTTCTGTAAATTCTCTTCAATTTGCTCTCAATATCCAATGGTAGAAAAGTGATACAATTTCAATAGTAGTCATAGAAAAATTAGTGGCCACCAAGTGGAAAAAATTAGATACAAAAAATTCTAAGGTTTGAGAGGATTATTGTTTTTAAACATTGTTAGGTAAAAACTTCTAGAGAGCATATTTTCGACATAGGAAGTGTTTTGAGATCATTTTTTTTATTTCATTATTTTTTGAGCTCTTTGAATTTGTGATATCAGTTCAAGGGCCTATTACGTTGATGGGGGACAAATTATATGATATAGATTCCCAATCATCTGTTCATCACCTCAATGGATAAAATTATAGGATATAGTCAACTTAAATGACTAGATTATTGTAAAATAAGAATCTCTGGTGAATATTCAAAGAAGATAAACAACCTTCATGAAGAAACTCACCAACCCAAATAGTAAGAAGCTCTTGGTCAGTTGCTTGGAACTAGATCTTGGTTCCTTTACATGGATGAGTTTAATAATGTTGATGACTAAATTACAAAATATTTTATATTGAGAGTAGATATTGGATCTTCTAGAGGCAACAAGAAAGATGACATAGAATATGTCAATATTATCCTTTTTATATCTATTATTTTATTAAGATGTTTGAACTAATGGTTCATGTGGTTCCTATGATCTTGAAAACACAAATAACTCTAACTCTTGTCTAGATTTTCTCTCTTCCAATTAACTTTCAAGTAGGGTTATGCACAATTGTGAGTATTCACAAATTGGGTGAATATTAGGATTTCCAAAATTGAAAGTTGATGAATATGAGGACCCTTGACGTGGGCCCATTCACTTAAAATTTTTGACATCAATTTTTTCTTAGGGTCAATTTGCCACAATATATATCCAAACATAGGCATATTTGTACTCGTTGGAAATCTCTTTTTGAGCTTGATCTAATGGTGGTATTTTTATGAAGTTATAAGGTGATTTAATAGGTCAAAAATTTCCCTAAAGATGACCTTAATTTTTAGGGCTTCAAATATCCCAAATTTTGGTGTGAAGATGATTGATATGATTTTCTTAGGATTCACCTTGATTCGTCTTGATTTCAATTAGGATTTACCATTTTTTACAAGTACATTTTGATTCCAACCCCTTATGCATAACCTTGCTATCAAGTATCTCTAAGGAATTGTGGTGCTTCTTCCTATATATAGGCTCATGAAAAGGAATTAAAATTTAAGGGGATAAAGACCTAGGGGATCAAATACCAAACTAGATCTTTAAAGAAATCAAAGATCATTTGTTGATATTGTAAGAAGGAAGGGTATCTAATCAAGAACTATTTGTTAAGTTATAGAGGATTGAAGTAGAATTTAATAATATCGGTGGTCATATTCTAGATGATGAGGGGGATTTATCATATTTTTAGATCTATCAAGGTAAATATTTTAGAGGTCATTATTTTTGCATACAAAGGCATTTTGAGTGCCTTTTTCAAATAAAATATTTTTGAGTTCTTTATATGTGTGAAATTAGTTTACGGACCTATTAGAGAGTTAGATGAAAAATTATGTAATATGGATCCTCATGTTTATATTTATTTTCTTAATGAGTTAAATTATAATATGTAGTCAACTCAAATGATTGATTTATTACATAGTAATAGCCTATGGCACATATTTCAAGTAGAGAAAATAGTAGCTCTTGATGATTGAAACTCACTAGCTTAGCAAGAAGAACCTCCTGGCCTATTCTCCTTATTGGTTCAATTAAATTTATTTTCCATATCAAATATGATAATAAACCTATCTAGGTATAGATAAAACTACACGAACTATCTAAAAAAGTGAACACAATTGAAGTTAGTCATTTCGAACTAGCTTGCTTTCATTAAAATGGTTAATTTTAATAATGTTGAGAATTATATTGTACGATTGAAGGTATTAAGTGAAAATATTGCATTTTTAGGAGGCAAGAAGAAATATGGTTCAAAATTTGTCAAGACAATCCTATCTAATATTTTTTCTTCTTTTTATATGCTTGGATTCATGTTCATGTGGTTCCTATTGGAAATACAAAAAAAAACTTAACTTTTGATAAATATTTTTCTCTCCTACTTCATTTTCTGGTAGCTATGAAAAAGTATGGTGTTTCTCCCTAGATAAGGCTCATATAAAGGAATTTAATCCTAAGAAGACAACGACTTAGGATCCCAAGGGCCAGGCTAAGTCTTCAAAGAAATTGAAGATCGTTTGTGGATACTATGACTTGAAACTACTTATTGAAGCTACAAAGAGTTGAGGCTTAATTTTTTAAGATGGGTGGTCATATTCTAGTTGATGAGAGGGATTCAATCAAATCTTACATAAATATAAATACCCACTAAAGCATCCATTATAAGGATAAAATATTATGGTTACTAATGTATTCTCTTCTTGGCCCTTAATTTTAGATTATTAGGGGGTGTTGAAAGTTGTATATGGTTAAACCTAACTTTTAATTGATAATTAACCTAACCCCACTTGTTATGTTGGCTTAGGCATATTTATAATTTAGAATTTTGGTATTAGTATAAATACCCCCAACCAATGCATCCATTGTATTAGAGTGGTGTGGTCTTTTTCCATAAATAACATAGTGATTATTTTGGTGCTTAAGAGCACCCATTATTTGTGTGTGTATTTCTTTCTTTTTTAATTATCTTATGCTTTCTATGTAAGATATGAGTGAATGGATTACTTATTTTCATTATTATAAAATGGTGTGAATTCCAACATGGTATCAAAGTGAGAATGGAGAGGCATCACTTGATCACATAGAAAGTTTATTTGGAGCATCTAATTCTTATTATAAATTCTAGGTTGAATTAATTCTCAGTGCTTCATAAGAATTTTTGACTTAAGAGGCAAAGAGGATATTTTATTCTACTATCCACCATTAGTCTTTCTAAAAAAATTATAGAATTTATGCCTACTCTATTTCTTGCTTTATTTTAATTGGATACTTTTGACCATTTTTAAGTAAGTTCAAGTTTTTTTTTATATGGTGATCATATCCCTTATTCCTCACAAGTAAACCATGTTATTTTGTTCAAAATAAATATGATAAATTGGTGCCATTTTAAAATAAAATTGAATATACTATGTGTGTCAATTATAAAAAAATATTATGCCCTCTTTAGAGTTCATTGTGAGGCCTCTTTTTAATGAGAGAACGTGCTCTTATACCCATATGAAATGGATCCCAAGATAAATAGGCATGCATAGTATTAGGTAACTTACACATTTAATTATAGGTTTGAATCCATACAAAATGCTTTTGCACCACCATTACAACGTGAAGTAGAGGACACGTGGCAAAATTCTCAGTTCCATTATACTTTGAATGAAGGATTTAAGCAAAAGTATCTTTAATGTTTGTAGTGATTATGCTCCATTTGTTTTAAGTGACCCAACACTAAAACAAATTTAATGACATTGAATTAGTATTAAGGTAATCTTCTCTAAATTTTGCTTTTCCTTAAGAATTTTTTTCTTGCATTCATCTAAATGCTTTCTACACATGTTAGTACTATGGTTCTTATTTCCAAAATGTCTATATGGATAAAGACCTTAACAAAACAGAGATAAATGACCTTCTCTTCCATAATGATTACAAGAAAATGAAGTTATAGGTAGTTTATGCATATACCTTTTCTTGTGGATGCATACTTGATGGCTTTTATTTTTGTTGATAGAGCTCACATTGGGCTTGTCCAATCCTCTTATTTGGAAGGATTTTCTCTTGGAGATGTTTAAAACCTTTGCTTGGATCCTTTGATGGTTCTATTACCTCTTTTGTACAAACTTAATTGGAATAGTAACTTGTCATTCTCTTTGGAAGACATGTAGACACGGAAAATTGACCCACTAAGGTGAATAATTTTCCTTGCATGTCTTGTTTTCTTCTTAAAAATATAGGGTTATTTTTTATCCAATTTTTTACCCTACTAAATATTATCCATTTTCATAAATCCTATACCGTTAGATCAGGCTCAAAAAGAGCTTTCCAACGGTATATGATATGACCTGTTTTGACTTAATTTGACCCTTTTAAATACATTAAAATCGCATGGGGTCCAATAAGTGTGACGTTGTGTCCCACTTTTATGGGGCACGTTTTTGTTGTTTCTAATTTAATTTATTTTATTTTATTTTATTTATTTCTTTTATTATTTTTGGCCCACTTGGACCACCTGTTAAACCCGCCCTAGGGTTTATTGGCGTCGACTGAGAGTTTATTTGACCTATTTCTTTGTCTATAAAAGGGAAGATCAAAGTCAATTTTTAAAAACATGAACATGAACACTACTATAAGCACGAATTCATGAACTCACGAATGACATGCTCTTGCTTACGATCTGATTATTCTCTGCTGCTTTCTCGTTGCTCCTTCTTCATTATGTGTTTTTCTACTAACCCCCGAAGTGCAACTTTTGGATTTGATCTACATTGTGTGATTTGTTTTTAGCTTGGTGGATCTGTTGGTGTGAGCTCGGTGAAAAGACAAAGTGCCTTTTGTGGAGACTCTCATATTCTTCTCGTTATTCCCTCAACATCCGTCAAGCACTATATTGTTTTTCTTATATTTTTATTTTTGTCTTTGCATCATCATTAAAAGCATTTAGTAATTAGGATCTCTTTGTTATTTCTATGCATTGCATTTGTAGATTACTATAAAACATCGCTCATCATATTCTCTACATGTTATTTCGCATCCTGGGCTTCGCTTAGGTGAAAATTTCCTGATCTATCAATTTTGTTACTTCTATTTATGTATTTTTAATATAGCAACATATTCTATTTCTATTTTTACTATTTTTGTACATCTATTTTATGTTTAAACTCCAAAGGTCAATTTTTGATTTTATTTGCAAAGGTCATCTAATTGGATGGAAGGGTAAGACTACCCTTGCTCACCCGAATATCTCCAATATACACAGAAGTATATATTTTTAGCAGTGATTAAATAACACAATGATATAATAGAGCGGATATGAATAATTGCAAATATAAAAATAATAATCCAATGCCACTCGAGGTGGGCACACCCTCGTCGTAAAGGCACTAATGCAGAATTCACAGATGAGAAAGAAAATAATAAGAGATGATAGATGATTAATCAAATAAATCAACCCTAGTCTAAATAGTGAAAATAATTAATTCAATTGGAACCTAACATAGTCGGCTATGTTAGGGTTGTAGCATGACTCCCCTCCTCGGAAAGCTTTGTCCTCAAAGCTGGAAATGATTGGAAAATACTTTTAGATTCCTAGGTTGCATCTTCTTTAGGTAAATCCTACCACTTGATGAGAAATTCTTGGATGTGACGAGATCTGAGTCTGTGTGATCTGGTTTGTAGCACTTCTTCTAGTTGTAGATGGATACGCCCTTCTTCATCCAACACTGGTAATTCTGACTAAGAGTGTACCTTCTGGCCAATCACCTTTTTGAGATAGGAGACATGAAATACTAGATGTATGCGAGAGGATTGGGGTAACTCTAGTTGATATGCTACCTCGCCAATGCGATGCATAATTTTATAAGGACCATAGAATCATGGTGACAACTTCTGACTGGATTTGAGCTTCAATGATAGCTTCTTGTAGGGCTGAAGACGTAGGAATACCATATCACCAATATTGAATGTTCGTTCTAAACGTTGCTTGTCCTGTTGTTGCTTCATACGATTCTATGCTTGGACCAAATTATCTTTCAAGATAGTGAGCATTGCTTGTTGCTTTTGTAACCAATCGTCGACTTGAGCCACTTTGGAAGATCTTGGTACATAATCGACAATTGTTGGTGGCTTTGTTCCATATAATGCTTCAAAAGGAGACATCTTAGTGGAAGAATGATAAGAAGTATTGTACCACCATTCCGCCAATGACAACCATTGACTCCATTGATATTGTTTATCCTGAACAAAACATCTTAGGTAGGTACCCAAACATTTGTTAACTACCTCCGTTTGACCATATGTTTGTGGATGGTATGTAGAAGACATATTTAATTTGGTACCACTAAGTCAAAATAATTATCTCCAAAAATTGTTGGTAAATATGGGATCACGATCACTTACAATATTTTTGGGCATTCCATGTAATTTAAAAATTGAATCCATAAATACCTTGGCCACTTTGCTTGCTGAAAATGGATGTTGTAAAGCCTGAAAATGAGCATATTTGGAAAGGCGATCAACTACCACGAAAATTACTATTTTTCCTTCCGACTTAGGAAGACCTTCAATAAAATCCATGGAAATATGTTCCCATTGGCGATCCGGAATAGGTAACGGTTGAAGTAATCCTGGTGATTTGACTGTTTCCCCCTTATTGTGTTGGCACACTTCACATTCAGCTACCCATTGCTTAACCTCTGCCTTTAATCCTTTCCAACAAAAGGATTTTTTAACCCGCATGTAGGTTTTCAAAAACCCTGAATGTCCTGTTGAAGGAGAAGCATGTGACTCTTCTAGAATTTGTACTTTGATTGGTGAATTATGAGGGATGTAAATACGATTCTTCTTACGTAATATTTGGCCATCATATGCAAAAAGAGGGTACTTAGAGGAACCCATAGATAACTCTTGAATTATTTGAGTTGTTTCACTGTTGGACAACCATTCTTCTTGTAACTAAGACACCCACTGTGAACATGGCCCTGAAATGGCATTAATAACTACTTCATCTTCGTATTTTCTAGATAATGCATCTGCAACCACATTTTCTTTACCTTTCTTATATTCAATCACAAAATCATATCCCAATAATTTAGTCAACCACTTATTTTGTTCGGGATAAGAAAACCTTTGTTCTAAAAAATGCTTGAGACTGTTGTGATCGGTTTTAATAATAAAATGGCTATTGATTAAGTAATGCCTCCATTTTTCCACTACATGTAAAATAGCCAACATTTCTTTTTCATAGGTGGATTTACCCAAAATTTTCTCTATAAATTGTTTACTTTCGAATGCCAAGGGATGACCCTCCTACATTAGTACTGCACCAATACCTGTTCCTGAAGCATCGCATTCAATGACAAATGGTTTTTGAAAATCTGGAGTGGCCAAAACTGGAGTCGTACACATGGCCTCCTTGAGAGCCTCGAAAGCTTTAGTAGCTACTATTGACCATTGAAAAGCATCCTTCTTGGTGAGAGCCATGAGAGGACCCGCAATTTTACCATAGTCATGCACAAATTTGCGGTAATAGCCCATGAGACCCAAAAAACCACGAAGTTTTTTGATGGTTTTAGGTAGGGGCCAATCTTGTATTGCCTTAATCTTATTGGGATCTACCTTAACACCTTCATGAGATACTATATGACCGAGGTACTCCACTTCTTGAACACCAAAGGAGCATTTAGATCTTTTGACAAACAACTTTTCTTTGCGTAGGATATGGAGAACTCTGTCCACATGTACTAAATGATCTTTCCATGATTTGCTATAGATGAGTATGTCATCAAAGAAGACTAGAACAAATTTTCGTAGGAATGGACGAAACACTTGGTTCATGAGACTTTGGAATGTAGATGGTGCATTAGTGAGACCAAAAGGCATGACCAAAAATTCATAATGACCTTCATGAGTTCGAAAGGTTGTTTTGGGAATATCCTCGTCCCTAACTCGGATTTGGTGGAACCCTGAGCGTAAGTCCAATTTGGTGAAGAATTTGGCACCATGTAGCTCATCTAGTAAATCATCAATGATAGGAATAGGAAACTTATCTTTGATTGTGATTTTATTGAGAGGACGAAAATCTGGACACATACGCCAAGAATTGTCTTTTCGACGAGCTAAGACGACAGGTGAGGAATAAGGACTAGTACTATGATGGATGACACCCTGGTCTAATAGTTCTTGGAAAATCTTCTCAATTTTTATTTTTTGGGGTTGGGGATATCGATAAGGATGACCATTGGGTGGAAGACTACCAGGCACTAGATGTATGGCATGGTCATGAGATCTTTTGGGGGGTAGGCCTATGGGTTCTTGAAAAACCTCCTCATAGTTAGACACAATGTTTTGGAGATCTTCCTCTTTGATTTTTGGCATAGCTTGTTCTAATTTTTCAATGCAATTGATTCGGGCTATGAATCCCCCACCATCTTTTCTTAACAATTTTTCCATGCTATGTGAACTTACAACTTTTGATGGAGGTGTGGGTAGTCCTTGAAGATGGATGGTCCTCCCATTGGCTTGCCATTCCACAAAGCGATGTTTGTGATTAAAACCCACGGTGGTTTCCAATTGTTCCATCCATGCAACACCTAAAATAACCTTTGAATTTCCTAATTCCATAACAAAAAGAGGACCTTGCCAAGTATACGTACCCATTTGTAGTGAAATGGAAGATGTCTTACCGAGACATTGAGAAACTTCCCTGCTTGCCGTTCTAACTTGAAACCGATCTTGACTAGAAGAGTAGACGTGTAGACCCAGTGTCCTTGCAAGTCTTGCATCAATGAAGTTGTGAGTACTTCCAGAATCAATTAGTACCGTCACCCACTGCTTTCGAATGAAACCTGCCACCTTGATTGTATGGTGAGAAGATAACCCCATAAGAGCATGTACTGAAATAGTCATGGTATCCTCCTCAATGACAACTTCATCTTGTTCATTTTTGTCCTCAATTGGGAGATCCTCTGGTGCATCGTACTCCTCTATTTCTTCTTCCTAGTCGGCATATTCAATTTGAAAATTTTGTCGTGGTGTACATGCTTGATCTTTTTGATGTTGAGTGTGACATTTGTAGCAGAAGTACCATGATGGTTGATCATTTCTATGAATTGTTGCGGAATGGAGGTCGACCATATGAATCACGTCGTGTGGATGAGCCTATGTGCACCTTTGTTTTCGCCAAGTCAGCAATACGTATACACTCATCCAACTTGGATGGATTTTTTAGGTCTACCTCAACTTTAATATGTGCTTTTAATCCATTTCGAAAAGTTGCTACTACCACGTCCTGTGGTAGGTCTTGTGCATAGGAAAGCATACTAGTGAATTCAAAAATATAGGCCCCTACTGATCCTAGTTGCCTAAGTGACAATAATCGTACTATGTATGAACCTGTGGGACCTTTGTCGAATCTATGAAGAAAGGTTGTTTTGAAAGTGTCCCAATATAATGCATTTTGGGGCTCCTCACGTTTATACCATGTAAACCATTGATAAGCTTCAGTGCCAAATTTGGTTGCTACAAAAGGGACTTTGTCCTTTTCCAAAAATTTGTAAAATTCTAAGATGCCATCCATTTTTGCAATCCACCCCCGTGGATCCTGGCCCCCCAAAGGTAGCATGTCAATGTGTGGATGATTGACTCCATTGGACCTCTTGGTTGGGAGTGGAAATTATTTCTATCTTGTTCCTCGTTACTTCTCTATCTTTGGTTGTTATTTTGATAGGGTCTGTTAAACCCTCTTTGTTGCTCCATATTTTCTTCATTACCCCTATCCTCAATATTTTGGTGACCATTGTGAGTCAGGGATTGACTAGTTTGACCTCTATGGTGTGTGTAGTCGTCATTGTAGAAATTTGTACTCCAGTGATTGGAGCTAGAAGGATTTGGTTGGGGTAGTTTCTGAGATGCGTTGAAACTTGCAATCATCATCTGAAGATTTACTATTAAATATTTTAACAACTGATCATTGAGCACTGGACGATTACTGTCTACTTGGGTGATGTTTTCTTGTGTTGAATCTGGAGAAGAATTGGATGCCATTGGGTTGACCACTAGATGACTTGGATTAAAACTACCAATTTCGGATGGAGAAGGAGAATTTTTTGTACCTGGGCTTCGACGAGCTCTTCTAGCGTTATTATTGGGAGTTTCCAAGCTTGTTAAACGTTTGTCAGATCCTTTGATCCAACTTTTGCTCATGCACCTTTCAAAGTCTCTTGCTTAGGAGCATAGGAGCTTCAAATTTTTAGAAAAAAATTGTTAAATTGTCTAAAAATTTGGTTTAAATTCCATCGAATAGTCACTCCAACTATGACACGGATTTGAAGTTTGGCTCACCTCCTTTGACAACTTTTCAATTTTTAACAACTATCACCAATTTTGACAATGTTGGCAATTTCTTGACAAGTTTTTGACGACTTTTGGACAATTTTAGCAAGTTTGCAGGTTCTTGATGACGTAAGCAAGTTTGGACACTTTGTGGTTTGACAACAATTTTTGTAAATTAGAATTGATACACAACACCGTAACACACAACAACGAACGTGACTATTTTCAAAGTAGGACTCTACAAGATAGCACGATAGGACCATGCGACTGGACACAAATCAAAACTGGACATGAACCCCAACACAAAGGACCCCAAGAGCCAACGTGACACTAACCAGTGAGGACTCAACCCGTACTCAACTTGGTATGGACAATGAGGAACATGACCAAATCGAGACACAAGATGTGACACGAGACTCGACGTGACAAGGGGTTATGACTGGACACTACATGAAAAAAAAATGAATATTATGACTGGACACGACACAACAGTGAAATGAATACTCAAACACATGGGACAGTGGGGCCTGAATGGAGAGGACACACAAAAGAGCACACTGGACACAACAGCGGATGACACAAAAATGATACAGGACAAACAGGACATGAGATGCAATACCAACAACATGACTCGAAACACAGGATGCAGCAACAAAAGACCACCTAAACCCTAAGCGACACATGGACTCGAAATAAGACACAACATCAACTCACACGATGGGCAAGTGGGCTATGTGACCAAAGTCACAACCAACAAGGGGCACGGATTTGGTTTTAAAACACTGTTTTGACAACCCACACTACATGTGGGATAATTGCCCAAAGTGCGAAAATAAAAATAAAAATTATACCTTAGGAATCGCACGAAATAATTATTTTCTCATTTGCTGATTGGTTGGCAACTTCGTGATGGTTAGCTTCTGCGTTTCTGCGGGTTCCTCGAGGATTCAGCGACAGTATTGTTGAATCGTATTTTCACACCCTTGTGAAAGTACACTCTCCTTTAGGATTTGGGCTCCAACTCCCCTCTTGCAAAGAAGTCAAAAAAACAACTTCTCCAAGGTCTCTGCAGTATTAGCATTTGCAACTGTGTATTAGTAATCTCAAATAAATATATTCAATTTAAATGCTTGGAACACCTTAGTGATTGCAAGTAACTGTAAACAAGGGGCAATGTTGGTTTATTTTACCATGAAACTTTAGTGATTGTTCATTTTTTTTTTTTTAGATTTTGTAAGTTTTAAATATTTATTTTAACTAAGTTAAACCTTCTGGGAAAATAAAATAAAGTGAACAGAAATGCAGAAAATTAAAAATTTGTATCAAAATAATCGCTGAAAATGCAGCAATGCAAAAGCTCCTTCAGTTTGATAGCACCCCATCCTGCAAAACCGAATATGTGAGAGTTTCGTACATGCAACCTAGCCTATTTGACCTGCAAAACAAACACAATCAAAGTAAACTAGGTGTTGGCTCCTAGGGTTTAAAATAATTTCCAGATTGCAGACATTCACATGAAATAACCCAAAACAATGGCATAAATTTCACATACAAATCTGAAATCTGAAAGGGGAAAAATGAAGCAATTATAATGAAGCATGCAGAAAAATTTCTCATCCTTTCTTGCTAACAAAGTCTAAATTTCTGAAAACAAAGCTTGCATTAATAACATTTCCAGGTTTTACATTCAAATTTCGGCCGCATTTGGCCATGCCCAAAAATCAATCCCCCCTTTCGTCTGTATTTTTCCTGCATATTTAACATTTCAAGATATCCTTTCATCTCCCTTGAAATCTCTTCGTTTCCCCCTCTTCACCGTTTTCCTCCATGCGTAAGCTACAATGGCGGTTTCACTATCCTTTGGTCTTCCATTTTCTTTCTTTTTGCTATATTTACTACAATGTTCATATTATATCGGACGTTTCACAACCCTTGTAACGCTCTTTGTAGCTGGACTCATTGATGTCCAGCCATTATTGTGTATCCTTTGTTCGAAATATCTTTTCCTTTTGGCTATGATGAAACCAAACCGCCCTCGCATTATGGAAATAACCACTGAAATCGTTACGTTATCTATTGCCACATCATCCAAGTTAGCCTACACATCCGCCGTCTAGGTCTCATGGTGACTGCCTCAGCAAGCCCTTACACATGTACGCCACGTGTTCCGCACTTTCCTGCATGTTCTGTAACGGCCCCGTGTAAATCGCGACAATTAAAATAGCATGTCGCGATATCGCGACGTTTTCGTGCATGCAACCCGTTCTGCCACCTGCACCGCGAAAACAGGACGTGTAACGAAATCGTGACACTTTTCTGCCAACAGCCTTGTCAGCCTTTATGCACAGCAAAATTGTGACATGTCACGAAATCGTGACACTTTTCTCTTTTGTACCATCTTTGCTTTCTGTCGCGAAATCGTGACACTTTTCACCTTTCGGGCTGTCTAGCTGCATTATGTCGCGAAATCACGATGCTTTTCTTTCTCGGAGTGCTCTCGCTGTACTTGGCCGCGAAAACACGACATGTCACGAAATCACGACATTTCTCCGCTCTGTACCACTTCGCTGCAACCTGTCGCAAAATCGTGACAATTTTTAGCTTCGGGCCATCTCGCTGCAACCTGTCGTGATCGTGACGCCTTTCATCATCCGTACGCCTCGGCTGGCTCTTAACCGCGAAAACGCGACATGTCGCGAAATCGCGACACTTTCTCTTCATGATGCATTTTGCTGCTCCTTAGCCGCGAAAATGCGACATGTCACGAAATCGCGACAATTTTTTATCCTTCGCTGCATTTTGCTTGTCTGAGCCACAAAAACGCGACATGTCACGAAATCGTGACATCTTTCCATTTCGTACAGTGGTAGCGCAACACGTCGCGAAATCGTGACAACTTTTCATTTTTGGCAGCGACAGCGCGACACGTCGCGAAATCGCGACAACTTTTCATTTTTGGCAGCGACAGCGCAACACGTAGCGAAATTGCGACAAATTTTCATTTTTGGCAGCGACAGCGCAACACGTCGCGAAATCGCGACAACTTTTCATTTTCTGGCAGCGACGGAGCGACATGTCGCGATATCGCGACACTTTTTCATTTTCTGGCAGCGAAAGCGCAACACGTCGTGAAATCATGACAACTTTTATTTTCTGGCAGCGATAGAGCGACATGTCGCGATATCACGACACTTTTTCATTTTGTGCAACTTTGCCCTTTTTTCTTGATTTTTTAGCATCTGGGTCACTGAGATCTTCTTTGAAAGCATGCAAAAAAAGTGGGTCCCCAATTCTGGGGTGTGTTGTGGATCAGCCACAACAAATGGCGACTCTATTGTCAAATGCTCCTAAGAATTTTAGTGAGAACCCTACCTGGAAGTATACAAACTCGAAAACATGTGTTAGCACATAAGAAATATAAACGAATGCCCAAAGATCAGAAATACATGAATCATCAGAATCATCAAGTATTAGCTCGATGTGTGCAATGTATTTCATTCCCTATCGTTTGAAATTGATCAACATTCCATTGTCAGTTTTACATGAATGCATATGTGAGATTGTGAATGATTTGTGTAGCCTGATAACTATGCTTAGAGGTTTTTCTCTTGTAAAGGCCTAAACTTTCTAGTATCATGCACAAACATTCAAGATTGACAAACCCTCTTAGGATCCACTAATGGATTGCTTTATTATATCCCAAAGTTGGTTATGAGTCTCTACTATCTTGAACCCATGTGCAAGTGAACGTGAAATCAGAACTTTGGGGAATCAGACTCCCAACCTAACCGAGATGGGAGCTTAACCCTATCCTTACTATTATGATTTGGAATTCATTACCTCACTTTGAGCAAAATAATTTAACCAATTATGGAAGAAATGGTCATGCTAGTCTAACCCTTTGAACAATCAGTGGTCTTGTTTTTTAGACAAGACATGTTGCCATGCATGGGCATACTTAACCCCATAATCCAAGACTTACCTTCATTTCTTTGGACCTTGGGGATGACTATCCATCCTTTGCAGAGGACAAGTAGTACGATCCTTCCAATCCAATATAAAGATGAGATGGGAAAAATTAATTTTTTACTTCTTGGACCTTGGGGATGACTACCCATCCTTGCTAGGGACATGTAGTATGATCCTTCCAATCCAAGCTTTGGATAAAAATGGAGAATATTAATTTTGTTGCTTGGACCTTGGGGATGACTACCCATCCTTTGTAGAGGACAAGTAGTACGATCCTTCCAATCCAAGATTTATCATGAAATGAGACATAGGAGCTTTGGGGAATCAGATTCTCAACCTAGGCGAGATGAGAATTAAGCCCTATCCTTACTACTCCATGTAGGTCAAATCAAAGCTTTGGGAAGTTGGATCCTCAACCTAAGTCTGATGAGGATTTAACCCTATCCTTACTACTCTGATTTTAGGCTTTAAGTTTTATGGAGGTGGTCAAAACCACTGTTTAAGGATCATGTTGCATAATAGGATAGACATGAAATACTTCTTTTGCCTGACCTTTTCTTCCAAGTTAGGTTTCGATCATTTTGCTCAAGATCCTTTTTAATGTATAAGATGTGCTTAGTTCTAGATATCATGAGGCTCAGTTTCCAACCTTAGGATTTTTTTACATTTATAGCATAACCCTAAGAGGATTTGACGCACTTTAATGATTTGTATGTGAAATGCATATGCAACTAAGATGGCATGTGTATGCAAAGTGAGATGTAATATGAATGCATTGCCCTTTGAATTGCAGATAAAGTATTTGTAAAACTGACTACTTCATGCATCACAAGTTTCAAACGATATCATTTAACTGTTTGTGTTTCATGCGGAGCTTTTACAACACAATTCCAATGTTTCATATTTTCCCAATCCTAGGCATGAGTTAACATCTCAAATTTTTATTTTTTATTTTTTATTTTTTTATAAACAAACCAAAAATGTCCAAAGGATCAACACACAACTTAAATCCAAATCCAAATAGTAATCCCTAAAAGGAAACTTGAAAACACAAACCAAAGCCAAAATCAAAATATAATACAAGATGATGCAAAGCTTGGATTATCACTTTCCTGGATCCCAAACATAATTAGAACATTTCAAAAGACATATGTCACAATACACATGCCAAATGTTGTAGGAATCCAACAACAATAAGATCATACCAAGCAATGCAAAAAATTTCAACTTCCCTCTCTCACCCCACCAATTAAATTTAGTTCCATTAGTATTCATATAGGTGAGATTCAAAATTTTAAATTGATCAGACAATGATTGATTTTCAATTTTATCATGTCTATTCTTTAAAGTGCAAAGTTGCACAAAATGAAAAAGTCTTGAATTCAACTTTGCTCTTGTTTGCAATATCTCACAAGAGCCTATTTCTAAAAGTCTTGAATTCAAATTATTTTTCAAGATTTTAAAGCAATCAAAATCAATCAAGACTTGACAAACATCACCAAGATTTGACATTTCATCATTAATGACATTAGCATCCAAAGGGACATCATGTAATCCATCACTTGAAATTTTGGTAGCTACTACCAAAGGTAAATATTTCACCTTGTCATCCATACTTAACCCATCATGGTTAGAATTTACCACAACATGATGAGTGTTAGTAGCTTTTTCTTTTTTCTCATTGTCTTCTTCATCATCCAAAACCTGTTCAAAAACACCAAAGTTAGGCACCCAATTAAACATGCGTCCATATTTTTCAAAACAAGAGCCTAATTTTTCAAGATATGTGTCGCGTGACACCTTTCCGTGATCAATGGATAGAGTTGCCTCAAAATCCATATTTTCATTAGGCTCATCAATAGTATAAAACCCACACCACTTAGGTTCTGTGATTTCCTCATTTTAAGATGGCATAGACATTGTAGAAACAATAGGTGTATCAATATTTTCGATTTCTTGCCCCTCAAGGGGAACAAAAACAATTGATTCTTCTTCTTCATCCATGGTAGTAGAATCATTATCCTTCCCCAAACTTTGATGAGATTCCAATCCTTCTTCCAAAACATTCTCAGATTGTACAGGACTTGTAATATCCTCATATGAAAGGGCAATTGTATTATCCTGCATATCAATAGGTACACAAATTTCATTAGAAGGTTTGGAGTGAGCATACTCTTCCCAAGAATCATAATGATCATCTTTCAAAATCAATTTGTGATGCTCAACTATTTCTTCATCATCTTTTAATTCATCAACATGTTTCTCATCAAGTTTATCTTCACCTTCCTTGGATGGTTCAATTACTTCCAAAATTGGGTTATTGCTTGAATTCAAATTGGTAAAGCTATCATAATCCAAATTTGTAACCCATGATTCAATTTTATCACAATTTGGAAGGTGTGAATTTTCTAGGCCATTACTTTCAACAATATCATCCAATGTGTCATCCGAAACAGATTCATCCTCATAGAATTCATCTTTTGGTGAGTCAAGGGTTTCCAATCTGTCACATGTTTCAATACTAGTTGAATCTAGTACTCCTCCCTTGCCTAAAATCATATTCTTATGAAAATCATTAAAATTGATTTTAGAAACATCTTTTGAATCCAGATGGGTATTTTGAAGTTGATTCATACTTAAGAAAGATGGTTGATCTTGCATAGTAGGTTGAGGATTTTGAAATTGATTGAAGCTTGGGAATGATTGTTGATTCTGAAATTGATTCACACTTGAACTTGGTTGAGGTGGATAAATCATTGGGTGGGTAAAGGAGGTATTAAATGATTGAAGATTACATGATCCAAAACCCACACCATAATTTTGACAACTCAATTGTTGCTCAATTGCCGTTGCTTGAGTATAGGTTTGTGACAAAGATGTGATTTGAGGCATCCCTCGCAAATATGTGGACATGAGTGAGTCAAGAGCATTGATGTATATTTGGAGAGCCACTTCTTGAAGAACATAAAATGTCACCAATTGAGTATATAATCCAAAGAACCTCTCAGAAAATGACTTCACATTTTCACTTGGTCCTTTTTTAATAGTGAAAAACTGCTCATACATGCGAATTGGGTCAACTTGCTTTTTGTTGAACTGATTAAGAAATGTTGCCTCTAGCTGAGCCCAAGAAGTGATAGACCCTAAGGGCAGACTTGTAAACCAATCATATGCCACTTTTTCCAAGGTGTAAGGGAACATTTTACAAACCACATCATCATGCCAAATTGTTAAGTGATTCACAACAAATTTGAATGCTTGAATGTGTTCTCCTGCGGTATTTGTCCCGTTAGACAAAAATCGAGGAAGACATCTCTCAAAACCAACGGGCAAATAATGTTGAACTCCTGGTATGTTCAATGGGCTACCTGTCATCCACGGTGAAAACATAGCCATTAGTGAATCTTAAAGAATATAAATTTAATACCCAAAAAATATATATATATTTATTTATTTATTTATTTATTTATTTTTTTAAATCAAATCAAATCACATTATTCCTGTATGAACAATCAAAGCATTAGACCAGTGCATAGCAATTCATGTCCTCCTTTTGACAGTACAAAGTTGTATTGTTAAAAGAGGGTTAAAGATAATAATCAGTAGGGCATGAAATATTCAAAATTTAAATTCCTATAGCATTTAAATCAATCTGAAGTAAACCGGAGGTTCAGGCCCTCCTTCTAGCGCCAAAATGTTGAATCGTATTTTCACACCCTTGTGAAAGTACACTCTCCTTTAGGATTTGGGCTCCAACTCCCCTCTTGCAAAGAAGTCAAAAAAACAACTTCTCCAAGGTCTCCGCAGTATTAGCATTTGCAACTGTGTATTTGTAATCTCAAATAAAGATATTCAATTTAAATGCTTGGAACACCTTAGTGATTGCAAGTAACTGTAAACAAGGGGCAATGTTGGTTTATTTTACCATGAAACTTTAGTGATTGTTCATTTTTTTTTTTTTAGATTTTGTAAGTTTTAAATATTTATTTTGACTAAGTTAAACCTTCTGGGAAAATAAAATAAAGTGAACAGAAATGCAGAAAATTAAAAATTTGTATCAAAATAATCGCTGAAAATGCAGCAATGCAAAAGCTCCTTCAGTTTGATAGCACCCCATCCTGCAAAACCCGAATATGTGAGAGTTTCGTACATGCAACCTAGCCTATTTGACTCGCAAAACAAACACAATCAAAGTAAACTAGGTGTTGGCTCCTAGGGTTTAAAATAATTTCCAGATTGCAGACATTCACATGAAATAACCCAAAAAAATGGCATAAATTTCACATACAAATCAAATCTGAAAGGGGAAAAATGAAGCAATTATAATGAAGCATGCAAAAAAATTTCTCATCCTTTCTTGCTAACAAAGTCTAAATTTCTGAAAACAAAGCTTGCATTAATAACATTTCCAGGTTTTACATTCCAAGTTCAGCCGCATTTGGCCATGCCCAAAAATCAATCCCCCCTTTCGTCTGTATTTTTCCTGCATATTTAAAATTTCAAGATATCCTTTCATCTCCCTTGAAATCTCTTCGTTTCCCCTTCTTCACCGTTTTCCTCCATGCGTAAGCTACAATGGCGGTTTCACTATCCTTTGGTCTTCCATTTTCTTTCTTTTTGCTATATTTACTACAACGTTCATATTATATCGAACGTTTCACAACCCTTGTAACGCTCTTCATAGCTAGACTCATTGATGTCTAGCCATTATTGTGTATCCTTTGTTCGAAATATCTTTTCCTTTTGGCTATGATGAAACCGAACCGCCCTCGCATTATGGAAATAACCACTGAAATCGTTACGTTATCTATTGCCACATCATCCAAGTTAGCCTACACATCCGTCGTCTAGGTCTCCTGGTGACTGCCTCAGCAAGCCCTTACACATGTACACCACGTGTTCCGCACTTTCCTGTATGTTCTGTAACGGCCCCGTATAAATCGCGACAATTAAAATAGCATGTCGCGAGATCGCGACGTTTTCCTGCATGCAACCCCGTTCTGCCACCTGCACCGCGAAAACAAGACGTGTAACGAAATCGTGACACTTTTTTGCCAACAGCCTTGTCAGCCTTTATGCACAGCAAAATCGTGACATGTCACGAAATCGTGACACTTTTCTCTTTTGTACCACCATCTTTGCTTTCTGTCACGAAATCGTGACACTTTTCACCTTTCGGGCTGTCTAGCTGCATTATGTCGCGAAATCGCGATGCTTTTCTTTCTCGGAGTGCTCTCGCTGTACTTGGTCGTGAAAACGCGACATGTTGCGAAATCGCGATGTTTCTTCGCTCCGTACCACTTCGCTGCAACCTATCGTGAAATCGTGACAATTTTCAGCTTCGGGCCATCTCGCTGCAACCTATCGCGAAATCCCGACGCCTTTCATCATCCATACGCTTTGGCTACAACCTGTCGCAAAATCGCGATGCCTTTCATCATCCGTACGCTTTGGCTGCAACCTGTCACAAAATCGCAACCCTTTTTATCTCCGTACACCTCGGATGGATCTTAATCGCGAAAACGTGACATGTCACGAAATCGCGACACTTTCTCTTCATGATGCATTCTGCTGCTCCTAGCCGTGAAAACGCGACATGTCGCGAAATCGCGACAATTTTTTATCCTTCGCTGCATTTTGCTTGTCTGAGCCGCGAAAACGTGACATGTCACGAAATCGCGACATCTTTCCATTCCGTACAGTGGCAGCGCAACACGTCGCGAATTCGTGACAACTTTTCATTTTTGGCAGCGACAGCGACATGTCACGATATCGCGACACTTTTTCATTTTTTGGCAGCAAAAGCACAACACGTCGCGAAATCGCGACAACTTTTATTTTTTGGCAGCGATAGAGCGACATGTCGCGATATCGCGACACTTTTTCATTTTGTGCAACTTTGCCCTTTTTTCTTGATTTTTTAGCATCTGGGTCACTGAGATCTTCTTTGAAAGCATGCAAAAAAAGTGGGTCCCCAATTCTGGGGTGTGTTGTGGATCAGCCACAACAAGTATAACGATTTATTTCCACATGATTCTCTTCGGTTATGGTGTAGTCTTGGAAATGTTCGAAGGTAAGATTATTTTCTCCCACCTGATTTTTTTCGAAGGTAGACTACCCTTGCTCACCCGGATATCTCTAGTATACACAAAAGTATATATTTTTAGCAGTGATTAAATAACACAATGATATAATAGAGCGGATATGAATAATTGCAAATATAAAAATAATAATCCAATGCCACTTGAGGTGGGCACACCCTCGTCATAAATGCAGCAATGTGGAATTCACAGATGAGAAAGAAAATAATAAGAGATGATAGATGATTAATCAAATAAATCAACCCTAGTCTAAATAGTGAAAATAATTAATTCAATTGGAACCTAACATAGTCGGCTATGTTAGGGTTGTAGCATTGGACCTAGGGGGTTTGACTGTTGCGCCTCCCAGGACTCTCTTACAGCGGCCTAAGTAGGCTCCCTAACACTAATCAAACATTTTTCTAGTCCATTATTTGTCTTTACAAGAACAGGTTTAGTTTGACTTCACTAGGGCAAGGAGGATTAAATCTTGGATCAACCATCGGTTTGAGTTAAGTGATTTTGTTCTTATTATTGGTTTTTTTTATCTACATTCTTAGGCATCTGAATATTAAAAAGCATATAGTTTGTATTTAGGTTAATTCCTGCATATTTATCTTTAATTAATTCTATTTTAATTAGTTACTTTTGTTTTAATTAATTAGTTAATTTTGTTTTAATTAATCAGTTAATTATGTTTTAATTAATTAGTTAATTCTGTTTTAATTAATCAATTAATTCTGTTTTAATTAATTAGTTAATTTTGTTTTAATTAATTAAGCAATTTTGTTTTAATTAATTAATTCTGTTTTAATTAATTTGTTAATTTTATTTTAAAAACTGCTTGAAACAAAACCCTAGGTTAGCCTCATTCAAAGAAAATAATCATATTAGGTTAACTCTTGTATTTTGAATTTCTTGTATTCTATATTTGTCTATATTTGCATTCCATTTTATTTTGTACTGTTAGTTAATTTTTGCTTTGTTTATATTTCCATTTAATCTTTGTTAATATTATTATTTGTCTTCTCAGTTTAAAATTAGTGAGGCCAAACCTAGGCTATTTGTTTAAAGTGAACACACTAAAACTTTTCTTGTATATCTTGAGGAGTCTCCTTCTCTTGTATCCCTCAAAGGACTTGAAGCGAGTCCTAAAACCGTTCCTGGTGAACCCCCCTCAATACTTGTTTAGCTAACCAAGTGTAGAGTACAACATACCCCCACGGTTCACCCCTGCAAAAGGACTCCTCAGCGGATCCGGGTCTCCTCTTTGTTTAGGGAATCATATGTGGTAGGGCAGTTTTACCCCTTTACATCTTTGGTGAACCCGATGTGAAAACCTCCTTTGTCTTTAAAACTTTAAACAAGATCATTAAAATTGTGTGTATATATATATATATATATATATATATAATTTCTTTTGTGGGTGTGTCTTCTCTTTAGCTTTTTCTTCTTGTCTTCTTCCTCTTTCTCAATGGCTTCCGGTCTTGAGAAATGGAAAGAACTCCTTAGGTTTGATGAGATCTTTAATGAGAATGATCAAGTTGATAAAGAAAATTACAACTTAGAAAAACAAAGTGATAGTCATCTTGATCCCATCCAAGACCCTAATGGAAATATTATTTTTAAATCCTTTTAACATAAATGGACTTTTTATAAATATCATAAACATGCATTATATTTGGCTTTAGACGAAGAATCATTACTTGAAAATAATAATATCCCATATCCAAGTCAATCATTTGATGCACATTTGAATCATGGTAATCAAACTTGTCAACCTACTTATGCCACTACTGTAACCACCAATATTGGAAGAAAAAAAGTAATTCCTCCAACTAGTAGTGACACCCATATTATTTCTCAATTTTTTTCTTCATTTTCTAATGTCAACACTAATTCTTCTATCCCACCACAAGTTAATATTTCCACTCCTCCAGGCACCACATATAACAACTTTCCTATGTCCAAACTAATCCAAGGGAATACTGGAAATTTATATAATTCATATGTGCAAAGTTTAGCAAATGTGGTAAATCAATTAGTTTTAAGGATGGTTATGATGCAACCTTCAAGGTTTACATATAGCTATAAGGACATATGTAGTCAACCTTTGGATCCTATTGTTGCTGCAAGACCTTATCCAAAGCATTTTCCTCTGCCAGTGTTGCCAATCTATAATGGGATAGAGAATCCAATAGAGCATCTCAGATGTTTTAGGATAGCTTACCATGATATTTTTTATTATGATATGCTTCTATTGAAAACATTTCCAAATATTCTTGGTGGAGTTGCATTAGAGTGGTATTATCGGTTACCCAACTATTCTTTGAAAAGTTTTGAAAAGACAGTTGAAATGTTTGTTCATCAGTTTAGTGCTTACATTGAGAAGGAAGTGACTATGAGAGATTTGTATGACTTAAAACAAAATAAGGAAGAAATATTTTAAGACTTTTTAGCTCGTTGGAGAAGTTTAGTTGGAAATTTAAGACAACATGTGTCACAAAGGGATATGATTGATATATTTATTGGTAATTTGCAAGAATAGTTATTTTATGCACTAGAGACTACTATTGTAACATCTTTAGATCAAGCTATCGACTTAGCCAGAAAAGTGGAACAAGCACTCATTAAGAGAGGCCAGCTTAAGAATAGAGAAGAAAAATATACTAAGTCTCAACATAAGAGTAGACATACAGGAGGTGATAATGATAGTAGGTCTGTTAAAAATGTCAACAACAGCCTACAAAAGATAGTGCTTCAAAAACCTTCTTAAAGGAATTTCACAAGACTTAGTATATCTATGGAAGCAGTTTTAAAACAATTATTGGATGCTAAAGCAATTGAGTTACCTCCTATTGGACATCCAGATACTTCAGCTCATTGGTATAAATCAGATCAATATTGTGCTTATCATAGGGTAGAAGGACATTGGACTAATTCTTGTAAAAGGTTGAAACATGTGGTTCAAGATTTAATTGATGATGGCTAGATAGACATCAGTAATTTCCAATCTTCAAATAGCCAAAGAACAAGAAAAACCAATCATGTATCTTACAACAATGTACCACATCAATATGATAATCATATGGTTGGAATGATAACAACTACTTCAGAAGGGTTAGTACAAAGTCACCAAGTTCACCGATCTCAACAGGAGATGAGTGCTTCAACAAATATCTCTCTTCTAGAATTTTTACAGACTTCTCAACCTCATAAAGAAGCCATGATGAATGTTTTAAAACAATAGCCAGTACTTTCAGATATTTCTCCTAAGTATGTGATAAATGTTGTAGGTTCACTTGGGAAATATTCTCTCACATTCTCAGATAATGATATGGCTTCTCTAGGAATACAAGAAGATTCATCTTTATATATTACAACTTGTATTGGAGATACTCTTATTAAAAGGGTTATGGTGGACAATGGTTCTTCAATTAATGTTTGCACGTATCATTTCTTATAGAATATTTATTTGGGAAAAGAAGATTTAAGTGTATCCAATGATGTTATCAATACATACCGTAATGATTCTCAGACAGCTTGTGGTACTATAGTATTTCCTCTTAAGGTTGGACCTAAAATTTTAAAAACAATGTTTTATGTGGTGTCTTGTACTGCATCTTTTAATCTTCTTCTTGGATGAACTTGGATCCATGCCATGAAGGTCATCCCTTCTACTTTTCATCAATGTTTAAAATTTGAATTTGAAAATCAAATTATTTCCCTCATGGGAGATCCCCACTCATTTGAATTTTTCTCACTAGAAGATTTAGCCCCAATTAATTCATCTCAATCTTCCTCTAAAAATTCTCCAAATATTTCATCACCCGATCAAGATGACTCTTCTTGTTTAGATCTTCTCTTTGATAAATCTCATCAAGGTTTAGAGTGGAGTGTTGAGGATGAAGGTCCACCCTCTCCCAGAGTCTTAACCCTAGAGTTACATGTTATAAATGAAGGTTTACTTCAGGATGACATTGACTTTGATTAGTCAGTCCCTTGCACATCGTAGGTTGAGTATTCTAATTCTCATGTGGACTTTGATTCTATGTCTCACGAGGACCTTGAGCAATTAGGAGTAATTCTTGCCCCGCATCCTCTTGAGGATGATTTGACTATTCTTATTGAGGAGACCTTAGAGGTGAACATAGGTTCTGAGGAAACCCCTAGAATCCTTAAGTTAGGAAAATATCTAACTATGGACAAGTAGGAGCAATTGACCAATTTATTGAAAGAGTATCAAGATATTTTTGCTTGGTTATATGTCGATATGCCAGGGTTTGATCCCTCCCTTGTTATGCATCATTTGGTACTGAGACCTAATGCTAAGCTTGTTAAACAAAAACTTTGAAATATGCATCCGAAGGTCACCCTTTCAATCAAGGAGGAGCTCCAAAAACTCCTTGATGTTGGTTTTATCAAAGCCATCGACTATTCTGATTGGATTTCCAATATCATTCCTGTAGCTAAAAAGGAAGGAACAATCAGAGTATGCATCGACTTTCGAGACATTAACCTAGCATGTCCCAAGGACAGTTTTCCCCTGCCCAACATAGATCAGATTGTAGATTCCACTACCAAATGTGGGATGCTTTCGCTTATGGATGGTTTCTCAGGTTACAATCCGATTATGATTGCTCCTGAAGATCAGGCCAAGACAACATTCACTACTCCCTAGGATACCTTCTGCTGGAAGGTCATGCCTTTTGGCCTTAAAAACATAGGAGCTACCTATCAACAGGCTATGAAATATCTTTCACAAGATGATGCACGATATCCTTTAGTATTATGCGGATGATCTTTTGGCTCGTTCTTTAGAACGGAAGGATCATGTTCATGATTTAAGATGAATATTTGATCGATTTTGGCAATTTAAAGTTCATCTTAAACTCTCTAAGTGTGTGTTCGAAACCACATCTGGCAAGTTTTTGGGCTTTGTGGTGTCTATGTGATGCATTGAAGTAGACCCTTCCAAGATAGCAGCTATTATGGATATGCCTCCTCCCTATACCTTGACTGAACTACGTAGTCTGCAAGGCAAATTGCAATATATGCGTAGGTTCATTGCCCAGTTAGCTGATAAGTCTTAAACTTTCCTTCAAATTCTTAAGAAGAATGTAGTCTTTAAGTGGGATGATGCATGTCATCAAGCTTTTGATTACCTCAAAAGATATCTCACTTCCCTGCCTGTCTTAGTTTCTCCTGTACCTGGTAGGTACTTGTTGCTTTACATAGTTGCTACGACACAAGATTTAGGTGCCATGCTCGCCCAACATGATGATGAAAATAAGGAACGAGTTATCTACCATATTAGTAGAACTTTAGTTAGCTATGAGACCAGGTTCACTCCCTTAGAGAAGCTTTCCCTTGCTGTAGTGTTTGCTTCCCAAAATTTGAGACACTATATGCTTAGCCATAAGACTTTAGTTGTAGCCAAGTTTGATCCTTTGCGTTATCTAATATCTAAACCTCACCTTTTCGATCGAGCTGCTAAATGGGTGTTGGACCTTAGTGAGCTTGATCTAACTTTCATAGATCAAAATGCCATCAAAGGTCAGGTGATTGCTGATCAGCTAGCCTCCACTCCTCTAGAAGTTACCCATCCCCTAGTTGTTGAGTTTCCTGATGAGTGCTTCAATATTGACATTGAATAGTCCAGGTCTTGGACTTTGTTTTTTGATGGAGCTTGATGCATGAAGGGTGCTGGAGTTGGATTTGTTCTAGTAACACCACACAAACAACTCATCCCTTTGTATTTTAAACTTTGTTTTTGCTTGTACAAATAATACTGTAGAATATGAAGCTTTAATTCTTGGTCTAAGAGTAGCTTTAACTTTGCAAGTTAAATTCCTTGTTGTCTTTGGTGATTCTCAACTTGTGGTTAATCAAATCAATGATGTTTATCAGACTTAGGATGATAAACTTAAACTATATAAAGAGATTGTCACTCAGTTGTTGTCTTCTTTTGAGTAGGTAACCATAGAGTCTATCCCTAGATCCTCAAACCTCTATGCAAATGCCATGGCTACTACTGCATCTCTATTCCCCTTGGAGTTAGAAGATGATCAAGCTTCGATTATCATTCGCCAACTTTGGGAACCAGCATCTTTGAGTTTTTGTTTGGTTCCTTTAGATTGTTTGACCATCGAAGATACCCCATCAAAGCCTTGGTATAACGACATCTTTAACTTCCTTAAAGATGGATCAATACCTGAAGGTCTTGATCGCAATCAGCGTAAGATGTTACGTAAAAGAGCGTGTCGATTCGTTACAATTGGCAATACTCTGTATAGACATTCTTTTGAAGGTATTCTCTTACGATGCCTTAACTTCTATGAATCTGATGCAAGAGCATCCAATGAAAGGTAAAATACCGCAAAGTAGAGAAAATGTCGCGATATCGCGACATGTCGACAGAGAGAAAAAAAGTGTCGTGATATCATGACATGTCACATTTTCATGACCAAAAGGCGAGAGAAGGCACCAAGGAGAAAAAGTGTCGCGATATTGCGACATGTCACATTTTCACGACCAAAAGGCGAGAGAAGGTGCTAGAGAGAAGGTGTCGCGATATCGCGACATGTCGCATTTTTGCAACTCAGGAAGGAGAGGGAAGGCGCGGAGTAAAAATGTCACGATTTCGCGACATGTCACGAAATCGCGACCGAAAGAAGACAGGAAAGGCCAGAGAAGAAAATGTCATGATTTCGCGACATGTTGTGAAATCGCGACCAAAGGAGCAGAAAGAAAGCAATGAAGGAAACTGTTGCGATATCGCGACATGTCGCGATTTCGTGACCCGAAATAAAGAGAGAAAGCAGAGAGCAAAGCTGTCACGATTTCACGACCCGAGAGGCGAGGAGGAGGCAGAAAGGAAAGATGTTGCGATATCGCGACATGTTGCGATTTCACGATCGAAAAGGAGAAAGAAGAGTCGAAAAGGAAAGATGTCGCGATATCGTGACATGTCGCATTATCGTGACCAAAGGACGAGAGAAAGCGCAAAGGAGAAAAAGTGTCGTGATATCGCGACATGTCGCATTTTCGTGACCAAAAGATGAGAGAAGGCGCAAGAGAAAAGTGTCGCGATATCGCGATTCGTGACCAAAGGACGGGAGAAGGCGCAAGGGAGGAGAAGTGTCACGATATCGCGACATGTCGCATTTTCGCGACCACAGGACGAGAGAAGGTGCAAGGGAGGAAAAATGTCACGATATCGTGACATGTCATATTTTCACAACCAAAAGACAAGATAAGGCGTAAGGAGAAAGTGTCGCGATATCACGACATGTCGCATTTTCGCGACCAAAAGCCGAGAGGAGGTGCAGGAGAGAAAAAGTGTCGCGATATCGCGACATGTCGCATTTTCGCGACCAAAAGACGAGAGGAGGCGCGAGAGAGAAAAGTGTCACAATATCGCGACATGTCGCATTTTCGTGACTCGAAAAGGGCAAAAAGGCAAAAAAGCAAAAGTGTCGCGATATCACGACTCAAAAATGATAGGAAGGCAGAGAAGCCAAAAGTGTCGCGATATCGCGACATGTCGCATTTTCGCGACCAAAGAAAAGAAAAAGGGCAAGCGGTTATAGGGGCCATTACAGAGGAAATTATCGAGCGGTGGGTATACTAAACGTCATCATGGGTTGATAGGCGGACAGAGTCTACAGTGGCAACACTGAACAACACATGGCACCAAGGTGCAATGAAAGCAGACGAAGATCAAGAGTCGAAAAGAAAGACGTTTTGAAAGCCAAGACAACGAAGAGGCATGGGAAATGAAATGACTGGTCAGAAAAGGGAGGCGGAGAGTCATGCCAGAGATTTTAAAAGGGGAAGCGAAGGCATGCACAATGGTCAAAAAACTGTTGAGACAGAGTTATAGAGTTGAAGGCAAGAGGGCCACTCTGGACATGTCTGGGCTATTTTTCTTCCGGGGGGAGGAGCCGAGTTTTGAGATTCGAAGGATGTATAGTTCTTGAGTGTGTGAGCAGATCACCGAAAGGGAGGCAGCTTGCACCAGGAAAAGAAAACTACGCCTGCGGGCTAGTGTTGTAATTGGTTTTTCAAGTTGTTTAATGAAAAAAAATTATGGTATTGGTGTGAGAATTTTGTGTCCCCCATCAAGTGGTATCAGAGCGGGAGTTCCTGAGTGTGTGAGCAGATCGTCGAAAGGGAGGCAGCTTGCACCAGGAAAAGAAAACTACGCCTGCGGGCTAGTGTTGTAATTAGTTTTTCAAGTTGTTTAATGAAAAAAATTTGTGGTATTGGTGTGAGCAATTTTTGGTCCCCCATCAGGTGGTATCAGAGTGGGAGTTCCTAAGTGTGTAAACAGATCGTCGAAAGTGAGGCAGTTTGCACCAAGATCTGTGGAAAAGTGGAAGTTCCTAAGCGTGTAAACAGATCGTCGAAAGTGAGGCAGTTTGCACCAAGATCTATGGAAGAGCGAAAGTTCTTGAGTGTGTAAATAGATCACCGAAAGTGAGGCAGTTTGCACTAGGATCTGTGGAAGAGCGGGAGTTCTTGAGTGTGTAAAAAGATCACCAAAAGTGAGGCAGTTTACACCAAGATCTATGAAAAAGCGGGAGTTCTTGAGTGTGTAAATAGATCATTGAAAGTGAGGCAGTTTGCACCAGGATCTGTGGAAGAGCGGAAGTTCCTGAGTGTGTAAACAGATCACCAAAAGTGAGGCAGTTTACACCAAGATCTGTGGAAGAGCGAGATTTCTTGAGTGTGTGAATAGATCATCTAAAGTGAGGTAGTTTGCACCAGGATCTGTGAAAGAGCGAGAGTTCCTGAGTGTGTGAGTAGATCACCGATAGTGAGGCAGTTTGCACCAGGATCTGTGGAAGAGAGTAGGGTTCCTGAGTGTGTGAACAGATCACCGAAAGTGAGGCAGTTTACACCAAGATCTGTGGAAGGGTTGTGAGAAGAGAGCGAGGCAGAATGCCTCCACGAAGAAACCATGATGGTGGAAGAAACATGGTGCCAACAGAAGATTTTAGAGCTTTATAGAGGCAAGTTCAGGCCCTGCAAGAAGATCTGCGCAGAGGGCTTGAACCCAGAGGAGAAGAAGGAAGTGAAGGTCACTTCTCAATCCACCTTGGTTGTCTGATGCAGGAGCATCCAACGAAAGGCAAAATATCGCAAAGTAGAGAAAATGTCGCGATATCACGACATGTCGGCAAAGAGAGAAAAAAAGTGTCGCGATATCGCGACATGTCACATTTTCATGACCAAAAGGCGAGAGAAGGCGCCAAGGAGAAAAAGTGTCGCGATATCGTGACATGTCGCATTTTCATGACCAAAATGCGAGAGAAGGCACCAAGGAGAAAAAGTGTCGCGATATCATGACATGTCGCATTTTCGCGACCAAAATGCGAGAGAAGGCGCCAGAGAGAAAAGGTGTCGCGATATCGCGACATGTCGCGTTTTCGCGACTCAGGAAGGAGAGAGAAGGCACGGAGCAAAAATGTCACGATTTCGTGACATGTCGTGAAATCGCGATCGAAAGAAGACAAGAAAGGCCAGAGAAGAAAATGTCGCGAAATCGCGACCAAAGGAGCAAAAAGAAAGCAAGGAAGGAAATTGTCGTGATATTGTGACATGTCACGATTTTGCGACCCAAAATAGAGAGAGAAAGCAGAGAGCAAAGCTGTCGCGATATCGTGACCCGAGAGGCGAGGAGGAGGCAGAAAGGAAAGATGTCGCGATATCACGACCGAAAAGGAGAAAGAAGAGCCAGAAAGGAAAGATGTCGCGATATCGTGACATGTCGCATTATCGCGACAAAAGGACGAGAGAAAGCGCAAAGGAGAAAAAGTGTCGCGATATCGCGACATGTCGCATTTTCACGACCAGAAGACGAGAGAAGGCGCAAGAGAGAAAAGTGTAGCAATATCGTGACATGTCGCATTTTCACGACCAAAGGACGAGAGAAGGCGCAAGGGAGGAGAAGTGTCGCGATATCGCGACATGTCGCATTTTCATGACCACAGGACGAGAGAAGGCGCAAGGGAGGAAAAATGTCGTGATATCGCGACATGTCGCATTTTCGCGACCAAAAGACAAGAGAAGGCGCAAGGAGAAAAAGTGTCGCGATATCGCGACATGTCGCATTTTCATGACCAAAAGCCGAGAGGAGGGGCAAGAGAGAAAAAGTGTCGCGATATCATAACATGTCGCATTTTTCACGACCAAAAGACGAGAGGAGGTGCGAGAGAGAAAAGTGTCACGATATCGCCACATGTCACATTTTTGTGACTCGAAAAGGGCAGAAAGGCAGAAAAGCAAGTGTCGCGATATCACGACTCAAAAACGACAGGAAGGTAGAGAAGCCAAAAGTGTCACGATATCGCGACATGTCGCATTTTCACGACTAAAGAAAAGAAAAAGGGCAGGCGATTATAGGGGCCATTACAGAGGAAATTATCAAGCGGTGGGTATACCGAACATCATCATGGGTTGACAGGCGGACAGAGTCTACAGTGGCAGCACTGAAGAGCACGTGGCACCAAGGTGCAATGAAAGCAGATGAAGATCAAGAGTTAGAAAGAAAGAAGTTTCGAAAGCCAAGACAACGAAGATGTGCAAAAAATGAAAAGAAGGGTCAAAAAAGGGAGGCGGAGAGTCACGCCAGAGATTTTAAAAGGGGAAGCGAAGGCATGCACAATGGTCAAAAAACTGTTGAGACAGAGTTGCAAAGCTGAAGGCAAGAGGGCCACTCTGGACCTGTTTGGGCTATTTTTCTTCTAGGGGGAGGAGCCGAGTTTTGAGATTCGAAGGTTGTATAGTTCCTAAGTGTGTGAGTAGATCGTCGAAATGGAGGTAGCTTGCAGCAGGAAAAGAAAACTACGCCTGAGGGCTAGTGTTGTACTTGGTTTTTCAAGTTGTTTAATGAAAAAAAAATTATGGTATTGGTGTGAGATTTTGTGTCCCCCATCAGGTGGTATCAGAGCGAGAGTTCCTGAGTGTGTGAGTAGATCGTCGAAAGGGAGGCAGCTTGCACTAGGAAAAGAAAACTACGCCTGCGGGCTAGTGTTGTAATTGGTTTTTCAAGTTGTTTAATGAAAAAAATTTGTGGTATTGGTGTGAGAATTTGGCTCCCCATAAGAATCCCAACTCGCTCTTAGTGATGCTCATGAAGGTTCTTGTGGAGGTCATTTTAGTGGTAATTCTATTGCTAAAAAGATCCTTTGTATGGGTTATTATTGGCCTTCTATGAAGAAATATGCATGTGACTTTGTTCGATGTTGTGACAAGGGTTAGCATCATGATAATATTATTCATGCTTCTTCTCAGGACCTTCAGGTTATCTCTCCCCCTGGTCATTCTCCATGTGGGGATTGGACATCATAGGGAAGGTTAATCCTGTGTCATCAGATGGTCATAAGTTCATCATTATTGTGACTAAGTATTTCACTAAATGGGTCAAAGCTATACCCTTGGTTACGGTGACTGGAACTCAAGTTTCTAAGTTCATCTTTAATCAAATTCTTTGTAGGTTTGGGATACCTTCGGTATTCATTTTCGACAATGCACTCCTTTCAATAACAAGGATATCTGTAATCTTTGTGCTAAGTATAAATTCAACATAGATGGTCGACTTCTTATTACCCTCAGGGTAATGGGCAAGCCGAATCATCCAACAAATCCTTGATCAATATTTTGAAGAAGTTGGTTAGTAAATCTAGTCGTGATTGGCATGCCCAACTTTACTCTACCCTGTGGGTCTACCGTACTAGTGTGCGTACCCCCATAGAGGCCTCTCCATATGTCTTGGTATATGGATCGGAGGCAGTGTTCCCTTTTGAGTTAGAAGTTCCCTCTTTGCACATCTAATTGCAAGATGTTGAGGTCGATGATGAGTATCATGCAAACTGCCTGCACCAATTGGATATGTTGTATGAGAAACGTATCCATGCCTTAGAGCACTTACGAGCCTACCAAGAAAGGCTCCAACAATCTTACTCTAAGAAAATTTGCAATCGTTCTTTTGATATCAGGAACCTTGTCCTCAAATAAAATCAAAAGAATACTATTGCTCGTGTTGATCTTTGAGGTAAATTTCAGCCCAATTGGTTAGGTTTGTTTGTTGTGACGACTAAGTTTGGTTTCTGTGCTTATAAGTTAGCTTCTATGGATGGTAAAGAACTTAAAGAACCAATGAATATAATGCATTTGAAAATATATTATGCTTGATTCTTTGCACTTGCATTTAGTTAGTTCATATTGCATGTTTGTCTAATATATCTTGCATGGCTACTTGTCATATTATGGATGGTTGATCGACATTTTGTTCTTGCATCTTCGCTTGTCATAAATTTCATTGTTGCTTGCTCATGACTACTTGTTCATATAGTTTCTTGGTATCTGCGATAATGGCATGTGATGATACCTAGTTAGGACATAGTTCACATGCATTGCACTTCCACTAGGGTTATGATGCCTCGCAAATCCCCAATCTAGGGCCCTTGCACTTCCATACTTTCTTCTCTCCTTGGTTTTTATTGTTCATTATTCTTTATCTCTTCTTTGTTTTATCCCTTGACTTTGCAAGTTTTACAATATTCACCATCCCTCTCCAAAGTAAAGGACTACAATTTTTCTTTAGGTATATCCTTGTCCTTTGCATAATTCTTATTTGTCTTTTGTTTTCCTTGATCAGATAAGTATGTACATTCTCTCTTTTGTTTTTATACTTCCCCCCCTTGAATTTTTACTAGCTGAAACTTCAAGCTGGGGGAACACACACACTTACTTGATCCTCATGTTCTTCCTCTTATTTCTTCTAATACATGCACACACATATTGTGTTATGCTCATATTGTTGGGTCCATTTATGCATTTATACACCCTATCGGGTAGTACTCACATTACATACTTCTTGAACTTCAACATACATTGTAACACCCTATCGGGTTACGTCTCTCTTTTGACTTAGCAGGCTCAACACCCCATTACATAATCAGCTCCTTGGACATTGACATTAGACCTCGATATACATCCTAGTGGGTAATCGCCCCACAACAGTCATCAGTGAGCAATCACCCAAATCGGGTTACACTTCATCATTACGAGCAATCACCCATCACGAGTTATGCTCTACATTTGGTTCATCGGTCCATACTTAGCTAGTACAACACCCCTGGTGGATCTTTCACTCCATAAAAGGACCATATTTTGAGCATAACACCCTCTAGTCAGGGTTCTCATTTCTTGTTCTTCTCAATTTTAGATGATTGAACTTTGGAGTTCTCTTCTTTTAAACTTCCTTTTTGTTATTTCACCTCGTTTTCCTCTCTTCCTCTATGCACTTCACATTTGATACAATCCTCTTTGTTGGTGTTTTTTCTTCTTCTTCTACATCAACTCTTTTCGATTTTCTATGCACTAATGGTGTTTCATAAAAACTCGAGGGGGCACCCTAGCCATAGAGGCATTAGTGGTAGTAATGCCTCGCCTAGTATGCAAGAGTCTAGAGTGTCCTTTGTGATACCCCTCTTGCACTACCCCTTTGCCCAAACCCGACCACCCTTTCTCAATGTTTGTTGTTTTCTTACCCATAGGAGTCTACATATTTCTTTGATGTATTTACTTGGCCTTAAATACATCAAAGAGGGGGCACAATGTAGACACAGAAAATTGACCCGCTAAGGTGAATAATTTTCCTTAGATGTCGTGTTTTCTCCTTAAAAATGTAGGGTCATATTTGAGCTAAATTTACCCTACTAAATCTTCTCCATTTATTCTAAGTCCTATACCATTAGATCGGGCTCGAAGAGATATTTCCAACGGTATATGATATGACCTGTTTTGAATTTGTTTGACCCTTTTAAATACATTAAAATTGTATGGGGTCCCAACAGGTGTGACGTCGCATCCCACTTTTATGGGGCACGTTTTTGTTGTTTCTAATTTAATTTATTTCTTTTATTATTTTTGGCCCACTTGGACCACCTGTTAAGCCTACCCTAAGGTTTATTGGCGTTGGTTGTGAGTTTATTTGACCTATTTCTTTGCCTATAAAGGGGAAGATCAAAGTCAATTTTTAAAAACATGAACATGAACACTACTATAAGCACGAATTCATGAACTCACAAACGACACACTCTTACTTACGATCTGATTGTTCTTTGCTGCTTTCTCGATGCTTCTTCTTCATTGTGTGTTTCACTACTGACCCCCAAAGTGCAACTTCTAGATTTGATCTACATTGCATGATTTGTTTTTGGCTTGGTGGATCCGTTGGTGTGAGCTCGATGAAAATACGAAGTGCCTTTTGTAGAGGCTCTCATCTTCTTCTCGTTGTTCCCTCAACATCCATCAAGCATTGTATTATTTTTCTTATATTTTTATCTTCATCTTTGCATCATCATTAATACCTTTTAGTAATTAGGATCTCTTTGTTATTTCTTTACATTGCATCTGTAGATTACTGTAAAACATCGCTCATCATATTCTCTACATGTTATTTCACATCCTGGGCTTCGCTTGGGGGCAAGTTTTCTAATCTATCAATTTTGTTACTTCCATTTACATATTTTTAATATAGCAGCATATTCTATTTCTATTTTTACTATTTTTGTACATTTATTTTATGTTTAAACTCCAAAGGTCAATTTTCGATTTTATTTGCAAAGGTCATCTAATTGGACCTAGGGGGCTTGACTGTTGCACCTCCAAGGACTCTCTTACAGCGGCCTAAGCAGGCCCCCTAACACTAATCAAACATTTTTCTAGTCCATTATTTGTCTTTACAAGAATAGGTTTATTTTGACTTCAATAGGGCAAGGAGGATTAAAGCTTGGATCAGCCATCAATTTGAGTTAAGTGATTTTGTTCTTATTATTGGTTTTTCTTATCTACATTCTTAGGCATCTGAATATTTAAAAACATATAGTTTGTATTTAGATTAATTTTTGCATATTTATCTTTAATTAATTATGTTTTAATTAGTTAATTCTGTTTTAATTAATTAGTTAATTCTATTTTAATTAATCAGTTAATTACGTTTTAATTAATTACTTAATTATGTTTTAATTAATCAATTAATTCTATTTTAATTAATTAGTTAATTCTATTTTAATTAATTAAGCAATTCTGTTTTAATTAGTTAATTCTATTTTAATTAATTAATTATGTTTTAATTAATTTGTTAATTCTATTTTAAAAACTATTTGAAACAAAACCCTAGGTTAGCCTCATTCAAAGAAAAGACTCATATTAGGTTAGCTCTTGTATTTTGCATTTCTTGTATTCTATATTTGTCTATATTTGCATTCCATTTTATTTTGTACTGTTAGTTAATTTCTGCTTTGTTTATATTTCCATTTAATTTTTGTTAATATTATTATTTGTCTTCTTAGTTTAAAATTAGTGAGGCCAAACCTAGGTTGTTTGTTTAAAGTGAACACATTAAAACTTTTCTTGTATATCCTAAGGAGTCTCCTTCTCTTGTATCCCTCAAAGGACTTGGAGCAAGTCCTAAAACCGTTCTTGGTGAACCCCCCTCAATACTTGTTTAGCTAACCGAGTGTAGAGTACAACATACCCCCAAGGTTCATCCCTACAAAATGACTCCTTCCTAGCAGATCCAGGTCTCCTCTTTTTTTAGGGAATCATACGTGGTAGGGCATTTTTCCCCCTCTACAAGACACATCTTCATTCTTCTTTGAGCACTCACAATGCCCATGGTATCTAAACCTTATTTTTAAAGGCCTTTGCATTACCTCGATGGCATACTTGTTTTGTTGGATATTTTTTCCAACCCCTTATTGTCTTCATAAATTTGGATCTAATACCATTTGTACGCAACTCAAAACCTACAAAATATGAATATTTTTTTGCTTGCCATGGTCTCCTTAGTCATGTTGCATGCATCCTTGGTAAAAATGTGTTCTTTCCTTTGTATTTTCTCACATACTTGTTAGAATTAATCTCAAAAAATCTCCATGAATGACGATCTATAGCAACGTTAATTCACCTCATGTAGGTACTTTCCTTCTACTTATGTTATACCTTCACAAGTGAGGTTTTCCAAATGCATATTTTGTTGTTGTACCTTATCAACGTGGTTTCTTACCATAGATAATAACTCTTCTTTATATTGAAGCTTTATTTGTAACCACTCATTTTCTTTCTTCATATTGGAATTCTCCTTTGTTTTCTTGTTGTTTTTTCCAACAAATCTTGAAGTTCATTCTTTAAGTCTTAAAACCTGAGTTGCCCATTTTTGCTAGATATTTTCCATGAGAAAATAATAGTATGCTAACCATAAAATAATAAAATCCTTCTCTAATACCAATATGATCCATAATTTCCACTAACATAAACCTTAAACATATCCCTTGAAATATTTGAAGTGCTCTTTGGATTAATTTCATTTAAACTATGGCAAAACTAGTCACTAGTCACTTGTAAAACCTTCTATTTTGTCATAAGACTATTTGCCTATGCCCAAAAATATGCATAAATGTTAAGAATAGAATATGGAAGTCCATAAAGAGCCTGTTACAATGTTAATGAAGCTTTAAGTCTATTGTAAAGCAAACTATTTATTGTTTTTGTCATACGATGCTTACTTCTAGCCCAAACTTAGTTTCTATTCATGAAAACCACATAAATCAAGGTAAATTTCATAGAAAAAAATGAAATGCAGCTAAATGCATGGATTAAATTAAATAGTACACTCACAACAATAATGATATGATGATTTATAGTGGAAAAACCCTAGAGGAAAAGAAAACACATAGATTACTTCATATTTATTGCAAATTCAAAGAATGTACAAGAGATTTTTGTCATCAATATGGTATTAGATGAGATGTATAGCTATTGTGCATTTATTTTTACCCTTGTATAATTCCTTTAAGTGTTCCTTGCTCTAATTTTATAGGAACTTGTTTATCGCTACTTGTGGATCTCAAAAATTTCTTTCTCCTTTCTTGTCTTGGCCCAAAAAAGATTCATCTAGTTAGTTCCACTTCTAAACCTGGGAACACAATTGATGTCTCTTGATATCTAAAGTTCTTCCAAATATTGGTATATATCAAAATGATGTATCATATTTATCCCTTTGCACATTCTTCTTGATACTTACCCAATTTCCTCTTTGTCCACATTACACATACCAAGTGATATGGAACAAAGTTTTTGGACACTTTATTGATGATAAAGGAAAAATTACAAGTTTATATAGGCATAAGCTATACCTAAATTATAATATTCATAATATATTCCACATCACATTATGGCATACAATTGGAAGATTCAACCTCAACATAGAATTCAACTCAACTAAAACTAACAACTAGCTAGCTTGAGCTAACAAACCAACATAAGCTTAACAACCTAGCTTCTAAAAATATAATTAGCATATTTTTGACATAGGATAAAGAAAGCTAATAAAATGATAACATAAATCCTATGCTATAATCTATAGTATGTGAGGGTCACCAATCCTCATCATTCCTCTCCACAATAGAAGTGACTCCAATGCTTTGAAAAGAGAAGGAAAATCCTAAGGCATTTGATGGTGGGATACCTAGCGGACCTGATGCGAAAGTTGACCTTGTTTGGCAACAAAGTGGGAAGGGGTGGAACCCTAGCGATTCAGATGAGTCTTCATGACAAAAACTCAATTAAAATATAATAAATATTAATAATCAAGAACATCGATAGGATGGTTTATAGGAAGTACAAACTCCAAGGTAGACTCATGGTAGTGCTTGAGGAGATTACCATTAACAACATTGTGAATATCCAAGTGTGTAGGAAGGTCAAGTTGAAAAGCATTCTGAGACCCCTGCTAAATAATGGTGTAAGACCCATAGCAAAATGGCTTGATTTTGCTATGGGTCTTTTTTAGGAAACAATATTTGTTCAAGTATTTAACCAAACTTTATTTCCAACCTCAAAATTATGAGGAACATGATGACGGTTCATGAGCTATTTCTACTACTCTTGAGTCTTTTGAATAATATAAGCAACTTTGTATTGAATACTTTACAAATGTTATATGAAAGAGTGTGCCTTATCTTGCTCTTTATAAAATTTCATGGTGGCTAGAGATGGCAAGGATAATGGCAACTCATATGGAGCCAGAGGCTAAAAACCAAGACAAACCTCAAAAGATGAGTGATCTATAGAAGAATGGACTACTTGGTTATATGCATGCTCAATGTGGGATAGGCTCAAATCCCACTTGGTAGGATAAGTATGGTGGTAGATCCTCAAACTTTACATGAGAGTACAATTCATAACTCTAATTTGATCATTCGACTAAGGATGAAAGACGATGGAAAAGTTAAGAAAAACTCCTAAAATATTTTGCAAAGAATACCAAAAATGATCCACAAAGCATGAGTTATGATAAAAATAATGTAGGTGGATGGACCAACCAAATAGTCTCAAAGAAGAGTTGGGTTAAGTCATGCAAAACTCGTCTTGTGACACGAAATGAACTTAACCATCTTTTTGAATTGATCAACCACCATAAAAACACAATTATGTTGGTGAACTATCATTGGAAAGCCACTAACTAGATCCATGGAAATGCTCTCCCAAGGATGAGAAGGAATGGTCAAAGGAACACTTAAGCCCAACATTCTATTTGCTAGTTTGGAGTGGCAATATACTACACATTTTTGTAAGAAGCATAGAACATTGTGTTACATTTGTAACTAATAGAAGAAACATTAGAAATGGTTAAGTTTTTTTGCTTGCTAAAGTGACGACCATGGAGAGTAGAGTTTGTCTCTTAGATAAGAGAGGTTTGATGATCACAAGGGACACAAAGTTTATCCAACTTGTAAAACATCCCTTTCTTTATCTGAACATCTTGAAGAGAGCTAAATTGGAAGAGGTAGGGTGTTGAAGATATTGATAAACTTGTCCAAACTTAGGATCTTGAGCATACTTAGAAGGCCAAGTTTGAAATACCAAATAATAAGTGGTTACAATAATCAAAGCATGTGTTGTAGGAGGATAACTTAGATAATATGCAACAATATTGGTGTTCTCCTTCTTGTATTTGATGACCAAGTGAAACTATTGTAAATATGATGGCCAATTTGTATGCTTCACTTATTCAATTTTGTTTTGGGACTAAAAAACAACAAAGGCAAGTGATCGGTATGGAAAATTGTTTCTTTGTCCAAAAGGTAGTGCCTCCAGTATTTGATTCTTTGGACCAATGCATACAACTATTTGTTATATATGGAGTAGTTTCATTTAGTAGCAAATAAGGTTTCTAAATGATAGGCCATTGGATGAGCATTCTACTTCAAAACAACTCTTAGTGCATACTATAAAGTATATGTTTCAATCTCAAAGGGTTGTGATATATTTGGTTTGGTTACACAAAAATAAGTGCATAACATAATTTTTACTTCAATGTGTTCAAGGCATGAGCATGGTCATTTTCATTGAAACACACCATTTATCTTTGTCAAGTGATGCAAGGGTGTGACAATATCTAAATACCAAGAGATGAACTTGCGGTTAAAGTTTGCAAGATAAAGGAAACTCTACAATAATGTGAGCAGAGCTGGCCACTTTAGAAGAATTTCCACTTTCGTTGAGTCCACTTAAATGCCATGTGCATCAATGACAAAACCAAGATAGAGATGGATGTCTAACCAAAAGAACACTTACGAAGGTTGGCAAGATTGTTATATGGAATTAAGATGGCCCACATGTATTACATCTTTTGACCATGTCACCTTGATATTTTAACAAACCAGCAACATTTTGACGAAACATGTATTGCTAGCAAAATAGGAACCTAGCTCTCTTTCTTGAAAGCTAAATTATTTAACTAATTAAACTTATGCTAATTAAATATATATAAAAATAAAATTTTAATTTTTAAATTTAAAATATAATAATATATTAAAATTATTTATGAAGTTAATATCATATCCATTTACCATGATATAATTGTATAATCTCACTCACTTAAATTATTTTTTATTTATAAACCTAATATTATAACTTCATAACCTATAAATTAAATAACTAATCTTGAATTCTATATTAAAATAAATAACCAATTTTGAATTCTATATTAAATCGCATATACTCGCAGCATCTCAAATTCAATCTTATTTAAAAAAAAAAATAATTGAAAATATTTTAATAAATAAAATGTAACAAAAAATATATTTTACAATATCCCAACAAATATTGTCCCGCAAAAAATTTATTTGAAAGTTAAAGTCTAAACTTTGTAGTGCTATGTAATGTGATTTAAAACCTTAGAATGGGCACACGATGTATCATCCAGGCGTGCACAAATAGTAGGACCAAGTCCTGGTAAACCAGACAGCAGATCAGTCTAGATATTGACCAACGTAGTTTCAACGTGGAGTGAGAGTGGCTGTTGTGAACCAAAAAGCAACCAGCAAGAGCAGTCATTAACCAAAAGATAGAACAAAAACAGTTGATTCTAAAAGATAGAACAAAAACCTGAAAGAAGAGCACTTGACTACTCCAATTGAACCGAAAACAGTTGATTCCATATGCACATAATTCCTGAGTAAGTCCATCGCATGATTTTACAGTTGAACAGTAATGACAACAGCATCAAAGTGGCATTTCATACGTGATGGATTTTTTCTTGAAAAACATAAATACAACATTTTGTACATGGTAATGGTTAGATTATTTTTTTTCACTTCGATTTAAAGAAAAATATATACAAAAATGAAATAGAAAACAGGGTTGGAACAAACCTGGATATGGTTTGGCCGAATCTGTTAACCATGCAATAAACATATTACAAGAAAATTTGGTTTGATACTGTGAGACCTATTCTCATCTAAAAAGAACAAAATAAAATCATGTGGGTGCAATACCATAACTGGCTCAAGTGGAAAACCAGGATCAACTTCCTTGACTTTCTTCCTCATGCCATTTGTTATTTGAAATTCCCATGGTGTATCAGGCTCCAATTTAAGATTCCCATGGTGTTTCAGGCTCCACTAATTTGATTGCATATGTCGTTGCCATCCCGAGTGTTATAAATCTATGAATAGCTTCTTTGTGATGGATGTTCTGGTAGCATTCTCTGTGTTTCTTTTGTGACTGATGTTCTTTTCTCTATTGTAAATGTTCAGAATTTTTTATTGTGTGGGGTTTGCCATAGGAATGAGTGTGAGCCATTCCGAATCAACAATAAAAAAAAATCACATGGGGATTCCTTATATCAAAAGAAAGAGTGTAGTGGCTAGTGGTTAACATGCCTAAACACTTATGTGGTTTTCACTTCTCATTATAAAGCCAGTTTTGGACAGCTAAAATGTAATAGTAATAAGGGTTAAGGTGAAAAATGATATATATATATATATATATATATATATATATATATATATATATATATATATATATATATATAAAAGAATTCATAACTTCTTTTTAAACAATTGGTTACAAGGTTAAGTTGTATTGCCTTCAATCGTAGCGTCAAATCATGGTGCTATCACTATAACCCCTATATTGCTTTGGTAAACACGACTCTGAGTGAGGGAGACCTCAAGTAGCTCGAGGTTGGTACTGTCGTCATCAACCTAACGCACACTCAACAAACTCAGGTCAGACTACTACCTTTACCCCGATTGGGCATGCCCACGAGGTTTGAATAGGTCTCCTCGTGGTAAATGCCCAACTTCTTACCAATCCACTAGCCCTCGCAAACATGAATGAAATGATAATTAAATGGAATGGAAATGTAGATGTAAATATAAATATGAATATAATTTTGTAAGACATCAAAGATTAGTGACATCATCATTTGTATATTGGTATAAAGTGTGATTAAAGTGTGTTATGTATGTGCAGAAGGGAAAACAATTATGGAATAGTTATTATAGGCAATGGTTTGAGCCCAACTATAGATAGCAACCTCCCTTCATTTGTTCGACATATGGGTAGATAAAGTGACAGGTAAACATATGTGTATTATGCATATTAGAACATTCTATAGAATAAGTGATATTGAGTGGTGAAACCCTGTAACTTCATACATATGATTAATACAATGATGATTTTTCCTTTGTCTATGATTTGTACATGATCATGTATGTAGTGATTGTTGTTGGTAGATTGGTAGTGTGTAAATGATATTTGTGTGCATGTATAAGAGTGTTGTAGTTAAAAGAGTTATGAAAAGGTTACAGTCCATAATGTGATATGAGACTTGTTGTAAAAAAGGATTATGTGATGTTTTAATGGAGTAAGTATACCATTCTAAGAGGATTGCTTCTTTTCGTTCTAGTGAAGTGGTCGACTACAAGTTCTAGCAATTGTTGTGCAAGCACATTTTCATTCAAGTGAAGAACAAACTATCATACAAATGATCTTGTTGATGTCATACAAGACAAATGTCTCTCAAACCTAAAGGGTGTGTATGGCTACATTGGCAATGACTACATTTCCTATTGTCTTCTAGGACTTGTCGTTCAATAGTTTCTCAACTATTGAAGTACTCACCGTTGTGCTACATTTTGCATCATTGTCGTTTGAAGTTTGAACCTATCATGCATGAAGATCGGAAAGGTGGATGACATATTCCTTGTTGCAAGGATGTAGGAGATGAAACTATGTGAGAGACCAAGAGCAACCTATGAGAAAAAGTTAAAGAATTACCAACTACAAATTGCAATCAAGGAGAATGGAACTCGAGCAATCAAAGGTGGAGCAAGTGTGGAATCCTCAAGAGGAAGATAACTCTAGTGATGAGAATGAAAGGTGGCACATGTTAGTTATTAATAAAGGAGGACAAAGTGCAAAGTGAATTGCAACAAAAAAAAGCCTTGATAGATGGAGTCAAGTCATCAAATGAAATTATGATGTTGGGTGTAGAAGAAACAAAAAGAAGATAAAAAATATAAAGTGGAAACCACCAAGAAGTGGAGTTGGTCAAATTAAATTTTGATCAAGCATCTAAAAGAAACCCAAGACCAGTAGGAGGAGGAAGAATAATTAAAAATAATAGGGAAGAGATTTTGTCTCATTATGCTTTCAAAAGTGGATTTAAGACAAATAATGAAGTTAAAAGGGTTAAAAATATACAAACAAATGAAATGGAATAGAGTATGGATGGAAGGTAAATATTAAGGAAAGCAAAGGCTCCATTGAACATACAAGAGATAATTGTGAAAATACAAGACCTTGCTATAGAGTTTGAAGAAATATGCTAAGGGAAAGAAACAAATGTGTAAATAGACTAGCGGATTTAACTGCTCGTGAAATTAATTTCTCTTTTCATAGTTAGAAGAAGTAGTAAGTTTAGTTGAAGCTAACAAGATAATAATAGATAATAATGACTGCCTAAATCAAATAATGATAAAAATTTATTTTAATGTATTTCATTGGTAAAATTTGTTATATTTCATAACATTAATGTATTTTCATATAAATTATTTATTACAATTCTTGTAGTTGCACTTATCTTTAAGGAAGGAAACTATCAATCTAGATCTAGTAAAATGAATTATGTTAGTGCAATGTTTTGTTGAAGCTAACAAGATAATAATAGATAATAATGATTGCCTAAATCAAATAATGATAAAGATTTATTTTAATGTATTTCATTGGTAATATTTGTTATATTTCATAATATTAATGCATTTTCATATAAATTATTTATTACAATTCTTGGAGTTGCACTTATCTTTAAGGAAGGAAACTAGCAATCCAAATCTAATAAAACTAACTATAATAATACAATGTTTTTTTTAAAACAATAAAAAATAAAGTTATAGTGTTGTGAAAGCTAATGCATAAAAAAATTATTAAATTTTAAAATATTTATATTTACATAAAAATAAAAATAAAATCTAAAAAAAACTCAAACTTTTCACAAAAAAAAAAAAAAAAAAAAAAAAAAAAAATAAATAAATAAATATATATAAAGATATCTAACTATAAAAAAAATGAAACCTCGTTATAAACTCTCAGTCCCTTTACTGATTTGTTAAAAAATCCCAGTACCACCCCTGTAGGAAGACCCCTGTAGGAAGAAAGGGAAAAAAATTCCTACTTTCTTGAAACATGTAACCTTTAAATATAATTTAAAAAAAAAAAAAAAATCCTCTTTGTATTTATGTCTCTTTTGACTTTTCCAATGGGCAAACACTTAGCCCTTAAATTTAAACCTTAAACACTGCACATTGTCTAACACCCTTCTAACATTAAAACCCTAACCCTCACTCAACCTTTGGTTGTTTCATAATATAAGCCAACAGTTTCTGTCACGAGCATAGAACTACGCAAATTTACTCTGCCATTGATTCTTTTGTAGTTCCATGCCATTTATACAACCCATGCTTTTAAAGTTCTGGTGACACACAGGTATCCAAACTTGGATTCACACATCTTCAATTCAATGGGGCCCAAACCTTGCTATGCTTCAAATGCGACCTCTGCGAACACACACATCAATTTCTGCACTGCCCATGTATTAACTCATAGCTTAAACAAACCAAACCCATAGAGATAAAAAAAAAAAAAAAAAAACACAGCAAAAAGCAGTACAGTTTTGTTAGAAATGGCATTGTCGAAGAAAATATGCAGCGCAGGAATGGTGGCGGCAGCAGCATTGGCTTCTTCAATTGCATTTGCGGATCATGTCTATGCAGACAGACCTTTTCAGTTTCCTTCCATGTCTTCAGGAAACTCAGCCTCTTCAAACCCAAAGGAAGAAACCCCCCGTTCAAGAGGGTTTGATCCCGAGTCCCTGGAGAGAGGAGCAAAGGCCCTTCGAGAAATCAATAGTTCTCCTCATTCCAAGAGAGTATGCCTTAAGCTTCCTTTGTTTGTCTTGATTTAAGATTTCAAAAGCTAAGTTATCGTCTTTTGATATATATATATATATTAAAAAAAATTGTACATATATTTTACTTCTAATACGAGGGGTCCTGGTGTGCATGACCTGCAAAACACACATTCACCAACAAAATCCCTTTTATGCCTTTTATATAGATTATTTTTGTGCTTGTATATACGTACTGGAAAAGTTTAAAGAAAATGTGCTGCATCTGCGGCCTTCTTTTGAGTTATGCAACTTAGTACAACTTAGTAACTCTGCTTATTTCTCGGGGAATATTTACACTGAGGGTGGATTCGTCTGTTTGTTTAAGCAGTTTTTTATTTTTTTCCTTCCTCGTCCTTGGTTCATAATTTTGCAGTCGTGTTTCCCCCGCCATGTTGGGTTACGACGGTGAGTGGGATGTTTTAAATAAAGTTAATTATGTTCTCTCATAATATATACACATGAATTTGATTCATGATGTGTTTTCATCTGAAGCAAGCAAAAGAGGTGCCATATATTTTCTTTTAAGTTATAGTAGTGCTAGTTCTTCATTATTTTGCAAACATAATTTTCTTATCAGTACTGGTTTTGTTACGAGGATCAGTGGATGTCTCCAGATTGGAATTGGTAATATTCTATATCTGTCTCCTTTCCTATCCTTTATACAGACAGGAGTTTATTGAGCTGATACTTAATTTGCAACATGAGACTCGTTGTGTTATAAGGGTAGGTGGGATGTCCTAGTTTAGAGTTGTTTGCAGCACGAAGAAATGTGGAGATTGCCTCTCACGCGCTGTAATATACATGGAATAATGTAGAAATCAATCACTGCATGTGAAGTTATTGGACATTCTGCATTGGAATATCGATTATTGTTATTTGCTGTTCCTTAGCAACTATTTGTGGTAGCTGCTAACGTTTTTGGGATTCTCTGGATGGTGGAATTGTTGGCACTTTTATACGAAGGTTTTTGAGATCATGAGGAAGCAGGAGGAGACACGGCAGGCCTTGTTGGCAGCAGAGAAGACTGAGTATCAAGCAAGGCAAGCCCAAATGGATATTGTAAGTAGTTTTTTTATTCAATTTTTGAAATAAATAGGCTGTTATCATTATAGGCTTGAGGTTGTGGGTGGGCTGGGCTGGGCCCTCAAATTCTGTTATATTGGATGCTTTGATTGTATAGAGTGATGGATGAGGCTGAGAGTACTGGCATTTTCACAATGGGGTTTGGGACACTGTCACATGACATTTAAAGCCATGCGCTTTCATTGCATTCTGGAATTTTATTAGTGACAGACTTCCAAATTTGATATATAATTTTAATTTTGAGCTGGTGAAGTTCAGGGCTCAAATGCTATCCTGCACGTATTAGGGTGTTTTTTTTATTGCCATTGTAATCTTCAGATTTTATTTGGGATATTTCTTTTGTATCTCTATCATTATTTAGGGTTTATATGAAAAGTTAAGGACTGATAGAATGATGTGTGGAGCAAAGAAATTTTTGGTGCTTTCACAATGATGTCTCAAGTGCCTTCACTTATTAGGACATAAGAAATTCTCTAGCAGGGAGGCCAGCTGATCCTTGTGACTTGGAGATTATGCCTAGTGATAGGATGAATCACGCTAGCACTGCAAATGGGAAAAAACCTAATAATCTCACCCTTGTGTACCTGACAAGATGGCTTTCCCTACCCAGCTGGGTGTGGCCCATTCCATATTCAAGTAGTGGCCATGCAAATTCGTTTAACTGGGGTCAATCTACTTGTCATTCTATGAAATTTGATTCAAATTGAACAACTGGCTGTGGTTACAAATATTATTTTTCACCTGTAGCAACGTTTGTGAAAGTATTGCATCTTGTCAGGCGGAATGACCAACAATTAGCAAGGCCAAACTTCCTTTGTGCTTGGGGAGAATAGGCAATGGTCCTGACATCAACTTTGGAGACATTTAAGATACCTGCTTTTTAGATGATAATAGCTGATAGGACAAATGAAATTCCCAATTATTTAGTTCAATTGACTGTGCTCTGTGATGGCTACACTATATTTTTAAAATAAATTTATAGATTGCAAATCATCATATCCTTGCTTTGTTTTTTTGATTGCTTTTAGAATCTACAAGGATTAGTGGGGCATGATTTAACTTCATGATTTTTGGTCCCTTGCTTGCAGCAAAGACAACAGGCTATGTATGAAGAACAAAGGAATCTCATTCAACAACAAGCACAAGCAAAGGCACAGATGGCTCGATATGAAGACGAGATGGCAAGAAAGCGAATGCAGGTATGTAGCACCTCACCTATTGTGCTTTCAATGCAAATTGGTGTTCAGGATGGTTGCTAACTTACTACTTTGTTCAAGTGCCCAGAATTGCACCAGTTATTTTGTTCAAATTTTTGAGACATTTTCACTTGCAGACAGAACATGAAGCCCAAAGGCAACAAGATAGAGAGCTTGTAAAGATGAAAGAGGAATCATCAATACGACAAGAACAGATCAGGCGTGCAACAGAAGAGCAAATTCAAGCGCAACAGCTTCAGACGGACAAAGAGCGAGCTGAATTGGATCGAGAAACATTAAGGGTAAAGGCCATGGCTGAGGCAGAAGGGCGAGCTCATGAGTCAAAGCTAGCTGAAGAGGTGAACAAGAGAATGTTACTGGAACGGGTAAATGCAGAGCGAGAGAAGTGGCTTGCAGCAATCAATACAACTTTTGACCACATAGGAGGTACCATAGCCCAAGGGTTTATGGTTGTGCTTCTTAGAGCTTTTCTTTTTCCTTTTCTTCATTGCGTAAACTGCCTGAAAACTGCATATTGTAAAAGCTTGCACAGTATAAAAACTTTATATCATTACTCGGTCCAGCCCTCTAACACAAGGGTTCTTGAGAAGACAAGGGCAAGGCTTTGAGTTCTTCCTGAATACCGAACATTGTTTAGGACTTTTCAAAACACCTTAAAGCTACCTTATATGTGTTCTCAGGACAGAAGATATTGAGCACTTTTCTTTAGATTATGCATTAAGTAATTCATTTTTAGGCTGCACGTTTTTGCTGATTATTTATTGATGTGCCCCTGGAACCTGCAGAGCTCTAACTAATTTGTCTCTCGCACTTTTCATTAAGATGGCCTTATATCAAAGTAATCACTAAAAAGTAAATTTGTACCTTGGAGGGAAGCTTATTGTTATGGGTTTAAAAAGACTTCTAAGCATAAAACATTCATACTATTATATGGTCCATAGAACATAGATAATATGAACATGATGTTTTTTATCAAATGTTATCACCAGGAACATACATTCCGCACATGGAATGGTCTCTTCACTCAGAAGAAATGTCTCCCCAGATCTTATAACATATGGGGCATCAAATTATGAACTGGTCCTCTGTCTCTACCTAATGTAAACAACATAGCTTCGAAGGATATGCTTTGTAGCTGATCAAGAGGGAAATCCGGAGCCCAACTGATCAATTGCGTCAGAGGCATTTGGGCTTAGTGACAAGATGCATCTAAACTTTGAATGAAGTGTTGGAGATGAAAGGCCAACTCAGCACCAAGAAGCTTAGTGGGTGCAGTCCAAAACTACTCCTTGATTTTTTTACAGATACTATTTCATCAATATATTTGTTGACCTGTCTTTGCAGGTAGATGAGGCTAAGTGTCATGCAAAAGTTTTGAAGAAGGTGACTATTGGATATACTTGTTGTCTGCAAGAGGGAGCAAACTTTGGTATACCAACAATACCCTTGACCTTATTGATCTAAGGATGTCAATCCCTAAGGGGAACAAAGACTCATGAGAAGATATCTGCCTTGTCTAGAAGCAGTATCTTCATCAGCCTTACCCTACACAGACACGTGAGAGTCTGAAAATAGTTTTGAGTTGGAAGGTGTAGGTTTAAAACTCTGTTTACATTAAATGAACAGTTTTTTTGTATAAAATGGACAGTTGGAGCATAATTTTCCAAACTCATTCAGCAGAAGTCCATTTAGTTTCTCTTAGACAAGGACTTAAAATCTCTTAAATATAAAGAAAATAGACTTTATAAGTGAATAAAAGAGCTTTATCTGGGATGGAGTATCCTGAGAATGAAGTTGAAAATGGCCTTCTGCAGAGTGCCAAAGAAGTATATCCAGAATGGTTTCTAGACATTTTCTAAAAGGCTTCAAACAAGAAGCAGATTAAAATGAAAATGATGAACCTCGAGCAAGACAAACAAACTCTGAATGTTAGTACAACTTCTTATAAATGTGGTATTAGCAGATGTCTTGAGTTGCACACAAAATCAGAAATTCATGTGGTCATCAGTAGCCAAGTGTTTTGCCAATGTTAGTACACCAAAGATTTAGAAATTCAAGGTAGTTATCCATTTTTTGAATGTTATGATAAAGTGAAGGGTTGATTCTTCCGCAGTTAGGCTAGTTTATAAACAACAATATATGGATTTCTATCAACATCCCCCCTCCCCCCCCTTGTCACCATCCAAACTTTTCGTGATGAATAGCTATAATAGTAAATAGATTTTTTGAACTTTTTGTAGTGGTTTGATTGTTCATGATCTATACTCGAGGAAGAGCAACACTACTCAGCAATAGGTTCATTACAATATATTCAAGGAATTTTGAACAACATATAATTTTGAATAAGATATAGCATTGTGACATCCATCTTGCCTAAAAACCCTCAAAATAAATTTCCAAGGATAGAGGCTAGCGAAATCTACCTAATCCAATGTTCTTATGGTCGTTCTTCCATGGGTAATGGTATGGCACCTAGGGATAGGTATCTAGGTATACGATATTGTATTGTATATGGGTGTTATGGATAGTTGGCATGGGCCACACATAACCCAAGGTTTTATTATATTGAGATAATATATTATAATAATGAGTTGGTTAAGGGTTTAGGAGTCGGCTAGGGTTAGGGTTATACCCTCCCCAAAGTAGCATTAGATGATGAGTATATAAAGAAGGGATCTTGTCATTGTAATCAATCATCAATCATATCGTCTTTGTCCATAGGGTGGCCCTCTCATCTTGGCAGATCTTGTGGAGTTATTCCTTCCTTAAGGAGTATTATTGTTGTTGCCCTAAGTGTATTATCTATCTTTGTCTCATTGTATGGATTATTGCATTGAGGATTTATGGTTGTGGAATAATTACTTTGGTATTTCAGTAAATACGAGCAGTTAATATGTTTATGAGAACAAAGTTTTGTAACAACTATTATAAGACCATCTATTCTTGCAAAGTGGGGATTGCTTTTAGATTTGCAAAAAATTGCAACCTTTTCCCAAACGTCTAATTTTCTAGGAGCAATATCCTTGCATATAGGTATTGGTTTTAGACAATCCTTGCGCCATCTTGTTCAGGATTTGAAAAACTTTAAAAGGAGTGGTCATATGAAGGAATCCTAGTAGAATTGAGGGAGATATGACCTTGTGAAGTCAGCTGTTTGGAATAGTGGCATTGGCGTTCTTTTCAAATCATGTTTTTTTGTGAGAGAAATGAAAATTGAGATATCTTTTAGTCTGGGTAAGCAAATCAATTATCATTGTGTTTTGAAGGAAAGTTTTCCATTTACTTTTTATATGACATTTGGGGTTGGATTTGGTAAGGAGGAATCTATGAAGTACTTTTATGAAACCCTACTTTTATTATTATTTTTTTGGGTGTGAGCTCATAGAGTTACCAAAGTTTTCTAGAGAGGATGATGTTGATGCTAGAGAATGGTGGAAAAATTTTAAATCTTTAAATTCTGCAAGAAAGATAATCTTATTTGTTCTTTAGGAGGGGAAGCTTTGTCTTGGTTTCTTAGTTTTCCTCGTGCCCATAATTATAAATACACTTGGGAAAATATGGAGCAAGCATAGTTGAGCAAATGGGAACTTTAGAGAAAAGATGATAAGATAGCTAGTTTTAAGGATACCATCACAAGACTTGAAGAAGAAATGAAAAGGCTCAAGGAAGAGAAAGAAGGAATGAATATGGATGACAGTGTGAAGGTTGAGAGAACCACACCTTTGGCGTTAGATATGCAACAAAATGGTCAGAGGTTTGTTTCCATCTAAAGATTTTATTTTGCAACTTCATAGATGCATTTAGAAGAACAATGTTAATTTTTTCCACAAAATCTAGCAGTAGGCAAAATTTCACCAATATTAATGTGCAAAAGAATGTCATGAAGCTATGCTATAGGAAAAAGAAGATAACATTGCAAGATATTTTCTACCTTAAGGAGTAGAGATGCATGGAGAAGCAAGAAACTATTGTAGGGGAACAAATTCAAGCACCATTAAAAGGATAAAAAATAGAGTTTAAGAAAGAAAGCAAAGTCCAAGGAGGCACCATCAGAAGAATACAAGGAAGAACCAAAAGATGGGCATAAGAAAGAAGAGCATCCAAAAGAAATTAAAATAGAGGAACAAAAGTTTGAAAAGTCAAAGAAAGCAAAGCATATGGATAAGTGTAGCAACTTACTACTACCATCGTTTCCCGAACAAGTTCTATCACACAATCAGTATGAAGAATGCGAAGGGACCAAGCTATACTTCATAGACGATTTGGGCAAACTCCTTGCTCTTTGAGCAACCCACTCCCTCAACAACCTTGTTTTCCAAATGGAGGTTTGACGCACAAGTTGAGGTAGAAGATAGAGCAGCGTAGAAATTAGGAATTGGATATGTGTTTGGAAGAGGGCGCCCCGCTCTTAGAATGGCCCGCTCTCTAGGCACCCTCTGTCAGAACGACTCTCTCTTCGAGCGCCTTGCTTGTTGGGTGCCCCACTCTTAGAGTGACCCACTCCCAGAATGCCTCGCTCTGAAGTCGTCATGCTCTCTGGATGTCTTGCTCTTAAAGTGACATGCTATTTGATCATCTTGCTCTTAGAGAGACCTGTTGCTAGGGCACCTTGCTCCGTGTCTATCTTTAGTAAACAAATAAGGATGATGTAATCACCTTGTAATTATCATCAAGGTACATTGTTGTTAGCTTTTGATGATATATATTAAAGGAAATGCAACCACAAGATGTAAAATGAGCAAGCAATGATAACTATATGATAATGGCACTATAATATGCAGGAAAATTATAAGAGAAACTTCTGCAATAACTCAGAAATATGCCATTAATGAAAGCTCACAAAAATAGTACAATGTAATATAATGGAGGACATGAACACTCCATAAATACATGAAGGATCTACATTGTACTCACTATAACTACTAATGCAACTAGTCACTATTGTATCTTCTATCACCTCTCTCTCTCTTCTACCTCAAAGGCATATATATAGGGAGATAAGTCCCTTGGCCTTTCATCTACCCATGACTCTTCATCTACCTAACCTATGACTCATGTACATGTGGACTACATGCACATTTACATCATTGCACATTCTAACACTTGTGCATTTATTACATTGCATGAAGTAACTACTCAAACCTTACTCTAAGGTAAACTCCTACTCTAGTTATGTACCCAAGGTGGTACATTAGCATGTACCAAATAATGTAATATACTCCAACACCCCCTTATTACATTATTTGGGTATTGAAGAAGTTAGTCTTCACAAATATTCTTTTGGCTTGGTCAGGTTCTTTGTATTATCTTTAATTTACTTTGCACTGTATGCCTCCTTGATCTGGTTCCTTTTCTTCTTCTTCTTTATCCTTGTCTTTGGAGTCAGTTTTTGTGCTTTCATGAGTGGTTGTACTATCACCTGATTCCTGCAAAAGTATTTCCTCTTTGCCTTTGTCCTTCTTATCACTATTCTTCTTTAGTACAGAGGCTTCTGAACAATCACTTAAGGCATCATGATAAGATCTTGAGTTAGTAGAACTTGAAGTATCAATACTGCATGAGGATTGAAATATCTTCTCTAAGAAGGATTCATCTATTGTTGTTTTCTCTTTAAGTGATTCAATCAATCCTTTTTGTTCTACATTCTCATCTTTGTAACATTTGAATATAAGTAATGCCATATATAATATGCTACCAATGTCTAAAGGAATTTGAATATCATTCTTTTCATTATCAATTGCTTCAGTGATTCTAGCATGTAGATAATATTCCAGAGTTTCAAAGTTTTCTTTTAAAGCTTCACTATGAATCACTTTTGAAGTAAGGTCTAAATTTCCTTCAGACTTTATAAGTAAATTCTTGATTCCAATTTTTATAACACTTGCCCTTTCCTTTCTGATGGTGTTGTCCATATCATTATTCATTGTATTCTTTGTAGTAGACATCTTTCTTCCTCCTTAGTTTTAATAGACTATTGTCACTTGTAGACCTTGTATCTCCCTATCTGAATTCTAAGTTGAATTTGAGTATATGACCAAATTCTAACTTTTAATTCTTCAAATCTTGTAGTATATGATTAATCAATGGAATTATTCTAGCTCTTTAGTATTTTGAGAATACTTTTGATAGAACCTTTGAAGTAGTCTACCTTATGACTCCCTAGTTTAGAGTATGTGAACTAACTTGATAAAACCTTATCAAATCTTAGGTTTTGTAGTATCCCTTATATCTCCCAAGTGATTAGAGTATGCTATGGTCTTGATAAAGTGCTTAGCATCTATTAGATTTCCTTTTGAGTTGATTCCCTAATGTTTTGAAGACAATGTTAATATAATGATCAACTCCTATTTCACCTTATTTCTCCCTATTGAAATATGCACTTTTCAATTTGATGAAGTTCTCTATTTTCAAGACTCTATGGTTGGATTCCTTTTGTCCCTTTAATTTGTATATGAGACAAGTATAAGCAATAATTTCCAACTCTTTAAGCAATTCAATGTTTTGCTTCCTTTATCCTTAATTTTCAATGGTTTAATTTTCTAAATTCCAATAATCTAAAGTTTGATGTAGTACTCCTTATATCTCCCTAATTTGGAAATTTAGAAAATGATAATATTTGCAAAAGAATAATGCTTTAATTTTTCCAAGGTAGAAAACCTTATATCTCCTATTTTAATTATTTGCAAATATTATGATATTTGTATTTCAACTAATGCACTTTTGAAATATCACTTAAGGATATAAACTCCTTGTTTTGATTTGCTTTCTAATTCACTAAGGTTGGTATTTGCTTATATCTCCAATGCAATAATAAATAAACTCAACCTTATATAATGCACCTTATAACTCCTTGCACTTAAAGAAAGCAAATATTAAATCATGTAAAACTATACCTTCCTTGTAATGTTGTATGCTGTGAGATGATTGGCTTCTATTTTGACTCCTCTATCCAAGATTTGGGTGCTGTATTTGCTGGTCTTCAATGTATGACAGTGAGCATTGAATGCTCTACGTTCAATGGGCGCCTTATGACAGTCTTCTCCTCCTTCAATGCACTTTGACCTCTCTATGCTGGATATGCGCGCTCTTCTTGTACAAGGCTATTAATACCTCTTGTATCCCTTTGAAATGTATTCCAAGTGGCGCTTACGTTGCCTATGAACGTATGTCTTCTTGTTAGGTGGCGCAGGGAGGTTACTACCTTCTTGAAGGCGTTAATTTAGGTGGTGGAAGTCTTGTAATAAGCGTTGGGCGTTGAAAAAATTATTTATGATTTCTCTTTGGCTTGAATGGAGTGTACTCCAACCAGGGCGCTCTTCTCCTTTAGTGCAAGCATTATGTTATTGAAGATATGCAAACACTCTTTCTTCCTTTGTGCCAAGTGGCACAGGATTCCTTACGTTGATATGGCAAGTGGAGGCTCCTTCCCTTGCGTGCAACCAAACTCTTCAACGTACATTTTCTCCTTGATGCTCTTCGTTCTCTTATCACCTATTCTTGCCAATTTACTTTGCAGGTTTGTTTGGCTCCTTTTGTAACAAGTTTTCTTGATTGTCCAACGTGTGATGGCTCTTCTCCAACGTAGGTGGCTTCTTTCAACGAAGATGGCCGTTCGTCCAAGCTTTTCTCTACCGCTTGGGTAATTGTTGACGTTATTCTCCTTTCTTCTTGTGTTAATATCCCTACTGTTTGTGTTATGCTGTCCTTAATCTTTGTTCCTTGGTGCAGGTGTCTTTTATTGTGAGCGTTGCTTCCGTGAGACCGTGGCACCGAGCTTGGTGTCTTTGAATACCTAGAATTGGATGGTTTTGAGCCCCTTAGATGGCTCTTTTTACTTTGCACCGTAGCTTGTGCTTAAACCTGGTTTATGCTGCTCCTTGATGATTGTAGATTTGTGCTACGTTGGTGTCTTAAGACACTTGAACCTTGTCTTCCTTTTACTGCTTTGAGAAGACAAATATGAAGCTATTAAACCCTGAATTAAATCTGCAATAGACTAAGATAGAATACCTTAGTTGCACTTGGGTTTTTGAGACTTTTTAGTCTTCACTTTATGTAGCTTTCTTTCTTGACTTGATATGATGGCTTCTTCCCTATTCCTTGGTGGTTATAATGCTCTTTTTGGTGGCTTCTCTTCACCAAGATATGCTGCAGTTTTCCTGCGCTCAATAGTGTCTTTTGACACTCCAACTTAATCCCGTTTTGTGCACTAATATTTCTTCCTTTGCTAAATACTTAATGCACTTTAATAACTCTTGGAGATAATTTGTATTAAGCACTAAAGTCTATTCAACCTTCACTTTAGAATAATGTCTTCTTTGCTTTCAATAGAAGGTAGGATGTTGATATTTTTCTTTCTTTCGAAATATATCTAACTCCTCTTTCTTATGTGCAGGTTTTAACCCTTGTAGAAACTATCTTTGGCACTTCCTTGAAGACTTTAAACTTGAAACCTTCTCCTCTGCAACTTTAAACTCTAATGTGGTGCTTAATGAAACTTAATATAGTTCTAATGATTTTGAATAGTTGTTTTTAAATGGTCTATTCTTTCTTTGAATATGTTTCTTTGCTTTTAATAGGGTAGATGTTGTATTTTTTTTCTTTGAATATATTTTCTCTTTCTTTGGGTTTTACCTTGTGTTCTTTGGCCTTCTTGCTTTCTTCTTCTCCTCTGCCTTTAACTCTAATTTAATGAAACTTAATATAAGTGTTCAAATAATGAACCTTTTGCACCTAAGTTGCATACCTTTTTAACCTCCGTAGATGATGTATTTCTTGGTGATTTGGATCACCTAATTGCTGCCCTGTGTTAGATGAAATCACAGCTCTTTCTTTGCTGTCCAAAATAACTCTTTAACTCACCAATTTGCAGCTTTGAAACTCCTCTAACTTGCTGCCCTAAAATGTAGTTTGGTGGCTTTAACTCTCCTTCAGGATGCTCCCTTAAACTCTGAAAATTAGCAGCTATTAATGCTGCCTAAATTGCTTCCCGTAACTCTGAAATTTTTAGATTCTAATGCAGCTAATTTCTCCTCCGAAATGCTGTCCTCGAATCTCCAAATTTGGTAGGAAACTTCCTCCAAATTGCAGCTGAAACTTTCCTTCTAGAAACCTTCAACTTTCTGCTGTAAAACCAACAATCTCCTTTCTCCGAAATAGCCTTCACACCCTCCTTATCGAATTCTGACTTCAACCTTGGCCTATCTAGTGGCCTTCTTCTCAAGAATCTGAATGTCTTGAGGTCTTCACTATTCTCCTCCAAAATTTGGCAAACTCCTTGCCAAATCCTTCTCCTTTTGGGCTTGTTGTCGGATGGCGACAATTGTCCCAAAACCTCCTTTATCAAGAACCTCTTCTTGCTAGCAATCTACTCCAATGAGTTCTCCTAAAATCTTCTCCAATGGCCTTCTCCAAATCTCCTTCAATGGCCTTCTCCAAAATCTGCAATGAGGCTTTCCTAACCTTCTCCTTCTTTCTCCTTTCAATCCTTCCTTGAGACCTCTTCTCTAGGGTCTTTAACTTTTGCAGCTACTCAAGTCTTCTTCTCAAGACTTCAATGAGACCTTTCCTTGATCTCTAGAATCTGCTGCTTCTAAAATCTGCAATAGGACCTTTGCTAGTCCTTCTCTATCTTCAATCTTCAAAATCTGGAAGTTCTTCAATGGGACCTCTTGTGGGTCTCTTCAACTTCTTGAATGTGAAGTTTTCAATCTTCAATGGAGATCTCCAATCTTTTCCTGGACTCTTTTCTGGAGTCTTTACTTCCTTCAATCTGAAGTCTATAAACTTCAGGTTTCTTATGAGGACCTCCTTCCTGGTTCTCCTCAATCTTCGATTTGCAATGGGCCCTTTCTGGGACCTCCTCCTTGATCTGTAGTCTTCAATGTGGCTTCTTTGGCCTCCTCATTTCTTCTCAATCTTTTGTTTGTTGCTTCAGGTACTAGATTGATTCCAAAGAAGATATTCTTCCTAGCTCTTGTAGGAAGCTTCCCAACTTTCTTTGAATCTCCTTTTTCTGCAACAAAGTATTAGAGAAATTATAATGGAAAAACTCTAAATCTAGAGATAATGAATCTTCACTAGTTGATTTGTCAATCTAGTGGAATCAATGTTGAGTCCTAGTCTTCACAAGTTTTTCTACAACTTTGTGGAAAGACTCTAGCCAAATGTAATTTCATAAATTCTGAAAATCAGATTTCTTATCTCCTCTGATTGTCCCTTGTGGCTATCTCTGTTTCCTATCGATCTACCGTATGCTATGATACCGCTGTTAGCTTTGATGATATATATTAAAGGAAATGCAACCACAAGATGTAAAATGAGAAAACAATGATAACTATATGATAATGACACTATAATATGTAGGAAAATTATAAGAGAAACTTCTACAATAACTCAGAAATATGCCATTAATGAAAGCTCATGAAAATAGTACAATGTAATATAATGGAGGACATGAACACTCCATAAATACATGAAGGATCTACATTGTACTCACTATAACTACTAATGCAACTAGTCACTATTGTATCTTCTATCACCTCTTCCTCTTCTACCTCAAAGGCATATATATAGGGAGATAAGTCCCTTGGCCTTTCATCTACCCATGAATCTTCATCTACCTAACCTATGACTCATGTACATGTGGACTACATGCACATTTACATCATTGCACATTCTAACACTTGTGCATTTATTACATTGCATGAAGTAACTACTCAAGCCTTACTCTAAGGTAAACTCCTACTCTAGTTATGTACCCAAGGTGGTACATTAGCATGTACCAAATAATGTAATATACTCCAACAATTGTATGTAGTCCATTTCGTAGATACAAGTTGAAGTATAAATAAGAGCCAAAGGTTCATTGTAATGGTCGTTTGGCCTTTGAAACAATATCGCAAGTACTCTTTGAAATAAGAATTGTAAAACACTTAAATTGCGAAATCAATAAAGAGCTGTGCGTGGCATTCATATTTGATTGTGTCCACGACTTTTGCTTTATGAATGTGTGAACTTTGTGGCTCTACCCAACTTTCCCCTCTTAGTCCTCTTAGATTGATTGTTGCAGGTATTTAAAGATCTTACGCGATGAAGTTATTCGATTTCTGCTAAGAATGCCAACTGCACCCAATTTAAACCTTGCTACAGCCTTGGCCATATTTTGCATTTTCTTTCTCTTACACCCTTACTCCTCAAACAAAGTAGATCAGATTTGTTTTCTGCATTTTAGATTAGTTTCTTTCATTGTTTTTCAGCTTAGTTAGAAAGTAGAAGGGAACCAGATTGAGATTCGGAGGTTGGGAGAGTAGAATTCTCCCTATCCATTTGTTGAATTGTGGTCATAGGCGCAAATCGCACTTGCCGTTTTCCGTGTTCAACAAGAAGGTTGTAGCATATCACCACCCACACCACCGTGAGTGACAACAATCATGGAGGCATGGCATAGAACATCATAACTATTATGGACTTACATGGAATTAGAAGGGCATCAAGTGTATTAGTACATGGCAAAATAGGAGCAGTAATTGTGGTCATCATCGAAATAGCAAAGGGCAAGTATATGTACTCACCTCAGGATGTAAGGAAAGAAGCTTAGTACAATCAAACTAGTGCAATAGAAGCATGGAAATAAAGGAGAAATCATTATTGATATCAGAATAGCACAACCAAGCATGGAACCAAAGGAGTAGTCATTATAGATATCAGAGTGGTGCAATGAAAGCATGGAGCCAAAGAAGCAATCATTATGTATATTAGAGTGGTGCAACACACACAAGGAGCCGAAGGAGTGCTAATGGATCTAAGAGTGTCACAACAACAACTAGGCATTAGAGAAGACCATTACCAATCAAGATTTCACTTGGATGGATAGATGAGCAAGATTGGTACCAATTGTCAACAAATGATTAGAAGATCATATTATTTGTTTTCATCTTATGTTTTGAGGGCAAAACATTATTATGGGGGTTGGAATGGCATGGTGCCTAGGGATAGGTATCTAGGGATATGATATTGTATTGTATATGGGTGTTATGGATAGTTGGCATGGGCCACACATAACCCAAGGTTTATTGTATTGGGATATTATATTATAATAATGAGTTGGTTAGAGGTTCAGTAGTTAACTAGGGTTAGGTTAGGTTTATACCCTCCCTAAAGTAGCGTTAGATGATGAGTATATAAAGAAGGGATCTTGTCATTGTAATCAATCATTGATCATATCAAATATTCTTGTATTTGTCTTTGCCCACGAGTGCCCTGCTCATCTTAGGAGATCTTATCGAGTTATTCCTTAAGGAGGATTATTTGTGTTGCCCTATGTTGAAGGTATTATTTGTCTTTGTATCCTTGAGTGGATTATTACATATGTTTCTAGAAGAATTATTTGGTATTTTAGTATATTTGAGGAGTTTAATTCGTGCTAGAGTTGGTAAGCATTGACTTGATCTTCATTACGACTGCATAGGCAACTTGGCATTAGGAGATCGTTCGTGGTTGACGAAGCACCACATTTGCATTGTAAAGCAAGAGTTTTTACAAGTGAAGACCACAATTTTAAATGAAAATTGATGGTGACATTGGAAATTGAGAATTGCCATGGCAATTTAAGTAACGTTGATGGTTTAAAATTTGGTCATTCAAGGAGGCCTAGCATCTCTAGGCTTATGATTGCACTTCAACGAGATAATCAATCTAATTAATTAATTTGTTATAAAATTTGTTAACTAGTTTTATTGTTGTCTAGTCCACTCAACCTTATGAGGTGATCTTGCATTCGGAAGGTTGGTCTTGTATATAGACTTGAGATGTCGATTTTGGCTAAATCTTGAACATAACTCTAAACTTAGAATTATTGTTTCTCAATAAAGTTATATGCTAGTAGAGAAATTGAGGGTGAAGTGCTTCAACCAAAATACCTCAAATATAAAGTTGAGTCTCTAGCATATCCCATCCTAGTTTTCTTCAACGAAGTTATTTGCATTGATTTTGTCTTTCTTCGTCATAGCATGTTATTCACCCTTTTCATAAAGCTAACTACTACTCAAAGCCACATAGCTTTGGGAGCATTATTATTGGGCACATATTTGCTAAGCTTTATGCCATAGTCTTGGATATGAAGCTTACTTAATGGTTTGAACAATAGGGAGATAGAGTTAAGAGAGATTCCCATGCTATTATTCACATTTTTATTCTTGATTTATCATAGGAAATGCTCGACAAATGACTTCTAAAGTCTATGACATTTTTTAGATGTAACATTGACATGCTTGATTTTCTTGTTCTAGCTATCATTAAGTTTAATGAGATGGTTATTGGCCTATTTTAGAGTGTTTATGGGTTATTTGATGAGGCTAAGAGGAGCTTTAGCATCAAGAAAAGGGGTGACCTCTCTCACCAATTCTTTTGTGCATATGCATTGATGTGACGTTGTTTGGGCATGGATTTATACCAAAAAATGTCTAAAAACCTATTTTCTTAGGCACCGTAACATATATCGAACTTCGAACTTTGTGTTCGGGACTCTGTTTTAATCCATTCAAGAAGCATTGGAAAGCTTAGAGAGAACGCACTTTGAAACTCATGGAAGGTGAACCACCATATTTTCATAATGGTGACCTTCTAACTCATGGAAAATGAACTACCACATTTTCATATGGGCGACCTTCCATATTCAATATGGTGGATTTCCCACCCACCAAATATTGTATAAAGAGAGATGCATCGGTGATTATAAAAAGGATGAATAATGGATGCAATGTTAAGCTTCACATCTCTTATCAGAGATTGCTTGCATTGTACTTCGTTTTCTGAGCAATAAAATCATTATGTTACTTGGCAAACAAAAGACAACCTACGCCTATGCATTTCTATACAAGGATATGACCTACACCATCATATTCCTTTGGAATATGACTTGCGTTATCACATCTCGACATAGAGATTTGGCCTGCATCCTCTTATACCCTTTCTTAGGGATCTAGCTTACACTTGAGGGCATTATTCTATATTTCTTCCACATAGGTCTATTGTAATATGCTTTTATAATATAATAGTTATGCGTTTCATGGATATCTGCTTGTATTCACTTCTGTGTATATGTTTTCTATTGTGTTTGTGTTGTGATTAATGTGTTCTACCTTGGCACCTCATCTAAGGTTCTATTAGTGCCAATCTTAACACCCCCATGTATTAGGACCATGAGTTCCCTTCATGTATAGTCTTATCCTAACACCTAGCTTTTGTAATGTCTTGCTCAACATCTACTAGTCTTGCGTTGGCATCATTGCCTCTGTTCATGTTCAACTAGTCCCTTGTGCCATAGAATACGTGACATAGTCAAGTCCTTGCTTAAAAAGCATCCATGTGTTCCTTTGCAAAGTAGTCAAGTCATTGGTGCCCTATTCTGTAGTGCCACTCTAATGTCATAATTCACTTGATGCCACGTGCTGGTTTAGGGGAGTTGTCCTTTGCGACACTATCATGGGACTCATGGTGTGGATCAGTGGTATCAAAGCAGTTTATGCTCAAATATTTTCATCTCCATTCATCATGGGAAGGACTCAAAAGTTGGAGCAATAGAACCAATGGAGCTTGAGATTTTAAAGTGCCAAAACTAGAAGCTGTAAGATGAACCTTTAGCAAAGGAAGAGGGCCTTTGTTTTGTTGTTTGTGTCCATAGCAGAGTTGGAGATGAAGTTCTCACATCTAGGAAGGTATCCAAAGGATCGAGGAATGATACATTCGGACCATAGAGAGGCTTCAACAAGAACTAAAGCCCAAAGAAGTCATCTGTGATGGCATCCAACGAAAGTTGTATCTATAGGACGAGTTTGACAAGTTCCAAACAAGGTTAGCACATCTCTAGGAATTTACCACACAAACATATGCTTATTTGGTGAGTTTTGCCCCTTCTTAGCAATCAATTTGCTTCTCAGATTCGTTTGGTTGTTTTGTGAAGCATACTAAGGGCATCAGTTCAAAGCTCTTAAGACACTCTCTCGAAGTTGAATAACAACCCAAGAATGCAGGGATTGGGTATATATGCAGTCATTGTTGAAGACAACAACATGAGTCCGTAATATGCTTTGATCTCCATTCTTGCGAAATTTGCGGTAGGTGCAACCACAAGCACTCAACTTGTTGGTTCATCAATGCCCCCATCTAGAGGTCAGACTGGCTAGTACAAATGCATTTGGGTAGGATCCTTTTGCAACTGGAGGAAATTCATGGTTACACCTCCCAATCTCAAGTTTGCTTCTCAATACCAACTTTGCAAGCAATTTGCCTTCCTTCATGTCTTGGATTGTCCATTTTCAGACACGTTCAAGATATGCCCTTGAAGATGTGGCTTGTTGACTCTATTATTAAATTCATAGTTCTTTATACGTATGGATATGGGGTTTGGGGGCTGCGCTTCAACTTGTACTCCAATGTATGAAATGTTGTAAATGAATGGTTATCAAGTGCATTGTTTGGGATGAATTTGTGCCCTATTATCTCTTTATTGTGGTCATCTTGATGATCACTTTCTTGCTTTGTAGGCTTAGGTCCATGGGCTATTGTGCATCGGGTCAGAAGAGACATATGTACTTCGATCCTTCCTTTGCATAACTGGTTGTTTTTATGAATCATCTTATTTGTAGGCGAGGATGGTATTTGGAGATTAGTTTGTTTCTCCACTTTGGCAGCATTTTCATAGATTGATTTCTCTCCTTTAGATTCTCATTGAATACTTATTGCTTCCTTCTTGGAAAGGGGTGATTTATAAAGCAATCAAGGACATTTAATTGTGATACACTCAGATCATTGGGATCTCTCCTCGACATCCTTTAGGTTCTAAGATGGCCTTTTATTTTGACTATTTCCTCAAGCTTGTTTATGGTCATGACCCATTTTGAATCCTGATTATATTAGATGTTGATGGATCTATGGCTTCAAGATTTCTGTTGGTAAGATTAGGTCATGTACTTCTACTATGGATTGAGTTTGAGCACCATATTTTACCGGGGTGATGGGAGACAAAGGAACACTTCATTTTTAGATGTCCTATCTAAACTGAGATTAGAGGGGGATATTATTTTCTATATATAAAGATTCAGGGAGGTGACTTATTTCCTTCTTTCACTATCTCAATGAGCAGCGTTTATCTTTGTAGCTTAAGGAAGGAATCACTCTTGGACATTAGGCCCTGAAGGTTCCCTTGTTACCCTCATAGGTGGTTGTATTTATATGAGATTTTGTCCTTATGAGGGAGCAGCTCTAGAAGGACCTTCCTCTTCTTCTTTGTCAAATGTTGGATGTTGTAGATCTACTACAATTCAGTGTAGACCAGCTATGCGTCCCTAACCCCTTCTTCAATTAGTCAAGACAGGCATGCATTACTGGTTTGCAAATGGAGACCTTGGATCGTAGGTGGAAATTTGGGAGACGTTCCCTGTTCCCTCTCAGAATTGCTCAGTCTAGTTCTCTTATTTCAATCTAGCTTCCCATAGATCTCATCAAAGCCTGCATGGGCTTCTTTACAGGTGATTGATGATGATGTTGATCCTTTGCCTACCAATACTGAAGATGGCCAACTTCTAGCAGCTTTATCATCCTATTTGGCAATGAATCTTTCTGGTACATGGCTAGGTACTTTTTATTTGTAATAGTGATGTTATACATGGTGATATGTTTCACACCTCAATTAGATTTTTGTAATTTCTATTTAGCAGCTATGACTTTGGAGCTTTCCTTTTTCTGGTTTCCTTATGCTGTTGCGGATGTACTTTTGAGTTTCATTGACCCACTTTGGTCACTGGAAGGCATTAAAATAATTTCTTTATTTCCATATTTTTGATGGTTCCTGCATACTCTAATTAGTTCTCCAATCATGTCCACTGTCTTGCCAATGAGTGTGTTGATAATGGGTGTATGATATGTTGATCTGTTATGTTGTCAATATTTCTCTTTCTCTCTGTAATAGGGATGTCTATAAGGCTTATTCTATTCTCACAACTTCTGTACTCTGAGTTGCTTTGACATCATGCAACCATGGTGGAGAACTCCAAGATTGGATTTGTACTGCATACTGAGAATTGAACTTATAACCTTGTATGTATGAGTGTGTGGGTCCTTAACCAAAAGCCCAAAGCAGTGGCCTTAAGTGGACTTTAAAAAAACTAAGCAAGACCTTAATACTTTGTTTCTGGCTTGATCTCCAAATACTTGGAAAGGCTATCATTGAATCTGAAGCTTGAGTCCTTGTCACCCATCTTTATGACATGAGCTACAGGTCATGTCACCAATACTTACACCCACAGCTTATCTGCAATATCAGCATGGATTCCTTGCAGATGCACATGCCTTAGAGTAAAACAGTTCATGGCTTTAAGGATTAGTCAACCTTGACCAAACACATGGTAAATAGAGCCTTGCCAGTCCCTTTAAGACTAATGAACAAAACTACCGAAAGCTGCAGCACATTGTTTGAGATATTCCAATGACCATGCAAAAGTGTATCCATGATTAAACAGATTTCAGATGCCATTAATAGGAGCTATTTATAGGAATGCTAAAATGCCAATGACTTTTTGCAAAAATTAGCTATGTAAGAAACAAAGTGTCCACAAAAAGCAACAACCTCTCCCATGTTCACTTTGGAGGCCTTTTTAAGCTGGGTGGGTTTTACTGCACATCTGCATCCCTACAGGCCAGAGAGACATTCACATCGCCGTATAGAAATCCCCAAACAAGCATTAGACTAGAACTCTGGTGTCATGGTCCCATTATTTATACATGACTCAAAAAGAAACTTTCCAGGGGCCAAAATTGGCTGATATGACAAGCTGTTAACCCAAAACTAAATGCGTGAATATGTCAGGTACATGAATTAATATCAAGACACCAAGAAACTGATGTGCTTTAGGGGGAAAAAGGTATTTGAATTGAATGCTTGATAACATAAATGTCTTATCTATGCTTATATTTGTATAATATAATTTAATTAATTTTATTAATGTCCACAGATGGCCAAAGTAGGCCCATGGGACTCATTGAGAAGAGCTGTTACAAAGAACAATACACTAAAGTAACCAAAAAGCATTACGAAAATAAGCTAAAGTAGAGTAAAGAATCTACTGTAAACTATGCTAAAGTGGAACAACTATATGACAAAATTACAGCCTTCAGGGTTACCCAAAATGGATAAACCCTAACATGCGAAAAGTAATGATTAAGAGAAAACTAGAATTCAAGGTACAACAGAGATAGAAATGAGCTTTGATGAATCGAAGGGAAACATTAATCTATTGTGGGATGTAAAGTAGAAGCACAATCGTTGTCATTACCAACTATCCCAAAATGGCCAACACGGGATCTAATGATGCTCCCAGGAAAATGGACAGGACTAAGAGGGCCTGGTTGGATAATCCTGGGATGAGATGGAGTTCAACCCCTCAAAAATCTTCTAGCATTCTTGACTGTGGGACCAATAGAAGAGGAGAAGAAATTGGTAAGCGTTGTCGGCCTACAACTCCTAGCTATGTGACGAGTGGCCAAAACCCGATGTTGAAGAGCTGCATTCCTGTCCTGTTGCAAGCAAGAAGAAAGAACTGAAGCCCTGGTAGCCACTCTTGTATGTAAGCAAGGGCTGACAGATCTGTCATTTACATTTTGGATGGTTGTAGCTTCTAATGAGCACCTATTTCTCTTGATTGCAGAGATGGAGTGAAAGAATGAGGAGATTAGTTGAGTAGTAGGTTGTCTCCGCTGTAATAACAGTTGAGTAGCGTTAGTGAATGTTGGACGTTTAGTCCCCATGATAATAACACAGAAAGAATGGCTGATGATTTTCAATACCTGTGTAGTGCAACGTAAGACATGCCTGATTAATGGAGCATTCCAAAAGCATTATCACTGGTCTTGTTATGTGATTATTTCCCGATAGTAAATGCGTATATTGACTGCACCACCTGAAATGCCTGTTTGAGACAGATTTTTGGAAGAAGCCAACAGAAAACGGGTTAAAATATTCTGGAATGTTTTGATCTTGAAGAATAGCACCTTTGACTTATTGATATTATTTGTATGTTTGTCAATGTAGAAGCTTTTGCACATAAAGTTATCTTCAGTAGGTGCCTGTTGTCACTTTTGTTTCTCTATCAAATGCTTACCTTAGAAGATCAAAACTAAATCCTAATTTGCTATAGCCTTGCTTAGTATAACACAATCATAGCTCTGTTCTCATGTGGCAGTTTTTCGGTTTAGACTCCCTGATGACAGGGAAGACATCTTCGTAATTATTCCTTGCAAGTCAGAGTAGAATTATAGTGTTTGTTATTGATCATTTTCAATATTTCAGGCCTTGCTACTGTAATATATCATGGTAAGGACACCCGCATTGAATGCACAGTACTCAATGATTGTGGTTTTAAATTTGGTTGTATAATAAATGTTTCTGGCCCATTCAATTTTAAGCCCACAAAATAAACTCTCTTAGCTGTTATTTTTACCACATTTGGATGGTGAAGAATTGTTACTGTTTTTAATTTGTTATGTGTCCTTTTACTTAAGCTAGATCTGACTTATATAATTATTACTGTCTTTGTATAGGTGGTTTGAAAGCTTTACTTACGGATCAAAAAACATTGGTAATAGCAGTTGGTGGAGCAACAGCACTAGCAGCAGGCGTTTACACTACAAGGTATTCCTCTGTTTGTATATGAAAGTTGGACTTTAGAAATCTACCGTATATTACAATTATTAATTTGTGATCCATTTGATAGGGGTAAACAATAGTTTTTTTGTTAAGATTCATTATGTCCCTCCCTCAAATATGCCCTTGTAAAATTCCTCAGGATATATTGTTATATTATCTCCTGAATAATGTTACCGTACATGACAAAAGAGAAATTTTGGAGATGTAATGAGCAATATTCATTATGTCCCTCCATCTACGCCCTTCCAAAATTCTTCAGAATAGATTGTTATATTATCTCCTGAATAATATCACTGTACATGACAAAATAGATAATTTTTTTGGAAAAGGGTATCAGTCATTTTGGACACAAGCTGATAAAGGCCTAGTTGTTTTGATTTATGTGTTGAGCAACTGATTATGACATTTTTGAAGCTTTCCTAATCTATGCTTGTCTTTTTGAGATATTGTGCAATATGCTATGAGCTGGAGTTTTTTTGCATATTGATATCCTGTCTGTCTGTATATACACAGATAGACGTGTAAGATTCAAAGTCACACTTAAGAACTACTAGAAAACCTAGTTCTTCTCCTAAGCATGCAAAAAGTATGCCTAATGTCAAAACTCAACCTAATTTCCATTTGCCTTGGAGATTCATAAGATGTATGCAGAGAATCTCAAGTTTGATAATAACTTCGTTAGTGTCAGCAGCTGCTGAAAGCAGACTAACAGTTTCCAAGATTGCTGGAAGCAATGGAGTTGTGTCATTGAGCAGAGGGTATGCTTTCTATTTTTTGACATGGAAGGCCATTGTTTTGAAATTGTTTGATTCATGAGCATAAAATTGCATTTCTTTTATTCAAGGAATTAGGGATTATGCTCATGGTACTGCAAATAATGTCAGCATGCCATAAAGGACTAAGTGAACATTCTTGGGTCTAACATCGATATGCAGAGAGTTTCTAACCACCTATAGAAGTAGATTATCTTACTCCTGTCAGTAATGCAAATCATAATCCTAGGCATAGGCGGGATGACCATGCAGGATGAGATATGTGATGTAGAGTCTAGACAATCGAAGACTGCAAGCAATGTTTCTATTAGAGACAATTACAGTTGCAAGAATATTTATTACCTTATTTTTCAGGCCTCTTGGAGGTGAAATATCAATATGGGATAAATCGGCAAAACAATTGGCATTTTTAAAAACTGGCAAAAAATCGGGGAAAGAATCGGCAAAACGATTTTTTTTATTGAAAAAATGTTTTTCTCATGCATATTACAATGAATTAGCATTATGCAAATCAAATATTGCAATGAAATCAATAATTCATGTCAAGACATCATACAAGGCCCAAGCTTTAAATACACATGAAAGTGACAAAACACATCTTGTATTGCTTATAATATGAAAAGGTACAAAGTTACAAGTAACAAGAAGGAAAAAAAGGTTTCATTTTTTATATGCCTGCACATGGAAACAAGTAACAACAAAGTTACAATCACTTGAAAAAAAAGGAAAAAAAACCTAAACCCTAAACCAAAAGGCTAGGGTTTAGGGTTTAAAATTGAAACATTGACAGCTGAAAAATGGGCTTGCATACATAGTTATCAGGCAGCAATATTTACTTAAAAAGAGGAAAAAAAAAAAAAAACCCAAAACCCAAAACCCTAGGGCCTAGACTAGGGTTTAGTTACTTAGGGTTTAAAATTCAAGTTGAAAGTTCAAAGCTTCAAATTCAAACATTAACAACTGAAAAATGGGCTTGCATACATAGTTAGCAGGCAGCAATATTTACTTAAAAGAGGAGGAAAAAAAAACAAAACCCTAAACCCTAAACCCTAGGGTTAGGGTTTAAACTTCAAAGTTTCAAGCATTAACAGCTGAAAAATGGGTTTGCATACATAATTATCAAGCAGCAATATTTACTTAAGAAAAGGAGAAAAAAATCCGAAACCCTAGACTAGGGTTTAGGGTTTAAACTTTAAACTTCAAAGTTAAAACATTAACATCTGAAAAATGGGCTTGCAAACAAAAACCCTAAATTGGCGGCAGCCTTAAAAAAAAATTATTAAAAAAAAAAAATTGCAGATTTTTTGCAAAAAATCTTTGCAAAAAAATCTTTGCATCGTCAATAGTTTGCTGATTCCATCGGCATTTTAAAAAATCGGCAAAAAATTGGCAGAATCCCGATTTTTTTGCTGATTTTCTCAACTAAACTGAAAAAGTAAATCTAAAATCTATCTCAACCCATTGTAGAAATAATAACCACCTTAAATATGTTTCATATAAATAAGCTATAAACTATATATAAGTTATGCAATTGAGATGGGCTCCACCTGCATTACATCTTCTGACCATGTCACCACAGTATTTCAACAAACTAACAACATTTTGGCAATTATACGTTTATTGCTGGCAAGAATCAAACCTGGCTCTCCTCCTTGAAAGCCGAGGTATTTAACTGGTTGAGCTTATGCTAACTAATTATATTAATTTGTATATTAAAATAAATATAAGATTTTAAATGTATAGAACATTATTTGTAATTTTCTAAATTAAAATATAATGATATATACATTGGAATTATTTATGAAGTTAATATCGTATTCATTTATCTTGATACAATTGTATAATCTCACTAACTTAAATTATTTTTTATTAATAAACCTAATATTATACATAAGCCAACTTCATAACCTGTAAGTTAAATAACTAATTTGAATTCTATACTAAATCAGATATACTCACCACATCTGAAATTTAATCTTATTTGAAAGTTACAAGTCTAAGCTTTGTAATGCTCTGTAATATGACTTTAAACCCTAGTATGGGCACACGATGTATCATCCAGGTGTGAACAAATAGTAGGATCAAGTCCTGGTAAAGCAGACAACAAGTAAGTCTAGAGATTGACCAAAGTAGTTTCAAAGTGGAGTGAGAGTGGCTGTTGTGAACCAAAAAGCAACCAGCAAGAGCGGTCACTAACTAGAGAGGGAAAAATGAAAACCAAAAAGATAGGACGAAAATATGAAAGAGCACTTGACCACTCCATTTGAACCACAAGCAGCGTATTCTATATGCATATAATTCCTGAGTCAATCCATCGCATGATTTTACAGTTGAACAGTGTTGACAACAGCATCAAAATGACATTTCATTTGTGACGACAACTGTGGATTTCTTCATTGGATTTTACAGCTGAAAAACATAAAAACACCATTTTGTACATGGCAATGGTTAGATTTTTTGTCACTCTGGTTCAAAGAAAAATATATACATAAATAAAATAGCAAACAGTGTTGGAACAAACCTGGACGTGGTTTGGCCGAAACTGTTAACCATGTAATAAACATATTACAAGAAAATTTGGTTTGATAGTGCGAGACCTATTCTAATCTAATAAGAACAAAATGAAATCCTGGGGGTGCCATACCAAAACCGACTGGAAAACCAGGGTCAACTTCCTTGACTTTCTTCCTCATGCCAATTGTCAATTGAAATTCCCTTGGCGTATGAAGCTCCACTAATTTGATTGCATATATTGTTACCATCACAAGGGTTTTTTTTTTTTTTTGATATACAGGGGAATCAGCAACATTTCGTTCAGAAATCTACCACTATAACCACCCGTCCCTCCTCGGTAAACATGTACTCCAGTGAGGGGGACCTGGAGGGGCTTTACTGTTACCATCACAAGTGTTATAAATCTATGAATAGCTTCTTTGTGTTGATGAGAGTTCTAGTAGCATTCTCTTTTTTCTCTCTTTTTTAAAAAAATAAAACAAAAAAGTTCATCTAGGGAAATGTCTAACATTTTTCTTAGTTCATTTGAAGATTAGGTAAGTGATGGATTTGAGTCTCCAGAAAACACACTTAAGTGATCTACAATATTCCCATGATGATCTGAACAAGGTAAAGCCCCATACTGAAATGATTGCAAATGATGTCATGATTTTTCAGTTTCTGTATTCCACAATTCTTCAGTTTACAAAACAACTTTCATGAGAAACATATGGGAGTTTAATGGTTTGATTAAGTTTAGGGCATACTTTTTTTTTCCCTTCTTTTCTCTTTTTTTTTTTAAATTTAAATTTAGGGCTGGTGTTCTTATGTTTTGTCAGCCCCAAATATCTTTGATGGGGATGTCTACATAGTCCATAGGAACGGGAAATGAAATTAGATGCAGTAGTGACATCCACGAGCTGCTCTCTTTCAAAGACGTGTCTTGGGGCTTCCTTCATCATGTCCCTAAGTCCTTATCCCCTTGCAAATGTATCCTCAAAGTCAAGGGTATCAAGGGTTGGGAATGTCTTTGTGGAACTTTAGCTATTTGGTGGAAAATTAGAAATTTTAAACCACACTAAATACCAAAAATTGGTTTTTATGGCATGGTACTCTTTGTACAAAGATAGGTTATACTTAATTCCTAACAATACATTGATACACAAGGTCCAACTTGATATTCATGCTTCCACTTCTGTAGGCCATGTGGGGTTTCTTAAAACCTATTAGAGATTCAAAAAGTTATTTTTCTTTTCCTGAAAGCTTAAATGGGGGTGTTCAGAATTTTTTATTGTGTGGGGTTTGCCATAGGAATGAGGGTGAGCCATTTCAAATCAAGAATACAAAGAAATCAGAAGGGACTTCTTTATCACTCTGCCCAAATCAAAAGAAAGAGTGTAGTGGCTAGTTTTTAACATGCTTACTAAGTATGCACACTTCTGTGGTTCCCACTTCTCATTTACAAGCACAGAGGGTAAAACTGTTTATGGAGTACTTCTAAGCATAACAAAATCTCTGAAGTTCTTGTCAGTGGTCATGATCTTATTTTTACCAACTTCTTGAAGGGGCTAATAAAGCTCAGTGGCACTTTCTTGGTCATAATTTGGCTTTATCATCTCTAATCAAGATGGTCAGATAGAAATTATTAACAGGTTTCTTGAAATTTACCTTCATTTTTTACATGACACAAAGTCTGGATGGATCAAAGAACTTCTGTTGGGGAAATGTTGTTATGACACAACATTCTGTGCATCCACATAAGTGACTTCTTTATGGCTAATTATTCCTGATAATATTTCATATTGTCGAAGCTTTTCTAAGGTCTAGGCAGTTGATTTTTGTTAGGGATACTTAGAATATTTTCCAAATTTTCAAGCAGAACTTGTAGATAAATAGTAAATACAAAATCAAGTGAAACATTGGGTTGCTCAACATAGAAGGGACCGCTAGTTGTCAGTTAGTGACGTGTCTTGCTGAGGTTGCAACCCTACAAGCAATCTATTTCAAGTAGGAAAAGTATAAGAAATTGTTGTCCAAGATTGTACAAGATTATTTGGAAAATCTGTGAAGCAGCTGAGAAGCTGCAGTTACTGTATTTTTCACTTGTTCACCAGTATTTTTCCCGATTCACAGCTTGGCCAATTTTTTGCCAAAAAATTGTGAAATGCATGAAAAAAGCTTTTTCCAATGAAAAATTGCATTTTCTTCGGTTGTTTCAATGAAAAATTATCGATTTTTCCCCAATTTTTTCCCAATTCCCGATTTTTCCCGTTTCTTTTACAAGTCGATTCCGGTCCTATTCTGATTTTCTCAACTATGGGCGTGAGAATTTTGTGATGGGGAAATTGAAAAAATCCTTATCAAGTGGGAAAACGTGTTTTCAAAATGTTGCTGAGGAAGTTGAGAGTTCATGTGGCATCATCTGCAGTTTGCATGTTTTTAGGGCAAAGCTTTTTCAGAGGGAAACGGTATACTATGCCTCTAACCCTTTTTCATATTATTTTCTTCATTACGTGTTTATTATATGAACATGTCATTCATAACTGTAGGTCACTGTGGTTGCTCTTAGTAGTTACTTGGGTTTATCTACTGTGGTTTTCATTAGAGTTATGAATGAGTTTGGTTGTCATTTGTTGATCGTCTTGTTCTTTGTTATTGAATTGCAATATCAACAGGTTGCCCTCTTGAACTGGCATTGCAACATAAATCTGCTAATTTCTTTTCTACTACATTGCAACTACTAAATACAAGTGAATTTTATAAGAGGTATATCTTATATAGGCACTTGCGTCTCCCTAAAGATTGCTTTGAGGGTTAGCAATCACTTTCTGCCTTGAAACTTATTTTGTCTGAAGGTCTTCTTCCACAGTTCCCACAACCTATTCAGGTCCACCTTTAGGGTTATCTTTCTCCTTGGCAATAATTATCACAGCTAGGTCCACATTATAGATAACTTTTTGGAGTCTTCTTCCAATCTTTGGCTGAACTAGAATGTAACCAGGTTATTTGTGGTTTGTATTTCCCAACTATTATGGAATACTCTAAATAGTCACATTTTAGCTCCTCTTGTTGCAACTGCAACTCAGCTACGAATTCTCTTTTCTGTTTACTCAACTTTGAGATACATTTTGTCCATAAATTTATGCTAAATCAGGGGTAATTTGGATGTCTTTCTCATCTTATTATTAATGTGCCAATTATAACACAAATGTTCAATAGATCTATGGTAGGGTATTGAGATTTCATGGTCTTCTAGCTGATATTAGACCAATTTTTGACTTGGAAGCATTTTTACAGAGTTAGAATGGCATCATTTGTTAAACTAATTTCTCTCTTGTTGGAAGATTCCTTGTTGGAACATGAAGAGGTGGTTTCTTTCTTGATAATATGTGTCATTAAATCTATTGCAAAAAGAAAACACAAGTATCGTGTTGCTTGGAACTCAATCGATTTCTCTTCTTTCAATGAATCAAACTAAATTACCCCATTTATTCCATGTTGTAATTTGCACAAGACTAATATTGTTATAATTGTACCAGATTGTCTTGAAGAAGCAGTTGCAAAGTCTTAATTTGTATATAAAGTCTCTTCAAGTTAGAAAAGCCCTATTTTGATTTTACAGGTGTTGCATAGAAGTTGTCTGTGTCTTGTGAATTAACATGAGGAGAGAGCGCCTCAATAGTTAGAATCCAGCCATAATCACTTGACCTCACTGTGATTGATTTTGATTTGGTATTTAGCTTTAATTATTCGCATTGCCAACCTCAATGGCTTTGATGACATTACTTTTTTGGTGTAACATGGCTTTGATGACATTTTTTTTAATTTGGGATGATAACGGATGTTAACTGAGATTTGCCTTTCACAGATGATTTGGTATAAAATTCACACTTCTTTGATAAGGAAATTCTATGTTACTATAATTTTACCTTTAACATCATTGATATAAATGTTAGGGCTGTTCATCATTATTCACCCATAATTTGTCTAAGTCTTGGATAAATATTTATTATTCTCATTTATGAGAATAGTATTTGTAGGAGAAACCTTTTTTCTACACTCTCCAAACATGGTGTCACTCTTTGATAACTTAAAATATATATATATATATATATATATATATATATATATATATTTGGGATAATAATGAATGTTAACCAGCATTTGCCTTTCCCATGTTATTTGGTATAAATTTCACACTCCTTTGATAAGGAAATTCTAAGTTACTTGTGCACATCATTTTACCTTTAACATCATCGGTATAAATGTTAGGGGTGTTCATCATTATTCATCCATAATTTGTCTAAATATTGAATAAATATTTATTATTCTCATTTATGAGAATAGTATTTGTAGGATAAACCTTTCTTCTACACCCTCCAAATTAAGTGTCACTCATTCATGTATGAGAAAGTTGTCTTGACACCTCTTACATAACTCTTCTTATATGTATCATATGAGCCTCTTAGAATGACACATCATAAGAAAGTTCACATGTAAGTTTGGTTGGGATTGACATGTCTTATGTAATTCCAAGTTACATGGCCCTCCAAATTCCCATATGTAGGGAATTATAGAGCACTTAGGCACACACAATTGCGAAGATAAGAAGCCTTGATGTTAAACTTATAACCCCTTTATTCCTTTTTTTCATGTTTAAAGAGGTGTAGGATATAGAAGGTCCCAACGTGCAAGTTTATGTGAAGTTTTATGTCTAGCCTATCTTTGGAATTTGGGAGGATTTTGTACTGCTTGCACAACAAGGATTTGAGCATTTTTCCTTCCTAGTTCATTTATAGAGGCTTTTTCCTTTGTGGTTTCCTCAAAAATAATTTTCTCAATCTATTTTTCTCCTTATATGCGTAATATCAAATAATATTTTGTTTTCTGTTTTGAACGTAACAATAAAAATCATACTTGTGAAAAGGACTTCCTTTTTTGATGCCTTGTAATCACTGCTTATATAGAGCCTCTACGAATTGAACACACAAACCCTTTAACTTGTGGATATGGGTCTTCAACAAAAAACCCAAACTAAGGCTCGTGGCAAGGTAACCACTCTCCAAGTTATTTAAACAACTTGTTAATAGACTTGCAACGAACGTAGCAACATCGAGAATAGAGGGAATTAGACACAAAACCTTGTAATTGTGGATATGGGTCCTTAAAAAAAAACCCAAACCAAAGAGTGACGCTTCACAATCTTTCTCTACATTGAAGAATGATACTTTGCTCGTTCTTTGGTAGTTGGACACTTAAAGACGTAGGGTGTTCTAAGGGATATCCAAGGACATATTTATATAAAATTTTGTCTATCTAATTGTATGAATACTAGCATAAGGAATATGTATATTATACAATTGGAAAGCTTGTTGGAGAAGATTGCGGCTCAGTAGCTGGCTTGGGACAATTTCGGTGCAACAGTTGTACGAAATATTGCGGCTACCGATACATCATAGCGGTGGTACATTTATAATGCTTGTAGGGAAGGAAGACAATAAGAATGTGGTGATTTGGACAGTCTTTGTCAAATTGTCATTGTCAATTTAAATTGTCTTCATCACAATGTCAAATGCTGTAAAGAATATCTTATCAAATCTCTAGAAAATCGCATAAGTAAATCTCTAGAAGCATATGATATTTTGAAAATATTATGTAACTATAAAATTATTATGGAAAAAGTCCAGAAGGAGATCTTTAGAAGCATGTGATATTTTGAAAATGTCATGCAATCATAAATTATTATAAGAAGAGTCCAAGAGATGACGTCAAGAACTTCTTGATATTGTGGGAAGCATACAAACGGAGATCTCTAGAAAATGTTGCCATGTATCCATTAGAGTTCTATAGCCATGTAATATGTAGCTACCATGAAGACATTAGAGTATTGTTAGCATGTTTCTAACATTGGAGGGACCAAGCACCCTATAGACATTGGCACTACACATTGATAGAGACAAGGTTGTTAAATGACATTTTGTTAGGATCACGACTAAGATGCTACAACACTCATTCTCATTTTTGGAAGTTAGGCACAAATTTTCTAACGGATATTATAAGATATTGCACAGGCTTCTTTGACATGAAAGATGATTATGCTAGAGATGTTGTGTTCCTCATGCCAATGGGAGACACGTGATTATATCCCTTGGCAGGTTTTGTCCACAACCTTGGTCCTTGTTAGTTTGTTGCCTTTCAAGGGATCTCTCCCTTTCACACCTAGTTGTACGTGCCTTTGGATATTCTGCATTAGTGCTTGACTCCTTTTGGGTTTACTCTTTGTTCGTCCCCTCCTCCCCTTCAATCTCAGTGATTGTAGTTCTTTGGCTTCTAGGTTTTCTTATTACCTAGGTACTTTCTATTTTAACATATAGTATGTTTGAGTCGTATTGATTTACTTTGATTACCTATGGAGAACATACAATATTTTGTTTGGAAACATTTTCATATAGGAGCAGTTTCTATGTTCCACCTCAAACGCTCACATACCTATTACTAGATTTTGGTCGTGAGATGAAGGCTGAGAGTGGGTTGCAGAAAGTATGAATGAAAAGGATGTGTTGATACAATTCCTCCTATCATGCTTATTATCATATGTCAACATCAAGGAAAGTTCAATTATTCTAAGGACCCTATAATGTAATCTGTGGAGAAACTTATGATTTCTTACTCTGAAGGACACAAAAGACAAAGAAAAAAAAAATCTAAAGGAAGAAAAACAGAAATCAGGCTTGTTATTTGAACGACTCTAAATACAAAGAAAGGAAAGAGATAAATGAAGAAAAACAGAAATCAGGTTTGCTAAATGCCAAAAACGTTTGGGGATTGGGTAGTCCTCTGAAAAAAAAACTACCTATCAGATCTTGTGAAACTACATAAGCCACTTGTAGTTTGTTTACAAGAATAAAAAATGGCAGATAATGTAGTGGAACTGGAATGGAATACCCTGATATCTTTGGATATCTTTGGACAACCCTGGAACTTTGGTTTGGCTTTTTGTCGAAATACAGGGTTTTCTGAGTGCGGTATTGGGTTTGATGAGTGATCTTGGCAAAGTTTGGCTTGTTGTGATCTTGGAAAAAGTTTGGCTTTCTGTGATCTGGGCAAAGGTTGGCTTTCTGTGATCTTGGCAAAGGTTTGGTTTTCTGTGATCTTGGCAAAAGTTTGGCTTTTTGTGATCTTGGCATAAATTGGCTTTTTATGATATTGCAGAGTTTGGCTTCTTGTGATCTTGGCAAAAGTTTGGCTTTCTGTGATCTTGGAAAAGGTTGGCTTTCTGTGATCTTGGAAAAGGTTTGGCTTTCTGTGATCTTGGAAAAGGTTGGCTTTCTATGATCTTGGCAAAGGTTTGGCTTTCTATGATCTTGGCAAAAGTTTGGCTTTTTGTGATCCCGCAAAAATTGGCTTTCTGTGATCTTGGCAAAGGTTTGGCTTTCTGTGATCTTGGCAAAAGTTTGGCTGTTTGTGGTTGCAAGACATAGAGGGCCAATGGTTCAATGGTTGAGACATATGAATGATGTAGCCCACACCAAGGTTCAAATCTCGGCAGCACCAAATAGGCTATATAGCTCAATGTGACTAAGTTGATGTAAAAGGGAAAGGGCAACCCTTTCAAAAACCCTACTTTTATTTAAAAAACAAATGCCAAAAAAGTGCTTTTCAGCTACCAAAAAGGAAGAGGAAGAAGAGGGTGTTTATTCTCCCTGCCCAACCAAGAAAAGAAGGCATAAAAGCAAGGCTTGCAGGGTAGGAAAAAGAAGGTGCAGAATTTCGGGTTGGAAGCTTCTCAGCTGCAGAAGACAGCAAGGAAAGCTCCTGGGCAACATACAAATGAGTGCAAGGGTGTTCTCATTCACCATATTCATATAAGGTCATATTCTTACTGTATTTGCCATGTGCAGGGCCAGTTCAAGCAAATAAGAATCCACTTGCAAGTTGCTTCCTGGTCCCAACTTAGGTTTTACACCACATTAAATCATTATATTACATGCGTGTTTGCTGCCATTATGTCTGCAAATCTATGTATATGTCAGTGTTCCATGGGGACGCGTCCCCCCCGGGGGACGCGTCCCCCTGTTTCCCGCGTCCCCCCAGCACGGGGGGACGGCAAGGGGGACATTTCCCCCCGTCCCCCTTTTTGGGGGATGGCTGAGGCCTATGGCCTCCCGTCCCCGGGACATCCCCCTTTTTGGGGCGTCCCCGGGGACTCCCAGCCATCCCCGGGGACGGCTGGGCCCCATGGGGGACGCTCAGACCGTCCCCATGGGGCCCAGCTGTCCCCGGGGATGGCTGGGAGTCCCCGGGGACGGTCTGAGCGTCCCCCATGGGGCCCGGCCGTCCCCGAGGACGCCCAACCGTCCTCGGGGACGGTCTGAGCGTCCCCCATGGGGCCCAGCCGTCCCCCACGGCTGGGCGTCCTCACCCAAGGGGGAAAAAAAAAAAATTAACTTAAAAAAAGGTAAGGGGTGGGACCCATTTTGAGTCTCACCCCCATCAAACCCTAAACCTAACAAAACAAGGAGTGAAAATAGAAGACTTCACTTATTTCCACAACAGCATGAAAAACTCTTTCTACACAGGTTTTTTCCATCTCAACATGAATGGTAAACAAATAATTTAACCAAGGATAGTACCTGGTTCTATTTGAAACAAAACCCTAGATGTTCTTGGCAAAATTTGCACAAGCTTTCTCTATTCACTGTCTCGCTTCCTCTTTTTTTTTTTCCGGTGTCCCAAACCTAAAAGGCTAAAAGGAGGTTTATTTAAACAATACCAATTCTTTTGGTATAGTGACTGAAAATTTGAATAGTTAGTGACAGTTAGTGACTGAAATTTTTTAAAAATGACAGTCTTTGTTTGAACATTGGTGGCTGAAAAAATGATGACTGTTATTACTTAAAATGATGACTGTTTGAACATTGTTTGCACTTGATATCCTTGGCTGAACCTTCAAGTTATAGTTGTTGAACTTGAAACAATTAACTGGCTGCAAATTAGTAACTAATATGAATATGAAAATGTTAAATGACTCAATTATGGCCTGCACTTATGTGTTAGTAACTAATCTGAATATGAATTGCTGCACTTACATAATTGATTATTAATATGAAATATCATTTTTGTTGGGTGTAGAATTCTGAATGTGTAGATTATTCTAAATTTCTAAAAAATTTCAATTTTTATAGTATTATACTAGCCGTCCCCCCCAGCCGTCCCCGAGTCGTCCCCTAAAATCGGCCTGCCGTCCCCCATCGTCCCCGGAAACCCGTCCCCCCGTACCCCCATCCCCCCGTCCCCCAAGCTCGTGGAACCTTGGTATATGTTCATTTAGACATATTCTTCTGTTTCATGTATTTTCTCTATTTGCTATGCATAGTGGAGAGATGATATACAATGTAATGTGAGAGAGAATAGGGGTCAAACAAGTTAATATGAAACACACATCTTCAAAATATGGGCAAATTCCAGTTTTGGCACATTAGTTGGTACTAGAGCAGCAAGATCCTTGTTGTTTATAGACACTTTTGCTAATGTATTTGGTATTTACGTGCATTGCACTTTGCACACCAAGTGTTGGAAGAATGCGAAGCTCATTTAGACGAGAGTTTCATAGCTTCAACATGAGGAAAGCAAAATCTCAAGAAGAGATGCCTAAGGCTGAAACTTTAATGGAGGGAAATCATGCCTTTAAGAAAATGAATAATAGAGAAAAGAGAACCTACAACTGCGTATCATGTAGCATGCATATGTTGGAAATCCCAATGTTCAGTTTGTGGAAAGAGCAACCCCATTGCAGCTTGATGTTGGAAGAAACATTCTTAGATCAAAGAGACAAAATGTTTTAAGAAGAAACATTCTTAGTTATCACCGTTCTTCAAGCACAAGAGAAAAGCAAGGTTGAGATGGCAAGAAGAAGAGATGCAATTCAGCCCAAGGAGGAATAGCATAGTCCAAGGGAAAATTCGAAATTTTTACATGCATTGTGACATAGTGGGCATTGCGAAGGAAAGTGTTGGAAGCTTCACCCACAACTACATCCCAAAAGCATAGCTCAAAGCCAAGCAAGGAGGAAAGGAGAGAAAAGGCTAAAGGACTAGCAAGTGCATGGTCATCCGAAGGGCAGGATGAAAGTGGAAGAAAGCTCTCCAAAATAGAAAGAGAGAATGACTCATCTCCTCTAAAGTAACTTAATGATCCAAACAATGTAAAGGTAGTAGGAATTCTTTTTATAGGTTCTTGGTATGAGCAGCATCAAGAAACATTTGTTAGAATTTATCTACAAGATTTTCATTTACACAATAAAAGAGTTATCAGTTATCTTAATGATGTGGAAAGAAAAGCATGTGGTTAAACTTGAGAGATAATTGTGCAAGCACTCTAGCAAGGGTTGCACTTCCATGTCAGCTTTCAAATTTAAAGCAATAAAAAAACATATTATGGAAAAGCAAATAAAAAAGCGCTTCCACTTGTCAATTACATGTTGGATGGCAAGAAAAGAGCAAATAACGCCATGGAAGTTTGGAAAACATTATGTGGAGTATGGAAAGAGGGAGAAAGAATCACATCCAAAGAGTTTGTAAGTTCACTTCTCTCATTTTTGTCCTAGTAAGGAAGGATATAATTTTTGTTTCAGCTTACCATGTGTGTAGCATGAGTATTTATGTCAGATTTTTGCCGAGGGAGGATGGAACATACACACCTTGATGTGTTGCAAACATACTAACACTCCATTAAGATTAGCCATTAATGTAATCATGACAAAGCAATGATAACTGTGAAAAAGGTTCAAAGAAGCCCAAAACGTTCAGCCCACACACTTTGAATGGTGGAGGTGAGGTAGTGGCTAGGTCAAGGAAAGTCTCAGGAGCAATCAGAGTAGTTTATGCATACATATTTCATGAAGCATTTGGCTTCATTAATGAAGAGTATACAAGCAAAAGAGAGCAAGTACAGCAAAGAAAAATGGACTATCTTACACCCAATGGTGAAAGAGGAGGGTTAAGTATTCAACAACAAAAACAACTAAGAAAAGTCAGTTTGGAAGGATGTACCATGCTACTCAAGCAGAAAAGTTAGATTTGGAGGAAGTGTACCGTCAACGACTACTTCCAAGCAAATAAAGGAAAAATAGACTTTTGATTGTACATTACTAATGCAATTGGAGTAAGCATCTAAATCAAAGAATAAGGACCAAAAATTCAAATTGCATCTAGAAGTGGGGTAAATGGAAGAGTTCCACATGGGTGCCTCACTATTGGGAAGGAAGCACCCAAGTCAACCCATGAGGATGAGCAAGGCTTAGAAGCAAGTGTAGCTTTGGCTTACTAAAGGCAAGTCTCTACTTGACAGAATTCCAAACCCATGGAAGCATTCCAATTGGATCAAGTTTTCCAAGGGGTAAGCAGAACTCCAAGATAAGAAGCATTTCAAGAAGAGCAACGTTCAAAATAGGGAAGGCCCTCTAAGGGGTAGGCATCCTAATGCAAAAAACACTTCAAAGGGCAGGAAGAACCAAAAGGCACCTGAAAGCTGGAAAGGGAAGAAAATTTTGACATACACATTTAATAAGGCTTGTTAGGGACCAAGAGCCTCTCACTAGTGAGGTATGATTTGCAAAGATCATAATAAAGCTCTGATGCCTTTCTTGTTAGGGACCACTACTGTGATTCTTTCCTATGTATCCTTCATTCAGTATTCCAGGTCTACTTAATTGCCAATGCTGTGATCCAGGATTCAGAATGACAGCAATCAGAAAAATAAATGACACGATGCAGAAATACTTGCAGAAGGCAGCATAAAAGAAAGAGACAAATAGCAGAGCCAAGTATACTTTGTATTGGAAGCAAATATTTAGTTACAACAACCCTCTTAGCAATATGTTCCCCCCCTTTTACAATGAAAGTAGACTGCTATTTATAGCAGAAAATTCCCCCCTTTTACAATCAGAGCATAGCTCCCCAAACCTGCAAAAGCTGCAGAAAGCTGCCAGATTTGATTCTTGTCGGCCTGTAGCATGGTCCTTCTGCCTTTCGTACAACTTCGGACAGGTCTGGTAGCTGAAAAGGGGTGTTTTATGTTAATGTGGTAGGTGTAGTACAGTTTGTCATTCAATGTTCACCTACCCTGTCCTTGAAGTACATCTTCATCTTCCGTGAAATGTGCCCAAATCCCGAAACTTCATCTGTTCTTATCTGGGGAGGCACTATTTGCTTAACAGCTTGAAAAATTGGGGGGAATCCGGATTTATAAATTCCCTACTGATCGCTGTCAGAGGTGGCTGAAAAATGAAGAAACGTCGAGAATTGCTGAATAGCGACGACGATCTCCGGAGTTGGAGTTGGGACTGACCTCGGCACAAGCTGTGAAGCGCTAAAAAATTGAGCGAATTCGGGAAATCCTGGTGAGTGACAGCGATCTTGGGCGTGCTCCATGCTGCAAATCGCTGAAAACCTGTAGCGTTGTTGGGAAAGGTGGGCGGCGACGGTGATGGTGGGAGCAAGGACACTTAGATTTTTTTCTTTGTTTTGCTCCCTTTTCGCGCGTCGCCGAAAAAACGTGCGACGCCAGGCGTCGTCGAGTGGCGACATCGTTCGTGCTCATGCGGACACTTAGCCAAATTTCGAGACCCCTTCTTTGTGCAGCTCTTGGTCGTCGAAATGTGGCGCGACGACGGGCGTCGCTGGGCAGCAACGACGATCCTGGTCGTCATCACTTACGCCTTTTAAAACCTTGCTCTGGATCGCTCAAACTACTTGCGTTGCTGGGGATCGCTCAACAGCGATGGCGATCGTGGGCGCACCCAACACTAAGTAATTTTCAAGCCCTTTTGCTGCTGCTCTTGGTCGTCGAAATGGCTCGCGCTGCCAGAAATTGCTCGAAAGCGACGACGATTGCGGGCATGGGGCAACACTTAGAATTTTTTTTATTTACCTTTCGAATATTTGCATCCAAATCTGAAGACTGATCTGCTTGACAGGAAACTAAACAAATTGGAAATGAAACAAGAAAACTGGAAACGACATTGAAGGAGGGAGGCAACAACCTGCTCGAAATGTTTTTGAAATTCTTCTACCCCTAGCAAAATGTGGCAACATTCCTGGCGGCCCGCGGGGTATCGAGCTCGCCTCGATGCAAGAATGCATGCCTTTATCCTTTGGGCCCAGAGTCACCCTCGGTCCCTGCCTCTTCTTGCTGTAGGCCTTGGGTTTGCTTTGCTCTTCCTTCTGCTGCTCCTCCTTCTCAGGACTATCTTCACCAGATTCATTTTCAATGTCCTCCTCGGACTCTTCTTCGGACGACTCCTCTTCTTCTTCTGGATCTTGCTCCGGATTAATCTCCCTAGAGTCAAGGCGGTCCTGGATGCGTTCGAAAGTAACCTGAACCTGAGTCCAGGCCTCCTCCAAGAAGGGCTTCATGCTGGGAATATCGCTCACTAAATGCTGAAGGTTTCCATCTGGATTGCATCAATCTGTTCAACCTTTTGGCTCAGGTCTAGCAGGCAGGAGCGAATCAGGCAGAACTTGGAGGTGAGCTCTGTCACTTGTTCCTCTTGAACTGGGTCCGCCCACCCATCAATGTCCGAAGTATCATTGGCAAAGGCATCCCATGCCGGCCGCAATGCTTCCTTTGGCAGGCAGTTGCCGTTGTTGTCTGTAAAGCTCGGGAATCCGAGCGAGGAGAGAGTCAGGAAGGGGGCCAGACATATATCCTGCTCCTTTTCTAGTATGTCCAGCAATGCTCTGGCCCTCTGAATCTTTTGAAATATTTCAAAGAATGTATGCAAGGTTGCCCTTGCAGCTGCCCAATCACAGGCAACGGAATCTGTAGGGGGAATTTGGAGGTTTCGGCGTTCAAGGGTCCCTGCCTTGACAGCCAGATCGAGCCAGCGGTCTGCTTCCTGCTCTGCCTCTTCCACCACAGGCTTACCCTGGGCGGATGCTTCTTTTACTCGGGTGGCGAACGTGAGAACCTTAAGGGACTTAGAGGCCCGGGGTCTGAAGTTCTTAAACAGTCGGGTGCAGATTTCCTTGATGTGTTCCTTGGAGAATGTCTCCACCTGCACAACCCTTTCCTCCAGCTGCTGTTGAGCCTGCTGAAGCTGGCCCTAAAGTTCAGTTATTTGGTGCTCATCAGCCTCTTTCTATTCTGCCGCCTCCTTTTGCAAGGCTGCCACTTGTTGCTTCAGCTGTTGGCACTCTCTCTCAGAATTGTCCAACTGGGCCTGCATTCTTGCCATGCCCTCTTCCAGTTTGATTTTTTCATTTTCTAGCTCGTAGTAGCGCTCCTTCAACTGGAAGTGCTTTAGGCGCAGCGTATCGGTTCCATCATGAAGAGCCAGCGCCTCATTCTCGAAGCTGACCTCATTCAAGTCTTTGGTTTTGCTTCGATACTCATAATCTTCAGGGGTCATATCCTTCAGAGGCTTCTTAACTTTTGGAACCCTCTTTTCCTTGTACAACAACATGTTGTTGAAGTCAAATCTGGAGCGCTTCTCCACTCCAGCAATCTCCTCACCCCTTCTCTTCATCGCGTTCTGCGCCCATCTGTTGGAGGTACGCTTAGCCTGAGTTGCCACAGGCTGGTTCTCCATTATCTGAATTAAATCTGCCTCTCCGAAGAGAGGCCTGGCCAAAGGCAAACCCTGCTGCGACATGTGTTCCTCCGCGAACAGGTAAGGAGAAATAGCAGTCTGATGCTCTTTTGCTCTCGGGGATGACTCAGTCTGAGCGGCGGAGGCAGACGGGTTTTTAGGGTTTTCAGGTGGGTTTTCAGATAATGTGCCGACTGCGGGCGAAAGACGTGGAGAATGCGGCGGATCTGAGGCAGCGGCGCCTGGTTGGGTTTCTTCTAGGGTTTGGAGGACGTTAGGCTCTATGGAAGAATGGCCAGGCTGGGACTCTTCAGCGACGAAATGTTGGGCTTCCTCAATGAGGGGGTGAGATGCGGCAAGGGAAAGGGTGGCTGCTGCTCCGCTAACCAAGGGAATGGCAGCGGGGATGGGTCCAGCAGCAGAGGATGGAGGCGCCGTAGACACTGACTCAAAAGCTTGAAAGAATAAGGAATGCGTACCTGCGAGCTCCTCCTGAGCTGGTGTGCTGAAGATGGTCTAGCCACCGATTTTCTGCTGATGGGGATGTATCCTCCTTTATTGTAGCGACTTCCGAGGTTTTGATCTTCCTTTGGGGCGGCGTCACCTCGGAATGCGACACAACCTCCTTCATGGGTGTAGCCCTTTGCCCTTTAGACCTCTCTGTCCTTCTTTTTCTTTGGAGAGGCGCAACCTCTTCTTCTTGGGTGATGGGCGTTGGGCTGACGGTCCCCTTTGAAACTTTAGAGGACTTTATTGTTAGCTTGAACTGTTTTTTCTTCTGGGGTGCCGGGGACGCCTGCGTCGCTTGGGCTTGCGTTGCTTGGGCCACGTGCGGGGCTACCTCTTGCCTGGATGGCGCTGCTCCGACTGGCTGTTTTTCAGAAGATTGCCGCATCCTGGGCTCTGCAGCCTGACTTGTACCCTGTTGCTGGACCCTTCACGCAATTGCAACTGTTTAGGTGGGGCCTGCCCATTTTGTAGGCGTTGAAATCCTGGGGGTACAATTTGCCGAAACATAATAGGCTGCCACGTGGCATGGTGTTTATCGTAGAGTGTGGAGAATGTGTCGTCATTGGCCAAGTCTTTTTCGGATTTTTCCTTGTCCGTACGCGCATTATCCACCACTCTGATATCTTTTCGGGCGTCCACCCTCTGCCCTGCAGTCTAGAGAACATCTTCTGGTACGTTTTTGTATCTGGCCTGTGTTCCTTGTTGTGGACAGGATCAAATTCGGCCTCTACAAAGTAGAAGTCGTGCCACGGAGGGAAAGACTGCATGTCTTCAATATTCCACTCCAAATCTCTTCCCGACGGGTTGTTGCGCTCGTCCATGATTTCCTTGCGGGGACAGACATGGAAGTCCTGTACATTCGTGAAATCCCTCACTATGTCGAGGGGATCGTACTTCCATCTCTGGGGCAGCACGACCAAGCCAAAGCTTAAGAGCGTGGCGGTCAGGTACTGATGTTGTCCATTGATGCCGACCTCAATCCCTGCCCAGGTGATTGGATAATTGAACAGATGTCCCTTTTTCCTCCCCTGGCCATACTGCTGATCAGTGTAGTCCATCTGCCGTGATGCCTCCAAGGCGAACTGGTACTCTGTGGTATAATACGGCAGCAAGAAGGGTTTGCCCGTGAACCCAAAAATTCTTATCACGAACCCCTGCGTCAACCGGAAAGTGTCGCCAAAATCCTGGCTGTTTACTTGTTCTCTCATCGAACGCGGGACGCGCGGGCAGGTACCGTGGAGAAGGGCTAGGGCTGGGCCCAAGACTCCTTCAGCAACACCTTGGTCCACTCGTATACGGGCAGTGGCGCACCATTCTTATCCTTGCGCTGAACTGGGAGTGACTTTATGTGGCTGCTCATGTGAAACAAGAATAACCACGCCAGGGCCGAACAGTATCTGAAGCTTTCGCTCGAACCGCTTTTCAATTCCTGCAGTTGCAAGTGAATCCCTCGGGCCACGCAGTCTGCCCAGTCGAAGAAGACCGTCTTGGTTTCGTCAGTCATAGCCTTGGGCTCGTAGAATTCCCCTCGCAGGATGCACTCGGCAAGAGCGATTTGGTAGGGAAAGACCATCGCGTCTGTGTCGCAGCCTAGAACCCAGGCCAGCATGGTATAAATGCTAGAACTCTTGAAATCGCTCAGAGGCCTAGGCTGCTTCGGCCATTGCCGGGGTGGAAGGGGCTCATGGAGCTGAGAATCCACAAACCTCCGCATATTCGGGTTGTCTGAGTATCTGTTCGTTTGTTCGCCGAGATTGATATTTCTGATAGTGTAATCCTTGTTTAATGTTAGACTCGGTGCGAAGGCCGTTCTCACAGTCTTTGGGTAGAGCGAGAACAAGACAGTGCCCTCATGGTCACAGACCTGCCTGGTGTTTGGTTTGTAATACTCAACAATTGCTGCCACCAGTTCAGGGCAATGATGCACCTGCGGGCACAAGAACCAGTATAGGTGAGAGTGATAAGCCGCGGCGTAGGGGTGCGAAGGAGAAACTTTCTCTCGCCAGTTCTCAATTGTTTGCCGCAGCTGACTGGTGCCCTGTGAGTAAATCCCGTCTCTGAGCTTTATCCAATAATCAATGGGAGGATGGGAAACTGGCTCTGGGGCGCTGTCCGCGGTCTATTTGCTTTTTCAGTTCCAGACGCCTGGGCTTTCCCCTTATCTTTTCTTTCTCTTTTCTGCCCACTCTCTGGCGTGCTTGAAGCAGCTCGGCCTACTGCTTCACCCTTCTGCCCTTTCTCTTTCTTTCCCATGGCGAAGGCGAAATTCAATTTAGTTGCTGCTTGACTGCAAGAGACTTCTGAATTTTACTCAGTGCAGCTTGGAGCGTGTCGGAGTTTATCTGGTAAAGCGCTTCTGAGAGGTTGTGCTTTTATAGCAGCGAACTTGGGACGGGCCTTTAATGGAGGGCACTTGAATTTAATACCAGGCGCACGGAGTTGGTGGACGTTGATTTTGTTCTCGGGTGGCCATGCATGAAATCTTCCTTGGAGGCACCAATATTTAAATTTTTACCTTTGGAGCACGTCCCTTTTGTACAATCATTTTTGGAATCAGTGCAAATCCTCTTTCCTTTGGCACGTTCCTTGAAAAACGGGCCTTAGTCGCCCTTTGGCACACTTTTCTAAGTCGCTGTGTGGAGAGGAATGCGACCCGCTTTAATTTTGCATGTTTTCTTGAAATCGCTCAAAACTTGAGCGATCCCGAGCGTGGGTCGCTTTAGCGAGCGACGGAAGGCTTTCATACTTGGAACAACCACTTGCTTTCTATCAAACCCGACGTCGCTCGCAAAATGGGGCGCGCTTGGGAGAAGGTGCGTTGGGCGAGCGACGGAGGGCGGACCCACACTTAGAAAAATCTTTAGAAATTTTTTAGACTGCCCGCTTTCCAGGGATTGCTCAACCGAAAATCCTCGCTGTCGCTAAAATCTGAGAGCGACGCCCGACTTTTTTAGAAAAGTGAGCGACGGAGGGCGCCAGCACTTGGAGAATTTGGGGCGCCCCTTTCCCAGGTTCGCTTAAAATGTGAGAGCGCTCCCGGGATCCCTAAAAAAATGGGCGATCTCGAGTGTGGGCGTCTTTGGCGAGCGACGGAGGAATTTAACACTTAGAAAAACCGCCGTTTCTTTACCAAGCTCGTCGTCGCTTGCAAAATGGGCGATTTCGGGAATAGACGTGTCGGGCGAGCGACGGGGGTCTCATCCAAACTTAGAAAGTTTTTTGCAGTTATTTTGCTCACGCCCCCTCCTTCCTCTTGATAGTTGTCGTTGAAAACCATGAGCGATTCTCGGAATCACTCAAAATTTGAGCGATCTCGGGATCTCTCGAAAACTTAGACAAATTGGCCACCCCTTGCTTGCTCGAAATCGCCGAAAACTTGGTGGCGCTCCCGGGATCGCTCAAAAAATGGGCGATCTCGGGCAACTTTACTTAGCAATTTTCCTTTTGTTCTCCTCAATTCGGCCATCGCTTGGAAGGGATTCTTGTTGTCGCCGAAAAAGCAAAGCGATCTCCGGATTTGTCAAATAAGCGAGCGACGGCGGGCGAACTCTGTCTTTTGCTTAGTTCTCCAGGACTTTCTCTTGCAGGGGGAATTGCTTCTGCATCCACTTGGAATCAAAGACTTCCTAGACCCAGGGATCTGGAGAACAACTTGGCTCAACAACCTAAAATCAAAAATAACTGAAAAGCGTATTTACATTCAAGAAAACAAACAAATTAAAAGAGCAGAAAAGAAATTATGTACAGAGGGAACCTCTTGGCGTTTCTCAGTGATGATAGGCTTTCAGATGAAAGCCATTAACCGGTATTGGGAGGATATGACCCTCCATGTCTCTTAGCACGAAGGAATTGAATTGATTGACCCTGGCAACCTGGAAGGGAGCTTCCTAGAAGGCATCAAATTTATCATGATTACCTGGTTTTTCCTTCCATGAATCCCATTTCAGCACTAGGTCCCCGATCTTGAAGACCCTGGCAATAGCTCCTTTTGCAAACCAGTTTTGTGTGGTGCCAGCGTGCTTCATAAAAGCTTCATGAGCTTTTTCTCTCTGTTCTTCAAGCTGCAACAATTGAGCTAGCCTGGCATCAAGGGGATCTAGGTTGTCCTTTTCATCATCTAGCAACCAGAGTGCAGGCATCTCAATATGGGTAGGCAAAACAACCTCTTTCTCGTAAACCAATGTGTATGGGGATGTCCTGATGGACTTCTTGACGAATATGCGGTCTGCCCACAGAGCCTGATCCAGGTACAAGTGCCAGGACCTCTTATTCCTCTCCAGAGTCTTTCTTATAATATTCATCAGATTCTTATTCGTCGATTCGGCGAGGCCGTTTCCCTACGGGTAGTAATTTGAAGACATCTTATGATATATCCAATACTTGCAAGTGAACTCCGTCAGTTTGGCTCCCGTGAACCCTGGACCGTTGTCTGTCACAATCGCCTCTGGGATTCCGAAGCGGGTTATCAAGCTTTCCAGGAAGGAGATGACCGTCTCCTGGTCGGCGTGCTTCGTTGGTATAGCTTCGGCCCAGCGGGTGAAGTAAACTGTGGCAGTCAGGATGAACTTGTGGCCTGCTGAGGACTCTGGTGAGATCTTGCCAACGAAGTCTAAACCCCACTGCTGGAAGGGAACCTCCACTTGAATTGGTTGTAAAGGCATTGGAGCGTTCTTATTCCGACCAGCGAACCTCTGGCATTTTTCACATTTCTGGCAGACTTCTTGCGCATTCGCGAAGATGGTGGGCCAGTAATAGCTTGCCTTGATCATTTTTAAGGCCGTAGGCCTTCCTGAAAGGTGTCCTCCCGATATTCCAGAATGGAACTCATCGAGGACCTTTTGTTTTTTTGTTCCCTTGACACAACGTAAGAGAACGCCATCAATGTTTTTGTAAAATAGCCCCTCGGGGCACATAACATACTTTAGAGCATTGAGCCTAAACCTCCTTTGTGAGGCAGCAAGCCGATCTGGACATCTTCCTGTCCAGACAAAATCGGCATCCTTTTTTAATAGCTCGGCCATAGGTTTGATGACTTGAGCGAAATCAGGCATGAACTTCCTCACGAAGTTGATCTTGCCGAAGAAGGACTGGAGCCCTTTCTTGTCCATTGGGAGGGGGAGTTTCAGGAGAGCTTCTGCTCTATTAGGATCAACTGCTAGTCCTTTCTCGGAAATGACATGACCTAACAACTTTCCCTCCCTGACCGCGAAGACGGATTTCTTGGGATTGATGGATATGCCGAACTCCCGACACCTTTCGAAAACTTGTTCCAGGTGAGAGGTGTGTTCTTCTCTCTTGTGGGAGAACACGATCGTGTCATCTAAATAAATAACAATGATTTTATTTAGAAGCTCCTGAAATGCAAGGTCCATGGCCCTCTGGAATGTGGCCCTAGCGTTGGATAAGCCGAAGGGCATGCGCTGATAGGCTGTAGTGTCCCACCCCAACTGAGACAATTGTAAAACTGCTCCCCTTATGTAATTGTTTGTGTTTGCACTTTAATATTTGTTGATTTGGAATATTCTGAGTTTTGTTGGTGTGAAATACATATAATCATTCAATATACAAACCCCTACCTTCAAAGGATCTCATTCACTTAAGATTTTCAATAAGTCATTTTGACAAACACTTGTCATGCATACTCAGAAAAGATAGTGCAGCAGACTGTAAATGATCCATAACTTACAAACCACTATTCCAAACGCTATGAATTTCGGATACAAGCAAGATACCAACATTAACTACAAACCCAATGAAGGAATAGAGCTGGGAATGAAAATACCCGAATTTATTGGTGATTGATATAAAGCTGGAAACACATATCAGCTACAGAAAATCCAAGTTTTTGCTCATAACTTTTGAAATACAAAGTTCTAAACCTCACATCCTTCCTCAAAGCATACGTTCAGCTTGGTACTGTACGACCAACATCATATTAACCAAAATCTGCTTCAATGTTCACTCAAATCTCTTGGTAATGGTACAGTAGGGCTATAGGAAACCTCCCAAGGTAATGCTCTCCAAAGCAAGCAAGTATTCACTGAAGAATCGAGGTCTTTGCACCCCCAAATGGTGCGGCACTGTGGTGGAAAGGAGCTGCAAGTAATGTCTTCTGAAAATGGTCTTCAACTCATCACCAAGTCACAAAAACACTGAAAATCTGTATCCCAATCTGCTCAAGTCATTCCCATAGATTGAGAATGCAACTGCCAAAGTGAGGAGGTCTTTCACTCCCGGCAATGGCGTCCTCTGCTGTGGTTTTCGTCACAAGCAAAGCTGGAAATTGGAAGCTCCTGCAAACCTGCAAGCTCTCCTCAAGACAAAGAGAATTCAATAGCCAAAAGATGTCTCCTTATGCCTCCTCAACGCCCTTTTATTCTTTCTTCAAGTTGGGCGATCCTCATGTTTGATGAATGTGGGATAAAAGAAATACATTAATTTCATAACTTAAGAGCCAAAATGAGCGTCCCACTTCCCAAGGTGACAAAAGTAATTAAAAATGATAAAATAATCTTTCCAATCAAATCTTTATTTCTTCCCCTTTAAAACGAGTACTCACAAGGCCCCTTTTAATCAAAAATATAAGCCCAACTTTAATATATTTAAATATTACATTTAAATATAATATTAATTAACTTCGGGCATTAAAAATAATCAGGCTCCCAACATCCAATCACCAATCAAATGGTAGAAACGGATACCCTTTTCGCCGTAGATGACAAACGTACCTTTCCCGTTTCCCAAAATGCCAACCCTAACTGACTTACTAAAAATAGTAAGTCTCCTGCTCCAGTGTCCAAACGGACTCAAAACTGACAACTGAAGATACATCTGGATACCCAATTCTGCATAGAACACCAATCCACTGTCTGCACGGTCAGAAACCCTAGCCACTGACTTACTAAAAATAGTAAGTCCATCATCAAAGTACATAATGACTTCCGGAAACTGGCATCTAAAAACAATCAGCATCCCTGCAATGTCCAAACAACACCTGAGTGCATCCACACTGCCGACAAGCCAAAATGGGGACATTACAGTCCTCCCTCCTCGAGATTGCTTGTCCTCAAGCAATCCAAACTCATCACACATCATTCTCAAGAATGAATACCATGTGATCCCTGGGTCCCAGATTACTGTCATGTCAGATCTACCATGCTGACGCTGCACCACTCTGATCACAACAGTAAATTCCATCTGCTCAAACTGCACATCCCACTCCTGTATATCAAAATTAAGCTCATCCGCAAGATCGGACCCAGTGTGCCTGTCTAGAATGTGCTCAAAATCATGAGGGGGCTCAAGGATAACCAACTCGACATGATCCATCCCTACAATGACACTGTCCAAACTGATCAAGGGCATCCAAGAAAACAATCTGTTCATCAAGGTATCACAACGCTCTGCTGATCTCACCACAATGGTCCAACAAGAATGCCGATCAGACTCCCTCAACTGGTAAATATGGAAATCAACATTATCCATCCTGAAAAAATTTCTCCTAGGGATACATCTGCCATCAAAGTCCAAAGACACCATGATGATACCATAACTCCATGTGTCAAAAGAATCAACCCAGTCTAAAATGAGATCTCTGCGTGAACAGAAGAGCCTAACAAGGACGGTATGCTGAAGAAAAGCCATAATTAACTCTCCATCATCTCTCGATAACCAAGGTATTCGTGCCCTGACTAGAATCTCTCTCCAATCAACCAAAAGAGATAAGACTGGAGTCCAATGGTTGCCGATCTGCAACCTAGCAGCAGAGTCCCATCTGAAAATCTGAACTAACTCCTGCCACCAACCAGCTAACGGAAGTAACATCATAGCGCAACCTCTACCGACCACTGTCCCCGTGGATACATACCTCCCGGATCCCATGGGCAAAAGTAGAGCCTAGCAGTCACAGCAACTGCCGACTCAGTGGGACAGAACAAACACCACTGATAACTCCCTGGATCCCAGATGTGTAACTGATCACTATCGTACCTCACACCAAGGAGTAGACCATAATCCAACATATAAACATCATAACTGTCTGAAGAATCCTGCTGGAAAAATATACATGCAGGTGTAAAGCTGCTAATCCCAAACTCAATCTCTGAAAAAGCGTTGTCCCGCTGAAACAGTCCACCATCCCTGTATAAAACCATCTTTCCTTCTGGAGAAGGAAACACCTCATACTCAAAAGAAGGAAACAACCCACCGTCACAATATTTCGTTCCATGACCATGTGTCAACAAAAACGAAATCCACTCATTAATATATGGGCTGAAAGTGAACTGGTGAGCATAACACACAATGCAATCCATCAAAATCTCACCAACCTCGCCATCATCATCGTCACATGAGGAAAGAGTCATGGAATCAACTACAACTGGAATGGCATCCTGCCAAGGGGAAACACCATCATCCACACCATGCTCATGCTGATCCTGCTGAGTGGAAGGGGAAACTCTGCCAATGCTATGTAACTCCTCATCACACCCAATCTCATGCATATCCTCCACCAACTGTCGAATCACAGTGCTCTCTGTCACCCACTCCGAATGTTGTGTAGTAGCTACAACAGGTAACTGAGCCCTCGCCTGATCAAGAGAGTAGTGAGCTAAAGACAATTGCAAACTCATCTCATCCAATTCCTGCTCTCTCTGCTAATCTCTGAAAAGTCCTCCGAGTGAACTCGACAGCCACGTCCCGATCTGATAATAACTGTAAATAATCAGACTTGATTTTCTCCAAAGCATGCGTAAGAGTCTGCATGCTAGCAATAGATGGGTCATCAATCAATTCTCCCTTTCTCTCCCTGAGTTGAGCTGAATGACGGAGGCCCTCCACAAATGAATGAGCACGATCAAGATGTGACAAAGCCTGAGCAATCATCTCCTCTGAGACCTGCAGATGATCTCTCCAACTATGCGCTGCATCATAACTATGCTCACAGTCGATATCACACATCTGTATCCCTAAACTGTCACCTCCAGTAAGAAGAACAGAGTCAGATCCTCTGTTCACACTGCACTCTCCAGTCTCATGAACTGAAGTGAAAACTGAATCCGGCTCAACCTCAGAGTCCTCAACTGCATACTCTGCTGACTTATCACCTAAATCAGCATGCCCATCAAGAAAACTATGACCGCTCTCAACATGTAGAGACTCACCCTCAACAATAACTGACTCTAGCTCTGAACTGGGGTCTCCGTCAACTGTGTCATGAAAAGCATCGTCATGCACTAATGGGCTAGAACAAGAACATGTGCATGAATCCTCAATCTGGCAGTCAACCAACGCAACAACTACCCGACACTGCTTTGAAAACAAGTCAATCTCAACTGTACTGACCGGGTGCTCATCTCTAATACTGCCCTCTGTGCCTAACCCACGCTGTGAATCTGGGGCAGCAATATCACTAGAAGGAGAAACATCTCCCTCTGGTGCAAGGTCACCACCAGGTGTCAACACACCAGGATCCCATGGTACAATGAGACGATCCACTAACCCAATGCCAACGCCAGGACTGCGCTCATAAGTGTCGGCCGATGTAAGGGAACCATGCTGCTCAATACCGTCACAATAACCATGATCCTCAGGATGAACTCCCCTTGTAAAAACACACTGTGAATCATCCATAGGTAGATTAATCTGTGCATTATCCACCATAGATTTGGTTTGAAGACCAAATCCAACACCACCTGTACCATCATGCTCTGAATCAGCAAATGTATCATCACCTGCAGTATACCTGTCAATCCCAATATCACCATGACTAACCTGACGCTCAAAAACAATTCCATGCACAAGCTGAGAATAAGTAACAGAATCATCAGGAAAAGTTGCTCTGGAATCTGTGACAACACCATCATAAGCAACATACACATCCGACTCTACTGAACGGACAACACCGGTAGCCAAACCCGTAGTGACTACATGTCCACTAACAGCTGTAGAGACTCCAAATGGTATGTCAAAATCTGAATCTGCATCTGCTGTCAAGTCATCGCCTCCGTGCTCAACACCATCATTGCTAGGTGTATGCAATCCTAAAACTGCAGTTCCACCACCATTTCCTGTATCCGTGTCCGAGTCCAAATCAGCTTCCATATCATGAATCTTGTGATCAATGTCATCATTATTATGTGCATGCATGACCATAGGGAATTCCGGTGGTACATATGAACACATTTCATGTGATGAAGTATTTTTTACACCATCATCTGCAATCCTTGATTTGCATCCTTCTTCAATAACCTCTGAATTTTCAACCCTATCATCAATGAGAGTTAATTCTCTATTCATATTTTCAAGAAGGTTCATTTTCTCATCACCATTCGGTTGTTGCCTCATTCTCATGTCCACATAATCCCAAAGTGACATTAATTCTTTGAATTTCGTACTGGCATTGGTCCATTCTTGAACAAACTGATCATGCAACTCTGTAATTGTAGGTAGAAAATTTGACATTGTAGCAGCAAAGTGGATACCCAAACAGGCGAGCAGTGCTGAACCTGCTCTGATACCAATGTAGTGTCCCACCCCAACTGAGACAACTGTAAAACTGCTCCCCTTATGTAATTGTTTGTGTTTGCACTTTAATATTTGTTGATTTGGAATATTCTGAGTTTTGTTGGTGTGAAATACATATAATCATTCAATATACAAACCCCTACCTTCAAAGGATCTCATTCACTTAAGATTTTCAATAAGTCATTTTGACAAACACTTGTCATGCATACTCAGAAAAGATAGTGCAACAGACTGTAAATGATCCATAACTTACAAACCACTATTCCAAACGCTATGAATTTCGGATACAAGCAAGATACCAACATTAACTACAAACCCAATGAAGGAATAGAGCTGGGAATGAAAATACCCGGATTTATTGATGACTGATATAAAGTTGGAAACACATATCAGCTACAGAAAATCCAGGTTTAAGCTCATAACTTTTGAAATACAAAGTTCCTAAACCTCACATCCTTCCTCAAAGCATACGTTCAGCTTGGTACTGTACGACCAACATCATATTAACCAAAATCTGCTTCAATGTTCACTCAAATCTCTTGGAAATGGTACAGTAGGGCTATAGGAAACCTCCCAAGGTAATGCTCTCCAAAGCAAGCAAGTATTCACTGAAGAATCGAGGTCTTTGCACCCCCAAATGGTGCGGCACTGTGGTGGAAAGGAGCTGCAAGTAATGTCTTCTGAAAATGGTCTTCAACTCATCACCAAGTCACAAAAACACTGAAAATCTGTATCCCAATCTGCTCAAGTCATTCCCATAGATTGAGAATGCAACCGCCAAAGTGAGGAGGTCTTTCACTCCCGGCAATGGCGTCCTCTGCTGTGGTTTTCGTCACAAGCAAAGCTGGAAATTGGAAGCTCCTGCAAACCTGCAAGCTCTCCTCAAGACAAAGAGAATTCAATAGCCAAAAGATGTCTCCTTATGCCTCCTCAACGCCCTTTTATTCTTTCTTCAAGTTGGGCGATCCTCATGTTTGATGAATGTGGGATAAAAGAAATACATTAATTTCATAACTTAAGAGCCAAAATGAGCGTCCCACTTCCCAAGGTGACAAAAGTAATTAAAAATGATAAAATAATCTTTCCAATCAAATCTTTATTTCTTCCCCTTTAAAACGAGTACTCACAAGGCCCCTTTTAATCAAAAATATAAGCCCAACTTTAATATATTTAAATATTACATTTAAATATAATATTAATTAACTTCGGGCATTAAAAATAATCAGGCTCCCAACATCCAATCACCAATCAAATGGTAGAAACGGATACCCTTTTCGCCGTAGATGACAAACGTACCTTTCCCGTTTCCCAAAATGCCAACCCTAACTGACTTACTAAAAATAGTAAGTCTCCTGCTCCAGTGTCCAAACGGACTCAAAATTGACAACTGAAGATACATCTGGATACCCAATTCTGCATAGAACACCAATCCACTGTCTGCACGGTCAGAAACCCTAGCCACTGACTTACTAAAAATAGTAAGTCCATCATCAAAGCACATAATGACTTCCGGAAACTGGCATCTAAAAGCAATCAGCATCCCTGCAATGTCCAAACAACACTTGAGTGCATCCACACTGCCGACAAGCCAAAATGGGGACATATTTCTAACACAATTTTTTTCCATTGTTCCTTGTTTTGATCACAGACTGAAGAAGATAGATCCCAAAGTGAACTCCGATTCATAAATTGGATGCAGTTTAAATAATTTATATCTCTCTGATTCTTTCTAATAATGTTCCATCCGGGATCTGATGAATAGAAATAGATCGACGAGTTCGTGCCGGTCTGGCTGAAAATCTCAGTCTATCAGAAGCTTGGTCAAAAATTCCTGATAAACTCGCTTTTTATGATTATATTGGGAATAATCCAGCTAAAGGGGGATTATTCAGGGCAGGTGCCATGGACAATGGGGATGGAATAGCTGTTGGTTGGTTAGGACACCCCATCTTCAAAGATAAAGAGGGACATGAACTTTTTGTACGTCGTATGCCTACCTTTTTCGAAACATTTCCAGTTGTTCTAGTTGATGAAGAAGGAATTGTGAAAGCTGATGTTCCTTTTAGGAGAGCAGAATCAAAGTATAGTGTTGAACAAGTAGGACCAAATTAGCGACCCAAGAAGAATGCTTGATAGGATATATGATTTTGGCTTCTAGCATCTTCAGAAGTTTTGCCTTCATCATAGCCTCGATATTTGGGTTAACCGCTCTTTGTTTCTGCCTAAAGGGCTTGACCCCTTCTTCTAGTTCTATTGTGTGTTGTATAATTTCTCTGTCATACCCTTTTAGGTCCTGATAACACCAAGCCACAATATCTGGATACTTTTTGCACAAGGCCTAAATCTGTTCCAGTTCCTCTGGAGTGCAGTCTGTTCCAACTTTGATCACCTGTCCTGGTTCAAGTTCCAGATCTCTGTACTGCTTGGAGTCAACTTTGATCCTGTGAGATATGGCTCTATCATTTTGGTCAAATAGGCTTTCAAGGGTGTTGAGTCCTTTAGGGACATGGTTATTCTTCAACTGTATCAACCACTCATACTGCTCGTCATCAGGGTCTCTACCTTCGATTGAACTTGCTTCATGGACTAAAAAATGGAAGATTTGCTCCTCAGAATCGAACACCTGCCAGTGGGTGTCCTTATCAGGCACAAAAGGTCTATAAATAGTACGAACCGACTTCGGCTTCTGCATAATGTCATCAGTCGGGACATACCTGGGTCCAACTGACGCCAAGATATCAGCATGTTTATTCTTTTCACGGGAGATAGCTTTGACATTCAGGGAGTCAAATGACCCCATCAGTTCCCAGACGCGGTTGCTGTACGCCTTGAGGTAGTGCTTCTTGGAGACGCACTTATTGGTGACCTGATTGCACACTAACTTTGAGTCTCCAAAGATTTGCAAGTGTTTGATCCCCAACCTCTCTGCTTTCTTCAAGCCTAAGCACAAGGCTTCATATTTTGCTGCATTATTGGTGCAACTCCAGGCCAGCCTGTAGCAGTAGTCCTTTTGTATTCCAGATGGTGAGACTAGAAGGACCCCTGCCCCGACGCCGTTCTTGCATCGGGCGCCGTCAAAGTATAGCTTCCACAACTCATTTGGGGCAGGGCCTATGTCTTCTTTTGCCATCTCCTTTGGCTTCTCGGGCTGGGTGAAAGAGTAGCAGCCTATGTCTGACTCAATCATAGCATTGAAGTCCAACAGGGAGAACTCTTCCTCCACTTGTAGCTACTCTATGGCCTCTTCCACTAGGTCCACTTCTGCCAACTCTTCGGTCATCAGATGGACCGTTTCATTATGCTGCCCTTCCTCGGGAATCTTTTCAACCAGGAAAGTGGATGGTTTTTCATTATATATTTTCACTTTCCTTCCTTGGATACCTGTAATCAAGTGACAGGTATCCACCCAGCTTGGCGGTAAACTCCCTTGAGAGGCACATGCCGAAATATGGTTCCAGGTCAACGACCACAACCTCTTGAATGACCACGATGTGAGGCGCTTTATGCAACTGGATAGGAATGTCTTTGATGACGCCTACTGTTTTCACAGGAGTGCCATCTAGCTGCAAGACACCTTGACTGCTTCGCGTGTATTCCATGCCAATCTCTTCACAAACAGCCTTTGGCATAACGGTGGTCGATGCACTAGAATCAATCATGCAGTTGTGTACTACATGCCCCTCCATCCGCAAAGACAAGTAGAAAGGCGGTGGTCTGTTTTTCCCCATGATTGAAGTTGTTAGGGGTTGAGCTAACACGGGTTGCGGTGGCTTTCCTCCCTTCACAGTCTTCAGAGACTCTTGCAACAGGCCCACCTGCCCAGGCAACTGAAGGGCATCGTACATGCTTATTTTCGTCGGGGTCTTCTTGAGCTCGTCTACAATATTGTATGCCGAAGTGCCAGTCCCGTCTGCTTCCTTCGCTGGCTCGTACTTGGTACGGTACTGCTGTGTGGCATCAACCCTCTGCCGCTTTGTCAACGACGGATACTTAAGCTTCTCTCGAGCTTGCTCCTTGGTCTCGGCCGGGGGCTGAGTCACTAGAGCCTTAGCGGGTGGTGGCTTCTCTTTGACAGGCAGAGGCGAAGGCGCTTTATTGGGAGCTTTTGTGGCGGGTTGCACCTTTTCTCTTCTGGTATATACCTTTAATGGCTTCATATGGGCCGCATCGACCTCGATTGGCCTTTTCCCTTCCTTGGTCAGCATAGACACTGGGTCCTCTTCTGAGACTGCAAAATTGCGCTCTTCTTCCCGAATCATGTTAATTTGCTCCTCCTGGTTGCTGCCTGCAAGAGTTTGAATATAATGTTGATGCAGCATACAGGTGGATTCCCCGTGAGGGTCATTGCACGTAGAGCACCAATGTACACTATCTGGAGTGCTTGATTCAGCGTTGTTAACAACATTTCTCGCCGGAGGCCTTTGAGCCTGAGCTGCTGGATCTCTCGTCAGCGCTAGAGGAGGATATGGTCTCCTAGGAATAAATTCCTGCTGGGCCTGTTTCTTCTTCATTAGAGCCATGTCATTAAACAACGTTCGACAGACAGAAGTAAGCGACTCTACCTGTTGCAAGATTTTGGACTGCACATCGACGACTTGTACTGGCTGGGCCAGCGGAGGCAATGGTGCCAATGGCGGCGCTGGGGGCAATGTTGGGTACTGTGGAGGAGCGGGAAGCGAGGAGTATTGCGGAGCTGATGGGAGCGAAGGCGCAGGCTGAGTGGGGAAATGCACTTGGGAAAAATATTGGGTGACCACTGGTGCGGGATTCCATGTTGGGTCGTGATATGTGGCAGATGAAGAAGACGTTTGAGTAGACGTGAGTGGGTGCTGTGATTGAGGAAAATCTGGGTAGATCAGCGGCTGCATCTTGTGCGAAAGTCTACCTATAGCAATCATATCCAACTCTGCCCTCTGAGCTACCTCATACAACTTAGGGAAAGCATTCACACGGGCTAACTTGATGACCAAACTGATGTCAAGGTTGAACGGTCTGATATAGTAGTGGGCAGCTTGCCCATCGGAAGGACGTAGCTCAATGGGCACTCTTTTCCTAGACCGTGCAAACCTCACATTGAAGTCTGATATCTCCTCTTGCGGATGCCGTTGAATGGTTTGAAACTGGTGCAGCAACGAGGATGGATCTGCGGACTCGTTGAATCCTTTGACTAGCCGTCCGGCCAGTTGAGCCCATCCCGTGATAGCACCTTCCGGCAAGGATCTATACTAGTATAGGAGCTTCCCTCGCAGAGAGAGAGCTAACAACCGGGTCTTGATGCTTTCATTGGTGATGGCATGAAGCGCAACTAGGGCTAAGATGTCCTGAATATGTTCATAGGCCGTCTTCCCGGTTCCATCATATGTGGGAAGGGCCTTTAAGGCAGCAGTCGGAACAACATCTTGCCCAGCTAGATTGAGGGGTCCATTGGAGTCAATGATTGGGAATAGCTCAGGAGCATTCGGTTGAGGATTTGCCATATCTGCGTTTTGATCGTCTTCTTCGGGCTGATCAGTAGTGTAGTCGATATCAGTGCTAGTTGTATCTTGCTCTTCGACTTCAACTTCTTGTTCAAATGCGTCTTCTTGATGAGCGTGGTGATCAATCAGCCTCGGGCGCTCTCCAGCAGCGTTAATGTCAAGCTCGTAAAACTCAGGCACTTCTTGTCTCGCATTCCTAGCTCTCCATCTTGTATGCATGAAGGAAATTTGATATTGGACCAGTCTTTGAGACTCGGAGAATATTCGGGTTCAATAGAGTTGCCAGGTGTTCAAATTTGACAACACTGAAACGAACACCAATGCTTCAATACCGCTTATAGGGCGGGATACTTTCAGGTCCCACCGGGCGTGCCAGAGAAACTGTTGGTTACGAATCTGCCACTTAGGAAAGAATTTTAATCTATTGCGCCCTAGATTCGCCCAACAGATTGAAAGGCTAGAAGGAAGGGATGCCTTCCGCGCCAATCTCCGGAGAAGGCCGGGTCCTATACTATCCTACTTGATTTGTTTGATAAGAGTGTAGGCAAGAAATTGTAAAATGCAGAAAGAAACATAAATATTATGTGTTTCAGGTGGGAAAGAACAAGCAACACAGTCACTAACCTATCACTAAACCAACAACAATCAAAACAATGTATGTAACAGAAACCACGACTGTGATTCTTTCCTATGTATCCTTCATTCAATATTCCAAGTCTACTTAATTGCCAATGCTGTAATCCAGGATTCAGAATGACAACAATCAGAAAAATAAATGACACGATGCAGAAATACGCATAAAAGAAAGAGACAAATAGCAGAGCCAAGTATACTTTGGATTGGAAGCAAATATTTAGTTACAGCAACCCTCTTAGCAATATGTTCTCCCCCTTTTACAATGAAAGTAGGCTGCTATTTATAGCAGAAAATTCCCCCCTTTTACAATCGGAGCACAACTCCCCAAACTTGCAAAAGCTGTAGAAAGCTACCAGATTCGATTCTTGTCGGCCTGTAGCATGGTCCTTCTGCCTTTCGTACAACTCCGGACATGTCTGGTAGCTGAAAAGGGGTGTTTTATGTTAATGTGGTAGGTGTAGTACAGTTTGTCATTCAATGTTCACCTACCTTGTCCTTGAAGTACATCATCTTCTGTGAAATGTGCCCAAATTCCGAAACTTCGTCTGCTCTTATCTGGGGAGGCACTATCTGCTTAACATCTTGAAGAATTGGGGGGAATCCGACTTTAAAACTTCCCTACTGATCGCTGTCGGAGGTCGCTGAAAAATGAAGAAACGCCGAGAATTGTTGAATAGCGACGACGATCTCCGGAGTTGGAGCTGGGAGCGACCTCGGGCACAAGCTGTGAAGCGCTCAAAAATTGAGCGACTTAGGGAAATCCTGGTGAGCGACAGCGATCTCGGGCGTGCTCCATGCTGCAAATCGCTGAAAACCTGCAGCGCTGCTGGGAAAGGTGGGCGGCGACGACGATCGCGGTAGCAGGGACACTTAGATTTTTTTCTTTGTTTTGCTCCCTTTCCGCGCGTCGCTGAAAAATTGCGCGAAGCCGGGTGTCGTCGAGTGGCAATAGCGATTGTGGTCATGCGGACACTTTGCCAAATTTCGAGACCCCTTCTTTGTGCAGCTCTTGGTCGCCGAAATGTGGCGCGACGACGGGCGTCGCTGGGAAGCGACGGCGATCCCGGTCGTCGACACTTAGGCATTTTAAAACCTCGCTCCGGATCGCTCAAACTACTCGCGTCGCTGGGGATCGCTCAGCAGCGACGGCGATCGCGGGCGCACCCAACACTAAGCAATTTTCAAGCCCTTTTGCTGCTGCCCTTGGTCGCCGAAATGGATCGCTCTGCCAGAAATTGCTCGAAAGCGACGGCGATTGCGGGCATGGGCCAACACTTAGCAATTTTTTCATTTTCCTTTCGAATCTTTGCATCCAAATCTGAAGACTGATCTGCTTGACAGGAAACTAAACAAACTGGAAATGAAACAAGAAAACTGGAAACAACACTGAGGAAGGAGGGAGGCAACAACCTGCTCAATTTTTTTTTTTAAATTTTTCTACCCCTAGCAAAATGTGGCAACAGGTCCTAGTATTGGCCCGACTGAGTGGTCACAGGTTGAACAGTATAGACACTCTTTCTTTGATGGTTCATTCGTTGCAAGGGCACAGTCCCCTGCTCTATTATTTTGGCAGAGTTTGGGGATTCTCCTCTCTAGCTTGAGATTATCTTCTTGATTATCGGTTACCTTCACAGGATCTGTACTTTTGAAGATACCCTTGAGGGTTGTAGGCGGTACCCTTACCTCTCCCTTCGCTCCTTGATGGAACTCTCTCCAAGTTCTCGGGGAGGCCAGAGGAGCTGGTATTTTCAAGTTTTTGCCCTCATGGCCAGCATTCAGATACAGATAGACAAGCTTCCCCTTATTCTTTAGGTGTTCTCCCCCCTCTCGACTTAGTAAGGAGAGGATGCTCTACGAGATGCGGAAGGATGTTAGTCTCTAGTACACCAGATGCACTTGGATTTCTCTTGTTGCCCCTCTTTCCCCCAAGCTGTCTTTCTACCATGAGCACTTCTTACAGATACAGGAGGGCAGAATAGTTCCTCCACGATACCTTCAGTAGCACACAATGCATAGTCTTTGGATCACTATTGGGCAACTCAGGGTGTGTTCTCACCAACTCCGGATTGAGTCAAATCACCATCTTTTGACGGAGGAGCGGATTTGCTTGTTTTGCCCCTTCGGTGAAGTTGAAACCCTTCATCACTTTGTTATTTTGTTGTCCCATTTAGTATGAGATTCGGGGTAGATTCCATTGCTTTTTCAAGGACAACTCTCGATTTGTTTCTACCTTCTTCAGATACCCGGACCAACGATGTCTCACACTCTTTCTTAGGGAGATAACTCAACTTCAACAACATAAAAGTTCTCCTTCAGATGGATCTCACCCTCCTCAACATCAACTCATCATAACATACTTCACTAGCTTTGACGGACCAGGTGACTCTGGACGGAAACACCCCACATCATCCAGTTCGGATGAAAGCAAGGTCACTAGACAACGCACCCACAGTTTGTCAGGGTTTCGAACTAGCGTTGGTCAGAGACATACCATGGACTTCTTTAGCTCCAGTACTTCGGCCTTGATTGTTAGGAGAGACTAGTTTCTGGGGGGTTCTTGGAGCTTGTCCCTCTTGGGCTGCTTCCTCCCCCCTACTCCTCTCTCTCTCTGTTCTTCTTGGCATGCACTTCTCTCTTCTGTACTGCAGCCCTCCCCCCTTCTACTCTCCCTTTTCTTTACCCTTTCTCTTTGGCTTGGTTGTTGGGTTTCGTCTTGTATTTGTCTTAGTTCTTTTCTTTGTTGGGCTTTTTAGCATGCTCGCTGGTAGTCATTATTGTCCTTCTTATAGTCCCTTGGGTCTTATATATGCCTCATTATCGATAGATTTACTTTTTCCGGTTAGGTGCCCCCTCAAGTTTCATGAGGAATACAATATTCCTAATGGAACTCAAAATGGCTAATGGAAAAGAAAGTTTTGAAAAATGAAGAAGAGTGGGTGGGTTAAAATGGAGGGTGGGGGTAAAAACTAATTCATTTTTACCATTCAGTTTTCTACTTTTGAGTTATAGAGAAAAATGGCACTTCCTACCCACAAAGCGGAAATTGTGTGCAGAGGCAACGACGGAGCAGTTGGGCGGATACGGGTAAGTGGCAAATTGCTTTTTACTTGCAAATTTTGCTTTTTTTTTTTCTTTTCTTTTTGCAAGATTTTTCGGATTTTTAGGGCGGTTTGCCGCCTTGTGGTTGTCGTTGCGAATTAGCGGCCACGTGACAAATTTGCGGACCGCAAATTTGCCAATTTGCTAGGGTTTTGTGAATTCACAAAAACCCTAGTGAATTCGCAAAAACCCTATCGAATTTGTAAAGCCTTAGCAAATTCGCTTATTGCTACTTGATGCTGATTTGCTGTGATTTTGATGATTTTATTATGATGATGAATTGATGATGTTGCATGTTGATGTTTTTGGTTGCAGTATGGAACTCTCAAGACTCGGGAGTGGTGTTATACTGGTCTTGAGGAGAGAGTGAGGGTGCTCACTTAGGCAGAGAGGGATGTGATAGGGCAAGTGGGGCTTCTCCATGTAGCAGAGATGCCTAGGGTGGATGTGGATTATTCACTGTTGACCGCATTAGCGGAGAGGTGGTATCCAGAATCATCAACATTCCGGTTGCCTACAAGGGAGATGACAATTACTTTGGAGGACCTGTTGCAGATTTTACGGATCCTGATCAAAGGATAGGTAGTGTACCAATCTATGGTACAGGCGAGGGCTTTGGAGCAACTGATTGGGAATTCGAACTGAGGTTCGTTAGAGTGGTATTAGTGCAGATGGGATGTAGGGGGATCGGGCATTTCTACATTGACAGTTGTGTTGAGTGGAGTGGTTGCTGGATTATTGGCCTGTCATATGAGTAGGCGATGTCTACCATGGGGCATAGCTAGAGTAGTGACAGAGATGAGGGTTACTAGGATGCGTTTTGCATGGGGCCCATTTGTACTATGTCGTTTGTATAGGACATTATATAATGTCATGTACAAACGACATCGTTTAATTGTCCTCACCACCTTGCTCAAGATATGGTGTTGGGAGCATTTAGTAGTGTGGAGGCCTCACGACGAGAGACATTCTTTTAGACTCTATCACCAGACAGTTCTTGCAGAGCAGAGGGTGCCTATGCCAAATTCATTAAGGAGTCAGGGTCGTTGACGATTGAGGTCATGAACAATGACTTAGTCCGTGAACATGCCCCTAGTGGGGCCACCACCAGATATGGGGGAGGGCCAGGGATCTAGGGGATGATATGCCAGGTTTTGATCTTTGTGGCATACTTCCTCGATGACTGAGTATGTTGAGATTTTTGATTGTGGCATACCAGTCTGACATATGCATATGTATTACTCTCGAGATATATACCATACTGTGTTTTTGCATTTTGATTTTATTATGATGATGCATTATATGTGGATGTTTTATTGTTTTTGATGCTTTATGTTAATGCATGATGTGAATAATTTGAATGATAATGTATGATAATGCATACAATCATGTTGGTTTAATGCACACCTGTCATGCTAGTCAAAATGTGGTTTGTGAAAAGATTAAGTATGAAGACAAGCAAAAAGAAGTGGTGGAAGACAATATGTAGAAGAGATGATCGAGACGCGTTGGTGACATCTTTTATGGGCATGTCCTTATAACAATAGTTTTTAGGAAAAAAACTTGTGAGGATGTGTGCGTGTGTATGGACCAAAATGGAGGTTGTCCCTCGCGTGTGGTCATGAAGCGGATCCTGTGTGAGGCATATTGTCATGCTAAAGTCGAAGGTATATAACCCAATAGATATAGAAGATGACTACAATGTGGAGTGATCAGAAGGTGATTGATAGGTTTATGTGACCAAAATGAATGATAAGACAAAGAAGTGAATTAGAAATGGAGACCATATCCCTTGATTTGAAGGAGGATCATACTTATACATTCAAAAACCAAAGGATATGAAAGTGACGCAAATGACTAGTCATGAAGGATGCAATTTTCCCTATATGGGGGGACTTTACTAGGCATTAGAATCCCAGACTAAATGGAATGCATATGGGCAAAACCTAACTAGGTGTCATCCCATGCGATTGTCACAAAATCCCCATGCAGCTAAATGATCAAGCAATCATATATGAGCAAGCAAGATATGTACAATATGATAAGCAATCATGCAATATGACTAAGCAATTATGGAAATGCATTGTGCAAAGGTAGATGGATGTAAAGTGCAAAGCTAATTATTGATTTGGCATCAATTACCTATGACAATGGTCATACATGTCCAATGACATTAGCGAATCGAAACTCATCGGAAACCCTGGTCATCCTCAAAATGAGGTCAAGTACATCAAGAACCGGTGTGTGGATAGCGAGTTCATTTCCAATCTTGAGTTTGATTATAATGCAAATCAATCAAGAACCAATGTGTGTGCCTGTGAAGTTTATTTACCACTTTTTGAGTACGGTAATGACACAAGCCAACCAGGAACCATCGTGTGTGTAGATGGTGAGTTCATTTACCAATCTTGGACAGGGTAAGATTGAACCAATCATGGAGAGAACCAAAAAGCTAGCTTGTCCTTATGTGCGTTCAGTAGTTTTTTCAAGAGAGACGTGTCACCACGCATGAGCATACTCCACTGCCAATCAAGCGTCTATAGCCCCGGTGGAGATTAGCTCCATAGTCCAATAATAGGATCTCCAAGCTTTGGGGAATTGGATTCTCAACCACTCGAATCGAGTCCTAATGAGAATTAAACCCTATCCTTACTACTTGAGCCCCATTATTATTATGTATTTGTAAAAAGAGTTAGAGTATTGGGGAATCGGATTCCCAACCACTTGAATCAAGTCATGATGGGAAGTTTACCCTATCCTTACTAATTCTTTTGTTTCTTTTCTGTATAATTTTGTAAAGAATATTTTTATTGCCATTTGTTGGACTATGTGCATAATGGGACAAGTAAGAAAAACTGTTCGCTTCAAGGTTTAATTCAATCATGGCATCATCCCTCCAGACACAAGATCTTATCAATAAATGTGACATGTGTTTGGTTCAAGAATGGCATAGTCAGTTCCCAAAACTCAAAAGTTTTCTTAGTGAGAATTTTGTTTTGGTTCAAGAAATATTTTTGATCAATGTCGAGCATCAAGATCTGATTAAGATGTGAATCATGTGGTTGGTTCAATATGGACTCTTAATCAGTCAAGGAGATCAAGATTACCTATGAACATGACAACATTTGTCTAAAATTGCGGTGGATAGGTATGATCATGTGACCTACATAATTGAGCTAATCAAAATTGGGAATTACAACATGCAAACTATATGATGTATGATTATGACTATGCAATGCAATATGGAAGTGATAGTGATGCAAGATGGGTTATATACAAGATGAGTGAAAAGCTCCAAAAGGCCAAAGAAAAACGAAAAGAACGAAACCCTGTGAGGATGTATGCTTACAAATGATCGAGATGGAGGCTGCCCCTCTCGTGTGGCCATGAAGCTATGCTGTGAGGGTCGTTGGTTTGCAAATATAAACAAGGTGGGGTTGAACCTGCTATGGGTGTAGTGCTCGCTAATGGTCGGAGAAAAGAAAGAGATATACCTGTTGGGATATATGCTATCAAATGGTCGAATGGAGGCTGCCCCTCGCTCGTGACCATGAAGCTATCCGCTATGGGGTGCTGAAATGATGAGAATGACACTACCTAATAGGGGTGTGGTGTGTGCACTAAAGTGTATGGACAAGGCCAACGAATCCCTTGACTTGGAGAGATGTAAGCAATGAAAACTTTCAAGGTCAAGGGATATAAAATGGCATGGGCAAATGCAATAACGGAGATGCACAATGATCCCCAGGTTGGGGGTTTGCTAAGCATCAGAGTCCTAGTGAGAGTGCAATGTGTGTGAGCTACGACCTAAGTGTCATCACTTGCCATTGTCGCAAACTCCCCAAGAATCTATATGATCAAGCAACAATGCAATTGTATGACAAGCAAAAATGCAAGTGGAACAAGTGGAAGATGTTGCATGAAAGTCAGTTCAAACTCTGATTGTACCATCCTTTTTGACAAAAGGGGGAGCGATCCCTAATTTAGCAAGATCTTTATAAGATAACGAAGCAGGGTCCCCTGAGAAGTAGAAGATTTATCATCATGACTTTTCAGTTGTTCCAATGGAAGCAAGTGGTGCATGGGAGGGTAGACTGGTAAGAGATTGACATATGGACCATTTGGAACAAAAAGAGCCGTGACAGGCATCATAGGAGCAGAGTCCTCTTCCGAACTATTGGTGGTGATCGAAACCGTGTTGGATTGAGTATCCAACTCACCTTTAGAATTATCGAAAGACAAAAATCGATGAGCTTTCTCTTGGTCTTTCTCGATGGTAAAAACAAAATGCGAAGGCACAAGTGCATTTGATGGAGATAGTTGTTTTGGGACACTACTAATCATGCTTATATAATGTTTTGGAGGGGGTACATTTCGATAGTTTACCCGATGTATCGATTATTTTCCATGATTAGATAAGGGACGTTGAAAAATTGCTAGATCTTGATTAGTAGTATGTGCTTGTTGTGTATGAGGCTGAGTACTTGTTGGAGGGTTAGAATTTGTGGAATAACCCTTTACAACTAACCGACCATTATCGATTAAATCTTGTACCAAATGTTTCAACCTTCTGCATGAATTTGTCAAATGTCCAACTCTGTGGAATTCACAGTGTTGTCTCGGTTTGTACCAATCAGCCGTGGTATCGGGTTGTTTGATTTCAGGCAACTCTAACATGCCTCTCTCCAACAGTTGTTTGAGGACCATGGACAATGGCTGATTAAGTTTTGTAAAAATTACGTGGTGGGGGTTTTTGAGGAGCCTTTAATATCATTTTCTTCAAGATATTGGCAGTATTAACATTAGGAGAATGTCTAGTGTCTGTAACTCCATCCCCCACTACATGTTTGTTTTTGTATTGATTTTTGGATGTTCTCTCTTCTTCTCTCTTTTTCATATGACCTCTTCTAAGAAGAGCCTGCTCCACTCTTCTAGCTAGGTCAATAGCTTGATCGAAAGAGGTCACAGTAGCAGTCTCTAGTTCATAGGAGAGTTGTTCTTGTAAATTTCCAATGAATATTTCCAACATCTCCCTAGGAGGTAAGGTGAATGTAAGTTTTCCCACTACCTTTCTCCATCGTGCTAGGAACTCTGAGAAGCTTTCTTTCTTTCCTTGTTTAAGATTATACAAATCTTTGATGGTTACATTCCTCTCAATGTAAGCCCCAAACAGGATTCAACGGCTTATTGTAGGTCTCTTTATAATTGTAAGGGGGGCGATAAGGGTTAATATGATCCAGTCGTGTGGCAAGTTGTTTCACTATCGCCTTTAGATGTTGTGTTTGAGGATTGCTGATGAATGGTGCTGGTACATTCCCAAAAGAGGGATTGTAGGCAAATTGTGTGGCATAATGTGAGTGCATGATAGGAATGGTGACACTATTATGGAGGGGATTAGAAAAAGAAGCATTGGCTTTTTGAACTGGATATGCCATGTTGAAAGAAGAAACTGGAAGTGGTTGTGATGGCAATAGTGGTGGAAGAGAATATGGAAGGGAAAATTTTGGAGGAATTGGTTGGGAAGAAAAGGATGAAAGATGGAGAGGTTGCGACGAGAAGGATGTTAATGGTAGATGAAATTGTGGAGGGGGTTGGATATAATCAGCCAAATAAACTTGTGGAACTCCGGCAACATTGACGGCTGTGGAAGTAGCGTACATGGGTTGTTGTTGGATAGGAAGGGTAGCATTGTACAATGGATTGACGTACGTGGTGTGGCGTGGTGAAGCTAGGCTATATGAAGCTTGAACCAAGGGTGCGTTGGGGAGAAGATGAGAAAAAGTAGGGCAAAGGTGAGAAGCTTCACCCTTAGCAAGGTGGACTTGTTCTTCTATGGCTTGGCCGAAAGCAGCATGATTAGCCCTTAAAAACTTCCAAAAGTGTTCGAGAGACCTGAATGAAATAGTTCCATCAACTTTTTATATAGAATCTAGATCCATTTCATCTTTGTTTTCCTTAGGTTCTGTGGTTTCTATCAATTTGGTCCTCTGCGGGACCCATAATTTCCTTACCATTTCTAAGAGTCATGATCATGTTTTGAAAAGAATGAAAAGGAATCACCTTAAAAAAAAAAGGTCACACAAAAGATTTTTCCTTATTTCACTAATTAGAATCGTAAACGTGTGAAAAAAGGACTTTCACTCTTTAGAATTCCCTTGTTTTTGATAAATCTTGTTTATGTGACCAAATTCTTTTCAAACAATTGATTAATGTGGTCTTGATAAATGGAAATGAAGAATAGGTGATGGAAAGAAGGATGCTCTTCCAACCAAATCCTCTGTCAAAGTTATCCCAAAGCTGTCTAATCTTAGTCGTCTAGTTGTCCTAGGCATAGTAGAGAAAATCGGAATCGGGTAGTAAATCGGCTGGGGAAAAAGTCGGGAATAAATCGGAATCGGGGAAAAAATCGGCAAAAAAAAAAAAACCGAAGAAAACGATTTTTTTTTTTAATTTTTTTTCATGCATATTACAATGAATTAACATTATGCAAATCAGATATTGCAATAAAAACAACAATTCAAGTCAAGACATCATACAAGGCTCAAGCTTTAAGTACACATGAAAGTGACAAAAGTTCACAAAACACATCTTGTATTGCTTATAATTTGAAAAGGTACAAAATTACAAAATGTGTCAAGTCTCAAAATGCCTCAATAGGCCCACTATCTATTGTCTTCCTTTGCCCCTTGTCCTAACATAAGCCCTAGTCTCTCTTTCTTGATGTGTGCTTGTAGATGCTTGTGCCGCTTCTCGTGCTAAGGCCTCTTCTTGGTCCCTTGCTGCCATCTCCTCCGCTAGGGTCTCATAGTTTTGCAATTCTTCCATGCTGAATAGAGGCTCTTGCTGTACCTAGAAGTTCAAGTTCAACTAGATGAGGAAAGGGACAAAAAAAAATACTATAACTATAAGATATGCTTTTAAACGAAGAGGAGGAGAGGAGAAAAAGGTCCCACCAAGATTTGAACTACTACCTGCTGCTCTTGTGCTTCTGCATCTGTGATCCATTCAGATGATGGATCAATGTCACTTAGGTCAATGGGCTGAATATTTGTTTTTTCAAAAGATTTTTGGTGGAGACGAAGGTTGTAGTGCACAAACACAAGATCATTTAACCTTTCTTGTGTAAGTCTGTTGCGCTTCTTGGAGTGTATGTGCTCAAACATACTCCAATTGCGCTCACAACCTGAAGAGCTACATGGTTGAGATAAGATTCTAACCGCCATGTGCTGCAAATTGGGCGTAAAATCACCAAAGTCCTCCCACCATAAATCTAGAAACAACAACAAAAAAAAATTAATATTTCACATGTAACAACTTAAAAGTTTAAATTTTAAAACAAAATCAGAAGACAATAAATAATAATTCGATGAGGTTTACGGTTTACCTGGCCTCATAAACTCAATAGCATCTTTGCATTGCATAGATGGGAATTGGCGACCACGACATGCCTTATAATTTTGTATCTCGGCACGGGTTTCATCGCACAATTGTGGTGTCTTGGAGAACACGCGGTCAATGCAATCTTGAAGGCCAATCTTGACCTCATAATCAGCACGGAATGTGGGCTCATAAAAGAATTTGGGGTTCAAATAGTAACCCGCTGCATGAAGAGGGCTATGGAGTTGTGATGTCCATCTGTTATCAATGATGGTCCAAATGGCATCATATTTTGTGCGGTTATGTTCATAAAATGCAGCAATGGCCTCTTTCGCCCTATCCATAGCCTCATATACAAAACCCATTGGAAATTGTTCTCCATCAACAAGACGAAGAATCTTCACCAATGGCTCTGAGACCTGAAAAAAAAAAAAATAATTTAAAGAAAAATATTTTACAACATAAATAAAATAAAACAAATTAATAAGCGTAGTCTTGTAGTTGTACCTTGATGGCCTCATCCATGGCCATCCAGAAGTCCTCCTCAAACAAAGAAGTATAAACATTTTGCCCCTCGGATGATGTGCGGTATCTTGCAGCTGCTTCAGAATTCCACTCATCACTCACAAACATTTGTTTTAGTGACCCTCTTGCATTGTAAATGCTCTGCAATGTCACAAAGTTTGTGGCAAAGCGTGTAATGCCAGGCCGCACTAGCTCCCTCCCATTGGTAAATCGCCTCATGAGGCTAAGGACCCATGAATGGTTGTAAATGAATTTTGTGATGGCCTTAGCCTTCCCTACAACCTCTGTCACCCAAGGTAATTTCCCAATGTCCTCGAGGAGCAAATCAAGACAATGGGCTGCACATGGGGTCCAAAAAATGGTGGGGAATCTCTCCTCCAAAATCCTCCCGGCTGCCTTATATGCTGCTGCGTTGTCCGTGATGATTTGGACAACATTCTCCTCCCCAACCTCCAAGACAACCTCCTCCAACAACCCTGCAAGCATTTCGGCACTCTTAACTTGTGCCGATGCATCTACTGACTTAAGGAATGCAGTTCCTTCTGCAGATGCAACCAAAAAATTAATGAGGGTTCTTCCCCTCCCATCTGTCCAACCATCAGACATGATAGTGCAACCCTTGGTTCTCCACACCTGACGTTGGTTGTCAAGCACAACCTGAAGTAAAAAAAAAAAATTTAGTCATGCACATTGCATATTGATTTTATCATATTAATATATATAAAAAAAATTAGTCATGCCATATATATATATAATTTAGTCAAGCACAATGACACAACCTGAATGTCATCCACAGATTCTTGAAGGAGAGGGCCCCTAAGGTCATCATAAGTTGGCACCTTAAATCCTGTGCCGCAACTTGCGACGACATCTATCATGCGCCGCCAGTATGGAGACCTTGCCACATTGAAGGGAATGTCAGAATAGTACCAAAAAGTGGCAATGGCTTTCCTCGCTGCATTGTGCTTCTCTTGGTTCCACGCGGCCATACCCTCAAGCGTGGATTGTGTCCCTGCCCCTGGCATAGAACGGTCTAACTCTACAAAAGAGGAGTCTCCCGTCCCACTAGCTCCTTGTGCACTTGAAGGACTCGAACTACTTTGTGGAAAGAACCGCTTAAGGCTGCCACGCCCACTAGTACGAGCACCTCGGGAGGGGGGATGAAATGGCATCGCTATAACTTCTTTTGTTACTAGCGTTTGCATCTGCCGCAGTGATCATGGCATTTACTTTGTTCTTAACATCTTCTGGCACCTTAGTACATACTGCTATATTATTTCCTGCTAAGCATGCCAAATGGAATTTGAGGCGATAAACGCCTCCATTATAACTATTGCCACAAAAACTGCATTTAAAATGTTGCTTTGATGGCCCTATTGGCGTTGCATACGCCCATGCTGGATCCAATGGTTTCATTTTTTATATGCCTGCACATGGAAACAAGTTAGTAACAAGAAAGTTACAAATCACTTGAAAAAAAGAAAAAAAACTAAACCCTAAACCAAAAGGCTAGGGTTTGGGCCCTTTAGGGTTTAAATATGCTTGCATACAGCTGAAAAATATGCTTGCATACATAGTTATTAGGCAGTAATATTTAGTAATTTACTTAAAAAAAGAAGAAAAAAAATAAACCCTAAAAAAACTACAATTTTAGAACAGCCCTAACCTAATTTCAAGCAGCCCTAAAAAAACCCTAACCTAATTTAGAACAGCCCTAACCCTAAAAAAAACCCTAAACCCTAAAAAATAGAAGAAACAAAATTACAATATTGATAGGCAGCAATATTTACTTAAAACTTAAAAGAGAAAAAAAAATCCTAAAGGACCTAAGCCCTTACAAAAAAAACCCTCAAAAAAATTAAAAAACCCTAAACCCGGAATCAGGATAGCTAATAATTTGGCTTGCATATATCAATTTAGTATCTATTTAAAAGGAGGAGAAAAAAAAACCCTAAACCCAAAACCCTAGACTAGGGTTTTGGGTTTAGGGTTTTAAACTTGAGAACATCCCTAACCTAATTTCAAACAACCCTAATCTAATTTCAAACAAGCCCTAATTTATTTAAAAAAAAGAGAGTTTGAAAAAAATTTCTGACCTTGAATGAATCTTCTGCCGGATTCCTTCACACCGCAATCAATCTGCCGGATTCCTTCACACCGCAATCGATCGCGCTCCTAGGATGCCTTGGCGTAGTTGGTCGGGCCCGTCGGGGTGGTAGCACAAGGTGGGAGGGTTTTTTTTGTGTTTGCAAGTGCTTAGAAGAAAGAGTGAAAAAAAAAATTTACTTTTTCCTTTTATCGGCCGCAGCCTCTACCCGTGCGGCTGCGGCCGATTTTTTCAAAAAATCGCCAAAAAATCGGCAATGAATCGCCTGCATCGCGATAAGATGCCGATTTGTTCGGCCCGGCATTGAGACCCGATTTATTTGCGATTTTTCCGATTTTTTGGCGATTTTTTGGAGGTGTACACCGCTTAATACCCAACTTTAACAAGTTGGAGGGTTCGACCCCAAACCCTCACCAAAACTTGACACCACCTGATGCCAAGGGTGGGATGGAACTAGAACGAGGTCAATATGGATCGTCAATGGAAAAACCAGAGGGGGAGAATGAAAGGAAGAGAAAGTTAAATGGTTTGAACTCTTAATGCAAGACTTCACGTCGGGTTCACCAAAGAATGTAGAGGGCAAAATTTGCACCCCTTTCCCTTTAGGTAAATGGATTCGTGCCTAGAAAGGGGATGGGAAGTTTGCACTCTTACACCTCGATTGAGGGATACTTGGTGGCGTACCTCCTTTGGTGAGATTTGAATGGGTTTAGGTTCACCAAGACGTATTTATAGACTGGTTCTAAGTCTAGCTAAGGATGTTTGTTTAAATGTGTTCTTTGCCTTGCAAAACACCTAGGTTTGAGCCAAATGCAACTAAACGTGGACTATATGCACTTTTAGCTTTCCTTGAAGACAAACAAACAACTTCTAAGCTACATGCACCTTTTTAGATTTTGTTCTCAATATTTTGGTATTTTGAATCTTTTCTATATTGAAGCATAAGTATGAAACTGAAACAAATTTGGTAGAACAACCACCTAGTCTGGATGTCTGCTCAAAAAGCGAATTCGTGGCCAGTAAGCGAATTTGCTGTTCAAAGTGCGAATTTGCTGAAAATCTGCAAATAATTCCACACAACACTACAAATTTTGATCAGTGTTTGGGGACCTGCTTAGGCCACTGTATGACTGAGCTTAGAGACATAGCAGTCAAGACCCCTTGGTTCTTTCAACAAACCGTTCATAAACAATTTAAATTGTTGATCTTTTGGGAACAAATGCAAGAGTAGAGATGAAATGACATAAAGAATGCAGAGAGCAAAATGCTAACAGAAACAAACTGATCTAAATACAGTATGAAAAGTGAAGCAGTGTGTTTAGAGAAAGATTTACCCCCAAGACCCTAGGTCAGCAAATTTGCGGCCTGTAAGCAAATTCACGGATTTTCTTGCGAATTCTTTTAAATGCAAAAATATGAAGTGCACATATGCAGAAATGAAACAAGTGCACAACAAGAAACACAAAATGACCTGTTCACAATGAAGATGTCACAAATTAGATCGCTTGATTCGTAGTAGCAATGGTAGCAAGGATCTAGCAGCAGCAATTCATCAACTCACTCCATTCATTCATTAGTTTATTCCTTCATTCCTCCATTAGTCTTTTTGGAAGGTGAGGTGCTTATTTTATAACTTGGATCGACGAAGCTCAGCCAGAAAATCGCGAGATTCGGGGTGGTGGTTCGAGGTGTTCAACAGTTTGGGAAAATTCCTAATCTAGGCGAATTCGCGGCCTAAAATTAGAGGCCGCGAATTCACTAAACGTGGGAAAATAAGCCAATTTAGGAAAAATCCAAATGGCCATTCAGGTGGTCAGGCGGTTTCCTATTTTAGTGCATTCGCGGCCTAAAATTAGAGGCCGCAAATTCGCTAAAAATGGGCTAAAAAACAAAATGGAAGTTAGCGAATGGTTTTGACGTGGCGAGAAAAAAGGTGGGCTGATAGTTACGCGGTCTAGGGAGGAGAATGATATTGACTTGGGTCAAAAATCCTTGTCTACAATAAAATATACTTGAACATAGAAAATATGTAAGAATCTGAAATTTTCTTTGTTTTTTTGGCATATATTTTATATTTTTTAATGAATATTTTCCATGGGTGTTGTCTGCGTGTATATAAGAACCAAACTTCCTTGGAAAAACCGAGCTTCCAATTTTTTTTGGCTTTCTGAAATTCTGAACCAAACTCTACCTGGTAACAATGCTTATTTCCTTCTCATTTCACAAGTTTTTTACTCTCCACATCATCTCCTATCTCCTGCGACATTCTACTCTTCCACATATCGACATTTTTAGTGCAGCACAAATTGAATTTTGGAGATGAGCACAAAATGGATCTTGAACTTTTTGAGTCTAGATAACGAAGCGCTAGTAATATTAATTTAGTAGAATTTTGGTTAATGTACAGTAAATTGTTAAAAAGCTAATGGGAGTTAAGCACTTGAACTTGTTGAAATCTAATAACAAGTACTCAGGTAAGCTTCAAGATAAAACCTTTAAGTATAGATATGTTTAAAGCAAAAAAATAAGAATTGACCAACTTGTCATGAAATTTTACAATTATGTGGTAGATTGGAAACTTTTCAAATTAGTTGCCATGCCTTTGACTCCAAATTATATCTATATCTTGTGATTATTTGTCCAACAAACCAATCACTTCGTCGAAGCCAGGGCCATGTTCCAAGGAGTTTCTCTATTGGATTTTGTAAGTTGCAGGAAACTAATCATTGAAGGGGACTCCCTTAATATTATAAATATGGCAAGAGGGACTCAATCTCCTACCTGGACTATTTCGAACCTTCTTCTGGAAGTTCAGAGATACATCCAAAATTTGGAAGAGGTTCAGTTTAAGCATACATATAGGGAAGGTAATCAAGCGGCCGATCTATTGGCTAACAAAGGAGTTATTCAGAATGGTTTAGTGGTGTGGCGGGATAATTTCCCGGCGGATATTGCTTCTATCGATAATGACCTCATACACAATTAGCCTTTGCTTTGCTTTGGTCGAGTTGTTGTTGATGACTTGGCTGCAAAACTTGGGGGCGCTTGTTGATTTTGGGTTTCCGCACCAAATTTCATATCTCCATGCTACTGTACCTCCCTGCAAGCCACAATCTCCAATGCGGAAGACATTCTTGCCCTAATGGGCTGGCAGGCTTGGGAAAGCAACGACCTCATGGGGGAGAATGGGACTGGTGCATGGCTCGGTTCGTGGTTCAGGTCCTGCTACTAATCTGTGTTCGGCTGGTTATCTTTGACATCCTGATTTGGTTTCAATTTGTTTTAAGTTTTAAATTATGTATGGTCTTACCTATGTACTGGTTTGGCTTTGGAAGGGGTAACTCCTTTGATTGGTCATTCCTCGATTATTACCGGATGTAAGTAATTTCAGATCCCTCTTTTTGGGCGGGGCTTAGTCTCTTTTGTACAAGGTTTGGAGATCCTTTCAAAACTCCTTCGTCCATCTAATCAAAAAAAAAAAAAATATGCCTATGTTGATGAATGGTTGTATGTGACCATGAGTGATAAACATGCGTTCTATTTCTAATCAATAGGAACTAAGACAAATGCCTTAAATAATGAGAACGTTTACTTATACATGTCATTCAATGCGGTAAGGTTTACTTATATTTTTCCTCTAGGATATTTTTGGTTTAAGTTAATTTTTGATTAAACCCTTATTTGATGTTTTAATGCGCTTTTATTTCTTATTTTTGTTTATATGTAGCATTCTTGTAATTTCTTTCTTCTTTTAGAGGCAATGGGTATGTGTATCTTTTTTGTGACTTATTTTGGAATTGCTTTTCTTTTATTAGAATATAAGTCTTATACTATTATCCTTCTAATTTGACATAGAAATTCCTAATGATTTCCAACTTGTAGTTGAATGTGAATTTGACATATCTATTTTGCAATGATTGAGGAGATTGTAGTCTAGTAGTGCTAATAAGCGTACCCTTTTTAATGCTCAGAGAAGGTGCTAGGGTAATCTGGGGTTATGTTGATAGAATGTTGGGCCAACCATCATTGATTCGTGAGTCCTCAAAAGCAAAGTATCCATGGTCAGGATTTATTTCTCGTAGCATGAGTTCAATTCTTAAGACCGGCAACACCACTAGAGGATGTGATTCGTCAAAAAATGGGAATGGTTTTGGTGATGTAATTCTTCATCCTTCATTACAAAAGAGAATTGAACAACTTGCGAGAGCAACTGCAAATACAAAATCTCATGAGGCTCCATTTCGGAACATGCTATTCTATGGACCACCTGGGACAGGAAAAACTATGGCTGCTAGAGAGTTGGCTCATAAATCGGTATAGTCTTATAGCTTTGCATTTTTTATATGATATTTAAGTAATTTTTGGAGTTGATAATTTTGGAGATTACATGTTATTTTAAATTGCTTTTTTCCCTTGCAATGTTTATTTATGAAGCCATAAATAAGGGCATGTACATGGAATATTTAATTTTCTCAGTGGATTGCAAGATATCTAAATTTCATGAAAGGAAGGTCATTATGAAATTCTCAAGTTTTCTTTACGCCTGTTGCAGGAAAAGACGGATACATTACAACCAAATAAATAACTGTTTGCATCTTTGAACTGATGAAAATGGTGTCAATTTATTATTAAGTTAAACAAGAAAACTAGGAATAAAACCTTATTCACACAGCCAGTTGGACCCATAGATTTAATCATGCCAACAGGATAAAGCAGGACGACCAGTTTAAACATTCCCACAAATTTAAACTGGACCATGGAATGAATTACTGGAAATACAATGGCATGAAACACAATGAAGCAACCTTGACCTGTAAGCACATATGATTATCCTCCAAAGCCATGAGATCGATCCATAGGCATGACGGAGTATGAATGACTTGAGGACACCAAAGCCAACATATGGTGAAGAAAGGAAGATTGTTGCACATTTGTAAAATATTGCAGCAATTTTGGTGCCAAAGAGGAGGTGGCCTCAACCGTCTAAGAAGGGTGATTTGAGCTCCAATGCATGTATGTATAAGTACATAACAGAATAAGTGCATTTAACGCATTTATTAACAATGATTCCCTTGTCTGGAAGCAAGTGTTAACAGTAGAAATATAGGAGATTGAAGGTAGACTTCTTATACTTTGACAATGGCTGCTGTTCTTCTTTTCACATACAAGTATGAAATTTCTCTCTTTATTTGACTATCTATTATGCCACCATTCCAAGCTACATTCTAACCATTTTTTCTCTGCAGAAAGGGGAGGGTGCCAATCTTCTGCTATATATCTGCTTTAGTTGTTGAGAAATCAGATTTGTTTAGGAGAAAATTATTGGTGCCTTAAAGTTAAAACGTGTGGCCACAGTTATGGGCATACATCCTTTGAAGATGATTGCTTTTTCAGGTAAGTGGGATATCATGCTAGTATCTTGGCCATGCATGATTTGGTGAATGCTTTGGGACACTGCTTTAAGGTTAGACTTGCCAGGTCACTAGGCTCCTTGGGTTAAGTACATTGAGTCTATCTTAGTCTTTGTGGGATGGTCTGAAGAGATCCTCCAGCGAAATGTTTTTGTAGGATGGATATGTTGGTTGAAGAGATTAATTTGTGAGCCTTACAACAGGATACCTTCCAAAACTATGAAATATTGCCTATCTGGGATTTGTGATATCTTTAGTGATGGCCATACCTGAATTTTTATGGAGTTCAGTTAGATTTCATATGTAGCTCCACATTCGTAGTGCTAGAGTCAGATTTCATTGCATAATGGCTGTTCCAGGGCTCCAGGTCACTCATTGCAATGTGTTCATGTCAATATGCGGCAAGCAGTATGTAACATCATAATATTTTGTAGGATGAATTCCTTGATTGTGTTTTTTATTTGTTAGGCTTATAGTTGCATGGTGGTAAGGACTGTCAGGGAAGTATAGAAAATTTGTGACAAACTACAACATATTGATATTTGAGTTGTGAGTATACGAAGTGGCTGTTTGATCAGTTAAACAAATACAGATTGCCTGGTTAATGAACTAACTACATTATTTCTGGTCTGGACATCAGATGCATTGTGTACTGAAAAGAGACAACCAAAACTATTCCTAGTAGTTCCTCTTTTTTCTAAGAACCCATATACTTCCCTGGTATATAACATTTCATTTGGTGCCATATGGGGTCTTTGTTGCTTCTGAGAAATTGGTGCCATTATAGAGAGACATCTATGCTTATAGTTTGTTAGTTATGAACTGTAAGCCTTCATGCTTTGTTAGAATGTAGAAACATTTTGAATCTCTGAAAATTTTCATCTTTTAAGAAACAGAACAAAGATAAAGATTCAACTTGTATGCTGTAGGAAGGAGAGCCTTCGAGGGAGCATATTTATGGAGCTCCTTTGTATATCACTAGCAAGTCTTTGGGGTCTTTGCACAACAATCTTAATGATAGAGCTTGTCAAGAAAAACTCCACAGGAATCTCATTCATATTGATTTTGAAAATGCGTATATTTAATGATGAAAAGATGTGTTAGTTTTCTTTGTATAACTGCATATATAGTTGTAACTTGTCAGTATTTTTTGGTTAATCAGGCATGCTTTCTGAAATCTACTTTTTGAACACACATTTGTTTCATTTGCAGTTTGGCCCAAGGTTAATATTGATTTGAGCTTGTGATTTCTGCAGGGCTTGGATTATGCAATGATGACTGGTGGAGATGTTGCCCCATTGGGTTCACAAGCTGTCACAAAAATTCATCAACTATTTGACTGGGCCAAAAATTCCAAGAAAGGGCTGTTACTGTTTATTGATGAAGCAGATGCCTTTTTATGCGAGTAAGACACTGCCTCCACTGTTGGCATTGTTGTTTCCTTTCTTGTCTTTGTTTGTCTTACTCTCTTATTTAGAGCAATCTTATCCTTTTCAAGTGTCTCTAATGACTATTTACTTTCACATGTCAGAAACATAAAGAATAGGAAAGAAAATTGGAAGTTTGTTTCAATTAAGTTGCAACGGGTCATTTAATTTACCCAAATATGTGGGGGCTACAAAAGTTCTTGTGCTAAAACAACTTCTTGCAAAAGTGCAAAAGGGATGCTACCAAGAGTATTTGCATACATGCTGCAAAAGTGCAAAAGGGGCTACACAAGTTCTTTTACAGATGACACAAGTATGATATGCATGTTATCATCTAGTGCAAGCTATAAAGTTGCATGCAACTTTATCCCTGTCAAGTTTTAGACATAAAAACCTACTTGTGAGACTCTCTACATTTGTTCTATATTGAAATTCTAAGAGCTCTTTCATTTTTTTCCGCGGTGCAATGGTGCTAGACTCTAAGCATTAGTTGAATTTATGGCTTGTTCTTCGTTAAGCATGTTACTTCTGGTGTTTTTCTTAGTGGGAAAGGGTGCATGTCTGTATGATGTGTATGTACTTTTTTAGACAGAATAAGTTTTAAAGTTTAATTGAGATAAGCTTGGTAGATCACATTATTTCTCAATACATTATTTTGGCTGCCATTGATGTTTTTTGTTGCTTTATTGTACCATTGACCAAAGATGTTGATTGTAATTGATAGCGCTATTGTACCATATGCTTTAATTGCCGTTTAGTTTTGCATAGACTCATAAGAAGAGGACTCTCTCTTATCAAGCATATTTCAATACAGCTAGAATAAATATCTTGCTAGATTTTATTATCTTTACCTTAATAAAGAATACTTGTATTGAATCGCAGTGTGGGTTTACAGTTGTACCTAGTGTTAATTTTTCTATTGGGTTCTTAAGCCTAAAATTTCTAAGAGATGCATCTATGCTGTATGGGTTGGATTGGTAATTGCAAAAGCTCAAAGCCACAGGTTCTCTGCTTTGGTATATCACTGGAATAAGTCTTTTTGTTTTTATTCATGCTGCATTTTGATAAACCTTTTGTATGTTTTGTTGAAATTTGTGAAATATATTTCTTGGAGGAATGCATCAATATCTGTTATTAGATTCAGTATTAGATAGGCACTGTTTCCGCTTTAGATCTGCTTATGCTAACAGTTTGGCATTTTTCTGTTTGATATTCTTGTAAATATTGTTGCAATGCAGACGAAACAGCACATACATGAGTGAAGCTCAGCGGAGTGCCTTGAATGCGCTTTTGTTCCGTACAGGAGATCAGTCTAGAGATATTGTACTTGTTCTTGCAACAAACAGGCCTGGTGACCTTGATGTAGCTGTTACAGATCGTATTGATGAAGTTCTTGAATTTCCTCTCCCTGGAGAAGATGAGCGTTTTAAGTTGATAAAGCTATACTTGAATAAGTATATTGCAGTGTCTGGTGATAAAAATACTGGTTGGGGATCCTTCTTTAGGGGACAACAAAAAAAAATAGAGATGAGAGATATAACTGAAGATTTGATTCGTGAGGCTGCCAGTACGACTGAAGGGTTCTCTGGACGAGAGATTGCAAAGATGATGGCCGGTGTGCAAGCAGCTGTCTATGGTAGCAAAGACTGTGTCCTTGATCCTAACCTGTTTAGAGAAGTGGTAGATTACAAGGTTGTGGAACATCAGCAGCGCAGGAAGCATCAACATAACAAGAATGGAAATCTCAAGAGTTAGAGATTCTTCATTACTTTTTGACAAAAGCACCGTTGTTAATTATTGCCAAGGAGAGCTCATTAACCCTGGGAAATTCATAAATCCTTGGTTTTATATTTGCAACCAACTTCAAAAGCATGATTGAGTGGGTGACAAAGGTATTTGTCTGTCACCCTTCAACAAGATTTGGACAATAAGCCATGTAGGGGAAGAAATATTCATCCATTCCATTTACATAAAACAAACAGTGTACCCATGATGCTTATCTGTACTATGCTAAGTCTCTGCACAGATGTCATGGTAAATGTTTTATTGGCATGCAGATGGTGATTCATGGATCCTGTGCTTGCGTTTCAGAAATTCTTTCATAAGCATTGTAAGTGGCCAAAATGAAGTTTGAATAAAATAGCATCAATCAAAAGAGGTACAGTGACAATGTCTAGTTCTAACAACCATAATCGATTTGAAACAGTTACTTATTTTCAATTTCATTAAACATGTACTTGTTGAGTAATGAGATTAGAAAATTTGTATACCTTGGCGCTATTGTCAAATCCGTTTTTTATGTTTTTTGGTTCAAATATTTTGCTGGGATCCAGCAAGTTTTTCTGTAAGCTTCCTGTTGACTTTGCTATAGAGAAGGGGCTCTTTCTTACTGGCCAGAGGGTCATGGCATACATTGATATTCGATGCCCATCACTAATATATATAAAATATCGAAGGATAGTTTCATTGATCATTTATCTCAGTTAATTTGAGTCAAAGTGTATTGTTGGATCTTTATTTGTTATTTTGGCAATTACAATTTTGCTGATTAATAGGATAGGGTTAATTTACGATCCCTTTGTATTACTAAGATTATGTGAGTAGAGGTTTTTCTTAATGCACATGATTAAAAACTGTGTTTTAAAATGCCTGTCCTGAAAAAGAAGATGAGACATTAAGGTGCCTTAAGGCAAAATGATTTTTTCTAGAATCTAGAATGGTGTACATACAGGCTACAGGCTACAGGCCGACTTTAAGATGTCGTTCATGGTTGTGATTCGTAAGACATTCTTGTCAAGTAAAGTTCTTTATAATCTGTATTTACATTTATTGAATTTTACTAGTTATAATGACCAATCACCAGTGTAATGTTCATGTTTTATGATAAACCTTACTAACATAGGAGACGATGACATGCAAATTAGAGAGAAATTCATAAGAAAGAAGAGTTCCTTGTGTTTAACTATTTTATCTCACAAAAATATCTTTGGAGATGGTAGGTCGGATTGTGATTAAACAAGAGAGAGCACAGAGGTCGTATGATGAGCTATGTTCCATGGAATCAACGTAATAGGGGATGCCTCCTTGGGTTAGTGAGGATTTTGCCCAAAAATTCTGGGACTGGGGGTTTTGGCCCAAAATCTATGGTGGCGATGGGACAACTTATATAAATATATATAAAAAAAATATTCAAGCCAAAAATTAGATTTTTTAAAGTAGAATTTATAGACATGTATTATAATAAACATCAAACATCTTTCAAACAATGAAACATTTATCAAGCAATAAAATGAAGACCAAAAGAAAGGGGATTCTAAATTCATTGGTTCAGCTACGGTTGAAGTTCCATTTACATAAACTAAATGCTAAGGCCCAAAAATAGTAATGTTGAAGCACTAAGCAATGAAACAATAAATGTCTGATCATCCTCATTTGTGGCATCATGTATATATGGATAAAGGGTTCATGTAGGGGGTCACTCCAAACAATCCGCCTCCCTCCTTTTCCTCATCAATCTATCTTGAATCTTTAAGGTCAACATCCAATTGTGTTGTAAAATTGTCTCAATACTTGGGTGTCTTTCGGTCCTAGAGATGTAGGTCACTATGTCGGGCAACTAGCTTCTTTGCTAGTCTTCTGATAGAGTGGATGAAGCTATAGGATGACCAATTCTTCTCAGCAGCAGAAAAATTGACAACTTGTGAAAGGAGGCATTTGACAAGCATGCCTAATAGTGGGGCTGCATTTTCATGTAAATCCCACCATCTAATGGTGTCATTCTATGCAAGGGTAAGTCTATCATTTCTAGTCTCTCATATCCTGCTGAAGCTCCTTTGAAGCTCCCCTCCTTGGCAGTTGCTCCTTTAGGGCTCTTGCTCTTATTGTTGCATTTCTTCCTCTTTCTCTTTTTATAAGAGAGGAGGTAGGGTTTAGTGTGGGTTGAGGCAAGGGGTTTGCTATTTATTTAGTTATTATTATTATTTAAATAAATAGATAAATCTACTATGTTTGGGTCCATTCGGGACAACCTAGGATGTCCAGGGAACATGTGGTAGTGTCCATAGGACAATGTTCCCCATTTCAAGGATGATATTGCCGGACCCTTGAAATGTCTTGAGGATGACCATCCTATAACCCCTCAAACAGGGGACATCCTAGGGATGTTTCTAACCATCAAAGAAGAACATTGAAATGATTCCTTGGGAGCAATGGCCTCACAAAATCAGAGAAGAACATTGAAATGATCCATTGGGAGGGAGTTCTCCCATAAAACAACAATGATGAGAGAAATGTGGGTATTTTATTTTATTTTTATTTAAAAAAAAATGAAAAAAATATATTAAAACAAAATTATTTACAAGTTGGGACTTGACTTCTCCCAACCTTAGCCAACAAGAGCACTTGTTTTCTCCTTTTAACTTTCCAACAAACTTCCATAACTCTAAAGCTCAAGATCCTAAGAACTAACCACTTTTGGTTACAACACTAAAAGGAGATCTGCATTGGAGCCAAATCTCCTAAACCATATATTTGCAATGGCTGTCCAAATTAGCCAAATGTTGGATTTGCTCACCAACCTACCTAATCCTCTCATCCTCAATAGCCATACCATTGTGCCATTGAACCCCTACCTCCTTCTCAGTACCCATCTTAGCCAAACATTTGCCTCTATATTCAGAGCTCTATCTACATATATTAGGATAACATCATTCCCTCCACAACTCCTTAATTTGGGTGACAAGAATCCTCAACCGCCACGTCTCCAAAGCAAAGCTCCTCATGCAATCAAGAGCTCCTACAAAGATTTGAGAATCTGATTCTATGATTATCCTCCTATAATCTTTTTTTACTACCTTGATAGAAGCAAATTCGATGGTTAAGGATTTTACTTCATTGTTCATGGCCTTGTCAATGCCCTGTAGTTCCCAATAGAGCACTGTCCCAACATGATTCTTGCAGACCACTCCAATTCCAACTCTAATCGGATTGCCTTTTATAGCTCCATCAATATTAAGTTTAATCTAGCCTATCAGGTGTGTTTTCCAACTAGCTTTGTCTTACCCCTCCTACACTTCAACTTCCTTCTCTATCATCCCTATATCAACCTAAGTTTCCTCTTTAGCATACACTACCACAATTTTCATGACTTTGCTCCAAATGACTTGCCAGACGCCATCCAAGGATGAAAAGGTTTCTCTAAAAATTTTGCCATTTCTCTCCAACAATTGCCATCAAATAAAGTTTAATCCAAGCTTCCACCCGATACCAAGTGTAGAGCTAAAAACACGACACCAAAAATTGCTAAAAACAAAATTCAAATAAACCAGATATTGCACAACAAATGATATTTATATTAAACGGGGGGAGCCTAAAAACTTTGTTGTTACAATAGTGGATGTAAGAATCCCTTGTGATACAATTATTACAAATCTTGCTAGGGTTCGAAACCCTAGTTACAAAAAATGGTGGTGTCTTCAGTTGTGTTTCGCTCCCAACAAAGTTGAGTGGGCTTCTTGATATTTGATGCTAGGCCACTCCAGCTTAATCAACTGTCCAATGCTTGATGTAGCACCTTCAGATCTGCACACAATGACACAACAAAAATAGTTAGTAATACCTGTGAGGGTTCCACAATGTGAGGCCCTCTATAAGAAATGGTAAAATGCTAACTAATTGCAGTAAATTAAGTGAACAAACATAAAAGTGCATAAGATGAAATCAATGACCAATAGCTTTATCTTACTCTACTTGCTGTCTTTCGAATTGTGAAATCTGGTTGCAAATGATAGGCGTGTTGATGCCCTAGCGTCGCTCGAAGGCTAGGAGTTGCCCATAAAGGCTTACGTAAAATGCCCGTGGGCGCCCTATGGTTGCAGAAAATGCCTGTAGGCGCTTGGGACTGGTAGGGAGGCGCCTAGAGGTGCACAACGATGGAAGGGAGGCGCCCAGAGGCGCTTGGGGTTGATAGAAAGCGCCCGGAGGCACTTGGCGATCGAGGAAAGATGTTGCAGAAGCAGATATGGCGAGGGGAAACAAATAGTGACAATTGCAGGAATTACAATGAGCGATAATGGAGGCAGAGGTACTTGGGTGCACCAAGGGAAGATGAAACTCAAGGGATCTCAGGGCACGAGTTGCTCAGGGACTCCAGAACTCAGGAAACTCAGGGACTTCGGGGTTGAGCCATCAAAATGGCTTCTATTTATAATCCAACCTAGGACATGCTAAGGTTTCAACGACACTAATCGTGTGGCTGAGATTAAAGCATATCTAAGGGTGGATATTAAGCTTAAGGTGTGGCATGGATTAAGGTAAATGGACAGATAGGATTAGATGACATCAGATGATTGAGATTAATTTATTTATATAAATACAATTTATTAAATATATAAAATATTATTATTAAAACATATGTAATAAATATATATAAATATTGGACAAAAAATGGCAGGAAAGTTGAGTGGCTATATTTTGGAGGTGGAAATGGTGGGAAAGCATGGATGGAGGACAAGTGGCTAGATTTTGGTGTCTATAGATGCCCCCTTTTGTACCGTGTTGCGTGAAACACAATATGGTGCCAAAATTACAAGACACCTGATCGGGCTAGGCGCAAAAGCAACTCCTCTCTCTTGTTGAAATGTGAAGACGAAATTGAAAGCAAAATAATAAATAATTTGGAGTTATTGAGTAGCTTATCCCCTCAATTGGTGAATGAGGTTACGAATGAATCTCATGAGCCAATTGAAAAATCTGTGCAAGTGGAATGCGAATGATATGAATGATGTAAAATGTGATATGGTTTTTCCCCAATGGTGGGAAGGGGGTTGTTGAAAAGTTTGGAATGATTGCCTTATGTTTTTTGAACCTTAGAAAATTTCGATTAAATTAAAATGAAATCAAATTACATCCTTAAATAGCTTAAGAAAAGCTATTAACAACTAAGCTAGAAATAAGGAGATAAAATAGGGAGAGAGGAGAATTTAAAACTTTCTTCGACCGCCTGCCATCAACCTCCTTGTCGTCAATCCACTTGTCGACCTCACAAAGGTGAATTAAAGGTGAGTTAAAGGTTAAATGCTAACATTCTCCTCCTTAAAGTTGAGAGGGCTGACAAGACGGTCTCTCAACTTTATATATTGAGCTTTAGCAATGCCTTTGGTGAAGATGACCATGTTGTCCAAAGTGCTGCAATGTTTAAGCTCAACTATCTGGTTCTCCACCATGTCTCGGATGAAGTGATACTGCATATCAAAGTGTTTTGATCTGCTATGGTGGATAGGATTGTATGCCAATTGAATGACACTCATGTTGTCACAGTACAATCTCGTAGGACCACTTTGTCACTCTCCAATCTCTTCAAGGACTTTTCTCAACCATAGAGCTTGAGTACTAGCATGTGTGATTGCTATATACTCAGCCTCAGTAGATGACAATGCTACAACAATATGCTTTTTGGAACTCCATGTAATTAGTCTTGATCCTAGACTAAAACAGTTCCCTGATGTAGATTTTCTATCATCTATATTTCTGCCCCAATCACTATCACTGAAGCCAACTAATTTTACAGAATTACATTTGTGGTAATGGATCCCAAAATCCAATGTACCCTTTACATATCTCAGAATTCTTTTAGTTGCTTGAAAATGAAGCTTGGATGGATCAACCATAAACCTTGAAACAAGAGAAACAACATACTGAATATCAGGTCTTGTGTTGGTGAGAAACATCAAACTCCCAACCATGCTCCTGTAAGTGGTCATGTCAACCTTTGGTGCTCCATCATCTTTGCTCAATTGGATCCCATGACCCATTGGAGTTGCAACAGATTTGCATTGCTCCATGGCAAATTTCTTAATCATATGTTGAGCATATTTGTGTTGACATATGAAGATCCCTCTATCTGTTTGATGAACTTCCATGCCTAGGAAGTAATGCATTAAGCCTAGATATTTCATCTCAAATTGTTTCATCATGGAGTGTTTGAACTCCTTATTCATCTTATCATTACTACCCATAAATATGAGATCATCCACATATAAAAAAACCATGAGAATGTCTTTACCTTGCTTTAGGTAGTAGAGTAGGTTCACTTTTGCTCTGAGTGAATGCATACTCCTTGAAGTAGTCATCAATGTGAGAGTACCATGCTCTTGGTGCTTGCTTGAGGCCATATAGTACTTTTTTTCAGTTTGTAAACAAGGTTCTCCTTACCTTGTTTTTTAAAACCTTGAGGTTGTTGGACATAAACATATTCATCTAAGTACCCATTGAGAAAGGCACTTTTTACATCCATGTGCTGAATTTTCCACCCTTTGTGGGCAGCCAAGGAAAATACTGATCTGATAGTTTCTATCTGGCAACAGGAGCAAAGGTCTCCTCATAATCAATGTCGTATTTTTGAGTGAATCCTTTTGCTACAAGTCTTGCCTTGTGTCTTTCAATGCTTCCATCAACATTGAATTTGGTCTTGTAGACCCATTTGCATCCAACATATTTTTTACCCTTAGGAAGCTTCACTAGCTTCCAAGTATCATTCTTTTTTATAGAGGTGATTTCCTCTTCCATGGCTTGCTGCCATACATCATGAGTGCATGCTTTCTCATAGCTAGATGTCTCTAGATGTGCACTAGTCATTAAAGCATAATTAACTACATCTCCTTTAGGATCATTAGAGTCATCATCTACATACATATGCAGATTTTCAAGTTTTTGTAAAACTGCATTCATTTCACTAGCCTGACTTCTAGTGTATCTTTTCTGGAAATTCTTATCCAACATTTGAAAATATGGATGATGTTGTAGTGTTCTTTTACCTCTTGATGGAGAATCAATATCCATAGGCAAACAACTTACTGATCTTTGTGGAGAAGGACTTTGAGTAGCTGCTGATGTACTCAATGTAGTACTCATACTTGGGCTTGAAGGAGTTCCTTTGTTGTTTTTAGGCAGCACTTGTTGCACTTGCTACACTTGAGAGGGACTTGCATCATGAGATCCATCATCAACAAAGACTTTTTGATGACCCCATTCTCCCCCTTCATCGAAAATCACATCCTTGGAAAGTACAATTTTATGCATTTTGGGATTGTAGAGCCTATATGCTTTGGTAGACTCACAATATCCTACAAAAATACATGCTTGACTCTTGGGGTCAAGTTTCTTTCTTTTCTCATCAAGAATATGTGCATAAGCAATACACCCAAAATTTTTAAAGTGTTTTACATTTGGCTTCTTGCAATTCCATCCTTCATAAGGAGTGATCCCATCCAAACTAGTAGGACTCATTTAAAATGTAAACACTAGTTCTAACAACATCGACCCAATACATGTTACTGAGATGCTTAGTTTGAAGCATCAATATTACCATTTCTACTATGGTGCGGTTCTTTCTTTCTGCCACACCATTCTGTTGTGGAGTATAGGTAGTGGTGAATTGCCTTTTTATCCCACATTCTTTACAATATTTTAGAAATGCATTTGAAGAGTACTCTCCTCCTCGATCTATCCTTAGACATTTTACAATGAACTCACTTTGTTTCTCTACATTATTCTTGAAATCTATGAAGCAATCAAAAGCTTCATATTTGGTTTTCAAGAAATAGATCCAACACATCCTAGAGAAATCATCTATAAAAGTGAGAAAATAGGAATTATTACCTATGCTTTTTGTCTACATTGGACTACAAATGTCCGAATGCACCAGTTGAAGTGGATGACTAGCCCTCCACACTTGTCCTTTTGGGAACTTGGATCTTGAGTGCTTTTCCAAAGCACATCCTTCACAGACCTCCTTGTTTTCATCAACCTTTGGAAGTCCATTCACCATAGCTTGAGTAGTTAACAATTTCAAGCTTGTAGAATTTAGGTGACCATATCTCAAGTGCCAAAGTACACTTGGATTTGCTATAGCAATACTAGCAAGTTGATCACCCCCTAGTTCCCAAAACTTAAGGGGAAACAACCTATTCTTTGTCATAGGTACTTTTGTAATGACTCTATTACAATTGTTCTTATCAAAAATTACACATTTACCCTCAACAAAAATAAGTCTATAATTTTTCTCCATCATTTGTCCAACACTAAGCAAATTATGTTGGATTTTGGGGGTGTAGTAGATGTCCTGTACCTTTTTTATGCCTTCTCTTTTTGGAACCACCATGGCTCCAATGCCTTAAACTTGCAAAGCTTTATCATCTCCCAACTTGATTTGGGATTTGTAGGTGGAATCCATTGTATCAAAGAGCTCTTCTTTGCCACTCATGTGATTGGAACAACCAGTATCCAAAATCCAAGTGTCAATTAGATTTTGATCTGATTTTCCATAAGAAAGAAATAGATTTGAAGTTCCTTCTTCTTCACCATAGTTGCCATATTGACCTCTACCATCTTGAGAAATCTTGGACCAACAATCTTGAGAAAAATGATCAGGCTTGTCACAGTTGAAACAAGCTTTATTTGTTTTGTCACCTCCTTTTCCTTTATTGCCGCTTCTTCCTTGATTGCCACCTCTTCCTTGATTGCCACCTCTTCCTTTATTTCCACCTCTGTTTTGATTGCCACCTCTGCCTTGGTTGCCACCTCTTGAGCTACTCCTTCCTCTGCCTCTTCTTTGTCCTTTGCCTTGGCCTCTTCCTTGGCCTCTGCCTGAACCTTCATTTGATGACGAAGCTTTATCATCGCCTCTATAGCTTGTTGAAGGAGACCCTTGTAATATCTCTTCATGTGACATCAATGAACCGATTAGTGCATCAACAGTTAGAGTGGAAAGGTCTTTTGATTCTTTAATGATGATAGCAATGTGGTTCTATTTATGAAGAAGTGTTCTCAACAGTTTCTTCACAACTACTTCAGGTTTGAATTCTTCGCCAAGAGTTTCCATCTTGTTGACAACTGCTTTGACTCTTACGCAGTAGTCTCCAACTTTCTCATCTTCATTCATTCTGAGATTTTCAAAATCTCATTTTAGGGTTTGAAGCCTTACTTGCTTCACCTGATCACTTCCTTGATAGTTGTCTTTCAATGCTTTCCATGCATCTTGGGCATTTAAACAAGAGGTAATCCTTAGAAATATGCTCTTCTCCAATGTTGCTTGGAGATGATAGAGAGTAGAGGAATTGCTCTTTTGGGCATCTTTCTTTGTCTTCTTATCGACTGCACTTAAAGTGGTCCAATCTAAAGGTTCTGAGTAACCTTCTTCAATTATATCCCATAGTCCCTTGCCTATGAGTAAGGTCCTCATATTGATGGACCAATACTCATAATCAAACCCATTAAATTATGGAATGGGTAGATTATTATTGGATGCCATATATTTTGGAAATAAACTAAAAACTCACTTTTATTTCTCAATTACAATCAAAGTACTATGCTTTTCAAAAGAAGAACTACCGATTTAAATCAAATCTAACTTGATCTACTCTCTCGTTTATGTCCTATTTTACCTGCTGAGGTTCTCCTATAATTGGATTGACAAAGTTGTCAGCAACTGAATCACCGTCATCACTGATAAGAATGACTTCAGGTGAATATGGTTCTGGCTCTAGTATTTCAACTAAGTCACTGTCACTATGATGAATATTCTCTAGCTCCTGTGATGCAACTTCTACATATTCTGACTCCTCAAATCTGCTACCAAAGGATTTGTCTTCTGAATCAGCGTCATATCCTGCATCTGGAGTTCTTTGATGGGCTATTACGACATTTTGAAGTTGTCTGAATACAATATTCAATCCATACATTCGAACTTTTTCATCAAAGAATTCGAGGTTTTCTCTTACTAAAAGAGAACAAAGGGCATGATAGCATCCGGTTGACCTTATCATGAATGATTGCAGAAATATTCCTCTTAGATGCAAAAATTATCCCCTTCTCAACACAGACCTCCAATCAACAATCAAATTTAGGCCCCTGAACGGGGTTCCAAGGGGAGTCCAAATTTTTTTAAGTGTTAAACGGGCATTCCGAAAGGCTTCCACAGACAGAAAATCAACACTTGTTACAAAGATTGCCTCTTAGGCAATTGTGCAAATCACTTACAAAAAATTACCTCTTAGGCTATTACAATAATTTCCTCTTAGGAAATGTCTCCTTATTTTTTTTTAATATTGCAAAAATAAAAAATAAAATTTTATCAATAATATTAATTAATAATAAAATTTAATATCAATTAAAAAATATTTAATATAAAAACAAAATGAATTTTAATTAAAATTAATATTAAATTATTAACTAATTTTATAAAATTAATTTTAAATTTTGCAAAATAATAAAAAAACTATAAAAAAATTAACTTTTTTTTTGTGGGTCTAAGGGTTTCGAACCCTCGACCTTATGGTCCTGGGCCTTACCGCACGGCCAACAACCGCCGCGGTAGCTCACCTACTGTGAGCAAAGGGGAAGACACTCCCCCTTAAACCAAAGCCAAAGTCAATTTCATAAAAAAAATTAAAAATTTATCCTCTTTGATGTCGTGGAGGTTCGAACCTGCAACTGGGCGGGGGCAAACAATCTTTCAGCTAGCTCCTCGAGCCAGTCGGGCTATTGTGCCCGACGTGAAGGCAAAGTAGATTGCCTTCACTATATTGATGTGGTAGCTTTACGACGAAAATAAAAAAAATTATTGGGATTTAATCCCGCATTCTCCAGGCAAGTGCGTTGAGTGTAGTTTAAGAGCCTGAACATGCCCTTGTTTAATCAATTGCCTTCGAGAAATTGATTATCCTCCTTTTTCCTAAGTGATAACCAACCAAAAACTGACACATCACCCTTTGCTTGTCTCGAACCACATCACTTACCACGTCATCTGCCGCGTCACCCTCGATCCTCGTTAGCTGCCACTTATCCTCTTCTTCGTCTGCCAATTGTTTGCCTCCAGTCCAGTGGCTCGTCGCCATGTGTCCACTAGGTCTACTGTCTGCCACATGTCCTCCTCAGGAATCGTGTCGTCAGTCAGGTCAACTCTGTTGTTTGGATCCTCGTCCGTTCGCCATGTCAGGTCCTCGATCTACATGTGATGATGTTCACTCCTCGAGAACTGTGTCCCTACCCAATCCGCTCCTCGATCCTCGTATTACGGGTCACAATCTACTTCGTATCAACTCCTTGAGATCCGTGCTTGATGATGCTACACTAGCTGTGTCAGCTCCTCTATGGGCCGCTCCTCAGCTCCTCGAGATGCATACCTACGGGCCCTCCTCGGGATGCGTGATGGTGCCTCTCCTCGGGATGCATGCCTACGGGCCCTCCTTAATCCACGAGCCTGTTGGATGCTTAATACCCTAACCCTCACTGTGCTCTGATAACCAAATGAACCTTAGAAAATTTTGATTAAATTAAAATGAAATCAAATTACATCCTTAAATAGCTTAAGAAAAGCTATTAACAACTAAGCTAGAAATAGGGAGAGGAGAATTTAAAACTTTCTTCCACCGCTCGTCGTCAATATCCTTGCTGTCAATCCACTTGCCGACCTCACAAAGATGAATTAAAGGTGAGTTAAAGGTTAAATGCTAACATTTTTGCCCCAACAGATGAAGGGTGTTGTGAAAATGTGATTGAAATGTGTCTATTGTTACCTTAACAGATGAAGGAATATTTGCCGAGTGTTGATGCCATGATCATGTAAAATGTATCCCAAGTGGGGAAGTCAAAACCAAATGTGGTTGCCCCAGATTTGGGGTGATTCGATGCTGTTGAAAATATGCCTTCTGGTGTCATTGATATGCAATGATGAATAATGCAAAGAGTAAAAGTAGTCAACTTCAGAGGGTCAACTAGTGAATATCAGATAATTCCTATGATCGAAACCAATCAACCTAGCTAAAGCTAGTCGCCATGATGATTGTTAGGGAAATATGAAATTATGAAATTTGATTTTGTCCATGTTTTGAGCCCCACGGACTAGGCCATCAATGACAACTTTTGTGCAAATTTTTCTTTGCAGGGTTTCACTCAAAATGTGAAGTTACCAAAATGATTGTGATCTCAAACAAGGAGATAAGTGATGATGATTATGCCCAAGTGTCCTTATGGTAGACTATTCATCTTATTGAATTGCATGGATGCAAATCGCTGTAATCGCCAAGTATTTAGAATAACTCACCGTATACAAGGTTCACTTGCATGTTGTTTGAACTTGGAAAATGTGCAAATGCTGATGTGAAATGATGATGTCATGATATGTGTATGATGAAAATGATGATGATCATTGTTTTGTGAAAATTTGTACCCTTTTGGGGTGCTTTTGTAATTCGCTTGTTGAATTTGCAATATGTGGTCACAAACAAAAATTATGCATCCAAATTGATTTCTGTTTTCACAAAACCTGATTTTATGATGAAATTGATGTGGATGAAATTTGGTGAATTTTGGAGGAGGTATGCTACCGACTTGATTGATTTTACCTTTTCTTGATTTATACATCAAACACCCACATGCATTTCCAAGGTCTAGAAAATGCGTTTGTGTGCTTCCATGCACTCACAAACGCTCCTGTGCGCTTCAACCTGTCTGCAAACGCCCATGTGTGCTTCAACATGTCTGACATGCCTCAGGGTGCTTCAATATGCATGTATATTTTATATATAGACTCTTTGTGTTGTGCAAAATTTTGTTATTTTTTTACTAATGAAATGTGTTGATTGCTGCAGTTGTGGATTTTGGAACCCTAACATCGATTTTCTCCTCTAGTTTCTAGGATGAGGAAGTTACTTTCGGAGGAAAATTAGGGTGTATTTATGATGATGGGGTTGGAGGATGTGGCCCGATTGGATGTAGTGAGGGCATATGAGGGGTATCTTACAACTTTGGCTGAAATATGGGATTCGGATAGGGGGACCTTCCAGCTGTCGATCGAGGAGGTTACTATTACCCTTGAGGATGTGTATCACATTCTGAAGGTTCCAGTGGAGGGGTTGAAGGTGGAGGTGGACCTTGATAAGAAGGCCCAGATGAGCAGGATGTTTGGGGATCTATGGGAGGATGTGAGGGTGGAGAGTGGGGGTATTCCGTACTTGACCATGTATTTGGCCAAGGAGTTGGAGCCCCTATCGGATTTGGTGATGTTTGTGTTGGTGAACATAGTAGTTCCCAATAGTATTGGTTGTAGGTTCCCATGGAACCTACTAGGATTGGTGAGTGATTTGCTCACTACACCACAATGTTATGCATGGGCTCCTGCTTTGTTGGTGTAGGTGTACCATGAGCTATACGAGGTGATGTGATGGAAGAGGAAGGACTTGGGATGCAACTTCCTTCTTTAGTGCTGGGTATGAGAGCACTTCAGAGTGCCGCGATTGGAGGGCCTACCTTGTGAGGAGTGGGATGGTGTGCAACCCTATCTAGGAGATGGGCAGTGGTAGAGGAGGTACAATCGAGTCATCTAGTGCACTTGAGTTAGTGGTACCGGGATATGTGGGTGGGACTCACATCCGCCCAAGTGATATGGAGGACTTGGCAGGGGACCACATGGACTGGGGATAGGGAGCAGTTACGGTGTACGAGGTAGCCAAGGTGGATAGTTGGGAGGAGGTAGAGCGAGGCAGAGTAATTCCAATTTTTGCAGATTTGGCGACAGTTTGGTTTACCATAGGGAATACTAGGTGATCAAGTGCTTTATAGGAGGCATCGAGAGGAGGTGGGGCTTACATGTACGGAGCCATGGAGGGAGGTGATCGACGATGGCAAGGAGCTAAATGTCCCTGATGTGGATGATGTGTGGACGACCCCCAAGTATGTGACGTGGTTTGGTGCCCATCCAGTATGGGTACCAAAGGTGTTGGCTGATCGTGAGGATGATGGTGAGGAGTTTGATGAGACTCCAAAGCAACTGAGACACCTTCAAGCTAGCAGTCAAAGGAAGAAGTTGAGGGGTCCTAGGCAACAAACTCCTGTGGATGGTGAAGGTGAGGATGAGGAGGATGATATGGAAGAGATATCCAAGGTTGTGAGGCTGCGGGTCGATATGGAGTAGTTGCGAGCAGAGCGAGAGGCTTTGGTTTTGTCTCATGGTGAGACTGTGGCATAGCTACAGGCAGAGCTTAGTGTGTGGGATGTGACTATAGCTCAGATGCAGGTGGAGTGGGAAGCTGGAGGAGTTGGTGGGGATGATCAAGATATGATCATGATGCTCCAAGTAGACCTTCTAGGCAGAGAGCGTCGACATGGGTTGGACTTGCAATGACTTCGAGCAAGCGAGGCATATGTGCACTCCTCAGAGGACTTATGTATGGCTAATCATATTATGTTGCCAGATCCTCCATATTTATCGATGATGCAATCAACTAGGCCAGCTGAGTCTAGGCAGAGTTATAGGTCTAGGGCTTCTTGTAGGTCACAGGGGTCCACTCATAGGCATTAACTAGTGCTTAGATGTACTTTTTGTATATGAGCTTTGGTGCTCTTATTGTATGTAGCCTTTGGACACTCATTGTACATGCGATATTTATACATATATATATATATATATATATACATATATATATATATATATACATATATATATATATATATATATATATATATATATATACATATATATATACATGGCTTTTACCTTTTGTGTTATATGTGTTTGTGAATGCTTTGTGTAGAATGCTTTTATGGAATGCATGTTTTCTATTTATGATAAATGCATATGCTATGTTATGGATGATTAATGCAAGACAAAATGTATGGATGATTAATGCAAGATGACATGTATGGATGATTAATGCAAGGTGGCATGCTAATGATCATTTATTATTTAGATCTTTTCTTTGGCCATGTTTTAGCATTGTTGTTTAATCAGGGGCACCAAACTTGGTGGCATGTGGGATGACATGGATGTTGACATGGAAGAAGATATGGATGTTGATATGGAAGGAGATATGGATGTTGATATTGAAAACTGCTTAGTTTGCAGATACTCAGACATCCTAGTGGCATCAAACAAACTCATTAAAACATCTTAATCCCTCTAGGACCAAATATGTGTGTAGTGAGTTCATTTACCTCATCAAGAGCATGGTAATAACTCGAGGTAATCAAGAACCAATGTGTGTGCAATTGAGTTCATTGACTCATCTTGAGTAAATTGGTTAAACTTATTATGGTTGAAACCAAGAAGCCAGCTTGTCCTTATGAGCATTCAAAGGTCTATTTTAAAAGAGACGTGTTACCACGCATGAGCGTAATCCACTGCTAATCAAGCATCTATATCTCCGATGGAGGCTAACTCCATAGTCCATAAATTTTTTTGTTGATATTTTAAGTTTTGGGGATGACTACCTAACCACCTGACTGGAAATGTAGTACGATCCTTACAACCCAATGATTAGTGGTGTGTGATGTAAAAGATTTAGAGTTTTTGTTAGGGATTTTTCCCTACCATTTATTTTATTTTAAAAATTGTGATAGTGGTGAAAACCACTATTTTTATGGACTATGTTGCATGATGGGACTAGCAAGGATGACCTTTTTCACTTCAAGGTTCATACCAAGTATGGTTTTATCTCTCTTTGACACAAGATGTTTTTAAGGATGTGAAATTGTGTTTGGTTCAAGAATGTTTTGGAGTCAATTCCTAAAACTCTAGACTTTCTTAGTGTATATGTGCAATGGTCCTAAAAGAACTCGACATGTATTTTGGAGATTGCTTAAAACACTAGGAGTGGTTGAGTGTCTGAAAACACCTAGGATTTTGGAATGTGTGGTTTGTGTGAATGGCAATTTGACTTGTTGTAATTGTGTGAAGGTGCCCCTGATGAAAGCAACATGACTTTTGTTGGACCACTTAAGACCTTCAACTTAATAAATGATCCCTATATGAAATGTGAAATATGGATGTGAATGCAATGTATGACATGCAATTTTGTGAAATGTGAAATGTAAAATGAAATGTGGGTGAATGCATTGTTTTTGGAGTGTGAATGCAATGTTTTGAATGAAATGTATGCAAATGTTTTTGTGTATTAGCCATGTATATATACATATATAACAATCAAATCATGCATAAAATGCTCTCAAGTTTATAACATTAAGTGGTTCAGATTCTTCCTCTTCCTCTAGACTGGAAAGTTTATAAGTATCATTACCCACTCTTTGTGTGACAATGTATGGACCTAACCAATTAGCCTCGAATTTATCACAAATATGCAATAATGCATTGGTGTTTTATTGATTATTTTTAAAAATGAGATCTCCTACTTGGAATTCACGTAGATGGACTCTAGTGTTGTAAGCACGTTTGAGGTGATCCTAATAAACTCATAAATTCTCTAAAGAATTGACTCACCTCTCATCAAGAAGTGTGAGTTGGTCAAGATGTGCTTGTCTAGCTGTGTCATCATCTATGAATTCTTGCAAAGAAATTTGCAAGGAAGGGATCTCGAGCTCAAGAGGCATGATTGCTTCGACTCCATAGACCAATGAAAATGGTGTTTCCCCTATAGGCATGCAGATGCTTGTTCATGAAACGAGCAAAAAGATGCTATAACACTCATTCAATATCATAGAATCTACTGCATTTTTTCATTAAAATCATAAAAGGGGTTACAAGACTTGATATCCTTTTACAAGTTTTGCCCTAAAGGCTACAACAGGGCCTTCTCGAAGGAAACCCTTTCGGATTGGTACAAAAGCAGCAAGATTCATCCTTTTGTGTTCCTCAGTGCAGGTGGGATTATTGCTCATGGACCACTGCTGGTTGGATGTGTTCTTGTACTTGCGAGACCTGTTGACCTGCAAAATATTGTTAGTGCGTTGGAGGGTCTGCCTCAATCAAACCCCATGGTTATGAAGACAAAAGACTCACTAAATAAGCTCAAAACATGAAAATAACTGTTAAAAACAACATAAAGACACTAAATTAAGTAAAACTTATATTTTTCGATGATTCTGGTGTCTGTGGTATAGGTTCACACGGGGTCGTGCGAATTGGTCCTAGATTGGGTGGTTCGCACGGGGTCATACAAACTTATCTTTTTTGTACCGAATCTGCAAGATGACTTTCCTGGTTGTCTTGGAGCAACTGCTTCTTTGATTTTTGTACGGGTCACCTTAAAAAAGTACACTTTTTGGATGATTATTGATCTGTCTCAATCACAAAGGAACATTATGAAAGCGACAAATCAATTGCAATAGGTGAACAATGGCTGTGATGGATGAGTGTTGGATGTAATGGCTATAGTAATTTTGACAAAGTTTCGATAAGCAAAAGTTGGTGTCTTTTTTTTAAGGTGAAAATGACCTTCTATTTATAGACTTGGCCAAGGTGAGAGGGAGGGGATGAGGTGTCTCCTGTGAGGTGGAAATGGTGAGGTGTCCCCTGAGGTGTCCTGGTTCATAAATAAGGTTGGATGAGAGAATCCCTCAGCCATCCACAAATAATGATGACTTGCTAAAAATATCCATTAGGCATTAATTAACACATTTTTGGAAATATCTATTGATTAAAAATTGCCTTTTATGTGCAAAAGTTTCCATATTTCATTTATGACCTAGGGGAGTGTGAGGTGGAGAAATATCTAGGTGAGGGGTGGTAAGGCTAGGATAGGCTAGAATAGGTGAGGTGGAAGGCTAGGATACTCAAATTAGACTAGGTGAGGTGGCAGGCTCAAATCAAACCAGGATTAGATTTAATTAAGCATGTGATTAGCCATAAAACATGTTTTGACCAAAAATATTGCTTTTTGACCATGGTGGAGAATTCAACCTTAGTTGAGTTGGAATGAGTTAGCATGAGTAACTATGGTTTACCGTAGGAAGGGGCTTAGCTAGCCCAAAGGGGTTAAGGATGATGAATAGTGATTTTGATAAATGAATAGTGTTTTTAGCCAATTTATGCAATTTTTGAGGGTTTTACAAATTAATTGATCATAAAATGGGGAGAGGGACAATGTGTGACTTTTGGATATCTACATTTTGCCCCTTTTTGTATTGGATTGTGTGAAAACATGATTTAGATTATTTAGTACAAAAACTGATGATATGAATTGATGGAATGATTTGGAAGGCAAAGAATTTGCGATTGATGACTTGTGGATGATTGCGAGAGAGATGCATTGATAAAAATGGTTTGTGATTAATTGGTTTTGAGAGGAGACATAAGATTGCCTTATTTTGTGATCAACTTGAGATGTTCCAATTGTGGAAGGAAAAAATACCTTTGCCAATTTTTGCTTTTGATTGATTGATGAGCTCTTTTGAAAACATTTGACAAATCGTTGGAGCCATGGGGTAGAACTTTCAGGAGCTTCATTCAAAAGTGGTCTTACGAATGCCACTCTGAATATTGGAATCCATGAGGTGTATACAGTCAGAGGCGTTTTGAGATTTATCAAAGATTGTTTTGCTTTGGGTTAGGATTTTTGTCTTGAGATAATCATTAGCAAACATTTTATTAGGCAGATTTTGAATCCATGATTAAATGTTTGGTTGTTTGATCATGTGCAAAGTATATTTTGATTTTTTTGGATGACTACCCCCTCAAGCGATGAATTGGTGAAGGATACAAAAGCCGGTGATGAAATAATTGATGATGATGAAGAATAAAAATGGAAAATTTTGCATGAAAATCAACAAAACTGATGAATTGGGAGGAATCTCAGGGCGATTGGATGCAGGTGTGAAAAATTTGGCCAGGTAGGAGAGGTTCACACAGGGTCGTGCAAACTTGTCGATTCGCATGTGTGGGGTGAAAACCTGTGCGAATTAGGGTTTTTAAGGTGGAAAATGATGTTTTGACATCATTTTCATATGAGGGACGGAGCAAAAAAGGTTGGAGAGGAGAGAGCAAAATAGAGTGCTACCAGATTATGAATCGGACGAGACAAGATGGCTAGCGCATCGACAAGTATGATCACGGGGGCAGGAACACCAGAGGTAAGCATTTTATTCTCTCTCAAGTAGCGTGTGCTTGCCTAAGATTTTGAAAATGTGAAATTTTATTTTAAATACTGTTAATTTTGTGTATGCATGGGGTGGGTAAAATGCATACACTTTGTGTAAAAAGTGACAAATGGGTATCCTGATGTGCTTTTTGTTTTTGGATGTGATGATTGTTTGTGGGAAAGTGTCCATGTGATGTGATGTGTGAAATGGAGTATGAATGCTGAATGCATGTGAAATCTAACAAGTGGGAGCGTCTAATAAGCCAAATGTGTATCCAAATCTGCTTTTGTTTGCTTGATTTGACTTCATTTTGACTACCTCATTTTGCATGCATGGGTGGGAGGGTTTTGAACTTTTTTTATGCTTTTCAGCATGATTTTGTCAGTTTATGCATGTGTGCATGGTATGGATGGGACGAGTGTGTGATTGCGAACTCGTGTGTGTAAAATTTTTTGTGAAATGGGTGGTTCGCACAGAGTCGTGCGAACCATTTGGTTCGTAGGGGGTTGTGCGATACACACATTTTTTTTTGATATGTACATGTAAAAATAGAATGGATTATTTTTATATACATGATTGCTAATTTGTGACATGTTGTTTTTACAAGTAAAGAAGATATTCACTAGACATCGGTTGCAGAAATACTGAAAGGCATTACAAGATGTGTGGGGAGCAGATGATGGGAAGTGGTTGTGGATGGTGGGATTGTATGGTGTGTGGGAGATGCATGTGGTGCATGTAAGCCACACATACATTTTATCTCTGTGTGAGAGGTGGGATCCTGATAGGAACACCTTTCACTTGTCGACAGGAGAGATGACGATGACCCTAGAGGACATCTACCACATCTATCGGTTGTCGATAGAGGGGATCACTGTAATGACTACGGATAAATATTTATGGGATGGCATTCTGGAGAGGACATTTAGGCGGCATTGGCAGGAGGTGGATGCCAAAAATGGGGTTGATTATGTGAAGTATTGGAAGAAGAAATATCTGTCAAATCACCATGCGATGACGATGTTACTGATCGTGAGTCATGTGCTACCAGATACTTCAGGGGTGAAATTCCATTGGAACATGATGGGGATAGTATGAGATATGGTAGAGTGGAGTATAGTATATGCATGGGCATCTGCATTGCTAGCACAAGTATACCGAGAGTTGCATGCAATGGTGAGGACATCGAGGATAGGTATCAATGTGAGCCCATTACTACAAATATGGGCTTGGAAGCACATCTTGATTTTGATATCGGGTGATTTACCTTACCAGGAACATGAGATAGATGGAAAGGATGTTCCCTATGTGATGAGGTGGAGGGTGGAAAGGGAAACCAAGTGAAAGAGGGTACGTGAGGGTGACCTTCTATATCATCGAGAGAAGCTGTGCAGATTGACTATGGAGCAGGTGATATGGAGGCCATGGTGAGGAGCGCATGATTGGACTGAGGATGTGGAGCAGCTGGTATGCATTCAATGAGGATAGTGGGTGGTGGGGAAGTATTTATGGCATGTCGATTACTTCCAATTTTCTAGAGTGCAATGGTAGTTTGGATTACGGTAGGGGCAACCAGAGTTGCCTGTAGCGATCTGCAAAGTGGAGGGTGACATAGGACCTCAACCCGTGATGCCACCATTAGACTTGATACCGGATGAGCCTCTGGTTGTCCCCAATGTGGAAAATATGAGGATGAAACCAGAATATGATATATGGTGGTTGAGACAGGAGTGAGAGCCAGTGCATGGCATGGTGGATGGATGAGTAGAGGTAGCAGGAGTGATGCATGATAGGGAGTTACCAGGAGGGGTGAGAGCAGTGTCACTAGGGCATGTGGGGGAGCAAGAGGATGTGGGATCACCCAAGGTAGGTGAGGATGAGAAGGTGGAGCTAAATCATCTGGTCAGATAGGTGAGACAACGATGTGATGACCAGGATGGGCTGGTAAGTGATAGTGGTATAGGAAAATCATCGAAGAGGGGAGATGGGACAAGAGGTGGCTCAGAGGCAATGGAGGATGTCCCATTGATGGACATTTATGATGATGTGTTCGATGAGTCACCAGTGATTGGTGAGGATATGGGAGGAGAGCCATATGATTATGACTTTGGGTAAGATTTAGCGGTAATGATCATGATGGAGGGTGAGGTGGTGACATTGAGGGTGGAGGTGAAGAGGCTTAGAGATAAGCTTATTGACACTGAGATGGACTAGGGTGCTGATCGCTCAATGATAGAGGAGGAGGAGGTAGAGGTAGACCTTAGGACCACTTTAGAGGATTAGTATGAGGCCAGGGTACGAGTGCAACAGATGATGGAGGCACTTAGGATTGAGCAGGATACGCTGAGAGGTGAGTGTGACACTTTTTAGGAGAGCAAGATGAGATGATCGAGGACGTAGAGTGGATTTAGAGGTTTTTAGATGAGGTTTGGGCAGAGATAGAGGTCATTAAGGCTAGTCATTGAGCGTAGGTTGTTGAGATAGAGCAAAGTGTTAATGAGGTGCTAGCCACTAAGGCATAGTGGAGAAGGATATTTTAGGATTGGTAGTGACAATGCCATAGCTAGAGGTAACCCAGGTGGAGATTGCACATTTGTAGTAGGTAAATAGGGATTTGATAGCCTCAAACATGAGAGAGGTGATAAAGAGGATGAGGTGTGAGGGAGAGTTGACGATACGAGGGATACCTATTATGAGCTACTCTGGTTTAGTATCACTATCACATGAGCGATCACAATGGAGTTTGCCATTTGTTGGTAGGGTGGGTCAATAGGTGGTGGCACCTACGATGTCATATGCACATGTGGGGATGACACCACTAGTGCAAGTGGAGGTACCACAGGTGGCAGGGACTGGAGAGGCGGAGTCATCACAAGTAGCGATTGGATGGGTTCCAATGGATGAGGGGAGTGGAGAGACTCCCATAGGGCAGCAACAGTGAGTATTATCCTGCATTTTGTATTTTGGCATATGCACATGATGATGAGTTGTTGTTTGGGAGTTCGTGCATTAGCATGGATGCATAAATCATTATAGTTGTATGGTATATTTGATAGCGAGATGTATAGATATGATACAGTCATGTGATGTCATGCCCACAAGGGTACCTACACATTTTATTTTAGTTGGATGACATTTGTTTTTTGATATATGTAAAAATATATACAGGCTATTCCACGACATTTGTGTCTAATTGCATTTATGTGTGTGTTTTTTTTGCTTATGGTGATGCATGATTAGTGTAGATGCAATGGTAGATGATTACATGTTATTCTATGGTATTTGTGTCTAATTGCATTTATGTGTGTGTTTGTTTCTGGTTATGGTGATGCATGATTAGTGTAGATGCAATGGTAGATAATTACATGCGAATGAAATGGTTATATGCTTAAATATGAAATGACATAAAATGGGTATGCATAGGCTGATAATTTAAAAGATGTAAACGAGTTTCTTAGGGACATCATTTGCATCGTTGCAATAGTCAGATGATGTAATCCATTCAGTTTTTTTTAGGAAGTTGGATGTGAAGGTTGTAGTGAGGATATTCGAACACTATAGTTTGTAAATAATCAAACCCATTGACTAACTGAGCAAACTTCTTGAACAAGTTCTAGGCTATCTTGATAAACAAGACCTCAATCCTAGATTTGTGTGTAAAGTGAGATTCATTTTACCATTCTGAAAAATAATGGTTTATAACTGCATGGTAACTTAGCCTGTAAGTGAGCTCATCGGTAAAGACCTGAGTAATTAAGGGATTAAATATTTTGGATAGTACTATTGAGGTATTGAATTTTGTTTTTTGCCTCTATAGTAGGATTCTCTTGTATGTTTCTCTCTTCTTCTCTTTTTTTTGTGGGCACTGGATTTTGTTTTCTGCCCTTTTTTTTTAACTTGTCCTTTTGTCAATCCTCAAGTTCAAGAGAAATCATGTGAATGATGTGATGAGCATGGTAATTTTATCTAAGCATCAACATGCATGCAATGTAGCCAGTCCTATTTTCAAATGTAATTAATGTGTAGGACATGCTAGTAAATCTAGAAATGAGAGCAAGGTAACCAAGGGAAGTCTGGAAATATTTTGGAAATTTTGCCAAATTTGGATGGTGGTTTATTATAAAACTGTTTATGGGTGAAGCACTCAAAAAATTTCAATAATATTATCTCCTAAAAATGGTTTTGGGCATCAAACTGGTATGCTAGCATGTGCATATTTAATTTCCCAAGTACGTTATTTACAATGATTATATACAGATGCATGGATGGATGAAAAAGGCAAGAATTTATGTGCAAGGTTGCCCCAACATTATAGATACTAAAATGGGACAATGGCGTTGGATAAAGAGTGATGGGTGAAAGAAATGAAGAAAAGAATGAAGAAAGAAAGGGAAAGAAAATAAAGAAGGAACAAGAAAGAAAATAAATCTATCAAATGTATGTAGCCACTTGAAGTGTGACCATACGAAATTGATGAGTAACTAGAAGAAAATGAGATAAAAAGAGGAAGAGAGAAAAGAAGAAGAAGAATGAAAGGTATGTAGCCACTCGAAGCGTGACCATACAACATTCATGATAGAAGAGAGGTAAAAGAAGGAAGAAGAGAGTGAAGTAGAGAAAGCAGATTTGATTGTAAATGCAATTGAAGTTAATGCCGCAGAATATTAAAAATGTTGTGTTTGTTTTTGTTGTTTTTGATGTGATTTTTTATTTTTATTTTTGGTTTGTGTTTTGGTTTATAAATATATGTACAAGTGGTGGTGAGCTACAATGCCTATAATTAGGCATAAAATGCTTGTATATGAATAATGTTAATGGCCTCAAGTTCAACAATATCTTCCAATGTGGCCAGGTGATATGCCCTAGATCCAAAATTTTGAGTGACCATGTAAGGGCCTAGCCAATTGGGTGCAAATTTGTCATGAAGATGATGCGGTTGGCTACTAATTTTCTGATTTTATTTGAGGACTAAGTCTCAAACTTGGAATTCTCATTGGTGTACCTTAGAATTGTAGGCATGTTGAATACGATCTTGGTAGATGCGAGTATGTTCAATGGTATGAATGTGAAATTCATCCAATAGGGTCAATTGATCTAGCCTGGCTTGGTAGGCGGTGTCATCATCAATGAATTCTTGCATGAAAACCCATAGTGATGGTATTTCAAGATCTAAGGGCATGATGGCTTCAACACCATATATAAGAGAAAATGGGGTTACCCCGATTGGAGTGTGGATACTTGTGTGGTATACCAATAATGCTAGTGGTATTTAATTGTGCCAATCATAGTGTAATTCTGCAATGGTTTTGCGAAGAATGGTGAAAATAGTTTTTTTTGTAGCTTCTGCTTGGCCATTACCCTATGGGTAGTATGGAGTAGAGAAGCTATGTTGAATGTTGAATTTCTCATATAATGCGTAAACATTATTGTTCTTGAATGGTGTGTCATTATCAGTTATGATCATGGAGGAGATGCCAAAATGATAAATGATGTGTTGAGTGATGAAATCAATAATTTTGGAATTGATCGTTTTCACTAATGGGATGGCCTCAACCCATTTTTTGTAAAATATTCAGTTGCAGTTATGATGAACTTATGATTGGAAGATGAGGCGGGTGTGATTTTTCCAATGAGATCCAAACCCCATTATGATAAGGGCCATATTGATTGAATAGGTTGCAAATCCTGAGAAGGCAAATGCATAAGATTGGCATGATTTTGGCATTTAACATACCTTTTGACATAATCATAGCAGTCATGTTCCATTGTGGGCCAGTAATAGCCCATTTGTAGAATGCATTTGGTAATGACCATATAACTGAAATTACCACCACAAGTACCATCGTGAGCTTCTTGGGTGATGCGTTGGGCTTCAAAGGGCTCAAGACAACACAACAAAATGCCATCATAACTTCGCTTATAAAGGATATCACCTAGCAATGTATAGAGAATGACACATAGTTTGAAATTGGTAGAATACTAAGCTTAATGTAATCCTTGACTTGGAAAAACCATGGGTCATGTGGTTTAGCTTTGAAGATATTGATGTCATCATCACGAGAAGGCAGGTTGTGGGAAATAGCGAAATGGAAAAGGGTGTGAATGGACACGTGAGTTGTGTCAAAAAGTGAGTTTTGCAATATGAGTGTGCCTAGAGAATCCATGGTATTAGCAAAATGGTTTGTGGATTGTGGAGTAGCAGTGATGTCATACCACTCAAAATGGTTTTTATTATTGTAAGATTGGGTAACAACATTGCCATTCTCCCTTGATTTGATTGGCAATGAGGAGGAAATCACTGTATATGTCCAAGCATCGAATGTGCATTGAGATTGCTTTCTTTAGACCTAGGATAAGAGCTTCATACTCAACATTGTTATTGATACAGGAAAATCCTAATTTTAAGGAAAAGGAGAGTGGCTCCCCTTACAGTGTGAAAAATACTATTCCTGCACCCCCAACATGTGTGCAACGGGAGCCATAAAAAAAGAGGATTAATTCAACGGGTGATTAAGGTTCCACTAGCTCTTCTGCTTTGCTTGTATGAAAGATAGAGTCATCTAGAAGTTGGATAAGCAATGGCGCATCACTTGGTAAAGGGGCCTTATCCAGCTGATCAACAATGACTTGGCCTTTGATGGATTTTTTATTGATGAATTCAAGATCGAATTTGGTGATGAGCATGACCCACTTGGATGTTCGACTATTATGGTAGCTCTTACCCTTCATGTCGAGAAATGGGTTATCACGGACAACTACGTAAGTAGTATGGTTAATCATATAGTATCACAACTTTTGGGTGGCAAAAACAATGGCAAGGTAAATTTTTTCCATATAAGCATGTCATGTCTCATAATCAATCAATGGGTGACTGATATAGTATACAACTTGTTCTTGGTCCATTTCATTCTTTTGAGTGAGGAGCGTACCCAACGCGACATCAATAGAAGAAATATATAAAGGGAAAGGATGATCTGGATGGGGTGGGATGAGTACAGGTGGAGATGTGAGGTATGATTTGATGGCATCAAAGGCAATTTGACATTTATCGTTGCATTTGAATGGGACACCCTTTTGGAGAAGATAATTGAATGGTTGATACTTATCTAAAAGTTGGGCGATAAATCGCCGTATAGATTGGATTCTTCCTTGCAAGCTGTATAATTGTTTGAGATTTGTAGGGGGAGGCATGTCAAGGATAGCTTGGACTTTGGTGGGATCTACTTTGATACCTCTTTGTGAAACAATGAAACCCAAGATTTTTCCATTGGTGACACCAAAGACACATTTCTTCGAATTTAATCGGACACTATGTTTTCAAGAGGTGATCAAAGATTTGATGCAGGTCTTCAATATTTTGACCACGAGTTTTGTATTTAGTGATAAGGTCATCAACGCAGTATTCAATATTTTTGTGCATCATGTCATGGAAAATGTAGGTCATGGCGTGTTGGTAGGTTTCCCCAGCATTCATGAGGCCAAAAGGTATGATCTTATAACAAAAAGTCCCCTAGGGGGTCATGCAAGAGGTTTTATGCTGATCGTTGATATTAATACGAATTTGATTATAACCTAAAAAACCATCCATGAGTGACAATATTTTGTGTTCGGCTATAGCATCGACCAATGTGTCAATATTAGGGAGTGGAAAATTGTCCTTGGGATAAGCTTTGTTAATATCCCTAAAGTCGGTGCAAATGCGGATACCCCCTTTGGTATTTTCAATGAAAACCATGTTTGAAACCCACTTAGGATAATTGATAGGCTGTATGAAATTCACATCGAGGAGATTTTGTAACTCCTTCTTGACCATAAGAGCAACGATGGGGTGCATGCGGTGCAACTTTTATAAAAAATGTTTGACATTGTCATCTAGGACAAGGTTGTGCACAACTAATGATGGGTCAAAGCCAGACATATTTGTGTAGAACTATGCAAACGCCTTAATATAGCACCTGAGGAAATTAGTATAAAGGATACGTTCTTCAGATATGCTAGTGATGAGGTAAACTATGTGAGGGTGTTTTGGATCATTGCCAATGTCAACTTCAATAGTGTCCTTGACAAGCATGTGAGAACCATCATGAAGTTGAGCGGGTGTGGGAATAAGGTGAAAGTCATTGATGGAATCAGGGAGCTAGAATTAATCATCTAGATAAATATCTGTATGAGTAATCCATGGGAGGTGAGGTGGAATGGAAGACATAGGTGCATTTGTAGATTGCAACATTTGTGGTATTGGAAGAAATTCAACAGTGGTGGGGGTGTTAGAGATTTCATCGAAATAAACAAAATTACTGATAGAAGGTGGAATATAATTGGGATGGTTAGGATATCTTAGCAGAGCATGCAAGTCAACATATATCATGTTGACCGAGGTATTAGATAAGGTGGAGGTAGGTGATGAAGGTTGTGATGAATTATATGAGGACATAAATGAATATAGAAAAGGTTAGTGGTAACCTAGGTTTAATACCACAGGTGGGGAAGGGGAACGAGAATGTGGGCCATGAGGCAGTGCCATGTATTGTATTGGAAAAAATGGAATAGCGGGTGGGGGTGAGGAATGTGGATCGTTAGGAAAGGGTAATTCGGTGGACAAATGTGGATCGAGTCATAAGGTGGTGAAGTGGTGAGCAAGGATTTTGATTTCATGCGAAGAGAAAGGCTCATGTGGTGGGTATGGCAGAAATAATGTGGATGGAATGTCGATTGTGTAATGAGGGAAAGAACTGTTTATCAATGGATTAAGTTCAAATTCCTCATCAAAAAGAAGGTCGATAGGATCAAGATCCAAATTTTGTAACTCCTACTCAAGGTAACTGATTATCAGAGGATGGTAACCAATGCCTGATCGATTGGTAGGCTTGTGTGAGGGAGGATTAATATGGGTGCAACACCCCTGTTCATATCTCCCTAGACCATAACCATGCCAGTTGTACATATGTAGATAATGCTAAGAAAAATTAGGATTGGACATGTGGTCAAGGTTACCAAAAAATCTGGTTTATTGTGGTGGAGGTGCTGGAGGTTCTACGAATGAATCAAGTCTCCCATATACAAAGTTCATGCAATTTTTAGGAGTATCGAGAGGAACCACTAACCTAATAATCAACGGTACATCATGAGGTCATCCAAAGTCATGATGTTTGGAAGGAAGAACCCAAGCATTGCTAATGTTATACTCACCAAGACCTTGTATGGTCATGAGTATAGAAACATGAGGAGGGGTCGTATGCTCAGGTTAAGGGGAGGACCCCCTGGGTGGTGGAATGGATGGAGGTGGAGTGGTAGGTAAAGGAGATGAATAAGGAGGATATGATTAAGCTATTTGGCCATCAATATGAGTGACCCGCTGTGTCCACTCGTAGCACTCAATAGGTGTTCCAATGATGGGATGATTGGCATGGATGAATTGAGAAGTGGGGATAGAAGATGCAGTGGGTGAATTAGAGATGACTCGTATCTGCGTTGAGCAGGGCACAAAGTGGCAGGTATATGGAAGATATGTGGGAAGAATAGGTGGGTTATTAGATGAATATGGGATAGAGAGTGTAGTGGAAAAGATAAATGGAGGAAGTGGTGGGGCGCTAGGAGGTTGGGGTGGTTCTGTGAAATTTGGAAATAATGATGGAGCAAAGATAACTGGCAAAGGATTAGTCAAGATCAGTGATGGAAAGATCAAATCAAAAGAAGTCTTGTTTGTGATTGGTCTGAAGCATAACTTGCTCAGCGTAAGTCAAATTTGTGACAGAGATCATGAAGTAATTTTTAAAAAGCAGGGTTGTGAAGTGAGAAAAGCTAACAGTGGGAAGTTGATTGCTACTGGATCAAGAACTTCTGGAAACCTGTATACTCTCTCAGAGACTTTAGAAGGAGCATGCTTGATTGTACAGGAAGATGAAAATTGGCTGTGGCATAAGAGGCTCGGTCATATCAACTTTGACAATTTGGTAAAAATAAGCTCAAAAAGGGCAAGAAGAGATATACCCTCCATTGGCAAACCACTAAATAGTATTTGTGCTTCATGCCAAAAGGGGAAGAAAACTAGAGCCACATTTAAATCAAAGGAGTACTTTACCAGCAAACCTTTAGAACTAATACATACGATTTATGTGGACCCATGAGAACACAAAGTATAAACAGTGACAAATACTTTATGCTGTGCATAGATGACTATTCCAGAATGACCTGGATATTTTTTTTGAAGTAGAAATCTAAAGCTTTTGAAATGTTCAAGACTTTCAAAAGCTTCAGATTTTTGCTTCAAAAAGAATATTCAGGTCATTCTGGAATAGTCATCTATGCACAGTATAAAGTATTTGTCACCATTTATACTTTGTGTTCTCATGGGTCCACATAAATTAGTATGTATTAGTTCTAAAGGTTTGCTGGTAAAGTACTCCTTTGATTTAAATGTGGCTCTAGTTTGCTTCCCCTTTTGGCATGAAGCACAAATATTATTTAGTGGTTTGCCAATGGAGGGTATATCTCTGACAGCCTTTTTGTCTTCTTCTTGGCCTGCATGTGCGAAAACACAACATGTCGTGATATCGTGACACTTTTTGCCTCTGTACACTCTACTTGGCTTGCACCAACGAAAACATGACATGTCACAAAATTGTGACACTTTTCGCTTCCTTGCACTCTTCTCAACATGCACCAGCGAAAACATGACATGTCGTGAAATCGTGACACTTCTCGCTTCCTTGCACTCTTCTCGACATGCACCAGCGAAAACATGACATGTCACGAAATTATGACACTTTTCGCTTCCTTGCACTCTTCTCAGCATGCACCAGCAAAAACATGACATGTCACGAAATCGTGACACTTTTCGCTTCCTTGCACTATTCTCTGCATGCACCAGCAAAAACATGACATGTTGCAAAATCACGACACTTTTCACCTCTGTACACTCTACTCGGCATGCATCCGTGAAAACATGACATGTCGTGAAATCATGACACTTTTGTTGCCTTATGCCTTTCTCTGCCTTTCGCCCGCGAAAACGAAACATGTCACGAAATCGTGACACTTTTGTTGCCTTGTGCCTTTCTCTGCCTTTCGCTTGCGAAAATGGAACATGTCGCGAAATCGTGACACTTTCGTTGCCTTGCTTCATCGTTTGGATTGCACTAGCGAAAACATGACATGTCGCGATATCGTGACACTTTTTGCCTCCGTACACTCTCTCTCCTCTTTGGGTCGCGAAAACGTGACATGTCGCGATATCGTGACACTTTTCCTCCTTAGCGCTTTTCTTCTTATTGGGTCATGAAAACCCGACATGTCGCGATATCGTGACACTTTTTCTCCTTAGCGCTTCCTCTTGCCAATTGTCGTGAAATCGCGACACTTTTCCTTGCGAGCTCTTTCTCTTGAACCTGTCGCAAAATCGTGACACTTTTTCATCTGTACCATCCTTCTTGCAAATTGTCGCGAAATCGCGACACTTTTCCTTGCGAGCTCTTTCTCTCGAACCTGTCGTGAAATCATGACACTTTTTCATCTGTACCATCTTTCTTGCAAATTGTCGCGAAATCGCGACACTTTTCTTTGCGAGCTCTTTCTCTCGAACCTGTCGCGAAATCGCGACACTTTTTCGTCCGTACCATCCTTCTTGCAAATTGTCATGAAATCATGACACTTTTCTTTGCAAGCTCTTTCTTTCCGAACATGTCACGAAATCGTGACAGTTTTCTTTGCTTGCGCCTTCTCTCTGAACATGTTGCGAAATTGTGCCAATTTTTCCTGTATGCGCTGCTTCTTCGAACATGTCGCAAAATCACGATAGTTTTCTTACTTGCCTTCTTTGCTTCCAACATGTCACGAAATCATGATAGTTTTCCTTGCGCTTTCTCTCTTTTTCAACATGTCGTGAAATCGCGACAGTTTTTCTACTTGGCTTCTTTTCCTTCGTTATGTCGCGATATCGAGACAGTTTTCTTGTCGCGATATCACGATAGTTTCCTTACTTGCCTTTTTCTTTGATCTTTTGAAACTGGGCCACTTATGTCTTCTTGGAAAATCACTGTTCATGCTCTGACTGACCTCTGAACTCCTGTCCACTGCATCATCAATTGATCTATCTGTCTGTGTTGACAACAATGACAATACTGTTTCTACACCTTGCTCAACAGGGGTGCTAGGAGGTCGGGGTGGATTTGAAGAGGTTGATGTGATGTTGCTCAGATTAGGTGAAGGATGTGGTTGCGAAGATGACATATAGGTGTTGTCTAGAGATTGACGTGGTGTAGGGGTGAATTGTGTGGATGATAAGGGTGGACCTAGTGAAAGGGTGATCATGTTATAAATTTTGAATGGATCATCATCGATGGGGATGCAGTGGACTAAACCATTATGGAAATATTTGATACAATGATGGATCATGGAAGGGATGCATTGCATGTCTTGAATCCAAGGGCATCCCAAAAGGATGTTGTACTGCATCTCGCCTTCGATAACATGGAAGAGAGTGAAAATAGTTTTGGCACCAACCTTGATGGGAAGGACAATGGTGCCAAGGGTGGGACAGATGGAGCCATCAAATATCAAAGGTCTATGTATGGAGTGGCTAGATGGGAATGAGGAAGGTGAATGTGGCCAAGGATGATCGTAAAAATGATGTTTATGGATGAGTCGGTGTCGATGAGGACACGCTTATAGGTTAAGGCATTGATGGAGGCTTGAATATGTAATAGGGAATTAGCTCCCTCACCTTTTTGTAATTTCATGGTCATGTAAACTGATAGAAGGTTGTAAGCATCTCTTACAATTTCTAATAAAGTTGGCAATGCATCTGTATCATGGGTATCAAGATCAAGAGAGTGAAGGATAGAATCTAGGGCTTCGTGGTGAGGTTGGGACTGCTGAAGGAGATCATAAATGGATAACCTTGTTGGGGTGGTGCATAGCTGATGGGAAATACTACCATAGATGGTGATGAAATTCTATGGTAGAGGGGGAGAAATCAGTGGGGTAGTGGATGAGGTTGTAGCAGGCGATTGCTAAGAAGTGGAGGGTTGTTGGGCAGCAACAGGGGGTGGATAACATTGATTGCAGGTTACAATATTGATCATACCCACAAATACCTACTGGGAAGGACCTCAATTAACATGGTTCACTTGGTATAGATCATCTTGAGGCAAATTACCTCCATTATTAGGTAATAGATTTTGATATATCCCCAAATTTTGATTTTGTGGTGTGAGGGGATTTGAGACTTGAATGATGCCTCAATAGATAAGGTCTTGCATGATATGGAGAAAAATATGGCATGAATAAAGAGTGTGGCCATGTTGTCAATGGAAATCATAGAAAGCTTGCATATTGTGGTATCATAGGAGGGAACCATTTGGATCAAGAGGTTGGACATTTGGTAAAGTGATGAGACCTCCTTCATGTAATCTATGGAATAAAGCAGACATGGGCTCAGATAAGGGTGCCCAATTGCATTGAGGGTGGGGCTGATGTGGGTTGTGATCTTGGTATAGATTAGACTATGGTGGAGGATTTTATAGGTATAGAGTGGGAAGTAGTGGAGTATTGAATTGGTATGTATTTTGAGGAGGTCGCGGAGGCGTGGGTTGAGGTGTTTGAGCGGATACAACTTGCGATGGTGGATATAGAAAATTTAGGAGTACCTGATTGGTCTGAGATGGTCTGGTAGTGGATGGTACCTATGGAGGGCAATTGTAGCGGTAGTTGGTGGGGTAGGATGTCTTCTATCGAAACTTGATTTTACTTGTGTGGACCTTTATGTCCTTGATAACCTTGGCTTGAGAAATGGTCTCCTCAAATGTTTGATTCTGATGAATCTGCAATGTTTGGAAGATTTTTTTATGACAAATATTAGCAAAGAGTTTGATGAGCTCTAAAGGTGGGAGAGAGAATATGAGATTATGAATGACTACTCTCCAACGGGTGATAAATTATTAATAGGCTCATCATCATAATGGTGTAATGCGTAGACATAAAACAATGTAAGCTTAGTTTTGATGTTAATCGAGAAGTGCTTAAGAAATAGATTGGCCAATTTTTCAAAAATGAATAAACTTTGGTGAGGTAAATGGTTGTACTAATCTAATGCTTGTGCCCCAAGTGAAAGTGCAAACATGCGAAGCATAATGGGGTCACTACTGTGCAGTTCGTAGCAAGCAAAACAATAATTATTGAGGTGCTTTCTAGCTTTCTTACTTTTAAATTTGTCAAATTTAGGAATCTCAAAGCGGTAAGGATATAGATGTATAGGTACAAAAGTGTGAATTGGTTCATTGTACAACTTGTCATATGTGGGTTTTTGAGGCCCATAACCAGTTGTGCACAAATCCAATGTGCGAATCTGCTCCTGCATGGATTGAAATTCACTAGAGAACACCATGGTGGTGTTTGTTGGATCTAAAAATGGGGGTGATGATGTAGAGGCAGGCAAGGATTATGATAAGGGTTGCAAATAATCCAATTTTGGTGGATATTATAGCTTTTGTTCCTCCCACGAGTGATAGTAAGCAACCTGATTTGGGCTAGGCATCGACATGGTTTGCTATTATGGGATAGGAGCCTGAGATGGATGAGGTGAGATGTAGGAAGATTGAAAGGTGAGTGGTTATTATTGTTGGTCATAATACCCTAGAATCTACTAGGTAGGTATGGGTACCTGTTGCTATTGTGCATATTAAAAAGTTAGTTGTGCTTGAGTAGTAGGTGGTGAGGTGAAGAAAATGGGTGGTGTATACGATGGGGATGGAAGAGAGGTAGGTGTGGTAAAATAGGACTAATGTGAATATGGGGGTAGAACTGATGAGGATGGAGGTGGTATGAAGAGGATGGCAAGCAGGGACTCAGGTTGAACCGAATATCAAGGTGGATGACCTTGATAAGTGGGGTTCAGTGGTGGAGGTAAAAAGGAAGGTGGATGTGGTAATGGAAATGATAATGAAGGGGTTGATGGGGTCCATATGATAAAAATTGTGGATAACTAGTGGATGGATAATAAGCAAGCTATGGTGTGAAAGGAGGTGGCTACGTGGATGAGGATGCCTACTATGGATGGACCTACAATGAGGTATGAGATATATTGGGTGATGATAGGTGGTAGTACTGATATGGGTGTGAAAAGTACTAAATGGGGAGTGATGATGGTGGCTAGGATGAAGACTGTTAACTCGATGAAGCCTACTGAGATGGTAGGATATGAGATGCAGATGTGGAAGACGATGACGTAGAAGAATGAGGCATAGATATCATACCTACTATTTGGATTGTAGGGATGACATCAGATATTATTTGGGAAATAACAAGATTAGAGTCGTATCCCAAAAGTGTATGGGAGGAATGCTTGAGGAAGAGATGGGTGGCAGATGGTGAAGTAGGTGGGGTGAACTCATCTACCACCATAAAGGTATGGTATGACCAGGATGGTATAGATGATATGATGAAAATAGGTGGATGGAGGATTTAGAGAGGAGAGATATTCCAAAGGAGGGGTCTCCTCGAAGGTCTCGTTCAAGAGATGAGATGGATTAGATGAAGCGACATGGTACATAGGACTAGTACTAGGGGTGAAAGACCTGATCAATAGGTTAAATGGATCGACGAACGTAACCTGATCATACTTGAAAGGTGGATCAATGGATTAAGAAGTAGAATCACCTACGATCATGATAGTCCATTGAACAGCCTCAGTGGCATGATGGAGAGCTTCATGCATATGACTATGCATAACTGGTATGGTGATGTATGCAAAATGTGTGATAACAACCAAAAGATGTGAAATCTGGACTCTAGAAATGTTTGTGGCTAATTGTGATATTGTTTGTTCTCAAAAACATAGGTTCACACGAGGTCTTAAAAACTACTTTTGAGATAGGAGGTTCACACGGGATCATGCGAACCATAAAAAATTAGAAACATATGATTGATATGTGTTGTAGAAAGTATCTATGTGCTTTGTGGAATATATGTCCTAAAAAATAGGTTTGCACGAGATCGTGAGAACCACTTCTACAACTAGAAGTTTGTACAGGGTCATGCAAACCACCAGAAACAATGACAGAGGATGGATTTATGTTGTGGAGATCCTCTATGTGTTTTTTGGACCTATTTAGTGTATTTTTTTAGTCTGGAAGCCTAGTTTTACATAAAATTATGCAAATAAATTTGAGTGTAGGAAAATCACACTGGGGAGTGTAAATCACCTAAAAATAGACTGTGCAATGTATATCGTGGGAGTGAAACTATGGAACAATTGAGGAATGAGTTATAGCAAGTTTGATATGCTGTTGTAACCACTGTCATGAAACTCAATAATAAGCAAATACTCTTTCTTTTTTTTTTTTGTGTGTTTTGATGAAAGTATATATCTATCCTAGGAACAAATCATGGGAATGGGTGAACTCTTATTTGAATCAAGTATGTCATAGCATATAATCTTATGTAATGTCCAAAAGTGCACAACATAGAACTATATTTTTAATGGGCGAGTGACAACCTAGATGTATTTTGGTACAGTAAAATGGTATCCAAAGAAGGGAGACTCAAAGTGCTCTGATGAAGCAATAAACTCTCACAAAGAGAGGTCATGCTATCAATGTGGCGCTATCGATGTACCCATACTTTCACTTAACCCTCACATTTAAGGCATACATAGTAATGATCAGTTGCATCCACTAATTATTGGAAAAGCTCTATGGTAAAGGGGATTTCTAAAAATACCCACTCTGAAGGTACATTCTAGTGATGAATTTTGGATAACCAACACTCAAAATGGGAAGGACAAACTGGGTATTAATGCCAAAACAATCCACCTGGGGGGATACTATGGTGACTAAAATCAAAGGTGAGCCAGTGGAGGGTAGAACTCCGACCTCACTGAACTCTAGTGTTGAATTGGTGATGAAATCCAATTCAGACTGGAGATGAAAGCCAATTACTTACACCATTAAAATAGGACGTGAGTGTGTGGTGTTTGTTTGTGCAATATTGTTTCAAAAGTAAATCTACTCTAAATGCCTTTTCAAAACAAAGCTATGCTAGGATGCCTTTTCAAAGAAAATCTACTTAGTTTCTTCCTCACAAAAATAAAATTAATCTATTGATTTTCAAAAGGGAAATCTAATTAATTTATTTTGAAAGAAAATGACTAAAATTGAATCTAAATAAATGTTTTTGTAAGGGAAATGACACGAAAGGAAATTTTTGAAATTGAAACTAGCTAGGTGCTTTTGAAGGGAAATGACAGGAATGGAAAATATGAGAATTGAAATTAAGCTAGAAAGTAGGTGTAAATATACCTAAAGCAAACAAGCAGATGTGATTTTGTGGAATCGTAGCCCAATAGGAAAGGTTAGCCCCAAAATATAAGCAAAATAAAACTTTTCACACAATACCTACGTCTAGGGTTGTGTAAAACTTTCTGGTTCACAATCTATTCTGACACTATGTTAATTTGGAAGGTTTGCATGGGGTCATGCGGACCATTATTCTAATAGGTGGTTCACATGAGGTTGTGCAAACTAGGATTTGAGGATTGGGCTGACTAGTTTTGATGTCTTGATGATGATTTTGAGGTTTTTAGAGTGTTCTAGCACAAGTACCTGCACAGAAAGTTTCAAAAAGTCAACTTAAGCTTAGCAAGATGACCCAAAATTCAAAAATATTTTGCATATACCTGAAGAAAGTAAAAGACAAGGAAAATAAATTAACTACTAATTTGCCACACAAAAATACAAGAACACTTTAACCTTGCATATGTCATGGTGAGAGACAATTTGTGGTCTAGGTATAGGGGCACGCAATCCCTAAGAACATGAGGCTCTTAACCTCCCTTGACTTACCTTGTCGTTGGTTCTGGGTGTCTGAACCAATACCTGGGTATCAAGTATCAAGTTTGAGGCAAATTGGGGGAATACACATGCCCAAGTGTGTACTCTCTACTCTCTTTGGAGGCGCACCGATGCACCAACAAACCTTTTATGGTTTGGATTGAGATGGTTTTTAGGGCATTTCTCATTTGGGATTTCTTCCAAGATGGCAACTACCTACCACACAGAAACATGCCACAATTTTTGGTTATAAGGTGATTAATCTAATTCTTGGTGGGGTTCCCATCGGGCATGCCAGAATGAAACAAGCAAAAATATGCTATAACACTCATTCAATATCATAGAATCTACTAGATTTTTTCATTAAAATCATAAAAGGGATTACAAGACTTGATATCCTTTTACAAGTTTTACCCTGAAGGCTACAATAGGGTCTTCTCGAAGGAAACCCTTTTGAATTGGTACAAAAGCAACAAGATTCATCCTTTTGTGTTCCTCAGTGTAGGTGGGCTTCTTGCTCGTGGGCCACCACTGGTTGGATGTGTTCTTGTACTTGTGAGAACTGTTGACCTATAAAATCTTGTTAGTGCATTGGAGGGTCTGCCTCAGTCAAACGATGTGGTTATGAAGATAAAAGACTCACTAAATAAGCTCAAAACATGAAAATAACTGCTGAAAATAACATAAAGACACTAAATTAAGTAAAACATACCATTTTCAATGATTTTTGTGTCTGTGGCATATGTTCGCACGGGGTCGTGTGAACCCATCCTTTTGTACCAAATCTGCAAGATGACTTTCCTGGTTGTCCTGGAGCAACTGCTTATTTGATTTTTATGTGGTTCACCTTCAGAAAGTGAACTTTTTGGATGATTATTGACCTGTCTCAAGGAATATTATGAAAAGGATAAATCAATTGTAATAGGTGAACAATAGTTGTGTGATGGATGAGTGTTGGATGTAATGGCTATAGTAATTTCGGCAGAGTTTCAATAAGAAAAAGTCAGTCTCTTTTTTTTAAGGTGAAAATGGACTTCTATTTATAGACTTGGCCAAGGTGAGAGGGAGGGGATGAGGTGTCCCCTATGAGGTGGCAATGGTGAGGTGTCCACCTAAGAGGTGTCCCATGAGGTATCATGGTTTATAAATGAGGTTGGGTGAGATAATCCCTCATCCATCCACAAATAATGATGACTTGCTAAAAATATCCATTAGGCATTAATGAACACCTTTTTGGAAATATCTTTTGATTAAAAATTGCCTTTTATGTGCAAAAGTCTCCATCTTTCATTTATGACCAAGGGGAGTGTGAGGTGGAGAAATATCTAGGTGAGGGGTGGCAAGGCTAGGATAGGCTAGAATAGGTGAGGTGGAAGGCTAGGCTAGTCAAAGTAGAATAGGTGAGGTGGCAGGCTCAAATCAAATCAGGATTAGATTTAATTAAGCATGTGATTAGCCATAAAGCATATTTTGACCAAAAATGTTGACTTTTGAGCATAAAGTGCTTTTTGACCATGGTGGAGAATTCAACCTTGGTTGAGTTGGAATGAGGTCGCATGAGGACCTATGGTTAAGCATAGGAAGGGGCTTAGCTAGCCCAAAGGGGCTAAGGATGATGAATAGTGATTTTGATAAATGAATAGTGTTTTTAGCCAATTTATGTAATTTTTGAGGGTTTTGCAAATTAATTGACCGCAAAAATGGGGAGAGGGACAATGTGCAATTTTTGGGTGTCTACAATTCGATAATCCCATAATGCCAAGGGAATTTGTGTATGCCAATATCTATGATTTTCTTTGACAAGTTTCTTGAGAATAGCAACTAAGGTCTTGTTGGAAGCTTCAACTTATCCATTTGCTTGTCGGGAATAAGGAGTCGAGAAACTATTTTGAATGTTGTATTTCTCGCGAAGTCCTTGAACATCCTTGTTCTTGAAATATTTGCCATTGTCTAAAATTATTTTTGAGGGTATACCAAAATGACAAATGATATGATGAAGTATAAACTCCACAATTCTAGGTCCTATCATACTGGTTAGAGGAATTGCCTCAACCCACTTTGTGAAGTATCAATTGTTGTGATGATAAAAGTATGTTGTCTCAAAGAAGGAGGTGAAATTTTACCAATTAGATATAGGTCCCATTATGAAAAGGGCCAAAGGCTTTGAATGGGATGTAAAGCTTGTGATGGTACGTGAGTTAAATTAGCATGTTCTTGACACTTTTTGCACTATTTAACATATGTGCAAAAATAACGTTCCATTGTGGACCAATAATAACCCATGCATAAAATACACTTTGCAATGGCCATTCCACTAAAATTACCACCACAAGTACCATCGTGGGATTTAGCTATGCCTCTTTGAGCCTCACTAGCTTCGAGACAACGAAGGAGAACACCATCATAATCACGTTTATACAACACGTCCCATAAAAGAACCAAATAAACTACCTTTTCCATGAAGGTGCATTTGGTAGTTCGAGATATATCAAATGGGAGTGTTCCAAACTTGAGAAAGGCTACTATTTGACTTGACCAAGGCTCGACTGGATAAAGCAAACATCCTTTTCATATTTTAATTTAGCATGGGAAGTTGCAAATTTAGAGACTATTAAAATTATGAGGATTTGTACCTCTCCAAAGGAATATTTTGGAATCAATGATCCAAGGGAGGCCATTGCATCTACAAATCTGTTATTCGAACATGGCAAGCTATTGATTTCATACCAATCAAAATTAGAGAACAATTTTATTGCTACTTCATGATAAATATTAATGGTTGGTTCTTTGCATTGGTATTCTCTGTTAATTTGCTTGATGAAAAGTTGAGAATCACCAAATATCCTAATATGCTTAATGCTCATAGCTATAGCTAATTGAAGACCTAAGATTAAGGCTTCATACTCTGCATTGTTGTTTGTGCATTGGAAGTCTAGTTTGAATGACAAGGGAATAGGTACCCCCTGTGGTGTGTGAAATACGACTCCAGCATCTTGACCTTTTGCGCACTTAGAGCCATCAAAGAATAATGTGATATCAACATCTTCCTTCAGAATGGCATGTTCTTCTTGTTCAATGATAGTGAATACATAATCATCTAGGAGCTCAATAATAAAAGGATGATCACTAGGTAGTGGAGCTTCTATGAGTTTATTGACTATTACCTGACCTTTAATGGATTTTTTGGTAATGAATTCCAAGTCAAAATTAGTAAGGAGCATTATCCATTTAGTGATGCAGGTATTATTGTAAGTGTGGGACATCATGTAACACAAAGGATTTTATCTAGCTATAACGTAAGTTGTGTGGCTAAGCATGTAATATCAAAGTTTCTTAGCGATAAAAACCACTGCTAAGCACATTTTTTCTACATAAGCGTATCTAGTTTCATAACTTAGAAATGTTCGAATAATGTAGTAGACAACTTGCTCTTGATGTTGTTCATTATTTTGTGCAAGCATTGCCCCTAATGCAAAGTTCATTGTTGAGATATAAAGATAAAATGAGACCACCGAACGAGGAGGAGCTAAGACTAGCGAAGAAGCTAGGTATTGCTTAATGTCATCAAAGGATTTTTGACATTCATCTGTCCAAGAGAAAAACATCCCATTTCTTAGAAAAATGTGCAATAAAATGATGGATTGATTGAATCTTTTCTTGTAGACTACGCAATTCCTTTAAGTTAGTTGGGGAAGGCATCTCCAAGATAGCCTTGACCTCATTAGGGTCCACCTCAATGCCTCTTTTGGAGATAATGAATCCTAAAAGTTTACCCGAGGTAACACCAAAGACACATTTCTTGGGATTCAACCTTACATTATGCTCTGAGAGTTGTTAGATTTGAAGACAATATACAGGAAGTAGGTCACTAGATGTCCAGGAAACATGCCAGATGTATAACCTGTTATATGTTTAGGCCATTCATATAGGCAATAAGGTTGCTAGACGTCTAGGCCAGACATCTAGGCATTAGACCTACTAGATGTTTAGGCCAGACATCTAGGTAGTAGGGTTGCTAGATGTCTAGGCAAAACATCTAGGTAATAGACCTACTAGACATTTAGGCCATATGTCTAGGTAGTAGGCTAGACATTTAGGTTTCTAGATGTCTTGACCAGACATCTAGGTAGCAGACCAGACGTCTAGGATTTCAAACTTCTTGGTTAGATGTCTAACCAAGTAGACGTCTAGATAAACATCTAACATGAAAGATGAATAGGTTCAGGCTCCTTTCTTGGGAGCGGAAATGAACAATTTTTTAGAGGCTTTCATCGGGAGAGGAAACAAATAGTTGGAGTCTTCCTTCCGCTCTATAAAAAGGACTTGATCCTACTTGCATATGTGAAGAAGGAGAAATACTAAAATTTTTGTAGACGGGAATGTAAAGTTTGCTAAAAATAATAGAAAGAGAAGTTGCCATTTCCCCATGGTTTTTCGTACACATTGCAAGTTTCCACGTAAATCTCTGTGTCACTTGTGTTGTTTCCATGTTTTCTATTCTCTGTTATTGTGTTTCCTCTTGAAGGTGTAAAATCTAAAGTTTTTCCTTGTAGACTATGAAATTCCTTTAAGTTAGTTGTGGGAGGAATCTCCAAGATAGCCTTGACCTTATTAGGGTCCACCTCAATGCCTCTTTTGGAGACAATGAATCCTAAAAGTTTGCCTGAGGTAACACCAAAGAAACATTTCTTGGGATTCAACCTTAAATTATACTCTAAGAGTCGGTCAAAAACGTTCTCCAATACACCAATATGTTCTTTTCGAGTTTTAGATTTATCCAAGAGATCATCCACATAGTATTCAATAATCTTATGCATGTAATCATGGAAAATGCATGTCATGGCACATTGATAAGTGGCACCTGCATTTTTGAGGCCAAAAGGCATCACCTTGTAAGAAAATATTTTCCAAGGTGTAGTGAATGTTGTTTTGTGTTGGTCATAAGGATTTATTCAAATTTGGTTGTATCTTGAAAAACCATCAATGAGTGAAAGCATTTCATGGCCAACATAGGTATCGACAAGAGTATCGATGTTTGGAATAGGGAAATCATCTTTAGGAAATAATTTATTAAGATCTCAAAAGTCAGTGCATATGCATATTACTTCGTTAGGTTCACGAACGGGTACCATGTTTGAGAGCCACTCAATATAGTCGGTAGAAACTATGAAGTTCACATATAAGAGTTTTTGAAGCTCTATTTTTACCAAGCGGTCCACGGTAGGATGCATTATTCTAAGATTTTGTTTGACTGGCTTAGCATCAGGCTGTAAGGTGAGATTGTGGAAAACCAAACTAGGGTCAAGACCAGACATGTCCTTGTAAGACCATACAAATATGCCCTTATTCCTTTTGAGGAGAGCAATAAATTGATCTTGTTAATTGGGTGATAAAAATTTTCCAGGCTTGACAATGTGGGATTGTCTTTGTCTAAACTAAGGTCCACATCGATGGTATCTTCAATAGACATGTGGAAACCTTCCTCAATATGATGTGGCATAAGGATCAAATGAATATCATATAAGATGTCATCAAACTCTTCTAACTTATCCTCATCTATTTCTACCTGGAAAACCTTGAGATCCGAAGGTGAGGATGAAGGCGAAGGTGAAGGGGATGGAGGAATGCAGTTGGAAAAAGCCCTTAAAAATTCATTAGACAAGACAAATTCAACAAAGGATAGAGTCAAGGAAATACGATCCATATCGATGAGACTTATATCAATTAGAATTGGTTTAGTTATATTATATGGATTACGGAGCGGGGTGAATAAATCAACAGGAGTCATGTTGACTTATGGGCAATGTGAATGAGGTTGGATGGAATGGATGGAACCTAGGAAATGGTGCTAAGGGCTTGTTTAATCGGATAACCTACGTATCTGCTCCAAATAACTATAAAATGTAGCTGGGTGCTTTTGAAAAACAATCAAGTATTTTTGGATGGCCTTTGAGCACCACTGGGCATTGTGTGCTCCTTCTGCAACTTCTGCAAACTTTTAGAAACCCTATATCCTGAAAAGAATTGAAAATCCAACTAATGTTTCTATTATTTACAACTCAATTTATAGGCTCTAAAGGCCCAAAATACATAACCAAACCCACCAAATCATGGATTTGATCCAATATGCTTAACCATAAGCTATAATAGTGCAAGGGAGAATGCACGTAACTTCTAAGCTAAGAAAGAAAGGAAAGATGCTAACTAGAAGATCCTTTTAGCTATCTTGAAGTACACACTTCCTACTTTGAGTTCACACTTCCTAACTAACACTCCTAAGTGACAACTAGAAGAAAACTAGTGCCCAAAAGTGTATGTGAGAAAGAGACTCACTTACAATATTAATTTGCAAGAAATAAACTATGCAAACCTAGCTAGGAACTACTAGAGGGGTCATATGAGTGATAAAACATCAATCCTCATCATACCTCCCCACAATAGAAGCATTGGCCTCCAATGATTTCAAAAGAGTAGGAAAGTCACGAGACATCTGATGAAAAGAAATCCAATGAGCCTGATGCGACAACTATCCTCGTCGAGCCACAAGATATGAGGTGGTAGACCCCTGGTGAGTCTGTCGAGTCTTCGTGTCATAGATCTGATCGAAATCCAATGGTAACTGAGAATCAAGAACCATGTCCACAGGATGATTGATAGCTGGTGCGGTCTCCAATGTAGAGTCAAAGTACAACTTCAAAAGATCTACATTGACGATGTCATGAATTCCTAAGTGTGTGGGAATATCAAGGCGGAAAGCATTCTCGAACACCTATTGAAGAATAGTATAAGGCCCATAGCAAATTGGTTTGATTTTACTATGAGTCTTATCAGTAAAATGCCGCTTGTCAAGATGCAACCAAACTTTGTCACCAACCTGAAATGGATGAGGAATTCGATGTTGATCCATGGCCTGTTTCTGCTGCTGCTGTGTCTTTTGCAAAATCTCAATCACCTTTGATTGAAGATTGTGCAAGTGCTGAATGAATGAATGTGCCTTGTCTTGCTCCTTCTAAAGATGTGAAGTGACAGGGGAAGGCAAAGACAAAGGTAACTCATAAGGTGCCAAGGGCTGAAATCCCATACAAACCTCAAAAGGTGAGTGACCTGTAGAAGAATGTAGGGCCCTATTGTAGGCAAGTTCAATATGAGTGAGACTCATGTGCCACTTTGCTGGTGAAGCATGATGATAGATTCGTAAAATTTGCACAAGTGTACGGTTTACCACTTCAGTTTGCCCATCAGACTGCGGATGATAGGCGATGGAAAAGTTAAGGGAAACTCCCAAAATTTTCCATAAAGAATGCCAAAAGTGACCCACAAAGCGTGAATCATGATTCGATATAATGTTGGTAGGTATACCAAAGGAGTGCCAAATGCTATCAAAGAACAATTGGGCTAATTTTGCTGTAGAACTTGTCTTGCGGTATGGAATAAACTTAGCCATATTACTAAATCTGTCAACCACCACGAACACACAATCATGTTGTCACACTGTCATGGGAAAACCACTAACCAAATCCATGGAAATGCTTTCCCAAGGACGGGAAGGAATGGGCAAAGGCATGCCTAAGCCAAAATTCCTGTTAGCTAGTTTTGAACGACAAAAAACTACACACTGTTTGAGAAATCTCAACACATCCATCTGCATTTTAGGCCAGTAAAAAAATATTTGCAAGTGATGAAGTGTTTTGTGCTTCCCAAAGTGACCACCATAAAGTGTAGAATGAGCTTCCTTAAGAAGTGACACTCTAGGCTCACAAGGAACACAAACCTTGTCCAATTTGTAAAGAAGTCCTTCTTTGATGTAGAAATCTTGGAAAGGACGCAAATTGGAAGAAGAAGGCTTACTCACTTGCTCAAATATTTTCCCAAAATTAGGATCCTGTGAATACTGATTAGGCCAAGTCTTAAATCCCAAGTGTGAAGTGGACATAACTGTTAAGGCAAGAGTGGCTTGAGGCCTACTTAAAAAATCAACAACAATATTACTCTTCCCCTTTTTGTACTTGATCACCAAGAGAATTTTTTGGAGGTAAGAGGCCCACTTCATATGTTGTGATTCTTCAATTTTACTTTGATATTGTAAAAAATTGAGAGGCATATGATCAGTGTGTACTACTGTATCTTTTCCCGAAATATAATGTCTCCAGTACTTGATAACTTGAACTAATGCATACAACTTTTTGTCATATGTAGAATAGTTCAATTTAGCAGCAAAAAAAGTTTCTGAATGATAAGCAACTGGATGACCATTTTGTTTGAGCACAGCTCCTAAGGCAACTTTAGAGGCATCCATTTCAATCTCAAAAGGTTGAGAGAGGTCGGGTAAAGTTAACACAGGTGTTGTACAAAGTTTCTTTTTGAGTTTCTCAAAGGCAATCTCTTGGATTTTCTCTAAATCAAATGGAACTTTAGACTTAGTGAGATAATGCAATGGAGCTGCAAGAGTGGAATATTGAGGAATGAACTTGCGATAAAAATTTGTAAGTACTAGGAAACTCCTTAAATCAGTGAGAGTTGAAGGAGGGGACCACTTAAGTAAAACATCAACTTTCGTGGGATCTACCTAAATTCCACTTTCACTAATCACATAACCAAGGTAAGAAACTGAAGTATTGCCAAAAGAACACTTGGAAGAATTGGCATATAATTGATTCTTCGCAAGAAGATCAAGTGTATGATGGATATGCCCAAGGTGTTCCTCCCAATTTTTTGAGAATATCAATATATCATCAAGATATATTATTACAAATTTGTCAAGTACATCACGAAACACATCATTCATCAACCTCATGAAGGTTGCAGGAGCATTTGTAAGACCGAAAGGCATGACCAACCATTCAAAGAGGCCCATATTTGTCTTAAAAGCTATCTTCCATGTATCCTTAGCTTGGATACGCACTTGATGATATCCACTTTTGAGATCTATTTTTGAAAAGAACTTAGCTCCTTGGAGTTGATCTAATAAATCATCAATGCGTGGAAGTGGATATCTATTTTTTACAGAAATTATGTTCAAAGCACAAAAATCAATGCAAAATCTCCAAGTGCCATCTTTTTTAAGAACCAACAAAATAGGTCAGGCACAAGCAGAAGTGCTTTCCTTAATGAAACCCTTAGACAACAAATCTTCTATTTGCCTTTTAATTTCTTCATTTTGCAAAATAGATTGTCTATACATGGGTGCATTAGGTAGTGAAGAACCAGGAATGATTTCAATACTGTGATTAATTGTGCGAATTGGAGGAAGAGACTTTGGCTCCTGAAATATGTGTGAGTAATTTTGCAATATTTTATCCATTGAAGAGTGTTGCTTTGGAATGGAAGTGGATGTAGGAGTGTTTTGAGAGTGAATGAAAATTAGAGCAACGTCACCACCTTTTTTAATTGCCCTTTTTGTTTGCTTGGAATTTAGAATGATGTTAGGAGTGTTGGTGCTTTTAATGAGAAAGACCTTACCATATTTTTGAAGTGTGTAGGTTATTTTGAAAGCATCATAAACAGCTCTTCGATCATACTGAAAATGTTGTCCAAGCAAAATCCCACAACAATCCATAGGAGTCACATCACAAGTGACTTGATCTATGAAATGTGGGCCAAGTGCAAATTTTAATGTGCAAGTGTGAGTGATTTATGATCCCCTTCCACTATCCTTCCAAACCAAATAATAAGGTTGAGATGAGGCTCCATAGGTAACTTCAATCGCTCGACAATGGACCTCGCAATTAGATTTTTCTGTGAGCCATTATCCACTATACAATCTATTGTAAAATTATGGAGCAAATGAGCTCGAGTGATGAACAAAGCATCACGAGCGCCCCTGATGAACTTACATTTACCAAGGTAACCTCATTGTGCTTACCTCGTAATTCTGTGTATACTCTAATTTCTCCTAATTACTCAAGGGGACCTTGGAAGCATCCTGTTCTTGAGTAGTGATAACTAAACTTTTCTTCTTAAGCTTAAAACAATCTGCTTTTTCATGACCTTTTTTCTTACAATAGTTACAAAAATTTTTAGAAGAAGAAGTTTTGGAAGAAGAAGGAGTAGAAGAGGAAGGAGAAGGAGAAGAAGGATATGGAGAAGAAACATTCTTCTTTTGTGAGAAATAACTATTCCCTTTGATGAGTAGTCGTTATACCATCATTAAATCTCAAAGATCTTATCAATCCGGGTGGTGTCCAAGGTTGTCTACGATAGAAAGTTCAAGCAGGGTTGTAGTTCAGTTCATTTGGAAGCAGCAGGTCTTATTGGTGGAATTGATTGTGTGGGGGTTTTGTGTCACTTCTACCCCTAAATTGCATAAATTTAACTTTAATCTATTTGCAAGAATGAAAAACTAATTGTTGTCTACAGAAATAAAGTCCTAATTACAATTGCTAAATTGAGACCTAATTGATTTGGAGAAGGAAAATCCTAATTACAGTTGCTAAATGAGAAACCTATTTACTTTTGCAATGATGAGATAAAACAAGTAATCAACTTCTGTCAATACTCTGAAACAGAAGGTCGTCAATCTTCCGTGCGGTGTTTGACAAAGAAAAACAAGAATGCAGGAAATTATAGAAAACTTGTAAATTGCTTGGAAATGTAAATTGCAGGGAATTGGAAAATTACTGAAAAATAAAGAAACTGATTATATCTATTGCTGATTACATCACAAATGTAAAATAGATGGATAAAAACTAAAACAGAAATCAAATACCACAAAATGCTGAAATTGACAAGTTCCACTACTTATTCTGCTGCAGCAAAATCAGGACTGAAAACCTATCTGTTAGTCCTTCTCCTAGATTTGAAAGTGGCCGGCCTCCTTTTCCAGAAGAAGGTATAATTTCTTCTCTAAGTCTTACTCACACTCAGACATAACAAAATAAATGAAATGAAAACTGCACTTTTATTGCTTCAAAAACATAATTACAATTCTCACTGAAATCTATTACGGATCTGCAATCTGCTACGTGTCTATTATCTCTAATATGTCTAATCTCTAATCTAATATTTCTAATATCTAATTCCTTATTTCTAATAGCTCAACCTGTATGGGAGCTATCTTTTATAGATGCCTAAAATCTAATTACAAACATAAAATATGTTGTCCCGATATCCTGCTAATTTCCTGGCTTTATCCTAGAAGAAGATCAAATTTGATCTTTTCCATAAATGGTGGCTTTGGATGGCAAGGACGGCAAAGTTAGATGGGAGATATTTTCCCTTAACTTTCTCAACCTTCTTATCCCCTTTTCCACCGCCAAAAGTCAGTCAACAAGTCAAAAAGTACATTCTGTTTTCATTCCGAAGATAAGTGGCTCATTTCGAAGATACTGCAATTCTCATTCCGAAGATCCGCTCATTCTGAAGATACTGCAATTCTCATTCCGAAGATCCGCTCATTTTGAAGATACTGCAATTCTCATTCTGAAGATCCGCTCATTCCGAAGATACTGCAATTTTCATTTCGAAGATCTGCTCATTCCGAAGACACTATGTTTTCTCATTTCGAAGATATTTGTTCATTCCGAAGACACTGTGTTCATTCCAAAGATCTTTAGAATGACCAACTGTGTTGACTCCAAATGGTTTTGGCTGCATTTCTCAGGTGTATTAGACCTCAGGATCAGATTGCAATAGTCTTCATTCTTCCTTGGATGTGAATTCCATGCCTTGCCATTCATTGGTAGCTTGTTGGAATTTATATGGAAAAACCAGTTTTCTGTTGCATAGTAATAAGTCTTTGTACTATTTGCTGAATTTAGAGAAACTAATGCTTAATGATCATCAAAATAAGACTACTGAAATGCTGCTATCAACCTAAGCATGAAAATATAACATAAAACTATACAAAAATTGTTAAAAATCAGAATATAATGTCCTTAACACTGCAATCATGCAAACAGTTAATACAGAGCATATTAAATCAACTTAACTAGCATATAAGATAATTCACAAGAGTTTTAGGCAATTTTAACTATTTAAAACATGCTATAAATGAGGCTTATCCAGGCCTCATCATTCCCCCCAACTTATATTAATGCATGCCCTCATGCATTGCAGTGGGCTATGGAGTCACAAATGTCCATACTCATATTCCATGTTTCATAGAACAATTTAATGCCTGTGTAATTTCTCATGAAGATTTCTGATTCATTATTCAAACTGATCATCTGGTTGGGAATCCTCTTCAAAAATCAACTTGTGACAGCCTGCTTTTTAGTTTCTCCACTTTTTGCTATAATTCTCTAATTTTCTTTTCATGTTTTTCAATAACATCTTTTCTTTCCTCAATCCATCTCATTTGTATTTTTATAACACTCTTGGCTGCTCTCAATTGTTTTGTGATGTCCACCTCCTCTTCTTCATTTGACTCAGAACCTAATACTGACAAATCAACTGCAGTTTGCTGCTCAACAATGATCTCATCCTCTGCTTCAGACCCCTACTCATGTACAGGAGGTTCCATGAAATTATCTATGATTACATCCAAATTCTTAGTGGCTTGTTGCACTTCTATGACATCAGGGCTATCCTGTCTGGTCTTCTCTTCAATCATTTGTTTTTTATCTCTTTTTGTTGGAGTCTTGCAGACCTCCTAGTCCTTAATGTATATTTTCTCTTCTTGCCCTGTTTTCTTGTGGTAACAGGGGCTGTAGGGATAACTTCAAGCTCTTCACTGTGAACTTCACTCTTATATTCTGACAGATAAATAACATCTTTAGAAAAATGAACCCTCTTCTATTTTATTTTTTTGCTATCAGTTTCAGACCCTCTTTTCTTAGTCTGTGAGTTTGATGGTTCTGTTGCTGCTGCTGGGTGCGTTTTTTTTTTTTTTTTTGCAATAGCCTCTGTAGTAGTTCCTATTTCTTCTTCTACAATAGCCTCTACAGTAGCTATTTCTTCTTCTGCAATAGCCTCTGTAGTAGCTGTTTCTTCTTCTGCAACAACATCTACAGCATCTGTTAGGTCACTGATTTCTGGTTGCTACAGGGTTTGCTCTTGTTCTTCTTCAGAAAGAATTTTTATTTTTTTCCTTGTAATCATTAGCAAATATGTCTTCGGAAAGAAAATATGGCACACTTCCTTATTCTATGCTCTGAACACCTGGCCATCAATCATTGGACATCCTTGCCATCAAATTTTCTTTACTATTTTTAGCTTGTCCATTCTGCATGCAAATTTTCCCACATGAGTGGTTATTATCAATGAATGGTGGTGGCATGTTTGTTAAATCTTCATTCCGAAGATTATGTTTCATTCTGAAGACTAAGCTGGGCATTTAATTTGAAGATAACCTCATTCCGAAGATAAACCTTCATTCTGAAGACACACCTTCATTCTGAAGACAAACCTTCATTCTGAAGACAAACCTTCATTTCGAAGACACACCTTCATTCTGAAGACAAACCTTCATTCTGAAGACACACCTTCATTCCGAAGACAAAGCTTCATTCTGAAGATACCATGGTTATTTGAAGATACAACAGTCATTCTGAAGACATAGCAGAAACCAACATTTTTCTCTTTCTCCAAGCATGTTTTGTTTATGCCAACTCTTATGAACACTTTTATACTAATGGTTAATTGTCATATACTATATATCAAATATTTACAATGAGAAAAGTGCAAGAAACATATATACCTGGTTAAAACAAGTTAATGCAAGTTTTGAAAGATGACTCGCTTCGTTGATATTCTCGTTGAGGCTTCCTGCAACACTTCAAAAACAAGTGCAGTTGGTGAATTTGTACAATGGTGACTCAGAACTTTCAAGGTTATGCATGCCATAAAACTGGTTTTCATGCATACCAACTCAGTAGCGCCTTAGAAAAAGGTTTTCACTGCTGAGCTATTCATTTTTCTCTCTTTTTTTTTTCTTTTTCCTTTTTTTTTATCCTCTCCTTTTCTCTCTCTTTTTTTTTTTTTTTGATTCTGATTGTGCCCGTGAAGGAATTCATGACTTCCCTGAAATCATGCCCATGAAGGAATTCATAACCAAAATTTATTCATCTTTTTGTTTTCTATTTTTTTCTATTTTTTTTTTTTTTCTTTTAAGATTCAAAGATATGATCATTTGGAATCTTCATCAGAAGAAGAAGCCTCTTCTGTCAAATGTAACTGTGTGAAATACCGAGCAAATTCCACCTTTGTTAGTGGTTTATGGTACAACTGTAAAAGATGTCCATTCACCACTAATATCCTCCTTAAATCATCAACTAAATAAAGTTGAACAACTTCATTCTCAGACTCCCCTGGTTCATCCTTGCTGCTCTTAATGTGATCATCATGCCACATTTTCCATTTTTGTTGAGTGAACTCTATTTGGTGAAGTGCTTCCAACCAAAGTTCATCAAATGCATTCAACTGCAAAATTTGTTTTTTCTGTACTCGCAACAACTCAATGCCAACTGCTAAAGATGCATAAAATGTTAGTAAAGCATTAGGATGTTGCACCAATATATCAAACAAATTTGCTCCCTGGTTTTTAGTCAACCAACTATTGTTGTTCAAAGGTTGTTTTGGTTGTGTTTCAGTTTGTTTTGTACCAGGCTTATTTGAATTGGTTCTTGGAGAAACATTTTTATTTACACCAATGGAGGCCAAAACTAAAGTATTCTTTTCATTTTCCTTATGTGTTCTAAGAAACTGTGGGCTTTCCGTACAATCATACTTAGGTGTAATAAGTTTACCTGAAAGCAAGTTAACTAATTTTCCACCTTTTTGTATGGTTTTAGGATATACTTTCTTCTTTTTTCTTGGTTTTCTAAAACACATTTCTTGAACAATCCTCTTAATGATTGGTACAACTTGAGGTAAAGGGATTGTAACAGTTAAATGTTCTAATTCCTTTATCAAATCTGATTGTGAAGATGTTATTTTTGATATCTCGATCTGTTCAAAATATGATACTTTATTTGATGAGGTATCTTGTTCTTCTTGATGTTGTTTTAGTGTAGATTTGTTTTCATGTTCATTATTTTTAACTTCACTTTCTACATCGATAAGTGGAATAGGTTCAAGCGAGTGGTTCACCCGAACACAACCGAGTTTTAACACAGTCACTAACATTTATTAGGGCTGTATTTTTTGATTCAACCACAGAGACAGGGGTTACCTGTTTAACATGATTTGGACTGACCACAGGTTGAGTTGAAAATAGAGGTTGTTTTAATTTTTGTTGTTGTTTTCCATGATAGAAATTATGGATATAATTAGGCAACAAATTTGATTTTTGTTTTTGACAATGTTGCTGCCCTTTGTACAGATTTTGATGTTGTACCCATTGATATCCCTGTAATTTTGGCTGCAACCATGGTGGATGTTGTTGATTCCATTGTTGTTGCATCCATCCATGTTGAGACCATGCTTGGGAGTATGCCCATGGTGGTTGACTCCAACATTGTTGGGAGTATGCCCATGGTGGTTGACTCCAACATTGTTGAAGTGGACCTGAAGCAGACCATGGCATATACCAAGGATTATTTCCCCAATGTGCAAGAAATTGAGAAGCATTCTGATATGGAAATTTATGAAAATTATTCCCTTGTCCTTGTCCTACAAAATTGGTTTTTTTCATAGGTTGAGACTGTTTTTCAAAGACACTTTTAAGTTCGGCAATAAACTACACTGATTTGTGGGGTGTCCTAATTGACAAATGCTACATGTAGCGGTATAAATATTTTGTTCAAAGGACAATCATGAAGAGAGTGTTGCTTTTTACATTCTGAACAATAGATGGCTGAAGATTCGGTAGATTCATTTTTTTCATCTAATGTTCTATCATGTACTAAAACATCAGCCTCTTTTATGCATTCTTTCAAATCATGTTTTTCATTACCAATTCTGTGTTTTCTATGCCTTGAATGAGAGTAATTTTTACAGAGTTTAATAATTTCCTCAAATTTAAGTGCATTTGTATCTCCTCTTCCCAAGATATCCAATGCATCCCTAGATTCATCTTGTAGTCCCCTTAAGAATATGACTTTGCAAATTTCAGGTTCAACACTTCCACATCTCTTATGAACAAAAGAAAATCTGTCTATATAATCTTCTAAGATTTCATTTTCCTCTTGTTTCATTGTAAGAATTTCATCATTTTGATTCTTGACTTGACAATATTCTTGGTATCTCTCCAAGAATATGTTTTCCATCTCATCCCAAGTTCTAATTGAGTCAGGTGCTAAGGTGATAAACCATCGTAGAGCTAACTCTTTAAGAGTGGAAGGAAATAGTTTGAGCTTTTGATTGTCATTAGTGTAATCATGAGCTTGACATACAATTTTAAACTCAAACAAAAACATATCAGGATCTTCGGATGTAATTCCCTTGAAAGTTGGTAATACTGCAGGTGAAATGACCTTCATGGGAGCATTTTGATTAAGATCTAGTTGGATGGGATTTTGAAAAGTTCTAGCAGGTGCACTAGTTGCACTAGGGTGGAGCACATTGTTGGCTCTACCTTGATTCTCTTGTGAGCCTTCCATTGTAGGTTCCCAAAAACAATTATAAATCTTGTCAAATTTTCCTCGATTGTATGGATTTGTCAAGAGAAAATGGTGTTGAACTACTTAATTTTCCTTCTTGTAATGATTTCTCAAAGGATCTTGCAGTCTTGGAAGTGGATGATTGGGATTCTTTGAAAATTCCAACATTTTTGGAAATAAAAAATTTAGACATTTTTGACATAATTTCAACCTCTTGTGAAATTTTTCTTCTTGTGGTTTCTTGCTTATTTCCTAAATGGACTGAAATACAATTTACCAATAACAATTACTTATACCAGTCATTACATTCAGATTTTACTCTAAAATTCACAACTTAGCATATTTAATAATTATTGGACTGCTTTTCACCTTCTAACAACACCGTGTTCCCCGGCAACGGTGCCAAAATGATGAGTAGTCGTTATACCATCATTAAATCTCAAAGATCTTATCAATCCGGGGTGGTGTCCAAGGCTGTCTACGATAGAAAGTTCAAGCAGGGTTGTAGTTCAGTTCATTTGGAAGCAGCAGGTCTTATTGGTGGAATTGATTGTGTGGGGGTTTTGTGTCACTTCTACCCCTAAATTGCATAAATTTAACTTTAATCTATTTGCAAGAATGAAAAACTAATTGTTGTCTACAGAAATAAAGTCCTAATTACAATTGCTAAATTGAGACTTAATTGATTTGCGGAAGGAAAATCCTAATTACGAGTTGCTAAATGAGAAACCTATTTACTTTTGCAATGATGAGATAAAACAAGTAATCAACTTCTGTCAATACTCTAAAACAGAAGGTCGTCAATCTTTTGTGCAGTGTTTGACAGCAAAAACAAGAATGCAAGAAATTATAGAAAACTTGTAAATTGCTGGAAATGTAAATTGCAGGGAATTGGAAAATTACTCGAAAAATAAAGAAACCGATTATATCTATTGCTGATTACATCACAAATGTAAAATAGATGGATAAAAACTAAAACAGAAATCAAATACCACAAAATGCTGAAATTGACAAGTTCCACTACTTATTCTCTCGCAGCAAAATCGGGATCGAAACCCCGTCCGTTAGTCCTTCTCCTAGATTTGAAAGTGGCCGGCCTCCTTTTCCAGAAGAAGGTATAATTTCTTCTCTAAGTCTTACTCACACTCAGACATAACAAAATAAATGAAATGAAAACTGCACTTTTATTGCTTCAGAAACATAATTACAATTCTGCTGAAATCTATTACAGATCTACAATCTGTTACAGGTCTATTATCTCTAATATGTCTAATCTCTAATCTAATATTTCTAATATCTAATATTCTTCCTAATAGCTCAACCTGTATGGGAGCTATCTTTTATAGATGCCTAAAATCTAATTACAAACATAAAATATGTTGTCCTGATATCCTGCAGAATTTCCTGGCTTTATCCTAGAAGAAGATCAAATTTGATCTTTTCCATAAATGGTGGCTTTGGACGGCAAGGACGGCAAAGTTAGATGGGAGATATTTTCCCTTAACTTTCTCAACCTTCTTATCCCCTTTTCCACCGCCAAAAGTCAGTCAACAAGTCAAAAAGTACATTCTGTTTTCATTCCGAAGATAAGTGGCTCATTCCGAAGATACTGCAATTCTCATTTCGAAGATCCGCTCATTCCGAAGATACTGCAATTCTCATTCCGAAGATCCGCTCATTTCGAAGATACTGCAATTCTCATTCCGAAGATCCGCTCATTCCGAAGATACTGCAATTCTCATTTCGAAGATCTGCTCATTCCGAAGACACTGTGTTTTCTCATTTCGAAGATATTTGTTCATTCCGAAGACACTGTGTTCATTCTGAAGACACTGTGTTCATTCCGAAGATCTTTAGAATGACCAACTGTGTTGACTCCAAATGGTTTTGGCTGCATTTCTCAGGTGTATTAGACCTCGGGATCAGATTGCAATAGTCTTCATTCTTCCTTGGATGTGAATTCCATGCCTTGCCATTCATTGGTAGCTTGCTGGAATTTATATGGAAAAACCAGTTTTCTATTGCATAGTAATAAGTCTTTGTACTATTTGCTGAATTTAGAGAAACTAATGCTTAATGATCATCAAAATAAGACTACTGAAATGTTGCTGTCAACCTAAGCATGAAAATATAACATAAAACTATACAAAAACTGTTAAAAATCAGAATATAATGTCCTTAACACTGCAATCATGCAAACAGTTAATACAGAGCATATTAAATCAACTTAACTAGCATATAAGATAATTCACAAGAGTTTTAGGAAGTTTTAACTATTTAAAACATGCTATAAATGAGGCTTATCCAGGCCTCATCACCCTTTTGATGAGTTTGCAACCACTTGAGTAAGAGGTGCGCGAAATGCCTACGAATGTGCCTTGAACTTGTCCTCTGTAAGTTGCACTTGGTTGAAAACTGAATCCAATGTTTCGATAGAAACAAACATAATTTCCCTGTACAAATGCTCCAACAAGCCACTTTGAAATTTGAGAATTAAAGCTTTAATATATTCCTCCACATTCAAAAGTATCCTGTACTTGTTGAATTGAAAGATATATTCCTGCACAGTCATATTAGGACCTTGTCGAAATCGAAACCACTTAATTACCAATTCCTTAGAATAATTGGAAGGATACAAATTGGTCTTAAGATAGTCTACAAGCTCATCCCAAGGGATGAGTTCATCATGATCTTTTTTTTTTCAACAAGTACTTTAGCTAAACTAGAAATTTTTAGCTTAGCATATGGAACCATATCCTCATCTGAAAGCTGAGTGTAAGAAAACCAAGAACTCATGTCAAGAATCCAACTATTCAAGAATTTAGGGTTTCGGGATCCATCATAAAGTGGAACTTCACAACGAACTCTCAGGCGAGAATCATGAGTAGAAGTTGAAGCATTGTGGACAGAAATGTCATTTACCTTCATTGCAAGGTTACCGAGGACTTCTGCCATGGTAGTATCATTAGCTTTATCGGCTAAAGCATTCACAACATGTGCAAGTTCTGCCACTTGGGCAGCCAAGTCAGAAGCCATGTGAAACCGGGTATAAGCCAGAAGTAACAGGGAAAAAACACTTAAAAATCAGGGTAAAATCTGAAAATACCCTGTTACAATGCGGTTCCTTGAAAATTACCCCTAAGGATAAATATTTTTAAAAAATTTAAACTAACCTTAGGTTATAAATTTCATAATTTATTAATTTAAAAATAACTTAATTAAAAATTAAATTTTAATTAATCAAAGATTAATTAATTTAATTAAGTTATTAAAAAAATTAAATTAATAAATTAAAAAAATTACATGCAAACCTTAAGAATAGTAAATTTTAAAAAATAAACAATTGTTACCCTTGGTTTTTCGAAACTGCACTCCACCCTCTGTTGCATGAAAGTCTGAAACTGTTGTTTGCACATTTCTCGAGGTGGTGCGAGTTCAGTGTTAATAGCTAACAACATTTCGTGCCCAAAATTTTTTTTACATGCAATGTTTCTTGGAATTCACGTGCAATGTTGCTTGGAATTCACATGCGAAGTTTAATGTGTCTTGGTGCCTAGTGAGCGGCACCCAAACTCCGCCCGCAGGCCGGAGGGCTGACCTGACAGGTACCAAGACCTGTCAGCACCAGCACTGCGCGAACACGAGCTGTGGCACTGTCGCGGGCTGCCCGAATGTGGACAGCCTATGGGCGGTACCAATAGCCACCCATCGGCCAAAATTTTGGCCTGACAGGACCAGGCCTGTCAGATCCAGCCAGGCTGCCAGCTATGGATAGCCATCGGCATAGGCCTGATGTGGGTTGTGCGGCTGTGGATAGCCGTAGCCACAGGCGTTGTCGTGCCTGACAACGTCTGTCACCGACACTATCAGCTGACAGTGCTGACACAAGCACTGTTGCCTGACAGCGTCTACCGCCGACGTTGGCTGTCAGCCGATAGGGCAGTGGGGCCATGTGCGTCATCCTGACATGCATGGAAAGCCCCTGCTTACTGGTCGATTGTCGGATCTCAGTCAAAAAGGGCAAAACAGGCCCTTCGGCTATTTTTTTTTTTTACAATAATATTTTAATTAATATATAAAGAAAAATAATATATTAATTAAAATTAAGTTTTCTAAATAAAAATGAAAATTTTAAATTAACCAGAAGGGTTAATTTAACAACATTGAAAACTTAAACTTTTACAAATATTAGCAATTTTTGAAGGTAAATTACCTTCAAATTTTCCTAACAAATTGCTAATTTTCTTTCATATCACCAAGACCCCTTCAGTAGCTCTCCTTTCAAGATCCAGTCGACACACGACCAACGTTTGAAAGGCAACCAGACCCAAGTCGACACACGACCTGGTTTAGGTGATGCTTGATCTTCAAGACTCCGAAGTGGTAGGAACAAATGGCTCCCTAATGTGTATTTCACCGTAGGAGTAATCCAAACCTTCCAAGGGATTTTTGTAAGATAGGAATCGGGGTAAACTTTTCCTATACCTTTTGAGCATAAGCAAAAAGTTGGAACGAGGAGTTTGACACCTAAGGAACTTCCTTATGCAAATGGTTTTCAAGCTCCCCTTGAGCTTGAACCGAGTCCTCAATGAGAAAGAATTTCTCATGAAAAACAATCTATCTCCTTCCCTCTCACCTCACAAGCCCTAGTGCAAACATAAACTAGGCTCTGATACCAATGAAAAGGATTGAAAATCCAACTAATGTTTCTATTATTTACAACTCAATTTATAGGCTCTAAAGGCCCAAAATACATAACCAAACCCACCAAATCATGGATTTGATCCAATATGCTTAACCATAAGCTATAATAGTGCAATGTAGAATGCATGTAACTTCTAAGCTAAGAAAGAAAGGAAATATGCTAACTAGAAGATCCTTTTAGCTATCTTGAAATACACACTTCCTACTTTGAGTTCACACTTCCTAACTAACACTCCTAAGTGACAACTAGAAGACAACTAGTGCCCACAAGTGTATGTGAGAAAGAGACTCACTTACAATATTAATTTGCAAGAAATAAACTATGCAAACCTAGCTAGGAACTACTAGAGGGGTCATATGAGTGATCAAACATCAATCCTCATCATATCCAGCAAAATCTATGAAATATGTGCTTCTAAAAATCCTACAAGATAACAAAAAACAAAAAGTATATTACTAAACCAAATAATAAACAACAACCCTTAGGGGGTCCCATCGTGATCACCATTTTTAGAGCTAAAACACGACACCAAACAATGCTAAAAATAGAATTCAAATAAACCAAATATCGCACAATAAATGAGATTTATATTAAATGGAGGAGCCTAAAAACTCCATTGTTACAATAGTGGGTGTAAGAATCCCTTGTGATACAATTATTAAAAATCTGGCTAGGGTTCTTTGAAATCCTAGCTACAACAAATGGTGGTGTCTTCAGTTGTGTTTCACTTTCAACAAAGTTGAGTAAGCTTCTTGATATTCGATGTCAGGCCACTCCATATTAATCAACTATCCAATGCTTAATGTACCACCTTCAGATCTGCACACAATGACACAATAAAAATAGTTAGTAATACCTATAAGGGCTCCACAATGTGAGGCCCTCTATAAAAAATGGTAAAACCCTAACTAATTGTTGTAAATGAAGTGAATAAACATAAATGTGCATAAGACAAAATCAATGACCAATAGCTTTATCTTAATATACTTGCTATCTTCTGAACTGTGAAATTTTGTTGTAGATGATAGGCACGTTGATGCCCAAGCATCGCTTGAAGGCTACGAGTTACCCAGAAAGGCTTATGTAAAATGCCTGCAGGCGCCCTACAGTTGCAAAAAATACCTATAGGTGCTCGAGATTGGTAGGGAGGTGCCCAGAGACATGAGAAAATGGAAGGGAGGCACCCAAAGACATTCAAGGTTGATAGAAAGTGCTTGAAGGTGCTTGGTGGCTAAGGAAATATGTTGCAGAAGCATATCTATCTAGGGGAAATAGATAGCGATAATTGCAGGAATTACGATAAGCAATAATGGAGGAAGAGGTACTTGGGTGCACCAAGGGAATATGAAACTCAAGGGATCTTAGGGTACGAGTTGCTTAGGGACTCCACAACTTAGGAAACTCAGGGACTTTGGGGTTGAGCCATCAAAATAGCTTCTTTATATAATCCAACCTAGGTCATGCTAGGGTTTCAACGACACTAATCATGTGGTTGAGATTAAAGCATATCTAAGGGTGGATATTAAATTTAAGGTGTGGCATGGATTAAGGTAGATGGATGGACAACATTAGATGACATCGGATGGATGGGTTTAATTTATTTATATAAATACATATTTATTAAATATATAAAGTATAATATATAAAATAATATTATTTAAATATATATAAATATTGGGTAAAAAATGGTAGGAAAGTTGAGTGGCTATGTTTTGGAGGTGAAAATGGTGGAAAATCATGGATGGAGGAAAAGTGGCTAGATTTTGGTGTCTACACCAAGAGCTTTAGATTTAAATTTACCCCTTTTCCATATTTCCCAAATATTAATCTGGCTCATATCATTGTTGGATCAGATTTATAAGCTAAAAACCATCTCTCCTAGACCTGGCACATGAACAAACACTCAAACATCAGGTGGTAAGGTGTTTTCTCATTTTTATAGCATAAAACACACTGGGATGGGCCAACTATTCCCCTATGTCTTAGATTATCAAAAGTAGGAATTCTATTGTGCATTAATTGCTAGGCAAAGAAGTTTACTTTGGCCAACCCTTGGACTCCTAAATATTTTTCCAATTCTCAACCTGATATGTATGAGGAGGTTCTAGAAGGATATTTTCATATCCAACCTTCATTGTGTAGACTCCAAGGCTCCTATAGCCCAAAGCTAATTCATCCTTCTCATCCCTACCTGTGAGAAATATTTTTGCCAAGATTTTTGTCATGACGGGTGTCAATTCTATAGGGATTTGATATTGCCACTCATCCAACTTCTTAAGCTGCTAAACGTATAATCCCCCAACTGATTGGTGTCGAAATAAATTTCAATATTGATCCAACCCTTGCTTTCCATGGTTTTTTTTATTGATTGTAGTTATGGAAATTCAACAATGATAGGTGGGTATTGATCCCATGAAGCTGTCCAAAATCATGCCCTCTCCCCTCTCCCAACTTTCCAAAATAATCTATCTTTCACTACTTGTTATCCTAGCTTTAGAGCCTACCACACTAGGGATGAATTACCATCCAAATAGAAATGATACCTCATTTGGGTTCACCTATCCCAAATACTTACTATTTAAAACTTTGTTGAATAAAGGAACTGGTTTGGAGATCCACCTTCAGTAAAGCTTTCAACCAGAAATTTATTATATAGATTAAATATCCTCAAGCCCAAACCTCCCTTTGCCTTGGATTGTCTTACTTTCTCCTAGACTACTAACACCCATTTCCTCTCTCCTTTCGCTCCCCATAAAACTTTTCTAGCCATCTTTTCCAACTCTTTCCAAATGGTATGTGGGGCAACAATGATAGAAAAGATGTAAATTGGTATGGCTTGAATGACTGACTAAAAAAAATTTAATCTACCTCCAAAGGTTAACCATTTGTGAGATCAATGGTTAATTCTTTCTTTGATACGATCCAAAATATTCCTCCAAACAACTATCTTCAATTTTTTAAAATGCAGAGGGACCCCCAAATAAACCACTGGGAGAGAAGTCCTTGTAAATCCTAAGATCTCTAAAATTTTATCCTGAAGCCTTCGATCAAGATTGAATAAGACCACTTTGGGTTTCTTATCATTGATGACTTGGTTTATGGCCTTAAGATAAACATTAAGAGTATCTTTGATCATTCTTGCTTCCTTGAGGTTGGCCACTCCCATAAATCCTGTGTCATCTACAAATTGTAGGTGAGTCAAAACCTCCTCACTCACCTTGATACCTGTGAGCAAACCCTATTGTCTTCTCCTCAAGATAATTTTACCCAATACTTTAACCAATATAAGAAAAATATAAGGGGAACAAGGATCTCCTTGATGAAGCCCTCTAGTGGCTCCAAATGGTTGTGAGGGAAGACCTTTGATTAACACTAAGTATGTCAGAGTAGAGACACAACTCGTGGCCCACTCTATACAATTCTAAGAGAAGATGAAGGTTGCCATCATCCTTGATAAGAAGCTCCACTCCACCCTATCATAAGTGTTTGACATATCTAAATTTGTGAGCATTCCTCTATTGCCAAATTTTTGTATTGAGTGGTTTACCTCTTAAGTTAGAACCTCACCATCAAAGATCTGCCTATCCTCTACAAAACACCCTTGTTTCAAGGAGATAAAGTTATCGAGGAGAGGTTTTAGCCGCTCAACCATTACCTTTGTGATTATTTTGTATATGACATTGCATAAGGTGATAGGTCTATAATCTAAAATATACACCCCCTCCCCCCTTTCAAAATTAAGGAAATGAATATTTGATTTAATGCTTTAATCATTCTTTTACTGTCCCTAAAATCCTTTATAACAACCACTACATCCTCCTCCAAACTGTCCTAGAAGGCTTGAAAAACTCAATTGGAAAGCTATTTGGATCTAGTATTTTTCTCATACTCATTACAAAGACTAACTTGTTCGCTCCTCTTTATCAATGGGTTTAAGCAGGGTCTGGTTTTGTTCTTCAGAGATGATAGAGGGTATGACAATAAGAACTACTTTTTGAGTCTCTCTGTCTTACAACATACCTTAAACAATTTAGCAAAATAGTCCATTGAATGGAAATGCATACCTAGAATCGTATCAAATAAGATATCATTCTCATCCTAAAGAGCTTATATCTTGTTTTTCTGTCTCCTAGTACAAACAACCCAATGGAAAAATTTGGTGTTTCTATTGCCTTCAACCAAGTGGTTCTTGCTATCTATTTCTAGTATATCTCTTGGTTGTCAATATCCTCAACCACTTTATGCAACTCATCATACTATTATTTGAGTTTATTTGTAATTGTTCCTTCCCTGAAGAATTTTTCCACCTCCCCCCATTTGACCACCAATGGAGATCTTTGGGCTTGGAAGTTTGACTTGTTAGATCACCTCCATAATTTTAGTTGATCCTTGATATAATGAAGTTGCTTGTGGAATCTAACCATTCTTGTCTAATATGTTGAGCGTCCCTCTTTCCACCACTATGGGATTTTCTTTTGAAGTTCCTCCTTTTGTAACCAGGATTTTTCAAATTTGAACAGTTTTTGGTGATACCCTATCTTGATCCCTCCTCCAATAAAATGTGAAAGTGATCTAAGACTGGACCCTCTAAAATCTAAAATTTTAGATTCCATTTCACAAATGTCTCATTTGAAACTAGAAATTGATCTAAATTTTACCTTCCTGCTATGTGGCTCCCTCCTCTTATTAGACCAAATATAGTTGGTTCTAAGACATTATATATCCACCAAGTGTAATGTGGTTACCTAGGAAACCATAAGCCAATCCCCTAAGTCTAAAATTAGAATTTTCCCTTCTTGATCTCTAAATGATAATTTAGCATTAAAATCCCCAACAACAATCTAGTCTAACTCCTCCCTCAAGACTCATATTATACACCATTTTCCATTAATGAATCTAATTATCTAGGTTTTGATCCCCATAGAAATTTGTAATTAAAACCTGCTCAACTATCACACTGTTCCTAAAATGGGATGTGAAGACACCTTCCAAGTGATGTTCTATTGTAATACATTCAAGAGAGATTCAAAAGGTAACTATACCCCTTGAGGCCCCTTGGGAAACCACTTCCATATGGCCAACACCCCTCCAAAGTCTATTTATTGTTTTATACATTAGATCCAATGACATTTTGGTATCTTGGATAAGCAAAAAATCTGTTTTACTTTTCTCTAAGTCTTTGAACAACAAATTGATGGGTTCAGCTATTTAAACCCCTAATATTCCATGATTTTACAATCATTGGTTACCTTGAGACCAATAAGATTCTATTGTCCTCACTGATACCCTAATGACAAGTTTATCTCCTTTAGATGATACCAATTCCTTAATTGATTTTTTTTTTTTTGAAAATTTTGAAAAAACTTGTATTAAAACAAAGATCAATTACAATTTGGGAAGAGAATTTTCCCAGCCGAAATCAGAGAGAACACATGCTTACAATAGTAAAAGAAGATTTGCAATGGAGCCAAATCTCTTGAACCATTAACTAGCTAACAGGGGGATCGGATTGGTCTGTTGATGCAACTTGTCGCGATATCGCGACACTCTTACCCTCTTCTCCTTTGGCCGCGAAAATGCAACATGTCGCGATATCGCGACACTTTTCTCCTTTGGCCGCGAAAATGCAACATGTCGCGATATCGCGACACTTTTCTCCTTTGGCCGCGAAAATGCAACATGTCGCGATATCGCGACACTTTTTCCTCTTCTGTCGGTGACATTGCAACATGTCGCGATATCGCGACACTTTTTCCTCCTTTGGCCGCGACGAAGCAACATGTCGCGATATCGCGACACTTTTTCTCCTTGGGCAGCGGCGTTGCAACATGTCACGAAATCGCGACACCTTTTCCTCCTTTGGCCGCGACGAAGCAACATGTCGCGATATCGCGACACTTTTTCTCTCTTGGCCGCGATGTTGCAACATGTCGCGATATCGCGACACTTTTTCTTTCTCGGCCGCGACGAAGCAACATGTCGCGATATCGCGACACTTTTTCTCTTTCGGCCGCGACGAAGCAACATGTCGCGATATCGCGACACTTTTTCTCTCTTGGCCGCGATGTTGCAACATGTCACGAAATCGTGACACTTTTTCTCTTTCGGCCGCGACGAAGCCACATGTCACGATATCGCGACATTTTTCTCCTTTGGCCGCGACGAAGCAACATGTCGCGATATCGCGACACTTTTTCTCCTTTGGCCGTGACGATGAAACATGTCACGATATCGCGACACTTTTCTCTCTTGGCCGCGATGATGAAACATGTCGCGATATCACGACACTTTTTCTCTCTTGGTCACGACGATGCAACATGTCACGATATCGTGACACTTTTCTCCTTTGGCCGCGACGATGCAACATGTCACGATATCGCGACACTTCTTCTCCTTTGGCCGCGACGATGCAACATGTCGCGATATCGCGACACCTTTCCTCCCTTGGCCGCGATGATGCAACATGTCATGAAATCGTGACATCTTTCCTCCCTTGACCGCGATGAAGCAACATGTCATGAAATCGTGACACCTTTCCTCCCTTGGCCGCGACGAAGCAACATGTCGCGATATCGCGACACCTTTCCTCCCTTGGCCGCGACGATGCAACATGTCGCGATATCGCGACACCTTTCCTCCAGTGACCGCGACGGTGCAACATGTCACGAAATCGCGACACCTTTCCTCCCTTGGCCGCGACGAAGCAACATGTCACGAAATCGTGACACCTTTCCTCCCTTGGCCGCGACGAAGCAACATGTCGCGATATCGCGACACCTTTCCACCCTTTGCTTTTTCTTTGATCATTAGCTCAGGGACCTTTCAAGACCCTGCCTAATCACCTCATCCTCAATAGCCATGTCACTGTGCAACTGGAACCCCTACCTCCTTCTCAGCACCCATCTTAGCCAGGAAGTCGGCCGCTTTGTTTAAATCTCTACTCACGTAAACTGGAATCACATCATCTAATTCCCTCCATAATTCCTTAATTTGAGTGACAAGAATCCTCAACCTCCATGCTTTCAAGGCAAAGTTCCTCATGCAATCTAGAGCTCCAACCATTATCTGAGAATCTGATTCAAGTATTATCCTCCCGTGGCCCTGTTTAACTGCCCAAATAGAAGCAGATTTGATAGCTATGGCTTCTGCTTCATTGTTTGTAGCTCTTCCCAAGCCTTGCGGTTCCCAATAGAGCACTGTTCCAACATGATTCCGACAAACCACTCCAATTCCGGCTCTACCCGGGTTGCCTTTTGCAGCTCCATCAGTATTAATTTTAATCCAACCTTCTGGGGGTGGTTTCCAACTAGCTCTGTCCTATCCCTCTTGCACTTCAACTCCCTCTTCCATTGCCCCAATAACAACCTGAGTTTCCTCTTTAGCATAGACGGCCACAGTTTTTGTGACTTTGCTCCAAATGACCTGCCAAACTCCATCTAACGAAGAAAAAGTTTCTCTAAAAATTCTAGCATTTCTCTCCAACCACACTTGCCACCAAATAAAGTTTAATCCAAGCTCCCAACCAATACGAAGAGCTTTAGATTTAAATCTACCCCTCTTCCATATTTCCCAGATATTAATCCGATTCAAGTCACCATTAACTTGAATTTTAAAATATGAAAACCATCTCTTCCAAATCAGCGCGTGAAAGGGCACTCAAACATCAAGTGATCAACTGTTTCCTCGCTCTTGTAGCATAAGACACATTGAGAAGGACCGATGATTCCTTTACATCTGAGATTATCAAAAGTGAGAATTCCATTGTGCATGAACTGCCAGGAAAAAAGTTTACTTTCAGCCAACCTTTGGAGTGCCAAATCTTTCTCCAATCCTCAACCTGAAAAGTATGTGGGGGAGGCTCTGGAAGGATCTTGTCATATCCGTCCTTCATCGTGTAGACACCAAGGCTCCCATAGCCCCAAGCTAATTCATCCTCCTCGTCTCTACCTATGAGAAATATTTCTATCAAGATTTTAGTCATGATGGGTGCCAAATCCGGAGGGATTGAAATTGGCCACTCATCCAACTTCTTAAACTGCTTAAACTTATACTCCCCCAACTGACTAGTGGTGAAATAACTTTCAATTTGGACCCATCCCTTGGTTTCAATGGCTGCTTTTATTGGTTGCAATTCAGGAAATTCAACAATGATAGGTGGGTATTGATCCCATGAATCTGTCCAAAATCGTGCCTTCTCCCCTCTCCCCACTTTCCAAAATAATCGATCTTTTACTACCTGAGATCCTAACTTGAGAGCCTGCCACACTAAGGATCCAATACCATCCAAAGGGAAACGGCCCACCTCATTTGGGTTAACATGTCCCACATATTTACTAGTTAGGATTCTCACCGAATAAGGAAGTTGGTTGGGAAATCCACCTCCAGTAAAGCTTTCCAGCCAAAGCTTTATTATTTATCTTGGATCTTCTCAGACCCAAACCTCCTTTTACCTTGGGCTGGGTTACTTTGTCCCAACCTACTAAGGCCCATTTCCTCTCTCCTTTTACTCCTTCCCATAAAAATTTTCTAGCCATCTTGTCCAACTCTTTCCATATAGTATGTGGGGCAGCCAGGATAGAGAATTTATAAATTGGCATGGCCTGAATGACTGACTGTAAAAAAGTTAATCTACCCCCATAGCTTAACCATTTGTGAGACCAATGATTAATTCTATCCTTGATACAATCCAAAAGATTCCTCCGTATATCTATTTTTAGTTTTTTAAAGTGCAAAGGGACCCCCAAGTAAACCATGGGGAGAGAAGTCCTTGTGAATCCCAAGATCTCTAAAACTCTGTCTCGAAGCCTTTGATCAATATTGAAAAAGACCACTTTGGATTTTTTATCATTGATGACTTGGTTTGTAGCCCTAAGGTAGACACTAAGAGTATCTCTGATCATTCTTGCTTCCCCGAAGCCGGCCACTCCCACCAATCCAAGTATCATCCACAAACTGTAGGTGAGTCAAAACTTCCTCACCCACCTTGATACCCGTTAGCAAACCTTGTTGTCTTCTCCTCAAGAAAAGTCTACCTAGTCCTTCAGCCAATATGAGAAAAATATAGGGAGAGCAAGGATCCCCTTGACGAAGGCCTCGAGTGGCTCCAAATGGTTGCGAGGGAAGACCCTTGATTAACACTGAGTATGTCGGAGTAGAGACACAACTCATGACCCATTCTATCCAATCCTGAGAGAAACCAAAGGCTGCCATCATCTTTGCCAAGAAGCTCCACTCCACCCTATCATAAGCCTTTGACATATCTAATTTTATGAACATTCCTTTATTACCAGATGTTTGCATTGAATGGATTGCCTCCTGAGCTAGAACCACCCCATCCAGGATCTGCCTACCCTCTACAAAACCCCCTTGCTCTGAGGAGATAATGTTATGTAAAAGAGGTTTTAGCCGCTCAACCATTACCTTTGTGATTATTTTATATATCACATTGCATAAGGCAATAGGTCTATAATCTGAAATATGTACCCCCTCCTCCCCTTTTGGAATTAAGGTAATGAAAGTATGATTTAATGCTTTAAGCATTCTTTTACTACCTCTGGACTCCTCTATAACAGCCATTACATCCTCCTCCAAGTTATCCCAAAAGGCCCGAAAAAACTCAATTGGAAAGCCATCTGGACCTGGAGTTTTTCCGATGCTCATTCCAAAGACCACATTCTTCAGTTCCTCTCTATCAATGGGTTTAAGAAGGGTCTGATTTTCTTCTTCAGAGATAACGGAAGGTATGACAACAATAACGTCATTTTGAGCCTCTTCATCTTGCACCATACTTTCCTTAAAAAGTTTAGAAAAATAATCCATTGAATGGGAATGCATACCTGGAAGTGTATCAAAGGAGTGTCCGTTCTCATCTTGAAGGGCTTCCATGTTATTCATCTGTCTCCTAGCACAAGCAGTCCGATGGAAAAATTTGGTATTTCTATCACCTTCTAATAACCAAGTGGTTCTTGCTCTCTGTTTCCAGAAGGTCTCCTCTTGGTTGTCAATGTCCTCAACCGCTTTACGCAAGGCATCATCCTCGGCTTTGAGCTGCTCAGTAATTGTTCCTTCCCTAAAGTGTTTTTGAACCTCATCCCATCTGGCCACCAAAGGAGCTCTTTGGACCTCGGAAGTCTGTCTTGTTAGCTCGCCTCCAATGTTTCAGTTGAGCTTTGACATAATGAAGTTGTTTGTGGAATCTAAACATTGTTGTCCCATATGCTGGGCGACCTTCTTCCCACCACTGTGGAATTTTCTTTCGAAGTTCCTCTTTTTGTAACCAAAAATTCTCAAATTTAAATGGTTTGTGATGCTGCCCTGTCTTAGTCCCTCCTTCCAAGAAAATGGGAAAGTGATCTCGAAATCGGACCCTCCAAAATCTGAAATTTTGTATTCCATTTTACAAATGCCTCCTCCGAAACCAAAAAATGGTCTAACTTTACCTTCCTCGCTATGTGGCTCCCTCCTCTTATTAGTCCAAGTATAGTTGGTTCCAGGGCATTTAATATCCACTAAGTGTAAAGCCTGGACTTGGGCAATCATAAGTCGATCCCCTGGGTCCAAAATTGGGGTTCCCCCTTCCTGATCTCTAGAGGATAATTTAGCATTAAAATCCCCAACAATAATCCAGTCTAAATCTTCCCTTGAGATTCTCATGTTATGCACAACTTTCCATTGAAGCCTCTGACCATCAAGGTTTTGAGCCCCATAAAAATTTGTGATTAAAACATGTTCAGCTGTGACATTATTCCTAAAATGTGATGTGAGAACACCCCTCCAAGCTAGATGTTCTATTGCAGTCCATTCAAGAGAGTTCCAAAGAGTAACAATCCCCCCTGAGGCACCTTGGGCAGCCACTTCCATATGACCAGCACCCCTCCAAATTCTGTTAACTGTTTTACACATAAGATCTAACGACATTTTTGTCTCCTGAATAAGCAAAAAATCTGTTTTACATTTTTCTAAGAGTCTTCGAACAACAGATTGATGGGTTCTACTGTTTAAACCCCTAACATTCCATGATTGTATAATCATTGGTTACCTTGAGAGCAAGTAAGAATCTATTGGCCTCATCGATCCTCCAAGTGATCGGCTTTGTCTCCTTGAACTCGCTAGCAATTCCTTATTTGATTTTCTACCCACTCCTTGAGAGTTGCTATTTTTTTATCTCTTTTCCACCCGAGTTATCCCTAAAGTTGGCCTTTCTCTGTTCTTTTTCGCTATTCCCATGCCGACATCCTTAATTATTGGCTGCTCTTGGTTATGCACTATCAATGCCCCTACACTCTCTGACTGTGGTAACTCACTGTGGTCAATTACCTGCTCTATGACGGGGGGAGATGAAAGAGGAGCTTGAACGTGGATGTTATTATTTTCACTATTACCATCCACTCCTTCCATGAATTGTTCCTCTTGGTCCACTAGTGTCTTAAATATCTCATACCTATTGGCGGGCTTGAGTTGGGTTTGCTCTTTACCATCTTTTTTCTTTTGCCTTCTCCTTCTTTTGGGCTGTTCAAAACCATCTCTCTGAGCTTCTTTACCCTGAGAAGTATTGGTTGGTTCTTTGTTTATTGTTGACTTACCCTCCTTAGGAAGATTTGACATTCCTAGAGGAGCCTCCATTTTTGTGTTCATATTATTTGGGCAAAATCGGGCCAAATGCCCGTATTTGTGGCAAACTCTGCATCTAAAGGGCAGAGCCTCATAATCCAGTTGAATCCAAGATAGTCCTGCAAGTTCAAGTTCCACCTCTGCTCGGTAGAGGTCGGCTAAGATCCATTTCCACACATATTCTTGCATAAACAGTTGTGTTCCCTTCTATTGTGTCTTTGGAGACACCCAAATGTCTTCCAAGGGAATTACCGATCATCTCCAAAACCTGCTCACTCCAAAACTCCATTGGAAGTGCATACAAACGGATCCAAACCGGGACAACAGTGGGTTCAATTCGAGGATCGAATCCCACTCTCCAGGGTTGAACAAATAATCCTTGTCGGACCATGATTCCTCTTTTCTGATTCGAAAGCCCTATTTCTATCGGCCAGAGAAGAAAAACTAACAATAAAATACCCATTGCTAATAAACCATAAAGAGTACTCACCATGAGGCTCCCAGTTTTGTCGGACCCAGGAGTGCAAAAAATTTAGGGTAGGGCGAATACCCATGAATTTACAGATCAAATCATGATTGGCTCTGTATAAGACTGTTTCTTCGACCATCCTTGGCTCAATGACAATCTTGGGCCTTGATTCGGACTGTGGCAGGCATCCATTAACTCGATGAGCTGTTGATCTGTTTCCAGCAGCCGTAAAGAGCATTTTAAATGCAGTTCTTTGAGCTTCGTCAGTCTTGGATGGAGATTTATCTTTTAACAAATCTGCATAAGAGCTATTTCTCCCTAGGAGAGGATCCGGAGAAGTCCCCATTGGACCCTCCTGGGGCAGCAATCTTGCCTTCAGATCCACAATAACCAGAAATCTCTTCGGAAACCCAACTGATGCCCTAGATTTTCCCTAGCTCCAGAAACCCTAGTTCATCGCTTCCTGCCTACTCGCTTCCTCAACTATCAAGCATTTTCAAAAATCTCCTTAATTGATTTTCTACCCACTCCTTGAGAGTTGATATTATTTGATCTCTTCTCCACTTGGATGATCCCGAGAATTGGCTTCTCTATTATTTTATACCACACCCATGATGACATCCTTTACTATTGTATGCTCCTGGTTATGCACTATCAATGCCCCTACCATATTTATTTTTTTTAACTCACTGCACTCTATTACTTGCTATAGGATAGGAGCCAAAAAGGAGCTTGAACATGGTTGCTACTATTTTTATTACTTCCATCCACTCCTCCCATGAGATGTTCTTCTTGATCCACCAACATCTTGAAGATATAATACCTATAAAGTCTTGGGCTAGGTTTTATCTTTGCCATATTTTTTCTTTTGTCTCCTTGTGTTGGGTTGTTCAAAACCATCTCCCTTTGCTTCTCCTCCTTGAGAAGTGTTGGTTGCTTCTTTATTGATTGTAGACTTACCCTCCTTAGGAAGATTCAACATTCCTAGAGAAGCCCCCATTTCAATGATCTTGTTTAGGAATAATTGGACCAAATTCCCATATTCATGGCAAACGCTACACCTAAAGTGTAGTTCCTCATAATCTAGTTGTTGAATCCAAGATAGTCCTGCACGTTTGAGTTTCATGTCTATCGAAAGAGGTTGGATGAGATACATTTAAACACATAATCTAGTATAAGCGACTATGTTTCATTCTATTGTGTCTCTAGGGACACCCAAATATCTTCCAAGGAAGTTGTTAATTTCCAATACCTTCTCACTCCAAAAATCCATTGGGAGTGAAAAAAATCAGATCCAAACCGAGACAACAATAAGTTCAATTTGGGGATCAAATCCCACTCTCTATGGTTGAACAAGTAATTATATCCAGCTTTGATTACTCTTTTTGATTCAAATGCCCTATTTCTGTAGGCTAGTGAGGAAAAACTAACAATAAAATATCCATTAATAATAAACCACAAATAATACTCACCAAGAGGCTCCCATATCTCCCAAACCCATGAATGCAAAAAACTCAATGTAGGGCGAATACCTATGAATTTACAAATCAAGTCATGATTGGCTCTATATAAGACCGTTTATTCTACTATACTCTGCTCAATGATGATATTTGGTCTTGATTTAGACTGTGGCAAGCATCCATTGACTCTTTGAGGTGTTGATATTTTTCTAGCAACCACAAAAATCATTTTTAGCATAGTTTTTTGTGCTTCTTCATTTTTTGTTTGAGATTTATTCTTCAACAAATCTATAAATGAACTATGTCTATAAGAGATAGAATATGGAGGTGCTCCCATTGAGCTCTCCTAAAGCAACATTATCATCTTTGATTCTATAGCAACAATAAAGTGTTTCATCTACTTGGCTAATACCCTAGTTTTTCATTCAAAAATTTCTCTAAAATTATAATGTTCAAGCTAAATGATTTAGAAGATGAATTTTCTATGAATTTTCCTAAAAGAACAATTATAGGAGTATTGAATGATCTTAATTTTATTGAAGTTTAACTTTTTGAAAACTATTGAGTTGACTATAAACTAATCACTAATTATTCTTCGTTAGGATAATATTACATCGTATAGTATTGTTATGATGTATTGGGAGTTATATTTGAATAGGTGGTTTATGAATATTTATTAAAACCATCCACTATTATATACATGTTTGTTTTTATCAATGCAATTTCTCTTCTGAGAACAGTTGATCATATGCTCTATTTTAGCGATCGTGAATTGTAAAAAACAAGATGACATGCATGCAAGTTCTTGGAGTCCAATATTTCATGATGGACGAAGAGGATACATCCTTCCTTGAATATTTCATATTGGACACAGACACATCACATTCTTACCCTTGAATATTTCATGTTGGATGAGGACACAGTCAGATTCGATTAGAGAGGAGTGCAACAAGCATTCAAATATGATTTCATCCATATTTGACTATTCGTTAGATGTCTATAGCTATATGTTATGTCAGGAAAGTATGATCCTTTTTGGTCAAGGGTCGACTGAATGTCTCTCACCAAAAAAATGTTTATGCTTGTCTCCAACATAATCCAGTAGTGTTGGAAGGGCAGGTAGTCCATGTTCTTCATAGGGATTGGGATAATGAGAGGCTATGTCTTAGTGACATTGTAGCGATGAACATGTTGCAAGAATGTTTGCAGTCCCCACATGGTTTCCCATGGCATGATTTTACATGGTTATTTTTATTGGTTGCAGTTCTGGAAACTCAACAATGATAGGTGGGTATTTATCCCATGAATCTGTCCAAAATTATGTCTTCTCCCCTCTCCCCACTTTCCAAAATAATCTATCTTTCACTACTTGAGATTATAGCTTTAGAGCCTGCCACACTATGGATCCATTACCATCCGAAGGGAAATGACTCACCTCATTTGGGTTCACATGTCCCAAATATATACTAGTTAAAACTTTGTTGAATAAAGGAGTTGGCTTGGAGATCCACCTTCAGTAAAACTTTCAACCAAAGCTTTATTATTTAGCTTCGATCTCCTCAAATCCAAACCTCCCTTTGCCTTGGGTTGTCTTACTTTCTCCTAGCCTACTAACACCCATTTCATATCTCCTTTTGCTCCTCCCCATAAAAATTTTCTAGCCATCTTGTCCAACTCTTTCCATATGGTATGTAGGACAAAAATGATAGAAAATTTGTAGAATGGCATGGCTTGAATTACTAACTGCAAAAAAGTTAATCTATCCCCAAAGATTGACCATTTGTGATAGCAATGGTTAATTCGTTCTTTGATATAGTCTAAAATATTCCTCTAAACAACTATCTTTAATTTTTTTAAAAGCAGAGGGACCCCCAAATAAACCACTGGGAGAGAAGTCCTCGTGAATCCCAAGATCTCTAAAATTTTGTCCTGAAGCCTTTGATCAAGATTGAAGAAGACCACTTTGGATTTCTTATCGTTGATGACTTGGTTTGTGGCCTTAATATAAACATTAAGAGTATCTTTGATCATTCTTGCTTCCTTGAGGTTGGCCACTCCCATCAATCATGTGTCATCCACAAACTATAGGTGAGTCAAAACCTCCTCACCCACCTTGATACATGTGAGCAAACCCTGTTGTCTTCTCCTCAAGATAAGTTTACCCAAGCCTACAACCAATATGAGAAAAATATAAGGGGAACAAGGATATCTGACGAAGGCCTCTAGTGGCTCCAAATGGTTGTGAGGGAATACCTTTGATTAACACTATGTTAGAGTAGACACAACTCATGACCCACTCTATCCAATCCTAAGAGAAGCTGAAGGCTACCATCATCCTTGACAAGAAGCTCCACTCTACCCTATCATAAGTGTTTGACATATCCAAATCTGTGAACATTCCTCTATTACCATATTTTTGCATAGAGTGGTTTGCCTCCTGAGTTAGAACCACACCATCCATGATCTGTCTGTCCTCTACAAAACCCCCTTGTTTCGAGGAGATAATGTTGTCGAGGAGATGTTTTAGCCACTCAACCATTACCTTTGTGATTATTTTGTATATGACATTGCATAAGGTGATAAGTTTATAATCTAAAATATACACCCCTCATTCCCTTTCAAAATTGAGGCAATGAATATATGATTTAATGCTTTAAGCATTCTTTTATTACCCTTAAACTCCTTTATAACAACCATTACATCCTCATCCAAACTGTCCTAGAAGGTTTGAAAAAATCAATTGGGAAGCCATTTGGACCTAGCATTTTTCTCGTACTCATTCCAAAGACTATCTTATTCACTCCTCTTTATCAATGGCTTTAAGCAGGGTCTGGTTTTGTTCTTCAGAGATGATTTAGGGTATGGCAATAAGAACTACTTTTTGAGCCTCTTCGTCTTGCAAAATACCTTAAAAAATTTAGCAAATTAGTCCATTGAATGGAAATGCATACCTAGGATCATATCAAAGAAGATCATGTTCTCATCCTAAAGAGCTTCCATCTTGTTTGTCTATCTCCTAGCACAAGAAACCTGATGGAAAAATTTGGTGTTTCTATTATTTTCAATAAAGTGGTTCTTGATCTCTATTTCTAGTAGATCTCTTGGTTGTCAATGTCGTCAATCGCTTTATGCAACTCATCATCCTCTTCTTTGAGTTGTTTTATAATTATTCCTTCCCTGAAGAGTTTTTGCACCTCCCTCCATTTGACTACCAATGGAGCTCTTTGGGCTTGGAATTCTGACTTGTTATATCGCTTCCATCATTTTAGTTGATCCTTGACATAATGAAGTTGCTTTTGGAATCTAACCAATGTTGTCCCATATGTCGAGCGCCCCTATTTCCACCATTATAGGATTTTCTTTCAAAGTTCCTCCTTTTATAACCAAAAGTTTTCAAATTTGAATGGTTTTTGGTGCTAGCCCATCTTGATCCCCCCTTCAATAAAATGAGGAAGTGATCTAATATTGGACCCTTCAAAATCTAAAATTTTAGATTCTATTTCACAAATATCTCCTTTGAAATGAGAAACTTATCTAAATTTCACTTTCTTACTATGTGGTTCCCTCCTATTATTAGTCCAAGTATATTTGGTTCTAAGACATTTTATATCCACCAAGTGTAATGCATGGACCTAGGAAAGCATAAGTTGATCCCTTGAGTTTAAAATGAAATTTTCCCTTCTTGATCTCTAAATGATAATTTAGCATTAAAATACCTGGCAATAATCTAGTCTAACTCCTCCCTCAAGACTCATATTATGCATTACTTTCCTTTGATGAATCTAACTATATAGGTTTTGAGCCCCATAGAATTTGTAATTAAAACCTGCTCAGTTGTCACATTGTTCCTAAAATGGGATGTGAAGACACCCCTCCAAGCTATATGTTCTATTTTCATCCATTCAAGAGAGTTCCAAAAAATAATTATCCCCCCTGAGGTCCCTTGGACAACCACTTCCATATGGTCAACACCCCTCCAAAGTCTATTTATTGTTTTATACATGAGATCCATCGATATTTTGGTCTCTTGGATAAGCAAAAAAATTGTTTTACTTTTCTCTAAGAGTCTTAAAACAACAAATTGATGGGTTCTGCTATTTAAACCTCTAATATTCTATGATTGTATAATCATTGGTTACCTTGAGACCAATAAGAGTCTATTATCCTCACCGATCCCCTAATGACTAGTTTGTCTCCTTGAGATGCTATCAATTCCTTATTTGATTTTCTACCCACTCATTGAGAGTTGATATTCTTTGATCTCTTCTCCACTTGGATGATCCCAAAAATTGGCTTCTCTGTTCTTTTCTATCACACCCATGATGAAATCCTTAACTAGTTGATGCTCCTGGTTATGATTTATCAATGCCCATGTCATATTTTTTTGTGGTAACTCACTGCACTCTATCAGTTGCTCTAGGATAGGAGCCAAAAGAGGGGCTTAAACATGACTGCTACTATTTTCATTACTTCCATCCACTCCTTCCATGAGTTGTTCTTCTTCCTACTCCATCAATGTCTTGAAGATCTCATACATATTTGAGGGTTTGGGATAGGTTTGCTCTTTGCCATATTTTTTCTTTCGCCTCCTTGTGTTGGGCTATTTAAAACCATCTCCCTTTGCTTCTCCTCCTTGAGAAGTGTTGGTTGCTTCTTTAGTGATTGTAGACTTACCCTCCTTAGGAAGATTTAACATTCCCAGAGGAGCCTCCATTTCTATGATCTTGTTGTTTGGGAATAATTGGACTAAATTCCCATATTTGTGGCAAATGCTACACCTGAAGGGTAGCGCCTCATAATCTAGTTTTTAAATCCAAGATAGTCCTGCAAGTTTGAGTTTCACCTCTATCAAAAGAGGTTTGAGTTTCACCTCTATCAAAATAGGTTGGTTCGTGTTTTCTTCTATTGTGTCTCTAGGGACACCCAAATATCTTCCAAGGAAGTTATTGACGATTTCTAATACCTACTCACTCCAAAATCCATCAGGAGTGCGTACAACCAAACCCAAACCAAGACAACAATGAGTTCAATTCGGGGATCAAATCCCACTCTCTAGGGTTGAACAAATAATTTCTCTTTCTGATTCAAATGTCCTATTTTTGTAGGCTAGTTAGGAAAAATTAACAATAAAATATCCATTACTAATAAACCACAAAGAATACTCACCAAGAGGCTCCTAGTTCTACCGAACCCACGAATGCAAAAAAATCAATGTAGGGTAAATACCTATGAATATACAAATCCAGTCATGATTGGCTCTATATAAGACCGTTTCTTCTACTATACTCTGCCCAATGATGATCTTTGGTCTTGATTTAGAGTGTGGCAAGCATCCATTGACTCTTTGAGGTGTTGATCCTTTTCTAGCAACCACAAAGAGCATTTTTAGCGTAGTTTTTTTGTGCTTCTTCAAAATTTGTTTGAAATTTATCCTTCATCAAATCTACAAATGAACTCAGTCTATTTGAGATAGAATATGGAGACTCTCCCATTGAATCCTCCTAAGGCAACATTCTCATCTTTGATTCTGTAGCAACCATAAAATGTTTCGTCTACCTAACGAATATCCTAATTTTTCATTCAATCTTTTTTCATGATATTTATTTTTATTGGAGCTAAGATGTTAAGCTAAATTATTTAGAAGATGAATTTTCCTAAAAGAACAACAATTATAGGAGTACAGGAGTATTGAATGATCTTAATTTTATTCAAGTTTAACTTTTTGAAAACTATTGAGTTGACTATGCACTAATCAATAATTATTCTTTGTTAGGCTAAAGGCTAATATTAAATCCTATAGTATTGTTTTTTTTTTTTTTTTTTTTGAATTTACATGGTGGAATCGGTAGCCGCCACGAATCCGGGAAGGCTGTCCAGCTTTTTATGGCCACCACAGTATTCTGCGCTGTCCGCCCCGAAGCCGCCACACAGATCTTCGCACAGTTCGTCCCTATAACCACCATGCCACAATCATTTTAGGCCACTGAAAGCACCAGGAAAGGGACAAGCGTTCAGTCCGACGAGGCACGAGATTTGAACCTTGGACCTCCGCCCCTCTTATGGGGTTTGGATGAACCAATTAGTCTACACCTCGGACCTAAATCCTATAGTATTGTTATGACGATGGATTGGGAGTTATATTTGAATAGGTGGTTTATGAAGTTATTAAAACCACCCACTATTATCTACATGTTTGTTTTGAACAATACATTTTGTTTTCTCAGAACAGTCGATCATATGCTCTGTTTTAGCGATCGTGAATTGTAAAAACAAGATGACATGCATGCAAGTTCTTGACCTCCAATATTTTGTGTTGGACGAAAAGGATACATTCTTCCTTGAACGTTTCATATTGGACAAGGACACATCACATTCTTGCCCTTGAATATTTCATGTTGGACAAGGATACAGTCTTCTTGCCCTTGAATATTTCATGTTGGACGAGGATTCAGTCGGATTCGATTAGAGAGGAGTACAACAAATATTCAAATATGATTTAATCCATATTTGACTATTCGTTAGACGTCCCCATAGCTATATGTTATATCAGGCAAGTATGATCCTTTTTGGTCGAGGGCCGACTGAACGTATCTCACCAGAAAAATGTTTATGCTTGTCTCTAACGTAATCCAGCAGTGTTGGAAGGGCAGGTAGCCCATGTCCTTCGTAGGGATTTGGATAATGAGAGGCTATGTATTAGTGACGTTGTAGGGGTGAACATGTTGCGAGAATATCTGCAATCCCTGCATGATTTCCCATAGCATATAGCCATTAATCTGGTGGCAGTTCCCTCACATAAAACAGTCAGATCGTAGGACTTGTCCACACCATGTTGCAGTTTTGCCTTCCCATCACTGGCTATGATATCAAGTTTTTCTAAAGGAGTAGAAGAAATGGGTGTGGATGTAGTAGCACTTGCACTTGCTTGTAGTGCTTTGATGGGGTACCCCTACTCTGGGAAGTATGCGCATGTGGCAAGCGACTACGTCTCGAATGCTCCATGATGAGAACATTATTATTTTGCTAACGAAGTGTGTGCAAAGGGGGAATCAGTTATATCCAGGTTCAAATTGTGAGGTTGGTCTCTTATAATCTTTATTCCATATTTTTTTTACATAGGAGAATCTAGTAATCCACAGTTCTTTTCTACTACCAATCATGGTTCAAATCTTGAGACTGCCCCCTATAACCCCTATTCCATCTCTTTGTGGCTAGTGGGACTGTCTCCTATAACCTTTATTCCATCTCCTAGTTATTTAGTCTAGTGTAACTGGACCTCCAGGTGCTAACCCCTATTCCATCTCCTAGTTATTTAGTCTGGCGTAAAGGTGTGCATGTTCAAATCTTGGGACTGCCCCCTATAACTCCTATTCCATCTCCTTGTGGCGTGTGGGACTGCCTCCTATAACCCCTATTCCTTCTCCTTGTTATTTAGTCTGGCGTGAATTGGACCATGGGTTCAAATCTTGGGACTGCCCCCTATAACCCTTATTCCATCTCCTTGTGGCGTGTGGGACTGCCTCCTATAACCCCTATTCCATCTCCTTGTTATTTAGTCTGGTGTGAACTGGACCACCAAGTACGCGCACTCAGAGGATATAGATCATATTACTACCTTTGCAACAGGTTTCCCCCAAAGATTGGACTTGGGTCTCTTCTTGGTAAATGCCCAACCAAACTAACACTTACCAATCCACTAACCCTTCGTACCATGTGTCTATAAATTGACGAAGTCTTAGTTCAAATCGTGAGACACAAAAGGCGTTGCTAGACATTGACGGAATATATGCTGCCATTAACTAGTGTAGACCCATAGTGAATGATGTTTGGTTGGAAAGAAGCAACGAATGTTAATTGTTATGGGCGTCTGTGTGCATATAAGAGAATGCCATAATTTTTTTTTTTATAGAAAGAAGTCCATTCAATGCCAATATCATTGCGAGGAAAACGTAAGGGTGAGACGTTTGCATTTCTTCCGATTGAGATCTGCCTAGGAAGTGATTACCATCAACTTGAATTCGTATGATGAATAAACAAATTCGTTTGATAAACTCAACTTGAGAAGTCAGAATAAGTGCCTATTGTATATGCAACAAAGTTGCAGGAGGTGGTTTGGTGTTGTATAGCCGGCCGGTCATCAAATTCTGTGAGACATTGTGTCACACTCACAGCAACAAAGGCGAGCGTGAACCAACAAATCTGAATTATGAAATGCCTGAGCCTCAAAACTGACATCCGTCTAGTGGAAGCAACGAACGACTATCGGTTGTGTAGGATTGTTCTGGTCAAAAAGAGCCAAAACGCGACGACACTCAAGTCTGGACGTCAATTTATTTTGAGAAAGGTGGTCCCAAAAAATCATTTGAATCAAATCCACTCGAGACGTTGATCAAAACGTTCCAGAGTGAAACGTTAGTTACGTGAAAGAGCCATAGAAAGAAGTGGTGCATCGATGGAATGAGATTTTGTCATAGGAATATGTTATTGAAAATAAATAATTTGTAGGTTCCAATCTTACGGGCTTGCTTATGCACAGACAGTAGTCCAGATTCGATTCTTTTGAGTGGTGCTCCAGATTGATGACGACGATGCAACTCCTGTGCGTCCGGCGGTCCCCATCTCACGCCGGGTTACCATGTACCGAGACGGTGGAAGTCCTGGGAGCCTTCGCCGGGTTACCATGTACCGAGACGGTGGAAGTCCTGGGAGCCTTCGTAGATAGTTTGAACCCTACCAGCTGTGCTAGTAGTTACTAAAAATCGTGATTGTAACCATTGCTTCTATATATATATATATAAAATAAATAAATAAATAATTTGTATAAGCACCACAACATTGTATGAATGGGTTGGATCCGTTAAAAGGTAAGAGGGCCAACTATCCCATACATATGCCACTCGATGTTAGTAGGGGTGAGGAGTCCCACATAGATGGGATCAAAGACTTGCATCTTTAAACCTGTTTGATAAATGATAAAACCATAAACCATAGATAAAAAACTTTTAAGGCAATGTGGAATACAAAGATCATGAGTGATGAAGAATTTTAAAATATTTTTACCTTCAATGAACCAAACGACTCAACCACAACTGATTATATAAGGCCTAATTATATCAAGAGAATTTAAATAACAATCTCAACTTTATTTTAAATACCTATTCGGTAAAATACAATGAATCTATTATTAAAATAATTGTTAATTTAAAACTATATCTTTATCTGACCTGCTTAATTGCCATATATAGGATGGCGTAATTAAACCATGCTAGATTTTTTTTTAGTACGAATTAGAATGCGCGCAGTAAACGGTTTTCACAATTTTTTTAATTTTTTTTATTTGGTTAGTGTGAGAAACTCTTACTATCAACGATTGTAGGTTCAATCATGATACGGCAATTTGCATCGGGTTGAAGAGACTCCCTCCATCATGACCCTATTAAAACCGAAAGCTATACTTATCAATAAGAAATTTAACACAACCACCACACATCTACCCTCACACTCATCCACACCACACACCCACCCACACTCGCCCATGCCTCACCCCTTTTCATCGTCTCCACAATATGATCTAACTGATTTCTGTGCATCCCTTAGACTATGTTTTCCAAAATACAATGCAACCATTTTTTTATTGCGGTGTTTATAATGTGATTTATTGGTCTTAAAAGAAAGACATCTAAAGAGACCAACCGTTTTGTTTTTTGAAACAAATGATCAATTATAAATGTGCTTCTTTTTAAGACAACGTACAACTGCGGTATACAACCGGTAGCCTATAAATTTTAAGGGAAGGTTTGTTAAGTTTAAGTTAAATTTGTATTAGTGGTGATTAGTACAGTATTATTCCAAAAAAAAATTAAACGAAAATATAAAGGAATGCTTTGACTAATGATTTTCAACATGTTAAAATCTTATGAATGACCACTGTTTAAGTATAGGGCTTAAATAAAATCTATACATTAAAACACTTTGAATATGTCCATTTCATTTATCACTTACACGGGAAAAGATATCACTCAAAAATGCACACTCGTTTATTCACAGCAAATCACACAGGTGCACGATAAAACGTTATTTTACACTTAAACTGCTTTTTTTCAGTGAATAATCATTAACTTATTTCAAGCAGAGATAGACATAGGTAAATAGAAGAGAGGCCGACCTGATAAGTCGCTGCTAGAATTTCTCTTTATTTACAGACCTAAATCTCAAGATCACCATGCAAATCGTCGTATGTGGAATTCATTTCCTTCCTTCGTTTAATAGATGCTTCCATCAAAATTACAGTCAACAGCTGTAAATTCATACAACCATTTGGTTCTATTATGTGCCACGTGGTTGCCAATCTTTGCAGTTGGTTATATATTAATCTTTATTTTAATTTTTAATTTAATTTAAATTTAATTTATTTAGTATGAATATGATATTAGGCACACAGTCACATTGCACAAAACTTAATTGTAGCTATTCGTTTGATGGATGTTTTGCTAGTAAGACCTTTCCTCCCTGTAACTGCAAATATATCACTGCTCATTATATCCTCATCTTACCTTTCGCTGCTGCGCTTCATTTATCGTCTAGAGGAGGTGTCTGGTTCTCTCGATCTGTACCTCCTACGAAAGATGCTTGTTCCTGTAGTCACAGATTGATTAGCAGTATCTTATCCTTGCAGATGAAGTAAGCAAACTGATAGCTAAATTTGGGGGGATGTTACAGTTTCGAGTGAGTTGATATGGAGATTATACACTAGGGTACAAAGGCATAGGCATCCTAGGAGCCAACCTTCCAATTTGAATCAGATCATGTTTACTTTGGATGGTTATCCATAGGCATTTGGTAGGGAGTTTACACCTCTAGCCTTGATCATCAAGGAGATTTTGGAATCTAATGCCCTTAGATAGGATATAAATGCCATACCTATGAGAGGATGAATCTCTTCAGGTATTCTATGCCATGTATTGTGAAATTTGAGGTTGAAATCATCTACTGCCTTCATTGGTGCTCTTTTTATGGTTGATAGTTGTTCTAGGAGAAACACCCCATTTGTGTTCTCTCTAAATGTTTCTATGAATAGGGTAGTGAGTTGGTCCTAGTCAAAAATCGAGTGAGGCTAAAGCACAACCTACCATTCATGAGCCCTGTCTTTAAGTGAGGCCACTAGTAATCTTAGAACCATATTTTACTTTGGTACATTATGAAGCACTCATAGGCTCACCATGTGGTTCAAATGCTTGATTGAAATTGTCAAGTCTTTCCTAGTGAAATATGGGAGAGATTTTAGAGCAAACATTGGTATCCCATTCCATATTTCATGCGAAGCAAGAGGTCTCAAGGGACATCTATCATTCCAAGCAAGGAATGATCTGGGTGGAGGTGGAGCAACTATATTATGCCATTGATCTCTTCTTCTTATATGGAGAATGGTGTCAAATGTTAAGAGCAACACTTGAATATTTGAGTACCAAAGGACCTAGTGGTAGGTAGTTTTTCATACACTTCTAGATCTTTTTGTTGGAGTGGAGTCACCACATGAATACAACATGTGCTCTTTGAAATGATAGACTGAGATTTTCATTAAAATATTAATCATATGTCTTTCAAAGTGGCTTCTTTTGGATATGCATCTTGAGTGGAGTCGTCAAATGATATTTTTAGGTGTTTCACACAAGCAGATTAATAGTGATCCTCACTAGAGTCTTAGTCTATAGGTTCTTTTGATTGTGATACCAAAATATGAATCAATTGGACCCCATCATGTATGCAATTAAATTATTGTCCTTTTTTATTCTCTTCATCGTCAAACATAGAGACCAAATGGTTGGAATGGTTGCATTTCACATGAAGCAACACAACAAGGCAACTCTAAGAGCATAGGATTTGGCTCAATCAGGTGCCATCAAGATTTTTTCCAGGGCCAACTCCTTTTAAGATATGATCTTGAGCACTCTTCCTACTCTATCCTAATCTACTAGCTTCAAGAAGAAAGGGTTAGAGAATTTATAGAAAACAAAGATAGTGAAAAGGAAAAAGGCCTAAGCTAACATATTCTAGCAAGGGGCGATACACCAAGATTAGGATAAGATCCTTGTCCATAATATCCTTAAGTTTAATGCATTGACAACTCTAATATAAACACTTCCTCCTCTCAGTATGTTAAGCACAAATTTGCATATAAAGGAAATACAACATATATTTGTTAGTCGTGGCCTCTAGTATACACACAAACATATACATATACATAAAATAAGATAAAAATAAGCAAATAGTCATGACCTCAAGCATATATATGAATATGAAAGACTACAAGTTATGTCGGAAGTAGGGGCTTGAAAGCTTACCTACAAGGCTACTCAAGAATCCAAGTTTTTCTATACAAAATAAAATGAATGGAAAGTTATACAACTTGTTAATCCTTTATAATGCTAAAATAACTACTATTTATAGATACATCTGAGGATATTTTTCGTCAAAAACTATGCAAGCACTTTCTAACAATCTCATTTGCATTTCGATCCTAAAGAACTGAATGGAGACACCTTCTATAGTTAATATATGTCAGACTCGGGATTGCTGCTATTTTAGGTGTTGTGCCTTTGTCTTCAATGAATTGCCCATTTTTCTCAGATGCTAAGCTAAAGTGATACTGATAGGTAATCCTCACCTTCCCTTAGTAATACCACATTGATTCAACGCATCTACCCCTTATGGAATTTTATGCATCATTACTGATGCCTTGCAGTTTGATCTGACCCTTCTTTTTCTTTGGCCACAACATGCTTCACTTTCTAGAGTGCTTGGTTGCTCATCAAAACTTTCTCTTCATCCTCCCACATTGAAACTTTTAAATCTTTGGATATTGAGCCAGGTGCTTTGTTAGAAGCATTTTGAAGAAGCCCTCTAATTTTTACCTTCCATAAGATCTTTTGATGTTTCATTTTTTGGAATTTCTTTGCTTGGCTTAGTCCATTTTTTGAAACTTACTCCTTATTCTTTTCTTTCAAAAATTCAACAATTCTGACCATCAAATATTTATTTTTTCTTGCCTTTCTCAAAAATTTTCATCATTTTTCACTCTTAATATCCTTATTCCAAGCTAGATGTTCAATTTTTTTTCTTGGTTGGAACTTTTGATAACCTTTGATATTTCCTTTGTATCTTTTAGAGCCTTAGCCAATGGGAAATTTGACAAAAATTTCACGAGTTGGGACCAGTATTCTAATTAAAACTCCTTTGCATCTTTTCTTCAAAAGTGCTTAAGGATAAAATTCATAAGTGAAGTGGGAATAATTACACCTCTAATTCTCAAGAAAGTGCAAAAACTATTGTTAACCCTTATCATTTTCTTATGATACATTCTGCTTGGGTTGCAAATTTATTACTAGTTCACAAAAAGAATGGAAAAATATACCTTTGCAAAATTCAAAAATCTCAATAAGGTATCTAAAAAGGTTAATTATCCTCTCTCTTCCTAGATTGAGTGCTATATATGATGAATGGATCTCATATGATGTCCCTCTTGGATTGTTACCCAAGATATAATCAAGTTATGCTAGACCCCAAAGACAAGATTAAGATTGCATTCACCACATACAAGAGGATGTCATTTGTATTGATAAACATAGGATTTGCTTTCCGAAGAGCTATGGCCATTTTCTTCAAGGAACTCATTGGAAAGGACATTATGATATACATGGATGACTTTATTGTCTTCTCTAAAAGGCATGGATACCATGTAGAAGACTTAAGAAAAGTACTACAGAGATGTTGAAAGCATAGAATTTCATTGAATCCAAAGAAGTGCATATTTGGAGTTATCAAAGAAATACTCTTGGGTCATGTTGTCTCAAAAGTAGGTATATCCATTGATCCAAAGAGGATTGAAGCCATTCATAAATTCTCTTTCCCTAGAAGCAAAAATAATTTGAAGTCCTTCGACAAGATCAACTTTGTGAGGAAATTTGTTTCTAGACTTGTAGAAATAGTCTAACCTCTGAACACAATGCTTAAAAAATATACCAAAATTACATGGATCGGGGAATCTCAAACTACTTTCCAATAAATCAAAAGGGAAAATGTGAATACTCTAGTCTTGATCGGTCCAGATTATACTTATACTTTTTATATTTATTTGTTTGCATCAGAACATTTAGAAGAAAGAAGTTGTAGATGAGATACCGGTAGCTTTCATAAGTTCACCTTTGAGGATGCTCAACTTAGGTATTCAGTGATTGACAAGTAAGCCTTTTCTCTAATCAAATCTATGAAGAAATTCAAACACCACATCCTGCATAGCAAAGTGTTTACAATAGTGCTAGATCCTACTATAAAGACATTGTTGATGCAAAATGAGTTTAGAGAATGTAAAGGCAAGTGGGTGTCTATTCTGCAAGAGTTTGATTTGGAAATCCAACCCATAAAATTTATCAAAGGACAAGGATTAAAGACTTTTGCTAAGGTTGACTCCCAAATTTCATGTCAACACTACTCTATGCAAGGTCACTAACGATGAGTGATATTAGGATATACTTCATTACTTACCAAATTATGTATGTCCTAGTCACCTAAATTTAACTCAAAGAAGATATTTCACCTCAAAAATGTAAACTTCATGATAAAATCAGATATTCTATATAGAAGAAATCATGAAGAAATTTATTTGAGGTGTTTGAACAGACAATAAGTAGTTGAAGTCATCAATGAATTTCATGGTAAAAATAGGATAGGACATGGTTCTAAGAATATCGTAACACATCAAATATTGAGAGTTGGTTGCTATTGGTTACACATCTTTAAATGTGCACATACACACATATGATCATGCTATATTTATCAAATCATAACTCATCAATACAGTAATTCCTCCATGCAACTATAATCAATTATTAAAGCTCACCCATTTACACAATGGATATTGGACTTTGTGGGTGTCATTAACCCTAATTCATTAGCCCATCACAAGTTCATCTTGACTGCCATAAACTATTGTACCTATTGGATAGAAGTTCAAGCATCCAAGAATTACATAATGAATATCATGATCAAGTTCCTTGAGAATCACCTTATAACTAGGTTTAGGATGCCTTAGCTCTGGTATGTGATAACCCCACTTTTTCTTTACAAATTACTGAATGGACATACGACAATAAGGTGGTTTTAAATTTTTTTCTAATTATTATCCTTAAGGTAATAGAGTAGTAGAATCAACAAACAATAATCTTTTGGAAGTAATTAAGAGAATTATAGATAAAAATCCTTGAAATTAGCACAACAATCTAAATTATGCATTATGATATAATAAAACAAGAATCAAACTCTCATTAGGAACATCCTCTTACCATCTAGTCTATGGTCAAGATCTTTTCTTTTCCACAAATCTTAAGATCCCTACCCTACAATTTATCAAATACTATGTAGAGACTAATAATAATATTGAGGTTAAATTTGTAATAACCCTAAAGCTAACCAACTCGAGAGAGATGTTTTTTTTTTAACTTAAACAAGGTTCACAGGAGTATCCATGGAATACACACATTAACTAGACATACGCATATTTCGATTCTATAATATTGTAGATATCACTCGAGTGGATAGGAGAGGTCAAGCTCATGTAGGTAACTGGGGTTTACCTTGTATACCTTTATGGTATAGAGGATGCTTCAAAAGGGTCTCCCGACTTTTCAAATATCTTCCATGAATGAAGACTTCTTTATCCTAACATTAGGATTATCCCTTATCAATCCTTCGAGAGGGGGGATGCTAATTCCTTCTCCCAACCATAAGTCAGTCTATGTTGGGTCCTTTAGGCATAAATGTCTTAGTCTACTTTAATTTCACCTCCACGGTGATCCTTTAGACATCAAGATTGTCTTTCCCATATTTGTAGTGGAATTCTAAGCAATAATCAATCCACATGATATTCTTCTCATGGACACAAGAACTAAGGGTTGCTACCCCACAATAACCTAATTTGAAAGGATATTTTTAGATATGGTTGACTTTAGAGACCTTCCCAAAGGTAATTATCTCTCTCTCTCTCTCTCTCTCTCTCTCTCTCTCTCTCTCTCTCTCTCTCTCTCTCTCTCTCTCTCATCTCTTTTTACAAGACATAAATCTATCATAACCTTTGGATTAAGCAATAACATGGATAAGAACTATAAAACCATTTATCAACATGGCACCATATATTCATCCAACCAAAGGTCTAGATTACAAAATAATAGTCTTTGTTTCTATTACAATAAATCATTTTTCACCAAGAGTGACTTAATTAGTACAACAAAAAATGTTGATCTTAACATGATCTTAAAATGATATTAATATCATGATATTAACATCTTCTTCCTTTGGCCTCTACGGTAGATGATAGGAAGGTGGGGATCATAACAACTCATTTGTAGGTATGAATGCATTTTTATATGATTTAGTGTACACACAAAAGAAGCCCATACTTATTTCCAAGATATTTTTCACAAATATCATAATTCCAAATCCACACATATCTATCACGTATAGCAAAACACAAAAGAAGCTCATAGTTATTTTTCAAAAAAAGATCCACAATTATCAAATTCCAAAGCTACACATATCTATTCATTATATCAAAACACAAAAGAAGCCCATAATTCTTTTCTAAAATATTTTCCACAAATATCAAATTCCAAAGCTACGCATATCTATTCATTATAGCTAAACAAAAAATAAACCCATACTTCTTTTCTAAAATATTTTTCACAAATATCAAATTCCAAAGCTACACATATCTATTTAATATAGCAAAACACAAAAGAAGCCCATAATTATTTTCTAAAATATTTTCCACAAATATCAAATTCCAAAGCTACACATATCTATTCAATAACTTAACTAAATTGACTCATTCTTTGGTTAAGCAGTAACGTTAGAGATCTAAGTAATCATTTTGTCATTTTCAAATCTTAACATTTTAAGATTAATCTATCAATCAATTAAGAAAACCAAAGATAATAATGAGTTAATTCTATCATTAAACTAATCTATCATTTGATTAGTTAATAGCCCAAAAATTACACTTTGGAGTAATTACCAAACTAATCTATCATTAGGTTATTTGATAATCCAAATATTAGATTAATTGTCAAACTAATCTATCAATGAGTTAATTGATAATATAAATATTATAATAAATTAACCATTAGATTATTTGTCAAACTAATCTATCATTGGGTTAATTGATAATCTAAATATTATAATAAATTAACCATTAGATTATTTGTCAAATTAATCTATCATTGGGTTAATTGATAATCTAAAGATTATAATAAATTAACCATAGATTATTTGTCAAATTAATCTATCATTGGATTAATTGATAATCTAAAGATTATAAAAAATTTAACAATTAGATTATTTGTTAAATTAATCTATCATTAGGTTAATTAATAATCTAAATATTATAATAAATTAACGATTAGATTATTTGTCAACTAAATATTATTTAATACTAGTCATTCAATAGTTTTAAACAACTAAAAATTTGAAATTGCATTAATCAAATCTTGATTAATCAAAAACCCTATATTAATATATATTAATCACACATAGCAATATAATGTATCATTACAATAATCTCATTCTTAGATTAAACAAATCTATACATTAAAAGAAAGCTAAAGGATTGCTTAAATCAAGCAACTAAAACTAAGGGTCAAAACATTTATCAAAAGCAACACTAGGAGAATTAAATCCTGATTAATTCCAACCAAAATCTTAGAACATCAACAAGCTTTGCTATCATTATTACAAAAGGAAAGCCATAATAGATTAGTTCAACCTTAGATCAAAACATATCTACATAACCCTACACACCCAAATAAATAATATGACGCTACAAGGAGGTAAAAGACTAGTGCCTTGCGCACTGCAACCAACGATAACTTCACACAAAAAAGGCGTCAAACATCAGTAGGATTCATGAACCAAGGTTTTAGGGTTACTCATTAGTGATGTAATCGCATAGATATTGTTCCCTCTCAACATTTCCATATAGTTCCCTTCACCACACAAGGAAACTCATTCTAGGATGGCAAAGACAACACTCTAATGGGCTCATAAAATAACTAAAATCTACGTAAGATGTAACAACATACACAAAATAGAAGAAACCTTAAAAGTATAATCAACTAGCTATAAAAAGTAAAATAAAGGTAGAAGCATGTAACCCAAAGCAAATCATTCGCACAAGTTGTGGATAATACCTAGCACACAACAAGGGAAGGCTCGGCATTCATCTTCTTGATCCTCATAATCCATGCGTTGCTTGTCCTTTTACTATATTACTGCATCAAACTTTCCTCTTGTTCCCTCTTTATGGTCCCCTCTTCCTTCAGCCAATGCTCCCTCTTAAAGGACCAAGGGAGAGAGGAAGGCAAGGTGTTATGGGCTAGGGTTGAGTAGTAACGTTAAGGAACTTCCTCAACTTCCATAAACCTTACTCGAGCATCCTTAACACAACAAAGAGTGGAGTGCAAAGCATCATATGTTCATCAAAGGCGGCTCTACCTTTACCAGCTCAAAACATTGAATGCCTCACCACTATTCTAGGTTAGAGATGACCATGAACATGCAAAAAGCAATGGTAACAAGCAAGCAAAGTCCAAGTCTAATGCCAACAATTAAACTTATTAAAAAGCTCATAACATTAGAATAATATTAATCATTCCATTGATTAACACTAATATTAGATTAAAATAACGTTAATCATTCTTTTTTTATTAATATTAAATCTAACATTAGTTTGGGATTAAATATTTTTCAAACAAACAAAGCAAACAGAAGGATCTTTTACTCCAACTTTAAAAAGCAACATTATCTAATATATCAAAGAGACCATTCAATCACAAGCGCAAGAAAATGAGATCTAAACAAAAAGCACTCTCTCAATATCTTGTACCATTGTTTTATCCCTAAATGAGTGGCTCCTTACTTAAGATAGATCTAAACTATCATTGACTCATGTTGAGGAGACTCGTTGCACACAATTTTCCTGGTCTGATGGCACAGACATGAGTATATGTAAACCATAATGCACCTACATTAAAAGGGTATTCATTCATGTTACTCTAAGTCATTTGATCATCATTTCCCATCAATATGGTCTCTCTTTTCCCTGTGGTCAATTCCCTTGTCCACCCATGAGAGTACCTGATATTGCAACCAAGTAAAGCATCAGTAGTACCATATCCATATGCAAAAATAAACACAATATTAAAAGCATATATCCATAAAAACCATAAAACTAAGCATTAAACAACATTTTCAATACATAGTCAAACTTGAGTAGCTAGTATTGCCAAGGAGGATCATGACAAAATTATACAATTTGATGTGTTTGGATGAGAAATCAGATAATGCATTGTAACATTTTAATAAACAAGTGGTAAAATAATAGTTTGATAAAATATCTAAAATAAAGGTCTTTAGGATTGTAGACCTGGTGTAACTTTAGGATAAGGCACATGAAAAGAGGGGAGACCATAAAAAAATTTAACACCCTTTGATTAGGTCCCTTTTAGGTATTATAGATTCTAGGAGAGAACACTTTTAGGTTAAAAAACCTAACAAGAGAGGGTAACCTATTACCAATGAATGGGTAATTCCTCAAACATTACTTCAATGTTGAGAGTGTTCTAGTATTACCTTGTAAGTAGCCTTGCACATAGTTTTACCGTTTTAAGATTTTATGTGTTTTTCATGTGTTGTTTTAGTTTATCTTGGCTTGCTTTATACTTTGGGTTTTATTTTTTCTTTTTTTTGTATTTCCCTTTTCAACTTTGATCATTCAAGTCCAACTAAATTTTGGTTACTGACGATGAAGTGTTCCTGTACATTTTGGAAGTAAAAGTCCTATTCCAAACTCAAGGAATTTTAATTAGCTTAATTACCCATTTGATATATATTAATGTATGAGAACAAATCAAGTCAATTTGAAATTAATATAAAATATTGTTACAACTTCACATTGAAAATGTTTTAAAAATTTTGCATTGGTAGGAATAAATTATTATGGATTAGTCATTAGGTAAAACTATTTTTATGTTTACCCTCTTGTTTCATAGTGGTGTCCAACCTAGAAAATAGGGCTTCATTGTTTTTAATTTGAACAAAATGGTAAATATACTAATATCTATAAAGAGAGAGAGAGAGAGAGAGAGAGAGAGAGAGAGTAGGAAACTAAAAAGGAAGAAGAGACAGTCTTGAAAAATCAATTGCCTAAGTGGTTTAGATAAACTATATCAAGTCTAATGATGTTTGACTAGTAGTAGAGCAAGGTCTAGAGTGGGACCAAAGATAATTTCATCGGGCCTATGAATGATGGCTAGCATTAGAGCAATGTTCAACAACTAATAATATGTGTACCTATGAAAAATCACACCATTGGTAGACCAATGTTTGTTCAAGGGTAAACTAGACTGATTTATGGACTATAATAATAAGTTCTAATTGATTTTGAAATGAGAATGAACTCATACGCACACTTTAGTCAAGACAAAATTAAGTATTGCTTTCAACCTAATTGCATAGTCCCACCCTTGAATAAATACCAAGTGTTTGATTTTTTTGTAGCTTCTTTTGTTTTAATATGGTACAAGTTAATTTTTAAAATGCTTGAGAGCATTTCCCAATAAATTCACCATTTGTTGTTGCTTGCACAACACGCCCTAGTCTGAATAGACAAGGGACCCGCTTTTCTTCTTGATCCCTTTGGTTTTTTTTTGTTTTGCTTGGACCTAATCTAGTGTCTTTCACTAGTTAGTTTGTGTATAGTATTATGTTACTTGAAAAAAATTGTTCTCGTTTTCTTTCTTTTTTTCTTTTTCGCACAATACAATCCATCAAATATCCTAAATTTGTATTGGTCGAAAATATCCAATGTTAAAAACTTAAATTTAAGTGTTAAGACATACCTTTTTAATTTAGATTTTTTTAGTTCAAATTTTTAATTTAGATGTTCATATTTTAATTCACATTTTAATTTAGATTTTTAATTTACATTTTTAGTGAAAATATATAATGCTCTTATTTAATTCAAATTTTAAATATGAATTTTAATGTGGCTAAATTGTTTGTGATAGTTTTAAATATTCAAGCAAATTACATCATAAATTGGCTAAAGAACAAAATCTTAAATCTAATACACCCTATTTGGGAAAGGTAGCAACAATTAAATATCATAAAATGCTACTACACGAATGGAGTAGCAACTAAATATTGTAAACTGGTGCTACATGAGTTGAGCACCAATTAAATATTTTAAAACGTTGTTTCAAGTGTAGACCAGCAACTAAATATTGTAAAATGTTTATGCATGAGGGGAGCTAAAAATTCTATAAATAAAACCTTGAAGGGAGAAAAAGGAAGGAGGCCCTAGTTTTTTCTATTTCTTTTCTTGCAATTCATCAAAGTGAGAGGAATCTAAATTTGTATGTACTTCATGATATATCATTGATAATTAAGAAACTTTGAAGTTCTTTGTTCAATGTGTGTATGTTGATGGTGGTTGTGCTCTTATTTTTTTGAAACAATTGAAAATATGTTATATTTATAGAAGTTATATTACAAGGTAAAATGACTTGGACAGGCATCAAGGGAGAAAGAAAATCCTCCTCAAGTCCCTCTTGGCTCAAAAATTACCCATAAAACATTACCATACATAATGCAGATATCCATACACCTTAGCACTACCATAGTTGAATTCCAATTTATCTAAATTTCATAAACCATCCATTTATCTTCATGTTGTTTTGCTTTGTGGCCTAACTATAATAGATTCATTAGACTCACTGTTTGTTCTTCCTATTCTGCTATCTGCTTGTATCACCTCCTACATCCCTTGGATTCTTTGGCACCAACTTATCTGATTTTCCATCTAAGAGTCCACATATTGCCCTTCCTCCAGATCTTTTCCCCATTTTGCTAAATAGTCTACCACCCTATTTTCCTCTCGCTTGATATGTGTAATAAAAACATCTTGAAAAACCTACCAGATCTTCTGAATTACTTCCACCTTCCTTCTCTCCACTTTACAACACTTGAAAGGGCCTTATCGGATCCAAGATTCCAACCCATACCTGAGTCTGTCTCTATCCACAACTTATGTAACTATAGATTTGCAGCTATCATTGATGTTGATAAGATTGTTTGTCCTTTTGCTTCATTATTTGTTGCCTCCATGAAATCTACTCTACCTATTCTCCTTTCCAATTTCGTATGATAATACCAAAATCAGCTTTTACAAGGTTTTTAGTAGAAGTCCCATTTGTGTTTGCCTTCACCCACTCTCTAGGAGGTAGCCTCCACTCTATCTTATTCAAGTTGATCTCATATGTGTATCCATCCCTAAATTATTTCTATGTTACAGTTATTCCAAGGCTCCATAGAATAATCACTTCCTTCATTTTTATGTTTGTTTTCTCCTATAATATGATAGATAGTATTTCTGTTATCTTGCTCATAATCCTCTTCTATACTTGCTCCTTTGTTTTGTGCTCTGATATAATTATGCATGCATTTCGTTCTAGCCATAACTAACTGCCACCATATGAAGCTAGGTCCAAGTTTCCATACCATTTTCATTGTTTTAGTCTTAAAGTTGCACTATTTCCATTTCTCATAAAAGCTTTCTTGGCTCTCAAAAACTTTCCAATGTTATATCATCTACCTCCACCAATTGATCCATATGTCTTTAGCAAAAGAACATAAAAAAAGAGGTGATTCAAGGTCTCCTCTATTTTTCCACACAAAACACATTTGGAAGGCCCGAAGAAACCTCCTTTTCTCAAATTATCAAATGTCAAGCACTTTATGTGGTTAATCAGCCATGAGAAAATGTTAATTTTTGGCCATCCTTCCTTTTGCCAAACAAATGTCCATGGAAGTGGTTTTGGGGTAATCTCATATCCACAAACTACCTTGTATCCCTCCTTTACCTTATAAATTCCCAACTTACTTCTTCCCCATCCAAGTATGTCCCTCGTAGAACCATCCTGAATTGGGTGTATTTGGAGATGTCTCCACATTTTTTTCGTTATTTCCTTGTCCCCCTCACTGGCCATTCTTGGGGATGTTTCCATTGTAGTAAGTCTGGCACATGTTGATTCCATAATTTTATATAGTAAGAGGCTTTCCACCACCCTTCTTTTTGAAGATTTGCTTTCCAACTCTCCATCTCTAGGAATATTTGAATAATTGGTTGAGATTGATTCCATGAATTATCCCAAAATAGAGCATCCTTTCCATCCCCTAACTGCCAATATAGGTATGGCTTTATTAACTCTTGGCCTACTAACATTGTACTCCATAATGTAGATCCTTCTCCTTCCACTTTGTGTCTTGGAATGATTTTCTAAACCACTCCTAAGTAATATTTAGCTTGTAAGAGTCTACTCCATTAACCCCCAGTAGTTGTAATCCATCTCCAATATAGCTTCCCAACTAGTACCTTATTTTTGTGGGATGCTGATCTTATCCCCAATTTTCCTTGTTTTTTTGGTTGGCATATCTTCTCCCAACCCACTAGTTTTATTTTTTGTTCTTCCCTTGCACCTGACCACAAAAAATTTCTTGTGTGTTTTTCAATATATTTTAGAATTATCTTTGGAGCCTGAAGTACAAAAAAATTATAAACTAGGAGAGCTTGTAGCATAGCTTTAATCATTGTAAGCCTTCCTCCCAAGCTTAGCCATTTGTGAGTCCAATTGCTCAGCTTAGCTTGAAATTTTTTCATCAACCCTTTCCACTCCTTGCTTTTTGTTTTCTTTGCAAATAAAAGTGCTCCTAAATACTGTATGGGTAAAGGAGTTTCCATGAATTTCAAAAATTATATAATTTTATCTTTCACCCTCTTCGTTGTATTGAAATAAATAATTTGATTTTTTTCATTAAAAGTTTGCCCAAGAGCTTGAGTATACCCATCTAAAAATTATTTTATGTTTCTTGCTACTATGAAATTGGCTTGACTAATAAGAGCAATATCATCCACAAACTGGAGGTGATTTATCTCAATTTGAGAACTTATTTTTAGGCCCCTTAGCCTCCCCTTTTGTCTCCCTTTTTTTAACAATCTCTCGAGACCCTCTGCGTAAAGGATAAAAATATAAGGGGAGATGGGGTCCCCTTGCCTCAACCCCCTTCCTACTATGAACATGGGAGAGGGACTTCCATTTACCAAAATTGAGAATGATGTAGTTTGTGTACAAGCTTTTACCCAATCTCTCCACCCCTTTGCAAAGCCCATTTTTTCTAAAATCCTTTGCATAAAGGACCAGTCTACTCTATCATAGGCTTTAGAAAGATCTAATTTAATAAACATACCTAGGTCCTTTTGTTTTTACATTGTGTGTATCACCTCTTGGGCCACTACTATTCCATCTAGAATTTGTCTACCTTTAACAAAACCACCTTGCTCACTTGAAATCATATTTTGTAAAATAATATTTTAACCTTTCTACCATAATCTTTGTTAATATCTTGTATACTACATTACATAGTTAAATAGGCCTATAATTATCAATTATCTCACTAGGTGGGCCCTTAGGAATCAAAGTGATAAAAGTATGATTCAAAGCTTTTAATATTTTCTTACTCTGTCTGATTTCCTCCAGTGCCTCCACCACTACTTGACCCACAATTTCCCAGAAATTATGATAAAATTCAATGGGGAATCCATCTGGTCCTGGAGTCTTTCCTGTTTACATTTTTTGTATGATCTGCAAGGTTTCTTCCAAAGAAATTTCCTCCATTAATAATTTATTGTGTTTAGGTTTGACTAATTTTGGAATTACCTCTAGTATCTTCTCCTGCCATATTGCATTCAAATTTTCATTGCTGCTAAAAAGAGTATGGAAGTACTAATTTGCTATAATTTTTATTTTACTTCCACTGGTTTTTACTTGACCCATCATATCTATAAGACCTGTAATTCTATTTTGTTGTCTCCTGGCTGTTGTTGTCTTATGAAATAATGTTGAATTTTGGTCCCCCTCATTTAACCATGTGATTCTAACTCTTTGCCTCCAATAGATTTCTTCTTGTTCCTCCAAAGCTTCCTCTCTCCTAATAATTTCTGCCTCATGTTGCAACAGTTCTTTCGTAATATTTCCTTGTGAGCAATCTTCTCCTTTTGATCCTTTATTTTGGATTCTATTTATTTATTTCTTTTGTTTACTCCACTCCTTTAGTTGGGTCCTTACATATTTTAGTTATTTGTGGAGTTTGAATTGGGTTGTACCAAATCTTGGTTTCCCTAATTTCCATCGTTCCTTTATGTGTCCCCCAACTCCTCATATTTCAACCACCATATCTCAAGTTTAAAATTTCCTGTAACTTTATGATTATCTTCTTCTATGATTAGGCTTACTGGAAAATAATCTTAAGAAAGCCTATCCATAACCCTCGCTTGATTCTTGGTATGAAAATATAATTCCTCCCACATGAAGAAACGATCCAAGCAAAATTTGACCATCTCCCCTTCTTTTCTTTTGTATTTCTAGGTCATGGAGCTATCCACATTTGGGATATCTATTAGATTCATTTGACATGTTATTGCTGAAAAAAACTTATCCTCTTCCTCCAGCATGGCTCTACCTCCTTGTTGTTCCTCTATTCTAAGCTTTGCATTGAAGTCTCCTCCCACAATCCATTGGTCCTCTAGGTAGTTGTCTTTGAAATTTTGGATGGCTTCCCATTGATCCCTTTGTAATCTAACTGTTTGTGCTCCATAAAAATTAACTATAGTCCAATTTTTTTAGTTTTCCTATTTTGTAACCAGACCATCAACACCTCTCTCGTAGAGACTCCCCCTATCTCTAGGAACATTTGGTGATCCCACATAGTGGCCAATCCACCTAATTTTCCCTATGTCGATTGAGTAAGGATCTCTCATTTTTTTCATATCCTCTTGTTTAGTGTTTGTAAGTCTTCTCCTTGTATTTTGGTTTCCTGTAACAAAATTATAGTTGGACTCATATCTATGATAATATTTTTGACTGCCTTTTTTTTAGGGTGACTACCTAAATCCCTTACATTCCAAGTGATTAATATCATTGAGAATTAGGAGATAAAAAATCAACCATCGATTTTACCTTTCTGTTGTAGCTCAAATCTCTTCCCTATTCCTCCATATTTTCCTTGTTTGAATTCCTCCCTGTAGATTGGTTCGGTTTTTATTTCTTCTCCATTTGATGAATCCCTAGAGTAGGGATTTTTTTGTTCTTGTTTCCTTATTTCATCTCTATTTCCTATGTCAAAATTATCCTCTGCTCTATTTCCCCTCCGCTGGTCTCCTTCATGGGTTGAATCTCCTCTTCCATGAGAGAAGTTGTGTCTAGTTCTGCTCCTTGCTTATTCCCTAACACTAGATTGGAATATTGTTCTTGACCAACTGGTGTGACTTGCTGAGTATCCTCCTCTAACCCTTCCATTTGAAAATCCCTTTTTGTTTCCAAGTTTCTCAGTTGTTTGAATATCTCATATCTGTTGTTTGTTCTTACCACTCTTTCTCCTTGTCTCTGGTTACTGTGATGATTTATTTTGTTTGGCATTCTCATTACTTTTTGAAAGCCCTCTGATTCTGTTGGGCCTTTTCCTTCCTTCTGATTTCTCTTTTGCTAAAGATATTGACCTGCCATGTTAATATTTGCTTTTGTCCCCTCTTGTTCAGATTGATGATCCTTAACTATTGGGCACATTCTAGCTAGATATCCATGAACGTGGCACACCCGATATAATCTAGTTGTTGATGTCTGACAAAATCCTCTATTTTTAGGTCTATTTCTGTTGGAAGAGGTTTGCTGAGGTCCATTTCTACACAAACCCTAGCAAATATTATCAATCCTCCTAAAATTGTTTCTCTTGATCTACCTTGATAATGCCCTAGTAAGTTGCCTATTGCCTCAAGTACCTCTTCTTTCCAAAATTCAAATATAATGGCAAATAATCTTACCCATATTGATACTACATTCATTTCCAACCTCGGGTCGAATCTCATCTTCCATGGCTGCAAGAATAGTCTTGATGGCCCATGATGATACGACCCTCCCTCAAATCCTTTTTGTCGATCTGCCACTAATGTGAACTCTATACAAAAATACCCTTTTGGTAGAGTTAGAATTTTGTATTCTGCTTATATATGCCATTGTTTACTTATGCATGTGTGTAGGAAGTGAATGGATGGTCTAAAACCCATAAATTTACCTATCAGGTTATTTTTTGACTTATAAACAATATCCTCAACTATCCAGTCCTCGACTATTTCCAATACTGGTATTTCTTTTGATTTTGGTAGATATTTGTTCACCCTCCCAGGTAGAGAATCCTCCTTTTGCTGCTTTCCCATGGTGTTTATGATTTTCTTTGCTTGTGTTTGACAGTCATTGAAGTTATCTTGGGTTCCACATAGCTTATCCCAGAATGAGATTCCTTTGTTTGGAGGATTTAGTACTAAATTTCCTGTCCCCATTATTGGTCGTGATCCTTACTATTGATAGACCTCTTCCCTAGCTTCTAAAACCTCAGTTTGATTCCTTAGATATCCTCTCAAGAAACTCCAAACTTTTCAAACCCTCACTTCTCAGTTTTTTCCCCTCCGAGTATTGAAATAAGCATCCCGGTGAGCTCTCTTTGCATTCTCATTTTGATGCTCATAATTATATTTTATGTTGAAATTTGTAAATTTTTCATATTTTTTAGTTGGAAAACTCTTCGTTTTGCTCTTGTTTTTAATATTTTAATTATTTTAAAATCTATTTAGATCAAAATTAGATTAGTTTTTTGTTATTAATATTTGATATTTCTTGTTTCAAAGGGAAGAAACCATCCTTTTAGCTTCTAAATAGGCGCAATTTTATTTTCAAAGACATTATTTACCTATGCCCAACACCAGGCTTGTGGGATATTCCTTTCATACTTCTTTCCTTCTATAATAAGGGGAGCTTGAGCCTTTTCTCATGCCTAGGGAGCATCAAATCCTCTATGCCTCATTGTCTTGTAATCATTTCAGTAGGTTAGTGAAAGTAATGACTAATTTTTCTCTATCTTCCTTCCATTTATTTGTCTCAATTCCTTGCAATGTGTTTTATTTGATTGTGTTCACTAGCCATAGGTGACATTTTTCATGTTCAATTGCCACTTGTTGCAGTCAGAAATTGGGTTTTTTTAATTCTTTGGCACATCATCTCAATAGCTTAGGGCTTTAATTTTTTGCAAATTTATTTATTTTTACTTTCATTGCAATTCCTTCTTTGGATACACACCCTACCTTAGCTTATGGGTATCACTATGTGTCAAGGAGTTAAAATTCAACAAGAAGTCAACCTCAATTAAAAACCCAAAAGGTCGCCTTATAGGAAGTTCTTCCCTTCTATCTTGTGATGCTTCTTGTTGTTTTTCTCTATGTGAGGCACATATGCAACCATCCCCTCCCTAGATGGGTGTGCTTAGAGATAACAACAATTTGTTTGGTATGTCTAATGGAATAAACTTCTACATTCACCCTATTAAGATTGAAGAAATTTTGACTATGACCTCAGTGAGGTTGTAGTCTTTCTGCTTGAAGAGAAGCACCCAAATAATTCACTTAGCAACTTTGCTCGACAATTTAGATTCAAAATATAGACTTTCAAAAGTCATTTGATAAAATATAGGCCAATATTCTAATGGGGATCTTTGTCTCATTAGATTGTTGAAGAAAAATCTTCCCACTTCGCAAAATTGTTCAATGACTTAGACTAGACGTATAGATTTTAGAGGGATCCTTTGCCCCATCAAACTGGTATAGCATTCATTCATTCTCTAAAAGCTTTTATTTTTTAATTTTCCATAATTATAGGATTGAAGGGTGGCAATCTAATGCTAAGATCCTATGGGATAGCCACTCAAACAAGTAAAATATTAATCCAAACAAGTGTTAGAATATATTACATTATTTGATACATAAGAAGATCAAGGGTTACTTAACCAGTTATCACAATAGGAAGATTAAAGGTTATTTATGAAATCTATATTATGGACTTCTAGTTCCATATCTGATTGTACAAGTTCTTTCAATAATAAAAGCTTTGTGCATTGTTTCTCATGTGTTGTGTAAGTTCTATGGTGTATTTTTTAGTTTCATTATATTGTAATTAAATTATATTTGATCATGTGAGTTTTGTATTTGATGTAAGGCTTCAAAATTCATCAGTGGTATCATAGCGAAAACAAGATTACTTGCATGGGATTTGAGTTACAGTAATTGAATATAGAAGGAGACACACCAAAAGAGGTCTAGTAGAATATTGAATATAGAAAGAGGAGACCCGAGAGAAGTGGTCCCATAGCTGACAAATATAGGAGACCCAAGGAAAAGTGATTCCATATAAGTTAGAGATAAAGAGGAGACCTAAGTGAAGAGGTCTTAAAATTGGCAGAGATAGGAGACCCAAGAAAGAGATCCCATATAATCCATATAAGTTCAAGATAAAGAAAAAAACCCAAGAAAAGAAGTCATATTATCTATTAAATATTTAAGAGTAGCCATTAACCAATCTTAGAAGAATATAGAAGATAGAGAAAGAAGAGCTCCATAAATGGGTATTTACACCAAGTTTGGGACAATCGTTGTCATCCAATGACAAGCCCATTGAAGAAGGACCTAGTAAATATTGAGGGAGAAATAGAAATATTATGGAAGGCAAGTATCTTACCAAATTTTGAATGATAGACATCAAAGGGTAGAATTTTCTACAAGCAAAGTGAAGGTCCATAGAAGCGATATTCATAGCAAGTCAAGCTTAAGGTTTGAAAGCATTTAATTTTTAAAGCAATATTTTCTTTCTCAAATATTGGTAGCAATTCCAATTTTCTATAAGTTTATTGAACGTCAAATATTGTAGTCTATGATAGTGATGGAAGTTAGTCCTAAAGCCACTTGAACCTACACTAAGACACAGGAAAAAATAGAGCCTAACATACAACAAAGTTGTAGAAACCTAACATAGTGCAAAAGAGGAAGAGCCAAACATATCTTTGGAACACCAAGCAATGTTGAGAGCCGAGAGAGCTCAGAAGATAGTCATAGAATGCAGGCCAAAGGGCAACATAACGAGACATAGAATGCAGACCAAAGGGTAATGTAACCAAGTGTAGAATGTAGGCCAAAGGGCAACATAGCTAGGTAGAGCGAAACCAGAGCACCACCTAAGAGGAAGAAACCAAAGTGTCACCCAAGAGGAAGAAGCCAGAGCATCACCCGAGAGGAAGATATGCAAGCATCATCTATTATAAATAAGACCTAGCATCTTTTGGAGCATTCAAAAGGAGTTAAAGTGCTAGTTTTTGGAGAATCAAGCACCATACAACGAAAATCCAAGCATGTGTGGAGTTGAAAATGAAAAATTTGGAGCATTGAAATGTTTAATTGACTCATGCAAATCCATGTGGATGAAGGGCAGGCAAATGAATAGAAGTGCAATTATTTTTAAACACCATTAATAAGAGGTTATGCATGTAGTTAATGATACAAGTTTGAAGCATTTCAAAGCACCAATCAAGGCATATTAAAATTTCCATTGAAGAAGAGTGAAATATTGGAGGACAATGTTTATTAGAAAGAAGACAACACCCATTGGACGACAATGCTCATCAGAAAGAGGACAGTGCCCATTGGAAAACGTTGAGGCATAATCAATTGGAGGAAAGAAATGCTTGAGCATTCAATGAAATATCGTCAACAGTAAAATTCCCAAGATATTGGTCAGTGAGTAGAGTTGAATGTGCCAAAGGAGAATTGGATGTGCCAAGGTTAAGGTATTGAAGATTTCAATAAAATTTAAACCTATCTAAGGTACTAAAGGAGGTATAAGTTTTTTTAATTTAATTTTTTATGTTTCTAAGGTTTTATAAGCTTAATTGGAGGGATAAGGACTTTATTAACAAATTAATACCTTAGACATTTATTTAATGACTTGAAGCATTAATTAAAGGTTGATATATTTGCTTCTTAAGTTTTTGGAGAAATAAGTAGTAATAGAATTATTTATTTGAAGTTTTTTCAAAAGGCATTTAATATTTGAAAGGTTTATTTTTATATTTTTGAAAATTAGAGTTAACCAAATATTTGTAAATTATTTAATTGTGGAGAAATAAGTCTACATCAAACCTAGAAATATTAAATTTACAAATATTCTTATTTTATTAATTTCTAATTAATTAGGGAGTCATAAGGAATTCAACATCAAATTATTTTTTAGGTCATGTTGAGTGATAATTTTGCCCAATTGCAAAACCATACTCACAGTTAGAATTTTGTTAGAAAACCCTCTCTTGCAAATACTCCAAGGTTCTTGTTTACTTAATGCGTGCTTGAATTCTTGTGAAAATGTGTCAAATAAGTGTTGAAATACCTTAAAGGTGCAATTAACTGTTAACAAGGGACCTGTGTTGGTATTATTTTGATTTTATCATGCTCTTTATTGTTCATGAAACTTAAAAAGAAAATAAAAAATAACATGATTGGTACTCATATGACCATCATGGAATTGTGATTTAGTTCATTTTATCTTGATTTGTGAATGGATTTTATCTTGCCTTGTTAAAATTTGCTTTGAACATGAAAGAAAATAACTAAATTACTAACTTTGAAATGTAGTAGCCTTTGGAATGTCATATAAATTACCCCCCTTTAGTGAAAATTTGAAATTGATTGGTATTTAATTTTCATAAAGTGAAGCTAATTTATTGTTTGAAAATAAAAGTGCAAAGCCTGAAATTTTGAATCTCCTTTAAAATGTGAAATCATGTAAAGCTTTGAAATTACAAAATTCCTTTTAAAATGTGAACTTTATGTAAAATTTTGGAATTTTGAATTTCCTTTAAAATAAAAGCAAAATTGCTTAACATAAGAATTTAAAGCTTAATATTGGAATCCATGTATATTTTTTTTTTAATTTAGTGAAAACCCCCTTATGGGTCGCCTTGGTTTAAGAAACCGCAACTAGGAGATTCTACATCGTCAAAATCACCCGAGAGTCGCTCTCGGCCCTGATTGCACCAACATAATCAACTGGATTTTGGGTACCCAATGTGCATTTGGTAGGGTGGATATTCGAACTAGGGACCTCCCTTGAAATATTACCCTACCCTCTTCAATCCATGTATATCTTTTTTAAATTTATTTGTTTTTTTGTATTTGATGAAGTTAAAAAAATGAAAAAGGATAGGGTTAGAGAAAGAAATAAAAAAATCAAGTCACTGTAATTTTGAAATTTTCCATTGATCCTACAAACATTAATATCCTGCATCAAACCAACATTAATGTGACCCATATTCATGCAGTCCAACATTCAATGAGGTGCAATATTCTAAGGAAAAAAGGTGCAATATATTAAAAATAATAGACGAGTCTACCATTAACATGCATAAAAACTCACTAAATTTCCAATATATTGGCAAAAGAAAGATTTTCAAAATCAACTACATATGCAGAATACCATGCATTAAATGGCTTCCAATGGTGAAATGATGCAGTCTAACAACTTGGGAGGAGAAATGTCTTCCATTTCAATTTAGTTTCCAACATGCATTTCCTGCAAAAATTCTTCGACCCCTCGACTCTATGTCAATGTTGTATTTAAAAATTTCAATCTAACTTCTTGTTTCCTTTCCTTATTTGGTTTCAATTTTGTAACACTTGTAACCCATGTGTTCTATTTCTTTAATATTCTCTTCCTTTTAATGTTCACCATTTATTATTCATACGAAGTATTAATCAAAATTGCATGGGCAATCTTTATTTAGAATCGTGCCTTAAATTTTTAACACTTTCAGTTTTGTAACCCCCATACCACAATCCTCAGCCGATGCGTACTTCCAATCTAACACTTGTAGACTATTTCTAGCGTGGTATATGCCTTACTCATTTTAATCTTCGTGTGTATCCAACGTCTACTCATGTTAATGATATAACCAACTTGGTGCTCATTTTGTATATTCATTTTAATGCATAGTGATTTGAATTATGGTGGTGTGAATAGTGCTTTGTTACAATTCAGCTTGACCAAGACTACCTCTGATCGAAGGATATTCTATCTTGTTACGGATGAACACAATTTGGTGACCATCTTCAGTGCACCTAACATTTCAACAAATCACCTGCAATATCTTCCTCATCGCTGCAGACTTGCCGAGTTGGTATTTTCACTCAAATCTATGATACAAACATAATGGTGAAATCCAAAATTATGAAGAATTTGATGAGCTGGCCCATATTGAATATATGAATTGGAAGGATATATAAGACCCATGAGATTGAATTAAAATTTCTTTAGCATCGAGCAAACCTTGCTTCTATTCCACGAAGATTGTATTAGATCAATATACCCCACATGGACATCAAATGTTTTTGGTCTTTTGTTGTGTCATTCTATCCCAATATTTCCATCTACGTATCTCCAATGAAGGTAACAAATGACACTCGAGAAATATTCTATAGACTTTCCTATTGAAAATTTTGTCACATTACACAAGGGGTAGAAAAAATCAAAATTTTGTACAATGTTTCCTTTTTAAAGTATTTCTTTTGGTTGTTTTTTTTTAAATATTTGTAAGTTGTAGCAATTTTGGCTTTCCCTACCACCCCCTTGTACATAAAATGAAGATGAAAGAGCTTCGCTGCCGAGCAAGCTAAGGAAGATAGCTTCGTCGAAAGAAGGAAGTAAAGTATGGAAAAATCTTCGTACCCGAAGTATTTCCAGTAGCTACTTCGGGTGAGAATTTTGTGAAGTGGTGTCGCCGAAGAAGAATGCGAGGAAGGCAATAAAGAGAACTTCGGGCCCGAAGTCCTTCAAACATTTGCTTCGGGTGAAAGTCTTGTGAAGTGACATTCAAATGGTAATTCAAAAGGACAGCTTCGAAAAAAGAAAGTCTAAAATCACGGTCCGAATTTGCTAAGGCAAGAAAACCACTTTGGGCCCGAAGTATTTTCAGCAGCCACTTCGGCCAGAAAACTTGCGAAGCGGAACTCGAAGGAGCATTGAAGATTACTTCGCCAGAAAACCGTCGAAGCACCCACTTTGGGCCTCCCCACCAACGAACCATTTCTACTTCGTCGAGAACCATTGTGAAGCACCCACTTTGGCTAGCCTTCACCCGAAGCGGTAGGAGCCGAGAAGAACAAAACATTTTTGAAGGCAAGAATGTGCTTCGGCCGAAACCCACCCGAACCACAGTTTTGAAAGAAGATCGTAGTGAAGCATTTCTACAAGGCACCAGCGAGGCAATTTTAACAGCGAAGCGACGAAGAATGAAGAGCCCCACTTTGAGGAGGAAATCTACTTCGGCACTCACCACCCCTGAAGCAGTTTTGTGAAGCTCCACCATGCGAAGTACAAATCAAAGAGGAGTAGTTGCTTCGGCTCGAATCCATTGCGAAGAAAAGTTGCAAACAAATATTCAGCGAAGCGCTTCAGGGGCACACGTTCCAAGTCGAGCATTTTCTTGAGGCAATCAAGTGCCTCATAAATGCATTTTTTTGTGCCCGGTAAGCTCACTGCTCATTTTTGGAAATTGGAAACGAAGTATCAGTCCCTGAAGGAGAGCTTGAAAAGCATGGCGGCCACTCGAGCATTGCACCCAGAAACCAAGGACACTCAGATGGCTCATTAAATGCATGTTTCCATGGTTGACCCAGTCGTAGTTGCCAGTTTTGGTAACAGATTTGAGATCTCAGTCATGGGACCCGCGAGGAGCTGACTTCTCAGGTCTCGAGGGTGTACTCCTCCATTCTGTGCAATAATGACTCAGAGGGTCGGTTCATCTATAAAAACCTAGGCATTGTAATGGGAAATGGGGGGAAATTTCTGCTAGAAAGCTGCTGTAACTTATATTCCTACGATTAATACTAAAGAGTTTTGGACTCTATTTCTCTCTTGTATGCTGCCTTCTGCGATTATTTCTTTTATTTTTTCTTTATTTGCATACTGTAATTCTGAATCCTGGATTTAGGTGTGGGATTGAAGTAGGACTTTGAAATTTTCCCGAAGGATACATAGGGGAGGAAAACATGATATTAATTTTTTTTTATGCTGCTTGTGGATAGTGTTTCTGCACATTCACTCCTTCTTCGTCGCCGAGACTCTGAACTCTGAATCTCGGTGTAAGGGGAAGGTTAATCTTGAAATTCATCTAGAGGATACATAGGAGGGTTAATATTGCATTCACTTCATTTATTCTTGGTGTTCTTTGCTACTGTTTCAAGCTATTAGCTAGTGATCATGCTTCTGGTTCTTTCCCACTACTAAACTACTAAAATTTCTTCCCTTACTCTTTTATTTCTTTCCTGCACCTTTACTCTGTTTATCTATTTCCTGCACCCTTATCTCAAACACCAAAGTAGTTTAGCATAGGTGCTGACCTTTCTTCGAATATTGGTACGAGGAGCATATCTTTCCTTCGGCCTTTTAATGTTAGTCCAGGTCTAGGGCGCATACACTTACCCAAATCCTTTCTTGGGTAGATTTGATGACCAACAATTTCTGGCACGCCCGGTGGGACCCAGTTAGTCTCACCTTGTGAGTGATAGTGAGAATCAATGCTCTCATTACTGAAAGACTCTTAGCATCTGGCGACTTTGTTTACCCGAGAATATTTTAGTCGTAGAGACCGGTACCGAAGTCTGTGCCTTCATGCAAACAAGATGGAGAGTTAGGAATAGAGGAGAGGAAACTGAGTTCTTCGAGCTTGATATTGACACCTTCGGGGAATGCTCTAGGTTGGTCACCCCCGAGTCACTCTTACATGGAAAATCCTTGCAAGAGGTTATTGTTGATGAACAAGGATTAACTTCTGACAGCACAGCAGCTAGCTTTCCTCCTAATCCTCCCAACTCATCGAAGCATCCTAGTGCCTCTGTTCCTATTAGCCTTTCGACGAGAAATAAAAGAGGGACTTCGAGAGACTCCATTCCTTAGAATCCAAGCACAAATATGGCACAACAACAACAACAACAACAACAACAACAATAGCAGCAAATGCAGCAACAATCGCCGCCCAAATTATTCCCAGCATGGAATTCTTCGGGATCGCTAAATCTAGAGGGACAAGGGCAAGTGTCACCTGCTGCTATAAAGAAGATCCCAACGTTCAACGAAACTAGGAAGACTGCCCTGGAGCACATCCAGGACATAGTTTCCCTAGCAAAAATCCATGACATCACAAGAGAGCGAATTATGGTGAAGCTTCTAGTTCTTTCTCTTAGGGGAAAATTCCTCTACTGGTATATATCTCTACCACCTGATACTATAACGGGATGGGACCAGTTAGCCGAGCAGTTGATGCGAAGCTTCAATGAGTCCACCGATCCGACCTCTCATCTGCATCATTTCATGATGATTCAAAGACATCCACAAGAAGAGATCGCTGACTTCAATGTTAGGTTCGCTCGAACCTGGCAAATAATACCAGTTGGACTTCGGCCAACTGCTGAAGCTACAGCATACTACTTCCTTCGGGCATTCAACCCTGACATCAGTGTCATGGTAAGGTACTCAAACATCAAAACCTTCCATGAGTTATATGAATTAGCCCAGAAAGTAGAAATGGATCTAATAGCTGTGGGTAAGCTTCCCCAAAGGATGTCGATGCCCATACTTCCAAATTTCCCTCAATTTTAGTATGCAAGCGCAGCTGCTTCGTAGATTTTTACAACCCCTGCATACCCGATCTCATCTTGGAACCCGAATCCCATTGTGTCATAGATCACCGCTCCATAAATCCATTTTCCCACATTTTCAACTTCATAGCCCACTATAACTTTGGCATTCCCAGTGCTGCCAGAACCACTCCAGCACCCTGCCCTACCTCCAATACCGACGATGGCTCCATTGCCATCAATTCCCAAATCTAATGACATGTAGGCCAAAATACTGCAAGAAGTTCAATCCCTGAACTCCACAGTGTAGACCTTGTCTAATGACATGACCATTATGAAGAAGAAGCAGATGCAATAAGATTTCCTATCGAGAAGGTCTTATCCCACACCTGCGCTTACTAAAGATCAAGCAGTCCAGCAAGGAAGAGCTTTGACAAGAAATGCTGCAATAGACGAAGCTCCAAGCAATTTTGATTATATACATTTGTGCTCCATGTGTAATGACCCTCACAAAGAGAATACTTGCATGCTACACCAACACTACGTACAAATGCTGGTGAGCAGTAGTCACGACGGTCAAGTCAATGTCATCAGACAATCGGGTCAAAACCTGGCGATCGACGAAGAAGAGCCAGTCGCAGTCCTTACCAGAGGTGGAAAGAGGTCGATAGAGGTAGATGCTACTCAGATGGCTCCCTTGAAGGTGCACGATCGACACGAGAAGGGACAATCATCTTCTCTGACCTCGAACGAAACTCCTCCACCTGCATCGATCAAAGAAAAGGCCCAAAATGCCCCTGCCGAACCACCTCAGGTGGAAACTAAAGATCAGGCTATGGAGAAGCTCAAGTTTCCTTCGCTGACCAAGCAACAGAGGGTCGAAGCTACAGAGCAATATCACACCAGATATGAGCCAAGAAAGGAACCTGAGGTGCACAGCTCCCTAGATTACAATATTGTAGATGAGCTGAAGAGAATTCCATCCAAGATCAGCCTGTATGATGCTCTGCAACTACCTGGACAAGTGGATTTGCTGCAAGAATTGTTGAAGACGACTAAAGCAAGGAAAGCAGCACCGCTCACCCTAGTGCAGACCCTATCCACATCCATTACAAGGAAGAACAAACCACCTCCATTCTACCTCTCCCTACAGATGGAAGGGTATATTGTACATAACTGTATGATTGACTCTAGAGCCGCGACAACAGTCATGCCGAAGGTGGTATGCGAAGAATAGGGATGGAATATACACAAAGCAGTCATGGCGTACTCCAATTGGATGGTACCCCAGTGAAGACCGTAGGAGTGATCAAGGATATTCCTATTCGACTACATAATATGCCTCAAATCATAGTTATATAAGAGGTGGTGGTCGTAGACCTTGAGCCGTACTTCAGTATGTGCTTATCGAGGGAATTTACAGTGAAGCTGGGTGGATATCTGTCTATGGATTACTCTCATCTGGAGATTCCATTTAAAGGGAATAAGGTGAAGATTTACAATGAAAAGCCTTCTACCTTCCTCGTGCAGAAGATGTTCGAAGCAAAAAGCAGCGATCCTATGCATGCGATAGTGGAGGAAGTAGAGCAAGTGGACCTGGTTGAGGAATCTCTTACGCAGTTAATTTGTGAAGATGAATTTTCATTGGCAGAATTTAATGCCATGATAGAAACCGATATGGGATGTTATACGATCGCCAAGCCTGAGAAACACGCCAAAATAGAAGAGAAGGTTTGTTCCCAAGAAGGACTATGGAAGTTATTCAACGGTGCCCGATGCAAAAACGATGCTGGGGTAGGGATTCTTCTAGTATCGCCATCCGGATAGCAAAAGGAATATTGCTACTAGTTGATATGGAGCTACACCAACAATGCAATAGAATATGAAGCATTATGCCTAGGACTCAAGAAAGCCGAAAGGTTAGGCATAAAGCATCTCCAAATCTTCAGAGATTCTAAATTGGTATGCAACCAGGTCACAAACAGGTGCACTTCAAATAAGCATTATCTCAAGTCATACCGCAATAGGGTATGGGACCTATTTGACCAGTTCGAATATCTCAATCTGCAGTCTATTCCCTATGAAAAGAATCGACATGCCGATGTTCTAGCATCCATCGCAGCCAGGTATTCTCCAACGGAAGATATGGTGCACAAGCCTAAGGCTGTGAGGATGATTTACAGGCCCTCTATCCCAGACAGAGACCTGCATTGGCAAGTCTTTGACAACAACAAGCATATTGTAAATTTCATGATTCAAGAAGCAGCCATAGTTGAGAAAAGAAGCCCTGATGATGAGGAGTATGAAGGGATAGTTCAATTGAAGAATAATCATGTTCCCAAGGGATTAATCACTCTTGAAAGCCTCTTTGATCAGAATGATCGAGCACTTTCCCACAGGATCAAAGTTAATGCAAAGAAGTATCAAGATTTAAAGCTTGAGCCTGGAAAAGCAATAAAGGTGGGAACCAATTGCACTTCGAAAGAGCTAGAGCAGATTCAATCTCTGTGCAGGAAGTATCCCAACATAGTTGCTTTGTCTTATCAAGACCTCAAAGGATACGATCGACAGCTGATCCAACATACAATTGAGTTACAGGAGGGGATCAAACCCTTTCGACAGAAGAAAAGGCCGGTTAATCCAAATATCGAGGTCCTGATGAAGGCCAAACTTCTAAAAATGCTCGAGGCAAATATAATCTATCCCATAAAGCATTCCTCTTAGGTGGCGAACTTGGTCCCTGTCAGAAAGAAGAACAGAGACATACGGTTATGTGTGGACTTTCGCAACTTGAATCAGGCTTCTATCAAGGACCACTATCCTCTTTCGTAGATTGATCAAATCTTGCACTCAGTGGCTGGAGCTCAATGCTTCTCCCTACTCGATGGTCTTCGGATACAATCAGATCTGGGTCAGGGACGAAGACCAACATAAAACCGCGTTCACTACCAAGTGGGGCACATTCACTTACTAGCGAATGCCATTCGGCCTTTCGAATGCGGGAGCCACTTTTCAGAGGGCAATGGATTTAGCTTTTGGCGAGCTCTTGAATAAGGTTATTGTTATCTATCTAAATGACATGACAGTCTTCTCTCAAAGAAGGGAGGATCACCCCATACACCTACAACAAATTTTTGAAAAATACTGAGAGTTTGGCATTTCAATCAATCCAAAGAAGTCCATATTCACGGTTAGCGAAGGGAAGTTGCTGGGACATGCGATCTCAGAAAAGGGTCTCGTTGTAGATCCTGACAGAGCCGAGGCTCTAATGAATCTCCCACTCCCAGTAGACAAAAAATGACTTTAATATTTATTCAACCAGATCAACTTCGTGAGGAAGTTTATCCCAGATTTTGCCCAGGTCATCAATTTGTGTCAAATTCATCTGGACGAAGGAGAGAAAAGAAGCTTTCAAAGAGATCAAGGCCAGAATCGCTCAGGCACCGGTCCTGATCAATCTTAATTACAATCAAAATTTCATCCTGTATGCCATAGGAGAACCTGAGAGCTATGCTGCAGTCTTGACACAAAAGGGGGAAGACAACGAAGAGCGCCCCATCGCGTTCCTCAGCCAGGTAATCAATCCCCATGAAGAGAAATATAATTTCATTGAACGACAGGTCCATGTAGTGATGAAGTCTCTTAGGAAGTTCAAGCAATTCATCTCCCAAAGTCGGGTCACAGTCTATGTCATTCATCTTGATGTACGCAATTTCATCATCCAAGGAGAATTGGGTAGCAAAAGAGCCAGTTGGGTGAGCAAGATACAAGAATTTGACATCGAGATCAAGCCCACAAAACTAGTTCACGGTCGCGCATTGTGTCAAGAATTGGTGAAGAGAAAAACGGTCGAAGTAACAGACTGTCAGTGGGATGACTCAACAGGAGAATGCTTCGCAAACAGAGAAGAGGACGAGAAAGACTAGGTCGGAGAGATAGTCGAATACTTCAACATCGACAGATGTCCTTCACATTTAAATGCTTCGTAGCGAAGGCATTTTAGGATGCGGTCCTCTCGATACACTTTGCACCCCGAAGGCCTATTTTTTAGAAACATTGATGGCGTCTTTCTCAGGTGCATAAAATATGATGATAAAAGGAGAGTCCTAGGTGAATTCCATTCAGGATTATCAGGAGGTCACTTCGCAGGAAGAACGACGACATTAAAGATCATCAAAGTGGGTTATTATTGGCCCACACTCTTCGTTGATGCCTTCATCGTTTGTCGTAGATGCGAGCAGTGTCAAAATTTCATCGGTCGAAGCAAAAATGCTCTGATGCCCCTTCGACCGATATAGGTAAAGACACCCTTTCAACAATGGGAGCTGGATTTGGTAGGGGCCATATCGCCGAACTCCTCCACTGGGCATAAGTTCATCCTGATCGCAACTGACTACTTCACCAGGTGGGCCGAAGCAGTTCCCACGTAGCATGTCGATCAAGAGACTATCATCGCCTTCCTAGAAGGATTGATCACCCGCTTCGACATTCTTGAAGCAATCATTACGGACAATGGTCCTAGTTTTTCAGGCACCAAAATCAATGATTTCCTCTACAAATATGGGATATATCATAAAGTCTCCTCCAACTACTATCCACAGGGCAATGGATTGGCAGAATCCACCAATAAGACCTTGTTTAGGGTGCTAAGGAAGCTTATAGAGTAAAACAAAATGACTTGGCATCTCCTTCTAGATCGTGCCTTGTGGGACGACCGAGTTTCTGTCAAGAATTCAATCAAGACTTCACCTTACGCCCTAGTCTATGGCAAGGAGGCCATCTTACCCACCCACATAGAGATCCCTGCTCTACAGCTATTAGAAGAAGAAGGAGTCGATCCTATGGAAAACAGACTGGCTCAGCTGCTACAGCTAGAAGAGGATCACGAGAAAGCCTACCCGAGGTTCGCCAAGCATGCTCAGATCACCCGAGAATGGTTCAAGAAAAAATCATTCGATCGCACATTCAAAGTGGGAGACTTGGTATGGAAGTGGGACTCCTGGAAGGCCATACCTGGAAATCACGACAAGCTAGATGCTTTCTGGAATGGGTCATTCAAAATCATGAAGGTGAACTCGACCAACTCTTTCATCCTCAAGGATGCAGATGACCAGGTTTTTCGATCTCTGTCAATGGTATTCATCTGAAGACTTTTAATCACTGATTCCCAAAAAAAAAAAATGTATATATATACCTTTGTATATAATTTTTCATTTCTGTATATGTATCTGATTCCAAGATCGCAGAAGTCAAGTGCCACTTCGCCGCAAAGACAAACTCCAGCTTCACCAGGCATGGCCAGAATCTACTTCGGGAACTTTTGATGCAAAGTAGCGGTTGTGAGGAGGTTCGCAGCGAGGCGCTTTACCCTCAAAAGGGCTGAACCAAAATTCAAACAAAGGCATGAAAAATTCTTTCTCACTTAGAGTAGCTATGATCAGGATTTCATAAGGTGTAGTGAATGAAGCTATTATTTTATAGAATTTATCCATTGATAAAGTCATTGAATTCCCTTATCTTATCTATCCTTCTTGCTATTAGTTCTTCTCTAGTAAGCCAATGGAAAATGATCCTTCCCATGCAACTAAATTAGAAAAGAGGATTATCCATTATCATTTCTCATATTTAACCACAACAGTTGTCTCTTAATCAATATGATGGACTCTTGGGTGATAAGTGATAATTTGTATGAGGTAGATTTCCAATGGTGTTGCTTCCACTGACTGCATTTGGACTATGCAAATGCCATTTACTACATCAATCCAGCCTTAAGTATGTCATTGATCTTACTATAAAATCTAGCATCATTTCTTGCTTATAAAATTTTTAGTAGCTATACCAAGACATAAGATTCATGTGCTTTGTTTCGAATTCTCCTAGTGGTAAGTTGAATCTTCATGTTTTTGGTATGGCAAAAAGGCATACCACCTCTCAGTAGTTGGAGTTTCTCCTATTCAATTGGGAAGTTTGTATGAATTATTTTCCTATGAAAAATATTCTTTGTTAAGATTTCTCTTTTTTGCCTATTGGATTTTTCTAGCACCTTTGAGGGGTCAGCCATCATGGCCCTACTTGTAACCATCCCATGAAATATATTGAGGCACAACTTCCTAAGCAAGGATTGAGTGCCTATATCTCCTGATAGACTGATATTAAATTATAAGCTACCTTAAATACCTATTGTTTGCAAGGTCTCTTCTAATTGGGATAATTTTTCTTACAATTATTAATGATCTTTGATATGATAGTGGGTGTTACTTTGTCCTTAGTTTATTTTGCTCTTGGATTTGAGTTGATGCATATCTATCACGTGATTGTATTGAGGGTTTATGCCATCTTGGCAAAGCCAAAAATATCCTAGCACCCTTGTCTTCCATTGATATTTGATCAAACAATCAATACTTCTTTGGTGAAAACCTTTTATTTGGAATGAATTTACCCTTGCGATTGGGCCACGTATTATTTGATGATACATTTTATTTTGATCGAAAGACATTCCAACTCATGAGGGAAAGAGATATTTTTTAAAGCAAATATATACATCATTCATGTGTTGATGGATCATCCCGTACTAGTTTAATCAAATGCCTTGTTGAAATCCAACCCCCATATCTTGGATGCCTACTATTAGGGTATCATCAAGGATGTATGAATGCACTTCATCCATAGAAACATTTGATTTTGCTACTCCTATTTCACCACATAGGCTTGCTCTTCTCTAATATTCATGGAGGGACATTGCACTATGTGGTGAATGTTGAGAGTTTATGAATGGATCTTAAATTTAGTTTTGATTTTTTTTGGATCATAATGTGAGTCTAGTATAGGGACAAATAACCTTCAATATTGGTAGTGAAGTCTCTGTTGTCATCTCTGATCACACCTGTCCAGGGAGGGGGTAGTTTTATCCATGCCTCACCTAGAGCAAAATAGTAGGAACCATCATAGGAAAAAAGAAAGAACTACCTATGGGATGATCTATGAGGGTTTTAATCAAAGTTAGATCCTTATGGAATTTTAACTCCTTGATGCACAATGACCTCCATAGGTTGAGACTGGGGTGTGTGTAGCAAAAGAAGGAATTTAAATGAAAGTGAAAAAGAATAAAATGAATATGCAAAAAATTTATGCCCTAAGATATGAAGGAAATGTACCAAAGAATTAAAAATAACCCCCAATTTTTTACTATAACAAGTTGAAATTAAACATGAAAAACATCACCTGTAACTAGTGAACACAACCAAGCAAAACACATAGCCAAGAATTGAGAAAAATCAATGGAAGAAGGATAGAGTGGAATTAGTCATGAATTCTATTAACCTACTAAAAATATTACAATAAATTGAGGTCTGAAGGGTTTGATTCTCCCTAGGCATGAGAAAAGGCTTGAGTTACCTTTATTATAGCAGGAAAGAAGGGTGAAAGGAAGATCCTCCAAGGTTGGGTGTTGGGCATGAGCAAACAAATTTTGATGCCTTTTATAATAAAATTGGGCCTATTTATAAGTTGAGAGGAGAGTTCCTTCCCTTAGAAGTTCTATGTAGAAGGTCTACAAATATCTTCTACTCATGCAATTGAGAAATCCTTCTATAACTGGTGTGATGACAACTTTGAAGCCTCTAGATTTGGGGCCATAAATATTTAAAGCTAGAATTTGAATAATTTGTGTGGATGATTTGGATCTATGATATTATATTGAGGTGGTTGCAAAATAACTCTTCTATCACACTTCTAGAATGTATCATTCTATTGACATGACAAACATGGCCTCTCTGATTGGTGTACGTAGATAGGGTAGGCTTACGTGTATGGTGGGAAATGGTCACGGATGGTGTGTGATTGGTTATGACATGATTTGCTACAAAATTCAAGCTTTGTAGCCATTAATGGATGCCTTCTTTAATTACCTCTTGCCTACTTTTCTTTTATATATGACTATCATGTGTCCTCAAATGGATGAAACCTCCTTTGGCCAATGGCAGGCCTTCTCCTTAAAGCCCTAGTTATTTTCTCTCATGGGATTTTGACTCACTACCATATGTCTTGATTAAGCTTCGGTTAGAGCCCCTCCTCCCTCATTAGCACCCCTTTGGTCGAAAGGACCACGTAGGCTATAGGATTAAAAATCAACGGTCTATAGGCCTTAGTGCTCTTATTGGCTTGATTTGGGTAGTCATGAAGTGCTAGCTATAGATGAAATATCTAATGACTAGCATGACCTTTAGTTATCCTACCCTTACTTGAAGATACTTTATTTTAACTAGAGGTAAGAAGTACCTTTGGACAATATAGCCTTGGATGGTCCCGTTTTCAACTGGTCTAGCTTTGAGTGAAGTGGGGTTATATGGAAAAGTTCCCTACAACTTTGGTATATCTTAAGGCTCCTTAGTCTACTAAAGGAGTAAACCCAAAATTTTCTTGCCTTATCCATTAGACATGGAGTCCAAATTTGAAAGTTGAAATTACAAACATAGAAAAGAGCAAACAAAACCAACAATGAAAGAAAATAATAACAAAGAAAAGGGATGGGGAACAATTTTTTGGGTAGGAAATTGCATGGGAAGGTTCAATGATATGGGAGCTTTCTCATTTGAGCTCTCACTTCCTCCCAATATTCTATGGATAATGCTTGGGTTTCATGGAAACAACTCCTCTAGAGTTCAACTTGATCCAGGCATGATAAACTTATTGCTCCATGTGCAACTTCCTACACATGTACTTCAAGCTCTACCATAGGATCAATAACCTTCATGGAATCTTCAATTATGAGGACCTCTAAATTTTTCAAAATGTATAGCCCTTTCTCTTCACTCTTTTAGGGCCCATGCATATTCTTGCTCCAAAATGGGAAAACCTCCTTTTTTCTAGGGAGATGGAAATCCTCCTTAAATTAAGGATTCTAGAGAGCCATGCAAGTTTTTGACCAATTTATTTGGGGATTTTGCCTAGGCCACACATTCATGCACAAATTATTCTCAATATATAGTGTCCCATATATTTTTGAATATTGCCTCCCAGTCTTGGATCCCAATGGCCTCTAGCTCTTGTTCACTCATGGTGGCAATTTGAACCTAGAAACTCTTTGCTTTGTGCATTCTTTATGATTCAACCACTAGGGCCTATTCAATTTCTTGAGAAATTTTTGTGCTTAATTGGGATGCTAAGCTAACAAAGTGAATGAGAAAGGACATTAAAGTCATAAAAATAGCTATGTTGCCCCATTACAAGGTGTAGACCTCATGAATTAATGTAGTGGCACTTTGCTACATAATTTCAAAGCATTTATTTTATTCTTCCTCTAGCTTCTCAAAATCAATCTTGAATGACTTGAACTGGTCTTCTACGATGAAAAATAAAACCAATAGCTCTCAAATCATCATTCTTATTCAAGTTGGGAAACCATCTCTCAATAACTCACCACTTTCTCCATTTGATTCTTGAGCCACTTAACTTCATCTTGAGGGTCCTTAAGGGTATCTTTGATCTCCTAAATCTTCTTTTCTCTTTTTTTGTAATCTCCTCTCCAAGGTAATCAAATAACACATAAGTAGATTCATTGCATTCTCAGTAAATTCGGTCAAAACCCTAGCCTCAATCCCTTTTAGGTTTATGGTCATTATGGTAATTTGGTAATATTGAAGTTGCATTTTCCCTTCTAGTTTGTATACTTTTGGGTCCATGTGAGCTAGGTGGAACTCTTTCCTACAAATCAATTTGGCTTTGGAGGTCCCTTTTTATAGGTCTATTTTCTCTCTTTTCCTCCTTTTGTGTATATTCAATGACCTTATTTTGAAGGTATATGAAGTATAGTGGTGTACCTAAAGAGGTGGAAAATCCAACTACTAATTACCCTAGTGTAGGGCTGGGCAGTATGTGCTAAAAAAAGGGGACAAAGAGGAGCAATGGATAAGTGACATAGACGGGTGGAAATCCTTTGACCAGGGTGGATTTGACACCTATTTTAGGAGTGGTTAGGGTAGAGGCTATTGGAATGAGGACTTTTAATATTTTAAGAAGGAATTTATGAAGGGCATTGGCATATTGGATGCTTATGGGGAGGTAATAGTGGCGAAGGCTATTGGGATGGAAGTTGCTGCTAGTAGGGCCGATGATAAGGATAGTGGGGATCCTACCTAAAGTATAGGAGGAGGTGGGGTGCAAGGAAAAAATTAAACCACCTGGGTTATGAATACCTAGGTTATTGCCTCCAAATAATTGTTCTTCTTTTTCTTGATGAGAGGGGAGTCAATGTTGTGGAAAAACTCCTTCCTCTTAGGTTGAATCAAAACAGGTAGTGAAACTAGAAGCTCTTGAATCGGTGAGTATTTATCAAGCATTGTGAAATTTATGTCTTGTATAGGGGAGTCTTCCAATAAAATTAATTTCTTCATACTTGCTTCTATATCCATCATTGATTGGATGAAGGCTTCCATCACTTTCTCCTTGCTATCTCTGCTTGAGTTGGAGGTTTCTCTTTAGCATTGTCCCACCACTATTCAAAATCTCCATCTTCATCAATTTGACAAAATACAAACATAATAATGTTTATATCTTGATTCATTCCCCACCATGCATTTATTTTTTCATATACCACTTTCCTTTAAGGGACTTCATCTTGGATGCATGTATTTGATAATTCAGGTCTACCATATTGTTCACCTTGTGGAAGGTATGATAGGGTTTCCTCCCCGATGGCGGTGGTAGAGCTTGTTCTAGCAACTACTTTAGTAGAGGAGTGTATCTTTCATATATGGTATTTTAAGGGCGTCCAAGTCTAGACTAGTGGTGGTGGAGCTTATTCTAGCAACTTATTATTAGGATATACTTCCATTTCCTAGGAGCCTTTTGCAATTTTAGCTCTTTGAGCTTATTCTCCAAGAGCCCATGACTCTTTCTCTTTACTAGGATAACTCCTATAAAAGATAAAGGATACTTGAGTAGACTTGTTTTATTCCTTCCATTTTTGTGTAGGGAATCAATGATATCTAGCTAATGGAGGACCTCTAAAACAAAGACCTACTTTGACATGTATTTTGATAGCTATTATGCTTATTTTCTAGAACCATGCATTATGACCAGTGTTCAATATTTAATGAAAAACCAGTGTTCGAGGAGTTGCTTCCCTAAAACATTATTGCAACTCCCACTAAGGCACTAAATCCTTTTTTCCTTAAAGGTAGTTAGTGTTGGGACCAAGAAAAGTTTAACAAAATCATAATAAGAAAAGGAGGATTTTCTCAAACCTTTTGTGTACAAAAATATAAATGTAACAAGGAAAATGCACCATAACATGTAAACAAGCAAAATAAAATTTGATATATTTAGTGTGCTTCTTGAATACAATAGACCCTCTTGGGGGTTGAATAAGTGATGTGTTCAAAAAAGGGGTGGTCATATTTTTATAAAAATTAGTTAATGATGGTGTCGATACTTTTCCATGCTACATTCGAAATATGGTGGGTTTTTAGTGACCACCATTTTGAATGGATCCCTTCAATAACCTACACACATACAAACACCAATATAGTTAGTAGAACTTGCCAATGAGAACATGCATACTTGAATCTAGAGAAAATTTGGTAACTTCTGGGTATGTGTCTGTTTGTCTTCATGAAGTGAGAATAGGAGAGGGGGGATTTATAGAATTTTGGTGAAGAAAGAGGGGAGATATGGAGCCAACTGGCATGTGGTAAATTAAATGGAAATATTGGGAAGGACACATGGAGGAATGTGCACTCTCCATATTTATTAGCCTTGGATGGGGTGAATCCTCACCCACCCAAGTGCCATAAATTGGCCTAGGAGGATGTGAGATGTGCATAGGGGCATGTGTGCCTTGGAGGGTGTGGGTAGAATTTAAAATTGATAAAATGTGCCAAGGTGTATGGAAATGATCAATCAATTAATTAGGAAAATTAAATTTGCTTTGACTTGGGGCTTTTCGTAACTTTGTTTATTCATCCAAAATGAAGGGAAAGTGGATGGGGATACAAGGTGGATTAAATAAAGGGATTTAGGGAGACCTAGGGATTTGATTAGTATATTTAAATTAGAGTGCAAACATCCTAGGTATTTGGATGGGGGCTCAAGGTAGGATAAGGGATTGATTAGGGGGCAAATTAGGGCAAATTAGATGAATAAATTGGATTATGAGAATTTTGAGGGGATTGAGAGGAATAAATGGGAAATTAGGTGGGAATTAGAGGATTAGGGAGGGGACAAGAAAAGGATTTGAAGAATTAACAGAAGTAGGAGAAAATTAGATGGAATAAAAGAGATTAGGAGGAATTAAGATAAATTTAGGAGGATTAGAGGGATTTAGAAGAAGTTAGAGGAATTAGGGATTGTAATAATCAAGTCAATCTAAATGCAGGAATTGATTCAATTTTGGAAACACTAGAACCATCAAAAGTGGTTGAAAGTGAATTTGAAAAGGAATCAATAGATGAATCTGAATATTATGTAGAAGACACAATAGAATTTCATCCCTTGATTTTAGAAGATAATTATTATAATGGTTGGGGAAGGTATGAGGAATCATTGGTTTCTCATACTCCTACTGATTTAAATTTCTATTTCACTTGATATGCAAGACGCTGAAACGTCTATCTCATATAAAAACCTTGTTATTCCTGTACAATCAAAAATGGTAGACCACTTGCAAAAATGGAGAAGGTTCCAAAATGCAATCATTGTGAGTATGATTTTATTGAAGACCTTACTAAAATAAAAAAGAAATAAATGGTAAATTTTTCTTATGATTCATTTGTTATGGATGAGGAAGAGTTAAAATCTTCTCTTGTATTCTGGATTACTGAAAATTTGGGTACAAATTCACATGATTATTTTGGAGATTCAAATGAAGAAATAACATTGGTAGTTAGCAAGGAATTAGAATTAACTTCTATTCATCCAAAGGAAAATGTTGCTTTATTCAAGATAACTCAAGTCATTGATCAGAAATATGTGTTATTTGACACATCACTTGATTGGTAAGAGTTATGGTTTGAAAAGGATGGGCATATTTTTAATTGGGTGATTAATTTTGGTGTTTTTGAAAAATAGGTAATTGATGAAGAGGAAGTGCTACAAGAAGAGGATGATGAAAACCATGAGGGAAAAGAAGGAATTACAATGGCTCACCAAGGATTGGTAAATAAGAATGTACAAAAGGTATAATCTCAGCGTTTTTTTTTAATAATTCGAATGCCAGGTAAAATTTTGCATGATTAGCTATTGGCTTCGAATGTTGTTGATAATGAAATATCATTTGTGGCTAACAAAGATTTTGAATTAATGCCTACTCACACTAATAATAAGGTTGATATGTTCAACAAGATAGAAGTAGATATGTTGGAGTTGCTAAATCAATTCCATCAATAATTTACTAGTCAAATTGATATACAAACTTGTAATGATCATTATATAGTACATATCATAGATGCTTGTAAACTGCTACGTAATTATGATTGGTCTAAAACTATGAATAATAGCTTGTTAGTCAAATTTTTAGAAATAGGGTCAAGTTTGGAGAAGCTCATGTTTAATCTTAACAATAAGAATAGTATTTGGAGCAGGGAATCCATAATGGGAACTCACATAATGCCAAGAGAAATTGTGAATAAACACAAAATCATTCAAAACCATTTGTGGTTTCATGAATTTAATGGATTAAATTTCAGATATGGCAGTAATGGGATTGAATTAAATTGATGGGGTGAGAGAGGCAAAATAAGAATTTTTGCATTTTTTTGGCCTAAATTTTATTTTGGCTGGATTCTTATAAAGCCTGACATGCATATTATGATAGATGTCTTTTAAATTATGGTAATCGTGTTTGGGATCCAAGGAAATGATAGCTTAAATTTTGCATCATCTTGTACATATATTGTATATTATTGCATATAGATTTTTGGATTTTCGTGTTTTTGCATTTAGTTTGTTCTTTGTGTGGTACTTTTGTACATAGTCCTTTGTTTTGTAAATTTTTGCTATTTTTTTCTTGACAGTTTCATTAGGTTGAGGTTTTATTTTTGAGGGTTGCTTTTCATTTTCATGCTTTTAGAGTTTGTCCCTTTGATTAAGGTAATGTTTGTGATAGCTACTAACTCGTAGTTTCCTTGTTGATAGTGTTCCTGTGTCATGTAGGATGGATGGCCTAGTTTAGAATAAGGTGGAATTGAGGAAAAATGAATGAAGTTGTTTAGTGATCATTCTTAGATTTTGTACTAATATGGTGGATTTTGGAACAATGAGACATTTCACTGAAGCTCCACATGTAACTCACATATTAAAGGGTATTCTTTGAAATCTTGAAGGATGAAGTCATTTTGGTTTACAAATTAAGGCAAAAATCTAATACACTCCATCTTTAGCCTTAAGTGGTCTCTAACCCAAGGGGCATTACGATATTTTCTAAGCAATCAAATGCTTTTATGAAAAAAAATAGAGAATAAAAAAGACATGCAAATAAATATAGAGCTCAAATGATTCAAACAATCTCTACCGAGGCTATAGACGCTTGGTTGGCAGCTGAGCAAGGTCTTGAAGAGATCAAGGTCATATCCGCGAGGGCTATAGATGCCTAGCTGGCAGTGGAGAAATGTAGAGACACATTTTTAATGAGTGATATTATATAGCCTAAATGCAAAACAAGTGATGGAATCTAAATTGTTTCAAGAATGTAAAATAAATAACAATGCACACACTAAGCAGAGGCAAATAGTTCATCTATTTTCATTTGAAGTTGTCTACCCTCATTTTCTTTGGATAATGCTAGATGATGTATATTTCTCTAATCTTTGGTTTTCTTGGTTTTAGATCGAGTTCTTCATCCAAAATGCTCAGGAGCATTTCCCAATAGAGTCACCATGTTTTGTGGCCATTGCACAACTTGCCCCAAATTTGGGAATCCACCTTAAAATTTAATTTTTTGGGGAATTTTGGTTGGTTTTGAGCTATAATTTTCATAGGTCCCTACCCATGAGTTTGTAGCATAGATTCCAAGGTTGTATGTTGGTTAGGGCCTCCTTTTATTTTCCTTTAGAGTGTCTTGGGTTTTGAGAAGATCCATTATTTTGGGGTAATTTTAATGTTTTGAATTACATCATTTCAAATATTTGAAATTAATTAAACCAAATTTAAATTAATAATAAAAAAATAAAAATAAAAATAAAACAAAACAAAAAATTTATATATATAATAAAAGGTCGCTTAATTTTTTTTGGTTGTGTTAGTTTTGGTTAATTTAATTTTTATTTAGTTTTAGTTTTGATTTTATTAATTTGAAAAATTAACATGGATTTTAATTTTATTTTTTGGAAGAGTTTAGTTGGCGCAAGTTGGTGTTATGGCAAGTCGTGAAATGTTGAGCCCAATTTCCAAGGTGGAACCCCGACCCACCAGGTGCTAACGTAATTTTGAGGTAGAAGGAAGGAACCAGGACGGACCACTGGATGCGACATCGAAGCGCGGTCAATGACATAGTTTCCAAATATAGATAGGGTACAAATGCATGAGGTATGAGACACCCACTAAGGGTCCATGGCTGAGTCATGTGTATAATTAAGTATTAACATTAATTAGTCCCTCATCGCTTGGTCATCAAGTACATGTGGGATTGTTACTACAAGAGGATCATTATGTTTTCTCCATGGAAGGCATCTAAACCAAAGGGGGCTATCACCCATGTTGCTCGCCATGTCCAAAGTGGAGATCCATGACAAATCATTGATTATGTAGGTACGTATGGAAAGCCACACCCAATGCTAGTCCAATGTTGCAAGTAAATGAAATCAAATGGAGTGCAACCAACAAATAAAAAAGTGGATGAAACTAGTAGGACGGTTGTGGATTTTGTCTCGAGCGGTTCCTGGGCACAGACATCAATAGAACAAGAGTAAAAGCATATATGAACACCACATCATGAACAAAATATATAATAATCTTCATGTAGCCGGTAACACTAATAGTTATCTAGAATGTTCTATCGATTGAGGTGCAAGTTTGTGCAATTAAGCTGGATCTAGAAATGCAAAGGGCTAATTTTTGGGAAAATCAAACATTAACGAGTTCCATTATGAATTAAAATGTAAATTTTTGTTTAGAAATTGTAGATATTGTTTACAATATGGATTTTGAGGGATCGTAGCAACTGTTCTGCAGAAGCGTTGATTGGATAGGACCTCTTTTCAAAATAGTTCAAGCATGTATAGCCATCCAAATAATTGAGAGTTTCAATTGTTGCGCGTCAATCTGATTTTAATGAATCCACATTCAGCGAAGTTAACTTCCATAATATTAGTCGTAAACTCATATTTAAAAAAAAAAACTTATTAGAATTGGAACTGTTGGTCATCAAATCTGCCCAGGAAAGGATTTGGGTAAGTGTATGCGCCCTAGACCTGGACCAACATTGAAATGACGAAGGGAAGAGATACCCCTCATGCCAATCTCCGAAGAAAGGTCAGATTCTATGCTAAACTACTTCGGTGTTTGAGATAAGGGTGCAGGAAAGAGATAAACAGAGTAAAGGTGCAGGAAAGAAATAAAATAGTAAGGGAAGAAATTTTAGTAGTTTAGTAGTGGGAAAGAACCAGAAGCACGATCACTAGCTAATAGCTTGAAATAGCAGCAAAAAACACCAAAATAAACGAAGTGAATGCAATATTAACCCTCCTATGTATCCTCTAGACGAATTTCAGGATTACCCTTCCCCTTACACCGAGATTCAGAGTTCAGAGTCTCGACGACGAAGAAGGAGTGAATGTGCAGAAACACTATCCACAGGCAGCATAAAAGAAAACTAATATCACATTTTCCTCCCCTATGTATCCTTCAGGAAAATTTTAGAGTCCTACTTCAATCACACACCTAAATCTAGGATTCAGAATTACAATATCCAAATAAAAGAAATAATCACAGAATGCAGCATACAAGAGAGAAATAGAGTCCAAAGCTCTTTAGTATTAATCGCAGGAATACAAGTTACAGCAGCTTTCTAGCATAAAGTTCCCCCCTTTCCCATTACAATGCCTGGGTTTTTATAGAGGACCTGACCCTCTGAGTCATTATTGCACATAATGGAGGAGTACACCCTCGAGACCTGAGAATTCGGCTCCTCGCGGCTCCCGTGACTGAGCTCTCAAATCTGTTACCAAAACTGGCAACTGCGACCGGGTCAACCATGGAAACATGCATTTAATGAGCCATTTGAGTGTCCTTGGTTTCTGGGTGCAATGCTCGAGTGGTCACCATGCTTTTTGGGCTCTCCTTCAGGGACTGATACTTCGTTTCCAATTGCCAAAAATGAGCAGCAAGCTTATCGGACACAAAAAAATGCATTTATGAGGCACTTGATCGCCTCGAGAAAATGCTCGACTTGAAACGCGTGCCCCTAAAGTGCTTCGTTGAATATTCATTTGCAACTTCACTTTGCAATGGATTCAATCCAAAGCAACTACTCCTCTTTGATTTGTACTTTGCATGGTGGAGCTTCGCAAAACTGCTTCGGGGGTGGTGAGTGCTGAAGTAGATTTCCTCCTCAAAGTGGGGCTCTTCATTCTTTGTCGCTTCGCTGTTAAAATTGCCTCGCTAGTGCCTTGTAGAAATGCTTTTCCGCAATATTCTTTCAAAACTGTGGTTCGGGTGGGTTTCAGCCGAAGCACATTCTTGCCTTCAAAAATTCTTTGTTCTTCTCAGCTCCTGCCACTTCGGGTGAAGGCTAGCCGAAGTGGGTGCTTCGCAATGGTTCTCAACGAAGTAGAAATGGTTCACTGGCGAGGATGCCCAAAGTGGGTGCTTTGGTGGTTTTCTGGTGAAGTAATCTTCAATGCTCCTTCGAGTTCCGCTTCGCAAGTTTTCTGACCGAAGTGGCTGCTGAAAATACTTCGGGCCTGAAGTGGTTTTCTTGCCTTAGCAAATTTGGACCGTGATTTTAGACTTTCTTTCTTCGAAGCTGTCCTTTTGAATTACCGTTTGAATGCCGCTTCGCAAGACTTTCGCTCGAAGTGACTGTTTGAAGGACTTTGGGCCCGAAGTTCTCTTTATTGTCTTCCTCGCATTCTTCTTCGGCAACACCGCTTCGCAAAATTCTCACCCAAAGTAGCTGTTGGAAATGCTTCGGGTGAGAAGCTTTTTTCATACTTTACTTCCTTATTTCGGTGAAGCTATCTTCCTTAGCTTTCTCGATAGTGAAGCTCTTTCATCTTCATTTTATGTACAAGGGGGTGGTAGAGAAAGCCAAAATTGCTACAACTTACAAATATTTTCAAAAAAATAACCAAAAGAAATACTTTAAAAAGGAAACATTGTACAAAATTTTGATTTTTTTCTACCCCTTATGTAATGTGACAAAATTGTCAACATTCTTGGTGGCTCATGAGGCAATGAGCTCATCTCAGTGGAAGAACCCTCAGCCTTGATCTATTGGGCCAGAGTTACCTCCAGACCCTTCTCCTTTTTCTTCTTCCAGGGGCGCTTCCATAGCTTGTTCTCCTTCCTCTTCTTCTTCCCCCCCTCCTCTGGTGCGACTTCTTCTGGAGTGGCTTCCTGCTATGGCAATGGGGCAAGGCATTTACGGATGTTTTTCATGGTTCGACAGACTTGAGACCAGGCACCCTTCAAGAAAGGTTCTAGATCCTGCAATGCCTTAACCAAAATGCAAAATCAATCGATCTGCCCAATATCAGCATGTTTGGACCTGGTGTACAGATCGTTCAGGCAGGCCGTGATCTTGCAATATCTTAGAAGGAAATCTGTGACCTGCCTCTCTATTATGGGCTCCACCCACTCGTCTATCTCCGAGACGTCACCTTCAAAATGAAGCCATGTCGGCTTAATCTCTTCCTTGGTGAGGAGGTTCCCATCATCATCCGTGAAGCTCGGGAAACCTAAGGAAGAAAGATCCTGGAAATAGCCCATCGATGCATGCTGCTCACTCTCAAACACATCTAGGAGGCCCCTCGCATTTTGTTCTTTCCTCACCTTGGAGAAGAAGGCACGAACTATGGCCCAGGCTGTAGACCAATATCTAGCCGTTTGACTCATTGCAGGGACCTGCAAGTCTTGATATTTAATGTTTTGTACATCGAAGGCTAATTTGAGTCGGCCTCTAGCTTTCTGAGTGACTTCATCTATGATTGGTCCTCCTTCGATAGCAGAATGCTGTGCTTCCATGATATAGGCCAAAATTGAAATGGCACTGGAGGCCCGAGACTTGAAATTCTTGAGCAAGTGCGAGCGAATCTCTTTGATTCTGCTCCTGTCCAACAGCCCTAGGCCCTCCTTTTCGTATAGCTGATTCTGCATTTGCAAGATCTTGCCTTCAAGCTCTTTGGCCCTCAGATCATTTTTAGCCTATCTCTATGCTCGGTTTCCAACTGTACATTGCAGTTGTAGTATCTGCTGTTTCAGGGCATGTTCTTCCTTTTTCATCAGCTTACACTACTCCTCGGCATCTGCTAACTTGGAATGGGTCCTCGCTAGCTCTTCCTCCAAATTGATGTTGGTGCTCTCTGCCTCAAATCTGTGATGATTGGCGATGTTCACATGTGCTCGAAAAGTCTCGATTTTGATGTGCATTGATGTCGATTCATTGTCCACATTCAAATGCTCCAGGTCCTTGGATTTATCTTGGTAATCATAGTCCACTGGAGTCATTTCATCCAGGGGCTTCTGGACCTTGGGGATCTTCTTTATCTTATGTAGCTTCCTGACCTTCAAATCGAAGACAGTGCATTTTTCAACTTGGGCCAGAGAGCGTCCTCTCTTCTTCCTCGCCTCCTTCAACATTTTCTCTGTATTTTGCTAGGCTTGGAGTAATTTTTTGGCTAGAGGGTGTTCCTTTATCATGGACAGTTTAGATTCAAATAAGGCTGGATCTCCAGCCGAAGGGGTAAACAAATATAAATAATTGATGGGGGATGCCTCACCAGAAGGTTTGGCAACAGGGGTGACGGGAGCTTCAGCAAGCGGGACAATGTCATGTATGACACGGGAGTGGGCTATGGGGTTCGACGTTGAAGCACTATCTTTGCCTTGACTAATGACTGAAGGAACGGTGGCATGGGTTGGCGAAGTGGTATCAATAGACTTGTCCCGGCCAGACGACTCGAGTGGAGTGGGGCTAATGGGATTGCTAGGCAGAGTTGGAATGGCCATGGGCAACATGTGGGGAGGCGATTGACCTTGCAGGGGTAGGGGAGATTGATGAAAACCTTTGGTCGAGACCATGGTGGATGTGTGAGAGACCAAGGCAAAGGGTGGAGAGTGCGTACCTATGTGCCCGCCTAGCAGAGCGACTGTGGTGACTTCTTGCGTAATCAGCTCCTGCTCCTCTTAGACTTTGACACTCTCAACCTCCACGACTTCTACTTTGGGGTCCCCTTCTGGTTGGAGGAGTTCCTCCACATTAATGATGTCTATGCTTGGGACCGTCTCGACACTCGGTGGCACCGTACCTTCAACATTTGCTTTGATCGGGACTGATGTAGGTTGTCCAGCAGGAGCACTTGGAAGCCCTGTGTGGGATCGCTTCGGATAGCTCGGAGGCACTTGAGCATGATCTTGTATCTTTCTTTTCCTCCTCTCCAATGGTTGCTCTGACTCTTCGTCACTTGTGTTGTGACCTTCAGATGGTCCCTGTGGTAGTGCCTTTGGTGTAGCTTCGACCTCTTTTTGTTCTTTCGAGGCATTGTCAGTTCTCCCTAGGCTCTCGCCTGATCCTGGGGTAGCTGGAGGAACGAAATCGATGAAGGATATGGGCTTCCAAGATCCAACATTGGTTTCATAAATAATTGCAAAGTCCCTATCCATTGCCAAGAGTCCATAGGATTTCATCTTTCGACGATGGACTCTCATTATCCACCATTCCCTTAGCTGTTCTTCACCCCAGTTTTTCAATTCCTCCTTCAAATCGTCTTTTGCCCTTCTCCAAAATGTGGAGTCTGGAGTTGGGAATGGGTACTGGTCAGGGTCAAACTCGACCTCCATAGGGTAGAACTCATGCCAGGGAGGCAATGTCCTCATTCTTTCTAAATGCCACTCCAAATCCTTCGCATTGGGATTATTTCTCTGCTCCATAATTTCAAGGTGGGGGCAGATATGAAAATTCTTGCATTTCAAGTGATCCTTCATTACTCCCAAGGGATCATAGAGCCATATTTGAGGCATCTGGAGTAGGCCGAAATTGGCAAGCTTTTCCTCCAAGAATATGTTCTGCTTCAAGGCAAATACTTCGATTACTCCCATCCTGAAGGGGAAGTCACAGGTGTGTGCCCACTTTCGATCGTGGCCGTAGACTTCATTTGTTGTGTCGCTCTACCGAGCGACTTCCAGTGCGAACTGGTATTCGAAAGGGAAGACAGAAAGTAGGAAGGGTTTCCCTGTGAAGCTGAATAGGCGAATCACAAGCCCTTGTGTCAATTGAAATACATCTCATTTTCTCTCATGCACCACCCTGTCTCTTAAGTGGAGGGGCACCCGAGGGCTACACCCTGTTAACAGATGCATAGCGGGTCCCAAAAATTGTTGATTAAAAGAATAATAGGACTCCTTCCTCAATAGGATGGGGATCCACTGGTACACAGGCAGAGGATTTCCATCCTTGCCGCTTGACGAAATAGCGATATGGGGGAAATTTTTATGTACATGATAAAAGAATAGCCAAACAAGGAAAGAGCAGGGACCGAAGTGCTGGTCTGTTCCAGAGTTCTTTATAGCGGTGAGCCGTGTGTGCAAGTTTCAGGCTACCCATTCTGCCCATTCGAATAATACTGGGTTGGTGTTTGGCCTTGAAGCATCGGGGGCATAAAACTCCCCTTTGGAAATACATTCGGCCAACGACACCTACCAGGGGTGCACCGAAGCGTCGATCGATAGCCCCGCCACCCATGCAATGATGGAGAAAATGTCGATGTTCTTGAAGGCCTCCAAGGGTAGGGGCATTTGGGGCAACTTGCCTGAAGGGAGTTTGCTTTTGAGTTCTCTCATAGGAATTGCAATATAAAGTTGTTGGAGGTGAACCTCTCCATCTACTCGCTCAGAATGACACTGTGAATCGTATACCCCTTAGGTGGCCCCTGCTGCAGCATGAAGGCTGCTTGCACATCCTCTTTCAAGATAGAAAATAATTTATGGCCAGCGACGTTTAGCACTTGTCTGGAAGCTGGCTGGTATTTTTGCGTGATGGAGTAAATCAGCATAATGATGTGTGGGCAGAGTCAGATACCAATATATCTGGGAGTAGTATGCAGCGGCCCTCTTGTTATCCATCGAGAGCCTACTCCTCATAAAGTCGATGGTATACCTGAGCTCGGCCACGCTCTTCGAGAGCTCTGTGTCCCTAATTTTCTCCCACCTGTCAATTGGTGGTTCTACGAGTTGTTCATCTTCAGAGTCTTCCCTCTCCTCCATGACTTGCTTTTCTTTTGGGTTGACCTTCTTAGGTCTCTGTTTTTTCTCCTCCATGCCCTTTGTTTTTTTGGGAACTGCCACTTCTGGATCCTTCCCCTTTTGCGTGGAATTATTCTTCCCCATGGTCGATGTCTACGGCAGAAAGGTTTACAGCATAGAAAACTTCGACGCAAAGGCTTTCGCAGTGAATGGCAGAAGAGTAGCAACGCGAACGGGCGAAATAATCACAAGCAGACAACGGAGTTCTTGCTCGCATGCAATAGTGGGCAAATAACCTTCTTACTACTAAGGATCGAGTTTTATAGCCTTAGAAGGCAACTACCTCCATTTATGGCTACTGCCATTTTAAATTTTTCCTAAGGTTTTTTTTAATGTTTTTCATTTTAATTAATTAATTAATTTTTTATTATTAAATATTTCTAGGGTTTGGACTGTGTTGAAAAGCTTCCACTTCCTTTGGATGGGTGATGAAAAATTTAAAGAATGGCCAAATTTTGCAAAATGAATATAAATCCAAAATGCCATATCAAGCAATTAGCCTTCGTAACAATTCAAAACTTCAATGGACTTTAAAATATTTTAGGGCAAAATTAAATTTGAGCGAAAGTCCGACATGTAATGAGCATTAGGGTTTGATTTCCTTCTTCCAAGCTCATATTCTCATGAAATTAAAACAAGTCGCGATTTCGGGACATTTTCCTCAAGCTACTTCTTCCTTGCTTTTGCCCTCGCGAAAATGAGACAAGTCCAAAAATGGAACATGTCGTGATATCGCGACATTTCCCTCAATTTATTTCTTCCAAGCTTGTAAGTCCGAAAATGGAACATGTCGCGATATCGCGACATTTCCCTCAATTTATTTCTTCCAAGCTTGTGCCCTCGCGAAAAATGAGACAAGTCCGAAAATGGAACATGTCGCGATATCCGCGACATTTCCCTCAATTTATTTCTTCCAAGCTTGTGCCCTCGCGAAAATGAGACAAGTCCGAAAATGGAACATGTCGCGATATCGCGACATTTCCCTCAATTTATTTCTTCCAAGCTTGTGCCCTCGCGAAAATGAGACAAGTCCGAAAATGGAACATGTCGCGATATCGCGACATTTCCCTCAAGCTTTTCTTCCACTTTGCAAATTCTCCAAAAATTGTAGGTTGACTCAAATGACTTTGTCCATCTGTATTTTGCATTTTTACATATTGGTGAAGGATCTTCCTTACTCATAAATGATTTTAACATTTGAAAAATGAATTTTAAATTGCTCGAGAATGGTCAGCTTCACATGGTGTAGAAAAATGATGAAAATTCAAAGTGCCCAGAATTTGATGAAACTTTACAAGCATCTAAATAAGCCCAAAGGGTATCCAAATATACAAACGGAACTTTAAAATTCATCACGGATTAAGAGAAAATGCATTTAGAAGTTTGCTGGCCAGAAATAGAAACTGCTATTTCTGGTAAGTGAATCTTGTCTAAAAGTCCAGAAATTTGGCATGGCCACAAAGATGAGTTTAATATCTTCCACCCAAAAATTGAATCACCTCAAACGGATTTGTCTTCCAAAAGTTATGAGGATTTCAAGTTTGGAGTAAGTTTGTCGGCAAGAAGAAAATAATTAAAAGAACCCTAACATTTGATTTTAATAATTAAACCTTAGAAAAACTATTGAAAATTAAAATTTCTGAAATGATTAATATGAATTAATACATTTAACATGCAAAATTTCAGAAATTTTAAATTGAAATCAATGCCATATGCAAGCCTACTTGGACACTTTGATGTAGGCAAAATTTGAAAAAGGATGCAAGCAAAATTTGGAATTAAAACCCGAAAAACTCAAGAGGGTCCCTACGAAAAAAATGAAAATTAAATATTTTCAAAGGATGGAATTTCATTTTTTTAGTGGGGGTGTGTTGCTTCTCAACAAATGGCGATATCTACGGGGAAAATAGTAGCACTATTTAGAATCCAGAACTCTAGTTTCAAAACAATTTAGACTATGTACCATGCTTTGCCACAAATATTTTCTAAAATGATTTAACTACTATCTGCTAGTTGTTAAAGTTTCCCAAGGACATACTAGGTTGAACCACTTAAGGAAGATTCTGATGTGCGATTATAAGCGTATAAACCTTCCTTCAAGGATGACCAGGGCTTCGAATGCTTACTATGGATTGATCAGCTATTTAGATTGTGCAGGGAAACCGAGTAGAGCTCTGTTTACTAGTTTAGCCTTTTACAACCCCGACAGAGTTACTCTTTAGATTTTCAAGACCCTGATTCACAACTATGAGGTGGCATCTATAGCTTGGTGAACACGTTTGAGATGTATCCTTCGGGAGCCTTGGCTATCTCTTTCTATCACATAACTTTTTTTTTCTTTTTTTTTTGCAGAAAAGAGTGCCAGTTTTATGTTGGCTTGCCCAACTTTCACCTTCTCTTTTTTTTTTGAAAGATACTGATAGTTGGAAAGCCTTGCTAGAATTTTTTTTTTCTAATATTTCATTGATCGAGCAATTGATCGACTAACCGTTTCATCCCGGGTACCAATAGCCTCCTTGGACACTTAAAATAATTTTATGAATCGGAGTCCCCTCTCATGACCAACTTTTCTTGGATTCCTTGGGAGTTCTTTAGCCAAGCAGTATAGTAGTTTCTTTATAATCAAAATAATTGTGGCAAGCAAGATACAAAATCCAATTATCTTTCTACTGTTGTTCTAAATAACAAGTAGTTCCACTTTTTAGTTCTAGGAGACTATCTCTTAACAAAAATAAAACAAAATGAAAACACACTACTTCAACCTTTATAGCACTTTTAAATGTTGATTTGTTTTTGTTTTTAGAAAAACTTAAACAAAGGATTTAAAAGCTAAAGAGGAGGAAAAAGGCCACGTTAAAGATAAATTTGCACAAACTCAAAAGATAAAACATAGTACTTCAAACTTTATTTACAATATATACATATGCACAAAGTCTTTGTGATTACTCAAATGATGTAGTGGATGGAACAACTGAGAAATAATGCTTCAGATATTGACCATTGACAGGAAGGTTCAGAAAATTACCTTCCAGGTCCTGTAGACGAAATGCATTATTACCTAGGATTTCGGCAATCTGGTATGGCCCTATCCATAGAGGTTGCAACTTGGTGTGTTTACCTTTCTTTTCATGGGCTTTGTCCCATAGAAGCACCAGGTCTGCAAGTCTGAAGGCCTTCACTCTGGCTCTTTTGTCAAACCAGCGCTTGACTGTCTCTTGGTGTCGACTAAAATGCTCCAAGGCTTGAAGTCGTTCATCCTGCAAATTAATTAAGTCCAACACACGAGCTTCCGCATCTGCATGATCATCAAAGTAATCTAAAGCAAATTGATAAGTGGGCAATTTTAAAGAGATAGGAACGATGGGTTGAGTACCATACAACAAAGCAAATGGGGAAGTCTTAAGAGCTTCTTTATGTCTTATCCTGTCATCCCAAAGTGCATACTTCAATAGTGTGTGCCATTGTCCGGGTTTGTCTACAATAGACTTCTTGATGGCATTCATCAAATTCTTATTTGTGGACTCAGCTAGTCCATTACCTTGGGGATAATAGTTGGATGAAAATTTGATGACTATCCCCCTCTGGTATGCCCACTCTGCAAATTCTAATGATTGAAAGGTTGGTCCGTTGTCGCACACCAAATTCAAAGGAACTCCAAACCTGGTTATGATATTTGATTCTAAAAATCCGATCACCTCATGGGTTGTACTCCTCATGGTGGTTGTTGCTTCAACCCATCTTGTACAATAATCAGTGGTTGTTAAAACATACTTGTGCCCTACTGATGAATTCGGGTTTATCACACCTACAAAGTCAAGTCCCCATTGCATAAAAGGTTTGTCTATTATAACAGGTTGTAATGGTAGAGCTCGATTAGCCTGCTTGGATGCAAAAATCTGACATTGGTGGCAAGTTCTCACATGTTGATGTGCATCTTTAAACAATGTAGGCCAATAATAGCCTGCTCTCAATATCTTGTGTGCAGTAGCAGAACTTGAGGAATGCCCTGCTCCTAACTTCTCATGAAAACTAGACATCACCTCATTCACTTCATTCTGAGAAATGCATCTTAAGAATATGCCAGCATAGTTTTCTCTGTACAAGTTGCCTCCTTTGAGTAGAAAATGAGCAGATTTCAGCTTCAGTGCTCTTCTTTGAGTTCTATTCAGGTGAGGTGGACAAATTCCAAACCTCAACAGATGAATGACATCTCCATACCAATCATCCAATCCAGAATCCAGTTGATTAATTTCTCCCTCTATAGGTATTTCAACAATATGTCGAGACAAACCAAGTCCTCTGATTAATTTTGTAGGCCAGATTTCTAAGTCGTACTCCTGCAGTCTCATGGCCCAATTACCTCTTAGCTCACCCAATTCATCCTGGCTTAATAAATATTTGACAGCTGGATCAGGAACTATAGCATGGACTTTGCTTCTCAATATGTAATGTCTGAATTGCTTGACTGCTCTCACCAAGGCATAGGCTTGCTTATCCAAGCGAGAGTATTTTAGCTCAACACCCTTTAAGTTGGTACTTTTGAAGGCAATCGGGTGCTCCCCTGTTTCTCTTCGTTGGGTTAAAACTGTTGCAAGTGTGTGTTCAGAAGCAAAAGAGTACAGGTAAAAATCTGCACTGAAATCTGGGCTCACCAGCACTGGAGCTTGTTTGATGGCAGATTTGATCTCTTGGAATGTTGCTTTGGCTTCCGTTGTCCAGGAAATCTTAGCAGTTTCCTTCAGCATGTCATTTAGCGGCTTGACTATTTCCGCAAAGCCAGAGATGAATTTTTTGACAAAATTAATTTTCCCAAAAAATGATCTTAACTCTTTCTTAGAGTTGGGAAAGGGTATCCCCGATATGGCTTCAACTCTCTCAGGATCCATGGAAATGCCATCTTTGGTGATTAAGTGTCCAAGGAGTTTTCCTTCAGTTACACCAAAAACACACTTCTTTGGGTTTAAAGAAATGCCAAATTCTCTGCATTTGTCGAAGACAGATTCCAAGTGCTTCACGTGGTCAAACCGGGATTTAGAAAAAACTGTCAAGTCATCCATGTAGACAACGATGCACTTACCCATGAGACCTTTGAAGGCATGATCCATTGCACGCTGAAAGGTAGCTCCGACATTTATCAATCCAAACGGCATTCTCTTGTAGGCGAAGGTTCCCCACTTGGTCGTGAAGGCAGTTTTCATCCTGTCTTCCTTTTCAACTAGTATCTGGTTGTACCCCAAAAATCCATCTAAGAAAGACATCATTTCTGAACCATTCACAATTTGTAGCACATCATCCATGGAAGGCAAAGGATAATTATCCTTTTCAGAAGCCTTGTTCAAGTTCCTAAAATCCACGCACAAGCGGATTTCCCCATTCTTCTTTCTAACCGGCACTAAATTGGCTACCCAAGTAGAATGTCTAATGGGAAAAATAATGGCAGCACTCAATAATCTCTCCACCTCCTTCTTGATGAGGGGTTCCAACAAAGCATTGACATGCTGTCGAAAGGGTTTGCAGAACTCCTTTAAGGGTATTGTATGGGTGTAAACTTTTGGATCAAAAACCTTTAGGCCTTTATAAGACCAGGCCATAACATCCTTGGACCTGTGAAGGAATTCAATCATATTTTTTTTAATTTCAGGGTCACAAGCTTTAGCTAACTTAAGGTGTCAGGGATCCTCTTCAGTCCCGACATTCAGTTTCTCGGTCTCACTGCCTGCTACACCAATAGAATTTCCAAAACTCACTCTTTGTTTAATTCGGTCAACATCAAACAGTCGCTCAAGTTCTACCATTCCCTTCGGAATTCTATTATCTTTCAACCTCATTATCCCCTTTTCATCATCAAACTTTTCCAGACATAGTATCCCTTTGACCATCATCAATTATAGTATTTTCAAATGCATTGGTATTCTGTAAAAAGTTTATAATTTGCTGGTCATCGAAAAAGACTTGAAAATTATCTACGTTATCTGGAACCGAAGGACAAGGGATTAATTCGATTGAAAATTTCTTCCATTTGAACTCCTCCAATGGCTTCAGATTTGCGGCTGATGAAGCTAAAACATCTGCAAGTGAATTCTCTTCTCTAGGAATGTGCGTCAAATTAAAAGCATCAAAATCCTCCATGAGATCCCACGCTCGGTATTTATATCTTTTTAGGTAAGATGCCTTGCACTAAAATTTACCTCTAACCTGATTGGCCACCAACTCCGAGTCTGTAAAAACCTGGATATTTTTTACACCTTTATCTAAAGCAAATTTCAATCCCAGACACTAGTGCTTCATACTCTGCCAAATTATTCGTGCAAGGAAACTGCAAGCGATAAGACATAAAATACGTCTGATTTTTAGGTCCTTTAAGAACTGCCCCTATACCAGAACCTTGCTTAGACTTAGCTCCATCAACATGAAGCATCCAAACTTCATTATCATGATCAAGATGAGCTTTAATAGGTTTCTCCTTTTGTGCAGTTGTCAAATTATAAACCTCGATATCTACATCAACAAGATTAACAGTCTCATTCTTGGCATTATACTCAGTGATCATGTGTTTATATCTAGGTTCTCTTTCGATTCTTAACTGATTTGCAACACCTTTCCAGGGCAACCACATATGTGAAAAATCAGTCGCCAAGTACCCATTCAAAGACTTTGACCAATCTCTGCTCGGAAGCATTCCGTATCCCACAGGAATATCTACCACCTGAATGTCAATTTTGTGTTGTGCTCTCGGCTCAGATGCTAGCTGGATGTGTATACTTTGAAGTTCACCTACCACCTTAACCTCAGTTTTATCCAATTGGATGACTCTTCTCTCGGACTTCATAGGGGTTAAACCCAACTGTTGACAGATGGCTAGAGGCATGACATTGGTTGAAGCACCAGAATCCACCAGACAGTTGTGTAAATTTTTTCCAAATATACGGACAGTTAGCAGGAAAGGCGGAACTTCAGTATTTTCTTTATACATGGCCATATTTGCATTTGCTATCTTCTTCCCCTTTTCTAGAGGTTTGGCAGTAGGCTCAGAGTATGTCTTAATCAAATTATCCCTTTGTTCAGTAATTTGAGCCAACTCATGAAGAGTGATGTTAGCCTTGATCTTCTTCATATCCTCCACTATATTGTATCCCTTATTGAGTGGAGCAACAAATCCATCTGGTACTCTTGGATCTCCTCCCTTGGGTGGAGGTGGGTTATTATTTGGAGATGGATCTGGAGGAACATTATGGGAGTTGTCTGGAGGTGTAGACGTAGTATTAGGCTCTAGATTTTTGTTCCTGAGATTGTAGTTGTCCCTTCTATATTGTTGAAAAGCTTGCACTTCATCCATAGGCATCTCCACAACATTCTCTGACTCATCTGGAAAAGTGAATGAATCTAACACCATAGCTGCACTATGTTTGGATGAACTTGGACCATCAACATTTCTTTGATTTTTAGGAAAAACCAACTCACTAGATAGAGCTTCAAAGGCATTGCAGAACTCCAAACAATCCAATTCCCCGTGCTGAGATGTTCCGTGTATCCTGCACCAGTTGGGCAAAGCCAAGTCACAAATATTCACTTCATGCCCCTTACCTTTATAATCCTTGTTGGGTTCATATGGTGGTCTAGTGAATCTATTCTGTTGATAAGAAAATCTATTTGAGTTTTCCCCGGTGGACACTTGCCTTTTGAAACTCAAAAAGTCATTTGCCAACTTTTGGACCATCTTTGAGACTTCCTCAACTCTTATTTTATCAGATTCTTTCTCTGTATTCTGTACATGTTCAGCATGTGTTACAGCCAATGGATTTCCTATCGGTGGAGTTTGGCATGCTGGCAACATCATTTGATGTGGGATGGGATTCAAAATAGGGGTATTTTGTGTAACAAAGGGAATTTGAGGAGCATTCAAAGGTTGAGGTCCCAATTGTCTTTCAAGAACCAAAGCTTCTTTATAAGCCTCTGTTAGATTAGTAATATTGGCATCTCTCTTCAGGAAAACAGAGGTCACTGGATCTAGGGAATTCCTAAAAATTTCCAATGCTAGATCTGCAGTTGGCACATAATGACCCGTCAATCTACCATAAGCCTTTTGAAACCTGACGTTGAAAGATCTGACAGTCTCATTGATTTCTCTCTTAATGCTGGAAAACTGTTGATATAACACACTGGGGTCAATTACTTGACCAAATTGTGATACAAAAACTTTCTCCAGGTCATTCCAACTAGTAATAGAGTCATTAGTAAGATTCAAAAACCAATCGTATGCTCCCTCCTGGAGAGTGAATGGGAATAACCTACAAGCCACATCTTCATGCTGCACATTCAACAACTTTAGAGCATTTTTAAATGCCACTAGGTGTTCTTCTGCTGTTCTGATTCCATCATGCTTGTAGGTAGGAAGATACTTCTCAAGATTTTTGGGTAAATCATGCGCTGCACCAGGGATATTCAAAGCAGTGGAACCCAACCAGTTTGCCATCACTACTGATTAACGATAATATTTTGAGTTGCAGTTGGAGGAACTACAAGTGGTGATAAAACTATGTTGGACAAAGACTTGGCCCTTCCGAGGCTGCTTCTCCTTGGGGTTTCCAACTTAGGCACAAGGAGCTCTCCAGCTCTGGAGTGGGACCTGGTTACTCTGTAGGTAGAATCCAACTTTACACAAGCAACTTACAATCCTTAACAAATACTGAACGGAGTTCGGTCGGCCCTCCTTCTAGCACCAATTTTAAATGTTGGTTCGTCTTTCATACACACCCTATGAAGAATGAACATAAAATACCAATAACACTTTACGGGATAAATCCCACTCACTTTAGGATCTTGTTGGTTATCCAAGGTGTGAGTTACAGAGTTGGGTCGAATGGCTATTCACTCCTTTTTGCTTCTAGAATAGTTTCAAGTAGACTATCTGTTACCTTACAATGGGTTCGACCTTGGTTCAATAATGTTTAGCGGTGGTTATCTTTGTTGACAATCGGATTTACAATGAGTTCTTTGATATAGCTCTTTATGCTTTAGCAGATTAAATAAAAGACAAATTTGAAAGAAAATAAAAATGGATCATTTGACGGTAGAACAAAGAGAGTAGGGTAGGGCAGAAAAGAGAAGCTTATCTAACTTAGTTGCAAATCAAAACTACCAATTTCAGTTACACTATTTAGCTTCACAATAAAACCAATCAAAGAGGAAGGTGTCCAACTTTCTAAGATCACCTTCTACTAAGAGCATAAGACGGAGATGACACAGATCTAAAAGAAAATCATAAATAGAAGGGAAGTCGGTGTCAACTGGTATCTCTCACCAGTAGCCTAGCTCGCGTAGTGAGGATAGAGCAATTAGAACAGACCCGAACCTTAAATCTTTAATTTTCCCTAGCATACAACAAACGGAATGAAGCCTAGTAGCATATTCAATCTTGATAACACAGATTTACAACTAAAATAAATAGACCTTAGCGAGACGAAAACAAAAGAAGATGCACTTATCGCAATCCGAAAGAGATTAGGCTCCTGGCCACGCTATCACAAAAAAACGATGTCACACCAACCCCAGGTACAGAACAAAGCATTCAAACAAGATTTGCAAGAAATTGCTAAAATATCTTTTATTCTAAGTTTTCGCATCCGGACTTTACATTCAAAAGAAGTATATATAGACTCAGGATAGACCCTGATCTTTTCAAAAATATCTTCTTCCAAATATCTAAATCTTATCATAAAAATCCCACCATCGAGGCTTTACAATATAAGGCATTTTTATATAGAGTTTCGATAAACCCTAATCACTCTGAAAATCTTCGTGTGGATCTTGCCATAAATGGAGAAGATAAGACTTGGTTTCATCCTCATCAAATGGACACCGCGTGTAAATGTATCTTCATCTTTCGATAAGCCGTCAGAGCATCTCATTAATTCCTCTACAAAATTTGGATGAGTCACTAACTTCCCGGGCCTTCTATCCTCGCACAACCGCCTTTGTTTGGTTCGAGTTGAAATTCTCTGCCCACCATTACTTTTGCCATAAATTTTCCCATTAAATGCATCCATCGAAAAATTCCTTAAAGTCTTTATTTGCGGCCAGATCTGCAAAATCTGGACGGATCAGAAATTCTCGGCATCTCCTATTTCCATCTGATGGTCCTTGCTTGATTTGTGCCGAAATTTAGGTTTGTCCGTCTTTCTCGCCATTACTTCTGCCATTATGCAATTGTCGGATCACTTTCTGCAAAAGAAAAGCAAAGGTTAGAACTTTAATATTATTAATTTAATTATTTTTTAAAATTTTCCTAAGGTTTTTTAATGTTTTTCATTTTAATTAATTAATTAATTTTTCCTAAGGTTTTTTAATGTTTTTCATTTTAATTAATTAATTAATTTTTTCATTTAAATATTTCTAGGGTTTGGACTGTGTTGAAAAGCTTCCACTTCCTTTGGATGGGTGATGAAAAATTTAAAGAATGGCCAAATTTTGCAAAATGAATATAAATCCAAAATGCCATATCAAGCAATTAGCCTTCGTAACAATTCAAAACTTTAATGGACTTTAAAATATTTTAGGGCAAAATTAAATTTGAGCGAAATTCCGACATGTAATGAGCATTAGGGTTTGATTTCCTTCTTCCAAGCTCATATTCTCATGAAATTAAAGCAAGTCGCGATTTCAGGACATTTTCCTCAAGCTACTTTTTCCTTGCTTGTGCCCTCATGAAAATGAGACAAGTCACGAAAATGGAACATGTCGCGATATCACGACATTTCCCTCAATTTATTTCTTCCAAGCTTGTGCCCTCGGAAAAATGAGACAAGTCGAAAATGGAACATGTCGCGATATCGCGACATTTCCCTCAATTTATTTCTTCCAAGCTTGTGCCCTCGCGAAAATGAGACAAGTCCGAAAATGGAACATGTCGCGATATCGCGACATTTCCCTCAATTTATTTCTTCCAAGCTTGTGCCCTCGTGAAAATGAGACAAGTCCAAAAATGGAACATGTCGCGATATCGCGACATTTCCCTCAATTTATTTCTTCCAAGCTTGTGCCCTCGCGAAAATGAGACAAGTCCAAAAATGGAACATGTCGCGATATCGCGACATTTCCTTCAATTATTTCTTCCACTTTGCAAATTCTCCAAAAATTGTAGGTTGACTCCAATGACTTTGTCCATCTGTATTTTGCATTTTTACATATTGGTGAAGGATCTTCCTTACTCAGAAATGATTTTAACATTTGAAAAATGAATTTTAAATTGCTCGAGAATGGTCGACTTCACATGGTGTAGAAAAATGATGAAAATTCAAAGTGCCCAGAATTTGATGAAACTTTACAAGCATCTAAATAAGCCCAAAGGATATCCAAATCTGCAAACGGAACTTAAAAATTCATCACGGATTAAGAGAAAATGCATTTAGAAGTTTGCTGGCCAGAAATAGAAACTGCTATTTCTGGTAAGTGAATCTTGTCTAAAAGTCCAGAAATTTGGCATGGCCACAAAGATGAGTTTAAGATCTTCCACCCAAAATTTGAATCACCTCAAACGGATTTGTCTTCCAAAAGTTATGAGGATTTCAAGTTTGGAGTAAGTTTGTCGGCAAGAAGAAAATAATTAAAAGAACCCTAACATTTGATTTTAATAATTAAACCTTAGAAAAACTATTGAAAATTAAAATTTCTGAAATGATTAATATGAATTAATACATTTAACATGCAAAATTTCAGAAATTTTAAATTGAAATCAATGCCATATGCAAGCCTACTTGGACACTTTGATGTAGGCGAAATTTGAAAAAGGATGCAAGCAAAATTTGGAATTAAAACCCGAAAAACTCAAGAGGGTCCCTACGGAGAAAAATGAAAATTAAATATTTTCAAAGGATGGAATTTCATTTTTTTAGTGGGGGTGTGTTGCTTCTCAACATGCCCAATGAAAGACCAAACACATTTGATGTCCATGTGAAGTATAATGATTGAATACAGTCTTCATGGAATAGAAGCAAGGTTTGCTCGATACTAAAGAAAGTTTAATTCAATCTCATGGGGGCTTATATATCCTTACAATTCAGATATTCAAGACGGGCCAGCTCATCAAATTCTTCATAATTTCATATTTCACCATTATGTTTGTATCATGGGTTGGAGTGAAAATCCCAACTTAGCAAGTCTACAACGATGAGGAAGATATTATAGACGATCTGTTGAAATGTTAGGTGCACTGAGGATGGTCGCCATATTATATTCATCCATAACGAGATAGAACCTCCTTGGAGCTAGGGTAGTCTTGGTCAGACCGAATTGTGTTTTATATAATAAATAGGAAAGCACTATTCCTGTCACCATAATTCAAATCACTATGCATTAAAATGAATATACAAAATGAGCACCAAGCTAGTTATATCATTAACATGAGTAGATATTCGATACACACAGAGATTAAAATGAGTAAGGCCTGCACCACGTTGGAAATAGTCTACAAGTGCAGATTGGAAGTACGCTTTGGCTAAGGGTAGTGGTATGGGGGTTACAGAACTAAAAGTGTTAAAAAGTTAAGGCACAATTCTAAATAAAGATTTCCCACAAAACTTTAATTAATACTTTGCATGAATAATAAATTATAAGCATTAAAAGGAAGAGGAAATTAATGACCAGGATGAAAATTGGGAGCAGCAAAGAGGCAATCTGGATAATTACAGGAATCACTTTCATCGACAGAGACATAACCAAGATCGGGATAGGGATATGGGTTATCACCAACCGAGAGGCCCTAATAATTTTCCACGCATTGATATGCCCACTTTTGAAGGTCATGATCCTCGTGGTTGGATAGCAAATATGGAAGGCATTCTGGACTTATACCAAATTAGGGATTCTGATAAAGTCCCTTTCGTTGCATCAAAATTAGGCACTGAGGCCTACCAATGGTTCGCATGGCTTAAACGTGAGAAAGGAGCTACTATTTACTGGAATAATTTCCCTACCTATTTTTTAGAAAGATTTGATGAAGGAGCTACATTATCATACACAGTAAGGCTGTTATCGCTTAAACAAGAAGGATCGATTAGTGAGTTCATCTCGAAATTCACCAGTTTACTACCGTATACATTACACCTCAGTCCAGACACAGTGGTAGGAGCTTTTCACAATGGATTGAAAGAAAATATTAAGGTTGAGGTGGACATTCAAAATCCAACCTCGTTGAATGATTGCATAAGAATAGCCAAGCTGGCTGAGAAGAGAGTTCAAATGTTTACACGGCGTGAAACTTATAGTCATCCTTCGTATCGCAACAACTCCTTTCACAGAAATGATCAACCATCAAGATACTTTTGCTATAAATGTCGCAATCACCATTCCAGGGAACAAGCATGTGCACAGAAACAAAACATTCATATTGAATGCGATCAATATGAAGGAGAAGAGGAAGAAGCATACCACCAGGAAGAACCTATGCAAGAATAACTATCGAGTGTTCTAGAAGAGAAGGAAGAGGATACAATGGCTATTTTCGTGCATGCCCTCATGGGGTTAACAGCCCACCATATAATCAAGGTACCGGTGTTTCTCCGCCAAAAAAATGTGAATGTGCTAATTGATTCAGGCAGTACCCACAATTTTATCGACATCAAAACAACAAAAGCTTTGAACTTATTCATTAACTCTTCCAACAAAGACAAATTCCAGGTTCTAGTAGCCAATGGGGTGAACGCTCAATGTGTTGGGAGAACATCTCAAGTTTCCATTAAAATGGGAACTTATACATGGTTTGGATCTCTTTTCATAATGAATTTAGGGAACTTTGATGTCATTTTGGGAGTCGAATGGTTGGAAACACTAGACACGGTTAGCTTCAATTTCAAAAAATTATTTGTGGAATGGAAGGAAAACAGACGAGTCATTCGCTTACAAGGCATTACTACTCCTCCATCAAAGATGGTGAGCTCTCATAGTATGGAGAAGATGTTAAAAAATGGTGGATACGGATTCATAGCTCAAATTAATTGTTTGGAAAAGCAATCTCGAGCAACTTCGGATATTACTGCTCTAGATTTACAAGACATCATAGCAAATTACAAAGAGGTCTTCCAAGAACCTAAAGGATTACCACCTAAACGATCTCATGACCATGCCATCCATTTGATTCCAGGGAGTGTTCCACCTAACAGTCGTCCTTATCGCTGTCCTCAACCACAAAAGACAGAAATCGAGCAGATCGTTTAGGATCTGCTAGACCATGGAGTCATTCGTCACAGCACTAGCCCTTATTCTTCACCTGTAGTTCTGGCCCGATGAAAAGATAACTCTTGGTGTATGTGTCCTGATTTTTGTTCCCTCAATAAACTCACTATCAAGGACAAATTTCCTATTCCTGTCATAGATGACCTACTAGACGAGTTGCATGGTGCAAAAGTTTTTACAAAATTGGACCTTCACTCGGGATTTCACCAAATTCGTGTCAGAGAAGAAGATATTTCCAAAAGTGCCTTTCGTACTCATGAAGGTCATTACGAATTTTTGGTCATGCCTTTTGGTCTCACTAATGCACCATCCACATTCCAAAGTCTCATGAACCAAGTGTTTCGTCCACTCCTCCGTAAGTTTGTGTTAGTTTTTTTTTATGACATTCTCATATATAGCAAAACATGGAAGGATCATTTACATCATGTGGATAAGGTCCTTCACATTTTACATAGAGAAAAGTTATTTGTCAAACATTCCAAATGTTCATTTGGTGTCCAAGAAGTCGAGTATCTTGGTCATATAGTTTCACACGAAGGCGTCAAAGTCGACCCCAATAAGATTAAGGCAATTCAAGAGTGGCCTTTACCTAAAACCATCAAGAAACTTCATGGTTTTTTGGGTCTCACGGGCTACTATCGCAAGTTTGTACGGAATTATGGTAAGATTGCAGCACCTCTCACAGCACTCACGAATAAGGATGCTTTTCGTTGGTCAGAAGAGGCCATCAAGCCTTCGAAGCTCTTAAGGAGGCAATGTGTACCACTCCAGTTTTAGCAACTCCAAATTTTCACAAACCGTTTATTATCGAATGTGATGTGTCAGGCACAGGAATTGGGGCTATATTAATGCAAGAAGGTCATCCATTGACATTTGAAAGTAAATAGTTATCGGGAATAATTTTGGGAAGATCAACATACGAAAAAGAAATTTTGGCCATTCTTCACGCAGTGGAAAAATGGAGACACTACCTAATCAGTAGCCGCTTCATTATAAAGACAGATCATAGTAGTCTTAAACATTTTCTTGAGAAAAGGTTTTCCTATCCAGAACAAAATAAGTGGTTAACCAAACTATTGGGTTATGATTTTGTTATTGAATTTAAGAAAGGGAAGGAAAATGTAGCCGTCGATGCGTTATCCAGGAAATATGAAGACGAAGTAGTCATTAATGCTATTTTGGGTCCTTGTTCCCAATGGGTGAATCAATTACAAGATGAATGGTTTTCCAATAGCGAAACTGCTCAGATAATTCAAGAATTATCTATAGGGGCATCTAAACACCCTTTATTCTCTTATGAAGATAAAATCCTACGGAAGAAAAACTGCATATACATTCCACACAATTCAGAACTCAAATCAAATATTCTCGACAAATCGCACGCTTCTCCATCAACGGGACATTCAGGATTTTTAAAAACGTATTTAAGGGTCAAACAATATTTTTGTTAGAAAGGATTAAAAGCAAAATTCAAACAATGGGTAGCTGTGTTCGAAGTTTGCCAGCGCAATAAAGGAGAAACAGCCAAATCACCAGGGTTGTTACAACCATTACCTATCCCTGAGTGTCAGTGGGAACATATATCCATGGATTTTATTGAAGGTCTTCCTAAATCAGAATGCAGGACAGTAATCTTCGTAGTCGTAGATCGCTTATCCAAATATGCTCATTTTTAGGCTTTACAACATCCATTTTTCGCAAGCAAGGTGGCAAAGGTATTTATGGATTCAATCTTCAAATTACATGGTATGCCAAAAAATATTGTAAGTGATAGAGACCCCATATTCACTAGTAACTTTTGGCGAGAATTATTTCGCCTTAGTGGTACCAAATTGAATATGTCTTCGGCTTACCACCCACAAACAGATGGTCAAACAGAAGTAGTTAACAAATGTTTGGGTACGAACTTAAGATGTTTTGTTCAAGATAAACAATATCAATGGAGCCAGTGGCTAGCATTGGCAGAATGGTGGTACAACACTTCTTACCATTACTCAATTAAGATGTCTCCCTTTGAAGCATTGTATGGAACCAAGCCTCCAATCGTAGCGGATTACGTACCAAGTTCATCCAAAGTAGCCAAAGTGGATGATTGGTTTCAACAAAGGCAGTCTACACTCACCATCCTCAAAGAGAATTTAGTCCAAGCACAAAATCGTATGAAACAACAACAAGACATGCACCGATTAGAGCAAAATTTTAATTTGGGTGACAGGGTTTTCCTAAGGTTGCAACCTTACAAACAATCATCGTTAAGGATAAAGTCCAGTCAAAAGTTGGCTCCACGATTCTATGGTCCTTACAAAATTGTGCGTCGCATTGGAGAAGTAGCCTATCAGTTAGAGCTACCCTCATCATCAAGAATACACTCGATATTTCATGTTTCGTGTCTCAAAAAAGTAATTGGTCAGAAAGTGCAAAGTCGAACAGAATTACCAGTGCTCGATGAGGAAGGATGCATATATCTCCAACTTGAAGAAATCTTACAACACAAAATACGGAGACTACGATCATGCCAGATTCAAGAATTTCTCATCAAAGGGCAAGACCTACTAGAGGAGGATGCCACATGGGAACCTGAAAGTATTTTCCATACATTTCCAGCTTTGAGGACAAAGCTTTCCAAGGAGGGGAGTCATGTTACATACCAAACCTAGCCGTCGGCTAGGTTCTCCATGTGCAAATATTTCATATATATTAGAGTAGATAGTTTATTGAAAATCATATCATCGTTTTTCTATATTCTTCACTGCGTACTCGCACTGTGCCTTAACGACGGGATCTGCCCTCCTAGTGGCTATATTATTTTATATAAAATCCATTCGTCGTTGGTTTATGTTTATATTTCCGCTGTCGTCTACACTCGCTATTATATTTAAGTTTTGTGTGCATAATCGTGTTTCTGACGAGGGAAGATAAGGAAGACCTTACCACTCAGAGCTCATGTTAATAAGAATTAGTGGCTCTTTATAAATCTTTACCTTGGTTCTAGCATGGGTGTTTCGTTTTTGTTGCATGTTCTAGGAAGGACCTATGTTCCTCATGCACTATCGATTGTTGCACATGTGTTCATAAAAATTTGTTGGGGTATCGAGGGGGTCTTATTCTTTTTTCTTTGGCACATCATCACTCATAGGCTAGGCTAGATAAGTTTTGTTTCCTACCTTTACAGCTTACCTTTTCTTTCTTGTATTTACCATTTTCTTACAATTTACTTTAAGTTTTCTTTATTTCCCTCTATTTTTCCTTTCCCTATCGAAGCAACATAGGCTAGGAGTAGATTAACATAGTGAAGGAAAGATAAGCACCAAAGAAGACATCCAAAAGAAACGAACCAGCCTCGGATAAAAACCCCTAGAGGTTGTTCGGTGGGGGCCACATCCCATGCTTTCCCATACTTCCCAGGATTGGAACCCCTGCACGAGGTGTAGGGTATGGGATGCACCCACTTGTTCGAGGCAGCAGAAGACATGGAGGTCGCAATCATGAGGGGTCGCGATTATGGGAAGCGAAAGGGGGTCATAATCGATCCCCAACACATAGAATAGACACAGTTATAATTAATCAAAACTAGGCTTGGGTGTTTATTATAACACATTGGAGATGAAAACATTACCATAAACTAAAGACCTATTTTTGGCATAGAGTACGCATTATAAATAAGTAACTAGGTTCAAAAAAATGCCTTGATGATGATCATATTCTCTCGACACCATAAAGTCAAAGAACAAATAGGATAAGAGCAAACTATTGAAACACTTGTAGAAAAATTCAAAAACTAATAAATCCATAGATTGAAAGCTAAACAAAATAAATCTTTGAAATCAAATATCAAATCTAAAATGGATTATCACAACAAGATATAATGATGTCCTTGCTCTACATGCATTGCTAATGGGGAGCAATACTGCTTTATACTAGATATAACCTATATTCACATAAGTACAAGAAAAATGTTGCTCAGATGCTATAGATGGTACAACCTCGTAGAAGCTTGTGTCATCCTACAAACTAGTCTCCTCTTGTAGAAGCTTCTGATAAATAATGATAACATTTTTTTAGCAAGGATCTATTCCCACAAAATAGAAATTTCTAGAATGAACTCGATGTGCACTAAAATCGAACATTTAGCTAATAATCAACTACGTGTTGAAAAATATACACATTTAGCAAGAGGGCATTTGAAAGAAAAGCAAAATTTTGAAACAAATTTTACTAAACGATATTTCAATAACTCAAAAATCCATATTCTTGCCTATACCTAGAGGATATTCAAACTCATATGATAGAAGGGATCTAGGGATCCATCCTGGCCTTTTTTATCTAGACCATTCTTCTCTAGAGATCATTAGGTCTCATAGTGATTCATCCATTGTGATTGACAACGTTTCAAGACAAACGCACATAGACCAATGGCAATTGCTTTATGTTCACAATCTCTACATGTAATCCATCTCTTCTTGACTGCAAATATTCTTCAAGAATTTGAGATCCTTTTGCATATTACTTGCATTATATTTATACCATATTTATGATGCATATGTACATCATGATGTCACTACACATGGATACATGCTCATGTAATTTTGTTTTATTCAACCACTATTTGTGGCTTTCCCAATCTACTTAAACCAAGTGCACTATTTAAGTCCTATTGCAATACTTTGCTTACCCATAGACAATAACAAAATGACCCAAGCATGTGGCCTTTTTGGGGCATGATTTTATGCCTGAACATGCCTAAAAATCTATTTTTTTATTCTAATCATACTATTGGGGGCATAACTTTGTGCTTGAGACTTTGTTTTGATTGATTCAAGAAGCATTATAAATATTAGAGGAAGAAAAAAACAAAACAAAATATTTACAGATAGAATTAACAACTATGTAAAAAAAATGCTCCAAAGGCCTTAAAAAAATGCAATACAAAGGATTTACTAAAAATAGCAATTTCTTATTTTTAGATTTTCATAGCCAAAATACATCTCTAGCCATGTTGACACATTAGTAGAAGACAACACATAAAAGTACAAGCCACATGTTTGTGATTTTCAATTAAATGCAGTTTGTAACTCATGGAAGATGAATAAACACATTATCACATGGGTGGCCTTCAAACTCATGGAAGATGAACCACCACACTTCCACATGTATGACCTCCCATTTTCAATATAGTAGATTTTCAGCACACCAAAAATATTGTATAAAGAGAGATGCACTCCTGATTGTAAAAGCATGAGTAATGGATGAAATGTTAAAGCCTCACATTTCTTCTTAGAGATTCCTTGCATTGTACTATGTTTTCTAAGCAATAAAAAAATTGTGTTCTTTTGCTTATATATTTTGGTGTTTTTTTTGTTATGTTTGAATTACACTCTTTCATGAGTAGTCTATTCAATATTTATACTATTGTTTTCTATTCCATGGTCGCAAAGCTAGGCATTCAAGATATTGAAATGCATCAATTCCTCAAGTACCATAGTGGGCTACAGTGACACATTCGAGACGACATGGACCTCTTCAAATTCATGATATTGGGAGAGGCATACAAACTTCTTGTCAAAATGGAGCAAAAGCATAAAAACAAAAAATAGAAAAGGAGAAGCAAATAACAAAAACCATAACACTAAGCACTAGCCAAAGAAGGGAAAAAGTGACTCTCCAAAGAATCAAGACAAATGGGGACAACCCAAATTGGAAGCAAAAAATAACTTCCAAGAAGAGAATCCTTTGAAGACCAAGACTAATAAATGGTGCAATTATCATAAGTGCAACTAATATTCGAAGGAGTGTTAAGCAATTCAATCATTGTTTGTTGATTTGTAACCCTCTACATCTATTTCACCAAAGCCTTTACATTCATAGGCCAAGGATAGAGGGAAGTGATTCATGGAAGTCAAACTAAATGTGACTACACTAAAGTTGTCACAAGAAGAGTCAAAATAGAAGGAATGTTTGTTTCACTCACAAATGTGGGTCAAGGGTAAGCCATTTAAATTTATTGTTGATAGTGGGAGTCAAAAGAATTTGATTTTTGCTCAAATGGTGAAGGATTTGAATCTGCTTGTCACACCACACCCATAGACATATAATATTGGATTGGTTACAACAAGAGAGAGACATTCTTCTATCTTATGTCATCAATCCTTTCAAAGATAAAGTTGTGTGATGTTGTACCCTTGGATGTTTGTGATGTGATTTTGGGCCAACCATTTAGGTGGAAGAGGCATGGTGTTTATGATTCTAGGCCTTGAAGTGTCATTATTATTGTGAAAGATCAATGTTACACGATACCACAAGTATCTTCTCCTTTCCATGTTTCCTTAATTAACACTAAACAATACAAGAAGATGATAACCAAAACAAAGAAACTCATTTTGTTGATGATCAAGGTGCAACACAAGAGACCCATTACTACATCTATCGAAGACTCTACAAGCAAATGGACCAAATTGTAGCAAAATAATGACTTATTCAAGTCACCGGCTAGGGTTCCACTTCATTATGAGGTAAAGCATTCCATTGATTTAGTTAATGGTCCTCCTTTGCCACATCAATCCAATTGCTTCACCATGTAGTAGTTCAATTGTCTTGGTTCCAAAGAAAGACGGATATTGGAGGCTATATTAACTACTACACTTTTAATGAAATCGTTGTAAACAATTGCTACCCACTCCCTCAACTAGATGACTTGTTGGACCAACTTTGTGGTGCAAAGTACTTCACCAAGATTGATCTCAAATTTGGCTATTATCAGATACCCATAGAGCCAACTAATGTACGAAAGACTGTATTCAAATCCAAGGAGGGTTTATTTGAGTGGTTTGTTATGCCTTTTGTCTTGAACAATGCACATGCCACATTCATGAAGATGGTGGATGACATATAACATCCCTACACTAGCTCATTTGTGGTATTTTACTTAGATGGCATTCTCCTCCATAGTAAGACATGGGAGGAACAACTACAACATGTTCCACAGGTACTTGAGATTCCTTGAAGACACAAGCTATATGCTAATTTGGAGAAATGCTCCTTTAACATGACAAAGATTCAATACCTTGGATATATCGATGACAAAGACGGACTCCATGTTAATCCTGAGAAGATTTATATCCCAAATCCTTTAACAAAGCTTCACAGCTTTTTGGGTCTTGCAAATTTCTACCAAAGATTTATATTGGGGTTCTCACATATTGGTTGACCACTACACCAAATGACCAAAGGAGGTACCAAATCCAAGTTTTGTTAGGGAGACACATCGGAGAGGGCATGTAAAAGGTTGAAGGACCAATTGTATTCAACTCCTATGTTTTTCCTACCTAATCTACATCAACCTTTTGAGGTAATGACTAATGCATCATAGTAGCATTGGGAGTTGTCCATGGGCATCCAATTACCTATCATAGTAAATCATCCAATTAAGCAATTCGAAAATACCCCATATACAACATCGAATTTTATGTCATCATCCAAACATGTAAACAATGGAAGCACTACATCTCGTGCAAGGAAACCATCATCCATATAGATCACAAAACTTTGAAGTTCACCCAAAGAGTAAGCTAAGGAATGAAAGACATCAAATGTAAGCCATAAAGCTAAGGAAATAAGGACATCAAAAGTAGGCAACATATCTACAATAGTTTCATTTGATCATCAAGCACAAGAAAGGGAGTGCCAATTCACCATTATATGAGCTAACCTCCAATCATGGAGGTCATCACTATCCTTGATTCCTATGGGAATGATACTTCCACGTTGTATGAAGCAAACTCTAATTTTGCAAATGCATATCAAGTTTTTTTTTTGGGATAAGTTTTTTAATTACAAGACAACCTCCTCTATGTGTATCAAATAGTGAGTGTTCAAAGATAATTTAGATGCACTTCAACAAATTAGCAAAGGTGGAAAAAATGTTGGTAGATCTTCAAAAGTACTTTTGTTGGCCCAAAATGAGGAATGATGTCAAGAGGTACATCAATGTACCTGTGCATTGTTGCTAGACCAACCAACAAAAAGTAAGGATTGTATATACCATTTCCAATGCCATATGAGCCTTGGAAATTTGTCTACATGGATTCCTCTCAACTTTGTCAACATTTAATAATGGTAATGAATGTGTTATTGTAGTAGATGATCATTTTTCTAAAATGGTTATATAATTCCTTACAAAAAATCCATTTTAGTGTTATTGTAGGAGTTGATAATTTTTCAAAAAATGGCTATCATGATTCCTTCCTTGTTAGAAGTCCATTTCAACTGAGGATACTACTAAGCTTTATTTTAGTCCCATGTGGCTCAACTTTGGCTTGTCAATATGGCTCAAATTTGGCTTGTCGAAGTCCATTGTATCTAACAAGGATAACATATTCTTGAACACTTTTTGGCCCACCCTATGGATGGAGCATTACAAAAACCAAGTTGATTATGTCCACAACCTTCCATCCTCTAATTGACAGCTCGACAAAAGTTGTCAATCGATTGATTGTATATCTTCTCTAAATGTACAATTCTAAACATCCAAATGCATGGGATAAGAGCCTAACCTACAGTCAGCATCGGTACAATCAAACTCTACTCGGCTCTATCAAACACAACCCATTCATTGTTTATTTTGGATTCCAGACACCATTGCCAAGAAGACGAGAGAATGTCTTAGAATTGAATATTTCATCCTATCTTGGTTTGCAACCAATCTTTAATGTTGAACTTCTCAAGCCCTATCACCCACCTCTTTTGGACACCAATCTTCGATGTCAGATTTCTTCAGCCCTCTCACCCACCTCTATTGGACACTTACGTAGTATAAATTTTGGGCATGGAAGAACTCAATCTAAACAAGTCTAGACCAACGGATGACGATCAAATTCTTTTCATGGACTAAGACCACTAGAAGGCTCTCTTCAGATCTAAAGTGATCAAGGTACAACTTGGTCACCAAGGAAAATGGCTCACAAAAAATCAGCTACACAATTTTTGCATCTGATGTCAAAAGTTGACACAATGGGAACCATTGTTTCCAGAAGAGAACAAATGATCCAAGCATGTGACCTTTTTTAGGCATGGTTTTATGCTCAAAACACCTGAAAATTGTTTTTTAATTATAACCACACTGTAGGGCCATAACATTGTGCTCTAGACTCCTACAACTTTGTGAAAAAATGCAAAACGAAACATTTATTAAAAATAATTATTTTGTATTTTTTAATTTTTGTTGCTAAAATGTATCTCTAGGTACAATGATACATTAAAAAATAAAAGACAAAAGATAAAACACAAAACACAAAAAGACCAAATAGGTGACTCCTTAAAACACAAAAGGACATCAAATAGGTGACTCCTAACTTGATGTTGACCTCTATTGATCTCCTAAAATCAATATTTTAAAAGACAATTACATTGAAAGTTTATCTTTTACTCAAAATTATTTTAAGAAATGTGAGCACATTGCATTACAATTTTGAGAAAGATAATAAAATATTACATTACAGTTTAAAGAAGATGAGGAAGATAGTAGAAAATAAAATAAAATATATATTTAACAAATGACAAGCTAAATATGTTTAATTGCCCATATAGCAAATGTAAGGTGGTCTTTTTAATATTTAGATTGAAGGCACCCACGATAGAAGCTTACACAACTCTTAAAAACAAAAAAAAAATCAGTCAGCTTCTTTGTAACTGTATAGTGAAATGTAAGGATTTTTTAAATATATTTAGATGAAAGTAACCCACAGTAAGAGTTACATACTTTTAATCTAGGTGTTGTACGTGAATTGGAGAGGAGAGGGCAATCCTCCAAGGGAGGTCCTAGGTTCGAATCTCCACCCTACCAAAAAGCTGAATTGGGTACCCAAAATCCAATTGATAATGTTGGTGCGGGCAGGGCTAGGTGTGACTCCCGGGTGACTTTGACAGTGTAGAACCCCCTGTTCGTGGTCTCTCAGACCAAGGCGGCCCCACAAAGAGTTTTTCGCTTTACAAAAAAAAAGTTACATAATTTTACAAAAATTAAATTAAATTAAAAATAATTCATCCGCTTCTTAATAACTGTGTGTGCGTGCTTTCCTTGACAAAATTTACAGGTGGAGGAGGTTATAAGTATATTTTCGTTATTTATAACTGAAAGCTTATTGCAATGGTAAAACTTTGATTTCTAGTTATGAGGTCCAAAATTCAAACCCTACCCAATATGAAGAAACCAGGATCCCTTATAAAAACCTATAAAAACTCATTAAAAATTTTAAAACATATATATATTTCATCATTTAGTTAAAAAGAGTGGATTTGACCTTTAGGGTCTTACCCAAGTTTAAGGCCCACTAGAAGGAATTCCTCCACTATAATAAAATTCAACAACCAGCAAAAATATGAAAACTTTCCAAACGTTCACAAACCAAATATCAATGGCAACAAAGATATCATAATACAAAACCTCAAACTTACCAAGTTACCATGGCATAATTGCATTTGCATTAAGAAGGGCAATATAGATAAACACCCTAAATAACACCTCTAATTCAAAACATGGTTTTACACCTTAAAGATAATTGCAACAACATACCAAAACAAATATATTAACTGCATTCCACTTTAAAACTTGCACCTTTGTTCCAACCATAATAGAAAAACTTGGACTCGATGCAGACTCCACAAGGCCACTTTTTGACTCAGAACTCAGACTCAACAAAAATCTCAAAAGCTAAGAAAACGCAAATTTTCTTCGAAAAAAAATCTGTATTCTGAATTTTTTCAGTACCAAGTTTTTTAGCAGACTCTCAAGTACCACAAGTTCTAAAAAAATGACATGTCAAAAAAAAGAACTCACCAAGTTGCTTCAAAAAACAGAGATAAGTGCAGCTCAAGCACAGACTCAACCAAGTTCCATAACTGTGGTTATTATTGTCTGTCAAAGGAGAGACTACCCATCCATATTTAAAATGAGCATGAAAGAATAAAGTATACAAGAAATTAAAGAAAACACAAAGGAACTATTTGATGATAGAAAACACACCCTTGTGATAGTGTTCAAATTACAGAATTTCAAACATTCCTTGCTCACTACACTTGTCATAGAATTTACATAGGTCTGCACTATCAAATTAACAATCATGTTTATCATTATAAAATTTATAGATATGTATTTTACATTAATCATTAGGTCTGCACTATCAAATTAACAATATTGTTCATCATTCTAAAGTTTATAGATAGTCATGTATTTCACATTAATTTGAATTTCAATGTTTTTCCTGTCCAGATGACCCATGACAGACCACCTCATATGTCCAAAATAGAGATTGCCCAAGTGGTTATGGAGATTGTTGATGACTTTCTTGATGCTTACTAAAATTGGTACCAAACTACTATGCTTCTCAGAGACAAATAGAAGGCATTGGAAATATAGACAACCTCAATTGTAAAGAACCTTTGTGCTATGGATTTCTAAAGAACCTTTGTGCTATGGATTTCTACAGATGTGCTATGGCTTTGCACATACCAAAAAAAAAAAAAATTGAACCTGTAATGGTCTTGGTGGACATCATCAGCTGTAGAGCTGCTCAAAAGCAGTTTTTGCCAAAGGTTCATGGTAAATGCCATGGGATATGAACACCCATAAGGATCAAAATGACTTTAAATCTAGCCACAAGCACAAGTTGAAAAAACAATTACTCCCTTTATGGGAATTTTTCAAAACAGGAAGAGAAAATGATAAAGTTCAATTATAAGAACATTGTCATCAGAACTATGTCCAGTATTCACAACTAGTGTCCAACACAAACACTATTATATTAGAAGAGACTTACTCCATTTAAAATAAACTTATAATATTAAAAGAAGCTCTTACTCTATTCACATGCAAGCCACTATTTCATATCCTACCACACCTGCCTCCATTCATCACACAATTCACCTATGTTCTTTTTTTCACAACTATTAACACTAATCTTGTCCATTTAGAGGGCTACTACTAAATAGAATATGGGCTTCTTTTGTGTCCTACTGTACATGTTCATTCAAAGTAATTTCACTATTTTAAGCAATCATGCACCACCAACAGCCTGTATTTGTTAGAGTTTAGATATGAAAGGTCCTCCATATTTCTTAATTTCAGAGATAAGAAAGATGTTGATCATTAGATGCCACCATAGAAATTAAGCTCTAACATTTATTTATCCACATACACTTTGCACAGGGACAACAATTCCAAACTTCAACAATGTCATTCTACAAGCTGGTTTTCACATCAAGAAAGCATAGGAAATGAAATCATATTAATGTCTGCAAACGACCAAATTAGGTCAGTGAAATTAATGGACATACACCATTCTAAGTTCTAACAATAGAAAGTAAGAGGATACACCATTGTAACAAAATGAAATACGAGTGGAGTAAAATCCTTGTGAGAATAACTACATAAATACAGACTGGGAGGCAAAAAAATAACACAAGAATAACCCAAAATAGGGTAAACCCTAAAATATCTCTAAACACAACAATATATAGACCATGTAGAAGGGGAAACTCTCATGCTCTACAAATAAAAGAAAGAGAGCACTCAGCAAAAGAGTACCAAAGTTAAAAATCCAGAACAACATTTCATGCTGATGAGTCCACCAAACAAAAAAGCCCCATACATAATCAAATGGACAGCCCAAAGGTTGCTCAGGGTTAGGGAGCTACTCCAAAATCCTCTCCAAACATGCAAGGTCAAGTCTCTAGAGGTAGAAAGGAGCTGGTCATGCAAAACTAGCCATGAGGTCGAGGTCAAGCTCAAGCTCAAGCAGAGCCATGTCATCTACACAAGGGGGGTGGAAGGGATGAGGAATCCTATTGGCATTCTGTAGAGAAGAACATACCCTCAAAGAGAACTCACTCAAGATTCCAGCACTTATCAACACACTCAAAGGGCACTTGACACCTCCCATGCTGAAAGTCTGTAGGTCAAATGTAATCAACCAAGTAGGTCCAAAGAACCCCTGTAGGTTCAAAGAACCCCTGAAGTGTTCTTCAGTCTGCACCATAGAATAATGCCTCACAGAGAAGAAATGTAACAGGTTTTTATTTGAAGTAGAGAAAAAAATGTAAGACCCTTTTACTTTGGAAGCAAGACCTGAGTTTCCCTCCTGAGTCCCAGTATAGAAAATTATACCTTCCTAAACAAGAGCATCTAAACATGGGATGCTTCTCATCTTCTGTCTCTCTGGTAAAGAAAAGATAGAAAGCCCTGCCAATTTATACGATAATCAAATCCCAATAGATTAACGAACTCTCAGTTGATTCCCCGAAGCCATAAGAGAATTGATGCCAGAGATAATCTAGTAACAAGTGATGATGCCATGTCATTGGGAAAAAAAACTCAGCATAGAAGGCCAACTTAGGGCTGCGCTATAATCTAGTAACTAGTCAAGTGACGATGCCATCTGTCATTAGGAGGAAATACTCAGCATAAAAGGCCAACTTAGGGCCGAGTTGTGAGGGAGAAATCCAAGTGACTCAGATATATAGACTTCCAAAAATTCCTCTTGAAACAGTAACTCTGACATAAAAAGAAACTTTAAAAAACACATTCTTTTTGCAAGACATTACAGATTGAACATCTTAACCAAATCAAAATGCATCACTAAAGTTTTATCTGGATTCAATAAATATTAAATAACTGTTGCAAGCATGCAATACACTTCAATAGAACAAAAATGCTCTTCTGGCTTTCAAAATAGCAATAGAGAAAACATTGTTAACTCCATATTGAGTTCATTAATTTCTCTTTACAACAATATTCTATCTAACAACCAATTGATCTGCCTGAAAAAAAAGTGTATTGGTGGAGACTATTTTCCACACAAAACTCATTCTCTTCATATTACTGCCACTGATGCTGAAGTCCTAGCTGCAAACCTCCAGGCACCTTTAATATGCTGATACTCTCTTAGCGGTACTGGCAAAAGCAAAAAAGAATCATTCAATGACTTAATAGTGAAGGCTTGATTAAATCTATATCAGTACCAAATGTAATAGACTGCTTACACAAGAAATGCACATTAGTCATCCCTTCACATGTAGAGGATATAAGGATATGAAGATAAAAATTATAAAAACAATAGAAGTCTACATACCTTGACAAAGCCAATGTCTTTGGCATAGCTGCGGAAGCACTGCCGACAGCACATCAGACCATACTTTCGAATGAGACCATGGGGGTTCCCACACACGCGACTGGTCAATGACAAGGAATTAGAAACCTTCTAGTAGATATAAACAAAAACTACAAATAGAAATATATACCTTCCATAACACAATCTAATATCCTTCAAATTAATCAAAAAAGGACAACTAGATCCCCCCTTGTATTAGCTAGTTGGCACCTGAAGTCAAATCACCCAGTTATCAGCCACATTATTATAATGTGGAGATTATCTGGTTATCAGCCACATGAGGTACCACAAGTTACCCAGGTATTACATTAATTAAATATTGTTTTGCATTGGCCTAGCTAATTTTTGTACTTTATCATTTTACCTTAGCAAAGCAACCAAAAGCTCACAATTACATCCCCTTTGTATTTGTATATTTGTACCAGAAGTTGTATATTTGTACCAGAAGTTGCATTTAGAGTCTTAAATACATGTATAACAGTAACAGAAGATAATTGATATCTTCAAAAAGCAGAATATCATTCAACAATGCAAAAAATAAAAATAAAAACATCATACCTGAAGCTTTTCAAATATATAACATCCTCAAAATCATGCATATATATCATTATTTTTTGACATATACAAAACAGATTGCCAAAAGGAATACAGATTTTAACATCTATTAATATTTTCTGTACAGTGCAACCCTATTCCCCAACTCATTCCTAAGAATTCAAGAGAAGGTTTTATTTGCAGACAAGTAAATGAACCAAAAATATGACATACATTATCTTCACAAGAGGAAAATCAAAGAAACAAGAAGCCCTACTATAGATTTCACTTATGCGCCTTTAACATATATATTATCATTTAAACATTCAGAGCAGTTCAATTTCGCAATGAAGATACAGTTTTCAACACTTCTGTAGCTATAAGTCAACTAGTAGCTATAAGTCAACTAGAAGTTAACACAAATCACACTCATCAAAATCATGCATGTATATCATAGATAAGATTTAACATATACAACACAGATTGCCAAGGCGAATACAGATTAACATCTCTCCACATTTTCTGTACAAAGCAACCCGATTCTCCAACTCATTCCTAAGAATTCAAGAGAAAGTTTATTTGCAGTCCAGTAAATAAACCAAAAATATGACATATACCATATCTTAACAAGAGGAAAATCAATGAAACAGGGAATCCAAAGTCTATTCAGCTTGGATATTACAGCTTACATCCATTGCCAATTAGGACATAATGATCTGCACCGAATAGAGTTAAAGCTTTCCTTTCAATGGACCATCTTAGAAAAGAGAGAAGTCACAGTATTCATGATAAGAAATTATTTATCTTTGTATTGTCTGATGTGTTTGATACTTAAGAGCATTTTTTCAGAATGCAACAGGAGCCATGTTTGCCAATCAGTTCCAAGTCATCTAAATGTTATGTTCCACGTGCAGATTCTCACTTGTATATTGGAATTCCAAAGGACAATTTCATTGACAATAATGTCAATAGGCAGTTCTCCATGATAGCTTAGAGGACATGACTAAGAAACCACACCACCTAGGGCTTATTGTTTTCTTTCAAACACAGTTCCATTCAAAGGGTTCAAGGGAATCCAAAGTCTATTCAGCTTGGATATTACAGGATACATCCATTGGCAATTAGGACATAATGATCTGCACCGAATAGAGTTAAAGCTTTCCTTTCAATGGACCATCTTAGAAAAGAGAGAAGTCACAGTATTCATGATAAGAAATTATTTATCTTTGTATTGTCTGATGTGTTTGAAACTTAAGAGCATTTTTTCAGAATGCAACAGGAGCCATGTTTGTCAATCAGTTCCAAGTTATCTAAATGTTATGTTCCACGTGCAGATTCTCACTTGTATGTTGGAATTCCAAAGGACAATTTCATTGACAATAATGTCAATAGGCAGTTCTCCAAAATAGCTTAGAGGACATGACTAAGCAACCACACCACCTAGGGCTTATTGTTTTCTTTCAAACATAGTTATATTCAAAGGGTTCAAGGGAATCCAAAGTCTATTCAGCTTGGATATTACAGGATACATCCATTGGCAATTAGGACATAATGATCTGCACCGAATAGAGTTAAAGCTTTCCTTTCAATGGACCATCTTAGAAAAGAGAGAAGTCATAGTATTCATGATAAGAAATTATTTATCTTTGCATTGTCTGATGTGTTTGAAACTTAAGAGCATTTTTTCAGAATGCAACAGGAGCCATGTTTGTCAATCAATTCCAAGTTATCTAAATGTTATGTTCCATGTGCAGATTCTCACTTGTATATTGGAATTCCAAAGGACAATTTCATTGACAATAATGTCAATAGGCAGTTCTCCAAGATAGCTTAGAGGACATGACTAAGCAACCACACCACCTAGGGCTTATTGTTTTCTTTCATACATAGTTATATTCAAGGGGTTCAAGGGTTTTCCTATAACATGCAGATTCTCAAACAAATTCTTGACACCCACTTTCTGACCGTTTAAGCACAGTTTCAGAAACCTTCGATGTGGATGGCCCATTTGTCCTATAAAGCAGCAACCGTGTTTAAGATTCTCAAACAAATTCTTGACACCCAACTTTATGACCGTTTATGAATAGTTTCAGAACCCTTCGATGTTGATGGCCCATTCGTCCATGTTTTCTCATTGTTTCTCCCATTTAAAATCCTTGTTACAAATTACAGACAGGGCACTCACATTGTTCATAGCTTTGGAGTCCTCTGAAGACCTTCAACCTTTCGCTAGCTTGAAGAAATCTATGCACTATTGGTTTTGAACAATATTTTCAAGAAGGCTACTCGGTTTAGCAAGGACTTCTTATCATCTATACCACATATAGATGCAATGCGCTCAACTAAAAACGGGGACGCACACGCACAGAACATTGTGCAAAACCATCAACGGATGCACAGAGACTAAGTAAAACTCTTGCAAAAAGAAAAAAAAAACCTTACGCACAAATGTCGACTGCTGTATATAAATCGTATTCTCGATCCCTGCTCAAAACCCTCTACAAATACCAGCCCATATCCGTTCCTTATCCACAGGTTTAATAGATACACATTGATTATATGTTAAATACTTTGCAAAGTCCTCATACATACTCCACAAGTTCAATAGATACACATTAAATACATGTCATATATTTTGCAAAGTCCTCAAAGATACTGATTAACCATATGTCAAACACTACTGCAAAACTTTCACGGATACACACAAACTGCTTTTCCAAAACCCCCGACAAACATATTGACCCCTCGCACAAATCCCTGAAAGATACAGATTAAACATATGCCAAAGTCTCATGCAAAACCCCCAAAACCCTCGATAGACACAAACCCATGAAGGATATACATTGAATATATGCCAAAGTCTTATGCAAAACCCCAAAACCCTCTATAGATATACATTGAGTTTATGTCTACGTTTATTAGAAAGTGAAACGGATCGATACATACCAGCTGCGGGAACCAGGCCCGTAGGTCTTGGGATGTGAGTTCCAGACGTTAGAGTGACCCATCTTCGAAAAAAATTCACAAGATCTCTCTTCTGCTCAGATCAAATTCACAGTATGCCGAAGTTGTGTATGAGATATGAGAAGTCAGTTTTTGGAGGAAGGAATTTATTTATGCATGCCCCGTTACCGTCTTAGAATAGCTCGAAACCCTAATGTTGCCCTAAATTTGAAAGTGTTCAAGGGGTAAATTGGTATTATCCTACAAATTTATCTCGAGAATAATATGGGGTAAATTGGTATATCCTACAAATTTATCTCGAGAATAATATGTATTTTTTTAAATGGATCTCTATTAACTTTTTTTTTTTTAATAATACTTCTTATATTAATTTTTTTTTTTTTTTAATAATACTTCTTATACATATCCATCATGGAGATTGAACCCCATAATGCAAGTGAAGTCCTTACGGGTAAACCACACTCACGGGGATCTCTTAAACTATTTTACTAGCTTAGATATAAAGGATATATATCTAAAAACGCCGAGAGTTATCAATCTCGAGGGGCCTATCTCATTTCTTGGGGGTGTGATCTCCAAGATAGGCGCCTCGAAATTGATAACTCTCGGCATTTGTAGATATATATCCTTTATATTTAAGCTAGTTTATTAATCAGTTGCAATGGTTAGTCAGGTGTTTTAGTTTAAATATTTTAAATGTTTTTGTTAATGTTGGTTTTTTTAATTTAAAAAAAAGAAAATTATTTACGGCGTGACATGTATGACCTCTTTGCCTCCACCCTCTCATCACGCAATTAGGTTATATTTGCAAAATAATTTATTTTTTATCATAAGGTTGGTCTTTTTAAATTTATTTTATATATATATATGTATAAGGTTGGAAGGAGGAGTTTTTGAAAGGGTTTTACCCCTTTTACATTATCATACAACGCATATATATGTCTTGTTTTTCTCTAGGCCTAGGTGGATTGGTAAGTGTTTGTTTGGCCAGGCATTTATCAAGAAGATACTTAGGTTCAAACCTCGAGGGCAACCTATTTGCAAAGATAGTAGTTTGATCTGAATTTTCTGAGTGCACGTCAGACCGACGATGATGGTACGAATCATGAGCGATCGGTGGTCCCTTTCACATCGAGTCAACAACAACGAGGTGAAATAGGTTTGGTGGAAGCAACCCTATGGTTTGAACCCTACGCTTGTTAGTTACTAAATATAATGTGGTTGTGACCAACTCTCCTATGTAACCAAAAGATATATATATATATATATATATATATACCCTACGCTTGTTAGTTACTAAATATAATGTGGTTTTGACCAACTCTCCTATGTAACCAAAAGATATATATATATATATATATATATCTTGTTTTTAATGCAAAATAGAGCATTACATAGGTCCTCTTATTCAAGGATACAACCCATATTAAACTACATAAACTATCACATATATCCTTAACTATATAAGACAATCAATTAGAGACTTTGAAACAAATACAATCTAGCACCACTAAACAAATTGATACCAAGACTATAGCAAAATGTCGATGCAAGAAACTAAATACCAATAACGAAACAAAACTGACTTAACACCATATTGACCAACCCAGTCGAACACATAACATTCATTATAAGTGTTGTCCTTTTAGCATGCATGCAGTCGTAACATGTGTTCTTCCTTCTTGGCCAAGGTTTTTTTCCTTCAAACATATGCATTCTGAAATTCATTGTAGGTGATATCCATTAGTTCTTGAGGAAAATTGTCCTCCATCATAATATATCCTTCATTTTTAACACCAAAATTAGTTGCCCAATTTGTAGCTTCATTTCCTTCATGGTATGTGTTTGATTTGGACATTTTCCAACTTCCCAACATACCTCCTAATTTCTTTTACCATATCATCTATTTCCCAGTGTGAATTTTGATTCCCTTGTATTAGATTGATGATATTTAGGGAATCCCCTTCAATAACAAGATTTCTAACTCCCATACTATCAACAAGCTTGATTCCCAAAAACAAAGCCCTAGTTTCAACAAAATGATTGGATTGAAATTTGAGATTCTCTGCAAATAATCTCATCACCTACCCATTTTCATTGCAAATAACACCCCAACTCCTACTCTTCCTGGATTCCCTTTAGAAGCCCCATCAAAATTGAGTTTTAACCACCCTTGAGGAGGAGGTTTCCATTTTGTTTCAAGTCTAGTAATTGTGGAAGAATTAAGCCTTTGATTAGAACATGATTGCAACCCCCAAGCATTAGCTATCACTCTCTCATCATCCACTACCCATGAATCTTTAAAGTCTATAGCCAATACATTTTCCTTTATGACATTGCAAATCCTAATAACTATAGACAAAACATATTTCTTCTCACCCTTGAAGATCCTGTGATTATGTTCCTTCCAAATGCCCCACATGAAATGTGGTAAGCAAAAATTCCAAAGTGTTCTTAGTTTCTTGCTCCTAAAAGGTGAATCCCAACTCAAGCACATATCCACCATAGAGTTTGGAATGACCCAAGCCACACCAATTTTATCAAGAATGGAAGTAAAAACTTCATATGAAAAGGGACATTCAAAGAATAGATGCCATACCTCCTCCCAAGCATTTTCACATAGAGGACACCTATTTGGAATTGACATACCTCTCTTCATCAAATTATCAAGAGTGAGGATCTTATTTTGTACAACCAACCAAAAGAAAAAAGCCACTTTAGGGGTTAAATATTTCAACCAAACTTTATTTGTAGGTAGCCATCCATTTCCTTCATCTTCCAGTAGAAAATATCTAGTCTTGACTAAATACTTCCCATCCTTCCTATAATTCCATATTGGAGCATCCAACGGTCTTTCATGATTCAGGAAGTAAACTTGTAACATTCTATTTAATTTCTTGAGCATTTGCTTTTTCCTATCATCCGTCCCTTCCAAATGGATCTTGGAGAGAACCAGACCCTCTCTTCGAATATTAACAATCAGACTCTCTAAACTATTGATGCAATTCTTAGAAAATCAGTAAAACAATACGCAGCAGAAATAACAATGTAAGAAATTAAATCAATATTGCAATGAACAGTTCGCCACTCAGGGAGGGCACATGCCCGCCTTGAAGGCCTTGCGAATACCGCAGATAAAAAGGATAAAACAAAAGATAATAGATAATTAAATTAAATCAACATAGGTAATGTATATATTAAAATCCTTCTCTTGGACAACATAGCCGACTGCTATGTTTGGTGCATAGCATGACTCCCCTCCTTGGAAAGCTTTGTCCTCAAAGCTGGAAATGTCTGGAAAATACTTTTTGGTTCCCATGTACCGTCTTCTTCTGGTAGGCCCTGTCATTTGATGAGAAATTCGTGGATGTGACAAGACCTAAAGATGCGTGTTCTGTTTTGTAGAATGGCTTTCAGATGGATACATATACACCCTTCTATATCTAATATTGGTAATGCTGACTGAGATTTCACCTTCTGGTCGATCACCTTCTTGAGACATCGTCTGGCATGGTCATAGGATCCTTTGGGTGGTATTCCTTTTGGTTCGTGAAAAACCTCCTCATAGTTAGCCACAACTTTTTGTAGATCTTCTAGTTTGGTTTTTGGCACATCTTGTACTACTTTTTCCATGCAATTAATTTGGCCTATGAATTTGTAGCCACCTTTTCTTGATATTTTTTCCATGCTATGTGAACTTACTATTTTTGATGGAGGTGTTGGCATTCCTTGGAGGCGAATGGTCTTCCCATTTTATTTGCATTCAATAAAGCGCTGCTTGTAATTAAAACCGGCCGTGGTTTCCATTTGTTCCATCCATGCAACGCCCAAAATAACTTCTGAATTCCCTAATTCCATGACAAAAAGAGGACCCTTCCAAGTATAACTTCCCATTTGTAATGAAATTGAAGATGTCTTACCTAGGCATTGACAAGTTTCCCTGCCTGTAGTTCTAACTTGAAATTTGTCTTGACTGGAAGAGTAGATGTGCAAATTTAATGTCCTGGCAAGTTTTGTGTCAATAAAGTTGTGAGTACTTCCTGAATCAATTAATACTATTACCTTTCTTTGCCGAATGAATCCTACTACCTTGATTGTATGGTGAGAGGACAACCCCATAAGAGCATGTACTAAAATAGTCATGGGATCTTCTCCATCTACAACCACCTTGTGTTACTTTGGTCGTCATCTAGAGAATTATCAGGTGAGTTGTTCTCTATTTCTTCATCTTCCTTATCAGTATATTCAATTTGAAATTTTTGTCGTGGCACACATGCCTGATCTTTTGGATGGTTATTGCGACATTTGTAGCAAAAATAACTTGTTGGTTGATCATTTATGCGAAACGAGTTGTGATGTTGAGGTTGACCATATGAATCACGTCGTGTGGTTGTTTCTAGTTGCACCTTCGTCTCTGCCAAATTGGCAATCCTTATACACTCATCTAACTTGGATGGATTTTGTAGGTCCACTTCGACTTTAATATTCGCTTTCAATCCATTTCTAAAAGCCGCTACCACCACCCTTGGTTGTAAATCTTGTGCATAGTGAAGCATACTGGTAAATTTCGAAATATAGTCCCCTACTGATCCTGTCTGCTTAAGTGATAACAACCACACTGTGTAGGAACCTGTGGGACCTTTGTCAAATATGTGAAGAAAGGTGTCCCTGAAATTATCCCAAAAGAGAGCTTGGTGGTCATTCTCACATTTGTACCATGTAAACCATTGATAAGCTTCAGTGCCTAATTTGGTTGTCGCATAAGGAACTTTTTTTGACTGCCAAAACTGGTAGAAGTCTAAGATGCCTTCCATTTTGGCTATCCACCCACGTGGATCATGACCTTCAAAGGTGGGCATGTCAATGCGTGGATAATTGACTCCAATAGGACCTCTTGGTTGGTGGTGAATAGTGTTCCTATCTTGTTCCACATTATTCCTTTGTCATTGGATGCAAGTTTGGTAAGGTCTATCAGAACCCCTTTGTTGCTCAAAAACTTCTTCATTACCCATATCCTCATTATTTCTGTGGTTGTTGAGATTTGAGGATTGATTATTATGACCTCTTTGGTGTGTATAGTCTTCATAGTGAATGTCAGTACTCTAGTGGTTGGGACTAGGAAGATTTGGTTGGGGTTGTTTGTGGACTACTTGGTTGAAGCTGGTAGTCATATTCTTAATGCTTTCTATTAATTGGACTAACAATTCATCAGTGACCTTGGGGCGACCATTTTCTACTTGAGTGAGGTTCTCTTGTGAGGAGTTTGAAGAGGTATTGGATGCCATTTTGTTGATCAATGGATGACCCGGATTATAGCTACCGATTCTGAAAGGAGAAGGAGAATTTTGTGTACCTTTGCTTCGTCGAGGTCTTCTTTGTGATTTTGAGTTCTCTTTGGGAGTCTCTAAGCTTGATAGTCGACCGTTAGATCCTTTGGTCCACATTTTGTTCATGCATTGTTCATAATCTCCTGCTTAAGAGCCTTTGAGCTTCAATTTATGCAAAAAGTGTGTTAAATTGCCCAAAAATTTGGTTTGTGTTCCGCTTTAATTGTTGCTCCAACTGCGACGTGTAATAGGTGAGTCTCCCCTTGCTAGTTTCTTTTGATTTTGACACTCTAAGTTTGACACTAATGTGAGTTTGACACCTACTAGCTCTTATTATTTTGATATTGTTTAGACCAATTGACACCCGCTTCGAACGAGACCAAGAATCGATCTTGACACAAAGGATGACTGACACAGAGGACGAAGCAATAAGACAATCGACCGAACACTTGACTCAAATACAAATGACAATACACCGAACACTGGGCACTAGAAACAAGACCCGACATGGGTAATGGAACTGACCCTGGATAGGACGCAAAATTACCCTCGAGACTAGCGAGAGAAGAACCGACACCGAATGACAAGACACGGGACACTGGCTCAAAACAAAAGACCGAAGACCATTGGAAGGAATTAGCGGCAACACCGGCTCGAATCAGGTGAAAGGAGGACACACTCAAATTAGGTGAAAGGAGGCAACATCGACTTGAATCAAGTGAAAGGAGGACACACTCACAAGCCACACGAAGGACAGAGGCGACACGAAGATCGAGACAACACTAGCAAAGCCACACAGCAGACAAAACTGACATGAATATCGAGACAACAAGCCTAAGTGACACATCGACATAGGAAGTTTTTTTCGCATGAGGAGAGAGTAGGGATTCGTGTCATCGATGTCACACTTCTTATTTGCGAAGACCCCCTTTTAAATCGCTTTACTTCTACCCCACAACTAGTGTGGGATAATTGCCCTCGCTAAAATAAAAAAATATTAATTATCGACCAGACCTTAGTTTTAAAGCTCGAATATAATTAATTCGTTGCTTTGATTGGACGATGTTGTTATGCCTATGCGCACGATTGGGAACGCGATTTTGTTGAGGCAATTAGGCTGAGAATCGTGCGAAGGCTAGGTGTTGGTGGTGCGTATGTTGTACGTGACGAAATTCACTCGTGTTGTGGATTCGATGGGAAGAAGTACCACCAGTTTGTGCATCCTAGTACACGATTGTAAGCCTGCGTTAACTATATACAGAAGGTGATTTTCTAAACAGTCGTCGAATACGAAGGAGAAGTTCGATGATCACGAGGGAAGGCCACCTGCCAGTCCCATCTATTACGTTGCCCGATTACTGATGCCACATAGAGAGAACCAAACCCTCTCTTCAAATATTGACAATCAGACTCTCAAAACTATTGATGCAATTCTCAAAAAATCAATAAAACAATACGTAGCAAAAATAACGATATAAGAAATTAAATCAATATTGCAATGAACAGTTCACCACTCAATGAGGGCACGTCCCCGCCTTGAAGGCCTTGTGAATACCGCAGATGAAAAGGATAAAACGAAAGATAATAGATAATTAAATTAAATCAACATAGGTAATGTATATATTAAAATCCTTCTCTTGGACAACATAGTCGACGACTATGTTTGGTGCGTAGCAGATCTATTTCCACATCCTCCTTCATTAGAGTCTTCAATGATGAATTTATGCACCCATTGACCATACTGTTGAGATATATATTGTTCTAAGTCCTTGAAATCAGGATCATCTCTAAGGGGTATATCCTTAATCCATCTATCATTCCAAAAACTAACTTTCCTTCCATTTCCAATTTTCCACCTTAAACCTTTTTGTAGGAGAGATCTTGTTTTTTGAAGATTATTCCAAAAAAATGATCCTTTCATTGCATTAGCCTCCTCCAAAAATTTGTTTTCATTCCCCATATATTTTGCTTTCAGAATTTTAACCCAAGTCATCTTCTCATCTGTGACTAGTTTCCAACCTTGTTTCCCCATGAGAGCTTTGTTCATCAATTTTAGCTTCCTAAAACCAAGTCCTCTAGCTTCCTTCCTAACACATACCTTGTCCCAAGCCACAAGAGCAATTCTCTTCTTTTCTTCCATTCTAGTCCATAGAAATTTTTTTGAATCTATTCAATTCTCTCCCAAATTTTCCTAGGCATTTTGAACAAGGACATGAAATAGATGGGTATACTTTGGAGAGTAGCTTTTACCAATTGAGCTTTACCTACCTGGTTGAGAAGGGTCCCTTTCCAACCTACCAATTTTTTAGCAAATATTTCCACCATCAGATTCCACCATTCCTCTTTCATTCTACCATTGAAAAGAGGCATTCCCAAATATGTTGCTAGAAGACTTCCAATTTCACACCCAAAAATTCTAGCAATCATGTTTTGTCTTACCAAAGGTGTATTAAGAAATAAAATCTTACTCTTGAGAAAATTCACCTTTTGGCTAACAACCTTCTCAAAAGTTTCCAAAATATTCTTTATTACCTTCACTTGAGGAATTGAAGACTTTGTTATGACAATTGTATCATCTACAAATTGTTGATGAGTTACTAGATTAAGGATTGAAGCTGGTCTAATTCCATCCAATTTACCTTCATTGGTAGTAGCTGAAATAGTCCTACCCAAAGCTTCAACCATGATTATAAAAAAATAAGGAGAAAGAGGATCTCCTTGCCTTAATCCCCTTGAACTTTTAAAATATCTAGCAGTAGCTCCATTGATGATAACTAAAAACATTGCTTTCGTAATACATTCCTTGATTAGGTCAATCCTTGTACATGAAAGCCATAAAAATTTCAAAACTTTTACAAGAAAGCTCCATGAATTTCTATCATACGCTTTATTAATATCTAGTTTCAACAACATCCCTGCTTTATTACTTTTATCAATTGAATGAATAACCTCATGTATAGTTATGATGCCATCCAAAAAATTTTACCCGTCACAAAACCCCCTTGCTGTGAATCAATAATAAAAGGTAAAATATACTTCAACCTATTTGCAATCACCTTAGTAATAATCTTATATAAAGTATTACAAAGATTGGTTGGTCTAAATTCTTTAAAAGCCTTAGCCCCAACAATTTTAGGAATCAAAACCAAGAAAGTAGAATTAACATCCCTTGGTATAAGATTGGATTTTTGAACCTCCATCACTACACTAATGACATCAGATCCCAAAATTTTCCAAAATATTTGATAGAAGGCAACTTGAAACCCATCAAGACCTAGGGTCTTTTCCCCACCCATTCCAAAAACTACCTCTTTAATTTCCTCCTCCTTGAAAGGACTGATCAAGTAGTTGTTATGCTCCTTAGTAACAAGAGTTGGAATATTTTGAAGGAGTGAACTCATTGCCTCTTCATCAATCATTTCCTCTTTCCCAATTAGATCATTGAAAAAATGGACAACTTCATTTCTAATCTCCATGATATTATCTGTGACTCTATCATCTTCCATATAAATTTCTCTAATCTTATTACAACTCCTATGCTTCAAAACTAAAGTATGGAAGAATTTCATATTACGATCACCCTCCTTGAGCCATTGAATTCTAGATTTTTGCTTCCAAAAGATCTCCTCACATGCTAGTGTATTATGAAATTTTGATAATAATTCTCTTTCTTTCCCACGAACCTCATATGTAAGATTTCCATTATTAAGAGAAATCTCAACATCCATCAATTGCTATTTTAATTCTTGTTTTTAAAAAACAGGTTTCCAAAAACATTCTTATTCCATATTTTCATATTTTGCTTAATGAACCTAAGTAATTGGCCACTTGCCAGATAATAGGTCCTAAAAAATCCTTCCTCCACCATTCCCCAATCCTTTGTTCCAATTCCTCATGTTGCAACCACATCAATTCAAACCTAAATGGGCTTCTTAAGAGTCTTATTCCTGTTTCTATTTTCCAAACTAACGTGTTAAGATTTGATCTAGCTATAGGAAAAGCTAAAAGTGTATAATTCCCAAATATAGGAAACCTTGCTTTTGAAATCAAGAATCTAATCTTACTTGAATAATACTATGACCAATTATTCTATTAGTCCATGTAAATTTGATACCTCATAGCTCAATATCCATCAATTCATTTAAGTTTACAAAAGCTTCAAAATCAATCATACCATCCGATATGAGGGAATTACCCCCCATATTATCTAAAGGAAATAGTGGAGAATTAAAATCCCCAACCAAAACCCAAGGGATATTTTCAAAAGCTTTCTTATTTTCACCAAGTTCTTGCCATAATTGTCTTCTACCCACTACAATATTAGGTGCATAAACTGTAGTCAATATCCAACTTTGTTTGGTATCAATGCAGTAGAAGAAAATGGATATATACCTCTCTGTTATTTTAATCACTTTTCCTTCCAATTTATCTATATCCCAACAACACATAATGCCTCTTGATGCCCCATTAGCATGACTCACTGCATACGCTGCTTCCTTCCATATTTTGTTTTTAATAGTTTCATAATTCTATTAAAAAAAATGTTTCTTGTAAAGCTATAATCTAGGGTTTGGATTCTTTCCTCAATGAGAACACCAGATGGTGTTTTGAAGGGGCATTGAGACCCCTTACATTCCAAGAAATGACCTTCATTTCTTAGATCTAGTGGGTTGCTTCTTCCATTAGCCACATCTCTAGCTATTTCTCTCTGTAAAACCTCCTTATTTGAAGGGTTGCCAGGTGGTTTAGATTCTCCCCCTACATCAATTCTAGTCTTCTTACTATTCCTTGTTATTTTGGATGTAGTTAGACTTTTATTCCCCTTTAGTGATAATCTCTTTTGGCCAGATCCATGGGGCATCATTTTTTCTCCCTTATTAACCTCAATTGTTATAAGCTCTTTCCCCAACACTTCATCAATCTTTCATCTCTAGTTTCAAAAAATTTATCCCTTTTCTCATTTACAATTTTCTCCTTTTTTCCATATACGCTTTCTAATGAATCAAATGGATTTTTGGTAGGAATTTCATTTATAGAAAGACTTGGAATAGAAATAGAAGGGCATACCTTAATATGATCATCCACAATATCACCCTCTTCAAACAAGATAATAGTTAATCCACCATGTTCCTTATAGTAATTCATTTGGTCTCTATCATCGAATCCTTGGTTCCTTAAGATCATATTTCATCATTTTGCCTGCATTTTTCTTTTTCCAGGCCCGCTTTTGTTTTTTCTTCCTAGGATGATTAGGGCAAAAACTTCCAACATGACCAATTTTAAAACACAAATTACACTTGACATGAATATTATCAAATTCAATGACTTGCAACCACTTGCCAGATTTGGAGATAATTTCAATAATATTTGGCAGATCTTTCTCTAGATTGATATTGACACAAAATCTTGCATAGATCAACCTAGATCTCACAGTAGTGGCTAAATCAATCGCTATAAGTTGTCCAAAATCCTTTGCAATCCCTTCAAAAATATCTTCTTGCCACAAATGCAAAGGAAGTCTAGGTAATCTAACCCAAACTGGAGCCTATAGGATGTTTTGGCTATAAGGATCAAAATATGAAGTCTAGTGCTTTAGAAACAAACCCCTTCTACCAAAAAACCAAGGACCCTTTTGCAAAATGTGATCCATATCCTTCACACAATTCAATTTAACCAAAAAAAATTTTTAGGAAGGACCACAATATCCATAAACCCCAATTGTTTTCATTTAGCATGCGCCCATTTTCAAATTGAATCCAAATCAGGTCTAGCACCTAAATTTTTTATAGTTAAACATAGATCACCTTGTGCCTCACCCATCTCAGCCAATTCATCCAGTGTAATTAGTTTCCCTTTCTCCATTGCTAGATTGAAATTCTTATTTGGTATTTTTTGCTTTCCTCTAATAACGTCCAACCATGATCTAGCTCCATGATCAAAAATATAAGAATGAACCTGCTTCTCTTTAGTCGAATACGCCTCAAATCTAAACCCGTCCTTTGGTACGGACTTCTCTAGTGAAACTGTTAAATCTCCAACTTCACCATGAGGATGAAAATGCCCCTCATTCCAATCACGAAACTCTGAATCCTGCCCTAAGTCACGTGTCATTCCAATCCCCTAAAGCAACTACATTATTGATGCTTTCCAATCAGTAAATTTATATATCACCTTTTTAATTTTATATGATTAATTTTATAAATATTAATATATATACATTTTATGTTTAATTTTATAGATATTTTAAAAATTAAATGACATGAGTTTAATTATTTAAATATATGGATTTTTAAGGAGGCTCAAGTTCGAATATTATTAAGCTTTTTTTTTAAAGAAAACCTCTATAATCCCTAGCCTATTAGGCAAATATGAAGTTAGCGGGACCTCGACCCTTTAGGGAATTGAGGGTAAAGCACAGGTTTTTATGAGGGGTCCCAATCGGCCTATCCCTTTTTGGGATAAAATATGGGTTTTTATAAGGGGTCATGGTCCCCTTGTAGCAGCCTATCACTTTCTAGGCTAGAATGTTAAGGTAAAGTGTGGGTTTTTTATGAGGTTCTTAGTCCCCTTGTATCGGGGTTTGAACTTGGGTATCTTAGATGAAAACCTAAGGACTTATCACTATGATACCTCTTCCAAGACTACAAATTTTAGGGTAAAACACAAATTTTTAAAATGAACCCAGTCCCCCTTTTACCAAGGTCTAAACTTGGATCTCCTAGATGAAAACCCAAAGACATACCACTACAATATCCCTTATGGGATAAAATAGATGAAAAATTATTTTGTCTTATTTCAATATCATATAACCACTACAATATCCCTTATGGGATAAACTCCATGGTCTCACTAACTTAGGGATGGCTCAAAAGAAAAGTATAATCAACAAATTGGAGATGAGATTCAAAGGGACCTTTTTTTTGCAACCTGAATACCTTTGATTTTTCCTTCCATCTTTGCCTTTGAAAAAGCTCTCCCTAATGTTTTCGCAAGAATAATGAATAGATAAGAGAAAGTGGATCACCTTGACAAAATCCAAAAGATGACTTAAAGTAACCAACAAAAGAACCATTATCAAGTGCCATTAGCTTAACCAATTAAATTCCTTAATATTTAAAGAGGAGACCAAGGTTCAAATCTTACCGCGATACATGGATAATATCCAAGCTTTGTTGTAATACCACTATGTGGTGATGATGTAATATGGGTCGGGCCTGTTTCAATCCCATATAACCAATTGAAAAATCAACAACAGGAGAACCATCGATCAAAATAGAAAATTTCACAGTGCTATAATAGTGTTTAACCTATTCACACCAACTATAATCAAAGCCAAATTTTATGAGAATAGCATGTATAAAATTCCAAGAAACCCTATCATATGCTTTGTTCATATCTAATTTCATAAGCATACATGTTTTTTTCATGGAATGAAGAGAATGTATGGCCAATTATGCCACCATCAAGAATTTGTTTACCATGAACAAAGCCACCTTGTTCCTATGAGATAACACAACTTAGAATGTCCTTCAACCTATTTGCAATAATTTTTGAAATTGTCTTATAATCATATTAGAAAGGCTTATTAGATGAAAATTATCAAAATATTTTCTCGTCTTTCTTGGGAACCAACATAATAAAAGTAGTATTGATATCACTTATTAAAGCCTTCTTTTTCTGAGTCTCTTCAACTACAACTAACATATCACTCTTCAATAAATCCCAAAAATTTTGAAAGAAAAATGTAGAAAATTCATCAAGGCCAGGTGTCTTGTTAGGATGGAAAAAGAAAACTGCTTCACGGAGATCCTCCATAGATATCTTCTTCATCAAGATCCTTGTGTTATCCTTATGGTATATTTTGTCCTAGTTTTTGACAAAATAGTTTTGAAATAATTAATTGTTTCCTTCGTATCTTCTTCGTCAATATTTCTTCCATCTAGAGTTAAAATATTTTTGATATGACGAAAAAAATTGTTTTCATTGTAGCAGGATTTTTTTTGTATTTCTCTCTCCTTCCTTGAGCCATTTCTCTGTAGATTTTTGGATCAAATGACTTCTTTTTCAATGCATTATGATAATAACAAAGTAATTGTTTTTCTTTTATATAAGAATCATAATCCATTCCATTAATTTCTACTCTCTTGTAAATTTTTAAGCTTGGATTCAATTTCCTTTTTTTCTTTAAAAATGTTACCAAAAGACTTGGCATTCCAAATCTTCATTTGCTCCTTTAAATATTTCAACTTTTGAGCAAACTTGTACATACATAATCCTTCAAATTTTGATTCATTCCACCATAACATAACCATCTAGAAAAAATTAAGATCTTGGAGCCACATAAACTAAAAGTGAAATGGATTTGTGATATGATCCTAGTTGTAATAAAATATCTGAAGAGATTGTATACTTTGTATTCAACCATTTATTGGATAACAAAAATCTATCCAAACTTTTTGCTATATGATTTTGACGAATGCATGTATTATCCCATGCATATTGAAAATTGAAGGACTAAAATCCCAAAGGTCATTTGAACTAACAAATGAAGCAAAATCTTGCATTGTTTTAGACCATCCTATAATATCACCCTTCTTTTCCAAAGGAGATAAAACAATATTAAAATCATCCCCAAGAACCCATGGATCACAATGAGTCATCATTGTATTTGAAAAAAATATGCTAAAGTCCTTCCAACATCTTTCACGAGAAGTAACTATAGTTGGAGCATATACATTTATAACCCCAAATTTGATGTTTTCCTCTCTGCTACAAAATAATCCAACAACTCATTTTATTTTGCTTCTAATAATTGGTCATCCCATTTACATTTGTCCCATATTATTACAATACCGCCTAAAGCTCTTGTTGAAAAAATTGCTAAATAATCACCCATCTTCCAAATCTTCTTAAAAAATCCTTACATTCGTCACTGCTTAATTTTATGTCTTGTATTAAAATAAACTTAGGACTATAACAACCTATTAATTCCTTAACTTTTTTTTAGGGATTGTATTCATACCTCTAATATTCCATAATGTCATTTTCATCATCAACACTTTTTATTTTTAATAGTGAGCTTAGCCCCACTCCTTGTGAACACTCGTGATATTTTTATTTGGCTTCCCAAATCAATATCCTTTTGAGTTTTTTCTTCTCTTTGTTCCCGCTTTGATGGCCTTCCTCTCATTTTTCCATTCCCACTAACACTCACCTTCATCAATCTCCTCTGTTTTTTCTATTTTTTTCATATTATTCATAATGAGACTTATCTTTTAAAGATTTATGTTGCCCTAAAGAATCAAAAGTGCAAGGAACAACCTCATTAGCATTTTCTTCTTTATGTTGCCCTGAAAACTCTAAATTGCATAGATGATCCTCCATAGTCATTACTTTCTTATGTTAGCCTCGAAACCCTAAATTTCCTTGGATATCCTCCAAATAATTTTCTTTATTGTACTACACCTGAAACCCTAAAGCGCAATAAATACACATTGTACCACTTTCATTTTTATTGTAAGGAGAATATTTTATGCTACTTGAAAAAAATAACGATGATTTACCTAGATTAAGCTTGACCTCCTTCACCTTTTTTGCTTTAAAATTTGCCTTCCCTTCTTATTTTGTTTTAAATTTGTCATCCCCTTCCTTTGCACCTTTAGCTCATATATTTGAACTTGTACATTGTACTTCCTCCTCCCTTATATTATTTTTTTCTTCTAATGGTTGATTTGAGTGAACTGTAATGGTCTTTGCCATATGATGATGTAGAGGGGATTTTCTTACCACTTTCTTAGAAGTGAAAAATCCTACCTAGCTTCTCCTCTGATATGATCTCCTTATTTCATAGTGAAGCTACCCTCATGCCCAAAAATTTCCATCTTTTTATTCATCATTTATACTAAGAAATATCTTGCCATGTGCTCGGTTTCATGACATTTGCAACATCAAAATGCAATGTTTTCATAATCCACTTGTTGATCCCATTCTCTTGATTCAAATTTAATCCTAATGTATTGTGGTAAAGGTTTTGAAATATCCATGGCAACACATATTCAGCTTAGTAGTTGGTCCCTCCTAAATGAATTCACCTAAAGTATTACCATTATTCTTCAAAACCTCCTTATTGATGACTTGATAAGGAAGTCCGAAAAGCCTAATACCAAAAGCCTTTTATTAGTTTTTGTCTCCACAAAAAACTATCACTTCAGGTCTTAAATATAATGCATCTTTACTCGTAAAACAAGGGCCTCCATCCATTATTTTATCCTTTTGGAAGAAAAGTCATGGAGTAATTTGAATTCAATCGCTAATTCCACTTAATCCAATTTTGGATCTAAGAAAAACGTGGCCAATATCCATGGAACTTACATATTAACCCTCTGGCTTTAAAAACCATTCTATCATACTCGATCATCTCATTCTTGATAACCAATTCTGGTGTAGTATCTGCTACCTGGATAAGGTTTACCATAGATTCACTCTTCCTCTTGCTAGGTAGGACATCCAAACTTCCAACTAAAGCATCCTTACTTTCCATAAAGACTTTTAAAAGTAACTTTCTTTTCATTTAACTAAATTTTCTTCGCATAAATCCTTTAAAGACTCCTAAGCGGCACTTGTTCCTTGATCGCACTTTGCTTTCTACTTCCTCCTAGTCCAAATAGATAGATATATTTGATCAAAAAGAAAATAAAAAATATCTTTGAAAAAAAACAAGGTAAATATGTCTTAGTTGTCACTAAAACAAAAATGTAATTTTTTTTATGGATGTGATGCATAATAGAAGCCACGCAACTTTTAAAAATTCAAAATAAAAAATAAATAAATCACTTTGCTTCTTAATAACTCTGAACTGTCCTTGACAAAATTTATAAATGAATGGAGCTGCCCACAATAAAACATTTTGAAATTACAAGTATATTTTCAATCATTTAGTTAAAAAAGAATAGCCTTGAGCTTTAAGGTTAAATTACCCAAAGTTTAAGGCCCACTGGAAGGAATCTCCATACTATAATAAAATTGAAATCCAAGCAAAAACATGAAAATACTTCCCACCATTCTCCAAACCAAATATCTATGGAAAAAAAACATCATAAAGCAGAGCCCCTCAACCTTACCAAGTTACCATGGCATAATTTCATTTGCATTAGGGGCAATATAGATGTACAACCTAAATAATACCTCTAATTCAAGACATGGTTTGGTCACCTATAAAAAAATTGCAGCAGCAGCATAAACATACAAAACAATTATATTAACTGCTTTCCACTTTAAAACTTGCATCCTTGTTTCAACTATAGTAGAGAAACTTGGACTCAGTGCGGACTCCATATAGCCAATTTTTAACTCCAACACCTCTAATTCAAGACATGGTTTGGCCACCTATAAAAAATTGCAGCAGCAGCATAAATATACCAAACATTATATTAACTGCTTTCCACTTTAAAGCTTACACCCTTGTTCCAACCATAGTAGAGAAACTTGGACTCAATGTGGACTCCATAAGGCCAATTTTTGACTCAAACGCAGCAACCTTGAACAACAAAAACTAAGAAAATGTAAATTCTCCTTTCAAAAAAACTGTTTTCTGATTTTTTCCCGTTCATTTTTTTTTTATCGGACTCACGAGTATAAGTTTTAAAAAACCCAACCAGTCAAAAAAAAACTCACCGAGTTGGTTACAACGGAAAAACTGTGACTCAGGCACAGACTCAACAAGTTTTTCAAAAAGTCGCCGAGTTTCGTAACTGTGATTCACATAATTTGTCAAAGGAGAGAGAACCCATTCATGTTTTTAGAGAGCATGAAAAGTATGCAAGAAATTAACGAAAGCACAAAGGAACTATTTAATGACAGAAAAAGCACCATTATGATGGTGTTCAAATTGCAAACATTACTTGTTCACTACAATTGTCAAAGAATTTACCAATCATTAGGTCTGCAATATCAAATTAACAATCGTGTTCACCGTTCTAAAATTTATAGATAGTAAAGTATTTTACATGAATTTGAATTTCAATGTTTTCCTTCAAGATGACCCATGAGGGACCACCTCATATGTCCAAAATAAATATTGCCCAAAAGGTTACGGGGATTGTTGATGACTTTCTTGATGCTTGATAAAAATTGGGACGACACCACTGTGCTTCTCAAAGACAAATAGAAGGTTAGCAGTTACAGATTGCTACACAGATATGCAATGGCTTGTCAAATACCAAAAACAGTAAACCTGTAATGATCTTAGTGGACATCATCAGCTCTAAAGCTGCTCAGAAACAGAGTTTGCCAAAGGTTCATGGTAAATGCCATTGGATATGAACACCCATAAGGATAAAGATGAATTTAGATCTAGCCATCACACAAGCATGAGCTGAAGAAACAATTACTCTGTTCATGGGATTTTCAAAACGGGCAAAGAAAATAACAAAATTCATTTATAAAAACAGTCATTTGAACTGTCAATTATTCACAACTAGTGTCCTAACAAAAACGAAACTTACCATGTTAAAAGAAGCTCTTACTCTCTTCTTATGCAAGCCATTATTGCATATCCTTCGACGCATGCCTCCATTCATTACGCACTTCACCTATGTTTTGTTCTTTATTTCACAGCTATTTACACTTATCTAGTCCATTTAGGGGGCTATCCAATAGAATATTCTGACATGTTATTTCACAAAATTGAAAATTCCCCTCATTCTCTGTCATACTGCATAAAACTTGACCCACAAATTTGGTGATCAAAGTGGCCGAATCAGAAAAAGTGCAAAACTAGGATCCCCTTCAGTATTCTTTTGTAGATTTAAAAAATTTATTCAGATTTCCAAAATTCTCTATGGTTTGTCCTATAAAGCCATTATGTGGAATTCAGATATTTTCCTGTTTCTCCTATGTGTAAGATGCTCAATAGCCATGCTTGGTATTGGAGAAACCTAAGGTCAAGTTCATTAAACCCTTTTACCTAAATCTTGGAGGAAACTATCTTATTGGAGATTTTACCCCAAAAGCTCATGAAGCACTAATGGAGGCCTTCTGTTGTTTGCATTTAATTTTATGCCCTTGGGTGCCAAAAGTTGTCTTAAATGACCTGAAAGGTTTCTTGCTTTGCTACCATGCCTAGAATGGCATGGAAAGGAGTTTCAAAAAGAGTCTAAATGAAAGGAAAAAATTACTGATTTGGAAACTTGGTTAGCTGCTAAAAGCACAAAAACTCTTACTTGCAACCTCACCATCTGACTTTGACCTCTGAGATGAAGTCCTAACAGATGATGAATGGATGTGCCACCTCCAGAGTGTCCAAAGCCAGATCTTTTGAATTGGGTAACGTACTGAACTAGAATCTTGTTTTGTAGATGTAATCTTCGAGGGAAAAGAAGCCTAATGGATGTGCCGCCTCAAGACAAACCTAAGCTCAACCTTGAGACTCAAATAATGGAGATTCACTTCTGCTCTAATACCATTATGAATTTCACAAACATGATAGGAGAGAATCAAATGGAATTAATACATCATTTGAATTAGAAAAAGAAAAGAGATAATACAAATATTGAAAAGAGAACATTAAAATATGTTGTGGTTCCCTTAGACTCCAAAATATTTCAATAAAGACACAAGAATTTGAGCTGATGCACAAAATGATAGGTTAGTGGAGGTATAAATACTTTTTAAAATATTTTTGCATGCATCTGAATAACTTTTATACTGACATATTATTAGTCCACTAAATCAATACACAGATCTCCTTACAAGGTGAAGATGGGGTTGTGGGCTATTACGCAAAGTACAATGCAATATCACAATGTTGTCCATAACCTAAGTTTATGGTTATACATTTCAACACTTCTTCCCCAAGCTTATTATCTGTTATCTTGCTGCAAAATACTTTTTCATAGGATGGTTTATAGCCTTGCTCTCTCATTATTATATACTTTTTGGCTTCAAATCTGCAATCCTGTCGAACAATCAAACAAATGCCCAATTGAATATGCCTTAGTACATATCCCAAGGCAGAGTTTGTTTTTGTTTGGACTGGATCTTTATTTTTCCATAAATTTGGCATGTTACATTTTTCTCCTTTCTAATTTCTAATTTCACATTGAGAATGTTGACCTACTATTGATTATATGTAGCTTTTTCACCATTCCTATGAACAAAAAAAAGGATGTATTTGTCTATCAGGTAGTTCCACATATAAAACTTCAACCCTTAAAGAAAGAAGGTTTTGATAAGCTTTTTCAAGTAGTGCTTGTGGAAATTGAATTTTGGGATCTAGAGTACTCTTGAAGTTTAATGTTGCAGTAAATCTATGCCTTTATGGGCAACAGTTGTTTGGTAAGGAACACTAGTGATGATAATGAAGTCTATCATTTAAGATTTTTGTATGTGAAGTTTATATTGACAAAGAGCAAAGAGACTTGAACCAAAGCAGTGGTTATGAATTACAAGCTCTATTTAAATTTGTTTGGGTTTGGAATAACTGAATTGTGGAATAGTATTTATATTATACCAAATGTTGAAAAGAGGTACTTGGAAACTCTGGAAATGCTAGTATCAAAAGTAGGGAAGAGTAGATCACAAAGTGGTGGAAGCCTTGGCATATACTGCTCAAGGAAATGGAAGGAATTGGCAAACAAGAGGAAACAACACTGTAAACTTTAGTAGACATTTCAATCAAACAACGAAATGATACAATCTTTTTCATCTCTTAATTTTCCATACAAACAAGAGGAAACATGGTGTTTAGGATGCAAATGTATGTTGGCTGCCTTCACCTTCTTTCACCTCTCTCTATCAATGAGAACAGTAAAAATGAACCCAGACAGTAAAAAGAAACTTTTTTTGCCATTTGCTGTAATTTTTGTGTTGTAGCCGAGTTTTTTTTGTCAGACTCACAAGTTTTGCCAAGTCCACCGAGTCCAAGATTTTTTTCGGAGTAAAACAAACTCGAGTAAAAAAAATAGCTGAGTGAGGTGAAAAAAAAAAAACAGATTGAGCGATGCACTTGGACTCGGCAAGTTTTTCAAAAACTTGTTGAGTTTCATAACTATGGTTTCGACCATTGTATAACTAAGCATTGTCACAGAATAAACATTTCCTCCTGCAGAAGTTGCTATGCAATAATTGGGCACATTGGCAATTTAGAAGTCCTTGTAACTAATCTTACTCTTGGAAATAACACGGCAACAGTCGATTGTTTCTTGGTTTGTAAATCACACTTCCAGAATTTCAATCTATTTATGCAAAGCTTAGCCCACCTTGTCAGGATGGTCCTCATTTTTATTCCAAAATTTCAGATGTATCTGTCTTGAGTAAGCTAAAGCTGGATAGTGTTAACTGTCCGTATAACCTGACTATATAATATCATCACCTTTTCTGTAGAGTACACTGTTATTCCTTACTAAATCAAATTTAAAACTTTTATACCAATATAGGTTGACATAAGATCATGTTATGAACCTTTGCTTCTCATAAAAGCATCCACATTATGCTAAATATTTTTTTTTTGGTATAAGGTAGAGGTGGTTATAAGGTCCACAAACCTTTTACAAAGTCAAAATGGGCTGGTTCTAGCATCAAGCCCGTATAATCAAAATACAAAATGGATCTTTCTAAGACTCACATTAAGCCATACTTAGAGTCCACAGTCCTATACTTGTCGCTTGACTATTCAAGATAAAACAAAAACCAAACAACACCTAGCACTTACTAACACTAGGTTTCTGTACTGTACACTTGTCACCTCCCATGCCCCCAGCAAATGGGATGCCTTTTCTGCCTAATTCCATCTGTCGGATTACTCATCATCAGCCCCTCTGATCTCCTGATGCTCTAACAGGTTTGATCTTAGCTCTTCTCTAGCAGCCAACACCAATAGTTCTTGAGGGAAGTTATCCTTCCAAATTTGCATCTCCCCAACAGAAACTGCAATATTTGCCATTAGATCCGCCGCCTGGTTCCCTTCTCTGAAGGTGTGTTGGATTCGGGCATTAACCAAATGAGATTTATGAATCTTTGTTTCTAGGATAAGCTCCAATATGGTCCAGCTGGGGTCTTTATCCTCCTTAATTGCCTTGATTATATTAAGTGAATCCCCTTCAAAGATAACTTCCTTATAACCCTCAAGTCTAGCAATTCTCATTGCCCGCATGCAGGCTCGGGCTTCTGCAAAATGATTTTTTTGAGTTCCCAAAGGCTCTGCAAAGGCAAGGACCACTTTTCCTTCCTCATTTCTCAAAACTCCTCCTGCTCCTGCAGCCCCCGGATTTCCTTTAGCTGCCCCGTCAAAATTAAACTTAACCCACTTTTGTGTGGGGGTATCCACTTGACACCATCCCGTGGGTTGGTTGTAATGTCTAGGTCTGGAAGTTCCTCTCCCCAGTTTCGCAAAATCCTCCTTTCCCTTAGAGACATGTTCTCATTTTTGAAGAAGAAAGTTTTCCAGTTTTCTTTCAAAGCTCTGATTATTTTATTACCACATAACCTGGGATCTTTCTTACGTCCTTTAAATACTCTCTTATTTCTCTCATTCCATATCCCCCATAAAAAATGGGGTAAGCTGAGCTTCCAGAGCCAAGTCAAAAGCTTAGCCCGGAAGGGGGAAGCCCACTGTATGCAGAAGTCAGACATGCTATTTGGACAGACCCAATCTATATGAAATTTGGACAGGATCATTTGGAAGACTGTACAAGAAAAATCACAAGTTAGAAATATATGACTTACAGATTCTATTGCTTTCTCACACAAGATACATCGATTGATGAATTGGAAACCTCTCCTTTGCAGATTATCTGTTGTCAGGATCTTATTTTGAACTGCCAACCAAAAGAAGAAAGCTATTTTTGGGGTTAAATTATTTAACCAAATAACAGAAGTCGGAGTCCAGCCATTGAATCCTGAGTGGATTAACTTATAGGCAGTTTTCTTGAATAGATCCCACTTGTAGTTTTGCCCCAAATCGCCTTGTCTCTTCCTCCCCAGGGAATGATCGGGAACACCCTTAAAGCATCATTGAGTTTGGTTAGGGCCACCTTCTCTTGCTCTGATAGATTATGAACTGTGATTTTCTTCCAAGAAGAAGTTTCCTGTGCTACAACAATAAAATCCCCTACTTTTCCTCCCATTTCCTTCGAAAGTTTATGTTGGAGGACCTGAAGGTCTAAGTTATCTTTCAGAGGGGCCTCTTCCAACCACGGGTCTTTCCAAAAGTCCACTTGTCTTCCATTACCAATTCTCCATCTGATGCCTTTCCTGACTACCTCCCGACATTCGAGCAAACAATTCCAAAAATAGGATCCTCTAGGAAGATTATCAGCTTTCAGGAAGTCCTGATTATTTCTGATATATTTTGCCTTAAGACGTTTTACCCATCCCAATTGATCATTATTGATAAATCTCCATACCTGTTTGCCAATCAGAGCTTGATTCATTTCTTTCATTCTCTTTAACCCCAGTCCCCCCTGATCCTTGCTTGCACACACCCGATTCCATGCTACCAACGAAATTCTCTTTCTCTCCTCTCGAACTCGACCACAAGAAGTTGCGTTGAATTAGCTCCAATGTAGCTTGGACCTTTGCGGGCATTCTAAATAGAGACATGCAATAAATTGGAATGCTCTGTAAAGTAGTTTGAACTAATAAGGCTTTTCCTGCGGAGTCGAGAAGGCTGCCCTTCCACCTTGCTAACTTTTTGGAGATCCTGTCAATGACTGAGTTCCACAAAGTAGCCTTCATTCTTCCTTCGAACATAGGCATGCCTAGATAAGTTGCTGGTAGAAGCTCCTTTCCACAACCGAAGAGGTTAGCTATTCTTTCCTCCCTCCCACCAGGCGTGTTAAAGAAATAGATGCTACTCTTCTTATAGTTTATGTACTGTCTCCGTCTTGTCTCATACTTGGTTAGAATTCTCTTCAACTTCCTAGCTTGAGGCACCGAGGCTTTGGACACAATGATTGTATCATCCACAAACTGTTGGTGAGACACTAGCTCTGCTGTTGAGGCTGGTTTAAAACCTTCCAATTGACCATCTGCCACCGCTGCTGAAATGTTCCTACCCAATGCCTTCGCTAAAATAATAAACAAGTATGGAGACAAAGGATCTCCTTGTCGCAACCCCCTTTCACTCTTAAAGTAACTGGAGGGTGACCCATTCACCATGACAGAAAATCTTGTAGTAGAGATACAACTAAAAATCAACTTAATCCACTGGGGACAAAAACCAAACTTACCCAAAATCTTGGTGAGGAACCGCCATGAGACCCGGTCGTAGGCTTTATTCATATCAAGCTTTAGTAACATACCCGCTTCCTTACTAGTCACCATTGAATGAATAACCTCATGAATTGTGATGATACCATCCAATATTTGTCGCCCTTTCACAAAGCCACCTTGGTTCATATCAATGATGAAAGGAAGGATAACCTTCGGCCTATTGGCGATTGTTTTTGTGAGAATCTTCATCAGAGTGTTACATAAAATGATAGGGCGAAAACTGGAAAATTCCATTGCTCCCACTAGTTTAGGGATGAGGACTAAAAAAGTAGCATTAACTCCTTCTGGGATTTCCATGTCCTTTTGAGCCTCAATTATAGCTTCCACTACATCATTGCCTAGGATATCCCAAAACTTCGGAAGAAAGTCGCAGGGAAGCCATCCGGTCTTGGGGAGCTGTTACCATCCATGTCAAAAACGACCTTCTTGATTTCCTCCTTTGTGAAAGGACTAAGTAAGAATCCATTAAGATTATCAGTTATGAGGGGTGGAATGGCTGCCAACAGAGAGTCCTCTTCTTCAATAGTCGGATTTACATCTTCTAGCAACGATTTAAAGTACTCAACCGCTTCCCTCCTTATGTCTTCCATATCTTTGGTGTTAGACCCATCGGCCATCTTGATCTCCTTAATTTTGTTAGTACTCCTATGGCGAAGAGTAGAGACATGGAAGAACTTTGTATTTTTGTCACCCTCCTTTAACCAACGCAGTCTGGATTTCTGCCTCCAAAAGGTTTCTTCAAATCCTAGCATCATGTGGTATTCGGCTAACAGCTCCCTCTCCTGGTTTCTCAGATCCTCTGTAAGCTGCTCTGACTTCAGCTTCTCTTGTAGTTCATTGATCTTGTCTTTTAGTTCTGCCTTTTTAACAAAAATATTGCCAAAGGAAGTTTTGTTCCACTCTCTAATGTTAGCCTTCACATTCCTTAGTTTACATGCCACTTGGGCCAGTTTCGAACCATTATACTTTTTGTCCCACCATTGGGCAACCGAGATCCTTGAGATCCCGATGTTGGAACCACATAAGTTCGAATCGAAAGGGTCTGATGTACCTTTTCTTAGAGTCCTCCCCTGTTTCCCACAGAATTGGGTTGTGATCAGACCCGATTCTTGGGAGTGCCGTTAATGAAGAGTCCCCAAACCTCTCCAGGCATTCTTGAGAAAGAAGAAACCTATCTAATCTTATCTGAATTTGGTTTTCCTTCAATCTTTTGTTAGACCATGTATAGGAGAATCTACGCAGGTCCACATCCATCGACTCATGTTGCTCAACAAAATCTCTAAACTCGTAGATATCAGGAGTTATTCTTTGAGAGCCCCCCAATTTATCTAGAGGATTAAGGTAGCAATTGAAATCCCCCGCCACAATCCAAGGGTAGTTAGGGACCATCTCCCTCAATTCAGCTAGCTGACTCCAAAGAACCCTTCTCAGTCCTTGTCTAACTGGAGCATATACATTCGTTAAGATCCACTCTTCCTGCGTGGTTTTATCCACACATAAGAGACAAATAAACCAACTAGACATCAGAATCACTCTACTATCAATCACATTTTTGTTCCACATAACCAGTAACCCTCCTGCTTGTTCCAGGTGGCCTCTTGGCCTACTACTTCAACTTCTCGCCAAGTCCTATTCTTAAAAGGAATAACTCTACTCTCCTCCATTTTAGTTTCTTGCAGTAAAATCATATCCGGTTTGTGTTCTTGTCTAAGAGCATACAAAGCTCTTATTTTTGCAGGATTACTCCCACGAATATTCCATGAAATAATCTTCATTTATGGGCTTTGGATCCTCGAGCCTTCGCCCCAAAGAGCAATATTGCTTGAGTGCCATCAGCCACTCCTCGCTCCGCTTCTTTCTGCCTTAAGGCGGCATTGCTAGGTTTCCCTCTTCCTATCGAACCATATCCCCATACATCCGCTCTAGGTTGAAGTTCCTTGGGATTCACTTGGCTTCTAGTAACCATCTTGGGTAGGTCTGTCTTGGTCTTTGGGGTAACAATCGGCTTTCCAGGTTAACTGGTATTTTTGACAGTGGAGATGATTCCGTGCTCTTAGCTTCTTGATTAGTAGATTCTTTTTTCCCTGCTTTGGGGTTACACTGATCTTGGTGGTTCACCTCTTCCTCCTGAGTATCCTTGCCTGTATTATTAGTTTCCTGCTCCTTCCTCTGATTTTTCTCCTCTAAATCCTTCTCTTGAGTCTCCTCTACCTCAGATTCCACTTCTTGGCTGTCCATCTGATCTCCCTTCAAATGATTTAATGCATCAAAACTGTTCTCCACTGGGATGTTGATCTCCTTGGAATTTCTTCCCATAAATTCCTCTGCAGTACATGGGACCACTTCCACCGAGCCTCCATAGGCCTCCCGTATCACCCAATCAAACTTACTTGCCCCAGGGCGTTGATCTATGGGGTTCTTTCCTTTGTGATTTGGCTCTGAGGCTTGCTGTATCATCTTAGGAGCAGGTTGAGCTTGAGGGTTCCCATCAAAGGGACCAGCTCCCCTGAGAGAGGGTTTCGGGGCATAGGAATTTTTGGGAGGAGGGTTAAAACGTTGCCTCTTGCTTACAATAGGGCGAACAGGGTCTCTGATATTCGGATTTCGAGCTCCACGTCCTTGAGGCCCAGGTTGGGTAGGAATGGAGATCTGCAGGGGAGGGATATTATTCTGGGTTTGAGGATCAGTATTTTGGAGTGGGGGCTGGTTCTTGGAAATGCAGTGGATACCCTGGTGCCCTACCTTCCCACAAACACTACACTTAAAAGACATATTTTCATATTCAAAGACCTGAGTATGAAGGCCAAACATAGACGACAAAATAATGGATTTAGGGAGCTCTTTACTCAGTTCCGCCAACACACACATGCGAGCGAGACAGGAGTCTTGTTTTTCTCAAGGTTGTAGGATCAATAGCTATTAGTTCTCCAATATCTGTAGCTATCCCGACCAAGATTTGTTCGTTCCAAAAAAGCGGAGGTAATCCCGGCATCTTAACCCAAATAGGAGCCAAATCCAGCACCCGAGTCTGGGGGTTGAAATCGGGGGACCAACGCTTCAGATACAAGCCCCTTTTCCCAAAAAACCAAGGACCTCCTTGGAGAGTCCTTTCCATGTCCTGTTCACATTGAAATGTCACCAAAAGAAAACTCTTGGGTAAAGCCTTAATCATCATACCGGCCCTTGGCTGCCATTTTTGGATGGCCCATCTCCTTATGACTTCCATGTCTGGCCTCACCCCCATAAATTTAGCCACCAGAGATGTTCTGCCCTCCATAGCCACATGCTGAGCTAAGGAATCCGGGACGTGCAACCTACCATTGACAGATTTTAGATTAAAACAAGAGTCGGATAATTTTTGCTTACCGCGAAGAGCATTAAGATATGAAGGTCTCCAGTTGCCAGGTTTCTCTTTGTCTCCTTCTTGGGTCTTCCTTTGATCCTGACGCATAGAGTCTTGGTCCCCCTCAGAGAAATCTTCAACCGCATCCGCCCAACGCCCTTGGACCGGTTCCAATAGAACTTCCTTGTCCACATCCTCCGCCTGGGGGCCTGCTATCTCGCCAGAGCCCCCACCTGCCGCGTCTGCTGATCTGCCCTCTGAAGTCCCACACCTAGGGTTTGATGCCCCTAGACCTCTCGCTCCTCCTCCTTGCTGCTCCATCCGTCACAACTTGTTGCCTCCAAAATCTGCCATTTTTTTTTTTTTTTTGGGGCCAAAATTTTTGTGACCGCTACCGTGCACGGACTGCTAAAGTGGCGGCTGCTACAGTATGCAGGCTTCTACAGTGTCGACAGTATGCTAAATATTAAATAAATCAACCACAATAATTAATCCACGCAAAGACAAAATATGATAGTACCCTTGATTTAAGGCAACACCAATGTTATTCCTTAAGGGACCACACCAAAATATTTCTCAAAATGAAATCCGCACAACAAGTCAAGACTGTTACAAGAGAATACTCAATATGATTCATTGGTTATTACAATGACAATATCCCTTCTTTATATACCCATTCTCTAATGCTACTTTGGGGAGCCAACTCCTAAACCCTTATCCCACTCATTATTATAATATAATCAACCTTGGGTTATGTGTGGCCCATGCCAACTATCATAATACCCATATACAATATAATATCATATCCCCATATTCCTATCCTTAGGTACCATAACAGATCATCACTTTAATCAGCTTGTTTGGCAGCTGTTACCAGTAATTTTTAGATCTAGACATAATAACTGATGGAATTAAACTATATGTAAAACTTTTACATTTCAGATGCCATGTATTTTTCCTATTCTTTTGTAATGCTTAATATAATTGTAATTCTCAAAAGAATGTGTATGAAAGTGGCTGAAATGTTTATAACTTTTATAATTTTTTTCTCAGAAGAAAAAGAGGATTGTGTTTGGCTGCTACATGTTCTTTGTTTTCAAGATTGAACTTACTTCAGGAGAGCAAGTTGCAAGTCTGCAGCCTCAATTTGAAGAAATTCAGAAATGCAGTGGCAGAGGGATCATCATAACAGGGCTTGCTGCTAATCATTATGGCTTTGACTTTTACACCCGGTTTTTCTGTCCTAAACTTGGCATTAATGAGGTAAACATTTCAAAATTTTAAGGTGAACCAACTAATATTTTCTCATTGAAATGCTTGGTTTTTATTTGTTAGGATAACTATTCTGGCATTATTTGGCTTTTGTTTTTCTGTTTTCTTAAATGTTGTGCTTTCGCATGTCTTTCCATTCTGTCCACAATGAGTTTTAACACTAATGGGCAGTCTTATGAAAGTCTGAAAATGCATATATTGTGTGTTTTGCAATGATGAACAATCGAGGGTCAAAAAACCATCACTAGAGATACAGGAACTAAAATTAGTTTCTTCGATTTTGAAGTAAAAAAAACATATTCATTGATAAAAACAAGGAGTGCTATTAAAAGGTATTCCATCCAACATTGAACTAAATTTTAACCTGAGTTTCCTACAAGCTTCAAGAGATCTTACTTCTGCCTTGTTCTTATGAATAAGTGGAGTTTATTCAAAGTAACACTTTTATTCTTTTGACAAATGTCTATTTGCCCTTTTGAATTTGACAAGTTTTAATTTTTATTATTTTTTAATCTCATTCCTTTCTTGATTCTGTTTTCACTTGTCAGGACCCTATGTGTGGAAGTGCTCACCATGCATTGGTGCCATATTGGGCCAAGAAGCTTGGCAAAAACCAATTAGTTGCTTACCAGGTAAATTGCATTTTCTATAACAGACTTGAATACAAGTTAAGCATGTGGAGGTTGATACTTTTATCTAGATAGTCTATATATAATTATTAAGGGTTTTTGTTTATTAATGTTTTATGCATAGGATACATAGGTTATGCATGGAAGCATGTTTATAGTTGCCTTCTTATTGGATGTCTCAAACATCTGTCATTGTTTAGTTGCTTGTATTCACTGTTGATGTATTTCTGAAATGGCAACTTCTTTTGTTAATTAGGCATCAAAGAGAGGTGGGAAGTTGGTCCTTCAAGTGGTAGAGGATGAAAAGCATGTTGTTTTACAGGGTGAAGCTATTAAAGTCATGTCAGGCATTCTTTCAGCCTAGTGTCAAAGAAATAAGAGGGTGTGATGATCTTGTTGAAGCTGGTAATATGTGATGATTGACCATATTAGCATGTACTATGAATATGAGGAATCATCTATCATGGTGCATATCTTTTGAGAGCAAAAGAGTTTCTATTACAAGGCTGCTATTTTCAATAGTTTAAATTAAATTACTATGAACTTCTTCAATTGGGGCAACATAAAGCATTTTTCTAAGATCAATTATTTATTATAGGTGACTAGCATGATATGGTAGAGCACATAGAGATTCTAGGATACTACTCCCAAGAGATTAAACTTTCATTACTGATTTCTTTTCAGCCTTTTGTGTGTGGACAGTGGTGGCTCGGTCTAGCCATGATTCATCTTCCTTTTTTTAGGGTCCACATTATTGTTATTTGTGTTTCTTGAGGGAATTGGGGTTTATAATTTCTTTAACTTCTCCTTTACATTTTTTTTAATGTTTTTATAAGTTTATTTCTCTCCTATTTAATTTTCTATTTGAAGTGCGTTGAACATTGCCTTGTCATTCTTAATTTGTGTGACCAACCATAGTCAAATTTGAAAAGAATGACCACGTTAACACTTAAAAGAATCATAAATTCACTTGAGACTATCACACCATATATCATATGGGATAGTGCATGCCGGAAGAATGATATTATTATAATATTATTCAACATGAAGAAGATCAAGTTATGCAGAATAGATCCAAGAAATGATGCTGAATTACATGCAACTAATGACCCAACATGTTTGACTCATTGCTTCAACAATACTTGTTTATATAGGCTACTAACATCATTGCTACTAAAAATGGATAATTGAAAAGTTGGAGATTGCCGCATGCAAACTGGAAATAGACTTTTGACCCAATCCACTAGTGCAAATTAGATTTTGCTCGTCTCTGAGACTCCATAGTACATGTAAACTATATGTAAACCCCCAACATTAACAAGTATCATACACATGTAACAGAATCAACCATTTATCTGTTATTACTGGTTCATAAAAAACTATTCATTTCTTGCTCCAAGGCTCTATTTCACAAATATTTTTTTCCCTTTCTTTTCCTTTTTCTTTTATTTTTTGTGTGGGTGGGAACACAACATGGATCATGTCAATGCATAAATCATTTACATCAGTTGTACATTACGAGAACATAGATAGTCTCTTCCTATAAAGGCAAGGCTATGCTTGCCATAGAAATGATGCCTTTTGTAGAGGTGGTAGAGGTGGTAAAGAATCTATCTATGTTGCAAATATGAAAAGGGTTAAGTTGTAAGAGGCTTAGAAAAATATTTTTCTAAGCCTACGTGTGAAAACTCCCAATATTTGTCGACAGTTTTTGTCGGCAAATTCCCTTAACTTCTCTCTTATTTTCCCTCCTATCTTCCTCCTATATTCCCTCCTCCTTATCCCTCCGTTAATCCTTCTTTCCCCTTATCCCTCCAACTTCCTTATCCCTTCTTATCCTCCATTTTCCCCTTATCTCTCCTTTGCCGACTTTCTTCCTATCCCCTACTTATTTATACACTTGAATTTGTAATGGTTAAGGTTGACGAGGGGTGCAAATAAAGTATTTAATTTTTTCTATGATTAATGTTTGTTTTTCATTGCATTTGATTGGCCCTCGATCTACACTGGTATCAGAGCCAGATTTCGACGGAGAGCGGGCACGGTTCCCGAGGCGAGGCCAGGCGGGCACGCATCCCGAGGCAGGCATCAGGCGCAAGGATAGAGGTCGTCAGCAGGCTCGTATCCCGAGGCGGATCCCGAGGCAGTTCAAGCACGGATCTCGAGGTGACACTTGGCAGCGACACGGATCCCGAGGCGACTGGACGTGACATGTGGCGGCACAAGGTCGCGACACATGGCGGCAACAAAGCAGACGTGGCAGCGGCACAGAGTTCGAGGCGCTGATTGGGCGACACGCAGATCGAGGCAGTGGACGCAGCTGCACGCAGATTGAGGCTGACGTGGCAAAGTGTGATTGGCTGACGTGGCGGCGCATTTGGTCAAAATTTCGCCACGTGGCGATTCGGCATTGGTCGACGTGGCAGCGAGGTGTCAGTTTGCAATTGGGCGAGGTTTGCGGCAAAAGGCGGGTTGGATCGATTGCCCGAAGGCAATCGAAACATATCTTGCACGTTCGGGTTTAAAAACCCTTTCAGCGCTTCCCACACGGTGCATGTGGGATAAAACCCACATTATTTTTTTAAAAAAAATGTAGCGCCTGTTGAATTCTTTAGGGCCCGCCTTACCTTCTATTCTCGACCGGATGCCTAGCGGAGGTGGCTAGGGTTGTTTGCTTGCGAGGGCGAGGTCTGTGGTTCGAATCCCGTCGGAGGCAATCGAACAATTTTTTTTTTTTTTAAATCGTCGCCCAGGTAATAAAACTAAGGTGTTGCGCCTTAGTTCACGAGGTAGCCGCGTGGTCGAGCGGCTAAGGCGCCCGCTTCGCAGACAGCAAGTCGCGGGTTCGAGTTCTAGCCTGAAAAAAAAAAGGTAAAATTTTTTAAATAGTGTTTTTTAAAGGTTTTAAAAATTTATTTAATAATTTTTTATATTATTTTTTTAAAATTATCTTTTTTAATTTAGTTTTTTTTTAAAAAGGTAATTTAAAAATAATAAAAAGTTATTAAATTTATTTAAAAAAACCTTTATAAAAATTTGCAAACCTTGAAGGGTTTTTTTGTGGCCAATTAAAACTCGCCCAAGGGGGCTTGAAAATTTGCATATTGTGAACCTGGAAAAGTGACGGGAAGTCTTCCGGAGCACCCGTTTAGCACCTCCAAAAATTTTTGGACTCCCCGTCTCGTGACGGGGGTGGCACGCCAGGGGCGCTGCCCCTTGGAACCCCGTTTAAGGGTTCAATATTGAAGTGGAGCTAGAGCCAACAGAGCCAAAGCCAGTAAATCCAGAGCCAGTGGAGCCAGAGCCAGTGGAGCCAAAGCAGAGCTAGAGCTAGAGCCAGTATTGGGAGTCTCACAATAAGCAATCAGTAAGAGAATTACTTTGCTTTGTAATTGCTTATTTCAGTGAAATCAAAGTTTGTTTTTTGAAATGGTCTGCAAGTAATAGTCTACCAATCCCTGAATTTAATGGTAGCGACTATGATTACTGGTCTATAAAAATGAAGACTTTGTTGATAGGAAAAGGCCTTTGGGATGTTGTAGAAGAAGGCTATGAAGAACCAACTGCTGCAGAATGGGCAACTTTTTCAACTACTGATAGAAGGGCTAAAAAGGAAGCCCAAAAAAATAACTCATTTGCCCTTTATCATATTCATGCTGCCTTAGATAGAAGTATCTTCCCTAGAATAGCCTCATATGTAAATGCACAAGATGCATGGAATGCCCTAAAAGAAAGCTATAGAGGTAGTGACCAAGTGAAGCAGGTAAAAGCGCAAACTTTGAAACGAGATTTTGAGAATCTCAAGATGCAAGAGAATGAAAGAGTCGGAGATTACTGCGTGCGAGTGAAAGCCGTAGTCGACAAGATGGTCACACTAGGGGAGGATATTAAGCCAGAGATGATGGTGAAGAAAGTGTTGAGAACACTTCTTCCTAAATGGAATTCAGTTGCAATAATTATTGAAGAATCCAAAGATTTAACCACATTGTCTTTTGATGCATTAGCTGGTTCACTTCTCTCACATGAAGAGAGGTTACAGGGAAACTCCTACCACTAGTTATGGAGGAGATGACAAAGCTTTTGCCACACATGAAGGAAGAGGTAGAGGCCGTGGGAGAGGACAACAAAGAGGCAGAGGCAGGAATAATCAAAGAGGGGGAACTCCTAACGAGAGGAGGATCATCCAACGAGAGGTGGAAATCAGAATAGAGGAGGACAACAGCAATATAGAGGGAAACAATCTGGCAAAGGAAAAGGAGGAGACAAATCAAAACAAGTTTGCTACAATTGTGGCAAACCTGGCCATTATGCTCGAGATTGTTGGTCAAAGACTTCGCAAGGAAGCAGCAACAACCAGAGCAGTCAGTTTGGGAATTTTGGAGAAGAGGAAGAGTCCTCAAATCTCTTTCTTTCTTATGGCAGACAGAGCAAAATATGAATGATACATGGATTTTGGACACTGGGTGTTCAAATCACATGAGTGGCAAAGAAGAACTCTTTGCTAAGTTAGACTCCTCATACAAATCCAACGATCCGGTTGGGAGATGACAAGTCATTGGCGGTTGAAGGCATTGGAGCCATGGAGGTTCCAACGAAAGAAGGCATCAAGCAAGTAAGTGATATCTATTACACACCTCATCTTCAACACAATCTTCTAAGTGTTGGTCAAATGCTTGAAAAGAATTATAAGTTGATTTTTGATGAGGGTAAATGCACCATTTTTGACAAGAACAATAGTAATAGAATCATTACACAAGTGCCAATGTCAAAGAATAGATTATTCCCTTTGAAGTTTGGCCAGCGAGGAGGAAATAAGTTAGCAAATGTTGCAATTACCAATCCAAGTGTCCTATGGCACTTGAGATATGGTCACTTGAATTCAGCAAGTTTGAAGATGCTAACTTCACAAGCAATGGTGACTGGACTTCCCAAAGTTCAAGATAGTAAGGAAGTCCGTGAAGGGTGTGCCTTGGGCAAGCATGCCAGATCAAAATTTCCTCATGGGCAAGCATGGAGGGCCAACTATCCTCTTCAGTTGGTACATTCAGACATCTGTGGTCCGATGTAGACCAAGAGTCTAGGTAATCACTCTTACTTCCTACTTTTCATTGATGATTGCACAAGAATGTGTTGGATATATTTTTTGAAGCATAAGGATGAAGCATTTGCATGCTTTGTTGATTTTAAAGCAAAAGTTGAAAGTGAGAGTGGATATTCTATAAAATGTCTTAGATCGGATAGAGGAGGAGAATACTCCTCTAATCGGTTTTGAATTTTTGTAAACATCATGGCATCAAGAGGCGATTCACAATCGCCTACACTCCACAACAAAATGGTGTAGCGAGAAAGGAAGAATCGCACCATTGTGGAGATGGCAAGATCAATGCTTTAGACAAAGCATTTGAGTAATGCATATTGGGGAGATGCAACAAGGACTAGTGTTCACATCTTGAACAGAAGTCCTACTTCAAGTTTGAAAGGGAAGACACCTTACCAAGCCTGGTATGGTAAGAAACCAAATGTGAAGTATTTCAGAGTATTTGGTTCATTGGCATATGCTCACATTCCTGATGAGCTGAGAAAGAAGCTGGATCCAAAGAGTCAGGCATGCATTTTTGTAGGATATTGTGAAAACACAAAGGGTTATAGACTCTACAATCCTACGACTCGAAAGATAGTGGTTTCAAGGGATGTGATTTTTGATGAAGGGGGAGAGTGGGGTAAGCCCCAAATATTCAATGATGTTGAAGCCACTGATGTAGTTGCTCAGCAGGTGCAACCACAGCTACCACAGAAAGGAAAGCAGTCTCCGCCCACACATCCTCCAAGTCCATCTTCTGATTCAACTGCTTCACCAAGTCCTTCTCCACAGCGATCAGTAAGTTCCTCACCAATGGACATTGATGTTCCATCCAAAGGTAAGAGAACTTTACAGTATCATCCATCATCTCAGATGTTGGATAAAAATTTTTCAAGAAGATATACTAGGAGTCAAGCTAGTGAAATGGAATCTGTTTTACATGATTAGAAAGTATGCACTTGTATGGTGATGATGAATCCCAGCGGGAACCTAGGGGAGATCAAGTTAACTATGCTTTGTTAACTAGTGCACAGCTTGAACCTTCTAGTTATGAGAAGGCATGTACTCAGAAGATTTGGCAAGATGCCATGAAAGAGGAGATAACCTCTATAAAAAACAACGACACTTGGGAGCTCGTGAAGCTTCCAAAAGGAAAGAAATGTGTTGGCTGTAAATGGATCTTCAAGACCAAGTTTAATGCTGATGGAAGCATTGAGAAGCATAAGGCAAGATTAGTGGCAAAGGGTTTTACTCAAAAATATGGAATAGATTATGAAGAGACTTTTGCTCCTGTAGCCAGACAGGAGACAATCGAAACAGTTCTTGCCTTAGCTGCACACAAAGGATGGAAAGTCCAACACATGGATGTCAAGAGTGCATTTCTCAATGGTTACTTGACAGAAGTGTACGTTGAGCAACCATAAGGATTTGAAGTGCAAGGTAAGGAACACCTTGTTTACAGATTGAAGAAGGCACTCTATGGTCTTAAACAGGCACCAAGAGCTTGGTACTCACGCATTGATGGGTACTTCAAAGATTATGGGTTCACCAGAAGCAAAAATGAACCCACACTCTACTACCTAAAGCAAGGTAATGACATCCTCATAGTTTGTTTGTATGTGGATGATCTCATTTTTATGGGTAGTAATGAAAAAATGAATATGGAGTTCAAACACTCCATGATGACGCAGATTTGAGATGAAGGATCTTGGCTTAATGCACTACTACCTTGGAATGGAGGTTCATCGATCGGATACGGGGATCTTCATCTGTCAACATAAGTATGCTCGGGATATGATCAAGAAGTTTGCTATGGAGCATTGCAAACCGGTTGCAACTCCGGTTGGACATGGGATCCAATTAAGCAAAGATGATGGAGCACCAAAAGTTGATGTGACCACTTTCGGAAGCATGGTTGGGAGTTTGATGTTTCTCGCCAACACCGGACCGGATATTCGAGTATGTTGTATCTCTTGTTTCTAGATTTATGTCTAACCCCTCCGAGCTGCATTTGCGAGCGGCTAAAAGAATTTTGAGATATGTGAAGGGTACATTGGATTTTGGAATCCAAGTACCATAAATGTAACACTATCAAGCTTGTAGGCTTCGGTGATAGTGATTGGGGTAGCAATATTGATGACGAGGAAGTCAACATCGGGAAAGCTGTTTTAGTCTTGGATCGGGACTAATAACTTGGAGTTCAAAAAAGCAGACAGTAGTAGCGCTATCTTCAACAGAAGCAGAGTATATAGTAGTTACTTATGCAAGTACTCAAGCCTTGTGGCTAAGGAAAGTACTAGAAGAGATTGGAGAACAACAAAGTGGTCCGACCGAATCTCATCGCGACAACATCAGTGCCATTCAGTTGGCATATAATCCTGTCCACCATAGCAGAACAAAGCATTTTGATATGAAGTACCACTTCATCAGAGATATGGTGGAACATGAAATTGTTGAGCTTCAATACTGTCACACTTTGGAGAATGTCGCGGACATCTTCACCAAGGCGATGACTAAAGCTCAATTTGTAAAGCTGAGAGACTGTGTAGTCAGTCCTCTCAACTTTAAGGGGGAGAATGTTGCAAGTGTGAATAGGGTTAAGTTGTAAGAGGCTTAGAAAAATCTTTTTCTAAGCCTACGTGTGAAAACTCCCAATATTTGTCGGCAGTTTTTGTCGGCAAATTCCCTTAACTTCTCTCCTATTTTCCCTCCTATCTTCCTCCTATATTCCCTCCTCCTTATCCCTCCGTTAATCCTTCTTTCCCCTTATCCCTCCAACTTCCTTATCCCTTCTTATCCTCCATTTTCCCCTTATCTCTCCTTTGCCGACTTTCTTCCTATCCCCTACTTATTTATACACTTGAATTTGTAATGGTTAAGGTTGACGAGGGGTGCAAATAAAGTATTTAATTTTTTCTATGATTAATGTTTGTTTTTCATTGCATTTGATTGGCCCTCGATCTACAATCTATAGGTAGCATATGGGTAATTGAAAAGCAAGGATATGATTGCCTACATCAGTTGTACATTACGAGAACATAGATAGTCTCTTCCTATCAAGGCAAGGCTATGCTTGCCATAGAAATGATGCCTTCTATAGAAGTGGTAAAGAATCCATCTATAGGTAGCATATGGGTACAAAGAAAGCAAAATAAAATATCAATATGCAATTGGGAACAAATGCACATCAAAACAATATTGATCCTTAAATGTTGAAGTATTTTCTTGGAGAAATACATGTGGAACCACCAAATTAATTAATTTTTTATGGTTACATGGGGATTGAAACAGGCTCCATTCATATAAAATTGTGACAACATAGTTGTATTATAACATTTTTGGCAATTACGTATGTACTCTAACTTGGGTCCTTAAAAGTTGAGGTATTTAACTGGTTGAGCCCATGCCATTTGATAACCATCAAGCCATCTTTCTCCCCCCCCCAAAAAAAAGTCTAGATAGGAACAAATCACTATATTACCATGATTTCAAAGAGGCATCATAGGAAGATGAGATGACTAGTAAAACTATCAATGCACTACTATGGTTTGTTCTTCCACATTGCACATGCGTGTTATTGCCCCAATTTTAGCTTGAATCTTGGGAAAAGTGAGACAGTTCTCTCAATTCTTATATGGACACTCTCCATCAATGGATAAAACTTAGGGTTACTTATGCTCATCACTTTTTTGGGAGGTAATTGTTAGTTGATTTTGCTTCTTTCTCATATTATTTTAGGCATAATTATAGGAATAGGTTGATTGTTAGGATGTTAGACCCTTGCCTCAAGGGTGAAGAATAGTTGGGTTCCTTTTAATGGTCGATTTTTCCTTTTATCTTGTAATTGGAATTTCGATTATCATAATTGTTTTTCTATTCACTTGAGTTGTAATTTTTGTAGATAGTGGCCTTGATGCTCGTGAGTAGATGAATGCATGTGCATTACATGTATGTGAGCATTTTGTATGTACTTAGTCTATGGTTCATACTTAGGTTATGTTACATGTTGCATGAGAATGCATGATATATGTTTTGTTTGTAGAAGTGGGAGATCAAATTTTGTTTGCATGAGTCTAAGTGGGTAGTTAGCTAATACACAACTAACTTGTATACATCCCTTTCTTCCATTGGTATTGATGATCACATATCATGTATTGTATTGTTGATATCGTATGGATGTTTTTGGTTGATGCATTACTCTCCGAGTTGCAAACATTGTAATGTATAGTTCTAGTAATGTAATTACTTTGTGTGATCTCTTTTGTGTCTTTTTAATGTTATGTTTATTTATGTAATTCTTTCTCATACATTTTCTTTGTATGGAATGCCATACTGTTGTGCTACATTTGGTGCATTACTTTAACAAAATTGGACCAAGGATTGTGGTGATAGAAAGTGATAGAGAAATTTGAATGAACAATAATCCATGGGGTTTACATAGATGACAATGGACAAGAGGAGTTGACAGGAAGGTCTAAGAGGATCGTGCAATGAATGATGTGACCAACAAACGGACGTGGTGAAGATGCATGCAAGGATATGTGCAAAGACAAATTAGTTCAAACACAACCACCACCACTTTTTCAATGAAATAAAAAAAGATAGGGTTTTTACCTTGAACAAAATGAGATGTTCATAATGATGACAACGATGTCTTGGAGGTGGTAAAAATTTTTTGTCACCATGAAATTTAATGTATGTGGCACTTTCAGGAGGGAAGTCTTCAAATGAAAAATACAATTTTTGATGAGGAGAAAAATGAACAACTTGGTGGGAGACATCGTTGTTAGTAGAAGACAAGTAGATGATAGGCATCCAATGTAGTGAGAAAGTTGTGGATGCAATTGAACAAGTTCACATAAGTAAAGATGTACGTACATGCAGGAAAAGATGTTTAAGTGAAGATGTGCATGAAGGGCTTTGGGATGGTTGCAACTAGATGCTGCCATGGCTTCTGCACACTTTTGATTCCACTCTTTCCTCACAAAACTCTAAGGTGACATAACAAAATGAGGGTTCCCCAAGAAAATATGGTTTTCATATGTTGGGTAGGGTTAACCCTAGTTAGGGTGCACATTTTCTCATCCCTCCTTAAGCTAAGGTCACCTCTCAAACAAATCAAACATCCATGTTATCCTCTCAAGGTCCATGGTGAGGTGAGGTCCTTTCACTTATGCCTGATACCTCCTTTACCAAGGTTTATAAATAGTGTTCCACGGGGATGCGTCCCCCCGTCCTTGCCATCCCCACAAGGGGGGATGGCATTGGGGACATTTCCCTGTTGTCCTCGAGATGCCAAGGGCCTGCAGGGGATCGTCCCTAGTGAGGGGGCATCCCTAGGGACACACAACCATCCCCCACAGCTGGGCATCTCACACTTAATTAAAAAAAAAAAAAAAAGTTGTTTTTTTAACATGACTACTTACCAATAACATTAAAAAAATCAATACTACAAGTATAATACTCAATGATTTGCACTAAAGTGAACAGGATTATCATAAATTTAAGAGGAGTCAATAGCTATTGCAAAAAAATTCACTGTTGTCATAGCTGGTCATCCCTAAAATTTCTAGTCAAAATCCTGCAACAGACCTATTCATCATTGTGAACAATGCAATCAAGGGCTAAAGTCAGAATAATCAATTTCACTTAAAAGTGAATCTTGACAAATAATAAACACTGATACTGGAGTTGGTTAATGCTTCTAAAGGTATGTTTCACAGGTAGAATGTACTTGTGCCTCTTCTGATTTGGTTACACTAGCAAATTTTGATTTCATTTGATTTGTCAAATGGTTTGTTAACTGATCCATAAACTGGCATCACCAAAGTTAAATATGGAAAAGCAAAAATGCACATGTAGGTCTGCCTTGAGAGAGATAACTAGGGATTTGAACCAATTTGTTTTTAACATGATTTTGTTGTTGTTAAATAACTGCAATCATGATGTCACAAAAGATCAAATGATGTCATGGTCATATCATAATCTCCTATCACCTAAGTGGAAAGCCCTCCATGCTCTCTACTTTGAGAATATCTCGCATCAGTTGAAGATGTCATTGATGAGTTCACGGTTAAGTTGATGCTCTCTAAATTTCTAAAAAATTTAATACTATTATACTTGCCATCCCCTACCATCCCCGAAACCCGTTCCCTAGCCTCGTGGAGCCTTGTTTATAAAAGTGGAGTTTTAAATCAAACAAGGCCAACTTTATGGATGACCATTTTTCAAGGTTTACAAAGAGAGGTTGAAATAAAACAAACTAATCTTCCATGGTCCAAAAGTTCCTTTAATATCAACAAGGGTTCTTTCCCATTACACACAAAATGCTAAGGCAAGTATGCATTCAATCCGTTTAAAGTTTAAACCATGCAGCACCCATGTTTTATTGAAACCATATTATATGCCACTAAAGAGATCTCGCCTCAAACAATTGAAAGCTTTTAAAAAGAAAAACATCTCAACCATTCTGCCTAATGCTCTCAAAGCACAAAATGCACATATGCTTATGTTAACAATGCAATGCAATATATTGGTGTTGTGTGCACAATATCTTCTCTCTGCCTCTCTGACATGTACAACCCTCTTCACGATGATAACCTCCCTTGTGCGATCAGGTTGAAGTTGATCTTGACAAACACTTAGACCATAAAAGAGTAGTTAGTCATTTTACAAAAATCATACAATTATAAAACAAAATTTCATAATTATATCATAAATGTTGTCCATTGGCATTAAATGAACATTCAACATCATATCAGATATGCTATCATTTTAACCATTAAATCATTTAATCATGAATTGAAAATGCTATCCTACTAAAGCATAAATGATGAATCATCATAGCAATATGTTAGCCAACAATCAAGCCTGGATATGGAATTAAATACTAAAAATAGCATCAATAAGTTGGGCCATGACAGTAAATGGAAATATAGTGCAATGCAATGAGAAAGCAACGATAAGTGAATGCAATTTATTGACAATATAGTGAATGGAAACATGATGATAGAGTAATCTTGCAATCAATTTGTCCTTGCCTAACATTAATAGGTCTAATCTAGCATAGTCTAAGAAATAAAATGTAAGAATGTATATCTTGTATAGTGTTTTGGACCTCCTCCCTCAAACTTGAGGAATTAATTGAAGCTAAAGAAGAATCCTATGGTGGTTGATGATGGAGAGAAATGGCAAGGACCAAGAGGGGTCAATAGGTTGCTGCTTTTTCTTGACCAATGACAAACTCCTGTCTAGATGTCAAATTTGGTAGTGATGTTGCTTGAGGTGGTGGTTTCATTAAGTTGTTAAAGTATTGAAAATCTTATAAATAGTGCAAAAGAGGCATTAAGAATGAAAATGAAATTTGGATGTATCCAAGCATGATAAATCCGAATGAGGATGGGGAGTGCAAGGTTTTAGCCCTATTTATGTTATTCACAAGGTGAAATTTTTGAAAAATTCAAAATCATAATAACTCTGTTTATCATTGTTGTGAAATTGTTGGCCATAATGTATTCTAGATATTTTATTTCACAAGTTGTTTGTACGAGGATCAACATTAAACTCCTAATATTTTTATAATTTTTGTCCCATTTGCTCATAGTTATGTGTTGGCCATGAGTGCAAAGTTGTCAAATATGTGTTGAAGTTATGCTAAAGGTCAAATGTTAGGGTACCTTCGCTATTTCACCCAGAACATAAAGTATAATTGGGTTCACAAGCTTTCCTTAGCTAAATGATGGTATAACACTTTAACCATTTCCCTCTAGATGTTCCCTTTTGTTGCAGCAGCATAGGCTTGTGCTCCAACTCCTTAGCATAACTCAAATAGTATAATTGGGTTCACTAGCTTTCCTAGACCCAAAACCACATGGAGTAACAAGACATGCTTTGCTTTGAGCAGTAATTTGCAGTGGGAGATATGGTCTTTCTGCAAGTCAAGCCTTAAAAGCAATTGTCCTTGAAAACAATCCAATCAAAAGTTGGCCCCTTGATTTTATGTTCCCTAAAAGGTGGTTTGTTACATTGGGGAAGTGGCATATCAATTGAAGCTTCTACCAACTTCCCGCATCCACCTTGTTTTTCATGCTTTTTGTCTTAAACAAGTTTTTGGCCAAAAGGTGGAGTCCCATACAGAGCTTTGAGTACTCGATTAAGAAGGGCAAGTCACTCTCCAGTTGGAAGCTATGTTGCAGTCCCGAGTTTGCTGTCTTGAAAGATTTAGAAGTTCCTTATCAAGTGGCAAGATCTTCTAGAAGAAGATGTGACATGGGAGCTTGAGAGCATTTTCCAATCATTTCTAGTGGACAAAGCTTTTTTAAGGGGGAGGGGGCATGTAACAACTCCAATATAGCCACATTGACTCTCTTTATTATTGTCAGCACGGGTGCTAAGTTTAAGTTAGTTGGCCCTTGAGCATTATTAGGTTAGGATTATTATTTGATTTAGTCTATAAATAAAAGATGTTATATTGTAGTTAAGACATCATCATAGTTATTATCTTAAGTCACCTTTGTTGCACGTATGAGACTTTGCCCTCTCCAAGTGGTGGCTATCGGACTCTACCCTCTCAAAGTGGCTAGGATCTATGCTGATTTGGGAATTTGGAATCTGTTACTTGCATTATTGATTTTTGGCATTAAATTTGATCTACTGTTCTAGATGTTTCCTTTTGCACATTATTGAATTGTTTTCGTAGTTGCATCTCCATGGTAGTCGTTCTAGATGTTTCCTTTTGCACATTATTGAATTGTTTTCGTAGTTGCATCTCCATGGTAGCTCTATTATTTTGTTCAGTTACACCATTATGCTAGTGGTTCTTTGCCATGTTATGCCTTGAGTTGTGAGAAAGTGTTTAAGTGCATTGCTTGTTTACTCGGATCCTTGATCAGTCCTTAAATGTTAAATTTTCCTCTTAATTTGATTTTACACGAGCCTTTAATTTTTGAATTTTGCAAAGGCTTGATTCTTGGATTGAATGCAATATATCCAAAGATACCTATGAAAATCATGAATAAATTTGAGGTATTTGAAACCACATAAAAATGGTTTAACCATAGGGCCACAAATCGTAGTATGAACTAACTCTAAAGGCCGAGAAATCGTAGTATGAACTAACTCTAAAGGCCGATAAGCATGCCAAGATTTGTCCTTGGTAAAACTCTCAATGGGTTTTCCCTGAACCACACCCTTCACACATACCACTAGGGGGAGTAATGGGGGAAGATCATCAATCTTTTGAAGATGACTCGTGCATAATGGAAACAAAATTAGTGTGCCCCAAGCATATACCATAATTCATTGGTATCATCAGCCTTTGTTGTCACTTATCAATGTAACAAAACATTTTTGACAAGAAGCCTCACCAAGTTTGTTCATGTGATCTATTTCATCACGATATCTTGAAGCAACTACCTTGAAATCATCATCAATGTCTTTGACAATCCATTATTTTAGCCCAAATTCTACCTTTTTGTTATTGTTAGTGATGTGATAGATGGAGGGAAGATTGGGTCCAATGGAACATGAAGAACTCCAAATTTGATTGTACCAATGCCAACTTTACCACACTTGAAGATTTTCAAAGGTGAATTATCTTCAATGAAAACCTTTTCACTCCTATGAAGTTCACCATTATTAGAGATGAAGATGTCAATGCTTTAGTCACATGCCTTGTTGCTCCGGAATCTGGGATCCATTCTAGGGATGAAGAAGATATCTATAGAGTTGGATGGAGGGTTACAGATCCACGACTAAAGGGGATGGAGCCATCTCCTAGTGGATACTCAAGAAATTGCTTGTCATACCTAGAATTTTTAGCATTCTTTCAAGCCTCTATTGACAATTGGAAAAGTTATGTCCTTTTTTTAGCAAAATCCATAGACAACCTTCTTTGAGTTGTAAAGAACTTATGTCCACTATTCTTTGGCTACACCTTCTTTGAGTTGTAAAGAGCTTATGTCCACTATTCTTTGGCTTCTTTGAAGTAGTTTTAGAGGGGGGTTTCATAGAACTGCACTTGAATGAGCTTGGTTCTTTGCTGGAATAGCCTCAATGCTAAAACTTGAGACATCATCCTTCCTATAAAATTTGAACTTGCTGGTGCTAAAATAACGCTTTATAAGTTTCACCATTTTGTAAAGCTTGAAAAATATGCAATTTAAAATAGAGGCAAAAAGCTCCTTCGAATGCCGTTAGGGCCTCTAGAAATTTGCCCTTCAAATTGTCTCCAAGTAGGGTTTTCGATCTTGTCTCTGTCATATGGCAGTCCTTGATTCGCTGTATTGACATTGCCCCTATTGGCCCATCAGCAAAGAGCAGGTCATCCTCCCACCTGTTGAAAATGCATGTCATGGATTTTTGTGAATGAGAACTGAATAATTTGTCTCTTGACCGGATGCATTCCTCTGAAAAATCAGATTATGAGCTGACGATGTGCCATATGAATTATATGGCTTGCCACATCAACTGTATCAGTGAGTTGCGATGTACTGGGGTTAAATTGAATGGATAATGTAACACATAATGGGATGTTGGCTATCCAATAGAATATTCATTCATGCAAGAATATTCTGACATGTTATTTCGCAAAATTGAAAATTCCCCTCATTCTCTGTCATCCTGCACAAAACTTGACCCACAAATTTGGTGACCAAAGTGGCCAAATCAGAAAAAGTGCAAAACTAGGATCCCCTTCAGTATTCTTTCGTAGATTTTAAAAATTTATTCAGATTTCCAAAATTCTCTATGGTTTCTCCTATAAAGCCATTATGTTGAATTCAGATATTTTCCTGTTTCTCCTATGTGTAAGATGCTCAATAGCCATGCTTGGTATTGGAGAAACCTAAGATCAAGTTCTTTAAACCCTAAATCTTGGAGGAAACTATCTTGTTGGAGATTTTACCCCAAAAGCTCATGAAGCACTAATGGAGGCCTTCTGTTGTTTGCATTTAATTTTATGCCCTTGGGTGCCAAAAGCTGTCTTAAATGACCTGAAAGGTTTCTTGCTTTGCTACCATGCCTGGAATGGCATGGAAAGAAGTTTAAAAAAGAGTCTAAATGAGAGGAAAAAAATACTGATTTGGAAACTTGGTTAGCAGCTAAAAGCACAAAAACTCTTCCTTGCAACCTCACCATCTGACTTTGACCTCTGAGATGAAGTCCTAACAGATGATGAATAGATGTGCCACCTCCAGAGTGTCCAAAGCCAGATCTTTTGAATTGGGTAACGTACTGAACTAGAATCTTGTTTTGTAGATGTAATCTTCGAGGGAAAAGAAGCCTAATGGATGTGCCGCCTCAAGACAAACCTAAGCTCAACCTTGAGACTCAAATAATGGAGATTCACTTCTGCTCTAATACCATTATGAATTTCACAAACATGATAGGAGAGAATCAAATGGAAGTAATACATCACTTGAATTAGAAGAAGAAAAGAGATAATACAAATATTGAAAAGAGAACATTAAAATATGTTGTGGTGCCCTTAGACTCCAAAATATTTCAATAAAGACACAAGAATTTGAGCTGATTCACAAAATGATAGGTTAGTGGAGGTATATATACTTTTTACAATATTTTTGCATGCATCTGAATAACTTTTATACTGACATATTATTAGTCCACTAAATCAATACACAGATCTCCTTACAAGGTGAAGATGGGGTTGTGGGCTATTAGGAAAAGTACAATGCAATATCACAATGTTGTCCATAACCTAAGTGTATGGTTATACATTTCAACACTTCTTCCCCAAGCTTAATATCTGTTATCTTGCTGCAAAATACTTTTTCATAGGATGGTTGATAGCCTTGCTCTCTCATCATTATATACTTTTTGGCTTCAAATCTGCAATCCTGTCGAACAATCAAACGAATGCCCAGTTGAATATTACCTTAGTTTCCCAAGGCAGAGTTTGTTTTTGTTTGGAGTGGATCTTTATTTTTCCATAAATATGACATGTTACATTTTCTCCTTTCTAATTTCTAATTTCACATCGGGAATGTTGACCTACTATTGATTATATGTAGCTTTTTCACCATTCCTATGAACAAAAAGGATGTATTTGTCTATCAGGTAGTCCCACATGAAAAACTTCAACCCTTAAAGAAAGAAGGTTTTGAGAAGCTTTTTCAAGTAGTGCTTGTGGAAATTGAATTTTGGGATCTGGAGTACTCTTGAAGTTTAATGTTGCAGTAAATCTATGCCTTTATGGGCAACAGTTGTTTGGTAAGGAACACTAGTGATGATAATGAAGTCTATCATTTAAGATTTTTGTATGTGAAGTTTATATTGACAAAGAGCGAGGAGACTTCAACCAATGCAATGGTTATGAATTACAAGCTCAATTAAATTTGTTTGGATTTGGAATAACTGAATTGTGGAATAGTATTAATTTATACTATACCAAATGTTGAAAAGAGGTACTTGGAAACTCTGGAAATGCTAGTATCAAGAGTAGGGAAGAGTAGATCACAAAGTGGTAGAAGCCTTGGCATATACTGCTCAAGGAAATGGAACGAATTGACAAACAAGAGGAATACTACTAAATAGAGTATGGGTTTTTTTTATGTCGAGTAGTATATGTTCATTCAAAGTAATTTCAGTATTTTATGCAATCTTGCACCTCTAGAAGAAGTCTTAGACCACTTACATTGCTTTAACAGCCTGTATTTGTTAGAGTTTAGATATGAAAGGTCCTCCATATTTCTTAATTTCAAAGATAAGAAAGATGTTGATCATTAGATGCCACCATAGAAATTAAGTAAAAATGTTTAAAGACATACTCTAACATTTATTTATCCACATACACTTTGCATGAAGTCAACAATTCAAAACTTTACATTAACGATATTATTCTACAAGCTGGTTTTCATATCAAGAAAGCATATGAAATGAAATCATATTAATGTCTGCAAACAACCAAAGTAGGTCAGTGAAATTAATGGATACTCATACACTGTTCTAAGTTCTAACAATATAGAAAGTAATAGGATACGCCATTGTAAAAAAATGGAGTACAACCGGACGAAAATCATCATGAGAATAACTACATACATAGAGACTGGGGCGCATAAAATACACAGAAATAGCTAAAAACAGGGTAAACCCTAAAATGTCTCTAAACACAGCAATATATAAACCATGTAGAAGGGGAAACCCTCATGCTCGACAAATCAAAGAAAGAGAGCACTCAGCAAAAGAGTACCAAAGTTAAAAATCTAGAGCAGTATTTCATGCTGATGAGTCCACCCAACAAGAAAGTTCCATAAATAATCAAATGGACAACCCAAAGGTGTGCTCAGGGTTAGGGGTCTACTCCAAAAACGTCTCCAAACATGCAAGGTCAAGTCTCCAGAGGTAGAAAGGAAGCTGGTCATGCAAAACTAGCCATGAGGTCAAGGTCAAGCAGAGCCATGTCATCTGCAGAGGGAGTGGAAGGGATGAGGAATCCTATTGGCAATCTGTAGAGAAGCACATAACCTCACAGAGCACTCACAAGATTCCAGCACTTATCGTACTCAAAGGACACTTGACCCCTCCTATGTTGAAAAGTTTGAAAGGAAAATGTAATCAACCAAGTAGGTCCAAAGAAGCCCTGAAGTGCTCTGCAAGATAGAATAATACCTCACAGAGAAGAAACGTAACAGCTTTTAATTTTAAGTAGAGAAAAATAATGCAAAACCCTTTTACTTTAAGTAAGAAGCAAGACCTGAGTTTCCTTCCAAGTCCCAGTATAGGTAGTACCTTCCTAAAGAAGGGCATCTAAACATGGAATGCTTCTCATCCTCTAGTAAAGCAAAGACTGCCAAAGTATATGATAATCAACTCACAATTGATAAATGGACTCTCAGTTGACCAAGAGGGCTCCCTCAAGCGATAAGTGATGCCAGAAATAATCTAGTAACTAGTCAATTCATGATGCCATCTGTCATTAGGAGGAAATGGTCAGCATAGAAAGCCAACTTAGGGCTGAGCTATAATCTAGTATCTAGCCAAGTGATTATGCCATCTGTCATTAGGAGTGAGCTGTAAGGAAGAATTCCAAGTGACTTGGATATATACTGTTGGACTTCCAAAAATTCCTCTTGCAACAGAAACTCTGACATAAAAAGAAACTTGAAAAAATACATTCCTTGTTCAAGAAATAACAGGTTGAAAACCTTAACCAGATCAAAATGCATTAGTCCACTCATTGTAGACATTATTGAAGTTCAATCTGGATTCATTAAATATTAAATAACTGTTGCAAGCATACAATGCACTCCAATAGAACAAAAATGCACTTCTAGCTTTCAAAAAAACAATAAAGAAAACATCGTTAAATCCATATTGAGTTTGCCAATTTCTCCTTACAACAATATCCCATCTAACAATCAATAGATCTGCCAAAAAAGTATATTGGAGACTATTCCAAAAAAAAACTAATTCTCCATCGTATTCCTGCCACTGATGCTGAAGTCCTAGTTGCAAACCTCCAGGCACCTTTAATATGCTGATACTCTCTTAGCGGTACTGGAAAAGACAAAACAGGAATCATTCAATAACTTATCAGTGAAGGCTTAATTAAATCTATATTAGTACCAAATGTAATAGACTGCTTACACAAGAAATGGACACTAGTCATCCCCTTACATGTAGAGGGTATAAGGTTATGAGAATTAAAAAATTATAAAAACAATGAAAGTTGATGTACCTTGACAAAGCCAATGTCTTTGGCATAGCTGCGGAAGCACTGCCGACAGCACATCAGACCATACTTCCGAATGAGACCATGGGGGTTCCCACACACCCGACTGGTCAATGACAGCAGGAATTAGAAATCTCTTGGTAGATTCAAACCAAAACTACAAAATAGAAATATATACCTCCTTCCATAACACCATCTTAGATCCTTCAAAATAATAAAAAAATGACTAGTATTAGATAAGAAAGTTATAAACTTCGCAAATAGATCCCCTCCTCGTATTAGCTAGTTGACACCAGAAGTTGAAGTCCCCAAGTTATAAGACACATTATTATAATGTGGAGATTATCTGGTTATCAGCCACATCAGGTACCACAAGTTACCCAGTTATTACATTATTTAAATATTGTTTTACCTAGGCCTAGCTTATTTTTGTGCTTTATCATTTGGCCTTAGCAAAGAAACCATTTGTTAACTGGTACCAAAACTTGCACTTAGGGTTCTAATATTTGAATAACAACAGGAGATAAATGATATCTTCAAAAAGCAGAATATCATTAAATATTACAAAAACTAAAAATAAGAACATCACACCTGAAGCTTTTCAAATATATAACATCCTCAAAATCATGCATGTATATCAGAAATAAGATTTTTAACATATACAACACAGATTGCCATGGGAAATACAGATTTTAACATCTACATTATTTTCTGTACAATGCAACCCTATTCCCCAACTCATTCCTAAGAATTCAAGACAAGGCTTATTTGCAGTCCAGTAAATGAACCAAAAATATGACATATGTCATATCTTCAAAAGAGGAAAACCAATAAAAAGGAGCCTTACTATAAATTTCAGTTATCCCCCTTAACATACATATTATCATTTAACATGCAGAGCAGTTCAATTTTGCAATGAAGATACAGTTTTCAACACTATCTTATCTAAGTCAACTAGAAGTGAACACATATCCCCCACAGCACACACTAAAGAGTACCTTTGGTTTAAAACAGCTATAAATACTGTTTAACCATAAATGATAAATAGGTCCGAGGTGTAGACCAATTGGTTTGACCAAACCCTGTAAAGGGGGTGGAGGTCCAAGGTTCAAATCTCGGGCCTCGTCGGACTGAACGTTTGTCCCTTTCTTGGTGCTTTCAGCGGCGTAAAAGGTTTAAAATGATTGTGGCATGGTGGTTATAGGGGCGGACTGCGCAGACTGTGTGGGGGCTTCCGGGGCAGACTGTGCAGAATAGTGTGGCGGCCATGAAAACCGGGCAGCCTGCCCGGATTCGTGGTGGCCATGAAAACCGGGCAGCCTGCCCGGATTCGTGGCGGCCATGAAAACCGGGCAGCCTGCCCGGATTCGTGGTGGCTACCAATTCCACCATGTAAATTCAAAAAACCATAACATAATAAACTTATTTAAAAAAAAAAAAAAAACCATACATGATAAATATTCATAACATAATAAACTTATTAAAAATATATATTCATAATCTAATAAACCGGACATTTCAAACAAAGAACTGCACAAACAATCAAAGTATAACAAAAACAAGTAATTATCAATCAAAGAAGTGCACGCATGAGCAAAATATCTCATCCAATAGACCAAATCCTAACTCAACAAAAGCTACCAAAGTTCAGTGAAATCATTTTTAAAACTAGACATAAAACTAATTTTTTTGTTTACTAATTTTTTCGATCAAACAAAAATATACAAATAAATAAATTACTAAACAGAGGAAAATAAATCAGAGTTTGTTTAATCCCTATATATATATTTATTTATCTTTTTATTTATTTGACCACATAGATTCTTTTGTCTATGCATAGTTTGGAATTTTTATTTTGGAAGGAGATAACAATGTTACCTCATATCTAAGACATTTAAGTCTCAGATACAGTCGCTTTGAACAAAGGCAATTAATTTCACAGGTGTCATTTTTAGTTGTAATAGAAAACTAGGATTAATATCTCACCCAGTAGACCAAATCCTAACTAAGCAAAATATAAAAGTTCAGCGAAATAATTTCTTAAACAAAACAACTAACTAATTTGTCCGATCAAACAAAAATATACAAATAAATAAATTATTTAACGTAGGAAAATAAACCAGAGAGCTTGTTTAAACCCGGCATACACACACATTGACTACATAGAGTCTTTTGTGTGTATGCTTAATTTGAAATTTCTATGTTGTAGCTCTTTGAAGCTAAAGGAGGAGATAACTTAGTAACCTCCAAATCTAAGACATTTAAGTTTTTGTGTGTATGCTTAATTTGAAATTTCTATGTTGTAGCTCTTTGAAGCTAAAGGAGGAGATAACTTAGTAACCTCCAAATCTAAGACATTTAAGTTTTAGATACAGTCATTTTGAACAAAGACACTTATTTTTGCAGGTGGGTTTTATTTTTCTTTGTAATAGAAAAATAGGAGTAAATTTGTAAAGACCACCATGTATATTCTTAGAGCAATTAAAGTCTATATTTTTAAACAACAGAAACTTGTAATTCTTTTACAAGGTTTTGTTTACCACTTGTTTGCCCAAAGCAATAGGCTAACTCAAATATCTTCGTATCCTTCATACGAATGGCAGTAAAATGATTTACCTTCCCCATGAAGTTGGAAATATTTTCTATTTAGAACAGCTTTACATGAGACAGTGCTCTTTGAGGGAGCTTCCTCAAAGTTTTGAAAATCAAGCGCTGAAACTTCTTGACATAAGCAAAATTACGTAAGGGTTTTCAAGTAAATTCCAATCAACTGATATCTTTTGAAGAAATTGCCTGTTATCGTGGAAAATCTCGTTGATCTGAGCCTTAGACAGTGCTCCAACATGCAGTATATCCCCATTCAGCAAATATTATGGTCTTGAATGTGTCACAAATCATCCCCGGAGTGTCATCAGGAACATGTAAGAATATATATATATATATATATATATATATATATATATATATATAACTTTTGAAGGAATTGCCTGTTATCGTGGAAATTCTCGTTGATCTGAGCCTTAGACAGTGCTCCAACATGCAGTATATCCCCATTCAGCAAATATTATGGTCTTGAATGTGTCACAAATCATCCCCGGAGTGTCATCAGGAACATGTGAGAATGTTTATATATATATATATATATATATGGAGAGAGAGAGAGAGATCTGATACCTACACCACAGATATATGCAATCCGCTCAACTAAACACACACACAAACCGACTTTTACAGAAAACCATCAACGGGTGCACAAAAACCACATGTAAAACCCTTGTGCAAAACCCTCGACAGATTTAAATAACATATGCCAAACCTTATGTAAAAATCTCGACTGCTGTATATAAATTATATTTCCAACCCCTGCTCAAACCCCTCGACAAATACGCGTTCAGCCTATATCTGTTCCTTGTCCACAGCCTTTAATAGATACACGTTGAATATATGTCAAATGCGTTGAAAATATGTCAAATACTTTGCAAACTCCTCACAGATACAGATTAACCATATGTCAAAGACTTCTGCAAAACCCTCGACAGATATACACAAACTGTGCATGCCAGAAGCTTTTCCAAAACCCTCGACAAATTTAAATAAGTACATATCAACCCCTCACACAAAACCCAGAAATACATATGTTAAATATATAACAAAACTTTTATGCAAAACCCTCGATAGATATACATTGAGTGTATGTCAATGCTTTTTCGAAGGTGGATCGAATCGATACGTACCAGGAACGGGAGCCAGGCCCATAGGTCTTGGGGTGGGAGTTCCAGACGTTAGTGTGACCCATCTTCGAAGATAATTCGGGGCAGAAGAATTCTCGATCTGTCTTCTGCTCGGATCAAATTCAAAGGATGCAGAAGTTTTTGCGATAGGAGAGTTAGGGTTTGGAGGAAGGGATTTGTAAGATAATTTAGTTGTTATAACTAGGTGGTCCTAATTTCATGTGACTAATATTTATACATGCAACATGCTTCTAATTTTATATGACTAATTTTATAAATATAAATATATATCTATTGAAATTATTTTCATGTATATATGTACCATCCTTTTAATTTTATATGACAATTTTTATAAATATAAATATTTATTTATTGAAATTATTTTCGTGTATATATGTACCATCCTTCTGATTTAATTTTATAAATATAAATATTTATTTATTGAAATTATTTTCAAATTAAATGGCATGAGTTTAATTGTTTAAGTATACGTGCTTTTAAGAGATGGAGGAAGGTAATAATGGCGTTGGGAACCAAGGTTTGTAGGGCCCAGGACAGGACCATGGGGTGGGTCTTTCGATGATGCCAGGTGGATAGCAAGCCCTAGTGGTTTTGCAGAAGCCTTTTGACCTGGGAGCATGGTCATGGTCAAATATTGTGAAAGGAAAATTGAAGGGTGTGGATTTTCGTTTCGATCTTTGCCTTGAACAAGGAAAACTTTGCATCCCATCCAAACTCATGGCCTTGACGATGGCTCATGGTGCCTGGAATTTGGTTGGGAAGTTTATAGGTGCTCGCCCTGATTTGGATGCCATTCAAAAATGGGTGTTCTTGAAGTGGCACCCGTAGGGGCATATGGAGATAGTTGCATTACCTCGAGGGTTTTTCATGATAAAACTTAACTACGAAGAAGACGTTGATCGTATCCTCTAGGGGAGTCCATGGTTTTTTGGGCGACGAGGCCTCTTTTTACGAAAATGGGGACCAAATTTTAATCCAAATACTCAGAGCATCCATAAGGCTTCGATATGGGTAAGACTTCCAGGCTTACCTTTTTAGTTTTGGCATGAGGAGGTTCTTTTGGGTATTGCAAAAGAGATAGGGGACTTAGTTACCATCGACCCAACAACGAGAGCCAAGTCAAGGTTGATCCATGCAAGGATGTGTGTGAATGTTGATTTGGAGTCGAAGCTTCCTAGTTCTATTGAACTTATATCAGATTTGGGGAACTGGATGCAGGAGATTGAATACGAGAATAGGCCTCCCTTTTGTAATCTGTGCAAAAAACTAGGGCACTCAACAAAGTACTGCCCTAACAAAAAGAAGGAAAGGAATTTGTGTCAAGTGTGGCAACAAAAGGAGTCCTCCAACCCAAAAAATAATCAGATGGAAGAGCCTGACTCTTTGAAGGAGAATATTTTGAGCCAGACTGAAACCCAGGAAGTCCCACTTGAAGTTTCAGAGCCTCAAACAATAGAGGAGGGAGAAATCTTGGAAAACATCACTCAGGTAAGTCTTCTCGCTTCAAACCCTTTTAATCCTCATAATGATATTCCTCAAGCAAATTCCTTTGTGTGTCTAGGGGATGAGTTAGATGATCCTATTGATGTATGTGTCAAAATCCATAAAGAGGTGATTGAATCAGATAAAGACCTAGTTGCTTCAGAGATCCATTATGACTTAAATCCAAAAAATGGCCCTGAAATCCTCCCCTTGGGTGGGGATAAGGAGATAACCTTGTTTGATGCTGGAAATAAGAAGGGCAAAGAATATGCTACTCCTAGCAGAGTTACTAGGAATTAGAAAAGGGGTCGATAGATGTAGGATATGAATCCAAACATGGGAGACCCTCTAATCAAGAGATCAGATTGAGAGTAGTTGTAGAGATTGCTAATGGCACCCAATCAACTCTGGATCTGGGTGGGGGGAAGAAGCAAAAATCTAAACCCAAAAAATGAAGGTTATCTCTTGGAATGTGAGGGGTCTCAATGCCCTCTCTAAGCATAGAGTAGTACAAGCATTGAGGAAAGAGGTCAACCCATAGGTTATCCTGTTACAAGAAACAAAGCTTGATGAACCACATTCTGAAAGCATTAAGCAAATAATATGGAGAGGTGTTGATTTTGTAGCATGCCCTACAGTAGGGGCCTCTGGAGGCCTTCTATGTATTTGGGATCAAAACAAGATTGAAGGAAAATTGATTGTATCAAATGAAAGATTCATAGCTATCCATTTTTATGTAAAGGAGGTGAATCAACAGTGGATAGTCACTAATGTTTATGCTCCTAACATAGTGATGGGTAGGAAACACCTTTGGAGGGATTTAAGCCAACTTAGAAATACCTTTTCTGGCTTACCCTGGGTACTAGCAGGTGACTTCAATTCCCCCTATACCCATCAGACAAGAAGGGTGGCATTTCTTCTATTTCGGAAGGAATGATGGACTTTGCCCAGTTTGTGAATGACAATGAACTTATGGATGTCAAACTGAGAAGGGCCAAGTATACCTAGAGCAATAGGTGGTTGGGGATCAATTAATTCAAATCTGGTTGGACTGATTTTTGCTATCTAAGGAGAGTCTTCTAATTTTTGGGGACACAACCCTTACAACCCACCCAAAAATAGGATCTGATCATAACCCCTTGGTGTGGGAGACGGAGGAACAGAGGAGAATCTTCAAAAGCCCCTTTCATTTTGAGAAAATGTGGTTGCTTCATGAGGGATTAGAAAGCAAAATCTTTGAATGGTGGAAACAGGTTTTTACAAGTAGCAAATTAACCCAAGTTGCTAAGAAACTAAGATACATTAAGAACCTTAAAACTTGGAACATAGATGTTTTTGGTCACCTCCTTAAGAAGAAATCAGACCTGAAGCAATAGTTATCAGACATTGAACTAGCCTTGCAATCTATGAACCTGACCAATGAAATCCGAGACAAAGAAAAGAATATGTTGGTTGAGTATCATAACACCCTAGCCTATGAAGAGATCTTTTGGTGCCAAAAATCCAGAGTAACTTGGTTAAAGAAAGGTGATCGGAACACCAAATTTTTTCATGTTTCTACTTTAAGGCATAGAAGTTATAATCAGATTAAAGAAGTTGTCAAGATGGATGGTTCGGTCACTGAAGATCCCATTCAAATCAGAGAGGAGGTAGTCAATTTCTTTCTCAATCTAATAGGATTAGAGGCTCCTACTGATAATGCTTCAACTATTGCCATGTTGTAGAACATTCCATGCCTGGTAACAAATCAGCTTAATGACTACCTTCTCAACCCCTTCAAAGAGGAGGAAATTAGGAAAGCAGTTTTTGACATGCATGGGGATAAAGCTCCGAGCTCGGGATGGTTTCCCAGTTGTATTCTTTCAAATATTCTAGCATATAGTTGGGGCAAAAGTTACTCAGGTTGTTATGGAGTTTCAAAGAACTCAACATATACCCCGAGATGTTAATTCGACCTTCTTGGCTCTAATCCCAAAGGTGGTAGGTGCGAGGTCTTTTTCAGATTTTTGACCTATAAGCCTTTGCAATACCTTATACAAGATTGTGTCCAAGGTTTTAGCCAATAGAATTAAAATTATTCTTCCCTTTATAATTGATCCCCAACAAGGGGGCTTTGTAAAGGGCCACCAGATCCTGGATGGAATTATTACTATCCACGAGGTAATTCATTCCATTGATAGGAGTGGAGATGTGGGGATGTTGTTAAAACTTGACATGAACAAGGCTTATGATAGGGTATCTTGGGATTTTTTAATTCGAACTATGACCAGTTTTGGTTTCCATCAAGAGTGGATCAATCTTATCAGGGCTTGTATCTCTTCAACCATGTTCTCAGTCTTAGTAAACGGTTCTGTAGTAGGGTATTTTCAAAATAGGAAAGGACTTCATCAAGGAGACCCCTTGTCTCCCTACCTCTTCATTATCCTTGTTGAAGCCCTAGGAAGAGCGATTTCAACCACTACAACAAATGGGAAGATTGATGGCATTAAACCTACTTTTGTTATGTTTCCTATCTCCCACCAGCAATTTGTGGATGACACGATCATAACCACAAAATCCTCCATTCCACAGGCTAGGGAACTGAAGTTGATCTTGGAAAGATATGAGTAGGCAGTCAACCAAAAGGTGAATTTTGATAAAAGTAAGGTTTATTTTTTGAACACTCCTGGTCCCAGATAGGTAAGAATAGCAAGACTCTTCGGTTGTAGTATTGGGGACCTTTCGACTACCTATCTTGGGATGCCCCTTTTTAAGGGAAGGATGACTGAAGTGCTATGGAATCTAGTGGTTGAGCGATTAACAAGAAAGCTTTCGGGATGGAGAGGCTCTTTGCTTAGCCAGGATGGCAAAGCCCAACTAGTAAAGTCCTCATTGCAAAACATTCCAATCTATTTTATGTCTTTATTCAAAATGTTGGCTAAGATCTGTGATAAAATAGAGCAGATTCAAAGAATTTTTTTGTGGTCTGGGGCGAAGAATAAAAAAATAATGGTGTTGGTTGCATGGGATAAGGTTTGTACAAGAAAGGAAGTGGGAGGTCTTGGCTTCAAGAAGCTGATGGGAATGAACAAAGCCCTAATGGGCAAATGAGGATGGAAACTTGTAACTAATGAAAACCTCAACTGGGTCCATATACTAAAGGCCAAATACCTTAGGCATACCTCCAACTTTATTGGGGAAGAGGACCATCTGAGAGGGTCAAACTTCTGGAATAACCTTCAACTTATCAGACCATTGCTTAGACAAGGTAAATGCTGGTAGATTGGTAATGGCTCCCAAGTCCACTTCTGGACTGATAAATGGCTGAAAAACACTCCTCTTTGTGAGGATCCAGAGTTTGTTGGGTTAGAACAAGTTGTGTCTACTCAATATGGAAACTTGGTGCAAGACTACATAATTTTTTATGAGTTTGGAAAATGTTGGAGACACCTCCAGGTGGATGGGCTAGATTTAAGGAACCAACAGAGATTGAGGAAGCTTAACAGGCTTCTACAGGTCTACTTTCTTAACAACACAAGATATTCTGATTCCCTCATCTGGAAGAACCAGAAAGAAGGTGTATATTCAGTTAAATTAGGCTACTACTTGCTGGAAGGGGAGGGCCTAGGATGGATGCCAGCCTCAAGAGTATGGATCAAGGATTTAATTCCTAAGATTGCATACTTTTACTGGCTCTCAATCCAAAACAAGATCTTAACTATGGACAATCTCCGCAAAAGGGGGATGATACTTCCAAACAGATGTGTGTTGTGTGAAAAGAATGAGGAGGATACAAATTACCTTTTTTTAGAGTGTCCCTTCACTATTGATCTCCTAAACAGAGTCCTTAGCAAGTTTCAGGTTGCATGGGTTCTCCCCAAGTCACTCCCAGACCTTTGTATCCAATGGGAATCCCCCTTCAGTAGTAAGAGACTAAAAATATTGTGGAAGTTAAGCCTTCCCCATGCTCTATGGGGAATCTGGAAAGAACGTAACCATCGGATCTTCAAGGATAGAAAAAGAGATTGTCCCTTAGTTGAGATCAGATCTGCCAATGCTGCGGTGGAAAATCTCAAAATAATTAAGTTTAAAGATGCCTGGGAGTTTGATCGAGAGAAAGAGATAGTGTGTGGTTGGGGCTTGGAGTTTAGAGCTCGTAGTCTGGTGCCACCCCCAAATCCTTCAAGGGCTCAATCAAGATGGAAGTTGCCTCCCCTTGGTTGGTTAAAGTTAAACTTTGGTGATGCAACATGATGGCTTTTTAAGCCTTAATATTAATATAAAATTCACAAGATAAATTCCATAAGATAAAATATAATATAGTCATATTATAGTAAGGTCAAGATAATGATGTAAGTAGAATAATATGAGCAAATTAATATGTAAATCTAGGTTTATAATATAACAAATAACATTCACTAATAAGCAATAATATGAATGTCAATAGAATCATACATGTAAAAAGCATGTAGCAAGACTTACAATATTAATTGCTCAAAATGTATGCAACCTTTATTACTCCTCTTTCTCTTACAAATATAGCACTTGACTTTCTACACTTGATAATTGTATGATAAGAATGTTACATTTGATGCTCCTCTATAGAGTAATATATAGCCATAGTAGAATGACCCTTTGGCTACTTGACTATTCCTTTCCATATGCCAAGTCTCATGACTCTTGGCTTCTCTACTTGATACTTGCATATGCACACCTAGACATGACTCTTCACTTAGCACACTCTAATCTAAAAACACTTGTGCACACTTACATATAAAACACTTGTGTATTTCCTACACATACACACTTACATAACACTTGTACATTTTCTATACATTACAACATTACATAAAATATTACTCGCATTAAGACTCACTCCTAATCTAATATTTACAAGATGTACCATGAAGGTACCATGGGGGTACATTAGAATGTACCAAATAATGTAATATAATCCAACACCCCTATGTATTACATTATTTGGTTATTGAATACTTTAGTCTTCAATCATGGTCTTCATCCTTCAAGTGACCTTGCAATGGATTTGATATTTATCTTGATCTTCATCTGGTTCTTCTTCTTGCTTGACTTCATCTTTGAATTCAACTTCATGTTCTTCAGTCTTTGTAGCTTCAAGATTATAGGTCTCTTGAACTTTCTTATTGTCATCAAATTCTTGCATAAGAATATTTCCTTTGCCTTTGTCCTTAGAATCATATGATTTTTTTTCTATATAGATACTTCTAAACACTTACTTAAAGCATCATAATAGGTTCCTAAGTTAGATGAACTTGAAATATCAATATTACAAGAAGAATCATTCATGTACATGCATGAAGAATACTTACAATAAAACTGCTCAAAATTGTAATATTGAGAGAGATAGGACCCTGTGAAGTCAACCATCTAGAACAAGGGTAGTGACGATTTTTCAAATCGCAAAAAATGGAATTGCAAAGTGCAAAGGATTAAGGTTTTTTCATAAAAAACATCTCATCTTTTAGGAGCCATATATTCGCGAAGAGTTATCTGATTTAGTTGATTCTTAGATCATCTTGTGCAGAATTTGAATAGCTTTAAAATGAGTGGTCATATGCAACAATCCGAGCAATATTGAGGGAGATACAACCCTGTGAAGTCAACCATCCGGAACAAGGGTAGTGACGATTTTTCAAATCATGAAAAACGGAATTGCAAAGTGTGAAGGATTAGGGTTTTTTTTTAAATATCTCATCTTTTAGGAGCCATATCTTCACAAAGAGTTATTCGATTCCATTGATTCTCAGACCATCTTATGCAACATTTGAATAGCTTTAAAATGAGTGGTCATATGCAACAATCTGAGCAATATTGAGGGAGATATGACCGTGTGAAGTCAACCATCCAGAACAAGGGCAGTGACGATTTTTCAAATCATGAAAAACGAAATTGCAATTATTTTCCAACTAGGTTTCGAACGATGGGAAGATAAATTAAGGGCTAGGACTTCAATGAGGCAAGAAATTCTATATGGATAAAGAATTTTTCAGCTAAGTTATTTTTTCCCTTTCTTTATCTTAGAAATTGTGCATGAAATTTTTATAAAGTTTTTATCAAATATTATATTTGTTATAGAACTTTCTAATAAATTTCATTAGATTTTGAGTTTTAGTTTCCTTTCCATGGATCGATTTATAGTTAAATCCTTAGAATCATCCCTAGTGGTAGAGGTTAGTGAGCGCACCTTAGAGAGATCCTCATTACTCCAATATAGGGCAGATTTTGGTAAATTTAATGGGTATTGGCCAAGGGCTTCAGCCTTGAGAAAATGGATTGATAGAAGTTGGAAGTCCCCACGAGTGATTCTATCATTTCTTCCCAAGGGTTTCTTCCTAGCCATTTTTTGTTCTAGGGAAGAAAGAGAAATAATCCTAAAAGAGGGTCCTTGGTTTATGGGAAGAGCAGGGCTCTTCCTTACCTGTTGATATGAAGGATTTTCACCTGAAAATGTAAATTTATACCTAGTATCGATATGGATAAGGATGTTTGGATTGCCCATTGAATTTTGGGAAATAGATACCTTCAAGGCAATAGGCAACACTCTAGGAGAATTCCTTGAGATTTTAGATACAACAAAAGATGGATTTTTGGCTATTTATGCTCGAATATTGGTTATCATTGATATAAGTAAAGCTTTACCAGAATCAATCATTCTTAAGTATAGGGATAAGATGTGGACCCAAACTATAGATTATGAAAATTTATCTTTTAGATGTAGAAGATGTCATGAGGCTGGGCATATTGAGAGATCATGCCCTAAGAAGAGCCTAGCAGAACCATTTGTAGAAAATCGTAAGAGAAATTTCCAAATGGGTATGGATAAAAAACAAAAAATAGATATAGGAAAATAAAATACAATGAATAGTGGAAACCAATAATAAAGGATACTGGAAGAAATTCCAATTCTTTTGAGGCTTTAGCCTATGAAGAAAAAGTAGATCAAAACTTAGAGGACATAGGACAACAATTTCAACATATTAGAAAGGAACCATCTATTCAATATGATTGTAATTTAAGGAAGAACATTCTTGATGAACCCAAGGAATGTGTTTCATCAGATTTTGAGGACTCTTTTGAAGTATGTGCACCATTCAGGAGGAAATAAGTGGTAAAGAGAATGTAGTTTTAGAAGGTAATACCTCTGCCATTAATAAGAAAATACCATAAAATGAGTAGGATAAGTCAAAAGCTTTTATAACAGAGCTAGGAGAGGATAATTATATTGAAAAAACAAAATGGTGAAAGAATATTGAGGAATATAATAATAAGACATACTCCTGATATAGGCAAGGCAAAAAGAGGAAAACCCTCAAATCATCAAGCAACATCTAGGGAAGCAAGAGCTAACATAGAGAAAGGAACACAAACTAAGTTGGTTGAACTTCTCTTTACCAAACAACAAAATGATATTGGTAATACACAAGAGGGGCCAAAAGCCCCTAATAAGACATGATTATCATCTCATGGAATATAAGGGGTGCTAATACCCCCTCAAAGCATAGGTGTATTAGGGACCTATGTTTGATTAATAAACCTGATATTCTTTGTATTCAAGAAACTAAAATGACAAAAGAAGAAGTTTCAAAAACTATGAAAGTAGTTTGGGCAAGATGTGAATGGGATGCTATGGATTCTAAAGGAGCAACAGGGGGGATTCTAACTTGTTGGAATCCTTCTAGAACCTCTTGTGTAACCATTCAAAAAACTAGGCATTGGATAGCCTCTTTAGTCACTTGCTACTTTGTTGATATTCACTTCATCCTTATCAATGTGCATGGTCCTACAACTCAGTCAGGTAGATTAGAAGTTTGGAGTAGAATTGAGGCCTTTATGAGAAGTAAAGATCAAGAAACCAATTTCATGATCATTGGAAATTTTAATGCCATTACCAAGATGAATGAAAACTTTGGAGGAATTAGGACATTGACTTGAAGTATGAGAGATTTCTCAGCTTTTATTCAAAACAACAATCTTTAGGAAGTTGAGTTTGAAGAAGACAACTATACTTGGACCAACAACCGGAGAGGCCAGAACCTTATAGCATAAAAATTAGATAGATGCAGTCTCTTAGATCATTGGCTAGATGAAGGAACTTGTGCTAAAATTAATACCTTAACTAGGATTGGTTCAAATCATTGGCCAATAAGAGTTAAAATGGTGGTTAGTGAATTCAAAAAAAGATCTTATTTTAAATATGAGCAGATGTGGGAAGACCATCCTCAATTTGTTGATATGATAGCTCAAACATGGAATTATTTAGGTAATGGTGGGTTGTATGATCTTCCAAACCAAATTAAAGCTATGACATCTAGATTAAAAGAATGGAACAAGAACACCTTTGGAAATATTTTTGAGAAGAAAGAAGAACTAAAAGATAAACTTTCAAAACTCTAAAAAAGTGATGAAAATAATACAAGCTCAGAGGAAAGGGAGTTGCTTAGTGAATATCATAATATTTTGAGTAAAGTTTTTCATAGGATGGCTATAGTACAGAGAAATTATGGAGATTAAAATAAAGACAAACTTGGTAAAAGAAGGAGATAAAAATACAAAGTTTTTTCATAGGATGGCTATAGTACAAAGATCTTATAGAATTGGTAGAATTAAATCAATAGAAGGGGTTTGGATTAAATATCAGAGTGAAATTAGAAAATAGGCTAAGTTATTTTTTCAAAATATTATAGTTTGAGAGGCGACCAAATTTCTTAATGATAAACTTCTTCAAGATGTTCCTTTAGTTATAACAAATGAAGACAATAGGAAACTGATGGAGCCTATTAGAAGAAGTTCATTTAGCTCTTTTCTCTTTTAATAAGGATAAATCCCATGGTCCAGATGGGCTCTCTGCAGCTTTTTACCAACATAATTGGGATATAGAGAAGGATTATTTATTGGTGGTAGTGGAATAGTCTAGGGTAAAACAATACATTCCTTATAAAATAAATGCAACTTATCTTACCCTAATTCTAAAAAAGAAGGATGCTAAATTGTTTGATTCTTTTAGACCCATAAGCCTATGTAATATGGCTTATAAGATTATTTCCAAAGTGATGGCGAATAGATTAAGGTCATTTTTAGATAAAATCATTTTAGAATAGCAAGGAGGTTTTGTGAAAGGGAGACAAATTTTGGATGGGATTATAGTAGCTCATGAAGTTATACATTCAGCAACTTCAAGAAAAGAGAAAGTTATGATCTTAAAACTTGATATGAGTAAAGCCTATGATAGGGTTAAATGGAATTTTCTTTTTGTAGTTTTAGATAAGTTTAGTTTTGGGAAGAAATGGGTTAGATGGATTAAAGCTTGTGTCTCTACAGTTTCTTATTCAGTGGTCAATGGGTTAGTGATAGATTTTTTTAAAGCTAAGAGAGGCCTTAGAAAAGGAGATCCTTTATCTCCTTATCTGTTCATTATTATGGCAGAAGTTTTGAGTAGGAACTTAAAGAAGGCTTACAAATATGGGTTTATAAGTGGACTTAAGGTTAGTAATAACATCGATAACATCACCCATCAACAATTTGTAGATGATACAACCCTTTTTGGAAGGGTAAGTATAAATGAGGCCAGAGCTTTGAATAAATTTTTAAAAGAGTACGAAAGAGCTTCAAGGCAAAAAATTAATAGGACTAAATCTAAAATTTACTTTCTTAACACTTATGCTAATATCAAAGCAAGAATTTATAGGTTGCTTCAAATGGAGGAGGCAAATTTGCCAACTACTTATCTAGGGATGCCTTTATTTGAGGGGAGAATGAGGATAGATTTATGGAATCCAGTTATTAGTAAAGTTCAAAATAAACTTCCATCTTGGAAAGGTAGATGGTTATCTTTAGCAAGAAGAGTGCAGCTAATTAAGTCAATATTACAAACCATTCCAACTTATTATATGTCTTTGTATTCTATGCCAAAATATATTGAAAAAAGTTTAATATTTATTATGCGATCATTTTTATGGTCAGGTTTACATGATAAAAATCAATTTTCTTTGGTGAAATGGAGCAAGTTGTGTGATGATAAAACTAGGGGAGGTCTTGGTTTAAGAGCTCTTACAGATGCAAAATTAGCTCTTAGGGGAAAAGTTACAAAGAGAGTCAAATACAATGGGCAAGAATTCTTCTAAGTAAATATGTTGACCCCAATGACCCAAGTTTAATATTTATTGCTCTCTCTATTCCAAATTGTTCTACTCTTTGGAATGGTTTCAAAAAATCTATTGATCTTATGATTAAAGGTTTAAGATGGGTGGTGGGAACTGGAGAAAAAATTTCTATTTGGATAGATACTTGGTGTGATAAAAAACCACTCAATTTAGATCTAGTTTTGAAACCATGGATGAGATTACTTCAAGACAAATACGGTGATAGAGTTTCAAACATTTTGTACAAGGATCAAGAAGGAATATACAAATGGAAAGAAGATTTTTTTACAAGTATACAAGACATTGATGCTAGGAGGCAACTGAGTAGAAAGATAACAACTGTAATTATTTTGAGGAGTGCCAAGGATAAATTGATTTGGGAGTTGAATAGCTCAGGAGAATACACAACAAGAAGTGGATATAATGTTCAACACCAACATAATAATAATATCACTAGAATTTGGAGAGATATTTGGGATAGCCCAAGCATTCCTAAAGTCAAAATGTTTGTTTGGCTAGTAGGCCATAGAAGAATTTTATCCTAGGATAACCTTATGAAAAGGGGTTTTCATGGCCCCTCTAAATGTATTTTCTGTAATAAGGAGGAGGAGAGTATTGACCATCTCTTAGAACATTGCTCAATTATCTGGAATCTATGGCAATGGATTCTTAATATGTTTGGTAATTGCATGGTGATGAATATAAAAATTGAATATTGGTTAAAGCAATGGTAGAGCACTTATAAAAGTGAGGCTTTATAGACAATATGGGATATTTCAAAAGATACAATAGTTTGGACTATATGGCTAGAAAGGAATAGAAAAATTTTTAAAGGGAAGGAAAGTAGTTTAGAGTTAATGAAAAATAAGATATGTTTAGCCATAGAGGAGTCTAAACCAACCCTATCAACTCACCCTATCCCTAATTTGGAAGCATACAGTCTTGATAGATGGAGTCAAGTCATTAAATGGAATTATGATATTGGGTACAAGAGAAGCAAAAATAAAGTTAAGAATATAAAGTGGAAACCACCATATGTGGAGTGGGTTAAGTTGAATTTTTATGGAGCATCTAAAGGAAACCCAGGACCAACAAGAGGAGGAATAATTAGAAATAATAGAGGAGAGATTTTATCTCATTATGCTTTCAATTGTGGATTTAAGACAAATAATGAAGTTGAAGCTTGGGCGGCTTTAGAAGGGTTAAAAATATGTAAACAAATGAAATGGAATAGAGTTTGGATGGAAGGTGATTCTCTTATAGTAATAAATGCAATTTTGAGGAAAGCAAAGGCTCCATGGAACATACAAGAGATAATTGTGGAAATTCAAGATCTTGCTAAAGAGTTTAAAGAAATCAGGTTTACACATATATTAAGGGAAGGAAACAAATGTGCAGATAAGCTAGCCAATAGAGGGGTTTTGGTTGAGGATCATGAAGTTAACATCTCCTTTCCATGGTTAGAGGAAGTAGAAAGTTTAGTCGAAGCTGACAAAAATTGTTGATTGCCTAGATCATTTAATGATTAAGATTTACTTTAATATTTTCCATTGGTAACATCTATTTTATTTTGTAACAATAATGTGTGTTCATTTAGACTATTTATTATAATTTTTGTTGTTGCACTTGTGTTTCGGGAAGGAAACTAGCAATCCATATTTGGTAAAGCAGACTATGTTAGTACGATGTTCGGAAATATTACTCTACTAAGATGCAAGGCATATATAGTAGAGGCGAAGTTTTGGCATTGTGAAGGCTGCTATAGGAAAATATCAAGAAAGATGCTAAATTTTGGAGTAATTGTATTCATACAGAGATTTGAAATGATCCAAAAATTAAAAATCAAGAATTTAGATATTTTATGTAAAATGATGTAGGTTTCTAACTATAGCATCTCAATTGAGATGAGAAGTGTATCTATTTGTAAGCTCTCAAGCTCTAAATAAGAGAGATGTAATTTGTTAAGGGTGGGGGACCCGAGTACAACCTCTTTTTATCAAGCATAAAATAAAAAATTATATTACAAGAAGAATGAAATATCTTTTCCAAAAGTGATTCGTCTATTTTTAATTTTTCTAAAAGATTCAATAAACTTTTTTTGTTTCATATTATCTTCTTTATGAAATTTAAGTGTAAGCAATACCATATACATTATGCTACCAATATATAAAGGTATCATAATACTATATTTTCCATCATCAATTTCTTCAACAATTCTTGCATGTAAATAATATTCAAATTTTTCAAAATTCTCATCTATAAGTTCATTATAGATTAACTTTGAGACTAGATCTATCTTTCCTTCATATTTTTCAATCAAATTCTTGATCCCAAATTTTATGACATTTACTTTTTCTTTTCTAATCATAGCCTCCATATTGTTATCCATAAAGTTTGTAGATTTTTAATTCATTTGAAGTAGACATCCTTGTAACTCCTTAGGTTTAAATAAATCAAAGTTTCTAAATTTAAGATCCTATGAAGTAGTAAACCTTATGTCTCCCTAGATTTTAGAAACTAAGAATATGAGTTTTGCAAATTTAAGTTTTTCCTAAGTTTTTGGTGTAGAAATCCTTTTGACTCCCAAATAACTAAATTTGCAAATATTTTATTTTCAAATATTTTCAAAAAAGAGTAAACTAAAAATATATTTCAAAAACTTTAAAAACTTCAAACAAACTAATTTATATACCTTATCACTCCATATTTAATCAAATGCTTCAATAAATAAATATTTAACTTAAGCAACTTATTACTCCAACTTAAAAATAAATCAAACTACTAAAACATTAAATAATCCTAAACAAACCTTATCACTCCAAATGAACTTAAATAAAATTAATAACACTTATTAATATTACTTATCACTCCATAACATAAATAAATCATAAAACCTTATTACTCCTATCAAAAAATAAAACCTTAGAATATAAAACCCTAAAATTTATTACCTCAAATATTCTCCTACTGCACTTATCTCCATGACCTTACTCTACAACTCTTACTTTTAGAATAAGTCATGTGAAGGCCTTTAACAAGCTAGAATATTTGACATGTGTCTCTGATAAATTTGGTTAGAATGTTCCATCTCCATCCATGCAAAGGTGACGTTACTTGACAAAGTAATGTTTCTTAGTAAGGTGACGTTACCTAGTACTGATTAACCTAACTCTTGCATAATTTTGCTTGTGCCTTGAGCATTACCAAGAAAATTGAATGATGCTTAGTACTCAATCAAAAATTTGATGATAATTCACCCATTTCACATTCTTGAATCATTTGACGAAGTGTTTTCCATTTACAATGAGTGTTTCACCTTGCTTACTGCATTTTGATTCTTAGTGTTGCTAACTTTTTGTTTGTTGTGATGTAGAATGCTTGGTATTGAATGCTACCCAACTTGTTGTCTGTTGCGACATAGGATTATTTGAACTTGAGTGCTACCTAACTCATTGTGATGTTGGATGCTTTGAACCTAAGTGTTATCTAACTCATTGCAATGCTTGATGCTTTGAACTTGAGTGCTACCTAACTCATTGAGATGTTGGATGCTTTGAACCTGAGTGCTTGTTATCTGCCTAACTATTATTGTAGAAGCTTTAGATACTTAAGCGTTATCCAAACTTGAGAACTGCAATAGGTGCTTTAGATGCTTGAGTGCTTGTTAAACCTGAGAATTGTCATAGGTTCTTTGTATGCTTTGAGCATTTGTCCTACGAACAATCAAAGGTACTTAATCACTTATCCAATCCTGAGAACGTTCTCCATTCATCGACTATTTTGCTATCAAACTAATGACATTGTTATCATATATTATGAGTGCAATCAATCTGAGGATGTTGATATCCTATATTTTGAGCACTATCAAACATTGAACACCAACCTCCTTGCATTGTTAAATTTTATTTCTCTTTCTTGCACTTAGCTCTTTGTCATGTTCACATCTTGATGTTTATCTATGTTGAACATAATAACAACTTGAGCCAAATGTGTTGCTTTTCTAGAGCTAAAGGAAGTTGCCTTCAAGAGTCGAAAGCCTTTGTCTACTATAATTGAATGTTGCCTTTTAGAGCTGAATGACTTTGTCTACCAAATGTTTCCTTTGAATAACTTTGTCTACCGATGCTTTCTCTTTAAGACTACACTATAGACACATTTTTACATGATGACTACTTACCACTTAAGGGTCCCCTCATCTCTGTTTTAAAAATAGGCTTTGTCTTGCCTTACCTTTAAAATGGAGGTGCCAAGGGGAGGGCCATAACTAAATATTCTTTATACTTTGCTTCCTCTTTCTTTGAGTCTTCTATTCTTTGAAATTTTCAACTTCTTTAACATTTGTCCTTCTTGTTGTTTATGTGAAGGTCCAAATGACCTAAAAAATTTTGTGATCATTTTCTTTGTTAAAGTTTATCTTGAATACCTGTATCCACTATGTCAAGGTTCATCTTCAAGACCTAAATTCACTATGTCAAGGTCTATCTTCAATACCTAAATTCACTATGTCAAGGTCTATCTTCAAGAGGATATATCAGGAAGATATATCTATCTTCAAAAATCTAATTATTGAAGGGGATTCACAAAATATTATCAATATTCTGAAAGGTAATCAACCTCCTAGCTAGAATATTGCAAATATGATCTCGGAGGCTAAATGTAAAACCATCCCCCTAGAGAATGTTCAATTCAACCATGTATATAGGGAAGCAAATGGGACAACTAATTGTTTGGAAAACCTAAGAGTGTTCTTGGATGAATATTAGGGGTGGGAAGGGATTTTTTTTGTCAAGTCCAAGAGCTAGTGAAGGTAGAAGCCTGTATCTATGAAGATCACAATGAGAACAAGGGTTAGTTGGTTTGTGGGGCTCATCAAGTTTTTACTGATGTTAGCTGGTTTGTGGGGTTCATCAAGATTTTTGGATGACTATTATGTTTGTTTTCCTTCTATTTGTTGGAGTTTTATATCATGCAATGGTTTTTCTTCTTGTTAGTTCCTTTTATTTGTGAGTATCTTTATAGTAGGTCCAGATCTTGTTTGTCTTGCTTTTGTTTCAGTTGTAGAGCTTAATAGCAAACTCTTGAAAAGGTTGTAAAGGTTCAAGGAATCTTTCAAAACCCCTTCCTTCCAACATAATAACAATAAAAAACTATATGGGATTTCAAAGAGATTTAAATTTGAATATTATTAAGTGATACTATATGTACTATAAATATAATAGAGATATCCAGATTTAAATTTGTTGAAGGTCTAAGATTCAAAACATAATATACCCAGAAGGGGATAGGTTGGATGGTAGTGATCGAGTGTTTACCAATTAGCTGCTCTAGTTCGATGCCTAGGAGATGCCCTAGAGGATCGGGGGTCTCGTTTATCAATTATCCTATGTATTAAATAAGCAAATAAAAATGAGATAAATTTATATTAGTTTCATCTCTCTAGATTTTTTCAAATCTAGTCCAATGGTACAATTGTGTTGGGTAAGTGATTATAATGAGTTTAATATGAATCATGTTTTTGATTTATCGTAATACTATATCAATATTTATTACATACAAATAAGAGATATATATAGATTTATCTCTTAGATAAATAAAGTTATTATCTATTTGAATTAGGGTAGATAGATTGTTTGAAAAATCTAGAAATATTTGAAATTCTATTACTATTTTGACAAATTAAATTGAATAATATGAGTTGATTTTTTGTTACGATATATTTCCAGAACAATAGTTAATTGAATCCAATAGTTGTTCCAAAAACTGCAATAGTTGTAACAAAGATCAAGAAGATGTCTCCCTTTACTTATCGATTATCAAAAGAAGCTAGGAATGTTGCTAGATTTGAAGTAGTTGCATTCAGTATTATCTCAAGATATATAAGTGCTCTAACCATGTTATGGCTTGTTACTAGATCATAAATGCCAATGGATAATAAATAAGCACATGAAATAAGTGCATGCTCGAGCATAATCGATTAACTCCTCATATCGTGACCTCTTCAAATACAAACAAAAAGTTTTATCAAGTTGATTATTTTCCTTTATATAATACATGAAAGGATTCCTCCATGATCTAGAAGACCAAATATTATACTTATCCTAATAATACGCATGACAATGTTCATTTGCAACTTTTTATTCAAATTATATCTTCTCGACGAGCTATAGTAATTGTTCCTATTCGAGCAACTAGAAGATTTATAGAAAGAAGTTTGAATGGGAGGCAAAATCACTGAATAAATGAGCCTTAATACATTGAACATTTTTTGTTAAGTCTCATTCCAAATATGATAAGTCTCATTCCAAAATTTAATCTGATTTTTAGTTAGAGGTATTCTGAACCATGATATGTTCAATGTAAGATTTGCCTAAGATCTATGTGACAGGGGAAGCATGCTACATGCTAATCTAGAATTACAAATGAAAACAATCTCTCATTTTACCATATCTAATCCAAATAATTTAATATTACAATCTACCATCTACCATTTACTTAAGTGTAAGCAAGAGATGGGTATATATAGGTAAACTCCACTTCCATAGTGGCTAATAAAATATTAGCCCACTAGTGGAGTGGGATGGTGGAGTGGATACTAGAATAATATTAGCCTAGTAGTGGAGTAGGATGGTGGAGTGGGCTCTAAGATAATGCCTTCCATAGTGGAATATAATAGTGGAGTGGACATTAGGATAGTGCCTTCCATTGTAGATTCCATAGTGGATCACATGAGTGTTGACTTATTCTCCATAATGGATTACATGTATGGGACAAATAAGTCAACATTTATCTAAGCAAGCTTATTCTAAGTGCCAAGATAATTAATGCATAAAATAATGCATTAACACCCCCCACAAGCACGACTTAGGTGGGTAGAGATAGATGGGTATCGAAAAATGTGTAGCCATATTAGGTACCCACGTAAAAAATGATCTCTTATAAGCAAGAAAAAAGAGAGAAACCCGTAGGAACAAAACTTCTTCCCAAAAGAGAAAACATTTACGATTTGCACTGATTGTAGGACAATACTACAAATAAAGAACCTGCTCCTGGATAATAGGTAAAGGTGTCAGTGTAGTCAATACATTTTTTCGCAAGTCATGGTTTGAATGAAGGAATCAAGTTACATAATAAGCCTTATTTATTATTTTATGCACTTAGGCTAAGCTTGCTTAGGTAGATGTTGACTTATTTATCTCTCATAGGTGACATTTGTCATATGGAATCCACTATAGAATCCATTATGGAAGGCACTATGGAATCCACTATGGAAGGCACTATGTACTCCACTACCTAGTGCCTACTCCACCATCCCACTCCACTATCCTAGTGGGCTAATATTTTATTAGCCACTATGGAAGTGGAATTTGCCTATATAAGGTTTACCATTGCAATGCTAATAAAGGGAAGAAGGGATGATAGATGGCAAAATGGGAGAATGTATGTAGTTTTCATTCATTTCTTGAATAAGCTCATCATTTTGCTTATGTAACTTACTTCCTTCATCTAGATCTTCGGTCTCATATATTTATCTCAATCCATAGGCAAATATTACATGGTATTAGAGCTTTAGGGACTGAAGGAGCTTGTTCATCATAGGCTTTTAGAATTACGTTTCTTTGAGAACTTCATCTAGAGTCTATTTTTTTTGTAGAAACACTTTTTTTTTGCATATTTGTTGGTAGTCTGCATCTCAAATCATTTGGACATTGCCCAACTTGCCTATAATTTTTTTTGTACATTTGTAGGCAGTCCACATCTCAAATCATTTGGACATTACCCAGTTGTAGCAGTTTGCATCTCAAATTGTTTGGACATTGCCTAGTTGCATACTCTCATAGCCATCCTAGATTCATGATCATTTCCAATTACATGGACATTATTTCTACCCTATAAATGTAGAGCTATAGACCCACAACCATCTCTAATCACATGGATATTCTTACTACCCTTCCAATGTAGAGCTACAGACCTATGACCATCTCAAATCGTGTGACAATCTCAAATCATGCAGTCATATCAAACCATATGATCTTCTATAGTGGATTGCATAGTACCTTCCACAATGGATTCCATATAGTACCTTCCACAATGGATTCCACATAGTGCCTTCCACAATGGATTCCACATGATGCCTTCCATAAGGATTCCACATAGTGCCTTACACAATGGATTCCACAGTGCCTTCCACATGACACATGTCATCTATAAACGACAAATAAGTCAACATCTACCTAAGCAAGCTTAGCCTAAGTGCATGAAATAATAAAATGCACTAACACCCCCCATAAGCATAACTTAGGTGGGTAGTGATAGATGGGTCTTAGAAAACGTGTAGCCATCAATTGTAGATGGTATTTAAAATATAGATGATAAAATATAATGTTGTTTTCATGTGTAATTTTGCACTTGTGGAATATTATCATTATTCTACATATTTGTGTTTGTCTTCTTTATTAGAATAATATTAGCCCACTAGTGGAGTGGGATGGTAGAGTGGGCACTAAGATAGCGTCTTTCATTGTGGAGTATAATAGTGGAGTGGACACTAGGATAGATCCTTCCATAGTAGATTCCATAGTGGATCACACGTGTGTTGACTTATCCTCCATAGTGGATTACAGGTGTGGGATAAATAAGTCAATATTTACCTAAGCAAGCTTATTCTAAGTGCTAGTATAATTAATGCATAAAATAATACACTAACACCCCCCATAAGCATAACTTAGGTGGGTAGATATAGATGGGTCTCAACAAATGTGTAGCCATATTAGGTACCCATGTACAAAATAATATCGAATAAGTAGGAAAAAAGAGAAAAAATCGTAGGAACAAAACTCCTTCCCAAAAGAGAAAAACATTTACGATCCGTGATAATTGTAAGATAATACTACAAATCAAGAACCTGCTCCTGAATGCTAGGTAAAGTTGTTAGTGTATTCAATACCTTTTGCCACAAGTCATGCTTTGAACGTATCAACAGTTCCATCAACAACAACATATTTTGTTTGATAGATCCACTTGCTTTGATGACTTAAGTAGAAATGGACAAGCTCCTTCACTCATTTAAAGCTTTGATACCATATGAGATTTATCTATGGATTAAGACGAAGATACGAAAAATATACTCTAGATGAAGTTATCAAAAAAATGTAATTCTAAAAGCCTATTATGAACAATCTCCTTCAGTTCGTCAAGCTCTAGTACCATGTAAGATTTGCCTAAGATCTATGTGACAAGAAGCATGCTACATGCTAATCTAGAATTACAAATAAAAACAATCTCTCATTGTACCATCTCTAATCCAAATCATTTAACATTATAATCTACTATATTACATACGCTTAAATGTAAGCAAGAGATGGGTAAACTCCACCTCCATAGTGGCTAATAAAATTTTAGCCCACCAATGGAGTGGGATGGTGGAGTGGATACTAGAATAATATTAGCACACTAGTGGAGTGGGAGGGTGGAGTGGACACTAGAATAATATTAGCCCACTAGTGGAGTAGGATGGTGGAGTGGGCACTAATCTCTTTGATCTGAGTCTTAGACAGTGCTACAACGTGCAGAATATCCCCATTCAACAAATTTTATGGTCTTGAATTTATCACACATCATCCCTAGAGTATCATCAAAAACATGTGAAAATGTTGGGATATATATACATAGATATATAGATATGGAGAGAGACTGATCTGATATACAAACTCTAAGCCCCAACGTATTTTCTGTAAAAGGTTGTTAGCAAGGACTTTGTATCATCTACACAACAAATATATGCAATGTGCTCAACTAAACACACACACAAATAGACCTTTACGCAAAACCATCAACGGGTGCACAAAAACCATATGTAAAACTCTTGTGCAAAACCCTCGATAGATTGAAATAAAATATGCCAAACCCTTATGCAAAAATCTCAACTACTCTATATAAATCATATTTCCAACCCCTAGTCAAACCCCTACCTGATTTCCTTTTCCACAACCTTTAATAGATACATGCTAAATATATGTCAAATACTTTGCAAAGTCCTCACATATAAAGATTATCCATATGCCAAACACTCCCTTAAAACCCTCGATAGATATACACAAACCATGCATGCCAGAAGCTTTTACAAAACCCTCGATAAATTTAAATCAAGTGCATATTAACCCTCACATAAAATCCTGAAAGATATGCATTAAATATATACCAACTAAACCTTCGATAGATATACATTGAGTATATATGTCAATGCTTTTTTGAACTCTTGATTTGTCTTCTACTCAGATAAAAATTGAGAGGATGCGGTCCACGAGGGCTAGGTGGATTGGTAAGAAGTTGGGCACTTACCATGATGAGACTTAGGTTCAAACCTTACAGACATGCCCAATATAGGGTAAAGGTAGTAGTCTGACCCGAGTTCGCTGAGTGTGCATCAACTTGATGATGGTGGTACCAACCTCGAGCCATTGGGGGTCTCCCTCACTTCGAGCTGTGTTTACTGAGATGAGGTAGGGGTTATAGTGGTAGCACCATGATTTGATGCTACGATAAAAGGTAATGCAACTTGAACCTATGACCAATTGTTTAAAAATGAAAGGTAGTTGTTGATTCCTCTATGTATAAAAAAAATTGAGAGGATGCATAAGTTGTTGCTACTGGAGGAAATATGTAAAATAATTTAGTTGTTATAATAAGGTTGGTCCTTTTAATTCCATATGATTAATTTTGTTATATATATATTTTAAATATATTTATGCACATTTGGAGTTGTTTAAATTTAGGTCTCTTGGATTGGAGCCCAAATATATACCTCTATGGTATTGTGCATGAGATATGACTAATTTAATATATATATATATATATATATATATATATATAGAGAGAGAGAGAGAGAGAGGTTAGTGTGAGAAACCTTTATGACCGATGCTCAACAGGGTGTGGCATCCCATCCCTACCATGACCTTTCATAAGGGTGAGAGCTGAACTTATCAATAGGGGCCAAACACACACCCATCACACACCCACCCCCTCACACACTCGCCCAGACCATGGTTTGAACCTTGGACCTCCCAAAGAAGATCCAAAGCCTTGCGTTGTTTCTTGGGGACTATTAAAGATATTTTTCAAATTAAATGGTATGGAATTTTAAGGAGACTCAAATTTAAATACTATTAAATGATATATTCATAATGGTTCTTTTTTTTGGTTAGTGTGACAAACCCTTACAATCGACGCTTAGGTTTGGGCATATCCATCCCACCATGATCTCTCATAAGGGTGAGAGTTGAGTTTATCAATAAGGGCCAAAAACACATCCATACACACACCCACTCCCTCATACACTCACCTACGCCACTATTTGAACCTTGGACCTCCTAAATAAGAGCCAAATCCTGATCCATTACATTGTCCCCTAGGACAATATCATATAACTAATTAACCAATTAGTAATATATCAAATGGTATAGCTCCCTAGTAAGGGATATTGTAGTGGTAACCCGATACTAGGGGATATGACTTCTCATTAAAACTTGTATTTTTAACTTAATTTTTTTTTATTTGGTTAGTGTGAGAAACCCCTATGACCAACGCATAGGGCTTAACAATCAGTCTCCTCCAAACCATAACCCCTCATAAATCCGAGAGCTATGCTTATCAATAGGGAATTTAACACACAACCACCACACACCCACCCCCTCACACACTCGCTTACATCGCATTTTGAATGTTGAACCTCCTGAAGAAGAGCCAAAGCCTGGATCATTGCGTTGTCCCCCTAGGACCTTAAACTTTGATTCCTATATGGATACTTTAATGGTATGTCTTTGGGTTCTCATTGAGGAGACCTAAGTTCAAACCACTACATAAGGAACTATGACCCTTTTAAAAATTATGTTTTGCCCTAAATTTTATCCCCTTAAACAAGGTTATGCACAACAATGAATATTCGCCATTTGGGCTAATATTTGCATTTTTAAAAACTCAAATTGGCGAGTTTGGGGGACCCGGAGGTCGGCCCTTTCGCCCAAAATTTTTAAATTTTTTTAAGGTGTCGGTTCGCCGTCCGTTGATAATAGTATTACGAATTTTTATAAAACTTCGCCATCATTTTTCGCCAGAATGAGGACACTTTTCACCCAAAAATTAAAATTTTAAAATTATCCCGCCAAGTTTGCCAAGTATACCACTATATAAAACTAACACGACAACGATACTTTTCCACTTAAAATATTCAAACTATTACAAAATCGAGAATTCTACCGAACTTCGATCATGTGCAGAAACCAGTTGATCTGAAGTAAACTCTATGCGGACCCAAACTAGATCTTGTTCTGCACTAAACTGATATCCGAATTGTGTTTTGCAACAAACTGAACCTAGTTCTACAATAGACCAATATCCGGACCCATTTTTGCAATAGACCGATATCCATACCCAGATCTGCAATAGACTAATATTCAGACCCAATTTTGCAATAAACCAAACCTAGTTCTATAATAGACCGACATTCGAACCCATTTCTATGATAGACCGATATCCAGACCTAGTTTTGTAGTAGACTAGATCTAGTTTTGCAATAGACCAAACCCAACTCTACAATAGATCGATATCTAAACCTATTTCTACAACATACTCAACCCAATTTGGCAATAGACCAGACCCAATTTTGCAACAAACCGGATCCTGTTTGCTCAAGATCAATTTTTGGACCTTGTTCTGCACTAGGATTGACTATCGGATCATGTTCTACACCAGGTTCTCTATTTCTCTTAAGACATTCTGAATATAGTAATAAGATTTGTTTTTCTGTCAGCTAATTGCAGGTTTTTCTTCTACTATTTTTCTATCATTTATTGAAAATATTTCAATGCTTTGTTTCCCATGTTTTTCTCTATTTTGCCCTATTCTGCATGTCTTCAACACCAATATCCGGACCCTGTTCTACACTAGAATAGATTATCGGACCGCGTTCTACACCAGGTTCTCTATTTTACCCTTTTCTATTCAGATCTGCTTTTCTGTGATAAGATTATAAATAGGTAAATACTTTAGTAAATGCTTATTTTCTGAATATATGTATCTCTAGTTATTTTTTGCATAGAGAACTTATTTTCTAAATTTAATTTGAATTTGTATATTGCATATTTGTCTGCTCTTATCAGTTACAAGTGTTATCACCAGAAAATGTAGTAGTGGCATACACTAACAAAATCACAATAAAACATGGCAAGAAACATGTATTTATTTTCTAGCGATGACCATCTGTTTATTCTAATTACAATATTATCTTGAGGCCTATGAGAAGTAACATCTCTTTAACATTTTATTACTTTTCTAAAATGAAAAACACTTTCTTTACAAGTAAAATGTCACCCACCGACAATGGAAACAAGGGGGTCAAATCTTCTGATTTTTTTATTTTTTTTTTTTTTTTTATTTTTTTTTTTTTATTTTTTTTAAAAAAAAAAAAAAAAAATATTTTTAGGGGTAAAAAAAATTAAATAAAAACTTGAAGATATTCCTGGCCAAGATATGCAAGTTGAAAATGAAAGCGATAAATCAAATACACTACAAACTTCTTATGAATCTTCAAGCAAAAATTCTAAAAAGAGGAAGACAAATTCTAATTGGATTATTGGAAGATCATTTAAGAATGAATGGGCAAAAAATTTTCCCTAGATTGAGGCGGTCTTGATTGAAGACAACCAAGTCAATAAAAAATAATGCAGATGCAAAATTTGTAGTTGGAAACTAGGTAAGGATCACAGGCTGCAAACTAAGAAAGATACAATAGAAAAACATGTTGGCAAAGTATATGTAAAAGTTATAGGAAGTGATGGTAAAATTACAAAATCTGTTAGGTGGAAGGATGCATCAGAATGTATGCATGTCAGATATGCAATAGATTATGAGAATCACTTAAAGCAACAACAATCCCTTGTTGAGAAAGGTGGAATGATTGAAACCCAATTTCATAAAATGCAGAAGACCATTTTAACTTCAAAAAGTTTGCAGTTTTGTGTTGTATTTAGTATTCTTAAAAAGGGTAGACCCATGTCCGATTTTATTGATTATAAGCATCTTTATCAACTAGCTGATGTGCAAAACCTTCCTAGTTCCCATTGGTCAGATCGAAGTGGTTGGGAAATGGTAAAATATCTATCATTAGTTGAGAAGGAAGACTTGAGGGAGCAGGTAAAACATGCCAGATTCATTTCACTTTCTATTGATGAGGTGACGGCTGTGGACAACACATCTTGGATTTGCATGCATGTGTACACATTTCAAAATCATGTAAGAAGGCCTAGTTTGCTAGGATTACATAAGATGGTTGAAAGTTCAAATGCAAAAAATATCTATAATGTTGTTTTGACCAGTTTAAAGGAAATTGCAAGAATGAATGATATTGACATAGCCACAAAGTTAATTTGCATTGGAGCTGATGGTGCTGCTATAATGCAAGGGCACAAGAACGACCTATGTGTTCGACTCCAAACTTCAGTTGCCCCATATATGATACCCATTCATTGCATGGCTCATAGAGTGAATCTTGCTTATAAAATCGTGAGCACTTTTGACAATGTTGCTAAAGTGGAAGATCTCATTCATGAAATACATTCTTATTTTTCTTGCAGTCCTAAAAGGTTTGCAGAGTTTCAATAGTTTGCACTAGGAGTTACAGAAGGAAAAAAATTGTTGAAAGATGTGGATACAAGGTGGATTTCATTGTATCAACCTGCACTCAGAGTTTTTACAGAATATAAATCTTTAACAGGGTTTATGTATGCAAATAGTAGAGCAATTGATAAGGCAAACGATATGTTGTTTCATTTGACTAACTTGGAAACTCTTTTAACATTATGTGGTATTCTTCCAATGTTACAAGAAATGAACAGATTGACTAAACTTGCACAAGAGAGATCCATCTATATCATTGATTTCATGAGGATGAGAAAGCAAATATGTGTGATTATTGACAGGTTATATGTGTCCGAACCAGATTTTACAGATCCCTTATTTGAAAGTTGGAAAACATTGACAAACGTGAAAGATGCAAATAGTTTTTTGAAGTTTGACATTAATGATAATATTTGTATTAATGTTCATGAAAATATGATACCTTTATATTGTTATGAAAGGCATTCAAGTGTAGTTACTGACAATGTTGAAAGAGTTTGTGTAACACACAATAGGTACGAAGTTGTTTTACACAATACCAAAAAAAATTGTTCAACATAGCAAAATCATTGACAAAAGAGATAAGAGATCGGTTTCAAAGACATGAGTTGCTTGAGGCCATGGGTGTTGTTAACCCTTTGTTTTGGGGTTCTTGCAATGATCAAAAATCTACACAAGAGTTGTTTATTAAATATATGGGCAACCTTATTGAGCATTTCAGTAAAAGTGTGGAAGTCAATGGTGTTGAAATAAAAGGTATACTCAACAAAGATCTTTTAAGACAACAATCACAACATTTTGAAAGAACAATGGTTCATCAAGCATCACTTTTGAGTAATATCCATGAGACTGGTTCCATTGCACGTTTGTGGCAAAAGTTGTATCCAAGTAGTATCTTACAAGATATGATTAGTGAATACTTTTGTTTATATGAATTATGTCAAACAATGATTTTGGGATCTATGGAAGATGAGAGGGTTTTTAGTGCACTATATTTTGTTAAATCTAAGCTCCATAATAAGCTCGACAAAAATCTAGAAAATTGTTTAAGAATTTATGTGTCATCATATCAGTTGGACAAATTTCCATATGATAGAGCATTAGCATATTGGAATTCAATTGTAGATAGAAGGGGTATTATGAATATGATCGATAAGGAGGATAATGATGCTTTTAGTGATCAAATGGTGTCTTCACAGATTGATTCTGGACAAGTTGAAACGTGTTCATTTCAGCTACCTAAATTCTGATTTTTCTAGTGTTTCACAACAATGTAATTTTTGACTTTCTTTGTTATCAGATTTCACAATATTTGTTCATTACAAATTTCACAATGTTGTTTCACAAGTTGAGAACTGTTCATTCCAGATTTCACAACTGTTCATTCTAGATTTCACAATGTTGTTTCAGATGTACAAGATTTCAAAAATTTACTTTTTCACATTATGCTTATAAAAATTGTACATTTTATATCACATTATGCTTTTAAAAATTGAATGTTTTTTATCATACTGTTTGAACTGCCTTAATAAATTGTTGTCTTTTATTTTATATCACAATATTGGTATTGTATTGTTAATGTATCAATTATAATCAACAAAAATATTCTTTTGATGTTTGAGATGAAGATAGTAAATAATATTGACGATTAATACTAGAAAAGCAACACAAAATTATAAATGCAAACAACCTTTGAATAATTGAAGACACAAATTTAGAAAATATAGTTTTCATTAATATGATTGAAAATATATTACATTGTACAAAATCGTTGACTACAGTCAACTTCAAAATATTTTTACATTGTAAAATATCTTATTTTGGCATAGCTACATCAGTTTCACTTGCAACAATGACTTCTTTTCCTTTATCTCCTTGCTTAGCTCCTTGTTCCGGTAGCACACCAAGTCTGACTAGATTTTCTTGACCTTTCACAATACTTCCCAACAATGCACTTTCTTGTTGGTTTGGATCTTCGAGTATTGTTGGAAGTTTTTCTTTTTCTTTTTGGTGTTGTAGTACGATGTTCAGATCTTCATGGAGCTTCTCCCTGATATATTTTCTCAAATGATTATTATCCGCCACTTTTAATTGCATTTTTTTCTTCATTTCCATTGCATTAAGCAAAATTTTTTACCGCATTGATATTAACTTGCATGTTGTTAACTTGCATTTTTAAGTTTTCAAAATTTGACTGCAAAAAAGAAAATGGTAAATCATTCAAAATAGCTATATAAAAAATTGTTACTTGTTTTAAAGAAAATTGAAATATGAAAAATAAAGTGCAAAAGCAAATTGAAAAATAAATAAATATTTTCTTACCTCAGCCACATCCCTAGCAGACTCAACAAGTGCAACTTTTTCTTTATCGAAAGCCCATTGGTTATAAAAATCTTGGGCTTCAACATTAATATTCTCTAATCTATTGACAACATTTAAAACATCATCATCATAAACAATTTTAGAATTTACTTGTTCCTATTGTGGCCTGACTCAACAGGCCACTAAGCTTTTCTGGTTCATATTGAACCAAAGAATAGATTGAATCTCTTTTTGCATAATTCTTATATCGGGCATTTATTTGCTTTATTAGAACCTTGGCCCGATATTCCCAATCCTTCATTTCTTGCAAATCTTGAAGGACAATCTCTTTCATTGTTGCTTCTATCTTTTCAACCATTAAAATATTTTCATCAAAATTAACAATGTCATCCTCAGTTTGAGGATGAGGGTCATTTCCTTCTAGAGCTAGGAATGATCTATGCTCAGGTGTAGGGGCTTCCTATTGTTGTGCTTCATCTAGTGGATCTTGAAGCACATTTGTTGCTTTAAAACCTAAAATGTTGCCCTGCAATAGAAAATCATCATCAAGTTGGATATTATCCAACCCAACAGATGAAACTTCTGGTGCTTGTGAAGAAGTGTGAAATGTAAAATATGAGAACCCAGGCCTGAAACTTCGAGTCGGCTACGATCTCTATGAAAAATTTGTTTTCCACCTCCAACTCGTGTTTGGCCTCTCATCTGTGTAGGTTGTGCTTGTGCTTGTCATTGTTGTGAATGCATATACTACGATGGAACTGTTGTTGTTGTAGTGGAAATTGTTGTTGCTATTGTTGTTGTTGTTGTTGGTGCTGCTATTGTGGTGGAAGCGGTGGCACCATATGGCCTCTCATTCTCGTAGTTTGTCATTGAGAGGTGGTTGAAAACATAAAAAAGTTTTGTTAACATTATTCTAAAAATTAAATAGAAAACAACCATAATAATTAATTCAAAGTAAATACACATTGTTTTACCTAAAGATGATGAAATATATTGAATTTGTGCACCGATGGGGGAGGGTGTGGCCACACTAGATTCAGCCTACACATTTTGTGCATACCTAGGTGTACGAGATCCACCAGGTGAAGGAGCTTGCCTCAAATATTTTGGTGCCCTCTGTAATGGTGAAATTTTTGATCCAATGTCCTCAGAATCACCAGTTTGCTCTAGCCTATGACTCCTATTGGCAACATCTTGTTTACTCCTTATTGTGGCTGCCCTACCCTGCATTTAGATGAAAAGAAAAATTTAAAAATGAAAATGTACTAAAATATAAAATACTTTTTGATTGTCAAAGATGGATTGATTACCTTCAATTCATCTGGTGTCAAGGCAATGGCTTGTAGTGTTGCATGCACTATAGTAGGAGTAGGAGTATCTTGCAAATTATGAAAATTTTCAAAATAAAGAGCTAAAATATAATTAATAGTGCCCACAATGGGTTGTGTGTTGTTGGTTTGCAATTGCACCACATGCAACTCGACCCTGATGCGATCTGCAATATAGGTGCACCAATCGAACCTCTCATGATGCTCACAATGAATAACATACGAAAGTCCCCAAAATAGAATTTTTGATCTTCCAAGAAGAATCAGTCTTGCCTGGAAGAACTCAATAATGGCCTTCAGAGTTGGATTCTTAACATCGATGATTGTTAACCCTCTTTTTGACTTGGCGATGGAAGCTGCAAAAAAAATTAGATAACAATTTACAAATTTGAAATTTTTAGCATTAACAAATTCTAAGACACAAGAATTATACCTGCCAAATATTTTGTGGTGAGTTGGTACATTTTCTTGAGGTAGCCTTTCTCTTCTACAGAGAGCTAGCACTTAACTGAAATTGGAGAACAATCATCAAAAGGAAGATTTATCAATCTGTTAATGTCTACAATTGTGATGGTGAATGATAGATTTTTATTTCGTATTTTCATTTTGACAATGGACTTGTCATGGTCATAACCACTAATAATATGTTGCAAGAGGACTTTATCAGTTTTGAAATGTGGCATTGACACCAAGGTTGTCAAACCTACATCTTCTAACCATGATAAGTTTGTACCTAGGGTAATTAACAAATCTAAAATTAACGTGCAAGAAGGGTTCTTGAACTTTGGAATAGGGGTGGAAGTGGCGACCATTGCTAGAATTTGGAAACTTGGAAATAGGAAAAATAAGAGAAATTGGTTGCTCGATAATGGTTTGCTTTGGTTGGGTGTAGTCATAGAAATGAACTCAAAAAATGATAGTGATGCCCTTTTATAGATAGAATGGATGGAGTCGACACATGGTAGAATTCTATTGGACATGCATTATGGGTGATCGATTGTGTGACACATGGTAGGTGGTCAATGATGGACCATATTGTGCATCAGGCAAGGTACCAAACCATATTGTGCATTAGGCTAAATACTGGACCATAAACTACATCAGGCCCAATATCAAATCATATTTTGCATCAGGCCCGATACTAGACCTTATTATGCATCAGATCCTAACCCCAAATCTTATTATGCATCAAACCCGACACCCAAACCTTATTATGCATCAGACCTGGTCTCCAGACCTTATTATGCATCAGACCTAACCCTGGATCTTATTATGCATCAAACCTGACCTCAAACCTTATTATGCATCGAACTCGACACTCGAAACTTATTATGCATTAGACCCGACACTCGAACCTTATTATGCATCATCAAACCTGACACTCGAACCTTATTATGCATCATCAAACCCAACCCCTGAACCTTATTATGCATCAGACCCGATCACGAATCGTAGTATGCATCAGATCGATTTCAAGCTTAGTTATGCATCAGACCGAACCCAGGCTTAGTTATGCATCAGAATGGATCCAGACCAAGTTATGCATTAGACCATATTTGGACCTAGTTATGCATAATATCAGATCTAGAACGCTTTTTGCATCCGATTCGAAAAAAACTTTCAAAGTCACCATTTTTCCTAATTTTTTTCTAGAAACCAAGGTAATTCACCATTGCCTTTGATGTCAGGTTGGCCAGGGTTCACCGCAATTTCAAAACAGATTCACCTATTTTCTACAAGTACATTTTGGGTTTGACCCCTTATGCATAACCATATATCCTTAAAGAATATCGTAGAGGTATATCTTTGGGTTTTCATCCAAATCCAAGATCAAACCCTGGTTTAAAGGGATTGAGACCCCTTTCAAATACTTGTTTTTTACCCTAAATTTTTTGACCCCATAAAGGAATAGGTTGGTTGGTAGCACTCTAGAACTTACCAATGGGCTACCTCGATTTGATACCTTAGAGGGTCGAGGTCTCATTGACTTCATCTTTACCCGATGGGCTAGGGGTCATAAAAGTTCCCTAACATCATATATAACTCACTCTTGTTAGTCGATGTAGACAACAATTCTAAGGAATAAAAATAAAAGTGTGTGAAAATGTCCAAACACTAAAATATAATGTAATAAAATGCAATTGAAATTAAGTGAAATGTGATCAAAATGGAATGTAAATGTATTCATCATGCAAATATTAATAAATCAAATTAATTATAAGGTTTTCTAAGCAATGTAATTAGTTGGATAGTTTTGTAAAAACATATTAGAATTGGTTATGTTAACCGCCAAGACATCACTTTAAATAGCCCCCTTATTTCATTTTGAAAATCCATTCTAGATATACAACACAAGGTTGTAACGATGTGAATGCTGAGATGATAAGTTGGATTGTAGTCTTAGTAACTGGAATCTCTATCATTTTGTATCTTGTGCCATTTTGATAATGAATACAAATTCATCTTGATCTCCCATTATGTCCATATTATGGTGATGATGCTTACTGTGATAGTGTTAGGATACTTTGCAAGTGTGGTATTGTTTGTAGGTTGATATATTTAGATGCAAAGAATAATTATAGTTGTCATTTGAAGCACAACCATAATACAGTCATACATGACATAAAAAAATGGAAGTACTGATCATCAACTTTGGAGCAATCATCATCATGCAATAAAGGTTCTCGTCATGTCATCATGAAGTTTGCAGTCAAGGTTATCATCATACAGTCATGTCATTATGCAAATTACTATTGTCTAAGGTCTATCGCTAAGTTGTGTTGTCATCTAAATATTGATTATCAATTGAAGTTGGGTTTGTCATCATAGACATGATGTCATATTGAACTAAGTCTTCTCCTAAATATTGTAATTCCTTGGTCTAATAATTGTTCTTCCCTTATCCCTAGGAATCCTCATTGTTGTGCTACATTTGGCATCATTGCCTAAACAAGTATGGGTCAATAGAGAGTAGCAAGCATGACAAACGAGGAGGTGAATGACAAAGTCAAGGTTGCATGGACAAATAAGGCATCAAGGAAGAAATTTGGAGCAATCTATGAGGAGAAGCACAAGAATTGCTAAGAAAGGAATTTAACTTGGATAAGAGCTTATAAAACCAAAGGTGGAAAGAATGTGGAACTCTTAGGAAGATGATAGTACGAGGGATGAAAGTGAAAGGTGGCAAACATTGTTGCTAGCAACGAATAATGAAGTGCAAGAGGAGTAGCACCAAAGAGTTGAAGAAAACATTCACATAACCAAAGACACCAATGTAGGAAGTGCACAAAGAAATGAAGGGTGGATGGTGACACCTGATCCAAATAAAAAGAGTTTGCCAATGGGTGTAGGGGATAGGAGTTAGGTACTAGAGAAACCACATGTAGAAACTTAGGGAAGAAGACTAGAGCCACATAACATTTATTCTTGAAGGTCACGAAGCTTATATGCACAAGAACTAGGATGAAGACTATTTGGTGGAGAAGTATAGGAATAAGAGAAAAAAATAGACCCACCAACAATGGGTTCAAATCCCATAGGAATTGTCGTCAAGTGATGAGGAGGTAGAAACTGACCTAATGATGAACATTACAAATAGAGTGGACAAGAAAAAATGCCCACCCTTTAATGGAGAGGGGAAAGATCCAATGAGACATATAAGTACTTGCACCACCATTTGGAGAGCAAATGGGGTGACACAATCGAACAAATGGTTGCAATTATTTCCTACTACGTTGTAAGAAATCGTAATAGATTGGTATTTGAAAAGAGAAATCACACAAGCCTTATGACAATGGAATACTATGGCAAAATAATTTATAAATAAGTTTTGACCATTAAGGGATATACAAATATTATAACAAAAATATCTGCCACAAAGCAAAAGAAGGAAGATGTTAAGACCTATAATAGAATATTAAACCAATTGACCAATAAAATACAAACACCACTCGTTGATGGGTTGGTAAGGATATGGTTTATCAACTATTTATTGCCTACCATATTCAACTTCAACATATGTAGGAGAATTAGATAAGGTGAATAACTTTGAAATCAAAGCAAAAAAATAGCTATCAAAATCGTAGGACATCCTTGAAGTGAAAAATCATATAGTGACACCAATGACAAGGTACAAAGTGCTAGCCACTTGATGAGGAAGGTGTTCAATAAAATAATGAAGGAGATGAAAGATGAAGTCAAGAAGGACTGAAAATACATATGGTGATTGGACTATAAGGTTGAGGGACACACCAATGTCAACTGTCCTAAAAATGTGTATTGTAATATATGTGATGTAGTAGGACATCTAGTCTTTGATTTTTTATTTAACTTAAAAGGAGTGAGGCACTAGGCCATGATAGTGTAAGAAGAGGAAAATATGAATACCCTAAGGAATGTACAAGGAGAAAAAAGTGGTGGCTATAGGAATAATCATCGAGGTAGAAAACAATATCAAGGTAATCGACAAGGAGGGTAGAGTCAATTATAGTATAATTCAGATGGGATACCAATCATCCAATATCAAAATTGCCAAGAATGGGGGCATTGCATGAGAATTGTCCCAAACCACAAAATGGGGGTACAAATGGGAATAATGTAACCCACATGTGTAGATGGTGCTGTTAGGATTGAACAAGAAAAGATGTATTGATACAAAAAGTATGTTACAATATATAGGCATAAGCCTATATGAAAAACATGACAAATATCAAGAGAATATGACAAGTGTCAAAATGAAAGAAGGCGTAGTGCACATTAATTCTAACATTCTCTCTTAATGTGCACTATCCTAACTATAGAGAAAAAAACAAGTCAACATTAGGTAACATTCCCACTTAATGTTGACTTCTCTAAAAGAACCCTATTATCCTCCTTTATTACATGATTTGATCTAGGCTCGTACTCTTTGCGCTTGGCTCTCCAACTGTGAATAATGCTATATCAACGGTGTATATATCTGGCTCTATTACCACAGGGTCAACCACTTACTTGGATCTATTGCCACTGGGTTAGCCATCTAAGTGCCTCAAGATCATCCTGGGTGCCTCAAGATCAACCACTTCCATGGGTCTGTTGCCTCTGCAAGTCATCCTCTAGGTATGTTGCCTCTTGTAGGTCACTGACTAGATTCACCATGAATATCATCCTCCCTCATGGTGAACATGATTATCATACCCCCTTATGGTGAACTCAATCTAGAAGGTGTCGATCTCATCGAAAATACACCTTAATACAAAGAATATGTGAGCCATATAAGAGTGTCGATCTCATCGAAAATACACCCTTATGGTGAACTCAATCTAGAAGGTGTCGATCTCATCGAAAATACACCTTAATACAAAGAATATGTGAGCCATATAAGAGTGTCGGTCTATGTCGAAAATACACTCAATACAATAAAATGACCCATATAATCAAATATGGAGGAGAAGAAAAAAAGAGAATAGAATATTATGAAGTGTCTTCGTCTGTAGTCTTCAGAAGTTGATCCAAAAAAATCCTCGGATAATTTCTAGGGTGTCTATGTCTATAGTCCCTAGAGTAGGCGTCCATAAGGTGACCATCTCATCCTATCAGAATACATGGGTAACTAACCGCTGCATCCGCTAGGTGCTATAAATAAGGTGACTAGGTACAAGGATCACATACAATTTGCTTTTAGAGTGTGAGGTTCAACCGAGAGTGCACTCCATGATACAACATATTTTAAGGCCAAAAAAGACATGAAATAGCCTTAAAAATAAAATTGGACACCAGCATTGTGTCAGTATTAGAAAACCTTTCTACTGACTATAAATACGTCTATGTTCAACTTTAAATAGGGCCTTCATCATGTAGAAAAACAATAATCTTCACAACAGGAATCTACAATATTCCTAGCATCGTCCTTGCGAAATTTAAAAAATAGGCTCTCAATGTTTAATTTTTTCTCGTAGGGGAAATACATGGGCTCTCTAGGCCTTCCACTTCCATGTGGAAAAATATTTTAAAAAAGTAGATTACAATATATATGCATAAGCCTATATGAAAAACATGACAAATATCAAGAGAATATGATAAGTGTCAAACTGAAAGAAGGCATAGTGCACATTAATTCTAACAGGTGTGGACTAGGTAACCATAAGGAGGTAAATTTCCTAAATAAAATAAGTTTCAATGGAACACAAAATATCAATCTGATTAACATTGGTGAAGTAATGGACCATCGAGAAAACAAGAAACAAGTTCTAGCAGTAACAAGAGCTCAAGATGGGAAGGCTAAGCAATACCCAAAACATTCCAAGGAGAAGAAGCGATGGTAGGAAGCCCATAACATGCTAAAGGAATAGCTTGAGAAAGCAAAGCAAGAAATATTACTCCAAGAAAACCCATTGAAAAATCCTAAGGAGATATTGAGCAAGAAATAATCAATGGAACGATTGGCAACACAAGTACCGAATACGATAGTTAAAGTAAAAATGTCTAATTTACTTGGTGCACTACCAAAGTTATATGCCATAGTAGGAGAAATGGTGAAGACCAATAAAGTAGAAGAATCAAGGGAGGTTGCCATAATAAAACAAGAATAATTCATTGATCCTACAATATTGATGATTGAAGCAAGAAAGAAGCCAACTTTGGTTCACATGGAGTAGTTGGATCATAAGCTTGCTCAGATGATTATAGATGAAGGATCAAGCATTAATGTAATGTGTAAAAAGACATGGAAGGACATTAGGGCACCATTTTTATTATTACCAAATATTTGGTTGTAAGAAATAGATCAATACGAGATAGAAACGAAAGGCGTACTAATAAATTTGAAAGTAAGAATAGTAGATCAAGACTTCATATTATATTTTTTAATAATTGCAATGCAAAAGCCAAATTATGATGCATTTCTAGGACATGGATGACTGAGGATGGAAAAAGTGAACCATAATTTGGAGAAAGAACATCTTACATTTAAGAAGGGCCAACACAAGTACATGTTAAATCTAAAGAATCAGTCCATAAGTCAAAACATTGTAACTTAAGATGAATTAGAAAGCTTGTCATTAGACAAAGACAAAGGATACGAGTTTGATGAAGAGTTACAACTTGAGAATTATATAAAAGACAAACAAGATAATGACAAAGGACTTCTCCATTGGCAAATAGAATATTATGAAGTGCTCACACCATAATGTTTTTACATCTATGTAGAAATGGAGAACTAGGAGGAAGAAAAGGAGCTAAAATTTTCCCAAAGTAGTCGAAGAAGATCTATGATAAATAAGGACAAGAAAAGTGAAAAATGAATATTCTTAAATAACTTTGTAGAGTGTACGATAGGTGATGTGGTCATTGAAGATAAACCAATGCACCTGATCAATGTACTCAAAGCAACAAAAGAGCCAAATACAGTAAAGTATGAAGGATTAAGGATGGTACAAATGAACCTTGGAAAATATAGGAAAGAGAAGATGATACAATATGGAGATACTTGCGATCCTATACTAAAAGTAGTATTCATGAAGTGCAAGGATGTGTTTGCATGGACTTATAAATATCTAAAGGGAATACCACCAAAGTTGTGTGTACACCAAATACCTTTGATTGAAGGTGCGTAGTCAGTGAGGAGACGACTATATAGAATGAACACAAAATATGCAGCTTTGGTGAATGCCAAGATTTAGAAAATGCTATAAGTAGGTATTATTTTCACAGTTATAGTGAGTGAATGGGTGTCAAATATAGTGATCACCTTGAAGAGAGAAGCCAACAAGATCTGAATTTGTGTAAATTTTTGAATTATGAATGTCATAACTATAAAAGATTCCTTCTCAATCCTATTCATAGATTCTATACTAGAAGAGGTAGCAGGACACAATATTTATTCATTTTTGGATGGGTTCTTGGGCTATAACTAGATCAACATAGTCAAAGAGAATAAGTTGAAGACTAATTTCATAGTAGAAAATGGTATATATGCATATAATTAGATGCCATTTGGGTTAAGTAATGTAACTGTTACCTTTCAAAGAATCATTCTATATATATTAAATAAAATATCCATTGGAAACTTCAAATATTTCCTCAATGATTGGTCCTTGTATGGTAAAACAGCTAAAAATTTTAAGGAGTTAGAAGAATGTATGGGTTTGTGTCGGAATGCTCGAATAGCATTGACCCTTGGAAAATATGTATTAATAGTACCTTATGGCAATTTTTTGGGGAATATTGTCTGTAAGAAAGGATTAAATCTTGATTCAAATAAGATACAAGTCATATTGGTGATGGAAGAACCATACGATATAAGTTCTAATAAGACCTTCTTAGGAACAATGGGATACTATAGAAGGTTTATGAGGAATCATGCATATATTGCTCATTCGTTGGATGACCTTATGTCCAAGAATGTTTCTTTTGATTGGATGGAGAAACACTAGAATACCTTTGAAGGATTGAAGGCAAAGCTAGTAAGCGAACACATTTTGGTATTTCCAAATAGGGAAAAGGAGTTTCATATCCATGTTGAAGCATCAAACTTTGCTATTGCATGTGCTTTGGCCTAGGAGGGGCAGTTTGGGCTAGACCAACCTATCTATTTTGTAAGTTTATTGTTGTCAAGGGTGGAAAAGAATTACAACACTACATAATGAGAAGCTTTGGGGATAGAATATGCATTACAATTTTTTTGATATTATCTACTAGCCAAACCATTCACTTTCTATGTCAACCACTAGATATTGTTGTATTTAATCAACAAACCGATAATATATGGGTGAGTGAGTAGGTGGCTTGTCACATTGTAAGAGTTTGTATTTTGAGTAGTGGTAGGATTAGGGTAGAAACATGTAATAGCAGATCAACTGTGAAGAATTCACTCAAGATAACTTGCACAAGGAGTACTAGATGAATTTCCTAATGCACAATCGTTCATAATAAGTGCAGTACTAGTTGGTATAAACAAATCAGAGAATATTCATCAATAGAGAAGCTTCCAAAGGAAATATCAGTAACTGAAAAACGTAAGATCATTGCAAATTGTGTTAGGATCCTAAAGTTTAGATAAAATGAATTATTGTTTTGAAAGAATCATGGCTTCACTGGTAAGAAGGTCCCTCCAATGGATTCAATAAACAATTATATATTCTTCTTCATGGATGTTTTCCTACAATATTATCTACCCTATTTTATATCTATCTAGGGTTATTATGAAAGGACATGACTATTCACATTATTAATTAATAATATAATAATTAATGAATTAATAATATTAACTATTAATGTTAGGATAGAGGATCCTAACATGCCACCCCTCTTGAAAGAAGCTTTGTCCTCAAAGCTAGGACTAAGAAAATTGTTGTTGAAATTGATGAGGCACTTTCCAAGTAGTATTTGCACAAGTTCTTGCACAAGTTTAATGTCACTTTTTCGAAGGTAAGAATCTTGAAGGTCGAAGTGAGAGTGGGGGATTTATAGGAAGAATAGGAGGATCATGATGACGGTGGGGGGCAACCCTTGGGGTTCCTCAAACACTTCAGAATGATGCATCAAAAGTGGTGGTAACACTTCTACATATTTCTATTGTTTCCTAGGATAGTCAACGAAAAATGAGTGTGTAGTCACCTTTCTGCCTTGTTTTTAGATAGGTTTTACCATGTGGTGAGAACTCACTATTTGTGAATAACTTGTGTGTAGGCTTTTTAGAGTGTATATCTTGCCGTCATTGGTCACTTCTTGTATGTCTACCTCATATTTTCTTGATGCAGTGATCACTTCTTGTACGTCAACCTAATTGCCTTCATTGTTGTGATCAAGTGTTTCAATCACTTCTTGCATATCAACCTTATCATCACTCTTTATGGATTTAAAAGGATCAACTACCTTCAATAAATATAATTTTAGTGTAGCACATTTATGGTGGGGTCCAAATTGCTCATCACAATTATTACAAAGATCTTTTACTCGTCATTCCTTCATCTCCTCAAAGCTGAGATGTTTAATTGGTAAAGTTTGGTTAGGTTTGGGGGTGGTGTAAGTGGTTTGTGATTTCCCCATAGGTGGTTTTCCTAATCGACATTGAACATTGAATTTATCTTTGGCTAACAAAGCTAATCCAAAGGTCTGCATCATGGTGTGGGGATTGAACATTTCCACCTCCTTATTAATTTCTTCCTTTAATCCACTGACAAAATAACTTATGAGAAATGATTCATCTAACCTTGTGGTGCGATTGATGAGATCCTTGAACTGAGTCCAATACACACGCATGGAAGTGATTTGAAGAAGGTTGGTGATAATAATCGATGAAAGCATGTTGGGATTTTGAGAGCTTCCTTCGTCGATCATTTGCATAATCATCGTTGGAAGTTGTCACTAAATCTGCTGAAAAATTATCATTAAAAAATGCATAAATGTGCACTATATTTTTCACATTCACTAAGTTTATCACTTTCACATATCTCACATTTATTACATTAAAATGTAACTTTAGTCTAGCACTTGATAATTGACCTGGTAATTTTTGATTTACACATTTCCTTCCCTTTAGTGGATAGCTAAAAATGTCCTTCTTTTCAATTGAATCATTTCACATTATCCTTGTGCTATGTAACACTTTGACTTGCTTTATAACAACCCTTCTATTTGTGTGAGACTATACTATTTTGCTTATTTCTACATTCATTTCAAAACCATTCATAATGCACAAATCTGTCCTTCTTATCTACTCCCAAAATCAATCATGAATAATGCACAAATTTGCTTCTCAAATCTGATCTATAACCCTTGCATATTTACTTCCAATTGCAAAAATAATGCACATCCAATAATTCCTTATACCTCCCATTATATGACAACAAAAATATTTTCCTCAACCAAAACCACCTTGAGAAGGAATTAAATCACCATCCTCTAAATATGCCTTAATGACAATGATCTACTTTTGCAAGAGCCTTCCAAGCCTGTTTTGACAAAAACAATTTTCCTTTTGTTTGCCCCTTCAAAAACTGGTCAACAATTCTCTTTTTATTTTCTTGATTAAATAGAAAATCAATCACTTAAAAAAACATTATAAAAAGGATGCACAATAAAGCTTAAAAATAACTCCTTATATCTCCCTTTTTGAAACTCACAAAAATAAAGCTTTATTAATAACAAAAACCCTTATATCTCCTTTTATTAATTTTCAAAAATGAAACCTTTATGCTAACATCACAATCCTTATTTCTCCTTTTATTAATTTGCAAAAATTATATACTAACACCTTGACCCTTATATCTTCCTAAAATTTAAATCTTAACAAAAAATTTAAATACCTTTGCATAGCCACGAATCGAACCCTTGACCTGTAAAAGCGTAGTGCTTTCACAAGTGCTCGTGACCAGTTGTGCTACCACAAAAGGTGAGACAAAAAATGGGTGCTCAAATATTTATTCATGTCATTGCACTCTCTTAACAACAAAACCACATCAAAATGGCATCGACCAGATTCGACCTCCTATCCTCCTGCACAACGCTCCACTCAAGCTAAGCAATAGACTAGGATACTCCAACAGGTGAAATGAAAAGGCATGCACGAATATTTATCCTTGTCTTGCTATTCCTCAACCTTTCATTGCTTTTCTCCTCTTTCTACCGTTCACACTCACAACATCGGATGTAATCAAAAAATTTCATCACTCAAAGGTGAATTGATACCATGTATTTATACGTTTGCCAATTACTTCGATTTTGTCCAAGGAGATTGGCTCAAATTTATTTGCTTTCAAAATTTATAATTACTCCCAAAGATGTCGGTGTTTTTTTTCTTATAGAATCACTTCATATTATAATATTTTAAATCTTAAGATTTAAATATTATAATATTAACTTTTAAAACTATGTTCCTCTCTTGTAATATTTAAATATTTTTGTCCCAAGCAACTTTTAAACCTTTGTCCTTCTCTTGTAATATTTTTATCCCAAGCAACTTTTAAACCTTTGTCCTTCTCTTGTAATATTTAAATTTGATATTTAAATATTATAATCCTTTACTTAAACAAATTGCCTTGCTTTGAAATATACCTTACCTTGAATAATTGTCCATTGTTTGCTATTCACCAAGTCCATTTTTGACACCGTTGATATATTGTCCAACCTTATAGACTTCTCACCCTTGAAGAATATTTATGCCTTAAATATCATGCACCTTTGACATCAATGACAAAATATTTCCAACAATTTCCATTGTAGTAAGTCTGGAACATGTTGATTTCATGATTTCTTATAGTGAGAGGCTTTCATCCACCCTGCATCTTGGAGCTCTGCTTTCCAACTCTCAATATTTAAGAATATATAAATAATTGGTTGGGATTGATTCCATGAATCCTCCCAAAATACAACATAACTTCCATCCCCTTACTGCCAATATAGGTATGGCATTATGCACTGCTAACCCACTTCCATTGTTCTCTATACTATAGATCCCTCTTCTTCCACTCTAAATGTTGGGATGTTCTCATTAGTCACTCTTGGGTGATATTTGGCTTGTCGCAGTCTACTCCATAAACCCCCAATAATTGTAATCCATATCCAATATAAATTCCTTGCTAGTACCCTACTAATTTGGGATGTTGATCTTATCCCCAAGCCACCTTGTTTTTTTGGTTGGCATATCTTCTCCCACTTAACTAGTGCTAGTGACCACAAAAAATTTCTTGTGTGTTTGTCAATATCTTTTAGAATTCCCTTTGGATCTTGAAGTATGGAAAATTTATAAACTAGAACGGCTTGTAGCACAACTTTACTAATTGTAAGCCTTCCTCCCAAGCTTAGCCATTTGTGTGTCCATTTTCTCAACTTAGCTTGTAGTCTGTCAATCAACACTTTCCACTCCTTTCTTTTTATTTTTTTTTGCAAACAAAGGTACTCCTAGACACTCTATGGGTAAAGGAGTTTCCATGAAGTTCAAAAATTGTATAATTTTGTCTCTCACCCTCTTTGGTGTATTGAAAAAGACTATTTGAGACTCTTTTTTTTTTTTCATTTAAAGTTTACCCAATAGCTTGAGTATACCCATCTAAAACTTCTTTAATGTTTCTTGCTACTAGGAAATTGGATTGACTAATAAGAGCAATATCATCCACAAAATGAAGGTGATTTACTTCAATTTGAGAACCTATTTTAAGATCCCGTAGCCTCCCCTCTTGTTTCCCTTTTTCTAGCAGTCTCCCTAGACCCTCTGCATATAGGATAAAAAGGTAGGGGGAAAGAGGGTCCCCTTACCTCATTTCCTATCTTGTTGTGAACATGGGAGAGGGACTACCATTTACTAGAATTTAGAATGATGTAGTTTGTGTACATGCTTTTACCTAGTCTCTCCACCCCTCTCCAAAGTCCATTTTTTCTAAAATCTGTTGCATAAAGGTCCAATCTACTCTGTCATAGGCTTTAGAAAGACCTAATTTAATAAACATATTTGGGTCCTTCTGCTTGGACATTGTGTCTATCACCTCTTGGGCCATTACTATTCAATCTAGAATTTGTTTACCTTCAACAAAACCACCTTGCTCACTTGAAATCAAATTTGGTAAAAAAGGTTTTAATATCTCCACCATAATCTTGGTTAATATCTTGTATACTACATTGCATAGTGAAATAGACCTATAATTACTAATTATCTCGCTCGGTGGACCCTTAGGAATTACGGTAATAAAAGTATGATTCAAGGCTTTTAACATTTGCTTACTCTGACTAATTTCCTCTAGAGCCTCCACCACTGCTTAGCCCAAAATTTCTCGTAAGTTATGATAAAATTCAATGGGGAAATCATCTAGTCTTGCGGTCTTTCCTGTTTGATTTCTTGGTATGATCTACGATGTTTCTTCCAAAGAAATTTCCTTCATTAATAATTTATTATGTCTAGGTTTGACTAATTATGGAATTGCCTCTAGTATCTTCTCCTGTCATGCTACATTCAAATTTTCATTAATTTTTTTAAGAGTTGTGTGGTTCATTTCCATAAAAACAAAAACAATTATTCTATTATGATAAAACATATTTAACTTATAGATATGATGGGTTAGGTAAAAACCAAAGGAAGTGAAATGAAAACTATAGCAAATTAGTACTTCCATACCTTATTCAGTAGTAATGAAAATTTGAATGCAACATGGCAAGAGAAGATACTAGAGGTAATTCCACAATTAGTCGAACCTGGAAACAATAAATAACATGCTTAAAGAGGAATGTAAAAGGCTAAAGAAAACAATTGAAAGGTTGAATATCAAGCCTATGGTGGCAAACACTTATTGTGACACAAGCGACCTTATACAAAGGAAATACTTGTAATGTTGAGAGTGGTGTTTGTGTTGAAGATGATCCTCATGATGGTAAAGTTGATGTTGATTACTATGTCGGTCATGATAAAGGCCATGTTGTTTGAGAGCATAGTGATGATGAAGAAATTAGGTGCTTTGAAAAGCATACCAAAGGTATTGGATCTAAAGGAGTGAAAAATATGGGATATAATGGCAAAGTTTTGGGAAGAAATGGGTAAGGTATAATTAAGCCCATAGAGCTCAACATAAGGCCTGTTGAGTGGTAATTTTGCCCAATTGCAAAACCAAACTCACAGTTAGGATTTTGATTAGAAAACCCTCTCTTGCAAAGAAATATAAATTTCTCCAAGGTTCCTTTTACTTAATGTGTGCATGTATGCTTGTATAAATGTGTCAAATAAGTGCTTGGAATACCTTAGTGCTCTACAAAATAATTGTTAACAAGGGGCCTGTGTTGGTGTTACTTTATTATGCTATGTTATTATTGTTCATGAAACTTAAAAGAAGAGAAAATGTGATTGGCCCTCATATGACCACGATGTAGAAGCGAAATTCATTTTATCTTGAAGTATTTTAGATAGATTTTATCTTTTTTCGTTAAGCAAATTTTAACCACTTTTATCCTTTTATTAAACCTTGCTTTAAACATGAAATAAAAGATTAATATCTCTAAAATGTGAATCTAAAAATGATGAGTGGATTTATTTTATGTGGCTTTGAGTATGAAAGAAAGTAAATGTGCATGAGTAACTTTTCAAATGTGATGGCCTTTGAAATGCCATATAAATTATTTCCCCTTTCATAAAATTGAGATTTTCATAAAGGGAAGGTAACTTATTTCTTTAAAGAAAACAACCTTTAAAAATGCCTTATAAATCGTCCCCCTTTGAATGAAATTGTAATTTTCATAAAGGGAAACTAATTTATTATTTGCAAACAAAAATGTAAAGCTTTAAATCTAAATCTTCTCTTGAAATGTGAAAACATGTAAAACTGGAAATTACGAAATTCCTCTTAAAAACTACAATCTTTATAAATTTTTAGAATTTCAAATTTTTGTTAAAACAAAAATGTCTTTGCTTTAAATGGAACATTAAAGCTTATTCTAGAGATCCATGCATTTGTTTTTGGATTTTTATATATTTTTATTTTATTTTGAAAACTTTAAAAAATGAAAAGACAGGGTTAGAAAAATAAAAATAAAATAAAACTGAAATAAAATAAAGTGCTGCAACTTAGAAAATTTCATAGACCCTGCAAACATTAGTATCTTGCATGAAAACCCGCATTGAAGTGATCCATATTCATGCAATCTAGCCTTCAAAGAGGTGCAATATTCTAAGGGAAAATGCAATATATAACAAACAGATTAACCATAAGCATGCATAAAACCTGCAAAAACTTCAATATATTGACAGATAATAGATTTTCAATAAGCTCAAAAAATGCAGAATACAAACTCCTATTTGGCATCAATGGTGAAAGTACAGTCCAACTTATGGAAGGAAAATATTAAAAACAGACCCAGCACATATATTTTCCTACAATCTTGCCCAAAGTTTCCCCCCCTTTATCTTCTGCTTCTTTGGTGTATTTAACATTTCTCTGTTTCATTTTCGTAATGTCACCCGATCCCCTTTCTTGCTTTGGTTTCTTTTTTCTTCCTTATTTACGAATAATTCCCTCTTGGTAACGTTATGTTTAAAGAACACGTGCGCCTTTCATTCTATTTCAGTCATGTTTTGATTCACTATGTTTCTATTTGATCATGTGATCCTAAGATGCCCGTAACCATTATGGTGCATTAACACGGGGATAATACCCCTATCCCTCGACTCCTTTCATCCCCAATAAATTAAAGTGAACGAAAAAGACAAAGACTGCACGTGACTGGATGATATGTTACATAGGAAGTGTGCCCAACACCCTACTATCCTCCTAACTTGTCGGAATAACTGATGCTTAGTCATTAATTTTAATAACAATCAACCCAAAGCACATCTTATTCTCTTATTTTGAGAATACTTTTTTAGAAAACAACAAATCATTATTTGTTGCTCCTAACATTACCATGCATGACTCATCGTTTATGTTATAAGCCCAAATCATGAAATAAAATATTATTCTACTTCGAGCAACGTCTTTAATCAATTTTATTGAGAAAAATATTATCGTCGTTGATCTCCTCATCATTATCCAAAGCTTCCCCTAACATCACGATGTTCACATTAGCTAAGAGCTATCACATCTAAGGCATGTAACATTCCCTATGAACTCCCTTGAAGGCTTTCCTCCACATGGCCTCAACTAAGAATGGATGACTTTACAAAATGCCTTTGCCACTACCTAACCTATCAGGCTGTAATCGTAGCACTCCCTTGACACTCTATCCCTATCAACTGTATTTTGAAACAACATACACTGCACAATCTACGCCACTCACACGATGGGAATTAAATGCAACCCTATGGGAGTGGAAATCCATCGTTTCCTTCTCATTTGACGCAGCACCTGACCCTTCCTGCATGCTTTTTTTTAACCTCTTTGATGTTTTCAAAATCATACTATCACATCGACACAATATTAGCATGTTTCATTAAATGTTACTCTCCCTAGCACCATCAGTGTGGATATCCTTGCAAGATTATGTCATTGCATAATCTATTTCAATCTTGGTCACCGAAATCTTCAGTGTTGTTAATATCAGAGTCAAAATGCTCGTGTCAATCATGAGGTAAATTAAATGTATGATTGTTGTTGGTCGAATGGCTCTTGCTGCGACCATTAACCGATACACCGAAACCCTCGATCTGCCTACGCCTCTTTTGAACTAGGTATTTAACGTTGGACCTCATAAATAATAGTGAGAATATATTTAACTTGCGAGGAATCATATGTTACGAGCTAGTCTGTGCAATCACCATATATCGAAGACCACACTTCTAAATCTATGATTTTCATTTCTCACTAGATTGACTGTGCATATGTCGTCACCGTTTATCCTGTCTATTCTTGTATCGATGTCATTTAGTCATTTGTTGCGTCGCCGCATGGAACTCCACTTCATCTCTTCCACTGCTACTATCTAGTTTCCAAATAGCCATCGCTAGTATCTAGTTGTAAACCTATCATGGTATGTCCCAGTCTAACTATTTACCCACATCGCTTTAGATCTCGACCTACGTGCCAATCTTCCCCATGGAGCCGTCCATTTGTACACAAGTTCGTTTCATTCATTTAATCCACCATTGACGTCCTTTGGGCTGGGTTGCTATGTCAAGCACTACATCCTAGTGATGATGTCATTTCTTGGTCCGCATATAATCCACATCATGATTCCGATGCTGCTCTGTAGTACTAGCCGACTTCTATCGATAAGTCATGTCCAAACCAACATAAGAAAAATTAAGGTCATGAAAGAATTACAACTTTTAAAACAGAAACAACTATAAGAACACTAACCTAAACTAAAGCAAAAGGACCTACATTAAAATTAGACCAACACTAACGAAACTAGAGAAGACTTTTCTCTTTATTTTATATATATCTATATATATGTTTTATTTTATTATTATTTATTTATATATATATTTTAAAATCTAATAAAAACCACACAAAATCTAACCAAACATGAAAATATTGACAAAGAAAATAATCACACAAAACATTTTCAAAGGAAAATAAGAAGACATTACTCCACAAAGGACCTTGGACTCCACATTGCCACTTATGGGAAGAGATCTAGCAAAATTAACACTCAAGAAAGATCAAACCTCCCAAGAACTTAAAATAAAAAGGTGGGTCCCCAACTTTTGGGGCTAGTTGTGGAATAGCCACAACAAATGACGACTCTACTAGGAAATACTCTTGAGCATTTTGGATGAAGGACCTAGCTTCAAAACCAAACAAACCGAAGGTTAGAAATAAAACTATTCAACAACATCCAAAGACTATGGGAATAGACAACTTCAATTGAAAACACATGAACCATTGCTTTAGCTAAGTGTGTGAAAGTGTTTTCATTATGGCATTCTTGACACTATTCAGAATCCGTCACATGATTCACATTTAGGCTATATAAAATAATACTCATAAAAATGTGCCTTTGCATTGCTCCACAACTAGTCAAACGTTTATAGCCCCGGTGGAGATGGCCTTGCTCACCCAGATATTAGATTAATTTTGTATTTGCCTCTTTTATAGACATTGCTCCACTACCACCCAGGTGTTTATAGCCCTGATAGAGATACCCTAAGCCATTTGATTGATTTGGCTCTTTTTTTTTTCTTTTTTAAAAACATATTACTTTACAAACTTTACCTGCCACCTAGGTTAGAGATCATTCAAGGCTAAAGATAGAGTTTATAATTTTTTTTGCCTTAATATGCAAACCAACATGACTTCATATTTCAAGATTTCAAGACATGCCCCTTAATATGATGTGTTCTTGTGTAGCTTTAGAAAAATGAGTCATTGTTCCAAAATTTGCTATCTTAATCCCAAGATCTAAGAATATTAACTAGATAACTTTATCCCCTTTTCCTTGATCCACATGATAGGCAATTCATCCTTCATGACAAAGAAACACAAAAATCAATCAAGAGGTCAAACATTAGCAACTACCATAAAACACAACCACAAATGGAGGAACCAACCCAAAACTCAAAACTTGCAAATAAAAACTTGGAAATAAATCCCCAAAACCTAATCTAACGAAAACTGACAAGAAATCCAAAAACAGAATCTTGCAAACAAGAGACTACACACAAAAAGTACCACATAAAAAAACCAAAAGGTAAACACACAAAACCAAAAAGCTATATACAATAATATACAAGAAGCAAGAATTTGGGCTATCATTTCCCTGGATCCCAAATCCGATTAGCACACTTTAGAAGACATATTTTGTGATAAGCATGCCAGGATTTATAGAAATCCAACCAAAGTAAGATTTGGCCAAACAATACAAAAATTCTCACTTTGCCTCTCTCACCCCATAAATTTGATTCAAGGGTATTAGCAATTCCATATTAAGCATTTTATTCATTAAGCTTGCAAGTGAATATACGATTTTCAACTATGGTGTAACTTTCAGAATGCGATTCATCACTTTTACTTAAGTTTTCATTTTTATAAGCATATAGGATTTCGCTCAAACAAAAGGCTTTTCTTGAAAATTTTGAAGCAAAGTTATCATTTATGTCTTTAGGTCAATCATACTCATGCAACAATTTGCAAGCATCTAGGATATCTACTAAATGAGGATCATTATAAGTTTGTATCCTAGATTCCATTAGTAATTGTAGATGAACTTGATTCAATAACTCAAAGACATCTACTTCTATTTCCTTCAATAAAGCAATCTCATTAGAGGTGTGAGTAGAAATCAACTCTAGCTCATTATTAACCTCCAATGGCATTTCATCATTAATAGCATTTGAATCCAATAAATGATTATACAAATGTTTACCTAGATTTTGGATAGTTGGACACAAGGGATGCGATTATACCTTTTGTACACTTTCATTTACCGTGACTTGATGAACATTTGTACCTTCTTCTTCCTTATTATTTCTATCATCATCGTCATTATCTCATAGCCCTTTGCCTTCATTAATGATCTGCTTTTCAAAAACACCAAAATTAGGAACCCAATAAAAAATATGTCCATCCATTTCAAACCATAAATTTCGTTGATCAGGAGGTGTGCTATTTTATGATGGTATAGAGATTTCAGCATCCTACATATCAAGCGAAATAGAAATTTTATCAATAGGAGTGTGAGAAATGAATAATTCCTCATATCTTCCCCAACCATTATGATAATTGTCTTCTAAATATAAAGGATGAAATTCTACCGTGTCTTCGAAAGACATGTGATTATCTAACTGTATAGGAATTATAGGCTCTTTATGTAAGATAGCAACTTTAGTGTCCTGCATATAAAATGAAGAAAAAAATTATCAGAAGACATAAATGAAATAGATTCTTCATATTTTCCCCAACCATCATAATAATTATCTTTTGAAATCAAAGGATGAGATTCTATCAAGTCTTCTGCATAATATTTAGATTCATCTATTGATTCTCTTTCCTCAATTTCAAAAAAATCATCTTCCTCAGATTCATCCTCTTCAATTTCAAAAAATTCCTCTTCCTCAGATTCATATTTTGGTAGGTCAAGGGTTTCTTCAATGGGATCAATTCTTGTATTCAACTTTCTATAGTTGTCCCAATCCTCCTTTGTAAATAATGACCCTAATCCTAGGTCATCATTTGGAACATATTGGCTTTCTTGATCATCTACTTGGATCATTTCATTTAATTCTATAGAACCACAATCCTCATTGGTGGGTAGTGAATTTGAAACCTGTACCTCCTCTTGGACGATATCTAAGGTGGTTATAACATTTGGACGTTCGACGTCATTCCATTGATCGCTCACATTAGGCATTGTTTGATTCAAAGGTACCTAATTGGATGGTTTGTATTGGTTGGAATACATAACTCCTAAAAAAAAATTCATCATGGGAGAAGGTGGTTCCTCAACTAGATTCATTGGTGGCATTTGATTGCAAGCCTTAGGATTGAGCAATGATAATTGACCACAACAATCCCTTTCGAAGCCCACCATGGTGCTATGATTATTGCCTCACTGTAGAATCTAGGCAAAGAGGGATCTTTAATAATTTCCCCTAGGGATGTAGTAGTTAAGGAGTCTAAGGCTCCCATGTATATTTGAATGGCTTCTTATTTTGAAATGATGTAATGTGTATCCATTTTGGTATACAACCTATGGAACCTATCATTAAATTGGCTCATGGATTCATTAGGTTCTTTACAAACAAAGACAAACTAATTTAATATCCTATCCGGGTCAACCAACTTTCAAAATTATTTTAGAAATATTGTTTGTAGTTGATCCCAAGAGGTAATAGAACCTGCAGGTAAACAGATGTACCAATCATAAGCTTGTTCATCTAATGTGGATGGAAACATGTTACAAGCAACATCTTCATGCATCGTTTGCAATTGAATTAAAGTGTTCTTGTATGCCTGAATATGTTCCTCAGTTGATTCTATTCCATCATATCTAAAATGAGGTAGATGATCCAAAATATCTATAGGCATAGGATGTGAAGGCCTAGGTATGTTTAAAGGACAACCTGCCCTCATTGAAGCCAACCAAGCCATTAGTGGACCTTAAAGAATACAACTTTAATACCAAATTTTTTAGTCAAAGAAATGTCTTGCAAAGAAGCACGAAATGACTAACAAATCTCAAATGCTTAACATATAGATCATTGTGTTAGCATCAATCGAAAGATATGCATCAATTAAAGCATGACATTAGAGAACATTTTCAATCTGCAAAAGGGTTAGCATCAATGCATCATCAATTAAAAGACTTTCCCACCCATGAATGTGATCACATGTAAACAAAAATTCATTAGTCAAGACCAATGTATTCAAATAACTCTTTCAAGTTAACATGAACAAGTTAGCATCTACAACAAAAATAACCAAATCAAGCCCTCCTTCTAGCACCAAAATGTTGAGTGGTAATTTTACCCAATTGCAAAACCACACTCACAATTAGGATTTTTATTAGAAAACCATCTCTTGTAAATAAATAGAAATTTCTCCAAGGTTACTTTTACTTAATGTGTGCATGTATGCTTGTATAAATGTGTCAAATAAGTGCTTGGAATACCTTAGTTCTCTACAAAATAACTATTAACAAGGGGTTTGTGTTGGTGTTACTTTATTATGCTATGTTATTATTGTTCATGAAACTTAAAAGAAGAGAAAATGTGATTGGCCCTCATATGACCATGATGTAGAAGCGAAATTCATTTTATATTGAAGTGTTTTAGATAGATTTTATATTTCCTTGTTAAGCAAGTTTTAACCACTTTTATCTTTTTATAAAACCTTGCTTTAAGCATGAAATAAAAGATTAAAATCTATCTTTAAAACATGAATCTAAAAATGATGAGTGAATTTATTTTATGTTGCTTTGAGCATGAAAGAAAGTAAATGTGCATGAGTAACTTTTAAAATGTGATGGCCTTTGAAATACCATATAAATTATTCCCCCTTTCATGAAATTGAGATTTTCATAAAGGGAAGGTAACTTATTGCTTTAAAGAAAACAACCTTTAAAATGCCTTATAAATCATCCCCCTTTGAATGAAATTGTAATTTTCATAAAGGGAAACTAATTTTTTATTTGCAAACAAAAATATAAAGCTTTAAATCTAAATCTTCTCTTAAAATGTGAAAACATGTAAAACTGAAAATTGCGAAATTCATCTTAAAAATTGCAATCTTTATAAATTTTTAGAATTTCAAAATTTTGTTAAAACAAAAACTTCTTTTCTTTAAATAGAACATTAAAGCTTATTCTAGAGCATCGTGCATTGGTTTTTGGGTTTTTATATTTTTTAATATTTTTTATTTTATTTTGAAAACTTAAAAAAAATGAAAAGATAGGGTTAGAAAAATAAAAATAAAATGAAACTGAAATAAAATAAAGTGTTGCAACTCAAAAATTTCCATAGACCCTGCAAATGTTAGTAATCTGCATGAAAACCCGTATTGAAGTGATCTATATTCATGCAATCTAGCCTTCAAAGAGGTGCGATCTTCTAAGGGAAAATGCAATATATAACAAACAGATTGACCATAAGCATGCATAAAACCTGCAAAAACCTTAATATATTGATAGATAACATATTTTCAATAAGCTCAACAAATGCAATATATAACAAACAGATTGACCATAAGCATGCATAAAACCTGTAGAAACTTAAATATATTGACAGATAATAGATTTTCAATAAGCTCAACAAATGCAAAATACAAACTCCTATTTGGCATCAATGGTGAAAGTACAGTCCAGCTTATGGAAGGAAAATCTTCAAAACAGACCTAGTGCACACATTTTCCTATAATCTTGCCTAAATTTCCCCCCCTTGATCTTCTGCTTCTCTGGTGTATTTAAAATTTCTTTGTTTCGTTTTCATAACTTCACCCGATTCCCTTTTCTTGCTTCAATTTCTTTTTTCTTCCCTATTTACGAATAATTCCCTCTTGGTAATGTTATTTTAAAGAACATACACACCTTTCATTAAATTTCAGTCGTTTTTTGATTCGCTATGTTTCTATTTGATCATGCGGTCCTAAGATACCCGTAACTGTTATGGTGCATTAACACGAGGATAATACCCCTATCCATCGACTCGTTTCATCCTCAATAAATTAAAGTGAACAAAAAAGACAAAGACTGCACATGATTGGATGATACGTTGCATAGGAATTCCGCCCAACATCCTATTGTCCTCCTAACCTGTCAGAATAACTGATACCCAGTCATTAATTTTAATAACGTTCAACCCAAAGCGCATCTTATTCTCTTATTATGAGAATGATCCTTAAAAGAAAATGACAAATCATTCTCTGTTGCTCCTAACATTACCATGTATGAATCATCGTTTATGTTATAAGCCCAAATCATGAAATAACACCTTATTCTACTTTGGGCAACGTCTTTAATCAATTTCATTGAGAAAAATATTATCGTCATCGATCTCCTCATCATTTTCTGAAGCATCCCTTAACATCATGATGTTCACATCAGCTGAGATCTATCACCTCTAAGGCATGCAATATTCCCTATGAACTACCTTAAAATATTTCCTCCACATGGCCTCAACTAAGAATGAACGACTTTACAAAACGCCTTTGCCACTACCTAACCTATCAGGCTGTAATCACAACGCTCCCTTGATACTCTGTCCCTATCAACTGTATTTTGAAACAACATACACTGCACAATCTGCATCGCTCACACGATGGGAATTAAATACAAACCTGCGGGAGTGTATGTCCATTGCTTCCTTCTCATTTGGTGCAGCACTCGGTCCTTCCTGCGTGCTTTTCTTTTAACCCCTTCGATGTTAAAATCATACTGTCACATCGACACAATATTAGCAAATTCCATTAAATTTTACCCTCACTAGCACCATCAATGTCAATATCCCCGCGGGATCATGTCACCGCACAATCTATTTCAATCTTCGTCACCGAAATCTTTGGTGTTGTTAATGTCCAAGTCAAAATGCTCGTGTCAACCGTAGGGTGATTTAAATGTATGATTGCTACTGGTCGAATGGCTCTTGCTGTGGCCATTAGCCGATATACCGAAACCCTCGATCTGCCTACACCTTTTTTGAACTAGGTATTTGATGTCAGACCTCATAAATAAAAATGAGGTTAATATATTTAACTTATAGAAAATCATATGTTATGAGCTAGTATGTGTGATTGCCATATATCGAAGACCTCGCTTCTAAACCTACAATCTTCATTTTGCATTGGGCTGACTGTGCATATGTCGTCATCGTTTGTCCCGTCTATTCTTGTATCGGTGTCATTAAGTCATTTGTCGCATTGCTGTGTGGAACTCCACATCATCATTGTAGCTGCTAATCTAGTTGCCAAATAGTCACTGCTACTATCTAGTTGCCAACCGATCACGATCTGCACCAGTCTAACTATTTGTCCACATCACTTCAGATCTCGACCTACGTGCCAATATTTCCCACAGAGCTGTTCATTCATCTGTGAGCTCGTTTCATTCGTCTGATTCGCCATTGACATCCTTTGGGTTGGGTTGACATGTCAAGCGCTACGTCCCAGTGATGACATCGTTGCTTGGTCCGCGTATAATCCACATAATGATTCTGATCCTGCTCTGCAGTACTAGTTGACTTCTACCGATAAAATATGTCCAAACCAACATAAGAAAAATTAAGGTCATGAAAAAATTACCACTTTTAAAATAGAAACAACTATAAGAAGAGTAACCTAAACTAAAGCAAAAGGACCTACATTAAAACTAGACCAACACTAAGGAAACTAGAGAAGGCTTTTCTCTTTATTATATATATATATGTTTTATTTTATTATATATATATATATATATATATATATTTTTTTTTTTTTTTAATTTTTTTAAATCTAATCAACACCACACAAAATCTAACTAAACATGAAAATTTTGACAAAGAAAATAATCACACAAAAAATTTTCAAAGGAAAATAAGAAGACATTACTCCACAAAGGACCTTGGACTCCACATTGCCACTTATGGGAAGACATCTAGCAAAATTAACACTCAAGAAAGATCAAACCTCCCAAAAACTCAAAACAAAAAGGTGGGTCCCCAAGTTTTGGGGCTAGTTGTGGAATGGCCACAACAAGGCCAAAGAATGAAGGCCTTGGATGAAGTGGAGAAACTAGGTTTGTGAAAGGGAAAACCTATGCAACTCATTATGGTCCATCAAAATATGTGACACGTGATAGCTTAGTGTTGGGACCTGCATCCATGTGAGATTTGTGGTGGAAGCAATCATTAAGAATATTTTTGGCATAAAGATAAAGTGACCAACAAAATAAATGTTGATTGTGGATGGACGAATGTGATAGAATGGAGCAAAGTAAAAGAAATTTTGAGTGGATTCTCTAAGAGGATGTATTGTACTCAAAAGAGGAGGATAAGATGTAAAAGCAACATTGTAGTGTAAGTGATTGTTGGTGGCTATTAAATCTCATGTGTGTCCTAGGTTAGGTGGTTGAGAGAGACCATAATGATGATAAAGCCTTGTTGTAAATGGGTACCTAATTAGCTATAATACTTAAAGAGGCAGGGGGACCTAATCAACCATAAGACTTAAAGAGGTAGGTGGGGCCTATATTTCCTTTATGATGTTTTAAAGAGAGAAGACAAAATTAATTTATGAGAAGGTGTTGGAAAATAAATTAATTTTGTTCAAATGTTTTTGGAGTGTCGGTGCTTAACCAAATCATTGGTTAACTAAAACATTTGAAGCTTATTGACACAAGAAATGATGTCGATAGATGTTTTCAAAACTTATAGTCAATAAAACTTACTGACACAAGAAATGATGTCAATAGATGTTTTCAAAACTTATAGTCATTGATAAATGTTTTCAAAACTTATGGTCATCGACTATAGTTCTTGTATAAATATTTATAATTGCTTGACATTGGTGTATCCAACATTTACTGTGAGTCTTCCTCATAAATCAGTTTTGTGTATATGTAATTTCTTAGTTTTTTTTACAATTAGAAGGAAATAAATTAACCAAAAATGAATAACTAATGAATGAACATATGTTGACATGTATGAATTGATATTTGTTTCTTTGGTTTTGACTTGAAGTTTTTGCACACGTAAGGGATGGCAGTAGCAAAAAAAAAGGATGTCAACAAAAACCTCAGTTCTGTCATTGAAGGATACACATCCCTCAACCTAGCTCAGTTATATCAAGGAATAGGAAAGATCCAACTAGCCACTGCTCTCGATTTAACAAATATAGGAAGTGATGTATGTGTATTGACTCTTTATGAATTTCACCCATGGCGACGACACCTTTTCCTTATAAATATACATCCATACTTTCCTTTCTCAGAAATTAGAACAACAATCCCTGTTACAATAGCAACTACAACTGCAACTACATCAGTCCATAGAAGTTTTCCAGCTTTTGTCTTACAACATTTATTTTGGTTATGACTCCCTCAGTTCATCAAAACCACTCCATTCAAGAAGGGGAGGAGGAGCATCTGGCAAGGCATATTCCGCTCATGAGGCCCTACCAAATGGGGCCATTCTTTTTGTCTCATGATGCGTTTCATTAATAGCATCATTTAATCTTATAATTTATCAATCCGAGGTGGTGTCCAAGGCTGTCTATGATAGAAGATTAAGATAGAGTACAATTCAATCATTCTAATTTTAAGCATTTATTGAGTGAAACAGATGTTGGTTTAACATTTTGGTGTCACACTAAACCTAGTCTGCAGAATGGAAATTGAATTAACTTGCAGGATTTGAAAACTAATTCTAAGTTGCAAAAATTGAAAGTTAACTACAAATGCAAGAATTGAAATTGCAAGAATTGAAAGTCTAATTTACTTTTGAAGAATTGAAATGTTGCTGAGAAGGAAAACCTAAATTACACTTGCATAATTGAAACCTAGTTACACTTGCAGAATTAAAATGATGCTTGTAAATAACATTTATTCTAAGAACACATGTCAGTGCCCTATCACAGAAGGTCGTCAAGCTTCTGCTATAATGTCTGACAACAAAATGAAAACTGCTGAAAAGCTAGTAAAAGTTGTTGAAACTTGAAAACCAGGGAAAAATGGAAAATAGGGAAAGAAAAAGATCTAAAATATTTTGTCAGATGACACGCACACAAATGCTGCATACAAACACAATGGAAAACATAAATAACATCACACATACTTAAAACAAGAAAGAGAAATTTGATAAGCAATCTAGAAAAACATATCATAACAGTCCTCCTTCTAGGCCTGAAAGTGGGCCCAAGCTTCTGGATCTAGAAGAAGGTGGGAAACTTGCTCTTTAACTAATTAACACTCACACTCACTCATGAACAAAAATTAACAAAAGAACTGCACTTTTATTTCCTGTCAAAACATGTTGAACTATTACATAAAAATGCTGCACTATGCTATTTGCTGCCACCTAATTTCTAAATCCTTCTTAGCTCAACCAAGGAGGGAGCTGTGTTATTTATAATAAAATATTACAATGTATCTCGTGCTCAAATCAGCTGGATGCTATTTCCTAGTGATTTGCCAATAATTTTGAATCTGAATAAGTCTTATTTTGGACAGTTTGTGCTGCAGCAACACTCATTGGCCCTTAAAAGGCATCTTTAGTGGTGGGAGTACGTTGGAGGAGTCTTAGAAATATCTTGTACACTTGCATCCACCTTCAAATACCTTTTCCCTACCATTTTGGACGCTCAAATATATTTTTAACTCAAACTGACCACTTTTCCCCCTTATTCCAAAGATCTTCGAAATATCAGGAGCAGAAATAGAATTTATGCTCAGCTATAATAAAAATGATTAACAAAGCAAGTTTAATTGCATAGGACATATTCCCTATCCCTTAGCAATTATTTCCAACTACTGTCGTCCATTTATATTGACAATTTCTATGACTTCTTTTATAATTGCATAATTCTGATTTTTGTATGCATTTCCAACTGTTCCTGCTTTTCAACCTTTTTGCCTTATTGCTCCCATTTGTACTGCGTGGAAATGCTGTCAGGTGGAGCAAGAGTCATCCCTAATCCCCCTCAACTGTTTCCAATAGTTTTTACATGCTTTGCTTGACAACTTCAAGGTGCTCTTATAAGGTGACAACTTGATGATTTTTATATGGTTATTTTATGTAGATTTCCATATTTATGACAGTTCTAAGAATTTGGCTCCAATGTGGATTTCAAACAAGTTGAAAGGCAAGAAAACATTCAAAAACCATTGTGAAGTTAATGGACATCAACATACAATAGTTGGCTAATTGAAATACATGTTTTATTTGCTACTTAATCAACTGAAACAGTGCATAAACTGCTGAAAACTGTCAAAAACAGAGTAATATGCTCCTAAACATTTTAACCATGTAAACACTTAATATATAATGCATTTAACCATCTAAATTAACATAAACAACATAAGGTTTATGTGGCAGTTTGAAGTAACCGAAAACATGTAATGGATGAGGTAATTCCTAGCCTCATCATCTCACAGGTTCTTTGTCTTTATGTCATTGCCTACTTCATGTCTGCATGCAGAATCCTTTAATATTTTGCCAAGGCAGGGCAGCCAAGTAAAATAATTTTATGAAATCTGGCTTGTTATATTTTGCAGAGTGGTTTTAGCTCCTATGGCTAGATTCAGATCCTATAATCACATTCCTCAACCACATGCAACTCTTTATTACTCTCAAAGAACAACTACCGGTGGCTTGTTGATCACAGAAGCAACTGGCGTTCATGGGTGGGCAACGAGTTCCTTTCTTCTTATTCCTTCTTTTCCTTAAAGATGCAATAATATTTTGCATTCTAAGCTAAATTGAATTATATTTTAATTGTCAATGCAAGGATCCAGATTTGCCTGGAATATGGAGCAAGGAGTAAGTTGAAGCCTGCAAGCCCATTGTGAACGCCGTCCATGAGAAGGGAGGAATTTTCTTCTGTCAACTATAGCATGGTGGAAGATTTGCGCACATCGGTTAGTATTATTAACATTTAGAGACTTAGGTTTAAATTTTAAGGAAGTCAAGTCTTTGCAAAGATAGTGAAAAGACTTAGGTTCAAATCTTAAGGAAGTCAAGCCTTTGCAAAGGTAGTAGTCTTTTCAAGTGCACGTCAGACAGACAACGATGACCAGTGGTTCCCATCTCAAGCAGGCAAAGGTAGTAGTTTGTTCAAGTGCACGCCAGACAGGCAACGATGACAGGTAGTCCCCATCTTAGGCCGAGTCAACAAGAAGGAGACGGTAAGTTTGTTGGAAGCAGTCCTTGATTTGAAACTTGAGCTAGGCGTAACCAACTCTCCTATCTAATAAAAAACATTGGATTTATTTTATTTTATTACATAGGAGAGTTGGTTACAGCCACTATTTTTAGTAACTCAGCACATGGTTCAAACCACAGGGAACTTTTTTTTTTTATTATTATATAAGAGAGTTGGTTACAACCACTATTTTTTAGTAACTTAGTACATGGTTCAAACCCCAACAAACTTGGGTTCAAACCACATTGACTGCTCCCAACAAACCTATCAGTGTAATTCTTGGATGGGGACCCATGGGTCGCTCCCAACAAACCTATCAGTCTAATTCTTGGATGGGGACCCATGGGTCGCTCCCAACAAACCTATCGGTCTTGTTCGGTCTCGTTCTTGGATGGGACCCCATGAGTTCTTGCATGGGACTTGATAAATAGTAACCCAATTTAGAGCAGACTACTACCTTTACAAAGGGTTTCTTCAACAAGCAAAAAGGTATCAGGACAGATTCTTTTTTGCCAAATGGGAAGGACGTAGCAGACTTCCCTACACCTCGCCCTTTGAAAACAGAGGAAGTTCCAAGTGTTGTTACAGAATTTCGAAATGCTGCAGTAAATGCCATAGATGCAGGTGCGATCAATTTGTGCCTGGGTTTGAGTTTACAGTAAGATAAAAAAGTTTCGAATTATATTTCATTTCTTGTTATTGTGTGAACTACTCTAGGGTTCGACGGTGTTGAGATCCACGGGGCTCGTGGATATCTTGGAAACTTGGAACATTGGAAAATCGTTGCAGATTTGCTCTTGAAGTTGTGGAAGCTGTGGCCGATGCAATCGGACCAGACCGTGTGGGAATAAGGCTTTCCCCCTTTTCAGAGCATTCAGAAGCATTTGACTCAAATCCGGAGGCGTTGGGACTTTACATGGCAGAGGCTTTGAATAAATACAACATTTTATATGCACACTTTGTAGAGCCGAGGATAGTTAATTCAGAAAAGATGATTGCAACGAACAAGAGCCTTGTACCCATGAGAAATGCATTCAAGAGGACGTTTTTAGTTGCAGGCGGTTACGATCGAGAAGAGGGGAATGCAGCTATTTCTTCTGGCAAGGCAGACCTGATCGCTTATGGCCGTCACTTCCTGGCGAATCCAGATTTGCCACGAAGATTTGAGCCCTCACTTCCTGGCGAATCCAGATTTGCCACGAAGATTTGAGTTAAATGCGCCTCTCAATAAATACGACAGACCTACGTTTTACACCTTGGATCCTGTTGTTGGCTACACAGACTATCCATTCCTGCAGTTTTAAATGGTGGAGTGATACCTACCTGGTCCATATACGTCCACATTAAATGACAGTTCTAGATCATCCGCTGTTCGAGAGGAAGCATATATATATATATATATATATATACTTTGAAGTTGATATCTTTAATATATTTCATTAATCGAATAATAGACCTAGAAAAAGTATTTTAGCCAGTTTTACATTTGTTTTTTGAAATTTTATCTTATTTTGAGTAGGTGAAAAGATTTTTGAATAACATCATTGTTTTTAGCTTTTTCAAGGTTATTATTAAAATTATAAGTTTGAAGAACCTTATTTTTTAGCATCATTTTATTATTCATTTACATTATTTATTTGTGCTAACTACGTTATCATGGGTCACTTCAATAAGTAGTTTCAAATATTCAAAACAATAACATGTCATTTTTTGTACCTAAGGCTTTCCATGATAAGCACCATACCTATAAACACACCAAGAAACCAAGGAAGGAAAGAGTATAGATCCAAAATTAATGAAATTAGACTTGTTTTTCAATATAATATTGGAAGAGCTAATCATTCATGGAACACCAAAGGGTTTTATTTTAAGACAAAGAAATGTAATATTTCATCTATTCTTCCAATCTTAGTGAAGCAACCTAATAGCCACTCATTCTCTTATAAAACCAACCACCAATAATGAAAGCAAAGAGATAAAGACGACGATGGTGATTTGATGTTTCAAATTGTCCTAATAGGTTTGTGATGGTTGCCATTTTTGCATAAAAATAAGAAGACAAAGCTTCAAGAAAGCATGAAGCATAATATCCCTAATTGACAAATAATTTAAGATGTTTTGCTTAGTTACAAATTTTTATATGAAGTTCTAAGCTATAGATTCCTTACATAAAAACATGTTTTTTAAACAATATTTTGTATCCATTGAGTCTATATACTTCTAAAGTGACGTTTTTTCTAGCTCTTAGCTTAGCTTTTGAATAATTTCCCTCCATGCTTTATCTCTAATGGAAAAATCATAAATTTCTAATTATTAGTCATTATTACATTATTTGTTGTTATGTAATCATTAGGGGATGATTGATGATTTTCACCTGATATGGGGTTGGATAGTTATATTTCCTGTGAGAAGAATGAGAAAAGGAAAAGACATAGTTGAATGTGAAATTCCAAAGAGCCTCTTGAAACAAAGAAACATATGGTTGTATATATTTGTGTATTGTATGCAAGTTGAGAGCTAGCAATAATAATGGTGGAATATAAAATATATTGATGAGTTTAAAACTACTTTTGCGTAATTTTATTTAAAATATTGTCTCTTCTCTCCCTCGTTTTACACCTGGTATTGGAGCTTGGAAAGGTTGTGTAAGACAAGGGATAATCATCACCATCCGATGGTATACCTTGGGTATTTCTAGTATATTGCCACATCTTGCATTTAATTCCATCTTTATTTTTATTAAAGTCCTCAACCCATAAGTTGTACCTTAATAATATATTTTTTGGTCTATGAGCTTATAAAAACACTTTGTGAGTGTTCAATATTTCCATCATATTGTCCATATAACATAAAGTGCTCTATTTAAAGAATTTCAACATCCTTTTTGTATAAAATAAAGTGCCCTATCTAAAGAGCCTGTGTATGGTGCCTACAAAAAGCTTTGTGAAACTTTCAATCCTATTTTTTGTTATTTGAGCACCTCATAGGACGGTTAGTCCCAGGTCCCAAGATGGTGGTTGGTCCACTAAATCAAATTCTTTGTGGTTAGTCCAACATGATTCATTTGGTGTTTGAGTTTGATCAAGAATCCCATCAAACATTGGAGATGGTGGTTGGTCCACTAAATCAAATCCTTTGTGGTTAGTCCAACATGATTCATTTGGTGTTTGAGTTTGATCAAGAATCCCATCAAACATTGGAGGAAAGGTAATGGAAAAATTAGGAATCCCAAAAAATTCCAAAAGGAATTCCAAAAGTATGTTGGCAAGTAACCTTAAAAAATATCAAAGAGTTTGGCGAAGGACCTGAAGTGTTTTTGCTACAGCTTGCTTTCCGTGTTGTCATCTCCATCCTCCTCGTATTTTTTGTCTCCTTTGAGAGTTTTGTTGTTCTCTTTATTTTCTCCTTCGAGAGTTTGACAGAGGACATGAAGTATGTTGATATCTTTAATATAATTTATCAATAAAATAATTGACATATACGAAGAATAATTTTATGAATTTAATTGGGATGTCCATTTTTTAACTACACTAACCTCACCAATTTAAATATATTTTTATCCTTTTCAATGGTAATGTTAAACACCTAGAAAAAGTATTCTAGCGATCTTCATGTATATTTTTTCACACTTTAGAGATTGGGTTTAAAATTTGGGTATTGTGTCAACTATCTCTGCCTTGTATGTTTTGACTATTGACCACTCATGTCCTTGTCCTATCTCTATCCTTGTCACCTATACTACGATTACTAACACTTTTCAGACACTAACCTTGGGATTCCCTGTACTTTACGGTTACTAACATTGTATGTTCTGTTTATGTAACTAAAAATCCTGTTACGGATGACTATTACAAAAATTTGGGGGAGTTAGAAAATTGACCCAAAGTATGAAATATTTCTTAGCTTTTATTTAAAAAAATAATCTATAGGAAGTTGAGTTTGAAGAAGACAACTATACTTGGACCAACAACAAGAGAAGCCAAAACCTAATAGAAAAAAAATTAGATAGATGCATTCTCTTAGATCATTGGTTAGATGAAGGAACTTGTGCTAAAATTAATACCTTAACAAGGATTGGTTCAGATCATTGGCCAATAAGAGTTAAAATGGTGGTAAGTGAATTAAAAAAAATCATATTTTAAATACAAGCAAATGTGGGAAGACCATCCTCAATTTGTTGATATGATAGCTCAAACATGGAATTCTTTAGAAAATGGTGGGTTGTATGCTCTTCCAAACCAAATTAAAGTTGACATATAGATTAAAATAATGGAACAAGAACACCTTTGGAAACATTTTTGAGAAAAAATAACTAAAAGATAAACTTTCAAAATTCCAAAAAGGTGATAATAATAATCCAAGCTTAGAGGAAAGGGAGTTACTTGGTGAACATCATAATATTTTTGAGTAAGGAAGAGAAATTATAGGGATTAAATCAAGATAGACTTGGTTAAAAGAAGATGATAAAAATACAATGTTTTTTTTATAGGATAGCTATAGTAGAGAGATCAATTTCCAGAATTAGTAGAATTAAATCAATAAAAGGGGTTTGGATTGAAGATCAAAGTGAAATTAGAAAAAGGTAAAGTTGTTTTATCATAATATTCTAGGTTCATAGGAGACCACAATTCTTAATGATAAACTTCTTCAAGATGTTCCTTCAGTTATAATGAATGAAGACAATAGGAAACCGATGGAGCCTATTACTCTAGAAGAAGTTCATTTAGCTCTTTTCTCTTTTAATAAGGATAAATCCCTAGGTCCAGATGAGATCTCTATAGATTTTTACCAACATAATTGGGATATAGTGAAGGATTCCTTATTGGTGGTAGTGGAATAGTCTAAGGTAAAACAATTCATACCTTATAAAATAAATGCAACATATCTTACCCTAATTCCAAAAATAAGAATGTTGAATTGTTTGATTCTTTTAGACCCATAAGTCTATGTAATATGACATATAATATTATTTCCAAAGTGATGGCGAATAGATTAAGGCCATTATTAGACAAAATCATTTCAGAAGAGCAAGGAGGATTTGTGAAAGGGAGACAAATTATGGATAGGATCATAGTAGCTCATGAAGTTATACATTCAATAGCTTCAAGAAAAGAGAAAGCAATGATCTTAAAACTTGATATGAGTAAAGCCTATGATAGGGTTAAATGGAATTTTCTTTTTGCAATTTTAGATAAGTTTGGTTTCGAGAAGAAATGGGTTAGATGGATTAAAGTTTGTCTCTGCAGTTTCTTATTCAATGTTGGTCAATGGATTAGTGATAGAATATTTTAAAGCCAAGAGAGGCCTTAGACAAGGAGATCCTCTATCTCCTTATTTATTCATTATTATGGCAGAATTTTTGAGTAGGAACTTAAATAAGACTTACAAATATAGGATTATAAGTGGACTTAAGGTTAGTAATAACATTGCTAACATCACCCATCAATAGTTTGTAGACGATACAACTCTTTTTGGAAGGGTAAGGATAAATGAGACTAGAACTTTGAATAAATTTTTAAAAGAGTACGAAAGAGCTTCAAGGCAAAACGTTAATAGGACTAAATCCAAATATACTTCCTTAACACTCTTGCTAATATCAAAGTAAGCATTTGCAGGTTGCTTCAAATGGAGGTAAATTTACCAACAACTTATCTTGGGATACCTTTATTTGAGGGGAGAATAAGGATAGGTTTATGGAATCCAGTTATTAGTAAATTTTAAAATAATTTTTTAGCTTGGATAGATAGATGGTTATCATTAGTATGAAGAGTGCAGTTAATTAAATCAATCTTACAAGCTATTCCAACATATTATATGTCATTGTATTCTATGCCAAAATCAATTGGAAAAAGTTTAATCTATATTATGTTATCCTTTTTATGGTCAGGTTTACATGATAAAAGGAAATTTCCTTTGGAGAAATGGAGCAAGTTGTATGATGATAAAACTAGAGGATTGCTTGGTTTAAGAGTTCTTACAGAAGAAAACTTAGCTCTTAGGGGAAAATTTATCTGGAGATTGTACACAGAGAGTAAAATGCAATGGGCAAGAATTCTTCTAAGTAAGTATGTTGATCCTAATGGCCCAAGTTTAATATTTACTGTATTCTCTCTACCAAATGGTTATGCTCTTTGGAATGGTTTAAAAAATATGTTGATCTTATAATTCAAGGTTTAATATGGATGGTGGGAATTGGAGAAAAAAATTCTATTTGGATGGATACCTGGTGTGATAAAAAACCACTCAGTTTAGATCCAATTTTGAAACCTTGGATGAGATTGCTTCAAGATAAATATGGTGATAGGGTTTCAAACATTTTGTACAAGGATCAAGAAGGAATATACAAATGGAAATAAGACTTTTTACAAGTATACAAGACATTGATGCTAGGATGCAACCGAGTAGAAATATAATAATTAAGATTATTCTGAGGGGAGCCAAGGATAAATTGATTTAGGAGTTGAATAGATCAGGAGAATACACAACAAGAAGTGGATATAATGTTCAACACCAACAAAATAATAATGTCACTAGAATATGGAGAGATATTTGGGATATCCCAAGCATTCCTAAAGTTAAAATATTTATTTGGCTAGTAGGTCATACAAGAATTTTATTCTAGAATAACCTTATGAAAAGGGATTTTCATGGCCCCTCTTAATGTGTTTTCTGTAATAAGGAGAAGGAGAGTATAGACCATCTCTTGGGACATTTCTCAATAGTCTAGAATCTATGGCAATGGATTCTTAATATATTTGGTAAATGCATGGTGATGAATAGCAAAATTGAAGATTGGTTAAAGCAATGGCAGAGCACTTATAAAAGTGAGGCTTTACAAACAATATGGGATATATCAAAAGATAAAATACTTTGGACTATATGGCTAGAAAGGAATAGAATAATTTTTAAAGGAAAGGAAAGCAATTTAGAGGTAATGAAAAAGAAGATATGTTTAGCCATAGAGGAGTCTAAACCAACCCTATCAACTCATCTAATCCCTAATTTAGAAGTAGAGAGCCTTGATAGATGGAGTCAAGTCATTAAATGGAATTATGATGTTGGGTACAAGAGAAGCAAAAAGAAGGCAAAGAATATAAAATGGAAACCACAAGATGTGGAGTGGATTAAATTGAATTTTGATGGAGCATCTAAAGGAAATCCAGGACCAGGAGGAGGAGGAATAATTAGAAATAATAGAGGAGAGATTTTATCTCATTATGCTTTCAATAGTGGATTTAAGACAAATAATGAAGCTAAAGCTTGGGTAGATTTAGAAGGGTTAAAAATATGTACACAAATAAAATAGAATAAAGTATGGATGGAAGGTGATTCTCTCATTGTAATTAATGCAATTTTGAGGAAAGTGAAGGCTTCATGAAACATACAAGGGATAAATGTGGAAATTCAATATCTTGCTAAAGAGTTTGAAGAAATCAAGTTTACACATATATTAAGGGAAGGAAACAAGTGTGCAGATAAGCTAGCCAATAGAGGGGTTTTTATTGAGGATCGTGAAGTTAAATTCTCCTTTCCATGGTTAGAGGAAGTAGAAAGTTTAGTTGAAGCTGACAAAAAAATGTTGATTGCCTGAATAAATTAATGATTAAGATTTAATTTAATGTTTTACATTGGTAATATCTACTTTATTTTGTAACAATAATGTGTTTTCTTTTAGACTATTTATTATAATTTTTGTGGTTGCACTTGTGTTTTAGGAAGGAAACTAGCAATCCGAATTTGATAAAGCGGACTATGATAGCGCAATGTTTTGGAAATATTACTCTACTAAGATGCAAGGGATAAATAGTAGAGGTGAAGTTTTGGTATCATGAAGTCTGCTATAGGAATATGTCTAGAAAGTTTCTAAATTCTGGATTAATTGTATTCATACATAAATTTGAAAAGATCCAAAAAATGAAAATCAAGAATTCATACATTTTATGTAAAATGATTTAGGTTTCTAGCTATAGCATCTCAATTGAGATGAGAAGTGTATCTATTTGTAAAATCTAATGTTCTAAAGAAGAGAGATGTAATTTGTTAAGGGTGGGGGACCCGAGTACAACGCCTTATTATCCAGCAAAAAAAAATTCTACGAATTTAATTTGGATGTCTATTTTTTAACAACATTAATCAAAATATATGAGTTCACCCAATTTAAATATATCTCTATCATTTTAAATGGTAATGTTAAACACTTAGAAAAAGTATTCTATCTAGCTTCACATTTATTTGTTGAATTTTTATATCATTTTGAGGTGGTGAGAAGATTTTTTAATAACACCATTGTTTTTAGCTTTCTCAAGGTTACCATCAAAATTATAAGTTTTTTGAACCCTATTTGTTAGCATCATTTTATTGTGCATTGGCAATATTTATTTGTGATAACTACATTATCATGGGTCACTCCAATAGGTAGTTTTAAATATTTTATCCAAAACAATAACACACTATTTTGTGTACCTAAGGCTTTCCATGATAAGCACCATGCCTATAAATGTAACAACACTCCTCACATAGAAATGTTTGTAGATGAGAAAACTGGTAATAACCTTACCTTTTCTTGTGAACTGTGGTACTGTTGATTTCTATTGTGTATGCAAGACCAGGTTCAAAGTCGACGAGAAAGAGAAGTTAGTCGATGGGAAAGGTAAAATGGGAAGTGATGATTTGGCTCGCGAGTACATGGATGCTCGCATACTGGCATATCATATAGATGTTATGAATGTATGGTTTTATGTTTGGTTTGGTGGCGATGATGATGGAAGCCACTAATTATTTTTTTTATGAATATAGTTTATTTAAAAAAAAAAAATATAACTTGTGAATGCAAAAGTAAGGTTGTGTGTATGTTTTATTTTAAAAAAGGAAGTATATAATGCAAATGAGTTGCTATGGATGTTAGTCTTATGGGGAAAATTTTATGCTCTGGTTTTATTTTAAATGAAATAAATAAATGCAGCTTTGCTTTTGGAAAGTAATATGCATTATAAAAGAAAATGATTCTTCTTCATGGAACTAGATGAGTGTGGCACAGATTAGTGGCCAACTTATCCACTTTGGCAATGCTTTCAATTCATGATGATTTGGATTTCCTCATTAACTACGGACCGCGAAGGGAGGAAGATGAGGAGAGAAAAATCTGAACAAACGTAGTGGTCTTAACAACAACAACAAAAACAAGGTGGAAAGAAAACTGTCAAAAAAAAGGAGAAGAGAAGGGAATGTTGTACTGGTTTGGAGAACAAAAAAAGAGAGAACAACATGAAGGGGAGACAGTGAAAAATTAGGGAAGAGCGAAGCATTCTTCTGAAGGATAAGCTCATCAAAAATCTTCAGGTAGATCGTTTATAAAACTCGTTTCCCGGTAAAATTAAGTCTGAATTAATATGGAAAAGGAAAATAAGATCTAGTTTGATTGTTTGATATTTCTGTGTGAAAAAGAAATAGGAACATATTGTGTGAGCTTTAGAACATCTCTGTGAAAGTTTTATTTGAAATTTTTTTGTGTGCATGTTTACTTCACAATCTTATTGCTAAGTGTAAATTTTGCTTGGATAGTGAACTAAGTATTTACTAGAGAATTGAGGAAGTGTTTTGTGAGCATCACATGTATAGCATTCCCGAATGATATGTGAAGTTCTGGTTCATTTGCAAGTATGCATATTGTGTGTTATTTTTTTTTTTGATTTTACATGATGGAAGCAGTAGTCGCCATGAATCTGGGAAGGCTGTTCGGATTTTTATGGCCACCATAGTATTCTATGTTGTCTACCCTGGAAGCTGCCATACAAATCTTTGTGCAGTCCACCCCTATAACCACCATGCCACAATCATTTTAAATATTTTACGCCATTGAAAGCACCAAGAAAGGGATAAGCATTCAGTTTGGTGAGGTGATTGTGTGTTATTGGAATTTGCATTCATAGATTTAGGAGTCAACATCTGATCCCTTCAATTAAAAAAACTTAACCCAGTGTGATAGAGAAAGGAGTCTCATCTGGCGGTAAGAGGAAGGAACCAAGCTTGACAGTAGCTAAAAAAAAAACTGATGTCGCTGAGGTCTTGGAGAGAAAAATTTATACATTTGTCTTTGAGTAATGAATTCAACAATTGATGTGGTTCAATTAGTTCAAACGAGTTTAAAAATCTGGAGTGTGTTTGTTGTCGTTGTTGTATTGTATGGAAAGTAATTTGGGATATCACATTGTCTAGTGATATTTTGTATTCCCTTTAGATTCCAAACTCAAACTTTAAATCTACCTTGATGTTTAGTAATGAACAAAAATTTGAAAGGTTAATGTATTGGAAAGACCTTATTTATGATTTATCAGTGATTACTTTTGGATTGATAGTCTCATGCAATGGTTATATATTTAAAGTTTAGTTTTCTTGAGAAAGGAACATCTCAATATGTTGTAATTATTTGTTATCTAGTTGTGGTTTGATTTTATTTCTATTGTCTTTCTTTTGACAAACGATTACTGTTTAGTAGGAGTTTTGTTTCGAAGAATCAATGTTTAGATCTGGTATATTGGGTAAAATTTTTAGTACCCTTTTGATTTGATTCATAAATGTGTAACTTTTACTAGTAATAAAAAGTTTTAAAATTATATTATGGATTTGTGCAACTAAGTAAGGAGGTGTATCGAGTATGGGTATTGAGCTTTGTACTTACCAATAGTTGTATGAATGTAATTTGATTTTCTTATTTGCATAGAAGCTTAAATTTGGGAGGGAACCACTTGTGAACTTATCTTGCTGAAGAGAAAGGTAAACTTAGAGCAGGCCATGGGAGTGAGACAAACATTAAACCATTGGTTCCCTACCGTACATCAAGTAGTGAGGATCTAGAGATGAGGCCATAATGTTTCTTCAAAAATGGAAGTTAATCCCTATATATTAATTAACGTTGTTCGATGACGAGCAACGTTGGGATTAAGTCTCAGGATATAGTATAGAACCTTTGATTTTTATCATTATTAAGTTGGAAACGTAAAGATTAATCAAGAGTATAAAGTAGTCTATGACTTTGTTTATAAATATCTTTAGCATGGTTAAACAGATGGTTGACAATAAGGTACGAGTTGAATGATATTGTGTTTTATTGATGTAACTAGTGTATGAGATTTTGAATCATTGCTTTATGTGGAAAGAACTTCTAAATCTAAAACTTAGATGTATCCAAGTAAGAAAAGAAAAAGGGTGTTTTGTTTGGTCATGCTTGTGATATATTTGTTAGGCTCTAAATAGATGCATAGATAAAATTAATAAAACCCGACCTTTCCTTATACTTCGAGCTATAATATAAACATAGATTAAAGAGCATGGTGGGTAACTTTTATTTAATTCTATCTTAAAAATATGCATGTAAATTTTGGTATAATTCAAAGATTAAGGAATTATTTTATAAGTTATCTTGGAAAATTTATACTTAGAAGGAAACATAAAATTTAATGATTAGGGTTAGATAACTCTTATGAGGGTTGAGAAGTCCTGATATGAATTTGAGAATGAACATCGAGAAAAAATGATGTTCAAATTAAAATATACTCATTCCAGAATGGATGACGTGCAGGTAGGCACACAAAGGTGACTAAAGCAACTGAAGTATTGATAGAAATAGTCGAGCATTATGACCAAGTCAATTCTATAATGAGAAGTGGTATGGGATGCTTTCTCCAGGTTGCATCTAGAACAATACTATGATATATCCCATGTATATTTGACTTAGCTGGTTAAGCCTCATTGTATGGTATGGAACATACTAACGTGGGTCATAAAGAGCATGTGTGATTAAGTCCAAGGCCAGTGTCTTGGCATGAATCTAATTGACTCCGTGAAGAGGACAATCAACTAGACTCTGGGAATATGTACGTTATTTTCTAATCATTAAAAAAAAACAAGGACGACAAAAAGTTGAAGGTTTAGAATGATAAGGGATAGGGAAGCAAGTGAAGAACACAAGCTTATACTGAGGGGGGTGAACAATATAAGATAAAACTTTTTATTTTTCAAAGCAGTATTATCCAAACTTATCAATTGCAATAATGAAACAATACACAAATCATCACACACATAATAGATACATATTTAATGTGGTTCACCCAATGTGGGCTACGTCCATAGAGAATATTTATTATAAATTTTCCTCAACAAATATCCTAGGAACCAATTCCCTATTACAATGTTTATGGGAATCAACCCAAAGGAGACACCAATCCCCTATGCTCAAGTTTGTGGAACTCTATCCACATGAGACACCAATCCCCTCTGCTATGATATGTTTACAAAACCTGCTCAACTCTGTTCACAAATCTACTCAAACTTGTTCACAACTCTGTTCAAACTTGTTCACAACTCTATTTAAACCTACACATAATTCTGCTCATAAAAACCTGCTCATAAAACTTTCTCATAAACCTACTCAAATCTTCTCATAAAACTTGCTCAAATATGCTCATAAAACCTGCTCATAACATTTCCAATTCTTGCATACAAACAATGCTCAAATCCAAACATGAACAACATACAAATTTACTTCACAAATATGATCTATAATTTTTGCACTTTCATTTCAGATTCACCCAAAGCAATGCACACCTTTGTTCTCAAACCCTAGCACATATATTTCCAATTTGAATCAAGGCAATTCACAAATTCTATCAACTTCAATCAGACACTAATGCACATCAAATCAATCCTTATAGCTCCACCATATGATATCAAAAACATTTTCCTTAAACAAAACCACCTGGAGAAAGGAATCAAATCACCATACCTTTAAGGCTACCTTGATGATAATATTTTATGTGTATTGACTTCTTAAAAATTGTTTTAAAATAATTCCCTTTCTTTTGCCACTTCAAAACAAGTGAGAAAATCTCCTTTTCAAATCATCCACATTAAAACCCTTCTCAAAAGAAGTTCACAATAGGGATTGAAAATAATACTGTATAACTTCTCTTAGTCTCACAAAATAAAGCTTGTAATCATAACTAAATCCTCAAATTTCCTTTTCTAAGATGTGCCAAAAATACAAACAATAATAGTCATAAATACACCTTATTTCTCCTTTCTAAAACATGTAAAATTACAGATCACAATAATCATAAACACACCTTATCTCTCCTCTCTAAAGATGCAAGGTTACAACTTTCAAATAATACCCAAAAAACCTAATGTCTATTTACCTCATGCAAACATTACAATATTAAATAATAATCCTTATTACACCTTATGACTCCCTTTAAATCAAATTCAACACAAAGTATTTTACTCCTTTTATATTCAACACACACAGTGAACGATTTTCCTTTAATAAAAAATTTTTAATCAAAAATTTATTCATACCTTTCACCAAGTGCATGATTTTCCTTTTCATCCACCAAGCACACAATTTTCCTTTCTCACCTTGCAAAACAACGCTCACCAAATTTGACCCTGTGGCCTCCTACCTCATGGCACCCTAGCACTATCTAGGCATCCAGTTGGGCTACCCCAATGGGTAGTCACCTCCACGCAGCATGACGACTTGATGGTCTTCTCATTTCAATCAAAATGTTTTCTCCTTGTTGCCAAGCAAAACACGACCCGCCAAATTCGATCCTACGACCTCCTTGTTCCCAGTGCCTTAGCACTAGCTTAGTGACCAACTAGGCTAGCCACCTACTTGAGGTAAACACTATAGCACTTCACCTTTACTATCTAGATCGTTGTTCCATTGAAAATCGTGTCCTTTTCCTTTTGCAATTCACTGATTTTAGCACACAAGGAGAAATTGAATATTTCTCTCAAACCCTTCTTTGCCAATCAATTTTGATGGTATATTTATATCTTCTAGCCTTCCTCTTCATTGACGTCAACGCACATGGATTTTTTGAATTTCCTTTGCTCTAAATTATTTTTGGTGCCTTGTATTTTTAAACCTTCTTGATATTATAATAATTTAAATCTAAAGATTTAAATATTATAATTTTTGCCTTAAAACCTTTGTCCTCCATTTAAAACTTTTGCTTCAAGAAATTTGAAATCAAAGTGCACAAAAAATTATTGAATTTTGGTGCAGGGGTGGAAGGGGCAGCCATTGCAAGAAGTTGGAAGTCGAAGGAAAAGGATTGAGAATCAAAAGGTTGACCGAAAAGGTTAGCTTTGGTTGTAGTAGTCACAAAAATGAAATGGAAAAATGATAGTTGATGCCCTTTTATAGATTGAAGAAATAGGGTTGACACGTGGCTACATTCTATTGGACATACGATGTTGATGATTGAACGTGTGACACATGGTAGAAGAACCAGACCATATTCTGCATGAGTATCGCCACCCCAAAACTGGACCTTTTTAGCATTCGATCGGTGATCAGATCATATTTTGCACCTGATCCAAGACCGTGTCCTATTATGCACTCGGTGGGTGACCGTACCTTAGTATGTAACTGATCTGAAACCAGATCATAGTGTGCATCTTATTGGTGGCTGGATCATTTTATGCTTCTAATTCAAAACTGGATCATATTTTGCATTTGGTCCATATTTGAATCATATTTTGCATCTAGTCGAAGATCGGATCATATTATGCATTCGATCATTTGACAGATCATTTTATGCTTTCGGTCTGAAATTAGATCATGTATGCATCCGGTGCTTGACTAGATCATATTATGCATTTGATCCGTTTTGGACTATATTATGCATCTGGTCCCTAATAGGATCATATTATGCATCTAGTCTGTGATCGGTTCATATTATGCATTCGGTATGTTACCAGATCTTATTATGCGTCCATCCAAAAATTGGATCAAGTTTTGTAAAGTGTCTTGCATTGCCAAACTCTTTTTTCACCTAGTCTAATCAGAACTTTGAAATTCGCCATTTTTTAACAATTATTTTAAAAAATTAAGGTCATTCACCATGCCATCATACATGTAGGTTGATAGGATTCACCGGGTTTTCATAATAGATTAGCCATTTTTTTACAAGTACCTTTCAGGTCCTACCTCTTATGCATAACCCTGTCTAGCCATCTATCCTAGACATCTACCCATGTAGATGTATATCTCATCTGTCTTAGACATCTACCTATCCAGACATCTAAATGTCTATCCTATATGTCTACCTGTCTAGACGTCTATCTTTTCTGTCCTATATATCTACCCATCCAAACTTTTAGTCATCTATCCTAGATATCTATCCATCTAGACGTTTATCCTATCTATCCTAGACGTCTATCTATCTAGATGTCTAGCCATATATCCTAGATATCTACCCATCCAGACATCTAGTTGTCTGTCCTATATGTCTACCTTGTCCTAGATGTCTATTGTCCAACCCCTATAATTTAGTACCCATAAGGCTTCTCAATCTGTTTAACCTAATCTATCATAGATTAAGTCATCAAGGATTTTCATCAAAAATATTATCATCTAAGACAGTGCAGTTAGAGGATTTGCCTTCAGGAGTACAATCGAACATGAGAGATATCTTTCAGAGGTTTATAAGTAGTCAGTTGGATCAAGAAAGCAGTGAATTAGAGTTGAGAGGAAGCAGTTTTAATGATTTGAGTGAAAGCTTCCAAATGGTTGATGAGAAGAAAAGGGAGCACACAAAGGGCACTGTCCCTCAAACTTGCAAGGGATGTTGTCCCTTGACCCTGCAAGGGGGCTCTCGCCCCTTGACCCCCGACACAAATGACGATGGGTATTTTTGATCATGTTCATGATGTTGGTGATATTTCTCATGTTGATGATGATGATGTTATAATTGCTTACAGTAGAAGAAGTGCACAATCAGAGAATAAGGTGTTGTGAGTAGTTTCAAGTGAAGTTTGTGGCAATAGATGTATGGAATAGGAGAAAGAGGAAGGAGCATGACAAGAGATCCTATTACATTATTTAGTACTTCTATTCCTAGTATTTAGCTCGTATTGTTGAGGATAACAACTAGTTTAGAGGAGGGGATAGATGTAGACAGGCAAATTGATATGTCCTTATTTGCTAGATCAATTTTGCTATTATATGTTATTTTGTAAATGTACATAAAGTGTTTGAAAAAATGCATGTTCATATATTAATAATGTTGTAAAGTGCAATTTAATATTGTACATAAAAATAAAGTCATGTAATTCAATTATGTCGGCTAACTTAGAATTATAAGTTATTTCATCCTGTAGTAGAAATAGCATGTAATGCAAAAGCAAATGCACATGAAATTTAAATTGAGGGAATTTATGAGGTAGTTGGATAACATAACTACTTTTGGGTGTATAAATAAACCCCCCCTCATTCATTGAATTTTTTAATCCATAGAAGATGTGCAAGCTGTTGGTCCGGCTTTCATACACACCCCGTGAAGAATGAGCATAAACACCGGTAACACCCACGGGATGAATCCCACTCACTTTAGGATCTACCTGGTTATCCAAGGTGTGAGTTACAGAGTCGGGTCGAATGTCTATTCACTCTTTTCCGCTTCTGGAATAGATTTCAATATAGACTGTCTGTTACCTTACAGGGGGTTCTTGACCTTGTTCAGTAGTTGCAGAAGTGGCTACTTGTTAACGATCAGATTTAACTTGATTCTCGATCTAGCTCTCATGGGTCAGCATATTCAAATAAAAGACAAATAAATAAAGTAAAAATGGATCATTCACGGTAAGCAAAGAGAGGGTAGGGTAAGGCAGAAAGGGAAGTTTATAAAACTTTAAACTGTAAAACTTAAACTGTCAATTTCATCTATACTATCGACTTCACAACAGAACAAATCAAAGAGGAAAGCGTCCAGATTTCTAAGATCACTTTCAACCAAGAGCACAAGGCAAAATGGAACAGGTCTAACAAAAAATTATAAACTGAAGAGAAGCTGGTTAAAATTGATATCATTCACCGGTAGCCTAGCTCACATGGTGAAGACAGAGCAATTAGAACAAGCTTACACCTGAAATCTATAATTTCCCAAGCAAACAATGGAACAACTAAAGCCTAACAGCATATTTAAAGTTGATAACGGCAGATTTACAGCATATATCTAACAAACTTTAATGGAACGGATAACAGAAGAAGATACACTTATCACAGATATGTAAAATATTAGGCTCCTGGCCATGCTACCATAGAAAATAGCAAAAGCACATCAACTCCCAGTCCAAAAAACAAAGGATTTCACAAAATTTGCAAGAAATTGCTTATAAGCCTTTTATTTCTAAGTCTCCGCCTCCCGCGATTACATTTTGTAGTTGTATTTATAGACTCAGGAGAGATCCTGATCTTTACATAAAATATCTTTTCTTAACTGCAAATCTTATCATCTTAAACCCTAGGACCGGGTTTTACAATAAAAGCCATTTTAAAACAAAGACTGGATAAAACCCAACCCTTCTGCAAATCAGGGCGGTCAGGTGTCATAAATGGAGAAGATAGAATCAAATGCAGCTTGCATTCACCCGCAATCGCAAATAAATGCCTTCATTAATTTCTGTTGGCGAGCCGGATAAGTCACCACTTTTTTGCTATTCCATCTCTGCAAATCTATCCCGGAGTTGAAAATATCTGCCCGCTATTAACTCTGCCATAAATCCCCATTGAATGCCTTCACCGGTAAAATATGGAAGCTGCTTAGTCATTTGTGGATAGATCTGTAAATACTGGAATGAAACATCAACTCTCGGCACCTTCCTTTTCAACATGGCCGCCTTTAATTAAATTGCATTTGACTTTGTCTTTATGGCCATTTTCCCGCTATCCCGCAAGTGACAGATGGATTCCTCCATGAAAGACAAAAAGATTATATTAGCAATTTAATAAACATTAAATCAACACTTTGACATTAAAACAGATCAAAATCCTAATCTTTCTTGCATGTCGGCCTCTTCTTGTCTGTTTCATGCTTTGACACGTGTCATAGAATTGTGACACGTGTCTGTTTCCGACTGTAAGCATTCTGTGCAATTTTCCTGCTAGGGTCGCGAAAATGCGACATGTCACGATTTCGCGACATGTCACGAAATCGTGACATCTTCTGCGCTGGAAACCTTTCTTGCTTCATAGGCCACAAAACCACGACATGTTGCGATTTCGTGAAATGTCGCGAAATCGTGACATCTCCTCTGCATCGCTAGCCCAACCCCGCAAAAATGGAACACGCAGCGCATCGCTGCATGTCTCAAGCACTTTGTACGGTCGAGTGGATAGGTCACGAAAATGCAACGCCTTTTGCCCTTGAATACTTTCAACCTTCTTCCTGTCGCAATTTTGCCATGCATTTGAGCACTTAATCATTTTCGATAATGTGGCATGAAATCATTAACACCTCCTTGTCTTTTGTTCGATTTTCATTCCTTGTTACAATTTTGCTGCATATTCATGTTGGCTGGCCTTATCGTTAAAATTGCAACGAATTGCTACAAATTTGATGTTCTTTTCCCTTCGAGCCAAAACTCCCACGATTTTGAGACAAGTAGCGATATCGCTACGTCCTTCTATCTTCGTACCGATCGCCATTTTGAGTCACGAAAATGCCACATTCCTTTGCTTTGGAAGACCCTTTCAAAAGGTGCAGCGCATCGCTGCAGTTTTTGCCCCTTGGACTTTCTTTGCACTAGCCATGCAGCACATCGCTGCAGCATTTGTATTTAGTCCTTTTTTGCAACCAACACCCATGACTTTGCAACATTGCAGCGCATCGCTGCCACTTTGAACACTTAGACGCTTTACCCTCTCCTCAATCAATGTCTTGCACCTTTGCAACTTTAAAACTTGTAGCGTGTCGCTGCAACCCTTTAACCCTCAAGCCTTTGAACCGCCCGCGTCGCGAAAATGCGACGTGTAGCGCATCGCTGCAAGTTTTACTTTGGAGTGCCTTCTTGACCAATATGCAGCGAATCGCTGCAACTTTTAAACTCAGGCTCCCCATTGGCCAACCTGCAGCGTGATTTTGAAACATGTTAGCGATGCGCTGCACTTTTTGTACTTAAGCGTTTTTCCATCAACAACCCGCAAAAATAGAACACGTCGCGATATCGCGACAGTTCCCGCAGCTGCATGCATTGACCGCGTTGACCGTGATTTTGCGACACATTTGCGACTTAGCCGATTTTCACTCCTGCAGCCCACTTCTCTCTCCTGCCGCGATAATGCGACATGTCACGATTTCGTGACATGTCGCAAAATCGCTCCTTTTCGTACAACTTTCTTCTCTCTCCTCTGGTCGGTAGCGATTTTGCGACGCTTTCCAAAAATGGAAATGTCGCGATATCGTGACATTTCCAAAAATGGAAAGTGTCACGATATTGCTACGCAAAACTGACTTGGCGGGTTTTCTATTTTCCTGTCGCGATTTCACGACATGTCCATAAATGGAAGTGTCGCGATTTCGCGGATTTGCCGAAAATGGAAAGTTTTGGATCTTCATGAAATTTTCTATCTATTTTCTGCATTCTTTTGCATCGGTGCAAGGTTTTCTTTGCCCATGAAGGACTCTAGCATGCACAAAATGAAATATGAAAGGCAACAAAACCAGAATGCAAGGAAAAGGACAACTTAACCAAGGAGGCAAGCAAATTTGGATTTGAACCTGAAAATTATCAAGAGGGTCCCTGCTACAAAATAGGAAGCTTAAGGTTTTCTAAGGATGGACTCTCATTTTTCAGTGGGGGGTGTGTTGCTTCTCAACAAATGGCGATATCTACGGGTAAAATAGTAGCATTATTTTAGAACCCAGGACTCTGGTTTCAAAACAAAAAGACCATGCATCATGCCTTGCCATAGACATTCTTCACAATAAATTGACTGCCAACTGCTAGCTGTTAAAATTCCCCAAGGACATACTAGGCTGAATTACTTCAAGGAAGATTTCTGATGTGCAATTACAAAGGGTATAAAACTTTCTTCAAGGATGACTGGATTGAATGATGAACTTTGGACTGATCAGCTTTTCTAGATTGTAAAATGGGAAACCGAGTAGAGCTCTGTTTACTAGTTTAGCCTTTTACAGCGAACCATAGTCCCCTCTTATAACCTACTTTTCTTGGATTCCTCGGGAGTTCCTCCAACTAAACAAAGATAGCAGTTTTTCTATCATTAAAACAACTGTGGCAAGCAAGACACAAGATCCAATCACCTCTCTACCATTGTCCTGACTAACAAAATAGTTCCACTGTTCAATTTAAGCAGACTATCTCAATTAGAATTATAAACAATGGGTGGAGACTGGATTGATCAGCTAGGAATAAAACAATTTTTTTTTTTTTTGGCAGGCTGACTTTTCATTGATTGCTCAGGCAAAGGTTAAAGGACAAATTTCAAAAGTTGAAGAACTTTGGACAGACCTCCAAGGACAGAGACAGGCCTCAAAAACAAAAATAAAACTGCATAGACTTTTTAAAATTAAAACTAAAGTAAATAAATTAAAACTGTGCAGGCAGCAAAAAAAAAAAACTGCACTGACAAAGAAATAAAACTGAAAAACTTCAAAGCTTACTTACAATGTATACATATGTTACAACTTCTTTATGACTCATTCAAATGATAGATTGGATGGAACAGCCGAGAAATAATGTTTCAAGTATTGACCATTAACAGGGAGGTCCAAAAAATTACCATCCAGATCTTGTAAACGGAATGCATTGTTACCCAATATCTCAGCAATTTGGTAGGGGCCTATCCACAGTGGCTGCAACTTTGTATGCTTACCCTTCTTCTCATGAGTCTTGTCCCACAGGAGTACCAAGTCTGCCAGTCTAAAAGCTTTCACTTTGGCCCTCTTGTCAAACCACCTTTTGACAGTTTCTTGATGTCTACTGAAGTTCTCCAGGGCTTGGAGTCTTTCATCCTGCAAGTTAGTGAGATCTAAAACACGGGCTTCAGGATCATCATGATCCTCAAAATAATCTAAGGCAAATTGGTAGGTAGGCAGCTTGAGAGAGATGGGAACAATTGGCTGGGTACCATACAACAAAGCAAAGGGAGAAGTCTTAAGAGCAACCTTATGTTTTATCCTGTCAGCCCACAGTGCATATTTCAACAATGTATGCCATTGCCTGGGTTTATCTACTGCAGACTTCTTGATGGCATTCATTAAATTCTTGTTTGTTGACTCAACCAGTCCATTGCCTTGGGGATAGTAGTTGGATGAGAATCTAATAACTATCCCCATCTGGTATGCCCAATTTGCAAACTCCAATGATCGAAAGGCTGGCCCATTATCATGGACCAAATTTAGGGGAACCCCAAATCTAGTTATGACATTTGATTTAAGAAAATAAATCACTTCCTGGGATGTACTTCTTGTGGTGGTCGCTGCTTCAACCCACCTTGTGCAATAGTCAGTAGTCGTCGTAACATATTTATGCCCTATTGAAGAATTCGGGTTAATGACTCCCACAAAATCAAGCCCCCATTGCATGAAAGGTTTACTGATCACAACAGGTTGCAATGGCAGGGCCCGGTTGGCCTCTTTGGTTGCAAATGTCTGGCACTGATGGCGAGTGTTCGACATGCTCGATGTGCATCTTTAAAAAGTGTAGGCCAATAATAGCCTCGCTCTTAGTATTTTATGTGCAGTGGCAGATCCCGATGGATGCCCTACCCCTAGTTTTTCATGAAAACTAGCCATGACTTCACTGACTTTGCTGGGAGAAATGCATCTTAGGAAAATGCCAGCATAATTCTCCCTGTACAGATACCTGCCTTGAGGAGATAATGAGCATATTTTAACTTTAATGTTCTCCTTTGAGTTCTGTTCAAATGGGATGGGAAAATTCCAAACTGTAGCAGATGAATGATATCTCCATACCAATCATCAGATTCAGAATTTAACTGATGAACTTCTTCCCGTAGAGGCACTTCAGCAATGTGTCTGGACAAACCAAGCCCCCTGATCAGTTTTGCAGGCCTAATATCCAAGTCATACTCTTGCAACCTTGTGACCCAATTTCCCCTCAGTTCACCCAACTCATTCTGACTTAGAAGGTATTTAACAGCTGGGTCTGGCACTATGGCATGAATTTTTCTCCTCAGCATATAGTTTCTGAACTGTTTCATCGCTTTTACCAAAGCATAAGCTTGTTTGTCTAAACGGGAATATTTTAGCTCAGCTCCCTTCAAATTGGTGCTCTTAAAAGTAATTGGATGTTCCCCAGTTTCTCTCCGTTGGGTTAGAACTGCAGCAAGTGTATGTTCAGAAGAGAAGGTGTACAGATAAAAATCTGCACTGAAGTCTTGGCTTACCAGAACTGGTGCTCGTTTAATGGTTGTCTTGATTTCTTGGAAGGCAGTCTTAGCTTCTGGGGTCCAAAAAATTTGGGCAGTCTGCTTTAACATGTCATTCATTGGCTTAACTATCTCTGCAAAGCCTGAGATAAACTTCCTGACAAAGTTAATCTTTCCAAAGAATGACCTCAACTCTTTCTTGGAGTTGGGAAATGGTATGCCAGATATGGCTTCAACTCGCCCTGGATCCATAGAAATGCCATCTTTTGTGACCAAGTGTCCCGAACAATTTGCCTTCTGTTACACCAAAAATGCACTTCTTTGGATTCAAGGAAATGCCAAACTCCCTGCACTTGTTAAACACAGACTCTAAGTGCTTTACATGGTCAAATCTGGATTTGGAGAAGACCGTTAGATCATCCATGTAAACTACAATGCATTTGCCCATAAGCCCCTTGAAGGCATGATCCATTGCTCTTTGAAATGTTGCTCCAAGCATTTATTAACCCAAATGGCATCCTTTTGTAAGCAAAAGTCCCCCACTTAGTTGTAAAAGCAGTCTTCATTCTATCTTCCTTCTCAACCAAAATCTGGTTGTACCCTGAGAAGCCATCCAGGAAAGACATCATCTCTGACCCATTAACAATTTGCAAGACTTCATCCATAGAAGGCAGGGGATAGTTGTCCTTTTTAGAAGCCTTGTTTAAATTCCTAAAATCCACACACAGGCGGATCTCCCCATTTTTCTTCCTGACTGGCACCAGATTGGCCACCCAGGTAGAATGCCTGATGGGAAAAATAATTGCTGCACTCAAGAGCTTTTCCACTTTCTTCTGGATTAGGGGTTCTAACAGAGCATTAACATGCCTCTGTTTCTTTCTGAAAGGCTTGCAAAATTCTTTCAAAGGTATGATGTGAGTGTAAACTTTTGGGTCAAATACCTTTAAATCTTTGTATGACCAAGCCATTACATCCTTGGACCTGTGCAGAAAATCAACTAGACTTTTCTTTATTTTTGGATCACAGTCCTTTGCCAACTTGATGTTCTTTGGATCCTCCTCAGTGCCTATGTTCAGGTCTTCAGTCCCATTTTCTGTGGGAGCTACAAAATCCTCAGAATTCACCCTGTGCCTGATCTTGTCAACATCGAATAGCCTTTCTAGCTCCACCATTCCTTTTGGGATCCTGTTGTCCTTCAACCTCATTATTCCTCTGTCATCATCCAACTGTTCCAGTAGGGTGTCTCTTTGGCCTTCATCAATTATAGCATTCTCAAAGGTGTTAGTACCCTGCAAAAAGTTTACAATCTGTTGATCATCTGAGAAAACTTGAAAGATGTCTATATTGTTTGGAACTAAAGGACAGGGGACTAACTCAATTGAGAACTTATCCCACTTAAAATCTTCCAATGGCTTTAAACTTGCAGCTGAAGATGCCAGGACATCAACATGTGAATTTTGTTCCCTGGGTATGTGTGTCAGATTGAATGCATCAAAGCCTTCTACAAGATCCCAAGCCCTGTGTTTGTATCCCTTCAAATAGGAGGCTTTACACTGGAATTTACCCTTGACTTGACTTGCCACTAATTTTGAATCAGTGAAAACTTGAATGTTTTTCACATTTTTATCTAAAGCAAACTTTAAACCTAAAATCAGAGCTTCATACTCTGCTAAATTATTAGTACATGGGAACTGCAGCGGTAAGACATAAAAAATGTCCGACTTTGAGGCCCTTTGAGGACTCGCCCTGTTCCCGAACCCCACTTACATCTAGCTCCATCCACATGAAGTGTCCAAACTTCATTAGTATGTACATGATGAGCTTTATTAAACTTGTTACTCTGCCCACTTGTTAAATTGTAGACTCCAATGTCTACCTCTCGCAACATTGACGAGTCTCATTTGCCGCATTGTACTCTGTAATGGTGTGCTTGTACCGGGTTCTCTCGTCAACCCGCAATTGATTTGCCACTCCTTTCCATGGCAACCACATGTGTGAAAAATCTGTTGCCAGATATCCATTCAAGGACCTAGACCAATCCCTACTCAACAACATCCCATATCCCACTGGGATATCCACAACCTGGATTTCAATTTTATGTTGAGCCCTTGGCTTAGATGCTAATTGTATGTGAATATTTTGAAGCTCTCCAACAACTTTAACTTATGACTTGTCCAATTGGACAACTCTCCTTTCAGACTTTATTGGGGTCAGTCTCGATTGCTGACAAATGGCCAGTGGCATAACATTAGCAAATGCACCTGAATCTACCAAACAATTATGTAAGTTCTTCCCAAAAATTCTGACAATCAAGTAAAAGGGGGAACTTCAGTTTTTTCTTTGTACATGGCTAGATTGGCATTTGCTATTTTCTTTCCCTTGTCTACGGGTTTAGCAACGAGGCCGAGTATGTCTTTATCGGGTTGTCTCTCTCGCTCCGAAATCCGTGCCAGCTCATGCAGAGTAATGTTGGCCTTAATATTTTTCATATCCTCCACTATGTTATATCCTTTGTTAAGTGGAGGAACAACAACATCTGGTACTCTTTGAGCCCCTCCCTTTGGTGGAGGTGGATTATTGCTTGGAGAGGGGTCCGAAGGAACATTGTGAGAGTTATCCGGAGGAGTTGATGTAGTGTTGGGCTTCGGATTCCTGTTTCTCAGGTTGTAGTTATCTCTTCTATACTGCTGGAAAGCCTGTACTTCATCTATAGGCATTTCAACTACATTCTCAGATTCATCCGAGAAATAAAAGGAATCCAGGACCATGGCCGCACTGTGGCTAGATGAACTTGGGCCATCAACAGTTCTTTGATTTTCAGGGGAGATCAGATCACCAGACAAGGCTTCAAATGCATTGTAAAATTCCAGACAGTCCAACTCCCCATGCTGATAAGTGGCATGTATTCTGCACCAGTTGGGAAGAGCTAAATCACAGATGTTCACATCATGAATTTTACCCTTGTAATCTTTATTAGGTTCATATGGGGGCCTGTTAAATCTGTTTGGATGATATGAGTATCTGTTGGGATTGTCTCCGGTAGAAGTTTGCCTTTTAAAACTCGGAAAATCATTGGCCGACTTCCGAACAATCTTTGAGACTTCTTCAATCCTTGCATTGTCGACCTCTTTCACCGGGTTCCGTACATTCTCAACGAGTGCAGCAGTTGATGGACTTGTTGATGGTAGAGTCCGACAGATCGGCAACATCATCCGATGTGGAATGGGATTAAACACAGGAGCAACTTGTGTGATCGGAGTAACTTGTCGAGCATTTAAAGGCTTGGGTCCCAACTGTCTTTCCAGAATCAAAGCTTCTTTGTAGGCTTCGTCAAATTGGTAACAGTGGCATCTCTCTTCAAGAAGACAGAGGTCATGGGATCCAGGGAATTTCTAAAAATCTCTAATGCCAAGTCAGCATTAGGTACATAATACCCAATAAGTCTACCATAGGCTTTCTGGAATCTGACATTATAGGATCTGATAGATTCACTTAATTCCCTTTTGATGCTAGAAAACTGCTGATATAAAATACTGGGGTCTATCACTTCCCCGAACTGTGACACAAAAACTTTCTCTAAATCATTCCAGCTGGTGATAGAATCATTGGTGAGGTTTAAAAACCAGTCATATGCTCCCTCCTGGAGAGTGAACGGGAAGAGTCTACAGGAAACATCTTCATGCTGTACATTTAATAACTTCAGTGCATTCTTGAATGCAACCAAGTGTTCTTCTACGATTCTTGTCCCATCATGTTTGTACCTGGGGAGATATCTTTCTAGATTTCTCAGGCGGGTCATGGGCTATACCCGAAATGTTCAAAGCTGTGGAGCCCAACCAATTTGCCATAGCTAATGGATTGACAGGAATATTCTGAGCTCTAGTTGGAGTGACTATCAATGGTGATAAAACTATCTGTGATAGAGATGTGGCCCTTCTGTGGCTACTTCTTCTCGGAGTTTCTAATTCAGGAACAAGGAGCTCTCCAGCTCTAGGGTGGGACCTTGTTACCCTGTATGTAGAATCCAGTTTTCACAAGCACTTTTAACTTTGCAGTTCTCAACAGGTTCTGTATTTGGCAATTTAAAACACTACACTGACAACACTGTACTGAGGTCTCCTCTGGCAATTTAAAACACTGCACTGACAACTTACAAAAACTGTACTGACAATTTATAAAACTGAGCCACTTTTAAATGTTAAAATGCCAGACTCTGGCTAAAATACAGTATTTGTCAAGCACCACATACAGTCGGATTTCCCAACTCAAGTGCACTAAGAACAGATGTTCTCGTGCCCTCCTTCTAGCGCCAATTAAATGTTGGTCCGGCTTTCATACACACCCCATGAAGAATGAGCATAAACACCGATAACACCCACGGGATGAATCCCACTCACTTTAGGATCTAGCTGGTTATCCAAGGTGTGAGTTACAGAGTCGGGTCGAATGTCTATTCACTCTTTTTCGCTTCTAGAATAGATTTCAATATGGACTATCTGTTACCTTACAGGGGGTTCTTGAACTTGTTCAGTAGTTGCAGAAGTGGCTACTTGTTAACGATCAGATTTAACTTGATTCTCGATCTAGCTCTCATGGGTCAGCAGATTCAAATAAAAGACAAATAAAGAAAGTAAAAATGGATCATTCACGGTAAGCAAAGAGAGGGTAGGGTAAGGCAGAAAGGGAAGTTTATCAAACTTTAAATTGTAAAACTTAAACTGTCAATTTCATCTATACTATCAGCTTCACAACAGAACAAATCAAAGAGGAAAGCGTCCAGATTTCTAAGATCACTTTCAACCAAGAGCACAAGGCAAAATGGAACGAGGTCTAACAAAAAATTATAAACCGAAGAGAAGCTGGTTAAAACTGATATCATTCACCGATAGCCTAGCTCACACAGTGAAGACAGAGCAATTAGAACAAGCTTACACCTGAAATCTATAATTTCCCAAGCAAACAATGGAACAACTAAAGCCTAACAGCATATTTAAAGTTGATAATGGCAGATTTACAGCATATATCTAACAAAATTTAATGGAACGGATAACAAAAGAAGATACACTTATCACAGATCTATAAAATATTAGGCTCCTGGCCATACTACCATAGAAAACAGCAAAAGCACATCAACTCCCGATCCGGAAAACAAAGGATTTCACAAAATTTGCAAGAAATTGCTTATAAGCCTTTTATTTCTAAGTCTCCGCCTCCCGTGATTACATTTTGCAGTTGTATTTATAGACTCAGGAGAGATCCTGATCTTTACAAAAAATATCTTTTCTTAACTGCAAATCTTATCATCTTAAACCCTAGGACCGGGTTTTACAATAAAAGCCATTTTAAAACAAAGACCGGATAAAACCCAACCCTTCTGCAAATCAGGGCGGTCAAGTGTCATAAATGGAGAAGATAGAATCAAATGCAGCTTGCATTCGCCCGCAACTGCAAATAAATGCCTTCATTAATTTTCGTTGGTGAGCCGGATGAGTCACCACTTCTCTGCTATTCCATCTCTCGCAAATCTATCCCGGAGTTGAAAATATCTGCCCGCTATTAACTCTGCCATAAATCCCCATTGAATGCCTTCACCGGTAAAATCGCGTACCGCTTAGTCATTTGTGGACAGATCCGTAAATACTGGAATGAAACATCAACTCTCGGCACCTTCCTTTTCAACATGGCCGCCTTTAATTAAATTGCATTTGACTTTGTCTTTATGGCCATTTTCCCGCTATCCCGCAAGTGACAGATGGATTCCTGCATGAAAGACAAAAAGATTATATTAGCAATTTAATAAACATTAAATCAACACTTTAACATTAAAACATATCAAAATCCTAATCTTTCTTGCATGTCGGCCTCTGCTTGTCTGTTTCATGCTTTGACACGTGTCATAGAATCGTGACACGTGTCTGTTTTCGGCTGTAAGCATTCTGTGCAATTTTCCTGCTAGGGTCGCGAAAATGTGACATGTCACGATTTCGCAACATGTCACGAAATCATGACATCTTCTGCGCTGGCAACCTTTCTTGCTTCATAGGCCACGAAACCACGAGATGTCACGATTTCGTGACATGTCGCGAAATCGTGACATCTCCTCTGCATCGCTAGCCCAACCCCGCGAAAACGGAACACGCAGCGCATCGCTGCATGTCTCAAGCACTTTGTATGGTCGAGTGGATAGGTCACGAAAATGCAACGCCTTTTGCCCTTGAATACTTTCAACCTTCTTCCTGTCACAATTTCGCCATGCATTTGAGCACTTAATCATTTTCGATAATGTGGCATGAAATCATTAACACCTCCTTGTCTTTTGTTCGATTTTCATTCCTTGTTACAATTTTGCTGCATATTCATGTTGGCTGGCCTTATCGTTAAAATTGCAGCGAATCGCTACAACTTTGATGTTCTTTGCCCTTCGAGCCAAAACTCCCACGATTTTGAGACAAGTAGCGATATCGCTACGTCCTTCTATCTTCGTACCGATCGCCATTTTGAGTCACGAAAATGCCACATTCCTTTGCTTTGGAAGACCCTTTCAAAAGGTGCAGCGCATCGCTGCAGTTTTTGCCCCTTAGACTTTCTTTGCACTAGCCATGCAAAGACATTGTTGCAGCATTTGTATTTAGTCCTTTTTTGCAACCAACACCCGTGACTTTGCAACATTGCAAGACATCGTCGCCACTTTGAACACTTAGACGCTTTACCCTCTCCTCAATCAATGTCTTGCGCCTTTGCAACTTTAAAACTTGCAGCGTGTCGCTGCAACCCTTTAACCCTCAAGCCTTTGAACCGTCCGCGTCGCGAAAATGCGACGTGTAGCGCATCGTTGCAAGATTTACTTTGGAGTGCCTTCTTGACCAATATGCGGTGAATCGCTGCAACTCTTAAACTCAGGCTCCCCATCGGCCAACCTGCAGCGCGATTTTGAAACATGTTAGCGATGCGCTGCACTTTTTGTACTTAAGCGTTTTTCCAAAAAACAACCCTCAAAAATAGAACACGTCGCGATATCGTGACAGTTCCCGCAGCTGCATGCGTTGACCGCGTTGACCACGATTTTGCGACACATTTGCAACTTAGCCGATTTTCACTCCTGTAGCCCACTTCTCTCTCCTGTCGTGATAATGCGACATGTCGTGATTTCGCGACATGTCACGAAATCGCTCCTTTTCGTACAACTTTCTTCTCTCTCCTCTGGCCGATAGCGATTTTGCGACGCTTTCCAAAAATGGAAATGTCGCGATATCGTGACATTTCCGAAAATGGAAATGTCGCGATATCGTGACATTAAAAATGGAAAGTGTCGCGATATCGCTACGCAAAACTGAATTGGCGGGTTTTCTATTTTCCTGTCGTGATTTCGCGACATGTCCATAAATGGAAGTGTCACGATTTCGCAGCTTTGCCAAAAAGGGAAAGTTTTGGATCTTCATGAAATTTTCTATCTGTTTTCTGCATTCTTTTGCATCGGTGAAAGGTTTTCTTTGCCCATGAAGGACTCTAGCATGCACAAAATGAAATCTAAAAGGCAACAAAACCAGAATGCAAGGAAAAGGACAACTTAACCAAGGAGGCAAGCAAATTTGGATTTGAACCTAAAAATTATCAAGAGGGTCCCTGCTGCAAAATGGGAAGCTTGAGGTTTTCTAAGGATGGACTCTCATTTTTCAGTGGAGGGTGTGTTGCTTCTCAACACAAGCATTGAAGAGAGTCATGCATGTTGATGGATTGATGCAGTCTAGTCTTGTACACAACCATGAAGGATAATCAGCCTAGGGTTTGCATGTTGTATTGTAATTCTGAAACTATAATGTTGTATCATACATGCCATTGTTAATATAAATCTACCTATAATTATTGGCATCTTAAATTGTTGCTGCTATTACTGTTGTTGTTGTCTCTATTGCTATTATTGTTGTTGTATCATTGTTGTTGCAGGTCTCCTGTGCATTATTATTGCTATACTACAATAACTACAAATCTATAGAACTATTTAAGTGGAAATGGAACTTTGTATGTAGCATGTAAAATTTTAGTTCTAGAGGTTTCTCTCATGCTCCCTCCTTTTCCAATAAATTCAGCAAGCCATTCACAGGAAACCACCTCTACCCATTCTCAAAGTCCATTTATTTCCTCTCATTCCTTATGCCCCCTTGTATGTTAGGCAATAGGATTTTATCCTATGATCATGATCTTAGGCATCAGGCTAGTTGCATTGCTCCTCCCCCAAGCTCTAACGTGAGAACCACTCTCTTATATTTGTGTGAATATCCATCACATCATCAACATCCTTGTGCTTCATTTCCACCCTCTACACCTCATCCATATGCACATTCTTACTCATATAAATCAACACCCACAACAAATGGCTTCCATATTAACTCCATTCCCACACCATCGATGCATTCTTCCATTGATAGGAAACATGTCTTACTACATATCAAGATCTTGAGTTGCAATTGAGCAATTGTAGGTGTCATACACCCACTCATGATACATCCATAAGAGGTCCTACCATGCCTCCAATTCCACAAACCCCACATCATAAACAACGACAATATCCACAACATGGGTTAGCAATCACCCCCTCTACACCTAGTCAACCACTCACTTGATCACAACCTCTTACACCTCCATATCACAATTGGAATCCATTGTTTGATCTCTTTTCCCAATCTATTTCAAGAATTGTATCATGTTGGATATATTGTCCTACTTGATAGTAAACTAAATAATCCAAATTGCCCAAAACCAAAGGGCTATAAGGAACATACATTTTGTTACTATGATAGACAATGGGGGCATGATACCAATACTTATCACATATTTTGATATTTTTTCGAAGACCTCATTGATCAAGGAGCTATACATATCACCAATTCTCTAGCTCCCTCACATCAAAATTTGAGCATCTCACCAAATATTCTGCCACAACCACAAGCTGGCACCTTGGCATCTTCTTTCATGCCTCAACAAGTTCATCATGATGATGACCACACTTTTTACCAAGATGCTAGTCATACCAATATTGTGACTAACAATCAATAACTCTTGGGTTGCAATACCCACAAATAGCTCTTGGGATGCAGTGTCCATAAAAATCGATTGCAACATCCACAACATGCACCACACACTTGGAATACTTTATCAGAGCCATTAACAAACCTTTTTCATAAGTTATGCGATGTTGGTCACATCATATTGCCTAATGAAAGACCAGAATATCCAAATCTAGTGAAACCAAAATTATATAACACACAACACGTTTACCCTTACCATCATCAATGAGGGCATGACATCACCTAATACCACACCTTTAAACATTGGGTTCAAGATATGATCAATCAAGGAGCCATAAAAATTGATAATCTACTCATCATCCCTAATCACAACTCTTCTTCCTCTCTATGATCCTTGACTCTTCTCTACCTCTTCCTTCTTTCTCATCCCCTCCCACTCTTTCTTTCATAAAGTTTCATGTCATTGTTGTATGGTCATGCTTTGAGCGGCTACGTACCTATGACTTATCCTTTTTCTCCTCTCTCTTATTCTCTTCTCACCCTTTCTTCTCTTCCATAATATTCTTCCCCCCCTTCTCTTCCTTCTCTTTCATCATCATTTCTACATCTTCACACCAATTGTATGATTGGGGGAGTTCCTCCTCTTCCAATAAATTTTTCACAATTGGGGGAGTTCCTCCCCTCTAATAAATATATCATGACTAGGAGTCTCTTCTCCCTTAAATATTTATATGACTAGGGAACTTCACACTCTTTCAAACCACACTTCTTTCTAGGGCATATCACATCCCTTCTATCCAATGTTGTGATTGGTGGGCAATTGGAATTTTCCTCCTATCTTGTCATTTATTATGTACTTATGTTAATGCCACCAAACACACCAATCAATCACTAGGTTCAAAAGGTTGTATCCTTTTTTCAAATGTTGCACCATTTACCTCACCATCACAATCAATCACCAGGTTCAAAAGTTTGCACCCTTTACTTCACCATAACAATCAATCACTAGGTTCTGAAGGTTGCATCCTTTTTTCAAAGGTTGCACCCTTTGCCTCACCTTCAAAACAAAGGTTTCACCACAAACCTCAAAGTATTTGGCCCTCACAAATATCTCACCAAGTTAACAAGGTTGTGCCCTTTGCCTCACATTTTCATCTCAAAACAAATCTCTTGCTAGGTTAACAAGGTTGCACCCTTTGCATCACCTTCAAAAAAATGGTTTCTCCAAAAACCTCCTCACCAAAATTTTTGAAAGGCTTCTCCAAATACCCCAAACCATTTAGAATATTCTTTTTAAAAAATCTCTTAGGAAAATGGTTTCTCCAAAAACCTCCTCACCAAAAATTTGGAAAGGCTTCTCCAAACGCCTCAAACCCTTTGGAATATTCTTTTTAAAAATATCTTAGGAAAATGGTTTCTCCAAAAACCTCCTCACCAATAATTTGGAAAGGCTTATCCAAATGCCTCAAACCCTTTGGAATATTCTCTTTAAAAATCTCTTAGGAAAATGGTTTCTCAAAAAACCTCCTCACCAAAAATTTGGAAAGGCTTCTCCAAACACCTCAAACCATTTGGAATATTATTTTTAAAAATATCTTAGGAAAATGGTTTCTCCAAAAACCTCCTCACCAAAAATTTGGAAAGGCTTCTCCAAACACCTCAAACCCCTTTGGAATATTCTTTTCAAAAATGTCATAGGAAAATGGTTTCTCCAAAAACCTCCTCACAAAAATTTGGAAAGGCTTCTCCAAAAGCCTCAAACCATTTGGAATATTATTTTTAAAAGTCTCTTAGGCAAATAGTTTCTTCAAAAACCTCCTCAAAACAAATTTGGAAAGGCTTCTCCAAACACCTCAAACCTTTTGATATATTCTTTTCAAAAATCTCTTAGGAAAATGGTTTCTCCAAAAATCTCCTCACAAAAATTTGGAAAGGCTTCTCCAAATGCCTCAAACCATTTGGAATATTATTTTTAAAATATCTTAGGAAAATGGTTTCTCCAAAAACCTCCTCACCAAAAATTTGGAAAGGCTTATCCAAATGCCTCAAACCATTTGGAATATTCTTTTTTTTAAATATCTTAGGAATTTGGTTTCTTCAAAAACCTCCTCACCAAAAATTTGGAAAGGCTTCTCCAAATGCCTCAAACCATTTAGAATATTCTTTTTAAAAATATCTTAGTAAAATGGTTTCTCCAAAAACCTACTCACAAAAAATTTGGAAAGGCTTCTGTAGCCTCAAACCATTTGGAATATTTTTTTTAAAATCTCTTAGAAAAATGGTTTCTCCAAAAAAATCCTCATCAAAAATTTGGGAAGGCTTCTCTAAATGCCTCAAACTGTTTGGAATATTCTTTTTAAAAATATTTTAGGAAAATGGTTTCTCCAAAAACCTCCTCACCAAAAATTTGGAAAGGCTTCTCCAAATGCCTCAAACCATTTGGAATATTCTTTTTAAAAATCTCTTAGGAAAATGGTTTCTCCAAAAACCTCCTCACCAAAAATTTGGAAAGGCTTCTCCAAACGCCTCAAACCCTTTGGAATATTCTTTTTAAAAATATCTTAGGAAAATTTTTTCTCCAAGAAAATCCTCAACAAAAATTTGGAATGACTTATCCAAATGCCTCAAACCCTTTGGAATATTCCTTTTAAAAATATCTTAGGAAAATATGGATTTGAAAACTAGGGCATCAGTTGGGTAGCCGAAGAGATTTCTAGTTACTGCGGGTTTGAAGACAAGATTGTTGTCCCAAGAGGGCCCAATGGAGACACCTCTGGATCCTCTTATAGAGAGACAGTTATTTTGTAGATTTTTTTAAGGATAAGTCTCCATAAAATACTGAAGAAGCACAAAAACTGCATTAAAAATGCTCCTTACGGCTGCTGGAAATAGATCAACATCTCAACGAGTTAATGGATGCTTGCCATAGTCAGAATCAAGGCCAAATATTGTCATTGAGCAAAGGATGGTCAAAGAAACATTTTTATATAGAGTCGACCATAATTTGATTTGTAAATTCATGGGTATTCGCCCTACCCTAAAGTTTTTGCATTCCTGGGTCCGACAAAACTGGGAGCCTCTTGGTGAGTATTCTTTGTGGTTTATTAGCAATGGATATATTATTATTATTTTTTCTTCACTTACCGATAGAAATAGGGCTTTTGAATCATAAAAGAGGAATCATGGTCCGGAAGGATTATTTGTTCAACCTTGGAGAGTGGGATTTGATCCTCAAATTGAATCCACTATTATCCCGGTTTGGATCTGTTTGTATGCACTTCCAATGGAGTTTTGGAGTGAGCAGGTATTGGAAATTATCAATAATTCCCTTGGAAGACATTTGGGTGTTTCCAAAGACACAATAGAAGGAAACACAACTGTTTATGCAATATTATGTGTGGAAATGGATCTTAGCCAGCCTCTATCGATATATGTGGAACTCGAACTTGTAGGACTATCTTGGATTCAACAACTAGATTATGAGGCATTGCCCTTTAGATGCAGAGTTTACCATAAATATGGGCATTTGGCCCGATCTTGCCCAAATAATATGAACATAAAAATGGAGGCTCCTTTCGGAATGTCAAATCTTCCTAAGGAGGGTAAGTCAATAATTAACAAATAACCAACCAATATTTCTCAAGGTAAAGAAGCATAGGGAGATGGTTTTGAATAGCCCAAAAGAAGGAGAAGACAAAAGAAAAAATATGGTAAAGAGCAAACCCAACTCAAACCCTCCAATAGGTATGAGATATTTAAGACACTAATGGACCAAGAAGAAGAACAATTCATGGAAGGAGTGTATGGGAATAATAAAAATAATAACAACCATGTTCAAGCTCCTCTTTCATCTCCCCCTATCATAGAGCAGGTAATTGAGTACAATGAGTTACCGCAGTCAGAGAGTGAAGGGGTATTGATAGTGCATAACCAAGAGCAACCGATAATTAAGGATGTTAGCATGGGCATAGAAGAAAAGAATAAAGAAAGACCAACTCTAGGGATAACTTAGGTGGAAAAGAGATAAAAAAATAGCAACTCTCAAGGAGTGGGTAGAAAATCAAATAAGAAATTGATAGCAGTTCAAGGAGACAAACTGATCACTGGAGGATTGGTGAGGCCAATAGATTTTTACTACTCTTAAGGTAACCAATGATTATACAATAATGGAATGTTAGGGGTTTAAACAATAGAACCCATCAATTTGTTGTTCGAAGACTCTTAGAAAAATGTAAAACATATTTTTTTGCTTATCCAGGAGACAAAAATATCATTGGATCTTATGTGTAAAACAGTTAACAGACTTTGGAGGGATGTTGGTCATATGGAAGTTGTTGCCCAAGGGTCCTCAGGGGGGATAGTTACTCTTTGGAACTCTCTTGAATGGACTGCAATAGAACATATAGGTTGGAGGGGTGTTCTCACATCACATTTTAGAAATAATGTCACAACTGAACATGTTTTAATCACAAATTTTTATGGGGCTCAAAACCTAGATTGTCATATGCATCAATGGAAAGTTGTGCATAACATAAGAGTCTCAATGGAAGAGTTAGACTAGATTATTGTTGGGGATTTTAATGCTAAATTATCCTCTAGATATCAGGAAGGGGGAACCCTAATTTTGGACCCAAGGGATCGACTTATGATTGCCCAAGTCCAGGCATTACACTTGGTGGATATTAAATGCCCTAGAACCAACTATACTTGGACTAATAAGATGATGGAGCCACATAGCAGAAAGGTGAAGTTAGACCATTTTTTGGTTTCAGAGGAGGCATTTGTAGAATGGAATATAAAATTTCATATTTTGGAGGGTCCAGTTTCATATCACTTTCCCATTTTGTTGGATGGAGGGATCAAGACAGTGCTCACAAACCATTTAAATTTGAAAACTTTTGGTTACAAAAAGAGGAACTTTGAAAGAAAATTCCATAGTGGTGGGAAGAAGGCCGCCCAACATATGTAACATCAATGTTTAGATTCCACAAACAACTTCGTTATGTCAAAGATCATCTGAAAAAATGGAGGTGAGCTAACAAGACAGACTTCCAGGTCCAAAGAGCTCCATTGGTGGCCAGATAGGATGAGGTTCAAAAACACTTTAGGGAAGGAACAATTACAAAGTAGCTCAAAGAAGAGGATTATGCATTACGTAAAGCGATTGAGGACATTGACAACTAAGAGGAGACCTACTGGAAACAGAGAGCAAGAACCACTTGGTTATTAGAAGGTGATTAAAATACAAAATTTTTCCATCGGACTGCTTGTGCTAGGATACAGATGAACAACATGGAAGCTCTTCAAGATGAGAATGGACACTCCTTTGATACAATTCCAGGTATGCATTTCCATTCAATGGATTAATTTTCTAAACTATTTAAGGAAAATATGGTGCAAGATGAAGAGGCTCAAAAATAAGTTATTGTTGTCATACCCTCTATTATCTCTGAAGAAGAAAATCATGCCCTACTTAAACCCATTGATAGATAGGAACTGAAGAATGTAGTCTTTGGAATGAGCACCAAAAAAACACCAGGTCCATATGGCTTTCCAATTGAGTTTTTTCAGGCCTTCTGGGATAACTTGGAGGAGGATGTAATGGTTGTTATAGAGGAGTCCAAAGGTAGTAAAAGAATGCTTAAAGCATTAAATCATACTTTCATTACCTTAATTCCAAAAGGGGAGGAGGTGGTACATATTTTAGATTATAGACCTATTGCCTTATGAAATGTCATATATAAAATAAGCACAAAGGTAATGGCTGAGCGGCTAAAACCTCTTCTACATAGCATTATCTCCTCAGAGCAAGGGGGTTTTGTAGAGGGTAGGCAGATCTTGGATGGTGTGGTTTTAGCTCAGGAGGAAATCCATTCATTGCAAACATCTGGTAATAGAGGAATGTTCATAAAATTAGATATGTCAAAGGCTTATGATAGGGTGGTGTGGAGCTTCTTGTCAAATATGATGGCAGCATTTGGTTTCTCTTAGGATTGGATATAATGGGTCATGAGTTGTTTTTCTACTCCGAAATACTCAGTGTTAATCAAGGGTCTTTCCTCACAATTGTTTGGAGCTACTCGAGGCCTTCGTCAAGGAGATCCTTAATTTCCCTATATTTTTCTCATATTGGTTGAAGGATTGGATAGACTCATCTTGAGGAGAAGACAACAAGGTTTGATAACAGGTATCAAGGTGGGTGAGGAAGTTTTGACTCACCTACAGTTTGTGGATGACATAGGATTTGTGGGAGTGGCTAGCTTCAGGGAAGCAAGAATGATTAGAGATACACTTAATTTCTACCTTAGGGCTACAAACCAAGTCATCAATGATAAAAAATTCAAAGTGGTATTTTTCAATCTTGATCAAAGGCTTCAAGATAGAATTTTAGAGATCTTGGGATTCATAAGGACTTCTCTCCCAGTGGTATACTTGGGGGTCCCTTTGCATTTTAAAAAATTAAAAATAGATATCTGGAGGAATATTTAGGACTGTATCAAGGAAATAATTAATCATTGATCTCACAAATGGTTAAGCTAAGGGGGTAGATTAATGTTTTTACAGTCAGTCATTCAGGCCATGCCAATTTATAAATTTTCTATCCTTGCTGCCCCACATACCATATGGAAAGAGTTGGACAAGATGGCTAGAAATTTTTTATGGGAAGGAGTAAAAGGAGAGAGGAAATGGGCCTTAGTAGATTGGGAGAAAGTAAGCCAACCCAAGGTAAAAGGAGGTTTGGGACTGAGAAGATCAAATTTAAATAGTAAAGCTTTGGCTAAAAAGCTTTACTAGAGGTGGATTTCCCAACCAACTTTATTCAGTAGAATCTTAACTAGTAAATATTTGGGACAGGTAAACCCAAATGAGGTGGGTCATTTCCCTTTGGATTGTAATGGATCCTTAGTGTGGTAGACTCTCAAGTTAGGATCTCAGGTAGTAAAATATGGATTATTTTGGAAAGTGGGGAGTGATGAGCCTGAGAAATGCTCATTTTTTATATGAGTTTCATTGATTATTATGCGGCAATATAATAGGAACTGTGTACTTTTATGAATTATTATGTAATTATTTAATATAATTATGTGTGTTATCTAATTTGTGTGTTTTAGTGTGTTTTTGTGGAAATGTAGTTGGTTTTGACAGATTTGGATCAGTCAAGGTCCTTCATGGACCTGACACTCTATTTCTTTTGGGATCAAGACATGGTGAGTATGTGCCTTCCTCTTCAAGGAAGGTGCCAAGAGAAGGTAGGTGCCTTCCTCCTCAAGGAAGGTTCCAATAGAAGGTAGGCGCCCGACATACTTAGGTGCCTTCCATATAAGGAAGGCGCACCATGCAAGGCAAGGCGCCTTTCGCATAAAGAAGGCACCCAATATTAGTAGGCACCTTCCCCATGAAGAAGGCACCCGATCTCAATATGTACCTTCCACATAAGGAAGGTGTCTGCCAAAGCACATGAGAAATACACCTTCCTCATAGAGAAGGCGCCTCCATTTTTTGCCATTTGACCAAATAAAGAGACGTGGGCAGTGTTGACTGGTGCAGTTCCAGTTCCACGTCACGCAAGATAATTCTAGAAATTGCACCAATGGATGAGAACATCTTACCTACGCCAAGAGAAGCATGAAACAATCAATAAACATGCCATTATTAGGAACAATGCCTATTTTTAGCAGATGTCGATTGCGTTTACCAGACTATCCTAGTTTAGTTTGGACTGAACTGCTGTTGTAACTTCCTTGTAACAAAAGATCTGTGTGTGTGCTATATAAACACACACAGACCTCTCTGATAGATATCCATATTGAGAATACATTTATCATTCTAAGGAGATAGAAGCATTGTATTAATTATTTTGCAATCATAATAAATCTTGAGAGTTCCTAATCACATGTTCAGCTGGAAAGGAGTTGTTGGAGCCTGCGCCCAATCCAAGCCAGTATTCCTTCCCTTTTACTTGTGCTTTCTTAGATTAATTTCCTGCTTTCATAGGTTTGCTTTCTATACCATTATTTTTATTGTTGTAGTGAACTTACTTTCATGTCTAGTTAATTATGCATGTATGAATATTTACTTTCTAAGGATTTAATTATTCATACGTAAATTATTATGGTGTGCATGAATGATTTTTGATCTTTTAAACCCCACCAATGATAGAATTAGTCAGACTCATATCAAAGTGGTAATTGTAGTGATCTTGTGTGAGACGCTTCTAAAGTTTACAAAGCTCCCTAGGTTGACAATTTAAATGCATGGGTCGTGACAAAATAGGAATAAAATTAACTTTTGTTTGGCCCGCAACATTTTGGAACCATTTTCGGGGAAGCACCTCTAATAGATTAATTCCAATACCTAAAAACCTTCCATCTGACTTTGTATGAGTTCCTCGAGAAAAAGAGGACCTAACGATCATTTTGTAAAATAAAGTCCACCAAAATCTGAGTCAGTCGAACACTCTGAATTTGAATTAGATTCCCCAAACTTGTCACTAGTAGTCCACTAGAGTGAGAATCCTCACTTGTGCAAAGTGCTTCCTCATACCACCAACCTTGGGAAGAACGAACCATTGTAAACCCATTATTTAAGAGGACACCCTTAGAGGAAGCCATGTTGTGGAAAGCTATAGAGGATTAGACGATAACACTAGTCGATTTCAAAGGCCTGAATCAGAAAGTATTGAACAACTATGAGGCCATAAGAACTGCATTAGAGACCACATTTTCTAAAAAATGGACCGACGAAGAGGCTTCATCTGGCTTTAGTTTCCCAATTGAGGAAGTAGGAGAAACCAAAATGAAAAACATATCCCCTGCTCACCTTCCTACCTTTAGAGGATACCCAACCGAGGACCCTGACCTATTTTTATTTAAGTTTGATGTTCTATGCAGGTCTGTGGACTATAAATATGATACGCAAAATTTGAATCTTTTTTCTTCTACATTAGATGATGCAGCTTTGCGATGGTTCATCGGTCTAGGAGACAAACACATTGCTACATGGGATCAAATGAAGAGGCTCTTTTTAGAGCAATATCAATACTTCGGTAGAGCAAGAGACTCCAGAGAAGAAGTCCTAAGCATGATGTAGAAGACGATTCTCTTAAGGAGTACTAGGAGAGATTCAATTTCAATCTTCAATGATCTCCTCATGCAAAGTTAACCGACAAGTCTCTTAAAAGCATCTTTTTGAGAGGAATTAACAACGAATCATTAGAAGCTCTCAACATGATTTTTGGAGGTGATGACTACCAACATGCTATGGAAGATATCTAAAAATTATGCCATAACTACTCAAGAAGGAGAGGCAAGACCACTTATAGAACCATGAAATCAACTGCTTCGATCACAAAAACAAAGATAGGTAATATACTAGAAAATTTGAAAAGTGATATGCTTTCATCTCTGGCATTACAAATGGACACGCTTCTGTTGGAGAAAAAGAAGCAAGAAAATGAGGCAACATTGGCTTATTTCTGCCTAAAATGCAGAGGAAAGTATGCAAAGAACGTATGCCCAAAAAAAAAAATTGAGTATGCATGGTATGCAAACTAAATCACAAGACTCAATTGTTCCCACAATTTCCCAGTATCAAGGAGGACGTCGATGTTACAAAAGACTATTTTCTAGGAAATCGAAGGAGTTGGCCACAACCCCCTATGGGGAATACGCCACCAAGAATGACATCATATGGGGGAGGACCATACATGCCATAAGGTCAGCCTCAACCACCTAACATGGGATGGGGGGGCCATCACCTTGGTCCAACGCACCCTCAGGAGCAATATTTCTGAACCACTAGACCTAGATGCCATATCAATATCCTGGGCAATAGTGGAGAGGCCATGCTCCATGGAATCTAGCTCCACAAAATGTAGTGCTAGGTCACCCCCATAAAACCTGCTGGCCTTGTCTGTAGTGAGACCTATGCAGCTACCCATGCAACCAACGATGAATCCAAATAATAGAGTAAATCAGTCGACATACAATGTTGAAGGCGAGATGTATTTGATGTATCATATTAGTTGCAATCCTATTTACCTTAGATTAGGTAGACATCTAGGAGTAGAGACACCTCCGCTGATAGAAGATGAGGCAGACGTAGGAGAAACACCTCTTATAGAAGAGGTGGAAGAAGAAGTGGTTGAGAGAACAAAGGCTCCATTTCCTAATAGGCTGTAAGAACAAAATAAACTAACGCAACTAGAGTATGATATTCTTTCCAGCTTGAAAAATCTCATAGTGACAATTCCACTTTTTCAAGCTATCCGAGACGTCCCGATATATACAAAGGCGATAAAGGAGATGTGCTTAAGAAATCCAAGATGAAAAGTAACCCAGAATATCAATATTGTGGGTAAGTTGGAAGATTTAATGATGGGGAAGGCATGTCATCCTAAGTATGCAGACCTAAGTAGCCTAGTGTTGACTGTAAAAATTGGGGGACATTCCTTGACCAATACATTGGTCGATCTCGGTGCAACCATCAATGTAATGCCTCAGGAGACCATTTAGAAGCTACAACTCACAGACCTGAGACCCACCACAAAGGTGCTACAACTGGTCGATCGATCAACCATATAACTAGAAGTAATTCTTGAAGATATAATAGTGACAGTTGATGCATGGCAATATCCAGCCAACTTCTTGGTTTTATAGTCCAAAACAAGGCTGGGTGGCTACCCACTTATTTTAGGAAGACCATGGCTAGCGATAGCTGATGCTTACATCAACTACTGTGATGGCCTGATGACCATCTCCAATGGATAAAACATCAAAACGTTGACCATTTCACCCCCTGCATAATCTATGGATTCATCGGGAGACCCTACGTTGACCAAGCGTGGAGACAATGAGTTGTCTATAATCCAGCCAGTGATAGCGTTGGATGAATTGGTAGAGGATGAAGATGAGGATGGTGCTATCATGGAATTCCTTTAGGGATAATCCTCCATCACCATGCCTGAGTAACCATTGGCCAGTACCCAAAACCACCACATTCAGCAGATAAACATTGGGCTAGGAAAAACGTTAAACATCAATAGTGGGTTGACCCCCACACAGCTAACAAAAGTGGAAGAGCTCCTAGTAAAAAACCAATTGGATTTTGCATGGGATTACTTAGATATGAAATGTATCAGCCCAAAAATTTATAGCCATCGAATATACCTCGAAGAGCAGACGACTCCAAGCAGGCAGTCGCAAAGAAAAATGAATATGGCAATGAAAGACATTTTCAAGGTGAAGCTGCAAAAACTCTTGTCTGTCGGATTCAGCTATCCAATTTTTGATAATGAGTGGGTGTCACCGCTTGTGGTGGTCCCCAAGAAGAATGGGAAGTGGTGGATTTGTGTGGACTACAGGGCGTTGAACAAAGTGATCAAAAAAGACCACTTCCCACTCCCATTCATCGATCAGGTCTTGGATACACTTTTAGGGTGAAAGTACTTCTCCTTACTAGATGAATTCAATGGATAAAACCATATCCAAATAGGAGAATAAGATCAAGATAAAACAACATTCACCTGCCCATGGGGAACATTTGCTTATCGGGTATTGCATTTCAGGTTATGCAATGCACCTGCCACCTTTCAAAGGGTGGTGCTTAGCATATTTTTGTACATCATAGGAGATGCGATCGAAGTGTACATGGATGACTTCACCATTTATGGAGAAACCTTTGAAGAAGCAATGACAAACTTGGAAAGAGTTCTCAAAATAAGTGAGGAAAATAATTTTTCTCTTAGTAATAAAAAATGCTTCATGATGATGCAAGAGGGCATTGTATTGGGACACCATATCTCTGCAAAAGGAATAAAGGTTTATCAAATAAATATTGAAGTCATCAAGGACTTACCCAGCCCCAGAACACAACGAGAGGTGAGAATTTTTCTCAGATCTGTTGAGTATTACCGATAATTTATCACCAAATTTAGTAAGATTGCAAAACCACTGCACATGCTATTGTCTAAAGATGTGGAGTTCAACTGGATGGAACGCTATGAAATAGTGTTTTAGTCACTCAAAGAGAAGTTGATATCTGCACTAGTTTTAAGGGGACCGAATTGGGCCATACCCTTCCATATCTATTGTGATGCATCCAACAATGCGATTGGAGTAGTCCTCGGGCAGAAGGATGGCGAGGAATTTTATGCCATTTACTACGTCAGCAAAAAATTGGTAGGGACTAAGCTCAACTATACATTGACAAAGAAATATTTCCTTGTGGTTGTGCATGCCATAAATAAATTTTGCCACTATATCATCGAATACCAGGTGTTCATCCATATGAACCATGCAACCATTAGGTATTTAATGAGAAAACCAACCATTGGTGGAAGAGTTATCAGATGGCTTCTACTATTGCAAGAGTTTGACATAACAATAGTTGACAATCCAGGCAAGGACAACATGGTAGCAGATTTTCTATCTAGATTGACACCAACAGATCATGTGGCAGTGGAAGACTAGTTTCCAAACGAACATTTGTTCACCATCAGCGAACAAACACCATGGTATGAAGACATAGCCAACTACTTAGCCACCATAAGAACCTTGTATGCTCTCTTCTCATGAGAAAAGTAGGTGGTAATAGAGAAGAGCACCTCCTTTCTATGTGTAGACGACCTCCTGTTTAAAATAGGATGTGATCATATTATAAGGAGATGCGTAGCAGAACAGGAGTTCTCAGAAATACTCAAAGCTTGTCATGATGAACCATGCAGAGGACACTTTGCAGGGAAAAGTACTGCTTATAAAATCCTACAAGCTGGGTATTTTTGGACCACTCTATTTAAATATGCTGCCATCTACACTAGCAAGTGCGATGAATGCCAAAGAATGGGTAGACCAACCCATCGGGATGAAATACCCCTTCAACCTCAAGTTCACCTGGAGCCCTTTGATAAGTGGGGCATGGATTTTGTGGGGCTAATTAATCCACCTTCGATAGGAAGGAAATTTATTTTAGTTTGTATAGACTACATCACCAAGTGGGTGGAGGTTCAAGCGTTAAGGAATTCGAAGGAAAGAACAATAGCTGATTTCTTATTTGCTCATATTTTTACACGATTTGGGGTCCCCAGAGAGATAAAAATAGACCAGGGGCCTTAATTTACATCCAAGTTGATTAAGTAATTTATGAAGCAATATAGAATTCGGCACAACAAGACTACACCCTGCCACCTGTAGGAAAATGGGCAAGTGGAAGTGATGAATAGAGATACTGAGAACATCCTAATAAAAATCGTGCAACAACATAGAAAATATTGGGCTACACAGCTACCAGAGGCAGTATGGGCGTATAACACCACGTGGAAATCCACCACAGGCTTCACACCCTTTCATTTGATCTATGGAAAGAGTGCAATGATACCCATCAAGTTCGAGATTAAGACATTAAGAACTGCTTTAGAATTAAATTTGAGCTTGGAAGAAGCTCAAAAAGAAATAGTTCGATAGTTGAATCAGCTGGATGAAATTCGAATGGATGCTTTAAGATCATAAAAAAGCAAAGAAAATAGTGGTATGATCATCACATTAAGCTAAAACAGTTCCAAGAGGGAGAATGGGTACTTTTATACGATTCTAGGTTCCAGGAACAGAAGGGAAAATTATTGCAGAGGTGGATGGGACCATATGATGTGGTAGAGCTCATCAAGAATGGTGATGTGCATTTTAGGACCATTGACGACAACAATGTTGTATTGACAGTTAATGGCCACCGACTGTGGCCCTACAACACGTCTGATAATTTACTGGTGGAGTCCAGAGCAGGCATGGGGGAGACCCCATCCTTGTAAATCTAGAAAAAACTCTCAGAAAGTAGAATGGTGGACATGGAGGTGTCCACAAAAATCAGTTAGTTTAGTTTTATTTATTTCTTACTATGTGTTTTGCAAGGATGACACCTGTATGCAAGCTGTAGGTATCCTGAGTTTAGGGTATAATAGGCATGGAATGCGTCTAACTGCCTGTATTTTTATTTCTTTTTGTTTGTTTTTTGTAGGTGAAGGGCATGACAGCATGAAAAATAGGTATCTAGGAAACCAGGCCTGAACCGACTCAGCATCCCACAACCTACGCATATAGTTTAGAAGCAACATCTATCCAATATTGGGGATGGCAACAAAATCTCCTCTAAAGGAAAAATCACATGCCAGGCCTGACAAGAAGATGTTGGGCCAGCATGAAGTAATTCTGAGGAGGCTTGATCACCCTTGCCCAGATGATCATGATGTGGCTACTAAGAAAAATGCCTTGTAGAAAGCCTTCATCTTCAAAGAAGACTCTCCACTTAAGGAACAATGCCTTCCTCCTCCCAGAAGGTGCCTAAATGAGGTGGACGTTTCCTGCCATGAATAAGGTATCATGCTGGAGGCAAGGCACCTTCCTTATAAAGAAGACACTCCACAGAAATAAGGTGCCTTCCTTATAAATAAGGCACCCAACTGAAATAAGGTGCCTTCCTTGGAAAGAAGGTGCTCAACTGAAATAATGTGTCTTCCTTATAAAGAAGGCACCCAAATGAAATAAGGCACCTTCCTTATAAAGAAGGCACCCGTCAAGGGTTTCTAAAAAAAAATCAAGAGAAAACACCTTCTGCATCATGAAGGCGCATTGGAAAAAAAAATATGATGAAGGCGCCTTTCGCTCCAGGAAGGCATATCCATTCAAAGTGCCTTCTACAGCAGGCAGGCACCATTTCTCAAAAGCACATTCCATAGCAGGAAGGCATCGTTCTTCAAAAGTGTCTTCCACAACAGGAAGGCATCGTTCTTCAAAAGCACCTTCTACAGCGGGAAGGCACCATTCTTCAAAAGTGCCTTCCGTAGCAAAAAGGTGTAAGCACCTTCCACAGTAGGAAGGCACCATTTCTCAAAAGCACCTTCTGCAGTAGGAAGGCATCATTTTTCAAAAGCACCTTCCACAACAGGAAGGCGTCGTTCTTCAAAAGCGCCTTCCAGAGTAGGAAGGCACCATCAAGAAAAAGTGCCTTCCACCTAGGGAAGGCCTAGTCATTTAAAGCACCTTCTGTATTGGGAAGGCACCAAAAGCGCCTTTCGAGTACATTTGATGCTTTGATTTCACATGCGCCTCGATTCAAATGAGATCAACACACAATTGGGTAGCACCAAATTACCAACATCACCCTACATGATGGAAATCTTCCCCAACCAAAAATCTTACAAAGTTACGAGACGGTATCCTTACACATACCCCAAAGATGATGGACAGACAGTTTTCAAGCCAATCAGGAGTCTATCTTCGGCATTAAACCTCAAAAAATGTAGCAAAAAAGTCCAGCGTAATCCACACATGTAAAATATCCATCCTCCATGTCACAAGCCAATGAATCATTATTTTCCACGATGCACAAAGCATCCAATCGGGTACATGCATAATTCTAATTAATTTTTTATATAATTTTTTATGAACTATGCAACATCGAAAAATAGCACCGCCATAAAAATCATGCATCCCCCATGACCGAAACATCATGCCAATGTTATGGCTCGAGAGGCATACCTTGCCAAACCTAAAATTGAATGCTAGGGTTAGGCACCTTCCTTATAATAAGGTGCCTTCCTGAGAAGGTAGGGCAGGAAAACAGATGAGTTATTAAGGAAGGCACCATGGGAGTATGATCAAAGAACCACACCATCAATAAAAATGATCCAAGTGACACAGAAGGGATCAGGGGGACCGTTAGGACTCAGTTGGAAGCCAAGGGATGGCTATATTACTATACCCTAGTCTGTCAGAACCAGGATATGGAGGCAGCCAAGAAATTTGTTGTCTCCTTGAGAGGTTATGCAGCTCAAGTGCACGGAAGATAGATTTTGATCACCTCGGAATACATCTCCCAGGTGACCAACTTGCCTCTCACAAGCGAGAGCATATACAAGGGCGGTATGTTGAAATAGTATGCCGAATTATTGTTGGAGGGAGAAAGTGTGCAAATAGAGAAGGAAGGGCTACCAAAAAGCAGACTTCCAATGAATCTACGAAAGATGTTCGAGCAGGTTGCTCGATTATTCACATTCACAGGGAAATATTCCCACCTACATATTAATCATGTGCAGTTTTTAAATCACCTGGTGCATGGAAGAAAAATCAACGTGCCCTTCTACTTGGAAAATTTCCTAAAGGAGGAAGCAACTCGATACCAGAGGGGTGCACCTTCCACCTTGGCCAACCACGGGTTGATATCAGCACTGGTTCGCCATGGAGAAGCACAAAAGGAATAATCCAATGCAGAGGAAGATGACAGCTAGGAAGGACAAGAACATTCTACCATCGAGGAAGGGAAAGATGAAGAAAGCCCTATAGAGAAGGTAGAAGATAGAGGGCAACTGCCATTGCCAAATTTTGTAGAGGAAAGAGGGAAATCACCATTGCCCAATTTCACAGAGGAAGGGGCATAGCTCACTAGTGATAGAACTCAATTACGATAATTGGAACCAGTTCCTGGGAGAAGGTGCCTGTGACATTTGCTCCTATCATCAAAGGAGGAAGAATATGACCCAGATGTTGGTCTTATAGCCTAGACCCTCCAAGAATTAATAAGCTAGAGTTCGTAGGATGCAGGGACTTCTGAGGGTATTAATCAACAAGTTGACGCAACCCTAAAGGAGGCCCTAGAATGGCAAATTGAGTGTTGGATGGCCCAAAAAATTTTGGAGGACTGCCAGATGACACACAAGGAGGAATTGGAGGAGCAAGCACAAAGGATATCTTAGATTGAGTAGCTGGTCCAGCAGCTACAAGACGAGAATTGACAATTTTGGGCCAAGGAGACAAAGAAGAGGGATGCATCCACTCAAACTGAATGGACAATGGATATCCTGATGAATTTCCCTACCTCATTAGAATGAGTATTCTCTTCGAGGAAATTATGTTCGGATGCTTGTCAAAGCAGCCCGAAAGCAGGGGATAATTCCTCTATTTTTGAGATTGATGGGAGAGGGAGCCCAATGGAGCCCCCTGTTATAGACTTGAGTGATACAGAGCCCGGTGTGGACCAGCAGCTGCACACAGAACCAGGGGTCAAGCAAGAATTCCCTCGACTTAAGGAAGAAGGGATCGAGGGACCTACAGGGTCGGCACCAGAGCAATCATAGAAAGGAGGGACAACTTTGGGGACATTAGAGCAAGTCCCTCACAATGAAGAGACACCCGCCAGGAAGTAGGTGAAACCCCTTGCTCGAGCCGTTGCACTTTCTAAAAGGGCCAAATTAAAAGGTCCCATGATGGCTCGAAAGAAGGAAAATATGACCTTCATCGAACCAGTCGAAGATGAGTGGGATATGCATCCATTCGTAGAGAGGCAAAAACGGTTCAAATAGCTGCGTGAAGAGATGGTGGTAACAAAGGAAGCCAAGAAATCAGCTTCGAAGGTCGAGGGAGACCTTGATATTTGCATTAATCCTATGGATGACGATCAGTTTTGGGAGATTTATGGGTCATCCCGAGGATGCCCCTCTAAAATACAGAGATATTTTGAGAGATGGGGGGTATATGGGCCTGAATTAGAAGTCGTTGCCATTGCAAAAGAAAATGTAGGGCTTAACCTTGAAGCAACCCAATTACCCAAGGCCCAGGTAGCTCGTCTCAAGAGGGAGAATTCTGACATCCCTCTTGTAGTTGTCAGGCCTCCGGATGCTAACCTATGGTAGGCTATAGAAGCTGCATTCCAGGTAGCAGGGATCGCATTAGCTATACCACCTCTAGTAGCAGTCAGGATGGGAAACTTGAATAGGCAAAGTCAGCGGATTGAGTAGAAGCATACAATAGAAGTTGGCCGTCTCAACACCATAGTTCCACACAAAAAAAGAAATACCGCACCTCCCAATGTCGGTCCCCTAGAAAAAAGCAATCACAGGTTGTAGGTACAAATAGATCTACTAGAAAATGATGACGATGAGGAATATGAAGGGCTACCTACATTTTGATGCCATGAGGGCATGGCATATGTTAGGCGTTGGGGGATGATGAGCCTCATAAATGCTCATATTTTGTATGAGTTTCATTGATTATTATGCGGAAATATAATAGGAACTGTGTACAATTATGAATTATTAAGTAATTATTTAATAGAATTATGTGTGTTATCTAATTTGTGTGTTTTTGTGGAAATGTGGTTGGTTTTGACAGATTTGGATCAGTCTAGGTCCTTCATGGACCGAGCACTCTGTTTCTTTCAGGATCAAGGTATGGTGAGTAGGCGCCTTCCTCTTCAAGGAAGGTGCCAGGAGAAGGTAGGCACCTTCCTCTTCAAGGAAGGTGCCCAACATTAGTAGGTGCCTTCCCCATGAAGAAGGCACCTGATCTCAGTATGCACCTTTCACATAAGGAAGGTGCCTGCCAAATCACATGAGAAAGGTGCCTTCCTCATAGAGAAGGCACCTCCATTTTTCACCAGTTGACCAGATAAAGAGACGTGGGTAGTGTTGACTGGTGCAGTTTCAGTTCCATGTCATGCAAGATAATTTTTGGAATTGTACCAACGGATAAGAATGTCTTACCTATGCCAGGTGAAGCATGAACCAATCAGTGAAAACGCCACCATTAGGAACAAAACCTATTTTTAGCAGATGTCGATTCCATTTACCAGACTATCCCAGTTTAGTCTGGACTGAACTACTATTGTAACTTCCTTGTAATAGAATATCTATGTGTGTATTATATAAACATACATAGACCTCTCTGATAGATATCCAGATTGAGAATACATTTATTATTCTGAGGAGATAGAAGCATTGTATTAACTCTTTTGTAATCATAATAAAGTTCGATAGTTCCTAATTGTGTGTTCAACTGGAAGGGAGCTATCATAACCTGGGCCCACTCCAAGCCAGTATTCCTTCCCTTTTACTTGTGTTTTCTTAGATTAATTTCCTGCTTTCATAGGTTTGCTTTTTGTACCATTATTTTCATGGTTGTAGTGAACTTACTTTCATGTCTAGTTAATTATGCACGTATGAATATTTACTTTCTAAGGATTTAATTATTCATACGTAAATTATTGTGGTGTGGATGAATGATTGTCGATATTTTAAACCCCCCAATGATAGAATTAGTCGGACTCATCTCAAAGTGGGTATTGTAGTGATCTTGTATGAGACACTTCTAAAGTTTACGAAGCTCCCTGGATTGACAATTTAAATGCACGGGCAGTGACAAAATAGGAACAAAATTAACCTGTGTTTGGTCTACAACAGGAAGAGGGGAGAAGGCATGATTTTGGATAGATTCATGGGATCAATACCCACCTATCATTGTTGAATTTCTTGAAATGCAACCAATAAAAACAACCATAGAAACCAAGGTGTGGTTCTAAATTGAAAGTTATTTCAACACTAGTCGACTGGGGATTATAATTTTAAGCAGTTTAAGAAGTTGGATGAGTGGCCAATTTCAATCCCTCCGGATTTGACACCCATCATGACTAAAATATTGGCAAAAATATTTCTCACGGGTAGAGATGAGGAGGATGAATTAGCTTGGGGCTATGGGAGCCTTGGTGTCTACACAGTGAAGGATGGATATTATAAGATCCTTCTAGAGCCTCCTCCTCATACATATCAGGTTGAGGATTGGAGAAATATTTTACAATCCAAGGGTTGGCCGAAAGTAAACATTTTTGCCTGGCAATTCATGCATAATGGAATTCTTACTTTTGATAATCTTAGATGTAGGGGAATCATTGTTCCATATCAATATGTTTTATGCTACAAGAGTGAGGAAAAAACTGATCACTTGACGTTTGAGTACCCATTCATGCACCGGATATGGGAGAGATGGTTTTTATATTATAAAATTCAAGTTAATGGTGATTTGAATCGTATTAATATTTTGGAAATATGGAAGAGGGGTATATTTAAATCTAAAGCTCTTTATATTGGTTGGGAGCTTGGATTAAACTTCATTTGGTGGCAAGTGCGGTTGGAGAGAAATTCCAAAAATTTTAGAGAAACTTTTTCTTCTTTAGATGGAGTTTGGCAGGTCATTTGGAGCAAAGTCACAGAAACTGTGGTAGTCTATGCTAAAGAGAAAACTTAGGTTGTTATTGGGGAAATGGAGAAGGAAATTGAAGTGCAAGAGGGGCAATACATAGCTAGTTTAAAACCACTCCCAGAATGTTGGATTAAAATTAATACTGATGGAGCTGCAAAAGGCAGTTTGGGTAGAGCTAGAATTGGAGTGGTTTGCCGAAATCATGTTGGAACAATGCTTTATTTGGAACTGCAAGGCTTGGGAAGAGCCACAAACAATAAATTAGAAGCCTTAACTATCAAATTTTCTTCTATTTGGACAGTAAAACAAGGTCACGAGAGGATAATCCTAGAATCAGATTCTCAAATAATGGTTGGAGCTCTAGATTGCATGAGGAACTTTGCTTTGAAAACATGGAGGTTGAGGATTCATGTCACTCAAATTAAGGAATTATGGAGGGAATTAGATGATTTGATTCCAGTTTATGTGAGTAGAGATCTAAATAAAGTGGCAAACTTCTTGGCTAAGATGGGTACCGAGAAGGAGGTAGGGGTTCAGTGGTACAGTGACATGGCTATTGAGGATGATATGATTAGGCAGGTTGGTGAGAAAATCCAGTGCGTAGCTAATTTGGATAACCATTCCAAAAATAATGTTTAGGATATTTGTGCTTCAATGTAGATCTTCTTTTATAGTTGTAAACATGTGAACAGTCATTCTAGAAATACTGTTTAAGAGATTTGGCTCCAATGCAAATATTCTTTTACTGTTGTAAACATGTTTTCTCTCTGGCTAAGGCTGGGACAAGTCTCATCCCAACTTGTAAATGATATTTGTTTTAATACAAGTTTTTTCACATTATTTTTCAAAAAAAAATATCTTAGGAAAATGGTTTCTCCAAAAACCTCCTCACCAAAATTTTTGAAAGGCTTCTCCAAACACCTCAAACCATTTGGAGTATTCTTTTTAAAAATATCTTATGAAAATTATTTCTTCAAAAACATCCTCACCAAAAAAATGGAAAGGCTTATCCAAATACCTCAAACCATTTAGAATATTCTTCTTCCACCATTCTTCTACTTCCTTTTCCTCCACACCTACCTCATCTGCATTTATATTAGTGTTGTATGGTCACGCTTCGAGTGGTTACATACTTTTGATTGGTTATAATTCCTTTCTTCCTTATTCCTTTTCTTCTACCTTTTCCTTTTTTATTTCCTTCTCTTACCACTTTTCATCCATTTCACAAGCCCAATTTCTAGGCTCTTTCATCATCCTCCACATTCATCAATCATGTTGATGCCACCAAATATTGGCATTCAATTCACTCACCAAATGCATCCATATATGCCATCCAGTTTCATACATCTACATTCATCAATCATGTTGATGTCTCTAAATATTAGCAATCAACTTCTTCTTCACATACATCTACATTTATCAATCACATTGATGTTAAATATTAGCAATCAACTTCTTCTTCACATACATCTACATTCATCAATCATGTTGATACCACTAAACATTAGCAATCAACATCTTCTTCACATGCCTATTCCATATTCATCAATCATGTTGATATCACCAAACATTAGCAAATCACTTCACTCATCAAATGCATTTGTATATACCATAATCAGGAACTTTTGTTCATGTTCATGTTCATTTACCTATGATGGTCTCTTTGTTCATGTTCATGTTCATTCGACTGATAATTTTGTTCATGTTCATGTTCATTTAACTAGTACTTTTGTATAGCCTGGGTTCCACTTTGGACTCCCATATTTATGTTCATCTATCTCATTGGGTTTTCTTACTCAAAAATTAGTTGATTGCATAGTAAATCAAAATCATCCATCTATGATGCACTTTGCAACTCATCTTTCATTTCCTTCATATCCTCTCTCCTTTCTTTCAAGTGATCTTGACAATGTGTATGGTTATGCTTCGAGCAGCTACATACCTTATCTTGATCATATTTTTGTGTGTTTCTTCTCTACATTTTTCCTTATTCTTTCCACTCTTCAATAATTCCACATATAAGCATGTCTTGATCGACACCAAATATTCTCACCCTTCATCAATTTCACACATAAGTGTGTCCTGATCGACACCAAATATTCTTACTCTCCATCAACTTTACATGTAAGCATATCTTTATCAACACCATATCTTCTCCATCTCCATTTATTTTACATTTATCAATCATGTTGATACTGCTAAACATTAGCAATCAACATCTTCTTCACATGCCTATTTCATATTTATAAATCACTTTGATATCGCCAAACATTGGCAACTTCACTCTTTAAATGTATTTGTATACCATAAACAAGAACTTTTTTTCATGTTCATGTTCATTTACCTATGTTGGTCTCTTTGTTCATGTTCATTTTCATTTACCTATGATGGTCTCTTTGTTCATGTTCATGTTCATTTAACCAGTACTTGTGTATAGCTTGAGTTCCACTTTGGACTCCCACATTCATGTTCACCTATCTCATTTGGTTTTCTTAATCCAAGACAAGTTGGTTGCATACTAAATTATATTTATTAGGCATTTTTTATGTCCTTTCATTGTGCATATCATACTATAAGCATTGCTCATTGTCTTATCATTTTTGCATGTACATATGCATCCATAATTTTGTATACAACAAACTATTGAAGCATTAAGCATACATTTGTTAGCATGTCTACAGTGGTGTCCAATCCCATTCGTAATTACATGGTAACGGGAAGATGTCCATAGAATGTCATCAAATTCTAAAGCATTTCAATACTTCCCCTGGTTGACTTGAGTTCTTTCATGGACCAATCACACATCTCACATCTTAAGCAAATTTTGAGTATAGGGAGGACAACACCTTGTGTAAGCCTTGCCATAAAGTGAATTATTTCCCCTGATCATCCTATAATTTGTGTGATCCAAATTTGAGGGTTGATAAAAGGATAAGCTATTCAAAAAAATATGAAAAAATCAAAGCAAATAGCTACAAAAAAGAACAGGGAAAAAAATGAAAGCGAAAGCCTCAAGAGCACTACAAAAAGAAATAAAAGAGTACTATCAAAAATCTTGAATCCTTGAGGTCCTTAGGTCCATAAATCATGGGGCTAATATCCATCGGGGCTATGGATGCCTGACTGGCAATGGAGCGTGCATTACAAGTGGCAACACATTTGTCACATTCGTGACCTTCTTTTGTACAGATCATTGTATGCTTGTGGATGAGCTAGCTTAATTGGCTATGTTTACTGTCATGACCCACCCTTTGGCAGAATTTTATTTTGATGGAATTATGTTTGCTATATGACTTATGGATGAAATGATGGACTATTCTAGTTTTAGTATTCAAGTACTTGTCCCTTATTGAAAAATTAAGATGTGAATCTTAATTTGGTATGTAGGATAATTTCATGTTTGTTTCTGTGAAGACCTGCATTTTATATATGAATATGATACTACTAATGAAAGTGCACTTTTGCAAGAACAAATCTCTTCATGGTGGTAGAAATAAATAACCACCAAGAAAATATTACCTTGGGGAAATGATGTGATGGGTAAATTGATGAAGAAGTTGCGGAAACTTGAATGAAATACCTTTCATGGAGATGCATATCATAAATTGCATAAGAAAAGATATATTAAGTTTTAGATAAATTTCTTCTTATATCATATTTTTTCCTTATGAAAGAATGTTATTTGAAATGGCATTAGTACTAGAAAAGAGTGCTAATATTTTAATTATTATAGTTGCTAAATTTAATGAATGTTGGGAAATATTTTTATGACTTTATAAAGGTAGAAGAAATGAAGCTCTTCTATTAATACTATTATGTAGAGAAAAGAAGGAACATAATGTATTTTCGTAGAATTCAAAAATGCATTTAAAAAAAATGAATCCAAAGAACCTAAGTGGAGAGTTACATATTAGAGTAATAGTTGTAACTCCAATTGGAAGAGAACTTTAGTTTAATTAAAAATATATATATTATGTTTAGAGTGATTGTTGCTTGATTGGATCTTGCGGTTGGATAGACATTATTCATTTATGATAGAAGAGTGGTGAAGTGAATGAGGGGTAGTGGAGATTTGGTAAGGGAACTCAAAAATTAAAAAAAAAAGGTAAACAACGTGGGAGAATAGAGAGGAAAGGACGAGGATCGAAAATTAAATTAAGCTCAGGAAGGTTGTAGGAGAAACTAGGTTCTTTTGGGAAAAATCCCTTGCTTATTTTTTAATGTAGTTATGTTGTTTTGTTGTGTTACTTTATCTTAAGCAAATGAAAGAATGGTTTGGGTAGAAGCAAACTAGCTAGATCTGAAACATTTCTATGTGTTTTTGTGTTACTTTTCTTAAGAAAATAAAATAATGGTTTGGGTAGAAGCAAATTAGCTAGAGCTAAAACGTGTTTGTGTAATGCTATGTTACTTTATCTTAAGCAAATGAAAGAATGATTTGGGTAGAAGCAAACTAGATTGAGATGAAATATTTTTGTGTATTGTTGTGTTACTTGACTTAAGCAAATGGGGAAACAAATTTCCAACTAGATCTAGTGGTAACCATTGCCTAGTGAATGTATGGAATATGCTACAATGGGAATAAAGACAAGCTATATCTGGTTGATGTAAACTAGTTGTGAGTGCTAAGTTATATGTGTTGTCTGGAAGACATGGATTTTCATGCTTAGTAGAAGTTATGGAATGAATTATTTTTGTAGAGGATTATTTTGTAGAAAAAATGAACCTTTTGTTGTTGTGTGGAATGTGTTGCTTGGATAAAAAATTCCATTCTTTAGAGAAAACGAATTCATCGGCTATGTTGTTTATTGAATCTATAATGTTGAAAATTAGCATTTTGCATTCATATGGAAGGATATTATATGGAAATGGGTTTTATCCTATATGGTGGTTGTAAATATACCACAGGCAATATGGTTGCTATAACTAATGGAATGGAGCCGTCTTTGATCCCCAAGAAGAGGTAATATTTCTCGATGGCTAGCATTGATGCACGGGAAAGGAAGGACATATTCTAGTGAGCTAGGTTGATGGAGAGCTTTTGAATGGATGTTTCATTCGCATAGCATGGAGAACTCTGGACCAATGATATATGTTCATGCTGAAATATGTAGAGTTGAATGTGTGCCATAGTTGTGGAGTTTCATTCTCTTTTGGAAAAGGATATGTAATATTTACCTTGCTAGAACTATCAGTGATGTAAATATGGGTTAAACATCTCTCTAGTGGTGTAATGACTCATAATAAATTTAAGGATTGGCATAAATTAAGTCTAGTAATTCTGGAGCTTAGAATAATTTTTACCTTGATGTTAATCTCACAACATCGATGGCATCCCTATTGTTATTCAATGAAGAGCTTCTAAGTTAAATAAAATTTTAATATAAGATTTTGATGCATACCTTATGCTATGGGAGATTAATGGTTGATCTCTTGGTTATATTTTATATATGAATTAATTATATCTCTTTAGCCGGATTCTTTTACCATTTCTAAAAGTAAATTAAAACTTAAGTTAAGAATAATGGACTACTTCTAGTTTTGAGATGTTGAGGATAGCGTGTGCATGATAGAACGTGTTAAGGAACCTTGCATAGCCTTATCCAAATGACCCTTAAGAAGGCATAAAATAGGCAGTGAATGCTTTATTTAGGGAGTGGTCCACTATATTGTGGCATTTCTCTACTTTAGCTTTAATTAGATAGACCATTTGGGGAAATATTAATAGATTTATTTATCGAATAAGAATTTAGATCCTCATGAGATCACTAGAGGTATGTGGATAGGACCACTCTTGGGATAGATAATTTTTATATGAGTAAAAATAGAGCTCATGGATGAATGGGCTAACTCTTCGAATGATGAGAGAGTTAGTGATACACCCATCACACTAAGTGCACTCACGCTAAAGGACCTACGTGGAGGGTAGGGATTAGTCACTTCTTTTCGATAGAAGAAAAATATATTCAAGCTATCTCATGTGGTCGATGAGGAAAATATCTTGAGAGGGTGTAACACCTAGTACTCTTGCATTAAAATAATTATGTGAGAAGTAGTGATTGGTGTAATGAACATAATTATACTAGTGAAAGGAAATTTTGAGATATATATATGTATACATACATATATATGTAAAAAACATACATATATATATATATATATATATATAATATTGTAGATACCTAAAACACATCATATTGAGGAGGTTATTCATGTGGACACTTATTTAGGCCATATAACTAATATTGGACCTTCCCAAGACCAAACAATGGTTCTAACCACTCAAAAAAGGGTAAATAGTACTTTTCAACCTAGGCTACTATCCCCCCTAGTGATGGTCTCATGGTCGATGGACCCAATGACAACCCCGGGTCAAGCTATTCTGATAGAATATGGCCTCGTATGTAACAATCATGGGATCCTAATCCAAATATAATTCAATTTCAATGGAAATTCAAGAGCAAAGGTAGTTGGGAATAGTTGTGGAAAGCTTCTCAAATGTTCTATTTTCCTTCTTGTTTCTAACCACTTTCTGGCTTCTCAAGGAAGCCAATATTGCTACTTGGAATTCTATAAAATGGAGCCCTATCTTCATACAAATGTTTTTCAATTGCCATAAGGAAGTGCTATCAAATTTCCTAACAAAGAGATCAATCTCTCATTTTTTTTAAGCGAAAAACCCCTTGCGAAGCCACCTTGGTCTGAGAGACCACAAACAGGGGGTACTACACCGTCAAAGTCACTCGGGGGTCGCACCTGACCCCTACTCGCACCAACATTATCAATTGGATTTTAGATACCCAATTCAGCTTTTTGGTAGGGTGGAGATTTGAACCTGGGACCTCCCTTGGAGGATTGCCCTCTCCTCTCCAACTCACCTACAAAACCTGGGTAGAGATCAATCTCTCATAAGTGTCAAGGTGCTACCAACATTTCATAATGAAGTTTGCATTCACAGCCATGGAGTGCATTAGAGTTGGAAGAGCCAATTTCTACCATTGTTTCTCATTAATTTACCATGAGTCTAATATAATTCCCATCGTAAGTCATTCCTCAAGAATGCACCAAGAACGTTAATTGATTTGATGATCATTTTGGATGTCTCCATGCATCGAGCTCAGAGAACAGAATCTATATTCGATGATCACTATTTTCAATAGCGGTCTGCAGGCACCATCATTGGACGTGACGACGGCTAGTAGAGCCCATAGTTCCGATCAATGATGGCCTTGTTGTGATGTACAATTTTCTCTATATTATCATTTAGATTAGTTTATGACATAATTTAGCAGCATTTTTGTTGCAGGCCAAACAAGGTGAATGGTTTCCTATTTTTGTCACATGCTCGTGCATTTAATTATCAACCCAGGGAGCTTCGTAAACATGCAAAGAGTTGGAATTAGGTTACTACAATACCACTGGATGTAGGTCTGCTAATCCTACATTTGGGGGGTGTTCTTGAGATGGTTGTCAATCATTCCTGCACTCCTTAATAAATTACGTAAGAAGAACAGAATTAAATCTACAAAAATAAGTCATGTACATATTCCTAAAAATAAATCTACTGCAGCTACTGGAACTAGGAAACCAATGAACATTCCTATGAAAGAAATAAACTAATTAACATAAATAAACAAGAAGGAAATGGGGAAGAAATACTAGCTTGGAGTGGGCCCAGGATCCAGAAGCTTCTTCCCGATCGAACATGCGCTTTAGAACTTCTGTAACTGTAATATATTTATCAATGCATTACAATGTAACTCTAAATGGATCTTTATTAATTATTTCTATATATCTCTCTATATCTCTATATCTTTTCTTTTTTCTCTTCAGAATGATCTGCGTGTGTTTATATAACACACCCACAGAACTTCTATTACAGAAGTGGTTACAACAGTCGATTCTTCCTAGACTAAATTAGAACAGTCTGGCGAATGCAATCGACGTCTAGCATTCTGTTTTGATGGCGGCATGTTTGTTCCAGTTCGTGCTTTGCCTAGCATCCGTAAGACGTTTTGATACATTGGTGCTATCTCCAATTTAGCTCTACATGACGTAGAGCTGGAACTGCACTAGCCGCTACTGTCCACGTCTTTCGAGTCTAGTCAACGGGCAAAGAATCAGTGGCGCCTTTCGACTGTAGGGAGGTGCTTGCATTCAATTGGCACCTTTCAACTGTAGGGAGGCACTCGCATTTAGTTGGCACCTTCTGACTACAAGGAGGCATTGATATTCAGTTGGTGCCTTTCGACTGCAGGGAGGCGCTCGTCTTTGGTTTGGCACCTTTCGACTGCAGGGAGGCACTGATATTCAGTTGGCACCTTCTGACTGCAGGGAGGCGCTTGTCTTTGGTTTGGTGCCTTTCAACTGCAGGGAGGCACTCGTCTTTGGTTTGGCACCTTCCAACTGCAGGGAGGCATTGATATTCAATTGGCGCATTTCGACTACAGGGAGGCGCTCGTCTTTGGTTTGGTGCCTTTCGATTGCAAGGAGGATCTTATTCCCTTGGCGCCTTTCGGTTGCAGGGAGGTGCCTATGTTCTCTACATTGACCCTTAATTAAATAAAGTGCCAGGTCCATTAAAAGGACCTCGACCATTCCAAATCTAACTAAATCAACTGCAATTCCACAAAACATACTAAAAGCACATAAATTAGATAACACACATAATTATATCAAATATCTATATAATCATTCATGAAAGTACACAATCTTTATTATACAGCCGCATATTGATCAAAGAAATATGTACAAAATATGAGCATTTCTGGTGCTCATCATCCCCCCACGCCTAACATATGCCACGCCCTCGTGGCATCCAAACTGCAGGTAGCCATCTGAATTTTCATCGTCGCCATCTCTTGGAGGATTCAGCTGCCCCTACGGCCCGAGTATGTCTTTTCATGCCAGCATTTGAAGGTGTGGTTCGCCTTTGCCTAGGAGAAACTGTGGTTGTCAATTGTCCCCTTCTTTTTCTGGCCGCTACTGGTGGTGGCCTAGCTAGTGTTGTTCCTGCCGATTGAAATGCAGCTTTGGTAGCTTGCCAGAGGTCAGCGTCTGGAGGTTTGACAACTGCCAAAGGGATATCCGAGTTATCCTCTCTGGAAGGCACTACTTGGGCCTTGTATAATCTAGCCACTTCAGGGGTAAGCCCTGCATTTTCCTTTGCAATTACAGCAGCCTCCAATTGTGGGGCATATACTCCCCACCATTCCAAGTACCTCCTCATCATGGAAGGCCACCATCGGGATGAACCATAGATGTCCCAAAACTGGTTGTCTTCTGCCGGATTGACACAGATGCCAGAATATCCTTTTACCCTCGAGGATGCCTTCCTGGCCTCCTTGGCTACTTTCATTTCATTACGTAGCTGCTCAAAATATTTTTGCATTATGATGAATGGTTGCATGTCCCATTCATCCTCCTCTGACTCGGCAAAGGTTAATTTTGCCTTTTGTTGAGCTGACCTAGGCCTTTTTGCCTTGGCCTCTACAAGAAATGTGGCGGCTCAGACTGGGGTCTCTTCTTTCTCTGAGGGTGATCCTACATTCTCCTATCTACCTAGTGTCGACCCCTCAGGCTCTTCTCTTTCTTTAGGCCTGGGGAGGTCCTCCTTATCCTCTGGTCTTATTTGTTGCTGGAGACCTTTGTCCTGCTCTGTGTCACTCAGGAAAATGATAGGGGGCATCTTAGGACTTCTTTCCTTTTCACCCCTAGAAACAAAGGAATCCTCCCCTGCCTTTGGGCTGCTCTGTCGGGCATCTGATTGAATCTCACCCGAAGAGAATACTCGTTCGGTGGATGTGGGAGATTTTTTCAAAAATTCTTCTGCCCAATCAGTCTGAGTGGCCACCTCCTATCTTGTTGTTCCTCTATCCTGGAGCATTTGATTTTCCTCCTGTAACTACCAAACTAGCTGCTCGAGCTGAGTGATTTGTCTATCCCTTTCCTCCAATTCCCTTTTATGCTAGTTCTGGCAATCTTCCAGAGTCTTTTGTGCCATCCAGCAATCTTTTTGCCATTCGAGCACCTCCTCCAAGGCCACATCAATTTGGTCATTACTCCCAAAAGTTCCTTCATTCTATGGGCTCTGGTTCGTTAATTATTGGAGGGTTTGGGTGGCAACGTCTATCTCCGGGTCACTCTATCCTTCCTCTATCAAGAGGAATCACCACAGATGTTTCCTCCTGGGGATTGGTTCATCCTCACCACCAGCGAGTGGCGCTCCTTCCTCCTCATACTTGGGCACTGGGGAATGACCTCTATCCTCTACACCTTCGGGCATCGATGACTGCTCTGCCCTTCCTGGAAAATAGGGCGATGCCAATTGCCTGATGTTTGCTATCTCCTCTATAGGGGATGCTTCGCCTTGCCCTAATTTGACAACCGCATTGTGTTGCTCTATTTGGCTGCCATCTCCCTCTGCATCGCGGTTCTATCTTTGTGCTTTTACGTGGTGGACCAATGCCGATATCATCCCATGGTGGGCTAAGGCGGATGGTGCCCCATTTTGGTACCGAGCCGCTTCATATTTTAGAGCAGTCGCTAGGTAGAAAGGTATATTTAATTTCCTCCCATGCACTAGGTGATTGAGGAAGTGCACATGATTAATGTTCAGATGGGTATACTTCCCTGTGCATGTGAATAATCGAGCAATCTGCTCGAACATCTTTCGTATATTCATGGGGAGACTGGTTTTGAGTAACCCCTCCCTATCTATCTGCACATTTCCTCCTAGTAGCAGTATTTTGGCGTATAGTTTTAACACTCCACCCTTGTATGCACATTCCCCCGTGAGAGGCAATCCAGTCGCCTGTGAGATGAACTCAGGGGTGACTGGAATTTCCACCCCTTGTACTTGGGCCGCATCGCCCCTCAAAGAGGTGGCAAATTCTCTAGCTGCCTCCACATCTTGGCCCTGACTGACCAGGGTGCAGTATTCGAGCCACCCCTTGGCTTCGAATTGGGTCCTCACTGCCCTCTCTGATTCCATCAGTATCACTGGGTTCATTCTTCTTGATCGTGTGGTTCTTGGACCTTCCTCCCATGGTGCCTTCCGATGCTATATATTTTTTTGTCCTTCCTTCTGTAGGAAGGCACCTTATTATAGAAAATATGCCTAACCCTAGAAGTTATGGAAGGTGCCTTATCATTGGCACGCGATTTTGGCTATGGGGGGATACGATCCTATGACGACGGTATTTTTTTGGTATTGCGTATTTATAAATAATTATATAAACAATTTGATTTAGTATGCGCGTACCTGATTCAGCGTTCCAGTTGTCGTGGTAGCCGCTGATTTGCTGACTTGTGACACGAGGGATGGGTATGGTCATTTGATGTCGCTGATTTGTGCGATGCTTTGTTCTGCCCGAGGCGTCCGATAGATGTAAATGTTGTATGCGGAAGGCGTTCTTTGGTACCTTCCCCATGTGGATGGTGCCCTTGTAGCGCCTTTCCAATGTTGTCGATGCTCTTCATCGAACGAATGCACCTTTCGACTGCAAGGAGGCACTCGTATTGGCTGGGAGGCACTTTTTCCTGCATGTGTCTTCCCAATGTGGGAGGCGCTTCCTTCTGGTTCATGCCTTCTCGATGTTGGAAGGCATTCGTCTTGATGAATGTGCCTTCCTACTGTTGGAAGGCATATTCGGCTAGATGCATGTGCCTTCCTAATGTTGGAAGGCACCTCGGTTGGATGAATGCACCTTCCTGATGTTGGAAGGTGCCTTCGGCTGGATGAATGCGCCTTCCTGATGTTGGAAGGCGCCTTCGGCTGGTTTTTTTTTTTTTTAATTTTAGAACTTCTGCATAGATGGAAGGCGCTGTCTTCCGATTTGGTGCCTTTCGGATGCAGTAATGTGCCTTCTTCTGGATGGGCACTTTGTAGGTATGATAAGGCACCTTTTTTGTGGACTTGGCACCTTTTGGATGCAGTAAGGTGCCTTCTTTTGGGTGGGCACATTTCGGGTGTAGTAAGGTGCCTTCTTCTGGACTTGGCACCTTCTGGATGCAGTAAGGCACCTTCTTCTGGATGGGCACCTTTCGGGTGTGGTAAGGCACCTTTTTGTGGACTTGGCACCTTCTGGATGTAGTAAGGCACCTTCTTCTAGGTGGGCACCTTTCAGGTGTAGTAAGGCACCTTTTTGTAGACTTGGCGCCTTCTGGATGTAGTAAGGCGCCTTCTTCTGAGTGGGCACCTTTTGGGTGTAGTAAGGCACCTTCTTCTGGACTTGGTGCCTTCTAGATGTAGTAAGGCACCTTCTTCTGGACGGCGATTTGACTAGAAAAATGGTGATCAAGCCTTCCTAATTTTTCACGCTGCCCAGATTCTACCTACGAGCCGGTGTCAGAATGCTGAGCTAATTCAGGCTTGGTTTCCCAGATACCTACCCCTCGTGCTGTTAGGTCATCACCTGCAAAAAGCAACCAAAAAATAAAGGAAAATAAATGCAGTTAGACGTGTCCTGTGCCTATTAGGCCCTAGATTAGGATGCCTGCAGCTTGCATGCGGGCGTCGTCCCTGCAAAAACACACATTACAAAAAAAAAAACTATATTAACTAAAAAATTTGGGTGAGCACTTTCGTGCCCACCATTTCACCTATGAGAGTTTGGTCTAGATCTAGCAAGATGGGGTCTCCCCCACACCTACTCTGGATTCCACCTGTAATGTTTTAGATGTATTATAGGGGCATAGTCAATGGCCATTGATTGTGAACATGGTGTTGCTGTTGTTAATTGTCTTAACGTGCATCGCCCCATTCCTAATGAGCTCTGCCACCTCATACGACCCCATCCACCTCTGCATAAGTTTGCCCTTCCTTTCCTGGAATTGGGAATCGTACAACAGTACCCATTCCCCTACCTGGAACTTCTTCAGCTTGATGTGGTTATCATGCCACTTCTTTCTTTGCTTCTGTATAATCTCTATCCTCTGCAAAGCATCCAGTCGGATTTCGTCCAGCTAATCTAGCTGGCAAATCCTCTATTTTTGAGCTTCGTCCAAGCTCAAATTTAATTTTGAAGCCATCCTCAGAGTTTTGATTTCGAACTCGATGGACATCATCGTATTTTTCCCATAGACCAGTTGGAAATGTGTGCGTCCTATGGTGGATTTCCATGTGGTGTTGTATGCCCAAACTACCTCCAGCAACTGTGTGGCCCAATATTTCTTGTGTTGCTACACGGTTTTGGTCATGATGTTTTCTATCTCCCTGTTTGTCACTTCTACTTTCCCGTTTACCTGCGGATGGTAGGGCGTGGTTTTATTGTGCCAAACTCTATACTGCTCCATCAACTCCTCAATCAATTTGGAGGTGAATTGGGACCCTTGGTCTGTTGTTATCTCCCGAGGAACCCCAAATCATGTGAAAATATGGGCAAATAAGAAATCGGTGACCGTTCTTTCCTTTGAGTCCCTTAATGCCTGCACTTCCACCCATTTGGTGATGTAATCCGTGTAGACCAAAATAAACCTCCTTCCCATCGAAGGTGGATTGAATGGTCCCACGAAGTCCATGTCCCATTTATCAAAATGTTCCAGGTGTACCTAGGGCTGTAGGGGCATTTCATCTTAGTGTTTTGATCTACCCATCCTCTAGCACTCGTCACACTTGCTGGTATACGCTACCGCATCCTTGAACAGAGTGGGCCAAAAATACCCAACTTGTAGGATTTTGTAGGCAGTTCATTTCCCTGCAAAGTGTCCTTCGCATGGCTCATCGTTACATGCCTTGAGCACTTCTGAAAACTCCTATTCTGCTATGCATCTTCTTATTATTTGTTCCTATCCTATTTTAAATAGGATACCATCCATCCAAAGGAATGATGCGCTCTTCTCTATGACCGCTTGCTTTTCTCGGTAGGAGAGAGCAGGTGAGGTCCTTCCGGTGGCCAAGTAATTGGCTATGTCTGCATACCACGGAGTTTGTTCACTAATAGCAAATAGATGTTCATCCAGAAACTAATCTTCCATTGCTTGATGATCTACTGGTATCAATCTAGACAAAAAATCTGCCATGACGTTGTCCTTGCCCGGTTTATCGACTATAGTGATGTCGAATTCTTGCAATAGCAACAGCCATCTGATAATTCTACCACCAATGGCTGGCTTGCTCATTAGATACCTGATAGCCGTGTGGTTCGTATGGACGAAGACCTTGTATCCCATTATATAGTGGCAGAATTTGTTTATTGCATGGACAACTGTGAGGAATTCTTTTTCTGTCATTGTATAGTTGAGCTCTACTCCCACCAAGTTCTTACTGACATAATAGATGGCATAAAATTCTTCGTCGTCTTTCTGCCCGAGGACTGCTCCGATCACACCGTTAGATGCATCACAGTAAATATGGAATGGTATGGCCCAATTCGGTCCTCTCAAGACCGATGTAGATATCAATTTTTCTTTCAGCAATTGGAACGCTTCTTCGTAGTCTCCCGTCCAATTGAACTCTACGTCCTTAGAAAGTAAGGTGTGCAGTGGTTTGGCAATCTTACTAAATTCGACGATAAATCACCGGTAGTACCCAACTGATCCAAGGAAACTTCTTACCTCCTTCTACGTTCTAGGGTTAGGTAGGTCTCTGATGACCTCAATCTTCCTCTTGTCTACTTTTATTCCTTTCACAGAGAGGTGGTGTCCCAACATGATGCCTTCCTGCATCATCATAACACATTTTTCATTACTTAGGGACAAATGATTTTCCTTGCTCCTGTCGAGCATTATTTCCAGATTTGTCATTGTGTCTTCGAAGGTTTCTCCATAGGCGATGAAGTCATCCATGTATACTTCCACCCCATCTCCTATCATATCAGATAATATGCTAAGCACCGCCCTTTGAAATGTGGCCGGTGCGTTGCACAGTCCAAAAGGCAATACCTTATAGGCAAACGTTCCCCATGGATAGGTGAACGTTGTTTTATCTTGATCTTCTTCCCCTATCTGGATCTGGTTGTAACCGCTGAAACCGTCTAGAAAGGAGAAGTATTTTCTTCTTGAGAGTGTGTCCAAGACCTGATCGATGAATGGGAGCGGGAAGTGGTCTTTCTTAGTCACCTTGTTCAACGCCCGATAGTCCACGTAGATCTGCCATTTCCCATTCTTCTTGGGGACCACCACTAATGGTGATACCCATTCACTATCAAAAATTGGATATATGAGTTTGGTAGCCAGAAGCTTGTGCAGTTCTTCTCTGACAATGTCTTTCATTGTTGGGTTCATCCTTCTCTGTGGCTGTCGACTAGGAGTTTCCTGGTCATCTAAATAAATCCTATGGGTACATATTTTTGGGCTGATGTCGTGCATATCCGTGTAGTCCCATGCAAATGCTTGTTGGTGTTTTACCAGAAGCTCCTCCAATTTTTCTAGCTGTGTGGGCGTCAACCTGCTGTTGACATTTAATATCCTCCCTGGCCCAACATGTATTTGTTGAATGTGTTGATCTTGGGTGCCAGTCAACGGTGATCCAGGTGTGGGGGTGGATGATTCTCCATGGAGAAACTCCACGATAGCACCATCCTCGTCCTCTTCTGCCACCTCCTCCAAGGTCATCATCGACTGGATTATGGAAAACTCCATAGTTCCATGCTCGGTGATCCTGGGTTCTTCTACCGAGTCCATAGACTGAGCTGGCGGTGAAATGGTCAGCGTTTTGACATTTTTCCCGTTGGATATGGTCATTAGCCCATCCTGGCAGCTGATGTAAGCATCAGCTGTTGCCAGCCATGGCCTCCCCAAAATGAGCGGGTAACCACCCAGCTTGGTCTTGGTTTGCAAAACTAAAAAATCGACTGGATATTCCCATGCACTGACTGTTACGATCACATCTTCTAGCATCCCTTCTAACAACATGGTTGATCGATCTGCTAACTGCAACACTGTCGTGGTTGGCTTCAGGTTCGTGAGCTACAGCCTCTGCATGGTCTCTTGAGGCATCACATTGATGGCTGCCCTGAGGTCAACCAATGTTTTGGATAGGAAATGTCCTCAAATTTTTACGATCAGCACTGGGCTGCCTAGATTTGCATACTTCGAATGACGTGTTCTACCCATCATTAGATCTACCAGTTTACCCACGATGTTGATAGTCTAGGTAGCTTTTCATCCCGGTCTCCTTAGACACATTTCTCTAATTGCCTTGGTGTAAATGGGGACATCTCGAATTGCTTGAAATAATGGGATTATCACCATGAGATTCTTCAAGCTCGACAAGATGTCAAATTTTGGCTATGTTGTTTTTCTTTGTTCCTACAACCGGCTAGGAAATGGAGCCTCCGCTCTCTCAAGTGTTTTTCCCTCTTCTACCAGAGGTGTCTCCTCTATTTCTTCCTCCTCTTCTACTAGTGGAGGTGTCTCTACCATTTGTTCCTCCTCTTCTACCAGAGGCGGTGTCTCTACTCCTAGCTACCTACCTGATCTAAGTTGAATATTGTACATATGATACATCTCACCTTCTACATTGTATGTCGACTGATTTACTCTGTTGTTCGGGTTTGCTATCGATTGTGTTGGTAGCTACGCAGGTCTCGCTGCTGGCAATGCTGGTAAGTTCTGTTGGATGTGAGCAAGCACTACACTCTGTGGAGTCTGATTCCATGCATTGTGGCCTCTCCACTACTGCCCAGGATATGGATATGGCATCCATGGTTGCTGATTCGAAAATGTTACTGGGGGGTGCGTTAGTCTAGGGTGATGGTCCCCACCACTCCATATTAGGTGGTTGAGGGGGTCCTTGGTGCATGTATGACCTTCCCCCATATGATGGCATCCCAGTTGGTATATTCCCCGTGGGGGGCTGTGGCCAACTCTTCCTATTGCCTATGAAGTAGGCTTCCATGCTCTCAGTCGCTTCCTGGTTACTGGGTAGTTGTGGGCACAATCAAGTTTTATGATTCAGCATGCAACTGCGCATATTCTGACCTTGTTTTTTGGACATGCATTCTTTGCGTGCCTTCCTCTACATTTTGGGCAAAAATAGGCTAATGTTGTGTCATTTTATTGTTTCTTCTTTTCTAACAACAGCGTATCCATATGCAGTGCTAGAGATGAGAGCATTTCGCTCTTCAAATCCTCCAGCATGTTGCCTATTTTTTTTTGGTGACTGAAGCAGTCGCCTTCATGGTCCTGGTGATGATTTTGCCTTGCCTTCTCGAGTAGTTCTAGTATAATTGTCAGATGTCATCCATAGCATGCTGATAGACATCACCTCTAGAGATCATTTTGAGAGCCTCCAATGACTCATTGGTAAGTCCCCTCAAGAAGATGCTTTTGAGGGACTTATCAGATAGCTTCGAGTGAGGGGACCATTGAAGATTAAAGGTAAATCTCTCCCAATACTCCTCGAGAGACTCATCTTCTCTTTGTGTCATGCTCAGGACCTCCTCCCTAGAGTCTCTTGCTCTCCCAAAATCTTGATATTGCTCTAGAAAGAGCTTCTTCATCTGGTCCCAGTTGGTGATGTGTTTGTCTCCTAGACCGATGAACCATCACAAAGCTGCATCGTCTAATGTAGAAGGAAATAATTTCTACTTCTACGTGTTTGATTTGTAATCCACAGACCTGCACAAAACATCAAACTTGAATAAAAATAGGTCAGGGTCCTCAGTCGGGTGTCCTTTGAAGGACGAAAGGTGAGCAGGGGATATATTTTTCATTTTGGTATCTCCTACTCCCTCCTCTATTGGGAAACTAAATCCAGATGATACTTCATCGTTATCTACCATTTTTTTAGGAAATGTGGTTTCTAATGCAATGTTTATGGCCTTTCGATCATTTAAAACTTTCTGAGTCAATGCTCTAAGGTTGTCTGGCAAGATTGTCTGATCCTCCACAACCTTCCACAACAGGGCTTCCTCTAGAGGAGTCCTATTAAATAGGGGATTTGTGATGATTCATTCATCCCCTTGTTGATGGGATGATGCAACACTTTGCACAAAGTGCGGTTCCTCACTCCAATGGACTGCTGGTAGGTCAGGCGGGCCTAACTCAAATCCAAAATGCTTAGCTGACTCAGGTCCTGATGGATTAGTTCTTATAAAGCGACCGTTAGGTCCTCTTCTTCTTGAAGAACTCATACAAGGTTAGATAGAAGGTTTTAGGGTATTGTAACTAATCTAATTAAGACGCTTCCCCGACAACGGCACCAAAATGTTGTGGGCCAAACAAGGTGAATGGTTTCCTATTTTTGTCACATGCCCATGCATTTAATTATCAACCTAGGGAGCTTCGTAAACTTGCGAAGAGTCAGAATTAGGTTACTACAATACCACTGGAGGTGGGTCTGCTAATCCTACATTTGGGGGTGTTCTTGAGATGGTTTTCAATCATTCCCGCACTCCTCAATAAATTACGTAAGAAGAACAGAATTAAATCTACAAAAATAAATCATGTACATATTCCTAAAAATAAATCTACTGCAGATACTGGAACTAGCAAACCAATGAACATTCCTATGAAAGCAATAAACTAATTAACATAAATAAACAAGAAGGAAATGGGGAAGAAATACTGGCTTGGAGTGGGCCCAGGCTCCAGCAGCTTCTTCCCGATTGAACACGTGCTCTAGAACTTCTGTAACTATAATATATTTATCAATGCATTACAATGTAACTCTAAATGGATCTTTATTAATTATTTCTATATATCTCTGTATATATCTATATCTTTTATTTTTTCTCTTCAGAACGATCTGCGTGTGTTTATATAACACACCCGTAGAACTTCTATTACAGAAGTGGTTACAACAGTCGATTCTTCCCAGACTAAATTAGAATAGTCTAGCGAATGCAATCGACATCTGGCATTCTATTTTGATGGTGGCATGTTCATTCCAGTTCATGCTTTTCCTGGCATTTGTAAGACATTATGATACGTTTTAGTTATCTCCAATTTAGCTTTGCATGACGCAAAGTTGGAACTGCACCAGCCATTGCTGTCCATGTCCTTCGATTCTGGTCAACGGGCAAAGAATCAGTGGTGCCTTCCGACTGCAGGGAGGCGCTTGCATTCAGTTGGCACCTTCTGACTGTAGGGAGGCACTCACATTCAGTTGGTGCCTTTCGACTGTAGGGATGTGTTGATATTCAGTTGGCACCTTTCGACTACAGAGAGGCACTCGTCTTTGGTTTGGCACCTTCCGACTGCAGGGAGGCACTGATATTCAGTTTGTGCCTTCTAACTGTAGGGAGGCACTTGTCTTTGGTTTGGCACCTTCTGACTGCAGGGAGGCACTCATCTTTGGTTTGGCACCTTCCGACTGCAGGGAGGCGCTAATATTCAATTGGCGTCTTTCGACTATAGGGAGGTGCTTATTCCCTTGGTGCCTTTCGATTACAGGGAGGCGCTTATTCCCTTGGCGCCTTTCGATTGCAGGGAGGCGCCTATGTTCTCTACGTTGACCCTTAATGAAATAAAGTTCCAGGTCCATCAAAAGGACCTCGACCGTTCCAAATCTAACTAAATCAACTGTAATTCCACAAAACATACTAAAAGCACACAAATTAGATAACACGCATAATTATATCAAATATCTATATAATCATTCATAAAAGTACGCAATCCTTATTATATAGCTGCATATTGATCAAAGAAATATGTACAAAATATGAGCATTTCTGGTGCTCATCAATTTTCATTCGGTATTTCATGCATTTATTCCCTATTTTCAGGAATTTATATTCATTTGAATTTATCAAGAAATGAACCTTATCTTGAGAGGCTTTCATATGTTATTGATCCTTTTGTAGTTTCTTTGTGTATAGGTTATAGGCTTATTCAGGAGCTATACATCATCAATATCATCCTTCTTGGCATCATAAAATTGAGGCCACTAAAGAAATCCTCCATAATCAGTTTTGAATGAGAAATAACTCTATGGATTGCATCTTTCCCCTTTTGGGGTTACATATTGTAATTGTGTATCAAATTGGTGAATCCCTAAGAGGGATATATTGTAACTATTTTCTAAATTATTAATGATAAGAGCATCCTATTTTCTTTATCTTTGTGTCATAATGGTTACTTAATATTTTTCGTAATTTGATTACATGTTACATAGTTAGATGCATGGTTTTTTCTGCTTTACAAATATAATGGGTCTTAACATGGTAAGTTATTTGTGGTTGCTTTACATTTAAAATTTGTTAGTCCAACCTCACTCAAAATGGATAAATGAACATCATGTGCACACACAAGTCCATGATAGGCTAATATCAATTATGATAGTCAAGACTTCTACTGGATATTGATTGTCTACTAGATGAATTTGATTGTTCAAAACTATGGTGTTTGACTTTCTAGGAATTATTCTTAACATCCAACAATCCTAGGAACAAGAAGTGAATAACATCATTGCTAGATTTACCAATAATAAGTGTTCTCTTCATCACATTTGTATATTGTCATTCACTGCATATTCAAAGCATCAGTTACATTACCTCCATAGGTACATTTAAAATTGCATTCATCATACATAGTGCACGTTTGCTTGTTTCATAGTAGGTTATCAATCAGTACAACATTTCCCTTATATTGGGTTAATTCATATATTTGAGATAGTTACAGTTACATACATGTATTCAAAATACTGCTCACCTACACATAAATATCATCAATGCATTTTTATTTTGGTATATTTATAGTCTATCAAATAAATGCTACATATCATATACTATGTATCAAAACATACATCTCACACATCACCCCATTGTACATCATCAAAAAAATAATTGTGTATCATATCATAAAATGGTTTGTACATAGTCAAAATTACCCATAGGCTACATCACATATACATCATGCTATACACCGCCTCATAGGAAACTATCATAATATGTAAAAATGGTGGCACACTTGCCACACCAAAAATAAATAAGCAAGCTATCTTAGCTTTGCTACTCATTGGAAGACTCTTCACTCCCCTCAAGTCTACTAGAAGGCTCCTCAACCCTCCTCTAAGCCCTTTACTGCTCTACCTCCTTATGCATTCTCACCATCTCAACTGCCCTCACCTCGCTCTAAGCCCGCTGGTGCTCTACCTCCTCATACAATCTAGCCATCTCTACTACCAATTCACCCTCATACATTGACCATCTAACCAACTAAGCCCATTTTCTCTTTCAAAAGCTTCAAATTGCACATTTATTGCCTTGAAAAAAATTCCCCCCATCCAAACTTCTCTAAATTCCACAAAACCACCATCATTAGATTAGGCTCAAAAAGAGCTTTTCAATGATATATGGTTTGGCTATATTCTGACATCATTTGGTCCCCCAAAATACAAAAAAAATACACATGGGTCACATCAATAAAAAGTCACATGGTACCATGTGATCGTATTTTTGGGTCATAGGGTACCCTATGACCAAAATTAAACTACTTCAAATTCTTTCAATTGGATTCAAATGGTGACCTTCACCTCAATTTCATGTCAATTCTCCATTATCATTCTATTTTCATGTGATTTAACACATTTTATTGCCCCATAAACCACTTTGTCAAGTTGGAAATAACGGTGGGACCTACCTCACCATCTAAGCAAAATTTTCTAAAATTTGTCAAAAGCATAAAATTATTATTCTCATCCATTTCTTGTGCCTTTTCTTCATTCCACTTGGTCACCAACCACTTTATCAAGAAATTATAGAGTCTGGATATGCATTTATTACCTTGAAACGTTAGGTCATCTTTGACCCCACTTTCTCCATAAAAATTTCTCCAAATTCCACAAAACCACCACCATTGGATCAGGCTTAAAAATATCTTTTCAACGATATATAGTTTGGCTATATTCTGACATCATTTGGTCCCCCAAAATGCAAAAAAACTGCACATGGATCACATCAATCAAAAGTCACATGGTACCATGCGACCGTATGTTTGGGTCATAGGGTTCTCTGTGACCAAAATTAAACTACTTCAAATTCTTTCAATTTGCTCCAAATGGTGACCTTCACCTCAATTTCATTTCAATTCTCCATTTTTATATGATTTAACACATTTTATCACCCTATCAACATCTTTATCCAGTGTTTCACCACTGCTTCATATTTTCTCCTCTCATCACCTCATTGCTTAAGGGGGTAGACATACACAAAATATGCCTTGCACATGATCAATAATCAAACACTCAATATTGGAAATGGTGTTTGTCCAAGAACTTTGCCTAAGACCATATTGAAGCCCTCTTTTGCTAGCGTAAACACAAAGCAAAATTTTAATAAAATGTGATATGCTCTCCTCCAATGTTTGTATAGTTACTCATAAATACCCTTCATCGAGGTGGCAATTCAAGTCCGCTAAAAATAAATTGAAACCTCACAAGGACACCTACCTTTGGCTCTTCAATATATCACATTCCATCAAGCTCAAAAAAGTTTCAAAAGGTAAAGTTAAAAAATAATATGTCCCTTCCATAATTGGGTAGTTTACAGTGATCATGACAATAATACAATCATGCATCTCCTACTTCAAAGTAATTATCATAGCTCAAAAAAATGCCATAACCAACCACAATTACTCATCATCCCTAAACTTCTACATGTTCATCCAATGATATTTCATTGTCAAGCGATTTGTCATTATTTTTTGTTTCTTCACCCATCAACTCATCGCTTGATGGGGTAGACATCAAACAATAAAGTTGATTTGCATGTTATCAATAATAAAACACTCAATATCAAAAATTGTGTTTGCTCAAGAACCTTTGCCAGAGATTATCTCGAGCCCTCCTTTTTTGAAGCAAACAAAATCAAAATTTCTCTTCTCAATAAAATTCCATTTCAAATGAGCATTTGATAGGCCCAATGCCTAAGCCTGTAGGTTAATCATGGATTCCCTTCCTCAGAGTGATAGTCATAAGACCACTCACGAATGAAGCACCTAATAAAAATCTACCAAGTATTGAATGGCTTAGAAAATCAAATCAAGCTTAGCAATTCATCAAAAGTAAAATTTCAAAGACACTTGCTCCTTTCATAATTGGGGCATTTAACATTGATTAGGATAGTAATTCAATCTTGCGTCTACTCTTTCAAAAATCATCATGACACGACAAAGGTCATCATCATCCACAATCATCCATCATAAATTCTTCTTCTTCAAAATCAAACCATAATTTGGTGTCATAAAGTTTTGTACTACACTGTGTCTTCACACAACATGGTGAGTGTCATTATTGTCATCATTTAATATTATGATTTTTCAAATACAGGGTGGTGTCCAAGGTTGTCTACGATAGAAGGTTTGGGCATATTACACTTCATAAATTCAGGTTACAAGCATTTATTCGGTGAAAAAAATGTTAGTTTAGCCTTTTTGGTGTCACACTAAACCTAATATATAGAATGAAAACTAAATTAGCTTGCAAAAATTGAAATCTAACTACAATTGCAATAATTGAAATTGCTAAATTGAAATGTTGTTGAATTGAAATCCTAAATTACACTTGCAAAATTGAAACCTAGTTTACTCTTGCATAATTTAAATGATGCTTGGAAATAAAATTTATGCTAAAATTACATGCCAGTAAACTACTACAAAAATTTGTCAAGATTCTGCTACAATGACTGACAAAAAAAATGAAAACTGTTGAAAAAAATTGATAAAAGTTGTTGAAACATGAAAAATAGGGGAACATGGAAAAAAAGGAAAAAAGGGAAACAGTGGAAACATAGGTCTAAACTAATTTTTCAGTTGACACACACATTGGCTACACAAAAACACAACTAAAAACATGAAAACATCACATTAAATCAAAACAAGAAATGAAAATGTGACAAGCATCCTGCTAAATCTGCTGTAACAAAGTTATTAGGAAAACCTGTCATAAAAGTCCTCCTTCCAGGCCTGAAAGTGGGCCCAATATTCTTGATCCAGAAGAATGTGGGAAACTTTTTCTAACTACCTAACACTCACACTCACTCATGAACACAAGATAATTGAAGAAACTACACTTTATTGATTATTGCAAAACATTACAATTTTGCAGGAAAAATCCTACTTCTCACTGTTCACTATTAGCTACTGCTCACTATTATCAACTATCTACATATTAAACCATTTAGGGATATGTATATAATATCCTATTACATATGCATCATGCTCAAATTAGCTTATGTTGTTTCTTAGTGATTTGCCAATCAGTTTTGAAACTGAATTAGTCCAAATTAAGACAATATGTGTTGCAGTAATGTTCATTGGCCTTTGGAATTCATCTCTAGTGGTGGGAGTGAGTTGGAGGTGGTTTATAAATATCTTGTACACCTATATCCACCTTAAAATACCTTTTCCCTACCATTTTGGGTGCTCAAAACTCTATTTGGTTAAAACTGACCACTTTTCCCCCTCATTTCGAAGCTTCTTCGGAATATCAGGTTGTGAAATAAACTTTATGCTCAGATGTCCTAAAAATGTCTTATAAAGCAATTTTAACTGGATAGGTCATATTCCCTATCCCTAAAAATTTGTATCTAATAAGTTTTGCATGCCAATTCTGACAAATTCCAAGGCATCCAATAAAGTGACAGCTTGTTGGTTTTTGTATGGTTGTTTTCTACAGATTTCCAGATTTTTGTACAGTCATAATAATTTGGTGTCAATTTGGATTTCAAACAATTTTTAGGGGATAAAAAACATTCAAACATTATTTTGGGATTATGGACATCAACATTTAACATTTTGCTATTTGAAATGCACAAAATAATCAAACTTGAAATAGTGTAGAAAATGCTGCACAATTGTCCCTGTTTTGTGATGCCCTGTTGTTGTCCATTTAGACTATGTGGGAATGCTTCTAAATAGGTCATATGTCTTATTTAGTCCCTATGAATACATTCCATCCATTTTCTCATGCTTTTCTTGACAACTTCAAGGTGCTCCTTTAATGTGACAACTGGCTGATTTTTGTATGCTGCACAAAACTTGTCATTGCCCTATTTTACAACAGAGATTATTTTGATGCCAAATCACTTGAAAACTCTAGTTTTGAAATGAAATGACACTTCAAACATGCTGTAGTTAGCCAAATATCTAAACATGCTTATCTACTTTATTCTTCTATGTTATTTTCATCAACAAAATCATGTCAAAAATAGTCACAAAATGCAAAAAAAATAGTCAAAATAGGGATATAGTATTTCTAACATAAAATCATGCAAACACTTAACAAATAATATATTCTAATCAACTATTTTGCAATTAACTTTTTCATGTTTGGTAATATGGCAATTTTTATATGTCAAACATAGTGCAACAATGAGGTATTTTTGGGCCTCATCACAACGCAGTACAAAAATGGGCAAATGTAAACACCCAAAAGTCACACATTGCCACTTATCCCATCTTAATGGCTGATTAATTTGCAAAACCCATAAAATTTGGATAAATTAACCTCAAAATACTATTTATTTATCAAAATCACTATTCATGCACTATTCATAAGCCCCCTTGGGCCACTTAAGCCCTTTCCTATGCTTAACCTTGGGTCCTCATGCGACCACCATCATAGCTTAACCTTGGTAAATCTCTACCTTGGTCAAAAGTCACTTTATGGTTAAAATTCACTTTATGGTGAAAGTGCACTTTATGGCTAAGCATATGATTAATCAATTCAATCATGATTAGTCTAATCTTGCCACCTCACCTAGGCTACCTTTTTAACTAGCCTAGCCTTTCCACCTCACCTAGTCTACTCTTTGACTAGCCTAGCCTCCACCTCACTCCTTTTGACCTTGGTCTAACCTAGGGTCAACCTAACCAAGGTTAATATTAGCTCTTGCTCCACACATTTCCATGTGCATGCATAACCTTGGAGGAATTTTAGGCTTTTAAGGCATGGGGAAGGGTGAGTCATCTTTGACCTTATCCCAAGTCAACCCCTAACATAGGGACACCTCATAAGGGCCACTCCATCTACCCATGCTCATTTATGTCATGTGGATGGGTGAAGTATTCTCTCACACAAAAGCACTCATGAGGTATCATACCCATGTCACCTCAAGGGACACCTTGCAAAGGACCACTCCACCTACCCATGCTCATTTATGGCATGTGGATGAGTGAAGGATTATCTCACCTAAAAGCACTCATGAGGTATGGTAATCATGCCATATCATGGGATACCTTGCAAGGGATACCTCACAAGGTTACTTCATGAGGGATACCTCATCCCCTCCCTCACCTCTCAAAATTCTATAAATAGATGGTATTTTCTTCTATTTTAAACCATCTTCATTTTACATAACAAAACTCTATCAAAATCCAGCTAGACCAAGCTACTTTCCACCATCCACCATTACCATCAATCTCCATCAATCACAATAGCAAATATTTTTTTTGCACCCTTTTGTGTTCTATTATGACATATTTTTTTATTTTTTGAAGGTGACCCAGCGTTGACCAAGAGATTCAAAAGTAGTAGGACACCATCTAATTCCATCCAAAATTGGCCAAAATTTTGATAGTCAGTCGCAGGGTACCCTACGACCCTACCAGGTAGTCGCACCCTAGGGTGCGACCCTATCCAAAGGTCAGTTTTGAACACCAGTAAGTTGCAGAGCCCTTCCATAATGTAAATATCATTCTATATTCTAGTTGTGTGAATATTTTCATGGCTTTTGTAATTTTATTTCAAGTCTTTTATCTATTTGAACATGGGGTCTGATCATGACAACCCTTTAAACATTCTAACCCATTTTTGTAGGTCAAAAAAATATTGAGGATAAGTCTGATTAATAGTGGTACATGAGCAGTAAGCCCACTCAAATTTGAGTATCCTTGGAAGACTAAGGTGGTGTTGTTGATCTTCTTACTAAAGAAGGGGTTTTCACCTCATGAAACTCCATTTTGTAGCCTCCTAAGGAAAATTTGTAAAAGGAAACCTCTTGTAACCCATTTTGGATATATATTGCAAACAACATCAGTTTTCCTTGTGTTCAATTTTGTTAATAATATTATTCAAAACTTGACCACCAAATTTAGGATCTTTCATTATGTCTAGCCTATATTATCCCAAAGCCAATGGACAAGATGAGGCAATGAATAAGGTCCTGGTATCTATAATGTACAAAGTGCATGGAGTAGGATCCAATTGTGAAAAAAATATTTCCAATAATTCTATGGGCATATACGACAACCTTCAATCCAACAGTGAACCACACACCCTTCTAGTTAATGTATGGACAAGAGGTTGTAGTACTGGAGAATCATCTAAGTAACAAATCAGAACTAGAGGAGAGGCTCACAACACTAGTACAACTAGAATAAAAATGGGCTATGACACAGTAGGCAACAAGAATTACCCAATTTCAAAGGAATTTATGGCACAATAAGAACCTACAAAAGTTAAACTTGAATACATGTGACTTAGTGCTTAATTTTAATCACAAAAGAGAAATCAAGCCAGGTAAGTTGAAGATCTTATTATTTATGCCCTTATAGGTAGATGAATTATTGAGTAATGGGGAGGTTTGACTAAAAAAGTTGGATGGGATAGTTTTCCATAAAATAGTAAATGATTTTAATTTTATGGTGTATAAGGCAAAGGCACATGTAAATGTGATCAACTTAGAATCATCACAAGGAGAAACTTTATGAAGATCAATAAAAGCACCACATCAAGGAATATGATTGTATGAACAAGGATAACCTAGTGTAATCACCAATCTAGATTCAACTTGTAAAGATGATCCAATGAACTTAGAATGGTTATTTAGGACAAGAAGAGAACTTGTAATTGAACAAAGGAAGTTGGAACCTAGACTAGTAGTAAAAAGAAGGTTGCAATTTCATGTGAGATTATCGAATAACAAGTAATAAATGAGGCTCCGAACTCTAACCAATGTAGCATTACAAGAAAGAGAGTCAGACATGAAGGAATTTGAGGAGACTTAGAATGTAGAAAATGTATATTGGTTATGCTACCTAACAAAATATAGATTTTTGCAACAAATAATAAGATAAATGCATCAATTACAAGAAGAATATGAAACTCTATGAATGTATAATACAAGATTAAGAGAACAAATGGTTCAAGATTTGGAAGAAACAATGCAATGAATGAATAAAATAGAAGAACTAAGACAAGCGAAGTTAGATGAATTTGAACAAGGGATATCCAAAGAAAGGTAGATTTATGAGTTAAGGAGCAATGTTGATGGCAACAAAGGATCACCTTTAGAAAGTAGTATTTTCTCCTTAAGTTCAAACAACTCATATTCGAACACATTAAGAATTTGATTGAATAGTAGTAGTACTACTAGTTCAAGTTCCTTGCTAACAAGCCAATCAAGGAGAAATAGAATTCTAAATCAACCAAATCCTCAAAGGAAAAACAAGATGAAGCACTTGAACAATAAGATAATATTGAGGAAATACCATGATAAAATTAGGAAGAAAACTTGCTAATCTAGTAGAATATCGATTAAGTAGAGAACAATCTCCTAAAATATTATGGAGAGATATCAAGGAAGTATCAATATATCCAAGGAATGGAGGAGGCTAAATTGAAGATTCAAGTAGTGATGAAAACCTTCCTGATCAAAATAATCCACATCCAAGTCCTAATCCTCTAATAAGGAGACAAAGAAATAAAATTTAAAGCCATAGAATATGTGCAGTATTATTTGAAATGGATTGAGAGGAGGAAAATAATGAACAAGTAATTCCTTAAGAAGATGAAAAAGAAATAATGGCAAATATTTTTAGCGATGATGATCTTGTAAGAAGATACTAGGTTTAGCCTAAGGTACAATATTACCACATTGCAACTAGACAATTGAGAAGGTAGAGGAGAGAAGTAAGAAGGCTACAAAGATAAGTGTAATAAATGTTTAGATGGCCTATGCAAATAGCGAGTAAAAAAATGACTCAAGCATCAACTCTAATTTCTCAATACCCTTTCCTGGTGCTTTCAGCGACGTAAAATTTTTACAATGATTGCGGCATGGCGGTTATAAGGGTGGACTGCATGAAGATCTGTGTGGGAGCTTCCAGGGTTGACTATGCAGAATACTGTGGCGGCCATAAAAGCTAGACAACCTGCTTAGATTCGTGGTGGCTACCGATTCCACCATGTTAAAAAAAAAATCAAGACAATATAGGGGAGCATTGGCCAAATGTGAACCCCAAAGATAGTTCAAGAAAGCAATATGGTAGAGATGATTGAATTGAGGAGATTTAAGATTGAGGACCTTAAGGCATCTATCGCCAATAACTCAAAACAAATAAGGACAAGCAACAAGAGCAAAATTACTTGAGAGAGAGTGGAGTGGGGGTAAGTTGGACAATCTGGAAGTATCGATAGGTCTATTTAGTAACCCAAGTATACCTAGACAAGGGAGGAGTTTAATTGATCTCTCTCCCAATAGGTTGAAGGAAATAAATTTTCTTCTTGTTTCCTATAGGTCGTCTAATCGACACAATAGTTCATAAGGACTACTCACAAATCAAGTGAAAAAAAACCAACATCCATGAGATCATGAGGTTGGGCCATTAGAGCCACCTTGTGGGACCCTTAGAATTTTAATAGGTTGCCTCGAGTGACTGAGGAATTGGATAAATCTTGAACAGCATAGTCCTAAACATAGAATAATTTCCCATGAGTAAGGAAATTAAATATGGAAAGGTTTTAGGAGAGACATGAATTCTAGAATAGAAGTCAAGTACCAACAAGAACTCCAACTACAAGCTTGAGACACCAAATTTTTATCAAACAAAGACTATAATGCAATTGGAATGATGATTGTTGTAGAAGGGGCCATCAAGATGTTGGTAGGATGGTAGTCAATCTTAGCATAATAGTAGAATGAAAAACCATCAGGATGACCACAAGGAAACCTAACAATAGGAGGAATACAGTGATAACATTCATTTACATGACAACAATAGGGTTGGTCCTCAACTAGATGGTAGAACAAGAAGCAGTCAATAACATACCAATGACGAAGGCTAACATGAGGTTAACAATGTCCAACATAGTCAAGGGGTTGAAAAAATAGAGAGAGATCCATGTATTAGAGAATAGATGGGCACCATCAAAAAGAAGAAGATATGGTGGATTGGAAAATAATATGGAGGATGGAGAATATTTTCAATAGGTGGTCATCAAACAGAACCACAAATGACAACTCCCCAAAGTTGAGAAAACCATAAAAATAAACAAAAAATAGAAACTAAGGATAACAATGATGGATCAAGTGAAGGGAGTCACCATCATAGATAGGGAAGATCCATCGATTATAGACATGTTAGAAATTCATATTGGCATTGCCATATAATTCATGAGATAGAGGTGACATGTGGTGGGGGCCATGATGTACATAATATAAATAGTTGAATATTATAAAATAATAAAAATAAGAAAAAGATAAAAAATAATAAAAATACAAAAATAAAAAATATGAAGACCCATGAGGGATACCATAGTGGTAAGTCCTTGGGTTTTCATCCAATATATCCAAGTTCAAACCCTAGTACGATGGGATTGGGACCCTCATAAAAACCTCTGTAAACTCAATTGTTAATCAAGTGGTATTAGATCAACACGTTAAATTTCTCAACATTTCAAAGAGGAGACCCATGTTCAAATATTTCCAAACAATACATGGATAATATCCAATATTTTTTGTAATACCACAATATAGTGATGATTTAATACAAGTGGGACTCATTTCAATTCCATATAACCCATTGAAAAAATAATAGAAAAATATGAGAATTGCATGTAGGGTGACAAGGTGGCAAGCATGTGATAATTTGAACACAGTGATGATTAGGAAATGGTTTGCATGGGTAACAATTGCATGAGGTAAAGGGTACAACTAGAGGTATAGGAGGAAGACAATATATAATGAAGATAGAGTTGCAAAATGAAGTGCAGAGCTGAGATGTTTTGAATGATCACCAAAGTTGTAGAAAATGGATGGCATCAAGGGTTTAAATACTAAGACAACAAAAAATACTTGTGCACCTAAAATATTTATGAACTATATGAAGAACATCGATCCATAGACATGGGAGACATAGAGGATGTATGAATACTTCATGATATTTACAAGAAAAATATGCACAAAAATGTAATCTCTATTGACAAAATCCCAATCAGACAAAGACCCATTGGGGGATGCTACTAAAATAATATTGATAGAAGATAATGGAGCTATTGTCAAAGGATGAAGAGCTATCATTTGTGTAGTATTTTTGCATGGTAAAATAATTCGGAGTGCTACCATCAAATAAATTTCATAGATTATGAGAAGATACAAAGTCTAAAGAGTGCACCATCATTAGTTGAAAGGATTGCTATTATCATCATAAACTGAATAAATATCATCATAGTCATAAACTAGGAGGGTGTCATCATAATTATTGGTAATAGAAATTGCCATAATAATCTGCCATCGACTACAATCAAAGACAAGTAGTCACTACCATCACAAGCAGTCTACTCACTACAAGTTTTGAAAGGTGTCATTTGAAGGATAAAGTGACAAGGAAGAGTTAGACATAATCCCAACTGTAATTGCTTAAAATAAGCAGGATACTCTCAATTCATGATTGAATCACATAATAATAGCAATTAATAGGGGTTTCTAGGAGTCCATATATTAAAAATAACTTAGGCATCATTAGGAACTTTCTTGAGCCAATGGAGCAAGTGAACGAAAACACAACCTTGAGATGGAATGGACTCAAGGGAGGTAAGCACGATGCTAAGAAGAGGTTATTCTGGAAGGGAAAGGAAAGGATGCTAGATATAATTAATGAGAGCAAATACCTCCCAAATATATCATATGGATTCATACCTTAGGGAACTATTTACAAAAATGATGGGAAAGGGCACCAAAGGGACATTTGTTGCAGGAAAGATTACAGGAAGCAGGAATGAATTTTATCCTGCAAATGCCAATTTTTGATAAATATTTCTATGATAAATACTTGTTACTGTTATATTTTGATGAGTATGTGATATATGAAAATAAACCACAAGATGTAATATAATAAATCTATGATAACTATATGACAATGACACTATAATATACAAGAAAATAAAGAGAAATTTCTACAATAACTTAGAAATATGCCATTAATGAAGCTCATAAAAATAGTACAATGTAGTATAATGGAGGACATGAAAACTCCACAACCTAATATTAAATGAACTACATTGTACTCCTCTACTAATCTATACTATGCACCCTCTACATTCTCTCCACTCTTTTCACTCACTATATGGCCTATATATAGGAAGATAAGTTCCTTGGCCCCCACTCTACCTTTGACTCTATCCTATGGCTCATGTACAAGGGATCAAATGTTATGCTACAATTAGGGAGATTCAAGAGATTTTAAAACTTGAATAGAGAAAATTGGGTGAGCTATCTCTTGCCAAAGTTCTTCCATTAATATCTCTAGCACTAGCAAATAAGCAATACAAGCAAATCCTTCCCTGCCTGGGGGAATTACATAGGGGCCTAATGTGGAAATCCACTAGTATCTGAGTCATAGATACCTTGTAGGAAGTCTTCTCTCCAAATATTTAAGCCATCCTAATTCAACCCCAAATTTTCTAGGAAATCAACAAATTTATTACCTTCCTTGTACACGTGTTTAACAACCACTTCCTCCATAGACTGGAAAATTATTTTGAACTTAGAGATCATGTTAGAAATAGGATTGTATGGTTGAGAACCTTTCAAAAATTTAATTATATTGAGGGAATCACCCTCAATGATGATCTTACTCTGATCAAATCCACTCAACAAAGAAATCCCCTGGTAAAGGGTGCAAGCAAAGTAACTAGATTGGGATCTCAACTTCTTAGCAAATGCAAGAAGGGGTTCACTTCTACTATTCCAAACCATACCTTCCACACCTATCTCTCTTGAATCCTCCTCAAATTTGAGCTTAATCTAGCTATCAAGGGGGGTTTCCAGTAAATATGTCTCCTTCCAATCAAATCGTAGTGGCAAATTGATATTGAATTAGCCTTAAGTCCCAGAGAGCACTCCAAATCTAATTATCCAGAAGAGTAACCCACTGAATCTATAGAAATAAAAAATAATAATTTCCACCATAGTTGAAATGCTCTTGGCACATATAGAAGGACCTTAATTGGATTCATTTTAAAATCTCACAGATTCCTTCCCTTCTAGCTACACCACATGGTGTGCGCTAAGTCAAAGTTTCAGAACAGACATAACTGGGGGGAAATAAGGATCCTGCTATTAAATAAGATCAAAAATATAATAGGGGTAGACCTAGAAAATAAAGAAGGAGAAGAATACTTCCTTAGAAAATGGACACAGATCAAAAACATACTGCACCGACTCTGCATCCAAACCATAGAGGTAGCACTAGTTCAAGATATACATACCATGGGATTAAATATTGTCTTTGGTCAAGATTTTATTATCATTGAAACCCATAGAAAATATTAACCTTGGGGGTTAAGTCCTTCTTCCATACCAATATACTTAGGAACCAATGGGGAACAAGGTACTCCAGAAGGTAATAGAGAGGACTCCTGATATTTATACCTTCTAAAAGAGGTTATCAACTTCATTAGATGATTTTATAATTTGGAAATTTAGGAGGTCCGAAATCTTCTTAAGGGCTATTTTCTCATAAAGGTATAATATAGGGCTGAAAAAAACTCTCTAACTCTTTCTATGATTGATAATTTTGATATAATCCACTACCTTTGACCCGAAGGTTCATCTATTGAAGTCTTCAACCACTACCAAGTTTGGAAAAGATACCAACGGCTGATCTTGCAACCAAGGATATAATAAAAAATTAATAATATGGTTGTTACCCACATTCCATATTCCTCCATTTTTTATGGTTCTTCTATAATTGAGGAGGCTAAGCCAAAAGGTCGAACTGGACTTGGGACTTCATCCGAGAGGAATTCCAAATCATTGTTTAAATATTTTGCTTTTACAATGTTCACCCAATTGACCTAGTCATTCTGGATCAAACACCAACTTTTTTAGCTACCATGGCCTTGTTCATTGAATCCACCTTTCTAAGGCCCAAGCCTCCAAACTCCCTTCTACTATAGATCTTTTTCCAAGCTACCAAGTGGAATCTCTTCTTCTCCTTCGACCCAAACTTTTGATCTTGTTTTATGCATTGTATAATTTTACCTGATATTTTGAATAAGAACATAAAGTAAACCGGTATACTTTGGAGTATATATTTCACCAACACCACCTTTTTTGTTTGGCTTAGAAAAGCTCCTTTCTAATTAGCTAGTTTATGTTGCACCCTTTCTACCACCAACTCCTACAAATATACCTTGCACCTCTCTTTGAATAGTGGGAGTCCTAGATATACCAAGGGGAACTCCACTATATCATAGCCCAACTTAACCACTATTATTCTTTATCTAAGGATCAAGTAATTCAAGAAGAATATTTTGCTCTTCAATGTTAACCTTATGATCTTCTACCTCTTCAAACCAACCTAGGAATTCTTTTATTGCCTAAACCTAAGGAATTGAGGTAAGGAAATACAATAGAGTATCATCTATGAACTGATGATGGGATATCGGGTCCATGCTTAGGCCTGATTTAATACCCACAATAGAGGAGGAGACCTTGAGGGACATACCTAGAACTTTTACCATGAGGAGGAAAAGGTAAAGGGAGAGATAATCACCCTAATGAATATTGTAGCAACTACAAAAATACCCAGTAGCGAAGATATTGATCAGTACAGAGAATATGGCTAACTAAATATAGGTTTTAATAATAGAAATCCATTTCCTATCAAAGCCAAATCTATGGAGAACCTTAAGGAGAAATTCCCATGAGACCCTATCATAGGCCTTTTCATGTCCAATTTTAGAAATGCCCCTGCTCAACCACTCTTATCCACTGAATGTATGATTTCATGAACCAAAATAACTCCATCCAAGATCTGTCGACTAGAAATGAAGCCACTTTGGGCATTATCAATCAGACGAGACATAAGAGGTTTAACTCTATTAGCCAAATATTTTGTGAAAATTTTGAAGATAGTATTATAGAGGTTGATTGGAAAAATTTCCTTGAACTCAATAGCTTCTACTGATTTAAGAATTAGGACCAAGAAAGTGGAGTTTAAATCCCATGGAAAGACTCCATTAGTTTGAATTTCTTGTAGAGCCTCTCCAATATCCCTATCAAAAATATGCCAAAAATTTTAAAATAAGACTAGGGGAAAGCCATATGGGCTAGTGGCCTTCATCCCTTCCATAGAAAATATTGCTTTCTTAATATCATCATTATTGAGAAAGCTATTGAGATCGTGATTCATGTCTTTTATCGCCATGTGTGAAACATTTATCACACTCGTCTTGTAGAGGAGAGATTGGGAAAAGGAAACAACCTTCACCCTAATTTCTCGGATATCCCCTATTTTAGAACCATCCACTTTGTAAATATCCCTGATCTTGTTATGACTCCTATGTCATAAGGATGAGGTATGAAAAATATTATGTTCTTATCCCCATATTTGAGCCAAAGTGCCCTAGATTTTTATCTCAATAAAATCTCCTCACTGCTCATGACATTGTGCAACTCAACCAATATTTTTCTCTCCTCTAGTTTATTATTTTGAGAGAGGATATCCACTTCTAGAGCATATTGGATAGCCTGTAATTGATATTTGAGATCCTTTTTCCTTTTTTTAGGATATCTCCAAAGATCGATTTGTTCCAATATTTAAGATTTTCTTTTATCAGTATCAGCTTAGCAACCACCTGATTAATAAGTGGGCTAGTAAATATGGCATTCCACCACTCCCTAATTCTTGCCTCTAGCTCTAGATGAAAGATACACATAGATTTAAATTTGAAATACCTCAAAATAAAATGATTGTTAGAATCATTATAAAAAAGAAGGGGTTTGTGGTCAAACCCAACCTTGGGAAAAGTTTTGAGAAAAGAGTCCCCAAACAAAGCAATGACCTATTTAGAGATAAAAACTCTATCCAGTATAATTTGGATGTGATAGGCTCCCAAAAATTTTTTACTCCAAGTAAATATGGAGCCTTTCAATTATAAGTCCATGAGTTCCTGATTATTGACAAAGGCAACAAAATATTCCATGCTTCTAGAGATTGTTGTATCGCCTCCCATCTTGTCAAACTAAAATAAGGGAGATTTGAAGTCTCCAGCTATAATCCAAGACTAATCCTTAAAGGTATCCCTCAATGAACTAAGCATGGACCACAAAGAATTTTTGTTAAGGATGTAAATGTTGAAAAAAATCCATTTTTGACCCAAAATCTTACAACAAAATAATATGTTAATAATTATTTTTATCACCAATAAAACCAAACCTATGACTTTATTAGGATTCCATAGACACGTGATACCTTCCAAGGCTCCTTGCATTGAGCTAGCCACAAATTCCACCTCCTTCCACACCACCTTTATAACATCATCTACCTTGCTAGTATCCATCTTTGTCTCTTGCAGAAGAATTATAACTAGACAAATCTCCTTTCTCAAGGAAGAAAAATCCTTTGTTTGGAGGTCCCATTCAAATATTGTTCTTGGTTATCCTTGGTTGCGTTCTTTGGGTACTATTAATATTAATGTGCAAAATAAATTCAAGAAGTTATGGTATCGAAATAAGATAACATTACAGGACATTTCTCAATGTAAGGAAAAATAGGTAGCTATTGCAAAGGACCATAGTGAAGAACAAGCAAAAGAATATGAAATCGTAAATTAGCAAGAGATCAAGGAAGAAGTAAAAGAAAGGGATAAAAAAAAAAGCAAGAAGGAAGAATAAAAAAAAGTAGAACATCAAGTTAAGGTTGTAGCATATCACCACCCACACCACCATGAGAGGCAACAATTTTGGAGGGATGGCTTAAGGAAACAATCTTACAATTCTACATGGAATCAGCAAGGCACCAACTATGGTAAGGTTTGGCAAAGAAAGCATAGTGACTAGTATTTAGAGTGGTTTAGCTGCATCACAAAAGAAATGGACTTATCATTAAATTAGATCAACAAAAGTGTGGATAAAATCCAATAATTTTGGCTACTCAAATGGACACATGGCATATCAACATCAAATAATACCACCACCTATCACAGTTCCCATAGGATGGATGGATGATAAATATTGGTACTGATACTCAATATGGCTCTAAAGATCATATTATTTAGCCTCTTCTAATATTTCGAGTATAAAATATTTTTTAAGAGGGATGGAATGTAAGGTACCCAAGATAGGAACTTATTAATTTAATATTGTATTATAAAATGGATGAGTCATAAATTAATTATTAAGGAAGGCCACATGTCAAATTAGAAACAGGTATGTTATAGAATCATATATGTAATCGTTGGTGAATATTTTCATATGTACCAACAAGGAATATTGTCATATCATTATGCACTTTGTAGCTCATGGAAGGTGAACCACCACATGGGTGATCCTGAAACTCATGGAAGGTGAACCATCACACCCTTGTATAAAGAGATGTGTACCCCCATTGTAAAATGTATTTATTATGTACTCTCAGAGAAGTCTTGGCTTGTGAAGCTAAATATCTTATGGAGGGGCTTTCTTCCCAAAGGATCATTGTATGTTGTTGCCCTACATCAAGGGTATAATCAATCTCTATTTTATTGTGAGCAATTTATTATGCAATTTAATTATGGATGCATCTTTAATATTTTGAATGATTTATGGTATGAAAAGAGAGGTTCACAATAGTTCCATGAAAGAAACCTCATTTACAAGTTTTGTGGAATTTCTTGCCCCCATTGGATTGGGTGGTATGACAAAATATTTTAATCTTGAATTGTTTTACCCTTATATATTTGATAGCATCAACTTTTAATAGGGCATGATATCCATCTGCCACTTCTATATTTGTTTCTTTGGAGTGATAGGATTTGTTAGAAGGTCGACCCCCCTTGCACTCCACACCAACATCAATACCCTTTTTGTGGATTCTAGTATTCCTCAATTGGGAAAAGAGGTTGAAAGAGTTGGTCCTCTAGGGTAACATATTTTGAAGAGCTAGAGTCAATGCCCCAGTAATCATATGAATTATTTAGCATAACAAATGAACCAATAAATCCTAAAATGGGTCTATAGAAGGTAACCTGATTCTTCTCCTGAAGATGCTCACTGACCTCCATGGATTGAGAAGAGCTTCCATCCAAATTAATATTCTCCATCAAGGAAGGATATCCTTGGATCGAGGTTGTTATACCTATGTCCATTGTCATGTGGTATTTATCATCTAACACTTCATACATCGCTTCTTTACTAGGTATTCCCTCTATCTAGGATTTAGAGGGTTCATGGACTACCTCCTTAAGACTCGTTCCTTTGAAGTCGATCCATTTAGATCAGCCTCCTAAAAATTTCTCTTGCTAACTTTTACCTTTCTTATTAGGGATCTTAGAGCACTGAGAAGATAGATGGTCATGTTTACTATAATTGGAACATCAAATAGATCTATCTTCGTACTCAATAGGCTAAATCCAAATGCCTATCCTCGACACGAGATTAATGTAGGATGGGAGATCAGTCTCCAAGTCTACCATAATGCACATTCTTGAAAAAACCATCCTAGACTTCACTTTGGTTGTTGGGTCAATCTGAATGAGTTCACCAATATTTTTATCCACCCCTCTCAAGATGTCTTCCTACTAGTGATGAAAGGGAAGGCCTGGAAGCCTAACCCAAAGAGGTTATAGATTCACCTTCTAGGTGTTTGGGTTAAAATTATGGCCCAATTTGCAAAGGAACAAACCTCTTTTTCTATAGAACCAAAGGCCCCTTCTCAAGATTTGCAAATCAGTAAGCAGGATTTTGGGTTAAATGCCCTAGTGGAAGCAGGCCAACCATGACCCAGTCCCTCAAACGAGTGAATCATGGCCATGTTGTATGCTTCATCCTCTCCTATGGGAGCATCGTTTTATGTTGGTTAGTGTGGAGTTCTCCCCATGTATGGTTTGCATTGGTTAATTTTTCTTGTGGGCCCCATGTTAGCTCTAGGGTCCATTCTTCGCTCATCTCATAATATCCAATCTCGTACTTTCTCAAATAAAAAATTCTAAAAATTACCTTGAGCAATGCTGGGAGAGTATTGAGCCATTATCCCACATGTATACCATGATGGCCCTCATGGTGGTATATAAAGTACAACACCCACATAGAGCTTTGCAAATCGGGAAGTAGGCTTTTGGGTGAAATGCCCTAGTGGAATCAGGCCAACCATGACCCAGCCCCTCTAATGAGCGAATCATGGTCATGTTGTATGCTCCATCCTATCATGTGGGAGCATCACTCGATGGTGGTGAGTGTGTTATCTCCATGTGTGACCTCTTCCTTTTGGACCCCATGTTAGCTCTAGGATCCATTCTTCGCTCCTCTCATACTACCCAGTCTTGTACTTTCTCAAATAAAAAATTTCTAAAAAATACCATGAGAAACACTGCAAGAGTATTTATCCATTATCACAAATGTATCTCATGATGGACCTCATGGAGGTATATAAAGAACAACATCCACATAGAGCTTTAAAAATTAGAAAGTAAGCTTTTGGGTGAAATGCCCTAGTGGAAGCAGGCCAACCATGACCTATCCACTCAAACGAGTGAATCATGGCCATGTTGTATGCTTCATCCACTCGTGTGGGTGCATCACTCAATGGTGGTGAGTGTGTAGTTCTCCCCATGTGTGGTTTCCATTGGTTTATTTCCCTTGTGGGCCCCATGTTAGCTCTAGGGTCCATTATTCACTCCTCTCATACTGCCCACTCTTGTACTTTCTCAAATAAAAAATACCTTGAGCAACACTATGAGAGTATTGAGTCATTATCCCACATGTATCTTGATATGGCCCTCATGGTGGTATATAAAGCACAAAATCCACATAGAGCTTTGCAAATTAGGAAGTAGGCTTCTGGAGTAATTCCCTAGTGGAAGCTAGTCAACCATGACCCAACGCCTCAAACGAGCGAATCATGGCCATGTTGTATGCTCCATCCTCTCCTGTGGGAGCATCACTCGATGGTGGTGAGTGTGGAGTTCTCCCCATTTATGGTTTCCATTGGTTGATTTCCCTTGTGGGCCACATGTTATCTCTAGGGTCCATTCTTTGCTCCTCTCGTACTACCCAATCTTGTACTTTCTTAATTAAAAATTTCTAAAAAATACCTTAAGCAACATTGTGAGAGTATTGAGTCCTTATCCCACATGTATCCCATGATGGTCCTCATGGTGGTATATAACGCATAATATCCACATAGAGCTTTGCAAATCAGAACCATGCTTTTGGGTGAAATTCCCTAGTGGAAGCAAGCCAACCATGACCCAGCCCATCAAACGAGCGAATCATGGCCATGTAATATGCTCCATAATTTCCTATGGGATTATCACTTGATGGTGGTGAGCGTGGAGTTCTCACCATGTGTGGTTTCCATTGGTTTATTTCCCTTGTGGTCCCCATGTTAGCTCTAGGGTCCATTCTTTGCTCCTCTCGTACTACCCAGTCTCGTACTTTCTCAAATAAAAAATTCTAAAAAATACCTTGAGTAATGCTATGAGAGTATTGAGCCATTATCCCACATGTATCCCATGATGGCCCTCATTATGGTATATAAAGCACAACACCCACATAGAGCTTTGCAAATCAAGAAGCAATCTTTTGGGTGAAATACCCTAATGGAAGTAGGCCAACCATGACCTAGCCCCTCAAGCGAGCGAATCATGGTCATGTCATATGCTCCATCCTCTCATGTGGTAGCATCGCTCGATGGTGGTGAGCATGGATTTCTCCCCATGTGTGGTTTCCATTTGTTGATCCCCCTTTTGGGACCCATGTTAGCTCTAGGATCCATTTTTTACTCCTCTCGTACTGCTCAGTCTTGTACTTTCTCAAATAAAAAATTCCAAAAAATACCTTGAGCAACACTGCAAGAGTATTGATCCATTATCCCACATGTATTCTATGATGGCCCTCATGGTGGTATATAAATCACAACACCCACATAGAGCTTTTCAAATCAGGAAGCATACTTTTGGATGAAATACCCTAGTGGAAGTAGGCCAACCATGACCCAACCCCTCAAACAAGTGAATCATGGTCATGTTGTATGCTCCATCCTCTCTTGTGGGAGCATTTCTTGATGGTGGTGAGTGTGGAGTTCTCCCCATGTGTGGTTTCCATTGGTTTATTTCCCTTGTGAGCCCCATGTTAGCTCTAGGGTCCATTCTTCACTCCTCTCATACTGCCCAGACTCGTACTTTCTCAAATTAAAATTTCTAAAAAATGCCTTGAGCAACGTTGTGAGAGTATTGAACCATTGTCCCACATGTATCCTATTATATTCCTCATTCTTGTATATAAAGCACAACATCCACATAGAGCTTTGTAAATTAGGAAGCAGGCTTTGGGTGACATACCCTAGTGGAAGCATGTCAACCATGATCCAACCCCTCAAACAAGCGAATTATGGCCATGTCGTATGATCCATCCTCTCTTGTGGAAGCATAGCTTTATGGTGGTGGGTGTGGAGCTATCCCCATGTGTGGTTTCCATTGGTTGATTTCCATTGTGGGCCCCATGTTAGCTCTAGGGTCCTTTCTTCACTCCTCTTCTACAACCTAGTCTCGTACTTTCTCAAATAAAAATTCTAAAAAATACCTTCAGCAATGCTACAAGAGTATTGATCCATTATCCCACATGTATCCCATAATGGCTCTCATGGTGGTATATAAATCACAACACCCACATAGAGCTTTACAAATTAGGAAGCAAGCTTTTGGGTGAAATTCCCTAGTGGAAGCAGGCCAACCATGACCCAACTCCTCAAACAAGTGAATCATGGCCATACTGTATGCTCCATCCTCTCCTATGGGAGCATTTCTCAATGGTGGTGAGTGTTTATTTCTCCCCATGTGTGGTTTCCATATTTTAATTTCTCTTGTGGACCCCATGTTAGCTCTAGGGTCCATTCTTCACTCCTCTTGTACTGCTAAGTCTCATATTTTCTCAAATAAAAATTTCTAAAAATACCTTAAGCAACGTTGTGAGAGTATTAATCCATTATCCCACATGTATCCCACGATGGTCCTCATGGTGGTATATAAAACACAATACCCACATAGAGCTTTGCAAATCAAGAATCAGACTTTTGGGTGAAATGCCCTAGTGGAAGCAGTCCAACCATGACCCAACCCCTTAAATGAGCAACTCATGGTCATTCGTATGCTCCATCCTATCCTATGGGAGCATTTCTAGATGGTGGTGAGTGTGGATTTCTTTCGATGTGTGGTTTACATTTATTAATTTCCCTTGTGGGTCCCATTTTAGATTTAGGATCCATTCTTCACTCCTCTCGTACTGCCTAGTATTGTACTTTCTAAACAAAATTCTAACAAGAGTATTGAACCATTATTCCACATGTACCCCACAACAGACCTCATGGTGGTATATAAAGCACAACACCCACATAGAGATTTGCAAATCGGGAAGTAGGCTTTTGGGTGAAATGCCCTAGTGGAAGAAGGCCAACCATGATCCAACCCCTCAAACGAGTGAATCATGGCCATGTCATATACTTCATCCTCTGCTATAGGGGCATCACTTTATGGTGGTGGGTGGGGAGTTCTCCCCATGTGTGTTTTCCATTGGTTTATTTCCCTTGTGGACCCCATGTTAGCTCTAGGTTCCATTCTTTGCTCCTCTTGTACTGCCCAGTCTCGTACTTTCTCAAATAAAAAAATTCTAAAAAATACCTTGAGCAACACTACGAGAGTATTGATCCATTATCCCACATGTATCCCACAATGGCACTCATGGTGGTATATAAATAACAACACCCACATAGAACTTTACAAATCATGAAGTAGGCTTTTGGGTGAAATGCCCTAGTGGAAGCAGGTCAACCATGACCCATCCCCTCAAATGAGCAAATCATGGCCATGTCATATGCTCCATCCTCTCTTGTGGGAGCATCACTCGATGGTGGTGAGTGTGGAGTTCTCTCCATGTGTTATTTCCATTGTTTTATTTCTCTGGTGGGCCCCATGTGAGATCTAGGGTCCATTCTTCGCTCCTCTCGTACTACCCAATCTCGTACTTTCTCAAATAATTTTTTTTGAAAAATACCTTGAGTAACATTACGAGAGTATTGAGTCATTATCCCACATGTATACCATGATGGCCCTCATTATGGTATATGAAGCACAACATACACATAGAGCTTTGAAAATTAGGAAGCAGGCTTTTTGAGTGAAATGCCCTAGTGGAAGTAGGCCAACCATGATCCAACCATGATCCAACCCCTCAAACGAGTGAATCATGACCATGTTGTATGTTCCATACTCTCCTATGGGAGCATCATTCGATGGTGGTGAGTGTGGAGTTCTCCCCATGTGTGGTTTCCATTGGTTGATTTCCCTTGTGGGCCCCATGTTAGCTCTAGGGTCCATTCTTCACTCCTCTCATACTACATAGTCTCATACTTTCTCAAATAAAAGATTAAATAATGTTTTTACTCTGCTAGATTTAAAACCTCTGGTGGCCACCTTAGCAAAAGAATGCCCCAGATCAAAAGGGTGTCCTATCCAATGGGATCCATCTATTTTGCCACTCGATATAAGTACCTCTAGAGGGATCGCATCACTGGAACTTGTAACATACCTATGTGAGCCCACAATGATTGGAAAATCGTAAAAACCTACCTCGAGTCCCTCTTCTTCCTGCGCCTAAATGATACCCTACACTAGATTACCATCTTGCACCTGAACCTACCCGTCCAACTGCTCCTTCCCACTCTCCTACACCTTCTCATTCCTGCTCACCTACACCTTCCCATCTGTCAGCTCCTTCCCTCTATAACTCATTTTAAAAATCTTCTAGTGTTACATGTATTTTTTTTATCTTAGAAGAATCAGAATATTGTCTAAGAAGCTTTATATTTATATTAGAATAATTGCCATCACAAAATTATAGTTTTTTTATGCAAGGAGAAATTTTAAGATATTGCATTGAAGTTTAAAATTATTGGCATTAGTTATATTTGTATATTTCTACTATGGCTCATGCTAGAGTTACACTAGAGTATAACAAAATACATGTTCATGAATGGGTCATATGATGATGTCATCACATAACCAGTGGTTTGAAATTTTTATTGTTTGTTTGATTATCATCTAAAATAAGGTGTCATAATATAACAAGTTGTATGGAATAGTTATTTTCTCAAGATATATTGTTTAAAGTAAGATTCCTTTGATGTTGATTAGGTCATCTTGAGGAGTGAAGTTATTGGAAAGTATGCCATATAACATAGGGTCATTTGAAGAGCTCATGTAGGTCATCTAAAAGGAGGACAATTAGTTTGTGTGAAAATATCAAGTTTATTTTTTTTTTGCAAAGAATGTTGTTGTTGTGGTTGGCTAGAATAAAAAGACACTTGGAATTTTAGTGTCATCTAGAGCCATTCATGGAATGTTGTCCAAAGATAGATTTTTTTTTTAAAAACCAGTTTGATATGCACAATGGAGAGGCATCCAATGTAATGATAGTTGATTGAGGCATCATCATCAAAATAATTACTGCCAAAAGAAAATGTGGTATACTATCCTAAGTAGATGAGGCTATTTTAATTAATTTTTGGTTGCAATGCCATCCAAACAACTATTGCATACATTGAGAAGAGGTTCCTTATTTTTCGAAAAGGTTGAAAAGCAGGGGCATATCAGGGACCACCCTTTCCATGAATTGAACTTGGATCTCCGTTAAGAGATCCCAATGAATTTTTCCATTGCCTTTTGCCATTGCAGTGTCCCTGCTAGGACGGAAAACATTCCTTACTGGTATGCATATGGAGGAATTTTTAGCTAGAAAAGAGATTCTCAAGAAGGAATTTAACATTTGATAATTCATTCTCATTCGAATAGTTGATTAATTGAAAAAATACCTACTATTTAGCATCTTGCTTGTGCACATTTTCGAATGAGGGAAACATATTTGTTTTCTTTTATCCCATTTTATTTTTGGGATAGATGTTGTACCACTTAAAACATGCTACCCTCAAAACATTTGTTGAAAGAACAAGATAGGAAGATTCTTGTTGTTTATGTGTATTAGATTTTTTAGTGTAGCATTGATCATTGGCCCATGGAGGGAACACAAAGGAACTTCTATTTTTTAAAATTTAAGCCTCCAATATCTCACATTCATTGTGGAAAAGCCAACTGAAACACATATAAACATTTTTTTATGGTGGTTATTAATTACAAGTGAAAATAGGGTGGTTAATCCATTTTCTTATTAACCCAAAATGTTGAAATAATATTCCTTGAAGATTCAATTTGAGGTAAAAATATCAATCTCCCACACCTGATTTTTTTCCTTGCAAGACCCTATTGATTTCTCACAATTCAAGCCATTTGGTTGATTTTCTAGTATAGGCATATATATACTCATTGTAAAGCTTTTTTAGAACTCATTCTAGTGAAAGTAATTTTTTGCTATTTTTTGAAGATATACCATAGCTATTAATGCCCAAAAATATTTTTGCTCGATTTTTAGTGGTTTAAAAATGACAACTATTCTTCATGGAAGATAAATTTGAAGATTCACATGGAGTTTAAAGATTTATGGGAAGTGGTATCTAGAAATATACAAACACATGCTACTAACATCAAAATAAAGTTTTATAAAGTTGATTAGAAAGCCAAATTGATCATAATGTTTGGTGTGACTAATGTTATAACCGTAAAGGACGCATGGGACAAACTCAATAAGGTATTTGAGTTCAAGAATCAAAATCAAATTCTACACCTATAAAGGCAATTACATTACTTAGAAATGAAGAGATATGATAAGCTATAAGGCTTTCTACTGCATATTGAGTTGCAAGACTCACTACAAACATTAGGTGTAATGACCCTCCTTGGCAGAACTTGATTTTGATACTTAATTATGTATTGATGTGTGGATATCTAATGCATGTTATTATTTCTAAGTTATCAAGATGATTTGGTATTTCATTTTATGATTTGCTTAATATATGGAGAATATGGCATTGCTAATGAACCTTTTGGACGCAGGACTAGGTAATCTCATTGGTGGATTGATATGGGACAACCACCAGAGTTGAAAGCAAAATGAGAAATGATGGTGATGACTTATTCATCGATAGCTCAAGGGTAAGATAATGCTCTTCATGTAGATGTATTGCATATATGTTGTTTAAACACCCATTGGATGAAGAATTTGCTATCACAAGGGAGTCTTCCTTAGTAGGTAGGTGATAACGTTGGTTATCTTAAAGGAACCACCTACTTAAGGAAAAATGGGTGTAGTATTGGAATGCTTGATTTCATCCTTGTTAGATTTATTTGGCTTGGTAGGAGCCTTTATTTTTTGTTTGGTATCAATGCTAATGGTTGATATTAGCACTCGATAGTATCCAATTTGGTGGATAATTATTCTTTTTCTAATGTTAGTAGCTTTATGAGGAAACAAATTAATAAGAAGAACATTAGTATAAAGAATGCTAGTGATTAAACTCTACTTTGTTAATTATTAAGAGCAAATAAATAATTAATTAAATTAACCATGTGCACAAGATTTTAATAGAAAAAATTGTGCTTAGAATCTATGACAAGTAGCAAATCTTGTTTAACAACGTATATTGAGTGAAAATATTTTTTTTGGAGTAACGTAATGCATGAAATATTTGGAGCTTCAACCTCAAAAAGTGAGATGCTATTTGAGCTCCAAATATCAGGGGATTTTTGGGTTAGCGAAGGTGCAAAAAGAGGACTGTAAAAGAAAATGTTAAGTAAGTGAGGACAAAGGTAGTTCGATTCGAGGTAATCCTTGTTAGAATGCAATATAGAGGTGCCTCTTGGAATTGATGTGTTGTTGCATTATTTTTATTTAAATGCATAGTTTCTTGTTGTTGTTTACAAATAATTGGGTTTAGCTTTTGGATAGCAGGCCTCTATTGCTTTGTTGTCTTTAGGTAGGTTGAATCCTTTTTTTGTTAGCCTTCATTTGAGAAGAGTTGGCACTCTTTCTCGTTTGATGTGCTCATATCCACTAAGTTTCCCTTGTTTTGAGAATCAAAGTCTTTTAGTTAGGATTTTGTTGATATCTTCCTAGTGTGTGGAAATCCATGTTATTTCATGTTGTGCATTTTGGTTGTTGCCTTACAAGCGTCCATATTATTGCCTATTGTTCGTTTTGGTTTTTGTCTTAAGGACATCCATTTTGTTGCTTGTTGTGCATTTTGGTTGTTGCCTTAAGGACGTCCTTGTTACTGCCTATTGTGAATTTTGGTTTTTGCCTTAAGCATGTTCCTGATGCTACTCGTTGTGCATCCTGGTTGCTGCTCATAGTGTGTAGTAAGTTAATATTAACTTAAACAAGTTAAACTTTAAAAAAGGGGGTAAAATGAATAAATACTAAAATAAGTTCATTTGTATTTATTTATTTATTTATTTTGTTTGTGGAAAACACCCCAAATAGGAGGCCACTTTTGGATAAGTCCCAAGGAGGCAGAGGTATCTATTCCGCCAAAAATACCCAAGGCTCACACCTGGCCTGCCCTCTTCGGAACACTCAACGAGCATGCCTAAAACAACAAAAACAAGAAAAAAAAACACAAAAACACAAACAAACACAAAAAACAAAGACAAACAAACAAATAAAACACAAAACAAATAAAACAACATAAAAGCATAAAAACAACAAAAAACTTAAAAAAAAAAAAAACTAACAACAAAACACAAAACACCCAATAAAACTATAAAAACAACAAAACAACACACAAACACAAAGCATAAAAAACACACACACACACACACACACACACATAGAAAACACAAAACACCAAAAACATAAAAACAAAACAAAATAAAAAAAAAAACACAACACCTCAAAAAACTAAACCAAAAAAAAAAAATAGAACACAATAATGACCTTTCTAGACCAAAAGACTTGTAAGGCAAAAAAAATCAACTCAAGAAACAAAAGAAATATTTGTTTGAGTTAGGAAAATACCCTGATCGAACCAAAGAGAAGCAAAAATAAAGCAAGAGAGAACTAGGTGCCTCCAGAACTGGAGCCATCTAAAGAAATGATAGAAAGTAGAGATTCCTTTATTTGTGAAGCCCATCATCTAGAAGGGTACCTATAGCAAGTAAGATCACCTTTGTCCAATTCCTAATTAGCTAAAGCATCAACACTCTTGTTTTTTTCTCTAACCACATGATTGTAATCAACTTTCAAAAATCCCATATGGATTAAATGAATCTTCTCAATAATTATTTTTATTCTCCAATCAACCTTATGATTCTTAGGAGTCTTCAAAATATTAATCATGATTTGAGTCAGACTCAACTAGCACCTTTTTCCATCCAACCTTAGTAGCCTCTTGAAGGTCTCTAATGATACATACCCCTAAGCAAGGTTATTGGATAGAATACCCAAATTCTTAGCAAAATTAAAAACTAGGGATCCATATGAAAGTCTACCAATTCCTCCCGCACTAGCTTTTCCAAGGTTTCCCCTAGAGGCTCCATCAGTATTGACATTTTTAAAATTCTTAGGAGGAGGTTGCCAATTCCTTGTTCTATCCATCTTGCAATTACTCACATTGTCTTTAAGCTGGTTTCCCTTAGAAGAGTTAATCTTAAATCTTTGCATCACTTGATCCCATCTTTGGTGGGATTTTTGGGGTGGTTAAGGAGTTGTTGGACTGATTCAACTAAGTTGGCAATGGTATTTTGCCATATATAGTGAATATCCTTCCTTTCTTGATTGAAAAGTTAGTTTTTTCTTTCATTCTAGATATTCCAAAGAAGAATGGTAGAACCCATCCAAACTAACTACCTAATAAAATAATCAACACCCTCTTGTTTAGGCCAATCCCTCCAAATTTGTTCAAAAGTAAAAAAATTGGACCATTGTAAGCCAAGTAAAGTGGCCATTCTCCTCCATAGCTTAGAGGCTAAAGTACACTCAAAAAAAATATGTCTGAGATTTTCCACATTCTCTCCACACATTTCACATCTAAAAGGGCCAAGAAAACCACGCTTCATAAGCTGCTCACCAGTAAGCACCCTGCGATGCAATAAAAGCCAAGTAAATAACCTCACCTTAGGCCAGAGCTTTTGAGCCCACAACTAAGAAAATATGTCATAATATTGGTTGGGATTATTATGGCATAAGCCCAAATAACCTTGAGCAACTGAATACTCACCCTTGGTAGTGTTGTTCCATCCAAAACAATCTTTATCATGGGACTAAGAGAGATATCTCATATGAATGTGCATTGGATGTCTTTTCTTTGCCTTTTTGGGATTTGAATAGGCTAGTCCTCAATAGAGATCCAATATCTACCAACCTCTAAATTATCAGTATGGTACCGATAGTAATTAGCCACTTTTATCTTGTTAGCTCAGTGAAGCTCCTCCATCGAAGGCCTCCATTCGGGAAACTGAGTTATCAAAGGCTTGTGACCATCCCAAGAATTCTGTTGACCATTATGAATGATCCAAAATATTTTTTCTTTATCAAATACTCACCAGTATTAAGAACTGCTAAAATGGGAAAACCTTTGGTAGGCAATTGATAGTGAACAAGGTCTTTAGGACTTTTGTTTTCAGCATATTTAGCACAGAGATTTTTGGTCCAAAGAGCATTGGGGTTATGCAAAATCCTCCAATAAAATTTAGCAGCTAAAGCTTTCTTGTTATTAATAGCAAACCAGAATCCTAACCCCCCTTCATTCTTAGGAAGACATAAAGTGTCCCATTTCACCAAGACCCATTTTCTTTTCTCCTTAGTACCACTCTAGAGGAACTGATGATTGATTGATCCAATTCTTGAAGAACGGCCTTAGGGATATTCAACACGGTAGAAACTTAAATAGAAATAGCTTGAAGGAATTATTTTACCAAGGTGATTCTACCCCCAAAAGAAATCCACCTATTGGTCCACTTTCCAATTTTCTTCTTGACTTTGTCCAACAACCAATTCCAATATTTATTTTTCTGTCTTTGAATATTGATGGGAATACCTAAATAAGTGATCGAAAGGGAGGTCTTCTTATATATTAATTTATCCAAGATCATGGATTCCTATCTGGAAGAGCAGTGAAATAAAATGACTTTAGATTTATCTTCATTGATCAATTGCCCAATAGCCTTAGAAAAATAACTAATGATTTGCTTAATTTTAGAAGCTTCCTTAATTGTAGCTTTACCTAAAAGAGTAGAGTCATCAACAAATTGAATATGAGATATAGTTCTAGCTCCATGAGAAATGGTAACTCCCTCAAGGGTTTTGTTTTCTCTTTTGTTGGTTATAGTCCTACCCAAGCATTCAGCAAGAATGATGAATAAATAAGGGGATAGGGGGTCACCTTGCCTAATATCTCTGGAAGCTGGGAACAACTGAGAAGGCTTACCACTGATAAGAACAAAGTAGAAAATTGAAGAGATACATCCCATAATCTAATCCATCCAATCCTGAGAGAAACCAAATTGCCTCAAAACTTTGATAAGTGCCAATCCACTCTTTCATAAGCTTTGAATAAGTCTAACCGAATGAACATGGAAGGAGATTTTTGCATATCCGTGGAATGGATGGCTTCTTGAGCAAGAAATATCCCATCCACTATTTTACGCCCTTCCACATAACCCCCTTGTTCAGGGCAAATAATATTATGCAAAAGAGGCTTCAACCTTTCTACCATGATCTTAGTAATGATTTTGAGAATAACATTACATAAATTAGTAGGTCTAAAAGTTGAGATATGTTCAGCCTCTTGAGCTTTTGGAACAAGAGTAATATAAGTTTTATTGATAACCTTAAAATTTTCTTTGAGTTTCCTAGCTTCTTCCACCACCTCTAATAAATCAGCATGAAGGATGTCCCAGAACTCTTAGTAGAACTCAATGGGAAAACCATCGGGACCTAGGGTTTTTCCTTTTTGCATTTTAAAAACTATTTGTTGAAGCTCATTAATAGTAATAGGAGCAGTCAAAATAGATTTCTCCTTAGAAGTGATAAGAGAAGGAATTGCTTGAAGAATATTATGTTGAGAAGTCGAGTCAAGAGGAGTAGCAGCAAAAATATTAGAAAAGTAATTGACAACAATAGAGTTCATGCCATCCCAAGTGTAGACAAGATCTCCAAAATTTGATTTCAAGGAAGAAATAAAGTTGTGGGATCTTCGAGCTAGAAGATATTTGTGACATAAATTTGTGTTTCTATCACCTTCTTTGAGCCATTGAATTCTATATTTTTGCTTCCATAAGAGCTCTTTTTTTCCATTCCTCTAACTGATCTATAAGTTTAAATTCATCTACACTTGTACTCTCTGTGATACCATCTAAACATATTTTCTTATTCAAATTTTCAAGTTGAGCAATAACTTCATGTTTTTTTATGAACATCCCCAAACTCCTTCCAGTTCCAAGTATTGATTTTGGATTTAATATATTGCAATATTTTGACAAAACAGAACATATTAGTCCCATACCTAGGTTTAACTTCCACCATTGTTGCACTCGAGGTTTAAAGGAACTATCTCTAAGCCACATTAACTAAAATCGAAAAGGATAGAAACTTACATTGGTTTTCTACATTTCCACCATGACTGGCCAGTGATCCAAACCAGTATTCTTAAGAGTCTTCATTTTAGGAATGTGACCATGGATTAAAACATTATTAGAGAGCAAGAACATATCCAATCCCTCCATTATACAAGCTAAGCCTTGCCTTCTGTTAGACCAAGTGATAAGGCCATTATGTGGTTGGATGTCCACAATATGGAGGTTTGTAATATATTTGCTCATGAGGTCAGTGCTCCTATCCAAATTTCTATTTCCCTCCATTTTCTCATCCAGAGAGAGGATGGTATTGAAATCTCCTTCGATCAAGATCCAAGCTTCAGGAAAATGAGAGATAATATAAGTTATATTCTTCCATTGTCTTATTTTTTCCTCCAAATTAGTCAGATGATAAACAGTAATGCAGAGCATAATTTGGTTGGAATGTCTGCTTTTAATAGATATAGCCAAAAGACCCCAACTGCCAACCATATGGTGAATAACTACTTCTTTTGGGTCCCAAAGGCAAGCAATACCACCGAAAGTCCCTGAGAACTAAGGGACACCACTTTTCTAGATGGCCAAATTTTACTAGCAATTGATTCCATATCCTCTATAGGCATCTTCATTTCTTGAAGGAAAACAAGATATGGATGATATATCTGAATCATTCTTCTAATTTCATTTTGTTTTGAAAGACTCCCTTTGAGTCCTCTAATATTCCAAGTGATGATCTTCATTAATATAAGGGCCTAAAAAGTTGGGAAGGGCATTAATCTTACCTTCCTCTATAAGCTTTTCATCTCCTTTTACCATATGATATTGATTGGTCTTGCGACCTGCCTTTTGATTAGAATCCATCTTCAGTTTTTTTCCCTGTTTCTTGACTTACTCCAATTGAATTTGAGATGGCTTCTAACCTTGAAGAATGCTTGTACACAGTCAAAATTTTACTAGAAGGTTCAACGGAGTCTATATTAGGACCTATATTATTTGAAGTCTTAACATTTAAAATATTATTTTTCTTGTGTATATTTTCTCCCTTTTTTTTGGTTGAAAACCTTTGATTTGTTGGTTTATCTCTGAGTTCTTCCCTTTATCTTTAAATTGTGTCTCTAAGATTTATGTTTCCATTATTTCCTCTTCCTCACTTGGGACATCATTTGTGGAAATAATTTCAAACATATTAGAAGATAACTTTGATTGATCCTTCATAACTAGTTTTTATGAGTGTTCTTCTTAGGCATTTGGAAACCTGTTGAGTTTATAGCTTCTTTCTTTTGATATGGAATTCTATTTGGGAAAACACTTGCCAAATGACCATATTCATAGTAAATTCTACAACGAAAAGGAATGTTCTTGTAGTCCACTACTTGCTCCCAAGTGTCCTCGCCAAATTGTAATGTGATCGTTTTAGGTAGTGGTTTGTCAAAATCTATTAAAACACAAATTCGAGCATAAATAATATGTTCAAATTTTTTAGTACAATCAACAGTCATTATAAATATTCTTAAAGAGTTTCCAATTAAAGAAAAAATAGTCGGATTCCATAATTCAAATGAGAGGCCAAAGAGTCTAACCCACACAGGAGCTGTAGAAGGCATCTCTTCTTCGGATTTAAATTTAGTATGTCATGGCTTCATGAAAAACCTGCCCTTCCAAAGAACCAAGGACCTCCTTGAAATTTTTTCTTTCTATCTTCATTATTAACAAATAAAACAAGAAAATAACCATTTGGATAAATAGAGATTTGTAGCTCACCTTTAGTTTTCCAACTTTTTGTAGCCCAAACTTTGAAAGCAAATAGGCTCGGATGAAAACCCATGAAACGACAAATTAGTCTTTTTTTCCAAATCTTCAATACCAGTCTGAATGTTGCCAATATCAAGCTTAACAATAGGAGTTCAGTCAACTGCTTTTAGACATCCTAACTCCATTTTCCTAGGATCAATTTTAGGTATTCTTAGAGGTTTACGGGAAGCCCTAATATTCATATTAGCATTAGGTTGAGGTTGTCCACCACGAAGGGCATACCTAAAATTTATTTTTGGGACTGAGTCTTCGAAATTGTTACCCTTGACAAGGGTTTCCACAGTAGATTTATTTTTTGGGTGCATCTTAGCACCATTTTTTGATCAGCTTCTTGAAACTTAGTTTGTTATTTCTTTAATCCATGACCTAGACGCCATGGAAAGGTATGATTTTCACTTTTCTTTTGTACAGCAAATTGGAAGTCGTTGTCAATCAAGTTCACAACATGAAGATCTGTTGAAAGATAAATTTCTAAGCCATCTTGGATCTCCTAAAACATATCCTACTAAAATCTTGAGCAGAAACCACAAAAATATTGACCGTTAGGCCCCGAAAACCAACCTCTATAGTTGCTTGCACTCAACCCAGATGAAACCCTCGCACAGTCGCTTGCCATAAATCTTGTTCACACATAGGGATGCACTAGGATCTGTGTTGCTCCAAATGATATAAAAATTGGTGGAGATGGTCTAGGGTTTGTCAGACATCTACCCTCAAAAAGTAAGCTCAATCCAAGTTTGGAGGAGTGAAATATGGTCAAAATAAGTTTGGCAATTTAGGCAGTCCTACGAAAAATGTCCCTCACCACTTTCTATTTTTATCGTGAATCTACCTTATTTTATTCTATCCTCCAAGCACTATACCCTTAAGCTCACGATCTCATGTTAATTGCAAGGAAAACACATCAGTTCATTTGTATTTATTATTAGAAATTTAGTTGTAACAATTGGAAATTATGGGGAATTAATCTTTTTTACCTCCCCATAGCAAAAGGGGACGAATGGCAAGCATGCATAGCAAGGAAATCAAGAAATCATCCCTGATCCTTGATCTCCCTTTTTCCTTCGAGCATTATATGATTCTTAGTTGCCAAGTTTTTTGGGATGGCTGGATGGAAGAAAGATTTGGCAAGAAGTGAAGGATTTGGAAAAAAAACAAAGAGGGTATCAATTTTTTGGGGTTTTGCAACAAATCTCTCATATTATATTTTGAATTTTCATTATGCATGTTTGATATTGTGTGATTTCTAAGGAAATGGTAGAATTGAATTATTCTTTACCTTGAGTACATTCAGAAAATCCTTTAATGTGTTGCATTTTGTAAACCCCTAGTTGTTTGCTGTAAATAAATAATGGAAAGACCCTTTTAGCAAATTTTGTCCGCATGATTCCAAAAAAAAAATAAGGGAATAAATACCTCTTATTTTAGCTTGCACTATTTTGTATTTATGGCCAGAATCTTTGATATTTGAAGTGGAAGAGGAAAAAGAAAAAAAACTTAGGGCCTTCTATGGCTTGAATTTATGTTGTGTCTCAATTACTTATAGGTTAAATGTAAAAACCCTCTTTACCCATGTTAGCATTTTGGGAAATAAACCTAGGGCTATTGTAAATTTTATTCTTCATGTTTAATATTCTTTATCCCTGTGATTTAAGAAGTATTATATTACAAGGTATGAATAAATTATTATATGTATTTTAGATTCTTTTTAAGTAGCAAAACGAATGTTAGGAAGGTTGTTGTAAAGTCTCAAGAAAATCATTTTAGATTTTGTTTCCAGTTGGGAAGGACATGTATTTTGAATACTGGAATGCATTAAACCGCAAACCATATGAACTCTTTAAATTGCTAAAATATTCTTTATTTTTTAAGTTTTATTTTTAAATCAATACATGTATTTTAAGATTCTTTTTAAGTAGCAAAACAAATGCTAGGAAGGTTGTTGAAAAGTCTCAAGAAAAATCATTTTAGATTTTGTTTCCAGTTGAGAGCATGTATATTGAATTCTGGAGTGCATTAAACAACAAACCATATGAACTCTTTAAATTGCTAAAATATTCTTTATTTTTTAAGTTCTATTTTTAATTCAATGCATGCATTTTAAATTCTTTTTAAGTAGCAAAAAGAATGCTAGGAAGGTTGTAAAAAGTCCTAGGAAAAATCATTTTATATTTCTTTTCTAGTTGGGAAGGACATCATGTATTTTGAATGTTGGAGTGCATTAAACAATGAACCATATGAACTCTTTAAATTGCTAAAATATTCTTTATTTTATAAGTTTGTATTTTTAAAATCAATGCATTTGTCTTAGATTCTTTTTAAGTAGCAAAAAGAATGCTAAGAAGGTTTTTGAAAATGCTCAGGAAAAATCATTTTAGATTACATTTTCATAATAGCATGTATTTTTGGAATGTTGGAGTGCATTGGACAGCAAACCATATGAACTCCTTAAATTTCTAACATATTATTTATTATATAAGTTTTTAATTTTGAAACATGTATAAATGAAAAAATTTATAATTGAGTTAAGTAGCATAATTATTTTAAGACAAAGGATGATTTTATTTGTAAGGAATTTCCGGTAGTTTGTTTACCTTTCATTTTCATGATTAGCAAGCTGGTTAATGAGCTTGCATTGTTGAATGATTTCTTGCTTGATGCATGATGGACTTGCATTTTCATTCAAAAGGAAAAGAAAGTTATCATGATCCCTATACTATCATCAAGGATACATGAAGAAAGGGCCTATCAAGTAGATGACTTGAAGACAAGAATGGAACTATGACCTTTATATAATGAATCTAATGAAAGAATAAATAGAAGGATCATAGGAACTTTTCTTATGAAAATTTGGGAAAAGAAAGATGTTGTTTATTTGATTTCGAAAGAAATGATAGAGCTTTTCTTTATATAATGTCCTTTTAGTTTAAATAAGAGATAGGTTTATTTATGTTGGTATTCTCTTAAAGGAATTGCTAGTATTTTGTTGTGTTATAATGAAAGTTAATGATCTAATATTTTGTTGTTAAATTGAAATTGGGATTCAAGGTTTAACTTGGTCAAAGAAAGAGAAGATAATTATAATGATTTTCCGAGACTTGAATAGGTAAGGAAACCATTATAAAGAAAAGTAGGAGATTCTCTTTTTGTTTGTTTCTTTTAAAAAGTTGTATTATGCATAGTTGCTTGCATTTATACATAGAGCATATTAAATTGCATAACATAAAGACTTGTCCTGAGCCCTAAGTGTTCCTCTAGTTTGCAAGAAATTCCTTTCTTGAAGAAGATCATGAAAAGGTGGTGCAAACGCCACTTAGGCGGATTGGCTCTAATGTATCTTGGACTTAAAAGTTGTTATGCAAGAGGAAACTTGCTTTGTAATACTTAGGGGATACTTCCGAATTATTAAATGCTTGGAAGTCTTATGTTTGGTTGATGAGCAAAACAAGGAATGGTTTGGTTTATGATCTCTATTTGTAAAGTATTATTTTTGGAAAGAGTAGAAGAATTAAAATGTTATCTTTATGAGCTATTTTAAGAGGAGATGTTTATGTTGTCATTGAGTAGAGTTGTTAGCATTATGACTTATTGATCATTCTTTCATATTCGATTTATGATAGATGTAAGCAATATGATTAATTTATTTATGCTATTAAATTTAGAATGATGTTTCCTAGCGATAGCATGATGATTGGAACTGGTGTTTCTTTTTTAGATGCCAAGTTCACTTTATATTATGTTATAATTAAACATGTTTTCTTTTAATAATGATTGGAACTAATGTTTTCTATGTGTGAAAGGCAGTACATATGATCTCGTAAAGTACTAGAAATGGAAGGTTAAAATTCATCCAAGCAATAATGTTTAAATCATCTATCGTATGCCTACAACTAATACTATAATGTTTTAAGCTTTTTTAAGATCTTAAAAGAGATTAATATGTGGGATCACATCCTCGATTTATTTGTAAATTATAGAGTGGGGCCTAATGGTAAGACTTTAGAACTTTGAAACTCCAAATAGGAGGTCCATAGTTTGAATCTAGGGGTAGGGTTTTACACCATGCTTCAATAACCGAAGTATAATTGAATAAACAATATCCTCTATGAGGATAATCCCATATGGCCTATAGCTCCATCAACATTAAAATTACTTTACAACATCATAAATATGTTTAAATTGATGATATTTTAAATGCTCATGGCATAGTTTACAAGAGAAAGAAAGAACTAATATATATATGAACTATTTATGTTTGTGAGAATAAAGTTTCATAACAAATAATATCAAAGCAACAATTCAAGCAAAATGGGAATTACTTTGTAGATTGTAGAATTTTTGTTCTAAGAAGCATCTCATTTTTTGATAATCAATAGTTGAATCTGCAATAATAGCAATAGCAGAGTCCGTGGAAGAAGCAACAACAAAGTTCAAGGAAGTTATGTTGAAAGCCGACAAGAACACATCGAAAGAAGGGAACTAGAGAGGAGCATGAGGGAAAATTTAAAAGAGAGGAACAAAATGCTAACAAATCAAAAGGAACGAATTTTCCATAAGAGCCACCTTCCAAGCTTAGTAGGCCTTTTTCTCTTCTAGTTACATTATATGTTGAAACCAACTAGCACATCGATGAAAGCATAGTATAATTTCCTTTTACAGTTAAGGATAGGGATGTACATCAAGTCACAATTTAGAGGATCTTACCGTTGAAATGGCTAATTATTTCCTTAAAATATTTAAGTGAGAATGTAGTATGGTGAATTTTTTTTAAAGAATATGCATGTATGTCACTATATGATTTTGTAGTGATGAAAATGGAAAACAAGGCTTCTAGACAATAGAAATAGAACTTATTAGAGAATAATAAAATTAAAATGATATCCAAAATTTATAAGCGGAAAAACAAATTTAGCTATGAAACTTAATGAAATTGATGTATTCCAAATACTCTAGGTAAGGAGAGTTTTAGGAATACAACATCAAATAATGAAGTTATTGAAATTAATAGTTACAAAACCCCTTGAATATGACCATTAATGTTACAAGGATATAGAAGAACAAAATGCCATTCATATAGCACCAACTAGATATAAATCTATTATATTTAGAAGAATTGTTGATATTCCATAGTACCACCAAGCAATGGAGGTACTAATTGTGATGACAAAGAGAATATATTGGAAAGAAGCATAAATCCCTCCCATCATCAATAATAGGGAAGTAGAAACAAAATAATAATCAATCAAATAAAAGTAAGTAGAAAAACATAAAAGAGACTAGATGTCAGCAAAGATGGTAGGTGGAACGATGGATAAAAAAATCTACATATTTACAAGTTCTATCAACTATATTAAGTTCAAACTTGAGAGTACCAATCCCCAATCCCATAATTACTAAATCATTATAAGAATGTAGAAGATATATCTTATTTCCCACTCCTTAAATATTTTTGCAATAATTAATTATGACCAACTTGACCATAAAGGGAAAACACTAGTAGTTGGGTGAAATACATGCATACTACAAAAATTGAAGAGGCAAATCTGTGAACTAGTTTTTTAGCAAATGCCTCCAAAAAAATATCAATCATATATAGTGTTAGAGTGTCTACCCATATCCCCTACCATAGCTTTGGACACTATTTTTTATTTTTCTCCATTTCCATTTGAAACAAAGCCTATATAAATGATATAATGCCTATGCAAAATTCATTAATTTGATTTGTATAGGCATACTTGACAACAATACCCATCATTCTATGAAACAATGCCTACCAAGAAGGCCTCTCCAAAAAGCCATAGTGCCTATGGTAGGCCTCATTGCTTAAAAAGGCCAAATCCTTGAACAACTTACTTTTGGGCCATTCTAAACCTTCACAAACCTAGCTTGTTCTACCTATCTAGTTTAAGAATACCAACACCTACAACCAAGCAATTAGGAATCAATTACGCAATTATCAATTTGCATCTTGCAATATAGACAAATAAATTACAATAGAGACTTCTTCACTTCATTTCAACTACTTACAAACCAATTGTAAATCACTTTTAACCTTCTTATAGCCATTTCAAGGACCTACAATCCTGCTTTAAAATATTATTCAAGGATATTGAAGGGAGTAATAGATGTATTATATTGTCAAATGACATGATATCTAACTAGTTAAAGTCCTAGGCTTTCAAAAAGGAGACCTAGGTTTAAATCTTGCCAAGCTATGCATAACTTCCAAGTTGTAATAGGTAAGGCTCAATTTAATCCCACATATCCCTTTTTCTTTTAAGTAGTATACTATTACTTTTTAGTGTTGAACCTTGTCTCCTCTTTCCCTTCTCTTACCCTAATTAATGTTCTTTCCACCAAAAGATAGACCATAGCATGTTTGCTCGATACCTCTTTGTATGAGTTGATTTGCATTCTAAAGTGTGCCCAAACATGTGGCACACATCTAATTTAAATAAAAAATAAAAAATTAAAGCATTAATACTATTACTTCTTAGTGTTGAACCTTACCATATCTTGGCTTTCCCTCCTCTTAATTACTTGATACCTCTATGTATGAGTTGACTTGCATTCAAATGCATGCACGAATATGTAGCAACTAAAAAAATGTTATAATAAAATCTCACACGTCCATTTTGTTTCATTTTTGCATAATTCTTTTCTATAGACTAGGTGGATCCCCACATGGTTGGAAGTTAGCAATTGGCCAACAACACTTTCATATCTATTGTAGAATTCAAATCCTTTATTTCTCTAGTTGATAAGATATCAACTGTAAGTAATTGGGCAACAATACTGCCATATTTATTTAATATGGAATTCAATTCCTTTATCTCCAGTTGATAAGATATCCCATCGACATTGTGTCATCCACAAACTGGACATGAGAGATGACAATAAGGAACAACTTGAAACACCTTTAAGCCTATTAGCACTGTCTAAGACCTTCCTCCAATTCCTAATTGAACTAATATTATTTGATAATAAAGATAAACAAAATTAAAATTTTAAAGTCCTTCAAATAATATTTCCACTCATTCATAGAATCTTTCTATAAAATCATGGAGACTTTACAAATTTACAGTTACGAGGTCAAAAAAAAAAAAACTTGAAAAAGGCATTCAAAAAAACCTTAAAACGCATTCAGCTTAATGACATAAATTAATTATTTGAAACTGTTCTTTAGAAGCGTTTTTTAAAAACACTATCAATTTTTTGATTGTCACTTAATGACATTCATAATCCAATTTTTGAATTCCAAATTTTGAATTCTTTAATCTCTCAAACATGTCTAATAGAAATTGGAGCTAATCAATGTAAAATGAGAAGGTGCTTTCAGTTTTGTACTTGGCTTTCTATATATTTGGAGATTTTAAGCAGTCTTCATCATCCTGGTTGATAGATAAAGTCTAAATTTTAAATAGAAGTATTACAGCGGATCGAAATTTGAATGTACGAATATAAACGAGGAAGCAAAGGGCAACTCTTAAACACGTGTTAAATATAATTAAAATAATTTTAATATACAGATTACGTTTGCTAATAATTTTAATATACAGATTACGTGTTAAATCACAATCTTTATTGTGATCTTGCGAATTTAAAGAAGTTGAAATGGGAATTACGTGTCGACAAAACTATATTGACTATAGACAGAGTTCAGTTTTAGCCGTTAAAAGCATATTACGAAGTGTCGCCATTTTGACTATCTCCCTCCTCATTTCCGTGTTACATTCGCCAATTACGGGCACGCATGTTTCCTCTTGCACAGGGCATAAAATCTAATCCATTCAGTTATTCAGTGTTACATTCGCCAATTACGGGCACGCATGTTTCCTCTTGCACAGGGCATAAAATCTAAAATCTAATCCATTCAGTTATTCAGGCTACTTGGTTATTTTGAGTTTTTATAGTAAAGATAATATTGTACATTACTGATCAATATAAACATCTAATTTTATTATTATTATTATTTAAGGTAGAGTAAAATTGTATGACAGTTTTATAGATTTTTAATTAATTTTAACTTTTTATCTTATAATTTTGTTGAATAGTTTAACAGCAAAGAAGGTTCAAGGTTGGAATACTATAAGGTAGGAGGTAATATTATATAATAGTCAAACTATGGCTGAAATACTACATAATAAATAAACAATATCAATCTCTTGAAGATGTTAAAAACTATTTTAACCTTTTATTTTTTCCCTATAATAAATTTTTTATTAATTTTATTTATTAAACCTAATTTATATTTTTATTTTATTTTGTTTATTACACATAATAAAAAATTTATCAATCTTATTTCTTAAATTTATATTTAGTTTTGATGAAGTAAAACCAAAGTCATATTTCTTAAATTATTAATTTATTATTTTACTTATTTAAAACTAATTTATTATTTTACTTATTTCCTTTAACTTACAACTATGGCCACCAAATAAATTTTGGCAAATGTTTGATCAATAATACAATTTAGAGCTCAAAGAAAATAGATAATTCAAATGCGAACAATCACAAAGATTAGATGGGTTATGCCCCCATTGTTATATCATCATACATTGCCACCATGCTTTTGTCCAAAATATTGAAATCCAGAAAACACTGGACAATACATTTTTAATAAACTATGAAGTGACAGAATACACATCCAGTAGTGGTGAGGAAAGGAATTCTACCAAGTAATACGGTTGGGACAGATAGCACAACACCTTCCCCAGATATAGCATTTATTCATCCGGGCATTGTGTACTCCAAGACTATTTGGGATGTACTTGCTAGATTCATCTTATCATTGATAGCTGCCTTTCTTGGAGCTCTAGTTTCACTTGCTGCAACACTGGACAATACAATTTTAATAAACTATGAAGTGACAGAATACACATCCAGTAGTGGTGAGGAAAGGAATTCGAAAGGAATTCTACCAAGTAATACGGTTGGGACAGATAGCACAACACCTTCCCCAGATATAGCATTTATTCATCCGGGCATTGTGTACTCCAAGACTATTTGGGATGTACTTGCTAGATTCATCTTATCATTGATAGCTGCCTTTCTTGGAGCTCTAGTTTCACTTGCTGCAGCTGGTGGTCCATCATCCAGAAGTACCAGGAACCCTCCCTGGCTTATCAAATGCTACACAACAATAAACTTTCCTTAGTTACTATGACTGCAGCCAACTTAACAGTGGCAAAAATCCAGAAAAACATAGTCATTCTCATAATGTCTATAAACACCTTCTGTACCTATATAATGGACCTTACACATTTCAACTCCTAATGGACTGCTCAAAAAATGCTCCAAGCCTTCACATCTTCACCACATTACTTGGTTAAATCCCCTTGGTTTAGACCTGCCAAACCACCCACTGCAGAAACTAATTATTAAAATCAATGGAACCCATTTTACCATATCCAGAAAACCAGATCTACACATTGGTCAAGACAAAAGAATACTGCAAAATTCTGAGGGTGTCTTGATGCTGTCTTTTAGCAGAGAGTTAATTTAATGATTTAATACTAGCTTTAACTTAAATCATCATCGAAGAAATCATCCCTAAAGTTAGCCATGGAGATTAGAAACAGAGATATATATTTTTATTTAGATTAAACCATAGAGTTCAGAATCTCTCTCCGAGTTCCCAAACACTCGTGAGTTTGCGAGTCACTTTGACCCTGTATGAGTCTCTCTCTATAAAATGTGGTGTATGTTGTACTTTTTCTAATTTGCCAGTCTTGCCAATTTTTCCCCCAAGTTTTGAGCTGAGCCCAAGTCTAGCTCAAATAAAATAAAATAAGAGAGAGAGACTTGCTGAGTTCAAGACGAGTCCAAGTTTTGGCACTATGCTTTAAGTGTATAAACTAAATATAAATATGTATAATGAACTTCACATTTGATATAAAAATGAGGTTGTCTTACAAATGTCATAAGACATTATTCCCTGTTGAGATTGTTCTAACCTCTTCCTTGGTAGTTTTATATCAAACTTTAGTTTCTGTAGATGAAAGACAGAGTGAAGTATACATGGGAATAAATTACACAAATGGGACAAGTTCTAGGAAAACCTTTTATTTAAAACCTTAATTTCCACTGACCGTTGTTTGTCCAATTGTGTTCATCAAATTTATTCATTTAAAGGTAACACTGCTTGTAACTAAACAATATTGCCTCCTATTTGTCTACATTAAGAAAATGAACAAAGGCAACTATAAACACTCACAACATCAACTGATTCTGCATGTTGTCTAAGCTGCATGATAACAGCATGTGTAACTTTGGAAATACTCATATATGCAACTTCATTTTCTTCTTTGATTGGTCACCACTTTCTTCTGTTGCAGCTTCCAGCCCTTTCAAAAACAAAAAAGCATCATTAATAAAAGACATGACAAGTATATCAAATGGCAGGAGCTTAACTGGTTAAATATGTCTTTCAAGGCAGAGACGAGGATTCAAATCTTGCCAAACGATATATGCCTAATTGCAATGATGTTGTAATACCATGGTAACGTATGTAACCAGTTTATATATTTAAAAAAAAAAAGACATGAAAAGAATGAAGCATCCTATCTGACATTAAACCCTTAGAGAACCCATTAAGGTAATCCAGGCACCTACCTGAAGCTCGATTAGCCCTTGTTTACGGTTGGTTTATCATAATCAGCCAGATCAATAGCATTAGAGCCAACACTGCAACAAGGACATACTGGTGAGATTCATGACTTATAAAGGATTGTAAAAAATGACAGAAGTTCGCCATATGTAGACATGCTTATTAATCTTGCCATGCCATATGTACTTGGAGTATGAAAGCAATGGTTTCAGACAATCTTATCACAGATTACAAATGTTCTCACAGTAATTTTTGATGCAATTTGACTACCAGGTGAAGCATCACCTTTCCTTAATACTATATGAATCTACTATGACCTTTCTCAATTCAGCACCTAGCTGCGCTCAAGAATAATGGTTATTCAATCAATTTCAAAGAGAGAATGCCAAGGAGTGCTAGAAAAAACAAACCTATTAAACTTGGAATCATTAAGGAAAACCTACTCAGAATGGGGCAGCAAGACATACTATTGGCCTCTCAATAATCAAGCTCGTCCATCATCACATATCAATTCAAACCTGGATAGAATGGAAGAAATAAGTGCTACATTATACTGCCAAATCAAAGATCACAATGAAAACCCAAACTATGTAAGTGTTATTCAAATTAAGTTCAAATCAGTCTTTATGGTTTTATATAATATGAACAGATTTGTCAACCTTAACTCCCTCCTGTGAAACAATATGCCCTAAATATTCCATCTCCTGCATTTCTAAGGAACATTTAGATCGTTTGATAAATAATTGATGGTCCTGTAATAATTGCAACATTTGATCCAAAGGTTGTAGGTAATCAGCCCAAGTGCGTAGATGATAATATCATTGAAGAAGACCAAAATAAACTAATGGGTGGAATACATTATTCATGAGGCTCTGAAATGTCGAAGATGTATTAGTTGGGCCAAATGGCATGACCAAAAATTCGTAATGGCCCTCATGAGTTCAGAATGTCTTCCTCCTTGAGCCTTATCTAATGATATTCAAAGCAGAGATCCAACTTGGAGAAAAACTTTGCGCCATGTAACTCATCCAACAATTCATCGATCATAGAGTTAGGAAATTTGTCCTTAATAGCGAGCTCATTGAGCTCACGAAATTTTATACATAGCCACCACGACCCATCTTTCTTTCTGACCAATAGTACCGGTGAAGAATAAGCTAATCACTTGAACCAACTCTTGAACCAACTTCTCAATTTCTGAATTTAGAGCATAGGGGTATCTATAGGGTCTGATGTTAGGTGGCAAGCTACCTGGTACCAACTATATTGCATGATCATGGGAATACCCTTGGGGTTTGTCTACTTCTAAAGTACAAATTGCAAAAATTGGGCTACTACCCCATGTGAGGATTTTTTTAATAATTTCTCCACTCGGCTTGAACTGATAACCTGCGGAGATCCTGTCGATGAACCATGGAGAGTGTATGACCTCCCATTCTGAGAGAATTGCACATAGTTCGGTAAAGTTACAAGCTACTATTCCCAAAGTATGAAGCCATTGTGCCCCCAATACATCACATCTTCCAAGTGGAAGAGCAAACATATCAGTTTTGAGTTCATAGTCCCCTATCTTCAAAAGAGTTGCAAGCATGTATGTTACAGTTTGCAAGGATCAATGAAATTATACGTACTGTCTAAATCAATTAGAATTATAATTCCTTGCCCTTTTAAGAATCCTACTACCTTCATTGTCTGAGGGATCCCAAATTCCTACAAGTGCATGGACAAAATTTTTGGTTGTGGTTCTTCCTATGCTTCACCCTCATCCTGAGGCTCTTCCTCTTGCAGTTCTACTTCTTCGTCAGGTATTTCATTCACTGCTTAGTCATCCACATCCAACAAAAACAATTTTTGTTGTACAAATTGATGCCCCAACGAAAATTTCTCATCACAATTATAACATAAGCCTTGTGCTCTATGAGCATCCCCCTAGTTAATCGCTTAATTGGTAGAGATCTATTGCTAGTAATCAATGTGAAGTTGGATGGAAATGTAGCCTTGGCCTATGGAAATTTAGAAGACCACCTTTGGTCAGAAAATTTCCTCCGCTAGTCTAGCCAATCCTATGGATTGCATCATAGACTAGGGTTTGAACATTTTTACCACTGCCTTGATTGATAAAACAGCTCTGAAAAATCTGTTAGGTAATGAAGCCAAATTGATAAGAAAGGAATTAATTGCCAAGGAGTATTGTTGATGGGCAATGATCAACAATAGGCCCTTGAATTAAAATATTTAATGCTGCCCCTTGGAACCCCGTTCAAGGGCCTATTGTTGATCATTGCCCATCAACAATACTCCTTGGCAATTAATTCCTTTTTTATCAATTTGGCTTCATTACCTAACAATCTCCCACTTGGAGACAAGATTGATGCAACATCCCTGCACCGTAGGACTGAAAGTTTCTCATAACATGACCTTACTCCTTTAGGCCAACCAAAGTAGAGCAAAAGCTCAACTTCTCCCTGGTTACAATTTTAGTAGGCATATCAGCAAAATTTTGAGAAGTGTGAATCTTACCCAACTTTACCAAACCATCCTCCATTGCTGATCGAATGAAGTGATACCTCAACTAAATGAATGGCACTTTGGTTGTCACTCCAAAGTTTCCCATCTCCTTGCTCCTAACCCAGCTCCTCAATCAACCTCTAAAGCCATATGAACTCTATGGCACCTTCTGTGACGGCCACATACTCAACCTCCGTAGTAGAAAGAGCTACAACACGTTGTAGCTTGGATATCCAACTCACTGTTGTACCTCCAACTGTGAATACATACCAAGTAGTGCTCCTCCCACCATCCAAATCACCTGCCATATCTGAATCCACATAGCCCTGTAACTCAACTTTGGAACCTCCAAAATTCAAATAGAATTTTGAAGTCCCTTTCAAATACCTGAGTATCCATTTCACTGCTTGCCAGTGAGATTTACATGGATTACTCATATACACACAACTCCCACTACTTGGGCAATGTCTAGTCTTGTACACACCATAGCATACATCAAGCTCCCAACTGCTGAAGCATAGGGTACCTTCCTCATGTACTCTTCCTCCTCCTTTGTCTTGGGACAACTTCTTGGAGAGCTTAAAGTGCTTTGCATCATGCATACTAAACCTCTTAAGCACTTTTTCCATATAATCCTCCTGATACTACTTCAGTGTTTTCTCCTTCGTGTCTCTAGTGATTCAACTGCCAAGGATTTGTTTGGCTTCCCCCAAATCCTTCATGGCAAATCTACTTGCCAACTCCCTTTTCAATTTATTAATATCCTGCATATTGGATCCTGCCACAAGCATATCATCAACATACAATAAGAGAATAAGGAAGTTACCATTTCCTGTAGCCCGGAAATAAACACAATGGTCACTCTGGATCCTAGTAAAATCATGCTCAATCATGAAACTGTCAAACTTGAGATACCATTGTCTTGGAGCTTGCTTCAAACCGTACAAGCTCTTTTTTAGTTTACACACAAGACTCTTCTTGCCTTTGACCTCAAACCCCTCCGGTTGGTGCATGTAGATCTCCTCCTCCAAATCCCCATGAAGGAATGTTGTCTTCACATCTAACTGTTCAAGATGAAGATCTTCTACTACAACTATACTCAAAATAGTCCGAATTGAAGTCATTTTTACTACAGGTGAGAAAATGTCATCATAGTCAATACCTTTTCTCTGTGCAAATCCTTTCACAACAAGTCTTGCTTTGTACCTCTTGCTGCCATCAACTTCGTCCTTCACTCTGTACACCCATTTGCAATGCAATGCCCTTTTGCCCTTGGGAAGCTCAACCAAATCCCAAGTTTGGTTTTGATTCAATGAGTCCATCTCATCCTTCATAGCATGCTCCCACTTGCTCCTAGTTTCCAATTGCAAAGCCTCATGAAGACATTCGGGCTCACTTGCATCAGTGTATAGAATGTAATGCAAAGAAGGAGAATACTTATTTGGTGCTCTTCTTACCCGAGTAGATCTCCAACCTTCCGGTATTAGTGGTGGTGGGGGTGTTTGAGGTGTTTCATTCTCAACTTGCTCATTCGTTTGGTCACCATGCTCTTCAACATGAGCACCATGTTCATCAATCTGAACAAGAGGTTGTCTTTTTACACCATGCTCTGGGATTGCATCCAAGTCAACAAACTCAGTGCATCCTCTTCAACCCGTATGTGCCTATCCTTGTACAACCTATCCTCATTGAAAATCACATCTCTACTCCTGATAACTTTCCGTCAGCGTTATCCCATAGCCTATATCCCATCTCATCCACACCATAACCAAGAAAATAGCACTTTCTAGACTTTGCATCAAGCTTACTCCTATTTTCTTTATCTATGTGGGAAAAAGCCTCACAACCAAATACTCTAAGGAAAGGGTAGTTTACAGGTTTACCTTTCCAAGTCTCCTCTGGAATGCCTCCATCCAATGCAGTACAAGGTCCTCTGTTTATCCAATGCAGTACAAGGTCCTCTGTTTATCAAATAAATTGTTGTATCAACTGCACTAGCCCAACACAACAATGGCAACCATGCATGCAATCTCATGGCTCTGGCACGCTCCATTATAGTTTTGTTCATCCTCTCCGAGACTCCATTCTCCTATGGTGTCCTAGGAGTAGTCTTGATTCTCCTAATTCCTTCCTTTGCACAATAGTCCTCAAACTCCTTGCTGCAATATTCACCACCATTGTCAGATTTAAGGCATTTAACTTTCTTACCTGCCTCAATCTCCACTAATGCTCTCCACTTCCGAAAAATATCGAAAACATCATATTTATGCTTGATTGTGAAGATCCATGTCTTCCTGCTGAAATCGTCAATGAAGGTAACATAATAAGAGTAGCCCTCAAGAGAAAGTACCGGTGAGGGACCCCACACATCCGAGTGAACTAACTCTACTTTCTCTTTCTTCCTTTTCGGACCAACCTTCAAAATTCTTACCCTTTTTTGTTTTCCATATGCACAACCTTCACAGAAACCCAAATCAACATCCTTGAGTTTTGGCAACAATTTTCTGGAGTGAAGGGTTTTCATCCCTTTCTCACTCATATGACCCAACCACAAATGCCATGCTTTCGCATCATCCTGAGAAGCATAGTTCAATGTACAATAAGATGAGTTTTGCAGTAAATACAAAGTTCCAGTCAACTCACCTTTTGCAATCACCATTGAACCCTTTGTCACTCTCCATTGCCGGTTTCCGAAATTAGTGTTGTATCCCTCCAAATCAAGTGCACTGGCTGAAATCAGGTTCCTCTTCAGATCAGGAATGTGCCTAACATTGTTAAGCACCCAGATATTTCCGTTTGGCAATTTTACATTCAATGTGCCAATACCCACAATCTCACATGGACAGTTATTGCCCAACAAAACCTCTCCATAATGGCCTGGAGTATAATTAGCAAAGTACTCCCTATGAGAAGTGACATGATAAGAAGCTCCAGAGTCCATAACCCAATACTCACTCGTGCAATTTGCTGCAAGAATTAGGGCATCCCGATATATTGCACTTGCAATGTTTGCCTCTTGAGCATCATTTCCACTATTGTCCTCATTCTTCTTTCTATCTTTGCACTCCCTCTTGAAGTGTCCACTCTTCCCACAATTCCAACAATCAATCTTGCTTTTGTCTCTGCTTTTAGATCTACCCTTCGATTTTCCTTTGTTCTGGCTTTTTCCTCTAGCTTGGCCTTTTCCTCTTTCTTTGTTTCTGCCTCTGCTTTCTGTAGATAGTGCTGCTTCAGATGATGAAGCCTCCCCTGAGGATTTTCTCCTCATATCCTCACTGAGGATTGTGCTAATCACTTCATCAAACACCAGCTTTCCAGATCCAGGCACAAAATTACTCATTGCCATTACAACGCTACCCCACGAGTCTGGTAGTGAACAAAGAAACCCTAAAGCCATAACCTCATCATCAAAATCAAGCCCTACAGATTTTAAAGAACCCATAACAACATAAAACTCATTAAGGTGTTCTTGGATAGATCCACCCTCTTGCAACTTCATAGTAAATAGCTTTCTAATCAAGAAAATTTTATTTGAAGCCGAGGGTTTTTCATACAACTTAGCTAGTGTATCCATGGCTCCTTTGGTGGTCTTTTCCTTCCCGATGTTGTATGCAACAGAATCGGTCCGAGCTCAACCGGATCACCCCCGGTGCCCTCCTGTCTATCGGATCCCATTCATCATCATCCATCGTCCTAGGTTTACCATCAGTCTTCCCTTTCAGAGCCAAGTACAGATCATCCTTCTGATACAAATAATCCTTCACTTTGGTTTTCCACATACCAAAATTTTGTCCAGTAAACTTTCTCCCATTTCTCCCACTCGAACAAAAAACTCTCCTGTGAGTGCCCTTTCCCAACAAGACTGCTCTGATACCAGTTGTTAAGAATTCACCATGTACAAACAATACACAGCCTATGCGGAAAAACAAATAATTTAGCGACAATAGAAAAATAGTTCAAACCCTAGTTAAGCAATGCAATAAACAATAAGCAATCACACAAATGTAAGAGACACAAGATATACGTGGTTCGAGCAGTGTACCCTACATCCACGGAGAAACAATCAGTTCTTTGTATTATTAACAATACAACAATCTTCTCCTCTTGTACAATGACTCCTCCCCTCCCTCCAAACCAGAAAAGAGCATTCCGCCATAGAGGCAGTCTTTACAATACAAAATATACACAATGTTGCAGAAATGACAACAATAACTAACCTAACAACTGCCCTATCTAACTCTTTTCTTGACCGTTACTAACCCCAATAGTTTCTTCTACAGCCAAGAGTTTTTACAACATGGTCAAGATCATCATAGGTGTAGTCTCCGCAGCAGTTTCCTCATCTCCATCTTTGAGGACAAAGCTTTTTTGAAGGGGAAGGGCATGTTAGGACCCCATCCTAACCTTACTATGTGGGGCCATTTAATGTGATCATTATAAAAACTGAATTCCTTGTTCGGTAGAAGATTCTAGCTTGAGTGGCCACTTGCATGTGAAGCCAACCCTTGAGCGTTCTAGTTCTAGTTAGGGTTTTGAAGAGTTTAAAAAGGCAAGGGGGCATAGCTGAAGGCATCTCATACTTTAGTTGTATCTAAGCTCTGCTCTAAGGAGAGGTTGCCCACTCGAAGAGGCCCACGATTCTATAATGTGTTTTGCAATATAATTTGTTGCATTTCCATTTCATCTTGCAATATTGTTAATTACAAGCTCATTTTCTATTATTATTGCAATATTGTATGGATGTGTTTTTATTTTACTACAAGGTTCATAACAAGTGATATCAGTGCGCTTTCTAGGGCCACATCCTACTGCAGTTCAACTTGTTAGGTATAAATTTTCCTTGTTTACATTTTTTTGCTTATTATCCTATAAAAGAGAAAAAAAAATCGAGCAATTTTTTCCACTTTGTTTTTAGTTTAATAGGTTAGAAACCCTGTATTGGAGGTTTTAAAATATCACGAAGGAGTTGTTATTGGCCAAGCTAAATTGCCAGTAAAGCGTCTAGTGAAGTGAGGGGTGATTAGTTTATGGACTTGAGCTCCCACATATCTTAGGGTATAACAAGAGACCCCCCTAGGTTTAGGAGATACCTTTAGCCACAGGAATCATATCAACCGTGTATCTATTCATAGTGCACCGAGCACAACACTTAGGAAGATTACCTTCCTATACTATCAAAGAGGCTGGTAGTGTACTCAAGGGTGTGTGTGGAACCCTCCTTGAATAGTGGCTTGAAATATTGGTCTAAGCATTATCGTTCGTCGTTGTGGTATAATAGAGCACTATGGACAACGCTCACACCTTGGCCTAGTGTTACCCTGTAACAGTAATATGTTACACTTCCAAAACACTAACCATAGATTTGAGCATACCGAGGAGACTACACCTATCGCGATTTTGACCATACTATAAAAATCCTTGGCTAAAGAAGAAACTGTTGGGGTTAGTAACAATCCAAGACAAAGTCAGATATGGCAGTTGTCAAGGTCGTTATCGATGACGGACGAAAACAATGTCAAACAAGGCAATTGTCAATAACAATCAAAACAAAGTCTGTCGGGAAAATTGTCAGTAACAATCAATAATCGTATCAACTAGGCCAATGACAATGACAATCTGGCAAGGTAGTTGGGGATAACAAACCGACTAGTAACTGATATGTCAATTGTCAGGTACCAGGGACAAAACCCAGTTTTTTAGGTGAAGAAAAGCTCGAGGAAAACAGACAACACTTCACCTAAAAAAAATGTCATTTTGAGACCTAGTCCATTGTGTTCGTCTTTTCAAATAGATCGTTTTGATATATAGCACCCGAACACTTTTTTTGTACCATTACTTAAAAAAGTAACCCCTAGAACAACACTTTATTTTTAGTAAGTCTATTAGGGTGGTCCAAATCACAGGTATATGGTTGAAGGGACTAAAGGAGCAATGGAGGAAATGGAACAAAAATAAATACATGGAACAAATAAATCTAACACTTAGTAACCCACAGAACCAAACGGCACAGGTTGGACAAGAAGTTAAACATTTGAAAGATTACATGCAGATCATAAAATTTGAACAGATTAAAGTTGAAACTATAATGGAGGAAAAATTTCTTGAGGTTGAAGAGCGGTTAAAGGGAGCACCTTTATTATACCAACAGATTAACACTAAAGGAGCGGGTGGCAATTCTAGAAATGGAGATGAAGAAACCCATCATGCTCTTTTTGACACTAATACCATGTTTAAAATGCCCAAATTAGACTTTTCCAAGTTTAATGAAAAGGAACCTGATGGTTGATTGTGTCGGGTGGATCAATTCTTCAAACTCCATAATGTCCAATTATATTTATGGGTCACCATGGCATTCTTTAACTTTGAATCCAAGGCCCTACTACAATAGAACACAACTCCTGACCTTTCTTGGGAAGACTTTGAGTCCCAATTACTCACTCGTTTTGGCCCTAGTGAATACAAGGACTTTATAGGAGCCTTAACAAAACTAAAACAGACCTCTATTGTTTGAGAGTATTCGACTCGGTTTGAGAAGTTGGTAAAATATGACAAGAGGTTTGAATGAAGGATTTTTTCAGAGCTGTTTTCTCAGTGGGTTCAAAGATAATATCAAGGTAGAGGTTAAAATGTTCAAACCACGGTCTATGATGCAAGCCATAGGATTATCTAGACAAGTAGAGGAAACGTTTTCTGCCCAAACTAAATTTCCATAGGCCAAACCTTCATTTCCATTCAAGTTCACATTGAATACCAACATAAATCTCCACCAGTTAAGGGAGTGACTAGCGAGGAAATTGATGCCAGTAGAGCCCAAGGATTTTATGTTATAATTGTGATAAGAAACATTCGTCAGGGCATAAATGTGTACAACAAAAATTGTTTATGTTTTTGTTGGATGTAGAACAACAGTGAATGAAATACTTGATGAAGAAGTAGAACAACAAGAGGAAGAGCCTTAGGATGAGGGTGAAGCACAAGAAGAACCACAACTAGAGATTTTTGTCCATGCACGCTGGGATATTGACCTCTTAGACTATGAAGGTAGTAGGATTCTTCGAAGGGCAAAGAATTATAATTCTTATTGATTCCAACAATACACATAATTTCATTGATCCCCGAATAGCTAAACATGTGAATTGTTACATAAATGCTTGCAACACTTTTGAAGTTATGTTGACAAATGGAGGAACATTACCTTGTAAATGTCAAAATGTTAAGTTGAAGATAGAGGACTATGAACTCAAAATTGATATGTTTTTTCTTCCACTTGGAGGATGTGATGTGTTGGGGGCACAATGGCTTCGTACTTTGGGGACAACTGTCTTGAAACTTTGTCGATTTATGGATGCAATTCACTCAAAATGGGAGGTCATACACTTTGTGGTTCACATGCAGGATCCCCACAGGTTATTAGTTCAAGTCGGATGGAAAAATTATTAAAAAAATCCTCACATGGGGTAGTAGCCCAATTGTTTGCAATTCAACACCAAACTTCAAAGCAGACAAACCCCAAGGGGATTTCCAACTCATTTTGGCTAAACATAATGCAGTTTATGAGGTACAGACGATATTACCTCCACGTCGTTCCCATGATCATGAAATACAATTACTAGGTAGCTTGCCACCTAACATCAGACCCTACATATACCCCTATGCGTTAAAGTCAAAAATTGAGAAGTTCGTTCAAAAGTTAATAAAAAATGGGGTAATTCGACCTCATAACAGTCCATATTCTTCGCCGGTACTAATGTCAAAAAGAAATATGGGTTGTGGCGACTGTGTATAGACTTTCATGAGCTCACCATTAAGGACAAATTTCCTATCCTTGTGATTAATGAGTTGTTGGATGAATTACATGGCGCAAAGTTCTTCTCCAAGTTGGATCTCCGCTTTGGCTATGATCAGATAAGGCTCAAGGAGGAAGACATTCCAAAAACAGCTTTCCAAACTCATGAGGGCCATTAAGAATTTTTGGCCATGCCATTTGGCCTAACAGCATTTCAGAACATCATGAATAATGTCTTCCACCCATTTCTTCGCAAGTTTATTTTGGTCTTCTTCAATGATATTCTCATCTACAATCGCGCTTGGGCTGAGCACCTACAACATTTGGATCAAACTTTGCAACTATTACAAGACCACCAATTATTTGTCAAACAATCTAAATGTTCCTTTGGAATGCAGGAGGTAGAATATTTGGGGCATATTGTTTCATAGGAGGGAGTTAAGGTTGACCCAAAGAAAATTGAAGCTATACAAAATTGGCCTAAGCCACAAACTCTCAAGGCACTTCGAGGATGTTTGGATCTCACTAGACACTACCGACAATTTGTACAAGGTTATGGAAACTCCTTTATGTGGTCAGCTCTCGCAGAAAAAGATTTCGTAGATCTCAAGGAAGCCATGACTTCAACACTGGTGTTAGCCACTCCCGATTTCTCCAAACCCTTTATAAGTGATGCCTCAAGCCATGGCATTGGTGTCGTGTTAATGCATGAAGGACGACCCCTAGCTTTCACTTATGAAAAGGAAATGATGGCCATCCTCCATGCTATCAATCATTGGCGACCATATCTCATTAGGAGGCATTTCTCCATCAAAACAAACCATCAAAGTTTGAAATACTTTTTGGAACAAAGAGTGTCTACTCCAACACAACAAAAATGGGTCTCAAAATTGTTGGGGTACGATTATGACATTGTTTATAAAAAGGGGAAGGAAAATATTGTGGCAGATGCCCTCCTCTCACGTCAGTTTGAGGATCAAGCAACATTATGTACCCTTTCATCCCCATTTCCTTAGTGGGTCTCCCAATTGCAAGAAGTAGCCAAGGACCCACCATTGCAACTGCATAGGAACAACTTCTAAGGGATCCCAATTCTCACACAGGGTACTCATGGGATGGACAATTGTTGAGATACCAAGCTCGCATTGTAGTTGCTAAAACCTCACTACTTCACGAGGACATCATGAAAGAAAAGCATGCTTCACCCATTGTAGGCCATTCAAGATTTTTGAAGACATATGAACGAGCTAAATGATCTTTCTATAGAGAGGGAATGAAAAAGGATATCCAAAATTTTCTGGCAGAATGTGAGAAATGCCAACGGATGAAGGGAGAAACTATTTGTACTCTAGGCACTCTACAACCATTACCAATCCTGGAAAATGTATGGACTGACATCTCCATGGATTTTATTTAAGGGCTTCCTAAATATGGGGAAAATCGGTCATTCTTATGGTGGCCAAATATTCAAATATTCATGGACTCCATTTTTAAACTCCATGGTATGCCAAAATCCATTGTGTCTAACCATGACCCCACCTTCACCAATCGATTTTGGCAAGAACTATTTAAACTACAAGGAACACAACTGCAAATGAGCTCATCCTACCATCCATAGATTGATGGGCAAATCGAGATTGTCAATGAACGCTTGGAGACCTACCTTCATTGTTTTACCTCCGAGCACCCAACACAGTGCGCTAAGTGGTTGTCGTTAGCTGAATGTTGGTACAACACTTCGTTCCATACAACTTCCAAAAAGACTCTTTTTGAGACAGTTTATGGGTACCGACCCCCATCACCCTCCTCATATGTTCCCAAAAACTCCAAGGTTCAGGCGGTGGATGCCACTCTTCAAAAGCGTACCCAAATTTTGCAGTAGTTGAAGGAGAACTTGGTGATGGCTCAAAACTGGATGCAATAGCAGGTTGACCAACATGTTTTGAGCGCAACATCAATGTGGGCGATATGGTCTTTCTCAGACTCCAACCCTACAAGAAATCTTCAATGCAACTCATCAAAAGTTGGTAGCATGATTTTATAAACCCTATCAGGTATTGCAACAGATTGGACAAGTGGCATATAAGCTTGTGTTACCAACTTCTTCCAAGATCCATCGAATCTTCCATGTCTTTTGTATCAAGAAGGTACTCGACAACCGCATTCAAATCCAATCGACACTTCCTGAGTTTGATGATGAAGGCTCAATCATCTTGTAGTTGGACAACATTTTGGACCGAAGCACCCACACTCTCCATAACCGCACCATCACTAAAGTCTTGGTCCAGAGGCGAGGTTTACATCCAAAAGATGCCACATGGGAGCCTCTCCAACAGCTACAACAGTAATTTCCTCATCTTCAGCCTTGAGGACAAAGCTTTTTTTAAGGGAAGAGCATGTTAGGACCCCATTCTAACATTACTATGTAATGACCCCCTTTCTAATGTGGGGACTATGTAATGTTTTGTATTATGTATATGGCACTTGAAGCGCCTAGACAAGTGGGATCATTTAATGTAACCATTATAAAGAATGTAACTACTTGTTGTATCGAAACTCTGCTTCTAAGGAGAGGTTGCCCCCTGGAAGAGGCCCACGATTCTATAATGTATTTTGCAATATAATTTGTTGCATTTCCATTTCATCTTGCAATATTGTTAATTTCAAGCTCATTTTCTATTATTATTGCAATATTCTATGGATGTGTTTTTATTTTATTTCAAGGTTCATAATATGTTTCCCTATGCAAACCCTAAAAACCATGGCGTTGACTTTCACATCTTGGTCAAAATCAATTCTAGAACTTGTATAGAAAGTGTGCCATTTTGGTGGCTCTCTAAACCATCTTTCTAGTCCTTCCTCATATGCCCTTTGAGCATTTATTCTCGCATTTGACAGTTCTTCCAAGTTGCTTTTGGCCTCCAAGTTTTTGTTTATATTACAAATCACCAATATCTGCCTAAAAATTGTATCTAGGACGTAACACCAGAAGTCAGGCATTTGTTTCAATCCCAATTGTGTTAGCTCCACTTCCATATGCAATTCTCAAACTTGTATAGAAAGTGTGCCATTTTTGTGGCTCTCTAACCCATCTTTCTAGTCCCTCCTCATATGCCCTTTGAGCATTTATTCTAGCCTTTGCGAGTTCTTCCAAGTTTCTTTTGGCCTCCAAGTTTTTGTTTATCCTACAAATCACCAATATCTACCTAAAAATTGTATCTAGGACGTAACACCAAAAGTCGGACATTTGTTTCAGTCCCAATTGTGTTAGCTTCACTTCCATATGCAAATTATAATTTTTACATTCTGCCTTTGTACAGAATGGCCTTTCTTTGTTTTCTTAAAAACTTTTGATCAACACAATCAAGCTATCGAACCACATCAAGGCTGCAAATCTAGTCGAATACATAGATTAGTAACTCAAATAGTTGTCCTAAATAGAATATCCATATATTTGATATCATCCAATAATCTTTACCCATGGGGTCTAAGCAAAGCCCTGACAAATCTTGATAGCCTAGGGATCTCTCCTTCTAATCCATGTCATATGGGGGTATATATTTTAGCATATAACTCGTAGTAATCTCAAGAATGTATGACTCCCAAAAATTTCCCAATTGAACTCTTAGTTGTGGAATTTACTTCATGCAATCCATAGTATGTCTTGATTTCTCGATCCGCCTAGGTATAGAATATGTGCCCTGGACAGAGGTCAAGATTGGATGTCTCAGAATTGCTTCTGAATCAACCTCCAGAGACAATCGGTTCCTTTTTCTAAATCCTACTATGTGCAATATAAAAGAAAGAAAAACAAAGGATAGGGTTAAGAGAGAGAAAAACAAAGGATAGGGTTAAGAGAGAGATTGTATGTGGTCAAGGCTTCAACTAACAACATTGTTTTCAACTAAATGAGCATTGGTTACCGAGTACAAGAAAAACCTTATAGGCTATTCAATCAAAGCTATGAAGAAAATACAGTAAGCACAAGTATTATAGCATTCGGCATTCCAAGCACTCCACTCAAAGGAAGCCAGACAGTTCAAGCCTAATAGATAACACTCCACTTATTGAAGTATATACCAAACAACTTCAAACCTAACAACAGGACTTTGATCAAAGCATAAATGGAAATGTTGAAACTGTATACTATTACAGAAATTAAAAATTCATCATACGTCGATTGAGATAAGTCAAATAGCTATTAATTGCATAGCATAAATGTACAGCCTATGCCAGGCAAACACTAAAACATCCAACCCTTTACAATAAGGGGTATTCCTCTATTTATAGTTTTCGTTGAGCTAAGATAAAGCTAATTACTATGTACAATCATTAGCAAAAATGGTTCTGCATGATCAGGGATCAATTGGCACCACTCGGCAACTTCAACACATCCTTTGTCAGGCGGTTATGATTTGGTTATGTTATGCTTAGACACAATGGCTATTGCTTTGAGGCTCTGACAACAGCCATGTTGGCACAACTGTTTCAGTCTAGGGTGCTAAGCGCCTTTTGCCGATATCTTTAGGTCCAAGATACCATCTTCTCTCGACTTGTCTTGCGGGTTGCTTTTGCACCTTTTGTAAGTCTTTCCAACAAGCCGGAACCTTTTGGAGGTCAAGCTGACATCATCAATTAAAATTTCTGGCTTGTTATCTTCCAAATTGAAGTCTCTCTGCTCCGCAAGCCTTTGCACTATGTTGAATATTTTGACGTGCTTTGCTAACATTAGCATAAAAAAGTTTCATCTTGGTAAGTCAAGCTGTAAAGAATAAGTGTGGCAAAAGGCTTAAGCTTGGAAATTCTCCCTTAAGCTCCGGAAGAAAGAATCTTAAAGAATAATGAGTCCAAAGGGTTCTTCAAGCTTTAGAAGCAAAGCATTTGACAAGTGTAGATTTTATGTTTAGACTTGTGAATGTAGGCAAAGAAATTTGCAAAACATTTAACTACATTATTGGTTCCTTCGAGGAATTTTGCTTAACAAAATTTTGAATCCAAATGGCCTTATTCCTAGGTTGCAGAGTCTTGCTTTGCCAACTCTGAATCCTATCCTTCTGCAACAGTCTTCTCCTTCTGCAACAGGGTCTTCTCCTTCTGACAACAAGGCCCTCATCTTCCTCCAAGTCTGATGCAAAGTCATCTATTTTCACGCACAAAATTTGTTTGGCCTTGTCCCAATTCTGTTGTGTTGGGGTCCAATATCTTGTGGCCTTTGTATACATTAATTTAAAGGTTTTCTTATAAGGAGGATCTTGATATGGCACCGCAACTTGCATATATAAGAAATCAAAGAATTTATCTTCATTAAAATTGTTCGAACAATAGGAAAATTCAGCCGGATCTTCTGCTATTATATCATAAATGCCTTTTAGCTCATCTAAAGAATAAAGACGACCATTTGGGAGCCCGTCATCAATAATTTCATTTATTTCGTTCACGATTTCGCTTCCATAAGAAATGAGTGAATTGAGGACCTCATATCCTTTTTCCATTACTTGTCACCATATGGTATACTAGAGCCATGTTCTTAGCCAAAGAAATTTATTGGTCGGATGCCCTACTCAATGAATCCATGATAGCACATGCCTCCTGGCCCTTTTTGACAATATTGTCTTCCATAGCCTTCGAAGTTAGATTGCACTTCTTGAGCCATTTCCGTGCAATAACTGACAAATTCTAAGGCTGGAGACAATGTCTTAACAACAAAAATCCTTCTTTAGGATCAGAAAAGCCAAAAAGACTTAAGAACCCTAAAAAAATGCTTAAAAATACAAAAACCCTATTAGCCAAAGAAATTTATTGGTCGAATGCTCTATTCAATGTATGCATGATGGCACATGCCTCTTGGCCCTTTTCGACAATATTGTCTGCCATAGCCTTGAAGTTAGATTGCACTTCTTCATAACAGCTTCAAAAATCCTACTTTGGGCTCAGAAAAGCCAAAAAGACTTAAGAACACTAAAAAATGCTTACAGATACAGAAACCCTATCTCCGAAATTTTGTCCCAAGATGTGAAATCTCAAAAACAAGTGTTAAATCTGTCAAATCCTTGTCTAGATGCATTCACGAATGTCTAGTTTCGCCCCTTCAAACTTGTAGTCACAAATAGGAGAGAAAAAAATGCTAGCCTTGAAGTTAGATTGTACTTCTTCAAAACAGCTTCAAAAATCCTACTTTGCGCTCAAAAAAGCCAAAAAGACTTGAGAACACTAAAAAATGTTTTAAAATACAAAAACCCTACCTCTGAAATTTTGCCCCAAGATGTGAAATCTCAAAAACAAGTGTTAAATCTGTCAAATCCTTGTCTAGATGCATTCACGAATGTCTATTTTCGCCCCTTCAAACTTGTAGTCACAAATAGGAGAGAAAAAAATGCAAAGAGTTATTTCTTTGATTTAAAGTTGTTTTTTGCATTTGTGGTACGTACACAAGTTATCAAGAGAAATTGACAAGAAATTGGGGATTTTTTTGGCAATTTCTAGCAAAAAAAAATTCAATTTCTTGGCTCCGAAAAATTGTTGCAATTTTGTCACAAACCCCAAAATCTCATGAGAAAATTGATTTATCAACGATTTTACCAACCATGGGATAGATCACCAACTAACAACCTCACATACAGACATTGATCCATACACAAACGTTGTCTACTAGAAACGTTTGATAGGATTTCCTCACACCCAGCGAAGAACTCAAACATTGTCACTATGCTCTTTGGCTTGCTTGACTTGCGTGGCTCCTCCTTGGAATTGGAGGGTTGTCAAGCTTCAAGAAAAGTTCAGATCTCCTCCATGAAATCACTCTTGGCAGATTCCCATTGCTTCATGTTACCTTTCGTGCCTAACAACGTCTCACACATAAACATGATTTCCATATCTTACTTCCATCAAAGTTCATGCGACTTAGCCGAAGCATTCTCCAACATAAACAAAGATGTTTAACAAAGGGAGACGCGCTAGCTTGGCAGAATTCATAACTTCAACTCACACATTCAATCCACAAAATTCATCAATCCCCACAATCACCTAATACAAGTTGAGAATAATCCTATCCTTTGTAGGCTTACAAATTGGTGCATTAATGTCACATCTGCATCAATGCATGAATACAATACATGTGCTTCATCACCATATCATTGATGCAGAGAGTTTATTGTATGGTTTGTTATCACATAGTGTACTCGATATATGTAATAAAATTATCCAATGTCTTAGAGGGTGTTTTAATGTTGTATTTATACGGATAGTTTAATTGCATTTAGGTTGTTGCCAACCGCCTTCTAGTCCCATAATACCTATATGTACATGTCGATACAAAGGCTGAGGTAAGAAGATGACACTCGATGAGTTTGTTCTTTGCCTATGTTTGTTGTATGTGTGGTTTGTGTTGTAACTTGGGTAGTCACCAAACCATGATGGATTGCAATTGAATGGAATGTGAAGAATACATGTTATATATTCTCAAAATACGATAGCTTTCGCAGCCTTGAAGATATAAAAATTAGTTGAATGTTGGTGGGAAACCACTAGTAGCAAGCTCACAAACGAAGAGGGACCATCACAACCTGGACAACGTTAGTAAAGCTCATGTGCAACAAATTCTATGCCTTCCATCACTTCGACAACGAATAAATGTGTTTACAGCAACTATGCCAACACCAAAATCAATGTCTCGTAGTACACTGACGAGTTCAATGAACTTGGTCAACTGCACATCAACACCAATGAGAAGCATCAAGTCCCAAATACGTTAATGGACTTTTGTACCACCTCCATTCGAAGATGAAGTTCCTTCCTATGGACTCCTTGGCACAAGCAATCCACTTCACATCAAGCTAAAAAGGAGGTCACAAGCAAAGTTCAAAGGATTGGCATCATCCCATACAGGACACCATCCACGCCACAAGTCAAGCTAAAAATGCTAGCCTTGAAGTTAGATTGTACTTCTTCAAAACAGCTTCAAAAATCCTACTTTGGGCTCATAAAAGCCAAAAAGACTTGAGAACACTAAAAAATGTTTTAAAATACAAAAACCCTACCTCTGAAATTTTGCCCCAAGATGTGAAATCTCAAAAACAAGTGTTAAATCTGTCAAATCCTTGTCTAGATGCATTCACGAATGTCTAGTTTCGCCCCTTCAAACTTGTAGTCACAAATAGGAGAGAAAAAAATGCAAAGAGTTATTTCTTTGATTTAAAGTTGTTTTTTGCATTTGTGGTACGTACACAAGTTATCAAGAGAAATTGACAAGAAATTGGGGATTTTTTTGGCAATTTCTAGCAAAAAAAAATTCAATTTCTTGGCTCCGAAAAATTGTTGCAATTTTGTAACAAACCCCAAAATCTCATGAGAAAACTGATTTATCAACGATTTTACAAACCATGGGATAGATCACCAACTAACAACCTCACATACAGACATTGATCCATACACAATCTTTGTCTACTAGAAACGTTTGATAGGATTCCCTCACACCCAGCGAAGAACTCAAACATTGTCACTATGCTCTTTGGTCGGATGCCCTATTCAATGAATCCATGATGGCACATGCCTCCTGGCCCTTTTCGACAATATTGTCTTCCATAGCCTTCGAAGTTAGATTGCACTTCTTGAGCCATTTCCCAATAATAATTGACAAATTCTAAGGCTGGAGACCATGTCTTAACAACTTCAAAAATCCTTCTTTGGGGTCAGAAAAGCCAAAAAGACTTAAGAACCCTAAAAAATGCTTAAAAATACAAAAACCCTATTAGCCAAAGAAATTTATTGGTCGGATGCTCTATTCAATGTATGCATGATGGCACATGCCTCCTGGCCCTTTTCGACAATATTGTCTGCCATAACCTTGAAGTTAGATTGCACTTCTTCACAACAGTTTCAAAAATCCTACTTTGGGCTCTCAAAAGCCAAAAAGACTTGAGAACACTAAAAAATGCTTTAAAATACAAAAACCCTACCTTTGAAATTTTGTCCCAAGATGTGAAATCTCAAAAACAAGTGTTAAATCTGTCAAATCCTTGTCTAGATGCATTCACGAATGTCTAGTTTCGCACCTTCAAACTTGTAGTCACAAATAGGAGAGAAAAAAATGCAAAGAGTTATTTCTTTGATTTAAAGCTGTTTTTTGCATTTGTGGTACGTACACAAGTTATCAAGAGAAATTGACAAGAAATTGGGGATTTTTTTGGCAATTTCTAGCAAAAAAAAATTCAATTTCTTGGCTCCGAAAAATTGTTGCATTTTTGTCACAAACCCCAAAATCTCATGAGAAAACTGATTTATCAACGATTTTACCAACCATGGGATAGATCACCAACTAACAACCTCACATACAGACATTGATCCATACACAAACTTTGTCTACTAGAAACGTTTGATAGGATTTCCTCACACCCAGCGAAGAACTCAAACATTGTCACTATGCTCTTTGGTCGGATGCCCTATTCAAAGAATCCATGTTGGCACATGCCTCCTAGCCCTTTTCGACAATATTGTCTTCCATAGCCTTCGAAGTTAGATTGCACTTCTTGAGCCATTTCCCTGCATTAACTGACAAATTCTAAGGCTGGAGACCATATCTTAACAGCTTCAAAAATCCTTCTTTGGGGTCAGAAAAGCCAAAAAGACTTAAGAACCCTAAAAAATGCTTAAAAATACAAAAACCCTATTAGCCAAAGAAATTTATTGGTCGGATGCTCTATTCAATGTATGCATGATGGCACATGCCTCCTGGCCCTTTTCGACAATATTGTCTGCCATAGCCTTGAAGTTAGATTGCACTTCTTCACAACAGTTTCAAAAATCCTACTTTGGGCTCTCAAAAGCCAAAAATACTCGAGAACACTAAAAAATGCTTTAAAATACAAAAACCCTACCTTTGAAATTTTGCCCCAAGATGTGAAATCTCAAAAACAATTGTTAAATCTGTCAAATCCTTGTCTAGATGCATTCACGAATGTCTAGTTTCGCCCCTTCAAACTTGTAGTCACAAATAGGAGAGAAAAAAATGCAAAGAGTTATTTCTTTGATTTAAAGTTGTTTTTTGCATTTGTGGTACGTACACAAGTTATCAAGAGAAATTGACAAGAAATTGGGGATTTTTTTGGCAATTTCTAGCAAATAAAAATTCAATTTCTTGGCTCCGAAAAATTGTTGCAATTTTGTCACAAACCCCAAAATCTCATGAGAAAACTGATTTATCAACGATTTTACCAACCATGGGATAGATCACCAACTAACAACCTCACATACAAACATTGATCCATACACAAACTTTGTCTACTAGAAACGTTTGATAGGATTTCCTCACACCCAGCAAAGAACTCAAACATTGTCACTATGCTCTTTGGTCGGATGCCCTATTCAATGAATCCATGATGACACATGCCTCCTGGCCCTTTTTGAAAATATTGTCTTCCATAGCCTTGGAAGTTGGGTGATCAATCCTTACCTACACGGCACCTCAGCTCCTAAGCCTCACTTAGGCAGTGTGGACTACGCCTCCAAGTGTTCGTACCTGCACAAGCCAACAAATAGACAAGCCAAACAATATTTGTATTTATATAGCGGAAGCAAGCAACACGAGGTTAGCACAATATCGCAATGCACAAGATAGACATCCACACAATGGCCAACACAAGAGTTGCAAGTAGCAAAAGCTTTATTTATATTGGATATGCCGTCAAACGGATTACAATGCAAAAATGGCACAACGGCCTGGCACTATCGGCCCAGTTACAAAACAAGTGGCTCAAAGGCACACACTCTCTAACCGCCCGACGCCCGCAGCTCGGAACGCTGAACGTCTCCTGATACTATGCCCGCTGAGTCTCGATACGCGTCCACTCGTACCACTCACAATCTCGGACAGCTCCCTCCACCTCGCTCAACAACTCATGGCAATTTCACAACAGCACTTGGCAACACACGGCAACTTGGAAACACACAAAACCGACAATGAGCTTGGCAGGAGCACTGGACGTGGGGAGCAACTTGCAGGAGACTCAAGTTGCTCATATTCTCCCCCACTTAAGCGGGCGACGCCCTCGTCGCCAGTAGCAGGTCCCTCTGAACATTTGGTCTGCAGCCCTCTGAACATCAGGTCCCACACTGAACACTTCGGCACCTCCCACCTTAGGGAAAGAATCTTTGAGCTCTAATAGGCGTAAAGTGGGTTTGCAGCCCTCTTCTCAAGGAAGGCGTGCAACTTCTTTCTAGCACTCCACAAGGCTTCTTCTCGTTCCCAGCTGTCGGATTCTTCACCCTTCCAACTGACTAAGAATTCCCTGTGTTGTCTGTTACCCCAGCCAACTGTCTTCATATCCCAAATTCGCTCCACCTCCCGTTCATGCTTATCAATCACATTCGTAGGGGGTCGACTCGGCTCACTTCTCTCTGGCTCGGCCTCATCAGCATAAAATTGTCGCAGTTGACTCACATGGAAGGTCGGATGAACCTTCATGTGTGACGATAACTCCAGTCGATAGGCAACTTTGCCCACTCTAGCCACTATCTTGTACGGTCCATCATAACGGCGGATCAAGGCCTTGGACTTGCCCTTCTTGGCTTTGAACACTTCAGGTTCCATCCTTAACAAGACTTTGTCCCCAACATTGAACTCCACGGACCGTCGACTTACATCTGCAAAATTCTTCATTCTTTCAGCTACTTTCAACAGATGAAGTCTTGCCAGGTCCACCCTTTCTTGCCACTGCTTTATGTGTAATGTCCCCATCCTAGTCAGCTAACAGAGCGTAATATGGACTTGCCTATTCATAAGGTTTCGTAGGCAATGTTGAGTGTTTAGGAACCACTAGGTATTATGGAGATATTGTTGGACGATCTGCATTCACAGTTGTCAGCTTTCAGGACCGTTTCCGGCAGTATTTTCAGAGACTTACTATTTTTAGTAAGTCAGTTAGGGTTGGATTCTCGGGAAACGGAAAGTATGACTGGCATCTTCGACCAAATGGGTACTCATTTCTATCTTCGGATGTGAGTTTGGATGAGCGGTCATGGAGTTTTTAATCGTCGAAGTTATAATTATTATAAAGTCATTAAATTATTATATTATTCTCTTAAGTATGACTTTATAATTTGTTAGGGGGCTTATGAGTACTCATTTTGAAGGCAATAATGTATATTTTAATGTGGTTTTATTAATGCCTAGCTTGGACGCCACTTTTGGAGATTATAATATGATTAAGTGATATTGTGGAGTTAAGTCATTATATGTGCTCATTAGTAAATGAATTATTGACATAAAGCAAGTAAAAAAGAAAGAAGTTTAATCCCACATTCTACCCACATTGGGTCGACCAACTCGAGAAAAGAATAAATAGAGGTTGTGAGAGCATTTGAAAACATCTTTGGTTATCACATTTCATGTTTGGAGACAGGAGCTTGCTTGCAACAGAGTTTGCAGGAAGATATCCAGCTTGTTTGTGACGAAAAACCATAGGCAAGGGCAGATTTGGCATGTTTGGAGACGAAACCCTCCAACAGGAACATCACTTTTGGGATTGCAAGATATCTTTGGAGTGATTGTGGCATTTCCGTGACGGGGAATGATTTGAGCTTCAAAGTTGCAGGTTGTTGATGAGTTTTGGGGTGCACTTGGTGCCATTTTTAGAGTTACTTCAGATTGCAGATTTTTCCAGTGAGGCCAAACCATTAGAGGCTATTTTGAATTAGATTGCTTGGGTTTTTGAAGAAGCTTGTATTGCTGATTATTCATAGTTTTTGATCAGCTTATCAGCCGTACACTTCAGTAGTTTGGAAGGGATCTATGTCATTTGTGAAGGGTTTTTAACAGGTCGTACCAGTTGCAATGAAGGGCGTGCACTTATTGAGGCCAAATGCCTCCTATTTGGAGTATTCATTGTGTTGTATGAGGTCTTCTCTTTTTTGGACAGCCAAACAACAATTAGTATGCTGGAGAAATTGTATTACAAGCATATTTAATGAATATATAAGTTTGGTGTTGCTGGTGTTAACTTCCATAATGATATCAGGCCTTTATATCTCCGAATACACTTATCCTTGTACAATTTCCTTCATTGGGTTTGCTCAATATCATTAGAAGAAGTTTGTGATTAAATTTCGTAGTCATTGGAGGAGTAGTTTTTAAGATACAAGCATTTCTAGTTTGCTACTATTTTTATTTCCAAAATTTGTATTATTGCAAAAAGTATAAAAAATCATATTTGCATAAATCACGTGATATCAAAGCAATCATAAAACAAGACATTCAAGTTTTCATTTTGGAAAACAAGATCATAACCTGGCTCTTTGGGTGGCAAATTTATTTGCCTTCGAAAGGGGTAGGACATTTCATTATGTAGTCGGTAGCTGATGCGCACCCCCTTAGGTACCCTCCAAGCACTGTATGGGGCGACAAGGGTTGCCGCCCTGTCGCTAGCTCGAATGGTGAGTGCTTACTTGACCTACTCTTCTGGCTATTGTAGCAAAACTGTGCCATTTCAAGTAGATCCGGCCAATTCAATTGTCGCTATGTACAAAGTGTCTTAGATAGGTCTTCAAGATGGCATTGATCCTCTCTGTCTGCCCATTGGTCTCTGGATGAAATCTTGAAGACATCAACAACTTCGTACCCATCAGTTTAAACAACCTCTGCCAAAACCGACTCGTGAAACGAATGTCTCTGTCCGAAATGGATGCAAATCCAGCTTAGTGAACACCTTTGCCCCTGCTAGGCGATCAAAACAGTCATCTATTCGTGGAAGCGGATAACTATTTTTGACGGTAAGCTTATTCAATGCTCTATAATCCACACACAAACGTAAGCTCCCATCTGCTTTCCTCACGAATAGTACCGGCGCTCCAAAAGGTGAGCGCGAAGGACGAAGATACCCTGCAGCCAATAACTCTTCCAGCTGCTTCTTCAATTCAACCATCTCTGGCCCACTCATCCGGTAAGGAGCCCTTGCTGGAGGTCTCCCCCCTGGGGTCAACTCAATTCGATGGTCTATCGCCCTTCTAGGCGGCAATTCCCGTGGCAGTTCCTTCGGCATCCTATCTTCGTACTGTCTAAGTACTCCCTCTACGGCAGGTGGGATTGGAACCTTTTATTCATCTTCATCCCAACCTCCTACCAATGCAGCAAGCATCATTGGCTGCTTGCCCATCTTCCTTGATGCTCTTCTCATACTCATTGCACTGCACAGCTGCCCCTTTCCCTTTCCTTTCGCTCTCGGCGGTTCGACTAGCTCCTTCGCCGACTGTCTTCGTCTAATGGTCCTCACAGTGCACGTCTGCCCTGGGTTGAACACAAACAACGATTCCAGAAGCGGGAAAATAGCTACTCTCTCCGTCTTGAACCACTCCTGTCCCAATATCATCTCAAATTCATCCATTCTTAATACTGAGAAGGTGGATCTCCCTTTCCACTCGCCAGCTTCGAATTTCACATCCTTTACTACGCCGACGGTCTTTATAGTAGAAGAACTAACCAGCTAAAGCTTATCACCTCCTCCTGAATACTTGAGGCCCAACCGCTTCGTCGTTCTATCACTGATGAAGTTGTGAGTAGCCCTCGGGTCCACCAGCGCAACAACTGTCTGCCCTCTCGCCATCAGCTCCACAAACATCAGATCGTTCTTCCCATCAACTACGGGGGTTCTCCCGTTTTGGCCAGCCTCCCCTGTCGGAACAGGCTAACATACATTCTTGCCTTTTGGCCTTCTTCCTTGGGCCATACATTCTTGCCTTTCGGCCTTCTTCCTTGGGCCCCTTACCTGACTTTCTGCACATCTTGTCCTCTGTCCCTCTTGGACATCTCCACTGTTGAACACTGCCCCATGATGACTCCAACCTGAGCTCCATCACATTCTGCTTGTTCTGCTGCCATCAATCGACGTGGATGAAGACAATCCTTCTGTAAATGAGGTCCATGGCAATTCCAACAATCCATCCATGTTTTCTTGTCACCGCCTTTGTTGTTGTAGGTCGGCTTCTTTCCTTTGTTGTTGTTGGAATGTTGCTTCTTCGACCCTGATGTGCTTGTTGAGGACCAATTCCCTGACTTCTCCCCTTGAGAACCATTGCCCTTCGCCTTCCACGACTGCTCCTTATAACCGCCACCAGAACTCTTCGTTTTGGTGCTCGGATCACGAGTGTCCTTCGTGACCGATTCTTGTTTGAAGTCATGGAACGAATCTGCCATGGCAATAGCCTCATATATATACTTGGGGTTTTGAAGCCTTAGTTCAACCTTTGCCCAATTTTGTAGACCTCTCTCAAAATCTATCAACTTATCCTGTGGGGTTGACGACTTTACTAACACCATAGTGTCCTGATATGCCTTGATGTAGTCTCGCAATCTCCCAGTATGGTTGAGGTCCCGCAATCTCTTCATTGCCTCCCATTCAGAGTTGGTTGGTCTGAACTGCTCTTTGAGCGCCTTCTTGAAGTCTTCCCAATTCTCTATTCTCACCAAGGTCCTCTTCTCCTCCATATCTTCTGCCAAGCCACGCCACCAAGTCTTGGCTATCCCTGTCAAATAACTGGCGGCCATTTCCACTTCTTCTATGGCAGACACACCACCCACCTTCTTCAAATACTGCCCAACGTCCCAGAGGAAATCATCCAACAGATGATCATCCATGGCACCATCATAGCTCTTGGGCTCTACAAGCTTTGGTGGTCTCTTCTTCTGCTCTAAAGACCGTCAACGTAGTAAAGGATGTGAACTTCGAAGCTGGCGAGTGGAAAGGGAGAGCCACCTTCTCAGTATTAAGAATGGATGAATTTGAGATTGCGAGACTACATCAAGGCATATCAGGACACTATGGTGTTAGTAAAGTCGTCAACCCCACAAGATAAGTTGACAGATTTTGAGAGAGGTCTACAGAATTGGGCAAAGGTTGAACTAAGGCGTCGAAACCCCAAGTATATATATGAGGCTATTGCCATGGCGGATTCGTTCCATGACTTCAAACAAGAATCGGTCACGAAGAAGAACACTCGTGATCCGAGCACCAAAACAAAGAGTTTTGGTGGCGGTTATAAGGAGCAGTCGTGGAAGGCGAAGGGCAATGGTTCTCAAGGGGAGAAGTCAGGGAATTGGTCCTCAACAAGCACATCAGGGTCGAAGAAGCAACATTCCAACAACAACAAAGGAAAGAAGCCGGCCTACAACAACAAAGGCGGTGACAAGAAAACATGGATGGATTGTTGGAATTGCCATGGACCTCATTTACAGAAGGATTGTCCTCATCCACGACAATTGATGGCAGCAGAATAGGCAGAATGTGATAGAGCTCAGGTTGGAGTCATCATGGGGCAGTGTTCAATAGTGAGATGTCCAACAGGGACAGAGGACAAGATGTGCAGAAAGTCGGGCAAGGGGCCCAAGGAAGAAGGCCGAAAGGCAAGAATGTATGGCAGCCTGTTCCGATAGGGGAGGCTGGCCAAAACGGGAGAACCCCCGTAGTTGATGGGAAGAACGATCTGATGTTTGTGGAGGTGATGGCGAGAGGGCAGACAGTTGTTGCGTTGGTGGACCCGGGGGCTACTCACAACTTCATTAGTGATAGAACGGCGAAGCGGTTGGGTCTCAAGTATTCAGGAGGAGGTGATAAGCTTCAGCTGGTTAGTTCTTCCACTATAAAGACCGTCGGCGTAGTAAAGGATGTGAACTTCGAAGCTGGTGAGTGGAAAGGGAGAGCCACCTTCTCAGTATTAAGAATGGATGAATTTGAGATGATATTGGGGCAGGAGTGGTTCAAGACGAAGAGAGTAGCTATTTCCCACATCTGGAGTCGTTGTTTGTGTTCAACCCAGGGCAGACGTGCACTGTGAGGACCATTAGACGAAGACAGTCGGCGAAGGAGCTAGTCGAACCGCCGAGAGCGAAAGGAAAGGGAAAGGGGCAGTTGTGCAGTGCAATGAGTATGAGAAGAACATCAAGGAAGATGGGCAAGCAGCCAATGATGCTTGCTGCATTGGTAGGAGGTTGGGATGAAGATGAACAAAAGGTTCCAATCCCACCTGTCGTAGAGGGAGTACTTAGACAGTACCAAGATAGGATGCCGAAGGAACTGCCACGGGAGTTGCCGCCTAGAAGGGCGAGAGACCATCGAATTGAGTTGACCCCAGGAGGGAGACCTCCAGCAAAGGCTCCTTACCGGATGAGTGGGCCAGAGATGGTTGAATTGAAGAAGCAACTGGAAGAGTTGTTGGCTGCAGGGTATCTTCGTCCTTCGCGATCACCTTTTGGAGCGCCGGTACTATTCGTGAGGAAAGCAAATGGGAGCTTACGTTTGTGTGTGGATTATAGAGCATTGAATAAGCTTACCATCAAAAATAGTTATCTGCTTCCACGAATAGATGACTGTTTTGATCGCCTAACAGAGGCGAAGGTGTTCACTAAGCTGGATTTGAGATCAGGGTACTATCAGGTGAGAATTGCTCCGGAAGACGATCAGAAGACGGCCTGTGTGTCAAAGTATGGGTCGTACAAGTTTCTTGTGATGCCATTTGGATTGTGTAATGCGCCGGCCACGTTTTGCACTCTCATGAATGACATTTTCAGACCATTATTGGACAAGTCAGTGGTGGTCTACCTCAATGATATATTGGTATATTCAAGGAACATTGAGGAACACAGGAAACACTTAGCAGAGGTCTTCGACTTGTTACATGAGCACAGCCTGTATGTAAAGAAAGAGAAGTGCGCCTTTGCTCAGCAATAAGTGAAATTTCTCGGGCATGTGATTGGTCAAGGTAACATCAAGCCAGACCCGAAGAAGTTAGAGGCAATTAGGAATTGGGAGTCGTCGAGCAATGTACATGGTTTACGCCAATTTTTGGGACTCGCTAATTTCTACAGGCGATTTGTAAGCAGATTTTCGAAGTTGGCATCGCCTTTGACAGACTTATTAAAGAAGGATCAAAAATGGGACTGGTCATCAAAGTGTCAAGCAGCGTTTGAGCTGTTGAAAGAGAAGCTAACCTCCTCACCAGTGTTAGCTCTGTCAGACTTCAATAAGCCGTTTGAGGTACATGTGGACGCTTCGGACTTTGCCATTGGGGGAGTGCTCATTCAGGAAGGGCACCCAGTTGCTTTTGAGTCAAGGAAGTTGAACGATGCAGAGAGGAGATATCCTACGCATGAGAAAGAGATGACCGGAGTAGTGCATTGTTTGAGGACGTGGAGACACTATCTTCATGGTGCACACTTTGTGGTCAAAACGGACAATGTGTCCAACACTTTCTTTCAGACTCAGAGCAAGTTGACTGGCAAGCAGGCCATGTGGCAAGACTTTCTAGCTGAGTTCGATATGGACATAGTGCATACCATAGGAAAAGAGAATGTGGTGGCAGATGCACTCAGTAGAAAGTAACAGTTAGTAATGTTGACAATAGCGTCAGAGAGCCCAACTTTTGTCCATGGTGAAAGTAAGATTGTACTTGGAGAGGAGTTGTTGGGAAAGATCAAGGAGGGATTGGTTCATGATCCCCAAGCAGCTTCGTTGGTCGACACTGTGAAAGATGAGACTTGAAGGGGTCGGTTGAACAAGTTTAGCATGTTATATGGAATTCTATGGTTCAGCCAAGATCGGGTCTATATCCCTAAGTGGGGGAGTCTCCGCCGAGACTTTATAAAGGAATGCCATGATTCTCTATGGGCGGGACATCCAGGTCAGCAACGTACTTTGGCGTTGTTGGAGAGGGGACTGTACTGGCCGAAGATGAGGAAGGATGTCAATGAGTATGTCCAGTCTTGTCTTATTTTCCAGCAGGATAAAAGTGTGTATCGGTTGCCAGGTGGTTTGTTACAACCTCTTCCAGTTCCAATCAGGCTGTGGGCAAGTGTGAGTATGGACTTCATCACCGGTCTACCCAAATCGAAGGGGTTTGCATCCATCATGGTAGTGGTAGACCGATTTTCAAAGTATGCAGTGTTCACCGCCTGTTCGTCCCCATGCCCAGCAGAGATGGCCGCAGAGCTATTTTTCAAGAATGTGGTCAAGTATTGGGGGGTACCTTTGAGTATCATTTCGGACAGAGACACTCATTTCACGAGTCGGTTTTGGCAGAGGTTGTTTAAGCTGATGGGTACGAAGTTGATGTCTTCAAGATTTCATCCAGAGACAGATGGGCAGACAAAGAGGATCAATGCCATCTTGGAGACCTATCTAAGACACTTTGTACATAGCGACCAATTGAATTGGCCGGATCTACTTGATATGGCACAGTTTTGCTACAACAGCCAGAAGAGTAGGTCAAGTAAGCACTCACCGTTCGAGCTAGCGACAGGGCAGCAACCCTTGTCGCCCCATACAGTGCTTGGAGGGTACCTAAAGGGGTGCGCATCAGCTACCGACTACATGAAGCAGTGGCAAGAAAGGGTGGACCTGGCAAGACTTCATCTGTTGAAAGCAGCTGAAAGAATGAAGAATTTTGCAGATGTAAGTCGACGGTCCGTGGAGTTCAATGTTGGGGACAAAGTCTTGTTAAGGATGGAACCTGAAGTGTTCAAAGCCAAGAAGGGCAAGTCCAAGGCCTTGATCCACCGTTATGATGGACCGTACAAGATAGTGGCTAGAGTGGGCAAAGTTGCCTATCGACTGGAGTTACCGTCACACATGAAGGTTCATCCGACCTTCAATGTGAGTCAACTGCGACAATTTTATGCTGATGAGACCGAGCCAGAGAGAAGTGCGCCGAGTTGACCCCCTGCGAATGTGATTGATAAGCATGAACGCGAGGTGGAGCGAATTTGGGATATGAAGACAGTTGGCTGGGGTAACAGACAACACAGGGAATTCTTAGTCAGTTGGAAGGGTGAATTATCCGACAGCTGGGAACGAGAAGAAGCCTTATGGAGTGCTAGAAAGAAGCTGCATGCCTTCCTTGAGAAGAGGGCTGCAGACCCACTTTACGCCTATTAGAGCTCAAAGATTCTTTCCCTAACGTGGGAGGTGCCAAAGTGTTAAGTGTGTGATGTGGAATTAAAAACCAGATCCTTAAATTAATAAAATAAAGGGCTAATATAGGCCCAAAAACATAACAAAACCCCTACGAAGGAGCAACAAATTCCCAAATGGGAAATGTCGGCACGCTTCCAAAGGAGGTTGACTAATCCATCCAGCTAGCCTAATCTAGAGTGGCTTAGCAATTTATTACGTGAGCACAAAGTCTCACCAAAAACAATAAGACTAAGTCCTAACTAAGACTTAGTCTAACTAAGGAATTAACCTTAGTTTACATTAAAAATTTGATGCCCTCATCATACCTCCCCACAAAGGAAGCATTGGACTCCAATGCTTGTACAATAGTAGTGGGTGAAGGGTGATAAACTCGAGTCGGAGGAAGCGGAAGCAGAAAATCAGTTGCCGGATGAGGAGGGGCACTGATAAGGTCGAGAAGTCCAAGGGAGGCCGAATCTGGAGGGCCTCTCCTGGTCAGGACTGGAGGTCCAACTCGAGTGAAAGCCTGTGGATGAGGTTGAGGACGAATCTCCTGTGGCGGCGGCTGCAAAAGCTGCTGCAAATCAGGAACCTGTGGCACGGTAGCAGCAGGAGGAGGAACAACTGAAGCAACAGGAGGAGGAGGAGGAGCCTCCTTGTGTGCTGTGGGAGCTGGTGTGTCCTTTGGTTTGCGGAAGACCAATGTTGTATGGCGTGGATCTGTATAACTGTATGTGGGCTTCGTGGAAGAGATGAGAAACTTCTTGTTCTCATGATGCAATGTATAGGTATTATTATATGCATCATATTGAGCCCGTTTGTCAAATTGATAGGGCTTTCCAAGAATGAGATCACAACAATCAATTGGAGTCACATCACAAGTGACTTTGTCCACATAGCGTGGCCCAAATGCAAAAGACACAGTGCATGTTTCTATAATCATGGAGGAGGTGTCCGCATCCTTCCATGCAAGTGGGTATGGATGAGGATGGGGTTGTACAGGAAGCTTCAATTGATCAACAACGGCTCTAGAAATCAAGTTTGTTTGAGAGCCATTATCGATGATACAATCTACAAAGTAATTGTGTTTTAGATGGGCACATGTGACAAACAAATGGTCACGGCCTCTCTCAATCATGTTGTGTGTCAACAAAGTATGATTGTTAAGCCCTCGAAGCTCTGGATAAGTGCGCCTTTCTCCCGTAGCCTCAATAGGCCCTTCTTCTTTTTCCTCTGGGGAAGCTTCTACAATAAGATTCTTTTTCTTCCTAAAACACTCAGATTCGTTATGGCCTCTCTTCTTACAATGATCACAGAATTTCTTAGGATCAAAAGGAGTAGAAGAAGTGTTAGAAGAAGGGGAAGAAGAAGAAGAAAAATAAGAAGTCTTCGATTGTTGCTTTTGTTTTGAATTTTTGGTGGAGTCAGAAGAGCGAGATCCACCGGCTTGAGCAGCAAGCTTCTCCTCCACAAGCTGTGCTTGATTGTACATGGTGTTCAAATCCGTGATAGGAGTATATTTCAACTCCCTAAAAAGTGGTTCCTGCAGTCCACTTTTGAATTTGGTGATAAGCTTAGCAGTAGAATCCTGAAAACCATTCAGAATTCTCAATTTGTTGAATAGACCGATGTAGTTTTGGACACTCATGTTGTATCCCTGCCTCAATCAAAGCCATCGATATTCAAGATCGTCTCCATAGTTTGATGGATAAAAAGTATCCGTCAAAGCCTTCACCAATTCATCCCAACGGGTAATGGGATTCTGATTAATGAAATGGTCTGTAATCAAAACTTTGGCTATACCAGAAAGTTTCAAAAGGGCAAAAGACACTTGTTCATCTGCTGGTATTTTGCTATAGGCAAACCACGTGTCCATGTCGAGGATCCAACTGTTTAGAACCTCAGGATCACGGGAGCCATCATAAATTTTGACTTCACATTTTGCCTTCACTCGAGAGTCACTAGGACCACTTTTAGTAGCAATATCATTGACCTTATCGGCCAAGGTACTAATGGCTGCGGTGATGTCAGCCATTTGCTGTGCCAAATCCTGAGCCATTTGGCTTCTGGTATACGCCAGGAGGACGGCAAGAGAGGGATTACAAAAATTACGCAAAAAGGGTGTACAAAAGAAGTGATTTGCCTCAAATAATTGCAAAAATCAAATGATTTAATGCAATTTTACAATGTTGTGAGGGCAAATATATAAAACTAGCATTAAAAAAATTCAAAATATTCCCCTTTTTGTATCCCCCTTAAGCTAATTTCATAGCAAAAGTCATTTTTTTTTTTTTTTTTTTTTTTTTTTTTTTTTGGTTTATTTCATTTATTTTTGTATAGTGATGTGGGGTAAAAACAATACTCCATCCACCCGACGGTCAACGCTTGCAGCGAAAAGTGATTAACAAAGTCGTCTGCCAAAGTCGATCTGCGGTCAGCTATGCTCCGCCCAACTGGATTTACCCCAAAACCATCGCGCAAGGCAGCAATGCTCTGTCACAAAAATGAAGTGGGTTTAACAGAGTCAGATGAGCCGTCGGTCACTGCACAAACTGGTGAATCGCGGTCAGCAGAAAACTAAATGGTAACTGTTCCTCGTCGCCAGAAAACAGAGACGAATCCCCCTCCCGTCAATCGCAGACGTCTTCTGCTGAGGGTTTGCGGCTGCGCTGTATGTGGTGAAGCCCTACCGCGATGGTCGAGGATTAAGCCATCAAATGGCGTACCAGTGGGTGCCGGTAAGCCGTAGCAGGGATCCGGTTCAAGGCGAGCGTATCCGCTCTGCACAGATGTGGACGAATAGGGGTTGCTACAGCGGACGCGTCGAATTAAACGGATCCGTTGTCTTGAGTCAGCAGAATACGTCAATTCGCCATTGGGTGTGCCCTATTTCTATTTCCACGTGAGGCATTGGATTGTGTGCTGGAATGTCGTGTTGTGACAAACAATGCAGAGGCACTATGGCGTAGAGTATCGTTGCTCGAGTTCTAAACGGACCGCCTTTCAAATCGACTGCTTCGATCCATGAGCAATCGACTGCTTTGACTGCAATTTTGACCAGACTGACCGCCTGTCAGTCTGTAGGGCTGCGACGCGTTGCTCTTGTTGGGCTACGTCGGAGACCTTTTGTCATCGGTTGATCATGTAGCCTTTGGCTCGATGCGGCCCAATGGTCGGGATTCACCGGTGGTCAAGCCGGTGATCTCCTATCGTCGGCTGGCTATCCGCCAAAATTTTAACGAAAGTTTCTCGCGTTGATGATGCCAACAAGAATAGCAGGAACAATGTTGATAGCAATTATCAAAATTGTCAATTGCAAAATTGACAGCAATTTTTATCGAGCTACTACAAAATTGTTGAGCGAATCAACAACTACGCAGCAACAAAGAGCTTGACACAGGAAAAATGATGGGGTTGGAAATGACCCAAAATCTATGGAGGTCGGCAATGACCCAGAACCTCCAACTTATCCTGCTCTGATACCACTGATGTGGAATTAAAAACCAGATCCTTAAATTAATAAAATAAAGGGCTAATATAGGCCCAAAAACATAACGAAACCCCTACGAAGGAGCAAAAAATTCCCAAATGGGAAATGTCGGCACGCTTCCAAAGGAGGTTGACTAATCCATCCAGCTAGCCTAATCTAGAGTGGCTTAGCAATTTATTACGTGAGCACAAAGTCTCACCAAAAACAATAAGACTAAGTCCTAACTAAGACTTAGTCTAACTAAGGAATTAACCTTAGTTTACATTAAAAATTTGATGCCCTCATCAGTGTGGGACCTGATGTTCAGAGGGCTGCAGACCAAATGTTCAGAGGGACCTGATGTTCAGAGGGCTGCAGACCAAATGTTCAGAGGGACTTGCTACTGGCGACGAGGGCACCGCCCGCATAAGTGGGGGAGAATATGAGCAACTTGAGTCTCCTGCAAGTTGCTCCCCACGTCCATTGCTCCTGCCAAGCTCATTGTCGGTTTTGTGTGTTGCCAAGTTGTCGTGTGTTGCCAAGTGCTGTTGTGAAATTGCCATGAGTTGTTGAGCGAGGTGGAGGGAGCTGTCCGAGATTGTGAGTGGTACAAGTGGACGCGTATCGGGACTCACCGGGCATAGTATCAGGCGACATTCAGCGTTCCGAGCTGCGGGCGTTGGGCGGTCAGAGAGTGTGTGCCTTTGAGCCACTTGTTTTGTAACTGGGCCGATAGTGCCAGGTCGTTGTGCCATTTTGCATTGTAATCCGTTTGACGGCATATCCAATATAAATAAAGCTTTTGCTACTTGCAACTCTTGTGTCCGCCATTGTGTGGATGTCTATCTTGTGCATTGCGATATTGTGCTAATCTCGTGTTGCTTGCTTCCGCTATATAAATACAAATATTTTTTGGCTTGTCTATTTGCTGGCTTGTGCAGGTACGAACACTTGGAGGCGTAGTCCACGCTGCCTAAGTCAGGCTTAGGAGTTGTGGTGCCGTGTAGGTAAGGATTGATCACCCTGATGGTCACGAAGGACACTCGTGATCCGAGCACCAAAACGAAGAGTTCTGGTGGCGATTATAAGGAGAAGTCGTGGAAGGCGAAGGGCAATGGTTCTCAAGGGGATAAGTCTGGGAATTGGTCTGCTCTCGCAAGACTTCATCTGTTGAAAGCAGCTGAAAGAAAGAAGAATTTTGCAGATGTAAGTCGACGGTCCGTTGAGTTCAATGTTGGGGACAAGGTCTTGTTAAGGATGGAACCTGAAGTGTTCAAAGCCAAGAAGGGCAAGTCCAAGGCCTTGATCCGCCGTTATGATGGACCGTACAAGATAGTGGCTAGAGTGGGAAAAGTTGCCTATCGACTGGAGTTACCGTCACACATGAAGGTTCATCCGACCTTCCATGTGAGTCAACTGCGACAATTTTATGTTGATGAGGCCGAGCCAGACAGAAGTGAGCCGAGTCGACCCCCTGCGAATGTGATTGATAAGCATGAACGGGAGGTGGAGCGAATTTGGGATATGAAGACAGTTGGCTGGGGTAACAGACAACACAAGGAATTCTTAGTCAGTTGGAAGGGTGAAGAATCCGACAGTTGGGAACGAGAAGAAGCCTTGTGGAGTGCTAGAAATAAGCTGCACGCCCTTCCTCGAGAAGAGGGCCGCAAACCCACTTTACGCCTACTAGAGCTCAAAGATTCTTTCCCTAAGGTGGGAGGTGTCGAAGTGTTCAGTGTGGGACCTGATGTTCATAGGGTTGCAGACCAAATGTTCAAAGGGACCTGCTACTGGCGACGAGGGCATCGCCCGCTTAAGTGGGAGAGAATATGAGCAACTTGAGTCTCCTGCAAGTTGCTCCCCACGTCCATTGCTCCTACCAAGCTCATTGTCGGTTTTGTGTTTTGCCAAGTTGTCGTGTGTACCACTCACAATCTCGGACAGCTCCCTCCACCTCGCTCAACTCATGGCAATTTCACAACAGCACTTGGTACACACAATCTCGGACAGCTCCCTCCACCTCACTCAACAACTCATGGCAATTTCACAACAGCACTTGGCAACACACGGCAACTTGACAACACACAAAAGCGACAATGAGCTTGGCAGGAGCAATGGACGTGGGGAGCAACTTGCAGGAGACTCAAGTTGCTCATATTCTCCCCCACTTAAGCGGGCGACGCCCTCGTCGCCAATAGCAGGTCCCTCTGAACATTTGGTCTGCAACCCTCTGAACATCAGGTCCCACACTGAACACTTCGGCACCTCCCACCTTAGGGAAAGAATCTTTGAGCTCTAATAGGCGTAAAGTGGGTCTGCAGCCCTCTTCTCAAGGAAGACGTGCAACTTCTTTCTAGCACTCCACAAGGCTTCTTCTCGTTCCCAGCTGTCGGATTCTTCACCCTTCCAACTGACTAAGAATTCCCTGTGTTCTCTGTTACCCCAGCCAACTGTCTTCATATCCCAAATTCACTCCACCTCCCGTTCATGCTTATCAATCACATTCGCAGGGGGTCGACTCGGCTCACTTCTCTCTGGCTCGGTCTTGCTAGGTCCACCCTTTCTTGCCACTGCTTCATGTAGTCGGTAGCTGATGCGCACCCCTTTATGTACCCTCCAAGCATTGTATGGGGCGACAAGGGTTGTTGCCCTGTCGCTAGCTCGAACGGTGAGTGCTTACTTCACCTACTCTTTTGGCTGTTGTAGCAAAACTGTGCCATTTCAAGTAAATCCGGCCAATTCAATTGGTCGCTATGTACAAAGTGTCTTAGATAGGTCTCCAAGATGGCATTGATCATCTCTGTTTGCCCATCTGTCTCTGGATGAAATCTTGAAGACATCAACAACTTCGTACCCATCAGTTTAAACAACCTCTGCCAAAACCGACTCGTGAAACGAGTGTCTCTGTCCAAAATGATACTCAAAGGTACCCCCCAATACTTGACCACATTCTTGAAAAACAGCTCTGCGGCTATATCTGCTGGGCATGGGGACGGACAAGCGGTGAACACTGCATACTTTGAAAATCGGTCTACCACTACAATGATGGATGCAAACCCCTTCGATTTGGGTAGACCAGTGATGAAGTCCATACTCACACTCGCCCACGGCCTGATTGGAACTGGAAGAGGTTGTAACAAACCACCTGGCAACCAATACACACTTTTATCCTGCTGGCAAATAAGACAAGACTGGACATACTCATTGACATCCTTCCTCATCTTCGGCCAGTACAGTCCCCTCTCCAACAACGCCAAAGTACGTTGCTGACATAGATGTCCCACCCATAGAGAATCATGGCATTCCTTTATAAAGTCTCGGCGGAGACTCCCCCACTTAGGGATATAGACCCGATCCTGGCTGAACCATAGAATTCCATCTAACATGCTAAACTTGTTCAACCGACCCCTTCGAGTCTCATCTTTCACAGTGTCGACCAACGCAGCTGCTTGGGGATCATGAACCAATCCCTCCTTGATCTTTCCCAACAACTCCTCTCCAAGTACAATCTTACTTTCACCATGGACAGAAGTTGGGCTCTCTGACGCTATTGTCAACACCGCTAACTCGTTGCTTTCTACCGAGTGCATCCGCCACCACATTCTTTTTCTCTGCGGTATGCACTATGTCCATATCGAACTCGGCTAGAAAGTCTTGCCACCGGCCTGCTTGCCAATCAACTTGCTCTGAGTCTGAAAGAAAGTGTTGGACACATTGTTCGTTTTGACCACAAAGTGTGCACCAAGAAGATAGTGTCTCCACGTCCTCAAACAATGCACTACTCTGGTCATCTCTTTCTCATGCGTAGGATATCTCCTCTCTGCCTGGTTCAACTTCCGCGACTCAAAAGCAACCGGGTGCCCATCTTGTATGAGCACACCACCAATGGCAAAATCCGAGGCATCTACATGTACCTCAAATGGCTTACTGAAGTCTGCTAGAGCTAACACTGGTGAGGAGGTTAGCTTCTCTTTCAACAACTCAAACGCTGCTTGGCACTTTGATGACCAGTCCCATTTCTGATCCTTCTTCAATAAGTCTGTCAAAGGCGATGCCAACTTCGAAAATCTGCTTACAAATCGCTTTAAGAAATTAGCGAGTCCCAAAAATTGGCGTAAACCATGTACATTGCTCTGCGACTCCCAATTCCTAATTGCCTCTAACTTCTTTGGGTCTGGCTTGATGTTGGCTTGATGTTACCTTGACCAATCACATGCCCGAGAAATTTCACTTCTTGCTGAGCAAAGGCGCACTTCTCTTTCTTTACATACAGGTTGTGCTCACGTAACAAGTCGAAGACCTCTGCTAAGTGTTTCCTGTGTTCCTCAATATTCCTTGAATATACCAATATATCATCGAGGTAGACCACCACTGACTTGTCCAATAGTGGTCTGAAAATGTCATTCATGAGAGTGCAAAACGTGGTCGGCACATTACACAATCCAAATGGCATCACAAGAAACTCGTACGACCCATATTTTGACACACAGGTCGTCTTCTCAACGTCTTCCGGAGCAATTCTCACCTGATAGTACCCTGATCTCAAATCCAACTTAGTGAACACCTTCGCCCCTGCTAGGCGATCAAAACAGTCATCTATTCGTGGAAGCGGATAACTATTTTTGATGGTAAGCTTATTCAATGCTCTATAATCCACACACAAATGTAAGCTCCCATCTGCTTTCCTCACGAATAGTACCGGCGCTCCAAAAGGTGAGTGCGAAGGACGAAGAGTCCCTGCAGCCAACAACTCTTCCAGCTGCTTCTTCAATTCAACCATCTTTGGCCCACTCATCCGGTAAGGAGCCCTTGCTGGAGGTCTCCCCCCTGGGGTCAACTCAATTCGATGGTCTATCGCCCTTCTAGGCGGCAACTCCCGTGGCAGTTCCTTCGGCATCCTATCTTCGTACTGTCTAAGTGCTCCCTCTACGGCAGGTGGGATTGGAACCTTCTGTTCATCTTCATCCCAACCTCCTACCAATGCAGCAAGCATCATTGGCTGCTTGTCCATCTTCCTTGATGCTCTTCTCATTCTCATTGCACTACATAGCTGCCCCTTTCCCTTTCCTTTTGCTCTCGGCGGTTCGACTAGCTCCTTCGCGACTGTCTTTGTCTAATGGTCCTCACAGTGCATGTCTGCCCTGGGTTGAACACAAACAACGACTCCAGATGCGGGAAAATAGCTACTCTCTCCGTCTTGAACCACTCCTGTCCCAATATCATCTCAAATTCATCCATTCTTAATACTGAGAAGGTGGCTCTCCCTTTCCACTCACCAGCTTCGAAGTTCACATCCTTTACTACGCCGACGGTCTTTATAGTGGAAGAACTAACCAGCTGAAGCTTATCACCTCCTCCTGAATACTTGAGGCCCAAACGATCGTCGTTCTATCACTGATGAAGTTGTGAGTAGCCCCCGGGTCCACCAGCGCAACAAATGTCTGCCCTCTCGCCATCACCTCCACAAACATCAGATCGTTCTTCCCATCAACTACGGGGGTTCTCTGATGGGATGAGAGGGAAGAAAGTAGAGAGGGGAGGGCTCTGGTCCCTCCCCTGCTCCCCCTCCCATGGCTCCTGGTTCTTGCCCAGTCCCTGGCTCAATCCAGGTCATCCCTCCCGGGGAGTGGTTGTTTGCAGATGATCTCCTGGGGGGAGATCCTTCTTCACTATCTGCGCCCCTCCCGACCGGCTAGGGTTTCCTTGGTTGTTTTTTCAGACTGGTGCTTCCCAGGGATCCCTGTTTGGTTGGGGATCCCTTCCCTTTTCCCTCGAGGCTTTCCCCCTGGGGTTTTTTGCAGGTTATTCGCGTGGATCTGGTCCCCTACGTTTCTCGGTGCGGTGGAGGTGACGGTTTAGGGTTTGGACAACTTCCCCCTTTTCTTGCGAATCCTCGGTGGGCTCTGTGCTTGGACGGGATTCTTGGTCCCTGCTGCTGGGATCCTCTTCTGTTTTCCTGGGGCGGGTTCCTTGTGGTGCAACTCTCTGGTCACTTCTCGATGGGCTGGATCCTCTCTGTGCTGGTTGTCGGCTTCTGCGGGATGGCTCTCGTCGAACGAAATGTTTTCCCGGTGGGCGGGATGGTTTCTCCACAGGGCGGGATCCGCCAAATCTGTCGGTTTTCCGCGAGGCGGGATCCTTTCTTTTCTGCTGGTTTCCCGGATGGCGGGATTTCCCTGTTGCTTCCCGCTAGGCGGGACTGTTTGTGGTGGTTTTGACTACTTCCCCGCGAGGCGGGATTTTATTGTAACGGTTTTTCTTTGCTTCCTGCTGGGCGGGATCTTCTCGATGGTGGTTTTTGGCTACTCCCCACTGGGCGGGATCTCCAAAACTACTTTCTTTCTTATTTTTTTGTTTCCCGCTGAGAGGGATTGTTTCATGCTTACTGTTACCGCTGGGCGGGATTTCTGTTTTGGTGTTCAGTTTCAAGGGATTGATGCCCTAGGCCCATTTCTTATGTAATCAGGTTTTGGGATCCTTGTTAAAACCCGCTATAAATACAAACACTATAATTAACAAAAAAAAAACTACGGGGGTTCTCCCGTTTTGGCCAGCCTCCCCTGTCGGAACAGGCTAAAATACACTCTTGCCTTTCGGCCTTCTTCCTTGGGCCCTTTGCCCGACTTTTTGCACATCTTGTCCTCTGTCCCTCTTGGACATCTCCACTATTGAACACTGCCCCATGATGACTCCAACCTGAGCTCCATCACATTCTGCCTGTTCTTCTGCCATCAATTGGCGTGGATGAGGACAATCCTTCTGTAAATGAGGTCCATGGCAATTCCAACAATCCATCCATGTTTTCTTGTCACCGCCTTTGTTGTTGTAGGTCGGCTTCTTTCCTTTGTTGTTGTTGGAATGTTGCTTCTTCGACCCTAATGTGCTTGTTGAGGACCAATTCCCTGACTTCTCCCCTTGAGAACCATTGCCCTTCACCTTCCATGACTGCTCCTTATAACCGCCACCAGAACTCTTCGTTTTGGTGCTCGGATCACGAGTGTCCTTCGTGACCGATTCTTGTTTGAAGTCATGGAACGAATCCACCATGGCAATAGCCTCATATATATCCTTGGGGTTTCGACGCCTTAGTTCAACATTTGCCCAATTCTGTAGACCTCTCTCAAAATCTATCAACTTATCTTGTGGGGTTGACGACTTTACTAACACCATAGTCTCCTGATATGCCTTGATGTAGTCTCGCAATCTCCTAGTATGCTTGAGGTCCCGCAGTCTCTTCATTTCCTCCCATTCGAAGTTGGCCGGTTTGAACTGCTCTTTGAGCGCCTTCTTGAAGTCTTCCCAATTCTCTATTCTCACCAAGGTCCTCTTCTCCTCCATATCTTCTGCCAAGCCACGCCACCAAGTCTTGGCTATCCCTATCAAATAACTAGCGGCCGTTTCCACTTCTTCTATGGCAGACACACCATCCACCTTCTTCAAATACTGCCCAACTTCCCAGAGGAAATCATCCAACAGACGATCATCCCTGGCACCATCATAGCTCTTGGGCTCTACAAGCTTTGGTGGTCTCTTCTTCTGCTCTGAACTGCTCTGCCCTCGGTCACTACTCTAAGCACCCACAACTGCCGCACGGCAATAGGTGACCTCTGCTTGGACCTTCTCAAGGGACTTTACCAAATCGGCATGTGAAGTCTCCCACGCCGCCTGGGCATTCAGGCTATCCTCCAACCTTCTCCTCAACTCGGACATTTCCTCTATCATTGAGGAGCGCCATCGTCCTGCCTCCTCCATGGTCTCGTCATATTGGGACCTCCATTCCCCCATGGACTCGTCCATAACATGAACTTGTCCTTCTATCTTTTCAAACTTTTCCGAGACTCTCTGTTCAAGGGACTCAATGGCACGGTTCCTACTGGCATGGCGTCCTCCACCACGACCAGTATTCACTCCTTCAGCTCCTTCGCGGCCCGTTCTTTGTGGGTCCAAAGGTAGCTCCTGCTCTGGTCCAGACTCGGCCATACTGCTTTCACAAACTAGACCGGTCCAGCTGGTCGCTTGCTCAAAGAAGGGAGCAAGTAGAGTAGGGGTACCAAACGTACAGACCCTGGAAAGCTTTTCAAACACACCGACAAAGGGGTAAGCTCGAACCCTTTAGGAAAACAAACCTAACTCACCTAAGGCTTGACTTGACTCAAGGCAAAATGAGGGGAAGTTCCGGTTGCGGCACGACTCCTTGCAGGCACAAACTGAAACAGGATATGAGCGACAAAGTAGCAGCGTGGACAAGCCATTTCCTTGCAATAACTGACAAATTCTAAGGCTGGAGACCATGTCTTAACAACTTCAAAAATCCTTCTTTGGGGTCAGAAAAGCCAAAAAGACTTAAGAACCCTAAAAAAATGCTTAAAAATACAAAAACCCTATTAGCCAAAGAAATTTATTGGTCGGATGCTATATTCAATGTATGCACGATGGCACATGCCTCCTGGCCCTTTTCGACAATATTGTCTGCCATAGCCTTGAAGTTAGATTGCATTTCTTCATAACAGCTTCAAAAATCCTACTTTGGGCTCAGAAAAGCCAAAAAGACTTAAGAACACTAAAAAATGCTTTAAACTACAAAAACCCTACCTCTGAAATTTTGCCCCAAGATGTGAAATCTCAAAAACAAGTGTTAAATCTGTCAAATCCTTGTCTAGATGCATTCACGAATGTCTAGTTTCGCCCCTTCAAACTTGTAGTCACAAATAGGAGAGAAAAAAATGCAAAGAGTTATTTCTTTGATTTAAAGCTGTTTTTTGCATTTGTGGTACGTACAAAAGTTATCAAGAGAAATTAACAAGAAATTGGGGATTTTTTTGATAATTTCTAGCAAAAAAAAATTCAATTTCTTGGCTCCGAAAAATTGTTGCAATTTTGTCACAAACCCCAAAATCTCATGAGAAAATTGATTTATCAACGATTTTACCAACCATGGGATAGATCACCAACTAACAACCTCACATACAGACATTGATCCATACACAAACTTTGTCTACTAGAAACGTTTGATAGGATTTCCTCACACCCTGCGAAGAACTCAAACATTGTCACTATGCTCTTTGGTCGGATGCCCTATTCAATGAATCCATGATGGCACATGCCTCCTCGCCCTTTTCGACAATATTGTCTTCCATAGCCTTCGAAGTTAGATTGCACTTCTTGAGCCATTTCCTTGCAATAATTGATAAATTCTAAGGCTGGAGACCATGTCTTAACAACTTTAAAAATCCTTCTTTGGGGTCGGAAAAGCCAAAAAGACTTAAGAACCCTAAAACAATGCTTAAAAATACAAAAACCCTATTAGCCAAAGAAATTTATTGGTCGAATGCTCTATTCAATGTATGAATGATGGCACATGCCTCCTGGCCCTTTTCGACAATATTGTCTGCCATAGCCTTGAAGTTAGATTGCACTTCTTCACAACAGCTTCAAAAATCCTACTTTGGGCTATAAAAAGCCAAAAAGACTTGAGAACACTAAAAAATGTTTTAAAATACAAAAACCCTACCTCTGAAATTTTGCCCCAAGATGTGAAATCTCAAAAACAAGTGTTAAATCTGTCAAATCCTTGTCTAGATGCATTCACGAATGTCTATTTTCGCCCCTTCAAACTTGTAGTCACAAATAGGAAAGAAAAAAATGCAAAGAGTTATTTCTTTGATTTAAAGTTGTTTTTTGCATTTGTGGTACGTACACAAGTTATCAAGAGAAATTGACAAGAAATTGGGGATTTTTTTGGCAATTTCTAGCAAAAAAAAATTCAATTTCTTGGCTCCGAAAAATTGTTGCAATTTTGTCACAAACCCCAAAATCTCATGAGAAAATTGATTTATCAACGATTTTACCAACCATGGGATAGATCACCAACTAACAACCTCACATACAGACATTGATCCATACACAAACTTTGTCTACTAGAAACGTTTGATAGGATTTCCTCACACCCTGCGAAGAACTCAAACATTGTCACTATGCTCTTTGGTCGGATGCCCTATTCAATGAATCCATGATGGCACATGCCTCCTCGCCCTTTTCGACAATATTGTCTTCCATAGCCTTCGAAGTTAGATTGCACTTCTTGAGCCATTTCCTTGCAATAACTGACAAATTCTAAGGCTGGAGACCATGTCTTAACAGCTTCAAAAATCCTTCTTTGGGGTCAGAAAACCCAAAAAGACTTAAGAACCCTAAAACAATGCTTAAAAATACAAAAACCCTATTAGCCAAAGAAATTTATTGGTCGGATGCTCTATTCAATGTATGCATGATGGCACATGCCTCCTGGCCCTTTTCGACAATATTGTCTGCCATAGCCTTGAAGTTAGATTGCACTTCTTCATAACAGCTTCAAAAATCCTACTTTGGGCTTAGAAAAGCCAAAAAGACTTAAGAACACTAAAAAATGCTTTAAAATACAAAAACCCTACCTCTGAAATTTTGCCCCAAGATGTGAAATCTCAAAAACAAGTGTTAAATCTGTCAAATCCTTGTCTAGATGCATTCACGAATGTCTAGTTTCTCCCCTTCAAACTTGTAGTCACAAATAGGAGAGAAAAAAATGCAAAGAGTTATTTCTTTGATTTAAAGCTGTTTTTTGCATTTGTGGTACGTACAAAAGTTATCAAGAGAAATTGACAAGAAATTGGGGATTTTTTTGGCAATTTCTAGCAAAAAAAAATTCAATTTCTTGGCTCCGAAAAATTGTTGCAATTTTGTCACAAACCCCAAAATCTCATGAGAAAATTGATTTATCAACGATTTTACCAACCATGGGATAGATCACCAACTAACAACCTCACATACAGACATTGATCCATACACAAACTTTGTCTACTAGAAACGTTTGATAGGATTTCCTCACACCCTGCGAAGAACTCAAACATTGTCACTATGCTCTTTGGTCGGATGCCCTATTCAATGAATCCATGATGGCACATGCCTCCTCGCCCTTTTCGACAATATTGTCTTCCATAGCCTTCGAAGTTAGATTGCACTTCTTGAGCCATTTCTTTGCAATAACTGACAAATTCTAAGGCTGGAGACCATGTCTTAACAGCTTCAAAAATCCTTCTTTGGGGTCAGAAAAGCCAAAAAGACTTAAGAACCCTAAAACAATGCTTAAAAATACAAAAACCCTATTAGCCAAAGAAATTTATTGGTCGAATGCTCTATTCAATGTATGAATGATGGCACATGCCTCCTGGCCCTTTTCGACAATATTGTCTGCCGTAGCCTTGAAGTTAGATTGCACTTCTTCACAACAGCTTCAAAAATCCTACTTTGGGCTCTAAAAAGCCAAAAAGACTTGAGAACACTAAAAAATGTTTTAAAATACAAAAACCCTACCTCTGAAATTTTGCCCCAAGATGTGAAATCTCAAAAACAAGTGTTAAATCTGTCAAATCATTGTCTAGATGCATTCACGAATGTCTAGTTTCGCCCCTTCAAACTTGTAGTCACAAATAGGAGAGAAAAAAATGCAAAGAGTTATTTCTTTGATTTAAAGCTGTTTTTTGCATTTGTGGTACGTAAAAAAGTTATCAAGAGAAATTGACAAGAAATTGGGGATTTTTTTGGCAATTTCTAGCAAAAAAAAATTCAATTTCTTGGCTTCGAAAAATTGTTGCAATTTTGTCACAAACCCCAAAATCTCATGAGAAAATTGATTTATCAACGATTTTACCAACCATGGGATAGATCACCAACTAACAACCTCACATACAGACATTGATCCATACACAAACTTTGTCTACTAGAAACGTTTGATAGGATTTCCTCACACCCTGCGAAGAACTCAAACATTGTCACTATGCTCTTTGGTCGGATGCCCTATTCAATGAATCCATGATGGCACATGCCTCCTCGCCCTTTTCGACAATATTGTCTTCCATAGCCTTCGAAGTTAGATTGCACTTCTTGAGCCATTTCCTTGCAATAACTGACAAATTCTAAGGCTGGAGACCATGTCTTAACAACTTCAAAAATCCTTCTTTGGGGTCAGAAAAGCCAAAAAGACTTAAGAACCCTAAAACAATGCTTAAAAATACAAAAACCCTATTAGCCAAATAAATTTATTGGTCGAATGCTCTATTCAATGTATGAATGATGGCACATGCCTCCTGGCCCTTTTCGACAATATTGTCTGCCATAGCCTTGAAGTTAGATTGCACTTCTTCACAACAGCTTCAAAAATCCTACTTTGGGATCATAAAAGCCAAAAAGACTTGAGAACACTAAAAAATGTTTTAAAATACAAAAACCCTACCTCTGAAATTTTGCCCCAAGATGTGAAATCTCAAAAACAAGTGTTAAATCTGTCAAATCCTTGTCTAGATGCATTCACGAATGTCTATTTTCGCCCCTTCAAACTTGTAGTCACAAATAGGAGAGAAAAAAATGCAAAGAGTTATTTCTTTGATTTAAAGTTGTTTTTTGCATTTGTGGTACGTACACAAGTTATCAAGAGAAATTGACAAGAAATTGGGGATTTTTTTGGCAATTTCTAGCAAAAAAAAATTCAATTTCTTGGCTCCGAAAAATTGTTGCAATTTTGTCACAAACCCCAAAATCTCATGAGAAAATTGATTTATCAACGATTTTACCAACCATGGGATAGATCACCAACTAACAACCTCACATACAGACATTGATCCATACACAAACGTTGTCTACTAGAAACGTTTGATAGGATTTCCTCACACCCAGCGAAGAACTCAAACATTGTCACTATGCTCTTTGGTCGGATGCCCTATTCAATGAATCCATGATGGCACATGCCTCCTCGCCCTTTTCGACAATATTGTCTTCCATAGCCTTCGAAGTTAGATTGCACTTCTTGAGCCATTTCCTTGCAATAACTGACAAATTCTAAGGCTGGAGACCATGTCTTAACAGCTTCAAAAATCCTTCTTTGGGGTCAGAAAAGCCAAAAAGACTTAAGAACCCTAAAACAATGCTTAAAAATACAAAAACCCTATTAGCCAAAGAAATTTATTGGTCGGATGCTCTATTCAATGTATGCATGATGGCACATGCCTCCTGGCCCTTTTCGACAATATTGTCTGCCATAGCCTTGAAGTTAGATTGCACTTCTTCATAACAGCTTCAAAAATCCTACTTTGGGCTCAGAAAAGCCAAAAAGACTTAAGAACACTAAAAAATGCTTTAAAATACAAAAACCCTACCTCTGAAATTTTGCCCCAAGATGTGAAATCTCAAAAACAAGTGTTAAATCTGTCAAATCCTTGTCTAGATGCATTCACGAATGTCTAGTTTCTCCCCTTCAAACTTGTAGTCACAAATAGGAGAGAAAAAAATGCAAAGAGTTGTTTCTTTGATTTAAAGCTGTTTTTTGCATTTGTGGTACGTACACAAGTTATCAAGAGAAATTGACAAGAAATTGGGGATTTTTTTGGCAATTTCTAGCAAAAAAAAAATTCAATTTCTTGGCTCCGAAAAATTGTTGCAATTTTGTCACAAACCCCAAAATCTCGTGAGAAAACTGATTCATCAATGATTTTACCAACCACGTGATAGATCACCAATTAACAACCTCACATACAGACATTGATCCATACACAAACTTTGTCTACTAGAAACGTTTGATAGGATTTCCTCACACCCAGCAAAGAACTCAAACATTGTCACTATGCTCTTTGGCTTGCTTGACTTGCATGGCTCCTCCTCCTTGGAATTGGAGGGTTGTCAAGCTTCAAGAAAAGTTCAGATCTCCTCCATGAAATCACTCTTGGCAGATTCCCATTGCTTCATGTTACCTTTCGTGCCTAACAACGTCTCACACATAAACATGATTTCCATATCTTACTTCCATCAAAGTTCATGCGACTTAGCCGAAGCATTCTCCAACATAAACAAAGACGTTTAACAAAGGGAGACGCGCTAGCTTGGCAGAATTCATAACTTCAACTCACACATTCCATCCACAAAATTCATCAATCCCCACAATCACCTAGGACAAGTTGAGAATAATCCTATCCTTTGTAGGCTTACAAATTGGTGCATTAATGTCACATCTGCATCAATGCATGAATACAATACATGTGCTTCAGCACCATATCATTGATGCAGAGAGTTTATTGTATGGTTTGTTATCACATAGTGTACTCGATATATGTAATAAAATTATCCAATGTCTTAGAGGGTGTTTTAATGTTGTATTTATACGGATAGTTTAATTAAATTTAGGTTGTTGCCAACCGCCTTCTAGTCCCATAATACCTATATGTACATGTCGATACAAAGGCTGAGGTAAGAAGATGACACTCAATGAGTTTGTTCTTTGCCTATGTTTGTTGTATGTGTGGTTTGTGTTGTAACTTGAGTAGTCACCAAACCATGATGGATTGCAATTGAATGGAATGTGAAGAATACATGTTATATATTCTCAAAATACGATAGCTTTCGCAGCCTTGAAGATGTAAAAATTAGTTGAATGTTGGTGGGAAACCACTAGTAGCAAGCTCACAAACGAAGAGGGACCATCACAACCTGGACAACGTTAGTAAAGCTCATGTGCAATAGATTCTATGCCTTCCATCACTTCGACAACGAATAAATGTGTTTACAGCAACTATGCCAACACCAAAATCAATGTCTCGTAGTACACTGACGAGTTCAATGAACTTGGTCAACTGCACATCAACACCAATGAGAAGCATCAAGTCCCAAATACGTTAATGAACTTTTGTACCACCTCCATTCGAAGATGAAGTTCCTTCCTATGGACTCCTTGGCACAAGCAATCCACTTCACATCAAGCTAAAAAGGAGGTCACAAGCAATGTAGAAAGGATTGGCATCATCCCATACAGGACACCATCCACGCCACAAGTCGAGCAACCAACTGCGTAGCCACCTACGGCACCAACGCCCAATGCCATCTCCGCCCATAAATCCTCTAACATCATAGTATAAAGGCAAAAAGAAGTTGAGAAGCAAAGGGTGCAACGAATTGAACACAAAAATAAGCAAGTGCGACTTGTGCCTGTGACTGCAGTTCAACAAATAGATGGGGAGGTTTCTACTCTCCCCACCCTTCGGATCTTGGGTCGGTTCCCTATCTAAGCTAAAAATAAAGAAGGGAACTAATCTAAAATATGCAAAAGCGGAATAAGCAAACTGATCTAGAAACATAGAAAATAAATCTAATGTACTTTGTTTGGGGAATAAAGGTGCAAGAGAGTAGGTTTGAGGGTTTGGTCGGTTGGTAAAGCACCTCATTCAAATATCAAGTCCTCGTAGTACCAGAGGACGTCTCATAGCGAGGTCGTTTGCTACGTTAAAAGGTTTACTCGACGCAACTGGAAGTTATAGTGGCAGCAAGGAACAGGATTGAATCCCACGAAGAGGCCATCGAAAAATGTAACGAGTTACCGATTCCTCTATAATACCCAAAAAAAATGCAAAATATGGCCAAAGCCATAGCGAGGTTTAGATCTGAGGTTGTTGGCATTTCAACAGACCAATTTCAATGCATAAGATCTTCGAATACTTGCAACAACAATCAAAGAGAAGGACTAACAAGGGAAAGGAGGGCAAAGCCACTAATTTCACACATTCATAAAGCAATAGGTCAGAGAGAATCAAATATGAATGCCACTCACCACTTCTTATTGATTTTGTAATTTGAATGTTTTTACAATAAAAGCAGCTCTAGTATGCTTCAAAGGCTAGAAGACTCTTACAATAAGCGTTAAACTCTTATCTAAACTTGAAAGTACAACTGCATAATGGACTACATACAATGTACCCCAATGGTAATAACAAGGTGACAAAATAGATTATCCCTTTGCTAAAATAGACACGGAGCAAGGCGCTCTACCGAGAGGGGTGCATCAAGAGCAAGGCACCCTACCGAGAGAAGTGCTCTAAGCGGGAGTTGCAAGTCACTTGATTGAACATCCCTACTTATTCTTCAAGCCTACTTATAACTTCTTGCAATTCATCCGATTGAACATCCCTTTCTTTTTGTTCTTCAATGATTTCAACGAGTTGCTTTGTCATGAGCACATTGAAATCTAGCAAACTTTTTTCAATTATCTGGTTGATCTTCATTTGTGCCTCACCAACTGTTGCTTCTAATTTTGGCAAGGTTTTCTTCATAGCTCTCCAACCCGCTTAGCTTGTAAGGGATGATCTTAAGATGCCCAATAAGGGTGGCTTTATCTGTTAGACCTTGTAGCTGCACATGAACAATCATTTTCGAACCTAATGCATAATTGCATTATGTCCCTTTCTTGCTTCCAATCATATCCTATTATGTTCTATAGTTGGGGCCACTTGGTCTATCAACTCCTCACACACCTTAAGGTAAGAGACATCCCTTGGTGAGTTGAATCTCTTCACCAATCATCCCAAAGGTGTCGCACTCATCAAGCATTGAAGTTTGAGACTTCAACGCTATTATCATTGCTTCTGCCTCGACCCATACTTGTGTGAGTTCTGCCAATTTCTTTTTCTTTATGCTCTTCCAGCTCTTGGATAGTAAATCAACTATTTTATCTGCTCTTGTAAAACACACAGAATCTCCTTACCTCTATCTTCTTTGATTCCATTCTTCCTCTACCAATTCTCGCACAGTAACAATTTATTGTTTTGTCTGTTGTTCCCTCACCTTTAGTTGTTCTCTCAAGATCTGAATTTGTTGCTCTACTTCCTACCTCCCATGATTCTTCTCAGCTTCCAATTTTCAAGATCTTCTTTCTCTGTTAGAGTGGTCTGTAATTGGTCCTGTAGCTGAGCCACTACTTCCTACTTGTGTTCAATCACCATCTGTAATTTGCAAACTTCTCTAGTTTTCTATTTGGCCTGCCCCTTATAATGTCTAGGTCCCTGATTTTCCTAAAATAGTCCGACTTTTAAGATATCCAAGATGTCCATGGTTAAGATCTGGTCAAAGTCTAGACATCTAACTAGTGTTTTTGGTCCAGGTTTATGTGCTTGGGCATAAGGGTTTATTTTAACAGGTACAAGGGTTGTGGTGACAAATGGGTGAGGAAGATAGTGAGGCAGAGATGGAAGGGCAAACAGCTTGTTTCAATTGTGTGAAAACTCATTTCACACAAACACCAGTGGCGGTTATTGTAGATTTGGGGAACAAGCTTCTTTTTTCCATTTCGCTTTTGGCTTGAAGGATGATGGTCATAAAATTGATGTGGGTCTATGTGGAGAGGCATTTGGTTTACATGTTTCAGTTGTGGGAATGGTTGCACTTAATGATGGTGGATGGAGCATAGCAAAAGAAGGGGGATATTAGAAGAGGGCATTGTAGAAGAATGTAGGAAAGAAGTGGGAATAGTAGCGAGTGGGTCATGAGAAAAGGGATCAAGATAATTTTGAGCCTCTGAAACAGCTATTCATGCTTCAACCATTCGGGGGGTTAGACCACGATTCACTCATTTGAGGGGCTAGGTCATGGGCCAACCATATGCTCCATTCTCTCTCGTGAGATTTTCGCTCGATGGTGGTGAGTGTGCAGTTCTCCCCATGTGTGGTTTTCGTTGGTTGATTTCCCTTGTGGGACCCATGTTAGCTTTGGGGTCCATTCTCCATTCCTCTCGTACTATCCAGACTCGTACTTTCTCACATAAACCCCAAACACCTTGAGCAACACGAGAGTCTTAAGCCATTTTCCCACATGTATCCCACAATGGCCTGCATGGTGGTATATAAAGCAGAACACCCACATAGAGCTTTGCAAAATGGGAAGCAGGCTTTTGGGTGAAATGCCCTAGTGGAAGCAGGAGAACCATGACCCAACCCCTCAAACAAGTGAATCATCCTCTTGGTGAGTGTGGAGTTCTCCCCATGTGTGGTTTATGTTGGTTGACTTCCTTGTGGGCCCCATGTTAGCTCTAGGGTCTATTCTCCACTCCTCATACTCCCAAATCTAGTGCTTTATCATAAAAACCAATGGTGGAGAATTCTGCTCTAAGGATTTTCTTGATTTCTGTACTCAAGAAGGCATTCAGAGGCAATATACCACACCCTACACTCCACAACAAAATGGAGTGGTAGAGAGGCGAAATCATACCATTGTGGAGATGGCTAGGTGTATGTTAGAAAACAAGGTTGTTCCTTACAAGTATTGGGCAGAAGCAGTACACACATCAATGTATCTTCTCAACTGGTCTCCAACAAAAGCGGTACACAAGAAGACTCCAAAAGAAGCATGGTCTGGACGAAAACCTCAAGTAAGTCATCTCAAAGTTTTTGGTTCAGTAGTATATGCATGGGTTCCTAAAGAAAAACAAACCAAACTTGATGCAAAATGCCAGAAAATGATGCTCACAGGGTACAGTGACAACCATAAAGCTTATAGGTTGGTTGATGTTAAGACTAACACAATATGTCTTAGCCGTGATGTGGTAGTTGATGAAAACGCAGGGCTGTTTCAGAAGAAATCAGATCTAAAATCAGATCTGAAAGTTGCTGAAAATGAAGAGGATATGGCTAGAAAAACAGGTTTAATGGATGGGGCAAGTCAACAAGAGGTAGGAATCACCTCTCAGCATGACTCCCATGAATTTTCCAGCCAAGAAGATGCTAGAAATAGTTCAAATCAGCAGGAAACCAGCGATGTTTTGCAGCCACAGGAGAGCAAGAAAAGACCAAAGTGGTGGTACAACACCTATAATGATGCTCATTGGGATGAGCTGGCTGGTATGAGCCAGGAAGGTAGACCAAAAAGAGATAGGGCATCTGGTTCAGTGAATTATAATGATGATGCTTATTGGGATAAGCTGGCTGGTATAATTCAGGAAGGTAGACCAAAAAGAGGTAAGGCATCTAGTACAGTGAATTATGCTTTGATGGCTAACCTTCAAAACTCTTTTGAGCCTCAGGATTATGAAGAAGCCAAAGGCAGCCCAGAATGGGAAGCGGCTATGCAAGCTGAACATGAGACTTTGATAAAGAATCAAACATGGGTTCTCACAGAGCTACCTCCAGGGAAGAAACCCATTGGCTGCAAATGGGTCTATAAAGTCAAGTATAAGGCAGATGGGATGCTTGACAAGCATAAAGCAAGGCTGGTTGCAAAGGGCTTTGCTCAAAAGGAAGGGATTGACTATGAGGAGACATTTGCTCCTACTGCAAAAATGGGCACAATCCGCTTGGTTCTAGCCATGGCAGCACAGTTTGGCTGGAAACTACATCAAATGGATGTGAAGAGTGCCTTCCTCAATGGTGATTTAAAGGAAGAAGTATACATGTACCAACCACAGGGATTTCAGGTTCCAGGGAAGGAACATTTGGTATGCAGATTGAAGAAAGCTCTTTATGGGCTGAAGCAGGCTCCCAGGGCATGGTACATCAAAATTGATAGGTATTTGGGAGAACAGGGATTCAGAAGGTGTCCTTCTGACCCCAATCTCTACATCAAAGGCGAGAATGGTGATGTGGTGATTCTAGTGATATATGTTGATGACATTATCATCACCGGTAGCAAGGCAGGAGCAATTGCAAAGGTAAAATCAAAGTTATGTTTAGCCTTTGACATGACAGATTTAGGCCTTCTACATTACTGCTTAGGTGTAGAAGTTTGGCAAACAGATAAACATATTTTTGTTTCACAAACAAAATATGCCAAAAGTTTGTTAGACAAGTTCAGGATGGCAGATTGTAAAATCTCATCTACACCTATGGAGAAAGGGCTGAAACTTTCAGCCAAGACTGATTCAAAGGCAGTCAATGAATCAGTCTACAGGCAACTAGTGGGCAGCTTGATCTATCTTACTGCCACTAGACCTGACTTGAGCTATGCAGTCAGCTATATCTCCCGATTTATGCAAGCTCCAAAAACAGAACACTGGACAACAGCAAAGAGGGTGCTATGGTATGTAAAGGGAACATTGGACTTTGGCATTCTATATGGGAAAAGCAAGGAGCCTATTCTGACTCGGATTGGGCAGGATCCATGGATGACAGGAAGTCTACAACGGGTTATGTATTCAGCCTTGGCACAGGGGCAGTTTCTTGGATCAGCAAGAAACAACATGCAGTTTCACTTTCCTCTACAGAAGCAGAATACAGAGCAGCAGTAAAAGGGGCATGTGAAGCAGTTTGGCTTAGAAGAATGCTTGCAGATTTGCAAGTCCATCAAGATGAGCCATCTGTTAGAATAAGGTGTTATATTCCATTATTGGCATAACCAAAAAGTAGCGCTCATAGGCGCTCTCCAATTTGGTTATGTAACCACCGAGTTGGTTAAACCAACTCGAAACCATATTTGTAACCTTTATATTTGGAATTAATGAGAAGGAACATTTGCTTCGTTAAATCTTATATGGCATCAGAGCCACGGAGACACAGACACGACTGGCCGCACAAGACGCAGACGAGACTGGCGGACCGGGACGGACGACAAACGACGCAGGACTGACGACAGACAACAGACGGACGACAGACTGGCGGACGCAGGACTGACAACAGACGGACGACAGACTGGTGGACCGGGCACGCACGGACGCAGGACTGACAACAGACTGACAGAACACGCAGACCGAGGGCAGCGGATCGAGGTTGGTTCGCGGATCGGGGTGGTTCGACGGAGGCAAAAGGAGGGGGGTGGTTGCCCGAAGGCAACCGAATACACTAAGGCGGTTGCGGAAGTTTAAAATCCTCCCATAGTGGCCGCATAGGCCATGTGGGATTAAAGTTTTTTTCTTTTTCGCGCAGTCCCGACGCTGTTAATACGTACCCCGTACCTGTCTCTCCTCGTCGGGCTCTCTGGCTCAAGTGGTATATGCGGTGACTGTTTGCCAGGAGGTTACGGGTTCCAGTCCCTTCGGGGATGGTTTTTTGATGCCCAGATTGCACCAGTGATGGCGGCAATTTTTTTTTGACGCCCTGTGTGTACCATTGACGGTCCTGCGCGCTCCAGTGACGGCCGACAAGGGGTTTTGACGCCCTGCGTGCCCTCGTGACGACGGAAAAGGGGTTTTTTGACGCCCTAAAGTGCATTTGACGCCTTCACATGGTGATTTGACACCTGAACACCTTGTTTTAGGTATTTTTTTCCCATTCTTGTCTCATTTGCAAATCGAAGGGGGGGAGATCTCAGTTTCTTCACATTATTCATTTGCAAAGTTATCAGATAAAGGGGGGAAATCAACTTCATTTGGCATAGGAGATAAAATTTGTGGGCATTTATGATTGTTTCTTTTGCATTTAAATATTCTGTTTTCTTGCATTCACAATCATAAATTAAACAAAGTATAAGACCCCAAATTTATACCCTATTTGTGCAATTTATTGCACAGTAGCGTTCGGTATTTGAGATACCTCTGGTCCACACTTACAGGTAATGCTGTCGTGCTTTGGACTACTGTATTCGCCGCCTAATATAGCTGCAACAACGACGTCTGAGCTTGTTCTCTATAAATCGTCGGGGAGAAATAAGGCAAACCAGTTTTTTTTCCCATTTCATACCCACATCGTGATTGTTGTTAGGCGTAAATCCTGACGAAAGTTTTTTCCAAAGTGTTTAGGGGAAGTTACGCCCCACGCATGCGGAATAAAACTTTCTATGGTAGGTGTCATTAACAACACGATGCCCTTTCAGTATCGCCTATGTTCAATATATTGTGCTTCTCATTTGTACTTATAGTCTCCCTCACGTAAGGGCGAGTACATATTGAGTAGTATATTGTTCATATATACCTATAGTTTCCCTCACGTAAGGGCGGGTATATATTGAATGGTTACAATATAAATATTCGGCAGGTATAAAGAAAGGGAGACCAATTGGTGATATAAGGAACCTTCATAATGGCCACAATTCATAAGTATCTCTCGGACTCACAATTGTTGAAAGGTCCTAACTTTGTTCCATGGAAGACAAAGATGAAAGCCATACTTCAGTTGGAAGATTTATGGGATGTAGTGAATGGCATCTGAAAAACGTCCTCCAACAACAGGAACAGATCAAGATGCTTGGGATAAAAAAGACAAGAAGAGTCTTGTATTTATCTTGCTTGCTACTACAGATGAGGTGCAGCCTCATATTTGTGATGCAAAAACTAGTAAGATAGCCTGGGATGCCCTGATCACAGTATATGAAGGCAAGAATCAATCCACTATTCTCCATCTTCAAACTCAACTACATAATCTCAGTATGAATTTTGGGGAAACAGTTGATATATTCCTTTGCGAGTGGCTGACTTGAAAGCAAAATTGAATGCTATGGGAAAACCGGTGGATGATGATGTTTTGAACTCTGTCATCTTGAGAGCATTACCAAATTCCTATAAGATGTTGATCACTTCCCTCAATGTTTTTGGTAGACAAGTATCATTTGTGGAACTGGTAAACTTGCTTCAAACTGAGGAGGCAACTCAGATCCAGAAAGATGATGTGCCAGATAATGCTCTTTCCACACAACAAAGTGGTAAAAAACAAGGCCAGTTTCAAAAAGGGAGTGCTTCTTCCAAAGGAAAAGGGAAGCAAAATCAGCAAACAGATGCAAAATATTGCAAAATTTGTGATATGAATAACCATGACACCAACAGGTGTTGGTTCAAAAACAAGCAACCAAATGATAAAGGCTCTCAGAAGAAGGGCAAGCACAAGCAGAAATACAATAAGCATAAGCATTCTAAAGGCCATGTTGCTTATGCTGACTCCAACTCCGACTCAGATCCTCCTGGGTCCGATTCAGATTCTGACTCTGAAAGAGCACACAAGGTGCTCATGACTCATACTTCGTCTTCCCAGATAGATGTTGTATGGTATATTGATTCAGGAGCTAGCAAACACATGACTGGGGACAAATCATGGTTTGATACTTTTGTGGAGAAAGAGGGTAAGCCAGTTACAATTGCTGACAATCAAGTATATCAAGTAAAGGGAGAAGGAGATGTTTCTGTGTCCCTTGCTGATGGTAATTGTCAAATTGAGAAGGTTCTCTATGTTCCAGGCTTAGCCAATAATCTGCTTTCAGTCACACAAATGTTGGATAAAAACATGGATGTCGTGTTTAGAGTGGTTAAAGGCAAGAAGAGATGTTTTATCACACACAGTGGTAAACATGTTGCAACCGGATCCTACAAGCATGGCTTGTTCATTCTCGATGCCCTTTCAACTCCGCATGTTGCTTTGGCTGCAACTACAAAGGAGGCCACCTCTCTCTGGCATCGACGTTATGGGCACCTCAGTTCTGGATATTTGCTTGAATTATACAAATATGGGATGGTGAAAGGTCTTCCACCAATCTCATCTATCTTACCGGTTGCTCGGATTGCTTAGCAGGGAAGCAACATCGAGTGCCTTTTGAAGCAAGCTCCTCTCGAGCTGCAAAACCTTTAGAGCTGGTACATACCGATCTGTGTGGTCCTATGCCAACCAGCTATGGTGGGAAAAAGTATTTTCAACTATTCGTTGATGATTACTCACGGAAGATGTGGGTTTTCTTTCTTCAGTTGAAATCAGAAGCGTTTCTCTACTTCCAACAATTCAAGAAACTTGTTGAGAAGGAGTCGGGATGTTTGATAAAATCCCTCCGCTCAGATCGAGGGGGGGAATACACCTCTGAAGAGTTTTCAGAGTTTCTTAAGAAACATGGGATCAAAAGACAATTGACTACAGCCTATACACCTCAGCAAAATGGAGTTGCAAGAGAGAAGAAATCATTCCATTATGGAAATGGTTCGATGTATGCTAAAAGGAGCACATCTTGAGGATCAATATTGGGCAGAAGCAGTAAACACAGCATCATACCTCCTAAATAGAGCACCCACTAGAGCTCTACAAGGAAAGACTCCACAAGGAGCATGGAGTGGTAAGAAACCTTCCATATCTCATCTGAAGGTGTTTGGATGTAAAGCATTCATGCACATTCCAAAACAGAAAAGGAGGAAGTTGGATGAGAAAACCCTGCAGTGTATCTTTCTTGGCTATGATGAGTACTCAAAAGGTTATCGATTGATTGATCCTAAGACCAAGAAGACACATGTAAGTAGAGATGTTGTATTTGATGAAGCTCTCACATCAAAAGACACATCCACAACTGTATACATAGATGAAGAAGAGCCTAAGAAGGAGGTTCAACTTCCACAGCAAAAACAAAAGATTCCAAAATGGTATACTAGCACTTTGAGAGATGCTAAGTTGAAATCCCTTCCAGATCTATCTCTTGATAGGCCATGTACTCGCAGTATGACTCAACAGATGAGAGCAGAAGAATCTACTTCAGAGGTTGACGAACTTTGTCAACACTTTGATGATTTGTCAGTGGGTACAGAATATGACAAGGAAGAAGATGAGGATGGAGAAAAACTTTATATGTCTACATTGAATACAAATGAACCCACAACGGTTCAATCTGCACTTGATCAACCATAGTGGAAAGAGGCTATGGATGTAGAACATAAATCTCTTCTTAAAAATAATACTTGGAAGTTAGTCGATCTGCCAACAGGAAAGAAACCCATAGGCTGCAAATGGGTATTCAAAGTGAAGTATAAAGCAGATGGATCTATTGATAAGCATAAATCCCGGCTTGTTGCAAAGGGATATGCTCAGAAAGAAGGCATAGATTATGAAGAGACTTTTGCCCCTACTGCAAAAATGACTACCATTCGAGTACTTTGTGCCATGGGAGCTCAGTTTGGGTGGAAATTGCATCAGATGGATGTTAAAAGTGCCTTCTTGAATGGTGACTTACAAGAAGAAGTATACATGACTCAACCAGAAGGATTTGTGGTTGAGGGGCAAGAACAAAAAGTATGCAAATTGATCAAATCCTTGTATGGGCTAAAACAAGCTCCTCGAGCTTGGTATATCAAGATAGACAATCACCTTGTGCAGCATGGTTTCATAAGAAGTCCTTCAGATGCAAATCTCTATATTAAGAAAAATGGTTCTGATATAGCGATTCTTGTACTTTATGTGGATGATCTGATCATTACAGGAAGTTCAGAAAAAATGATTGACTTAGTGAAAAATGACTTGAAGCAATCATTTGAGATGACAGATCTAGGACTTCTGCACTATTGTCTTGGTTTAGAAGTTACTCAACAAAAATTTCATATTAGAGTAACACAAAAGAAATATGCCAAGACTTTAGTAGAAAAATATCGGATGACTAACTGTAAGTCAAAAGCAACTCCAATGGAGCAAGGACTTAAGTTATCTCGATATGATGAGTCACCTCAGGTAGATGGTACTCTCTATCGCCAGTTGATTGGGAGTCTCCTATATCTGACAAATACCAGACCAGATCTCAGTTTTGTTGTGGGATATCTTTCAAGGTTCATGCAAGAGCCTAAGATGAGTCACTGGAAAGCAGCAAAAAGAGTTCTTCATTATGTTCATGGTACTACAAATTATGGTCTGGAATATAGACAGAATAATAATTTCTTCTTACTGGGATACACAGACTCGGATTATGTTGGATCCCTTGATGATCGTAAATCCACCTCCGGATATGTTTTTCATCTAGGATCTGGACCTATCTCATGGCACAGTAAGAAACAACATGTGGTTGCTTTATCTTCTACGAAGCGAGAATATCATGCAACCAGTGAAGCAGTCTGCGAGATAATGTGGTTAAGTCGCATTCTTACAAACATGGGCCTTCCAAAGAATCTTCCTCTTCATTTGTTTTGCGACAACCAAGGTGTTTTGAATCTTGTCAAAAACCCAATTTTTCATGAACGTACCAAACATGTTGATACCAGATGTCATTTTATTCGAGATGAAGTTCCAAAGCACCATATACAACTTCAATACATTCCTACCGATGCGCAAGTTGCAGATATCTTTACCAAAGCACTTGGACGTATCAAATATGAAAAATTTCGAGATACAATTGGGATTTGCCAATAATGTAATAAGGGGGGATGTTAGAATAAGGTGTTATATTCCATTATTGGCATAACCAAAAAGTAGCGCTCATAGGCGCTCTCCAATTTGGTTATGTAACCACCGAGTTGGTTAAACCAACTCGGAACCATATTTGTAACCTTTATATTTGGAATTAATGAGAAGCAACAACTGCTTCGTTAAATCTTTTACCATCAAAGCATAATTCACTGTACTAGATGCCTTACCTCTTTTGGTCTACCACTCCATTTTGTTGTGGAGTGTAAATCCTTAGAGCAGAATTCTCCACCATTATCAGATCAAAGGACTTTAATGCTCTTCTTGGATTGGTTTTCTACCAAAGCCTTGAACTTCTTGAACTCATTAAACACATCTGATTTCAACTTCAAAAAATACACCCACATCTTCCTGGAAAAGTCATCTACAAACAACAAAAAATAGAGAATGATGTTGTCTTCATAGGCCCACAAATGTCAACATGGATCAACTGAAGAACTTCCTTAGCTCTCCAAGCTTGCCCTTCTTCAAATGGAGTCTTGTGCTGCTTACCAGCCTAACATGCTCCACAAATTTCTTGTTGATTTTGTATAACTGGAAGGCCATCAACCAAACTTTCTTTAGCCATATAAGAAAGAGATCTCAAATTCAAATGCCCATACCTTTGATGCCAAAGTTCACTGCTATTTTGACCACTCTTGGCCATCAAAGCATACTCTTTTGCCTCCCTTGCATCAACCTGAAAATCCCATGCTCTTCAATACCAAGAGCAATTGTCTTCTTACTAACCTTATCCACAAAGTAGCATTTGTGATTGCTGAAAATCACATGTAAGTGGGGGTTGTGCTTCATAATTTCACTAATAGAAAGTAGATTCTTATCCATTCCTGGAACATAGTGAACATTAAGAAATACCATCTCTTTACCTGACAAGATTATCTGCACATTACCTTTGCCTTCTACCTTGTATTCCTCCCCACCACCAAACACCACAAAGTCATTAGAAGATTCATTAGCAGCATAACTAATATACCAATCTCTCCTATTGGTAAAATGACAAGATGCACCCAAATCTATATACCAAGCAGATGTTTTCACATTGTCTGCTTTATCATGTGCCATAAACACAAAGAGGTCTTCCTCTTCCTTATGTTCTACAACATTGGCCCTTGGTTATTCTTCTCATCATATAACCTTTTCCTGCAAAACTTTTTCATATGGCCCATTTTTCCACAATAATGACACTTAAAAGTCTTGTGATTACCTAAAGCATTTGTCTTGCTGCCCTCATGATTCTTAGCAAACTTGCCTTTGCCCTTGAAGTTGGTTGTCAAAGCCATTTCTGAACCCTCATTTCCACTGCTACTTCCAAACTGCTTTTTCCACCTGTCTTGCTGCAAGAGCTTGGTGCTCAAATCCTCAAACTTCAAGTCAACATCAGTAGAAGTAATATTTAGGGTTTCAATAAAATGCTCAAATGAAGCTGGTAAACTCTTCAGAGTGATTACCACCATGTCTTCTTCCATTTTCCACCCAATGGCATTCAACTGTTCTCTAAGGTCTTTTATCTTCAACAAATGATCTTGTAAAGACTCACTTTCATCCATTTTGCTTGAAAACAGTAAATTTTTAAGGAAGAAGGCTCTACCTTTATCTGAAGTTTCATGTAAATCCTTCAGTCGCTTCCAAATAGTTGCAGCATCACCCCCAGTCTGCACTTCGGGAAGCATTTCATCAGTCACTGAAAGCTTTATTAGCATCACAACTTCTCTATTTCGCTCATCAAACTTGGTTTGATCATTTCCAGTTGTTGTTGGTCGTGTTTCCTAGCCCAACACAAGGGTGTGGCACTATGGCAAGATCTTGTAGCAAGATCTTGTAGCAATCCTAAGTGCGGTTCAGGAAAACTCTAGTCTACCTTATACTATAGATTGCACAAAGTACATTGCATAGCAACTACGAGGTCAGTTGGAAAATTTGCGGTGGTCGTACACTTTTGGATACTCATCTTACCTAATTTGGTTAATCATAAACCAAATAAGGGAATGGTTTCGCGATTTTCAACTAAACCAGTTTGACGAAGAAGGAAACCCACAACCAGTGTATGACATGCCATGATGTGGAAGTCTACCCAACTATGAACAAATACAGTAAGAAATGAGGTGAAGGCTTGCTTGTGCACCAAGGAGGCAATGAACATATAAGCTAAACAAAGGTTGCAACTAGACATGGGGTAGGGCCTTCGGCCTTTTTTATGAGGATGTGGCCAGAATTTAAGGATATTGTTGTCATTGTCAAAGAGTTTGTCCTTAACCATCGTATTCAATGAGTTTCCAAACGAAGTTCAAGTGTTGTCTCAAACACAAGGCAAACAACTTTTCCGACTACCGCACGGGAGAAAGAGAAGATGAAGGAAGCCCAAATAGCAGCAAACATTTTGGTTCTATTGCAACATTCCTTTTAATTGTGCAAACAACCCTTATTGGAAAGCTTTGATTAGGCGATGTTGGCAGAGGAATGAAGCCCCCTATTGCGAAATGTTTTAGAGGGCCTTTATTGGAGTGTGCCAAATAAACATATGCTCTTGTACAAGAGTAGAGGCAATTGTGGAGGAAAAAGGGTGGTTTCATTTTATCTAATGGATGGATAAATGTGAGGAACCGTATGCTTCTCAATTTCATAATGGATTCAAATGGATCCATGGTCTTCTTGATATCGGTTGATGCCTCGCAAGAGGTGAATAGCACGCAATTGGAGTTCACTTTGTTCGAGGAGGTTATGCTCGAAGTGAGAGTGGTGAACGTTGTCCAAATAGTAATGAACAATGCAATGACCTATGTATTTGTAGGTAGATTTCTCGAGAAGTACCCCTCTATTTTTGGGATCCCATGTGCCACCTGTGGCATTGACCCTATCCTTGAGGGCATTGGCAAACTACCATAAGTGAAGACAATGGTTGATGAGGAGAAGAACAATACAATATACACATACAACCACACATGGTCCTCAGCTTGACAAGAAAAAGCACAATGAGGGAAGGGACGTTCTTTGCCTAGGTGTCACCCAATTCGCCTCCAACTTCATTGCCCTACAAAGCCTTCTAGTTGCATCACCTACTCTAAACAACATGTTTGTCGATAAGAAATTTCATGCTTTGTTACATCATACAAAAGAGAGAGGCACAAATGGTCTGGAAGCAAATCTTTTCCAGTGCATTTTGGGTGAGCGCGCAGGAAATACTTAAGGTAATTTTTAGTTTTAGTATTGTTTCTTAATTTAATAAAAACTTAAATATCTTAATTTATATTTTTTAATAAAATACATTTGTAATTTATGATGATTAATTTACTATTCAATTTGGTGACAAAACCATTAAAAGGCAAAAGAGGCCATCCAACACTACTATGGAGATGATAGCACAAATATGATCCCATTTGGTGAATTATTGATAAGGGATGGATGAGGTCCTTCTTGAATGGGGTACTTCTTGAATCCTAAATTCTTTTTCAATCCCAAATTAACAATGATGAAGAGGTCATGGGGGCTTCTATGCTTGCGCTGATATAAGATAGATGAACCAGCTAAACATCATCTAATCCCTGCCAAGTTGCAAGCCTACAAGGAGTTTCAAGGAAGCCTATTTTCATCCCCCTTTTGTATTGAATTAAGGAAGACCTTGTGGCAAAGCAAAAAAATTTAACTTCTAAGCTTTTTATAGAACACCTAATTTTAAAAGGATTGTCATTCACATTTTGTGTCAGCTTTATAGCGTTTTTCAATGTGAGTGCAATCGGTCTCTATTTGAGGTTGTACACACCAAGAAGCAACTGCTCAAGAAGGAAAACACAATCTAGATCTCAATCTGAATAGAGAGAACATGCACAGTAGCAAAATTTCACGTGAAAAACCCTAGCAAAGCTCCCGACATCTCAAAATCATCATACATCAAAGATTGAGAATCTTTTCCCAACATCCCATAAGTTATACATACTCCTATGTAGCTTAGAGATAACCAATACCACAAATATTCTTAAAGGAAATAAATATTAATACATTGTGTTGTTAATTCAGAACTTTTGGCATGTTAAATTTTCAGCATGTTCATTAAAATCCATGATTGCAAAACATCATGAAAAGACCTATGGACCTCCTTAAAAAAACAAACAAATCGCACTATAAAGTATCGCCATGGACATGCCCTACTCATTAATACCTTAGGTTTTCCACCTCTTGGTTTCCTAGTCATACAACTTTCAACAGCAATTTGATTCCAATTTCCACCTCTTGGTTTCCTAGTCATACAACTTTCAACAACAGTTTGATTCCAAAAAGGTGACAGATCAGAACATTAACAATGAAGATCCTCACATTTTCTCTAAGCTTTTCTTTGTCCAGTTTCAAAATTGTGGAGGGTGTGCATATGGAACTATATTTCCATTCAATTTAAGCCACTGGTAGTGATTGTGAGGAGCATGCTGAAAATTTTAAATTAGCAGTGAGGACCTTGCTGAAAGTTTTAAATTAGCAGCTCACTGTGTTAATATTGATTTCCTTTAGTATAATTTGATATATACACTATCTCTAAAATACATAGGAGCATAGTTGAGAAAATCTTCAAAAAATCCCGATTCGGACCGATTTTTCTCGATTCACAGCTAGCCGAAAAACTGTGATATGCATGAAAAAGCCTTTTTTTCAATGAAATTTGCATTTTCTTCAGGTTTTTCAATGAAAATTTGCCAATTTTTTACCGAATTTTTCTCGATTCCCAATTTTTCTCGATTCTTTTCCAAGCCGATTTCGATCCGATTCTGATTTTCTCAACTATGCATAGGAATACATATACCTTGTGGAGTAGATTCTCAATCTTTGATGTCTGATGGTTTTGGAATGCTGGGAGCTTTGCTACAGATTTTGGTTTGAAATTATGCTACTGTGCATGTTTTCTCTATCTTGATGGATACACAAATCTTTGTGTTGATGATAATGAGGGGCATGATAGCTTGATAGTCCTTCTTTGGAAGGCCCAGTGAATGGGGCAAGGGCGTGTATAAAGCGACCCCTCCATTTAGAAATGCTTCTAAGCATCTACCCCAAGATTCAGCCCCCTATCCATGAGCAAGCATCGATTCATAAACCATTATAGATACCTTGATCGAGCCATTGGATTCGGATCTTTTGGGGGCTGCCCATACCCACCTGTCTCTTTTCTCTATCCGCAAATGGATAGAGGAGGGAGAACGAGCTTTAATAATCATGGTCGACTCTATTACGTGCGTATAAAAAACCCCCTTAAATAATCATCGAAAGGGGAGTTGAAATTTCTCAATGCCATCCTAATCATGATCCTAATCATGCCCGATTGGATCAATTCCCTTTCAATCGCTCAATGACTCGAATAATCTATCAAGGCCTCCAATTGATGATAATGAGGGGCATGAGTAACGGATTAGAATCTAAGTGGCTCCCTTGCTAGGGCCTTTTACCCCTCTTCCCCTTACTGATTCTTCAATAAGCGGCTAGCTCTGATAATGATTCCATCCCTTCGTTTCGTTCAGGCTGGGGTCATATGGGTAATAGGAGCTTTTGATGAACCATCCCGAGTAAAGGCTATTCAATAAACTATCCCCCCCTTATTACAATAGTAGGGGTATGCGGCCATCCCTCTATGTATTGATCCATTCCTTAATAAAACCCCTATCCCGATCGAACCGGGCCTTTATTGACTCCAATTCCATAAAATTTCTTATTGATTCCTTTATCTCTCTTTGTTAATCATGAGGCTAGGAAACGATGAACTTGCCTACTAGGGCCTCCTTACCTTTCTCACCCTTGTTCCGTATTGATGAATGAACCCATCTCGGGCTATGCAGGGCAGGGGTTAATGATGAAGCTTTGTCCCGTGCTTTTCCCCTTGCTTATCTCCCAATCTATCGCAATATGGGCAGGGCTGGAGGGAACGGGCATGAGTAATGGATTAGAATCTATACGGCCCCAACTCTCAATAATAGCTGGTTCCCGATTATTGTGGCCTTCTCAATGTCTGATCCGGTAATCCCCTACTTATAATAATTGAGCTTATTATCCATGTATTAACAATCGAACATGAGTCCCGGTCTTACCCATGCTGACATACGCGCTAACAATAACGCTGCACACAACATTCCGATTGCTATTGTATTTTCCAGCTATGTCACCAACTCTCACGTATATAATGAGCTATCCATCAATCGAATAACCCAATAGATCGAGAGTTTCGTTTTCCCGTATTGAGATGAGGCAAGCAGCAAAAGTTCGGAAGTAATGTCAAATCGACAGTCACGTTATCCACCTATTCATGGTTCTAGCCCCGATTGAACCTATTCTCTTTTACTACCTCAAAATATGGCATCACGCAACGATAGAAACGAGTCCAAACAGAGTCACCTACGTCCCTTCTTCGTGATAACTCTCAGCCACGCCGAGCGTGGAGAAAGAGCAAAAATCGACAAGCACAAGTGTGTACGGCAATGAGTAGGAAGAAGCTGCGATGTTGCACGAAGATGATGAATCATACTGCTGGCCCCCAAAAGGCCCGTTATTCTAAGAGGAAAGGGCAATCATGATAATAGGGGAGGATTGGGAATGAAAGGCCACCATAGATAGGTGGTTGAATCGCCGCTGCCGCATATGAATTCATTTCCCCCATCACTACGTATATAATAGAAGTTCCAACCACTATTATTATCATTCGAGAAACAAAGCCTCGATCCATTAATTTCCATCTACTATCAAAGGCGAGGGAAGAGCATGGAATGGGGTTTCATATTAATAGATCACTTCTATAAGAGTAATGTCGGGTTAAGCTATTCCAATGGGCTAATTATGTTGAATTGATAACATACGGGCAGCATAAATCTAATTTCCATTATTCTCTTATCCATTAATAGCTCCATTTCAAAATGAATTAATTATTTCTTCTATCTAACTAATCATTGGGGCACTACTAGTTGTTCGAAACACGCATCTATACCAACCTATGAATGCTACCGATGGATCCGTATATGGAAATAATCTAGTCAATTATACTTAACCATTTGGAAGGGAGCGAAAGCGCGACTTGGGATATATCGTGGGTTGGTCAGCCATTCCTACACATCCGCAAGAAATGATAAAGTTGCTAGTCGACTGGATGGAGCGACAGAAATGGACGTTGGTTCAACTCAAAGACGTAGTTCGGTGGTTCTTATAAGCCGCTATTCCAATATTCTTTCGGTAACGTAGAATGGAATGGTTAGTTCACGGTAGAGGTGCAGCCGCAGATCGATCATAAAAGACTCTTGTCGATAGGTATGGGTAGGACCCTTATTATGATAGTAGGGCCAATGGTTTAAGCCCTTCCCCTTCTCCGGCCATGGTTACTCTTCCCGAAGCAAGCGCCCATACGGATGTTCAGGGGTTCAGGGAGATGTTCCACCTAACCCTCCGATACATATGGATCTGGATATCTAGATATGGCTATTAGAAGGGGCGAGCTACGGCCGAGTTGGAATGAATGATTGGTTCGATGCGTCGCCCCATCCAGCTCTCTATCCCTTATCTCCTGCCTAGTACATAAAGAAAGAAATCGAATAATAAGGTTGTTCACGTGTAGGGGGGCTAAGAGCAATAATCAAGAAATGCTAGATTTGTTCTTTAAGTAATGAGAGTGGGACAAACTTATCACTTATTCCAGAAACAAAGCTGAGGCTTTCTATTTATGGAGGAAGGTTGTTCAGTTGCCGGCTGTCCCTCAATCATTCGTATGTGTGGAATCATCCAAAGAGCCTACTATAGCGTACCGGTTCTTCGATTCTTATGATCTCAAGGTATTTCTGTCGACTGATTCCTCGGTTATTGCCCCTATTAATCGATCAATTCCTGATAAAGGGCCCAACCGGAATAGAACCTCGTACTTAATGGTTTATTTCCTCGATTCAATTCATTCGATTGATCTATGTCTCAAATTTCTTAATACGGAACACAGGGCAGGAGATAGCGACCCCATCCTCTTTCACCAATAAGCATTGAATTCAAGGTCCCAATCAAACTTTGGAATGGGGCACTCGAGTCTATTACAGCGGACGGAGCAACGGAGACGTTCCCTCCCGATAATACGGAAATGGTGAAGCGGATCAAGCCTTTATTATGAATTAATGAATTAATGGGGGGCCGGGAATTAATAATAGTAGGGGCCTTTAATCAATAGTAGGGCATTCGTATCATAGGATTAGCAAGAAGAAATGTTCCTCCCCTATATTAATCCATTGATATAATGAATAGGGGAATTTCTTAATATATAAGGTTCACTTCTCCCATCGTTATCCGTATCATTTGATTCGCGAAGGGGTTATGGTTTCCATGCAGCACTGCCGGGAAGAGAGGGAAGGGTTGTTTGAAGAGACAGCCTACCCCCTCCATCAATTCATTGATAGAGAATAAGGAGAAATATTATTGTTGGTAAAGGGAGGGAAAGGGCTGGAGTGGGAGAGGCTAGAGCTATTATTAGTATTAATCCAGCCACTATCCAATGGTGGAATGGTAGGGGTCTATAGACACTTCTCTCCATTCACTGCCCCATCCCTTCATTGTGAATTAATGAATTGATAGGGTTGGCGGAATGTCGAGTGCATAAACGCCATCTTCCCATTTCTCTACCCTTCAATCAATTGCGAATGATCGTTATTACATATGTAGCAACGCTTCTAAGCCGAGTGCATAAATGCTCTCTCCCCGATAATTGATTGATCCGGCTTGAAAAGTGGGTTGGTGGTGAAAGCGATCGAATGCAGTATGGGGAGAGGAGGTGGGAGTTGCTTCAAGGTTGGTCCTTCTTGCGCTCGCAATTTGGATCGGTTGGTCTTTCTCGATCCATTGATCGACCCTTTTCCAATTGTAATAGTAGGGGGGAAGCATTCTTCCAATTGCTGATTGTTTCGCCCATGTAATGAGGGGGCGAGCGAGGGTACCCAATCTTCCGATACACCGATCTCCACTTCGATGGATTGGACAAAACAGCAATGACTCGGCATCATCAATCTCTCCTCTCAAATCGGGTGAACATCACTTGTGAGGCTTGGCACTTGGGAACCATGACTTGGATCAATGATTTTGTAAGCGTCCGCACTCGCCTATTAATAATGGAGGACGCGGCCCTCATCCCTTTTGGAATAGTGGGGCCCACTTTCCAACGTCTCTATCGGAATAGGGATCCATGGGAACGTCTCTATCGGGTTTGGTCACCCAACAACTCTGTAGCCGGACTTGACGAGGGACTAGGATCCAACTCATTCGGGTACACTTCCTCACTCCTCCATCTGGGCCAATAGATAGCGCTGAAATCGTATCGTTGAACCATCTCCTTAGACACCTTTCCCTTTTCTATATGATTCGCAACAAACAAGGCATTAGTGCGGTCGTATAAACGTGGATCGATCGACCCTTAATCAAGTCCCTTTTCTATAGGATCTGCAACAAAGGTTTTGGATCTGACCAAAGGGAGAAGGAGGCGTAGTTGGATTACCGAGCCGGCTTTCCCTTCTCCCTTGCCTCTACCCTTGGTATGGAGGAACTGCTGAAAGCATTGTTGCTCAAATGATAGCAGAATAAAGAGTCTCCGGTGAGAGAAGAAGCGGCAACCCTTCTCCCTTCTTATCTTCTGCGGTTGCCCCTCGATGAGATGGATTCGGCCCTACTATTGATTAAAGGCAAGCCACTTTGCGATAATTATTGTATGGGAGGGGCGAGCGAGCAACAAAAGGCAAACAGCTTTTTGGGGAGAGGGAAGAAGGGCGAGGGTCAGCCTATCTCTCTACCCCTACTATTTTAATAAGGGCGAGCTTGTTTAAATAAATATGGTTCTCCGATCCAGGAATCAATTAGTTGATGTGTGTGTAAGAGCCAACCCCTATTTATTATATATTGAGAAATTAATAGAGGCTTTGTTTCGTTAAGTAGATAATAGGCGCACATGAATTCGTTGAATAGTAGGGCGGGAGAAATATACCCTCTTCTTAAAGGCCCTAGGAGATCTTCTCTAGACTGATCAACCTTCTCCCTTATCTACGTATCAACAACCTTCTCATTAAAAGTCCCTTCTTATTGAGGCGCCCCTACTATTATTATTCAGGGGAGATGTTCCAATCCCGATAGAATAGTTTGGGAAATGAACTATTAAACAACTCGCACCATTACCCACGCATCAATCACTTCTCCAATGGAAGAGGTGTTGTCTCCTTTATAGAACGATAGAGACCCTTAATTAACAACCTTTCTTTCCTCGTGTCTGTTAAGGAGTTGAGGCGGTTGTTAATACGTATCGTTGCTGGAGAAGAAGAAGGGGCCGGAAAGGAATATCTCTTACTCACAGGCAGAAGGAAATGCGCTCTCCCGCAAACCATTCCTAAAGATATCTTTATTATCCACATATTCACCTGTTAAAAGGTGACTTACTACCCACTTATTGCCCTACAGATGGGTTATAGCGGAATGCCCTAAAACGTAGAAGAAGTGCCTCATATAATATGGGGTGTGTACCTTAATCATTAAATAGTGGGGGCTGCCCCTTAAGTAATAACAGAGGCCAGTTTTTTTCCTTTCATTACATTCTTTTCAAAGCCCCCCCTCAGCGTTTTAGCCTTCTGCCTCAGCGGAGAAAGGAAATAAAGGGGATAAAGATGCAAGTGAATACGGGATATCGGAATGCAGAATTCCAAGGAATAACCCAAGATCAAATAACCGCTTGTACCTGCATACACGGGTTATATCCCATGTACAAGGGCCCAACCTATAACCCAGTGGAACACAACTCTTAGGTTTCTTTATTAGAGGTCTTTCTTCGAACCCGTGTCACAGTTCTAAAGCGGAGGAAGGAGTTCTCTCCGACGCTAAGTTTTTAGGTCCAGAATTCCATTATCGACGAATTCCCTCACCTTACTTAATAGAGAGGGGCGCTCGCATCGGGTTCCTATTATCCATTGATATAAGGGATTATTCCATCGGTCAACGAGGGAAGGTCTCCAATCAGGGGAAATCCCGGCACCATCGATCACTATTATATCCCCTTTGGGCGCCCTCGCCCGGTTGGAGTGCCATCAATCCCGACTTTCGGCCATACATTTCCCATCGTTTGTCGTATCCCATTCACTGCCGTATAATCTCATCTGCTCTACTTCTAAAGCTCCCCTTCCCCGTCGTATCCCATTTATCCCCATCCGTCATATCCCATAGAGTCTCTTATCCCATAACCGGGTCTATTATAGACGTAGACCTAGGTAATGTGACTGACCAATGCCCTTTTCAAAAATATAGGGTAGGCATTGAACCGTTTTAAAGGGCATTGACGGCATTCTATTTTAAAGCTCTCGAAATGAAGTTGAGTCATCGTATATAATACGAGTGATCGAGATCGATGGGAAAGGCGCGGTGTCAAGGCCTTTACCTACTTGAAAGAAGGGTGAGCGAGTGCTTACTTATTTAATGGCTTGGGTTGCTCTCTATTTTAACCGAAAAGCCTCGTTTTTATAGCTATCTATATCGGATATCAATGAGCTGCACTTGAAAGGTGAAAACCCATCTCCAATAAAGGTTATGGATAAAGAGCCCACCATTTAAAAGGGCCTTTTTAAAACATGGGGGAGCAAGCCCTTTTTTCTTTTAAGGGGTGAGAAAGAATTTGTTCGATAAAGCGACAAGGCCTCGACCTCTCAGGAATCATATCTCATATCATATCATTCCGAACAAAACCCCTATGGTATCGTATCGATCATTTCGAACAAGGAGATCATATCTCCAACCGAATGCCCCGCTCCCTTTCTTAGCCCCATACTCTTGTGAAGATGGATACCTTTTTATAAGCCCCGACCCCCGGGGGAACGAACGCCCCACTCCCTTCCATGCCATAATGGAACAGGCATTTCACCAGGTGGAGTCATCTCACCCCATAGAGACCAAACCTTGCCTACCTTGATCAAGATAAAGGCTTTCAAAACTTCGCTATCTCTTGCGAGGTCAAAATGGCTTTAATCGGCTTCGATTTGATAGCTTTATTTCCGGGTCGGGTTACCCTTATATTTGGCTTTTCAAAAAGAAGTTTTTCAAGAAATAGAACTCGAGGGTTTAGAAGTATACCAACTAGAGGGTTAATAAGTATACCGACTAGAGGGTTAGTATCCCGAAGATCGGATTATTATACGTATTAACAAATTCAGATATATCCTATCGACCGAATTCAGATATATCCTATCGACCGATTATATACGTATTAACAAATGAAGCCGATGATATACGTATTAACAAATGAAGATAGATCCTCGAGATGATAGAGACCTCCCTTTCATAGAGCTTTCGCGGATAGAACTTGAATTTAAGGAGAAGTGGAGAGAACTTGAACTTTAAGGAGAAGTGGAGAGAACTTGAATTTAAGGAGAAGATTTGAAAACCGACGGAGAGGCCAGGAGAGGATTTCAGCCCGGTCGAGTGCTTTTTCATTTTTTTTTTTAAAAGGTCGAGTGCTCAAATAATCGAGAGGAGCGTTCCGTATTTGAGGTTTGGGTCCTTTCCTTGTTCGCTATCTCTAAAATAAAGCTTCATTTCCGACAACACCCTGAATTCAAGTAAATAGTAGGCCTTCGAGTAAAGAGGAATTCAAGTAAATAGTAGGCCTTCGAGTAAAGAGGAATTCACTTTCCTTGTAGGCCTTCGAGTAAAGAGGAATTCACTTTCCTTTATTTCTGGTAGCGGTTCTTCAGGTAGAGGTAGAGAGCCTTTCAATAGAGAGGGCCGACAACACCCTGAATTCAAGTAAATAGTAGGCCTTCGTTCGAGGAATAAGGGGTCTCTATTTTACCGAAATAACCTTCCTTGAAGAGTTTATAGAAATAACCTATCCTCGCCCCTTTGCTTTGAAGTTCAGTAAAATAGAGCCGAGAAGAGCGACAACACCCCGAATTCCTTTTCCTTGAAATAAGGGGCGCTCCCTTAAATCTCGATGGGAAACCTTGCAAAAGTATATACTCCAATTGGAGGAGGCTAGTTTGATATTCTTTTAAAAGGTCGAGTGTGAAACTTTTTATTAAGCTCTCTCACTTTCAAATGGCGGAGAGAAGCTTTTCAAGCTATTTTTTAAAGGGCGGCGGAGAGGACCTTCCCTTCATTTACTCTTTTTCGGCCAACCAACCAAGGCGTATTTGTAACCAACCAAGGAGTATTTGTATTTTAAAGGGCTTTTCTTTTCTTTACTTTTCTTTTCTTTTCTTTTCTTTTCTTTTCTTTTCTTTTAAAGTTCGAGTGCGTCGGTCGAGTGCTTTTCTTGGCCTTTTCTTTTAAATGATGGAGGCGGATAATTCAAATAAATGCCTCTCCCCTCTCTATTTTAAAAGGGTACCAGAGATACGCCTACGATCCCGAAGGGGGATAAGCAGTTAGCCGCTGATTCGTGGAAGAAGAGTTAAGCATATTCCCCAGCTTACGTCTCCATAGTTCCATACTCATTTTTTGCTCCTGAGATCACAGAGATTCTTCCATCTATGTGTGGTTATTGATTTCCCCCTTCTTTCGTTTCGGATGTGTCTCTCCTTTCCGTTGCCATTTCCCTCACTAGACGAAACTATTTTTATGCTATCTATTCAATATCATTAAATATCATTGAATAGGAATAACACGCGATAAGTGCCAAAAACTGCCCGAACCCTCTCTATTTTAAGGAGAGGAGGTCGAACACATCTTATTTTGAATGAGAATTAAGTTACTTGGGGAGATAATGATGATTTCCTCTTCTGATAGAAGAATTTCCATGGTCACTCGTTCAAGGGGGTCTCATGGAGATTGAAACGGCGCGTATGTTGTTTCCTTTTAAACACATACTGCTTATGTTCGGGCCTTCGCTCTTGCTGAAGCAGTTGCTACCAAGGGCTTTCTTTCGCACCCCTGGGATTGGTTTGGATGGTTGCGTAAACCGCGGGAGTCGCGTTCGGTCTAAGCCTAAAGATTAGAGGGGAATTGAACCCCATCCCATAAAATAAAGGTGCTCCAGCTAATCTGGGGCCCCACCGATCTCCCACCGATAAAGAGATCCCCCACCGATAAAGATGATAACCCGTTATTTCTTTATTTCGGAGGGGCTATTCCCTTTAATTTGATTAACGATATTCCTTTTAATGAGAGAGAAAGAATCCAATCCTTTTACCTTTCCAATCCAATCCTTTTAGATGAGAGAGAAAGAATCCAATCCGGCTTATCGGTCGGGAGGTCGAAGGTTCCCTACCGGACATCCGAATAACAACAAGGGTTCTCTTTTGAAGGGAAACATCTTATTTGCTAGCTAGGGTTGCCCTTAGCAGATGGTTTGAAATCAGCTGTGAAAGAACCTATTTCACCAAGTAGTGCTAATTTCTCCCTCTCTAGAATGGCTCCAGTGGTTACATCTATGCTAAGTTTGGTTGCTCGGGCCGTTGTACCTTTTGATTATGGTATGGTATCGTCTCGGACGTAGGTATACTTTTTGGGCCCTCAGCAGCTCTCTTCTTCTTTGCGTTTTACACCCATCATTTACAAGTGGATAGGTGGTTTTCTGCAATATTAGATTTAGAATATTCAATGGCTATTTCATCCGATTCCATTTAATGGCTATTTTATCCTAAGGCTTAATAGGATTTCTCCTTCCTCAAGTCTATTGAGGTATCACTAAGGGTATAATCCATTCCTTAATCAAACTATATCTCCCATGGCGACTATTAGTTCCTGGATTCAGGCCCTATCTACAACATTCCATAGGGCAAAGGGGATTCTGAATCCCCATAGCTAATCTTTTAAGAATAAACATACCCCAGTACAAAAATTATGAGGTCAAACATATCCCAGTAAGAACCTGTAGGCAATGTTTAAGCAAGTTTCATAATTTTGTCTCAAGTAGATGATACAAGTTGGCAATGTTGTTGATGCTTACATCCAAATCCTAACTGAATCATATTTTGCTCACAATCTGGATATAAAATGTCACCTCTATAGATTAGCCAGTTTTCCATGTTTGTATGAAGATGTCGACTTAAAGCCATAAAACATCAAATTGACAAAGTGGATTATATTACCTCATCACAGAAACTCTCCAATTTCTGGCTGCTTCACAACTGTTACAGCAAACCATGCACCAGACCTGCAATATGCCAAAGTGACATATCAATATAACAGGAAAATCCAGAAGCATATACATCCCTAAGCACAATGTTTGGCGCATGCCTGCAATATGCCAAAGTGAATGATAACATATCATCATAATAGGAAGAATAATCATTTGCATTTAAGGAGACACTCTGCAAGGAACCATATATGCTATACTTTTAACAGACAGGTCTTGCAAAACAATAGGAAAAAAATATAAGCTATATTGGCACTATACCTCTCAGCAAAAACAATAGGAAAAAAATATAAGCTATATTGGCACTATACCTCTCAGCATAAGAGACTAGTCATATAAAGAAAGCATGCAATTTTATATTGGCCAATATATACAACTGTCTTTAGCATGTACAACCCTTGATGGGTGTACAACAATATATGTTTATATAATTTCTAAATATAGTTTATGTAGCTGATCAGATAACTTCAATTTGTGACACAAGCCCTAAAATGTATGCTGATAACTGTAAGCTTTCTGTTTGATATATCTAATAGGTTCAAGACCTCCAAAGTAAACCGAAGACAAGAAACCTGCCCCTTGATTACTTAGCACTTTGGTAACAAGAAACATACTTCAAGAATTATGACTTGGCACAAATCTTGGATCTCCACCAATGCAGAAATTGATATCTTTCCTTAGATTGAGTCCCTAATGAGTCCGTTTATGGACACAACCTACAAACATAAACAAAACAGCTCACTTGATCTCTTGATGACCAAATATGGTTGGCACAAACTTTCTACCAAATGATTAAATAAGTCCATGGTCTCTCTCATGTGCTGTATTCTCATCTCTTTCTTCCATCTGTTCAATTCAAGACACCATTACACACCTTGCTTATTTTCTTTCCATTACAAGATAGAGGGGAGAACTAAATTACATAATTTTATAAATGGCAAAGATACAACCAAGGCCCGGCACTTACAAACTTCTTTTTTTCTCAATAACCCAAGTCTCCTTTTCTCAAACAACAAAATACAATCAAAAGTAATAACTTCTCAAGCAATGTAATCTTCTCAAACTTCTTTTTTTCTCAAGCAATGTAATCTTCTCAAACTTCTTTTTTTCTCAAGAAATGTAATCTTCTCAAACAACAAAATGAAATCAAAAGCAATAACTTCTCAAGCAATGTAATCTTCTCAAACATATAATTCTCATACTTCAACAACTTTCTTTTAAATCAGAAATTTGTAAACATCAATGCCACTATCTTCAAATGGCATGAGCTCACCGGATAAACTCCTCGACTGTCAAGGAGGAGACACACTATCATTTTCAAAGCAAAAAAAAAGGCTCATAATAGAACTAAGAAAATTAAATACATTTGTGAACGAATAAAAACCATAGAGGAAAAATGACACATTAAATAATAGAAACATTTATGAAGTCCAAAGGAAATGTAAAAAATATACATCACTTACAACAAAAGATAAGAATCAATCAAATGGCATAAGCTCAACCAGTTAAATTCCTCAACTTTCAAGGAGGAGACCAGAGTTCGAATATTGCTAAGCAATACATGCATAACTCCCAACCTATTGTAATAACACTGGTCATGATGTAAGATAGATGGGACCCAAATAAAAAAACAAAATAGATAAAAATACAAGGTTCAAGTTAAGAATTCCTTACTGTCATACAGATTATTGTATTCAATTTATGTAGCTCACATGCAAAACAGAAAAAAATGTAAATTGCTCACAAAAGACAAAAATAAAATTTTCTCATATAGGTCACAAGGATTAAAGAGATTAAAAAACTTTGCATTTGACCAACCCCGCCATCTAGAGGACCAAGCTTACATCTAAGAACACCAATGGAACACATGGGTGTCATTTACGTGGACTTCGATACGGGGACAAAGTAAATGACAAACTTGTTACTACAAGCACCAAGACTCACTCAAATGCTCCTTGGAAGGAGAGGGAATATAGGTGAATCCTTGGACAATAATCAACAACTAAGTCAATTTTTGTTGTTCTGACGACAAAGTATGGAGGTCTTAACATCTACCTTGGGAGGTACATTATCTCCAAGAAATCACTTGCCAACATTCAAAATTGGGAATGTTTAAGGAAAGAGGGAGGCGTTACTTGCCAACACCATTGCCTAATGTGGAAGCAAAACCTTCTTTACTTGGACCGGCAGCAACATGTCAAACTTTTTCTACATAAGAGCATTACTTTTCAAACTGGGATTTTCTTGATCCTAGGTATGTTTGTGGATTCATCATTAAACTTGTGAGCACAGATACATCCAATTAGCTTACCTTCATTTCCAATTGGCTAGATACATGGAACAGAGATCCTTTGCCAATCTTGGCAACAATTGGAGGCACACCCAACATGTATGTGGCATGAAAAGAAGGTCTAAATATCTGCAAGTTGAACAAGCCACTATTCTCTGCATTTACAGCAGTAACAGGAGCAACCCCTGTCACCTTAGAACACAATAAATGAGACAGTGTTGGGATTTTATCGCAATTACATTGAACTGTGAATCGATATGACTGCTCTATCACCTGAATTAATGACTTCACTTAAGCATGGAAATGAATCCCCCTTGACAGGAAGTAGAACAGCCACAACGGTCACAAGACCAAGAGCCAGAACCGACAGATCATTGGGTTAGAAGATCTACACGTCCACAAAAGTGTCCGGAAAGGTATCTCATGTGTATCAGTCCTCTTTTGCTTTGTTAAATGATGATGGTGAACCTAGTTCATTTCAGGAAGCTAGAGAGTCTGAGAATGCAGCAAAGTGGAGGAAATCCATGGAGGAGGAAATCGAGGCACTTCGAAAGAATAAAACTTGGGAACTTGTGGATCTCCCACCTGGAAGAAAGACTGTCGGAAACAAGTGGGTGTACAAAGCGAAGAAGAACAGCAACGGGCTGATGGAACGCTATAAAGCTCGCTTGGTGGCAAAGGGCTATGTGCAGAAGTCAAGTGTTGACTTTAATGAAATTTTCTCTCCAGTTGTGAAGATGACTACTATTAGAGTTCTACTTGCACTTGTAGTTGCACAGGATTTGGAACTGGAGCAGCTTGATGTAAAGACTGCTTTCTTGCATGGTGATCTCGAGGAAGAGATATATATGGATCAGCCTGAGGGCTATGAAGAAAGAGGCAAAGAGCATTTGGTTTGCAGACTAAAGAAATCGTTGTACGGGTTGAAACAGGCTCCAAGGATGTGGTACAGGAAATTTGACACCTTCATGAAGAGCCAAGGTTTCAGCAGGAGTGAAGCTGACCATTGTGCATACTACAAGAGGTTTGACAATGGCAGTTTTATTATTTTGTTGTTGTATGTTGATGATATGTTGGTTGCAGGCCCCAACATGAAGAAAATCATTGATCTTAAGGCTCAGTTGGCTAGGACATTTGAAATGAAGGATTTAGGAGCAGCAAACCAAATTTTAGGGATGAAGATACACAGGGACAGAAAAGGAAGAAAGATCTGGTTAAGTCAAAAGTCATATGTGGAAAATATTTTGCAGCGCTTCAATATGCAGAATGCTAAACCAGTTAGTACCCCACTTCTTCCACACTTAAAGTTGTCTTCCAACCAATGTCCTAGAACGGAAGCAAAGAAGACAAGCATGTCTCGTGTACCGTATTCATCAGCAGTAGGAAGCCTCATGTATGCCATGGTGAGCACCAGACCGGATATTGCCCAAGCAGTGGGAGTAGTCAGCCGGTACATGGCAAATCCTGGTAAGGAGCATTGGAATGCGGTGAAGTGGATATTCAAATATTTAAGAGCCACTTCAGATGTTGCCATTTACTTTGGATCGACAGATTTGCAAGTTACTGAGTTTTGTGGATTCCGATTATGGTGGAGATAGAGATGGGAGAAAATCCACTACAGGATATACCTTCACCCTTGCTGGAGGAGCGGTGAGTTGGGCTTCTAAATTGCAGTCTGTTGTGGCCTTATCAACCACTGGAGCATAATACATTGCAGCAACTAATGCCAGCAAAGAGGCAATTTGGTTAGAGCGATTGTTGGGTGACTTCAAGGTAATGCAGAAGAAAATTACGCTGCACTGTGATAGCCAGAGTGTTATTCAGTTAGTGAAGAATCCAACATTCCATGATTGCACGACACACATTGATGTCAAGTACCACTTTATCAGAAATGTGGTGGAAGAAGGTAGGATCCTGTTGCGAGAAAATCGACATCGAAGTGAATCCTGCAGATATGCTTACAAAGTCGGTCAAGGTAGAGAAGTTTGAATGGTGCAGTAACTTCTCCGGGCTTGCTGAAAAAGTAACAAGGGCAGTATTGGGCAATTGGCACTGGATGAAAATCTTTTGGCAGAAGAGTTCCTGAATACTGACTTCAAGTGGGAGAATGTTAGGTGTGACGTCCGTATGGCCGCCAGACGTCTGGTCTGGGCTGCCAGACGTTACCGCCAGAAGTCTGGTCTGCCAGCTGCCAGACGTCTGGACTAGCAGACGTCTGGGCCAAACATCCGGGCTGCCAGACGTCTGGGCTACCAGACGTCTAGGTTGGCAGACGTCTAGGCCAGACGTCATGCCAAGAAGACGCCAAAGAAGTGGACGTCTAGGTAGACGTCAGTACGCGGAAGACGAACAGAATACATTGCAGCAACTAATGCCAGCAAAGAGGCAATTTGGTTAGAGCGATTGTTGGGTGACTTCAAGGTAATGCAGGAGAAAATTACGATGCACTGTGATAGCCAGAGTGTTATTCAGTTAGTGAAGAATCCAACATTCCATGACCGCACGAAACACATTGATGTCAAGTACCACTTTATCATAAATGTGGTGGAAGAAGGTAGGATCCTGTTGCAGAAAATCGACACTGAAGTGAATCCTGCAGATATGCTTACAAAGCCGGTCAAGGTAGAGAAGTTTGAATGGTGCAGAACTTCTCTGGGCTTGCTGAAAAAGTAACAAGGGCAGCATTGGGCAATTGGCACTGGATGAAAATCTTTTGGCATAAGAGTTCCTGAATACTGACTTCAAGTGGGAGAATGTTAGGTGTGAAGTCCGTATGGCCGCCAGACGTCTGGTCTGGGCTGCCAGACGTTACCGCCAGAAGTCTGGTCTGCCAGCTGCCAGACGTCTGGGCCAAACATCCGGGCTGCCAGACGTCTGGTCTGCCAGACGTCTTACGTCATGCCAAGAAGACGCCAAATAAGTGGACGTCTAGGTAGACGTCAATACGCGGAAGACGAACAGTCTTGGAATGCCAAAGACCAACAGTCTTGGGAGCGGAAACGAACAGTCTTTTGGAGGCTTGCGTTGGAAGATGAAACGAACAGTTTTGGAGTCTTCCTCTGCTCTATAAAAGGGATGAGATCCCTTGCATTTATATTGGGTTTTGTTGAAAACGTCCAAGGACGTGAATGTAATCTTTACTGAAAATAATAAAAGAAGAAGTTGCCATTGCCCCGTGGTTTTTCCTGCACATTGCAGGTTTCCACGTAAAATCGCTGTGTCACTTGTGTTACTGTTTCCGTGTTCTATATTTTTGTTATTGTGCTTCCTCTTGCAGGTGTGGAATCTTGGAGTTTTTCCTAACAAAATACTAGAAACATTTATGAAGTCCAAAGGAAATGTAAAAAATATACATCACTTATGACAAAAGATAAGAATCAATCAAATGGCATAAGCTCAACCAGTTAAATTCCTCAACTTTCAAGGAGGAGACCAGGGTCGAATCTTTCTAAGCAATACATGCATAACTCCCAACCTATTGTAATAACACTGGTCATGATGTAAGATAGATGGGACCCAAATAAAAAAACAAAATAGATAAAAATACAAGGTTCAAGTTAAGAATTCCTTACTGTCATACAGATTATTGTATTCAATTTATGTAGCTCACATGCAACACAGAAAAAAATGTAAATTACTCACAAAAGACAAAAATAAAATTTTCTGATATAGGTCACAAGGATTAAAGAGATTAAAAAACTTTGCATTTGACCAACCCCGCCATCTAGAGGGCCAAGCTTACATCTAAGAACACCAATGGAACACATAGGTGTCATTTACATGGACTTCGATACGGGGACAAAGTAAATGACAAACTTGTTACTACAAGCACCAAGACTCACTCAAATGCTCCTTGGAAGGAGAGGGAATATAGGTGAATCCTTGGACAATAATCAACAACTAAGTCAATTTTTGTTGTTCTGACGACAAAGTATGGAGGTCTTAACATCTACCTTGGGAGGTACATTATCTCCAAGAAATCACTTGCCAACATTCAAAATTGGGAATGTTTAAGGAAAGAGGGAGGCGTTACTTGCCAACACCATTGCCTAATGTGGAAGCAAAACCCTCTTTACTTGGACCGAAAGCAACATGTCAAACTTTTTCTACATAAGAGCATTACTTTTCAAACTGGGATTTTCTTGATCCTAGGTATGTTTGTGGATTCATCATTAAACTTGTGAGCACAGATGCATCCAATTAGCTTACCTTCATTTCCAATTGCCTAGATACATGGAACAGAGATTCTTTGCCAATCTTGGCAACAATTGGAGGCACACCCAACATGTATGTGGCATGAAAAGAAGGTCTAAATATCTGCGAGTGGAACAAGCCACTATTCTCTGCATTTACAGCAGTAACAGGAGCAACCCCTGTCACCTTAGAACACGATAAGTGAGACAGTGTTGGGATTTTACCGCAATTACATTGAACTGTGAATCGATATGACTGCTCTGTCACCTGAATTAATGACTTCACTTAAGCATGGAAATGAATCCCCCTTGACAAGATCTCATGAAGCTTTCGACTTGTTGCACATTGATGTCTTTAAGGTGGACAACTATTTAACTAAAGGACAGTTGAAGGAGAGTGATAGTCCCTAGGTGATGTTTCTACCTTAAAGGTTACTTTGAGAAAGTGCACCAAGCAAGGGAGCTTTCTTCGTGGGAGAACTGCATTTCTTGTTGCAACCCACCTAGAATAGACTTCTACCCTTTGGAAATGACAAAAACTAAGGGAAAGAACAATATTCATCAACTTTCTCCTAGTAAGCATGTCTATAGAGACTCGACAAGGAACAAAACATGTTTGGGAAGGATATAGATTCTCTCTCCCACTACGTGAAGGAAAGCACAAAGACAAGTGGTAGTGAGGTAAATGTTGAAGCTGGACATTGTGCTAATGTTCAAGCTGGAAAATGTTGAAGGAGTTTCAAGAAAGAGGAGACTGTTTTTGCCATTGGCACAATGAAGGTCCTCCTTCAAGCAATGATGGAGAACGAACAGAGACCACAATGCAGTTTGCCTTATAGAGGCCAATCATATTCTTTCTTTTTGTGATCAATGCAAGTCCCTCCAAGACTAAGGGTAAAAAATTAGGGTGATAGAGGTTCATCACAGATTTCGTTTCTCATGAATTATTTTCCAATTTCGTCATCCATTTTTTTTGTTACAAGACAAATTAGATGATATGTTGCTTTTACTGGCATATAACAGGTGGATGGTCTTAAAGCCCACATGTTTTTTGTTCGCTGAAAAGATCATATGGGCCATTCTGTATAAGAAAGGGATACCATTTTCTGTCCTGTTCCTGTTCCGGAAATATAAGGTTATCTATTATATTTCCCTTATTATTGGTGTTGCTACGCCGTTGCAACTCTATTAGCAAGCTGTTATGAATAACACTTGCAAAGTGAGTACTTTGCCAGTTTGGGCTTTTGGTTAAGGACTGATACACACAAGGTTATGTGTTTGATTCCCCTCATTCTTGAGGTTGCTACACCATTGCAAGTCTATTAGCAAGCTCTTGTGAGTAACAATTGGAAAGTGGGTACCTTTTTTAATCGGTTATATGGGATTGAAACAGGCCCCACCCATACATCATCATGACCACATAGTGGTATTACAACAAATTGGCAATTTTGCATTTATAGCTTGGCATGATTCGAACCTGGGTCTCCTTGAAAGTCAAGGTATTTATCTGGTTGACCTCATGCCATTAGATGGAGAGTGAGTAACTTGCCATGGCCCCTGTTTAAGCTTTTAGTTAAGGACCAATTATCCACAACTACAAGATTATGTGTTTGATTTCCCTTATTCGTTGCTATGTCATTGCAGGTCTATTAGCAGGTTGTGTGCACAACACTAGGAGAATGGATACCTTGCCTAGGCCCCTGATCTAGGCTTTTGGTGAAGGACTCATATCAACAAGGTCATGTGTTTGACTTTTGATTATCAATATTTTTTTTCCTTAGAAAAGTACTCATAGAAAAGTCTCCAGCCACACATGACATTCAAGAATCTTCTCAAGAATATCTGAGCAAACCAAATGCATATCTAACATTCCAAACCATGATACAACTGAAGTGTGCTATTCAAAAACAAAACGACATGCAAGTTATTCTAAAACATATGAGTGACATAAGCGCACATCAACTATTACTATAGCTAAAGAATTTGCTTACTAGATAGCATCAAATGTTTCAGGAAATTCAGACACACTCACCAGACAATGTACTCCCAAGCACAACATCCAATTTTAAGAAAGGAAGTTTAGAAATACAAGAATTGTTGTTACCTGTCTATATTTGAATTGTTGCTTGGCAATCTTGATCACACCTCAAAAATTCAGCCACGTAGAAGCCCCTTGCAAGAGTTCAAGTTACACATCACTTGTTCTTGTCACTATCCCACTTACAACTACTACTATGAAAGGAGGTACTGAACTAAAGGAGGTACCAAACACAATGAAGTAATTAGATGTACTTTAAACAGGCCCATCCAAGAGTGATACTTACCTAGGCACACTACACCTCACTTGTTCTTGTCACTACCCCACTTACAACTATCACTTTTCCAATTTCAGCAGTGGTCAAATCTCTCAGTCTCTACAAATGCAAAAACTTCGTTATATAAAATAGTTGGAAGGTTAAAATCCATTCCTATGGAAAAAGATGTTATTGTTATGGTTAACAAACAGCTCAAAGTTGTCCATGGGATTTGGGGCGAGTGAAAATTTTCATACCATCAACCATGGTTCTAATCCCGTGCATGAACCTTAACATTTGATCAAGGAGGAGACCAAGGTTCGAAACTTACCAAAGTGATACATGCATAATTGCCAAGCTATGTAATGTCATTACATGGTCACAATGTAATACAGGTGGGGCCCTTTTCAATCCCATATAACCAATTAAAAATTTTAAAAAATAACAGCTCCAGGTAAGGCAACTGATCACTAGTACTTCCGTGGTCCCAGATTCCAAACATAGCCTATCGTGCATTTTAGAGTGGTAATAGTGTCAGCATTGCTTTGAAGGGCACTATAAATGACACCAAACAAAGTGCAGCTTGAGAAGAAGAGTTGAAGAAACAATCTACATACAAAGAGAAACCTTATAGTGTCAGCATTGCTTTGAAGGACACTAAATGACATCAAACAAAGTGCAGCTTGAGAGGGAGAGTAGAAGAAACAATCTACATACAATCGGAAACCTCTGATGAAAGAACAACAGCAGCTTAATATAACAAAAAAATATCATATAAGGTAATTGTGAGGTTGAAATCTAGCCTACTCCTGTTATCTAACATGATGTCAGGGCCAATGGTAACATAGCTAGAACAAGAGTGTAGCCTAAAGAGAAGTGTTGGGATTATGATCCATGCTCAATAGTTGTGTGGGCATATCAACCATAGTAACAAAATTCACAAAGTCCTAAGCCAAGTTTGAGAAAACAAGTTTTTCCAATTGACTCACCAAGTTTTATGAAAAAATGTCAAAGTTCAAAAAAAAAAAAAAAACACAGAGCCAAAACCTCATGATTTAGCAAAAAAAACTTGATTCGCGACAAAACTCAGCAAAATTTCAGTAGAAGGCATTACTTCAAATATTTTCCCTCCAAATTTTTGACAACTCCCATTGCCAAGTTTTTCCCACTTGACTCACCAAGTTTTATGAAAAAATGTCAAGTTCAAAAAATAAAAAACAGACCCAAAAACTCATGATTTGGCAAAAAAACTTGATACTCGACAAAACTCAGCAAAATTTCAGTCAAAGGCATTACTTCAAATATTTTCCCTCCAACTTTTTGCCAACTCCCATTTCCAAGTTTTTCCCACTTGACTCACCAAGTTTTATGAAAAAAATGTCAAGTTCCAGAAAAAAAAACAGAGCCAAAAACTCATTATTTAGCAAAAAAAACTTGATACTCATCAAAACTTAGCAAAATTTCAGTAGAAGGCATTACTTCAAATATTTTCCTTCCAAATTTTTAACAACTCCCATTTCCAAGTTTTTCCCACTTGACTCACCAAGTTTTATGAAAAAATGTCAAGTTCAAAAAAAAAAAAAAAGCAGAGGTCCGAGGTGTAGACCAATTGGTTCATCCAAACCCCATAAGGGGGCGGAGGTCCAAGGTTCAAATCTCGGGCCTCACCGGACTGAACGCTTGTCCCTTTCCTGGTGCTTTCAGCGGCGTAAAAGGTTTAAAATGATTGTGGCATGGTGGTTATAGGGGCGGACTGCGCGAAGATCTGTGTGGCGGCTTCTAGGGCGGACAGCGCAGAATACTGTGGCGGCCATAAAAGCTGGACAGCCTGCCCGGATTTGTGGCGGCTACCAATTCCACCATGTAAATTCAAAAAAAAAAAAAAAAAACAGAGCCAAAAACTCATGATTTTGCAAAAAACTTAATACTAGACAAAACTCAGCAAAATTTCAGTAGAAGGCATTATAGCAAATATTTTCCCTCCAATTTTTTGACAACTCCCATTTCCAAGTTTTTCCCCACTTGACTCACCAAATTTTATGAAAAAACGTCAAGTTCAAAACAAAAACAAAAAAAAAACAGAGCCAAAAACTCATGATTTAGCAAAAAACTTGGTATTCGACAAAACTTAGCAAAATTCAGTAGAAGGCATTACTTCAAATATTTTCCCTCCAAATTTTTCACAACTCCCATTTCCAAGTTTTTCCCACTTGACTCATCAAGTTTTATGAAAAAATGTCAAGTTCAAAAAAAAAAACAGAGCCTCATGATTTAGCAAAAATGAAAAAACTTGATACTCGATAAAACTCAGCAAAATTTCAGTAGAAGGCATTACTTCAAATATTTTCCCTCCAAATTTTTGACAACTCCCATTTCCAAGTCAAAATGGCCTTGTTAAGTCTTTGTAGAGTTCGAGTTTAAAATATCAACCATATAGGCCCATCCTTGATTTGACTTAGCCAATTCACATTTTCTCCAATAGAATGCAACTTTTTAAGCTTGGTTTCAACCCTCTTTAGCCATAGGATGCAAATCACAACCAATTAAAGACAGAACAGTCAATCCACTAATCTGAAGCTGCTTCCACCAGAAACAATTTGAACTGCCATTGCAACTAAATTAAAGGAAACAAATGCATTCCATGATGATAAAAATGGAGGCAACAGCATTAGGACACTTTTAAAAAGTTCACAAACAAAGCAGAAGCTTATTGCTCTGTAAGATGCATTAATTAATAACCTAACCACATCTGCACAAGCAAACTGAAATATACTTATTATAAGTGCTACAGTGCAGAAAAAATCTTAATACATAAAACTCAAGCAAAAAATCTAATATCACCTATAATAAAGCAAGCCTCCTTGTCCCATAGTAAATCCCTTAATTAGCGAATCTGAGTAAGATACTTGTCAAAGGGACCTGTTGGCTCTTTACACTTGGTCCTCTTTAAATTATCTGGAGCTCCGAAAATCTGCCAAAACCTTAATGTCTCATCACCTGCAGCTGATGCAACAGTATACCCATCTGGACTCTGAAAACAAAATACAGGAAGAGTGTTATCAGTATATCATTCAAGTTAGGGAAGCCTTAAAAGTATCAATAAATTAATACCATTCATACCTCTGCCAGATGCAGCACTCTAGAAGTATGCCCTGTAAGCTCTGCAATCTTGACCATAGAAGGGTATTTCCACAAAGTCAATTGGTTCTGGCTAAATCCATGTGAACTCAATAGCTCACGTTCATGCTTATTCCACAACAATGCACAAACTTGAGAATTGGTGTCAACGCTATTAAGGCATGCTCCTGTATGTGTATTCCAAAACTTGATACACCGATCTGCACTACCTCCACCAGATGCCAAAAGATTGCTCTGGAAGGGACACCATGACAATGCTTTAACTGCAGCACGATGTTCATCTAGCCTGTGAAGATACTGAGTTGTACCATTGGAAGATGACATGCTCTTGTCCCAAATATGAAGTAAATTGTCATTTCCCCCACTTGCAAGCTGTTGGCCAGATAGAGACCATTTCAATCCACAAACTTCCTGCTGATGACCTCTGTATGTCTGGACAATGGAATCACGAATGCGAACATCATGGTTAATTATTAAACCATCCAGGCCTCCAGTTGTAAGAATATGACCATTCCAGGAAAGGGAGCCAACCCTGGCATGATGGCCTTTCAAAGCTCTTAACTGCATGATTTGTAAAATCACTAACTAGTCAACAAGGATGCCTTTAGAAAACAAATTTAAACAATTAAAAAAAATTAGGAACATCGTGTATCCAGGAAAAATAAATAATTACAAAGACAAAACTTTAGAGACTTTAATTTACTTTACCTGCCTATCAGTTGAGGAGTCCCATAGCTGTACAACTGAATTAGTCAATCCAACAGCTATATGCCTCCCATCAGGTGCCCAGCTAACACTAGTTATTGGACCAATGTCATCATCAACAGTCAAGAGCTCAGAAGTAGAGCTCCTAGTTGCATCCCATAAGTAAACTGTGTTTCCAAGGGCTATGGATAGGATGTTGCCTGAACCCCAATCCAGAAGATTCAAATAATAGTCATCAACAAGATCTGGGGCATCCAATGTTCTCTCTGCTGACTGCAAACAACCAAACAACAGATGATTAAAACCCCTGCACACGAACGTCATGCAACTGAATTAAAGGATTAAGCCTTGCAGTGCAACCAAAGGATCTGTGCAACCCTTCATAAAGCAAACCTTGAAATCAACAACAAAAGCCAGAACCATAAACCAGGGTTATCTGTAAAGCACAGAGATCCCTAGCATGAATCCAAGATGAAACTGGACAGCAGTGCTAAAAAAACCCTTCGGACTCCAGAGAATCTTTTCAGTGTCAATATATCATTTACGTGCTACTCAAATACTAAACCCAAAAACTCAACCTCAACCCAGCCAATAGAAAAACTGGCTCAATCATAATTGGTAAAACCCAAGGACCTAGTCGGAATATAAAATCCAACAACAAAAAAGAAACCCAAAGTCCATAAACCTAATCCCAAGAGGCTTCCTCAGACTCCAGAATCAACCTGTACCCATACCATCGGAAAGATTTGCTCACACATCTAGACTCTCAACATCAGCCAAACATCAGCCACAAACCAATTGAACCGTGGCTCATTTTTTAAAGAGAGACCTAAGCTACCATGGCCTTAACCCAATACCCTCAAGGATCCATCTGATCTTCAAACACCATACACACAAAATGGGATACGGCATATTCAATCCAAGCAACAACATACTAATTATGGTTTTTGAATGTGAGCATTCGAAACCCTGATCCTGACCCTGATTTTGGTAATTTTCTACTGTACACCTACAAATTCAACGAACACATTTGAACAAACAACATTTATTGAAAAATCATACATATAGGGCCCATGGAGTTTGGGACAATGGTGGAAAGAAGAGTTCCATACTACCAGCTCTTGGATGAACCTTAATACTTTTAATTAAATAGCATTAGTTCATCTGGTTAGATTCTTTGAGGAAACAAGGTTCAAACCTTTCCAAACTAGTACATGCAGAATTTCCAAGTTGTTGCAATACTACTATATCGTTAACATGTAATACAGGTCGACCATTTCAATTTCATATTAAAAAATAATAATAATGCATATAACACCTAAAACTTTTTCCTATTACTTCCTTTTCCATTCCATATTTATAAGAAGTAAAGGTTGAACAAAAACAACTAAAAATATATATTTAAAAAAAAACAAAATGATTTTAATGCAACTCATTCATAGATCTAGATCCATAAACTCAAACATGAACCTACTAACATAGAATCCAACCACCAGCATACTAATTAGTGTTTCCGAAAGTGGACATTCCGAGCCCTAATCCTCACCCACAACCCACACAGGTCATGACCACAGAAAACACTCAACCCCAAAGCCAATTTGCTCAACTATTTTTATCCAAACTTGAAATAAAACCTAAATCTAAATAAACAGGGTGTCTCTTCCATCCAAACGTACCTGAGGTATGTAACGCCGCGATTTGCTGGATTTGGACACAGAACAAACAGAAGCAGATTCCGAAAAGAGGCCCTGGTTATCCTCTGGAGGAGCAGCCGGTTTTTCCTTAAAGCTCAAAATCTTGGGCTTCTTACACACAATATTACTGTCCTTCAATAAACTCGCTGCAAGCTCTCGCTTATAATTCTCCTTGGACGGCGTAATAGCAGTATTGCTCTCGTTTTCCTTTTCCGTCAGCAGATACCGAGCAACATCAAAGTCCATGGAACTCCTGTGTGTAATAAATCTGTCGCTCTGCAATGACCGTCAGACCCTATTCTTCATTGAATATATACAAAAAAAAAAAAAAGGAAAAAAGAAAAAAACCTATACAGAATATATTTATTATACATACTTACATTTTGCTTTGTGATTGTGAACTGCTCTTGCGGAGGGGGCCTGCTCTTGGAAGGCCTTCTGGCGCTCAACGGGCGAGGCGATTCAGTGCCCATCTTCATAGAAAACCCTGTTACACAACACCCAAACAAGAAAAACACAAACCAAAAAAATAACAAAGAAAAAAAAAACAATACAGGCAACCCAAAAAAAGTTAGGAAAAAAATGTCAAAACCCAATACAGAGGTGGCCAAAAGAAATATTGGGTAATCAGTTTGCTCGCCGAATTATCAGAAAAATGATCGCCAGGCAGCCGAGAATTATCAAAGCAAATAGGCCTGTAAACTGTAATGAGGAGATCCTTCACGTCTGTGTTAGCTAGAACACAGATGAATATGAATGAAATGAAATGAATTGCAATGGAAAGAGAACGGGAATTTAAATTTTGTTTATATTTGGGTTCTCTCAACGGTCAAAAACGCCACGGAGAATAGCAATTTTATCGTGGTTAGCGACGGAGATGTGTTATTGCATGTATGCCACCCTGCCGTTTGGCGTTTGGTGTGCTGTTTCTAACGAGCATTTTTTTGGAAATGATAGAGGAAGTACCATTGATAAAATGAATGAATGTCACCTTTTAATAATTACTAAGCGTAAAGGAACAGATTACCTTCGGCTATGTCTAAAATTATATATGAATTTTATTATTATTATACTATTTAAATATTAAATAGGAATATTAAATAGGATGAGTTTTGCTTATAAATTATATTTTTAGGAAAATATTTAAATTATATATTATTTTTAAGCTTTTTATGATTATTATATAATTTAAATAAAACTTGTTCAATCTTATTTAATCATTTAAAAAATATTTTTTAAAAAGGTAAAGTAATATTAGTAGTCGTGAAGTTCACGAGGGCTAAGACATCCAAGTTCAAACCTTCGAGGCAGTTTATTTGTAAAGGTAGTAGTCTATTCTAAATATCCGAGATAGCATGTTTGTAAAGGTAGAAGTCTAATTTGAATCCTCTGAGTGTGCATCGGACCGATGATGATGGTACGGATCTCGGACGACAAGTGTTTCAATCTCGAACGACGAGTGTTTTCCTTTACATCGGGGCAACAATAATGAGGTGGAATAGGTTTACTCCTTCACACCAGGACAACAGTAACAAGGTGGAATAGGTTTGGTGGGAGCAGTCCTTGTGGTTTGAACCTTATGCTTGCAAGATACTAAAAATAGTGTGGTTGTGACCAACTCTCCTATGTGTTAAAAAATTAAGTAGTTATGGTAAAAATATAGGTGGAACGCCACTTGCTTTATCGGTGATGTGACCCGGGTTCAATCTCCGCGGCAGATATGTATATGTATACAAAGTATTTGCTCCATAAATATATATATATAGGTGGGACTAGTTTTAATCTCATGTAATCCATTAAAAATAATCAAAGGTTAAAAAATAAATTAGTTTTTATTAAGATATATGGGTGATTTATTCGCATTTGGTACCTTACTAGCACTTGGTATCTTATTAGCAAGTTCCCTCGATCTTCGGAAGGAGGTTGGAGGTTCAAACCTGATGGCCTGCATCGGATACAAAACCTCTTGACTAGCCTAAAGGGTATACCCGGATAAGATAGGCTTTGTAGAACGAAAAGTCTTGATCCCAAGGGATAGAGAGAATGGTTTTCCTTAATATACGGTAATGGTTAAGGCTTTGGCTCTTCTTCGGACGGTCTAAGGTTCAAATCGCGATGTGGACGAGTGTGTGAGGGGGTGGGTGTGTGGTAGTTGTGTTAAATTCCCTATTGATGCTTAGCTCTCAGCTTTAGGAGTCATGGTTGGGGAAGCCTGTTGATCAGGGTTTTTTTCACTAACCAAATAAAATAAAATAAAATAATATATATATATGATGCAACCCACATATATATATATATATATATATATATATATATATATATATATATATATATATATATATATATAGATGCAACCCACACTAAAGTTTAAATCTTGGTGGCATCAAATGCTAGGTTAAAGTGACAAGATTAAAAATTATTTAATGGAAAAAAATAAAGTAGTTTTATCACCTCGATCTTGGTTTAATGGTTGAGACATATGGATTAAAGTTTGAATCTGGATGACACCAAATAGATTATATAACTCGAAGTGACTAGTTATATTCATTGTATTCTTTAAGAAATATATATAATTTTTAATGTTTCCATGACTATAGGCCATAAGACAACCCTTATATAAGATGGTTATTAATATATGTATTTAACTAAGGTTCAAACCGTAGCCTGGGCGAGTGTGTGAGGGGTGGGTATGTGGTGGTTGTGTGTTAAATTCTCTATTAATAAGCATAGCTCTCGACTTTAAGAGGGGTCATGGTTGGGAGGAGACTGGGGTGGGTATGTGGTGGGTGGTTGTGTGTTAAATTCTCTATTAATAAGCATAGCTCTCGACTTTAAGAGGGGTCATGGTTGGGAGGAGGCTGCTCAGCTCTGTGCGTTGGTTGTAGGGATTTCTCGCATTAACCAAATCAAAAAATATATGTATTTAACTAAATTATAGTTATTGAAGTATGGTTTACAACTTTATCTCCTTGGATTTGAACCTTAAACTTCTTTGGAGTTACAAATTTTTCCCATTAAGCTCACTCAAATTATAATTATAATTATAATTATTTTTATTTTTTTGTCCATACGAGAAACTTCTACGACCAATGCTTAGGGCTGGGCATCCCCATCCCACCATGACCTCTTATCTAAACTTATCAATAGGATATGCTCATGTGGAGGAGTTGGAGAGCAAGTGGGTAGTTAAAACTCTCAAGTTGAAAAAGAGAGGCCCCAAGTTCAAATCTCTCCCCCTCACATGTTGTGGATATGCAAAGTCCAATCAATGGTTTTTTAGATCAATTGGCATGGATAGGGTCGGATGCGACTCCAAGTGACTTTGATGAAAGAGAACACCCAATCACGGAATCTAATTCCAAGGTTTCGTGAAAGAGAACACCCAATCACAAAATCTAATTCCAAGGTTTCACTGAAAGAGAACACCCAATCACGGAATCTAATTCCAAGGTTTCGTGAAAGAGAACACCCAATCACAAAATCTAATTCCAAGGTTTCACTCCCCGCAAGAGGCATGTTCCCAACAAAAAAAAAACTTATCAATAAAGAATTTAATGCTTAAGGCTCGGCATTCCCATCCCACCATGACCTCTCATCTAAGCTTATCAATAGGGAATTTAATGCTAGAGGTTGGACATCCTCATCCTCTCATCTAAGCTTTTCAATAGAGAATTTAACATCCCACCATGACCTTTCATCTAAGCTTATCAATAGAGAATTTAATGCTTGGGTTGGACATCCTCATCCTACGATGACCTCTCATCTAAACTTATCAAAAAAGAATTTAACACACAGTCCCACACACATCGCAAAGAAGAGTCAAAGCTCTAAACGTTGCGTTATCTCTTCTGACATTGATTTTTATTTTTATTGTTTTGAATTTGGTTAATGTAAGAAACCCTTGTGACCAACACCATCCCCATCCCCATCCCCATCCCACTCTGACCTCTCATAAGGTAAACTGTTGAACTTATCAATAAAAAATTTAACACAACCACACACACGTTGAGGTTTGAACCTTGGACCTCCCAAAAAAAAAGTCAAAGCCTGAACAGGATAGTCCATTAAAATTATTAATGCAAAGGAAATGGAAATCTTTCGGAATGAGTAACTCCCACACGCAACCAAAAAAACAAGTGACCCCACTTAAAACTTTTTTTTTTTAATTATTTAAATAATTTTAAGGATAAAATAGAGTGGAATAATAATAGATGAGCTTGCACCAATGTTCAAATCTAGAGCACCAAATAAACTATATAATTCAATATAACTAAATTGATATTAAAAGGAAAGGACAACCTTTCAAAACTCTATTTAAAAAAAAAAAATTATGATTTTTAATCATTATAAATTTTAAGTTATAATATTACACTCTTTCTTTTAGAAATTTAGTTTAAAATTATGATTTTTAATCATTATAGATTTTAAGTTATAATATTGCACTCTTTCTTTTAGAAATTTAGTTAACCATAAGCAAAGCCATAATCATATTTTTATGTAGTTTTTTTTATATTTTTTTATTGAGATTTTGGTGCATAAAAAAATAGTGACATGCATCTTTTAAATCTTAGAAGCAAATAACTAACTTTATAGATTATTGGTGTCGCATTGGCCTAACCTAATAAAGAGTGTCCAGATATACAATTAAGAGGCGACTAAGTTGTTAGCTTTTTTTGTTTCAAGTATTTTTTAATATAATAATGACAAGCAATTTTCTATTTCAAGCAAGTGTTATATGTGGCTTACAAAAGGAACCCCCACTAAAATGATATAAATTTACTTTGTCAAAAGCGTTACTCATATTGACTTATGTTTTATTTAAATATTCGAGAACAGTGGAACAACTATTCAAATACATTGTTTAAAATTCCCTAAAAATAGTCCTAACAAGAATAAATTATTTTTTAGTATATCATATGAGAAATCTTTGCAACTATTTTTTTCCTTAGAGATAAGTGATCCATCTCAAAATTTTCAAATTTCCAATATACATTGAATAATGTCTTGTCTATAAATTTGATATTTGATTATACCATATTTTAATATTTATAGGTTTCGAGGTATAAATGTGTTTTATTACATGCTTTTATGTTTGAGATAGATCTTATGAAAATTGTTCGCAAACAACAAATGTATTCTACTTGAAGAACACAGGCTTATACCGAGAAGGGGGTGAATAGTATAAGACCAACTTTTACTTTTCTTTTCAAAACAATATTATCCAATATTATCAATGTCAATATCAACAACAATAATCAAAGCAATGCACAAATCATCATATACAATAGAGACACCAATTTAACATGGTTCACCCGATGTGGACTACTCCACGGAGAAAATATTTCCACTAAAATTTTCTCAACAAGTCTCTTGGGAAACACTTCCCTATTATAATGTTTGTGGACCTATATTCAAAGAAGACACCAATCCCCTAATGCTTTGATTTGTGGATCTCTACCCACAGGAGAACTCTTTTCCCTTTTCTCTGGTTCATGGAACTTGATCCAGGAGAACTCTTTCTCCCCAAATGGATCGTGGATATCTCTCCACAAAAGAACTCTATCTTCTCAGTTGGTTCGCGGATCACACTCTATAAGAGAACTCTTTCCCCTTGCATTGATTCGTGGATCTCTATCCACAAGAGAACTCTTTCTCCTTGCTCTGGTTCGTGGATCTCTATCCACAAGGGAACTCTTTCTCCTCTGCTCTAGTTGGTGATCTTTTAGAAGACTTCTGCCCCCACTACACTGGCTTGTGGATCTCTCTCCATAAAAGACCTCTGTCCTCACTGCCTTGGCTAATGAATCTCTATCCATTGGAGATTGTTGTACTCTGCTCTGTCATCTCCAAAGCTTGCTCTCAACTTTGCTCAATCTCTGTGTCAAATATCTAGCATAAATTTGCTCTTTGTCTCAGGTCTAAGCACAATTTTACTCTCAAATCTACACCAAAATTTTATCCTCAAATATGTCCTTAAGCCTTAACACAAAGCATGATCAAATCACCAATCAACTCTGCTTAGATATACCCCAAGCCTTAACCCAAAGCTTGAAAAAATCATCAATTAACTCTGCTCAGATCTACCCCAAGCCTTAACACAAAGCTTGAAAAAATCACTCAACTCTGCTTAGATCTGCCTCAAGCCTTAACATAAAGCTTGAATAATTTGTTCTCAAGTATTCACAAAGAATTTCTCAAATCTAGCTACAAGTCTTCACCAAGACTTGCTCAAATCTACCTACAAGTTTTCACCAAGACTTACTCAAATCTTCCTACAAGTCTTCATTAAGACTTGCTCAAATTTACCTACAAGTATTCACCAAGACTTGCTCAATCTGCTCTCAAGTCTTTACCAAGACTTGCTCAAATATGCTCTTAAGTCTTCAACAAGACTTGCTCAATCATGTCCTTAAGATTTCATAAAAGCTTACTCAACTTTGTCCTTAAGCTCTCACAAAAGCTTACTCAACCTTGTCCTTAAGCTTTCACAAAAGCTTCCTCCAATAACTCAAAACTTGCATACAAAACACACCTTTAAATCTCTTTCATAAAACTCTCGTCACACAAACAAAATCCACTCAGAATCTTGTTTAACCTCAGGAACATATAGAGAATGATAAGCTCTATTAAAAACCTCAATATGTTTCACACTCACAAAGTTTTTTACTCAACAAAACAATCTATCACTTGCAAACTCTCTTTCAAATCAATTTAGAATGATGTATAAATTGTTTTACAAAACTTGATCTACAACTCCCATACTTTCAATCAATATATCTTAGATCAATGCTCACTCAACTTCACTCAATCATTCACCCAATAAAACACAATCCACTCACAAACCCTAGTATATGTGTTTCAACAAAGATGCTCAAATGTAGATCTCAAACCCTAACTCAACCAATAGATCTCAACCTCAAAACTTTCCAACAATGTTCTATAAAAATAGTCCTTTTTACTCCACCTTCTATTTCAGAAAACATTGCTCAAAAACACACATCAAATGAAGATTAAATACTCATACCTCTTGCTTGTTATGATGGAGATATATCTTCAAAATCTATTTCACAATCAATCTTCTTTGTACCACATCAAGGGTTAGATAGCAATGATCTATTTCAAAACATCCACAAAGTATTCCTTCCAAAATGTGCTCAATTAAATTTCAAACCACTCTCTTGGTTTCTCAAATAATCAAACCCTTCAAAAAGCTTAGCAAAACATACAAATAATCAAAATACCTCATACACATTTTAACTCCTTCTTAACACACTCAAAACACAATTAGCAAGGACTCCAATAATTCACTTTCAAAATAATTCACTATAACTTCCTTCAAAATTTAAATGCATAGAATAGTAAAACTTATTCCCTTATATCTCCCATTTATCATAAATGCATTTTCAAAATAATTATAACCACCATTCAGAATAATATTCTAATGCACTTAATAATTTCACTAAATCACAATTCAAATTATTTCAACACCCTTTATATGGCAAAAAAATATAAATATTTTTAACACCTTATACCTCCCATGTTAGCGCATACCATACAACTTAGAACCTTAGGTGCAATTTTATTAAAACAAAATAAATACCTTTGTGCGCTGCCTCCCATGCCTACTTTAGCCTCGACCTAACCACCACGTGAGCCAAGTGCTCACTTGAGACCTCTAACACGCCCAGTGCTCTTTATCCCTTTCGTTGGCGCTAAATTCGTTTAAAACAAATGTTGGAAATATGAGCAAGTTTTGTTGTCATTGATGTCAAGAGTTGTCAAGAGTTGTCAAGAGTTGTTGTTTCAGTTTCGTCATCATTAAGGTCACCAGGAGGCTTTTTCCAAAAGGCAAGGAAAGGTTTAAAGGAATAGGATATAATATTTATTTTTAATATTATATGCCTAAAATGGTCTAAAAGGCTGAAGCTCCAAGGAAGGAGAAGTAGGTTTAAAAGGAAGTCCCAAGGAGGGCAAAGCAGATTTTAAAGATAAATATGATATTATAATATTTAATATTATAATGCTCCAAGTTACAGGTTGAGGTGAAGAGGACAGGTCCAAGGAGTAATTAAAAATAATTTACTCCTCGAAAGACCCATTGAGCAAGTTACAAAATATTTAATTTAATTTATTTAAATTTAAATATTTTAACCTAAAGGTTAAAATTAAAATTTAAATAGATTTTGGGCGCCAAAGTTAAAAGTCATAAAATATTTTATTTAATCGAATTTCTAAATTTGAAATAATCATCGACGTCAAAGTGCATAAGCTAAAGGATATAAAAAGGGGGCTAAAGTTTTATTTTCATTATCCATGCATATTCGTGTATCCAAAGGCAAAAGAATCATGCGTTGTGTTGTTAGAAGATATAAGGAAATTTGCGTGATTTAATCCTTTGGAGGGTAAGCTAACGTTTAAGTGCATGAGATGTGATCCAAGCATAACCAAAACGCTGGTTAGCATAGTTGGTAACTAAGGTAGAGTTAAGGCGTTTGCGTGGTAAGAGGTTGGGGTTTCAAATCCCTACGAAGTTGTTTTGAGGAGGTTTGTTGTGTTTTATTTGAGCACTGGATTTTGCAAAGATAACATAACAAAGCGCCTTCACTTTTAGACCTGTGTGGGTGTGTGGCCCAACGGTTTCTAGAGCGCAGCGACAACAACGAGGTCGTGGGTTTGAGGTGCAACCAAGGTGTGTGCTATCCATTTTGCACGTGGGCCAAGGTGTTAAGGTAAGCTTTGAAATTTTTATTTAATTATTATTAGCACCAAGGTTGGGGAGCGCATTAAGGCTACGTGAATTAATAGAGTGCTTTGGAAAGTAGGGAGTTATAAGGTGTTTAACGTTTATATTATTTTGGGTATTTAAAATTAAATTAAGGTTGGAGTGTTAAGGATATTAAGGATTTAATTTCAAAATATTATTTTTGAAATTATAAAGGAACTTGATTTTATTAATTAACTTGGAGTTATTAAAGAAAGTTGATTTTTATGTGTTGAGAAGTATTTGGACAAGTTTGGAGATAATAAGGTGTATTTGAGTTTTGTTAATTTTTGTAATGGTGAATTAATTTTGAGGAAATTAATTGAGTGAGAATATTTGAGTGAAGATTTTTGCTATCTAACCTTTGAGATTGGCAAAGAAATTGATTGTGATTGAGACAGATTTTGAGGTCAAATCTTCATCAAAACAAAAGGTATGGACATATCATCCTTGTGAGTGAGATATTATTGAATGTTGTGAAGTGCAAGTCATAGTGAAAAGGTTTTGTTTGATAAGTACTGTTGGAAATGTTTAAGTAAGTTTTCACATGCATGATTGGTGAATGTTCATGAGTATCATTGTTATGTGAGATTGTGAACTATCTTGAACTAGGGTTTGTGAAAGAACATGAGTATCATTGTTATGTGAAGTTGAGAACTATCTTGAGCTAGGTTTTGTGAAATATCATGAGTATCATTGTTATGTGAATATGGAATCATCTTGAGTTAGGGTTTGAGTTCCAAAGTGAGAGTTGTTGGAAGTATAATGAAACACTTGTTTAGGATTTGTAAGCAAGCTTTGTTTCAATAGGTGATTGGTTTATTTATGTTGATGAGCATTAGTGATTGAAAATGTTGGAGTGATAGTTCAAGTTATGTGAAACAAATTGTTCTTTATTCTAAATTGATTTGAAAGAGAGTTTAGAAGTGATTGAGTGTTTGTAAGTATGAAACACATTGAGTCTCTAACTATTCTCTATATGTTTTTGTAAGTTAAACAAGATTTTGAGTGAAACTTGTTTGTGGGATTAAAGAGGTTTTTTGTGAGAGATTGAATTGAGTTTTATATGCAAGTTTTGTAATTGATTTAAATAAGCTTTGGTGAAAGCTTATGAGCATATTAAAGTAAGTCCTAAAGTGGACTTAAGGACAAAGTGAAGAAAGCTTTTGTGAAAGCTTGTTGGTTGATTTGAGCAAGTCCTAGAGGGGACTTAAGGATAGAGTTGAGGAAGCTTTTGTAAAAGCTTAAGGATAGATTTGTGTGAGATTTTGTGAAATCTTACAATTAGATTTGGACAAGTTCTAGAGAGGACTTGTTGAGCAGTTTTGAGACAAGTCTTAGTGAAGACTTGTGGATAGATTTGTGTGAGATTTTATGGAAGCTTACAATTAGATATAAGGCAAGTCTTGATGAAGACTTTATGAGCATATTGGACAAGTTCTAATGAGGACTTGTTGAGAATATTTGAGACAAGTCTTGGTGAAGACTTGTTGAGAAGATTGAACATGTTCTAGTGAGGACTTGGTAAGCAGATCCAAGGCAAGTATTGGAGAAGACTTGAGAGCAGATTGAGCAAGTTCTTGAAAGAACTTGTGGACAAATTTGAGGCAAGTCTTTGAGAAGACTTGAGAGCAGAGTTAATTAATTGATTTGTTCAAACCTTGAGTTAAGGTTTGGGGCGGATCTAGCAAAGTTGATCTGTGATTGGATCAAGTTTTATGTTAAGTCTTAAGGATATATTTGAGGATATATTTGAAGATAGATTTTGGTGCAGACTTGAGGACATATTTGTACTAGACTAGAGATAGAGATTGAGTAGATTTGTGATAGATAGAAGGATTGTATTTAGTAAAAATTTGAGATAGAGACTGAGCAGATTTGTGCTAGACCGAAGGATTGTGTTTATTGTAGATTTGAGATAGAGATTGAACAGAGTTGAGAGTAAGCTTTGGATGTGACAGAGTAGAGGACAATAGTCTCTAGTGGATAGAGATCCATTAGCCAGGGTAGTGAGGACAAAGATCTTCAGTGGAGAGAGATCCAGAAGCCAACGTAGTGGAGGTAGTAGTCTTCTAGAGGATCACCAGCCAGAGTAGAGGAGAAGAAGTTCTCCTATGGATTGAGATCCACAAACCAGTAGAGGGGATTGGTGTCTCCTGTGGTTTGGTATCCACAAACCAGCAAAAGGGATTGGTGTCTCCTATGGATAGGTATCCATGAACTTGCTTAGGGGATTGGTGTTTCCTTTAGACAAAGGTCCATAAACATTGTAATAGGGAAGGTTTTCCAAGATATTTGTTGAGAAAATTATAGTGAAATATTTTATCCATGGAGTAGCCCAAATTAGGTGAACCATGTTAAATTGGTGTCTCTATTGTGTGTGGTGATTTGTGCATTACTTTGATTAATATTTTTGATATTGCCATTAATATATTGGATAATATTGTTTGAGAAAAGAAAAGTAAAAAGTGGTCTTAACTGGTCACTCCCCCTCTTAGTATAAGCTTGTGTTTTATCAAAAATATCAACAACATGCCAATTTAACTCATGTACCATCACATGCATTGCAGTCCATTCAAAGCCTTTGGATATTTTCACAATGGGACCTCGATTTAATTAGTAAAATTTCACTTGCCTCCTCGGTACAACATAAATTCATCATAACTACCACATAATACTTCACCAAATGGATCAAGGTAATCCTAATGCCCACTACGATTGGACCTCGAATTGTGGAGTTCATACTCCAGCATATTATCTATCATTTTGGTATTCCATCGAAGATCATTTTTTATAATGGTAAGTCTTTCAAAAATAAGGATTTTCAAGCATTATGCAACGTATAATATCCAACATAGTCTCGACTCCTTACTACCCACAAGCAAATGGACAAGTTGAAGCAACCAATAAGACCTTGATAACCATTCTCAAGAAGCTTGTCAAAGAGAGCCATAAATATTGGTATACTCAACTCCACTTGGCATTATGGGTTTATCGAACAAGCATTTGAACGCCATAGGGGAAACTCTGTTTTCATTGGTCTATGGAGCCAAAGCAGTCATGCCTCTTGAGCTAGAGATACCTTCTTTATGAGTTGCATTAAAAGAATTCATGGATGACAACACAACTAGACAAGCATGTTTTGATCAACTTACACTCCTGGATGAAAGGAAAATCAATGTCTTAGAACATTTACGAGTATATCAAGATTGCATCAAGTGCGCTTATAATGCAAAATTCCATCCTCACGAATTTCAAGTAGGATATCTCATTATTAAAGAGAACCAACAAAACACCAATGCATTTTTGCACTTGAGAGATAAATTCGTAGCTAATTGGTTAGGTGAATACATTATCAAGCAAAATTTGGATCCAAGAACATATAGACTTGCAAATTTAGAAGGAACATTGGAACCTAAGCCATTAAATATTATACACCGAAAGGCATTCTATACTTAGTGCAAATTATATATATGTACATATACATGGCTAATATATATATATTATATTTCATTTCATACATCCATCCATGCATTCCACCTACATTTTTGAACGTATTTCACACATTACATTTTTCCATACCATTCATCATGTTAGGAATTGTTTGGTTAATTAGGACAATTGCTAGTTCGCTATGTTTTGTTGCCTTAGTCAGGGGAACTTTACGTTAAACATTACTCAAAAATCCATTAGCCGCAATAAGTTAAAATTTTCCTTACGATCTTTTGATGATTAAGCGGTTCACGTGAAGTAGGATAGATACCGTATAATCATTAGCAATAATGATTATGCAACCACTGACTATTTTATGTACACCTTTTAATTCTCAAAAGCTTGTAGCAAAAGTATTGCCAAATCTCACATAACACATTAGTCGATAAGCAAAACCTAGGTGTTTTCAGTCACTCAGCCACTCCTAGTGTTTTCAGTAATCTCCATTGAAAATCAAATAATCTTTAGATGCAATAAGTTGTTCCTAGTAAATCAGGTTTCTTCTTGGACCACACACATCAAAACACTTTAAAACATTGTCAAGCTTAGGAATAATGAAATCATATGTTGATATTGTCATAAGTGAAAGGTTTCCCTTGTTCATCTAGTTAGGTGCATGGTCTAGAAATCTAAGAGTTGACAAAAGGACAAGCTCCCCCTTCATCCTTCAAAAAAATTGATAAAAATCCCTTGCTCTTCCTCAAAACGAGCAAGTATCCCAAAAGCAACCAAAAATAAATAAAATTCCCTTGCTCTTCCTCAAAACGAGCAAGTATAAAAAAAAAGAGCAATAAAAGTCCACTTTTCTCCAACACAAAAATGAGCAAACTCAGAAATAAAATCCCAAAATCTAAAATCTAATATAAATAAAGAAGGGAAAGGAGCTTGAGTCCCTAAAATTCTTAGTGTTTCAAAAACCATGGTGTGATCCTCATTACAACAATGGGTTGAATGAAACTCATATGACAATGAGGTATCCTTACGCATGGTGTCACGTCTGTCATATTAGCGACCTTCTTTTGTACAAACTTATGGACGCTCAAGGATGAGCTAGCTTATTGGCATAAGTTACTATTGATTAGCTTGACCTAGCTCATAATGAGAAATTAACATTCATTTGCACACATAATTGGTCCTTGATAAATTTGAAAATAATCTTAGCATCATGAAGATTTATGAGATACATAGATGAGACTGCTTGAAATCACTAGGATGTTTGAGTCTTTGTAAAACAACTCTAGATCCTGAGATAATAAACTCATTAGATATTATAAACCTATTGAAGATTACATTTTATAGAGCCATTTTCCAACATAAGATAGCTTAATATAAACTACACTATTCTCATAACAAATCTTCCTAACATAGCATAGACTAACCTATTTTCTATATGCCCTCAACCGTTACAAGAATAGCATCTAATCTACAGAGAAGCAATACATTCATATTCCAACATTCTCCCCCTTAAATTTGAGAGGACTGACAAGACAATCTCTCAGCTTTATATATTGAGCTTTAGCAACTCCTTTGGTGAAGATATTCACTATGTTGTCTAAAGTGCTGCAATGTCGTAGCTCAACCACCTATTTTTCCACCATGTCTCAAATGAAGTGATACTTAATATCGAACTGCTTTGACCTACTATGGTGGATAATATTATGTGCCAATTGAATAGCACAAATATTATCACAATACAATATAGTAGGATAATTTTATGTTTCACCTTTTTCTTCAAGTACTTTTCTCAACCATAAGGCTTGGGTACTAGCATTTGTGATTTCTATGTACTCAACCTCAGTAGATGATAATGCTACAAAAGTATAATTTTTGGAACTCCATATAATTAGTCTTGATCCAAGACTAAAACAATTCCTTGAAGTAGATTTCCTATCATCTATATTGCTGCCCCAATCACAATCACTAAAGCCAACTAATTTTACAACATTACATTTGTAGTAATGGATCCCATAATCCATGTACCTTTTACATATCTCAAATTTCTTTTAGTTGCTTGTAGATGAAGTTCAGAAGGATCGGCCATATACCTTGAAACTATAGAAACAAGACATTGAATATCCGGCCTTGTGTTGGTGAAGAACATTAGACTCCCAACCATGCTCTTGTAATTGGTCATGTCAACTTTTGGTGCTTCATCTTCTTTGCTTAATTGGATCCCATGACCTGTTGGAGTTGCAACAAAATTGCATTGCTCCATAGCAATTTTTTTGATCATATCTTGAGCATATTTATGTTGACATATGAATATCCCTTTTCCTGTTTGATGTACCTCCATTCCTAGGAAGTAATGCATCAAACCTAGATCCTTCATTTCAAACTCTTTCATCATGGAGTGTTTGAACTCCTCATTCATTTTATCACTACTACCCATGAATATTAGATCATCCACATATAAACATACAATGAGAATATATTTACCTTGTTTCATGTAGTAGAGAGTAGGTTCACTTTTGCTCCTAGTGAATCCATACTTTTGAAAGTAGCCATAAATGTGTGAGTACCATTCTCTTGGTCCTTGCTTTAGGCCATACAATGCTTTCTTAAATTTGTAGATAAGGTTCTCCTTACATTGTTCTTCAAAGCCTTGATGTTGTTGCACAAAAACCTCTTCATTCAAGTACCCATTGAGAAAAGAACTTTTAACATCCATGTATTGAATTTTCCACCCTTTGTGGCCAACCAAAAAAATGACTAGTCTGATGGTCTCTTGTCTAGCAAAAGGAGCAAAGGTCTCCTCATAGTCAATCCCATACTTTTGAGTAAACCCTTTTGCTACTAGCATTGCCTTGTGTCTTTCAATTCTCCCATGAGCATTGAACTTGGTCTTGTAGACCCATTTACATCCAACACATTTCTTGCCTTTAGGAAGCTTCACTAGCTCCCAAGTGTCATTATTTTTTATAGAGGTCATTTCCTCTTCCATGGCCTATTGCCATACATCATGAGTACATGATTTTTCATAACTAGATGGTTCTAGCTCTACACTAGTCATTAAATTATAGTTTACAACATATACCTTAGGCTCTTAGGAATCATCATTACCATACATGTGCAAAATTTCAAATCTTTTCAAAACTTCATTAATCTCACTAGCTTGACTTCTAGTGTATATTTTTTGAAAATTCTTATCCAATATTTGGTAGGAGGGATGGTAGTGAAGTGTTCTCTTACCTCTTGATGGTGAATCTATTTCCATTGGCGTTGGAGAAGAACTTACTGATCTTTGTGGAGAAAAACAGCGAGTAGCACTTGTTGCACTTGTTGGAGTAGAAATCTTCTTTGGAGGAGGATTTATACTATTGATTTTATTAATGGGCTGCACTTGAGAGGAGATTGCATCTTGATATCCATCATCAACAAATTTTTTTTGATGACCTAATACTCCCCTTCATCAAAAATCACATCTCTGGAAATTACAACTTTGTGTATTTTTGGATTGTAGAGTCTGTATGCCTTTGAGGATTCACAATACCTAATGAAAATACATGGTTGATTTTTGGAGTCAAGTTTCTTTCTTTTCTCATCAGGAATGTGGGCATATGCAAGACAACCAAAAACTTTGAAGTGTTTTACATTTGGCTTCCTTTCATAGCATTTGAAGAACACAAGCTTATACTAAGAGGGGGGTGAATAGTATAAGATCACTTTTTAATTTTTCTTTTCAATTCAATATTATGCAATGTATAGATAGCAGTATCAATAGCAGTAATGAAAGCAATGCACATAACACCATACACAATAGAGACACAAATTTTAACGTGGTTCACCCAATGTGGGCTACCTCCATAGAGAAAATATTTCTTCTAAATATTTCTCAAATAATCTCTTGGAAATCCTTCCCAATTACAATATTTATGGACCTCTGTCCAAAGGAGATGTTGATCCCCTAATCTCAAGTTCGTGGATCTCTTTCACAGGAGAACTTTTTCCTCTTCTACTATGGCTAGTGATCTTCTAGAAGACTATGTCTCTCTGCTGCACTGATTGGTGGATCTCTCTCCACTTGAAGACTCCTCACTCAGAAGATTTGTCTTCAATTGTCCTGGCTGTTGGATCTCTATCCACTAAGACTTTGTCCTCTATACTATGTCACCTCTAATACTCTGTCAATAGGTTCACTCAGAATCTTCTCAAATCTACTCAATAGGTTCACTCAAAACCTGCTCAAATCTGCTCAAAAGGTCCACACATAACCTACTCAAATCTACTCAATAGGTTCACACAGAACCTGTCCAAATCTTCTCAACAGGTCCACATAGAAAATGTCCAAATCTGCTCAACAGGTCCACACAGAACCTATCCAAATATTCTCAACAAGATCACTCATAACTTGTCCAAATATGCTCAATAAGTCCTCTCTAGGACTTGCTCAAATATGCATTGCAAGCTTCCACAAAATCTTACACAAAATCAATCCACAAGCCTTCTCAAAGACTTGCCTCAAATATGCTTAACAATTCCACATAGAACTTGTTCAATCACATAGAATCATAAAGAGAATTTTTAGAGACTTAATATGTTCTATACTCAATGCTCATTCAATATCTTAACTCAATCTCATAGAAGCATAAAGAGAGTTGTTAGAGACTCAATATGTTCTATACTCAAATACCAATCTCAACTCAAATCAATCTCATAGAAGCATAAAGAGAATTGTTAGAGACTCAATATGTTCTATACGCAATGCTCAACTTAATCTCATAGAAGCATAAATATAATTGTTAGAGACTCAATATGTTCTATACTGAAATCCCAATCTTAACTCAAATCAGAATATAGAATAGTTTGTTTCATGGAACTTGAACAACCACTTCACACAATCACTTGACTAGGCTCAATCAAATCTACTCAACCAATCACCTCAAGTATCAATCCTTTCTCATAAACCTTAGTCCAAGCACGTATCAACCAACTCAAAATATTTCCAACAATGCTCAAAAACAAATCTCACATAACAATGATACTCGTGTTCTTTTCTAACTCAAGTTCAAATTCTTTGCATAACCAATTGGCTTCAACAACAATGGTTATAAAACAAGGTTTAATCACAACTCTCAAAACAGAAAACCTTGAAGCATTAAACCAACAACTCTCAAAAAGGAAACCGCAATCAATCCTTTTCTCCCAAAAGATATTTTCATAAATCAATCACCCAAATAAGACAATGAAGAATATTGCCCATACCATTTTGATGCCAAGGAGTTGTCCACAAAATATGTCAAACTCAACACACTCTCAAATATATCTTTTTTAATCACAAAGAGGTTAGAGGACTTGAGTAATATTACAACAATAAAATAATATCTCAATAACACCTTATTACTCCTACTCAATAAAATTTACCATGTCCTCTCATAAAAGAATTAATCCCCTTTGAAAAAGAACAAATCAAACTCACTTATGAACCTCTTTTACAAAACTAGAAATATCTCTTTACACACACCTTATTTCTCCTTCTAAGTAAGGTATCAAATAGCTCTTGAAAAATACTTTCCAACGATTTATAATATGCTACCCTTCCAAAATAAAACCTTCAAAAATTTCCCAATTTTCTAGGGCATAACATAACCCTTATTACTCCTTAAGGCTATTTAAAAATAAAATAAAATATGAAAAATTAAACTTGCCTTTGCCTCTCGGAGGACTTCGATCCCTCGACGTCCTCCTTCCCAATGCCTTAGCTGCAGCCAAGCCATCGTTGAGCCAGGTGCCCTCACGTGCCTAAAAGGGCATGACCACCATAAAATAACCACGACAAGCACTTTTTCGAAAACCAAAAAATGCGCTTCTTCCTTGCTCTAGTGCCAAGCCAAAACACCACTAGGCCACGCTGGCCTATGCGTTTAATGCCTTCGAATGTTCTCCCTTTTAGCCTTTACAAAAATCGTAAGGCCTTCGAAAATCAAACCTTTTTCTCATGCGCTTCGAATAAAAATTGCAAGGGATGCCTTGGTAAATATTTTTGATGACATTTATATAATGCCCTTGTCCTCTTATGCAATCACGTCGACACTTCGAATAGTTTCAACGTCGACGTGATTTTTAATTTATAATTAATTTAAATTTAAAATTAAATTTAAATATTATAAATTAAAAGAACCAACCTTAGGTTTAATTTAATTAAACCTTAGAACCTTGTCTTAATGCCCAACCTTGGTATAATTAAATATTATTTATAAAATTTAAATTCCTTGTGAATTTAAATAATTTATAAATAATTATTAAACCTCCTTTTTAACCTTTGCAATAATCCATCTTGGGTTTTTATAAACCAATCGCTTAACCTGTGCTCCCAATAATATTAAAATATTATGGAGCCTTTTTCCTTTCACTTTTGCACTGATGAAGCTTTTTCCTAGATGACTTGGGTGACTTTATTTCTTGTCGAATTCTTTGATAAGAGTGATAACTCTATCAGGTGACATCAATGACAACTTTGGCTTAGAGGACTCAAAATGTCCAACAATCTCCCCCTTTGTCATTGATGGCAACCCATATCATTTTACTGAAACCTGACCTTCTTTTCTGCTCCCCCTGGCTCAATGCTCTCTCAAATATCAAATCTCTCCCCATATCAAATCTCTCCCCAATACACAAATCTCTCCCTCTTTGACATCAATGGCAAAGGATCACCTTTGGGGCTCGGGGCTAAGAATGAGCCTCTTAGCTTAGCCCCTCCCCCATATCCACATGAGGTGGTTAGTTATGGGGTGGGAGTATTTCTACTCCTCAAAAGCACTGTTCTCTACCTTTATCTTTCTTTCTTATTTTTTGAATTTTTTGAATCCTCTCACTGTTTCTTTCCAAGTCATCATCCCTGTTCCTATCGTCACTTATGTTCCTGTTCTTGTTCCTGTTCTCATCCTTGTTTTTGTTCTTATTCTTTTTTGAGTCTCTATTCCTGTTCATCTTCTTGTTTCTATTCATGTTCCTGTTTCTGTTCATATTCCTATTCTTGTTCATATTCTTATCCCTGTTCATGCCTGTTTCTGGAATATTTTCTCTACACCATCTTGATATGTGACCATCATTATTGCACTTATAACACTTAATGTTATTATTCCTTGGATGTGCAATTGTCAAAGGATTTCTCCTAGTGAAGCCATATCATCTTCTGTCATGAATCTTGCAATTCATTGCCTTGTGATCTAACTCATTACATGAGTAGCAATATCCTTGGAAAAACTGTCCTTTTCCATATACCTATCTTTCATGTGTCTTGCACTATGAAGCCATGTGCCCAAACTTGTGACATGAAAAACATATTCCATTGAAGCTTCATTGTCTTGACCTCATTGGTATCCTATTCTGATTACTTTTCCATCTATATCTTCTTTGCCCATTGTCCCCGTTCCTTTTGGACTCACTACAATCTGACTCATCCTTGGAAGTCTCATTTTTACTTTTGCTTTCATCTGAGAATCCCTCTTTTGAAGTGTATTCTTTTGAAGTTCCTTCTTCTTCAAGACTTGAAGTATAATTTGCTTCCCATTTATTTTGAACTTGTTTAGAACCAAGACTTGTCTTGTTTGTTGCTCCTGTTTGTATCTTGACTATTATGTCCACATTTTTTGCACTGGTTACATACTTGTATAGCTTATTATTGGAATCCTCTAAATCTTCCTTTAGTAGTGCCACTTCTTGTGTTAACTTTTCACATTCCAGAATCTTTGCTTCTAACTTATCTTTGAACTTGCTTGCCTTAGCCTTTGACTTCTCTAAATCCTCTATGAGCAATAATATTTCTTCATCACATTCTTGAAACTGACTTTCAAGCTTAGAGTGTTGCTTTTTTACCTTATTTATTGTGTCAAGGGCATAGATAAGTCCTCCCTTGAGATCATAACCATTCTCTACTGAATAATCCTCTATTTGTTTATCTTTGTCCATATCATTTCTTTCTTTTGACTTGTCTTCTATAGGATCACTCGCTTCTTCTTCTAATGACATTAGAAGATTCTCATCTAGTCTACCAAATGCATCTTCAAAATCATCATCACTAAAACTATAACCATTCCTTGTGCAATCATCTTCAAGATGTCCAAATTTACCACATCTAAAACACTTGAAAATAACTGGAGTATTTTTCTTAACTGGATCTTTCTCTTCAACCATAAATATGGTCTCATCTCTATCATTCTATGAAAAAGTAGCATCACTATCAATTGAGTACTTAATTGCATTATCCACATAGTAGCTTCTCTTTTGCCTTTGGAAGAACTTCTTCCCTTGTCTATTTTGTCCTTCCTTGCTTTTATTTTGGTACCTGTATCTTTCAGATTCCCTATACTTGTGATCTTGTTTTTCTTCATCATTGTTGTTCTTTGGCTCTTTGCACTCTGTTGCATAATGTCCATACTTTCCACAATTGAAGAACTTGATAGATCTTATATCTATGGGTCTTATAGAACCTTTATCTCTTCTACCATTGTTAGCTTCTTCATCACTAGATGACTCACTGTTTGATTTTGTCTTCTTCCCCTTTTTCTTTTTGTCCACTTTGAATGCAACTTATTTTGGAGGAATAGTATCTTTTGTTCTTATCTCAACATTTGTAATCATACCAAGCAAATCATTTATTGTTAGACTATCACTATCAATTGATGTTTTTATAGAAAAAACCTTTTCACTGTACCTTTTTGGAAGAGTTCTCAAGATCTTATCGTAAGCATCAGATCCATCAACTTTCATTCCAAGACCTTTCATCTCATGTATAAGTTTATCAACCTTGTTGAGATAGTCATGAATATTTTCATCATCCCTCATTCTTAGGTTCTCAAATTCTCCTTTTAGATTCCTGACCTTATCCTTCCTAACACTTTTATCTCCTTCATATATGGTATGCAATAGTTCCCACATGTATTTTGTTGTTTTATAATCCATAACCTTCATAGAGTCTGATCTATGCAACCCTTTTATAATTGCATTCATAGCTCTTGAATTTACATGCATTATAAGATTACTGTTGGTCATCAAATTCGCACAGGAAAGGACTTTCGGTGGGTTTGCGCGCCCTGGACCTGCGACCAACGTTGAAAGGCCGAAGGGAAGAGATGCCCCTTGTGCCGATATCTGGAGAAAGGCCGGCTCCTATACTAATCTACTTTTGGGGTTTAAGACAAGAGTGCAGGAAAGAAATAAACAGAGTAAGGGTTAGGAAAAGAAATAAAAAGGGGTAAGGGTTAGAGAAAGAAATAAAAAGAGTAAGGGTTAGAAGATGATGATTTAAGGTGGGAGAGAACGGGAAGCACGATCACTCGCTAATAACTCGAATAGCAACAAAGAACACCAAGAATAGACGAAAGAAACATGATACTCGCTTTCCTATGTATCCTCTGGACGAGTTCACAGGGTTCTCCTTTCTCTCTCGCTAGAATTCAGGGTTCGGAGTAACGACGATTAAGACAAGGGAATAACGAAACCACGACCCACTAGGTAGCATAAAAGAAAGCTTATACGACGTTTTTCCTCTCCTATGTATCCTTCGGGGTGAATTTTAGGGTATGCAGTCTCCAATCGCACACCGAATTCGGGATTCGAGTCTCGATATACGAGTGCGGACAAACAAAAGAATTAAGCACAAAAGGCGACATAAAAGAGAGAAATGGAGTACAAAAATCTTTAGTATTAGACGCGAGGACATCAAGTTACAACAGCTTTCTAGCAGAAAGTTCCCCTCCTTTTACACTGCAAATCCTGGGTTTTTATAGAGGACCCGACCCTCTGAATCATTATTACAAAAATAGCGGAGTACACCCTCGAGCCCTGAGAAATCGGCTCCTCGCTGCTGCTGCGGATGATCTCTCAAATCGGCTACCAAAACTAGTAATGGTGACCGAGTCGATCGGGAAAGTCGCATTAAATGAGCCACCCGGGTGTCCTTGGATTGTAGGTGCGGTGCTTGAGTGGCGGCCATGCTTGTCGGGCTCTTCTTCACGGACTGATACTTTGCATCCAATTGCCAAAAATGAGCAACGGGCTTATCGGGCAAGAAAATATGCATTTATGAGGCTCTCTGATCGCCTCGGGAAAATGCCCCACTTGGGAAACGTTCCTGGGAAGCGCCTCGCCGATTTCTGCTTCACAAAACTACTTCGGGAGCATGGAGTGCTGAAGCCGATCTCCCTCTATGCTTCACTGCTTTGCTAGAAAAACTGCTTCGCTGATAGTTCGGGAAAAACGCTTCGGGCCGATCTTCTTTTGAAACAGCGGTTCGGGGAAGTTTTGGCCAAAGCACTTTCTCAACCTCTACTGCTTTGGGTGAAAACTGGTCGAAGTGGATTTTAGAAATACTTCGGGCCCAAAGTAATTTCTTTGCCTTAGCTGATTTGGGCCATCTTTTCTTCTTCGACGAAGTTGCTTGGATGCCGCTTCGCAAAATTCTTCGCTCGAAGTAGCCGCTGGGAATGCTTCGGGTGTGAAGCATTTCCTTCGTACTTTTTTTGGCAAAGCTCTCACTTAATTATGCTCCTATCAAACACTGACAGGTCTTCCTTCTCGTATGGCTGGGCTTGCATTTGTGCAACTCTGCCTTCCAGCTCTTTGGCCTTTAGATCGTTTTTGGCCTGTCTCTGCGCTTGATTTTCTTCAGTATTCTGGAGCTATAGAACTTGCAGCTTTAGGGCACGTGTTTCCTTTTTCATGGTCTTGCACTGCTCCTCGGCCTCTACCAACTTGGAGCGGACCCTTGCCAAATCTTCCTCTAGCTTAACGTTGGCGGCCTCGACCTCGATCCTGTTGGTCCGGCTTTCATGCACACCCCGAGAAAAAGGATGAAGGCAAGGAAAGCTCCGGAGACACCCACGGGACTGATCCCACTCATCTTTAGGATCTAGCTGGTTATCCAAGGTGCGAGTTACAGAGTTGGGTCGAATGGCAATTCACTCTTTTCCACTTCTGGAATAGATTTCGATATGGACTGCTCTGTTACCTTACGGGGGGTTCCCGAACTTGTTTAGTAGTTGCAAAAGTTGTTGACAATCAGATTTAACTTGAATTCTTGATCTAGCTCTCATGGGTCAGCAGATTTAAATAAAAGGCAAATAAAGAAAATAAAAATGGATCATTAACGGTAAGCAAAGAGAGGGTAGGGTAAGGCAGAAAAGAGAAGCTTATCAAACATTAAACTGTAAAACTTAAAACTACCAATCTTATCTATGCTATCAGCTTCACAACAGAACAAATCAAAGAAGAAAGTGTCCAGTCAGTCTAAGATCACTTTCAACTAAGAGCACAAGGCAGAGTGAAACAGATCTAGCAAAAAATTATAAATCCAAGGGCAGCTGATTAAAATCGGTATCTTTCACCGCAGACCTAGCTCGCACGAGTGAAGACAGAGCAATTAGAACAAACTTAACCTCAAATCCGTAATTTCCCCTAGCGAGACAATAGAACAACTGAAGCCTAACAAAGATATTTAATCTTGACAATGGCGATTTACAGAGATATATCTAACAAACTTTAAATGGAACGGATAACAAAAGAAAATACACTTATCACACTCGCAAAATATTAGGCTCCCGGCCATGCTATCACGGAAAAGCTAAAGCACATCAACTCCAAGTCCGGAAACAAAGGATTTCACAAAATTTGCAAGAAATTGCTTATAAGCCTTTATTTCTAAGTCTCCGCCTCCTGCGATTACATTTAGAATTTGTATTTATAGACTCGGGACGAGACCACGATCTTTTCCAAAATATCTTGCTCAAACCCTAAATCTTATCGCACTTAAACCCTAGGACCCGGGTTTTACAATAAATATCCATTTAAAAATCAAAGTCCGGATAGAACTTAACCCTTCCGCAAATCGGTGCGATTAGTCGCCATAAATGGAGAAGATAAAATCAAATGCAATTTGCATTCATCCGCAATTGCAAATAAATGTCTCCATTAATTCTGCTGGTGAGCCGGATGAGTCACCACTTCTCTCAGATCTGATCTCCGTAAAGCCATCCCTGTGTTGAAATTGTCTTCATGCTATCAAGTCTGCAATAAATTTGCTATTGAATGCTTTACCGGCTTCTTCTCTTCTAGCATGGCGGTCCTTGACTAAATCCGCACTTTATCTTTGCCTTTATGGTCTTTCCGGTTGTCCCGTAAGTGTCGGGTGGAATCCCGCATGAAAGACAAAAAGATGCATTAGATTAGCATTTTAATTAAATCGAAGCTTAAAACATTAAAAACAGATTAAATCCGCAAAATAAGCTTGCATGTCGGCTTCTGTTTGTCCCATTCATGATTTGACATGTGTCGCTACCCCAGGAAGCCTTCTGTTTCCCGCCGGAATGCACTTTCAGGTCAACTATGACTTTCTCTCTCCTATCGCGATTCTGCGACATGTCGCGATTTCGCGACATGTCACGAAATCGCGACCCTGCCAGCGCATCGGCAACTTCCTCCCTCGTCGGCCGCGAAAACGCGACATGTCGCGAAATCGCGACCCTTCATGGTCTCCGTACGCTTCTTGATTTTCAGCCGCGATTTTAGAACACGTCGCGATATCGCGACAGTTCCCTTACCTGCATGCGTTGACCGCGTTGACCGCGATTTTGGAAGATGTTTCTGACTTAGCCGATTTTTCATCCTGCAGCCCACTTTCTCTCTCCTATCGCGAAAATACGACATGTCGCGATTTCGCGACATGTAGCAAAATCGCGCTCTCCGTACAGCTTGCTTCTCTCTCCCAAAAACTGTCGCGATTTAGCGACATGTCGCAAAATCGCGACCTTTCTGGCACTTAGCTGCATTTTGACTTACACGTCGCGATATCGCGACATTTCCGAAAATGGAAGTGTCGCGATATCGCGACACTACAAAAAATGGAAAGTTTGATTTTTAGTGAATTTATGCAACTCGTTTCTGGATTTTCTCGGTACCGGTGCAAGATTTTGCTTGTGCATGAATGATTCTAGCATGTAAAAAGTGAATTCTTGGATAACACAACTAGAATGCAAGAAAAATCACAACTTTAAAAAGGAGGCAAGCAAATTTGGATTTAAAACCTGAAAAGATCAAGAGGGCCCCTGCTGCAAAAAATGAAAGTTCATAATTTTCTAAGGATGGAATCTCATTTTTCAGTGGGGGTGTGTTGCTTATCAATAGATCCTACGTTGGTTGGCGATGACTGCATGAGCCCTAAAGGTCTCAATCCAGACATGCATGGACACCGATTCGTTGTCTACATTAAGATGCACCAGGTCCTTAGGTGTTTCTTGGTAGTCATAGTCAGCTGGAGTCATTTCATCCAGAGGCTTTTGAACCTTAGGGACCATCTTGATATTGTGCATCTTCCCAGCTTTCAAATCAAACACAACGCATTTTTCAACTTGAGCCATCGCTCGCCCTCTTTTCTTTCTCGTCTCCTTCAAGATTTTGTCAGTATTCTATCGAGATTGGAGCAGCTTCTCGGCGAGGGGGCGTTCCTTGATCAGGGACATCTCAGATTCAAACAAGGCTGGGTCACCAGCCGAAGGAGTGAACAAATACAGGGAGTGGATGGTGGATGCCTCATCAGAGGGTCCAACGGTGGGTGTAGCGGGCATTTTGGCAATGATGGCCACATCATGCGAGACGGGGGATTGGGTGGTAGGGCTCGACATCAAAGTGATACCTCCACTTCTGCTAAGAATCAAGGGAGTGGCAGCGTGAGTGGGCAAAGTGATATCAACGGACTTATCCCGACCAAGATCGTGGGATGGACCTGGACTAGCTGTGGGCGATGTGTGAGGGGATGAGTGGCCCTGCAGGGGAGACTGATGGGATCCTTCGGTCGTAGCCACAGTGGACATGGGTGAGTCCTAAGCATAGGGTGAAGAATGCGTACCTGAGTGCCCTCCTGGCAAAGCGGCTGTAGTGACTTCAGGTGCAGTCGTCTCCTGTTCTTTTTCTGCTTCGACATCTTCAACCTCCATGGTTTCTGCCTCAGCATCCCCTTAGGATTGGAGGAGTTCCTCCACATTGATGACATTGATATCCAGGACGGTTTCGACGCTTGGTGGCGTTGCACTCTCAATATTTGCTTTGGACGGGCCCGATGTAGGTCACCTAGTGGAAGGAGTCTGAAACCTTGTGTGAAGGCGCTTTGGATGGCTTGGAGGCACTTGAACTGATTTTGGCCTCTTTCTCTTTGTCCTCACTAGCAGTTGTTCTGACTCTTCAGAACTCGTGTCTTGGCCTCCCACAGGTACCTGAGGTGGTTTACGTTGTGTGGCTTTGGCCTTCTTCTCCTTCTTCGGCCCCGAAGTCTTATTTTCTCTTTTTGGGCTTTCACCCAAACCTGGAATAGCTGGAGGAATGAGGTCGGTGAAGGACAGGGGCTTCCATGTCCCGACATTGGCCTCATAGACCATCGCGAAGTCCTTGTCAGATGCCAAAAAATTGTAGGAATTTGTCTTCCGACGATGGACCCTCATTATCCACCATTCTCTCAGCTGGGCCATGTCCCAATCTTTCATGGCCTCTTTCAAATCATCTTTTGCCTTCTTCCAGAAGGTGGAGTTGGGGCTTGGGAGAGGGTGCCGAACTGGGTCATATGAGACCTCCATTGGATAGAACTCATGCTAGGGAGGTAGCCTTTCCATTTTCTCCAAGTGCCACTCCAGATCCTTCCCATTAGGATTGTTCCTTTGCTCCATAATTTTTGGATAGGGGCAAGCGTGGAAGTTCTTGAATCGAAGATGGTCCCTCATTACCCCCAAGGGGTCATAGACCCATTACTGAGGAAGCTGGACTAGGCCAAAATTGGCGAGTTTCTCTTCCAAGAAAACATTTTAGTTGAGGGCGAACACCTCGATAACTCCCATTTTGAAAGGGAAATCACAGGTGTGAGCCCATTTTCATCCATGGCCATAAATGGCGTTTGTCGCATCGCTCTACCGAGCGACCTCCAATGCAAACTGGTATTTGGAGGGATAGACTGGCAGTAGGAAAGGCTTCCCTACGAAGCCAAATATGTGAATCACGAGCCCCTGTGTCAGCTGAAAAATGTCTCCCCTCTTCTCTTGTACCACCTTGTCCCTTAAGAGGAGGGGAACCCGAGGGGAAGACCCCGTTAGCATGTGCATCACGGGTACCAAAAATTGTTGGTTAAAATAATAATAGGACTTCGTCTTCAATAGGAGAGGGGTCCACTGGTATACAGGCAGAGGGTTTCCATCCTCACCGCTTGCCGTAATAGCAACATAAGGGAAAATCTTATGTACATGAAAGAAAAATAACCAAACAAGAAGAGAACAGGGGGAGAAGTACTTATTTGTCCCAGCATTCTTCATGCTGGTGAGCCGCGTATGTAGGGTCCTGGCCACCCATTTTGCCCAGTCAAAAAATACTGGGTTGGTGCTCGGCCTCGAAGCATCAGGGGCATAAAATTCCCCTTTGGAAATACACTCAGCCAAAGACACCTGCCACGGTGCACTGAAGCGTCGGTAGATAGGCCTGCCACCCATGCAATGATAGAGAAGATGTCAGCATTTTTGAAGGCCTCCAAGGGTAGGGGCATTTGGGGCAATTTGCCCAAAGGGAGCCTGCTTTTAAGGCTCTGCTGCAAAAAAATGATCATGTAATTGGAGGACTTGAACCTCTCCATTTGTTTGCTAAGAATAACGTTGCGAACTGTGTACCCCTTAGGAGGGCCCTGTTGTGGTGTAAAGGCTGCCTGGACATCTTCCTTCAGAATAGAAAACAACTTGTAGCTAGAGGCGTCTACCACTTGCCTGGAGGCAGGCTGATAGTTTCGCGTGATGGCGTCAATCAGCTCAGGGCAGTGATGTGTGGGGGGCATCAGATACCAGTATATCTGGGAGTAGTAAGCGACAGCTCTTTTGTTGTCTATTGAGAGCCTACTTTTCGTGAACTCAATGGTGCTCCTGAGTTCAGCTACGCCCCTCGACAGCTTGGTGTCTTTGATCCTATCCCACGCATCAAGCAATAGTTCTTTAGGTTGCTCATCCTCAAAATCATCTCTTTCTTTTATGACTTGTTTCTCAGGGTGACGACTAAAATCAACTTTCTTCGACCCTTTGTCATGACCCTTTGCCTTTGGCTGTTCGGGGGCCGCCACTTATGGTTCCTTCCCCTTTTCCTTAGAGTTCTTCTTTCCCATAGTTCTAGGGGTAATGGAGAAAACAATGCGGAGGGCTTTAGGAGTGGAGGTTTCGAAGCGCAAGATAGGAGAGCTTGAAGGCTAGCAGCGAAGTTTTCATGAATTATCGAGCAAATAGCTTCCTCACTACTGGAGTCTGCCTTATATAGCCCTAGAAGGCAACTACCCATATTTATGGCACTTACCATAATTAAATCTGTGTTGCTTCATCTAATTCATCACATGGTGGAGTGGTACACAGGGCTGTGTGTTATGATGATTACGGCTTACTTTGGAAGCATGACCCTCTGCCACTTTGTACCCGAGCATGAACTTTTCTCCTAATCGAATCCCTAAAGGACATACCTGCCACCTTTTCATTTAACTCACCCGCTTCGAACACTTTTGAAGGCGGCTGTCGACACGTTCCCCTAGGCACATTTTAAATGCCCCTGCCTTTTCCATCGTCGGGTTGGTGAAGCCGAAGTTAGAGTTGAAGTGCTTCGGGGTGAACCCTTGGTGCGAGCTGTTTCTCTACACTTCGGACCCGAAGTAGTTCTCTTCGCCGAAGGTGGTTCGTCGGTCCTCCTTCGAAAGCTGTTTTCGCTCGGAATCCCTTTGGCTAAGTATCTCTCAGACCCTGGTCTGAGTCATTGCTGCAAGCCATTTTCCATTGGCTACTTTGGAGAACCTTTTCCCGAAGGAGATTTTTTTTTTTTTAGGAGTACAGCCATCGAAGTAAAACTCGACCTGAGTCCCTAAGCAACACCTTATTTATCAGTCAAATTATTTACACTATTCACAAGCTTACGACATAATAGGCATGTCGCCACCATGAACTTAGCTTCGGGTAATTATCCGGTAAACTTGCAGTGTCTGGACTAGATCTGATTGTACTTTAGCAGACCCTTGAAGTTCGGCTGGAACCTTCCCAAAGTTGTCCATGCTGCAAAGAGGAAGCGACGCAGCCGAATTTCATTTCTGCCAGTGCCCAGATTATTGGTGAAGAAGTTTGCCACTTGAAAGCCTTCTTGGGGCATTGGTCTTAGGGATAGCCGAAACCAGTACCAGACCCAATGCCAGAATTTCGCAAATTCTTCAAATTGAAGGCTGGGTATAGGTTCTTCCATCCCACTGACATGGTAACAAGGTTCCTCCGATGAAGAGTAGTCCTCCAGGATCTCTTCGGGCTCATCCTCTGAATCAGATAGGCTTGATGAGCTTTGGCTGAACACTTGCATGCTATATCTTGGGATACAAAAAGGGTGCAAAAATGTGCCCTCTTTGTTCTCGGGTTCTACCACTCGAGTCTGCTTCTCTTCTCGGTTCACCTCTTGATGGAGATCGTGAGTAGCCATGTTGTTCATTGGGTAGGCCACACTTGCGTACTTCCATTGTTGAGCTAGTATGAGGTCTACCTCCTGAGCTCCAAATGACTGCATCTCAGGTCTCGGCTCAGTGCAAGGAATTCCCCATGATGAGTACTATGTTGGCCGGATAGGAGCAGTAATTATCGGAGGAAGCAACGGAGTTTCTCTCCACTACAACTTCCCCGATAGGAGCAGAATCCGTTCCGCTCGCATTGCCTCTTCAAATATTTGAGGGAACCTTCATTCCCCTGATTGCAGTAGAATGAGGCTTACGTCTGGGTGGAAAGGCCCGAACATAAAAGAGATGGGCTTGGGCGGGCGTTGGTTGGATCTCCAGCGGGATTTTCTTCCAACTTCTGCAGAATCGAACATTGAAGTCCGTGATACCTTTCGAAGGTGCTTTCTTGATGGTGGAGAGGTATACGAAGAGATGGAAGGGGTCCTAAGAGCCATCGAACGTTTCGATCAATGCCCCCGCTAAGTCATCCCATGAGCAGATGCTTTTGGGCCTAAGCAATCTATACCACCGTAGCGCCCTTCCTTCCAGAGATAGAATAAGAAGTCTGATCATGACATCTTCGTGGATAATTTCATGGAGGGTCGCTAAATTGGCAACATCTTCAAGGTGCTCTCGGGCCATTCCCGTGGTGCCACTGTATTTCGTCAATGATTTCAAAGCACTTTTGGGAATCTCATTGTAGCTTTGGATATTCAGGGGGCCTGGGTCGTTCCAGCTAGGAAAGCTTCTCCCAGCCATTACAACGGTAGCCTATGGAACTCGTGGTTATCACCGCTGAGTCGGAGTCGTTAGGTGGGCATTCTTTCTCCGCTTATGAGGTCAAGGCTGCTCATCGAACCTTGATTCCTCTGGGATATCTTCTTTCAGATTTGATAGGCGCCTATGGCTAGGAAATCTGGATCTTCAACCCAACTGAGTCGCCAGGTGATTTTATCAGATGAAGACAGGCCAAAGATTCACCTAACTCGGACCTTCTTAAGACATGGGGAGTCCTGGTTACGAAAACCAGGTTTAGGCACAGGTCTTCATGACTTTAGAGATTCTCAGGTAAAACAGAGTCGCCATATGCTAAGAGTCTCTTAGTAATGAGAGCATCGATTCTCACTACTACTTAGGGGATGAGACTGACTGGATCTCACCGGGAACTTGTTAGAACTACTGGCTCCGATGAAGACGGGCTAGAAATTTTCTCAATCGGGCGTGCCATGATAGAGACCGAGGTAGGGTGCTACACCATCACCAAGTTCGAGAAACCAGCCAAAATGGAGGGGAAGGTTTCTGATCAAGAAGGACTATGGAAATTGTTCTTTGACGGTGCCCGATGCAAAACGACACCGAGGCAGGAATCCTTCTGATTTTGCCGTCCAGTGAGCAAAAGGAATATTGCTACCGATTGACATGGAGCTGCACCAACAATGCAGTAAAGTATGAAGCCTTGTGCTTAGGACTCAAGAAAGCTGACAAGTTAGGCATAAGGCATCTTCAAATCTTTAGAGATTCTGAAATAGTTTGCAACTAGGTCACCAACAGATGCTCTTCAAAGAAGCATTATCTTAAATCATACCACAATAGGGTATGGGACCTGTTTGACCAGTTTGAATCCCTCAATCTATAATCTATTCCACAAGAAAAGAATCAACATGCAAATGTCTTAGCATCCATCGCAGCCCGATATTCTCTAGTGGATGATATGGTGCATAAGTCGAAGGCTGTAAGGATGATCTATAGACCCTCTGTCTCGAACAGATATTTACACTGGCAAGTTTTTGACAACGACGAGTAGATTGTCAATTTCATGATCCAAGAAGCTGCTACTGTCGAATACCGAAGCGTTGATGAAGAAGAATACGAAGGATTGGTCCAGTTGAAGAACAACCACGTTCCCAAGGGATTGATCATTCTTGAGAGCATTTTTGATCAAAATGATCGATCGCTCTCCCACAGGATCCAGATCAGCGCACAACAATATCAAGATTTAGAACTGGAACCTAGGAAAGTAATAAAGGTCAGGATCGATTGTACTTCAAAATAAATAGAGTGAATCCGATGTTTGTGTAAGAGGTACTCGAATATCGTGGCTTGGTCTTATCATGACCTCAAGGGATATGATCGGCAGCTGATCCAACATACAATAAAATTATAAGAAGGGGCCAAACATTTTTGATAGAAGCAAAGGCCGGTTAATCCAAAGATCGAGGTCCTGATGAAGGCCGAACTGCTGAAAATGCTTGAAGCAAAGATCATTTATCCCATCAAGCATTCTTCCTGGGTAGCGAACTTGGTCCCTATCAAAAAAAAGAACGGAGAAATCTGGTTATGCGTGGACTTCCACAACCTGAACCATGCTTCCCTCAAGGACCACTATCCTCTCCCACAGATCGATCAGATCTTGCATTCGATAGCTGGAGCTCAACGATTCTCCCTGCTTGATGGTTTCTTCGGATATAATCAAATCTAGGTTAGGGACGAAGACCAGCATAAGACCGCATTCACAACCAAGTGGGGCACATTCGCCTACCAGTGAATGCCTTTTGGCCTCTCGAACGCGGGAGCTACTTTCTAGAGGGCGATGGACCTAGCTTTTGGCGAGCTTCTGAACAAGGTTATCGTTATCTATTTAGATGACACGACCATCTTCTCCCGAAGGAGAGAGAACCACCCAGAGCACCTTCAATTTTTTTTTGAAAAATGTCGAGAATTCGGCATCTCAATCAATCCAAAAAAGTTTATCTTCGTAGTCAGCGAAGGAAAGCTTCTGGGACACGTAATTTCAGAAAAGGGTCTCGTCGTGGATCTTGACAGAGCCAAAGCTCTGATGAAGCTCCCAATCCTAGCGGATAAAAAGGGCCTTCAATCTTTCTTCGGACAGATTAACTTCGTAAGGAAGTTTATCCCAGACTTCGCCTAGGTCGTTAAGCCGATGTCTAAGCTTTTAAAAAAGGGCGCAGAATTCGTCTGGACAGAAGAGAGGAGAAAAGCATTCAAAGAAATCAAGGCCCGAATTTTTCAGGCATCGGTCTTGATCAACCCCGACTACAGTCGATATTTTATCCTATATGCAATAGGAGAACCTGAAAGCTACATCGCGGTCTTGACGCAAAAGGGGGAATATGGAGAGGAACATCCCATCGCGTTCCTCAGTTAGATAATCAATCCCCATGAAGAAAAGTACAATTTCATCGAGCGTCAAGTGCATGCAGTAATGAAGTCTCTCAGGAAATTCAAACAGTTCATTTCTCAGAGTCGAACCACAGTCTTCATCATTCACCTCGATGTGCATAGTTTCATTATTCAGGGGGAACTTTTTGCTAGAAAGTTGTTGTAACTTGATGTCCTGCGTCTAATACTAAAGATTTTTGTACTCCATTTCTCTCTTTTATGCTGCCTTTTGTGCTTAATTCTTTTGTCTGTCTGCACTCATATACTGAGACTCTGAATCTTGAATTCGGTGTGCGATTGGGGACTGTACCCTAAAATTCGCCCTGAAGGATACATAGGAGAGGAAAAACATCGTATAAGCTTTCTTTTATGCTGCCTAGTGGGTTGTGGTTTTTTTTTATTCCCTTGTCTTAATTGTTGTTACTCTGAACCCTGAATTCCAGCGAGAGAGAAAGGAGAACCCTGTGAACTCGTCTAGAGGATACATAGGAAAGCAAGTATCACGTTTCTTTCATCTATTCTTGGTGTTCTTTGTTGCTATTCGATTTATTAGCGAGTGATCGTGCTTCCTGTTCTCTCCCACCTTAAATCATCATCTTCTAACCCTTACTCTTTTTATTTCTTTCTCTAACCCTTACCCCTTTTTATTTCTTTTCCTAACCCTTACTCTGTTTATTTCTTTCCTGCACTCTTGTATTAAACCCCAAAAGTAGATTAGTATAGGAGTCGGCCTTTCTTCGAAGATCAACACGAGGGGCATCTCTTCCCTTCAGCCTTTCAACGTTGGTCGCAGGTCCAGGGCGCGCAAACCCATCGAAAGTCCTTTCCTGTGCAGATTTGATGACCAACAATTACCTTATATATAAGAGGATCGAATATTGAATCATATCCAAGTTCCACTGCATCCCAAAATTCATTGCCAAGTGCCATCAAGTGGAATCTCATCAGCACACACCAATACAAGAAGTCACTTCCATCAAATATTGGTACTGCATTATTGAAGAATTCATTCTTTTGATCCATTGTGTTCTTAGACCGCTTTACTTCAAGCTGTCAAACTCTTATGAATAAACCCGATCTAATACCCATTGAATAACACAAGCTTATACTGAGAGGGGGGGTGAACAGTATAAGACCACTTTTTAATTTTTCTTTTCAATTCAATATTATGCAGTGTTTAGATAGCAGTATCAATAGCAGTAATCAAAGCAATGCATAGAACACCATAAACAATAGAGACACAAATTTTAACGTGGTTCACCCAATGTGGGCTACCTACATAGAGAAAATATTTCTTCTAAATATTTCTCAAATAATCTCTTGGAAATCCTTCCCAATTACAATGTTTATGGACCTCTATCCAAAGGAGATGTTGATCCCCTAATCTCAAGTTCATGGATATCTTCCATATGAGAACTCTTTTCCCTTCTGCTCTAGCTAGTGATCTTCTAGAAGACTCCGTCTCTCTGCTGCACTGACTGGTGTATCTCTCTCCACTTGAAGACTCCTCACTCAGAAGATCATTATCCATTGAGACTCTGTCCTCTATACTCTGTCACCTCCAAAACTCTATCAATAGGTTCACTTAGAACTTTATCAAATATTCTAAATAGGTTCACTCAGAACCTGCTCAAATATGCTCAACAGGTCTACACATAACCTACTCAAATCTGCTCAATAGTTTCACATAGAATCTATCCAAATTTGCTCAACAAGTCCACATAGAACCTGTCCAAATTTGCTCAATAAGTCCACACAGAACCTATCCAAATATACTCAACAAGCTCACTCAAAACTTGTCCAAATCTGCTCAATAAGTCCTCTCTAGGACTTGCTCAAATCTGAATTGTAAGCTTCCACAAAAGCTTACACAAAATTAGTCCACAAGGCTTCTCAAAGACTTGCCTCAAATCTTCTTAACAAGTCCACATAGTACTTGTTCAATAACATAGAATCATAAAGAGAATTCTTAGAGACTCAATATATTCTATACTCAATGCTCAATCAATATCTCAACTCAATCTCATAGAAGCATAAAGAGAATTGTTAGATACCCAATATGTTCTATACTCGAATCCCAATCTCAACTCAAATAAATCTCATAGAAGCATAAAGAGAATTGTTAGAGGCTCAATATGTTCTATACTCAATGCTTAACTTAATCTCATAGAAGCTTAAAGAGAATTTTTAGAGACTCAATATGTTTTATATTCAAATCCTAATCTCAACTCAAATCAGAATATAGAATAGTTTTTTTCATGGAACTTGAACAACCACTTCACACAATCACTTGACTAGGCTCAATCAAATCTACTCAACCAATCACCTCAAGTATCAATCCTTTCTCACAAACCCTAGTCCAAGCATGTATCAACCAACTCAAAATGTTTCCAATAATTCTCAACAACAAATCTCACATAACAATGATACTCATGTTCTTTTCTAACTCAAGTTCAAGTTCTTTGTATAACCAATTGGCTTCAACAACAATGCTTATAAAACAAGGTTTAATCACAACTCTCAAAACATAAAACCTTGAAGCATTAAACCAACAACTCTCAAAAAGGAAACCACAATCAACCCTTTTCTCTCCAAAGATATTTTTAGAAATAAATCACCCAAATAAGTCAATGAAGAATATTGCCCATACCTTTTTGGTGCCAATGAGTTTTCCACAAAATCTATCAAACTCGACACACTCTCAAATATATATTTTTCAATCACAAAGAGGTTAGAGGACTTGAGTAATATCACAACAATAAAATAATATCTCAATAACACCTTATTACTCCTACTCAATAAAATTCACCATGTCCTCTCATAAAAGAATTAACCCCCTTTGAAAAAGAAAAAATCAAACTCACTTAAGAACCTATTTTACAAAACCATTAATATCTCTTTACACACACCTTATTTCTCCTTTTAAGCAAGTTAATTAAATAGCCCTTAAAAAATGCTTTCCAACGATATATAATATTCTACACTTCCAAAATAAAAACTTCAAAAATTTCCCAATTTTCTAGGGCATAGCATAACCCTTATTACTCCTTAAGGCTATTTAACAAAAAGTTAAATATGAAAAATTAAACTTGTCTTTGCCTCTCGGATGGATTTGATCCCCCGACGTTCTCCTTTCCAATGCCTTAGCCGCAACCAAACTGTCGTTGGGCCACGTGCCCTTACGTGCCTAAAAGGGCATGACCACCATAAATAACCATGACAAGCGCTTTTTTGAAAACCAAAAATTGTGCTTCTTCCTTGCAAGTATACCTCAAGAGAATCGAACACGGAACCTCCTCTCTAGTGCCAAGCCAACACACTACTAGGCCACACTGGCCTATGCGCTTAATGCCTCCGAACGTTCTCCCTTTTAGCCTTTATGAAAAATCACAAGGCCTTCGAAAATCAAACCTTTTTCGCATGCGCTTCAAATAAAAATTGCAAGGGATGCCTTTGTAACTATTTTTGATGGCATTTATATAATGCCCTTGTCCTCTTATGCAATCACGTCAATGCTTCGAATAATTTTGACGTTGGCGTGATTTTTAATTTATAATTAATTTAAATTTAAAATTAAATTTAAATATTATAAATTAAAAGAACCAACCTTATGTTTAATTTAAATAAACCTTAGAACCTTGTCTTAATGCCCAACCTTGGTATAGTTAAATATTATTTATAAAATTTAAATTCCTTGTGAATTTAAATAATTTATAAATAATTATTAAACCTCCTTTTTAACCTTTGCAATAACCCATCTTGGGTTTTTATAAACCAATCACTTAACTTATGCTCCCAATAATATTAAAATATTATGGAGTATTTTTCCTTGATAACTCTATCAGGTGACATCAATGACAACTTTGGCTTAGAGGACTCAAAATGTCCAACACCAACTCTCATAGGGAGTGATCCCATCTAAACTAGAAGTAGGACTCCTATACAAAATGTAAACACTTGTTCTAACAACATCAACCCAATACATGTTACTGAGTTTCTTCGTTTGAAGAATTTATATAGCCATTTCTATAATAGTGTGGTTCTTTCTTTCAGCCACAACATTTTTTTGTGGTGCGTAGGCAGTATTTAATTGCCTTTTGATCCCATAATCTTTACAATATTTGAGAAATGCATTTGAACAAAACTCTCCTCCTCTATCAATCCTTAATATTTTTACAACATACTCACTTTGATTCTCTACATTTTTTTGAAATATTTGAAACATTCAAAAGCTTCATCTTTAGTTTTCAAAAAATAAATCCAACACATTCTAGAGAAATCATCAATGAAAGTGAGAAAGTAAGAATTGTTACCCAAGATTTTGGTATTCATTGGACCACAAATGTTCAAATGTACCAATTGTAGTGGATGGCTTGCTCTCCATGCTTGTGCTATTGGAAACTTTATTCTTGAGTGTTTTCCCAAAGCACATCCTTCACACACCTCCTTGTGCTCTTCAAATTTTGGTAATCCACACACCATAGCTTGAGAAGTCAGCAACTTCAAGCTTGCAAATTTAAGATGACCATATCTCAAGTACCAAAGTACACTTAGATTTTATATAGCCACATTAGCAAGCTGGACACCTCCTTGTTCCCCAAACTTAATAGGAAATAACCTATTCTTTGTCATAGGTACTTGTGTAACAACACTATTACAATTGTTTTTGTCAAAAATTACACATTTTCCATCTTCAAAAACAAGCTTATAGTTCTTTTCCATTATTTGTCCAACACTAAACAAATTATGTGAAGTTTAGCGGTGTAATAGATATTCTTTACCTTCTTTGGTTGGAACCTCCATGGTTCTCATGCATTGAACTTGTAGTGCCTTGTCATCTCCCAATTTGATCTTTGACTTGAATATAGAATCCATTGTAGCAAATAACTCCTCCTTGCCACTCATATGATTTGAGAAACCAGTATCTAAAATACAAGTTTCATTGAGATTTTGATCTGATTTTTCATATGTGAGGAATAAATTTGAAGAAGCTCCTTCCTCTTCTCCATAGTTTCCATAGTTATTACCTTGTCCTTCTTGAGAAGCCTTGGACCAAAAATCTCTAGAAAAGTGACCAACCTTGCCACAATTGTAACAAGATTTGTTTGTTTTGTCACCTCCTCTTCCTCTTCCTTTTCCTCGGTAGCCACCTCTTGATCTACCTCTTCCTCTTGCTCTTCCTTGTCCTTGTCCTCTTCCTTGTCCTCTTCCTTGTGCATTGCCATGAGTCTCACCTTCCTTGTATGAGAATGCTTTTTCATAACCTCCAAAGCTTGATGATGTAGAACCTTATAGCCTCTCTTCATGGGACATAAAAAAGCCAATTAGAGCATCAAAAGTTAGAGTAGTCAGATCTTTAGATTCTTCAATAATAATAGTAATATGATTCCACTTATGAAGAAGTGTTCTCAACACTTTCTTCACAACCACTTCAGCTTTTATGTCTTCTCCAAGTGTCTCCATTTTGTTGACAACTACTTTAACTCTCACACAATAATCACCAACTTTTTCATCTTCCTGCATTTTGAGATTCTCAAAATCTCTCTTCAAGGTTTGAAGCCTTACTCTCTTCACTTGATCAGTCCCTTGATAACTATCTTTAAAGACTTTCCATTCTTCTAGGGTTGTTGAACAAGAAGCAATCCTCGAAAAGATGCTTTTCTTTAAGGCTACTTGGAGATGATAGAGGGCAAAAGAATTTTTCTTTTGGGCATCCTTCTTAGCAGTTTTATCGATTGCACTCAAGGTTGTCCAATCTTGAGGTTCATTGTAGCCTTCTTCTACAATATCCCATAGCCCTTTGCCAATGAGTAAGGTCTCAATATTGATAGACCAATACTCATAATCTAAACCATTAAACTCAGGAATTGGCAAGTTGTTATTTATAGCCATTGATGCTCAAATTTCCTCCTGTAGTCTATACTTTGAAACACCCTCCTTTCTTAGAATAGTGCAACAATACTCATAGTTAGGAGCAACAACATTCAATCAATATTTCACAACACTCTATAGTTTATGAAACCCAACAATAATTATTTCCAAATGTCACTGTTCCAAAATACAGTAAAAAAGAAGCACTACAACAAAATATTACTTTGTATTACTGTTCCAAAATATAGTCAAAAAAGAATAGTGCACTACGTTGTATTGACCAAAAATTAGTCAAATGAATTGTTTTTACAACAGGACTCTGAGCAACGCAGTCTCCCTTCAAGCCAACATGGATCACAGACTCAAACGTTAGCACATGACAACTATCACACGGTTTATCTTTAGATTCAAACATTAGCTCTCCATATCAAAGTAACGTTAATCAAAGTTGTACCATATTAAGGTAACGTTAATGCATTTTTTTGTCAGCACTTTGGAAAATAGGCACACAAAAACTATTTACAATGAATCAAATCTTTTTAATGCATTTGAAGTATGTCTTCTCCAACATATAATATTGAAAGCATATCAAAACTTCACGCCTTTGTCTTACACAAGTTTTCTCCTTGATAGCAGATCGATTTTTTAAATTGCAGTAACTACACAACACCTTTTGCAGTGCTCTCACGCGAATCAAAGTTCATTCACTCCTTATGCGGATTGATTTGTCTGCGTTTGTGCCAGTCCTAAAAAATAAATCTACATGATGCCCATCATGCATTCAAACTATGATTTATTTCCATGATTAGCCTTTATCTTCACGCTAGCATGGATTGTTCTCATAGTGTCTTTTGCACAACGCCTTCTAATTAACATACTTACGTCTCACGAAAATAACGCGATTGATTTCTTCTCACATTGATTACATGAATCTCCTCTCCACTCCAGCACAATCACAACTCTAGTGGATCATGACGTCTCCAACAAAGATCTTGGTCTCACAGCATAAAGCTTCAATGAATTACCTCACGCAAAACTCAATACAATAATAGACAAAATCACCTTCTTATCCAATGAACTGAACTCACACATACATGATGGGAAATCCACTCGGAAAGAATTATTCATGCAAGATATGATACCAAAATGAGATAGTAAACTCATTAGATATTATAAACCTGCTAAAGATTACATTTTATAGAGCTATTTTTCCAACAGCAGATAGCTCAATCTCAACCTAACTACACTATTCTCGTAACAAATCTTCCTAACATAGCGTAGACTAACCTATTTCCTATATGCCCTCAACTGTTACAAGAATAGCATCTAATCTATGGAGGAGCAATACATTCACATTCCAACAAATCCTCTATCCAAACCATTCCATACTATTTCCATTATTACATCTCATAATACATTTAATTTATAAATACAAAATGTTAGTGCCCCTGATTAAACAACGAGATAAATTTGATCAAGCAAAGTCTAAAATATATACAAATAATCATTAGGACATAATAATCACCATACATATCACCAAATCACTACATCAATGCATATGCATCCATACATACAATAAAACAAATGCATAATACAATTGATCACAATAAAAGCCATGTATATACATATTGCATAGTACAAAAATTGCCTAAAATGCTATATACATCATAGCGCTAAGGTTCGTAAACCAAAATGAAAACTACAAAAAGAGGTAATAAGCACTCCTAGCTAGCACCACCATGACCCCTAGGAGGACCATAAGCTGATCCTTGTGAACCTGAGGGAGCATGGAAACTAGGAGCCTAAGAATATGAACCACTAGGCCTAGACTCACCTTGTTTGCTAGAGCTAGAAGCTTATGAAGAAGATTACATAGGTAGAGGAATGTGACGTTGAGTAAGTATGTCCTCTAGAAGATGAATGTACATAAGATATGATCAAGAAACAACTATATCCCAATTTTGATGCACCTCTTGCTTTGCTAACTCAACACAAAGAGCCACAATCTCAAAACCATCTCTGCCTCCACTAGGACCACTCCATAGCCCCTCCACCTCACTTTGTAACTAAGCTATCTTGGCATCCCAAGTCACCAAAACACTCTGTAACCTCATAATATCTGCATCATGATCCACTATAGTTTAAACCAAGCTATCCTGCTCAGCCTAAAGAACCCCCCAATCCTCCTTAGTGTGTCGTGGAGGTAGACCCTACCCTCCATCACCATCACCATCATTACCTCCATCCCCATATCCATATCCATCAATCTCAATCCTAGTGTTTGTAGACTGAATATCTTCCCTAGCTCTCCCCTTAATGCCACTACCTCGACGATGTTTTTACCATCAAAGAGCTTGCTCACAAGCATCTTGCTCATCACCACTCATCACATCATCAACAGTCTGACTCGGTATCCATGGAGGTTATGAAGCAAACCAAACATTGTACTCAGTGGTAGTCCTAGTATCATTTGCATTTGGGATAGTCATAGCCTTGTCATCTCGATCATCATTAATAGTCTAAAATTCAAGAGTAATAGGGAGACTAAGCTCAACGTCCCGATGCCTATACACAATTGGAGAAACAAGAACTCTCTACACCAAACCAAACTACCACATCACTCGAGAGAACTAAATGAACTCCATCTCTTGCCATGTCACCCAACTAGCCACGTATATTACCTAATCTTGCAAAGCTATATTGCACCACCATCCCAAGCAAGGCCTCATCATGGTTGCCAAATGATGTCACCACTAGTTAATGCAGTAAACATATCTCGATACTCTTGGTCACTATGGCCAGGGTGACTCGATAAAGCCTCCTCACTGGTTTTCCAATGAAGAGTACAAGGAAATGAGTGATCTCACTTGCAAGGTAGACCCTCTAGCCAAACAACCCTAATGTGCTTCCAAGCCCAAAGCTGAAGAAGCAAACTGTAGTTGAGTCCCTTTCGCTCCTGCCTCTTGACCTCATATAACTCCACATACAACTAGAAAAGTAGAGCGAAATCCCAAGCATAAACCCAAGGTTCACCAATAAGATCAAGCATAAGTCTTACCTAGTTCCAATAGAACCTAGATTCTATCTAGTTAGGCAACAACATGTTGCCTAAGATATACATCACAAAGGTAGGAAGCAATTCTAGCTTCCCATCCTTATACAACTAAATATATAAAATGCCACATGTACTAATGTCCATATCATAGTCATCACCATATATCAGTCTTAGCTCATGCTCCTTATCGTGGCCAACTCAAACTGGTGAAACCTCGATAGGAACACGAAATATGCGATAAACATCCTCCAAGGTGATACTAAGCTCCCCTGTCGAAATCTAAAATGATCCCCTATCAATGTCCCATCTCTCTACTAAAGTAGACAAGTACTCCTTGTCTACCCTAATAACCTCCACCTGCCTACAACCATCCAACCACATCACTGCTAGCCACTTCCAATCATCGTTAGTCAGTGCCTTTCGCACATAAGATATGATACAAGACCATCGATGTCAAGCCTCAATAAATTTTACCTGCAAAAAACACAAAGCAAATCCAAATTAGTGCATACATCATTTCAAAAAATACAAAAACATTTTACATTATTTTTATTACAAAAACAAAAGAATGCAAAAAAACATTTTGCATTCTTTTCATTTCGAAAAACAAAAAAAACACAAAAATATTTTGCCTTTCTTTGATTTCAAAACACACAAAAAAAATATTTTATATTATTCTCATTTCAAAAACATAAAAACACAAAAATATTTTACATTATTTTCATTTCAAAAACACAAAAAAAAACATTTTGTATTCCTTTGATTTCAAAAACATAATAACACAAAACATTTTGCATTCTTGTTATTTCAAAAAAAAAATTGCCTCCCCCTTTATAATTGTCAAAAAAGAAATTACCAACCCCTCTTAATTTAAAAAAAAGAACACAAACAAACCCATAATAAATGGAAGAGCCTCAAAACCTACCTCCGCCACCTGTGTACCAACTCCAGCTCCAGTAAAGCTGCTAGCCTCCACCTCGCCAACTGCTACGCTAGCCTCACCAGTCGTCTCCATCACTCAACCTCTCAATCGCTCAAAAAACTTCAAATGCACAAATGAATCCAAACCACCAACTAAACATATTTATAGCTGCATTTTGTGGAGCCAACTGCATGTTTGCGTTTGACAAGCGCAACAACTATGCACCCACATTTGGTGATGCCAACCACAAATGCACGGTTGTCGAGCGCAACCAATCGCGACCACACAATTGAAAAAAAAAACACCCCCTCAAATCCAAACAAATGCATCAAATCATCAATTTCAACCATCAAGATCATTTAAAGTGACCCTTACCCTACATACCTAGTGGTTGCAACGATTGGTTATCCATTTAATTTGGTAAGATGAGTAGCTCACCATAAGGACACTAATTCAAAATCATTCAACATCATCACATATGACATTAAATCAATTGGGTCCCTCAATATTTAAGTGTGACTATGTTCAAACATTTATGCACAAGGTTATCATTAAGCCATTTTTCGTTGGGTTACAAAAGCAGAAAATAATCAACTCACAATTTGGTTATAATTGCCAAAATCACTAAGGTGTCTGAGCTCCCAGAGTGCCTGGTTCCTAACACCATAACATTTGGTAGGAATTGATACAGTCACATGGGTACCCCAACTCCCACGGTGGTTGGTTATTTAATAACATCATTTTGCATCTCATTGAAACCAAAGGTAATTTTTCAACATCACAAAACCACCCAAAATTGGGACATCAAGTTGATCTTCAATTTCACATATTTGCATCCATCACATCCACCCTTTTTCATCATCCACATTTGGTCAATTGGCTTGTGGGTTTCATTCTTTACCCATTCGCCAATTGAGGAGGTAAGTAAAAAATAATTAAAAATTTTCAAAAATCATTCATTCTTGTGTGTCGAGAAGATTTGAGTCCATTTATCCATCCAATAAGGATATGCGTCTCTTGTTTTTGCATTGCATTGTGTTTTACACAACACAGTATAAAAAGGAGCATCTGTAGACACCAAAATCTAGCTATTTGCACTTCACCACATAATAGAATATATGCCTAAGCCTAAACTTAGGCATATTGATCCTTGCACATTCCACCCCACATTGCACATCATAATCCTGCATAATATATGTCTAAGTTCAAACTTAGTCCTAAAAATATGAACATTTAGAGTATTTTCCAAAAATTTTAAATAAGGAAATCTACCTAGGATGCCCTACCTACTCACTAGACATGTGTCCTGGCCACATCACCATCACCCCTTACCACCTCTCACACACCCATTTCACCCTTGTCCCTTCACATGGGGTATCCCTTACACCTCATTCCACTTGCACCTACCCACTAGCCACATCATCCCAGTTAAGTGAGACACCCTAGGTGACTCACTATAACTACCCCTTCCATTTGGTAGCCCTAGCTTGCCACTTGGAAACCCAAGCTTGCCACCTCCCTTTCCCTCCAAAATACCAAGGGGCATATAAAGGCACCTTCATCCATCAACCAAAGAAGGCTGAAAAAGACATACTGTCAGACTATCGAAATCACGCTAGGATCTCACACGCATCTCAAGGAGATCAAATATTTAAAGTCCCAAAGTATCATTTCGAAGGTTTTGCCCATCCAGCCTCAACCACCCACCCGCGGTTACACAATCTCAACCACATTCTCGTGGTTGGACAACCCCACCCGCATGCCCACAGTTACTCAAGAGCGATTTTTAGTCAACCATAGCAGAGATCGGTAAGCTAAAATTTGACAAGGTATTTAGGTTTAGTTTATATGTTTTCTGCATTGTAATTTTAACTTCTACAAGCATTTGTTTAAGGGTTTTATTGCATAGGTTTTCAATCATATATGCAGGTGCTACTAAACCCTTGTTTGCATTTCATGTGTGTGCAAGAGAGAGATCCTTAAGTAGTTGTTGAAGCTGGAGTGGCCCTATTCCCAAGATACGCAAGCCCACTCAATCTTTGAAGTTGTGCATAAGAGCGAAAGACACCGGTTTAACTTGCTCGAAGAACGAGAGACCATCATCTAAAAACATTGTATTTTGTAAATAAAACATTGTAATATTTACCCCTTCACGTTGGGACAACAACATTGTAAAAATGAGAGATCAAGGCCCCTTATTTAATACACAGATCATTCATTATATTGCAATCGCTTAATTTTCAGTTTATGTGTTTGGTATCATTTCTTTTGTTGCAAACACATACCTTAGTAACAAAAATTCAATTGGTTATATGGGATTGAAATGGGCCCCACCCATATTACATCATCGCCACATAGTGGTATTATAACAAAGCTTGGATAGTTATCTATGTATTGCTTGACAAGATTTAAACATTGATCTTCTCTTTAAACATTGAGGAATCTAATCGATTAAGCAAATACCACTTGATTTTTAGCTAGTAAATTCTAAAATACTGAATCTTATACATTTAAAAATTAATATACTTAATCTAAAGATTTTTTTTTTGAAAAAATTGAAAAAAACTTGTATTAAAACAAAGATCAGTTACAATTGGGAATAGACACATCCCAACTGAAAACAAAGAAAGCACATGATTACAAGAGAAGAGGAAGATTTTCAATGGAGCCAAATCTCTTGAACCATTAACAAGCTAGCTGAGGGAGTTGATTGGTCTGTTACAACAACTTGTCGCGAAATCGCGTAGCTATCACCGACATCACCTTTGGCCGCGAAAAAGCTACAAGTCGTGATATCGCGACACAAAACTCCTCTGACCACAAAAAGTCAACCTGTTGCGAAATCGCGACATGTCACAAAATCGTAGCAACAATCCTCCCTTGGCCGCGATGGAGCAACATGTCGCGAAATCGTGACACCTTTCCACCTTTGGCCGCGACGGAGCAACATGTCGCGAAATCGCGACAACTTTCCTCTCTTGGCCGCGACGAAGCTACATGTCGCAAAATCGTGACACCTTCCCAACCTTGGCCGCGACGGAGCAACATGTCACGAAATCATGACACCTTTCCTCCCTTGACCGCGATGGCACAACACGTCGCGATATTGTGATAACTTTCCTCCAGCGACCGCGACGGCGCAACACGTCATGATATCGCAACAAATTTCCTCCAACGGCCGCGATGGCGCAACATGTCGCGATATCGCGACAACTTTCCTCCCTTGGCCGCGACGGTGCAACATGTCGCAATATCACGACCACTTTCCTCCAGCAGCCATGACGGTGCAACATGTGATATCGTAACAACTTTCTTCCAGAGACCGCGACGACGCAACATGTCGCAATATCGCGAAAAATTTCCTCCAGCGGTCGTGACGGTGCAACATGTCATGATATCGTGACAACTTTCCTCCAGGGTCCACGATGGCGCAACCTGTCACGATATCGTGACAACTTTCCCACAGTGGTCGTGACGGCACAACATGTCATGATATCGCGACAACTTTTCTTCAACGACCGCGATGGCGCAACATGTGATATTGCGACAACTTTCCTCCAGCGGCCGCGATGGTGCAACAAGTCGCGATATCGCGACAACTTTCCTCCAGCGATCGCGACAGTGCAACATGTCGTGATATCGCGACAAATTTCCTCCAACGACGACGACGACGCAACATGTCGCGATATCGTGACAACTTTCCTCCAGCGGCCGCGATGACGCAACATGTCACGATATCGCGACAACTTACCTCCAATGGTCGGGATGGCGCAACAGGTCGTGATATCGTGACAAAAACCACACTTTGCTTTTTCTTTGATCATTGGCTCAAGGATATTTCATGGCCCTGTCTAATCACCTCATCCTCAATAGGCATGTCACTGTGCAACTGCACCCCTACCTCTTTCTCAGCACCCATCTTAGCCAGGAAATCGATCGCTTTGTTTAAATCTCTGCTCACATAAACTGGAATCACATCATCTAATTCCCTCCATAATTCCTTGATTTGAGAGACTAGAATCCTCAACCTCCATGCTTTCAATGCAAAGTTCCTCATGCGATCTAGAGCTCCAACCAGTATTTGAGAATCGGATTCAAGAATTATCCTCCTATGGCCTTGAGTAATCGCCCAAATAGAAGCAGATTTGATAGCAATGGCTTCTGCTTCATTGTTTGTGGCTCTTCCAAAGCCTTGCAGTTCCCAATAGAGCACTGATCCCTCATGATTCCGGCATACCACGCCAATTCCAGCACTACCCGGATTGCCCTTTGCAGCTCCATTAGTATTGATTTTAATCCAACCTTCTGGGGGTGGTTTCCAACTAGCTTTGTCCTGTCCCTCTTACTTTTCAACTCCCTCTTCCATTGGCCCAGGACCAACCTGAGTTTCGTCTTTAGAGTAGACGGCAACAGTTTCTGTGACTTTGCTCTAGATGACCTGCCAAACTCCATCTAACGAGGAAAAGGTTTCTCTAAAAATTCTAGCATTTCTCTCCAACCACACTTGCCACCAAATGAAGTATAAGCCAAGCTCCCACCCAATTTGAAGAGCTTTAGATTTAAATCTACCCCTCTTCCATCTTTCCCACATATTAGTCTGATTCATGTCCCCATTAACCTGGATTTTATAGTGAGAGAACCATCGCTTCCAAATCTGACGTGTGAAGGGGCAGTCAAACATCAGGTGATCGACTGTTTCCTCGTTCTTGTGGCATAAAACACATTGAGATGGACCGATGATTCCTCTACATCTGAGATTGTCAAAAGTGAGAATTCCATTGTGCATAAACTGCCAGGCAAAAAAGTTAACTTTTGGACAGCCCTTGGAGTGCCAAATCTTTCTCCAATCCTCAACCAGATAAGAATGGGGGGAGGCTCTGGGAGGATCTTGTCATATCCGTATTTCACTGTATAAACACCAAGGCTCCCATAGCCCCAAGCTAATTCATCCTCCTCGTCTCTCCCTGTGAGAAACCTTTCTATCAAGATTTTGGTCAAGATGGGTGCAAACTCCGGGGGGATTGGAATTGGCCACTCCTCCAACCTCTTAAACTTCTTAAACTTATACTCCCCCAACTGAGTAGTGTTGAAATAACTTTCAATTTGGACCCAACCCTTGGTTTCTATGGTAGTTTTTATTGGTAGTAACTTGAGGAATTCAACAATGATGGGTGGGTACTGATCCCATGAATCGGTCCAGAAACGAGTCTTCTCCCCTCTCCCCACTTTCCAAAACAATTGGTCTTTAATAACCTGATATCCTAGCTTGAGAGCCTACCACACTAAGGATCCAGTACTATCCAGAGGGAAACGGCCCACCTCATTGGGGTTAACATGACCCAAATATTTACTAGTTAGGATTCTACTGAATAAGGAAGTTGGTTGGGAAATCCACCTCTAGTACAACTTTCCAGCCAAAGCTTGATTATTTAACTTGGATCCTCTCAGTCCCAGCCCACCTTTTACCTTAGGCTGGGTGACTTTATCCCAGCCCACTAAGGCCCACTTTCTCTCTCCCTTAGCTCCTTCCCACAAAAACTTTCTAGCCATCTTGTCCAACTCTTTCCATATTGTAAGCGGGGCAGCCAAGATAGAAAATTTGTAGATTGACATGGCTTGAATGACTGACTGTAAGAACGTTAATCTGCCACCATAACTTAACCACTTGTGAGACCAGTGATTAATTATGTCCTTGATACACTCCAACAAATTCCTCCAAGTGTCTAATTTTAGCTTCTTAAAGTGCAAGGGGATCCCCAAGTAAACCACAGGGAGAGAAGTCCTAGTGAATCCCAGGATTTCTAAAATTCTGTTCTGAAGCCTTTGCTCCAGATTAAAAAAGACCACTTTGGATTTCTTGTCATTAATGACTTGTTGAGTAGCCCTGAGATAGACATTAAGAGTATCTCTAATCGTTCTTGCTTCCCTGATGCTGGCCACTCCCATCAAACCAGTGTCATCCACAAATTGCAGGTGTGTTAAAACTTTTTCCCCCACCCTAATACCCAATAATCTGCCTTGCTGTCTTCTCCTCAAGAAAAGTCTGTCAAGACCTTCAGCAAAAATGAGAAAAGAGAACAAGGATCCCCCTGGCGAAGACCTCGAGAAGCTCCAAAAGGTTGCGAAGGAAGGCCCTTGATTAGAACAGAGTAAGTCGGGGAAGAGACACAGCTCATGACCCACTCTATCCAATCCTGAGAGAAACCAAAGGTAGCCATCATTTTGGCCAGGAAACTCCATTCAACCCTGTCATAAGCCTTTGACATGTCCAGTTTTATGAACATCCCTTTATTCCCAAAAGTGTGCATTGAATGGATTGCTTCCTGGCCGGAACCACCCCATCCAGAATCTGTCGACCCTCAACAAAACCCCCTTGCTCAGAGGAGATAATGTTGTGAAGAAGAGGTTTTAGGCGCTCAGTCATTACCTTTGTGATTATTTTGTACAACACATTACATAAGGCAATAGGCCTATAATCTAAAATATGAACCCCCTCCTCACCTTTTGAAATTAAGGTAATGAAAGTGTGGTTTATAGCTTTAAGCATTCTCTTATTTTCTCTGGATTCTTCAATAGCAGCCCTAACATCTTCCGCTAAGTAGTCCCGAAAGCCTGAAAAAACTCAATTGGGAAACCGTCTGGACCTGGAGATTTACCAGTGCTCATTCCAAAGACCACAATTTTCAATTCATCTCTATCAATGGGTTTGAGGAGGGCCTAATTTTCATCCTCAAAAATAATAGCAGGTATGACATAAATAACTTCATTTTGGGCCTCTACATCTTGAACCACACTTTCCTTAAAAAGCTTTGAGAAATAATCCATAGCATGGGAATGTATACCTGGAAGTGTATCAAAGGAATGACCGTTCTCATCTTGAAGGGCCTCCATCTTATTCATTTGTCTTCGAGCACAAGCAGTTCGATGAAAGAATTTTGTATTTCTGTCCCCTTCTAATAACCAGGTGGTTCTTGCTCTTTGCCGCCAATAGGTCTCCTCCTGGTTGTCAATGTCCTCCACCACTGTACGCAAGGCATCATCCTCAGCTTTGAGCTAGTCTGTAATTACTCCTTCTCTGAATATTTTTTGGACCTCATCCCATCTAGCCACCAATGGAGCTCTTTGGTCCTGGAAGTCGGTTTTATTAGCACGCCTCCAACACTTCAACTAAGCTTTGACAAATTGTAGTTGTTTGTGGATTCTAAACATTGCTCTCCCATAAGCTGGGCGGCCTTCCTCCCACCACTATGGAATTTTCTCCCGAAGTTCTTCTTTCTGAAGCCAAAAATTCTTAAATCTGAAAGGTTTGTGATGCTGCCCCATCCTAGTCTCGCCTTCCAACAGAATAGGACAGTGATCAGAGACTGGGCCTTCTAAAATCTGAAAATTTATATTCCATTTTACAAACGCCTCCTCTAAAACCAGAAAATGATCAAGCTTAACCTTCCTGCTATGTGGCTTCCACCTTTTATTAGTCCAAGTGAAGTTAATTCCAGGACATTTAATGTCCACTAAGTGCAAAGCCTGGACTTGGGCAATCATGAACCGGTCTCCTAGGTCCAAAAATGGAGCTCCCCCTTCCTGGTCTCTAGAAGATAATTTAGCGTTAAAGTCACCCATTATAATCCAGTCTAAATCTTCCCTTGAGGTTCGCATGTTCTGCACAGCCTTCCACTGTCGCCTCTGACCATCAAGGTTTTGAGACCCATAAAAGTTTGTGATGAGAACGTGTTCCGCAGTGACATTATTCCTTGTTGTGGCTGATCCACAACACACCCCAAAATTGGGGGCCCACATTTTTTGCAGGATTGTAGAGAAACTCTTAGTGACCCAGATGCTAAAAATGAAGAAAGAGGCAAAAAAATGCACAAGTGTGGAAAGTGTCACGAAATCGTGACCTGTCGCGCCATCGCTGCCGAAAAACAGAAAGTGTCGCGAAATTGCGACATGTTGCTCCATCGCGGCAGAAAGAGGAGAGAGAAAATGAAAACGAAAAAGTGTCGCGAAATCACGACATGTTGCTCTGTCGCGGCCCAGGGAGGAGAGAGAAAGGCAAAATGGAAAGGCGTAGCGAAATCGCGACGCGTCGCAAAATCGCGGGTCAAACTTGTTAAACGGAACAAAGCGAAAAAACGTCACGATATCACAACATATTGAAGCCAAAGAGGTGCCGAGTGAAAAACATCGCGAAATCGCGACAGATTGCAAGTGGAAGGCATGAAACGAGAAATCGTCGCGATATCACGACATGTCGCATTTTTGCGACTCCAAGCAGCCAAAGGTGTATGAAACAAAAATGGTAGCGATTTCGCGACAGAAAGCAGGAAGGTGGTGCAAAGCAGAAAATGGTCGCGAAATCGCGACAGAATCGATCAAAAGGCATGAGGCACAGAAAAGGTCGCGAAATCGCGACAGAAAGCAACGAAGAAGGCATGAAGGGAAAAACGTCATGAAATCGCTACAGGTTGCAGCCGAGAAGGTACGAAAGTGAAAGACGTCACGAAATCACGACAGAAAGCAGCAAAGGGAGATGAAGCAAAAAGGCATCGCGAAATCGTGACAAGTTACGGTTTCGCGGCTCCGAAGCAGCGAAGTAGTACGGATGGAGATAGCGTAGCGATTTTGTGATAGAAAGTTGGCAAGTGCACGACAGAGAAAAATGGTCGCGAAATCGTGACAACATTGAGTGCAAGGGAGTGCAAAGTAAAACAGTAGCAAAATCGCGACAGGTTGCGGCGAGAAGGCCCGAAACCGAAAATGGTCGCGAAATCGTGACAGGTTGCGGAAAGAGGGCCCGAAGGAGAAAATGGTCGCAAAATCGCGACGAGTTGTGGCTGAGGGCGTACGGATACAGAAAGCGTCACGATATTGTGACATGTCACAAAATAGCGACATGTCACGTTTTCGCTGGGCGTGACGGCAAGAAAGGCTGCTGACAGGAAAGCGTCACGATATCGCGACATGTCACGATTTTGCGACATGTCGTGTTTTCGTGGCCAGGAAGGTGAACAGGCTACATGCTATTTTTGTCACGATTTTCATAGGAAGCCATTACAGAATGTGCCAGGAAACGCAGAACATGTGGCATACAGGTGTCGAAGTTGCAGAAGCATTACATGCAGCGACAGATTTTGAACGTTACAAGATCGAGCATGAAGTAAAGGCATCGAAAAGGCAAGAATTTGAAAAGACACATTCTGGGAGGTGAAACGAAGAGACGCAGGGATCGAAGAGCCACTCCAGACAGTATAAAACCAGAAGGGCAGATTGATAGAAGGGTTGGAAATTGCTACTTGCAGGGTTGCAGAGACAAGGGCTTCATGCCATTCTGGGCCTGCACTTGGGCAATTTCCTTCATTTGTTCTGGATTTGTAAAACCTGGAACATTCTGTAATTGTAATTGATACATCATTTTAATGTAGAAATACAGAGAGTTGGCATTTCATTGATGAGAAAGAAGGAGTCTTTTTTGCATGCATGATTCAATGTGTTATCTTTCCCTTTCAGATTTCTAGGCTTATAGGTGAAGTTGAATGCAAGTATTCTTGGTTGCTTCACGCGAAGGCCTAAATATGAAATTACAGTAGAAACCCTAGAAACCCGCACCTGGCTTATCTGAATTGTGCGAATTTGCAGGTTCAATAGGTTAGGTTGCATGCAGAAACCTCATTGTCTTCGATTTTATCAATCAAGATGGTAGCACTCTGGACGTAGTTTAGTTGCATATTCATTTGCATTTATTTTATTTTTTAACCCTTATTTATTTTTTGTATTTTAATTACAACCATTCAAATAAATAATTGAAAACCCATCAAAGCTCAGAGTCCATTGCAAATCCAAATTAAAGTGAACTATAGTGCCCCTTGTTAACATCCACTTGCAACCCTAAGGTATTCCCTACATTTACATTGAACAACATCATTGATGTTTTAGAATCAACATAATAGGAACCTTGGAGAAATTACTTTGTTATAGTTTCTTTGCAAGCAGAGGATTTTGGGACTCAGATCCTACCGGAGAGTGTGCTTTCACAATCGGGTGAAAACATCACTCAACATTCCTAAAAAGAGAAGTGAGAACCCCCCTCCAGGCAAGATGTTCTATTGCAGACCATTCAAGAGAGTTCCACAGAGTAACAATCCCCCCTGAGGTACCTTGGGTAGCCACATCCATATGACCAGCACCCCTCCAGATTCTGTGGACTATTTTGGACATAAGATCTAAAGACATCTTAGTCTCCTGTAAAAGCAAAAAATCAGTATTGCGATTCTCTAAAAGTCTTCAAACAATAGATTGATGGGTTATGCTATTTAAACCCCTCACATTCCATGATTGTATAATCATTGGTTACCTTGGGAGCAATAAGAGTCTATTGTCCTCACCGATCCTCCCATGATCAATCTGTCTCCTTGGGCTACTAGCAACTCCTTATTGGATCTTCTACCAACTCCCTGAGAGTTGTTGTTTTTTGATATTTTTTCTACCTGGGTTATCCCCAGAGTTGGCCTTTCCCTATTTTTCTCTGGTATTCCCATACTGACATCCTGAGATACTGTCTGCTCCTGGTTATGCACTACCAAATCACCTGAGCACACTGGCTGTGATACCTCACAGGGATCAACTACCTGTTGTATGACAGGAGAAGAAGAGAGAGGGAGTTGCCCGGGAATATTAGAAGTTTCCTTAAAACCCTCCATGCCCTCCATAAATTGTTCCTCCTCTTCAACCAATGATTTAAATATCTCATACCTATTGGCAGGTCTGATATGGGATTGCTCCTTTCCCTCTCTTTTCTTTGTCCGTCTTTTTCTTCTGGGTTGTTCAAAACCCTCTCTCTGAGCTTCCTGGCCCTGAACGGTCCTATTAGAACCTGTATTAAGTGTTGCCTTGTCCTCTTTAGGCTGGTGTGGCACTCCTAAAGGGGCCTCCACTTTAGCATTCATATTATTAGGGAAAAAACGGGCCAAATGTCCATGTTTGTGACAAACCCTACATCTAAAGGGTAGGGCCTCATAGTCCAGTTGTTGAATCCAGGAGAGACCTTCCAGTTCAATCTCCATCTCTGTCGACAAAGGCTAGCTAAGATCCATCTCCACACATATTCTAGCATACACGACCATGCTCCCTTCAAGTGTGTATCTGGCAACACCCAGATGTCTACCAATGGAATTGCCAATCCTTGCCAACACCTGCTCACTCCAGAATTCCATTGGGAGAGCATAAAGTCAGATCCAAACTGGGACAGTAGTAGGTTCAACATGGGGATCGAATCCCACTCTCCATGGCTGAACAAATAGCCCTGTCGGGCCATGACTTTTCTTCTCTGACTCGAAAGCCTTATTTCTATCAGCCAAAGACGAGAAGCTAATAATAAAATATCCATTGCTAATAAACCACAATGAATACTCACCGTGAGGCTCCAAGTTTTGGTGAATCCAGGAGTGCAAAAAATTCAGGGAAGGACGTATCCCCATGAACTTGCAGATTAGATCATGATCAGCTCTGTAGATGATTGACTCCTCAACCATACTTGGCTCAATGACTATTTTTGGCTTGGTTTTGGCCTACGGCAAACAACCATTCACACGAGGTGCTGCCGACTTATTCCCAACAGTCGTGAAGAGCATTTTGTATGCCATTTTTTGAGCTTCAACGTTTTTTGGGGAAGAGTTTTCTTTAAACAAGTCTACATAAGAGCTGGTACTCCTTGGAAAAGGAGCCGGAGAAGTCCCCATTCTCTCCTGGGGCACCGAACTAACCTTTAGAACCACCGTACCCCGAAGGCACTTCTGCAATCCAACTGATGACCAAGAATCTTCGAAGATCCAGAAACCCTAGTTCAGAGGAAAAAATCGCCAGAGCTCATTTTCCCACCTCAAATCCTAACTTCCACCACCCTACTTAATCTAAAGATTAAAACCTTACTATAAATCAATTAGATAACAATATTAAATTAAATACATAACATTTTAATATATTCAATAGTTTAAGTTTTTGCCAATGGTTCAAGAGTCAAGATATACCAGTGATATAGACCACATCAAAGTTCAAATTTCAATAACACCAAAAGAGCTATATAACTTACTGCAACTAATTAATATAATAACACAAAATATAAAAAATATTGTAACTAGTTGTTATAATAACATCCAATATAAAAAATATTATATTGGGTTAACAAAATATTCTCTTGAATTTTGGCCATCGTCATTGTGAATGGTGTTAATTTTAAAGCCATTTATTGGATGGAATAGTCTTTTGCTTACTCGATAATACCATTTTATATAAAGGGGGAGAATTGAAATGTGGTATAGAAAGGAAGATGTATACCACTTTATATAAAGGGGGAGAATTGAAATGTGGTATAGATATAAAGGGTAAGAATTGAAATGTGGTAGAAAGGAAGTTGTATTTGAATGTGGACATGATCAAATAAATATTGTTGAGGTCGATTTTTTTTGTGTTTGTTCGAGCATTGATATTTGTAAATATTTGTAAATGATGTTCAATATAAAAATAAATAAATAAATAAATATTCTCGAAACTATTTACTTTCTTTTGTTTGCTATTCCATAAAATTATAGACCAATCATATAACATAACTTGAAAATATTATTTATTTAATTAAAATACAAATTTATTTAGATTAAAATTGAAAATTTAAGATCATAATAATATGTAAATGTTTTCTTACCTCTGTTTTTCAGCATAATAATTCTCTTAACAATAAAATATTATAGGTGAAACAGTTTTTTTAATGTATTCAAATAAAAAAATAGTTTCCATATTCATTATAAGAATTTTTTTTCTAAAGTTGCAAGTTTATTACAGGGTTTTTGGCTCTTCTTTGGGAGGTTACAACGTGGGCGAATGTGTGAGGGGGTGGATGTGTGGTTGCTTTGTGTTAATTTTTTTATTGATAAGTATAGCTCTAGGCTTTACGAGGGGTCATGTTTGGGAGTGGGAGGATATTGCTCAGTCTTGTGCGTTGGTCATAGAGGTTTTTCACAATAATCAAATCAATTTTTTTTTATTACAAATTGTGATTGTAACCAATTCATCTATGTACCAATATATATATATATATATATATATATATATATATATATTTAAAAATTTAAATAAAATAATCACGCAGATTATAATATATACTAATATTAAAAAAGGTTTAAAATAATATAATTATTGTTTATATAATTTATATTTTCATGTTATACAATAATTAGTAATTATTAACAAGAGTATTATCTATACTCTTTTCAATAAAATTGATTTGAGTGGTTCATTGGATGCATTATGAAAAAGGAATACTAATTTTGAATCCTTTGATTATGATATAAAAAACTAAATTAAAAATAAACTTATTTTTTTAAAATTAAATACAAATTATATATAATAGCGGTATGTTTTTGGGTTTTATCAGATTTAAAGTTCAAACTCTAGTACTAGGGGATCTTAACTCCTTATAAAAACTCGTGTTTTTAACTTAAAATTAAGTATTGTGATGGATATTGGAGTGGTATATCTTTGGATTTCATTCAAGAGACCTAAGTTCAAACCTTAGTATGAGGGGATTATGATCCCTCATTAAAATTTGTGAACTTAAAAAAATTGTCCTTGAAAGATATCATTGTGGTATAATTGTCCTATGAGAGATAGGATGATGTTGTAATGGTATGTCTTTGGGTTTCATTCAAGAGACCTAAGTTCAAATCTTGGTACGAGGGGATTAGGATCCCTCATAGAAGTGTAAGTTTTAAACTTAAAATTGTTTTTGAGAGATATCATTGTGGTATAATTATCCTATAGAGATAGGAGGAGACCGAGACCCCTTATAAAAACCTACGTTTTTAACTCATAATTGTTTTGTAAAAGATATCATAGTGGTATGCCTTTGGGTTTTCATAAACCTAAATTTAAACCCTGATTCGAAGGGATCCAAACCTCTTATAAAAACCTATGTTTTAACTCTAAATTGTTTTGTAATAGTTATCATAGACCCAATTTAAAATCATGATATATTTTTTTTTGTGGAAAACATCCCAGAAGGGATGCCACTTTCAGGTAAGACCCAAGAAGGTAGGGGTAACCATTCCACCAAAATCGCCCAGGACTCGAACCTGGCCTACCACCTTTGGCATACTCAAGGAGCAAACAAATACACACAAACACCTAAAATAATAATAATAAATAACAATAAAAATAATAAAATAAAATAAAAAACTTGCTCCTTGAGTGTGTCAAAAAAAAAAGCACAACCAAACACACACAATAAGATAAAAAAAAACCACAACATGAACCACATAGAAAAAACACAAGAACAACATAACAAAAACAACATAACACTACAAAGACATAACAAAAAAACATGAAAAATAAACACAACTAAAACCAAAAAAATTAAAAAATAAAATAAAAATAAAAATAAGAAATAACCAATAACAGACAATAAACAAAAACAAAAAACATAGAAAAACACGAATTAACACAAACATACAAAAACACAAGAACAAGAACAACAAAATCACAAGAACAATAACAAAAAACACAAAACAACAAAAACACAAGAACAACAAAAAAACAACACAAAGAACAAAAAAACAAAACAAAACAAAAAACACACAACTTAAAAAACTAAAAAAAAAAAAAAATGAACATAACAATGACCTTTCTAGACTAGAAGACTTTTAAGGCAAGAATCAACAAAGGAAACAAAAGAAATAATAGTTTAAACTAGGGAACTAAAATACCCTGATCGAACCAAAGAGAAGCATAAATAAAGCAAGAAGAAACTAGGTACCTTCAGAACTGGAGCCATCCAAAGAATTGATAGAAAGAAGAGCTTCCTTTATTTGTGAAGCCCACCATCTAGGAGGGTGGCCATAACAAGTAAGATCACCTTTATCCAAAGCCCAATTAGCTAAAGCATCAACACTCTTGTTTTTATCTCTGACCACATGATTGTAATCAACTTTCAAAAATCTCATTTGTATTAATTAAATCTTCTTAATAATTCTTTTCATCCTCCAATCAACCTTATGATTCTTAGGAGTCTTCAAAATATTAATCATGAGTTAAGAGTTAGACTCAACTAACACCTTTTTCCATCCAACCTTAGTAGCCTCTTGGAGGCCTCTAAAGATACCATATTCCTCAACAAGGTTATTGGAAAAAATACCCAAATTATTAGCAAAAGTAAAAACCAGGGAGTCATTTGAATGTCTACCAATTCCTCTCGCACTAGCTTTTCTAGGGTTCCCTCTAGAGGCTCCATCAGTATTGACTTTTCCAAAATTCTTAGGAGGAGGTTGCCAATTTCTTGTCCTATCCATCTTATAAATACTCACATTCCCTTTAAGTTGGTTGCCCTTAGAATATTTAATATTCAATCTTTGCATCACTTGATCCCATCTTTGGTGGGAGTTTTGGGGGTGATTAAGGAGTTGATGGACTGATTCAACTAAGTTGGCAATGGTCTTTTGCCAAATATAGTGAATATCCTTCCTATCTTGATTAAAATTTTGGTTGTTTCTTTCATTCTAGCTATTCCAAAGAAAAATGGTAGAACCCATCCAAACTAATAGCCTAATAAAATGATCAACACCCTCTTGTTTAGGCCAATCCCTCCAAAGCTATTCAAAAGTAAAAAAATTGGACCACTGTAAGCCAAGTAAAGTGGTCATTCTCCTCCATAGCTTAGAGGCTAAAGTACACTCAATAAAAATATGGCTGAGATTTTCTACATAATCTCCACACATTTCACATATAAAAGGGCCATGAAAACCATGCTTCATAAGTTGCTCACCAGTAAGCACCCTATGATGCAATAAAAGCCATGTAAATAACCTCACCTTAGGCTAGAGCTTTTGAGTCCACAACTGAGAAAATATGTTAGAAGATTGGTTGGGATTATTATGGTATAAGGTCAAATAACCTTGAGCAACTGAATACTCACCTTTAGTAGTGGTGTTCCATCCAAAACAATATTTTTTATGGTACCAAGAGAGAGATCTCATATGAAGGATGCCTTGGATATCTTGTCTTTGCCTTTCTAGGATTTGAATAGGCTAGTCCTCAATAGGGATCCAATATCGACCATCCTTTGAATTACCAATATGGTGCCGACAGTAATTAGCCACCTTTATCCAGTTAGCTCGGTGAAGCTCCTCCATCCAAGGCCTCCAATCGAGAAACTGAGTTATCAAAGGCTTGTGACCATCCTAAGAATTTGTCCAAAAATTTACCTTTTGACCATTATGTATGATCCAAAATAATTTTTTCTTTATCAAATCCTCACCAGTGTTAAGAACCGCTAAAATGGGAGAACCTTTGTTAGGAAGTTGATAGCGAACAAGGTCTTCAAGACTTTGTTCTCAGCATATTTAGCATGAAGATTATTGACCCAAAGAGCATTAGGGTTATGCAACATCCTCTAATATAATTTAGCAGCTAAAGCTTTGTTGTTATTAATAGAAGATCGGAATCCTAACCCCCCTTCATTCTTAGGAAGACATAAAGTGTCCCATTTCACCAAGGCCCATTTTATTTTCTCTTTAGTACCCCTCCAAAGGAATTGATGACTGATTTTATCCAGTTCTCAAAGAACAACCTTTGGGATATTCAACACGGAAGATACATAAATAGGAATAGCTTGAAGGACTAATTTTACCAAGGTGATTCTACCCCCAAAAGAAAGCCACATGTTGGTCCACTTTCCAATTTTCTTCTTGACTTTGTCCAACAACCAATTCCAATATTTTTTTTTGCCTTTAAATATTGATGGGAATACCTAAATAAGTGATCGAAAGGGAGGTCTTATTATATCTTAATTTATCCAAGACCATGGATTCCTGTCTGGTAGAGCAGTGAAAGAAAATAACTTTAGATTTATCTTCATTGATCAACTGCCTAGTAGCCTTAGAAAAACAACTAATGATTTGCTTAATATTAGAAGCTTCCTTAATTTTAGCTTTACCTAAAATAGCAGAGTCATCAACAAATTGAATATGAGATATAGGTCTAGCTCCATGATCAATGGTAACTCCCTCAAGGATTTTGTTTTCCCTCTTTTTGGTTATAGTCCTACCCAAGTATTCAGCAAGAATGATGAATAAATAAGGGTATAGCGGGTCACCTTGCCTAATACCTCTAAAATCTAGGAACGACTGAGAAGGCCTACCATTGATAAGAACTAAGTAGTAAACTGAAGAGATACATCATCCATCCAATCCTTAGAGAAACCAAATTGCCTCAAAACTTTGACAAGGAAGTGCCAATCCACTCTGTCATAAGCTTTGGATAAGTCTAACCGAATGAACATGGAAGGAGATTTTTGCATATCCATGAAATGGATGGCTTCCTAAGCAAGAACTATCTCATCTACTATTTGATGTCCTTCCACATAACCCCCTTGTTCAGGGGAAATAATCTTATGCAAAAGAGGCTTCAACCTTTCTACCATGATCTTAGTAATGTTTTGAGAAGAAAATTACATAAAGCAATAGGTCTAAAAGCTGAGATATGATCAACCTCTTGAGCTTTTGGAACAATAGTAATATAAGTTTTATTGATAACCTTCAAAATTTCTTTGGCTTTCATGGCTTCTTCCACCACCTCTAATACATCAGCATGAAGGATATCCCATAAATATTGGTAGAACTCAATGGGAAAACCATCAAGACCTAGGGTTTTTCCTTTTTACATTTTAAAAACAACCTGTTGAAGCTCATTAATAGTAACAACAACAGTAAAAATAAATTTATCCTCATAAGTGATAAGAGAAGGGATTGCTTGAAGAACATTTTGTTGAGAAGATGAGTTGAGAGGAGTAGCATCAAAAATATTAGAAAAGTAATCAACCACAATAGAGTTCATGCCATCCCAAGTATAGACAACATCTCCAGAATATGATTTTAGGGAAGAAATAAAGTTGTGAGATCTTCGAGCTAGAAGAGATTTGTGGAAGAAATTTGTGTTTCGATCTCCTTATTTGAGCCATTGAATTCTAGATTTTTGCTTCCATAAGAGTTATTTTTTTTTTCCCATTCCTCTAACTGAGTTGTGAGTTTAATTTTATATGCACTTTTATTCTCTGTGAGGCCATCTAAACGAATTTTTCTATTTAAATTTTCAATTTGAGAAATAACTTCATGTTTTTATATGAACATCCCTAAACTCCTTCCAGTTCCAAGTCTTGATTTTGGATTTAATGTATTGCAGTATTTTGGCAAAACAAAATATCTTAGTACCATACCTAGGATTACCTTCCTTCCACAATTGTTGCACACGAGGCCTAAAGGAACTATCTCTAAGCCACATTAATTGAAAACGAAAAGGAGAGAAACTCACATTGGTTTTCCATATTTCCACCATGATTGGTGAGTGATCAAAACCAACATTGTTAAGAGTCTTCACTTTAGGAATGTGAGCATGGATTAAGAAATTTTTAGAGAGCAAAAACCTATCCAATCTCTCCATTATACAAGCTAAGCCTTGAATTTTGTTAGACCAATTCATAAGGCCATTATCTGGTTGGATGTCCACAATATGGAGGTTTGCAATATATTCGCTCATCAGGTCATTGCTTTTGTATAAATTTCTATTTCCCCCCATTTTATCATCCATAGAGAGGATGGTATTGAAATCTCCTCCGATCAAGATCCAAGCTTCAAGAAAATGAGATATAATATGAGTTATATCCTTCCACTGTCTTCTTTTTTCCTCCAAAGAAGGCAGAGCATAAACAATAATGCAGAGCATAATTTGGTTGGAATGTATACTTTGAATAACTATAGCCAACAGACCCCAACTGCCAATTGAAGGAAAACAAGATGTGGATGATTTATTTTAATAATTCTTCTAGTTTCATTTTATTTTGAAAGACTCCCTTTGAGTCCTCTAATATTCCAAGTGATGATCTTCATTAATACCGGGGCTAAAAAAGTTGGGAAGGGCATTAATATTACCTTCCTCTACAAGCTTTTCACCTTCTTTTACCATATGATATTGATTGGTCTTGCGACCTACCTTTTGATTAGAATCCATCTTCGATTTTTTTTCCCTATTTCTTGACTTACTCCAATTGAATCCGAGATGGCTTCTAACCTTGAAGAATGCTCGTACACAACCAAAATTTTACTAGAGGATTCACAGAGTCTATATTGGGACCTATATTATTTGAAGTTTTGACATTTAAAAGATTGTTTTTTCTTGTGTAAATTTTCTCCCTTTTTTCTGTTGAAAACATTTGATTTGTTGGTTTGTCTCTGAGTTCTTCCCTTCATATTTAAATTGTGTTTCTAAGAATTTTGTTTCCATTATTTCCTCTTCCTTACTTGGGACATCATTTGTGGAAAGGGTTTCAAACATATTAGTAGATGACTTTGATTGACCCTTCATAACTAATTTTTTCTAAGTGTTCTTCTTCTTAGGCATTTGGAAACTTGTTGAGTTTATATCTTCTTTCTTTTGATCAGGAATTTTATTTGGAAAGCACTAGCAAAATGACCATATTCATGGCAAATTCTACAACGAAAAGGAATGTTCTCATAGTCCACTACTTGCTTCCAAGTGTCTTCCCCAAATTGTAATGTGATATTTTTAGGTAGGGGTTTGTCAAAATCCATTAAAACACAAATTCGAGCATAAATAATATGTTCAAAATTTTGAGTACAATCAACAGTCATCATAAAAGTTCCTAAAGAGTTTTTGATTGGAGAAAAACAGTAGGATTCCAAAATTCAATAGGGAGGCCAAAGAGTCTAACCCACACAAGAGCTATATAAGGCATCTCTTCTTCGGCTTTAAATTTAGTATGCCAGGGCTTCATAAAAAGCCCCGCCCTTCCAAAAACCAGGGACCCCCTTGAAATTTTTTCTCTCTATCTTCATTATTAGCAAATAAAACAAGAAAATAACCATTTGGATAAATAGATATTTGTAACTCACCTTTAGTTTTCCAGCTTTTTGCAACCCAAAATTTGAAAGCAGATAGGCTCATACGAAAACCCATGAACCGACAAATTAGTCTGCTTATTTCCAAATCTTCAATGCTAGTATGAATTTTACCCATATCAAGCTTAACAATAGGAGTTCCATCATCTGCTTTAAGACATCTTGACTCCATTTTCTTGGGATCAATCTTAGGCATTCTTAAAGGTTTATGGTAAACCCTAAGATTAATATTAGCATTGGGCTGAGGCTGTCCACCACGGAGGGCATCCCTAAAATTCATTTTTGGGGCTGAGTCTTCGAAATTCTTACCCTTGACAGGGGTTTTCATAGTAGAATTATTTTGTGGGTGCACCTTAGCACCAGATTCACTTGAGATTTGAGTCATTTTTTGATCAGTTGCTTGAAACTTGTTTCGTGATCTATTTAATCCTTGCCCTAGACGCCGTGGAAAGGTATGGTTTTCAATTTTATTTTGTGTAGTAAATTGGAAGTCGTTGTTACTCAAGTTCACAACATGATTTGTTGAAAGATAAAATTTTAACCCATATTAGATCCCCTACAACATATCTTGCTAAAATATTGAGCATAAACCACAAAAATATTGGCCGCTAGGGCCCGAAGGCCCTAAAAACCAACCTCTGGAGATGCTTGCACTCAACCCAAATGAAACCCTCACACAGTTGCTTACTAAAAATCTTGTTTAAACATAGGGATGTGCTAGCATACGTGTTACTCCAAAAGATATGAAAATTGGTGGAGATGTTCTAGGTTTTTTTAGGCATCTACCCTCAAAATTTTAGCTCAATCCGAGTTCGGATGAGTGAGATATGGCGAAACAAGTTCGATAGTTTAGGCAGTCCTATGAAAAACGTTCCTCCTCGAACGAGTTTGCTTTTGAGGTGTAAATGCATGTGATATCATAGATCTAGATTAAATATTAATCATTATTTGAATTAGACCATTTAAAATCACGATATGAGAGAACAAAAACCCTTTAAAAAAAATAAATTTTTTAACTCAAAAAATTCTCTTTGAAATATCCAATAAAATTGAAATGATACATAAAAGATTAGCATAACCCCTATGCAAAGATGACACTCACAAATCAAAAAATAATCCAAATTTTAAATATATATGGATGGAATCCCCTCAATAAGGAAATTTATTCCCCAGGTCATTTCGCTTTGAAGTTATGTGGAGCTCACACTTAGGCTTGGAAATGAAGATCAAAGACTGGTGGACAGAATCTATCCTGGGTGTTGGATTGTTGAAAATATCGAACAAGCTCAAGTTAGTAAAAGGAAGACTTAAATGCTAGAACAAAGAGGTTTTTGGAGATATCTTTGTGAAGAACCAAGATTTAAAAAATCAACTCATAGAGCTAAATGTGGAAATTGAAAATGGGGGTCTATCGAGTGAGGTAAGATCTAACGAGAAAAATATGCTTTTAGAACTTCATAACACCCTCTCTAGGGAGGAAACTTTATGGAGATAAAAATCCTATACACTTTGGGTTAAAGAAGGAGGCAAGAACACCAAATTTTTTCATGTCTCAACTTTGAGGTATAGGAGTGCAAATGATATCTGTGAGATAGTGAGGGAGGATGATACCAAAGCTATGGATATACTGGATATCATAACCAAGGCAAATTGCTACTTCAATTTCTTACTAGGCTCTAAAGATAGAAGAGACTTTGGGTCTGAAAAATTTTTGCTCCAAGCTATTCCCTAGCTTGTATTGCAGGATATGAATGAGTTCCTTGAAGCTCCCTTCAAAGATGAAGAAATAAAAGAGGCTACCTTTGTTATGGGTGCATAGAAAGTGTCGAGCCTAGATTTTTCCTCCACTATTTTTCCAAAAAATTGGCATATAGTATGGAAGGAAGTTTGCAACATAGTGAGGGAAGCTCAACATTCTCATTCATTACTGTATGGGGTGAACTCCACATTTCTAGATCTCATCCCTAAATATGCAAAAACCATCAACTCTAGAGAGTTTCAGACTATTAGCCTCTGTAATACTATTTACAAAATTTTCTCCAAATTCTTGGCTAATAGACTAAAGACATTCGTGCCCTTATTGATCGATAAAGCTTAGAGTGGTTTCGTCCCAGGCATACAAATCTTGGATGGGGTTGTGGTCGTGCCTGAAGTCCTCCACTCAACACAAAAAAGTGGAAGGTCAGAAATGTTTCTCAAGTTAGATATGAACAAAGCTTACGATCGTGTATCTTAGGATTTCTTGTTTGTGGTGATTGAAAAATTCAGTTTTAGCTAGAATTGGGTCAAGTTGATTAAGACCTATGTTTCATGAGTGAAATTTTCAATGTTGGTCAATGAGACCCAGTTGGATACTTCCAAAGCCTAAGGGGGCTTCACCAAGGAGACCCGCTTTCCCCTTACCTCTTTATTCTCATGGTTGAGTTATTGGGGAGATCCTTCTCTCATAATCATGTGATGAAACTCGTGAGCAAAGATCATGTCTTGAAAAACAATCATTTCTCTTCCATAAATTATCAATCCGGTAAGTTCGTAAACTTACGAGTCTCATGCACAATATATGCTTGCAGTGCGGGGGAATGAATATGTTTGTACCTTATTTAGTTTGGTGGAGGATGTTTGTGCATTTTTATTTTAGCCAAACCAAATAAAACTAAGTGCGAAAAATTAAATAAATAAATTACAATGCAAAAAATGAAATGCTGAAAATAAAGTGTGGGAAAAGAAACACACACAACTACATTAAATTAAAGTAGAAAATAAAATAATAAATCTAATCTAATGAAAAAAAATAACAAAAATAAAACATGGGAGGACTATACCCAGGTGTTGTAGGTGAGTTGGAGAGGAGAGGGCAATCCTCCAAGGGAGGTCCCAGGTTCAAATCTCCACCCTACCAAAAAGCTGAATTGGGTATCCAAAATCCAATTGATAATGTTGGTGTGGGCAGGGGTCGGGTGCAACCCTTGGGTGACTTTGACGGTGTAGAACCCCCTGTTCGTGGTCTCTCAGACCAAGGCGGCTCCGCAAGGGGTTTTTCGCTTTAAAAAAAAAAAAAAAACATGGGAGGACTACTACAGGGAGTGGGCCCAAGCTCCCGTAGATAGTTCACCCGACTAATTACATGGAGCTTGCTTTAAGTAAGTAAGAGGAATTGCACTCTTAATAAATTATAGAAGAAATAAAATGAAATAATGTTATGTGTAAATTAATCATTGATCTCCTCAGGGAAGACCTATGCATTTATACAATGCACAACCTTCCTCTGTTACAATTTTAGACAAGCCTATTTTAGACTTGCAGTTACAGTAGATATGCCGTAAATATTCCAACTAGACAATCCTAATAGTCATGCACTAATAATAACAGTCACACTAATTTTACCTGTAGGATAAATTAGGTGTGTTACATTTTTATCAAAACATGTATGATATTATAATCAGTAATAAATCCATTCGCATGTTTGTCCATCTTAGTCGCCAATGTAAAATATATTATTTTTCCTAATTCGTCACATTGTCTATTTACACATATCGATCGTCGGATAATCGCATTGTCTGTTTACGCACATCGATCATTGGATAATTGTCACTCTGTTATGTTTGTGAGAAAATAATCCTCGTCTTACAAAGTTAACTAGCCAATCACTTAATAATAGATGTTTTATTCTATTTTAATAATATTGCGTAATTAAAATATCTCCTCTTTGTCTTCACGTGTAACCTCCTCCTTAGCACCTTGGTCAACCGATCAAAGCTGGCTTGGTCATATTAAGCATCTCCAATGTATGGCAGTAAGACGTCTGCTTGGTGCCTACTTGAGGAAGGCGCCTGCTTGGTGCCTACTTGAGTTAGGCGCCAGAGTAAGGTGCTGGAGTAAGGCATCCAAGTAAGACGCCAGAGTAAGGCACCTGTTGACTTGGTCATAGTAAGGCGCTTGATCAATATGCCTTAGACTCATTGAAGTAGGAGCATGTCAGGTCCAAGTGGGATGTAGACTGGAAAACACCAGATCAGTAGCAGAACTTGCATTTATACACAACTTCCACTAAAAACATCGGTCAAACATCATACTAGATTTTCTATTAATTATATACATAAGTTAAATAAAAATACATCTCACATGCTAATTAAACCAGTAATGATGCCCCTTAAAAGTGTACGTAAAATGAGCATTTTTGGTGCTCATCATCCCCCTATGTCTAAAGATTTTCACGTCCTTGTGACAACAACCTCCCGGAATAATAATATTTTTTTTGGTTTTTTTGTCTTTAGTATCTTTGTTTTTCTTTATTAAGCACTACAGCACCTACGAAAGTCAGATACACTAAGCATCTTTGTTTTTTTATTAAGCACTACGACACCTACGAAAGTCAAATACACTAAGCATCTCTGTTTTATTTGTCTTCAACATCCCTGTTTTCTTAATTAAGCACACTACACTGTGTTTTTCTTCATTAAACACTACGACACCAGTGGAAGCATAGTACATTGATTTTGATAAATGCTACCATGTAACTACCCATCTGAGACTTCATGTACCTATCATAGGGCTGCATTTTTCAATTTTGCACATTGGTCAAATTTGGTGAGGCCAAAGTTTACAATGAGTGTGGTTGCTTGCCGCTACATTTGCCCACATATGCAATGCATTTAATCCATATCTAGAACTTCCTTTGTGGTGTAGAGCTAGCTGCCATTGTCATGATGCGACAATGCTAAATTTATTCATGCAAATGCCATAACTCTTTTTTTGTTTTTCAATCTGCTTCCGCTCCTGCGTATATCTTCTTAGTTTCTCACCAAAGGGTGACGTGAGATAATTATAACTCCAGTCCGCTATCTTTTCTTTGAAATTCCATCAAATAAAAATACATCTCACATGCTAACAAAAAACTCAGTACATACTTGGGTGATTTTCGTAGATTCCAATCTGTATGATGCTGGTGGTGTGAAAATGTCTTCATGCTACCTGTAATCTTGGTGCTCCAAAATTTTTATGACGTTGGTGCCTCTAGAGAATTTTATTTTATTTTATTTTATTTTTCTCTGACTACCTTCATCATCCACACCGCTAATCATCTCCATTGTTCTTCCTCTGAGCATTGATTGAAAATTGTGATGGTAGTGTTGTGCAATGGTGTTTGTGGTCCATTTGAATTTGTACTGCAACCATGGGGTCCCCACCACTACTACCAATTTGCTCTTCATCACTTCACTGCTCAGAACAAATTATGTAGACTAAGCTAGTTTTCATTCAACGACCTTCAACAATCAATGAAGATGTCATTTCCCGTGATCGTGAAAATTTGGAAAATGATGTAGTCTTTGAATTTCTAGCGGTGGATCTTTTCTACGTGGCTTCCAAAAGGTAAATATAAAATTTTGTACCCATATGTATTGCTAGTAGAGAATGGTAAATAAATCATGGCATACTTTTTGTGGTGTTCTCCTCAAGCAAATAACGACAGGGCCCAGTTATTTTGCGTGGTTCATGCATCGCCTTTTCTAGAAAGTAGGGGAATTCTCTTTTTTTTTTTCAAATAATGTTGTTTGTCGTGTAGTGGCAGTTATCCATTTGAGAGTGAGCATGTTAACATAAAATATGGAAACTAGCTCACTCTCTTCCTTGTTTTATTTGTAGGAGATTCGGGTTCACCCATATCCTCCCCCACTTAAACTTGTGACGCTCTCGTCGCCAATAACAGATCCCTCTATGCAACAGGTCTACAACCCTCTAAAAATCAGGTCCCACACTGATCAACCGACATCCCCATCCTAGGGAGAAGAATTTTGAGCACTTTTGGGTATAAAGGGGGTCTGCAACTTTTCTTCTACAACACTCTTTTCTTTTTTCAAATTCTCCAAACAACTATTTTTTTTATTTTTCACAGAAGTTAAGCATCTCTATCGATGAGCATCTAGGCACCCAAAAATACATGAGATTAGGGCACCTCCTTGAGCATCAAGGTGCCCAAAAATCCATGAGATCAATGCATTTTCTTATGCATCGAAGCGCCCTCTTACTGTTAAGAAGTCAACAGTCGTTGATGTGTCTATTGTTGCACAGTTGATCAGGCTCACCAATAATTTTCTTGTGTTGTATCAGCGTCTACTTCGTCCAAGCACAAAAGTGAGTACCTCTTCCCTTTACAGGAAATTAACACCTACGTCCATGTCCAAATGGGGACTATTTCCTCTGGATGGAAATAATCAGGTTTCTACCTCCTAAAAAAAATGTGTAGGTTCATAGATGTTGATCCGGTTTAGGCCTTGTCTCCCAAGATGCCTATTTTTTGTACAATCGGGCCATTTCACCTGCAATACATGAAAGCAGGAAAAATAGGAATCATGGCATCCATGTATGTTAGGCCCTGGCTCTCAGGATGCATGCAGCTTGCATGCAGTTCATGATTTCCTACAAAGCAAAAGAAATTTTATGCTAAGCAGAACAAGTTCTGTGTGACTTTTTTTTTTGGGTGTGGCACCTTACTATGGGAGTAAGGTGCCTCTCAAAATTTTTGGAGTAAGGTGCCTCCCAAAAATTTTGGAGTAAGGTGCCTTACTATGGGATTAAGGCACCTCCTAAAATTTTTGGAGTAAGGTGCCTCCCGAAATTTTTGAAGTAAGGCACCTTACTATGGGAGTAAGGTGCCTCCCGATTTTTTTTTTTGGGTGTGGCGCCTTACTATGGGAGTAAGGCACCTCCTAAAATTTTTGGAGTAGGGCACCTTCCAAAATTTTTGGAGTAAGGCGCCTCCCAAAATTTTTGGAGTAAGGCGCCTCCCAAATTTATTTATTTATTTTTTTTGGGTGTGACGCCTTACTATGGGTGTAAGGTGCCTCCCAAAATTTTTGTACTAAGATACCTTACTATAGGAGTAAGGCGCCTCCCAAATTTAATTTTTTTTTGGGCGCCTCCCGAATTTAAATTTTTTTTTGGGCGCCTGCCTGAAGATTAAAGCGCTCCTAAAAAGTGTTGGTATGGTATGGGGTCTCCCCCATATCGATGCCACTTCGCGTATAAATCTCACTTAACTGACATCTCCTTATTTGTCTATATCGCACTTCATGTTGTCTTGCAAAACATAAAAAACCTAAACTAAAGGCATTAAAATAAAATTCTAACTAATTTTTTTTTCATCTGTTTTGTCATGACTAGAACAGATCTTGGCTCTTTTTTTTCATCATCTGCATCGAAGAACATAATGTCAACTGCAACCATGTGAGCTGGTGATTTTTTTATTTTTTCACAAACTGAAATACTGCCTAAAAAAATCGTAATATTGGCAATGTGCATTAAGAAGTGGAGGTCGTGCAAGCCAGGTAACTATGCAGCCTGGTGTGCAGAAATTATGTTCCATGTACCCTTATGAAAGGATTTATGATAGCCAACAACTTCGAATATTTGAAACACCAAGCTCTCCATGAACAACACATATAAAAAATATTTTAATCCTACTTTGACGTATCTCAAGAGCATGGAACTCTCTAAATGCTTTGTAGGGATCAACATTTGCGCATTATTATTTTCTCACCGTGAGCTCCTGAACACTACGATCCTCTAATTCCTGGAGTTGGGATAAATCAATCCATTCACCATCATCTATGATATGTGTCGGGTGTTCAGGTGTGACGTTTTCATGAGATGCATCATTGAGATTTATGTGTTGTTTTTTTTCTCTGACCACTATGAGCTCCATTCATGTTATTTGTCGTGCTTAGGCACCATGTGCCCTTCTTGTAGATATTTGACATCCAATTACCTCTAGGCTCCTCCCTTGTTTTATTTAGCTATCGGTTTGAGATTTCTCATTTCCTTTCTGGACCAAGTTGGTCCTTAGGAAAGAGGATACTCTCTTCCAACAAGTAGCAAAAATAAAACTCTGTTTTTGAATTGCTCTTAATATTGAAGCCTTTTCAGCAGAAGATATTTTTTCCCATTTTTTTCATGAACACTGTAAATAGCATTCATTGTGTTGGTGGCAATGATGAAGGTGGGGTCCCCCCATGCCTACATCTAAACTAGTCTTCTAAAAATCATCTCCTTCTTTATCAACTAATTTGAAATGTTGTAGCATGAGAAGAGTGTTTTACTTCATGGCCTCAAAACCAAAATATTTCAATGTTACGACAAAATGTGCAGGCCGACAAATGACTATCTGTGGGTTAGCATTTTGGAGAGAACATGGCATAGTAGTATTTTAAAAACACGTGTTAGTTTTTGATTCACCAGGTCGCCTTAAGCACAAGTGAAGAGCATACTCCATAACAAGATGTTCTTTAAATATGCTCTATCATTTTTCCTGCATCATTAAAAGAATATGTTGCAAAGCGTCAAGCCTATAAAAAAAAATTAACTGTTAAAATGCATAATTTCCCAATGGTTTCTGTAAAAACATATCCCTAAAGATTTTCAATTATATCATACCTGAGTTGTGTTATTTATTTGATCTCTTGAAACCATTCAGAATATGATGAAAATCCTTCATTACCTAATTTTCTAAAAAAATTCAACAACACAGTTTATTCCTACTTCTACACTTAATATGATATATCATGTTCATTCTCGTATTTACCTAAGAAACTGGTAAATTTAAACTATTGCCTATGGCATTTGGCTCTGACTGTGCTAGCAACTGTTTTGGCCTTGTAAAAAGGACCTTTGTGGACTCACGATTCTCGGGTAGAAGATCTATAGGTAATTTTCAAAATGAGCTTTTTATTTGACCTGTAAATCATAACACTGCAGTTTTTATACTCCTTGGCAATGGCGTCAAAATGGTGAGCAGAGATAATGTCTTGAAAAACAATCTTTTCTCTTCCATAAATTATCAATCCAGTAAGTTTGTAAACTTACGAGTGTCACGCACAGTATATGCCTGTAGTGTAGGGGAATGAATCCGTTTGTACCTTTTTTATCTTGGTGGGGATGTTTGTGTATTTTTATTTTAGAAAAACCAAATAAAACTAAGTGCAACAAATTAAATAAATAAATTACAATGCCGAAAATGAAATACTGAAAATAAAATGTGGGAAAATAAACACACACACACACAACTGAATTAAATTAAAGCAGGAAATAAAAAAATAAATCTAATCTAATGAAAAAAATAAACATATATAAAATAGAGGAGGACTACTGCAGGGAGTGGGCCCAAGCTTCCGTCGATAGTTTGCCCGACTAATTACATGGAGCTTGCTTTAAGCAAGTAAGAGGAATTGCACTCTTAATAAATTATAAAAGAAATAAAATGAAATAATGTTCTATGTAGATAAATCATCATTGTTTCAGGGAAGACATGTGCATTTATACAATGCACAACCTTCCTCTGTTACAATTTTAGACAAGCCATTTTCAGACTTGCAGTTACAGTAGATATGTCATAAACATTCCAGTCAGACAATCCTAACAGTCATGCACTAATAATAACAATCACACACTAATTTTACCCGTAGGATAAATTAGGCGTGTTCTATTTTTATCAGAACATGTATGATATTATAATTAGTAGTAAATCCATTCGCATGTTTGTCCATCTTAGTCACTAATGTAAAATAGATTATTTTCTTGATTTGTCACATTTTCTATTTACACACATCGATCATCGAATAACCACATTGTCTATTTACGCACATCGATCACTGAATAATCATCGCTCTATTTTGTTTGTGAAAAAATAATCTTTGCCTTACAAAGTTAACCGACCAATCAGTTAATAATAGATGCTTTATTCTATTTTAATAATATTGCATAATTAAAATATCTCCTCTTTGTCTTCATGTGCAACCTCCTCCTTAGCCCCTTGGTCAACCGATCAAAGTTGACTTGGTCATATTAAGCATCTCTAATGTATGGCAGTAAGGCGCTTGCTTGGCGCCTACTTGAGTAAGGCGCTTGCTTGGAGCCTACTTGAGGAAGGTGTATGCTTGGCACCTACTTGAGTAAGGTGCCAGAGTAAGGTGTCAGATTAAGACGCTAGAGTAAGACACCAGAGTAAGGTGCCAGAGTAAGGCACCTGTTGACTTGGTCGAGTAAGGCACCTACTCAATATACCTTAGACTCATTGAAGTAGGAGCATGCCAGGTCCAAGTGGGATGTAGACTGGAAAACACCAGATTAGTAGTAAAACCTGCATTTATACACAACTTCCACTAAAAACATCGATCAAGCATAATACTAGATTTTCTATCAATTATATGCATAAGTTAAATAAAAATACATCTCACATTCTAATTAAACCAGTAATGATGCCCCTTAAAAGTGTACGTAAAATAAGCATTTCTAGTGCTCATCACAAATGTATCAATCCAACCCTTTCATTGGACTCCCTCTCCCACCACCAGTTCACGGATGACACACTCTTATCACTCATTACTTTAGTTGTTCAAGCCAGAGAGGTGAAGTCCATTTTATCTGTCTACGACAATGCAACTAGTTAGAGAATCAATATTTCTAAAAGCTTGTTGTTTTTTTTTAATACCCTCCAAGCTCGATAGAAAAATATTGTGGATATCCTTAGTTGTAGAGTTGTTGACTTCCCTACCACCTATTTGGGTCTACCTCTTTTCATAGGCAAAATGAAAGAGTGTTTGTGGGACTCGGTGATCGAAAGGATGCAGCGACATCTTGCTTGTTGTAAAGGGGCATTGCTCAGTCAAGCAGGTAAAATTCTTTTGGTCAAAACTATCTCACAAAGCATTTCGATATATTTTATATCTATTTTTAAATTACCTGTGAAATTTTTGATTAAATCAGAGAGGATTAAAAAAACCTTTATATGGGCGGGACCTCAAGATCATAATAAGTTCCATTTAGTTTTTTGGAATCAAGCCTATATGAGAAAATAAAAAGGTGGGCAAGGCCTACGCAACATCTGTTTGATGAATGAAGCCCTTATCTTAAAGCAAATTTGGAAAACTCTAAACATTCATAATTTTGATTGGGTGAAAATCATCATAGCTAAGTATTTGATCCACTCGAAGAGTTTGCTTGTTGATCCCCTTCCCCAAGAGGGTTCCACCTTCTAGAAAAGTGTGAGTAAATTCATATTAGATCTAGATCTTGGTGCTCGATGGACCATGGGGAATGGTAAATCCATTAACTTTTGGTAGGATTCATGGCTCCTTGAGCACCTTCTAATCCAAGATACTAACATGTCACTAGCAAAACCTCTTACCTGCAAGCTTGGATGGTATAAAGTAGAGGATTTTATTATAAGCATGAGAAATCAATCCCCACCTCTAACTGTATTAGGGAGGAAGCAGACGCTTGGAATGCCATCGCAAATTTGCTTAAGCTCCTGAATTTGAAAACTCATGAAACTGAGGACTCTCATTTAGAAAGGAGAAAGTGAGGGTCATTTTCAATCGAGTCAATCTACCTCTTCATCGACTCTAAATCCCCCCAATGGAATCTACCTAGTAAATTTTGGATGAATAATCTGATCCCCAAGGTAAATGTATTTTATTGGCTGGCCATCCAGAATAGATGCCTCACTCTTTAGAATCTTCGTAGGAGGGGTATGATTTTACCCAACAGGTGCTATCTCTATGAGGTTGTTGAAGAATCATGCCTCCACCTGTTCTTCCATTGTCCCTTCTTCTTTTTTTTTTTTTGATAATTATGTGTTTGTATTTATAGTGGGTTTTAACAAGGATCCCAAAACCTGATTACATAAGCAATGGGCCTAGGGCATCAATCCCTTGAAACTGAACACCAAAACAGAAATCCCGCCCAGCGGTAACAGTAAGCATGAAACAATCCCTCTCGGCGGGAAACAAACAAATAAGAAAAAAAGTAGTTTTGGAGATCCCGCTCAGCGGGGAGTAGCCAAAAACCACCATCGAGAAGATCCCGCCCAGCAGGAAGCAAAGAAAAACCGTTACAATAAAATCTTGCCTCGCGGGAAGCAGTCAAAACCACCACAAACAGTCCCACCTAGCGGGAAGCAACAGGGAAATCCCGCCATCCGGGAAACCAGCAGAAAAGAAAGGATCCCGCCTCGCAGGAAAACCGACAGATTTGGCGGATCCCGCCCTATGGAGAAACCATCCCGCCCACCGAGAAAACATTCAGTTCAACGAGAGCCATCCTGTAGGAAGCCGACAGCCAGAGAGGATCCAATCCATCAGGAAGTGACCAGAGAGTTGCACCACAAGGAACCCGCCCCGGGAAAATAGAAGAGGATCCCAGCAGCAGGGACCAAGAATCCCATCCAAGCACAGAGCCTGTCGAGGATTCACAAGAAAAGGGGGAAGTTGTCCAAACCCTAAACCGTCACCTCCACCGCACTGAGAAACACAGGGGACCAGATCCACGCGAATCACTTGCAAAAAACCCCAGGGAGAAGCCTGAGGGAAAAAGGGAAGGGATCCCCAACCAAACAGGGATCCCTGGGAAGCACCAGTCCGAAAAAACAACCAAGGAAACCCTAGCCGATCGGGAGGGGCGCAGATAGTGGAGAAGGATCTCCCCCCAGGAGATCATCTGCAAACAACCACTCCCCGGGAGGGATGACCTGGGTTGAGCCAGGGACTGGGCAGAAACCAGGAACCATGGGAGGGGAAGCAGGGGAGGGACCAGAGCCCTCCCCTCTCAACCCTGGGTGAGGTCTCGTACAAGCTTCAATTTCCATTGTCCCTTCTTCGCTACAATGGTAATCCATATTTTTTAATTCCTTGGAGTTCATTGGGTCTTGCCAAATTTTGTTTTGAAGGTCTGTTTACAATGGAATTCGCCTTTTAAATCTCCCTGCCTGATTAAATTTTGGAACTTCTTTCTCCCACATTTATTTTGGAGCATTTGGTGGGAGCGCAATTAGAGAGCCTTCAAGAACTCAAAGCATGATCATGAATCTATTTTTAGTAGATTTATTGGGACATATGTGGAGAATGTGAACTCTTGTTTCACATATTTGAATGGAGGGCTCCTTGATGAAGCCTTGATGGAGCTCAGGCTTGGTTTTCCTCAACAAACTATATCTAATGATCCACCTCCCTCCTCTTCAAGATCCTCGATTTTTTGGTCCTCTCCCCCTGCGGGTTGTTTTAAACTCAACTTTGAAAGTGCTTCTAAGGGGAACCCAGGAATTGTTGTGGTAGGTTTTAAACTCAACTTAGAAATGATAAAGGGGATTTGCTAGGTGCGTTTGCCAAAAATATTTCAATCCAGACCTCCCATTTTACGAAATCCAGAGCACTCCTTCAAGGCCTCTTATTAGTGGAATCCTTGGGTTTTAATAAAGTTATAGTAGAGGGGGATTCTTTAAATATTATTAATCTAATCGAGAAATTTAGCACCCTGCACTAGAAGATAGCAAATATTATTGCATAAGCAGTCAAAATATTTCATTCTATATATGAGGCTCAAATTTCATATATATTTTGTGAAGGTAACAAAGTAGTAGACTTAATGGCGAATATTGGGCTATCACAATAAGGCCTTATGATTTGGATGATAAGATTTCCTCAAAGCCTTCATAATTTAATTGTGGATGATCATGGTTAGGCATGGACACTGCTTATTGGAGGTTGGGAGGCCGGGAGGGAGATTTCCTATACTTTTTGGAGCCTCTTATTTTTTTAAGTTTTTCAGTTGGTAAGGATTCAATGCCACTTATAGGTACCTCGTGTACAGTGGGTGTTAGCTGACTGGGAGCCTTGTCATCTCAAGGCATCTTGATATACTTTGCTTGCATATGTGGATTTGTTCCTTCGACATGATGCTAAGTCAGTCCATCATGGAGTATTGCCACCCATTCCCCTTCTAATAAACATATTCATGGTTATCCTAGTTGGGGTTTTGTCAACTTTGTTGGGGGATAAGTCATTCTCCTTATCCATGGCACCACATTCCTAGGTTCATCTTTAGCACCTCGTTGAAGTGTAGTTCGTGGAAATATGCAACCAAAATTTGGCATTCCTTCAATTTAAGGGATGTGGGACTTGATTTGCCTGGTTGTAAGATAGAAAGTTGGTTCTCTTATTTTTATCAGAGTATTGTTTCCATTGCACAATGATCTACTCATAGAGAGATGAAAGTTCCTATAGAGCCTAGTGTCTTGGAAGCCGATGAGGAGGTGAAGAATATTTGTACAAAGGTGGCCTTCTAGACTTTATCCAGTCCTTTCATAGGTATCAGTCCCTAAGTAACTATGGATACAAGGATCTTCCCATTAGGCAATAAGTTTCTCTATTGTATATTGTGATCTCCCTCTGGATTTTGTAGCCAGTTTTTTCTCCACTTTTGCTTTTCTTCTGGGGAATTTTGGTATAGGTTTTATATCTAATTATGTTTTTATATTTAAGGCTTGTTTTCTCTTAAAAATGATGCATTATCCCATGCTCTTTCTTAGTCCCATATATATTAGGTTTAGGGATCCAATAAAACCCCTTCTCTTACCTAATCAATAAATATATATCTTATAAAATTATTTTTATGGGTTTATTTGGATTTAACTTCTTTTATTGGCTCATATCGCACCCTATATTATAGTAATAACTACAATAAAAGGTTAACTTATTGGCTTGTTGTTTTAGTTTATATTTTTGTTTTTTTTAAGAAGGGTATACATAGTTTCCTTGAATTTTAGTTACCTCGAAAGAATAATATTGCATCCTCATCTTTTAAATTATATTGAAGGGCATGTGAAAAATGACCATGCTTGATCACCTTTCAACTTGTATTAAAGGGCATATCTTACTTTCCTTGGTCTTAAGTTGTGGTGAAAAGGTGACTAGGACATATTATTAAATTTTAGTTTTTTATATTCTAATGAAAAGGTGACAATGACATATTATTGAATTTTAATTACAATAAGAATATAATTCTATTACCAAGGGCTAGGTGGATTGGTAAGACTTTTGGCACTTACCAAGAGGATATATAGGTTCAAACCTTGGGGCATGCCCAATAAGGGTAAACGTAGTAGTCTGACTTGATTCCGTTGAGTGCATGTCAACTTGATAATGATGGTCCCAAAAATGAGCCACCAAGGGTCTCCCTCACTCCAAGTTGCATTTACCAAGGAGAGTCAAGGGTTATAGAGGCAACTTTAGTGATTTAACCTATGTTTGAAGGTAGAAACCTTAGGGAGAATATTTGTCCCACGTGCCCAGTTGTTAAATATGAAAGGATAAGACTGATTCCCCTGATATCAAAAATTATATAATAATTCTATTACCAACTAATTAATTGAATTTTAATTACAATAAGAATATAATTATGTTACCAACTAATTAAGCTTATTCCCTTGCATAAATATCTTGATTTTTTATCAACACTCAAAACTTAAAATTTATTAAAAACAAAATTTAATTATATCCTAGTAGTACATTGTTGGACTATGATCCAGGTTCAAATTCAAATCATGGGAGGAAGATCCTAGTTGTGCCCCCCAAGAATGTGGTCCAGTTATACCACCCGTTGTACTTTACCTTAAAAAAATCTAATTATATTAAAAGTGCAATTATAATAAAAGATATTTGCCATGGTTCGGGGGGACAATGCAACAGTTCGGTCTTTGGTTCTTTTTTGGGAAGTCCAACTTGTGTACGGTACTATGTTAATACTTTATTAATAAGTTTAGCTCTTGACCTTAACCTTATGAGAAATCATTATTGAAATGAGAATGCTCGGCCCTAAACATTGGTCACACTAACCAAATTAAAAAAAAAAAAAAAAATTCCATGAAACATTCATACTTACACCTAAACCTTTCAATTTAAATCTTAACCAATATTTTTATTGAAACAAAATGACCATGTTTTTTTTGAGAAAAATATTTAAAAAATTATTCAAAAAAACTTAAGTTATACATTAACTTTTGATAACCTGCCTTTCTTAACAAGGCGACTCGACTTATTTTCTTTGAGTATCCAACTTCTAGGTGTTCCAATTCCTGTCAAATGACCCCTTAAGTGTTGCATTCACCCTCTTATTTTGAATCCTTGAAATTCATCCTGAACCTACAAATCCTTATTTTCATTTTTATCCTCCCTTTCTTAGTTCCCATATTGTAGTTGCTTATGGAGTTGTGTCCATATATTTGCTTCATCCTCTACCATATGAGAGTTCTCCTGACTTCTATCTTGCACTATCTCTAAAAGTTTCCTAATTAGAGTTCCTCAAATTCTTTCCTCTGGTCTAAATTATTCTCTAAAACTCTTGTTGTTACATTCCAACCAAATTTGCCAATAGATGAAACCCAAAATCCTAAGCTATCTTCAAGGTCTTTGATTTGAATTTATTGGTATTCCAGTAGTCCTAAAATTTTTCTCAGTGGGAGTAGATCTTTTTGATTGGCAATAAATGTTGTACCACAAACTCCACTATTTGGGCATAGGGGCATACAAAAAGGAGGTGGCCCATTATTTCCTCCTCTTTGTGAAACATTACACACCAGTTAGGTCCAATAAATCCACATCTCCTCAAGTTATCCAGAGTCATAATACTCTTATATGCAACCAACCACATAAAGAAATTTATCTTTGGCCATCCTTTGGGTTGACATAATTTCAACTAGGGGGGTTGTGGACCAGTTTGAGTGTTGTGGATAATATTTCTATAACCTTCTTTGACAATGTAAATTCTTAATTGGCTATACTCCCAACCTAGCTGATCAGGTTCATTCCTCCTTGGCCACTTCCTTCCATCCAAGATTTTTTTAGTTCTCTTTTATCTTCAATTCATTCTTCCCTTAGCCCCTCCTCTGGGACTTACCACTAACCAAGATTGTTGTGCAGTTGATATGGTGCTTTAAAATAATGGCCTATGAGATACCACCCTTTCCTTTGAAAGTTTTCTTTGAGGCCTATTAAGTGGGGATACTGATCAATTATGGGGGAAAATGTTCCCAAGAATATTCCCATAGTCTAGCAGTCCTACCATCCCCCACTTTCTAGTATAACCCTTCTTTGATAAGTGATACCCCTTTCTTTATAGTTTTTCAGGTCTCTGATCCCTCTCTTGTTACTGGAAGACAATAAAGATATTTTGTATTTTGTGAGGGATAGTATTTAGATTTAAATGATTGGCTCAAAAATTGGTCCTTATGAGTTAGCCATCTCTAATACAACTTGGTCATTAGAGCTTGGTTGTTTGTTGTTGTTGCTCTAATTCCCAAACCTCCAACTTCCTTTGGCTTACAAACTTTGTCCCTACTAACTAGTGCTCTTGTGTGATTACCCTACACTCCAGACTAAAGAATGTGTCTCATTAGCTTGTCTAAATATTTTAGGTTATTCTTTGGGGCTACCAAGATGAAGAATTTGTACACTAGAGTTATTTGTAAAACTATTTTCAGAAACCTTCAAAACTTAGCCACATGTAGGTACAATGTAAATATTTTGAATGGATTTTATCCTTATTAGTTTACAATATTTATTTTTAAGGCTCTTCTCTGTAACATGGTGTCATATATTTTTGCACTACATTGTGTTCACATGCAACACAGTACAAAAAGGGGTAAATGTAGACACCAAAAACATGTCATTTTGTGATCCCCTAAAAACCCAAATTTTGATTAATTTTACAAATTCCCAAAACACCTCCCAAAATCCCCATAATTCACCAAAATTCTCCAAAATCTAAAATCCTTAATTCCCTTCAAAATCTCCTGATTCCTTTCTAATTCCTATAAATCCCTCCAAAATCTCCAAATTTCTCCCTAATCCTTCTTAATTCCTCCAAAATCTTGAATTCTCCCTCAAATTCATCTAAATCCTTCCAAATCTTCTAATTCTCTCTCTAATTATCTTAATTCCCTCTAAATACCTCTAATTCACTCTCTAATTTTCCTAATTCCTCTATTTTTTTCTAATTATCTTAATTCCCTCTAAATTCTTCTATTTCCTCTTTAATTCCCCTAAATCCTCCCAAATATCTCTAATTCTTCTTTAATTCTTCTAAATTCTCCTAATTCCCATAATTTTCTTATTTCCTAACAAATTCCTCTGAATTCCTCAAGTCATCATCAAAAATCTCAATCAGTCCCTAGTTCCCTAATCAAATCTCTAACAAATCCCTAATCTTGCATCCAGAAATATCCCACAACTTCAACCTACAAAATAGCTTTACAGAAACCCTAGAAAATATGATCAGTGTTAGAGGGCTTACTTAGGTTGTTGTGTAGCAAATTTTGGGAGAACAACAGTGAAGCCCCATAGGTCATTTTAGTTGACCTTTAGAAATCAATAGTGAATGTTGATTTTTTTTAAAATGGACAAACATAATGCAATGAAACTGAATAGTGCAAAAAATAGAATGTAAGTAACAATATTATATCCTAAATACAACATGAAAACACACTAACCCCTAGTCAAATCCCTAATAAAATCCACAATAAATTCCCAAATCCCAAACCAAATCCCCAAAAGTCCTAATTCTTTCTTAAATCCCTAATTAAATCTCCTAGGAAATACCCACATTAAATCCCCAAGTCCTTTCAAATCCTCAACAATTTTGTATGAATTTAAAATTCCTCAAATTCCAAGGCAAAGCTCTTATTAAATATCTATCTTATATTTGTATATCCTTTCAAATCCACCTTGTAATTTTCATGAATTTAAAATTCCTCCACATCACCCAAGGTCTCCACATCTCCATGCTCCATCACCACTTCCCATGCCCATTTATGACACTTGGGTGGGTGAGGACTCTCCCCACCCAAGGTCATTAATATTGGAAGGTGCACATTCCTCCACATAGAATTTTCTAGATTTTCTTTGTCCTCTACAACTGCCACGTGGATGCCACCTCACCTCCTAGTCACCACCCCCTCTCCCTTGTAAATTTCTATAAATACCCCTCTCATTTCTTCATTTGCATAAATTTGAGTGCCCTAGCCAAAAATTTACCAAAATTATTCCAACTCCTTTACTCCCTTGTGTGTGTTCAAGCCTCCTAAGGTGATCATCCTACTTTTATATGCACAAAACAACCATGGAATGAAGGTATATTGAAGTTTCAAACACCTAAAAAATACACATTGTCCCTCATCCCATCATAATGATCAATTAATTTGCAAAACACCTTTAATTTTACATTATTTACCTAAAAATACCATTCACCACTTCAAGTTCCCCTTGGTCACTTAAGCCCTTTCCTATGCTTAACCCTTGGTCCCCATGCGATCATCATTCTAGCCTAATCTTGGTTAATCCTTAACCTTGGTCAAAATCCACATCATAGTCAAACCCAACCCATGGTCAACCTAACTCATGGCCACCTCACCTAGTATACTCTTTGACTAGCCTAGCCTCCACCTCACCCATCTAACCTCAACTCAATCCAAGGTTAATATAATCATAGTCAAATTTGACCCTTGCTCCACACATATCCCCATGTGCATTAAACATCTTAAATGATATTTGGATACTTTTTTGTTTCAAAGCATGGGAGACATGGTGAGTCATCTTCCACCTCACCAAAGTCAACACAAAACTCATGGTTAATGTTGTTATGGTTAGGACTTAACCCTTGCTCCACTTCACATTTGCATGGGCATTAAACACCATAGATGCAATTTGGAGACTTTGAGCTTTAATCTATTTATGAGACATACCACCGTATGCCACCTCATGAGACACCTCGTAGGACACCTCATAGGACATCTCAGGGGACACCTCATATGACACCTCAAACTATAGGTTTGAAAGGCTTCTTGACTTGGAAAGGAGCTCCAAAAGCAAGAAAAAGACTAGAAAACCCTTCAACCAAGTAAGCATCTTTATTTTATAGTCATTTTATAACACTTCACTTATATTTTAACTTAGATTTTGAGTCTTTTGTCCTTTATCATATGGGGTCTAATTTAGATAAGCCCTCAAATGTTTTTAATGATTTTTGTAGGGTCATGTAAGTTTAGATGATTTGTGTGACTAACAATGGCCCACGTGTAGTAAGCCCACTTCCTTTGAGGATATTTTGAAAGATATTTAATGTTGTTGAAATTTTTCACTAGAAGAGGGTTTTCACATCCAAAAACCCATATTGTAGCCTTCTAAGGCAAATTTGCAAAAGGGCAAATCTTATAACCCCTTTTCAAATACAAACAACAATTTTTCCACTAGTTCATTTTGGTGATCACAGTAGGACGTACCCATATCGTTTACGTTTAGTTAGTGTTGTTTCTATCTTACTACCTTTTTTTGTTTTCAAGGTGAAAAAAGCCATCATAAACACTAAAAACCAGATCTTGTAATAGACTTTTCGAAAATCTACACACAATATCATACAAGTATGAATCTAATGTTTGTAGGGATAGATGCAAATATCTGAATTGTAACACAAATATCTCCAACAACCTCTAAACAAGCATAAATATGTATACTTTTTAGCTAGACTCCCATATTAGTCTAATTTCATAACCCTTCACCCATCATCACGGTCCTCACCCTAAGCTAAGCTTACGAGAAATAATTCCTAGCCATGGTGGCTTCTAGGAAAATCCCCCATCCTTCGATCAATCCGTTCAAGGATCCATAGGAAGCAACCTACATTCTACCTCAAAATACATGTATTCCTTCTTATAGCCAATACTTGAAATACCTATTGAAATCTTGGCCTCCAAACTATGATCAAGGCTTGGCATAGTAGGCCACTCATAATCAGCCACCCGAGAGTCCTCATGAAAGGATCCCTTCAACCAATCCCTTCAATCCCCCTCCCCTCATTCTAATTATATCGCATTCTTTACTTCACCCTCTTATTATACTTCAACCCTGCTTACTCTTCCATCCTTTCATCCCTTATCACCTTCTTCCTATGAGTGGTCTTATTCTTAATCACAACTACCCATTATAATGCCTAATCAAGCACACAATCAATTGCCTAATCATATTTCCAATCAATAGGTTCCTCAACAGTAGATTCATCTTCAAGCTATCAATCGAGTTTCCAATCAACAAGCCTCTCATCAAATATTCACTCAAGTTCCTAATCGGGTTCCTTCACATACAAATCAACCTCATGCATCTCAACTTAATCAATGGGTTGCCCAAAAACAAATCAAACTCATCCTCTTCAACAACAAATTCCTCTCTAATAAGTTCCTCACCAACAATAGGTTCTCATCCAACATCAACACATTCCTTCCGTTCAATCTTAAGTTCCACCAATTCAACATCAAAATTCTTTGACCCTAAATCAATCTTCGATCACCTCCAATGATTGATGGATTGACCAACAATAACAATACCCATCTCATTCAAATTATCTGCCTTCAACATTACAGCCCTATAATCATCCCATCTTGAGGGAACAGATCAAAAATTTAGACTTGTGTAAAATTTTATGGGCCTCAAAAAGCCACTTATAATCAATTACGCAATGACCCTATTAACCCTTATGTCATTATTCAACTATATCCTTATGGTTTGAAATACCCAAATTCAAAAAAATTAAAGAAAGGAAGATCCAAGGGAACACATAAGCAATTACCAATTTATCTGCTACCAAATAAATAGTAGCAACCCCCTCATGCTCCGCACCTTTCCTTTATCACTTGGGGGTATAACTGTAGACACCCAAAAGTCCCACATTACCACTTTTCACATCATCATGGCCAATCAATTTGCAAAACCTTTAAAAATTTCATAAATTGACCTCAAATCACTATTCCTCATTCTTAGCCCCCTTGGGCTACTTAAGTCCCTTTCTACACTTAACTATGGATCCTCATGCGACCACCATCATGAGTTGTTCCAATTTTTTAGGGTGTTGCGATAGTTTGATTTGCGATAAGGGGTTCTAGATCCATCTGTCATAAAATATAATGGCTGGCACGATGCAAGTTTGAATATTACCCATGAAATTGGTAAAAGCATTAGGGTCATGGGTTTGTAGCTCTATGGCTTTGAAGATATTCATTAAGGTCTCTCGATGGGGAGGTGATTGTTGGATTAACTCATAAATTGAGAGCTTAGTTGAGGCCATTTTGAGGCTATGGGTAAGCATACTTTTGAGATGAATGACTAGCCAAGGTTGTGGCGTAATGGTGAATTGCATTGGCAGAGGCGGTACAGTTGATGAGGATAACATATTTGAGGGGTCAGTTATTTGTGCAGGCAGATATAGATATCATTGATTTTTGGTGACCACATGAATCATGCCAACAAAACCTAGATAATTAAGGTTATTGTTGACATGGTTAACTTGATTTGGTTGAGGGGTAATCATAGTGTCTCTAGTGTCTAGTTTTTTTACGCCATGCTGTGGTAATGGGCTTTGATAGATACCCAGATTTTGATTAGGGGGAGCAAGAGGGTTGTCGATTTTGATAAACCCCCTCTTAATCAAATACTACATTTTTATTGTTTGACAGTGTGGTACCACTAGTATCACACCACTAGCCACTGCACAATCTAGGTTTGCTTTAGAGGCTTCATCAAAGAAAAATGCAAAGAACTTTATCTTTGGAAATCTAATTGTTCTAACTTGTGGCCTATAATTTAGGAGATTTTAGAGTTCCATTTGGTATAATAATTGTATCTCCCTTTTTCTTAATCTCCTAATGTCTTGTTGTTTATGATATATAGCTTTTGTGTTCAAGACTATCTCCCTTAACACTCTATTGGTTAACACTCAAAAATTGGTTCCTTTGTCATAAAAAAGTGTCTTGTTTCTATCCTTCTAGATGTGCCAAATGATGAATATTGGCACTGAATACCAAATGTTCCTAATAATGTGTTTAATATTTAGTCCCCATTTGTACATTTGGCCCCAACTGGTTAGGTAATTTTTTGAGTTGAAGGTTCCTAATATTGCTGATCCTAACTACTAGGTTATTTCAATCTAGATTTTAATTGCTTCGGTACACTGAAAGAATATATGTGATATTGTTTCTTTGTTCTTAAGACACCTATATTAAATATGAGGTCCCATGATATTTTTCTTAATGAGGTCGTCTCCATTAAAAATCTTGTTTTAGAGCATGAACCAAAGAAAGACTTGAAGTTTGGAGGAACCTTATAATTCCATACCTTAGTAATTTTTTTTTTTTTCAATTGGTTATATGGGTTTGTAACAAACCCCACCCGTATTACATCATCACCACATAGTGTGGTAGGGTACCTAGGAATAGATATTTGTGGATATATTATTATATTGTATAAGGGTTGGCATGGGCCACACATAACCCAAGGTTGATTGTATTATAATATTATATTATATTATAATATAATATAATATAATATTAGTAGTAGGCTCTCCAAAGTAGAATAAGAATATGGATATATAAAGAAGAGATATTTGTCATTGTAATGATTCATATCATGGAAGAAGAATCTTATGTAATCGTCGTGCCCACGAAGTGGCCTCTCATCTTGAGAGATCTTGTGGAGTTATTCCTTCCTTAAGGATTATTATTGGTGTTGCCCTACCTTAAGGGTATTATCTATCTCTCTCTCATTTGTGGATTGTTATTGTGGATAACATATTATGGATGAATGATTTGATATTTCTGCATATTGGTGAATGGTTCATGTTTAATAATAATAAAGTTATGCAACAAGTGGTATCAGAGCAACGATTTTGGCAAAGTGGGGATTTTTGTGTGAAACCCTAGAATTAGGGCAATTTTTTTTTGGAAAAACATCTCATCTTTCAGGAGCCATATCTCTGCGCAAGTTTATCCGATTCAAGCGATTCTTGGATCAGATTGTGCAAAATTTGAAGAGCTTTAAAATGAGTGGTCATATGATGGAATTTGAGTAGTATTGAGGGAGATACGACCTTTTGAAGTTAGTCATCCGAAACAAGGAAAGTGACGAATTTCACAGATTTTTTCTGGAAAAACGTCTCATCTTTCAGAAGCCATATCTTTGCAACAGCTAATCCGATTGAGGTGATTTTTGGATCAGATTGTGCAGAATTTGAAAGCTTTAAAATGAGTGGTCATATGAAGGAATATGAGTAGTATTGATGGAGATACGACCTTTTGAAGTCAGCCATCTGGACCAAGGAAAGTGACGAATTTTCAAGTTGTGAATTTTTCAAAAGACAATTTGTTTAGTTCGGGTAAGCAAATCAGTTGCACTTTATTTTGTTGGAAGAAAAATTGCAGATGTAGTTGTTTATGGGATTTTTAGCTTCAACTTGGTGGGAAAATATTTTTTTCCATAAAACCCTAGTTTGCATTAGGGCATGATATTTATTATCAAAAAACCCTAGTTGCATTAGGGCATGAACAATGGAAATCCAACGTTTTTCTGGAGAAGATGATATTGATGCTCGAGAATGGTGGAAAAATTTTAGATCTCGATGTTGTAATGTCTCATGGGGGAAAGCCTTTCTTGGTATACGTCTTCAAGGGAAGGCTTGGCTTTGGTGGGCAAAGTTTCGTGAAGAAAGGAATAATGAATACACTTGGGATGAAATAGAGCATGCATTCTTGATTAAATGGGACCCATATTATGTAGATCGCATAATAAATTTCATTGAAGACCTTGAAAAGAAACTACAGGAAACTCAAAATGAACGAAATACAATAAAAGGAGAATGGGAAGTTTTCAAGAAACAAAATGAAGACTATGAAAAAGAAATCAAATTACTCAAGAAGAAAGAGGAAAAGGTCAGGGAAGATAAACAAGATGTCAATATGCAGACAAAGGAAACCATACCTTTGGTAGAAGATAAATTAGAAAATGGACAAAGGAATTTTTTTGAATCTAAAAAGTCTATTATGCAGGTTCATGGAAGCATTCAAAAGGAATAGGTTATTATTTCCATTGACCCTGGTAGTAGATATAATTTTATTAATATTGCTTTGGTTAAGAAGTTGCAAGTTCAAGCAAAAAAAATCAAGGACATACAGCTAGAGGGTGAGAATGTTCAAATTTTTGAAGATTTAAAGATCACCATGGATAAATATGTTTTACATTCAGATTTCTATGCTATTGAGATGGATGATAAGGATATTGTTCTTGGTTATCCTTGGTTAGATTCTTTGGGTACTGTTAACATTAATGTGCAAAAGAAGTTTATGAAGTTATGGTACAGGAAAAAGAAGATAACATTACAGGATATTTCTCAGCTTAAGGAGCAAGGATCCAAGGAAAATCAAGAAGCGGTTGTAGAAGAACAAATTGAAGAACATGAAACAGAATCCAAGAAGGCGATAGTAGCAACAGAGTCCATGAAAGAAGTAGCAGTAACTAATTCAGTGGAAATAACATTGCAGGATATTTCTCATCTTGAGGAGCAAGGTTACAAGGAAAATCAAGAAGTGGTTGTAGAAGAACAAATTGAAGAACAGGAAACAGAATCCACGAAGGCGATAGCAAAGAACAAGAGTCCAAGGAATATTTGATAGAAGAGCACAAGGACACACCAAACAAAGAGAACATGAAAGAACAATGTGTAGAGGAATTTAAAATAATGGAGCCAAATGTTGAGAATTCAAAGAAGGTAGAACATCAAGTAAAGGTTGCACCATATCGCCATCCAAACCACCATGAGCGGAAACAATATTGGAGACATGGTTCAAGGCAACAATATTATGGTTCTACATGTAATCAGAAGGGCACCAACTATGGCAAGTGTTTGGCAAAGAAAGCATAGTGATCATGGTTTTGAGCATGGTTCATCAGCATCAAGGAACAAGTGGACCCATCATTCAAGTTATCAAAATACAGCAGCAGAAGCATGGAGCCAACGAAGCAGGTTTGGATACACAAGTAACAAAATGGCATACCAAAGATCATCGGGTTTCACTTGGATGGATGGATGATCGAGATTGGTACCAATTGCTAACATTGCTTAGCAAATCATACTATCGAGTTTCTTCATATGTTTCGAGGACGAAACATTTGTAAGGAGGGTGGCATGGTAGGGTACCTAGGAATAGATATTTGTGGATATATTATTATATTGTATAAGGGTTGGCATGGGCCACACATAACCCAAGGTTGATTGTATTATAATATTATATTATAATATAATATAATATTAGTAGTAGGCTCTCCAAAGTAGAATAAGAATATGGATATATAAAGAAGAGATATTTGTCATTGTAATGATTCATATCATGGAAGAAGAATCTTATGTAATCGTCGTGCCCACGAAGTGGCCTCTCATCTTGAGAGATCTTGTGGAGTTATTCCTTCCTTAAAGATTATTATTGGTGTTGCCCTACCTTAAGGGTATTATCTATCTCTCTCTCATTTGTGGATTGTTATTGTGGATAATATATTATGGATGAATGATTTGATATTTCTGCATATTGGTGAATGGTTCATGTTTAATAATAATAAAGTTATGCAACATAGTGGTATTATAACAAAGCTTGGATATTTATCCATGTATCGGTTGGCAAGATTTAAACCTTGATCTCCTATTTAAACATTGAGGAATCTAACCAGTTGAGCTAATGCCACTTGATTCTGAGCTAGTAAATACTGTAATACTTAATCTTATACATTTAAAAATTAATATACTTAATCTAAAGATAAAATTCTTACTATAAATCAATTAGATAACAATATTAAATTAAATATATAACATTGTAATATATTCAACACTTTAAGTTTTTTCAATGAAACCTTGGTTCAATAGTCTAGATATATGAGTGGTATAGATCACATAAGGTTCTCAACACCAAAAGAGCTATATAGCTCAATGCAACTAGTTGATATAATAACACCAATATAAAAGATGTCCTGATTGATTGTTATAATAATACCCAATGTAAACAATATTATAACTGATATGAAGACCTAATCAAAAACCTTATGAAAAACATAAATAGAATTCTTTATATTTAAAAAAAAACATCAATGTTAGGCATGACTATGACATGTGTGATAGCGAGGGATCTATTTATAATCCATTTGTTATAATGTAACCACAAAGACAACTAACTTTGAGTCTTATTTAAAAAAAACATCAATGTTAGGCATGACTATGACATGTGTGATAGCGAGGGATCTATTTATAATCCATTTGTTATAATGTAACCACAAAGACAACTAACTTTGAGTCTTAGGTGGGATAGCCTCAAAGACAACTAACTTTATGTTTTAGGTGGGATAGCCTCACGAGCTTCTTGTTCCCACCTAACTGGAATGCCCTCCTATGCATGTTCTAATCCAAGTTTTTCCACCTAACTGGAATGCCCATGCATGATCTAATCCAAGTTTGTCCTTATTTTTTAAATAATTGAAAAGACATCGAATGAAGGTACGCACAAAGATATCTTTAAAAAATGTAGTCTAAATAATTTAGATGATGGCAACATCACAATGTTCAAAATAATAATATATTTATTATTAAAAAATAATAGTTTTTTTTAATATGATGTACCAAGCATCAAACGTGTCTTTACCTTTAGGTTTAATGTGTGTCAAGGCACTAAATAAATAAATAAATAAATATATATATATATATATATATATAAAAGAATTGCTCACATCACTATATAAATTCAATAGTTGGGCCATTATCATTGTGAATGGTGCTAATTTTAGTGCCATTCATTGGATGGAATAATCTTGTGCTTACTCATAATTAATAATACCATTTTATTGGAGAGAATTTTATTTATAATTGAAATGAAATGAAAGATTTTAATTACGTCCGCGAGACTCAAATATGGTCTATGGGACCTCAAATATGGAAATACAATTACTCAAATCATATCATATGATCTTTAATATCTTTCAGAAGGTTGTTCCTTCTCCTGCTGATTTGTGTTAGCAATTCCCTAACATTTTTTATTTTACTGTCTTCAAATAAATCTGCCATAAACTCGTTCTCAAGTGTTTTTTTGTATTTGTCAAGGATATCTGAAAAACTCGAGCATTTATAGATGAAGTGTTCCTCTGTCTCTACTGTCCCTGTGCTGCATAGAGTACATATCTTTTCTTCCCATTGTTCTTTGGGCGTTGTCCATCTTCCTCGTTTCACATCTAAGCCTATCAGAGCTAGTCCTTATCTGAGTAATGAGTATTTTTTCCTTCCACTTGATTTCAGCGCCTATATACGCTTTTTTCCTTGTGGTCATAGGTTGGGTTAAAATTTGCAATATAATATTGTCTTTTCTTCCTTGCATTTTTCCACATTCCACTTTAGAACTTTTCATTCACATAATTTTTTATGTCTTTGTTGACATTTGGGCATTCATTTATGTTGATTTCCCAACGTTTCATCCATTTCTGATTTTGTTTAATCAATGTATTCTTTCGCCTATGCAACTCTTCGTCCCTAGCTGCCCTAGGCCATCTATCATCTGTCATGTTTTCTATTTTTTCAACATAACAACTTGGTCATAGCAATTGCTTTTAAAGGGAACATTCCAGTTTCAGCTAGAATAATTTCATAAGGGGTTGTGGCCTTAATTTTGAAAAAGCTTATGATTAGATATTTTTGAATCCTTTCTATTTGCCTCCATTTTGCATTTGTTGTGCCACTAGCCCACACCTCACAACCATACAACAAAACCGATGTAACAAGTAGGCCAAATAAGACCTTGGTGGTCTTCCAGTCCCACAACTTGACATTCCTACACCTGTTTTGAAGTGCATATAGTACTCTCCAGCCACTTTGAGTTCTTTTCATCCTACATGTATTCCAATTAAGTTTGTCATGAAAGTCTATGCCCAGGTATTTGTATTATACTACTACATCAAGCGGTTCTCCTGTAAACTGAAATTTGAGTTGTTGCTTCTTCTTTTTTGTTGAAAAATCATAATTTTTGTTTTGCTCGTGTTCACCTGCATCCCAACTTCTTTACAAAAGAGTTCTATAGCTTGAAGGTGATCTTCTAGATATTTGGATGTTTTGGCCACAAGAATTACATCATCTGCATACATGAGGAGTTTTACCACATATTTGGCTAAATGCACACCCTCTCCCCCAAATTTGTTTATCCATTCTTCTAACTTTATAATGTACAACCCAAATAAGGTCGAAGATAGAGGGCAACCTTGTTTGACACCTATGTCACTACCAAAACATTCAGATAACCCTTCCTGTGTTCTGATTCTAGCCTTTACATGCTCATATAGTTTATGAACTGTTTCCCTGTAGTGAATTGGAACCTCTAACTCTTCTATTATGCTCCATAATTTTTTCCTTGGCACTGTGTCAAATGCCTTTTTCAAGTCTACAAAACAACAAAAAGCCTCATCTTTTTTATCTCATATTTTTTCCACTGTGTCTGAGCGTGATACAGTGATCAATAGTTGAATGCTTGGGCCTAAAACCTGTTTACCCCTTTTCTCTCTTTCCCTTTTGTTCTGCCCATATGCTGACACTCTATCATACTCCCAAACAACTTTGCAAAGAGAGGGTTGATCATGATAGTTCGATAGTTTGAGGGATTATTTACATATCCATTTTTAAACAAAGGAATGGTCAAGCTAGTTGTCCACTCGGTAGGGAAGCCATTTTGTATGACCTCATTGAAAATTTCTTTGATTTGCGATGCCAAGATATCTACCCGCCATTTTATATGCTCTGCTTGAAGATTGTCTATGTCACGGGCTTTACCAGTTGCTAACTTTTTTATCCCTTGAATAATATCTTCAATTGTGAAAAGTTCTCTTTTGACAATGATAGTAGGGGTGTCTTCTGTTGGTTACTACGCTGATATAGTTGTTTTGAATACTCCATCCACTAATTAACTGTTATGTTATTTTTAGTTTGTATCCTTTTCACGCTTAATTCCTTCCAAAATTTCTTTGGTTCATGTTTCCCTAAGTAAATCAATTATTTCTTCCTTGTTCTAGTGTATTCTTATTTTTTTGCCCTTACCAGTTTCTCATATGCTTTTTTGTTTGCTCTTGTTTTACCTGTTGGTTCCTTTAATAATCTTAGTATTTTTTTGCAATCTTCATTGAACCATGGGTTGGTTGGGAAGCTATTCCTTTCTTTTTAGGTTTAGCTCTCTTGTATTTGTTTAGAGCTTCTTGAATAACATGCATTAACCATTCACTCTTACTGTAATCTCTACTATTGTGATGTAGTTCTTCCCTTTCCTGTAACTTGTTATTTAATACTGCTCTAAAATTATGTCGATTTTCATCTGTTAAGAGAATGTTTCTCTTGTGAGGATATTTATTTTGATTGCATTGCAAGTGTTTTTCCCTTGGTTTGTCTCCATGCATTCGAAGTTTCATAACAATTGGGTTGTGATCTGACTTAAGTTTCATTGGAGAATCTTCCACTTCTAGCTCCTCTATTTTTGGTATGGAATTCTGTGAGCATATTATAGTCTATTACACATTGTCCCTTATATGTTTTGCATGTATACTTTCCTGAAATTTTTTATTTGTTCATCCCATTGCAAATAATCAAGTTGTATATGTTGCAAAGACCTAACAAATCTTCTCTAGACTGCGTGATATCCCCATGCTCATCTTCTGAAGTCCTGGTCCACTGCTGATTTGCCTCTTCTGGCATCCTAAGAGGATTAATCTCAATATATTCATTACCTTCTAGAATGTTAGCTTGCTTATTTGTTGTCCTTGCATTGAAATCTCCAATTAATATAATCTCCCCCAACTTACTGTACATTGAAATATCTCTTTTAAGGGAGTAGTATGGGTCTTCTCTATTAAGGTCATGTTTCTTATAGAATTTAGAATTCTTGGGAGCAAAATAACATGCTGCTATGCTAATGACTGACTTATTTTCTAGGATCTTTATCGAGATGTATTGTTTGTTTTCATCTTGTTTTTCAATTTTAATGACCTTATCCCATTCCTCTTTTATTAAAACCATAATACTCCCATGCCCTTTGCCATTTTCTGTTGCTTTATTCCATATTACTATTTTTTTGTATCCCACAAATTCTGGAGTCCTACATCCATCGTGTTCATGTGTTTCTATCAATATGATTATATCTTTGTCTCTAGCAATGGGCCTTAACCCGGGTCCTCTTCTCCAAGGGAAACCTCTACAGTTCCAACTTACCATTGTAAGATGTTCCTGGACGGGCCATACTCCTTATTTGTTTTGGATTTGTTTAGATGTGATGTATGCCTTTCCATTTCTTAAATATGCCTCGTTTCCCTTCATTCCTTGCTCGCCCTCACCTTTTCCCATTCCTTATTTCTTTCTTCCTGTTGTAAAAATGTTAGGTCATCATCTAAATAAAATTGTGACCCTCTCAACATGCCTCTATTTTTAAGTAACCTTATTTTATCCTCGTAGCTCATCAATGTGACCCGAATATGTCTATCTCTACCTCCTTCTCTCAGCTTGCCAATTTTGCTTGCTTTTTTATCTGACCCTTCCATTGTAATCGATCTGACAAGAAGTCCCTGCTTAAACGATTTGTGTCTTCCCTATGCCCATAATCTTTCAATCCTTTGATGATTATATTTGATAACTTCTCATGTCTTTCTTTCTCTTCTGTTATTTGAATTTTTACTTGCTTCTCTATCGACTCTTTTTTTGATTGACTGGTTCTTTTACTACTTGAGACCATGTCTTTGCCTTTTTTAATTCATTTTGTAGCTCATTTTCTCTTGTTTCCATGTTTTGGAGTGTTTTTCGTACCTCTTTTATTTGATTTGCATTTGTTTTTTCCACATCTATTGCATCATTGATTGGGGGGTGGATGGCTTGTTTGAGGACATGCCATTCACGTTGACCCATGTTTGCAAGGTTTTGTAGCTTTGACACTTGCTCCTTGAGTTGGTTGTTTTCCTTTTCCAACCTCCGAATGGTGTTTATAACCTCATCTGATTTAGTTTCTCTTAATTTCTCCATCCTTTCCATGCTTTCAATTTTCTCATTCATCTTCATTAGCGCTTGCACATAAAGTCTTGGTGCTCACATGAGTGTTGTAGTTGTGGGACTGTAAGTTTCTTCCTCATCTGAAAACTCATTTTGGTGATTTGTCTTTGATTGTTCCTTATTCTCCACCTGTTTATGTGGTAGAATATTTTTTATTTTTATTTTTTGATATGCCCTCTTCATTGTTGTTGCCCTTGCTCGAGCTTTTCGACGCCTTAATATCCTCCAGTACTGTTTCTCATTGACATATATTGGTTCTTGCAATTGTTGCTTCCTTTCTTCCATTTTCAAACACTTTATAACCGAACCCTCTGTACTATTGATCCGATGAAATAAATGTGTAATAAAACCCTCCTTGCTCTGCAAACCCTATGTTGTAAACCCTTGCTGATCATAAAACCTTCTACTGCAAACCCCTATAACTAATGTATTTCTCCTATCTACTTAAATTGTTTTATAAATCGAAAGAGGACGGAAAATGTGCTTACCCGATGAAATAGATGTTTAATACAATACTCTGCCGCAAACCCTCCTTGCTCTGTAAAAACCCTTTGTCGCAAACCCTTTAATTTTTTTTGTGTTGATATTTCTTGTTTGGTTCAATGTACAATTCGAATCTTCTCTGTTCTATCGGCTCTGCTTCAGTATCCCTGCGCTCTGCTTCAGTCCTACTTCAATATCTTGCCGTAAATTTTGAGAATACCACTTTATATAAAGGGAAAGAATTGAAATGTGGTATAGAAAAGAAGATGTCTTTGAATGTAAACATGATCAAATATTCTCTAAACCATTTACTTTCTTTTGTCTAATATTCCATAAAATTATAGACAAATAGTATAACTTTAAAAGATATTATTTATTTAATTAAACTGTTATCGCATATAATTTTGTTTAAATTATAATTGAAAATCTATATAAAGGGAGAGAATTGAAATGTGGTAGAGAAAGGAAGATGTCCTTTCGACATGATCAAATATTCTCTAAACCATTTACTTTCTTTGGTCTCATATTCCATAAAATTATAGACAATATAACTTTAAAAGATATTAATTATTTAATTAAACTATTAGGGTATACAATTTTATTTAAATTAAAATTGAAAATCTAAGATCATAACAATATGTAAATGTTTTCTTCCCTGTTAATAACTCTTTTAATAATAAATTATAGGCCAAACATTGGTTTTATGATGCTTTTTAATATATTCAAATAAAAAATATAGTTTTCATATATATATATATATATATTTGATATATAGAAGCAATGGTTACAATCATGATTTTTAGTAACTACCAACACAGTTGGTAGGGTTCAAACTATCTACGAAGGCTCCCAGGACTTCCACTGTCTCGGTACATGGTAACCCGACGTGAGATGAGGACCGCCGGACGCACAAGGGTTGCACCGTCGTCATCAATCTGGCGCACCACTCAGAGGAATCGGACCTGGGCTACTGTCTGCATGGGCAAGCCCGTGGGATTGGAACCTAGGTCTCCTCTTGGTAAGCGCCAAAAATATAGTTTTCATATTTATTGTAAGATATTTTCTAATTGTTGTAAGTTTATTACATTGGTAAGAACTTTGGCCTCAAAGCAGGTTTAAACCCTATTCAATATGAGACGATTGAGAACCCTCATAAAAATTTGTATAAACTCATTAAAAAAATCTCTTTTTTTGTAATTGATTCCAATATTTAAAAAATTTAAATAAAATATTCATATAAATTATAATATACATTAATTTTATAATTTTTGATATATAAAGATATCGACAACCACTATTTATTTTTGAACAATTGGTCATAGGGTCAAGTTGCATTGCCTACGATCCTAACGTCAAATCATGGTGTTACCACTATAACCCCTATCTCGCTTTCGTAAATACGACCCAAAGTGAGGGAGACCCCCGGTGGCTGGTGCTACCACTATAACCCCTATCTCACCTCGGTAAACACGACCCAAAGTGAGGGAGATCCTAGTGGCTAGAAGTTGGTACCGTTGTCATCAAGATGGCACATACTCAACGAACTCAAGTCAATCTACTACCTTTGCCCTAGATTGGACATACCCGCAAGGTTTGAACCTAGGTCTCCTCCTCGTAAGTGCCCAACTTCTTACTAATCCACCTAGCCCTCACGGACCACTAATATTATAAAAGTTAAAAATAATATAAATATTCGCATCTATGGGTGCAACACAACGGTTCGGGCTTTGGCTCTTCTTCGGGAGGTTTAAGGTTCAAACCGCAACACGGGCAAGTGTGTGAGGGGGTGGGTGTGGTGGTTTTGTGTTAAATTCCCTATTAATAAGTATAGCTCTCAACTTTAGGAGGGGTCATGGTTGGGAGGAGACTGCTCAACCCTGTACGTTGGTCATAAGGGTTTCTCACAATAACCAAATCTAAAAAATAATAATATAAATATTGTTTATATATATATATATATATATATATATATATATATATATATATATATATATATATATATATATATATATATTCACGTTATACAATAATTAGTAACAAGAGTATTATCTATACTCTTTTCAATAAAATTGAGTTGAGTGGTTAATTGGATGCATTATCAAGGAATACTAATTTTGAAACCCAATCCAAGTTCTTTTTATAAAATTCAATGGGTATACCATCAGGACCCGGAGCTTTATCACTATTGATGGCCAATATAGCTTTAGTAATTTCATCTTTCGAAATTGGCTAGCCCAACATTTCAGCTTCAGATTGAGAAATTTTTTTAGGCACTAACTTACAACAAACCTTTCTTTCTTTCATTCTATCACTGTTATTCTCTGAAGTGAACAGATTTTTATAAAACTGGTGAAACAATTCCATAATCTTAATGTCATCAGAAACCAAAGTAGTTCCATATGAAATGCTAATAATATTTTCTTTAACAACCTTCTCTCTCAAAATATTAAAGAAAAACTTAGAGCCCTTATCACCAAAATTTAACCAATTTAGCCTAGCACGAACCCTCTATCCTTGAATATTTTTGTTCTCCAGCTGGCTAAGCTCATTTTTAACGTCCACCAAGTCAGATAATAGTTCCAAATTATCAGGCTGCCACTAAATATTATGTTCAAGCAACCACATCCTCTGCCTCAAGGAATTATCATAACATTTGAACTCAGAAGCCCTCTTCTTACCAATGGATTTAAACAAAAATTTCCATCCTTTGATATTACAAAGCCACCTATCAATAGCACTCTCATGTCGAAGTTTAAACCTATTGATTTCCTTGAGAGTAAAGATAGCTTGCAAATAATAAGGAAGATCCAGAAGAGAGACATTCAAATTAAATTTCCAATTCAAATGTTTATTCTCAAGTCTATCCTCAAGTAATCTCAAATGAGCCACAATAGAACAATGGTCAGAGAAAACAGAAGGATAAACTGCAACTGTGTTGTCATTATTCAAATGATCAAAATTGAAGGAGTGAGAAGCATAGAACCTATCCAACCTGCTATATATCCTATTGTGGCTTTGTTGCATGTTACACCATGTAAACCACAGATCCTTATGGTAACTTCTATGACCTTGTAAAGGATCAAAAATATTAAAATGAGATATGAGTCTAGTCCACCATATTTTCTCATCCCCCTTCCAGTCAAAATTAGCACCGCCAACCTTATCATGCTGTTATTCTATCATATTAAAATCCCCACCAAATAACCATGGAATATTAGGTAAGTTTAACAACCAATGCCATAAAGAACATCTGTTTCTGTAATCATTAGCAGCATAAATTGAACAAACACCAAACTGAACTCCATTGTGTTCTAAGACCACTCAGACCGCAGTATTACATGGAGAAAGACCAAAATCAACTACTTTAGAAGCCCATGAAGGGGAAAGCAGCAAAGCAGGTCTCCCCCTCCCATCAATATGATTAGTATAGTAACATATAACATCACACCAAATGACATGCAAAGTAGATTGAAGATGAAAGCCAACAACTTTGATTTCTTTCAACAGAATGCAATCAAAACAACCCATACTTCTGATGAAGCCATTAATAGAGGATCATTGGGTTGTGACATCAACTCAGGCATCATTCGGCTGCTGCCCAAAGGAGGTGATAAAAATTTAATTAAAAATTGGAGGCCTATAACTTTATTGAATGTCTCTTACAAAATCATGGCTAAGGTGCTTGCATTAAGATTGGTTCATTTGCTGCCTAAGTTTATCAACCCTACTCAAACTGGGTTTGTTAAAGTCAGATATATTTTACATAATCTTATTAATGGCTGAGAATCTATGCATTAGACCAGAGTCTCAGGTCAGAACATTGGTATGATCCTTCTTGATTTAGAGAAGGCTTATGATCGTGTGGAATGAAATTATATCATTAGTGTTTTGCTAGCCTTTGGTTTTCCTATTGAATTTTTTAACATGGTTAAAACTCTTTTGGCTGATGCTAATGCTTGCATAGAGATTAACGGTACCATCTCTGATCCTATTTACCTGCAAAGATTTATAATACAGGGTTGTCCCTTGGCTCCTTCGTTATTTGTGATTGTTAATGATATTCTATTTTATCTCCTAAGGGATAATACCCTAAGTCCTAATGTTAGAGGTGTTATGCTACCTAATGGTATGGAGCTTATACATATGCATTTTATTGATGACACTTTCTTGTTTGTGAAGTTGGATGAGGATAATTTTATTTCTTTGTTCTCTAAAATTTCACTATTTTGTAATGCTTCAGGTGCTAAGGTCTCTGCTGCTAAATCAATGATTTTGGGTTGGGATCATTGTCCTCCTAGGTGGCTTGGTAGATTTGATTTGCAATGGCATGGCCCTTATGTGCAAGTCAGGTATCTGGGCATTCCGTTTGCTGTTAAACCTGATTTAAAAAACATGTGGTTGTGGGTAAAAGATAAGATTATTATCAATCTTGATAAGTGGCAGAAAAGAAATATTTCCTTGGTTGGTCGCTTCCAGGTCTGTCAAAAGGTTTTGTCTACTTTCACTGTTTATTTCTCCTCGATTTGGATTTTCAGTTTGTATCAGATTAATTTGATTTAGAAATATATAAAACAGTTCCTTTGGGCTGACAATTTTATTGATAGAATATTACACTCAGTTAAATGGAATTGGTGTGTTGTGAATAAGGCAATGGGAGGTATGAGTCTTATCAATTTAAGATTACAGGGTGTTGCTCTTGCATCCAAATGGATAACTAAATGTATTGATAGAAATGAACCATAGAAAGTTCTTATCAGACATAACATTTATAATTTAGTTCTTAAAAGGGCTCAGTTCTGAAAAAAGCTATCCTTTTTTGATATTTTGTTTGGCTCATTTGAATCGCCTTTTGGTTCAACAATTTTTCATAGCATTTGGAAGGCATGGATTAATGTCAGGGATAAAATCTGTATAAAATATGATAACAATCAATCTAGAAGGCTGTAGTTATTAAATAGTTCCTGCTGGTGGAACTTGTCTCTTAACAACACTATGCTTGCTAGAATGCGGGGCTACTCAACTAGGGCCTGGTCTGTGAAGGGTGTTAATACTTTTAATGACATTCTCAGTAATGGGGTGCTTAAACCTTGAGAGCAACTCAGTGTTGAATTTGGTTTATCTTGTTCTCATAAGAGAACATATACTATGTTGTCTGCTACCTTCAATGGTTTGAATAATCTTGAATTTGTGGCCTCAAAACAATCTTATTTGGATAATCTGTATTGGACTGATGGTACTAAATTTTTTTCTACTAAATGATGAGCAAGGTGCAACCTAAGTATTGTCATTGTTGTCAACACGATCAGGTTGATCAGTTGATGCAATGGTTAGAAGTTGATTGGTGAGCAAGGTGATGGATAGGAGTTGTTTGTTGAGCAAGGTGCAGCAAAAGCATTGCAAAAGTATTGTCATTGTTGTCAACACAGTCGATTGATGTAGTTGATGCAATTCAGAGGTCAGTGAGATCAAGTGCAGAAAGTTTCAAGGAAAACATAGGTGACCCAGATTCAAAAACTGGCAAAAAGAGACAAGGAAGAAAACTGTCGCGATATCGCGACATGTTTTCTGTCGCGATTTCGCGACATGGTCGAGGAGAGAGAAGGCACAACAGGAAATGTCACGATTTCATGACATGTCGAGTTTTCGCTGAGGAGAGAGAAAATGTGTCATGATATCGCGACAAAACTGAAGAGAGAGAAACTGCAAGGAAGATTGTCGCGATTTCGCGACATTGCCGAGGAGAGAGAAAGTGCATGCCAATTTGTCGCGATATCGCGACATGGCAGAGGAAAGAGAAAGTGAAAGGTAAACTGTCATGATTTCGCGACATGCTGGCAGAGAGAGAAGCAAGGTGAAAAGATGTCACGATTTCGTGACATAAATGGAGGAAAGGAGCTAGCAATGAAAAGTGTCGCGATATCGCGACACGTCGGGTTTTCGCGACCCGAAGAGGAGAGAGAATGCTCAGCAACAAAGGTGTAGCGATATCGCTACATGTTGAAATGAATGGAAACAAAGGTGTAGCGATATCGCTGCATGATGAAAATACATGGCACAAAGGTGTAGCGATTTTGCTACAATTAGGAAGTGCAGAAAACAAAGATGTAGCGATTTCGCTACAAGTGAAAAGACACAAACAAGAAGATGTAGCGATTTTGCTGCATGACAAAATGTATAAAAACAAAGGTGTAGCGATTTCGCTACCATTCAAAGTTGAAAAAATTAAAGATGTAACAAGTCAAAAGCACAAGGCACAAAGTTGTAGCGATTTCGCTACTGCATGGAGCAAAGAGCGTACGAAAGCCAGAAGCGTCGCGATTTCGCGACGAAGATAACGATGACGTCAGCAAGGGCCGAAAGTGTCATGATTTCATGACAAGTTTCAAGGAAAGCTGCTAGAAGCCGAAAACGTCGCGATTTCACGACAAGAAGATTGATGACGTCAGCAAGAGCCGAAAGCGTCGCGATTTCGCGACAAGAAGGATGATGACGTCAGCAAGAGCCGGAAGCGTCACGATTTTGTGACATGTTCCATTTTCGCTGGAGTTGGCAAGGAGAGTTGTACGGAAGAGCAAAGTGTCGCGATTTCGCGACATGTTCCATTTTCACTGGAGTTGGCAAGGAGAGTTGTACGGAAGAGCAAAGCGTCGCGATTTCGCGACATGTTCCATTTTTGTTGGAGTTTGCAAGCAAAGCTGTACGGAAGAGCAAAGTGTCACGATTTCGTGACATGTTCCATTTTCGCTGGAGGTTGCAAGCAAAGTTGTACGGAAGCCTGTAACGTCGCGATTTCGTGACAGCATTGAGGATGACATCAGCAAAAGTTCAAAGTGTCGTGATTTCGTGACATGAGCGGGGGAAAAGCTTTCAAGGCCAAAATGGTCGCGATTTCGTGACAACCTTCAGGGTGACGTCAGCATAAGTTAAAAGTGTCGCGATATCGCGATAGGAAATAGTTAGACTGGAAAATGCCGAAGCAACATGAAAGGTGACACATGGCAGAAAAGCATCATGCAGTCTGTCACATAAGAAGTTACTGAAGTTAGACAGACAGTTAAACGTTGACAGGTGTTGGACATGCTATGCAACGACCAAACATGCATAATTGAAACGCATTCGAAAAGCCGAATATGAAGGATAATAAAAGCATTCGAAAGGTCATATTTGCAGGCATTCTAATAGACGTATTTGAAGCATACATAAAAGCCGAACATGAAGAATCGAAAAGCTTTCGAAGAATTGCATATGGAGAAAAGAAAAGAAAATCGAAGAGCCGTATTTGAAATATAAAATCAGCCAAATACGTAGAATTGCAAAAGCATCAGAACAGACGTATTTACAGCACTCAAGCGTCGTATAGGTCGCTTCTAAAAAGCACTCGAATAGCCGTATGTTCATGCATTCGAACAGTCATATTATGGACAGGAGTAATGAATTCGAACAGTTGGAGAAGGTCATTCGACTGCATGCCAGATTGGAAGGTTATAGAAGAATAACCGTACAGAGAAGATAGTTGCTACTGCGTGATAGAATATTCTGTAGAAAGAGGCTGGCTGTAAGTGAGCTGTGAGAGTGTTGTAAGAGATTATAACAGTGTTGTGTTAATGTCGTGAAGAGTCTGCAAGAGCAAGCCATATGAAAGGGTTGTAAGTGTGCAAAAGGTAGAAGCGTAAAAGAGTGTATGTTTCCATGAGATTGATTTGATTTAAGCTAGACCAGGTGAGGATCTTGTAACACCGAAGGCATTTTTATGTCAATCAAAATTGAAAATAGAAATCCAAGTTGGTGCTTGGAATCGGGGGTTGGTGCTCATTCCAGGTTGATGCTTTGGTAAATTAGGGGTTGGTGCTCCTTCCAGGTGGATGCTTGGTAAATTGATTGTAAAGTTGGTGCTTTGCAATGGCTGGATTTGGATGGGAGTCCAAGCGAGTCTAGTTTGAGGAGTAGCCAAAGCTGGTGAACCTCGTTACATCTTGTGTTATGTTATGCTCTCTTGTGGTACTTGTTGTTTCTGGTTTTAGCTTTCTTTTGTTTTGGCTTTAAGAGTTAAAGCATTAAGTTTTAAAATAGTTGCACTGATTCACCCCCCCTCTCAGTGCCATTGTAATACTAACACTAAATCCAAGATATTATATCGGCTTCTCACGGGCACGACTGACATTTTTGACCATGTTAATAATAAATGGCAGCTCTCTCTTTCATCAGAGCAGGTGCAGAAAAGGATGTAAAATATCTGGTCTAGTCTTCTTGAGCCAAAAAAAACGTGTTTTAGATGACTTTTGCTGCTCCAAAGATTGCCCTTATCTTCTAATCCCCAGACTGATATCTATTGTTCCATTTGCAGGACTCCTGAGACTGTGAAGCATATATTGTTTGATTGTCTTTATGCTAAAGAGTTGTGGTTATCCTTTTTTAATATTCTACAGGATTGGAATATTCAGTTGGATCATATAAAACAACAAATTTTGTTTGGTTATATTCCACATATGAATTACTATTTCAATATGTTTTGGCTAATAATTTCTATAGAAATTTTATGGATGATTTGGAAGGCTAGGAATGAGGATTGTTTTCAGAACAGGCCAAGACACCTTCCTGGGTCTCTTAGGATACTCACACAGCTTGCTATTTTATTTCAGGTTGGAAGAAATCTGCAGGTTTCCAGGAACAATTTGGCTCGTCTTTTCAAAGCTATTCAGGATCGGGAGTTGATGGATGATGACACAAGCAATGTGGATATGTATAACTACTATTATATTCTTGCACAAAAATGTTATTATATGTTTGTAAAAAGATACAATGATACAATTACACTCATATGATGTATAGTATTTTTGTTTCCTCCTTGCATAGAGATGTTTAGCTTAGTTTGATTTTTGAGGTTTGGACCTTCTTTGATGTATATTTGTTATTGGTTATTTAATATGATAGTTATATATTTCAATTAAAAAAAATACTAATTTTGAATCCTTTGATTATGATATAAAAATTAAATTAAAAAATAGACTTAAAAATTATTAAAAATTAAAAACAAATAACATATAATAATAGTATGTTTTTCGGTTTTATTAGAAGATCTAAAGTTCAAAATTTAGTACCAGGGGATCCTAACTCCTTATAAAAACCTGTGTTTTTACTCAAAATTAAGTCATGTGATGGATACTGTAGTGGTATATATTTGGGTTTCCTTGAAGAGACCTAAGTTGAGTGGTTCATTGGATGCATTACGAAGGAATACTAGTTTTGAATCTTTTGATTATGATTTAAAAAATTAAATAAAAAAATGAATTAAAAAAATAATGATAAATAATATATAATAATGATATGTTTTTGAGTTTTTTTTATAGAAGATTTAAAGTTCAAACTTTAGTACTAGGGGATCTAACTCATAAAAACATGCATTTTAACTCAAAATTAAGTACTCTGATGGATAATGTAGTGGTATATATTTGGGTTTTATTCAAGAGAAATAAGTTCAAACCTTGCTATGAGGGAACAAGATACTTCGTAAAAATTTGCATTTTAAATTTAAAATTATCCTTGAAAGATATCAATGTGGTATAATTGTCCTATGAGAAATATGATGATGTTGCAGTGGTATATCTTTGAGTTTCATTCAAGAGACCTAAGTTCAAACCTTGTACGAGAGGATCAAAATCCCTCATAAAAATTTGAGTTTTAAATTTAAAATTGTTCCTGAGAAATATCATTGTGGTATAATTGTCCTATGAGAAATAAGAGGAACCGAGACCCTTTATAAAAAAAACTAAGTTCTTAACTCAAAATTGTTTTATAAGAGATATCATAGTGGTATGCCTTTCGGTTTTCATAAAGTTGTTAGGCGGAAGGTAAGATTAACAAATAAATAATCTAATGCTCATTAACCTTAGCTTTAGAATAGCTTTAGGTTTATATAGATTACAAAATAGGTATTTGAACCATATTGCTAATCTAACGCTAACTAACGCGTATCCTAGAATAGGGGATAGCGTAAAGTTAGGATAGAGTTAGAATAGGATATTCTAACCTAAGGTAAACATAAATTAACCTGTAGATATTTTAGGAAGAAAAATATCTACATGGTAAATAGTCAAAGTAGATGTAATAATCTAACTAATGTAGTATAATGCAATATACTACCTCATTTTACCCTAACATCCCCCCTTTATTACATTACTTTGATATACAAAGTTTACTCCAAAGCAGTTGAAATTTGACATGTCCAAGTGCATTTGTAAAAATGTCCGCAACTTTGTTCGTCGGTGGGAATGTGTTGGAGCTGAATTCTGTGTTTAGGAACTTCATCACGAATAAAATGACAATCTGTATCAATATGTTTAGTTCGTTCATGATGTACTGGATTCTTGACCAAGTTCAAAACACCTGAGTTGTCGCAAAACATGTGAATAGGAAGATTCTTTGGTAGGCCCATGGTAGCCAAGATGCGACTTAGCCATATCGCTTCACACACAGCTCCACGTGCAGCGCGATATTCTACCTCAGTTGAAGATAAAGCAACAACCTGTTGCTTTTTACTATGCCATGAGACAGGACCGGATCCAAGATGAAAAACATAGCCTGAAGTTGATTTTCTGTCATCTATGGAGCCAGCATAGTCAGAGTCAGTGTAACTCTGTAAGAAGAATGAGTTATTCTTCTTATACTCTAGACCATAATCTGCACTACCCCGAATGTAGTGTATGACTCTTTTAGCTGCTTTCCAATGGGAGACCTTTGGTTCTTGCATGAACCGAGAAAGATAGTTTACAGCAAAAGTAATATCTCGGTCTAGTATTAGTCGGATAGATGAGGCTTCCAATCATTTGTCCGTAAAGTGTTCCATCTACCTGTGGTGAGTCTTCATATCGTGATAACCGTAACCCTGATTCCATCGGTGTTGCTTTGGGTTTACAATCAGTCATACGATATTTTTCTACTAAAGTCTTAGCATACTTTTTCTGGGTCACCCTTAGATGATTCTTTTTTTGTTCTATTTCAAGGCCAAGACAGTAGTGGAGAAGTCCTAGGTCTGTCATATCAAATGACTTTTTCAAGTCATCTTTCACGGCTTTAATTAAATTCTCTGAATTGCCAGTGATGATCAGATCATCTACATATAACACAAGAATCACTATCTCAGAACCTGTGTTCTTGATATAGAGATTTGCGTCTGATGGACTTCTCTTAAATCCGTGTTGCAATAGGTGACTATCCATCTTTATGTACCATGCTCTTGGGGCTTGTTTTAGCCCGTATAATGATTTTACCAATTTGCAAACATGTTGCTCATGGCCTTCCTCTGCAAATCCAGGAGGTTGAGTCATGAATACTTCCTCTTTTAAGTCACCATTAAGAAAGGCACTTTTTACATCCATCTGATGTAACTTCCATCCGAATTGTGCTGCCATAGCACAAAGTACTCGAATGGTGGTCATCCTTGCTGTAGGAGCAAAGGTTTCCTCATAGTCGAGTCCTTCCTTTTGAGCATAGCCCTTTGCCACAAGTCGGGCCTTATGCTTATCTATAGTGCCATCTGCCTTATATTTGATTTTGTAGACCCATTTGCAACCTATGGGTTTCTTACCTTTAGGCAAATTCACTAGCTTCCATGTTTTATTTTTAATGAGGGAGTTATATTCTGCATCCATAGTTGTCTTCCATTGAGGCAGACTAAGTGCTTCATCAACTGTAGAAGGTTCATTCTCATCACATGCTGATAAGTAAACCCTCTCCTCATCTATCTCCATCTCATCTTCCCTTGGTAACTCTCTATCTACATAAAGGTCTTGAAAATCTGCACAAAGATCATCAACTGAAGTGGATGCTTTACCCTTGTCTTTCTGTGACATGCTTCTTGTCTTTGGACGATTGAGAGTAAGATCTGGAGGGGAAGTGAGTTTAGAGTCCTTCATTGTGCTTGTATACCATTTGGGTGGTTTCTTCTGTTGTGAAGAAGAAGAAGAAGGAGGAGGAGGTTGTTGTTCCTCCTCATCATCTAGGTATACTGATGTAGTGTTGGATGTGAAAGCTTCATCAAACACTACATCTCTACTTATATATATTTTCTTGGTATATGGGTCTATCAAACGATAGCCTTTTGAAATTTCATCATAACCAAGAAATATACAAGGTAGAGATTTCTCATCTAATTTCTTTCTTTTCTCCTTAGGTATATGCATAAATGCCTTACACCCAAATACCCTTAGATGAGTTATGGAGGGTTTCCTACCACTCCATGATTCCTGAGGAGTCATACCTTTAAGTGCCCTTGTGGGAGCCCTATTCGGAAGATATACCGCAGTTTGAACGAGCTTCAACCCAGTAAGTTTGCTCAAGGTTGGCCCCCTTAAGCATACATCGAACCATTTCCATTATGGACCGATTTCTTCTCTCAACAACCCCATTGGATTGAGGAGTGTAGGCTGTTGTTAACTGTCTTTTTATCCCATGTGTCTGTAAGAATGAGGAAAATTCTTTTGAAGTGTATTCCCCCCCTCGATCTGAACGGAGGGTCTTAATAAAGCATCCTGATTCCTTCTCAACAAGAGATTTAAAATGCTGAAAATAGGAAAATGCTTCAGACTTCAACTGCAAGAAGAAGACCCACATTTTGCGTGAATGATCGTCAACAAACAATTGAAAATACCGTTTTCCTCCACAACTTGTAGACATAGGACCACACAAATCTGTGTGTACTAACTCCAAAGGTGCCTTAGCTCGAAAAGAGCTAGGTTCAAAAGGTACTCTATGTTGCTTGCCTGACAAGCAATCAGAGCACACTGGCAAAATAGATGAAAGGGGAGGAAGTCCTTTCACCATTTGATATTTACTCAGCTCTAGTAAATATCCTGAACTCAAATGCCCAAATCTCTTATGCCAAAGAGAAGTGGCCTCCTTTGTTGTTACTGCGAGTGTAGTATGAGTGGAGGTAAGTGCATCTAAGACAAACAAACCATGTTTGTATGAACTTGTTGCTATCGGTTTTCCCTTTTTGGTGATGAAGCAACGTTTCTTGTCTTTGTCCACAGTAAAATTGACATTCATGTTATTGTCCAGGATTTGTGGAACTGACAAGAGATTATTTTTTAATCCTGGAACATAAAGAACTTTTTCAATATTACATTCTCCATCTGGAAGGGAGATCGAAACACTGCCTTCGCCCTGAACTCTATAGGTCTGATCATCGACAATGGTGACCGGTCTACCTTCTCGAGCTTCAAAAGTAGCAAACCATGTTTTATCGCCAGTCATATGTTTACTAGCGCCTGAATCTATGTACCACAAAGAATCCTTGTGGGAAGAATCTGTATGGGTCATGAGCACCTTGTGTGCTCGTTCAAAATCAGAACTAGAATCTTCGATTGCTATGTGACCTTGTTGCTTGATTGTTCTGGTTCTTAGGTTTGCCTTTGCCCTTCTTATTTCTTTGTTCATTGGGCGGTTTGTTCTTAAACCAACATCGTTTGGTTTCATGAGTGTCAGTGTCACAAATTTTACAATGTTGTTTCTTCTTCGAAACCTCTTTGGCTTTACCCTTGTCTTGTCTAGAAGAAGAACCCTTCTGTTGATTCCACTTTTTCTTACCACCTTGTCGTTGTGAAAAAAGGGCATTGTTTGATGCCTCATCTCTCTGGAGTTGGGTAGCCTCTTCTGTTTGAAGCATATTTACCAACTCGACAAAAGTTCTTGTCCTACCGAAACACCGTAAGGAGGTGATCAACATTCCGTAGGAGTCGGGAAGAGCTCTCAAAATGATTGAGTTTAAGACTTGGTCTTCCAACTTTTCTCCTAAGGATTGCGGCTTTGTTTTTAATTCTGCGACTCTGCAGAGGAATAGCTCTCATCTGTTTCTCCCGATTTCATATGTAATGTATGAAGTCTGTGTTTGAAGGTTAAGAATCGTTGATTGATTCTTGCCCTCAAAAATGGTACTTAAGGCATCCCAAGCTGCCTTACCAGTTGTAGCTTCACTGATATGAGGTTGGATATCATCAGTAATAGCAAGCAAGATCATTAAGGAAAGTTTCTTATCCTTTTTATCAAAGTCTATTTGATCTTGACCAGAAGATTGAGGTCTAGTGACAGTTCCATCTACTATTGACCACAAGTCCTCTACGATTAAGATAGCCTTCATCTTAGTCTTCCATGCCTGAGTAATTTGAACCTTTGAGCAGTTGGCTCTCAGTGAGATACTTGTGTATCATGGCCATGGTTTAGGTTTCAAATTTGTGAAGAGGACTAATATGATGCTATCTTGCACTATACCCTAAGAAAAGGTATAGAGAAGTTGGTTCAATTTGCTTTCTATAAGATATTTAATGGCACCTGCCTTAACACTCTTTGCAAGAGATGAAAAGTTTGAGGAATATTGAGCCAAACAAAATAGAGCAAATGAAACAAGGGAGTGTTTTGTCAAACTTTTGATATTTGCTCTCTAAGATATTTAATGGCACCTGCTTTTAACACCTTTGAAAAAAGATGAAAAAATTTGAGGTTTATTTAAGCCAAACAAAAGAGAGTCTTATCAAGGTGATTGAAATTTTTGACCTTTTTGATGGGGAGAAATTACTTGTGTAAACCTATGCAAAGTTTTAGCATGGTGTTTGAGTGAAGTTTGGGTGTTTGTGAAAAGCTCCTTGTAATGTTTTATTTGTGACTTTGTAATTGCAAAAAAAATGTTTTTAGTGCAATAATCAAAAAACATAAGAGCACCCAAAGTTTTATCACTCTAGGTGTCGGATTCCACCGAAAATGCACCTAGTACAAGCAATTTTGAAGAGAAGGTGTCGAGTAAAATCGAGAATGCACCTTTCTTGAAACTGAAATAGCCCCCCCTTTATCTTTACAATTTTGAAAACTATAGAATTCTTAAAAAAATTCTATCCCCCCTTAATGTTTACAAAATGTAGAATTTAGAGCATATCTTTCAAGACAAGTCGACACACGACAAGCATTTGAAAGACCTTCCAGAACCAGTTGACACACAACTTGGTTTTCTATCTCCCGTAATTATTCAATACTCAAAAATAGGAGGTGCATCGGGATTAAAAGGTTCTCTAATCCTCATGGGACCATAACTACGATCCAAACCCTTCCAAGGATCGGTGTAAGTATTGAAACGGGGTAAGCTCCTTCTATGCTCTCTAAGCATACGACGAAAATGAGATCTTGTCGTCTGACGTCTAAGTTCGTTCCTCTTTCGAATAACTCTTAGACGACGAAGGGCTTTTGTGATCCAAAGCTTTTTCTTCATGAGACAAAAAATTTGTTCTCCCAAAACAATTGATTAGAAAATTTTGGAGAATTTAAAAATTTATTAGAAGTCTCAAAGCTGCAAAAGAAATTTGTTTCAAGGATTGTCTCTTGTCTCCCTCAGTTTGATTAGGAGAAAACAATACAAAAAAAAACTTTTGCCTTCCCTCTTTTTTTTTTTTTTTAATAAAATTTTATTTCAATGCATCATTTTAATCTTTAACTTAATAGAATTTAATTAATAAACAAATTTTTGATAAACAAATCACTTAATTTTGAAAAAAAATGATTTAAATAACAAAAAAAAATTATTAATTAAAAAACTAAGAGAAAATTAAAAAAAATGCAAGAAAAAAAATAATAATAAAAAAAATTTTACCTGACCTGCGGGTTCGAACCTGCGTCCCCGCGGCAGGAGATCGGCCGACTGGCGCTCCTGCCAGTCGGTCCACACCACTTGACGAGAAGGGAAGGTTAAAACCTTCCCTTTTGTCCTTCGCGCGGCGGGAAGACGCCAAAAAAAATTGGCGTCGCGGGAGATTGATCTCCCGACCCCGCGCGGATGGCCCTCGCGCTGGCTGTGCTAGCCAGTCGGGCTACCTTGGCTGATCCGTCAGCCAAGGTTGGCCCCGTGCTTATTAAGCACTGGCTGGCCGAAATTTTTTTTAAAAACTTTCGTGGGAAAAATCCCACATGCGCCCTGCGGGCGCATTCACGAGATTTAAAAACAAAACCTCGCGCTTAATACTTTGATTGCCTGCGGGCAATCAGCCACGCGCAGGAATCTCTTTTGCCGATCGCTGCAGCCACGCGCAGGTCACCTCGGGCCACGTGCCACCACGCCAGATCGGACCGCCACGTCACCAGATCGATCTGCCTCGGGCCACGTGTCGCCTCGGGCCGCGTGTCGCCACGTCAACAGATCGCCTAGGGCCTCGTGCAGGTCACCTCGAGAACCGGGCCGATTAACTCCTACGGGCTGCCTCGAGAAGCGTGCTGATCAGCCTACGGGCCACCTCGGGAAACGTGCCTGAAACCAGATTACGGGTCACCTCCTCAGATTGCGTGCCACGAAGTGCTGCGGGTTAACTCCGGGGTATGGCTCTGATGCCAATGTTAGGCGGAAGGTAAGATTAACAAATAAATAATCTAATGCTCATTAACCTTAGCTTTAGAATAGCTTTAGGTTTATATAGATTACAAAATAGGTATTTGAACCATATTGCTAATCTAACGCTAACTAACGCGTATCCTAGAATAGGGGATAGCGTAAAGTTAGGATAGAGTTAGAATAGGATATTCTAACCTAAGGTAAACATAAATTAACCTGTAGATATTTTAGGAAGAAAAATATCTACATGGTAAATAGTCAAAGTAGATGTAATAATCTAACTAATGTAGTATAATGCAATATACTACCTCATTTTACCCTAACAAAAGTTAAATTCAAACCGTGATACAAATGGATCGAGACCTCTTATAAAAACCTACGTTTTTTTAACTCTAAATTATTTTTTAATAAATATCATAGACCCAATCTCAAATACTCTAAATTATTATTTTTAATAAATATCATAGACCCAATCTCAAATCATGATGTGAGAGAACAAAAAAACCCCTTATAAAAAATAAAGTTTTTAACTCAAAAAAAATTGTCTCTTTGAAATATCCAATAAAATTGAATACATACAAAATTAACATAACCCCTTTTCAAAAATAACAGTCACAAATCGAAAAATAATCCAAATTTTAAATATATAAAAATAGTTATTTTTATAAAATTATTTTTAAGATTTATTTGGATTTAACTTCTTTTATTGGCTCGTTTCGCACCCTATATTGCAAGGATAACTATAATAAAAGGTTATCTTATGTCCCCAAGGGTTAGGTGGATTGGTAAGACTTTGGGTACTTACCAAGAGGAGACCTAGATTAGGGGCATGTCCAATAAGGGCAAAGGTAGTAGTCTAACTTGAGTCAACTGAGTGCGTGTCAACTTGATGACAACGACATCAACCCTGAGCCATCGAGGTCTCTCACTCCGAGTTGTGTTTATTGAGGAGAGGTAGGGGTTATAGAGGCAACTTCAATAATTTGACCTGTGTTTGAAGGTAGAAACCTTGGGGAGAATGTTTGACCCCGTGCCTAGTTATTAGGTAAAGGTAGTAGTTTGACTTGAGTTTGCTAAGTGCGCGTCAACTTGACGACAACAACACCAACCCTGAGCCACCGGGGTCTTTCAATCTAAGTCGTGTTTATCGAGGAAAGGTAGGGGTATAAAATCAACTTCAATGATTTAACCTATGTTCAGATGCATGAACCTCGAAGAGAATGTCTAATTCATACTTAATTATTAAAAATAAAACGATATTATCAATTCTTTGATTTAGTTTATATTAAAACTATGTTCTACAATTTTTCTATGATTTAACTATAGTGAGAGGATGACTTAGTTATATATATTTTTTATTTTTTCCTTAAGAAGGGTATACATAGTTCCCTTGAATGATCACTTAGTTATATATATTTTTTATTTTTTCCTTAATAAGGGTATACATAGTTCCCTTGAATTTTAGTTACCTCGAAAGAAGAATATTGCATCCTCATCTTTTAGATTATATTGAAGGGCATATTATAGTTCTTTTGAAGTTTAGTTGTGAAAAAGTGACCATGAAGTTACTACTGAGAGGATGACTTAGTTATATATATATATAATTTTTATTTTTTCCTTAAGAAAGGTGTACATAGATCCCTTGAATTTTAGTTACGTCAAAAGAAGAATATTGCATCCTCATCTTTTAGATTATATTGAAGGGCATATTATACTTCTTTTGAAGTTTAGTTGTGAAAAAGTGACCATGCTTGATGCCCTTTCAACTTGTACTAAAGGGCATATCTTACTTACCTTGGTCTTAAGTTGTAGTGAAAAGGTGACACGGACATATTATTGTTTTTTTAGTTTTTTAATGTTCTAATGAAAAGGTGACAATTACATATTATTACTTTAAATTGCAATTAGAATATAATTTTATCACCAGCTAATTAAGCTTATTTCCTTCCATAAATATCTTGGATTTTTTAACAACATTCATAACTTAAAATTTATTAAAAACAAAATTTAATTAAATGGATTATTATCCAGGTTCAAATTTAAATAATGGGAGAAAGATCTTAGTTATGCCTGTCACGAATGTGGTCCAGTTATATTGCTTATAATTCGCCTTGAAAAAATTAATTATATTAAAAATGTGACTATAATAAAAGATATTTTTCATGGTTGGAGCATAATGCAAAGTCCAACTTGTGTAGAGGATTGTGTTAATCTTCTATTAATAAGTTTAACCTTATGAAAAATCATAATTGAAATGAAAATGTTCATCCCTAAAAGTTACACTAATTGAATTTAAAAAAATATATATATTTTTAATGAAACATTCATACCTAGAGCTTAATTATTATTTTTTATCGAAAGCAAATGATTATGTTTTTTTAGAAAAAGATAAAAAAATTATTCAAAAAAATTTAAGTTATACATTTACTTTTGATAACCTGCCTTTTTTGGTAAGGCTCAAAATATGATTCGAATTTGTTTTTTTGACTATCTAACTTTTAGATGTTTTAGTTCCTACCAAATTACCGCTTAAGTGTTGTATTCACCCTCTTCTTTTGAATCCTTGAATTTCATCTTGAATCTATAAATCCTTGTTTTTATTCTTATACTTTTTTTCTTAATTCCCATATTGCAGTTGCTTCTTGGGTTGTGTCCATATATTTGCTTCATCCTCTACCATTTGAGAGTCCTAATTTAAATTTTTTCTAATTAGAGTTATTCAAATTATTTCCTCTGGTCTAAATTATTCTCTAAAACATTTGTTGTTACGTTCCAACCAAAGTTGTCAATAGATGAAACTCAAAATCCCAAGCTATATTCAAGGTATTTGATTTGAATTTATTGGTCTTTCAATAGTCCCATAAGTTGTTCTCAGTGGGAATGAATTTTTTTGATTGGCAAAAAATTTTATACCACAAACTCCATACTGTTGGGGCATAGGGACATACAAAAAGGAGGTGGCCCATTGTTTCCTCCTCTTGGTGACACATTACACACTAGTTGGATCCAATAAATCCTCATCTCCTCAAGTTATCTAGAGTCATAATACTCTTATGTGCAACCAACCACATAAAGCAATTTATCTTTGGCCATCCTTTGGGTTACCATAATTTCAACCAGGGGGTTGACCAATTTGAGTGTTGTGGATAATCTTTCTATAACCTTCTTTGACAATGTAAATTCCTAATTCGCCATGCCCCCAACCTAGCTGATCAAGTCCATTCCTCCTTGGCCATTTCCTTCCATCCAAGATTTTTTCTCCTCATTCCATTCTTCCGTTAGCCCCTCCTCTAGGACTTACCACTGACCAAGATTGGTTTGCAATTGATATGGTGCTTTAAAATAATGGCCTATGAGATACCACCCTTTCCTTTGAAATTTTTCTTTGAGGCCTATTAAGTGGGGGTACTCATCAAATGGGGGGAAAATGTTCCCAATAATTTTCCCATAGTCTAGCAGTCCTGCCATCCCCAACTTTCAAGTATAGCCCTTCTTTGATAAGCGATGCCCCTTTCTTTATAGCTTTTTAGGTCTTTGATCCCTCTCCTGTTACTAGAAGACAACAAAGGTCTTTTGTATTTTGTGAGGGATAGTATTTAGCTTTTAGTACTTGACTCAAAAACTAGTCTTGATGAGTTAGCCATCTCTAATACAACTTGGTCGTTAGAGCTTGGTTGTTTGTTGTTGTTGCTCTAATTCTCAAACCTTCAACTTCCTTTGGCTTACAAACCTTGTCCCAACTAACTAGTGCCCTTGTGTGATTACTCTGCACTCCAGACCAAAGAAAGTGTCTCATCAACTTGTCCAAATTTTTTAGGATGTTCTTTGGGGCTACCAAAATAGAGAATTTGTACACTAGAGTTGTTTATAAAACTATTTTCAACAACCTCCAAAACTTAGCTACCTGTAAATCCAGTGCAAATGTTTTGAGTGGATTTTATCTCTTATTGATTTCCAATATTTATTTTTAAGGCCCTTCTTTGTTAAGGGGATACCCAAATATTTTAAAGGTAGTGATGCCTCTAAGAATCTGAGGATGTAGGTAATTTGTTCCCTTAATATTTTTGTCATATTGAAAAAAACTACCTTTGATTTTGCTTCATTTAGTAGTTGCCTAGTAGCTACTATTTAGTAGTCCAACACTTCTTTGATATTGGTTGCTTCTCTTATTGATGCTTTCCTGCACATTCTTGTGTCATCTACAAACTAAAGGTGAGTAAGCTTTATGTTCCTAGTTATCCTCAACCTTGCAATGGTATTCTCTGCTCTCCTCTTCTCTATGAGTCTTCCCAAGCCCTCTCCAAAAATAATGAACATAAAAGGTGAAAGTGGGTCCCCTTGTTAGATGCCTCTAGAAGCTTTGAACAATTGGGATGGATTACCGTTAATGTGCACCGAGAAAGAGAGACTGTGGAGATGCATTCCATAACCCATTTTATCCATTCTTCATTGAAACCAAATTTCTTCAGTATTTGGGCTAAAAATTATCAACTTACTCAATCATAAGCCTTGGATAAATCTAGCTTAAGGAACATACCTTCATTACCCTTTTGGCAAAGCTTGTGAATAGTTTCCTATACTATCCCAATCCCTCTAAAATTTGTGTGCCTTACATAAATTCCCCTTATTCTACAAAGATTAACCTTAATAAGATCTATTTTAACTTACTATTTGCCATCAGTTTAATTATGATCTTATAAACCACATTGCAAAGAACAATTAATCTATAATTAATAAAATTCTTCATATCTCCACCTTTTAAAATTAGAAAAAAAAAATATAATTCAAAACTTTAAAAATTCTTCCACTACTTCTAACTTCTACTACTTCAATTAAATTCTTTACTATTATATCCCAATAAACTTTATAAAACAAAATATTAAATCTTAGTCAAAATATTTAATATTTAAAATTTAATTTTAAAATATAAAGTTGTAAGACTTAGTTTATTTTAGCTCAGGTTTGAGAGTCTTCCTCATCATTGGTGTGGACATGCAATTGAATTCTCTATAGTCTTTGTTTGCTTTTTTATATTATTATTTTTTTAATACCTTAAACAATTAAAAATATTATTTATTTTCAAACTGCAGTGTGGGTGAGTGTGTGAGGGGGTGTGTGGGGTGACTATGTGTTAAATTCCCTATTGATAAACAAGACTCTTATCATTGATATCATATGCAATTGACTTCTCTCTAATCTTTGCCTCTATATTCTTTCTTGTCCTCAGGCTTTCAAAAAAAACATTTTGTTTTTTAAAAAAATTTAATATCTTAAACAATTAAGAAAATTATTTATTTTTAAACTGGGGGTGTGGGGGAGCGTGTGAGGGGATGGGTTTGTGGTGGTTGTGTTTAAATTTTTTATTGATAAGTATAGCTCTCAACTTTATGAAAGATCATAGTTAAGAGAAAACTCTTCAACCCTCCCTCTCTATTAATCCGATGAATTTAACTAAAAAAATATTATTTATTTTTTAATAAAAAATAATAATTATAATTAATAGTATAAGTTAAAGGACATAACAACTTACATTTAGGTCCTCAATATTAAACACTAGCAATATAGTGTTGGGTTGTCCACTCAAATACATTTATTTCCTTGTTGGACAATACAATAATTGAAGTTTTGGGGTTTTGAGTGTACTTAAAAAATAAATTATTTATTCATTTGAACCTGTGATAATATTCGGTGGGGACTAGTCTTAAAATTAGGACGCAGCAATATTTATTTGGACACCACATGCAAATGCAAGCGTGGCCCTTGTACGATTTCTGTCATCGGAGTATTTTCCGTGTCTCAAATAACAACCCCCAATGCCATACAACGGCTCGAACCCGCGACGTGCGGGTTATAAATATTCCATCATCCCAATCCAAAGAGCTGCTAACTCCGAGGAATTGCCACCTACCGTCGGATCTTATTCATCATGACGTCAGCACCCCAATTGAAAATGACGATCCTCCTCACAATTTTCACACACAGGAGTGGTTGGTTTTACTTAGCTAAACCACACCATTTCTCATCGGTTCCTGTATTTATTGACTCCTCAGTGCCTTTCTTATTGGGAGGTCGCGGGTTCGAATAGCGCCCAGCAGACCCGTAAATCTTTTTTTTTTTTTTTTTTTAAGCAATATGGCAGCTGTGACGCTGGCGATCGGGGATGCGGTGATAACGTTCTTGTGGGTGTTCGTGGTGTCGTGTCTGGGGGCTGTGACTTCCGTGGTGGCGGCGTATTTGAACGTGGAGGGCGCATGGCAACTGGGGATTACGACTGCGCTGTTGTTTGTGATGGTGTTTGTGTTTTCGTGGTTGGGGGAGGCTATGGGGGGAGTTAGTTGGAATCCGACAGCGTTATCGGCGGCGTTTGCTTTGGGGTCCAGCAAGGATAGTTTGTTTGGCATGGCTCTGAGATTCCCAGCCCAGGTATGAAGTTTCATGGAGTTTTGGGGGATTCTCATGAATTTTTTTATATTTATTTGAGTATATATTTTTGGAAATATTTCTGTGGGAGTTAGGTTTGTGCTGGATTGAAGTGGGGTTGCTTTGTTTTGAGCGGTTTCGAGTGGGTTTGGGTTGGATTGAATTGGGAGTGTTTTGTTTTGAGTGGGTTGAGGTGGGTTTGGGATGGATTGAGGAGGGGTTGTTTTGTTTTGGAGCGGGTTGAATTGGGATTGCATTGGGTCTACTTAGTTTTGGGGGCTTAGGTAGGTTATAAAAAAATAAATTGAAAAATCAAACTGTGGTGTTTGAGGTGCTGTGGGAGTTTGGCTTGTGTCGGATTGAAGTGGGTTATCTTGTTTTGAGTGTGTTGAAGTGGGTTTGGAACGGATTGAATTGGGTGTGTTTTGATTTTAGAGGATTGAAGTCAGTTTGGGATGAGTTGAATTGAGTTTTTTCCCTGGTTGAATTGTGTGCTTTGTTTTTGAAATTGTCTTTTAATTGATAGCATAGGATTTAATATAATTTTTTTATTATATTTTAATTGTTTAGTTGTATTATAAAAAAATTATCTTGTGGTTATTACATATCAAGCTTCGAATTTGGAATCCAGACATATGAACAAACTCTTGATTTTGATATAAAACCAATTTGATTTCGCCATTTGATTTTGTTTTAGATTATTTCGTCGGGTCTGTTTTTATTGAACTAGTATGCTTCGATTTGGCAGTTGGGCTTGTGTTGCATTGAAGCGGGGTTGCTCTATTCTGAGGGGGTTGAAGTGGGTTTGGGTTTGAGGTGCTGTGGGAGTTTGGCTTGTGTTGGATTGAAGTAGGTTTCCTTGTTTTGAGTGGGTTGAAGTGGATTTGATATGGATTGAATTGTTGGATTTAAGTGGGTTTCCTTGTTTTGAGTGGGTTGAAGTGGATTTGAGATGGATTGAATTGGGTGTGTTTTGTTTGTAGAGGATTAAAGCAGGGATGGATTAAATTGAGTTTTTTTTTTTCGTTTTGTATAGGTTGAATTATATTTGCGTGATTATATAAAATTTGAAATAATTTTTATTTGTTTTAATAATATTATAAAAATTAAATAATTATGTGATTAGGAATTTTAAGTTTAAACATATAACCAATTAAAATCTGATTTGAAACTCACGTCATTCAATTTGATTTGAAACTCACGTCATTCAATTTTGTTTTAAGATTGTTGCATTGGATCTGTGTTTTCGTAAAAAAAAATTAATTTTATTTTAAGAATGATAGAAAATTAAGTGTCTTAGCATAAAGATAAATTACTAGGAGTAAAGATATAAAGATATAAAAACAGATTACTGGGAGTGGAGATATAAAAACAGATAACTGGAAGTCAACATACAATTACAGTCAGGAGATAGCAGAGGAAAAACCCACCTTCCAAATAACATGGAGATAATAAGAATAAATATCGTTATATCAATACTTAACTATCCAAATAACCTCCATATCCAAAACTTAGATAGATATCAGTGAAAAAGGAACAGGGAACAGTTTATGGATCTGTTTTTTTATTGAACTAGTATGCTTCGATTTGGCAGTTGGGTTTGTGTTTAGTGAAAAACGAACAGGGAACAGTTTATGGATCTGGTTTTTTATTGAACTAGTATGCTTCGATTTGGCAGTTGGGTTTGTGTTGAACTGAAGTGGGGCTGCTCTATTCTGAAAGGGTTGAAGTGGGTTTGGGTTGGATTGGATTGATTTAAGAGGGTTGAAGCTGGCTTGCGATTGAATAAGGGTTGTGTTTAATTTAGAGTGGGTTGAATTGGGTGTGCGTTGTTTTTGATTGGATTGAATTGGGTTTGAGGGTTTCGTGGTGAGTTTTTTTAATGGTTGGGGAGGCATACAGGGTGTTTTGATTGGAATAATGCAGAGTGCTGAATTGGGGCAACTTCTTTATAGGGGTTGGACTCATTGGCCATGGTTATACGTTGGGTTTGGTTTAGTGACAATTGTGTTCCATCGCAGTAATGCAAATTTATTGCCTAGTCTGTGGGTGTCTGTGTATTACACAGCATAGGAAAAAATCCGGTTTACCAGTAGAGCTTTCTTGGCATCTTCGCCCTGGCAATGGCCGCTTTCCTGAACATCTGGAACCAGGCCAACTGCACGTCTAACGTCAAAGGGTTCAACACTAGCTTCGCACAGCCTATGCCTGCCATTACGAGTTCCGGCACAGACAGCGCCGTCGCCGTTGCCGTTGCCTTTGCCGTTGCTACGGAGAAACAAACGCCGGTAGTGTAATCCCCTGTCACGGCCGACATATTAGCTCTCTTGTCAACAAATGGCTCGAGGTTGCCTAGGAAGGGATTCAGCAATGGCACTTTAAAGGGATCGACTGGAAAAGGTAGAAATCGTAAAACTTGAAACAGTTAAAAAGAAAACGTCTCTAATAGAAACATGAGAAAATATAGAGGGTGAATATGGAAAATATACCTAAACGATCGATTATGAGTTTTCCGTCGCAGTAGCGGTTGTCGGCGTGGCCGGGAAATGTGGAGCCATAAGGCGGCCTTGCAGGCTGAAATGCCTGGCTGGGAAATGCAATGACAGCGTTTCCTGTATCGAACAAAGATGCGCCAAACTGAAATAATGTTTTGAAGCATGGACAAATAGATCGATTTTCTAAGTAATGCTACCTTAAATCTTAAATTAAAGGTATAACTGGGGCCATTCTTTTCGAGTGGAGGTCTTTCTTTTGTAATTCAAATTTAATATAAAGTTTAAGTTTAATTATATATTATTAAAATGTTTTGATATAAAAAAATATTTTTTATTATAGTGTTCTATTGTTAAATTTAGTTAATAAACTTTAATTTTATAGATAAAGAGGAAGTTAACAAATCTCAAATTTAATGAATAAAAAGCAATCCAAACAAAACTTTTATAATAAAATTTAACACATAACCAATTAAACTATACAATTTAATTGATTTTTAATATGTAACCAATGAAACTCATGCCATTTAGTGGTTTGAATTGGGTGTGCGTTGGATTGAAGTTTTTATAATGGTTCGGAAGCATACAAGGTGTTTTGATTGGAATAAGGCAGAGAAACGGCTGCAAAGTGCTGAATTGGGGGCAACTTCTTTATTTATTTATTTTTTAAGGAGCTAAGGGTTGGCTCATTGGCCATGGTTATACGTTGGGTTTGGTTTAGTGAGAATTGTGTTCCATTGCAGGAGTTAAGTAATGCAAATTGTTCTCTGTAGTCTCTACCTCCGTTGTCTCCGATACTTCAGCTTCTATAAAGAACATTTTTTTAATTAAAAACTTTCAGTATCTTAAAACAATAAATAAAATTTATTTATTTATATTTATTTGTTTAAAGAACATTAAACAAAAGCAAAGTCAATTAAACTTATCCTTTAAATTTTTTAATATTAAAATGCAATGCTATTCGAATGGAGAGCAGGGAGGCAGGTACCATTTTTGTCAAATTTAATATTAACATGCAATACTATTCGAATGGGGACCAGTCCTAAAATTTAATATTAACATGCAATACTATTCGAATGGAGACCAGTCCTAAAATTAGGACGCAACAATAATTTTTTTAGGACACCAATGCAAGCATGGCCCTTCTACGATTTTTGTCAAATTTAATATTAACATGCAATACTATTCGAATGGAGACCAGTCCTAAAATTAGGACGCAACAATAATTTTTTTTAGGACACCAATGCAAGCATGGCCCTTCTACGATTTTTGTCAAATTTAATATTAACATGCAATACTATTCGAATGGAGACCAGTCCTAAAATTAGGACGCAGTGATAATGTTTTAGGACACCACATGCAAGCGTGGCCCTTGCACGATTTTGTCAGCGCAGTATTTTCCCTGTCCCAAATAACAATCCCCCCCCAGGAAAATTGAAAAAGAATGCCATACAACGGCTCGAACCCGCGATGTGCGGTTTAGAAATATTCCTCTACTCATTATCCAAATCCAAAGAGCTGCTTACTCCGAGGAATTGCCACCTGCCGTCAGATCTTACTCATCATGACGTCAGCACGCCAATCGAAAATGCACAGCTACAGAAAACAACGACCTTCCCAACAAATTTCACACGCAGGAGTGGTTGGTTCTAATTATCTAAACCACACCATTTCTCATCGGTTCATATATTTATCGACTCCTCCGTGCCTTTGTTATCGGGAGGTCGCGGGTTTGAATTGCGCTCAATAGACCCTTAATTTGTTTTTCCTTTTTTAGCGTTATGGCAGCTGTGAAGCTGGCGATCGGGGATGCGGTGATAACGTTCTTGTGGGTGTTCTGCGAGTCGTGTCTGGGGGCAGTGACTTCCGTGGTGGCGGCATATTTGAACGTAGAGGGCGCATGGCTATTGGGGATTACGACCGTGCTGTTGTTTGCGATGGTGTTTGTGTTTTCGTGGTTGGGGGACGTCATGGGAGGAGTCAACTGGAATCCGACAGCGTTATCGGCGGAGTTTGCTTTGGGGTCCAGCAAGGATAGCTTGTTCGGCATGGCTCTGAGATTCCCAGCCCAGGTATGAAGTTTCATGGAGTTTTGGGGGATTTTCCTGAGTGTATTTTTTTTTCTTTTATAATATATTTTTTTGAAATATTTTGTGGTAGTTAGGTTTGTGCTGGATTGAAGTAGGGTTGCTTTGTTTTGAGTGAGTTGAAGTGGGTTCGGGATGGATTGAATTGGGTATGTTTTGTTTTGAGTTGGTTGAAGCGGTTTCGGGATGGATTGAATTGGGTGTGTTTTGTCTTGAGTGGGTTGAATTGGGATTGCTTTGGATTGCGTTGGGTCTTCTTAGTTGTGGGCGCTTTTGTAGTTTTTTCTTAAAATAAAATAAAAAAATAAAATTGTGCTGTTTGAGGTGCTGTGAAAGTTTGGTTTGTGTTGGATTGAAGTGGGTTTCCTTGTTTTGATTGGGTTGAAGTGGGTTTGGGATGGATTGAATTGAGTCTTTATTTTTATTTTTTTTTGTTTTGAGTGGGTTGAATTGTGTCTGCTTTTTCGTGAAATCAATTTCAGTTTTTTTTAAATTGATTGTATGGGTTCAAAATGGATCCGCATATCCTTATATCCTGATGTGTAGTGGTATTACAAAAGCTTGGTAATTATATGGTTATTACATGACAAGATTCAAATTTGGAGTTGAGGCATATAATCAATTGAACTTATACTATTTATTTTTGAAATATAACCAATTAAACTCATACCATTTTAATTTTAGAATATAATCAATGAAACTCATACTATTTGATTTTTTTTTTGAGATTGTTGAATTGTTTTTATTAAATTTGTATGCTTCGATGTGACAGTTGGGTTGTGTTGCACTGAAGTGGGGTTGCTCTATTCTGAGGGGGTTGAAGTCGGTTTGGGTTGAATTGAATTGGGTTTGTTTTGATTTAAGTGGGTTGAAGCGGGTTTGGGATGAATTGAATAAGGGTTGCTTTGTTTAGAGTGGGTTGAATTGAGTTTGATTTGGACTACATTGGAATAAGGCAGAGAAACGTCTGCAGAGTGCTGAATTGGAGGCAACTTATTTATTTATTTATTTATTTTTGAAGGAGTTAGGGTTTATTTATTTATTTATTTTTAAGGAGTTAGGGGTTGGATTCTTTGGCCATGGTTATATGTTGGGTTTGGTTTAGTGAGAATTGTGTTCCATCGCAGCATAATGCAAATTTATTACAGCATAGGAAAAAAACTCGGTTGGATTGAAGTGGGATTGCTGTGTTTGGAGAGGCTTGAAGTGGGTTTGGGATGAATAGAATTGGGTTTGTTTTGATTTTTGTTTTGAATTGGTTTGGTTAGGGATTACATTGGGCCTGCTTTATTTTGGGATTGTTGAATTGGGTTTGTTTTGGATTAGGTCGGGGTTGCATTGCTTCTGATTGGATTTGATTGGATTTAATTGGGTTCTAGGGGTTGGAGGTGGATATAGCGTACAGAGTGTTTGATGAGGATCTGACAGATGAAAGTCTACAGAGCGCTTAACTGTTTTTTTTTTTTTTGGTTCCTTTAGGAGCTAGGGGTTGTACTCAATCACCATTGTTAGACGATGGGTATAGGTTAGTGGGAATTATATTCTATTTTTATCAGATTATCAAAGTATTTAAACCATGCAAGTTTATGTCTTTGAAGAGGTAACAAGGAAAGCAACAAACTAAACAGCCAACTGAACACTCCGATTTCTTTCAATATTCAACTAAAACTTTCTAAAAATCAATGACAATTGAAGCCTTTGATTGACTGGCTAGTTTGCTCCACAAAGAAAGGGGAGACCTTGCTGAAAGACCCAGCTTGGTCTTTCTGTTAGGGGTTCATATTGATAAGTACAAAGTTATGTGTTTCTTGTTAGTTTGTAGGGTCTATTCAAAGAAGTTGATCATCTCAATAAGCATGGGTTGGTGTTGCAAGTCATATTTTTTCGGCAATTCTTGTTTGGAGGGTTAGAGTGATTCATGTCAGAATTAAGCTTAATTCTCTATCAATCTTGTTTGCGGGGTTAGGGTGATTCTCCTCAAAATTAAGTGTAATTCCCAGGTCATTATGGCCATCTAGCCAGTGGCGTCTTCTGCTGAAGATTCTCTTTGATGTTGGACTTTGGACTTGGTCGTATTAATAGTCAGGGGATGGTGGTTGATGTCATCCTTGTTCAGAAGGATTTCCCTGCAGCAGAACTTTGAACTCAGGCATCCTAATTGATTTAATGTGGGGGTAGTGGTTGAAGTCGGTCTTCTTCAGTCAAGCTCATTCATATGGATGAAGTGATCTCCCCAATTCACAGTTCACTAGGAACATCTCGCCTCTCTTACTATCCGTTGAAGAGTTGCTCTGCAGTTGATCTTTCAATGCAGCTGTCCTAATAACCATGAGACAGACTCTGAAGTCATGCGTTTTCAGTCAGAATATTGATCGGGGAATTGCTTGTATTGCATGGTGAGTTTGAAGTATCATCCAGAGTTCCCCTTTTATAACTGACTAGGTCTTTGTTAGGATTATTTAGTATAGCAAATTCAGAAGACAGCTGCATGTAAAATAGTAGATAGTATACTTGCTCAAATCTGTGCTGGTGTGGGTTCACAGCAGACGCTGACTTAGCCATGTCAAACAGTTCATTAGGGGGCCTATTGATTATCAGTAGCTAAGGGATTTTAAAACTTATTTAGGCTATGTTTTGCGTGATCTGTCCCCTATTAATATTAACCTTTGAATAAGGGCTAACTGCCATAATTACAACCTTCTTTAAGCTCTTTTTGAGATGGATAAAATTTTGCCCCATAGTGGTTTACTTCTGTACTTAAATGGTTGTTTGAGGCTTTTGACAATAAAATCACCCTTGACATGTATGTTAAGTATAATGATTTAGACGATGAGCTAAATCCTATTGTGCTTCTGATTAAATGCATTTGATGTTGGAAATGACAGGGCACAAAATGATGCTTATTGTAAAATTATGTTTTAAAGTATTGTGAAAATAGAGTTTACCAACTTGTTCAGGATAATGCTATTTGCATGTTGTCTTAGATTGTGTTTGCCATCTGCTGAAGTATTAGCCACACACTTTGGAGAGTATGCTTTAATCTGAATGGGCATATGAATGCGTTCCAATTTATTGGTTTATGTTTTCCAAATAAGTAGCTTACAGTAATCTGCAAGCAGGAATTAATCACAGGAGGCTAAGAATGTTATATTACTTGTTTAGTTGATTGTTGAAGTGTCTTTTTAGTGGCAGCACATTTAACTTTACATTTGTTTATCTTAAAGTACCATATCTCTAAGGGCAGCTGGATCTGTGGCTCTTGTTAGATAAAAATTCTAACTACTCGTAAAGACAATGTGCTAAAGAAACAATTTCCGAAATAATTTTCTTTTAAGTACTCTCCTTCTGTGTTCAGTAAATTTCAATTTCTGCAGACTTCTAAAGCTTGAAGAATTATTGTGCAAACTCCGGATTACTTGCATTTCATGTTTTCATTCTTAATATTTCTAGAATTGTAGGAAACTCTAAAGTTATGAGCATTGAGAATAGATTTTAACCCTGCAAAGATACCACAAGATTTTTTAGGAGAAAGTAAATTCTAGAGTGAAATTTCCATTTATTCATCGCCAAATGATACGTCAGTTTGAATTTGAAAAGCCATGTATCACAGAGTCTTCAAGGGAGTAAACATGAGAATAATTCTTCATGGTGAACCTAAAAATTGGGTTTAGCATTAACACATATTCTAACATCCCCCTCAAACCAGATTGGATGCAACAGGATGGCAATGATATCTTTCATCCCTCCTCAGTGTCAGCTTTGTGTAGTCTGTTATTGATTTACACTGTGAACTTGGCTTCTGGCATTGGCTAGGTGAAAATTTCAACAAGTTTCTGCAGAAATCCATGTAAACGATGCTCTTTTGAATCAGCACTTGAATGTAACGGTTTATGTATTTCAATATGCATGCTAGGATGATAGGACTTTGATTATCACAAGACTTTTTGTTGCATTTGACAATGCAAATCCTAGCACTTAAAGAAGTTCACGATCTGTACGGCCTCTATAGATGCATTGAGCACATCACAGTACTCAACTTTGACAGTGGATAGTGCCAATACAATTGACAATTTGTTTCTGGAAAGACTGCACAACGGCCCCTCCTCAAAGGTTGAATAGGTTCCCTGAGGTAGATTTACAATTATATGTATCTTTGGCATAATCTAAGTTGGTATTATCATTCAATTCCAAGGTGATTCTCTTTGGAAATATGAGACCTAGGTCAGGTCATGGGTCCTTTTGTTATATGGAATAATTCTCTTTGGAGCTTGAATCTGAACCTGCCTTGGATCCTACATGGATTAGAGACTGCATCTACAATAAATGCAATATCAGGTCAGGTTTGAGAACTAGGTATTAAAGTGGAACGAAATTACAACATTTTGTTTGTATAAAATGACATCAATTTTGGGAGAATCATAATTTTTGACAAGTTTGATGGTTGAGTGATATAGAGCTTTGCATGGTTTGCAATCTTCCATATTACACGTGTAAAAGGTCAGTGGCATTTTTTGGCTTTAGAAATGAAAATGTCATGCTTTTTCTGAAGAACTTGGTTCTTAAGAAGTCCCATATTAGTCATCTTAAAGGTGTTCTTCATTTCGTCTTGAGCCCATGAATCAATGTGGTGTCACTCAGACAATGAGTCATTCTCACACAAAACAATTAATAGATCTGTCTCGTTTTCTTCTAAAAGAAACATTAAAAATATATTCACATTGCATGAAACTACTGTTTATGAAGGAATGATCAATTTTCTTGTATTACAGGCTTGGGACTTTGTTTTTGATGATAAAAGGCTTTCTTCAGTTTGCAAACAAGTGGAGGATCACTTTAATAAATTTGAATGGTTGCTTCATCTAGATCACCATGTAGGACGACACTGTTGACAACTATGTGATGCATAGTTGAGAAAATTGGGATCGGATTGGAATTGGCATGGAAAAAGAACTGGGAAAAATTGGGAATCGGCAAAAAAATCGACGAAAAATAAAAAAGGGGAAGAAGATGCAATTTTTCATTGAAAATACACAATTATCATGCATATCATTATTTTTTGGGAAAAAACAGCAAAAAATTACTGATTTTTGAAAAAATTAGGTTTCTGATGATCCTTTTCCCATTCCATTCATATACTTCATATTAGAAGTAGCTGGACATGAAATCTATTCTATTTTGGATGGATTTTTGGGCTACAATCGGATCAGTATCGCCAAGGAGGATAAGTTGAAAATGATCTTTGTAGTGGAGAATGGCATTTATGCATACAACCTGATACCTTTTGGTTTATGCAATGCACCTACCACTTTTCAAAGGATCATTTTATATATATTTGATCAAATATCCATAGGGAAGTTCAAGGCTATCCTAGATGATTGGTCCTTATATGGCAAGACAACTGAACAATTACAAGCATTGGAGGAGGGTATAAGCTTGTGTAGACGAGTTTGACAACCCTGCTGAATAGGAAAAAATCGGATTGGATCAGGATTTTTGTAACTTTATCTGATGTATTTACTGTCCATATTTGGCAGATAATGGTGTGATGGTTCTGTTGATGTTCATTTTGTCCACACAGTCAATTACTTTTGTTGAGAGAATCTTTTGGCAACCAAGCTAGCTTTATATCACTCCACTTTTTCTTATGAAACATTTTTTATCTTGTAAACTTTTTTATATTTGACAATATTTTTGCCTTTGGGATAAGGGACCAGTTAGTTTGTCTTTTTTTTTTCGATTTAAGGAATTGTATTCCTCATTTACAGCATCTTCCCATTGTTTTGACCCTTTGTTGCTTCTTAAATCTGTGGTTCATAAATGTGAGACTCAGATTCATGAATGCATTGGCTTCCTCAAAAATTATCCTTGGTCACCTATGTGTAGACAAATTGTTGCTTTATAAAATGTTCGTTTTATGGATTTTTGGACCTGAGGCTTCATCTTTGGCATGATCTGCCTATTAGACCCTTTGTTTTTGGACAGTTCATGCCTACTAACAACCTTAAGCCTCGTCTTGGGCGTCCCTTTTGAACTGCCATGTGTCTCCCCTAGCGAGTGTCCTTTTCAAGATGACCACTCCCACACGCCTTCTCTTAGACAACCACACAATTCTTCTAAGAGGCCACCCAGGCAGCCCTTCTCAGGTATCCCTTTGCCTCCTCTTGAATGGCCCTCCTTGGACGATCCTTTGCCTTATACTGTGCAGCTTTTCTTAGACAACTCTGTGCCTTGTTTGGGCAACCTTGTGCTGTTTCTTTGGTGGCATTCTTGGATGGCCTTGTGCAACTTGCATAACAATCCTCTCTGTATGAACCCCTTCCCTTTCAGATTCCCTCTTTGTATGTCTCTTTCTCCTTTGGACAAGCCTCTCTTGTCTAAGTGAACTTATTGAGATGACCGCTCTCCTTTAGGCCACTCTATACAGACAACCCCATCCCCTTTCAGGTGGACATGTCTGAACATCCCTATTTTTTTTGATTGGCCCTCTTTGAACAACCACCCTATGAGATACCCATCCAATGCATAGATCCATGTCCTTGGATTTTGGCCTATGAATCACCTTTGGTGTGATGTAATATATGCTTCCATAATTTGGGGTGCATAAATATACTACTATGTACCCATCCTTGACATGAAGCTGTAAATTTTAATGCTCTTTTCATTGAAACTATCATTTGGTGTCTTTCAGTGGTACCTGTGCACTTTCTGATCCTTTGCTGGTTTTGCTTTAGAGCTCATTTACAGTTCTTGTTCCAAAAATGCTGTAGTTTACCAATTAAAGATTTGCTGACTGCTGGTTAATTGGAGAGATATTAGAGCACTGTAGTGTAGTTACTGTCACAAGTCTTTCACAGTTTTTTATTACTTGTGACAGTATGTTTGTCATTGCTTCTGTTGATTTACATGCATTTGACTTTGCAGGCAGCTGGAGCTGTAGGTGGGGCATTGGCTATCATGGAACTTATGCCTCCATCCTACAAGCATATGCTTGGAGGGCCTTCCTTAAAAGTTGAATTGCACAGAGGAGCGGTTGCAGAAGGGGTTTTGACATTCTTTATCAGTTTTATGGTTCTTCTAATTATCGTAAAAGGACCTAAGAGTTCCTTCTTGAAGTCCTGGTTGATCTCATTGGTAACCATTACACTAGTTCTTGCAGGTTCTCCATATACAGGACCATCTATGAACCCAGCTAATGTAAGTAAAGGTGTATAGATTGAATAATTATTGTCTAGTTACACCTTTGTTAGGTTTACAATTATTAATAATTTCTTTTTCATACATATTAAAACGTATCTTGCATTGAAGTTTATTCTTTATAAGTCTTCACAACCTTCTTGAAGCCATTTATAGTTACAACATTGTTCATTAGATCTTTCCTTCTAAACTCAGCTAATATGTAAGTAAAGGTACCATTTATAGTTACAACATTGTTCATTAGATCTTCCCTTCTAAACTCAGCTAATATGTAAGTAAAGTTGTATAGATTGAATAGCTATTGTCTAGTTACACCTTTGTTAGGTTTACAATTATTAATAATTTCTTTTTCATACATATTAAAACATATCTTGCATTGAAGTTTATTCTTTATGAGTCTTCACCTTCTTGAAGCCATTTATAGTTACAACATTGTTCTTGAATCTTTAGATCTTCCCTTCTAAGTAGCCTGGGCTTATACGTGACAGTCGTAATTGTTACTATTCCATTGGGATTGTGTTTCAATGCATGAGAACAATAGGACGAATTGTCATGCCTGATTGTTGCTGTAGGTTAATCAACATCGTGAAATATCAATAATACTAATTATTATTCCATCTGCAAACCAAAAAGGAAGATGTGTTTGCCTTTAGGAGTCTGCACTCTTTCAGAAAGTATCAAATGACCCAGTTTGGAACATATGATCAACAACCTGCAATTGACCTTGCTAATATATTGTAGTTCTTTCAACAATTTCAGTGAATTTTGATTTACCTATTTGAGATTGATGTTATCATCGTATCTTGCTTTTAGAATTTTAAGTAATCTCCTTGGATTCAAAGAACCAATGTTGTGATTTCTCATTTCTCATCATATTTGAACTTGCCATTAGTTTTATTGTATTGATGATACTTGATTTTCATATTGCTTTTGTGGATACATCCTTGAAGTCTCATGTATGTTGCATTTCTTATTTTATTTTTTGTTTGTATTGCTTTGCATGCAGGCATTTGGCTGGGCATATGTCAACAACAGACATAATACATGGGAGCAATTTTATGTGTATTGGATTACTCCTTTCATTGGATCTATTTTAGCTGCTTGGTTTTTTCGAGTATTCTTTTCACCTGATTCCTCGAAAAAGGAGAAGAAAGCCTAAGCCTAAAACTTCATAAATAAAATATCTACACTTCTCTGTTTCAAGATTGAGTGTGGGAAAAAGGAGATATTCGCTTTTGTTTCTAAGATTTGGTTGTGGATAAACAAGGGTTTAGGCATTGCAGGAGGGGCTGTTATCAAGAACGAGCAGTTACTTTGTGAACCATATTGTTTTTCCCAAATTTATATGAGTAGCGTGGAATAATGCATCTACATAAACAATAGGAAAGGGAGTGTGCACCTCACGATGAGTCAAGAATATGTCGTCGTTTATGGTCATAGAGTTTTATGGATATATAAGATCATGGTTGCATTTGAATAGAGTATTGATGCATATCTTGCAAACTGTAATTTTGTATGCATGACAAAAGTCATTCTAGTTTTATTAAACCTTTCTTAAATACAGGTCAGATGAATACTCGTATTGCAATTTCTAAGTTTTGATGTGCGTATTGCAATTTCTAAGTTTTGATGTGCGTACGCTTGGATCTCAGATTCCCGTGTACATACATAACAAATTTATGTACACGGGTAAATATCTTAATTTTTTTTGATTTGGTTACTGTGAGAAATCTCTATAATCTTTATGACCAACGCACAGGGCTGAGCAGTCTCCTCCCAACCTCGTAAAGCTGAGAGCTATATTTATCAATAAAGAATTTAACACAAAACCATCACACACTCCCACGCAGCAGTTTGAACCTTGGATCTTATTTTAATTTTTTACCACCCCTTACACTCTCCATCTTAATTTTTTACCATCCTTTACACACTCGTTCACACCGGGGTTTGAACCTTAAATCTTATCTTAATTTTTTTTAATCATTGATTAGAGGTAAACAATGTAACAGTCTTAATTTTTTACCACCCTTTACATACTCGTTCACATTGGGGTTTGAACCTTAAATATTATCTTAATTTTTTTTAATCATTGATTAGAGGTAATTAATTTTTTTTTATTGGAAAATCTTAGTTGGTTTCAATTTTGATATTAAAAATAAGTATATAAATAACGCTGGAAAAGTTGTTTTTTTTTTTAAATTATATTAAATTAAATAATTTATATAATATGCTTAAAATTTAAATTTTAAGCAAGATTTAAACTTAAAGGATTAAACCAAGACAAAGACATCATTGTCTTATATGTTTCATTATGTTTTATCCAAATTTTGGGAGTTTGCCAAATGCAACTCGTTTGAGATGAGGAGAGGGTCAACCAAGACATCATTGAGTTATATGTTTCATTACGTACTTTTTGGAAAAATTTTATTTTAAATTCTTGTTGTTTAATTTAAAAATATATTTAAGATGCAATACTATTGGTATTAGGTAGCTTACCACCTAACATCATCATACCCTTAAGTAAATTTTTTTTAAGGGTATTGTAATGGGAATGATGGGGAGGATATCCTCCTTAGTTAAAATGTGTTGCAAATTATTTTAAGATTTGTTTTCTTTCTAAATTTGTTGTTAAATTATTAATAATTAAGCTACTACCCTGCATGAGAATATTTTAACAACTTTTTCATATGGTTTGAAGTGATTATCTATAAAGATTCTATTGGTAAACGATGAAGAGTGTAAGACTTGACCATTATGTGAAAACTACATACGTAATTCAACAAAGTTATAGGCTATCGTTCTCAATGTACCTAACCATTGTGCTCCTAGCAAAAAATCACATTCTCTTAGGTGAAGAGCAAATATAGCAATTTTAAGTTCTTTGTCCATTATCTTCAAACTACATACATAATTCAACAAAGTTATAGACTATTGTTCTCAATGTACCTAAATTCAACAAAGTTATAGACTATTGTTCTCAATGTACCTAGCCATTGTGCTCCTAGCAAAACATCACATCCTCTTAGGTGAAGAGTAAATATAGCAATTTTAAGTTCATAGTCCTTGATCTTCAACTTAACATTGTGGCATTTACCCTTATAGGGTAATGTTTCACCGTTTGCCACCATAACTTCAAAGGAGTTGCAAGCATGTGTGTAACCAAAAGAGTTGCTAAAAGCAGGGGTAATTCAACAACTTACTAATAAATACACTTGGGCTAAATCAAAGTAATAATGTTCAACAAACAATGCACAAAGTCATACTATAGTTCTATACATTTTAGGCTATTAAGGGGACATTTGCTAAATCCCACTCTTGACAAAAAAAATCTTGAAGGGTTTCCTCACAAAGAACTCCAAAGAAAAAAAAGATCTTCAAAAATAATAAATTTGGGAAGGTCTTCTCAAAATAGAAATAATAAAAAATCTAGGCATGTGACCTTGTTTAATATATTTTGTTGTAGAGAGATTTAAGAATCCAAACTTCACCACGGAGAGAGGTTGATCTTCGAGATTTTCCTTTCCAATTCTTTGGATTGCTTCCAATGATTCCATCTCCTCCTACCGATTCTTGCCTTCCCTTCCTCTTCAGACTTCTAGTCTAACATTCTCCTTCCTTCTGTTTTTGGCATCCTCCCCCTCTTATTCAGCTCTTGAGGCCCAACCACTTGCCCTCAGAAGTTCCATTTCAATAAATGTTCACCTGCATTCGATGAAGGTTGCCCATTCCATGTCAGAACACCTCCCTTCTGAAATTAAATCTACTCGCCCTTCTCTTCAAGACAGTCAGAGGATTCAATTTTGACATAATATCAAATCCTTACATAAATTTGAAATGACATTCGTCATAAATGTATTTTAACATCCTTACATATTAATTATAAAACTAATATAATATTCTAAAACTATTATATCTCTTACATCGCCTCAAAAAAATCTTTGCATTAAAGATTCTAAAACTAATTAATATTTAAATATATATATTAATATTACCAAAGAATATATATTAGAAAATTACCAAAGGAGAAGATTACCGACAAGATTACCAGCAAAGAGAAGTAATATGAAGATCGACGAAGAAAAGTGATTTGAGTTTTAGTTGCAATATCTTGTTTATCGGTAAAATAACTTTTTAGGATTATTGTCGTTGTCATTAAGAAGAATTGCACTGCCATGAAAGTTGTTCATGTTTCTTCACAACAACAACAATATGTGTAAATGTGTTCAACCCTCTGAAGGAGAAGCTTGTTAATGGACTAATGCAAAGTCGTAATAGACGGTTGCATTCTTTTTTTTTTTATTTATGTTAATTATATTGTATTTAAATTGTTTTGGTCATAATGAGGATTAAAGGAGTTAAAAAAATGAAATTTTGAAAAAACCTAGTTTTTTTTTCTTCCAAAACCTTAGGTACTTTGGGATTTTTTTGGGTTGAGATCATGGAGTTACCAATTTTCATTGGAAATGATGACATTGATGCTCGAGAATGGTGGATGAAGTTTAGATCTCTATATTTTGGTGAGATTTTTTGGAATTGCAATCTTATCTTTTAAAAGAGGAAGCTCATGATTGGTGGGATATTCATACTAAGGAAATGCATGCTAAGAAAAGAACTTGGACATGGAACGAAATGAAGCATATGAGTGAATGCAACCCCTATAAAATATAGCTAGTTTGAAAGTCTATAAAGGATATGAAGAAGAAATAAAAAAGGCTTAAGAAGGAATTGAAAGAAATGAACAATAAAGATATAATAGAAAGAATAAATCTTAAGAAATGAATGAAAAAAGAAATAATAGAAGGAAAAAATCTTAAGAAGAAAGGATTCAAAGAGAAGCAAGAAGGATCCAAAGATATTATTTTCATTGATTTTTTTTGTTTTTATTTGTGGATTTAGCCCAACTTCTTGCTAACACTTGTGATACTTGGTTTTGTTATCCCATATCAATATCCCTTTGGGTTTCTTTTTCCCTTTGTTTTTGCTTCTTGGGTCTTCCTTTTTTTTTTTTTTTTTCATTTCCAACAATACTTTCATCTTTATCAATCTCTTCAATCTGCTCACACTACTCATAGGAAGACTTATCATCTTTAGGTTTGTTGTGTTCGAAGGATCTAAAGTGCAAGGAATAACCTCAAAAGCACAATCTTCTTTATGTTGCCCTAGAAACCCTAAAGTGCAAGGATGCTCTTATGTAGCAATTACCTTCTTATTCTTCCCTAAAACCCTAAATTGTTATGGGTTTCCTCCATCCTCATTTCTTTATTATGTTGCTCTTGAAACTCGAAAGTGCAAGGGATAACATCTTCACCACTTTCAATTTTATTGTCTCGAGAAGATTGTATACTACTTGAAGAAAATGAAGATGATTTACCTGGAATAAACTTGAACCTCTTTTGTCATCTTTGTTTTAGGATTTATCTTTACAACTTCTTTTGCACCTTTAATTCCTTTTAAACTTGCCAAATGGTATTGTAGATAGGCTTTCTTTACCTCTTCTTTCGGAGTGGAATATCCTTGATCTGATCTAGCTTCTATTACTGTATGATTTCCTTGCTTGAACTAGAAGTTTATCTCAAGGTTAAAATTTTGTCTCTTTCTTCATAGTTTTCAATTTGTAAACTCTTGTCATGTGTCCAAATCTCATAACAATTGTGGCAACAAAATACAATATTTTCATAATCTACTTCTTGATCTCATTCTCTTGATTTGGATTTAATATTAATAAATAGTGGCAAAGGTTTTGAACTATCCATAGTAACACATACTCAAGAATATATAGCAAGCTTTCTCTCCTTAGTAGTTAGTCCTTCCTTGATGAATTCCCCTAGGGTATTTCCAATATTCTTCAAAACATCCTTATTTATAAGTTGATAAAGAAGTCCAAAAAGCCTAACCCATGTTGGAAGCTTCTTAATAGTTTTTGTCTCAACAAAAAAATTCATTCCATGGTCTCAAATAAAGTGCATCTCTTCCCTTAAACCATCAACCATTATTTTATCCCTAATTTTTGAACTGGAAAAATGATGAGGAAAAAACCTTTAGGAAGAAAAGTCACAGAGTAATTTGAATTCAATCCCCATTTTCACTTGATCAAATTTTGAATCTCTAAAAACCTTGACCATGATCTATGGAACTTACATATTAACCCTATACTTTTAAGAGTCATTATATCATGCTCAATCATCTCATCCTTGATACTCGCTTTTGATTTAATATTTGCTACTTGGATAAAACTTATCACGTATTTGCTCTTTTGCTTATCTCCAACTTGGGCCTCCATACTTCCAACTAGGGCATCTTGATTTCTAGCTAGGGTATCTTGCCTTCCCATTAGGGGTTTCAAATATGACTTTCCTTTCATACTAGCTAGTGGGGCTCACTCTTGACGTACACTCCCTTTTGGATTGCATTTTCTCCTTACTTGCACTCTCTTCTACCTCGCACTCCCAGATTGCACTCCCTCCTAGCTCACAATCTCTCCTATTTCTTCTTTTTCTCGATGTTCCTTTGCTTCAACAGTTTTTTGAAAATAATGTTCCACACCTTCGTGGTAAGAATTTGAAGAATTGATGCGTAATTACTATAATTTTTTATTAAGATGCAAAAACATTTTGTCAAAGTAAGTTCAAATTTGGTATGTTCATGGTATGAATAAAAATATCCGATCTAGTAGTAAAATTATTGAGGCTTCTCAACTGGTGCATTTTCATAAAAATAAATATAAGGTGATGCATATGGGTAAAAACAAGCTCAATGCTCTTGGTATAAGTGAGAAGGGACTATACAAGTTAGTTGATGCCACATCTTCCAAATAATTTTTCTTGGCACTTTAAGAAAATAGTTCTATTCTTTGACATGAGAGGTTTGGTCACCTTAAATATAAATATTTATCAATTCTCATTAACATGGCTCTTGGATTGCCATCCATTCAAGAGCAGTTGTATTTATGTGTAGGATGTCAATATGGAAAAGAGAGTTACCAACCATTTAAGATAGGTAAGTCTTCGTGTGTATAAGGTATTTTGGATTTAGTGCATGTTGATTTGTTTGGTCCAATGAATATACCTTCAATTTGTGGGATAATTTTATTTTGTTGATGGTTGATGATTATTCGAGGAACATGTGGGTATGTTTCCTCAAGCATAAGTTTGAAATGTTTTTATACTTTAAAAATTTTAAGGTCCTTATAAAGAAATAATTTGAAAAGTAAATCAAGGTCTTTAGGTCAAATAATGAAAGTGAGTTTACCTCAAAATAATTTCATGATTTAAGCAATAGGGTATACACAAGTAGTATATGACTCCTTACACTTCAAAACAAAAGGGGGTAGTAGATAAAAGGAATAGAACAATCATGGAGATGACCAAATGCATGGTACATAGTTGAAATTTACCATACTATTACCAGGTAGAAGCACTAAGAACTGTAATCTTTAATTTTTAATAAGTGTCAATGTAAAACTCTGTAGAATGTTATTCCTTAAAGGTGTGATCTTGAAAAAACCTTCGGTTAGTCATTTTCATATTTTTTGTTGTGTTGCTTTTGCACTAGTTCCTAAAGAGAAAATAACTAAGCTAGTTGCAAAAAGCAAAAGGTTCATGTTTGTTGGCTATAGTGAATAATCTAAGGCATAAATTGCTTGATGTCTTTACTATCAAGATTGTAATTAGCAAAGAAATCATTGTACATGAGAAGACTTCTTTCTTCTAAGATGATGGTAAGCCTACTGAGATTTCTATATGTCTTAGAATCACTAATAGTAGGGTTTTCTTCTTCTTTTGAATTAGAATATTTATTAGTCTAATCCTTAACCCCAGGTTTATCATCATAAGGAAGTGGAAAGGAATGGTTGATATAATTTTGAAGGGTAAGAGGAATATTCTCTTCTATTTCTACAGTTTCTAGAACAAACTTCTTCTTAGACCTAGTAGTTATTCCAATGCCCCTGGAAGAAGATATCGAAGTCATAAGGGTAAGCAAAAATATACCTAAGAGCAACTAGGGTTTTACCAAAAAAATTCTACCACTAAGCAAATGACCCACAAAAGCCCTTATAAAAATAAAATTAGTTTTTCAAAGAAGCTCTAAGAGGAGGAAAACTATGATAGTTTTTATTCAACATGCAACAAAAGCAACAACTAACACAAAAATTATAATAGTTAACCTACCAAACCTTAGGTGCTAAGATAATTTCATGCTAGGTTCACATTGACATCCCTGCCACATTGATTTCCTTTGTAAACATTTTTCTATTCAGTAATATTTTCTTCCTTGGAGCTCTGTTCTTTTTTTCAGAATGTATTCTTTGTTTCTTGCGTTTTGTTGTCAGAATTTGTTGGCTGCGCCTAAGGGAGTGTGTAGTTTTTCATGTTCACTCATCATGCAGGGTATTTGTCTTTTCGAGGGTAAGGGTAGTTTCGCGCCAGGTCTCCAATCGCAAATTGGTTTCAGGGCAAAAGTAGAGCGTAGGCCCATTTCGGGACAGAAAGCAACGAAACTCAGTTTTGGAGAAAAAAATGTAATTGAGGCCCAGGCCTTTTCGTCCCTATGTAAGAGCACAAGGTAGTTTCGAGCCTTGACCGAATGAAACTTAGTTTCAAAGGAAAAGGGGCTAAGTGGGGCCCAGGTGTTTTCACCTCAACTAGAGAGCGCAATATCTTTTTGAGGCTAACTTGGGAAAAAATGATTCCATTTTATTCTAAAACTCAGTGTAAATCTACTTTAAACTGAGGTGGGACCCATTTCCTTTTTGCCTCTATTTGAGAGCGCAAATCAATTTCAGAGCAAGGAGAAGTGAAAGAGTCATTTTATATTTTTCTAAGGTCGACGCGGTTCAATTTCGGGAAGAATTGCAAGTGGGGCCCAACTCTGTTTCGTCCCAAATCAAGAGCACAACCCAGTTTTGAACTTCTTTTGGATGAAAGTGTCTTTGACCTGCCCTCAAAGTCAGTGCAATTCCATTTCAAGCAAAGCAGTGTAGGGCCCAAGGTGTTTTTGCATTAACTTGAAGTGCAAGCCCCTTTCGGGCTACAAGCTGGTCGAAGCTGAGTGGGGCTCAAGTGATTTCACCCCAACTTAGGAGCGCAACATCAATTTAGACTTCTTTTGGATGAAAGTGCCTCTTAAAAAACCATGCAACTTCACTCCAAACAGAAAAAGTAGGTAGGGCCCAAAGCCTTTTTGCCCCAGTTTTCTAGCGCAATTCCATTTTGGGCCTAGAGAGAAAGTGCATTTGACTTTTCTAAGGCCAACACTACTCCAAATATAGCAAAGTAATTTCACCATAGTTTTTGAGCGCAAGCCCATTTCAGGCTAGAAAACAACGAAACTTAGTGGGGCCCAAGTGCTTTCGCTCCCACTTGGAAGCGCAAGCTTTTTTCGGAGCTTGCATGGGCGAAACCAAGTGGGACATGCATCCACCAAGCGCCTGTTTCTAGTCAAAATCTCTTGCCTCAGCCAAAATCCACCCAAAAATGCTCCTCAATGATGAAGGAAGGTGCATCATCACCATTTTAATTGCAGTCAATCAGAGAAGCTTCCATATTTGATTTTTTTGGATCTTAGAATATGATCTTTCGTTGAGGCAGTTCCAACAACTGAAGAGGCGGTACTACAGGTGAATCATATCACCGCATTGAAGCCATGTAACCACTTCTCTATGAGTCATCGAATTCAGCCCATGCCTCATTAATTTTTGATGAGTGTCAAAATATTATCTTTATTGCCACCGTGATATTTTGTGGGTGAGAATTTATGTCTCAAAGGTAGAATCCTCTGTAAAAACTAGCAATTATAATATAAGATGATGGACATTTTGCTAGAGAATTACTGTACCTAAATTCTGCTATGAATGCAAAGAACCCTTGGATCTAATTTTGGATTTCTCTTTATGTGTATGTTTTCTATCCTATATTTCTATCAGATTCTCTTATTTGTTTGTGGGCTATAATTCTATTTGGATTAAGCTTTTGATAGAGTGTGAACACTGAAATAATTATGGAGATTGCACATATAAGATATCTAGTTTTAATTTCTATTACGTTCTTTATGTGAAGTGCTATTGGTTCAGAGTGCAGTTAAGTAATTGTGATGTTTGTTCATCACCCCTGTTCATCTGGTTTGAGGCCATATTTCCCATCCCTTTCAATTATTTCTAATCTCTTTCCTATTTTCTTAATCTCAAATCCCCAAGTTTAAAGTAGTAAGGCAACCAACCCTCTCTGGAGATTGGTACAGAAGGCATCTCTTCCTTTTGGCCTATCAATGTTGGTTGGGTCTAGGGTGCATGGATGAAACATTTCATACCTAAGGTGGATTCTTGACCAACTATTTCTGGCACGCCCAATGGGACACAAACGTTCCACGTCAAAGCAATATTAAGATTTGATGTTCATCTTGTTGTTGTAAAAAAGAACATTTGGTGACTCAGCTGAACTCAAAAGCCTTTGAATTTTGAAATTGGTTAAAAAGCCTCCCCCTCATGATCACAAGATCAAAGGCTAAAATTCCAGAAGAAGTAATCAATTTTTTTGAGCTTAACATCGATGCTTTGGGAGAGCATCCTAGAGTAGTCCCCTCGACTATCCCGTTAGTCGGGACATCCTCGCAAGTAGCTATTGTAGTTTCACAAACTCCAAGTACTGCTAGCACTGCAACTAGCTTGCCCCCTCAACCAAATCCTTCGATCTAGATGACATAAGCTCCACCAAGGCAATTACCAATTTAGAATCATTTGGGACCGCTCAATCTACAGGCTCAAAACTAGGTCCCAACCACAGTGTTGAAGGATTTGCCCACGTATGATGGTACATAAAATACTACCTATGAGCACATCCATGACGTTGCTACGTTGGCCACATCCACCACATCACGAAAGAAGATATCATGGTGAGATTGCTAGTACTCTCGCTTAGAGGTAAACTCCTCTATTGGTATTGATCGCTGTCATTCGATACCATCACTACATGGGACTAGTTAGCAGAACAACTGATAAAGGGTTTCAACGAACATGCAGACCCTTTCTCCTTGTTGCATCAGTTCACCACCATTCAAAGACACCTTAAGAGGAGGTAGAGGATTTTAATTTCAAGTTCACTCAAACCTAGCAGAGAGTTACTACCGACCTTCGGCCCACTCTAGAGCAAGCGGTGTTTTATTACTTAAAGGATTTCCATTCCGACATTAGCATGAGTATCCAAATTTCTAATGTCAGTACATTCCATGCCTTGTATGAATAGGCACAGAAAGTTGAGGTTGACTTAGTTTCTACCGAAAAGTTACCTTCAAAAATGACTATGCCAATTTATCCAAAATTTTCTCAAAATTTGTATCCTAGTGTATCTTATCAATCACTACCTACATCCGTGATGTACCCTAATCAGTTGTAGAATCCCAATCCTTAGAACCAGGTGGTATCCATCTCATAGTTTCAAACACATGCTGTCCCTCAGATTCCAACTCCTATCCCATATCCGACATTGCCTGCACCATTGACATCGTTGTCATTACCCGCACCTTCGACAGCTGCAAACTCGAATCAGGCCAAAGAATTGCAGGATCTAAGGACATTGGAAAATGAGATCACTAACTTAAAGAGGCAAGTTGATCAGAGTTTCTATCCAAGGAGATTCGTTCCTCCTCCCTCGATCACTAGGGAATAAACTGCTTCCACTAGTAGGACTCCCAAGAGATATGCAGTAATGTTGAAAAATGAAGAAGCTGGTCCATCTGGAAGAGCTTATTGGTGCTCCACTTGTAATGACCCACACGACGAGGAGACTTGTATGGTCCATCTAAACTATGTTCAGACCCTTGCGGACAGAGTTCCTGGTGGGCAGGTAAATATGATCAAGGGAGTAGATTGCAACTTTATGATTCTCCCTATCGAGCAGGTCTCCATTCTTATGAGGACAGGTAAAAAACCCATAAAATTTGATCCGGTTCAAATGGAACTGTTGAAGGTGCCTGCCAGTTCCAAGATGTCGAGCAAGAAGACGCTACCGCCAAAAAAAAATCCTGTACAGGTGTTAGAGTCAGGGGATTCTATCTTATCGAAGGATTTCTTACCTCTAAGAGCAAAAGGGAGAATTCCTCAACCATAGGCTTTGTCCTCTCAACCCCAAACCGAGGCGAGGGATCAAGTGAGAGAAAAGCTCAGATATGCCTCACTGACCAAGCGTTAGAGGGTAGAAGCTATGCAGTAGTATCAGACTAGATACGAGACTGCGAAGGAGGGAGGTGAGTCTGGTATAGGAGCTTACAACATTTTCAAAGAGCTAAAGAAGACTCTAGATAAGGTAAGCCTCTTTGATTCTCTTCAACTACTCGATCAAGTCGATCTATTGCAGAAATCGCTAAAGTCTGCTAAATTCAAGGGAAATCCAACTCAGATTGTCTTGACTCAGTTGTTGACTACCTCAACCATAAAAAAGAATAGGTTGTCACTATTCTATCTGTCCATCAGGATGGAGGGGTGGGTTGTGCATAATTGCATGATAGATTCTAGCACTGCTACTACTGTGATGCTTAAGGCTGTTTGTAAGATTATGGGCATGGAGTATAGGAGGAGTAGTCTTGGAGTGCTTCAGCTAGACAAAAATTTGGTCAAGATAGTATGAGTGATAAAGGATATCCAAATCGTATTACACAAGATGCAATAAATCATCATGATACAAGTTGTGGTGGTGGATTTAATGTCGTATTTCAGCATGTACCTATCAATGGAATTCATCGCCAAAATGGGAGGCTATTTGTCTTTGGATTATTCGCATTTGGAAATCCCATTCAGATGAAGGAGGATTACATTTTTTAATGAGAAACCCTCTACCTTTCACATTGAAAGGATCCAGGATGCAAAGAAACAAGTGGACTCAGTCAATATGATTGAGGAAGTAGAGGAAGGAGTAGAACTAATGGAAGAAGCTCTGGATGAGCTCCGCATAGAAGACAAATTTTCCATGCAAGATTTTAATGCCATGATTGAATTAGAAATATGGTGTTACTCGATCACCAAGCCCAAGAAGGCTAAGGTACAAAGTTATGAAGGCCCTGTCGTCGATCAACTGTGGAAGCTCTTCTTTGACGGTGCCCGATGTAAGAAAGACACTGGGGTAGAAGTTATCCTTGTATCTCCTTCAAGAAAGTAGAAAACCTACTCCTACAGAATCACATGGAGTTGTACTAATAACGCTACTAAGTATGAAGCCCTATGCTTGAGGTTAAGAAAAGTAAAAAACTTGGAATTAAGCAGTTGCAGATCTTCGAAGACTCAAAGTTGATCTGCAACCAAGTCACCAATAAGTGTGTTGCAAAGAAACATTACCTGAAAGTATACCACAACAAGGCATGGGACCTGCTTGAGTCTTTCTCAGCCCTGAATATTCAGTATATTTCATGAGAGCGGAATAAGCACGCTGATGTCCTGGCATCTATTAGAGCCAGATAATCCTGTTGGACATTTTGAGTCAAAGTTTTCATTGATGTCAAGGAACGAAGTTGTCATTGATGTCAAGGAATATATCAAGGAACAATGCAAAGGTTAATGGTAAAAGAGCTTCATAATATTTTTAATATTATGTGGAAGCATAAGAGCTTCATAATATTTTAATATTATGTGGAAGCATATGAAAGCGGGTTTTTATTAAAACCATGGATGAGCAAATAAAAGGTTTTTTATAAAAACCCAAGGAAGCTTTTTGAAAAGCTAAAGGAGGTTTTAATATTTATTTTATAAAATATTTAAATTCAAATTGAATTTAAATTTTATAAATAAATATTATTTATACAAAGTGGTAAAATCAAAGAGGGCTTTAATAAAGCCAAAAGGGGTTTAAGAATTAATTTATAAAATTTAAATTCTAAAGAATTTAAATTATTTATTCAAATTTCGAAGGTGCCGATGTTCAAAATTATTAGAGGCAATAGGTATATAAACTATATGCCTTAGTGGCATAAAATCCATTCTTTGTTCGAAAGAAATCAAAGTGGCATGTGTTGTGGTGAATACTCGTGCAGAGAAGAAGACAAATCTTTGTCTTAAGGTGCCAGCAAAAGTGCTAAGACCATTGAGGGCTAAACCTTCATATCCACCAAGGCACGTGGCCTAGTGGCAAGCGATCGCGAGTTAAGGTGTGTGGGTGCAGAGTGGTCCGTGTTCGATTCACGACAAGAGCATTTTTGCATGTTATGCTTTGGTATCGGAGGAAGCGACGCGTTGTCCTTTTTGTTTTGATGCATTAGGGGAAGAACATAGATCACGTTGTGCTCTTTGTTCCCCAAACGAGCGCCTAGCTCATGTGGTGGTTGGAGCCGTGACTAGGGCGTTGGGAGAAGCTGCACGAGGGTTCGAATCTCACCTAGGTGGAGGTAATAAAATTTGCATTATTTTTAAATTGCCTAAGGTGTAAACATAAGGTTTAGGGAGCTATAAGGGGTTATGAAAAGGTATTTATTTTAATTATTGTTTTTGATTAAATGAAGGAATAAGGTGTTGAAATTTATTTTAAAATAAAGTTATTGTGACATTTTTTATTTATCAAAAAGTGAATTGAAGAGTGATTAAATTTAAGAGGACTTCTTGCCATTGAGTTAGTTTGAAAAGAAGATTGTATTGACAATATTTTTGGTATTGAATATTGTTTTAATTGGGAGATCATAAGGTGTATTTGGTCAATAATTTTTATATATGTTGATGGATGATTTATTTAAGATGGAGTGATAAGGTGTATACATATTTTGATATTTTTCATTGTATCTTTGAGAGAGTTTAATATCTTCTAACTCCTTTGAGCTTGGTAAAGAAATGTTTGTGGTTATGGCTGATATTTGAGGTTCCTTCATCATCAAAAAAAAGGTACGAGCACATTCTTCCATAGTTGAGTTGATTGATTGGTTTTATGAAAAATAAGTTTGGAGTGAAAAGGAATTGATTAGGGTTTCCTTATTGAGAGTGTTGAGTTAATGCTTCAAGGTTTTCTGGAATAAAGAGTTGTTAAAACCTTGTCTTATAAGCATTGTTGTTGAAACCATTGATTGTATGAAGAAATTGAACTAGGATTTGCAAAGAACATGAGTATCATTGTCATGTGAATATTAAGCATTGTTGTTGAAGTGAGTTGTTGAGTGAAGAACTTGAACTAGGGTTTGAAAAGAACATGATTATCATTGTTATGTGATATTTGTTGATAAGCATTGTTGGAAACATTTTGAGTGAAGGGACATATACTTGGACTAGGGATTGCAAGCAAGGATTGTTGCATTGAGTTATTGGTTGAGTAGAGTTGGTTAAGCCTAGTCAAGTGGTTGTGTGTGAAGTGATGTTCAAGTTCCATAAAACAAACTATTCTATATTCTAAATTGATTTGAGAAAGTAATTGATGTGAATGTGAAGCATATTGAATCTCTAACAATTCTCCTTATGTTTCTCAAAGAGTGATTGAAAGTGGTTAAGTATTGAGGTGAATGTAAAGCATATCGAGTCTCTAACAATTCTATGTATGTTTTTAAAAGAGTGATTAAAAGTGATTGATCATTGTGATGAGTATAGAGAATATTGAGTCTCTAACAATTATCTTTATGTTTCTATGAGATAGGACAACTTTTATTGTGGACTTGTTGAGAAGATTTAAGGCAAGTCTTTGAGAAGACTTATGGACAGATTTGGGTAAGCTTTTGTGGAAGCTTACAATATAGATTGAGAGAAGATTTGGATAAGTTCTTGTGAGAACTTATTGAGCATATTGGACAAGTTCTAGAGAGAAATTGTGGAAAAATTGGTGTGAGATTTTGTGAAAGCTTACAAGGCAAATTTAAGACAAGTCTTTGAGAAGAATTGAGAGCAGAGTTGATCGATTAATTTTTTCAAGCCTTGAGTTAAGGTTTGGATCATATCCAGAGGAGTTGATTCAAGATTTGAGTTAAGGCTTGAGGATAGATATTGAGGACAGATTTATGCTAGATCAAAGGACTATATTTAGTACAGATTCAAGGAGAAGTTTTGGTGTAGATTTGAGAATAAGTTTGTGCCAGATGAGAGACAAAAATTAAGGATAAATTTGTGCTAGATCAACGAATTGTGTTTAGTATAGATTTCAAATAGAGCTTTGAAGGTGACAGAGTTGAGGACAAAGATCTCTAGCCAGAGCAAGGAAGATAGGTGTCTTCTGTGGATAGATTTCCATTTTCTAAGGGCAGTGGAGACAAAGGTCTTCTAGAGGATCACCAACCAGAGCAGATATTAGGATATTGGTGTCTCCTATGGATAGATATCCATGAACTTGATTTAGGAGATTGGTGTCTCCTTTGGACATAGGTCCATAAATATTGTAATAGGGAAAGGATTCCCAAGAGATTGATTGAGAAAATTTTAGTGAAATATTTTCTCCGTGGAGTAGCCCACATTGGGTGAACCACATAAATTATGGTGTCTCTATTGTGTGTGGTGATTTGTGCATTGATTTGATTACTGTTATTGATATTTCTATCTGTACATTGCATAATATTGATTGGAAAAGAAAAGTAAAAAGTGGTCTTATATTGTTCACCCCCCCTCTCAGTATAAGCTTGTGTTCTTCAAATCCTCCGTCAAAGACATGATGCAAAAGCTGAAGATAGTAAGGGTGATCTACAGGCCTTCAATATTGGACACAAATATTCATTGGCAGGTGTTTGAAAATGATGAGCAGATCATCAGTTTTTTGATTAACAAAACCAACAATATTGAAGATAGGACCCTTAATTAAGAAGAGTACGAGGGGTTGATTCAGTTGAAGAACAACCACGTATCGAAGGGATTAATCACCCTTGAAAGTTTATTTGATCAAGATGATAGGTTGCTCACTCATAAGATCAAATTAGACATGAGAGAGAATGTGGAGCTAGAGTTAGAACCCAGGAAAACCATCAATATGGAAACTGATTGCACGCTATTAGAGATTGAACAAATTAGGTTCCTATGCAAAGAATACCCAGATATTATCACTTGGAGTTATCAAGACCTGAAGGAGTACGATAAGAGTATCTTCTAGCACATGATCGAGCTACAAGAAGAGGTCAAAACTTTTAGGCAGAAGCAAAGGTCGATCAACCCAAAGATGTGTTGATGAAGGTTAAGCTCCTAAAGATGCTAGAGGTAAATATTATCTATCCTATCAAGCACTCTTCTTGGGTGGCAAACTCTATCCCAGTGTGAAAAAAAGAATGGGGACATCTGCTTGTGCATTGACTTTTGAAACCTCAACCAAGCATCTCTGAAGGTGTTGGCAATTTTGGGTACCTTGGGTACATTGCCTTTGCTCTAAGTGTAGATGTTGTCATTGATGTCAAGAAGGTCTTGAAGCAATTTGGTTTGATGTCAAAGAATGTGTTTTGATGAAGGTTTCAGTTTGGAAAGTGAGTTTCCAAGAAGATCAGAGTAGCCCAGTTGCAAAAGATCAAGAAAAAGACAAGTAAGAAAAAGTATGCAGGCGGCTAGAAAAACTGTCGCGATTTCGTGACATGTTTTAGGAGAGAGAAAGTGCTGGCAAAACTGTCATGATTTCACGACATGTTTGAGGAGAGAGAAAGTTCTAGCAAAAGTGTCATGATTTCGCGACACGCTGGAAGACAGAGACGAAGCTGGCAAAACTATCACGATTTCGTGACATGTTGGCAGAGAAAGAGAGCAAGTTGGAAAGTGTCACGATTTCGTGACATGTCGCATTTTCATGACTCGAAAAGTGCAGGAAGGCAGAGAAGGAAAAGTGTCACGATTTCGTGACACATTGCCAGGAAAGTTGTACGGACAAAAAGGTGTCACGATTTCATGACATAATGCGAAAAGAGAGTCCGCAGTGTGAACTATCACGATTTCATGACAAGATCGAAGAGAGAGAAAGTTATTCAGGAACTATCACGATTTCATGACATGATGCAAAGTTCCAAGTGAGGACTGTCACATTTTTGCGACATGCTATAGAGGTCAAGTTGAGGACTGTCATGATTTCGCGACATGCTAAAAAGCTTGAAGTGAGAACTGTCATGATTTCGTGACATGCAGCAAAGGGAAGAGTCTAAAAGGAGAAGCGTCACGATTTCATGATAGGAAAGATGAGCGAAATTTTTGATTGCGACGATCTGAAAGAAAAGCGTACGGATGGTGAAAGAGTCACGATTTCATGATAGAAATTGGAAGTAGGTCTTCTATAGGAGAAGTGTCACGATTTCATGACAAAAGCTGAGAGGAAGGCCATGAAGACAAAAGGGTCATGATTTCATGACAGAGTTAAAGATGACGTCAGCAGAAGCAGATGTGTCATGATTTCATGACAAAAGTAGAGAAGAAGGCAATGAAGACTAAAGTGTCATGATTTCATGATAGGAGTGAAGATGACGTCAGCAAAAGATAGAAGTGTCACGATTTTATGACAAGGACGTAGTCAAGGCAGACAAAGGCAAAAAGTGTCACGATTTCGTGATAGCAGGCAAAAGAAGGTGTACGATAGGCAAAGGTGTCATGATATCATGACATGTTGTAGTTTCATAGGAAAAGCTACAGAACTAGAGGTGGTTGAAGGACAGAGTTAACTTTGAGCCGACAAAGTTAAATCTGGGCCAACACGAAGTTAGGGTTTTGCAACCGACGTAGTTTGAGGGTTACAATCGACTAAGTTTGAGAGTTTTGATCATGAAATTTACTCTATAAAAGGAGGGTTGTTTTGAGATTGAAGGATTGAATGTGTGTATCGAAATTGTGCATGTTAAGTCCATAGTGTGCAGAGACCTAGTCGAATCGATTAGTGCGAAGTGTGCGAGATGCAGCCATAATAGCACAAATAGCGTAGAAGTGGCGAGTTGATGCGCACTGTGAGAAGTTCGATCGTAGAGTGTTGAATGTTGTTGTGTTTGTGTAGAGGTGCAAAGGTCGATGTTCGATCGAGTGTAGCTGTAATTGCGCAATAAGAGTGAAGGACTGTGTTTTGCAGAATAGAGGAAGAGGACATTTGTGCTAGATCGAAGGACTGTGTTTAGTGCAAATTCGAGGACCAGCTTTGAGGTGATAGAGTTGAGGACAGAGGTCTCCAGCTAGAGCAGGGAAGACAGGTGTCTTCTATGGATAGAGTTCCACTTGCTAAGGGCGAGAGGAGGCAGAGGTCTTCTAGAGGATCACCAGCCAGAGCAGAGTTAGGGGAAGGTATCTCCTTTGAGCAGAGGCTCATAAACATTGTAATTGGGAAGGTTTCCCAAAGAATTTGAAATAAAATTTTAGAGAAAAGTTTTGTGGACGTAGCCCAGCCATTCTGGGTGAACCACGTTAAAAATGAGTCTTCTATGTGTGATGCTTTCTGTCTTGTTTAATATTGTGTTGATGCCACTGCTATCTGAATTTAAAATTATTAAATGGTTAAGTCTTATACTTGTTCACCCCCCTCTCAGTATAAGTTCATGTTCTTCAATTGGTATCAGAGCAGGTCACTCCAGAAAGAGCCTAACAGCTTGGAGAAGGATCTATCAGAGGAACATATAAATTCAGAAAGAAATGAAGAGATTGAGTTCGATCTCAAAAGTGAATTCTTCTTGGCCTTGAGAAAGCTTGAGAATCTCAGGGAAGAGAATTCTGTTCTCAAGCATAAATGTCAGGAAGAAGAGATAGCAAGATCAAAATTGTCTCAAAGTGTTATAGATTTCAAAATTCTAGTTGAAGAAGGGAAGAAGGTTGAACAAGTTCTAACAGAGGCTCTAAAAGGAAAGGAAGCTGATTGTGAGAAACTAGAAGAAGAGATTATGTCTCTTAGAGTGAAGTTGGAACAGTTGACTCTCAGACAGAATATTCCATGTGAAAAGAAGGATGGTATCACCATTCATGAAATAGGGTCTTCGAGCAAGATCAATCTTCATCCTGAAGAGCAGTGGATTCCAGTTGATCGCAAGAAGAACAATCATCCAAGGCATCAAAACAAGTTACATAATACCTTCCATGGCTATTGTTTTTCCTGTAAGAAATTTGGTCACATAGCTATGCATTGCAATAAATCTCTGAATAGCCATAGTAAGGAAAATGTTAACTCATTTGCACCTCTTATGAATAAAAATATCATGTGTTACAAGTGCAAGAATTTTGGGCATATAGCAAGGATGTGCAGTTTGAATAGATTTAGCTTTGAGTTCACTAAAAAGAGGAATGAGATCAAATCTAAGTCAATGATAGTTCAAACTGCTTTTCATGCTCAAGACAAAGTAGAAAAATGGTATCTTGATAGTGGTTGTTCAAAACATATGACTGGTGAAAAAGAAAAGTTTTTGGTTTTCAAAGAAACAAACAGAGGAACAGTCAGTTTTGGAGATAACAGGTCCGCAAAAATCTGTGGTAAAGGGACTCTTAGTTTGGATGGGAAATCCAAAACAGAGAATGTGCTCTATGTAGAAGGCCTAAGACATAATCTTCTTAGTGTGAGTCAACTTTGTGATCAAGGGCACATAGTATCTTTCTTTTCAGATAGATGTGAGATAAGTAAAGAAAAAAATGGAAAACTCATTGCTAGTGCTACAAGGACTCCAAACAATCTTTACATGCTAAGTGAGATAAAAAGGGAAAAGTGTTTTATAACTCAAGAAGATGAGAGTTGGTTATGGCATAAAATATTGGGACATTTGAGTTTTGATAATCTTGTCAATATTAGTAACAAGGAAGCAGTCAGAGACTTGCCTAAAATAAAAAGGCCCCATAACATCATTTGCGGTCCTTGTCAACATGGTAAACAGACCAGAACCAGTTTCAAATCAAAAGGGTATACTTCTTCCAAACCATTGGATCTTATTCATACTGATTTGTGTGGCCCCACCAGAACTCAGAGCATTCAGGGAGATAGCTACTTCATGTTGTTTATAGATGATTATTCTAGAATGACTTGGGTTACTTTTCTCAAAGAAAAATCTGAAGCTTTTAAAAAATTTAAAGCTTTTAAAGAAATGATTGAAAATGAGACTGACAAGAGAATCAAATGCTTAAGATCAGATAGAGGAGGAGAGTTCACTTCAAATGAATTTGTGGAATACTGTGAGCAACACGGAATCAAAAGAGAATATTCAACAGCAAGAACTCCTCAACAAAATGGAGTAGTTGAAAGGAAAAACAGAACTGTTGAAAATATGGCTAGAGCAATGTTAAATGAGTCAAAACTTTCAGATGGCTTTTGGAGAGAAGCAGTAAGTACAACAGTCTACATCATCACCAGGGCTCAACTCAGAGTCAATCATCATAAAACTCCCTATGAGTTGTGGAAAGGAAGACCAGCTACAGTAAAATACTTCAAAGTGTTCGGGAGTAAATGCTTCATCAGAAGAGAAGATCAAAATTTGGGTAAGTTTGATCCTAGGTGTGATGAGGGAATTTTTCTTGGATATTCCAGCAAAAGCAAGGCCTACAGATGCTTCAACAAAAGAACTCATACAGTTGTAGAGAGCATGAATGTAACAGTAGATGAAAAGACAGGGATAAGAGAACCAGTCAAGGAACTCAGTGATGAAATCTGTCAAGAAGAATTCAGAGAGGTGTCAGATGAAGAAGAGGAAAGACAACAACTGCTTCCCAAAACTCCTTCACGGTATGTTCAGAAACATCATCCCAAATATTTGATCATTGGTGATCCAAATAGCAGGCAAACAAGAAGAAGAGTCATTCCTTCACATGATTCTGTGAATGTTTCATTGTTATCTCAGATTGAGCCAAAAAATTTTAGTGAAGCATGTACAGATGAGTCTTGGGTAAAAGCAATGGATGAAGAACTAAATCAAATAGAGAAAAGTGAAACCTGGGATTTGGTTCCAAGACCTAAGGACAAGAATGTCATTGGCACAAAATGGATATTCAGAAATAAACTCAATGAGGATGGAAAGATTGTCAGAAACAAAGCTAGGTTAGTCTGTAAAGGGTATGCTCAAGTAGAAGGTGTTGATTTCGAAGAGACGTTTGTGCCTATTGCTCGTCTTGAAGCTATCAGAATGTTTTTGGCCCTTTCAAGCTTCAAATATTTCAAGGTATACCAAATGGATGTAAAGTCGGCTTTTCTAAATGGGGTGTTGGTAGAAGAAGTCTACATAGAACAGCCAGAAGGATTTTCTCTCACAAAACAGTCAGACTATGTGTGTAAGCTGAAAAAGGCCTTATATGGATTAAAGCAAGCTCCAAGGGCGTGGTACTCAAGACTTGACAGTTATCTTCATGAGCAAGGCTTCAGGAAAGGCGTGGCAGATAGCAACTTGTATATTAAGAATGAAGATGATAATATGTTGATTATAGTTGTCTATGTTGATGATATTATTTTTGGGGGAAATAATACTCAGATGTGCAAAGTTTTTGCTAACACCATGCAGAAGGAATTCGAGATGTCTATGATTGGAGAGCTGTCATTCTTTTTAGGGCTTCAGATTGCGCAATCAAAAGATGGTATATTTCTCTCTCAGGAAAAGTATATCAAAGAAATGTTGAAGAAATTTGGGATGATGGACAACAAACCCGTGTGTACTCCTATGATTACAGGGTGCAATCTGAGTAAAGATGATGAATCTCCAGTGGCAGATCAGAAGTTGTACAGATCTATGATTGGCAGTTTACTATACAGTACAACTACCAGACCGGATATCATGCAGGTCGTTGGATTAGTTGCAAGATTTCAGGCAGCTCCAAAAGAATCTCATGTTATAGCAGTCAAGAGGATATTCAGATATTTGAAGGGTACTATGGACTTTGGGCTTTGGTATCCCAAAGGTGATGATTTCACCCTCACAGCCTATACAGATGCAGATTGGGCAGGCAGTATTGATGATAGGAAAAGCACTAGTGGTGGAGCATTCTTTCTGGGAAAGAGTCTGGTTTCTTGGCTAAGTAAGAAACAACCTTCAGTTTCCTTATCTACAGCAGAAGCTGAATACATAGCAACAGTGGCTGGGTGCACACAAGTTTTATGGATGAAAACCACCTTGGAGGATTTCAAAGTCAAGCATGAACAACCCATCTCCATTCTCTGTGATAATACAAGTGCCATAAGTATTTCTAAAAATCCGGTAATGCACTCAAGGACGAAGCACATTTCCATCAAATATCATTTTCTAAGGGAGAAAGTGCAAGAGAAGCAGGTCAAGCTAGAGTATGTGCCTACTAAAGAGCAGATTGCAGATATCTTCACCAAACCTCTTCCAAGAGATACGTTTGAGTATCTAAGGGAGAAATTGGGAGTTGTACTCTCACCTTAGAATTAATCACCTCATCAGGAGGTGGGGGAGGGACCAAGCCAAGAGGCTCTTTCTTAGTCCCGAGTCCCAAAGGTGGCCCTTTGCCATTGATGACAAAGGGGGAGAGATATGAGTAAGGGGGAGAGCTTCATAGTGAAGAAGAGAGCTTCAAGTCAGGGGGAGCAAAAACTTCTAAGGCAGATTCTCAGTTGTTGGATCAGTTGGTTTCAGTTTTGGCTCTTGACTAGTGTTTTCAATTAAGGTTTGCCATCAATGACAAAGGGGGAGATTGTTGGCAATTTTGGGTACCTTGGGTACATTGCCTTTGCTCTAAGTGTAGATGTTGTCATTGATGTCAAGAAGGTCTTGAAGCAATTTGGTTTGATGTCAAAGAATGTGTTTTGATGAAGGTTTCAGTTTGGAAAGTGAGTTTCCAAGAAGATCAGAGTAGCCCAGTTGCAAAAGATCAAGAAAAAGACAAGTAAGAAAAAGTATGCAGGCGGTTGGAAAAACTATCACGATTTCGCGACATGTTTTAGGAGAGAGAAAGTGCTGGCAAAACTATCATGATTTCGCGACATGTTTGAGGAGAGAGAAAGTTCTAGCAAAAGTGTCACGATTTCGCGACACGCTGGAAGACAGAGACGAAGCTGGCAAAACTGTCGCGATTTCGCGACATGTTGGCAGAGAAAGAGAGCAAGTTGGAAAGTGTCACGATTTCACGACATGTCGCATTTTCGTGACTCAAAAAGTGCAGGAAGGCAGAGAAGGAAAAGTGTCACGATTTCGCGACACATTGCCAGGAAAGTTGTACGGACAAAAAGGTGTCACGATTTCATGACATAATGTAGAAAAGAGAGTCCGTAGTGTGAACTATCACGATTTCATGACAAGATCGAAGAGAGAGAAAGTTATTCAGGAACTGTCATGATTTCGTGACATGATGCAAAGTTCCAAGTGAGGACTGTCGCATTTTTGCGACATGCTGTAGAGGTCAAGTTGAGGACTGTCATGATTTTGCGACATGCTGAAAAGCTCGAAGTGAGAACTGTCATGATTTCGTGACATGCAGCAAAGGGAAGAGTCTGAAAGGAGAAGCATCACGATTTTGTGATAGGGGATTTGGGATGGTGGCGATTTCATGACTGAAAGAAAAGCGTACGAATGGTGAAAGAGTCATGATTTCATGACAGAAATTGGAAGTAGGTCTTCTATAGGAGAAGTGTCATGATTTTATGACAAAAGCTGAGAGGAAGGCCATGAAGACAAAAGGGTCATGATTTTATGACAGAGTTAAAGATGATGTCAGTAGAAGCAGATGTGTCATGATTTCATGACAAAAGTAGAGAAGAAGGCAATGAAGACTAAAGTGTCACGATTTCATGATAGGAGTGAAGATGACATCAGCAAAAGATAAAAGTGTCACGATTTCATGACAAGGACGTAGTCAAGGCAGACAAAGGCAAAAAGTGTCACGATTTCGTGACAACAGCAAAAAGAAGGTGTACGACAGGCAAAGGTGTCACGATATCGTGACATGTTGTAGTTTCACAGGAAAAGCTACAGAACTAGAGGCGGTTGAAGGACAAAGTTAACTTTGAGCCGACAAAGTTAAATCTGGGCCGACACAACATAGGGTTTTGCAGTCGACGTAGTTTGAGGGTTACAACCGACTAAGTTTGAGAGTTTTGATCATGAAATTTATTCTATAAAAGGAGGGCTGTTTCGAGATTGAAGGCATTGAGTGTGTGTATCGAAATTGCGCATGTTAAGTCCACGGTGCGTAGAGACCTAGTCGAATCGATTAGTGCGAAGTGTGCGAGATGCAGCCATAACAACGCAAATAGCGCAGAAGTGGCGAGTTGATGCGCACTGTGAGAAGTCCGATCGCAGAGTGTTGAATGCTGCTGTGTTTGCGCAGAGGTGCAAAGGTCGATGTTCGATCGAGTGCAGCTGTAATTGCGCAATAAGAGCGAAGGACTGTGTTTTGCAGAACAGAGGAAGAGGACATTTGTGCTAGACCGAAGGACTGTGTTTAGTGCAAATTCGAGGACCAGCTTTGAGGTGATAGAGTTGAGGACAGAGGTCTCCAGCCAGAGCAGGGAAGACAGGTGTCTTCTGTGGATAGAGTTCCACTTGCTAAGGGCAAAAGAGGCAGAGGTCTTCTAGAGGATCACCAGCCAGAGCAGAGTTAGGGGAAGGTATCTCCTTTGAGCAGAGGCTCATAAACATTGTAATTGGGAAGGTTTCCCAAAGAATTTGAAATAAACTTTTAGAGAAAAGTTTTGTGGACGTAGCCCAACCATTCTGGGTGAACCACGTTAAAAATGAGTCTTCTATGTGTGATGCTTTCTGTCTTGTTTAATATTGTGTTGATGCCACTGCTATCTGAATTTAAAATTATTAAATGGTTAAGTCTTATACTGTTCACCCCCCTCTCAGTATAAGTTCATGTTCTTCAATTGGTATCAGAGCAGGTCACTCCAGAAAGAGCCTAACAACTTGGAGAAGGATCTATCAGAGGAACATATAAATTCAGAAAGAAATGAAGAGGTTGAGTTCGATCTCAAAAGTGAATTCTTCTTGGCCTTGAGAAAGCTTGAGAAACTCAGGGAAGAGAATTCTGTTCTCGAGCATAAATGTCAGGAAGAAGAGATAGCAAGATCAGAATTGTCTCAAAATGTTATAGATTTCAAAATTCTAGCTGAAGAAGGGAGGAAGGTTGAACGAGGTTCTAACAGAGGCTCTAAAAGGAAAGGAAGCCGATTGTGAGAAACTAGAAGAAGAGATTATGTCTCTTAGAGTGAAGTTGGAACAGTTGACTCTCAGACAGAATATTCCATGTGAAAAGAAGGATGGTATCACCATTCATGAAACAGGGTCTTCGAGCAAGATCAATCTTCATCCTAAAGAGCAATGGATTCCAGTTGATCGCAAGAAGAACAATCATCCAAGGCATCAAAACAGGTTACATAATACCTTCCATGGCTATTGTTTTTCTTGTAAGAAATTTGGTCACATAGCTATGCATTGCAATAAATCTCTAAATAGCCATAGTAAGGAAAATGTTAACTCATTTGCACCTCTTATGAATAAAAATATCATGTGTTACAAGTGCAAGAATTTTGGGCATATAGCAAGGATGTGCAGTTTGAATAGATTTAGCTTTGAGTTCACTAAAAAGAGGAATGAGATCAAATCTAAGTCAATGATAGTTCAAACTGCTTTTCATGCTCAAGAAAAAGTAGAAAAATGGTATCTTGATAGTGGTTGTTCAAAACATATGACTGGTGAAAAAGAAAAGTTTTTGGTTTTCAAAGAAACAAACAGAGGAACAATCAGTTTTGGAGATAACAGGTCCGCAAAAATCTGTGGTAAAGGGACTCTTAGTTTGGATGGGAAATCCAAAAAAGAGAATGTGCTCTATGTAGAAGGCCTAAGACATAATCTTCTTAGTGTGAGTCAACTTTGTGATCAAGGGCACATAGTATCTTTCTTTTCAGATAGATGTGAGATAAGTAAAGAAAAAAATGGAAAACTCATTGCTAGTGCTACAAGGACTCCAAACAATCTTTACATGCTAAGTGAGATAAAAAGGGAAAAGTGTTTTATAACTCAAGAATATGAGAGTTGGTTATGGCATAAAATATTGGGACATTTGAGTTTTGATAATCTTGTCAATATTAGTAACAAGGAAGCAATCGAGAGACTTGCCTAAAATAAAAAGGCCCCATAACATCATTTGCGGTCCTTGTCAACATGGTAAACGGACCAGAACTAGTTTCAAATCAAAAGGGTATACTTCTTCCAAACCATTGGATCTTATTCATACTGATTTGTGTGGCCCCACAAAAACTCAGAGCATTCAGGGAGATAGCTACTTCATGCTTTTTATAGATGATTATTCTAGAATGACTTGGGTTACTTTTCTCAAAGAAAAATATGAAGCTTTTGAAAAATTTAAAGCTTTTAAAGAAATGATTGAAAATGAGATTGAAAAGAGAATCAAATGCTTAAGATCAGATAGAGGAGGAGAGTTCACTTCAAATGAATTTATGGAATACTGTGAGCAACACGGAATCAAAAGAGAATATTCAGCAACAAGAACTCCTCAACAAAATGGAGTAGTTGAAAGGAAAAATAGAACTGTTGAAAATATGGCTAGAGCAATGTTAAATGAGTCAAAACTTTCAGATGGCTTTTGGAGAGAAGTAGTAAGTACAACAGTCTACATCATCACCAGGGCTCAACTCAGAGTCAATCATCATAAAACTCCCTATGAGTTGTGGAAAGGAAGACCACCTACAGTAAAATACTTCAAAGTGTTCGAGAGTAAATGCTTCATCAGAAGAGAAGATCAGAATTTGGGTAAGTTTGATCCTAGGTGTGATGAGGGAATTTTTCTTGGATATTCCAGAAAAAGCAAGGCCTACAGATGCTTCAACAAAAGAACTCATACAGTTGTAGAGAGCATGAATGTAATAGTAGATGAAAAGATAGGGATAAGAGAACCAGTCAAGGAACTCAGTGATGAAATATGTCAAGAAGAATTCAGAGAGGTGTTAGATGAAGAAGAGGAAAGACAACAACTGCTTCCCAAAACTCCTTCACGGTATGTTCAGAAACATCATCCCAAAGATTTGATCATTGGTGATCCAAACAATAGGCAAACAAGAAGAAGAGTCATTCCTTCACATGATTCTACGAATGTTTCATTGTTATCTCAGATTGAGCCAAAAAAATTTAGTGAAGCATGTACAGATGAGTTTTGGGTAAAAGCAATGGATGAAGAACTAAATCAAATAGAGAAAAGTGAAACCTGGGATTTGGTTCTGTTGTGGCTGATCCACAACACACCCCAAATTTGGGGACCCACTTTTTTGCATGCTTTCAAAGAAAATCTCAGTGACCCAGATGCTAAAAATCAAGAAAAAGGGGCAAAATTGCACAAGGATAAAAAGTGTTGCGATATCGCGACATGTCGCGCCATCGCTACTGAAAAATGAAAATTGTCGTGATATCGCGACATGTCGCGCCATCGCTACCGAAAAATGAAAAGTGTCACGATATCGCGACATGTTGCTCCGTCGCGGCCGAAATGAAAAAACGTCGCGATATCGCGACATGTTGCTCCGTCGCGGCCAAAATGAAAAAATGTCGCGATATCGCGACATGTTGCTCCTTCGTGGTCCAAAGAGGAGAGAGAAAGACATAATGGAAAATTGTCGTGAAATCGCGACATGTCACAAAATCGTGGGTCAAACCAGTCAAACAGGGCAAGGCACTAAAAGCGTCACGATTTCACGATAGAAAGTAGCAAAGGGGCACAAAGCAAAAAAACGTCGCGATATTGCGACAGGTAGCGTTTTCGCGGTTCCAAGCAACGAAGTAGTACGAAAGGAAAATATGTTGCGATTTCGTGACATGTCGCGTTTTCGTGGCCAAATACAGCAAGAGCAACCCAAAGTAGAAAAGCGTCGCGATTTCACGACAGAAAGCTGCCAGAGTGAAAGAAACGAAAAAGTGTCACGATTTCATGACAGGTTGCAGCAGAGGCGTACGGAGATGAAAAACGTCACGATTTCACGACAGAAAACAGCCAAGGTGTACGGAAGAGAAAAGTGTCACGATTTTGCGACAGAAAGCCGCAAGACAGCTCCGAACGAAAAAGCGTAGCGATTTCACGATAGAAAAACAACAAAGTGTACGGAATGAAAAGTTGTCGCGATATCGCGACATGTCACGTTTTCGTGGCCAGGTACAGGGAAACACTCGAAATAGAAAAAACGTCACGATTTCGCGACAGGTTGCACCCACAGGGCCCGATAGTATATAAAGCTATCGCGATATCGCGACATGTCGCGTTTTCGCAGCCAGGAAGGCGGACAAAGCTGCATGCATAAAAAATGTCGCGATATCGCGACATGTCGTGTTTTCACGATGAAAGTGAAGAAGCAAAGCTGCATGCATAAAAACGTCGCGATATCACGACATGCTATTTTTGGTCACGATTTACAGGGAGCCGTTATGGAACATGCAAAAAAGTGCAAAACACGTGGTGTACATGTGCAAGGGCTACAGAAGCGTTACAGGTCACAGAGAAGATCAAGCGTCTCGATGTCGAACATGAAGTCAAAGGCAACGAAAAGGCGAGGAAGGTGAAACGAAGCGATCTGGAAGATGAAGCGAAGCGTCACAGGGCGAAACAGAGAGCATTGCCAGAAAGTATAAATGCAGAAGCACAGATTGATACAGGGGTTGAAAACCGCTGCGGGCAGAGTTGCAGTGCCAAAGGCGAGATGCCATTCTGGGCCTGCTCGGGAGTGTTTTTCTTCCTTTTTTTTGGTTTTGAGAAAACCAGAGATTCTGCTATTGTAACAGGACATATTATTAATGCAGGAGTGTTCAGAAATTTGCATCTTGTGGGCAAGAAAGAAGGAGATCTTTTGTGCATGCTATAGATTTAATGTTTATTCTTTCATTTTTTAGATTTCGGATTTATAGATAATGTTAAATGCCACTTTTGTGGGTTGCATTAGGCGAATGTTCGAAATTTGAATTTTATTTCAAAACCCTTTGAATCAACACTTAGCTTATCGAGATTGTGCGTGTTTGCAGGTCCAATAGGTTAGGTTGCATGCATGGAAACCTCACATCTTCGGTTTTTCCAGGACGGGATAGCATCAGACTGAATGCAATTTTAATTTCTCTTTCTTTTGCATTTTATTTTCCTTTTTGTTGCACTTTATTTTTAGAAGTTCCAATTTTATTTTTCAAGCATTAAAATAAAATAAAAAAATTAAAAAACTTCAAAATCCATAAATAATTCCTTCATTTTATGACATTTCATTAAATTTCATTTTGAAGTTACAACATGGTTATTTAAGGACCAAATCACATTTGCTTTATTCGGGTTCAATGAACAATCACTAAATTTTCACAATAAAATAAACCACAGTGCCCCTTGTTTTCAGTTACTTGCAACCACTAAGGTGTTCCAAGCATTTTAATTAAATATCTTTAGTTGAGATTATTAATACACAGATACAAAATGCTAATATAGCAGAACCTTGGAGAAATTGTTTATTAAATTTCTTTGCAAGCAGAGGATTTAGAACCCAAATCCTATCGGAGAGTGTGTTTTCACAATCGGGTGAAAATACCACTCAATAGATTGGCGCTAGAAGGAGGGCCTAAAAAGGGTTTATTTTATCGTGATTTTAGATGCTACGGGTTTATAATTGTTTAAGAGCTTTAAATTGCTAAATATTTCAAGTCCATTTGATTAGCATCTTCGGCCTCTAACACCACTCAACAAATTGGTGCTAGGAGGGCCGAACGGGTTTATTTTAGTGTTATTTAAATTTAAATTTTTTTTTATGCTTTAGTCCTCTAACACTCAGCGGATTGTAAAAGGACGGCCTGAATTTATTTACGTGTTCTATTTTAAGCAATTCAGGTATGTTGTATATTATTCTAACACTTTTCTGATTGTTCATACAGAAATATGTGATTTGATTTAATTTTGAAAATTTTGGTCTCATGCAATTACTTGACATTTGATTTTAATAAGTACATCTCTTAGTTGATGCTAACTTGATTTTTTTTTTTTCATTGCAGGTTGAATATTCAACAGATTTGGTTCTAAAATTACATTTTAAGTTTCACTAATGGCAACACTTGAGGAGCAAATGGTATCCCTAAGAGCTGAAATAGTGTCTCTAAGAGAGAGAATGGTATCAATGATAGAGGATCATTATAAGGGTTTATCTATACCTGTGGTACCGTATCAAATTCCTAAAATGTTATTGGATTTTTTACGGTGTTTTAATCAAGAGGTGCCACTAGGATACTTGCAAAAATTGCATGTCTACAAGGATACATTATGTAAATTCCAAATTTTCTATGAGGAGGTAGCTTGTGGGTTATTTGCATACATTTTGGATGATAAACCATTCTTTTGGTACAGCCAACTACCTATGGAGGTTAGGACTTCTTGGATACAACTAGAAGCAGCCTATCTTTACCATTTTGGTAATCAGGTTGACTTAGAAATCTTGAAAAATTAGTTTACCTCCATATGTAAAGAGCCTAATGAATCCTTGAGTCAATTCAATGGAAGATTTCGTGAGTTGCACTCCCAAATGTGGGAAAATTTTAACACATTGGAAGAGGAAGCCATGGAAGTATACCTAGGAGCCATACACCCCACACTTGCTTCACTCATTGAGGAAAAACCGAGTGGTTTGTCCCTAGAGAAAATCCATGAGGTCTTAGAAGAGATAGAACGACAAGGTCTTGAAGAAGAAAAGGCACAACATGTTCACATGAGAGATTGTTCTTTTGATGCCAACCTACACCAACCATCAAACATAGCACCCTCCACTCCAATGATACCTAAGGTAAATGATCAAGGGGATGAATTTGAATATCCAAATCTTACAACCACCTTAGATGTAGTCCACGAGGAGGTGCAAATTGCTAAGACAACATCCACTAGTGAGGATCATGTAGAGATACACGATTATCTAGATGAAGGGGTTCTAAATTCAACAATGTTTGATATATGTGATAAGATGGAACCTACCATGGAATTAAATGAAGTGGTTGAAAGTGAAATTGGGAGAAAACCAATAAATGAATTTGAAGATATGATAGAGTCTCACCACTTGTTCTTGGAAGATACTATTGATGAGATGTGTAAAATTAAGGATCAAGAAATTCTTCACCCTCAAAATTATGATAAAATTGAATCATGGGTTACTAATTTGGATTATGATAGCCTTATAAATTTGAATTCAAGAAATGACCCACTTTTGGAAATAATTGAACCATCTAAGGAAGGTGAAGATGAATTTGATGAGAAACACATTGATGAATTGGAGGATGTTGAAGAAGTAGTTGAACGTCACCACTTGATTTTGGAAGAGGATTATTATGATGCTTGGAAGAAGTGGGAAGACTACACTCTTTCCAAAACTACTAATGAAACTTGTGTGCCAATTGATATACAGGACAACATAATTGCCTACTCAAAGGAAGATATTACAACTCCTGTACAATTTGAGGATGTTTTGGAAGAGGGTTTCAAATCTCATCAAATTTTGGAAGATTATAATGATTCTATTACCAAGGACAAAGAAGAAAATGAATTGATGAATGAATCAAAAGATCATGTCACAAACATCATGGAATTTCATTCTATGGATTTGGATGACAATTTTTACAATGGTTGGGGGAGATATGATAATGCATTCTTTTCTCACATCCCTATAGATGAAACTCATATTTCACTTGATATGCAGGATGTTGAACCTTCTACATCATACGAAGATCTCATATTCACAAGATTTGAAAAGGTGACAAAATTTGATCATGTTGAATATAAATTCATTGAAGGTGTGGATGCAAGTTTGCATGATGATTTTGAGGATTCAAATGAAGAGATACCATGGATAGTGAACAAAGAATTAGAACCAAATGACAAAGAGATTGATCAATTGGAAGCAACTCAAATGAAGGATCATCAAGATGAGTCATGGGACATACACTTTGACCAAAAACATTTGAGGGTTGAAAATTTGCATGACCATGTTTTGAATTTGAATGATGAAATGTCATTAAAGGTAAATGAAAAACAAGGTATAATTTTTAATCACACCTTTAATAACATTGTTTTAATGAATGGAAAAGAAGTTGATGCACTTGAATTGTTAAACCAAATTCATCAAAAATTACTAATTGAATCTAGGATAAAAACTTTTAATGATCCTAATTTAGTAAATATCCTAGATGCTTGTAAATTGTTACACAAATTTGATTGGCCTACAAATTTGGAAAATGATTTGGCTTTGAAATTTGTAGAAATAGGCTACTACTTACAAAATTGCATATTTGAAAAGGATAGCCTAATTCTAAATCAAGGAGGGAATTATGAAGTTTACATTTTAAAGAATAGACATGATAAAATTGAAAATCATTTATTGTCTAATCATTTTAGTAATTTGATGCTCACCTATGGGAGTATTATTGGAACTAAATCAAATTGGTATGGTGAGCATGGCAAGTGGAAATTTGTTGCATTGTTTGGTCTAGTCTTGTTTTTGTGGGATTCCCACAACATTTGGCATGCATATCACGTTATATTTTTGTTGAAATGTTCTAATCATGTTTGGGATCCAGGAAAGTGATAGTCCAAGCTTTGCATCATCTTGTATTATAGTGTACATTTGTATATAGATTTTGGTTTCTTGGGTTTTGGTTTTGTGTTTTCAAGCTTTTTCATTTTTGGGATTGCTATTTGGATTTGGATTGAATAAGTTTTTTAAAGTTGTGTGTTTATTTGACATGTTTTGTTTGTCTATATCAAAAAAAAAAAAAATGATGAAAAAGTTGCCTTGAGATGCTAACTTATGTTCTAGATCAGGGAAATATGGAACATTGGAATTATGTGGTAGAAAGCTCCGCAAGAAATACAAACAATTTAATAATATCGTTTGAAACTTGTGATGCATGAAGTAGTCAGTTTTATATGGCAATATTTCATTTGCATTTCAAAAGACAATGCATTCATATTACATCTCACTTTGCACATACATGCCATCTTAGTTGCATAATGCATTTCAAATACAAATCATTAAAGTGTGTCAAATCCTCTTAAGGTTATGCTATCACATAAATAAGAAGAAGATCCTAAGGTTGGGAACTGAGTCTTGAGATATCTAGAACCAAGCACATTTTATACACATTAAAAAGGATCTTGAGCAAAATGATCAAAACCTTGCTTGGAAGAAAAGGTTGGGCGAAAGAAGTATTTCATGTCTATCCTATTATGCAACATGATCCTTAAGACAGTGGTTTTGACCACTTCCATAAAGCTTAAAGCCTAAAATCAGAGTAGTAAGGATAGGGCTAAATCCTCATCGAACTTAGGTTGAGGATCCAACTCCCCAAAGCTTTGGTTTGACCTACATGGAGTAGTAAGGATAGGGCATAAATTCTCATCTCGCTTAGGTTGAGAATCTGATTCCCCAAAGCTCTTATGTCTCATTTCATGATAAATCTTGGATTGGAAGGATCGTACTACTTGTCCTCTGCAAAGGATGGGTAGTCATCCCCAAGGTCTAAGCAATAAATTAATATTTTCCATTTTTATCCAAAGCTTGGATTGGAAGGATCGTACTACATGTCCCTAGCAAGGATGGGTAGTCATCCCCAAGGTCCAAGAAGTAAAAAATTAATTTTTCCCATCTCATATTTATATTGGATTGGAAGGATCGTACTACTTGTCCTCTCGCAAAGGATGGGTAGTCATCCCCAAGGTCCAAAGAAATGAAGGTAAGTCTTGGATTATGGGGTTAAGTATGCCCATGCATGGCAACATGTCTTGTCTAAAAAACAAGACCACTGTTTGTCCAAAGGGTTAGACTAGCATGACCATTTCTTCCATAATTGGTTAAATTATTTTGCTCAAAGTGAGGTAATGAATTCCAAATCAGAATAGTAAGGATAGGGTTAAACTCCCATCTCGGTTAGGTTGGGAGTCTGATTCCCCAAAGTTCTGATTTCACATTCACTTGCACATGGGTTCAAGATAGTAGGGACTCATAACCAACTTTGGGATATAATAAAGCAATTCATTAGTGGATCCTAAGAGGGTTTGGCAATCTTGAATGTTTGTGCATGATACTAGAAGAAAGACTATGCCTTTTATAAAAGCAAAATCTCTTAGCATATTTATTAGGTTACACAAATCATTCACAATCTCACATATGCATTCATGTAAAACTGACAATGGAATGTTGATCAATTTCAAACGATAGGGAATGAAACACATTGCACACACCGAGCTGATACTTGATGATTCTGATGATTCATGTATTTCTGATCTTTGGGGCATGAGTTTATATTTTTGATGTGCTAACGCATGTTTTCGAGTTTGTATGCTTCCAGGTTGGGTTCTCACTAAAATGCTCAAGAGCATTTGACAGCAGAGTCGCCATTTGTTGTGGCTGATCCACAACACACCCCAAAATTGGGGACCCACCTTTTTTGCATGCTTTCAAAGAAAATCTCAGTGACCCAGATGCTAAAAATCAAGAAAAAGGGGCAAAATTACACAAGGATAAAAAGTGTCGCGATATCGCGACATGTCGCGCCATCGCTGCCGAAAAATGAAAATTGTCGCGATATCGCGACATGTCGCGCCATCACTGCCGAAAAATGAAAATTGTCGCGATATCGCGACATGTTGCTCCATCGCGGCCGAAAATGAAAAAGCGTCGCGATATCGCGACATGTTGCTCCGTCGCGGCCGAAATGAAAAAACGTCGCGATATCGCGACATGTTGCTCCGTCACGGTCCAGAGAGGAGAGAGAAAGATAGAATGGAAAATTGTCGCGAAATCGTGACATGTCACAAAATCGCGGGTCAAACCAGTCAAACAGCGCCAAGGCACTAAAAGCGTCGCGATTTCGCGATAGAAAGCAGCAAAGGGGCACAAAGCAGAAAAACGTCGCGATATCGTGACAGGTAGCATTTTCGCGGTTCCAAGCAACGAAGTAGTACGAAAGGAAAATATGTCGCGATTTCGTGACATGTCACGTTTTTGCGACCAAATACAGCAAGAGCAGCCCAAAGTAGAAAAGCATCGTGATTTCACGACAGAAAGCTACCAGAGTGAAAGAAACGAAAAAGTGTCACGATTTCGCGACAGGTTGCAGCCGAGGCGTACGGAGATGAAAAACGTCGTGATTTCATGACAGAAAATAGCCAAGGTGTACGAAAGAGAAAAGTGTCACGATTTTGCGACAAAAAGCCGCAAGACAGCTCCGAATGAAAAAGCGTAGCGATTTCACGACAAAAAAACAACAAAGTGTACGAAATGAAAAGTTGTCGCGATATCGCGACATGTCATGTTTTCGTGGCCAGGTACAGGGAAACACTCGAAATAGAAAAAACGTCGCGATTTCGCGACAGGTTGCACCCACAGGGCCCGATAGCATAAAAGTGTCGCGATATCGCGACATGTCGCGTTTTCACGGCCAGGAAGGCGGACAAAGCTGCATGCATAAAAAACGTCACGATATCGCGACATGTCGTGTTTTTGCGATGAAAGTGAAGAAGCAAAGCTGCATGCATAAAAACATCGCGATATCGCGACATGCTATTTTTGGTCACGATTTACAAGGAGCCATTACGAAACATGCAAAAAAGTGTGGAACACGTGGTGTACATGTGCAAGGGCTGCAGAAGCGTTACAGGTCATAGAGAAGATCAAGCGTCTCGATGTCGAACATGAAGTCAAAGACAACAAAAATGTGGGGAAGGTGAAATGAAGCGATCTGGAAGATGAAGCGAAGCGTCACAGGGTGAAACAGAGAGCATTGCCAAAAAGTATAAATGCAGAAGCACAGATTGATACAGGGGTCAGAAACCGCTGCGGGCAGAGTTGTAGTGCCGAAGGCGAGATGCCATTCTGGGCCTGCTCGGGAGTGTTTTTCTTCCTTTTTTTTGGTTTTGAGAAAACCAGAGATTCTGCTATTGTAACAGGACATATTATTAATGCAAGAGTGTTCAGAAATTTGCATCTTGTGGGCAAGAAAGAAGGAGATCTTCTGTGCATGCTATAAATTTAATGTTTATTCTTTCATTTTTCAGATTTCGGATTTATAGATAATGTTAAATGCCACTTTTGTGGGTTGCATTAGGTGAATGTTCAAAATTTGAATTTTATTTCAAAACCCTTGGAATCAACACTTAGCTTATCGGGATTGTGCGTGTTTGCAGGTCCAGTAGGTTAGGTTGCATGCATGGAAACCTCACATCTTCGGTTTTTCCAGGACGGGATAGCATCAGACTGAATGCAATTTTAATTTCTCTTTCTTTTGCATTTTATTTTTCTTTTTGCTGCAATTTATTTTTCAGAAGCTTCAATTTTATTTTCAAGCATTAAAATAAAACAAAAAAATTAAAAAACTTCAAAATCCATAAATAATTCCTTCATTTTATGACATTTCATTAAATTTCATTTTGAAGTTATAGCATGGTTATTTAGGGACCAAATCACATTTGCTTTATTCGGGTTCAATGAACAATCATTAAAGTTTCACAGTAAAATAAACCACAGTGCCCCTTGTTTTCGAGTTACTTGCAACCACTAAGGTGTTCCAAGCATTTTAATTAAATATCTTTAGTTGAGATTATTAATACACGAGATACAAAATGCTAATATAGAGAAACCTTGGAGAAATTGTTTATTAAATTTCTTTGCAAGCAGAGGATTTAGAACCCAAATCCTATCGGAGAGTGTGTTTTCACAACTGGGTGAAAATACCACTCAACAGGTTCCAAGACCTAAGGACAAGAATGTCATTGGCACAAAATGGATATTCAAAAATAAACTCAATGAGGATGGAAAGATTGTCAAAAACAAAGCTAGGTTAGTCTGTAAAGGGTATGCTCAAGTAGAAGATGTTGATTTCGAAGAGACGTTTGTGCCTGTTGCTCGTCTTGAAGCTATCAGAATGTTTTTGGCCCTTTCAAGCTTCAAATATTTCAAGGTATACCAAATGGATGTAAAGTCGACTTTTCTAAATGGGGTGTTGGTAGAAGAAGTCTACATAGAACAGCCAGAAGGAGTTTTTATCACAAAATAGTCAGACTATGTGTGTAAACTGAAAAAGGCCTTAAATGGATTAAAGCAAGCTCCCTAGCGTGGTACTCAAGACTTGACAGTTATCTTCATGAGCAAGGCTTCAGGAAAGGCGTGGCAGATAGCAACTTGTATATTAAGAATGAAGATGATAATATGTTGATTATAGTTGTCTATGTTGATGATATTATTTTTGGGAGAAATAATACTCAGATGTGCAAAGTTTTTGCTAACACCATGCAGAAGGAATTCGAGATGTCTATGATTGGAGAGCTATCATTATTTTTAGGGCTTCAGATTACGTAATCAAAAGATGGTATATTTCTCTCTCAGGAAAAGTATATCAAAGAAATGTTGAAGAAATTTGGGATGATGGACAGAAAACCCGTGTGTACTCCTATGATTATAGGGTGCAATCTGAGTAAAGATGATGAATATCCAACAACAGATCAGAAGTTGTATAGATCTATGATTGGTAGTTTACTATACAGTACAGCTACCAGACCGAATATCATGTAGGCTGTTGGATTAGTTGCAAGATTTCAGGCAGCTCCAAAAGAATCTCATGTTATAGCAGTCAAGAGGATATTTAGATATTTGAAGGGTACTATGGACTTTGGGCTTTGGTATCCCAAAGGTGATGATTTCACCCTCATAGCCTATACAGATGCAGATTGGGCAAGCAGTATTGATGATAGGAAAAGCACTAGTGGTGGAGCATTCTTTCTGGGAAAGAGTCTGGTTTCTTAGCTAAGTAAGAAACAACCTTTAGTTTCCTTATCTACAACAAAAGCTGAATACATAGAAGCAGTGGCTGGATGCACACAGGTTTTATGGATGAAAACCACCTTGGAGGATTTCAAAGTCAAGCATGAACAAACCATATCCATTCTATGTGATAATACAAGTGCCATAAGTATTTCTAAAAATCTGGTAATGCACTCAAGGATGAAGCACATTTCCATCAAATATCATTTTCTAAGGGAGAAAGTGCAAGAGAAGCAGGTCAAGCTAGAGTATGTGCCTACTAAAGAGCAGATTGCAGATATCTTCACCAAACCTCTTCCAAGAGATACGTTTGAGTATCTAAGGGAGAAATGGGGAGTTGTAATCTCACCTCAGAATTAATCACCTCATCAAGAGGTGGGGGAGGGACCAAGCCAAAAGGCTCTTTCTTAGTCTCGAGTCCCAAATGTGGCCCTTTGCCATTGATGACAAAGGGGGAGAGATATGAGTAAGGGGGAGAGATTTATAGTGAAGAAGAGAGCTTCAATTTAGGGGGAGCAAAAACTTCTAAGGCAGTTTCTCAGTTGTTGGATCAGTTGGTTTTAGTTTTGGCTCTTGACTAGTGTTTTCAGTTAAGGTTTGCCATCAATGACAAAGGGGGAGATTGTTGGCAATTTTGGGTACCTTGGGTACATTGCCTTTGCTCTAAGTATAGATGTTGTCATTGATGTCAAGAAGGTCTTGAAGCAATTTGGTTTGATGTCAAAGAATGTGCTTTGATGAAGGTTGTAGTTTGGAAAATGAGTTTCCAAGAAGATCAGAGTAGCCCAGTTGCAAAAGATCAAGAAAAAGACAAGTAAGAAAAAGTATGCAGGCGGCTGGAAAAATTGTCGCGATTTCGCGACATGTTTTAGGAGAGAGAAAGTGCTGGAAAAACTGTCGTGATTTCACGACATGTTTGAGGAGAGAGAAAGTTCTAGCAAAAGTGTCACGATTTCGCGACATGCTGGAAGACAGAGACGAAGATGGAAAAACTGTCACGATTTCGTGACATGTTGGCAAAGAAAGAGAGCAAGTTGGAAAGTGTCACGATTTCGTGACATGTCGCATTTTCACGACTCAAAAAGTGCAGGAAGGTAGAGAAGGAAAAGTGTCATGATTTTGCGACACATTGCCAGGAAAGTTGTACAGACAAAAATGTGTCACGATTTCGCGACATAATGCAAAAAAGAGAGTCTGCAATGTGAACTTTCGTGATTTCGCAACAAGATCGAAAAGAGAGAAAATTATTCAGGAACTGTCATGATTTCGTGACATGATGCAAAGTTCCAAGTGAGGACTGTCGCATTTTTGTGACATGCTGTAGAGGTCAAGTTGAGGACTGTCGTGATTTCGTGACATGCTGAAAAGCTCGAAGTGAGAACTGTCTGATGTTCACACAATGACACTGAGAGGGGGGGGTGAATCAGTGTAGTTATTTAAATTCAAAACAGCAGCATTCAAAGACTGAAGCACATAAAACTTATAAAACCAGAAGAACAAAATGAGAGCACACCACAACACACAATATAACGAGGTTCACCAATTTGGCTACTCCTCAAAAATTAACTCGCTTGGACTTCAATCCAAATCCAGTATTTGCAAAATTTCAATTTTACAACTTCTTTACCAGCATCCACTAGAAGGAGCACCAACCCCTATAATTTTCTACTGTAACAGATGGAGCACCAACCCCTAGTACCAAGCACCAACTTGGACTGCAATTCTAATCAAATCAAAATGACATAAAAATGTCTTCACTACTAACTCGACTCACGGTGGTCTGTAATTTTAACAACCTCTGCACAATCTCATGTCTCTGCTTATTTCTCTATATAGACCCTCTTTTCATAGCAATTCCCTTCTTACTGCAACAACTTCTATCTTTCTTCAGCAATTTCTCTTTATAGCTATTCATTTATATACATCCAATCCGACACGCAGTCGAATCATATACCCAACTGTTCGAATTCTTTTCTCCTGCAAATAAGTGGCTGTTCAAAAATGACTGTTCGAAACCCTGCAATACGACGTTTCGATTTCTTGTAGTATGGCTATTTTGAATGCTGCAAACATATCTTCTCGAAAAGCATATCTTGATCCTTCATATTCGACTCTTTGAATACAAGAAAAATGTCTGTTCGATTCAATGAGTGCGACCGTTCGAAAGCTGTAAAAAAGACTTTTCGAAAACCTTTCGATAATTTATATTTGATTCTTCGAATACATGCAAACGGCTGTTTGAATGCATGAATGACACTTGTCAATCTGTAACTGTAGATCTGACATCAGTTACATTTTATGTAACTGGCTGCATGATGTCTTTTATGACACGTGTCACCATGCCTGCTTTTTTGGCTTTTATCTGCCAACCTGTCACCTGTCGCGATATCGCGACATTTTTAACTTATGCTGACGTCACCCTGAAGGTTGTCACGAAATCATGACCAATTTGGCCTTGAAAGCCTTTCCACCGCTCCTGTCGTGAAATCACGACGTTTTCGGCTTCCAGTGGCTTTTCTTTCATCCTGTCGCAAAATCACGACACTTTTCAACTTTGCTGACGTCATCATCCTTCTTGTCACGAAATTGCGACGTTTTCGACTCTTGCTGACGTCATCATCCTGCTTGTCACAAAATTGCGACACTTTCGGCTTTCGTACACTCTTCTTTGCCAGCAGCAGCGAAAAAGGAACATGTCGCGAAATCGCGACACTTTGCTCTTCCGTACAACTCTCCTTGCCAACTCCAGCGAAAATGGAACATGTCGCAAAATCGCGACACTATGCTTCATGCAATGGCAAAATTTTTACATCTTTGTGCCTTGTGTTTTTACCTTGCCTCTTTTCATGAAATTTTGACTTGTAATATCATTGCTGCATCTTTCAGTTCTACACTTTTGACTAGTAACAAAATCGCTACACCTTAGTTTCCCTTTGTTTCAACATGTAGCGCCATCGCTACACCTTAGTTTCCCTTTGTTTCAATATGTAGTGAAATCGCTACACCTTTGTTTCCATACATTTCTAGCTGTGCTTTAAAATGTGAAACTTCAACATGCATGGAAATCGCTACTCTCTTCATTGCAAGCTCCTTTCCTCCATTTATGTCGCAAAATCGTGACACATTTTCTCTCTCCTCAGCGAAAACTCGACATGTCGTGACATCGCGACATTTTGGCGTGCATTTTCTCTCTCCTAATTTTTGTCGCGAAATCGCGACATAAAACATGTCGCGATATCGCGACAGTTTTCTTCCTTGTCTCTTTCTGCCAATTTCTGAATCTGGGTCACCTCTGTTTTGCTTGAAACTTTCTGCACTTGATCTGACTGACCTCTGAAATGCATCAACTGCATCAATCTGTCTGTGTTGACAACAATGACAATACTTTCTCAATGCTTTTGCTACACCTTGCTCAACACTGTCACGATTTTGTGACATGCAGCAAAGGGAAGAGTCTAAAAGGAGAAGCGTCACGATTTTGTGACAGGCAAAAAAGATAGCGTACGGATGCAGGAAGTGTCACGATTTCACGATAGGCAAAAGTGAAGAAGCCAGTGGATGAAGTTGTAGTGATTTCACGATAGGCTGAAAGAAAAGCGTACAGATGGTGAAAGAGTCACGATTTCACGACAGAAATTGGAAGCAGGTCTTCTATAGGATAAGTGTCGCGATTTCACGACAAAAGCTGAGAGGAAGGCCATGAAGAAAAAAGGGTCGTGATTTCACGACAGAGTTAAAGATGGCGTTAGCAGAAGCAGATATGTCATGATTTCATGACAAAAGCAGAGAAAAAGGCAATGAAGACTAAAGTGTCATGATTTTGTGATAGGAGTGAAGATGACATCAGCAAAAGATAGAAGTGTCACGATTTTGCGACAAGGACGCAGTCAAGGTAGACAAAGGCAAAAAGTGTCACGATTTCGTGACAGCAGGCAAAAGAAGGTGTACGGCAGGCAAATGTGTCACGATATCGTGACATGTAGTTTCGGAGGAAAAGCTACAGAACCGAAGGCGGTTGAAGGACAGAGTTAACTTTGAGCCGACAGAGTTAAATCTGGGCCGACGCAACATAGGGTTTTGCAGTCGACGTAGTTTGAGGGTTACAGCCGACTAAGTTTGAGAGTTTTGATCATGAAATTTATTCTATAAAAGGAGGGCTATTTTGAGATTGAAGGATTATATGTGTGAATCAAACTTGTGCAAGCAAAGTTTGCGATGCATAGAGACCGAGTCGAATCGATTAGTGTGAAGTGTGCGAGATGCAGCCATAACAACGCAAATAGCGTAGAAGTGGCGAGTTGATGCGCATTGTGAGAAGTTTGATCGCAGAGTGTTGAATGCTGCTGTGTTTGCGTAGAGGTGCAAAGGTTGATGTTCAATCAAGTGCAGATGTAATTGCGTAATAAGAGCGAAGGACTATGTTTTGCAGAACAGAGGAAGAGGACATTTGTGCTAGACCGAAGGATTGTGTTTAGTGCAAATTTGAGGACCAGCTTTGAGGTGATAGAGTTGAGGACAGAGGTCTCCAGCCAGAGCAGGGAAGATAGGTGTCTTCTATGGATAGAGTTCCACTTGCTAAGGGCAGAAGAGGCAGAGGTCTTCTAGAGGATCACCAGCCAGAGCAGAGTTAGGGGAAGGTATCTCCTTTGAGCAGAGGCTCATAAACATTGTAATTGGGAAGGTTTCCCAAAGAATTTGAAATAAACTTTTAGAGAAAATTTTTGTGGACGTAGCCCAGCCATTCTGGGTGAACCACGTTAAAAATGAGTCTTCTATGTGTGATGCTTTCTGTCTTGTTTAATATTGTGTTGATGCCACTGCTATCTGAATTTAAAATTATTAAATGGTTAAGTCTTATACTGTTCACCCCCCCTCTCAGTATAAGTTCATGTTCTTCAATTGGTATCAGAGAAGGTCACTCCAAAAAGAGCCTAACAGCTTGGAGAAGGATCTATCAGAGGAACATATAAATTCAGAAAGAAATGAAGAGATTGAGTTCGATCTCAAAAGTGAATTCTTCTTGGCCTTGAGAAAGCTTGAGAAACTCAGGGAAGAGAATTCTGTTCTCAAGCATAAATGTCAAGAAGAAGAGATGGCAAGATCAGAATTGTCTCAAAGTGTTATAGATTTCAAAATTCTAGCTGAAGAAGGGAAGAAGGTTGAACAGGTTCTAACAGAGGCTCTAAAAGGAAAGGAAGCTGATTGTGAGAAACTAGAAGAAGAGATTATGTCTCTTAGAGTGAAGTTGGAACAGTTGACTCTCAGATAGAATATTTCATGTGAAAAGAAGGATGGTATCACCATTCATGAAACAGGGTCTTCGAGCAAGATCAATCTTCATCCTGAAGAGCAGTGGATTCCAGTTGATCGCAAGAAGAACAATCATCCAAGGCATCAAAACAGGTTACATAATACCTTCCATGGCTATTGTTTTTCTTGTAAGAAATTTGGTCACATAGCTATGCATTGCAATAAATCTCTGAATAGCCATAGTAAGGAAAATGTTAACTCATTTGCACCTCTTATGAATAAAAATATCATGTGTTACAAGTGCAAGAATTTTGGGCATATAGCAAGGATGTGCAGTTTGAATAGATTTAGCTTTGAGTTCACTAAAAAGAGGAATGAGATCAAATCTAAGTCAATGATAGTTCAAACTGCTTTTCATGCTCAAGACAAAGTAGAAAAATGGTATCTTGATAGTGGTTGTTCAAAACATATGACTGGTGAAAAAGAAAAGTTTTTGGTTTTCAAAGAAACAAACAGAGGAACAGTCAGTTTTGGAGATAACAGGTCCGCAAAAATCTATGGTAAAGGGACTCTTAGTTTGGATGGGAAATCCAAAATAGAGAATGTGCTCTATGTAGAAGGCCTAAGACATAATATTCTTAGTGTGAGTCAACTTTGTGATCAAGGGCACATAGTATCTTTCTTTTCAGATAGATGTGAGATAAGTAAAGAAAAAAATGGAAAACTCATTGCTAGTGCTACAAGGACTCCAAACAATCTTTACATGCTAAGTGAGATAAAAAGGGAAAAGTGTTTTATAACTCAAGAAGATGAGAGTTGGTTATGGCATAAAATATTGGGACATTTGAGTTTTGATAATCTTGTCAGTATTAGTAACAAGGAAGCAGTCAGAGACTTGCCTAAAATAAAAAGGCCCCATAACATCATTTGCGGTCCTTGTCAACATGGTAAATAGACCAGAACCAGTTTCAAATCAAAAGGGTATACTTCTTCCAAACCATTGGATCTTATTCATACTGATTTGTGTGGCCCCACCAGAACTCAGAGCATTCAGGGAGATAGCTACTTCATGTTGTTTATAGATGATTATTCTAGAATGACTTGGGTTACTTTTCTCAAAGAAAAATCTCAAGCTTTTAAAAAATTTAAAGCTTTTAAAGAAATGATTGAAAATGAGACTGACAAGAGAATCAAATGCTTAAGATCAGATAGAGGAGGAGAGTTCACTTCAAATGAATTTGTGGAATACTGTGAGCAACACGGAATCAAAAGAGAATATTCAGAAGCAAGAACTCCTCAACAAAATGGAGTAGTTGAAAGGAAAAACAGAACTGTTGAAAATATGGCTAGAGCAATGTTAAATGAGTCAAAACTTTCAGATGGATTTTGGAGAGAAGCAGTAAGTACAACAGTCTACATCATCACCAGGGCTCAACTCAGAGTCAATCATCATAAAACTCCCTATGAGTTGTGGAAAGGAAGACCAGCTATAGTAAAATACTTCAAAGTGTTCGGGAGTAAATGCTTCATCAGAAGAGAAGATCAAAATTTGGGTAAGTTTGATCCTAGGTGTGATGAGGGAATTTTTCTTGGATATTCCAGCAAAAGCAAGGCCTACGGATGCTTCAACAAAAGAACTCATACAGTTGTAGAGAGCATGAATGTAGCAATAGATGAAAAGACAGGGATAAGAGAACCAGTCAAGGAACTCAGTGATGAAATATGTCAAGAAGAATTCAGAGAGGTGTCAGATGAAGAAGAGGAAAGACAACAACTACTTCCCAAAACTCCTTCACGGTATGTTCAGAAACATCATCCCAAAGATTTGATCATTGGTGATCCAAATAGCAGGCAAACAAGAAGAAGAGTCATTCCTTCACATGATTCTGTGAATGTTTCATTGTTATCTCAGATTGAGCCAAAAAATTTTAGTGAAGCATGTACAGATGAGTCTTGGGTAAAAGCAATGGATGAAGAACTAAATCAAATAGAGAAAAGTGAAACCTGGGATTTGGTTCCAAGACCTAAGGACAAGAATGTCATTGGCACAAAATGGATATTCAAAAATAAACTCAATGAGGATGGAAAGATTGTCAGAAACAAAGCTAGGTTAGTTTGTAAAGGGTATGCTCAAGTAGAAGGTGTTGATTTCGAAGAGACGTTTGCGCCTATTGCTCGTCTTGAAGCTATCAGAATGTTTTTGGCCCTTTCAAGCTTCAAATATTTCAAGGTATACCAAATGGATGTAAAGTCGACTTTTCTAAATGGGGTGTTGGTAGAAGAAGTCTACATAGAACAGCCAGAAGGAGTTTCTCTCATAGAACAGTCAGACTATGTGTGTAAGCTGAAAAAGGCCTTATATGGATTAAAGCAAGCTCCAAGGGCGTGGTACTCAAGACTTGACAGTTATCTTCATGAGCAAGGCTTCAGGAAAGGCATGGCAGATAGCAACTTGTATATTAAGAATGAAGATGATAATATGTTGATTATAGTTGTCTATGTTGATGATATTATTTGGGGGAAATAATACCGGATGTGCAAAGTTTTTGCTAACACCATGTCGAAGGAATTCGAGATGTCTATGATTGGAGAGCTGTCATTCTTTTTAGGGCTTCAGATTGCGCAATCAAAAGATGGTATATTTCTCTCTCAGGAAAAGTATATCAAAGAAATGTTGAAGAAATTTGGGATGATGGACAACAAACCCGTGTGTACTCCTATGATTACAGGGTGCAATTTGAGTAAAGATGATGAATCTCCAGCGATAGATCAGAAGTTGTACAGATCTATGATTGGCAGTTTACTATACAGTACAACTACCAGACCGGATATCATGCAGGTTGTTGGATTAGTTGCAAGATTTCAGGCAGCTCCAAAAGAATCTCATGTTATAGCAGTCAAGAGGATATTCAGATATTTGAAGGGTACTATGGACTTTGGGCTTTGGTATCCCAAAGGTGATGATTTCACCCTCATAGCCTATACAGATGTAGATTGGGCAGGCAATATTGATGATAGGAAAAGCACTAGTGGTGGAGCATTCTTTCTGGGAAAGAGTCTGGTTTCTTGGCTAAGTAAGAAACAACCTTTAGTTTCCTTATCTACAACAGAAGCTGAATACATAGCAGCAGTGGCTGGGTGCACACAGGTTTTATGGATGAAAACCACCTTGGAGGATTTCAAAGTCAAGCATGAACAACCCATCTCCATTCTCTGTGATAATACAAGTGCCATAAGTATTTCTAAAAATCCGGTAATGCACTCAAGGACGAAGCACATTTCCATCAAATATCATTTTCTAAGGGAGAAAGTGCAAGAGAAGCAAGTCAAGCTAGAGTATGTGCCTACTAAAGAGCAGATTGTAGATATCTTCACCAAACCTCTTCCAAGAGATACGTTTGAGTATCTAAGGGAGAAATTGGGAGTTGTACTCTCACCTCAAAATTAATCACCTCATCAGGAGGTGGGGGAGGGACCAAGCCAAGAGGCTCTTTCTTAGTCCCGAGTCCCAAAGGTGGCCCTTTGCCATTGATGACAAAGGGGGAGAGATATGAGTAAGGGGGAGAGCTTCATAGTGAAGAAGAGAGCTTCAAGTCAGGGGGAGCAAAAACTTCTAAGGCAGATTCTCAGTTGTTGGATCAGTTGGTTTCAGTTTTGGCTCTTGACTAGTGTTTTCGGTTAAGGTTTGCCATCAATGACAAAGGGGGAGATTGTTGGCAATTTTGGGTACCTTGGGTACATTGCCTTTGCTCTAAGTGTAGATGTTGTCATTGATGTCAAGAAGGTCTTGAAGCAATTTGGTTTGATGTCAAAGAATGTGTTTTGATGAAGGTTTCAGTTTGGAAAGTGAGTTTCCAAGAAGATCAGAGTAGCCTAGTTGCAAAAGATCAAGAAAAAGACAAGTAAGAAAAAGTATGCAAGCGACTGGAAAAACTGTCACGATTTTGCGACATGTTTTAGGAGAGAGAAAGTGCTGGCAAAACTGTCGTGATTTCGTGACATGTTTGAGGAGAGAGAAAGTTCTAGCAAAAGTGTTGCGATTTCATGACACGCTGGAAGATAGAGACGAAAGCGGCAAAACTGTCACGATTTTGCGACATGTTGGCAGAGAAAGAGAGCAAGTTGGAAAGTGTCGCGATTTCGTGACATGTCGCATTTTTGCGACTCGAAAAGTGCAGGAAGGCAGAGAAGGAAAAGTGTCGCGATTTCATGACACATTGCCAAGAAAGTTTTACGGACAAAAAGGTGTTGCGATTTCGTGACATAATGTAGAAAATAGAGTCTACAGTGTGAATTATCGCGATTTCGCAACAAGATCGAAGAGAGAGAAAGTTATTCAAGAACTGTCATGATTTCGCGACATGATGCAAAGTTCCAAGTGAGGACTGTCACGTTTTTGTGACATGCTACAGAGGTCAAGTTGAGGACTGTCGTGATTTTGTGACATGCTAAAAAGCTCGAAGTGAGAACTGTCACGATTTCGCGACATGCAGCAAAGGGAAGAGTCTAAAAGGAGAAGCGTCATGATTTGGGAGGGGGAGGGGGAAAGGGGGGGGGGGGGGGGGGGGGTGTTTCGATGTCGGGAGGGGGGGGAGGAGGCCGCGGGGTGAGGTTGTAACTATTTCGCGATAGGATGAAAGAAAAGCGTACGGATGGTGAAAGAGTCACGATTTCGTGACAGAAACTAGAAGTAGGTCTTCTATAGGAGAAGTGTCGTGATTTCATGACAAAAGCTGAGAGGAAGGCCATGAAGACAAAAGGGTCACGATTTTGTGATAGAGTTAAAGATGACGTCAGCAAAGCAGATGTGTCATGATTTCATGACAAAAGCAGAGAAGAAGGCAATGAAGACTAAAGTGTCATGATTTCGCGACAGGAGTGAAGATGACATCAACAAAAGACAAAAGTGTCACGATTTCGTGACAAGGACGCAGTCAAGGCAGACAAAGGCAAAAAGTGTCACGATTTCGTGACAGCAGGAAAAAGAAGGTGTACGATAGGCAAAGGTGTCGCGATATCACGACATGTTGTAGTTTCATAGGAAAAGCTATAGAACCAGAGGTGGTTGAAGGACAGAGTTAACTTTGAGCCGACAGAGTTAAATCTGGGTTGACGCAGCATAGGGTTTTGCAGCTAACATAGTTTGAGGGTTACAGTCAACTAAGTTTGAGAGTTTTGATCGTGAAATTTATTCTATAAAAGGAGGGCTGTTTTGAGATTGAAGGATTGTATGTGTGAATCAAACTTGCACAAGCAAAGTCCACAGTGTGCAGAGACCGAGTCGAATCGATTAGTGTGAAGTGTGCAAGATGCAGCCATAACAACGCAAATAGCACAAAAGTGGTGAGTTGATGCGCACTATGAGAAGTTCGATCGTAGAGTGTTGAATGCTGCTGTGTTTGTGCAGAGGTGCAAAGGTCGATGTTTGATCGAGTGTAGATGTAATTGCACAATAAGAGCAAAGGACTGTGTTTTACAGAACAGAGGAAGAGGACATTTGTGCTAGACCGAAGGACTGTGTTTAGTGCAAATTCGAGGACCAAATTTGAGGTGATAGAGTTGAGGACAGAGGTCTCCAGCCAGAGCAGGGAAGACAGGTGTCTTCTGTGGATAGAGTTCCACTTGCTAAGGGCAGAAGAGGAAGAGGTCTTCTAGAGGATCACCGACCAGAGCAGAGTTAGGGGAAGGTATCTCCTTTGAGCAGAGGCTCATAAACATTGTAATTGGGAAGGTTTCCCAAAGAATTTGAAATAAAATTTTAGAGAAAATTTTTGTGGACGTAGCCTGACCATTCTGGGTGAACCACGTTAAAAATGAGTCTTCTATGTGTGATGCTTTCTGTCTTGTTTAATATTGTGTTGATGCCACTACTATCTGAATTTAAAATTATTAAATGGTTAAGTCTTATACTGTTCACCCCCCCTCTCAGTATAAGTTCATGTTCTTCAGAAGGACAACTATTCGCTCCCCCAAATAGATCAAATTATTCATGTAGTAGTGAGAGCATAGAGGTTTTCTCTGCTAGATGGCTTCTTTGGATACAATCAAACCTGGGTAAAGGATGAAGATCTAATACAAGACCACCTTCACCACCAAGTGGGGCACTTTCACCTACCAGTGCATGTCGTTCGACCTCTCAAATACCAGGGCAACCTTCCAGAGAGCGATGGACTTAACCTTTGGTGAGTTACTCAATCGCATCGTTATGTTTTATCTAGATGACATAACTGTTTTCTCCCACAAAAGTAGACAACATGTTCTACATTTGTGTTAGGTATTTGAGAAGTTCTGAGAGTTTGAAATATTCATAAATCCAAAAAATCCCACTTTCACGATAAAAGAAGGTAAAATCCTAGGCCATGTAATCTTGGAGAAGGGACTAGTTATCGATCCTGCTAGGGCTGAGGCCCTCCTAAAGCTACCTTTGTAAAAAAAATGAAGGACCTCCAATATTTCTTTGGGCATATTAATTTTGTTAGGAAGTTCATCTCTGATTTCTCTCAGGTGGTAAATCCAATGACTAAACTCCTAAAGAAGGATGCTGAGTTTAGTGGGCCAAGGAAAGGAAGTGAGCATTCAGAGAAATAAAAGAGAGAATTGATCAAGCCCCTATTCTGGTGAACCCCAACTACTCCAAGGACTTTATCCTTTATGTCATCGATGAGCCAGAGAGCTATGCAGCTATCCTTACTCAGAATAACAAGGACGAGGATGAACGACTGATAGCATTCCTGAGCCAAGTCATCCATCCACACAAGGAGAAGTACAACTTCATTGAGAGGCAAGTGCATGCAGTGATGTTATCATTGAAGAAGTTTCTCCATTTTGTATCCCAGAGTAAGACGATAGTGCATGTGGTACACCCTAACATTATAAACTTCATCATCCAATGTGAGCTTGACAATAAAAGGGTAGTATGGGTCTCCAAGATCCAAGAGTTTGACATAGAAGTTTGGCCTACTAATCCGGTCTACGACTGAGCCTTATGCCAAGAAATCTCTAGGAGTGCCGCATCCGGGGTGATAGCTTGCTAGTGGGATGATCCAACACATGATAGCAATTTTGTAAATTGGTTTGTACTCAACAGGGATTGGATAGAAGACCTGGTGGAATACTTTAGTATTAGAAGGTGCTGTCTGACCTCAATGCTTTGTAGAGGAGAAGGTTCAAACTCCAATCCTATAGATATGTGTTGTTACCGAGTGGTTTATTTCATAAAAATATAGATGGAGTCCTCTTGAGATGTGTCAAGGGGATAGAAAAACAAAGGGTCCTAGATGAATTTCATTCTAGAATATTGGGAGGACATTTAATTGGAAGGCCTATGGCCTTAAATATCATAAAAGCAAGCTATTACTAGACTACTATTTTTATCGATACCTTCGAGGTTAGCTAGAAGTGTGATAAATGCCAGAGGTATGTTGGTCAGAGCAGGAATGCTTCTTTGCCCTTGCACTCAATTCAAGTCGAAGCTCCATTTTAGTAGTGGGTATTAGACTTCATTGGAGTAATAGATCCCTATTCCTCTATGGGATATAAGTACATCTTGATGGCCATAGATTATTTTACCCGATGGGCAAAAGCAGTGCCAACCAAGCAAGCTAACCAGGATGTAGTTCTCACATTTTAAGGACTGATAACCCATTTTAGGATACCAGATACAATAGTAACTGACAATGGCACCCATTTTACCAGTTCCAAAATCTACGCATTTGTGAGTATAGTATTTACTTAAAGACTTCGTCTAATTATTATCTGAAGGGCAATGGTTTGGAGGAGTCCAAAAATAAAAACTTACTCAATATCTTTAAGAGAACCTTGGAAGGCAACAAGAAGAGGTGGCATCTTCTTTTGGACTTAGATTTATGGGAAGACCATATTTCTATTAAGAAATCAATCAAGACATCCCTATATTTTTTGGTATATGGGAAGGAAGTAGTTCTCCCCATGCATATTGAGTTTCCTGCGTTGCAGTTTCTTCGATATTTAGATGGTGAGGATGAAGAGTTTGAAACCATAATTGTCAGGATAGCACAACTATTGTAGTTGGAAGAAGAGAGATAAAAGGTCTACGAGGCTTTCATGAAGCACACTAAGACCACAAAAAAATGGTTCGATAAGAGGACCTCCGATCAGACCTTCCAGATTGGTGACCTGGTGCTGAACTAGAACAAGAAAAATCCAAACAAAAAAATCATGACAAATTTGATGTATTTTAGGAGGGTCCATTTCGAATCTCTAAGGTCAATCAGGTGAACTCTTTCATTCTTCAAGATTTTAACAGGTTTACTCTTCCAATATTGGTCAATGGCCTTTATTTTAAGGTGTACTACCAGTAAGGTGTAGTTGAAAAACTTTCTCAACTATGTTTATATTTTTTATTTCTTTGTTTGCTTGTATATATCTTTTCTTTCGGAGTGCAAGTCTCTTCACTCCCTTTCGCACTATCAGTGGTGCAATTTTAGCTAGACTTCTCGCTATGGTGAGGATCGAGCTAGTAGGGAAATAGTTCTAAAGAGCTTCAATAAAATATTTTTTTAAGTTTAGTTTGTGTGTTTTTTTAGCATGCCAAGGAATAGAAAAGAGCATTTTAAGGAACCCAATGCCAGCTAAGGTACTTTTGCTCTAACCTTGAGCAAAGGAGTGTGTTTTACTATTTTAAAATGTTACCTGGAAGAACATTTTAGTAGATGAAAAGCACCATGTCATCTAGAAAGAGGGAGTCTCACTCTTGCATAGGGGCGAAACCACATTTTAGCGTCCTAGGGAGCAAAAGCTATAAACTAAGGTGGGACCAAGTCAAAACCAAAAAGTCAAAGTCAATTTTGGGGCTATGTTGAGCGAAAGGTGCTTTCGCCCTCCTTTATGGGTGAAATTCAAATCATGGCCCTTCAATCTATTTTTAGTGCAAGCACCACGTGGCAAGGGATTAAAGGAGGTGATTTTTGCTCCAAGGAAAGAGTGTACAATTAATAAAAGCTTTAAATTATGATGCTCTTTTTCTATTTTGGGCATTAAGTGGGCGAAAGGGTTTCTTGCTTAGCGTTTTGAGCAAAAGCCATTTTGGCCTTTGAAAATGATGAAAACATTGCTAGAGCGAAAGGAAGTTTTACTTTCTCCAATGCAATGGGCACACAGTTTGAAACAAAACCTATCAATCACACTCCCCGAAGAAGGTCATTGGAGCATGAAATATATCCTTGAAATTAAAAAAAAAAGTGGTGCATCACGTCTTTCAAGAAATATTACTACCCACACAGTTGGTCATAATTGGGAGGAGCGCTCAACCATTGGTTAACGTGTAGGAGATCTTCCACTTCGCCCATGATAACTCCAGGTATTTACTCAGCCCCAAAGTGTAATTAAGAAGGTGGGTAAGTTGCAATGCTATAAGAGGGCCATCGATGCACCTTAAATGAAACCAAATAAATTATCGAGGGTTTTGCATTAGCACTATTTAACTTACCAAAGTTTAGAACAAGAGAGTTGTTGATAAAACATAGTACGTTGAACAACAGTGAGGCGTTGTCTTTTTCAGAGTGAGCACTTGGGCAAATACATAGTCAGAATAGGCAAGAAGAGAACCAGGCCCAAGAAGGAGAAGGCCTTGAAGAAGTTAGATGGTGAGAAGAAACATAAGAAGGAAAAGAAGAAGGTGTCATTGTCCCCACCTAAAGATAGGCTAGGCAGAATTTGAGATTGTGTGCTCACCAAAATGAGTGTGGAGAAATTGCGCTAGACTGTTGACATTATGATGACCAAGGTGCCTACCAAAAGCAGGAAGACAACATACTATCACTCTCACCTCTACTGCTACCTATGCACACATGTGCATCATTAATTAGAGTTGGTGTATGATATTGCTAAATTTTATTACCCACAAACCAGGATGGTCTGAGGTGCCAAAGGAGATAAGCTGTTCTCCATCTCTGCCAAGTGTTGAGCAACGTGCTGAGATAGTATTGTCATTATTGTCAACACACTCAGATGGATAGGTTGATGCAGTGGAAAATCTTTTAGAGGTTATTTGGAGTATGTACAATGATGTTCAATACTTATGAGTATGTTTTTGATGTTCAGGTGAAGTTGTTACAGGTTGTTCGTGCAAATTTGTAAAAGTTGAAAAAATTGTCAGGAAGTTGTCAAAAAATTGCAAAAGTCATCACGAGCATAGTTGGACAATATGGATCAGTTTGGAACATGCTAGCATGTCAAGAAACAGTCCAAAATAGTTTTGGAGGTGTCAGCACAGTGTTTGGATTTATCGATGATGTTTTCGATATCTTGGCGGATGATTTGGCAAGTGGTTGTACAAGCCAAAAAAGGACAATTTTATCATAAGCACTGCAAGCAAACCAAGAAGAATTTGATAGCAAAATTTGAATTGGAGGTGGTATTTATCTTTAAGAACATGTGTTTCAAATTTTCACAAAAATGGAGAAACGAGGCGAATGTTACAAGCATTGCAATATTGTCACAAAAACGCTCTTTTTGGAAAAAGTGTGTCAACAACAGTTTTCATGGAGGTGGTACAGGTGAACCGTAAGGAGTTATGTAGTGATATTCATATTGGATGTAGTCAGCATTGGAAATATTATACGTTTAGAGAAAAAAGAGTTACGAGGTGAGAGTTATAATTGTTGCAAAAACGGTACAGGTCACTTTTATATCAATTTGTTCCACTTGTGCAAAATCCTTCAGTTGGCCGTTTCGACCTTGCAGAGTCGCCGGAGTTTCGGTTTCAGTGTTGTTACACCTTCAAGGCATCAAATAGAGCATCTTTAGTTTTTGGTTTGAGGTGTCACGTGGCTCCAAAGTAAGAGAACGAGTAAGGTGTCAATTCTTTGCATGTGACATGTTTGACGAAATGCCTTCTCAAAATAAAAAAAAGAAAGTTATATTGTTTTAAGAAGCTTCATTAAAAAAAATCTTTTTAAAATTGAAAAGGGAAAAAAAATGCAAGTGTGTGCTTTTTAAGTGACAAGGGATTTTATTGAAAAGAGGGGACTTTATTTTGTGAAGAGAGAAGTGTGTGTGGAGAAAAATAAAGAGTGAAAATCCGTGATTTTTGGAGAATGGTGAAAAACGTCACTTCAATATTTTGGGCATAAATTTCTCATATGATATCCATTTTGGTTGAAATTGTGTGAGGAGTTCGCAGACAAAGTGTTGCACAATACCCAGAAAGCGTTTAGAAATTGGCAAAACGAGCTAAGAGAACAATCCATTTTTTTTGAGAAGAGAAGATTCAAATTTTGAGTAATGTAGAGAGAGGGATGTTATACTGGGTGAAATAGAAAGTTTTAGATTTTGAGCTTACAAACCATAGAGGGTTCTGGTTTCAGTGAAGAAATTCATATATGTAATTTTATTATCAATATCAAAATCAAGTGGGTGCTTGGTAGAGGGGTTGGTGCTCCTTTCCGTTGGTGCAGATAAATCAAGGGTTGGTGCTCCTTCCAGTGGGTGCTGGTAAATTTATTGTAAAGTTGGTGCTTTGCAAAGGCTAGATTTGGATGGGAGTCCAAACAATCATTTTTGGGGATGTAGCCAAATTGATGAACCTTGGTACATCTTATGTTGTGTGATGTTCTCTTGTTATTCTTGCTTTATTTGGTTTTATGTTTTCATTGTTTTAGCTTTGAGTGTTGAAAATTTAAGTTTTAAAGAGCTACACTGATTCACCCCCCATCTCAGTGTCATTGTGAGACTAAAAATTGGTATCAGAGCAAGGTTCCTGAATAGGCTTAACCGGCTAGGGTGATCTTAGAAGTGACACAATGGCAGGTGGTGAAGGCTTCTAATCAAACAAAGCACCATTGTTTGATGGAACTAATTACGCATTTAGGAGACTCAGGATGCAGACATATCTTTGTGCTTTGGGATACGACATTTGAGATTAATTAGATAGTGGATACATAATACCCACCACTTCTCCAATCGATGTTGTCGACAAGAAACTGTTTGAGAATGACTCAAAAGCAAAGAATGCTATCATGTGTGGATTAGTGGACAACAAACTGGTAAAGATTATGGGTTGTAAAATGGCAAAGGAAATATGGGATAAACTAAAGAGCATTCATAAAGGAAATGTTAAGATCAAGAAGGCCAAGTTACAAACACATCAAGTTTAGTTCGAAGTATTAAAGATGAATGACAATGAGAATATAGAGGCATATATGCTGAGAGTTAATGAAGTCATTAATGTGATTAGAGGACTCGACGAGAAAATCAAAGATTCTGTCATCATGAAAAAGGTATTAAGATCCCTTCCCCAAATATTTGATTTAAAGTTTTAGCTATAGAAGAAGCTAAAGATCTAAATTCTTTTAGTATGGATGAGATGCATGGTTCTTTGATTGCATATGAGATGAGAATAGGAAAATCTAAATCCATAGACAGAGAAGTCGCTTTTAAAGCCCATAAAAATATGAAAGCAAAACAAGAATCCGAGGAAGAAGAGACATCAGATGAAATGGAAGCAAAATTTGTTCAAAAACTAAGAAGGGGAAATGAAAATACAGAGGAAAGTTACCGTTTAAATGTTTCAACTGTGGAGGCATTGGGAATTTTGCAGATAAATATCCACTTAATGAAAAGAACATAAGTGATGAAAGATCGCACAAAGAAAGAAGTGACTGGAAGAAAAAACAAATTTCAAAAAAGGTAACTTCAAGAAGAAAAGTTTCATCTCCAAGAATATCAGTTCATCAGAAGATAGCTCTAGTGAGGATTCTGAAAAGGAAATAGGTGAAGCTCTTTTCATGGCACTCAAAGAAGAAAAACCAAAAAAAGAATAGGAATGTGATGAACAAGAAATTGACGCAGAAGTGAATTTGGAAGAGGAACTAATTGCAACTCTTGATGAATTGAAGATAAAAAGAAAAAAGAATAAGAAACTTTCAAGAAAGCTTGAGGATGCAAATGAAATCATAACAAATTTGAAAGTACAGATAGAAGAATCCAAAAAAATCTTTGAAGATCTTGAAGTGCAAATAACCTTGAAAATAGATTATTGCAGCAAGCTAGAAGAAGAGATTGTTGGTTTAAGAATGCAGCTAGAAGAGATGAATCATAAAATTAGTTGTTATCACAAATGTGAAGAAAGTTCTATGAAGCTGGATAAGATCATAAATAACCAAAAGACTACAGGCATCAAATTTGGTTTGGGTTTTGATGAAGGAGAATCATAAAATGGATCAAAGGCCATAAATGAAGAATCCACAAAGAATGAAGAGAAGAAACAAGTTGATAAAGCAAAAATGAATCATGCAAAGGAAAGCAATAATGCAAGGCACAAAAGGAGAATTGACAATGATGGCTTCACCAATGTCACACATCAAAGAAGAAGAAGAAGATTTATGGCTCCTACGATAACATGGCAAAGACCTCCACCCAGGTTCAATCATATATTTTCTGGTTACTGTTTTAAATGCAATGGTTATGGACATAAGATCTCAGATTGCAAGTATAATGTAGGACCACCGAATTTTACCAATATAAATTATTTTTCACCTTTGATGGATTATGTAGTAGAATGTTATAACTATCATAATTTTTGGCATATTGCAAGAAATTGTCGAAGTACATTTGCATCAAATCAATTTTAGGGAAGAAAATTTCAGCCAAATGGAATAAGATAAAATAGAAAATTTCTCGAAAAACATGCACAAGCTACTAAAAAAGAAAAGCCAAAACAAAAGCCCAAAATTGTAATCAAACCTGAGTGGAAAGAAAAAGAGCTACCTAAGAAAGAAAAGGAATATGATCGTACAGATGAAATTTAAAGCGCAGAATAAATCCGCACCATGGATACTTGATAGTGGATGCTCCAGTCATATGATAGGTGACAAACAAAAATTTGAGAAGCTGCAGCAATATGAAGGTGGTTCAGTAAATTTTAGAAATAATTATGGAGCTAAGATAGTTGGAAGAGGTTCATTTAAGATTAGTGACAAAAAAATTAGGTCAAAAGAAGTCTTGTTTGTGGTTGGTCTGAAGCATAACTTGTTGAGCGTAAGTCAGATTTATTATAGAGGTCATGAAGTGATATTTAAGAAGTAAGGTTGTGAAGTCAGAAAGGTAAACAATGGGAAGTTGATAGCAACTGGATAAAGGACATCTGACAACCTGTACACTCTCTCAGAGACTTCAAAAAGAGCTTGCTTGATTGGACAGAAAGAAGAGAATTGGTTGTGGCACAAGAGGCTTGGTCATATCAGTTTTGACAATCTAGTAAAAATTAGCTCAAAGAAAGCAGTGAGAGATATTCCCACCATTGGCAAACCATCAAATAACATTTGTGCTTCATGTCAAAAGAGGAAGCAAACTAGAGTATCATTTAAAAAAAAAGAGTACTACACAAGCAAACCTTTGGAACTAGTACATACTGATTTATATGGACCCATGAGAATGCAAAGCATAAACGGTGACAAATATTTCATGTTGTGTATAGATGACTATTCTAGGATGGCATGGGTACTATTTTTGAAGCATAAATCAGAAGCCTTTGAGATGTTCAAGGTTTTCAAAAACCAAGTTGAGAATCAAACAGGAAAAAATATTAAATGTTTAAGGTCAGACAGAGGATGAGAGTTCATTTCATAGGATTTCACAGAGTATTGTGAAAAATATGACATTAGGAGACAGTTTTTAGCAGCTAGGACACATCAACAGAATGGTGTGGTAGAAAGAAAGAACAGGACAGTGTAGGAAATGACACAGACTATGTTTACTAAGAGCAAAGTAGTAGACAGATTTTGGAAAGAGACAATCCATACTATGATATAAATTCAAAATAGGTGCATGTTGAGGACGCATGAAAGCAAAACTCCTTATGAGTTATGGTTCTATAAAAAGGCAACAACAAGATACTTTAAAGTTTTTGGTAGCAAGTGTTACATCAAAAGAACTAAAGAAAACCTTGGTAAGTTTGAAGATAGAGCGGATGCAGGTATTTTTCTTGGCTATTTATCAAAAAGCAAAGCTTACAAATGGTACAACAAGAGGCTAAGGAAAATTGTGGATAGTGCCGATGTTAAATTTGATGAAGGAATGGAACGAGTAATTAGCTATGAAGAGAACTACCCAATTTATGAAGAGGTCATTGAAGGAGATGAGGAAAAGGAAACGAAAAAGAAACCAAAAATTGACTCAGACGATTCAAACAATGAAGAAAACAAGAAATTCAAAACAGGCAGTTGGCAGAAAGATCATCCTAGAGAGCAAATAATTGGAAACCCCATAGTTGGTGTTCAGACAAGAAGAATATTAGTAAGTAACTACTCTTTATTATCTAGCATTGAGCCCAAAAATGTTGCTGACGCAAGCAAAGATGAAAGTTGGGTAAAGGCAATAAATGAAGAATTAGATCAAATCAAGAAAAACAAGACTTGGAAGTTAGTACCAAGACTCGCAAATAAAAATGTAATTGATACTAAATGGGTCTTTCAAAACAAATTGAATGAAGATGGATAGGTAGTCAAGAACAAAGCAATATTGGTATGCAAAGGCTATGCACAAGTTGAAGGTATTGACTTTGAGGAAACCTTTGCACCTATGGCCAGACTAGAGGCAATTAGAATGTTTCTGGCTTTAGCAATTTACAAGAATTTCAAAGTTTATCAAATGGATGTGAAATCAACATTTTTGAATGGAAAAATTGAAGAAGAGGTTTATATTGAGCATCCAGATGATTTCCAGCTTGGTGATGACCCCAAATTGGTTTACAAGTTGAAGAAAGCGTTATATGGCTTAAAACAGGCACCCCGAGCATGGTATGCAAGGCTAGACAATTATCTTACTCAGCAAGGGTTCAAGAAAGGTATGGTGGATAGTAATTTGTATGTCAAAATAGAAAATGGTCATCATATTGTTCTTATTGTATATGTAGATGATATCATATTTGGTAGCAGCAAAGATGAGTTGTGTAAATATTTAGCAAATAAGATGCAAAAATAATTTGAAATGTCAATGATTGATGAACTTTCGTATTTCATCGGATTGCAAGTTAATAAAAAGGAGAAGGGCATATTTATTTCTCAAATTAAATATGTGAAAGAGATGCTGAAAAGTTCACAATGGAGGATTGTAAGCCAGTTAGCACTCCCATGACGACAGGTTGCAAGTTGATCAAGGATGAAAAATCTCCACATGTTGATCAAACTATGTATAGATCTATGATTGGGAGCTTAATGTACTTGATAGCTACCAGACCAGATATTTTGTAGGTAGTATGCATGGTAGCACAATTTCAGGCTAGTCCCAAGGGAACTCACGTGACATCAGTGAAGAGGATTCTTCGATACCTCAAGGGTACTATGGAGTATGGGTTATGGTATTCGAAAGGCAAGGACTTCACCCTTATTGCATATTCAGATGCATATTGGGTAAGATGTGTATATGAAAGGAATAATACCAGTGGAGGTGCATTCTATCTTGGAGACAGGTTGGTCACGTGGCACAGTAAGAAACAAGAGTCAGTTTCCTTATTCACAACAGAGGTAGAATACATTGTAGCAAAAATGTGTTATACGCAGGTGTTATGGATGGAAAAAACTTTGAAGGATCTTGGCATTAATTTCAATGGGCCAATTTCAGTTAAGTGCAATAACACCAGTGCCATTAACATATCAAAGAATCCAGTATGCATTATCGCACAAAACATATTGTTATCTTGTATCATTTTTTGAAGGAGAAAGTTGTGGAAGGGGAGGTTAAGTTGTATTTTGTTCCAAAAACAGAGCAAGTAGCGGATATATTCACCAAACCATTACCCAAGGAAGCCTTTGAGTACCTTCATAAGAAATTGGGAGTGGTCACAGTTCCCAAGTATTGACTAGTTATTGGGGCCACATTCTCAAGGGGAGCATTTGTGTATTTGTTTATCTTTTTGCTCATGTTTGTGATTTTTGCTAAGTGTAATAATTTTTGCCTAAGAATTTTGTGCATGGACTCAGGGGGAGTTTGCAATAGCCCTTTGGTCTTGTTGTCAAAGGGGGAGAAGAGTTACAAGAAATTGTGTGTGTGTTGCCAACAATTCCAAAGGGGGAGATTGTTGAGCAAGGTGCAACGACAATATTGTCATTATTGTCAACACACTCAGATGGATAGGTTGATGCAGTGGATAGTTATTCAGAGTTTTTTTAGAGTATGTACAATGATGTTCAATTCTTATGAGGATGTTTTTGATGTTCGAGTGAAGTTGTTATAGGTTGTTCGTGCAAATTTGCAAAAGTTGAAAAAATCATCAAGTTGTCAAAAAATTACAAAAGTCATCACGAACGCATTTGGACAGGATGGATCAGTTTGTAACATGCCATAATGTCAAGAAATAGTCTAGAAAATCATTGGAGGTGTCAGCATAGTGTTTGGATTGATCGGTGACGTTTTCGGTATCTTGGCGGATGATTTGGCAAGTGGTTGTATAGGCCAAAAAATGGTAGTTTTGTCAGAAGTACTGCAAGAAAACCAAGAAGAATTTGATAGCAAAATTTTAACTAGAGGTGGTCGTTATCTTCAAGAATATGTGTTCCAAATTTACACAAAAATAGATAAATTAGGTGAATGTTACAAGTGTTGCAATACTATCAAAAAAATGCTCTTTTTAGAAAAAGTGTGTCAGCAACAATTTTCGTGGAGGTGGTACAGGCGAACCGTAAGGAGTTATGTAAGATTCGGATTGGATGTAGTCAGTATTTTAGATATTATACATTTCAAACTTTAGAGAAAACATAGTTACGAGGTGAGAGTTATGATTGTTGCAAAAATGGTACAGGTCACTTTTATGTCAATTTGTTCCATTTTGTGCAAAATCCTTCAGTTGGCCGTTTCAACCTTGCAAAGTCGCTAAAGTTTCGGTTTCAGTGTTGTTACACCTTCAAGGCATTAAATAGAGCATATTTCATTTTGTTTTTGAGGTGTCATGTGGCTTTGAAGTAAGAGAACGAGTAAGGTGTCAATTCTTTGCATGTGACGTGTTTGACGAAATGCCTTTTCAAAATTAAAAAAAGGAAGTTATATTGTTTTAAGAAGCTTCATTAAAAAATATATTTTTAAAATTGAAAAGGGAAAAATAATGCAAGTGTGTGCTTTTTAAGTGACAAGGGATTTTATTGAAAATAGGGGACTTTATTTTGTGAAGAGAGAAGTGTGTGTGGAGAAAAATAAAGAGTGAAAATCCATGATTTTTGGAGAATGGTGAAAAAAGTCACTTCAGTATTTTGGGCATAAATTTCTCATATGCTATCCATTTTGGCTGAAATTTGGTGAGGAGTTCACAGACAAAGTTCTACACAATACCCAAAAAGAGTTTAGTAATTGGAAAAACGAGCTAAAATAACAATAAGTTTTTTTTTTGAGAAGAGAAGATTCAAATTCTGAGTAATGCAGAGAGAGGGATGTTATACTGGGTGAAATAGAAAGTTTTAGCTTTTGAGCTTACAGACCATAGAGGGTTCTGGTTTCGATGAAGAAATTCATATATGTAATTTTATTATCAATATCAAAATCAAGTGGGTGCTTGGTAGAGGGGTTGGTGCTCCTTTTTGTTGGTGCAGATAAATCAAGGGTTGGTGCTCATTTCAGTGGGTGCTGGTAAATTGATTGTAAAGTTGGTGCTTTGCAAAGGCTGGATTTGTATGGGAGTCCAAAAAGTCATTTTTGGATATGTAGCCAAATCAGTGAACCTCGATACATCTTGTGTTGTGTGATGTTCTCTTGTCATACTTGCTTTATTTGGTTTTATGTTTTCGTTGTTTTGGCTTTGAGTGTTGAAGATTTAAGTTTTAAAGAGCTACACTGATTCACCCCCCCTCTCAGTGTCATTATGAGACTAACACCAAGGACATCCAGGAGGATTTTTCTTATGGAGAAAATCCTCTTGCTGACTACATAATAAAAAAATAAATAGTACCAAGAAGAATGAGAGGTACGTGTTGACAACGCAAATGCATGAGTTCATGGACTTGTAGTTGTTGGAGAAGCCAGTGCTTAGAGTATTTCTAGACCTTCCCAAACCTTGAAGATGTTTAAAAATCTTGACATATACTCCATGTTGGCATGGGTTATGAGACTCTCCATGGATGCAATAGTGTATCAGTGGCAGGTTTCCCTCATCGAATGTATTTCGCATGGTGAGTTCTATTCTCCCACTACCATAAATCCAGAGACAAAGCCTGTATTTTTTAACTGGGTAGAATAGGTGGCACCGTAGATGCATATCCAACTAAGTGGTATAAAGAGTGAAAAGGACATGTCATTCTGAGTCTGATATTTCCTGGCATGGTATTTATTCTACCACATGCACAACCATTTTGTCTTCATCACCAAAAACAACACAAATAAAGAAGACAAAGCGCTCTCGATTTATTAGTGGACTCGAAGTTTGTCAAAACATGAGTCCTACTACAATTTTAATAGGATGTTCGTCGATCCAACTTTAGAGCTCATCTATGGTGTCTATGAGTGAGTTTTGAGGTAGATGAGAGATAAGGTAGTGCAAGGGATGTTGGATGACATGTTCCAAATGATGTAGGGTCTTGTCAGAATTTATAGGTTTACTGGAAAACCCTTTCTGTTGCTGTACTACACCATGAAGTACTTATTCACCCTCAAAGTTTTTCGATAGAGAAACTTTTTCGATGACACATTTTCATGAGAGAAGAAAACCGCACACATGCACTTTTCCTTTCCACTTCGATGACATTAAGGTGTCGATCATTGGGTAGAACACTTTTTTGGTAATAAAATTGTACGAGTTTGGCCTGATCAATCTCCCCAACACTGGAGGTATGACCCATTGGATGTTTTCAAGCAAAATATTAGAGCAAAAAGCTTTCATATTTATTCGCACCCAGATATTGAAGCATAATGCAACAACCCCTCAAGGCATGACCTGGAATGGCACGTGGAGAGGATGATGTCACTTCCCTTGTGGCACGAATTTTACACAATAGAGGTCGAGTACGAACCTATGCAAAAATCAATGTATGCCACAGATGAGGAAGTGTTTCAAGTGATGAAGAACAAAGTGCCTAATTGGTTAGATGAAAAAATTGCAAATTGGTGGATCATGAGGATCCATAACAAAAAGGAGGTATTCGATCAGTTTCTTGTATTGGATGAGAAATTCTTCAAGATTTATGATGTAAATTATGATACTTACCAACTCATATTGTTTTCTGACATCGTGCCTAGAGCTACTCAAAGCCCCAACAAAGTGGAATATGCAATGGAAGAACAGGGGCAACACACTGAACAAGACCCAGTTATCAAGGAGAAGGGCAAACAACTTCTCATGGAATAAGAGATCATTTCAAGAAAGAGGAGCATTGGTGTAACACTCTCACTCCCTCCTATTGCAAAGAAGCCTTAGATGGTCCAGCCCGATCTCTTAGCATAAACCCTTCTATAGTATCAACAACCATGGATGTGACCATTCCTAAAGTTCCTATTCTGGTGCAACAAGCATGATAAGAGGTGGAGTTCATTGAAATAGAAGTTGAACCATAAGATAGAGAAGAAGAGAGCAATCCCAATCATGCAGTAGTTCACCATTTTGGCTCTAGTAGCACCCAAGCCTATAAGTGTATCTTTTCTTTCTCCTTCTCTTACTTCTATACCTATGGTAGCTATCCCTTCCAAAATTGAAACCCTCATTACCACCCAACTTGCATTCAACATCCCCATGTCTACCATACCTTTCCCTGCATCCCAATCATTGCTCCCCTCAATGTGCCCTCATTTTTATCAGATGTTTAGTTCCTTTACATCTATTTCCAATGTGTTTGCATTTCTTGCATCATCCAACGCTAACCCTCCTTAGGTTTCTATCAATCCAGTCACTACGTCTATTATTATCGTCAATACAAATATATTTTCACCCTCACACACCTCCTCAATTGTGGCAGTGGTGCCCCTTGATGTTCCAACCCCAGGTCCTAGTACTTCAATCATAGATATCCAAACATCAACATCTCCCAAGGTCGTTGTAGTCACTGCATCGACTGGTCCTAATTTATCTATCAAAGTAAACACCCATCAAGTTTTATTCTATTTCATGCCACTTTTTGGAGTATAGGAACCAATGGATATGGAGCTAGAAGTTTTACAAGAGGGCCCAATTGCAAAGAGTATACACCCAATGTGTCAAAGTTCCTCTACTTGGCTTAAGGGCTGGAAAATAAAAAATGCACAGGCTCCAGTCCAAGTGGAAAAGAGGGCTATGTTCGACCCGCAGAGCATGCAACTCCACAAAATGGAGAAAGTTCCCAAGATTCAAAAGTCCCTAGAGTATATGACACCAGCAGATTATTCCTACCATCATATAGTTGAAGAGATGACAATGATCGATGCAACATAGAAGATGGGTAATATCCAGGTTGAAATGGGATCCATCTATTTCCATGGGAAGCACTATAAAGTTCACTACTAGGAGGTTGAGACCAAAAATGTAGAGCTTGAAGAGACCTTGGAACACACAAGGGCACAACTTGAAGAGGCTCAGTACAAATCTGAGTAGTTGCAAAAATGCATGACCAATATGGAGCAATAGGTGGATAAGTACATAAAAGAAACTAAAAAACACCTCAAAGCACATATAGAAGCGAAAAGCCAATTGCAATCTTTGAGTGCTCAGATTTAGGAAATGCAAGTCCAGTTGATAGAAAAGGTAGTTCAAGTAGAGGTATTCTCAAAAGACCGTATTAAGGAGATTTGCTGCCACTTCCTAGCAAACGTCTGACCAAGGGAATCAAAAGCGATAACAGTCCTCACATTTCTTTGGGATGCCAAGTAAACAATTGCACACGATGGACCTGTCATGGAGGATGCTAAAAAATATATAGACCGATGGTTGGAGTTGGCTATGAAGGTGCAAACCTTGGAAAAAATGGACCTCCAACTTACTCCTATGTGCCCACTTGCTCGATAATGGGCAACTACAAAGGTAACATTGCAGGATTTCTTCATGAAAGTTAAAAGAACCTGAGAGGTGAGAAGGTTTTTGGAAGTGTTCAAGCAAGAAAGATTCATTTCTCCAAAGTAATTCAAAGCCCTCACACATATCAGCTTCCCCAACTTCACTAACGAGGAAGATGTCATTCAGACAAAGGAATAGTTGAGGTAAGTTTCAGATACCTTTGAAAGTGATACTCTGAAGACTGACAGTTGGAGTGAGCCTATCACAAAGGCCCATGTAATATAGCTAATGATAAGGTTCACATGAATCGAATACTATTTGGTAGACCTTAGCCAGAGGGCTAACTTTGATGATGTAGACCAGTTGGAGACTTTTGGATACCGAGTAAAAGAGCTCCAAGATCGTGGTACGCTCCAAGATGATGCCTAAGCCCTAGTATAAGAAACTTATGATTGTATCTATTAGCGCTTCCCACAACCAAAGCCCTCCCAACAATATGGAGATCAATCATAGGAAGAAGAGGACCAAGGAGAAGAAGAGGACAATGAGCACCAAATACAAGAGGAAGAATTAGAAAGGGAGAAGTTGGAGGAAGAGTCTACTGCTAATAGTGAGCATTCAAAAAAGGACAATGCTGATGACTCTGATCCCAATAGATAAGACCTAGGATCTTAACCTTGAGGTGAGCTCCATCCCCCCGCGAGCTGCCAAAGATGTTGGAATCCCTACCACATTGATTTCCTCTATAAACATTTTGCTATTCAGTGAACTTTTATTCCTTGGAGATTTTTTTTTTTTTCAGAATGTATTCTTTATTTATTGCATTTTGTTGTTAGAATTTGTTGGCTGCACCCAAGGGAATGTGCAATTTTTCCTGTTCAATCATCATGCAGGGTCTTTGTATTTTTTAGGGCGAGGGTAGTTTCGTTCTAGGTCTCCAAGTGCAAATTGGTTTTGGGGAAAAAGTAGAGCATAGGCCCATTTTGATCGAGAAAGCAGCAAAACCTAATTTTGGAGAAGAAAACGTAAGTGAGGTCCAGGACTTTTTGCCCTTCTGTAAGAGTGTAAGGCAGTTTCGGGTCTTGACTGGACGAAACTCAGTTTCAAAGGAAAAGGGGCTAAGTGGGGCCTAGGTGTAATCACCCCAGCTAGAGAGCGCAATGAATTTTTTGAGGCTAACTTGGGTGAAAATTATTTCATTTTGTTCTAAAAATTAGTGTAAATATACTTTAAACTGAGGTGGGATCCATTTACTTTTTACTTCTATCTAAGAGTGCAAATCAATTTCTGAGCAAGGAGGAGTGAAAGAGTTATTTTGTATTTTTCTAAGGCCAGTGCGGTTCAATTTTGGGAAGAATTACAAGTGGAGTCTAACTCCATTTCATCCCAAATCAAGATCGTAGTCCAGTTTCAAACTTATTTTGGGCAAAAGCATCTTTGACCTGCCCTCAAAGTCAGTGTAATTTTATTTCAAGCAAAGTAGTGTAGGGCCCAAGGTGTTTTCGCCTTAACTTGGAGTGCAAGCCCATTTTAGGCTACAATATTGCAAAATTTGAGTGGGGCCCAAGTGATTTTTCCCCAACTCAGGAGTGCAACATCAATTCAAATTTATTTTGGGCGAAAGCACCTCCTAGAAAACTATGCAACTTTGCTCCAAACATAAAAATGTAGGTTGGATCCAAAGCCTTTTCACCCCAGTTTTCCAGTGCAATTCCATTTTGGGCCTACTAAGAGAGAAAGCACCTTTGAATTTTCTAATACCAATGCTACTCCTAAGATAGCAAAGTAGTTTCACCATAGTTTTTGAGTGCAAGCCCATTTTGGGCTGGAAAACAATGAAACTTAGTGGGGCCCAAGTGCTTTCGCTCCCACTTGGGAGTGCAAGCCCTTTTTGGAGCTTGCATGGGAAAAACCAAATGGGACCTACATCCACCAAGTTCTTGTTTCCAGTTAAAATCTTCTACCTCATGCAGAATCCCCCTGAATTATGGGAAAAATGGTGCACCTAACAATGCTAAACAAGATGTATTTATCGCTAGTGTTGAATACACATTACAAAAGGAGCATTCAAGTAAGCATGATAAGACAAAATAAATGCATGAAATTGAGTTATTTTTGTTAATTTTATGTATCAAATCACGGTTACATAAATGTCCCCTTGAGGGCTCTAGATTGATACACTTGTTACAAAATGGTGCCCAAGGATCAAATCCTTTCAATAACTCGGGTGCACTTCCAATGTTCTTCCTCGTATCCACAATTGAAGTGGGTGGGCCTATGATGCCACTACTTTGATCTTTAATATTATGATTCTATGATCCTTCCTCATGCACTGTAAAACCTATACCTACACACAAGGAAACCAAATTTCGTCAATAGCAAGTACGAATTGTGAAACATGCCAAAACAATACACGCAATAATAGAATAGAAAGTGTAAATATGCAATGCGGACATATAAAACTATTCCAAATTATTCAAAATATTAGAGGTATTCATAAAATATTATTTTAGACTGATCTAAATAAAAACTGTAAAGAAATTGCAGCCTTATTCATGCCGATTACGTGGTGTGCCTAGTAAGCCTACAAAACCCAAAACATGTGATTTATGGCCCTAAACATCTCCAAATCAAACTAAAATTGGATAGCATGTATAAAATCATATTTAAAGAGGATCCATATGAAAATATTAGAAAAATTGATTACTAATTCATGTGCATCTTCAGATGGGCCAATCAAACCTGCAAAATAATAAAAATGCGATAACTCATTCAATATAGTTCCAAATTGCATGAAATTTGAATAGTAGGTTCTTGGACTATCCTAGAATAAGCCTATTTAAAAATTAAGAAAATAATACTTTAATATGTGACCATACCTTGCAGGGACGGTGGTGAATATCATAGACTTGGGACCGTATTGGGGTGGGATGACAACCAATTCTACTAGTTTTCTACCACCAATTCCTCTGTGAATTGGTCAAAAAGTCTCTCAATGGTATTGTCATCAAACTTGGAGGTGAAATTCACTAATTTGGTTTAGTTTTGTAAACAAATTTCACCTCTTGAATCACTCAAGAACCTCCTTCGCTAGGTAAATATTTTGAGGGAAAAGATACAAAAAGGTTGAGGGGAAATCTTGGCAGCACTTCATTGCAACGTCATAAAAATTCTATCTATGTTTTGGATGGAAAATAGATCCACTTTATAGCCCAAGGGGCCTATGGCCAAATGGACATGCAAGGACATGCAGGGCAAGAGGTGCCACTTGTCCAAAAACTTGGCATGTATTAGAGGGGGAAGGAATCTCCATTTTTGGCCTCCATTCTACAACATGTCATAAGGATTTTGTGTCCTCAAGTTTGCATGCTTGAATAGATGGGCTAAATGGCAATCTATGAGTGCCATTTATTAAAAATTTGATATTTTGGGAGTCAAAAACCATGCCCGTCCAACCTAGAGATGGATGCATATGGTCATCCCTGGGTGGGATGACCATGAAATGTGGTCGTCCCTGGGTGGGATGACTAAGCCTACTATTAGGATCCCATCCTAACCCTTAATGTAATAACTTCCATGATGCAATAATTCCTAAATAATGTGGGTAGTACCCATGATTAATAGTTTGTAATGTTCTAAGTTTTAGCTTATGTAGTTCCTATGACAAATGGCACCCTTTTTATGTAACACATGGTAGATAGGTTATGTAAGGTGGCCTTGTGCATGTAATTTGAGTGGCACTATACATGTAATTCGGGTGGCATTATGCATGTAATCCAGGTGGCATTTTGCATATAAGCCAACCATGGAAGGGAACTCTTTAAATACCCGAGAAGGCACCAATGTATTCATCTTTTTGCAAATTAATGAAGTGTTGAAGGAGGTTGCCCCATCGAAGAGACCTACAATTCTATCTTATTGTGATATTATTCCTTTATGTAGATTTTTGTTTATAATGCGTATTATGTTTCGAATATTAATATGATGTCTATGTGAGTTTATTTCCAAGCAATTGTGTGAGAGTGTGTTTATTTGAGTTTGTTTTATAGTAGGATCCTAACAAGTGGTATCAGAGCACTTTCTAGGGCCAAGTTCTGCTGCAACAGTAATGATTCTTGCCTGTTAGGTATAATCCCCTATTATTTTTGTGTAATTTTTTTTTTACTATTATCAAAAAAAAAAAGACAAAGACTAGTAAAAAAAAAAAACAATATTTTTAGTTGAGTAGGTAGAAACCCTGTGCTGGGGGTTTTAAAATATCATGAAGGATTTTTCGTTATTGGCTAAGCTAGATAGCCCATACAATGTCTAGTGAAGTGAAGGCGATCAAGATCCAATATCCAGGCCTCAGACAGAACTCCACACGGACTTGAGCTCCCATGCATCTTCGAGTGTATCGAGAGACCATTATAGGGTTAAAAAAATTTATCCAGTAGGAAGCTTATCGGCCTTGTATCATCCATAGTCCACGGGACAGCATCTCGGATGATTACCCTCCCATACTGTTAGAGAAGCAAATAGTGTGCTCAAGGGTATGTGTGGAATCCTCCTTGGGTAGTGGCCTGAAATATTGGTCCGAGCACTATTTTTTGTTACTACGATATAATAGAGGGCCTATGGGTGTTACATACTTCTTTACCTGGCATACCATAGTTCTGTTAAAACTTCAACCTGCAACAAAATCACAAACCAAGACTCCCTGTTTGTAAACCTGCATTCCAAATTCCCAAAAGTGAGCATATGGGAAAGGAATCCTCTACCAAAAAAATAGCATAAATTACATGAATTCGGGATAGAATATGAGGGTGACAGTTAAGTTGACAGTCTAGAGAATAACAATCAAATTTACAGTGGCAGTAACAGTCAGGTCAATTAGGTCAAAAATTACAATTTTCAGTGTCAGAACAGAACTGTCATAACAATAACCTACACAATACAGAGAATATTCAGACTAGTGAGGTAAGCAATGTTAGAGAGACTGTCAAGGCTGAGCAAAACATTGAGCAAGTTACCAGAGACCAATTATAGATAGTGCTCCAGTACCCAACTTTTGCTCTGTAGCTCAAAATCTAAAATTGTAAACACCATTAGACTCGGTAAAATAGGAGATAAAAAAAAAGTAATTATGGGCTGCCAAAAAATAGTGTTGTGGGATATAGCTCATCGTGACCACCTCTTCGAGCTGATCGTTTTGATATATAGCACCCAAGCACTTTTTTGGACACTTACTAAAAATAATAAGTCTTGAAACGCAATTCTAATTTTAGTAACTGGTCACAAAAGGTTCCAAAATGGCCCAGGGTACCCTTGGACATCAAAAAGATCTAGAACAGATGGACTCCTTAACAAAAGCCATTGAGAATTTGAACTTGGCAATTTTATCCATAAGGGAAGAGGTCCAAGGTCTTCGTCTAGATCATGAGGCCACTAGCGCTCGCTTAGCAGAAATACTGATAGAAGTGGGTAGCAAGTTACATAAGGGACCACTCAAAATAGAACACCAGGCTAAAAACTCTATAAGGAATGACCATGATCCATCCTTTAAAATGCCAAAATTGGACTTCCCTTGATTTAATGGGAAGGATGTTGATGGGTGGTTATGTAGGGTTGATCAATTCTTTAGACTTCATAATGTTCCCATATATCATCAAGTTCATATGGCTTCCTTTAATTTGGAATTTGAGGCTCTACACTGGTTCTAGTGGTTACATAATTCCAACCCAAATCTCTCTTGGGAGGACTTTGAGTCCCAACTACTGACCTGATTTGGGCCTAGTGAGTATGAGAACTTCACAAGGGCCTTGACCAAACTGCATCAAACATCCTCAGTCCATGACTACCAAACTCAATTTGAAAAAATTGGCCAATAAGACAAGAGGATTGAAAGAAGGGTTCTTCACGAGTTGTTTTATCAGTGGCTTAAAAGGGGATCTCCAAGATGAAGTAAAGATGTTGAAACCACATTCCATGATGGAAGCTATCAGTTTGACCCATCTGACCGAATCTAAAATCTCAAACCAAAGGCGCCCCCTATGGTTTCCTCAAAACTGACCTTCATTTCATTTTCATACCCAAAATTTAGTGGATAGTAAACCTACTACACCCAAGCGACTGACTACAGAGGATATGGATGCACGTCGTGCCCAAGGATTATGTTATAATTATGATGAAAAGTTTTTTAAAGGACATAAGTGTGCAAACAAAAGACTGTTCTTGATAGATGTTGAGGAACCTGCTAACACTAACCAAAGTGATGAGGATGAGGACCCCCATGAAACACCTTCTCCATAGGAAGAAGATACACAGGGTTCTGATGTAGAGATTTCATTCCATGATCTTGTAGGCATTACCACTCCACAAACCATGAAAGTTGTGGGATTTTTCAAGGGCCAACGTCTTACCATACTTATTTATTTAGGCAACACACACAAATTCATTGATCCTCGAGTTGCTAAGCGAGAAAATTGCTATATCCACACTTGTAATTCATTCGAGGTCATGGTAGCCAATGGGGGAACATTAACTTGTAAAGGAAAATTCCGCAATGTCAAGATTAGGATAGGGGACTATGAACTCAAGAAGGACATGTTTGCCCTCTAGTTGGGAGAATGTGATATGGTTTTGGGATGTCAATGGTTGAGTACGTTGGGCACTATCATTTGGAACTTTGTAGAACTCTGGATGCAATTCTCCCAAAATGGACAAACACACTTACTCAAGGGCTCCCCCGTAGGAACACATCACCTCATTAGTTCCAATCGTATGGAGAAAGTGCTAAAGAAATCAAAACATGGGGTCATTGCACAACTCTTATCCATCCAACCAACCACTTCACTAATGGCTAAAATTACATCAGACATACAACTAGTTCTACATAAACATGATGCTATATTTGCAGAACCAACTACACTTCCATCGTGTCGCCCATTTTAGGCTGGAAAACAATGAAACTTCATGGGGCTCAAGTGCTTTCGCTCCCACTTGGGAGTGCAAGCCCTTTTTGGAGCTTGCATGGGAAAAAAAAAATGGGACCTACATCCACCAAGTTCTTGTTTCCAGTTTAAATCTTCTACCTCATACAGAATCCCCCTGAATTATGGGAAAAATGGTGCACCTAACAATGCTAAACAAGATGTATTTATCGCTAGTGTTGAATACACATTACAAAAGGAGCATTCAAGTAAGCATGATAAGACAAAATAAATGCATGAAACTGAGTTATTTTTTTTAATTTGATGTATCAAATCACGGTTACATAAATGTCCCCTTGAGGGCTCTAGATTGATACACTTGTTACAAAATGGTACCCAAGGATCAAATCCTTTCAATAACTCTAGTGCACTTCCAATGTTCTTCCTCGTATCCACAATTGAAGTGGGTGGGCCTATGATGCCACTGCTTTGATCTCTAATATTATGATTCTATGATCCTTCCTCATGCACTGTAAAACCTATACCTACACACAAGGAAACCAAATTTCGTCAATAGCAAGTATGAATTGTGAAACATGCCAAAACAATACATGCAATAATAGACTAGAAAGTGTAAATATGCAATGCGAACATCTAAAACTATTCCAAATTATTCAAAATATTAGAGATATTCATAAAATATGATTTTAGACTGATCTAAATATAAACGGTAAAGAAATTGTAGCCTTATTCATGCCGATTACGTGGTGTGCCTAGTAAGCCTACAAAACCCAAAACAGGTGATTTATGGCCCTAAACATCTCCAAATCAAACTAAAATTGGATAGCATGTATAAAATCATATTTAAAGAGGATCCATATGAAAATATTAGAAAAATTGATTACTGATTCATGTGCATCTTCATATGGGCCAATCAAACCTGCAAAATAATAAAAATGCGATAACTCATTCAATATAGTTCCAAATTGCATGAAATTTGAATAGTAGGTTCTTGGACTATCCTAGAATAAGCCTATTTAAAAATTAAGAAAATAATACTTTAATATGTGACCATACCTTGCAGGGACGGTGGTGACTATCATAGACTTGGGACCATATTGGGGTGGGATGACAACCAGTTCTACTAGTTTTCTACCACCAATTCCTCTGTGAATTGGTCAAAAAGTCTCAATGGTATTGTCATCAAAATTGGAGGTGAAATTCACTAATTTGGTTTAGTTTTATAAACAAATTGCACCTCTTGAATCACTCGAGAACCTCCTTTGCTAGGTAAATATTTTGAGGGAAAAGATACAAAAAGGTTGAGGGGAAATATTGGCAGCACTTCATTGCAACGTCATAAAAATCCTATCTATGTTTTGAATGGAAAATAGATCCACTTTATAGCCCAAGGGGCCTATGGCCAAATGGACATGCAGGGCAAGAGGTGCCACTTGTCCAAAAACATGGCATGTATTAGAGGGGGAAGGAATATCCCTTTTTGGCCTCCATTCTACAACATGTCATAAGGATTTTGTGTCCTCAAGTTTGCATGCCTGAATAGATGGGCTAAATGGCAATCTATGAGTGCCATTTATTAAAAATTTGATATTTTGGGAGTCAAAGACCATGCCCGTCCAACCTAGAGATGGATGCATATGGTCGTCCCTGGGTGGGATGACTAAGCCTACTATTAGGATCCCATCCTAACCCTTAATGTAATAACTTCCATGATGTAATAATTCCTAAAGAACGTGGGTAGTACCCATGATTAATATTTTGTAATGTTCTAAGTTTTAGCTTATGTAGTGCCTATGACAAATGGCACCCTTTTTATGTAACACATGGTAGATAGGTTATGTAAGGTGGCCTTGTGCATGTAATTCGAGTGGCACTATGCATGTAATTCGGGTGGCATTATGCATGTAATCCAGGTGGCATTTTGCATGTAAGCCAACCATGGAAGGGAACTCTTTAAATACCCGAGAAGGCACCAATGTATTCATATTTTTGCAAGTTAATGAAGTGTTGAAGGAGGTTGCCCCCTCGAAGAGGCCTACGATTCTATCTTATTGTGAGATTGTTCCTTTATGCAAATTTCTGTTATAATGTGTATTTTGTTTTGAATATTAATATGATGTTTATGTGAGTTTATTTCCAAGCAATTGTGTGAGAGTGTGTTTATTTGAGTTTATTTTATAGTAGGATCCTAACAAGTGGTATCAGAGCACTTTCCAGGGCCAAGTTCTACTGCAATAGTAATGATTCTTGCCTGTTAGGTATAATCCCCTATTATTTTCGTGTAATTTTTTTTTACTATTATAAAAAAAAAAGACAAAGACCAGTCAAAAAAAAAATAGTCTTTTTAGTTGAGTAGGTAGAAACCCTGTGCTGGGGGTTTTAAAATATCATGAAGGATCTGTCATTATTGGCTAAGCTAGATAGCCCATACAACGTCTAGTGAAGTGAGGGGCGATCAGGCTCCAATACCCAGGCCTCAGACAGAACTCGCGCACGGACTTGAGCTCCCACGCATCTTCGGGTGTATCGAGAGACCATTCTAGGGTTAACAAAATTTTATCCAGTAGGAAGCTTATCGACCTTGTATCATCCATAGTCCATGGGACACAACATCCCGGATGATTACCCTCTCGTACTGTCAGAGAGGCAGATAGTGTGCTCAAGGGTATGTGTGGAATCCTCCTTGGGTAGTGGCCTGAAATATTGGTCCGAGCACTATTGTTCATCACTACGGTATAATAGAGGGCCTATGGGTGTTACATACTCCTTTACCTAGCATACCCTAGTTCTATTAAAACTTCAACCTGCAACAAAATCACAAACCAAAACTCCCTGTTTGTAAACCTGCATTCCAAATTCCCAAAAGTGAGCATATGAGAAAGGAATCCTCTACCAAAAAAATAGCATAAATTGCATGAATTCGGGATAGAATATGAGGGTGATAGTTAAGTTGATAGTCTAGAGAATAACAGTCAAATTTATAATGGCAGTAACAATCAGGTCAATTAGGTCAAAAATTGCAGTTTTCAGTGTCAGAATAGAACTGTCATAACAGTAACCTACACAATACAGAGAATCTTCAGACTAGTGAGGTAAGCAGTGTCAGAGAGACTGTCAAGGCTGAGCAAAACATTGAGCGAGTGACCAGAGACCAATTATAGATAGTGCTCCAATACCCAACTTTTGCACTGTAGCTCAAAATCCAAAACTGTAAACACCGTTAGACTCGACAAAATAGGAGATAAAAAAAGTCTGGGGTGCCAAAAAGTAGTGTTGTGGGATATAGCTCATTGTGACCACCTCTTCGAGCTGATCATTTTGATATATAGCACCCAAGCACTTTTTTGGACACTTACTAAAAATAGTAAGTCCTGAAACCCAATTCTAATTTTAGTAACTGGTCACAAAAGGTTCCAAAATGGCCCAGGGTACCCGTGGACATCAAAAAGAGCTAGAACAGATGGACTCCTTAACAAAAGCCATTGAGAATTTGAACTTGGCAATTTTCTCCATAAGGGAAGAGGTCCAAGGTCTTCGTCTAGATCATGAGGCCACTAGCGCTCGCTTAGAAGAAACACTGATAGAAGTGGGTAGCAAGTTACATAAGGGACCACTCAAAACAGAACACCAGGCTGAAAACTCTACAAGGAATGACCATGACCCATCCTTTAAAATGCCAAAATTGGACTTCCCTCGATTTAATGGGAAGGATGTTGATGGGTGGTTATGTAGGGTTGATCAATTCTTTAGACTTCATAATGTTCCCATATATCATCGAGTTCAGATGGCTTCCTTCAATTTGGAATCTGAGGCTCTACACTGGTTCCAGTGGTTACGTAATTCCAACCCAAATCTCTCTTGGGAGGACTTTGAGTCCCAACTACTGACCCGATTTGGGCCTAGTGAGTATGAGGACTTCATAGGGGCCTTGACCAAACTGCAACAAACATCCTCAGTCCATGACTACCAAACTCAATTTGAAAAATTGGCCAATAAGACAAGAGGATTGATGGAAGGGTTCTTCACGAGTTGTTTTATCAGTGGGTTAAAAGGGGATCTCCAAGCTGAAGTAAAGATGTTGAAACCACAGTCCATGATGGAAGCTATCAGTTTGGCCCATCTGGCCGAATCTAAACTCTCAAACCAAAGGCGGCCCCCATGGTTTCCTCAAAATCGACCTTCATTTCCTTTTCGAACCCAAAATTCAGTGGATAGTAAACCTACTACACCCAAGCGACTGACTACAGAGGAGATGGATGCACGTCGTGCCCAAGGATTATGTTATAATTGTGATGAAAAGTTTTTTAAAGGACATAAGTGTGCAAACAAAAGACTGTTCTTGATAGATGTTGAGGAACCTGCTAACACTGACCAGAGTGATGAGGATGAGGACCCCCCTGAAACACCTTCTCCACAGGAAGAAGATACACAAGGGTTTGAGGCAGAGATTTCAGTCCATGCTCTTGCAGGCATTACCACTCCACAAACCATGAAAGTTGTGGGATTTTTCAAGGGCCAACGTCTTACCATCCTTATTGATTCAGGCAGCACACACAACTTCATTGATCCTCGAGTTGCTAAGCGGGCAAATTGCTATATCCACACTTGTAATTCATTCGAGGTCATGGTAGCCAATGGGGGAACATTACCTTGTAAAGGAAAATGTCGCAATGTCAAGATCAGGATAGGGGACTATGAACTCAAGCAGGACATGTTTACCCTCCAGTTGGGAGGATGTGATATGGTTTTGGGATCTCAATGGTTGAGTACGTTGGGCACTATCAGTTGGAACTTTGCAGAACTCTGGATGCAATTCTCCCAAAATGGACAGACACACTTACTCAAGGGCTCCCTTGTAGGAACACCTCACCTCATTAGTTCCAATCGTATGGAGAAAGTGCTAAAGAAATCAAAACATGGGGTCATTGCACAACTCTTCTCCATCCAACCAACCACTTCACTAATGGCTGAAATTCCATCAGACCTACAACTAGTTCTACACAAACATGATGTTGTCTTTGCAGAACCAACTACACTACCACCGCGTCGCTCTCACGACCATGCTATCCCATTGCTCTCGGGTAGCTGCACCACCAAATATCAGGCCATATAGGTACCCTCATGCCATGAAATCAGAACTAGAAAAATTGGTACAGGAATTACTCAAGGTTGGTGTCATCCGGCCTAGTACTAGCCCCTACTCCTCGCCTGTCCTACTTGTTCCCAAGAAATATGGCTCATGGCGCCTATGTATTGACTACCGGGAACTCAACAAGACTACGGTCAAGGATAAATTTCCTATTCCAGTGGTTGATGAATTACTCGATGAACTACACGGGACCATGTATTTCACCAAGCTTGATCTCCGCTCTGGGTACCATCAGATCCGGCTCAAGGATGAGGACATCCCCAAAACTACCTTTCGCACTCATGAAGGTCATTATGAATTCTTGGTAATGCCATTTGGTCTCACAAATGCTCCTTCTACATTCCAAATTCTTATGAACAACATCTTTCGGCCCTTTCTACGGAAGTTCATCCTTGTGTTCTTCGATGACATCTTGATTTACAACCGCACATGGGAAGAGCACCTCAATCATGTGGATCAAACTTTACAGTTGTTGGTAACCCATCACCTTTTTGCCAAAAGGTCCAAGTGTTCCTTTGGTCTGATTGAAGTAGAGTATCTGGGACACATTGTCTCACAGGATGGCGTCAAGGTTGACCCTAAGAAGATTCAAGCAGTTCAAGAGTGGCCGAAACCTCGCACCCTCAAGGGACTTCGAGGATTTTTAGGGCTTACGGGCTATTATCGCAAATTTATCTACAATTATGGGAAGATAGCTGCCCCCCTCACCTCCATGTTGAAAAAATATTCCTTCACTTGGACAGGGCCTGCTGACCAAGCCTTCATTGAACTCAAGCATGCTATGACCACCACTCCCGTTTTAGCCATGCCAGATTTCTCTAAACCATTTGTCATTGAAAGTGATGCTTCTGGTCATGGTATTGGGGCAGTATTGATGCAAGAAGGATGACCTGTGGCTTTTACTAGCAAGGCACTCTCTGATCGTAATCTGGGGAAATCCACATATGCTAAGGAAATGTTAGCCATATTGCATGCAGTCACACATTGGCGACCTTACCTCATTGGGCATCACTTCTCCATCAAAACCGACCATCAAAGTCTCAAATATTTTTTGGAACAAAGAGTTGCCATGCCTGACCAACAAAAGTGGGTGTCTAAACTCATGGGCTATGATTATGATATCACCTACAAAAAGGGAAAGGAGAATATTGTGGTTGATGCTCTTTCTCGCCAAATGGAGACCGTAAGTATGTTGTGTGCCATCTCAGCACCACTTCCCCAATGGATTGATTCCTTGCATCAAGAAGCACGTCAGGATGCAGATTTGCAAGCTTTGATAGCCTCACTAATGGATGATCCAGATTCTGCACCAGGGTATAATTGGAATGGCCATGATCTACGCTACCATCAACGCCTGGTTCTACCTCATAAGTCCCCACTTCGAGAGCTCCTCATGAAGGAATTGCATGCCACTCCCTCTGTAGGCCATTCAGGGTTCCTTAAAACATATGAGCGACTCAAGCGCACCTTCTTTTGGAAAGGTATGAAACGTGACATCCACTCTTTTGTTGCTACCTGTGACACATGTCAAAGGATGAAAGGTGAAACAGTGCGCTCTCCGGGCACTCTTCAGCCATTGCCTATCCCGGATCAGGTTTGGACTGACATTTCCATGGACTTTATAGAAGGGCTCCCTAAATCTGGAGGCAAGTCAGTTATTTTCATGGTAGTGGACCGCCTTTCAAAGTATGCTCACTTTTGTGCCCTTGCCCATCCTTATACAACATCCATTGTTGCACAAATTTTTCTTGACTCCATATTTCACCTTCATGGCATGCCCACCTCCATTGTATCTGATCGTGATCCCACCTTCACTAGTCATTTCTGGCAAGAGTTGTTTAAGTTGCAGGGGACTCAGCTCAAAATGAGTTCAGCCTACCATCCACAAACGGATGGTCAAACAGAAGTTGTTAATAAATGCTTGGAAACCTACCTTCGTTGCTTTGTCTCAGATCATCCCACTCAATGGGCAAAATGGCTATCCTTGGCCGAATGGTGGTACAACACTTCCTATCATACCGCAACCAAACTCACACCATTTGAAGCAGTCTACGGGCGCCTTCCACCTACGCCTTCCTCTTACATTCTTGGCAGCTCCAAGGTCCAGGCCGTCGACAACACTCTGAGTCAACACACCGAGGTCCTTCGCCAACTTAAGCAGAATTTGAACATGGCCCAGAATCGGATGCGCCAACAAGCTGATCAACATCGTTCTGAGCGTAGTTTTGATGTAGGTGATATGGTCTTCCTTCGCTTGCATCCATACAAACAATCATCCCTACAACTTCGCAGGTGCTAGAAGCTTGCTGCAAAATTCTATGGTCCTTACCAGGTTCTACAAAGGATTGGCCCCACAACTTACAAATTGGCGCTCCCACCTACTTCCAAGCTTCATCCTATTTTTCATGTTTTCGCTCTCAAGAAAGTTGTGGGCACACAGGTACAGGTTCAATCCACACTTCCTGAATTGGATGAAGAAGGCTCCATCTTACTTGAACCTGAGCAGTTGTTGGATCGTCGGACTCGCACTCTTCGCAACCGTACAATTACAGAGATCCTGGTTCAGTGGCGTGGGCTTCAACTTGAAGATGCTACATGGGAGTCTCTCCACCAACTCCAGCAATAGTTTCCTCATTTCAGCTTTGAGGACAAAGCTTCTTCAAGGGGAAGGACATGTTAGGATCCCATCCTAACCCTTAATGTAATAACTTCCATGATGTAATAATTCCTAAAGAACGTGGGTAGTACCCATGATTAATATTTTGTAATGTTCTAAGTTTTAGCTTATGTAGTGCCTATGACAAATGGCACCCTTTTTATGTAACACATGGTAGATAGGTTATGTAAGGTGGCCTTGTGCATGTAATTCGAGTGGCATTGTGCATGTAATTCGAGTGGCACTATGCATGTAATTCGGGTGGCATTATGCATGTAATCCAGGTGGCATTTTGCATGTAAGCCAACCATGGAAGGGAACTCTTTAAATACCCGAGAAGGCACCAATGTATTCATATTTTTGCAAGTTAATGAAGTGTTGAAGGAGGTTGCCCCCTCGAAGAGGCCTGCGATTCTATCTTATTGTGAGATTGTTCCTTTATGCAAATTTCTGTTATAATGTGTATTTTGTTCCGAATATTAATATGATGTTTATGTGAGTTTATTTCCAAGCAATTGTGTGAGAGTGTGTTTATTTGAGTTTATTTTATAGTAGGATCCTAACACCTACATGCCCCAAAACTTCGTAAATGTAGGGTAAAATCTCCCAAAAGTGGTTAGGACCTCTATATAACCGCTAAGGGTTGCCTAAGGGGGCCACATGGTGTCAGTTAGACCTTGTATTGGCAGTCTAATCGGATTAATATGATTTTAGTGTCTACAAATGCCCCCTTTTGGGATGCATTGTGTGTAGCATAGCGCTAAGCAAAAATAGATGACTAAAATATCAATTGATTAAGGTTATTCAATAACCTAATAAACTCTAGATGCCCCAATCATAGAAAGAGCATGCGTTCTTAAAATACTTGCTTTTGACGAGCTAAGGAACTTGATTCAAGTACAACCTCTCCAGTAAGGCTTACTTGATCTTAGACATTCTTCAGTCATGAGGATGATTCTATAATGCCAAGCATTTATTTGATTGAAAGTTTTGCTTGTTTGCTACCCCAAGCAGGGGCGTTATTATCTTTGTCAATGATTCGTTGAACGAACATAATTTGCATGATTGAGTATTTGATTGTTGATTTTATTATGAATTTGTTAAGTATAACTACCCCTCAAGTGATGAGTCAATGAGGGAATGACCAGTGATAAAAGCGATGAGTCACTTGACCCATATGACTGTGCTAGGGTTTTCTTCAGTTTTACCCATCGTGAAATGGAGCATTTTTTAGAGGATGTTGGTGATTTTGCTGATGTGTCATGGAAGAAAGGAGTTGAGAAACCTCATTCCCGTGGGGTAATATGACAACAATGGCCTTCTTGGGGGTTAATGTAGTAACGTTTCAATGCATCCATGAAGAATTTGGGTTCCATCTTGATCCTGAGTGAATTCCATCATATTTGACTTAGTTTTGCTGGGTTTTGGACCCTTTTCTTTGGTTTTTGTGTTTTTTTACGATGTTTTTTATTTTTTTAATTGTTTTTGAATTTTTGATGTTTGATGAAAGAGAATGAATACCTCATTTCCGTGTAGTCCAGCCATAATGGCCTTCTTAGGGGTTGAAGTAAAGACATTTCAGTTTGACTATGAATAATTTGGTTTAAGTAGCCTTATGGTAATGTACTCATCTTGTCGGATTGCATAGAGTGTCAGTCACTACAACCATCAAGTGTACGGGGTAAATAATTGGGTGTGAGGCACACTTGATATTTTACTTTATTTAATTTTTTTATTGAGTTTTTGATTTTTGAATATTTTAGGTCAGTGAGGTCTGAGGACCCGCTTTATTGTAGCCTACGAGAATTTTTGGATGATGACGTATCTTTTTACCCCATACATATACATATATATGAGTTGTTATTATTATCATCATGTGTTACCTTATTCCTTTATGAGATTGTTTACTTTATTGATGCTTTGATGGATGCTTATCATGGATGCATGTTTTTTTTTGTAATATGATGTTTTTGATGATATGGATATGTGTATATGCATAATGGGATGGATGGATTGTTGATTTGTATGATGAAATATCAATAATGATTTGACACACTATGTTAGAACCATATACTATATAAAATTTATCAATTCAGTTTTAGTGTTATTATGTGATGGATTTATGGAAATGTAAACTAATGAAATATGATAAAATGGAATGAATGAAATGAATAATGAGATGTTATAGAATGTATCTGAGGTTTTCATGAGACTCAAAAACTCTAGTTAACTAATCAAAAGTTATATACTAGCCATGAAAGACTTTTGATATGGTATTGATCTACTAGGATGACCAAGATACTCAATATCCCCGTGTATGCGAGTGAGTTCATTGTTATTATGACACATAGAGTTACCCCAGTGCCAAACAAGATTGATGCAACCCATCTGTACTAAAGATCACCCTATGAGTATCATGATCTTGGGTTTTTCATGATCTTGGGTTTTGTATGTAGTTGGATTAGACCACTAGGTAGTACAGGCTACCAAAATCTAGCTCATCCGCATGCAAACATTGGTATGTACAAAAGCAAGATGCTAATATGATAGACATATCATCATACGTAAGGATGCCATCATTTCCAGGCAAGCTTGATGCCACTTAACCTGTAATGAGGATCACCTTATGGTTTTTCAAATGCTGAGAATTCTAGGGATTCAAGTTCAATACTCCCTTCTTTTCTTTTATTTGATTTGGGATACTTGCTCATACTTAGTGATGAAAATCACTGTTTATTTTGTATTTTTTTTTCCTTGAGAAAGGGATTTTTTTAGTGATAAAAATCACTATTTATTTTGCTTTTGATTTTTGCTTAGTGATAGTGGTGAAAACCACTGTTTATATTTGGGAATTGGGTAGGGAGGATCTTGTCCTTTTATCAATTCTCAGCATTTTTGAACCATTTGCATAGGGGGATGAGCAAGGTAAACTTTTTCACTTAAGGTAACGTAGACCACTTTGTAGGTTTCATATTTCCTTGTGCAAAACTTGGATTTAATGTGAAAAATGTGTTGGTATTTTGAAGTATACCAGGTACAATCAATGCAGGACTCTACCTTCTAAAAATTAGGATAGATTTCTACAAAATCTGAAAAGAAAACTAGAGATGGCTGAGTGACTAAAAACCATAAAGATATTCTAGAAGAAATGACCAGGTGAAGGGAAGTGGACACAAATGTAAAAAAGTAGAAAATGTAGGTCGAAATAATAAGTGTAATATGGAATGATGTGAATGATGACTTTAACAAAATTGATTTTGAATGATGACCAGTGTACAGTCTTAGTGCTAGACATGTATGAGCAACTCTAAAAATGCAGAGTGTAATGATGAGTATACCTAATGCAAGTGATTATATAATGCAATGGTATGCAATGTGATGCAATGCAATATTTTTGTATTTTTGATGTTTTGATGATGTTTTTGAATTTTGATATATATATATATATGTGTATGTATGTATATACAGTTTGACCAATGGGTTTATAAAATGCCATTAGGAATTTTTGGGTGACCAAAGGACTTATAGATGCCTTTGGGGAATTTTAGGGGGACCTAGACGGTCGTATACTGCCTAGGAGTGTTTTAGGGTGACCTAGACGGTCGTAGACCATCTAGGAGCATTTTGGGGTGACCTAGATGGTCATAGACCACGTAGCAGCATTTTGGGATGACCTAGACTATTATTGACCACCTAGGAGCATTTTGGGGTGGCTTAGATAGTTGTAGACCATCTAGGAGCATTTTAGGGTGACCTAGATGATTGTAAGCCACCTAGGAGCATTTTGGGTTGACCAAATGGTTTGTAGGTACCTTTGGAACATTTTGGGTTGACCAAGTGGTGTGTAGATACCCTTGGGGTTTTTTGGGTTGACCAAAGGGTTTATGAATGCCTTTGGGGCTTTTTTTACTTTGATTATTTTATGATTTTAGGAGGAAGATGTGATACCTTGTGTACCCCCAACATTTATGGTGATTAAAGGAAGCGAGGAAGGTGCGATACCTTTAAGATCCTCATGTTGCTTTATTTCTTGTGATGTAAATAGTGGGGAAGGTGTGACACCTTGGATACCCCTAGTATGTACTATGATCAATACAATGTTATTGGCGAGACTAGGAGGAATGATAGAAATTGACCTCCCCTATTGTGGTAGGGAATTCTAGGTAATACCAATGTCTCGATGGGGTAAAATGAGTGACCCGCTTGTGGATAAAGATTCCTTATAAATAATATCTTGGACCACATTTCTAAAAGTATGATAATCTCTAATGTCATGTCCTCTCATTCGGTGATAGAGGTAAGAATGATCCTCCCTATATTGTTTAGGTTTGGGCCTATTCGGGTTGAACAAGGGTATGTCTGGCAAGACGATTGTCTTTGTTTCTTATAGGTTGTAAAAAATGGTTGACATGGGCTCAAATAATGGAGTTCAGGTACGAGGGTGACACTTTAAAAAATGTGAATGTGGTTGAATCATTTTATGAGATTGTAGGGTTGTATGCGTCTCAATCACCTATTTAGGTTGTTCTTATTGACTCTCATCTGTGGGTAACAAATTCTGAAATATGCTGATTTGTTGATTGTTTATTTGAAGATCATTCCTTGTCAAACATATATTGTACTAGGTGTTTGAAATTATAGCACACCTACACATAATACTACTTTTGCCTATGGTATTTGCAGTATAGGTCTTCATGATATTTTTTGGGCTTTGGTGCATTTGGATCGATAGGTCGACTCTCAAGAAGATTAACTACCTTAGCTACACAAAGGTAATCAAACAAAGAGTCCATGGACTCAAAAATGGACATAAACTATCTCTTAGGGTGATGCTATTGATTTTTCCACTAATTTATTTGACTTAACATTGGACTACACAAGAGTGGGTTGGTCTTGATAATTAGGGGGTTGAGCTTTTGGATGACTCAACCGTAAATCAATGCTTGTGAGTTGATTCAAGATCTATTGTAAATCATTATGTTGGTGACTCACTTGTAACTCCACATTGGCTAGCCTATCCAAGATATATTGTGAAAATAGTGGAGGTGATGACTGGATGGCTATTGAGGAAGTTGGATGACAAATGATATGTGGTGGAGGTGAATTGGGTGTGGGATCTAGGAGACAATTGAGCAGAGGTGGATCAAAATTCCTCAATGTCGGAGAAGATGTGGATGCTTCATGATGATTGGGGCTAGTGAGTATATCCACATGTTCTTGTGCCAAATTAGAGTGTTCAACTATGGTAGTTGGATTACCCCCACTTTGGTGTAGGGGGTACACCTATTCTTTATTTTGTGGAGATTTTGAGTGAGATGGAGTAGGTGTGACAAAATCCATAAATGCTATCTCTTGTGGTATGGATGGAATTTTGGATGGAGTCACAAGTGGCATAAATGGATTTAGAGGACTTTGGTTCTTTGTCATCACATTTATCATTCCCACAAACTCATGAGAAGATGCATTTGCATTTGGACAAGTCATGGCTACCTCATCAACTTGTCCAAGGTGATATTATTGGCCCCCATGTTTGGGGAGTGCATTATAAATGCTATTAAGGGGTGGCAACTTGGCATGAAGATGACCTAGATCCTTTATTGGCTCGATGATAGGTGTGAATGTAACATTGGGTACTATGCACTCATCGAGTTCTAGGCAGGTCAATTGGATTGTGTCCTCAAGCATGATATGATCTGATCCATCCGTATCAACTATGGGATCCTCCTTGTTAGTGGGAGTGGGAAGGTCATCTACTAATGTGTCTAAGATGATTATGGGAGCCTTTGCAGTTGGTATTTTAGGTTCTTCCTTGCTCAAAGAAATAGAGGATGGTACTAGCGGTGGTGAAGGTAGCTTCACGACTAACCATGGGGTTGAATATGGACTCTGGATAAGGTTGTTGGGTTTAGTGTCCAAATGCATGGGTGATAAAATAGGCTCATGTGGATGATCCACCTATTTATAATACTTGAAGGGGTCTGGGTCGACATTGACCACATGGACCTTGCCTTCATGAATGTATTTGATGCATTGATGGACTATAGATGGAACACATTCCATGTATCTTATCCATGGCATTCCAAGAAGTATGATGTACTATATTGCACATTCCAAGATGTAGAACAATGTAGACATGATATTTTGTCCACTTTCAACAAGTAGGATTATTTTACGCACAATGGAGGATAAAGCATCGTTGAATGCTTGCAAGGTGAACTTGGATGGTACAATGCACGAGGATGGAAGGTTGAGATGTTTTAGTGAAGTTGTGGTAATAATGTTTATTGAGGAAACTGTGTCAACCAATACTCGCTTATAGGGGAGCCTATTGATACTCATGATGATGTGCAAAGCATGGTATCTGGTGAATTGGTAGGCATGGGTTTAACCTCATAATTTTGAAAGGATATAATAGGATTCTTGTGCATTTGTATGTATCCCACAAAGTTGGTGAGAGCATAAGAGTCATGAGGTTGTACCTCAATGGAATCTAAGATCCTCATGAAAGTCTCCCAATGTTTGGAGGACTTTTGTAGAAGATCACTCACGGTCATATTGGTTGATGGTGCATGTGAACTTCGCACAGGCCTACTCTGGATTGTAAACACTTGTTGGATGGGAGTTCTAGGTGGAAAATACCACGACATAGAGGGAGTGTAGACCTCCTTACTAGGCCCCTTGGTAGGCCGATTATATCTGGATTGAGACTGGAATTGGTTTTGGCTAACCGAATAATCCACTTGATCATGTGGATAACCCATTGGTGTTCTCCAGGTAGAGGTACCTTGGTGGTTGGGTCCTCTGAGTGAGGAGTTGACCTCACGATGGCTTTCAGGGCATCGTGCAGGAATGATGAGATCCTTAGGAGAATAGCGAAGGCAACTACTATCAGGGCACCATGCATGAATGAGGATATCCTCAGTCAAGGCGACTACTATTAGGGCACCATGTAGGAATGAGGAGATCCTCATATGGATTAGCTTCACGATGACTATCAGGGCATCATACGGGAATGGTGAGATCCTCATACCTATAATGGTGATTCTCAGGGCCTCTCCTAATTTTTTTTGCTTCGTTGGCTCATGATTGAGCTCGGCTATGCATGGTTGTCATAATGTGTTGACTAGGCAAACCCTGAAGAAAACCCACACTAAAAAAAATTTTAAATTCCAAAAAATATTATGGGTGCTATATACCAAAACAATCAACATGATGAGCTAATCATAATGGGCTAGGGCTCCAAAATTTGACTTTTGGGTAAAAATTTTGTATTTTTGGAATATCTGGCCAACCTGGGCTCATGGAAAAATGCCCAATTCTAGGAATTTTTGGGAAATTTTGAAGCATGAAGAGTTAGGACTCAAAATTTTTGTGAGAGGTGCACAAGGGGCTAACTAAGACAACAAAAATGTTTTAGTAGATTTGCAATTTTTGGGGTTGTCTAGGGCTTTTTATGATCATTTTAGTGCAAATTTTCCCTATTTTTGGCTTTAAAATCACTCAAAAATAGAGTAATCATAAAACCAACATAACTTTTTCATTATAGCTCTGATTTGCATGATTCTTGATCCATTGGATGTAGAATAAAAAAATAGCAAATTACTTTTTTTTTGAAAAATTAGGGTTTGTTCCTAGATCAAGGATCTTATGTTGATTACCCAAACAATAAAGAAACACACAATGTAGACAATATGATTATATATTTTAAGGATTATATGTATATGATTATCTCTTTTAAATCTTAGAAACACACAATCAAATGATCAAAGAAGCACACAATCAAACAATGTGATTATCTCCTTTAAGTTTTAGATGTGAATCCCTAAGTTGTTTGGTGTGTTTAGATTTGTTGTTGCTCTTGCTTTCTTGTTCATTTTTTGGACTTAGAATGAGGGAACTCAACCAAAGTGGTGACTTCTAGTCCCAAACATGAGGTTCTCAAAATAGTCTAGGGTACACCGCTTAAAACCCACAATGTGTGGAGGGTTTTCCTAGCTCTTCCAATCTGAAACGATAAGTGTTTCCAATGGTGGGAGGTAGTTTGAACACTAGTGACCTATTCCATATTAAGAGAGTGCCCTATTCTATCTAAGGCATCTAGGGGGAAATCCAGTGGAAGGAGGTGAATTCCAACATCATCGGTTTGAATTGAAAGTTAGTGATGAAATTCAACCTCACCAATGTTATTGTGATACGTGCAAGTGTGTGTGGTTCCTTTTATGCTTTAAAGAAAGTAAACGATAGATCACTCAATGAGATTTCACTAAATGCAAAAAAGATGTTTTACTTTCATAAATTTTAGATAAAAGGTAAACCTACAAAATGCATGTCCTAAATGATAACCTACCCATTAGGTAGGTCACAAGCAATCAACCATACAAATGCATTTCTACTTAGTTTCTTTTCTATTTTTCTTCTTATTTTTTTTTGTTGTTTTTGAAATTATGGGAAAAATAAATCTATCTTTCCACCTTTCAAGAAAATAAGGGAAGCAGGAAAAAACCAAATTTAAGTAATTTTGAATTGTAGAAATAAAAACTAAAGGTTTAGGCACTTACCTTGTTAGCCTAAGAACTTGCTATTTTTAGAATTATGAGCAAAAAAGCCTCTATTTTGTGGCCATCCTAGGGTGGGATAGCTTCTAGTTTAGGGACCACCATAGGGTGGGATGGTTGTGTGGTCATCCCTGGGTGGGACTACTAGCAGTTTTAGGGCCATCTCAGGCCAGAACGACCAGTTCCTGCAATAGTATAAAAGCAAAAATAAGGTCAAAACTTAACCAAATCAATTGGGATAGGGTCCCACCATGATCACCACTAAAGTATGGGAAAAATGGTGCACCTAACAATGCTAAATAAGATGCATCTATCGCTAGTGTTGAATAAGCATTACAAAAGGAGTATTCAAGTAAGCATGATAAGACAAAATAAATGCATGAAATGGAGTTATTATTTATTCATTTGATGGATCAAATCACGGTTACATAAATATCCCCTTGAGGGCTCTATATTGATACACTCATTACAAAATGGTGCCCAAGGATCAAATCCTTTCAATAACTCGGGTGCACTTCCAATGTTCTTCCTTGTAACCATGATTGAAGTGGGTGGGCCTATGATGATGAAACTTTGATATATGATATTATGATCCTATTCTCCTTCCTCATGCACTGTAAAACCTACACCTACACACAAGGAAACCATATTTCGTTAATAACAAGTGCGGATTATGAAACATGCAAAAGCAATACATGCAATAATAGACTAGAAAGTGTAAATATGCAATGCGATCATCTAAAACTATTACAAATAATTCCAAATATTAGAGGTATGCATAAAATATGGTTTTGGACTGATATAAATGTAAAAAATAAAGAAATTGTAGCCTTATTCATGTCGATTACGTGGTGTGCCTAGTAAGCCTACAAAACCTAAAACATGTGATTTCTGGCCCTAAACATCTCCAAATCAAATAAAACTTGGATAGAATGTATACAATCATATTTAGAGAGGACCCATATGAAAATATTAGAAAATTTTATTACTGATTCATGTGCATATTTAAATGGGCCAAGCAAACCTACAAAATACTAAAAATACGATAACTCATTTAATATTGCTTCAAAGTGCATGAAATTTGAATAGTAGGTTTTTGGACTATCCTAGAATAAGCCTATTTAAAAATATTAGAAAAAACATGCTTCAATATATAACCATTACTTGTAGGGATGGTGGTGATTGTCACATACTGAGGACCATCTTGAGGTAGGACGACCACCAGTTCTGCTAGTTTTCTACCACCAATTCCTCTGTGAATTGGTCAAAACTCTCTCAATGGTGTTGTCATAAAATTTGGGGGTGAAATTAACTCAATTGATTCATTTTTGTAAATAAATTACACCTATTGAATCACTCGAGAACCTCCTTCACTAGGTAGATATTTTGAGGGAAAAGACACAAAAAGGTTAAGGAGAAGTTCTTGGCAGCACTTCATTGCAAATGTCACAAAACTCCTCTCTATGTTTTGGGTGGAAAATAGATCCACTTTATAGCCCAAGGAGGCCTATGATCAAATAGACATAAAAGGCAAGAGGTGCCACTTATCCAAAAACTTGGCATGTATTGGAGGGGGAAGGAATCTCCCTTTTTGGCCTCCATTCTGTAGCATGTCATAAGGATTCTACGCCCTCAGGTCTGCATGCTTGAATAGGCAGGCTAAATGGTAGTATCTAGGTGCCATTTGTCCATAATTTGAATTTTTGGGAGTTAAATACCATGGCCATACCACCTAGAGACAGCTACATATGGCCATCCTTGGGTGGTACAACCATGAATTATAGTCGTCCCTGTGTGGGACGACCAGGTCTACATACCCTAAAACTTACCAAAAGTGGATTAAAAGTTCCCAAAAGTGGTTAGGACCACTATATAATTGTTGAGGGTTTTCCAAGGGGACCACATGGTGTCATTTAGACCTTGTATTGGTAGTATAATCATATTGACATGATTTTAGTGTCTTCTCCTCCTAAAAATGCTCCTCAGTGACAAAGGAAGGCACACTCTCACCAGTTTAATTACAGTTGGTCAAAGAAGCTTCCACATTTGATTTTCTTAGATCTCAGAATCTGATCTTCCATTGAGGTAATTCTAACAAGTGAGGAGGCGATGCTACAAGTGAATCATATCACCACATTGAAGCCATGCAACGACTTCTCCACGAGTCATTGAATTTAGGCTATGCCTCATTACTTTTTTATGAGTGTTGAAATCTTATATTTGTTGCCACCGCGATGTTTTGTGGGTGAAAATTTATGTATTAGAGGTGGAACTCTATAAAAACTAGCAATTCTAATGTAATATGACAAATGTTTTGCTAGAGAACTATTGTACCTAAATTCTGCTATGAATGCAAAGAACCCTTGGCTCTAATTTTAAATTTTTCTTTATGTGTATGTTTTCTATCCTATATTTCTATCAAATTCTCTTCTTTTTCTGTGGGCTATAATTCTATGTCTAGATTTAGATTCGGATAGAGGGAGAACACTGGAATAATTTTAGATATTGCACATATAAGATATTCAATTTTAATTTCTTTTACATTATTTGTGTGAAGTGCTATTGGTTCAGAGTGTAGTTAAGTAATCATGCTATTTGTTCATCATCCCTGTTCATCTAGCTTGAGGCCATATTTACCACCCCTTTCAATTATTTATAATCTCTTTCCTATTTACTTAATCTCAGATCCCCAATTTTAAATTAGTAAGGGAACCAACCCTCTCTAGATATTGGCATGGGACACATCTCTTCCTTTTGGCCTTTCAATGTTGGCTGGGTCTAGGGTGCATGGATGAAACATTCCATACCTAAGGTAGATTCTTGACCAACAGTTTACCAAGATGTTTGTGGGAAAAAGGAGTTATCACATAAAATTATACAAATTAATACAAGATAAACGAATATGCCTAATTCAGGATAATATAACAATAAATTATTAGAAAAGTGCTAAAAACTATCCCAATCCAAGCATAAATAAAATGGAGTATTTCAATAACAAACTACGCAAACATTATCCACAAAATGCAAATGTTAGAGCTAATCATAAAGTGGTAAAATAATTACTTGACACCTATGGAATCAAGGACCAAACTATATTATAATAAATAAAATTATCACTCCTAGTCTAACTTGCTTGCAACATCACTATAGCAAATAAAAAGAAATCACACTTGGGATGTTTGTAGAAGGTTTAAATTTCCTTATAATTTGATCCTCGAGCAACAATCAGTGACCTTTGGCTACAAATCTTGATATACCATCCCTTACTCCTCCATGGAAGGCAATGAACCAATGGAATATGACTTTGGTTTTACCTATAAGGAAGAGAGAGAGAGAGAGTAATGCTTGTATGGATTAGCAATGATAGAGTTTTCAAGCCAATGCTAGCATAAAAGCATTTTGTAATTATTTTGTAATAGATTTGGTGAGAAAATGAGGATGTGAAGTGTGTATTTATAGCAGATAACTTTTATTTTGAAGCTGACAATTTATTTTCTTCCTTTTTGAGCTCATAATCATAATTTTTGATTCAAAAAATTCATCGTTTGAATCCCACATGTAAAATCATGCTATCATTGCAATTGTGTATCAAAAACCCAAGATTAATTGGACAACTACGCTCCCCAATTAAAGTGGTGATATTGGCATCATCATTTTTTAGAATGTGTGCTCTGGGGATGCATGTAAAAATATTCCTTAATTACAAATATATCCTTATTTTTAGGTTTTGGGAAAGCTAGGAGGCAAAACATCATTAAATATGGTGAAAAATGGCATTTAGGTTAAAAAAGGGAACCAAAACCATCAACTAACATGGATCGTTGTCATTCTACTGAAAGACTAACAAAGTTAGTCCACCCCTATCCTATATATAGAAGGATGGGACTCTCCACTACCTACAAAGTTAGTGTTTAGTTCTCTTTTTACAAATACAATCTGATCCATCAAACTAGCAATCCACCAGACTACCTACAATAATAAAGGGGTCAACAAAATGTTTACAACTTGATAGCAATATATTCTCTTTGTTGTAAATGTAAATCTGAATTATTTTTACTTTAGGTTAAAGGAAAATTTAATTTCTTCTTATAAATAGGATTTCTAAGTTCATTTGTAACATTCTTTATCTATTTTGAGAGAACTAAAGCTACGCTCCTCAACTATAATTCTCTCTTTTATTATGAATGGAAAATTGTGCTTGACATTTATGTTCACCTACTTTTTATTTTTCAGACTTCTTGGTGCATATATAAATTATGTTTGTGGCACTACCCTCTCACCTGCATATTAGTACCCTTTTTGCTGGATTATATGTTGAATGGATGAAGTCAAACTATTGTGATTTAGTTTCCTCTTAATGGTGCAACTAATCACATACTAGCCTCGCAATGGGCTCTAGTTGTATTTTATATTTACTACATTTGTATTTTTTACAATCTTAACTTATCGTATTTATTTTTTACATATAATTTAGTTATAGGAGCATAGGTTTGTCGGGAGTTGGCCTAACTTTGGAGGTTAAGGAGACTTCCTTTTTCTAAGGCTATAAAAGTGGGATCATGGGTATGATTTCTACATCACTCAGTCTTGTGGATCAACATTGATAACAATAGTATTGCCTTCTTGACCCATTCTAATGGGTATTTTGGTTGGAAAAATTTCATCCATCATTTTCTATGAAATTAAATTCTTTTGACTACCAATGTCAAGGATGAAATCCAACAATCTCTCCTTGATTTGATAATTTTTAGTTCACAAAGTTTCTTAATTTTTTGCATCATAATTGATTGACCATGAGAATGAGTTAAGAATTTAAAGTATTAGGATTAATTACTTCAATCATTGCATATGCATGCTATAATTGACTATGGATCAATAAGAAGAGCTTTGGATTTCTTTGATTGCAAGACAAGGCATTCTTATGTAGAATGTTGAACATGTTTATGATAAGCATAAAAATTATTCCTTCCATTGCCAAAACCCATAGTGGAGCCACTTTGAGAACTATTTTTATTCTTGGATAAGGTGGTTGGGTATAAGAAGTTGGCTAAGGTAGAAGTACTCTTTGAATAAGAGGTAAAATAATCATTGGTGTCTTTTTCTTTTTTCGTTTTTCTTATTTTTAATTACTATATAGTTTCCACCATTTTGGACCAAATTGGTAAGCATGATATGAATATAGATCTTTAGTACTTGGATAATTTTGCATTATTAATAATGGATATTTATATACAATACCTTATCAAATACCGTGTAACTACCATCCATGTGAGGACAATACCCATATTGGATTCAAGGTCCATGCGAAACTAATAATAACACATCAAATCTCTTCTAAAGATAGTTAGCAACTACCCTAATTATCATGCCACCTAAACTATGATGAAATAATTCCTAACATTTCCCTCTTATTACATTATGATTTAGAATTTATTGTAGAGGAAAATTTGGAATGCTTCAAATTTAATTCGTCCATATGGCTTGATGAAGATGTCCACATGTTGTTCCTAAGTAGATGAAAGAAAATTCTAGTTCTTGGATTTGACTTTTGATTTTGGTTATGTATTTGGTTCTTGGCTCTTAAGTAGATGGAAATTCCCCCTTGCTCAACATGATCCAAATATGGTTATAGATCTAGAATACTTAAGAAATAGTAGGATTAGGCTCACTCTGCTTATCTAAGGATAGATATGATTTCTTTTATTCATGTCTATAAAATATAATTGGACACATCCTATTGTGCCCATCACTTATTATTGGAATATACGTCCAATCATAAATTATCAATTGGATTGGTCCTTACTAATTTGAATGTTCCTGTGAAATGATGACAAATATTCTTACCTTAAGTGAGGCATATGCCTTTACTTATCCATATATTTGTGAATTCTCAACTGTTGAATTTATTTGCTTCTTCAATTGTGAGTGTCCTTATAGTAACCTCCTCATCCTAATGGATTGTATGGATAACCAATCATTGAAACCACCAAGTGTAAGAGAGTATATAACTACTTATGATATTCACTACATTTATTTTGCATCAAGCCTTCATTTTTATCATGTCTTTTCACAATATTCAATCATCTGATGCTTAGATACAATTTGCAAAAATTGATTAGTAGTATTGAACATTGAAAAGAGTTAATATTTCTTCCTCCCTCAATGTGAACTCTAAACTTGCATGATATTAAGGTGTGTCAAGTACCAATGATAATGCTCTCCTATTACATAATTGTTAGAAATATTTTAATAAAAATAAGTTCATTTGCATAAATATTGTAATAAAATTAGATTTTCATGAAAGAACATAATATTGTAATACAAAATATAAATGCAAAATTATAACAATCTCACAAATCACAACATAAAATTGTAGGATTCTTTGAGGGGTAAACCTCTTTAAATACTTTCATCCAATATGCAAAAAGATACATTCGTTTATGGACCCTTGTATTTTAAAGATACACTTCATGCAACCTTAACCTAATTCTCAAGAGTTGGCTTACATGCAAAGTGCCACTTGAGCTAGAATCTTCTACCAAACATCAGTCACATTCTTGATAACAATTATATGAATTAGCTCCACTTATCTAGGCACCCCACTTACCATATACCATTACAAACTATTATAAAATATAATTATAAAGGGATTCCCATGTTGGAGAGGGTTCATTACATAATAATATGAGAATTACAAAATTAGTGTTATGATGGGGTCCTAACATGCCATTCCATTAAAAAACCTTTACCCTAAAATTTGGATATGAGGAAAATGGTGATGTAGTTGTTAAAGAGACCCCCAAGTGTCATATTCTAGTTGTAGTCCATGTCATTGAACAAGAACCTTAGTGATGATATGGTTTTTAAGAGTGCACAATCTATGGTACAAAAGTTGTTTAGGCTCGAGTAAGATGGAACCCTCTTCATCCAAATTTTGAAAAATAGATCGAATCTATACCTGATTACCCATGACCTTCTTAAGAGAGGAGACATGAAATACATGATGAAGCTTTGATGTAGCCAAAAGGGTTAATTTTTAGGCCATTGCACCAATATGCTATAAGACTTGGTAGGGTCCATAGTTTTTGGCATCTGCGAAGCTGGAGTGAGGATTATTTATATGGTTATAGATGAATAAAAACCATATCTCCTACTTAAAATTTATGCTCAAAATGGTTATGATCAACTTGTTGTCACATACGATTCTAGGCCAATTATAGATTCATCTTCAATTGATAGAGGACTGAGGCATGCTAGCTAAGTGTAGTATCGACAACATGAACCTTAGAGCTTCCTATAATGTAGGAGGGTGTTGATGGAGGACAACCATAAACTACTTCAAAAGGGATAACCTTGGTCACAATGTGATATGAAGTATTATACCACAATTTAGCCAAGGGAAGCCACTTCATGCATTGTGCATGATATCTAGAATTGTGCATGATATCTAGAGGTAAAGCAACAAAGGTAGATCTCCAAGCATTTGTTTACAATCTCTATTTGACCATATGTTTGTGGATGATAGGTTGAAATAATTTTGAGCTAAGTCCCTTGAAACTTAAAAAATTATTGCCACAAATTACTAGTGAAGGTAGGGTCTCGATTGGACATAATAGATGTGGGCATGCCATGAAGGAGAAAAATGGAGTGTAGAAATATTTGGGCTACTACTAAGGTTGTGTAGGGATAAGAGATGGAACAAAAATTAGAAGACTTCCAATACCACCAAAAGAACTAATTTGCCTCCTAACTTAGGTAACCATTCAATAAAGTCCATGTAAATATTTGTCCATACTTGTTTTGGAATGGGCAAGGGCTAAAGAGTTCTAAGGAAATGCATTGTTTCTCCTTTCATTCATTGGCATATGTCACATTCTATCACAAAATTTTTAATATTATTATTCATTCTCTTATAGAAGAAAGTATGCTTAATCCTTTCATAAGTCTTGAGGAACCCATAATGGCCTATAGTGGGTGAGGTATGTATTTCCCTTAAGATGAGTTATCGTAGTTGAAAAGTTTGGGGAAGAACAAGGCAATCAAGGTATCTCAAATCTTGTCCATCTTAAGTGTATCTTGGGCATGAGGTAGGCCTTGTTTGAAGTGTGGCAATAAAAGTTTAAAATCCGGAGTCCTTTATCACATCCTCTCTAAGAGAATTAATCCAAGGAGGTATGGGTGAAGAGATAACACATAACATACTCTGATCCTCAAATTATCGTGAGAGGGCATCAATCATAATGTTCTCATTTCCTTTTTTATATGTAATATTATAGTCATAGCTCATTAAATTAGAGGTCCACTATTGTTGTTCAGAGGTGGCAACCTATTTCTCTAGGAAGTATTTAAAACTTTGGTGGCTTTTTTCATGGAAAAATAATGCCTAATGAGATAGGGTCACTAGTGATTAATCACATGGAAAATAGCAAGCATCTCCTTTGCATAAGTAGATTTACCCAAATTTTGGCTCGAAAGTGCTTTACTAGTGAAATCGAATGGTCTTTCCTCCTACATCAACATGGCTCCTATGTCATTGCTTGAAGCATCACTTTCACTTACAAAGGGTTTCAAAAAATTAGGCATGGCTAATACTAGAGAGGTTTTCATGGAACAATTAAGGTCAAATAAAGTCTTCTTAGTTGGGTCTGACCAAGTAAAAGATTTTTTTTCAACATGGCCATCAAAGCAAAAATGATTTTACCATAGTTTTGGATAAATTTACGGAAATACCCTGTGAGTCCCAAAAATCCTCAAAGTTCCTTGAGAGTATGAGGATTCAACCAATCTTGAACAACTTGAATCTTCTTTGGGTCAACTTGAACTACATATTTGGCAACAATGTGTTCCAAATACTCTAGTTTTGTCAACCCAAAAGAACACTTATATCTCTTAGCATAAAGTTGATTATGAAATAAAATCTATAACATTTTATCCAAATGGATGAGGTGCTCCTCCCAAGAGTGACTATAAACCAAATTATCATCACAAAAAACTAGAATGAATTTGCAAAGGAATGGACAAAAGATGTTATTCATGAGGCTCTAAAATATGGAAGGTGCATTTGTTAATCCAAATGACATAACTAAGAATTCATAATGATCCTCATGAGTTCATAATGTTATTTTAGAAATATCCTCCTCCTCGAGCCTTATATGATGATAATCTGAGTGAAGATTTAACTTGGAGAAAAACATAGTACCATGTAACTCATCCAACAATTCATAAACCATTGGAATAGGAAATTTTTCCTTAATGGTGAGCTTATTGAGCTCACATACACAAGAACCAGGACCCATATTTCTTTTAAACCAATAGGACTGGAGAAGAATAAGGACTATTACAAGATTGAATGACTCTTGTTTGTAATAATTATTGTACCAATTTCTTGATTTTTGACTTAAGTGCATAAGGGTACCTATAAGGTCTAATGTTAGGTGGCACACTACTAGGTACCAATGGTATTGTATGATCATGGAACTATGTGGTAAAATTTTTATCAGTTTCATAAAAACTACATAATGCTTAGTTAGATTGAGTTACAAATATTATAAGGTTGGTCCTTTATTGAAATATATGGTTGAATTACAAATATCTAAGCTACTACCCAACGAGAATATTTTTTTTAACTTATCCATATGTTTTAAACTGATAATCTAGGGAGATCTTGTTGGAAAACCATAGAGAGTGTAGAACCTACCATTTTATGAAAATTGCATCCATAATTATACAAATTTCTAGGCTATGGTTCCCAAAGTACCTAGCCATTGAGATCCTAGCACCACATTTCATCCTCCTAGTTGAAGAGCACACATATCAGTTTTGAATTCATAATCTCCTATTTTCAACTTAACATTGCAAAATTTGCCTTTACAAGGTGATGTTCCACCATTTTCCACCATAACATCAAAGGAGTTATAAGCATATTTGTAATAATTGGCTTGCTCGGTGACTTGGGGATCAATAAATTTGTGCGTACTTCCTAAATCAATGAGAATTGTAAGATATTTTCCTTTGAAAAAGCCTACTACATTCATCATTTGAGGGGTAGTAATTCTTGCAAGGGCATGCACAAATATTTTTGGCTATGGGTCTTATTATGTTTCACCCTCACCCTGAAGGGGTTCCTTTGATGGTTCCACTTCCTCATTAGTTTATTCACTACTTACTAGCTCCTCTATATCCAACAAAAAATACTTCTTTTGGATGTATTTATGCCCTGGTGAATACTTCTCACCATAATTGTAACATAAGCGTTGTGCACATCGAGCATCCATATCTTTCATAGTCAAGTTCTTGTAGGGGGTAGATTTATTGCTAGTATTGGGTATGAACTTAGAAGGAAATGTGGATTTGGCTTGTGTAAATTTAGGTGGACTCCTTTGAGCCAAAAATTATTCTTTAGCCAATCTTACCAATCCTATGGCCTACACCATAGATTGTGGTTTGAAAATTTGACCTCAGCCTTGATATCATATTTCAAACCACTGATAAAACAACTTTGAAAAAACCTTCATTCAACCCCTTGGTCCTATTAGCTAGTTTCTCAAATTGGGTTTGATAGTCATGAACCATAGAGGTTTGTTTTAGTTTGGTTAATGCTCCTTTAAAGTCCTCATATTCACTAAGGCCAAAACATGTGAGTAATTGTGGCTCAAAATATTTTCAATAAGGGTTGGGAGTTGTGTTTTGTAACCATTTATACCACTATAAAGCTTCAAATTCAAAGTTAAAATATGCAATAATGACCCAAAAATATTTAGGGACATTATGAAGTTTGAAGAACTGATCTACTTGACATAACCACTCATCAACATGCTTTCCATTGAACATTGGAAAGTTTAAATTAGGCATCTTAAATGGAGTAACTTTGTCAAAAAAAAAATGTTAGCCTTCCTTCTCCTTATGGATTCCCTTATATTTATTACCAAAACTACCATGTAGTTTGTCACTGTAAAAATGCTCAAACATCTTTGGGTAATTTCTAAATTTTTCCTCAACCTCTAGGAATATTTCTTCAAATGAAGCTTTGGATCTCATGTGTTCACCTCTTAAAAGTGATACTTCATTCCTCACTTGTTTAAAGCCATTGGTAAGAGTACATTATGCATAGAAGGGTGTTTGTGTTTTATTCTATCTCCTTTTGGTGTCCTCTATTCCTATAGCCATTGGGGTACAATTTGAACCACTTCCACTGACTTACTAAAGTAGAAGTATTGCTCCAGGAGTTACTATTTTTAGTAATGACCCCAAAAAAGTGTTTGGGTGCTATATATCAAAACTATCAACTCGAAAAGAGGATCATAATGGACTAGGTTTCACAATGATATTTTTAGGTACCCTAAAAAAATTGCATGGAGGTTATTTACCAAACTGAACAACTTAACGAGGCAGTCACCATGAGATATATATCAAAATATTATTTTTGGGTTTAGGGGAGTGTTGTCTTCAAGTGTTAGTTTTTCTCCTGGAGTCTTGGTTCACTCAAAAATTTGGTTTTTTTATTGGATAACCTCTTATGAGACTGTACTGTATGTTACTGACAATGTTCTATCATTGATATTATAACTCATTATTTTGATGACTATCTGGGCTAACTCTATCACTAACAAACTCCCTATCTATTTTGATTTTTAACTATCATAAGCAAATGTTATTGATGTTGGTAGACTCTGTCCTACTTATTACTAACTCTGATTAAATTTCCACATGATTGTTACTGACTATTATTGATAGAACCTATCTCAACTATTATCTTCATCATCAAATTATTTCATCTATTTCATATAATAATTCTGGGATAGTGAAGTCTCTTCAGTATGCTCAATTTTTATGGTAGGATTTTTTTATTGTAGGTTTAACATTTAAAAAAAATAGGGTACTCTAAGTCAGGGTGTATGTATTGCCCATAGGCCCTCTGTTATACCGCAATGATGAATGATAGTGCTTGTACCAATATTTTAGGCCACTACTCAAGGAAGATTCCATGCATACCCTTGAGCACACTACCTACCTCTTTGGCAGTACAAGAGAGTGATATTTTCAAATGTTGTGTTTGATGTACTATGGAAAATACAAGGTCAAAAATATTTTTAAGACTAAAGGTTCCTCCTAATACTAGGAAATCTCTTTTATATACCCAAAGATACATGGGATCTCAATTATATAGAGGGGTTTGTCTGAGGCCTGGGTATTGGAGCTTAATCGTCCCTCACTTCATTAGATGCTTTATGGATAATATAACTTAGCCAATAATGACAACTCCTCGATGAAATTTTAAAACCCTTGGCATAAGGTTTCTAACCTAATAAACTAATGCATAAAAAGGTATTTTTTTAGTAATAAAATAGGCAAAAAAATGAAAATATAGGAAATTTATACCTAGTAGTCCAAATGACAATGCAAGAACTATTGCAGTCATAGTGAAACATGGCCTTGGAAAGCACTTTGATACCACTTGTTAGGAACCTTCTAATAAAAATAAGCTCATTCACATAAATATTGCAATAGAAGCATTATTTATGAAAGAACAAAATATTGCAATACAAAATGCAAATATCGAATTATAATAATCTCACAAATTACAACACAGAATCGTAAGCCTATTCTAGGGGTAACCTCCTTCAATAATTTTATTCAATATGCAAAAAGATACATTTGTTTATAGACCCTTGTATTTTAAAGATACATTTCATGCAACCCTAACCTAATTATCAAGAGTTGGTGTACATGCAAAGTGCCACTCAAGCTAGAATCTTCTACTAAATATTAGTTACATTCGTGATAACAATTACATGAAATGGCCCCACTTGCCATATACCATTACAAAATATTAAAAATACCATTATAAAGGGGTCCCCGCGTTGGAGAGGGATCATTACATAATAATATGAGAATTACAAAAATATTGTTAGGATGCGGTTCTAACAATAATGCATCATTCATCATTATTGATTTTAACTTTGTGAACAAGGACCACTACTATAAACACGTAATTAATTAAAAAAATATTTGCCTCCTCCAATGTCTTCATGGGGAGGATCTTTGTCAAATATTTTGCATATATCTGTAGTTGATGAGCCCTTGTGTAACAAATGCATCTTGTGATGACAATTATAATAACATGTCATCATTTCTTATCTTGAACTACTATGAGATTGATTATCTCCCACTATTTCCTTTGTACATTGTCACAATATACCGCTAATGAAAGTGGTCCAATATTAAGTGTCTTATGCGAGGACTCTTGGTCCTTCTCATTGGCGTCTTTTGATTATAGGTAATCTCCATTGGATGTGCCTTATTGTGTTCGGGTTGTTACCTCTAGGTCATATTTGGATATCTACCTCTTGGTCATTGCCTCTCGATCATATTTGGACTAGGTTGTTGCATTTCTATTATTACCTCTAGGTCACCTCTAGGTCATTACCTCTAGAAATTACCTAGATTATATTTTTGGAATCTTTCATATTTTTTAGAATCCTTGACATACTGTTCCACTACAAGTTTTGTCACTACAGATCTTCCAAGAATTTCTTAGGTCATATTCTAATAGAAAAATCATTTTAGATTTCCAAGATATTTTTCCAAAGGTAAATTTACATTCTTCTTATTCAATAGCTTGTAATGTTTTTCAATCACCAAACTTGGTCTCCTATAGAAACCTCTCAATATTTCTTTTGTTTTATCTCACTCTAATACATTCATCATCTAAATTCATATGTATTTTATTGGTCACTTTCTCTACGTGACAATATTTTCTTTTAGAGTGATTATTACCTCCACAAATTTCTTAATAATGTAGGTTCCAACATTTGTCACATGTCTGGATTTTCACAATGACTACAACAACTTATCCTAGGAACTTCTGCATATGATTTCTTTTTTCACAATTTTTGGTCTCACTACTTTCTACTTGACCATAAAAAAACAAGGCCTTCATTTTTTTGATGGGGGATTACACCTGGCTTTATGGGTATCTTCATACCTTACCCATATCTTTCCAAACCTATTGTCTATCATTTCTATTTGTTGTGTCAAATTTTTATTTGCTCTTCATTTTATTTCTTAGGATGGTTAATGGACCTGTCTAAGACTTCCCATATTCAAACTTTAACTGAATTCTAATTTTGGTCTTCCAAGTAGAATAGTTATCTTCTCATAGTAGCTAGGAGTCAAGCAAAAAGAACTTTTGTGTAGCTCTAGCTATAGTAAATTTTCACAAAAGTGAAAATTTTTATTCCACTAAATTGTCTTTGAAAATATTTTCTGACAAGTATAAATAAGCCTATACTCGCTATTTAACCGATGCATTGAATTGTAAGACAACAATTTCTCACCAGACAAAATAAATAAATAAAAGATATATTCTTTGGAACAATTCTTCAAAATTTCATATGCTTCCTTTTTCTTCTTTTCACCTTCATTCAATAACACAAAGAAAAAGAAATATATGGGCCTTAATGGGCCCTCCCATGCTTCACGTGGAATAATTATATTAGTCTAATTGGTCATTAACAGATCAGATATTTTCACATATTTAAGAATAAGAGCTGACCATGTAACTTAAGCCACTTTTTTATTGCTTATTTATTTCTAGTAACTATGCCTTAAAAAACATCCTATCAAACTTTAAAATGCATGCGAACACAAGCATATGTGATGGACCATATTTAATTATGTCGTGATATGATAAATGTTTCTTTTCTTTCGATGCTTTTCCTTGCAAAATATTTTTGTATATAGATGACTCATCCAAGTAAGAACCTTTCTCTACAAATGACTTGAGCTCTATCACTCGAACTCCATGTTCTACTTCCTTCAAAATATTAAAAAATCCTAAATTTTTTAAATGTTTCCTCATTGAACTCAACCATTGCCTTGAAATGAGGCACATGAGGAGTACCCTCTCTGATATAAAAATAACAATGTAATCTGAAACCATTGCTTACAAAAAAAATCTTGCAATTGTTTTTTATACATGACCAGGAAAAAATGATATTCCTCCTAATTTATGGATGACCTCATTTTGTTGGCTCTTTTCTAGCATGTATGTAGTAGTAGCCATATTATCTCATTCTTCTTTATTTGTCTTTGAAATTTTAGTATTTGAACTCTATTTTCTATTTTGTTCTTTGCTTTGCCTAAATTTTCAAAAATGAAGAATCATTCAAGAGTCAAAACATGAATCATTGAGCAACTTGTGATATCTTGTCATTCGATTCACTTTTTTTTAGAATAATTGTATTACGATTGACATGCTCACAAGTAGATAACACATTTTCTCTGTTTCTTCCATCCTCTCACCATTTGCCAATAGACAAAAGTTTGTTTTCTTCCCCATGTACTTAGCATATTTCTTATTCACTAGAGCTTCACTATCTTGAATGACTATCTATTTCTTGAACAAATTCATTCTTTAGAAAATCTCTTGAATTTTCTACGACTGTGCGTATTAAAATATCATACATGAAATGGTGCCTTGGCTGGCAAAACTAGTCTCAGGTGATTCTCAAAAAGAGTTCTATCATTTATCCGTGCCCAATTGTGCTTTGTTGTTGCTATTGCTACATTAAGAGTTGTGATTTTCACCATCTTCAATCTGAAGAGGGCTTTCATTATTGGACTTTGTAGAGTGTTCCATATTTTTGTTGCACTTAGTTAAATCCTCAACAATCAATGTGTTACTTGAAAAAATGGCTTTATTTCATATTTTCTAATTTTAAAATTGGTTACAACATTGATGTTGTAGAAATTAATTGTTGCAACATTGTGAGTGTTTGCAACTTCCTCTTATGTGCTACATGTCCCAACATTAACTTTATAATGTCCTATCAAGTAATGTTGTGTAACATCATGATATAAAAAATTTCTTTAGCCAAAGGTATCAATGGATTTGGGAGGAAGAGAATCTCCACTCTTGGATTTTCTTGCATATATTTTTCTTGTCTCTATGATGGTGCAATCAATACTTTCTAATGAATTGTAGCTCCTCTTTTAGTATTTGATGCACAAGTCTTCAATGAAATATCCTTCTAATTTCCATGAATCTCCTACATGCTTTGATGGTGATGTACAAGGCAACAATATGGAAGCTTTGAAAAATAATGCACACTTGGTGGGAATTACCATGAATCATCTTTCTTGCAACTCTTACTATGAATGAATTATAGCTAAAGTAATTGTCAATGTTTGGTGAAAGCCAATAAAGTCCTCACTATCCCCCAGTTCATCTACAAACACCTATCATTTATTTTGTACATAAACTTACTTTGACCAGGTACTAGGTTAGGTTTGCAAATTCATGTGTTGGGGTGTAACACCAAGGAGACCAATAGAAACCTTGACAACATCGAAATCACTCCAACACTTTTCATCAACGATGAGGTGGGGATATTTGTTTAGGTCCATGTAAACTACATCGATGGAAGACGTGACAACTATATGCTTCACTCTAAATTTTTACATAGGCATTTAATAATTGGATCTATCTCTTATTTAGGGTCATCTATCAAAAAAGTAAGTCACACAAAATACACCATCATGACCTCGAATAACTAAAACCAGGTTGTAATTGAGAATATCATCTTGAGAAGGTGGAGCCTCTTTTTTTGGATTTTTTTTCTTCGTATGAATGTCATGTAGGAACATGGTACTGCCAAAATATTTCTATTGATATTTTCACAAGTTTAGCTCTATGAATGTTGATTCTTGCACAAAGATATTGACCAAAGGTGGAAGGTGATTTATAAACCAATATGTGATCTTATGCCACATTTCTTGTCTACATATGCTTGGGTTAAATTGGCATACATATTTACCAATATTATGAGGTATTTCATGATAAGAGCAGTGTTGGTGTTCATGTAGGCTTGTAACAATGGACCTAAAACTAAACATGGGATCACCACTACCATGTCCAATTTTTGCTCCTCGACTTGAGCAGTCGACGTTGAGTTGGTTCAAACAAGGAAAACATCAAGATCTTTATTGATCTAGTCATATGAAGCAACGTCATGCACTAGGTAAAATAACTCAAAAACAAAAAATATTCACAAGACTCTTATTTCCATGGTGGGATTCACACTTTGCTTCTGACCCATCTCATATTTGATAATATTCTCCACCTACGGACATGTCACTTGGTAATAATCTACTATTTTTTTGCATGTTTTTCCTTGTAATCGGATGGGAGGATAACCTCACCAATCCATGGTTGTGGCCTTCAACCCACTTTGATACCACTGTTGATCCTTAATAATTGGATAATCTTACATTATTTTTTGTGTGGAAAACACCCCAAATGGGATGCCACTTTTGGGTAAGTCCTAAGGAGGCATAAGTATATATTCCACCAAAAACTTCGAGGGCTCGCACCTGGCCTACCCCCTTTGGCACACTCAATGAGCATGCCTAAAACAACAAATAATAACAAACAAACACAAAACACAAAAAACACAACATCAAAAACAAAGACAATCAAACAAACAAACAAACAAACAAACAAACAAACAAACAAAAAATTAAAAACCACAAAACAAACAAAAACAACATAAAAACATAAAAACAAAAAAAGACAAAAAAAAAACAAACAAATAAATAAATAAAAATAAAATAAAATAAAAATAACAACAAAACACAAAACACATAAGAAAATCATAAAAAACTACAAAACAACACACAAACACTTAAAAAAACCAAAAACACAAAACCCAAAAAACAAAAACATGAAAAACAACAAAAACACAAAAAAAGAAAAAACACAAACATAAAAAACAACAAAAACACAAAAAAATAACTAAAACAACACAAAAACAAAACAGTACAAAAAAACACACACACGCCTCGAAAAACTAAAAAAACAAAACACAACTACGACCTTTCTAGGCCAAAATACTATTAAGGCAAGATTTAACAGAGGAAACATAAGAAATATATGTTTAAGCTAGGGAACTAAAATACCCTGACCGAACCAAAGAGAAGCAAAAACAAAGCAAAAAGGAACTAGGTACCTCTAGTACTAGAGCCATCCAAAGAAAGGATAAAAACCAGAGCTTCCCTTATTTGTGAAACCCACCATCTAGGAGGGTGGCTATAACAAGTAAGATCCATGTGAGGATAATAACCATGTGTGAGGATAATATTACATTATGAATAATGGATATTTATATACAATGCCATACTAAATATGGTGTAACTACTATCCATGTGAGGATAGTAACCATATTGGACTCAAGGTCCTTGTGAAGCTAATAACAACACATCAAATTTCTTGTGAAGGGTAGTTAGCAACTACCCTAATTATCACACCACCTAAACTATGATGAAATAATTCCTAATATGAAAGAAGTAATTGAGATAAGCTCTATTTCCTTTTGAAGATGAGAAAATAATTTGGAGATAAATTTGATGCAAAGAACATTGTCACGTTCAATGATATCTATCTTGATAAAGAGTCGATTGAATTGCTTAGTTGCTTGGCCAAATTTTTGATGAAGATGAATCTAAACAACCAATATATCCTCTACATATCTAAGAGATTAACAACCTCCTTTGAAGAGTTGTTTTGAACTTTGTTCACGTATCAATTCTTGGTTTCTTTATTACTTGCAAAAGCTTGATGTGGGATTGCGACCAAGTAAGGGCTTGATCATCCATATGGATCTCAACAACCATGATATTTTACACCTTTGCAAGCAATATTTTCATCTTGAAATATGTATGTAGACTATGAATCCAAGCATCCACTTTATCTCCATGGATTGTACCATCAAAATGAGGAACGAAAATCTTGGTATTCAACTTGAATGTGAGTTGGGCCATGGAGACAATCAAAGAGGGGGAACTAATGGATTGGTGCCCCATAAGAGGTTGGAATTGGAAAATCCACAAGTTTCAACTTAAACTCATTTTGTGGTTGTAGTTCATCATTCAACTCTTGGATCAAAATTTAAATCAACTTAGAGTTTAGTAGGGAAAGCCATCAAAACATTTTATGCCTTTTTTTTACTTAAACTCATTTTGTTGTTGTAGTTCATCATTCAACTCTTGGATCAAAATTTAAATCAACTTAGTGTTAGTGGAGAAAGGTATCAAAAAGTTATACGCTTTTTTTTTGGTTTAATAAACAAAGGTAATATGAAAATAAAAAATTCACTACAACAAAGGGTAGAAAAAGCAAAGATTCTTAAAATCACTACTTTTCACAAAACATATTGAAGAAAATGTTTTCTACTTAGCTAATATGCTTTGAGTGGCAAAAAAACAATCTAAATGTTTGTGAAAAATATTTTATTATCAGATCATTGCATATTTATTTGAAAGATTATTTTAATAATTCTTGCATGTAACGATTTTCTAATTAAAGTATCGATCTTCCAATTTGTAACCTTAAGACATATATTAAATAGACTCTTGTCTCAGTGAATGAATTGCTAATTTGTCATCATTCAAAACAGGGGAATCCGAGCATGCTCTAAAGCTGTGGCGTTAAGCTAATTTGATTTATCAAAAAAGTATTCTTGACTCCAAATCCTAGCCACCACTGAGAGTGTATATAAGGTAGAGATAGAACAATTATTATCATCCAATGATATACATGTTTGATTAATGCAAACATTGACTATTAGATGAAAGCTAACAAAGTGGTTGAATGAAATTATCATCATAGATCTGTGGCTATGCAACAAAGTGGTTGAAAGAAGTCATTGTCATAGATCTATGGCTATATGCCTCCATGCCCGCTTGTTTCTGGTTTTTGATCCATTATCAATATTCAAATTATTATTTTTGATTTAAAAATAATAATTACATGCTTTATTTAAAAATCATTTTTTTTTAAAGCATTTACTTTATTTAAAAAAAAAAAAAAAGTGTTTTGTCATTTTTATTGCATAGGAGAGTTAGTTATAACCACCTATTTTTAGTAATTGGTAGGTGCAAGGTTAAAACCACAGGGCTGCTTCCAACAAGCTTATTTGTCTCGTTGTTGTTGACCAAGCTTGAGATGGAAACCAGCCATCGTACCATTATCGTCGGTCTGACACGCACTCAAAAGATTCAGAAGAGACAATTACCTTTGTTAAAGCTGAAAGCCTGCCCCAAAATTTAAACCTAGATCTCTTCTACTTGGTCAGTCAACTCTTTGTCATTTTTAACACGAGCGCTTATTATTTTTAAAATGAAGACATAGTTGTTTTTCTTTAATTAACCAGATTTTTAAGTGTTGTGGTGGCAGAGACAACGGTTGCCAGAACACATGCGGGGCTGAGAGGGGCAAGTAACGCTTGGTGCAACAGAAGCCAAAGCCGTGAAAAACGAAATCAAACCTTTGTATAGATCCAAGTAGAATAAAGTCGAGTGGGGAGGATGAACAAGTAGAGCACAGGGCTTGGAGCACAGAGCCCGAGTTGTGGAGAACACATATCATTAATTTAAAAAAAAAAAAAAATGGCATCCCGATCTGCTGAGCTAAGACAATCTCAGCCCACTAGAGGAGTCTGAGGAACAACATCGATTGAGCCGTCAAGGCAAGAGCTATAGGTTGTTGAAATCAGCCCAAAAACCACTTGGGCACTTCTGCGTTCAGCTTTTGACCAGAAAGCCTCATTGGACCCGCCCACTGTATACGGTAAGAAGGATGGATTTTGCTGAGTAGGCTTTTAGAAGAGGAAGCAAGGGCCAAGTTAAAGATCTGGACACTTTTTTCAATACCCAACCTGGCGGAGCACCTGGATGGATAGCCCGTACTGATTAATAGGTTTGCGATCTGTAGGTCCTAGATTTGACTTCCGCCTATGCAATTATATATATATATATATATATATATATATATTAAAATTGTTTGAATATTCTGGACAAGAGGTGGAAGAACACAATTTCAACAGTGGTGCTTTGTAGGCAAGCTTGTGCATGATAAGTGCTTCCAGACCACCAAAAAATAAAATAAAATAAATATATGTTTTACCAGTTTTTTTTGTTGGTTGCTTCGATTCTCCATCATTCATTTAACTTGGAGATCATGGGTAGATGTGGCGAGATCTAACAAAACCCTTTGCCTAGCTTATAGTTACTGAAAGGAGTGTTGGAATACCATTTCTAGTCCTTCCATCAAGGACATAGGGTTCAAACCTCAAATTTATGAAGCATTTTAGGCAGGACTATGACTTGAATTGCTTGAAACGTTTCTTTGTCGACCTTAGAGAGGTGAAATTGCATTTTAACTTCTGCTTGGTCTGCTTGGAAAAGATGTCAAAGATGACCTGGATGCCCTTATGGGAAACTTGAAGTGCATGAACCCAAGGAATTTTGTCCAATGGTTGCTCTTGATAGGTGAGAATGGGAGACCACCACAACGATTGCTAATTAGTAGAGAGTCCAGTACTGAAATCATTGCCATTTTAGAGCAATGAAGCGAATCTTAGCATACATATTGCTTAAATCTAGCAATTTCTCTTTTCATGCTTTTAGCATAGACTTTGTTTTCAAAATATCTCTTCATGTCTTGCTTAGCTTAGATTTCTTTTCGAAAGACACTTTCTTTTCAAAACAAATCCAAAAGTTATCATTTGCTTTAATAGCATAGATTCTTTTTGGTATTTTAATTTTTAAGGTAAATCCACACCACACACTCGCACGCTTTACACACATTGGTGATGTTGGATTTTATCACCAACCACCAATCAAGATCAACGATGTTGGCTTTCATCTCCAACCGTTGACTCACCCTCTAGCCACCATAGTAGCCCCTCGAGTAGTTTTCTAGACTTCATCACTAGAAAGCTCCCTACCCTTGAGATTACCTTGGGGAAGGTTAAGATAGATGCCCTTTATCACTAGGCTATACATAATTCATGAGTGTGTAGTTGTCATTTATTAACTAAGCCCATCTAAGGGTGAAGCGAAAGCTCGTTTGGCCTATGCAGGTCTTAGACAATGTCACCTTTTGCATAAGAGGTTTATATTTTCCCCTTTTGGTTACCTCAAGCCATCCTCCATCATAGGAAGCCATCTACCTATTTGTGCATCATATTTCCTTACGTGCCTTCGGGTATATTGGAAATCAGGCATCGACACACCTGCATAGATTACATCCATCACCCCTTTTTATTTGTTTAGGACTTTTAAAATTTGAAAACAAAAAAACATAACAAATACTTAAGCAAAATTAAAAAATCATCCATCACATAATTAGCTAATCAATGCAAAACACAACATCAACAAACACGCTAAAAAACTCACTTACAAAATTGATTGTTGTTTGTGAAAACATTTATTTGATTAGTTAAATTTTGCTGGAAACAATTACATAAGCCAAAACATAGACCTATACACAATCTTACACCTTCCAATTTTTGTTTTTCCATCTTTCTATTTATGTCACCTGGTTTTTCACAGAACCATACAAACAAGTACGGTCATAGTTGACCATATGGATAGGTATTGTTGAATTCACTGCTACACAGATAGATCCAATAACATAAAAAAATATCCAAAAACACCCAGACATTTATATTTCTTGACCCTTCATCCTTCAACTACGATTCTTACGTAAAGTTAATATTGAGAGCAAGTACATCTAGCTATGGAGACTTCTCCCAATTCCTTCTTCTCCAACCAATTCATTAGGGTGCTTGAAGGAAACCACCTCCACCCATTCTAAGAATCAGTTTCCTTCTTCTCATAACTCATGCTTGCCTAGCATGATATGCGATAGGATTTCATCCTATGATCATGGTCTAAGGTGTCATGCTACTCATACTGCTCCCCCCATGAGCCCTCATGAGAGGATCACTTTCCCCTAGCACCAATTTGCTCCTTATCGTTCACCTCCCCATCAAGCATCATATCCTCTACCTCTTATTTTTTCACCTCGTAACCCCTCTCAACTGACCCAACCGATTGACATTCCACAACCTCCTTATCCCTCTATTTCTTCTCCTCCACCTTCTTCACATTCATATACCGATTCCTACCAACCTAATCATTAACTCATTGTTGTCTATGTCAATCAACCCTATCTCGACAACATCAATATCTCCTTTGACTGACATGCAACAAATCCTAGATTGCCTCATAAGTCTAGAGCTGTAGTTGAGCAACTGTAGATGTCAAACACATATCCTTGATCCACCCATGAGGAGTACTAAAGTAGCTCCACTCCAACCAATTATCTACCCTCAACCATAGAGTTATCCACAACCTAGGTAGACAATCACCCCACCGCCACCTATTTAACCTCGCATGAAACTTCAACATCCTCATCATCCGCTTCATACTGTGACTCCCCTTTTTGAGCTATTAGCCAATTTATTTTAGAAATTGCATGTTGTAAGGTATATCATTTTACATGACATTAGACCAGATGATCCTCATAGATCAAAACCAAAATGGTACAATGAACATCAATTTTGTGTTTATCGTCACCAACAAGGGTATGATATTACCAATTGTCGCTTCTTCAATCAATTAGTCCACAATCTGATTAATGAAGAGGAAATACAATTTGAAAATCCCATCTTATCTTTAGATCCCAACCTTGGTATACATACCAATCTGTTACCCCAACCTCTAATGCAATAACCACAAGTAGATATTTCGAAATCACAACTCCCACCCCAACAAATTAATCATACAAATTGCATACCATCTCACAATGGTTTTGTTGTTATGGCTAACCTTGCTACCAATAATTAGCAATATCAGGGGCTATCTTCCCTATCAACATGATCCTCTTGATTCACTCCTCATCATCATCTATTCCCTCTCCGACTTTGCTCTAGCTACTCATTTTTCCTCACTTCTCCAACCTTATTCTCTTTCTCTCTTTCGAAAAATCTATGTCATTGTTGTACGGTCATGGACAAGTGGCTACTTACCTTTGGATTGTCCTCTTTCTTCTCTTTCTCCTTCTCTCCACTTTCTCCATTTTCTCTTTCTTCCTCTTTCTTTTTCTCCTCTTCCAAAACAACCCTACTCAAAAATCAACAAAACGATCGCTAAAATCCAATCAAACCCCTCATTTCACCCATACTTTCTATCCTTCCCTTCAAATCAATTTCATCATTGGGGAAGTCCACTCCCTTTCAAACTACTTCTATGACTAGGGGAGTCCACCCTATTTCAAACCACCTTTCTGTCTAGGGGGGATTGATACACCTTCCAATCAAGATTGTGTCTAGGGGAGCTAATCCTCTCTCAACACAAATTATATCACCTCTCACCTACTCACGATGGTGCCATTCAATATCTCAACTACAAATTAACTGCCAAGTTCAAAGGTTATGCCCTTTGCCTTGCTTTCACAACTCAATTGCTAGGTTCAAAGGTTGCATCCTTTGCCTCACTTTCACAACTCAACTGCCAAGCTCAAAGGTTGTGCCCTTTGCCTCACTTTCACATCTCAACTGCCAAGCTCAAAGGTTGTACCCTTTGCCACACTTTCAAAACTCAACTTCCAAGCTCAAAGGTTGCACCCTTTACCTCATTTTTGCAACTAAATTTCTAGGTTCAAAGGTTGCACCCTTTACCTCACTTTCACACCTTAATTGCTAGGTTTAAAGGTTGGGACCTTTGTCAAAGTATATTACAACACAATTGCCAAGTTCAAAGGTTGTGCCCTTTGCCTCACTTTCATAACTAAACTGCCAAGCTCAAAGGTTGTGCCCTTTACCTTACTCTCACAACTAAATTTCTAGGATCAAAGGTTGCATCCTTTGTCTCACTTTCACAACTTAACTGCAAAGCTTAAAGGTTGCATCCTTTGCATCACCATCACATATTTCCCTTACAAAAGGTGCCAAATTCCTATAGATATTGCTCCCACCAAGAAGTAATTTACTTTCCCATGCCCTTAGCATAGACATTGCTCCCACCAAGAAGTAATTTACTTCCCATGCCCTTAGCATAGACATTGATCCCATCAAGAAGCAATTTACTTTCCGATGCCCTTAGCATAGATATTGCTTCTACCAAGAAGCAATTCACTTTCCATACCCTTAGCATATATATTACTCACACCAGCAATTTAATCAAACAATCAACTACCCAGTTTTAAGGTTGTGCCCTTTGCCTCACCATCACAATCAAAAGGTTCACCAATTAAGTTTGGTCATATTTAATCACAATCGAAAAGTTCACCAATTAAGTTTGGTCATATTCAATCCCAATCAAAAAGTTTACCAATTTAGTTTGGCCATGTCAAATTATTTTAAAAAGTTCTTACCAAAGACACCATTCATTTCGTCAGGTTTCCAAAAACCAAAATTCTTTTAAAAAATTCTTACCAAAGACACCATTCATTTGGCCAGGTTTCCAAAAATTAAAATTCTTTTAAAAATTTCTTACCAAAGACACCATTCATTTGGTCAGGTTTCCAAAAACCAAAATGTTAAACAGCGAACTAGAAAATATTATTCAGCAACAGGTTTAAATAATACAGCAACAGCTGGGAATAGCACACCGGCGTAAACTGAACTGTTACAGGAGTTGTAACAGTATCTAAATAATGTAATACAAACAAAGTAGTAAACAGTACGCTAACATCCCCCTTTATTACATTATTTGGGTAATGTAATAACTAATAGCTATACTAGACTACTAACATCCCCTTACATCATTTTGCAATACAAAGAGAGCTGCGAAACAATTCAAATTTGACACGTCCAAGTGCCTTAGTGAAAATGTCTGCAACTTGAGCATCGGTGGGAATGTGTTGAAGCTGAATTCGGTGCTTTGGAAATTCATATCGAATGAAATGACATTGTGTGTCAATGTGCTTTGTTCTTTCATGATGGATTGGATTCTTGACGAGGTTCAGAACACCCTGATTATCGCAAAACAAGTGTATTGGAGATTTTGATGGATGGCCCATACTTGTCAGAATGCGACGCAACCATATCACTTCGCACACAACTTCACGTGCGACGCGATACTCTGCCTCTGTTGATGAAATAGCAACCACCTATTGCTTCTTGTTGTGCCAAGAGACAGGACCGGATCCCAGATGAAAAATGTATCCAGAAGTTGACTTGCGATCATCAAATGATCCGGCATAATCGGAGTCTATGTATCCTTGCAAGAAGAATTTGTTGTTCCTCTTGTATTCTAGGCCATATTCCATAGTACCACGGACATAGTGAAAAACACGTTTTGCTGCTTTCCAATGAGTGGTCTTAGGCTCCTGCATGAACCTCGAAAGATAGTTGACAAGCAAATACGAGATCCGGCCTAGTATTGGTCGGATATATGAGACTCCCAATCAAGCTGTCGATAGAGAGTACCATCTACCCGAGGTGAATCATCATATCGCGATAATCGAAGTCCGTTCTCCATCGGAGTTGCCATTGGCTTGCAATCGGTCATGCGATATTTTTCCGAGCAATGTCTTGGCATATTTTTTCTGAGACACTTTGATGGAGTGCTCCTTCTGGCTGAATTCCAGACCAAGACAGTAATTGAGAAGTCTGAGATCTTTCATCTCAAAAGATTTACACAAGTTTCTTTTGACAGTAGAGATCATAGTTTCTGAACTCCCTGTAATGAGCAGATCATCAACATAGAGTACAAGCAACACTATCTGAGAACCCCGTTTCTTGAAATAGAGGTTTGCATCTGACGGACATCTCTTAAATCCATGCTGCATAAGGTGATTGTCCATTTTTATATACCAAGCTCGAGGAGCTTGTTTCGGACCATATAAGGATTTGACCAATTTGCAAACCTTCTGCTCTTGGCCTTCCACTTCAAATCCTTCAGGTGAGTCATGTAGACTTCTTCTTGGAGATCACCATTTAGAAAGGCACTTTTGACATCCATCTGGTGAACTTTCCACCCATATTGTGCTGCCATAGCACACATAACCCGAATTATGGTCATCCGAGCAGTAGGTGCAAAAGTTTCCTTGTAGTCAATGCCTTCCTTTTGAGCATAGCCCTTTGCAACAAGACGGGCCTTATGCTTATCAATTGTTCCATCTGCCTTGTACTTGACTTTATATACCCATTTGCAGCCAATGGGTTTCTTTCCATGCGGTAAATCAACAAGCTTCCAAGTTTTATTTTTCATCAAAGACTCATACTTTGTATCCATAGCGGCCTTCCACTGAGGCTCACTAAGAGCATCTTGCACTGATGCAGGTTCAAGATCATCTATGGTAGACATGAACGCCCTGTCATCATCAATATCCATATCCTCTGCTTCTGTACGTGGAGTTACAGAAAGTTCCTCAAAAAATTGACAAAGATCATCAACCTCACCAGTTTCTTTGGCTTCTTTTTCCTTTTGAGCCATACTGCGTGTACGAGGTCTATCCAAGTTCAAATTGGGAGGAGTGGATAAATTTGCATCTCTGATTGTATTTGTACACCATTTTGGGTTCTTCTTCGATGGTGGTGAAGAAGATGTAGAAGGACCTCCTGTCTATGTTGACGAAGGAATATTCTCTTCCTTAGATTCCACAAGATCTAGGTGTACTTTAGATGTGCTCAGTGATGTGAAAGCTTCATCAAAGACAACATCTCTGCTGACATGAATTTTCTTGGTCAAAGGATCTATCAAACGATATCCTTTAGAGTGCTCATCATAACCAAGAAAAATACATCTCAGTGTTTTCTCATCTAGCTTCTTCCTTTTGTCTTTCGATATGTGCATGAAAGCGTGACATCCAAAAATACGTAGATGAGATATGGAGGGTTTTCGACCACTCCATGCTTCCTGTGGAGTCATTCCTTTTAGGGCATTTATGGGTGCCCTATTCAACAGATATACTGCAGTGGTGACAGCTTTCGCCCAATATTGTTGCCCAAGAGTAGCTCCTGTGAGCATACAATGAACCATTTCCATGATAGAACGGTTCCTTCTCTCAGCAACTCCATTTTGCTGAGGAGTATAGGCAATTGTTAACTGTATCTTGATTCCATGCTTATATAAGAATGTAGAAAATTCATTAGAGGTAAACTCCCCCCCTCGATCTGAGCGGAGGGTTTTAATAGAAGCTCCTGACTCCTTCTCAACGGATTTCTTGAACTGCTGGAAGAATGCGAAAGCTTCGATTTCAGTTGGAGAAAGAAAACCCACATATTTCGTGAGTAGTCATCTACGAATAACTAAAAGTACCTCTTCCCTCCATAACTGTTGGGTGTGAAAGGACCACACAGATCAATGTGAATTAACTCCAGAGGTTTTCGTGCTCTTGTTGAGCTCTTCTCAAATGGTACTCTATGCTGCTTTCCCTGCTAGCGGTCGGAGCACATTGGCAATGTGGCGAAAGGGAAGGAAGACCCTTTACCATATCATACTTACCGAGCTCAAGTAAGTAGCCAGAACTAAGATGCCCATATCTCTTGTGCCATAGGGAAGTTGCCTCCTTGGTAGAGACAGTCATGGCAACATGTGGAGTAGAGATAGCATCTAGGGCAAATAAGCCGTGCTTATATGAAGTTGTTGCAATCTGCTTACCCTTCCTGGTAATAGTACAACACTTCTTGCCATTCTCAACACGAAAGTTGACAACCATATTTCTATACAGGATTTGTGTGATTGACAACAAATTGTTAGCCAATCCCGGAACATAGAGGACTTTGTCAATCTGACACTTGCCATCAGGAAGAGTGACTGAAACTGTACCCTCTCCCTGAACCCTGTAGGTTTTATCATCAGCAATGGTGACAGGTTTGCCCTCTTTGGCCACAAATGATTCAAACCACGATCCGTCGCCGATCATATGTTTGCTAGCTCCAGAATTGACATACCAAACAGGATCCCTCTGTGTGTAATCTGTGGTAGTCATGAGCACCTTGTGTGCCCATTAAAAATCTGAGTCAGATTCTTCAACAGAAACATTCACCTGGGGTTGCTTGTTTTTATTTTATGGTTTGTTTTGGCCTTTCTGGCTCGATGCCATGTTAAACAGCGAACTAGAAAATATTATTCAGCAACAGGTTTAAATAATACAGCAACAGCTGGGAATAGCACACCGGCGTAAACTGAACTGTTACAGGAGTTGTAACAGTATCTAAATAATGTAATACAAACAAAGTAGTAAACAGTACGCTAACACAAAATTATTTTTAAAGTTTCTTACCAAAGACACCATTCATTTGGTCAGGTTTCCAAAAACCAAAGTTATTTTAAAATTTTCTTAGCAAAGGCACCATTCATTTGGTCAGGTTTTAAAAATCTTAGTTTCCCTTAGAAAAGGCACTATTCATTTGGTCAGGTTTCAAAAATTAAATTTCCCTTACCAATATCCCAAACCCCTTTGGTCAAATTTCAATCTTATTTCAAAGGCTTCAAAGGCACAAGACCCCTTTGGTCAAATTTCAATTTTATTTCAAAGTCTCCAAAGGCACAAGATCCCTTTGGTCAAATTTCAATTTCATTTCAAAGGCTCCAAAGGCACAATATCCCTTTGGTGAAAATTTTAATTTCATTTCAAAGGCTCCAAAGGCACAAGATCCCTTTGGTGAAAATTTTAATTTCATTTCAAAGGCTCCAAAGGCACCAAATCCCTTTGATCAAATTTACTTTCAGTAGAATAGGTGTTTCAAATCATTTTTGTTTCTAAGGGGGGGAGTTAATCCTCCTTATAAACCAATTTTTTTTCTAGGGGGAATTTACATTACCTTAAATTTCCTCACTTCTCATCCATTCACGTTACAAGCTTGTCAATCTCGACAAAATAAAGGAACCTAAACCCCTCAATATCATTCATCTCCATGTATTCTATGCCTGATACCATCAACTAAGGCTCTCAAATTCTTGTACATTCAACATCAAGAACAACAAAAATATAAAAATAATAACAACAATAATAAAAATAAAAACAATAAGGCATTCAATGACAATGCTAAAAATCATTCTTTGATTCTATCAATTCTCTATTCAACAACTTAATGCAAGTGTATCACGAATTCAACAATTCAATTTTCTCTTTTCTCAGTTTACCTCTCTATTCCTCCAATATTCTCCACTTCTCCTTTTCTTTCCTCAAATCCTCCATCAGATTCCTTTCAATGTTGTATGGTCATGCACAAAAGGCTACATACCTTTGATTGTCTCTGTTTCATCTCCCTTTCCCCCTTCTCATTCTTTTATTCTTTTCTAACTTCCTCTCTATTTCTCTCTTTTTTCTTCTTAGGTCACCTACCAATGTTGTATGGTCACACATGAGTGACTATATACCTTTGATTGGTTCCTTTATCTTATTTATTTATCTCTTTCTTCTCCCTTATTCCCATACTTTTGTTACTTTTTGTTCCTTCATTCTATATTATCTTCTCTCTAGACGCGTTTCTCTCAAACATTTGCATTTCTCATTCCTTATTCATTCATGTTGATACTACCAAACATTGGCATTCAATTCATTCATTTCATTCTTGCACAAATCAAATAAATACTCCTAATGTGCTAACTTGGTCAAATTTTGGATGTGTGAATACACGTTAACCTATCTCACTTTGTTTACTTAACCAATGACACGTTTGTCGCATGTGTTTGTTCACATCCGTATGCATTGTGTTATATCATATTGTCATGCATGCCATTATATTGTATTGCTCTTTTTCATGTTGTCATTTTGAATAGCTTGTACATAGCCACTCCTCATATTGCATATACTATTAAAAAAATAGATAATATACATTAGTTAGCACAACTAGCATGATGTCTTTTTCAATCCTATTCTTAGGTTGCTTAGTAATGGAAGAATTTTATGTTATTCAACCATTTCTAGTTGATCTAATCAACCTTGGTCAAATGTCATTGAGTTCTAATGCAATTTTAGATCTCCCCTGACTGACTTGATTTCTTTTTGTTAAAGTATATTACATAATTTGGGTCATGTAAATGTACCACCTTTGGTACATATCTAGAGTAGGAGTTTACTTCAAAGTAAAGTTAGTTAGTTACTTCAAGTATTATAATAAATGCACATGTGTCAATGTGCATGTTGTAAATGTGCATGTAGTCCACATGTATGAGTCCTAGGTAGAGTAAAGGCCAAGCAATCTATCTTTCTATATAAAGGTCTCATAGGTGTAGTAGTAGATGAGAGAGTGAGAGTGATATAGTAAGTATAAAGTGTATAGTAGATGTAGTGTGGTACAATGTAGTTCTTTCATATACTTTCATGGAGTGTTCATGTCCTCCATTATATAGCATTGTACTATTTTTGTCATTCTCATTAATGACATATTTTTGAGTTATTTGCAGATGTTCATTTCTTTATTTTCCTACATATTATTGTGCCATTAAATTTATAGTTATATTATATTAGTTATCCTACATCTTGTGGTTGTACTACCTCCCATAAAAAGCTAACAGTGGTATCAAAGCATATGGTAGATCAATAGGAATAGGGAGAGCCACAAGGAACTCTGTTGTGTCTTTTCAAATTGGATTCACCGTTGTGCGCCACTGATGTAAACGCTTCCACAAGAGAGGTTGAGAGGAGAGAAACAAAAATCAGTGCCAAAATTTTTGAGATTGTATTTGGCTAGAGTCTTTCCACAGAATTGCAAAAAAAATCATGAAGACTAGGACTCAACATTCATCCCACTAGATTGACAAATCAACTAGTGAAGAGTCATTATCTCTAGATTTTACAGTTTTCACCATTTCAATTTCTAACATATTGTTGTAGGAAAAGGAGATTAAGAAAAAAAAGGTTGGGAATCTTCCTACAAGAGAGCTAGGAAGAATATCTTCTTAGAATCATTTCAACACTTACAATAATAAGTAGAAGACTATAGATTTCAAAGACCTGAGGAGAGGTATCATTACTAATTATTGTAGACCTACAAGAGTGCAGAAGAAGAAAAGGCCATAGTAGCCTTACTATTGGTTCAAGAGACTCCAAAAAAGAGTCAAGAAGAAGATTGAAGCTTGGTGATCTCCATAAAATACTGTAGATGATAGATTGAATAAATCAACCAGATGAATATTAAGAGACCCTTAGAAGATCCAGTTACAAAAATTCCATTTTTGGAAGATTGGAGGTTGGTGATCTCCATTAAAGCCTACAAATTACAGAAGTAAAGAAGGACTAAAAAAGGTCATGTTTTAGATTCCAAAAATAGCCGTTTTTAGAGGTCCAAGAAGAAGATCTCATTATCAACACTTCCTTAGTAGAAGGTTGAAGGAAATGTCTCATTAGTAAGCCCAGAGAAGCTATGAGATAGAAGACCTTGGAAAGGTCTCAAGGAGAAACAAGAAGAAGGCTTGGAGAGCCTTATTTTTAGAATTCAAAGAAGGCCATTAAAGGAGTTCCTAGGATAAATCACTAAAGAAATCTACCAGAAATGAGTTACTGACAGAGAAGGATTTGGAAAAATTATCGCCATCTGAAAACAAGCCCAAAAGGAGAAGAATTTAGCAAGGAGTGTCAAATTTTGAAGGAGAATATTGAAGACCTCAAGACATTTAGATTCTTGAGAAGGAAACCATGATCAAAGTTATCATTCAACAAAAATAAAGGAGCCAGACATTACTACTAAACCAGAAAGGTTTGGATATTACCTTTGGAGGCTAGAAGGCTCATTCGAAGATAGGGGTTTGCTAAATCTACAACAAAATATCAAAAGGGTCCTTGAAGGAAAAATCAACTGCGATTTGGAGGAGCTTCTTACAAAATTTATAAGTTTCAATATTAATATTTAAGTGTAGAAATTGACTATGAAAGGGTAGCAATTAAGATAAAATTACTAGTTGCAAAACTTTAGGAGTTTCAGAGTTCATCTTGAAGGCTAATAGGAGTCATCTACTACAGATTAAAGGGTAGAAAGATAGATGAGTTATTAAGTTAAAAAATGGTGAGCCAAGGAGCTGTTTAGAATAGCCAAGAATAGCTGCACATTCATCCAGTAAAAGGGTAGTAATAAGGTGAATCTAATCACCTGCAATCCTTCATATACAATGACCATTAAGGTAAGCAAATTGGGTGCAAATAGGTTCATTAGTTGAACTTTAATTTGGGTTATTATTCAATTCTATTAAAGCATATTTTTAGAAGGTTACAAAGATAAGGTTACATTTTATAGTCTTCAAGGACTGCAGAAGGAAGTTACTTTTAAGGTTATTATATGCACATTAAATAGGAGTTAGATATATTTTGATAGAAAGAAAAGTATCATCTACTTATTGTCTATCTAAGAATCAAGAAGACTACATGCTACAACATTGATTATAGTGCATATTACAGATTACTTTTAAGGGTTATTTATAATTACTCTTAAGAAGAGTTGCATAAATTATTAGGGTATTTGAGAGTTTTTTAAGAGTTTCTATTAGTGTATTAAAGAAGCAATAAGGTGAGTCTACTATTACACTATTCTAGATTGTCTAACTTATTTACTCTTAAATATTATTATGTGCATTGGTTTATTGAGTTAAGGTAATAAACCAAAGTGCACAAAGCTCAAAATATCAAAGTGTTTAGAGACACTATTCAATGCACAAAATATGCAATCTATTGTGGCCTAGAGAAGCCACCAAACAGATTCATATTCCTCCAAGGAGTGGAGAAGAAAACCACCATTAAAATCATTGAAAGAAGCTACAAATCGAGACTTGGAGAGTCTCAAATTTAAGGTGCACTAAGGGTTTCATTAAAGGTGAAAGTTAGTGCAGAAATAACTCTTTCAAAAGCATATTATTTACATGATTATTATCTTGGATTTATTGTTACTATACTATCCAAGCGAAGGAGTTAGTATTGTCTGATTAGAAAGGCAACAATACATTGCTCTCAAGGAATAGAGAAAGTAGTGGTCATATCCAAGAAGCAAGGGAAAAGCTTCAATTCATATACATTTGTCCTCAAGCTATACAACAAGGAGTAGATCTATCTACACAATAAGAAGCCATCATATCAAAGGAGAAAATAGCATCAAAAGGAGACAAGGAGCTCACTAAACTTTGATGCAAATAAAGTTTCTTATTCATTCTACATTGGCACACCATATTCCTCATAAGGAGGATAGAATATTAAGTGTCTTAAAGACACTAACATAGCAGGTATTTTATGTATACTATTGGTGAAGCAATGTAGGTAGAAGAAGAACCAATCCAGGGTTCACAAGCACCAGTTTTAGGTGTCTAGAAACACCACTCCAATTGCCAAAGAAAGCATCTACAAACGACTTCAACCTGTAGCCACATTGGAAGCCTTCCAACCATTATATTTATTTTAAAAAGCAAGGTAGAATAGTAGTGAGAAAATCTGTATAGAAGCAAAGTGAAGGCCATGTAATATTACCTCAATCTAGATTCATATTGTAAACTAGGAGGGAAGCCATCAAAGCATCCAAGGATAGCACTTTGCAATCACTAAAGAAGCATCATAAGACCATATCTAAAGAGCCTAGAACCGACCTCATTGAACCAGAGCCAACGCTATGAAGGGAAGCACATTTCTTTCGCCTGAATAAAGTGTTGAGAGTAAGGAAAAACAAATGTGTACTCACTGTCAAAGGAGTTTTATAAAGTTTGATAGATGTTGAAAGAGACCATACATACAATTGAGAAGGTCGCCACTTGTCACATATGATAGAGAATTTGGTAATGCTCACAAAGGAAACGCTCAAGATAACATCTAAGTTTTAGATGTTGAAAGGTATCATTAAAAGCATCATATTCATCACTCGTCAGTTGAAAAATAAAAAAGCATTACTCAAATGCCAAAGCATTATTATAATGCCTCACAAGCTCATAGTAACACGTGGGTGCAAGTCTAAGGAGAACAAAAGCTACATGAGCACCCAAGTCCAAGCAATTACAACAAAGTCCAAGCAAGTGTAAAGCAAGTGTAAGCAATTGTAAACGAAGTTTTAGGAGAGGATACTGAAGTCAGTTGCATCACAACTAAGATACGTTTAAATTCCTATGCCATAGAGGCAAAGGACGTCCACTAAAATCCTATCATCGATCAATGATTCCAATGCCCATTAGGTGTTAAATGTTCGAGTGGAAAATATAATACTAGTCCCATCTAGTAAAATCTTACATAACTACCATAAAAGGAGAGCTAAACCTCTTAAATCACCACAGTCAAGGGAGAGCAAAACCACCTACATCACCATCATCAAGGGAGAACAAAACTGGTTACATTATCGTTGTCCAGTGAGAGCATCCTATCTTAGAATACTCACTACCAACCAAGCTGCCTACATTGAAGGAAGATAAGTATATTATTCAATTATTTGCTTTCTAAAAATTGGAGTTATAAGGTGTTAAGCATAAGGTTGATTACTATTATTAAAATAACAACATTAGAAAGCAAGGAAGCCATCCTAACAAATGTAGAAGAAATTATAGATATTTGCAAATCACCAAGTAGGAGATATAATGTTGTCAAACCAAAAATATAAATTTGCAAATATTATTATTATTTTCTAATATTCCAAAAGTAGGGAGTTATAAGGCATACTACATCAAATATTAATATTTTGGAATTTAGAAAATTAAAGATCAAATTATTGAAGGTAGAAGAAGGAAGTTCATTAAAGCATCATATAGAGTTGGAATTAATTAAATTTATCTCATACTCACATTAAAGGGACAAAAGGAATCCAACCTAAAGGAACTTCAAATTGATAAGTGCATAGTTCATTAGGAGAGATAAGGTGAAATAGAATTTGATTATTGTTATTTACAAAACACTACAAAATCAACTCAAAAGTGAACTATTATTTACTAAGCACTTTATTAAGCTTATAGCTTACTCTAATCACTAGGGAGACAAGGAATTCTACAAAACCTAAGTCTAGAAAGATTTTATCAAATTGGTTCATATACTCAATGTACTTGAGATAGATATAGTATTCTACAACACCCTTAATTCACATATTAGGGAGAAAAAGAATACTACATATCAAAATTTTCTAGCTTGATCATAAAATTAATTTACTAGGGAGTCATAAGGTAAACTACTACAAAGGATCTAAGAGCTAGAAGAACTATATTGGTTGACCTCAAGATTATGGATGAAATATTAAGAAATGCTTTTAATAATGAGGAACTATTTCATGAAGTAGAATTGTACTCCCAAAACTTAATAGATACCCTTGAAGGATACGAGAATCTATCAACTAGTGATAAAGAGAGATTCTCCTTATTTCTTAAAGAGGCAAAAGAAGGCAAATTTACAACATTAATCAATTATCTTCATGAAACTCTCTTCAAAGCATGGTGGAATACACAAAAAATAGTTATATTCACATCAGAGGAATGTTTGATGATTTATCTATCATTAATTATTTTTGTACTTGCTCAACACATGAATCAAACTAGAAATACAAATCAATATTATTGTGATGATAAACTAACCAATCATGAAACAAATATTCCACTAGTACCAATGTAGAATCACAAGAGAAGAAGGAGGAAGAGAAATAAAAGATATACTAGGAGAGAACATAACAATGAAGATATGAACAAAAAAGAAAACACAAATATTGAACCATATGGACATATTCAAGTTGGAAAATCAAAAGAACCTTCAACTACAACTTTATTTACCTTGTATGAAGACACCAACTGCTTACTAGATCAGATTACAGTAAGCAGTGAAGGAGGATACAAATTCTAGTACCAGATAAAGGATCCATATCCAAATAATGTATTATAGGGGGTGTTAGAGTATATTACATCATTTGGGTCATGTAAATATACCACATTTGGTACATATCTAGAGTAGGAGTTTACTTCAGAGTAAATTTAGTTAGTTACTTCAAGTATTATAATAAATGCACAAGTGTCAATGTGCATGTTGTAAATGTGCATGTAGTCCACATGTACATGAGTCCTAGGTAGAGTAAAGGCCAAGCAATATTTCTATATAAAGGCCTCATATATGTAGTAGTAGATAAGAGAGTGAGAGTGATATGGTAAGTATATAGTGTGCAGTAGATGTAGTGAGGTACAATATAATTATTTCATATACTTTCATGGAGTGTTCATGTCCTCAATTATATAACATTATACTATTTTTCATCATTCTTATTAATGGCATATTTCTGAGTTATTTGTAGATGTTCATTTCTTTATTTTCCTACATATTATTGTGCCATTAGATTTATAGTTATCGTAGATTACTTATCCTACATCTTGTGGTTGTACTACCTCCCATAAAAAGCTAACACTTTCTTGGACCAATCACATATCAAACATAAAATCAATTTTGAGCATAGGAAATACATCTTATGTACTCTTGACACAAAGTGAAAGGTTTCCCATGCTCATCATATCATTCACATGATCCAAACCTAAGGATCTAGCCAAGGACAAGCTACAAAAAAGAAAGAAAGCAAAAGAGCACAAAAAAATCAAAAGCAAAAATAAAAAAAATAAAAGAGAACTACCAATAGTTGGTCCTTGGTATCCTAAGGTGTTCTAGATGTCTCCACAAAGACTATAGACACCTAACTGATAGTGAAGCAACATCGACATATTATGGAGATAACCTCCACCAGGGCTACAAATTCCTGTCTGGTAGTGGAGTATGCCTTCAGAGTGGTGACATGTCTGCCACTTTAGAAATATTCTTTTGTACAGACCACTGTGTGCTTGTGGATGAGCTAGTTTATACTGGCTAAGTTTATAATTGGTTAGACCAACCTCACTCAAAATGGATAAATGAATATCATTGCACATACATTGGTCTAAGATAATCTTAATCTTATTCAGGATGGTCAAGATTTCTGCAAGATATTGACTAACTAATAGATGAGTTTTATTTTTCAAGCTATGGTGTTTGACTCTACAATTTATTCTAGTGTCCAAAATTTCTAAGAAGTCGAAACGAACATTGCAGCTAGTTTTGCCAAACAATTGTGTTATATTCACATCATTAGTGCATTATCCACTAGTAATGCTATTAGGTTCATTATGCATATTCATTAGATTCATGCTCAACCCATCATTTGCATGACATACCCATATACATTATTAGCTTTGCATTCATCATACACATTGCATGATTGCTTATCTCATATTAGTTTAATATGTTTTGCGATTATTACCCTATCATTGATTAATTAACTATTTGTGCTTATCAAATTCAAATACACACATCCAAAAATTTGATTAAACAAACACATGAAGTTTAAATCATGCATTTACACAAAAATACATCCTCATTCTTAAAATCCATCATATCAAATTAATGCCATCCAAAATGTCATTTCTATCTACTCACATAAATACATCCATCCAAAATCAAAAATAAAAAAATCAAAAATATCAAAAATAAAAAACATCAAACATTCCAAAAAATTAAAAAAATTAACAAAACCTTAAAAATTTGCAAAGCATCCTATCAAATCTACACCGCATCATCCTACATAGCATATGTAACTCATACATCATCATCATTAATACCCATAATACTACATAGAAACTACTATGAGGTCTCCATTGTACATCTATCTATACAAGCCACAATACATACTTCATCCTCATATCATCAAAACAATACTACAAAACTCGTGGCACATCCGCCACACCAACAACATTGCTACAATACATACATCACTCACTACTAATCTTTTGGAGTCTCCATTTTCCTCTTATCCATCCTATCGACAAACACTTAAAATTGACCCATTTTTTATCAACCTTCATCAATTCACCTTCATACATAACCCTCTAACAAACCAAGTAAAATTACCCTTTCAAAGAACTAAAATTAAGCATTTATAACTTCAAAAAGTAGGTTCATCTTTGATACAACTTTTCCCCTATCAAAACTTCTCCAACTTTCTCAAAAACACCACTATTGGATCAAGGTTTGAAAATATATTTTCGATAATATAGGTTTTGCTATATCTTGACATCGTTTGGTTCCCCAAAATATAGAAAACCTGCACATGGGTCAATTTAGTCAATAACCATATGAACATGTACAATCAAATTGGACTGTACCTAGGGATACACTCACTACAACATTTCAGATTTTCATCAATTTCTCTCAACATTCATCATTTTCATCATTCCTAATCACTATGCAATTGTATAATGACATTTTTGTCAAGTGTTTTGTCATTGTTTTTTGCTTCTTCACCCGTCAAATCATCTCTTGAGGGGGTAGACATCATACACTAATGCTACCTTGTGCATGATCAATATTCAAGCACTCAATTTTGGAACCTACATTTTTCCAAGAATATTTGCTTGAGACTATCACAAGCCCTCCTTTGTTGGGGAAAACAAAAACACAAATTATCTTCTCAATCAAAACTTTAATTCAAAATAAACATTTGGTACACCCCATGCTTGAGACTGTATGGTCACTCATAAATTACCTTCATCGAAATGGTATAATAATACCACTTGCAATAGAATCATCATGAGAATACCTACCAAGGGTTGGATGGTTTACCAAATCAAATGAAGCTTACAAAATTTTCAAAGGTAAAGTTTTAAGGACACATTTCATTCCACAATTGGGGCATATTACATTGATCATGACTCAAAACAATCTTACGCCTACTCCCTTAGTAATCGTTCTAGTGTGACAAAAGCCATAATCAATCATAATCAATCACAGATCAACCATGATCATCCATCATCAATTTATCTCTCTCATAATCAATCACCAATTTGGTGTCATAAGTTTTTGTATTGCGTCGTGTTTTCACACAACACAATACAAAAATGGAGAAATGTAGACATCTAAAAATATCAAATTTATCCTTATGTAGCACCAACGTTCAATCAATTTGCAAAACCCACAAAATTTGTATAATTTGTCTAAAAAAAATATTCATCTTGGTTAAGTCCCTTCCTACGCTTAGCCCCTGGTCACCATGTGACTACCCATTTTAGCCTAGTCTAAGCCCACCTCACCCTAGTCCACCCTTTGACTAGCCTAGCTTCCACCTAAGCCTAGCCTACTCTAGCTTAACCATGGTAAACCTAACTCTTGGTCAACCCTAAACCCATGGTCAACCTCACCCTAGCCTAGCTTCCACCTCACCTTGGTCAACCCTAAACCCATGGTCAACCTAACCATGGTCAAACCTTAACTCTTGCTCCCCCACATCCCTATGCACATTCAATGCCATAAATGATATTTTAAGACTTTCTTATTCAAGGCATTCAAGGTATTGATGAGTCATCATCCACCATGCCATAATGGGTGAAGACTTTCATTCCCCATGCATTTATGAGGCATGGTGCACCCATGCCCATTTATTGCATGTGGATGGGTGAGGACTTTCCTCCACCCAAATATATTTATGAGGTATGGCACACCATGCCACCTCAGAGGACACCTCACTAGACACATTATAGAACAAATTAACCCCCATAACCTTGGACAAGTATATAAATAGAAGGCCATTTTCATCATTTAGAAGATGACACACTTGCATACCTTGCATAAATCACTCTAGATACCTTTGCACTCAAACCTCACTTACCATCAACCACCATGGATGTTAGCATGTGCCTCTTGACATCCCTTTTTGCATTGTAAAATGCTCTTAGTTATAGGTATAGAAGGCTACCCGATGCAGATAAGAGCTCCAACAAAACCTTCCCAACCAAGTAACTTTTTATCTAGACAACATAGAGCCAATCGTACAGATGGATACGATCATCTAGGCTGCACCTAAGGGTCCAGTCCCATTTAGGGACCTGTTCTAGTAAGTTGTAGACCGACAAGTCATCAAAACAAGTAAATAGCACCAATTTTCTATTTTTAGTCATTTTCAATATTTTTAGCATGTATTAGGCTAGATTTCATTTAGTGTTTTTGTCTTTCATCACAAGGGGTATTATTGAGGCAAGCCCCCAAACACAATTAACCATTCTGTATAGGTTTACAAGCAACAATGACCCACATGCAGTAATCCCACTCATCCTGAGGTGACCATAGAAGACTTATATTGCCATAACAACATTTTATGAAGGGTCTTACCACCAGGAGATCCTACTTGTAGCCCAATGGGTAAATTTGTAAAAGGAATAAAATTTGTAATATTTCCTTTGAAATAAATAAAATGACACGTTTTCAACAGTCACACTAGTAGTGAGTCCTCCACCACTAAAAAAGAAGAAGGATGATACCCTGAGGACTCTATGGACTACTAGAATCCTCCAATCTATGCTTCATTTATGCTTGCCACTAGCCAGTGGCCTCTAACATCTTTAATTATTTGATTAAATGCATTTGATGTTGAAAATTTTAGGGCACAAAATGGTGCTTATAGTAAAATTATATTCTAAAGTATTATGAAAATAGAGTTTACCAACTTGTTCATGACTAGACCTGCCCTACATATCTTGCATTGTATTTATTTTATTGTAGGCTAGTGCACTCTTTTTAAGCTTGTTTTCATATGCCTTAATAAACATATAAAAATAGATATTAATGCAACTCTCCATAAAGCATGATTAGTTTTAGAAGATGCAATTTTTGTGTTATTTATCACTCTCTATACATGGCATTGGGTGTTGTTCATGTGATTGTTTAGAATTAAATGTGTGAGGATCAGTCTGGACCAGTCTGCTCATTAGGAGTTGATGACCAACAATGGGGTATTACTAAACAAGTTTTGTGCAGTGGATAATGCTATTTGTGTGTTGTATTGTATTGTGTTTTCCATCCATTGAAGTATCAACCACAAACTTCAGAGAGTATGCTTTAATCTATTTGCGTGTTGTCTTGGATTGTGTTTGCCATCCATTGAAGTATTAGCCACAAAATCCAAAGAGTATGCTTTAATATGAATGGGCATATGAATGCATCTGTTCCAATTTATTAGTTTATGATTTCCAAAAAAATTGCTTACAATAATATGCAAGCAAGAAGTAATCACAGGAGGCTAACAATGTTATATTACTTGTTCTATTGATTTTTGAAGTGTCTTTTAAGTGGCAAAACATTTAAATTTATAAAAGCACCATATCTCTAAGGTCTGTTGGAGCTATGGCTCTTATTAGATAAAATACATTATAAAGGCAATGTGCTAAAGAAACAACTTCTAAAATAATTTTCCTTCAAGTACTCTCCTTGCATGCTCAAAATTTTTCAATTTCTGTAGGCTTCTAAAGCTTGAAGAAATCTTGCATAAACTCTAGATTACTTGCATTTCTATGAAGAACACAAGCTTATACTGAGAGGGGGGGTGAACAATATAAGACCACTTTTTAATTTATTTTCAAATCAATATCAATTAATGTCCTTAATTGCAATAACCAAATATAGCAGTGTGCATTAATAAATCAGATAGTAGTAGTAAGCAAGAGCACAAGTCACCACACACAATTGAGACACACGATTTAACATGGTTCCCCCAATGTGAGGTACTCTACGAAGAAAATATTACTAAAAAATTCTCAATCAATCTCTTTGGTAATCAATCCCAATTACAATTTTTATGGATCTCTATCCAAAGGAGATGTTGACTCCCTAATCTCAAGTTCATGGATCTCTTTCACAAGATAACTCTTTACCCTTCTGTTTTGGCTATGTGATCTTCTAGAAGACTTTGTCTCTCTACTGTACTGACTGGTGGACCTCTCTCCACTTGAATACTCCTCACTTAGATCTGTCTTCAACTATACTGGCTGCTAGATCTCTATCCACTGAGACTCTATCCTTTGTACTCTGTCACCTCAAAATATCTATCAATACACTCACTAAGAACCTACTCAATAGGCTCACATAGAACCTGCTTAACAAGCTCACACAGAACTTGTCCAATAATGAATAACAAGCTCACACAGAACTTGTCTAATGCTAAATAACAAGCTCACACAGAACTTGTACAAATATGCTCTAGCAAGATCACAAAGAACTTGCCCAAATATGCTTTAGCAAGCTCACAAAGAACTTGCCCAAATATTCTCTAGAAAGCTCACCAAGAACTTGCCCAACTCTACTCTAGCAAGCTCACCAAGAAATTTCCCAATTATGCTCTAGCAAGCTCAAGAACTTGCCCAAATCTATCAAAAAATTTGTCCCAAAACTGTCCTCAAATTTACCCCAAAGGCCTTATCAAAGGCTCAATCAATCATGCACAAAACTTCCACAAATATGTCTAGAAATCTATCCCAAAATTCCTTCTCAAAGGCTCAACTAATCATGCTCAAGTAGTACTCAAAACTCATCCAGAAATCTATCAAGGCAAGGCTCAAAGATGAACTCAACAATGAATGGCAATGCACTCTTTAATGAATGACAACAATGATCCACAATGCTCTCAACTCAACTCAACTCATAGAAGCATAAAGATAATTGTTAGAGACTCAATATGTTCTAATCTCAATCTCAACTCAACTCAACTCAAGTCTTGTAGAACCATAAAGAGAATTGTTAGAGACTCAATATGTTCTAAACTCAATCTCAACTAATCACCACAAGGGACAACTCTTCTTCACAAACCCTAGTCCAAGTATGCATCAACCAACTCAAATATTTCCAAAAATTCTCAACCAAAAATCTCACATAACAATGATACTCATGTTATTTTCTAACTTAAGTTCTTTCACAACCAATGAGCTTCAACCACTATGCTTATAACACAAGGTTTAAACACAAATCTCAATTCAAAAAAACCTTGATGCATTCAACCAACCACTTTCAAAAAGGAAACCACAAACAATCCTTTTCCCTCCAATGATATTTTAGAAATCAACCACCATAAACAATTAATAGGAGAATGTGCCCATACCTTTTATGAAGATGAAACAAACTCTTTGTAAATTTGCCACAATCATAAAATTCTTTTGCCAATCTTCACAAGGGTTAGTAGATCACAAAATAATCAAAATTACTCCACTTTTCAATAATCATCACCAAGGCCTTTAATTGCACAAATTCCTTATCTCTCCTAAAACCACTTGTACCATAAAATAAAATAAATCAAAACATTGTATAACATTTTCACTCCCAAAACCACTTATACCATAAAATAAAATAAATCACAATATTGCATACCTTGTCACCTCATGAAATAATTAATCCTCTTGAAAAAGAACAAGGCAAACTTCACTTTTGGAACCCCTTTGCAAAATCAAAAATATCTCTTTACACACACCTTATTTCTCCTTCTAAATAAGTTAGTCAAATAGCCCTCGAAATAAGATTTTCGACGATATATAATATGACCCATTTCTAAAATAAATTGAAACCTTTACATATATATATATATATATATATATATATATATATATATATATATATATATATATATATATATATATATATATATGCCAACCTCCATTAATTGCACATAGGTCGGCCCTCCATTAATTGCACATAGGTCGGCCCTCCATTAATTTAAAATTAAACTTTAAAATTTAATATCTTCATCACCGGAGGTCCTTTTTCGATGAAACAAAATTCCACCTTGGCTTTTAATAAAATCCCTTTCCACATAAGCCCACCATGGTTTTAAATAAAACCTTTTATTTTTCCTGCCTTGGTTTTCATAAAAACCCTATATATATCCATGCTCTCCAAAATATCATAGATGATTATGTATGAAGTGCTTTTGCCACAAAAACTCAATGTGACATAAATGATCCATGTGACATCAATGACAACATAAAATAACTCAAATTTCCAACAATCTCCCCCTTTGTCATTGATGGCAACACCTCTAATGCAAATCACTACAATCACTGTAAAAGCCATATCTGAGAATCAAAGCTGCTCCCCTTGACTCAATACTCTCTATGGAGGCTACTCCCCCTAACTCAATACTCTCTTTGGATGCTGTTCCCCCTAACTCAATGCTCTCCCCCTTACTCAAATATCTCCCCCTTTGACATCAATGGCAAAAGGGACACCTATGGGGCTAAAATATATAACTCTTAAGCTTAGCCCCCTCACTCCCTTCTCTTTTGAGGTGATTAATTTTGGGGTGGGAGTACTTTTACTCCCATATAAATTTGTTTCTTTCCTCTATCAACTTCATTCTATGTTTTTCTGATATCCTTCTCTTGATGAAGTACTACACCATATTGCAATATGCCCAAAGTTATTGCAATTAAAACACTTGATATTGTAACCTTTGGATGGTGCCCATGTCCTGAAATCATTCTTAAAATAATTTCCATATCCATTCTTTTCTTGAACCCTGTATTGTGAAGCTCTGTTTTCATGACCATTATAACCATGACTTCTGAAATGTGTAGCTCTAAAACCAAAACCATGTTGCTCATTTCCTTTGCACTAAAAAGATCTATGACCAATCCTATTGCATGAGAAGTAATGCCCCTGAAAACCATACCTTCTTCCCTTGAAGTTTCTTCTAGCAAAATCAAACTTCTTTGATCCATGGATCCTGCAATGTATAGCCCTGTGTCCAAATCCATTATAAGAAAAACAATATCCTTGAAAAGCCCTTTGTTCATGCATTGGTTCCTCATACCTTTCTTGACCATTATCCTTATGATCATCTTCAACTTGTGCATTGCATTCTTGAACCTTCAGCATATAAAACCTCTTCCTTGCCTTTCTCTTCAAGAATTTATTTTCCTTTTGAACTTGATTCACCTATCTCAAAAAAAGAACCAAAATAATTTTTTGGAGCCATAGGAACTTTGGAACTTTCCTCACAAATCTTAGGTGCTTCCTTGCTTTCATATTTTAGAACTTCCTTTCCTTTTGAGTGTGACTTTTCTTGGAAGTAAGATACAACCTTAAAATAAATTTCCACTCCTTTTTGAATCTTTTCATATAATATATCATGTCTTGCCATTGTTACTCTTAGTTATTCATTCATACTCTCTTCTATCCTTTTTGCATTTTAAAGCTCTTCTCTGAGAATACTGATTGTTTGAAGTAGTTCTTCTCTGATTTTGACATCTGTTCGAATCTTGTTTTCAAGATTCCTGTATTCTTCTTTTAACCTTTTGATTTTTGATTTTTGTTTACTTGGATCATCCTCTTCCTTTTCTATTACCAAAAATGAGACTTATTTGTTTTCACTGCTGCTAGAATTATCACTAGAACTGTTGCTTTCTTTTTCAAATACACTTTCCTTGTTGTAATTATTGTAGTATGTATAATCATCATCTATATACCCAAAATATCCACATATGAAGCATTTTAGTATCCTTAGACCTTTCTTGTACCTATCTGCTTGCTCAATGGCTATGGCAAGATCTTCATGTCTTTCTTCAATAGGCACATCCTCTTCTTTAACTTCAATACCTAAGAATAGGTATTCTTGCCTTTCTTCACTTATTTCAAATAATGTACAATTCTTCTTCATCTGATCGATCTTTATCACTGTAATATAAATTTTCACTTGCTTCTACAATGTAGTAAGATTTCTTTGCCAAATTTACCTTGGAATATCCTTCATAAGTATTCCTCAACTTGGTCCACATCTCATTATATAAAGTACATACGATGACCTTTGCAAAATCTGTCTCACATAGCCCACTCAAAATACAATTCATTGCTCTTGCATTTATCTCAACCAATTTCCTGGTAGTCTTATCTTCCTCGAGATCACCTTCAACCTTATACTATTTTTCAATCATCTGCCGTACCTCATATCCTTATGATATCAAGTAGTTCTTCATCCTCATGCTCTAGAAAGCATAATTACTATCATCAAACAATGGAGCCTTATTTGTAGATAATCCATTCTGTGAAGCCATCTGTGTTCTTGTAGAATCTGCCCTCAAGCTGTTAGCCTTTTCGAAAGAACCCACTCTGATACCAATTGAATAACACAAGCTTATATTGAAAGGGGGGTGAATAGTATAAGATCACTTTTTACTTTCTTTCTAAACCAATATCAATTAATGTCCTTAATTGCAATAACCAAATATAACAATGTGCATTAATAACTCAGATAGCAGTAGTGAGCAAGAGCACAAGTCACCACACACAATTGAGACAAGATTTAACATGGTTCCCCCAATGTGAGGTACTCCACGGAGAAAATGTTTTACTAAAACTTTCTCAATCAATATCTTTGGGAATCACTCCCAATTACAATGTTTATGGATCTATGTCCAAAGGATATGCTGATCCCCTAATCTCAAGTTCATGGATCTCTTCCACAGGAGAAATATTTCCACTTCTACTCTAGCTATGTGATATTCTAGAAGACTATCTCTCTACTGCACTGACTGGTGGACCTCTCTTCACTTGAATACTCCTCACTCAGATATGTCTTCAACTGTACTGGCTTCTAGATCTTTATCCACTGAGACTCTATCCTCTGTACTCTGTCACCTCCAAATATCTATCAATAGGCTCACTAAGAACCTACTCAATAGGCTCACATAGAACTTGCTTAACAAGCTCACACAGAACTTGTCCAATGATGAATAACAAGCTCACATAGAACCTGTCCAATGATGAATAACAAGCTCACACATAACTTGTCCAAATTTGCTCTAGCAAGCTCACCAAGAACTTGCCCAAATCTGCTCTAGCAAGCTCACCAAGAACTTGCACAAATCTGCTCTAGCAAGCTCACTAAGAACTTGTCCAATTCTACTCTAGCAAGCTCACCAAGAACTTGCACAATTTTGCTCTAGCAAGCTCACCAAGAACTTACCCAAATATGTCCATAAATCTATCCCAACACTGTCCGCAAATTTGTCCCAAAGGCTCAATAAATCATGCACAAAACTTCCACAAATCTGTCCATAAATCTATCCCAAAATCCTTCTCAAAGGCTCAACCAATCATGATCAAGTAGTACTCAAAACTCATCCACAAATTTATCAAGGCAAGGCTCAAAGATGAACTCAAAAATGAATGGCAATGCACTCTTTAATGAATGAAAACAATGATCCACAATGCTCTCAACTCAACTCAACTCATAGAAGCATAAAGAGAATTGTTAGAGACTCAATATGTTCTAATATCAATCTCAACTCAACCCAACTCAACTCAAGTCTTGTAGAACCATAAAGAGAATTGTTAGAGACTCAATATGTTCTAAACTCAATCTCAACTAATCACCACAAGGGACAACTCTTCTTCACAAACCCTAGTCCAAGTATGCATCAACCAACTCAAATGTTTCCAACAATGCTCAACCACAAATCTCACATAACAATGATACTCATGTTCTTTTCTAACTTAAGTTCTTTCACAACCAATGAGCTTCAACCACTATGCTTATAACACAAGGTTTAAACACAACTCTCAATTTAGAAAAACCTTGATGCATTCAACCAACCACTTTCGAAAAGGAAACCACAAACAATACTTTTCCTTCCAATGATATTTTAGAAATCAACCACCATAAACAATTAATAGGAGAATGTGCCCATACCTTTTATGAAGATGAAAAAATCTCTTTGTAAATTTGTCACAATCACAAAATTATTTTGCCAATATTCACAAGGGTTAGTAGATCACAAAATAATCAACATTACTCCAGTTTTCAATAATCATCACCAAGGCCTTTAATTGCACAAATTCCTTATCTATCCTAAAACCCCTTGTACCATAAAATAAAATAAATCAAAACATTTCATAACCTTTTCACTTCCAAAACCACTTATACCATAAAATAAAATAAATCACAATATTGCATACCTTGTCACCTCATGAAAGAATTAATCCTCTTGAAAAAGAACAAGGCAAACTTCACTTTTGGAACCCCTTTGCAAAATCAAAAATATCTCTTTACACACACCTTATTTCTCCTTCTAAATAAGTTAGTCAAATAGCCCTCGAAATAAGATTTTCGATGATATATAATATGCCCCATTTCTAAAATAAATTGAAACCTTTACACACACACACACACACACACACACACACACACACACACACACACACACATATATATATATATATATATATATATATATATATATATATATATATGCCAACCTCCATAAATGCACATAGGTCGGTCCTCCATTAATTGCACATAGATCGGCCCTCCATTAATTTAAAATTAAACTTTAAAATTTAATATCTTCATCACCGGAGGTCCTTTTTTGATGAAACAAAATTCCACCTTGGCTTTTAAGAAAAACCCTTTCCACATAAGCCCACCATGGTTTTAAATAAAACCTTTTATTTTCCTGCCTTGGTTTTCATAAAAACCCTGTATATATCCATGCTCTCCAAAATATCATAGATGATTATGTATGAAGTGCTTTTGCCACAAAAACTCAATGTGACATAAATGATCCATGTGACATCAATGACAACATAAAATAACTCAAATTTCCAACATTCTAATGTTTTCATTCTTAAGATTTCTAGAAACTTTAGGAAACTCTAAAGTTATGAGAATTGAGAATAGATTTTAACCCTGCAAAGATACAGTAAGATTTTTTAGGAGAAAGTAAATTATAGAGTGAAATTTCCATTTATTATTCTCCAAATGATATGTTAGTTTGAATTTGAAAAGCCATGTATCATAGAGTCTTCAAAGGAGCAAATATGAGAATACATATTCACGGTGAATGCAAAATTTGGGTTTAGCATTAACACATATTCTAACATACCCCTAAAACCATATTGGATGCAACAGGATGGCAACAATATCTTTCATCCCTCCTCAATGTTAGCTTTTTATAATCTGAGCATTGATTTATGCTATGAACTTATCTTCTGGCATTGGCTTTGTGAAAATTTAAACAACTTTCTACAAAGCTCCATGTAAACGATGCACTTTTAAATCAACACTTGAATGTAATGGTTTATGGATTTCAATATGTTTTCTTCTACCACAGGCAAATAGATTTTATGCTAGGATGATAGGACTTTGATAATCACAAGACTTTTTGTTGCATTTGACAATGCAAATCCTAGTACTTAAAGAAGTTCATGATTTGTGAGACCTCTGTAGATGCATTGAGCACATCATAGTTCTCAACTTTGATAGTGGATAGTGCCAATACAATCTATATTTTGTTTATGGAAAGACTGCACAATGACCCCTCCTCCAAGGTTGAATAGACTCCCTAAGGTAGATTTACGATTATATGTATCTTTGGCATAATCTAAGTTGGTATAAATTTTCAATTCCAAGGTGTTTCTCTTTGGAAATATGCGACCCAGGTCATAAGTTATAGGGCATAGATATCTTTGTAGCTTGAATCTGAACTTGTCTTGGATCCTACATGGATTAGAAACCACATCTACAATAAAAGCAATATCAAGTCAAGTTTGAGAAATAGGTTTTTAAAGGGGAACGAAATTCCAACATTTTGTTTGTATAAAATGACATCAATTTTAGGAGAATCATAATTTTTGACAAGTTTGATGTTTGAGTGATATAGAGTTTTGAATGGTTTGTAATCTTCCATGTTACAGGTGTGTAAAAGGTCAATGGCATATTTTGGCTTTAAAAATGAAAATGTCATCCTTGTTTTGAAGAACTTGGTTCTTAAGAAATCCCATATTAGTCATCTTAAAGGTGTTCTTCATTTCATCTTGAGCCCATGAATTAGCATGGTGGAACTTAGACAATGAGTCATTCTCACACAAAATAATTAATAGTACTATGTATCATTTTCTTTTAAAAGAAACATTATAAATATTTTCACATTGCATGAAACTATTGTTTGTGAAGGAATGATCAATTTTCTTGTATTACATGCTTGGGGATTTATTGTTGATGATAAAAGGACTTCTTCAGTTTGCAAACAAGTGGAGGATCACTTGAAGAAATTTGAATAGTTGCTTCATCTAGATCACCATGTAGGATGTCATTGTTGTTGTCTAGTTGATGTATTTACTATTGGAAATATTGAGCATATTGAGTTGTCATTGATGTCAAAGGTGCATGGTCATTGATGTCAAAGGTTCATAATACTCAGGGCAAAAATTTTCTTCAAGGTTGTGAAGTTAAAAATATTGGAAAATTATTCAAGTGGAACAAGGCAAGGAAAAATCTATTAAATAAAGGTTTATAATATTTGAATTTCATATTTAAATATTATAAAGAAAAAGGTTTAAGGATAATTGGATGAAAGTTTTAAAAAGAGAGGATAAAGGTTTAAAAGGTTTAAGGGTGAAAAACAAAGGTTTAAGGATGCTTGGACAAAGTTTTAAAAATATTATAAAGGTTCAAGGCTTGGGATAAAGTATTTAAATAAAGGTTTAATGGCATGAGGACAAAGGTCTATAAAATACAAGGACCAAGGTTGGGACATAATTGTGCAATATTAAATCAAAAGATTTAATTATTACAAGGCCCTAAGAGTTAAAGTTATAATATTTAATTCAAATATTACAACCCAAAGATTTGGGTTACGTTATGGAAGATGTTTGAGTTCAATTTTTGAGCCAACGTGACATCTTCATAAATCTTTCGAGAGCATATAAATTGGTGATTAATTGCCTTTGATTTTGAACTATAGACGACAAACAATAATATTAAAAATATTGTTTACCCTATGATTGTGAACGATAGAAATATTAGAATATTTGACAACAAAAATTAAGGTAGAAATATTCATCGTTTATCTTGCGCGCTTGAGGTTTGCTGGGCAGAAGGTCAAGGGGTCAAACCCCGTTGATGCCAATTTTTGATTCATTAATAAGGGAGAAGAATGAAACATTTTTCATTTTATACCTTAAAGGTTTCATTCTCTGAGGGTAGCCCAGCTGGTGGAAGTTTGTGCGCTTAGTGTTGTTAGGAAGGAGGTCACTGTGTCGATTCCCATCATTGCTGGTTTTGTGGTGGTTGCCCTTTTGGTCTCAGCCACCATGGTAGTGCAGCTGGCCAAGGCACTTGGGAGAGTGTTGGTTGTTGTGAGGTTGGAGGTTTGATTCGTAGCAATGATAGAGGTACTTAAATTTTTTGATGAAAATTATTTTTATTAAGGTTGAGAAATATATGAGGTGCATGTATTGATTTAAATTGTATTTTGCAAGTTAAGGAATAATAAGGGTTTTGGGTTTCATTACTTTGAATTTATAGAAAGGAGTAATAAGGTGTATATGAGATTTATTGTTATTTCATTGCTTTGAATTTCTAGAAAGGAGTAATAAGGTGTATATGAGATTTATTGTTATTTGTATTGCTTTGAATTTCTAGAAAGGAGTAATAAGGTGTATATGAGATTTATTGTTATTTGTATTTTTACATATCTTAGAAAGGATAAATAAGGTGTACTTATGATTATTGATATTTTTAATGTTGGCATATCATTGAAGGGAATAAAAGGATTTGTGTTATTATTGTAAGCCTTGATTGAGTACATTTTGACAAAAGGTTTTTATGAGAATATTTTGATACCTAATCAAGAAGAGAAAAAGGGATTTTCTAACCTGTTTTGAAGTGGGAAAAATAATATTATTTTTGTTAAGACAGGTGTTGAGGGCACATCATCATCAAGGCAGTTTTAGAGGTATGGTGTTTTTGATTCCTTTCTAAAGGTTGATGTTTGTTTGAAGGAAATATTTGTGATATCATATGGTGGAGGTATAAGGATTGATTTTATGAGAATTAGTGATTAATTGAAGTTGAGAGTATTTTTGCATTGCTTTGATTAAGATTGGAAATATATGAGCTAGAGTTTGAGAATAAAGTGTGCATCATTGTTGAATGAGATTGGAAACAAATGTGTTAGAGTTTGAGAACAAAGTGTGCATCATTGTTGAATGATATTGGCAACAAATGTGCTAAATTTTGAGAATAAAGTGTGCATCATTGTTGAATGAAATTGGAAACATATGTGCTAGGGTTTGTGAAGCAAGTTTGTGCATTATAGTGATTGATATTAGAAGTAAACTTGCAAGGGTTATAGACCAGTTTTGTGAAGCAAGTTTGTGCATTATAGTGATTGATATTAGAAGTAAACTTGCAAGGGTTATAGACCAGTTTTGTGAAGAAAATTTGTGCATTACTGTGATTGTTATTGAAAGCAAATTTTGCAAGGGTTATAGAACAATTTTCTTGTAAAGCAAATTTGTGCATTGGTTTGGTTGGATTTGGAAGTACATAAGAAGGTCAACTTTAAAGTGCTAGAATAGAGCTATCTTGTGAATGCAAATGAATGTGAGACATGTGTAAGTGATAGACTTAATGAATGTGAGAAGAACATATTGATTAATGTTAATGCGTATCATTCTCTATATGTTCATGAAGAAACAGTATTATAGGTAGAATATGTTTGAATTACTTTAGTCAAAGAAAGCACTTGGGAAAGATATAATTGTTTGTATGCAAGAATTGGGAATATTTAAGCAAAATCTATGAGCATATTTGAGCAAACCCTGAGAAGGTTCGAAGTAGATTTGAGCAGGTTTTGAGACTCAGTTTGAGAAAGCCTTGTGAGTAGGCTTGGAGTATATTTGAGCAAGTTTTGTGAGCTGGATCAAACAGGTTTTATGAGCAGGTTTAAGCAGTGATTTGAGTAGATTTGGTGAAGTAGATTTGAGCAAGCCTTGTAAGCAGGCTTGGAGCAAATTTGAGCATGTTTGAGTAATGATTTGAGCAGGTTTTGTGATCTAGACTAAGCAAGCCTTGTGTAAAGGCTTGGAGCAGATTAGAGCAGAGGGGATTGAGGTCTCATGTAGATAGAGGTCCACAAACCAGATCAAATGGGATTGGTATCTCCTGTGGATAGAGGTCCAAAAACTAGAGCAAAGGGGATTGGTGTCTCCTATGGATAGAGGTCCACAAACCAAAGCAAAGGGGATTGGTGTCTCTTGTGGATAGTGGTCCACGAACTTGAGCATAGGGAATTGGTGTCTCCTTTGGGTTGGTGCCCATAAACATTGTAAAACATTGTAATAGGGAATTGGTTCCCAAGAGATTTGTTGAGAAAATTTATAAGAAATATTTTCTCCATGGACATAGCCCACATTGGATGAACCACATTAAATATGTGTCTCTTATGTGTGTGATGATCTATGTATTATTTTATTATTGCAATTGATAACATTAGATAATACTGCTTTGGAAATAAAAGTAAAAATTTGTATCTTATACTATTCACCCCCCTCTCAATATAAGATTGTGTTATTTAATTGTATCTTCAATTTACAACCAAGTGGAGGATCACTTGAAGAAATTTGAATAGTTGATTCATCTAGATAACCATGTAGGATGCCATTGTTGTTGTCTATCTGATGTATTTACTTTCCATATTTGGCAGATAACAATGTGATGGTTCTGTTGATGTTCATTTTGTACACTTATGGAAATGTTTCAGCGCAGTCATTTACTTTTGTTGAGATAATCCTTTGGCAACCAAGCTAGATTTATATCACTCCACTTTTTCTTACGGAACATATTTTATATTATAATTTTTTTTTATATTTGACAATATTTTTGCCTTTGGGATAAGGGACTAGTTATTTTGTCTTTTTTTTTTTACTAAGGAATTGTATTCCTCATTTATAGCATCTTCCCATTGTTTTATCCCTTTGTTACTTCATAAGACTATGGTTCATAAATGTGAGTGCTCTTAGTAATGAGTGCAAGACTTAGATTCAAGAATGCATTGGATTATTCAAATATTATCCTTGCTCAACTATGTGTAGACACATTGTTGCTTTATAAAATATTATTTGCATGGATTTTTGGACTTGAAGCTTCATATTTGACATGATCTTCCTATTAGAACCTTTGTTTTTGGATAGATCACACCTAATAACAACCTTAAGCCTCATCTTGGGCATCCATTTTGAACTACCATATGTCTCCCTTATCGAGTGTCCTTCTCAAGACGACCACTCCCACGTGCCTTCTCTTAGAAAACCATGTGCCTCTTCTTAGAGGCCACCCAAGCAGCCCTTCTAAGCTATCCCTTTGCCTCTTTTTGAATGGCCCTTTGCCTTATACTATGCAACCCTTCTTGGATGACTTTGTGCCTTGGTTTTGGTAACCTTGTGTTGTTTCTTTGATGGTATTCCTTGGATGGGCTTGTGCAACTTTCATAACAATCCTCTCTAACAAATGACTTCATCGACACAGAAGGGGGTGGCAGATAAGCTAGCTATAGCTTGCTGGAATTGCAATGGTATGATGTGGTATTACCTAGGGTCCTTTCTTGATGTTATTCATAGACATGACATTATTATTCTCTACAAGACACACGAAAGTCTTGAGATGGCCCTTTCAGTTATCTTTGGTTACTTTTGGTGGTCCAGTTGTCGGTAACTCACTCGAAGCTCTAGGGGGTTCGAGGATCAGGAGGTGTTGCTGCTCTTATCAAGGATAGGCTCCACGGTTTGGTATTCCTAGTTTTGATTGACCCCCACTCTAGGTTTTTATATAATAAAATCGATCATCAACCACCTCTTAGCAATATCTACATTACCACCTGTTACTTTCCCCCCATCACGTCCAATTTTGCTATTCACAAAAATGGGGACCCTTTCCAGGATCTCTATGAGGACATTACTAGATAATCGGCTTCATGGGAGATATTTTTACTGGGAGATTTCAATGCTTAGACCAGACCTATGCAGGTTTCTCTTCATGATCTCACAACCTATGAGATGCAGACTCAAGAATTGGATCTTGAGGACCTTGGTTTTGCTCGAACCTCCAGCGACACACAAGTGATTGCTTATGGTAAGCATCTTATTCAGTTGGGTGAATCCAACAGGCTAGATCTTCTCAATGGCATATCTTATTTTTTGAATTCCAGTGGGTTTACTTACTTTCCTCATAGTGGTGGAGCCAGTGTCGTCGACTACACTATTTTCTCTACCACCCTCATTCCATTCATTTCTCGATTCAATGTCTCTGATCACCCTCCCCCCTTATCGATCATTCAGTTCTTTCTATTACATTATCTACTATTTCCATTCCTACTACTCCTCCCCCTCCTCCCCCTCCTCCCTCCCCTTTAGCCCCTCAAGTCATTATAGACTTTGACTATTATTATTCCTTTACCTACATGGGCCGGTTGTGTCAGGTTCTCCCCAAGGTGTCTTCTCTTCCCGATGTTTCCAATCGTTCTACTTGCTTGGTCCAAAATATTTGGAAGACTGCTTTCGACTCGTACCCCCACACTATTCATCCTCCCCCTCGTCCTCGTCCCCCTGGTCATTACCCCATGAATATCTGGTATGATGAAGAATGTAAGTCTACCCATCGAAGGTTGAAATATGCCATTCAAAATCCTTCCCAACTCTATATCATTTCTCATAGAGACTACAGGGTGCTTCTTCAAAAGAAGCATCTCTTCCTCTCTCGATATCAACTCGATCTTATCCACTCCATTCAACAATCTCCTAAATCCTGTTGGTGCTTTATCTTCCCCAGTGATCAGATTACTCATGGGATCGATCTTTCCTCTTAGACCATTCATGCCTCTTCCATCTATACCATCCCAAATCAGCCTCCTCTTACTGTTCCCTCCCCCCATTATTTGTATCACCTCTTTTCTACTGGTCTTGTCAAGCAGGCTATCTAGAAACTCAAGCAAAGTAGTAGATTTCGATGGGTTAAAGGCATAATTTTTAAAGTGTGGTATTGACCCTCTTGTTGGGCCCCTCACTGATATCTTCAATATCTCTGTCTATTATGGGTTTCCTGATTCCTAAACTTAGCATATCATTCACCCCATTCATAAGGTAGGTGATCCCCATAAACCCAATAACTACAAGACTATCATGATTGGGCATATCTTTGCCAAGCTCTACGCCACAACATTGGATGTGATTCTCTCCCTAAGGTTGGAGGAGGGGGGTTTCAGGGCTCTTGGCTAAGATGGTTTTCGGCAAGATCACCAGACCACATATCATATTCTAGTCCTCAGAGCTATTATTGAGGAGGCGCATTCTAGGTCCTTGAAGGTTTATTGTTGCTTTGTTTACTTCAGGAAAGCCTTTGATACAATGCCTCGACATTTACTTCTTGAGAGACTACGATCAGTTGGCATCTCTGGGAAACTTTTTACAATGTTTACACGGTTATATGAGACAGTGAAAGGTCAGTTTCGCTCCCCTCAAGGGCTTTCAGACAACATTCTTAGCACTATAGGAGTGAAATAGGGGTGCCCCCTTTCCCCAATACTTTTTGGGATCTTTATCGATGAGCTTGAGAATTTTACTAAGGAGAACACTCATGCAAAGGATGGTTGCCTTCTTCACTATGTACTTATTTCTATTCTCCTCTTTGCTGATGATGTTGTTCTTTGGCCTCTTCTCATGAGGGACTTCAATGCCATCTAGACAAGCTTACCGCTTTTTGTGACTCGAGACAGCTGATGGTGAATCTTTCTAAGACCAAGGTTATGGCATTCAATACTACCAAAGAGGCTCTATCTCATCTCCACTTCTCTTTCCAAGGTCGGGAGGTCGAGATCATCACCTCTTATGTGTACTTGGGGGTTATTTTCATTGGTCCCACTTTTAGTATGAAACCCGCTGCCCAGGATTGGGTGTGTAAGGGATATGCAGATCTATATTTGCTAGAGAGGAATTGCTTCAAAGCACATTTTTAGGATATACCTATGAAGATGAGGATTTTTTATGCCTTGGTCAAGCCAACTATTACTTATGGGTCAGTGGTTTGGGGTCCTAGTCTTCGCCCAATTGAGTGGTCACGGGTTGAACAAGTACAAACACTCTTTCTTCGATGATTCATTCGCTGTAAGGGCACAGTCCCCCGCTCTATTATTCTAGTAGAGTTTGGGGCTTCTCCTCTCCATTTTGAGATTATCTTCCTAATTCGGTTATCTTCACAGGATCCGTACTTTCGGAGATACCCCTAAGGGTTGCAGGAGGTACCCTTACCTCGCCCTTTGTTCCTCGATGGAACTCTCTAAGTTCTCGAGGAGGTGGGAGGAGCTGGTATTTTTAGGTTTTTGCTCTCCTAGCTAGCATTTAGATATGAATAGGTAGGCTCTCGCATTATTCTTTGGGGGTTCTCCCCCCTCTCGGACTAATAAGAAGAAGATGCTCCACGATATTCAGAAGGATGTTAGTCTCCAATACACTAGATGCAAATGGATCTCTCCTGTTGCCCCTCTTTCCCCCAAGTTGTCTTTCTACCATGAGCACTTCTTATAGATTTAGGAGGGTATAAAATAGTTCCTCCATATTACCTTCAGCAACACACAATGCATAGTCTGTGGATCACTATTGGGCAACTTAGGGTGTGTTCTCACCAACTTCGGATTGAGTCAGATCACCATCTTTCGACAAAGGAGCAAGTTTGCTTGTTTTGCTCCTTGGGTGAAGTTGAAACCCTTCATCACTTTATTTTTTGTTGTCCCATTTATTATGAGATCCGAGGTAGGTTCCATTACCTTTTCAAGGACAACTCTCGATTTATTTCTACCTTCTTCAAATACTTGGACCAACGTTGTCTCACACTCTTTCTTAGGGAGATAACTTAGCTTTGACGACATAAAATTTCTCTAAATGGATCTCACCCTCCTCAACATCGGCTCATCACTACATACTTCACCAACTGTTATGGGCCAGGTAACTTCAATCGGAAATGCCCCATATCATCCAGTTCGAATAGAATAAGGATCACTAGACAACGCACCGACATTTTGTCAGGGTTCCGAACTAGCAATGGGTAGAGACATATCATGGACTTCTTCAGCTCTGATACTTCGACCGCAACTGTTAGGAGATATTAGTTTCTGGCAGGTTCTTAGAGCTTGCCCCTCCTGGGCTGCTCCCTCCCCCCTCCTCTCTTTCCTTTCTTCTTGGCATGCACTACTCTCTGTTGGGTTGCAACCCTCCCCCCCTCTGCTCTCCCTTTTCTTTTCTTTTCCCTTTCTCTTTGGCCCATTTGTCGGGTTTCATCTTGTATTTATATTAGTTCTTTTATTTGTTGGGATTTTTAGCCTACTAGTTGGCAATCATTATTGTCCTTCTTATAGTCCCTTGGGTCTTATTTTGGCCCACCGCGGACATTAATAATATTTCATTTCATTTCATTTCTTTGTATGAACCCCTTCCCTTTAATATTTCCTCCTTGTATGTCTCTTTCTCCTTTGGATGAGCCTCTCTTGTCTAAGTGAACTTATTGAGATAACCACTCTCCTATAGGTAACTTTATACAAACAACCTCATCTCCTTTCAGGTGGACATCTCTGAACATACCTGTTTTTTTCGATTGGCCCTCTTTGAACAACCACCCTACGTGACACCCATCCAATGCATAGGTCCATGTCCTTGGATGGTGGCCTATGAATCACCATTGGTGTGATGTGATCTATGCTTTCATAATTTGGGGTGCATAAATATCCTACTATAAACCCATCCTTGTCATGAAGCTTTAAATTTTAATGCTCTTTTCATTGAAACTATCACTTGGTGTCTTTCAGTGGTACCTGTGCACTTTCTGATCCTTTTCTGGCTTTGCTTTAGAGCTCATTTCTAGTTCTCGTTCCAAAAATGCTATAGTTTACCGATAAAGATTTGCTGACTGCTGGTTATTTAGAGAGATATTAGAGCACTGTTGTCAAAAGCAGTCAAGGACTTGAGTTAGGTCTTTGCCTAATGAATCAAGAAAACTATATAGTATTTAATGATTAACAAGCTGATTTTTGTTTTGTGTTTGTCATTTTTGGTGCTCTAAAGTTTAAAGATCTAGTAAGTTATTATTGCGTCCAATATGTATCTGAAGTGCTAATGCTTCATATTTCATGTTTATGGTACATTCAAAGCTTTCCTTTGTTTTTAGTCTTTTCTTGTGAGATTCTTTCCTATCACAATGGCAAGCAATGGAGGCAAAAACATTCCCTCGTGTCCAAACTTCTCAAGCACTTGAGTCTATGTATTTTATTTGACAAACTTTAAAAAACACGTGTAATTTAAGTCATTTGTATATAATATTTTTTCCTTCCAATTTCGAGGTCCTCTTGCAAACAAGAGAGGTTGGAGCATTCCTTCATGTACACATTTCTCAAGCACTTAAGTTCGCCTATTGAATTGGGAAAACTGTGTGTAGTTTCTGATTGCAAGGTCCATAAAGAAATGAGCTAAACTGCATATTATTCATTGAAATGTGTTTGGCATTGTATAAAACCAACCATAAACTTTCAAAAGCGTTAATTGTATTAGCATTTTGTTATACCATTTTGCTTTCAATTCTTGGGTTGAAACCTTTATATAACAGGGTATTGGCACATTGCAAACACTTTCTTTATCATTTCTTACATTTGTGGGTTCGTAAGCAAGTACATTTATGGGTTCGTAAGCAAGTTTTAACTAAATTGACCCACCTGTGTGGCTCTATTTGTCCACTAAAATTGGACTGGGGAATCTGGATATTGCAGGCTGTGTCTCTTGTTTTCATTTTTTGTGATGAATGCCAATGTTGGTCTACAGCTACGACCGTCTTGTTTCTCTTTTGTTCTTCATTTTTGCTTCTTTCTTGCCCTAAACAAATGGGGACTCTTCTTTTAGTTTCTTAACCAAGTGTATACAATTTGTCCAGCCTAACTTCTTTCTACTTTTGGGAGTTCTTTGTGTTGCTTACTAATTGCTCAGAGGTTGATACATCATCTTTGGTGCCCCTTTTGTTCATGCTGTATGTTCAGGATGTCATCTTTCATGTAGTTGAAGTTCTAATCAGCATTTATATTTTGAAGGCCTTGTGTCGCAATATTTTCTGGCTGTTATATAGGATTGGTATTGTCTTGATAACACTTGTGTATAATTTAAATGTGTAATTGATAAAACAGAAGTTGCATGGCAAATTGTATCTTTATGAAAAATTCTGTAGAGTAATTACATGAAAAGAGAGATGCGTAGAAGAGTATGGTGCACTTACGATTTCAATGCTAGAAGAGAAGGTAAAACATTTCAGAATGGAGAACATTTTAAGATGGATGCCTTTGAAATGGGGGAGAATGGATTTTTTAATGTTCAAAGACTGAGATATGGAAAAGATATCTCATTTACCAACTATCATGTCAAATTAACATGAGTATTATTTAAGGGATTTATGGGCTAATTAATTTCATCTATTATTTTGTGTAGTGTCCTTATTAAGGTTGAAGAAGGCCTAATTAGCTTAGTTAAAGCCTTACTTGGCCAGACTTACCTCCACATTGTTAAACGAAGCCTGATATTGACTTATTTAGTAGTTGAAGTTATTGATTAGGGTTTTTTAAGAACACAATTAGCTGTTCACATGTCTAGTTACATTCAAATGAATTGACTAATTTTGACCTTAAATAAGTGCGTTTAATCATGTTGGGCTCTTTGGGACACATGTCTTTTGAAAATGGTTGCTGCTCAGTGTAGGATTTGCAAAGAATCTTAGGTTGTAATCATGCCTTTGCCAATGCAATTTTATTTTGTATTATTAAGTATTGATTCAACTGACCAGAAAAGCCAAGTTATCCGTTTTTTTTCTCAATGCCGCTTTTGGCCTGTAATTTTTTATTTATTTATTTTCTATTCCATGATTTATGTGATTTTTGTAGTGGGTTTACTAGTGAGTGGACCTGCAATGGAAATTTTAATGGCATTTTTTCTACTGAAACCAGTGCACCTTTCCAACAAGGTTTTCATATGTATTATGTATACATGTAAGTGATATATTTAATAGAAATCCTCACACGTGGAGAATTTGAGCATGATAAGTCATAATTTTTGTGCTTCCAAGCATGATGCAGGCATGGTATTGGTGTTGATGACATGACTTTACTTAAATTGACTACCCTTGAGGACATCTTTGGTCACGAGCCCATTTTTTTTTTTTGTTTGTTTCTAGAGGTCTCAAGGGCGGCCCTGAAAAATACTATTTGCATGCAAGATGGGAATAATAAGACTATATTTTAGCCTCAAATCACTATCTATATGAAATATACTTTAATATGCATGAGGAGATGAATAGGTCTGTCTCTGCTCTATAACGTTTTTCAAATAAGTAATCAGCTATGAATTTTTTTCCATAGGTTGTGATAGGGTAGTCTTCTTAATTCTTCACATTTTTTTATTACTTGTGGCAGTATGTTTGTCATTGCTTCCGTTGATTTAAATGCATTTGACTTTGCAGGCAGCTGGAGTTGTAGGTGGGGCATTGGCTATTATGGAACTTATGCCTCCACCCTAAAAGCATATGCTTTTAGGCCCTTCCTTTAAAGTTGAATTGGACAGAACCGTTGTAGAAGGGGTTTTGACATTTTTTTATTAGTTTTTTTTGGTTATTGTAATTAAAGTTTCTTCTTGAAGTCGTGGTTGATCTCAGTGGTAACCATTACAGTAGTTCTTGTAGGTTTTTCATATACAAAAAAATTTTAAGAAGCAAAGATTCAAAGAGAAGTAAAAAGTAATTATGATAAGAGAATAAGTTGAAGAATCATTAGAAAACTCAAAAGTTGAATTTACAATAACATAGTCAAAAGTGCACAAAGATCCACCAAAATAAAGGTATAAGAGAGAAATAAAGGTATAAGAGAGAAGAGTGTGAAAAAGAATTTAAAATAAAAAACAAATTATTGAAGAATAAAGAGAACAAAATATCAGGTTAAGGTTGCAACATATAAACACCCACACCACCATAAGTGGCAACAATTTGGAAGTATGGCTTAAGGCATCAATATTTTAGATCTACATGAAGTCCAAAAGATATTAAGCATGAGAATGTTTGGTAAAAAAAGTATAATGTTTATGGATTTCAAAGGGATGTATTAACATCAAGGAACAATAGGACCAATGGTTGGAAATATTAGAGCATAGCACCATAATTTTTTGGAAAAATTCAGCAAAAATAGGCAAAAATCACCAATTTTTGAAAAAAATGGGATTTTGATGCAATTTGAATTAGCAACCCTGCTGAATCGGAAAAAAATTGAATCGGATCAGGATTAAATGGGTATTTTCATAACTATGCCCCCCCACCACTCCACCATTTCATTATCATACTGTTGTGATTCTTATCTACAGATAATATTGTGAATATTTAGGATGCCTACGAGTGCCCACTATATCTTTTTCTTTTTTGTCCTTTTTATGTTTTTTGTATAAGATGAGTGGATGGATTGCTTCTGTTCATTTCTGGAAATAGATGTGAATTCCAACACCATTGTTAAGCCTAGAAGAAAAGGTTGCAGAACAACCTTTTCCACATGCTACTTTAGAAAGTTGAAAGTTTTCTCTAATTGGCTGATTATTATTATCAGTAACTGCTTCTTTGAAAGAGACACAAAGTATGGGTGAAGAATGCCATAGCCGCCTCTAAGAGTGGGGAATGTTTGAGTGAACAAGATTTGATAAGATTACTATTTTTTAAAGAAGGAAAAAGAGACTAATGATGTTCTACCTCTCTCAGAAAGAAAAGACTCCTCCTTTACCTTCCATACACTTCTTTATCAAAGAGCATTCTAGACACAAATGATTATATCCAGCATAAAAGAATAAGTATGCTTCACACACAAATTACAATTTTCCTTGCAATAAATTTCACCTGAAGAAATTATTAATATTGTTTTTTGAACACACAAGCACCAAACGTGTAGAAGATTTTATAAATTTGACACATGCATGGGTTAAATAATAAACCTTGCACTTGTCCCACAATGAAGGAAGCAGCTCCTCTGAGGTCAAATTCTTTTGCATCCTTTTGTACATTGCTTGAAGAGACTTTTCCACCTTAAATAACAACAAATTTCAATGGTTTAAGAAACAGCAAATAGTTGCAAGCTTTAACCATAATTTGAACATACTTATCTCTAACATGTAATATTTAGCCACAACAAACAATCCAACTTGAGGGAAAAATAATACTTACCCCAACAAGGTTAGATTTTAACATTATCCAGGTGTTGTAGGTGAGTTGGAGAGGAGAAGGTAATCCTCCAAAGGAGGTCCTAGGTACAAATCTCCACCTTACCAAAAAGCTGAATTGGGTATCTAAAATCCAATTGATAATGTTGGTGCGGGCAGGGTCGGGGCGACCCCCGAGTGACTTTGACGGCGTAGAACCCCTGTTCGTGGTCTCTTAAACCAAAGCGGCTCCGCAAGGGGTTTTTCGCTTAAAAAAAAAAAAGATTTCAACATTTTTCTAAGATCCATTTTGGACAATCCAAGCTGAAATGGTACCTGAGAAAACATCATTTCCCCAAAACAATGAAATTCTTGTACAAGGAAAAACAATCCTGAAAAAGCTTCATAAATTCCTGATAAGATTAACTGTGTGAAACTCCAGCAAAGAGAACAAGAACAAATTGTGATGCTTTAGCAATGATGTGACATATAGATATTATTTTTAAGCACATACACATGCTATATATGTTAACACATGGTAATTTGGATCTTGCTAAACTATGTTAGGTAATGTTGGTAACTCAATTCAGTTAACAGATGGTCACATATTTTGTAATTAACCAATGACAGCCAAGTACATATTGATTTATGCTGCTTAAATTTGAGTAAATGAAAATTTATTTGTTCAAGCTCCTGTCATGACCTATATCTGAGGTAGTGCTTCCATGTTAAAAGGCGCCCCCTCCAAATCTGAGATAATGACTAGTGATCAACTGACAACAAATAGACACGTGCATGGTGATGTCCCATTTTTGTATTGTAGATATCGTCTGAGAGTCAAATTTCTTTTGAACCGACAGTCCTTCATAACCTCCATCTGGCACTATTGTAGTTCTAGAATGAATATAACATGGTTCGCAATATGGGTCTTGACAAAGGGTGTCAAGTAAGACAAACAATTTATTTGTCGAAGATAAAATATTAAATTTTTTTCTCTCCAACTGGCCAACAATGCTTTTCTTAAAGAAATAAATAGGTTCAAGAGCCACATATTACTGTAGAATGAAATTCCAAACATAGGAATATGCCACTTTACAAACAGCCCTTAAGACAAAAACATCAACAGAGACAATAATGGCATGCACAAAGTGTGGCACAGTCAACGTTTAGCCAAAAGGACATTTCATTATATAAATGAGAAATTACCAACACCTCCACTACACGAAGATAAAAATTAACAAAATACATGATGGTAATTAATCTGCAAGGACCCAAAAAGATAAATAGGGGAAAATTAAGGAGAAAATGCAGCGGAAAGTATGAAACCAATTTTGTGTATTTGCAAAAATTAATATCAATAGTGGAAAATTGCGGGGGAAAATGTAGTGCAAAATGTATGAAATCACTGTTGTATAATTGCAAAAATTATGATGATCGCAAAAATCTTCAATCACTGGACATTTGTTGGTAATAGTAGTCAAGATGTTCTCAGATACGGGTGATTATTTCCTTTCAAATTTGTGGTCAGAAATAACATAACCATTTTCAATTAGACTGTTGAAAATTTTGCATCCAGTTATGAATATTCAAGTGATACAATGACAACTTAATATCATCCATAATCATCACTAGTCAGGATTTCACTTGGATGAGTGAATGAACAAGATTGAAAATTCAAAAAAAAAAAAAAAAATATATATATATATATATATATATATACTTGTATTTAAAAAAATTGAAGAAGATCAAAAAAATGAATATAAAAAATTCAAACTTTGTGTGAAGAAAGATCTAAGTATTTAGATATGGCATCTCAATTGATATGATAGAGTTATGATTTATCAGGGTAGGAGACTCCGGTACAACTTAAAAAAAAAAAAATGTTAAATACTTGTATTTAAAAAAATTGAAGAAGATAAAAAAAAATGAATATATAAAATTTAAACTTTGTGTGAAGATAAAAAAAAAATGAATATATAAAATTCAAAATTTGTGTGAAGAAAGATCTAAGTATTTAGATATAGCATCTCAATTAATATGATAATTAAATATGTTTGTAAACTCTCAAGCTTTACAAAAAAGAGTTATGATTTATCAGGGTAGGAGACTCGGGTGCAAGCTTTTTTTCTCAAGCAAAAAAATATTAATTAATTTTATAAGATTGAAATCGGTTCAATTGTATTGGTGTAATCACATTAAGCACCCACACCAAACACCACCAAAATATCATGTTTTTTGCAATCTCATTCAACTCAATTAACACCACGAGTGACTAAATTATATACTAGATTTTCTTCACTATAAATATATTCCCGTTTAAAAAAAAAATCTCCAACAATAATTACTGAAAATCGACCAATATTACTTTTCTAACGCTAATGCCTCCAAAGTACTCAACCCTCATTTATTCCTTTTGTGATTTAGACTAACGATATCATAAAATCCCGTTATATCTCACTATGTCGTTTGGGTTTGCAGGGGGAATCACTGTGAGCATCGGTAACAGCGTGTACGAGGCCGCAAGCGAGCGAGTAGGAAATTGAAAATTTTTCCAGTTTTCGTATTCACGCTATTACTAGTCCAGGGATTTGTGAATAAGGTTTGATCTCATGTCAACAGTCCACGATTTCTAAGAATCTGAGTCCACGATTTCTAAGAATCTGAGTGCAGTAATTGTTGTCCAGTGTTATGGTGTAATCCGCTTGAAAGCCACAAGCCGGTCGAAAATGCTTTCTTTCGACCATTTAAGGTTGAGCTGATGAGCTAGTTGAAGATGAGGATTGGGGTTTTGAGGACCCACGGTGTTATTGAACTTGTAAAACCTCTTCAAGATTCAAGAATGAAGAACAGTGTGAAAAACCAATAAAATGTGCACCGGATAGAATCAATCTTCCTGTGAAAGACCTTTCTTGGTAATTGCATCCGTCAACTGTTGGACGTTAAACACTAGAGCGGTATATTTCTACATTTCTTTTCAGACTCGGGAGGCACATAAATAGAGACAGTATTATGAATGTTAATAACACATAGTTTTCAATCCTGATTTTTCAGTTGTGTTTTGGGCATAAATCTTGTTATCTAATAAAGCTTTCTTCTCTTCTCCACGGGTAGAAGAAGTAGACAGATGTTCAACCAATTGTTATTTGCATCCATGAAACTCACATCCCGACTTCTTCAGTCTGTTTAAGGTTTGGTGACATTATTAACTTCGAGACATGGCTATAATACCAAATGTTAGAACCTTACAGTTAGAAATAAATACTTAATAAATAAAATAATAAAATATCATCAAATTATAAAGAATCATTTTTTAGGGTTGAATCACTTTATCAATATAAGGGCTCCCTCTCAAATTTAATTAATATAATATTTTATTCTTCTTCGATGATTTACAATATGACTCATACATATATTTATATCTACCCTAACCCCAATCGAGTCCTAACCCTAATATAATAATTAATTAATAATTAATTATTATATCTATCCTAACCTTAATATAATGAATAATTATACTTTTAATAATATAATTAATTATACTATTGATAATTAAATGTTAGGATGTGGGATCCTAACACCTCCCCATAAAAAATTTCTAGCCATCTTGTCCAAATCTTTCCATATGGTATGTGGGGCAGCAAGGATTATAAATTGACATGGCTTGAATGATTGACTATAAAAAGTTAATCTACTCCCATAGCTTAACCATTTGTGAGACCAATGATTAATTCTTGTCTTGATACAATCCAAAATATTCCTCTAGATATCTATTTTTAGTTTTTTAAAATGCAAAGGGACCTCAAGTATACCACTGGGAGAGAAGTCCTCGTGAATCCCAAGATCTCTAAAATTCTATCTTGAAGCCTTTGATCAAGATTGAAAAAGACCACTTTGGATTTTTTATCATTGATGACTTGGTTTGTGGCCCTAATATAGACATTAAGTGTATCTCTAATCATTCTTGCTTCCCTAAAGTTGGCCACTCCCACCAATCCTGTGTCATCCACAAACTATAGGTGAGTCAAAAGTTCCTCACCCACCTTGATACCTATTAGCAAACCTTGTTGTCTTCTCCTCAATATGAGTCTAACCAAACCTTCAACCAATATGAGAAAAGGATAAGAGGAACAAGGATTTCATTGACGAAGGCCTCGAGTAGCTCTAAACGGTTGCGAGGGAAGACCCTTGATTAACACTGAGTATGTCGAAGTAGAAACACAGATCATGACCCATTCTATCTAATCTCGAGAGAAACCAAAGACTTCCATCATATTTGACAAGAAGCTCCACTCCACCCTATCATAAGCCTTTGACATATCCAATTTTATGAACATTCCTTTACTACCAGATTTTTGCATTGAATGGATTACCTCCTGAGCTAGAACCACACCATCCAAGATCTACCTACCCTCTACAAAACCCCCTTGCTCTAAGGAGATAATTCTATGTAGAAGAGGTTTTAGCCGCTCAACCATTACCTTTGTGATTATTTTATATATGACATTGCATAAGGCAACAGGTCTATAATATGAAATTTGCACCCCTCCTCCACTTTTGGAATTAATGAAATGAAAGTATGATTTAATGCTTTAAGCATTATTTTCCTACCTTTGGACTCCTCTATAACAACCATTACCCTCCAAGTTGTCCCATAAGGCCTAAAAAAACTCAATTGGAAAGCCATCTGGACCTGGTGTTTTTTCGGTACTCATTCCAAAGACTACTTTCTCAGTTCCTCTCTATCAATGGGTTTAAGTAGGGCCCAATTTTCTTCTTTAGAGATAACAAAGGGTATGACAACAAGAACTTCTTTTTGAGCCTCTTCATCTTGCACCATACTTTCCTTAAATTTTTTAGAAAAATAATCCATTGAATGGAAATGCATACCTACAATTGTATCAAAGGAGTGTCTGTTCTCATCTTGAAGAGCTTCCATGTTGTTCGTCTGTCTCCTAGAACAAGCAACTCGATGAAAAAATTTGTTATTTTATCACTTTCTAATAACCAAGTGGTTCTTGCTCTCTATTTCTAGTAGGTCTCCTCTTGGTTTTCAATGTCCTCAATCGCTTTACGCAATGCATCATCCTCTTCTTTGAGTTGCTCTGTATTTGTTCCTTTCTTGAAGTGTTTTTGAACTTCATCCCATCTGGCCACCAATGGAGCTCTTTGAACCTGGAGTCTGTCTTGTTAGCTTACCTCCATTGTTTCAGTTGATCCTTAACATAGTGAAGTTGTTTGTGGAATTTAAACATTGTTGTCCCATATGTTGGGCGACCCCCATCCCACCACTGTAGAATTTTCTTTCGAAGTTCCTCTTTTTGTAAAAAAAAGTTTTCAAATATAAATGGTTTGTGATGTTGCACTATCTTGATCCCCCTTCCAACAAAATGGAAAAGTGATATGAAACTGGACCCTCCAAAATATGAAATTTTATTTTCCATTTCACAAATGCCTCCTTTGAAACCAAAAAATGATCTAACTTCACCTTTTTGCTATGTGGCTCCCTCCTCTTATTAGTCCAAGTATAGTTGGTTCCAGGGCATTTAATATCCACCAAGTGTAATGTCTAGACTTGGGAAATCATAAGTCAATCCCTTGGGTCCAAAATTGGGGTTCCCCCTTCTTGATATCTAGAGGATAATTTAGCATTAAAATCCCCAAAAACAATCCAGTCTAACTCCTCCCTTGAGACTCTCATGTTATGCACAACTTTCCATTGATGCATATGACCATCTAGGTTTTGAGCCCCATAAAAATTTGTGATTAAAACCTATTCAACTATCACATTGTTCCTAAAATGTGATGTGAGGACACCTCTCCAAGCTATATGTTCTATTGCAGTCCATTCAAAAGAGTTCCAAAAAGTAACTACCCCCCTAAGACCCCTTGGGCAACCACTTCCATATGACCAACACCCCTCCAAAGTCTATTTATTGTTTTACACATAAGATCCAATGATATTTTTGTCTCCTGGATAAGCAAAATAATTGTTTTATATTTTTTTAAGTCTTCAAACAATAGATTGATGGGTTCTACAATTTAAACCCCTAACATTCCATGATTGTTTAATCATTGGTTACCTTGAGAGCAGTAAAAATCTATTAGTCTCACCAATCCTCCAGTTATCAGTTTATCTCCTTGAATTGCTATCAATTTTTTATTTGATTTTCTACCCACTCCTTGAGAGCTGATATTTTTTTATCTATTTTCCACCTGAGTTATCCCTAGAGTTGGCTTTTCTCTGTTCTTTTTCGCTATATCCATGATGACATCCTTAATTATCGTCTGTTGTTGGTTATGCACTATCAATGCCCCTTCAATCTCTGATTGCAGTAACACACTGCACTCAATTACCTGCTCTAGGATGGGAAGAGGTGAAAGAGAGACTTGAACATGGCTGTTATTATTTTCATTATTCCCATCCACTCCTTCCATGAATTTTTATTCTTCCTGTTCCACTAGTGTATTGAAGATCTCATACCTATTGGAGGGCTTAAGTTGAGTTTGCTCTTTACCATATTTTTTTTTACCTTCTCCTTATTTTGGGTTGTTCAAAATAATCTCCCTGTGCTTCTTTGCCTTGAGAAATATTGGTTTTTTCTTTATTGATTGTTGAATTACCCTCCTTAGGAATATTTGCCATTCCTAGAGGAGCCTCCATTTTTATGTTCATATTTTTTGGGCAAGATTGGGCCAAATGCCCATATTTGTGGTAAAATCTACACTTGAAGGGCAATGCCTCATAATTCAGTTGTTGAATCCAAGATAGTCTTGAAGTTTGAGTTCAACCTCTGCTGGCAAAGGCTAGCTAAGATCCATTTCCATGCATGATCTAGCATAAAAAATTGTATTTTCTTCCATTGTGTCTTTAAAAACACACAAATGTCTTCCAAGGGAATTGTCGATAATTTCCAATACCTGCTCACTCCAAAACTCCATTGAAAGTGCATACAAATGGATCCAAATTGGGACACCAGTGGATTTAATTCAAATATCAAATACCACTCTCCAGGGTTGAATAAATAATCTTGTCGAATCATGATTCCTCTTTTCTGATTTGAAAGCCCTATTTCTATCGACAAGTGAAGAAAAACTAACAATAAAATATCCATTGCTAATCAACCATAAAGAACACTCACCAAGAGACTCCCAGTTTTGTCGAACCTAGGAATGCATAAAATTTAGGGTAGGGTGACTACCAATGAATTTACAGATCAAATCATCATTGGCTCTATATAAAATTATTTCTTCTACCATCCTTTGCTCAATGACAATCTTTGACCTTGATTCTAACTGTGGCAAGCATCCATTAATTCGTTGAGATGTTGATCTATTTCCAGCAGCCATAAAGAGCATTTTTAATGCAGTTTTTTATGCTTCTTGTTGGAGATTTATCCTTTAACAAATATATAAAATAACTATGTGTCTCTAAAAGAGGATCTGAAGGTGTCCCCATTGGGACCTCCTAGAGCAAAAATATTGTCTTCAAGTCCACAACAACCAAAAATCTCTTCATCTACCCAACTAATGCTCTAGTTTTCTCTTCCAGAGCTCTCTGAACAGAACCTCTATATTCTTGAAGTAACATTTTCACCCAACGCTTTTCTTGATCTTTGAATAACCTTCATCCAAGTTTTGGTCCTAAGGCCAACCTCATAAGTCTACAATTTAGTAAGCCCAGTTATCCAATATTATTTCTTTTGCGAACCCTATCCCACTTACAAAGAGGAAACCTAAATTTTTTCTTACATCCTTTTCAAAGAAAATCTAGAATGTTATCCATTTTTGATGCCATATTTACTGGTAACCTTGAAAGTCACATAAAAAATAGAGATGAATTGCAATGTAGTTTTTATGAGTTGTAACCTTCCATCCATGACTAAGAAATTACCTTTCCAACCTATCAAACATGATTTCACTGTATAAAGATATGAGTCCTATAGCTCTTTTTCTTTGGAATACCCAAGTAGGTTGATGGAATTTTTAAAATTTTAAATCCTAAGTTTTCACAATAATCTATTGTAAATCCAAGGCAATGTTAATGAAAAATATTGAATTATGTATATTAACAACTATTTAGTAGCCTTCTCATAACATGATAATATAAAATTAAACTTCATAGCTTCATTGAGTGAGGGATGACCCAAAATAAACAAATTGTAGATGAGCTTTGAAGAGAACATTTATTACAACTTGAATAACTATGATTTTACCTTCAAGAAAGTTGTCTCAATTTCCTCCACAAGAATAATAAATAGATAAGGAGATAGTAGATCACATTAGCATAGTCCATGGAATGAGTTAAAGTATATAAAATAGGATCTATTGTTAAAATTAGAATAGTTTAGAGTGGCATAACAACATCTAATCCATTCACACCAACCTTGATTAAAACTAAACTTTTTGAGAATATTTTATAAAAAACTCCAGTAAACCATATATATTTTGTTCACATCTAATGGCATAGGCATATTTGATTTATCATGTGGTATTATCTCAACTGGTTAGACTCTGTTAGATTTTTATGCAGCATGTAATGAGAGATAGCAATCACAAGATGCAGAATAATATGAAATAAAGTAAATCTATGAGATGAATAAAAATATACTATAAATAGAAATTATGGAGGTGTTTACAAAAGTAGCTATGGAGGAAATGAACACTCCATGAATATAGCTATAGCTTAAGAATAGGCATTAAGCATATTACACCTCATCATAATACATCACACTACTACATCATACTACGCTGGTTTATACTACTTCCTATTGATGCAGTACTCACTTTCTATGTCTATGGTCCTTTATATAGGAAATTGGTTTCTTGGCCAACACTCTACCTAGATGTGCAAGGGACAACTTGCATATATAAAGCTTGCACTTTGACACTTGTGCAGTTATTACATTGCATGAAGAAACTAGATAAATTCCCCCTAAAGTAATCTAGTATCCTAAGTATGTGCCAAGAAATGTACATTTACATTATCCAAATTATGTAATATAGTCTATTTCTAACACCCCCTATATTAGATTATTTGGATATTGAAGACTTTAGTCTTCAATGTGGATATTATTCCATTTGATGGCTTTGATTCTTCTATAGTTGCTTCAGTCTCTAGATGATACAAAATTAGGATGAAGTTGTAGGTTCTCCTTTCAATTGACCTTGCATTGTATTCCTCCTTTGGATTCATCTTCTACTTCTTATTTAGCTTTGCATTTGGATCTAGTCTCAATGCTTTCATAGGTGGTCGTGCTGCTGCTTGATTCTTGTAGAGTGTATCCCTATTTCTTGTCTTCAATATGTATAAAAGTTTTTGGACAACCACTCAAGGTATCATGATAATATATTGAATTAGTAGATCCTGAAATGTCAATGTTGTATGAGAATTGGAAATTTTTTTCTAGATATGACTCATTAAGTTTGATCTTATTTTTGAGTAGTTATATCAATCCTCTTTGTTCTACATTTTCATTCTTGTAGAATTTATAGGTGAGCAATACCATATATAAAATGCTCACAAGATCTAAGGAAAGTGTAATGTCACTTTTTCCATTGTCAATAGCTTCATTGAGACAAGCTTGAAGATAGTATTCCATAGTATCAAAATTATCTTCTAAAGCTTCATTATGGATTACTTTTGAAGTTAGATCTATCATTCTTTCAGATTTCATGAGTAGATTCATGATTCCAAGTTTTATAGCACTAAATTTTTCTTTGCTAAAACAATTTTCCTTACTAGAGTTTGCATTGAAAGTAGATATTCTTATGGTTCCCTGATTAGGATATGTTATTCCTGATTGAATAAATATAAGTTTGACTTGATAAAACCTTTAATAATCCTTGTTTTGTAGACTACCTTATGTCTCCCAAGTAATGTGAGTATATACTCCTAAGGATTTTAGGTTATGAAGAAAGCTTATATTTTGTAACTTGATAATCTATGATAGATGCTGATTTTACCAAGTTTTGTAGAATACCTTATGAATCCCTAGTATGCTATGGATAAGATATAGTGCTTTTGTAGAAATATAGTTCAATATTTGATTGATTTTGTAAAGTTTTGTAGCATACCAAAATCAATTCCTATTATCCCTTATTACTCCTATTGAACTAAGCACTATTTCCAAATTTTAAAGAGGTTATAATGTTGGATCTTTTGTCTCCTTTTGAGAAGTTTGAGACAATAATATTATGAATATCCAACCTATGAAAAAGCTCTATTTATAAATAACCTTTTGGGAATTAGGTTGTGTATCTAATTTTCTAATTAAATGATTTGATGTAGTAGCCCTTATGACTCCCTAATATTTGGATAAATTAGATCACAATTAATATTTGCAAATATTCAATATTTATCTACGTAGAAAAAATTATTAATTCTAGGTTTTATATTGCAAATATTTGATTTAATTTGATAAAATATTTCCCTTGATATATGGCTTTCAATGTATATAAATTCCTTTGATTTAACCCTTATAACTCCAAGGAAATAAAGCACATATTAATGGAAATTATTTTACCTTTATCCAAGCAAAGTTCAATGTTGATTTCAGAGATGCTTGGACTGTAGAATATAGAAGACATTGTAAATGCTATAACTTTTTTCTCCAATGAAAAATATTTGGCTTTAATTTATTTCAAATATGGCATCTTCTAGTCTCTTACCTTGAATCTGATTGCCTTGAGCATTAAAGGCTCTAACACCTTCTTGACATGCTGCAACTCAACTCTTTTCACTCAAACAATGAGATAGATTTTGATTATGTAGAATAATCTCTCCTAAATTTGGTCATTGGCGTTCTTAAATGGAGAAGATTCATATCTTATGTGCTAAGTGGCATGATCGTTTCCTTTCGAATGCTTGAGAAGAGTTTGGTGCCAACAAATATTTCTCCCTTCTTGTAATGTAAGAATGTTACGTTATTTAGCATAATGCTTGGTCTTCCTCTTTAACAAGTGTACTCAATACACCAAATGCACCAGTCTGTTCATGTAAGTCCTCCATGAAGATGAGCACTCTATTGATTTGAGCGTTAGGGTTTTATTTTAGTGACAAGTGTCACTCTCTTCTCTACATGGACAAAGTCTCTATTGTTGATTCGAACAAATCCTTTGAGACCTTTTTAGCTTCATAAATACCCACATTTGATTTTGTTCTACACAAATTTCTACTAGGATATGGAGCAATAGAATGGAGGTCTTGAGTACCGCTTTCAACGAGTGCATATGAAGTAATACTCCAATGGTTCTTTAAATAATTTTTTCTTTTGTATATGTTTTTCATCCTCCTTATGTGTAGATGCTATTGCTATTTGAATGGTGTTGTTTCTCCCTTGATATTGTACGTAAATCTTGTAGGTTCGGCCATCTAGAATGTGAGTATGAACCCTTCGAATGGCTTTTTGGGCTAGACTTGGATGGCTGCTAGCATACGACCGCTTTCGAATGGTTTTTACAGCAAGTGTAGTACCCTTGAGGCACATTTAAATCTACCTTCTCTCCCTGTATAACCAGATTAGAAATAGTGCAATATAATGTAAAATAGTTTTAATACAAGATGACATTGTTGCACTTTCTTTTGCACTCCTCTTTGTAACTTTGAATTTTTTATTTTTGAGGTAGAATATTGAGTTCAATATAGGGGTTTTGAGGTTGTCTCTTTGATTAGACACCTTCCCCTGATTACTTGGATATTTTATACATGAATCCAAGCATGTAACCACATGATAGAAGCTATTTTTCTACACCATTTCTTGTGCTTTGAACTCGAGACTCACCAAGTCTCGTTCGAGGCTTCTTTTGATGCTTTTATGGTGGTTACTTTCTTTTCCAATGCTTGGAGGATAGAAATAGTTTTATGGCTTCCTTAGGCCACTTTAAAGTTGTAGATCTAAGTGCACTAATATTGTCTTTAGACACTTTGAAAATTTCTATTTTTATGCCCTTCTAATGAACACAAACAATAATTTTTTAGAGCAATGTAATAGTGCAAATGAATCTAATAATATTTTACTTCTACTACACTAAAAATTTCACCTTATCAATCCACTCAACTCTACAAAATAATACAATCAATTTACTGCAACTAATCAAGAATAATCTGAAATGAACCTTCAAGCATTATTCTAAAATTTTATAAGCAAGGTAATAAGAGCTAGTCTTCATTTTCTTTTCAAAGTATATGATAGGTAGTTGATAGATAGTTTGAGATTCTAAAATATAATCAAATACTAAAGTGAAAATTAACCTTAAAGAATCCTTTATTTTTGCACATTTGAAGACTCTTAATTCATATCTTCTTTTTGCAACTTTACTCCAATCATGGTGTTTAAAAAAATCTTATAAGTAATCCACTTAATGAATTATTTGCACCAATAGTTGCTTACCTTTTTTTGAAAGCCCTTGTTGCAACTTATGTAGAGGATGCAAATATTGGCGTCTAATATCACCAAGTTGCTGTCATGAGTAAATTTTTTTATCTCTTTCTAGGCTTCCTTGAACAACTTTGTCTTCACTAAAATATGATCTTCAATTCTCTTTCACGAGCCTAGGATTTTGGTGGCTTGTTTTCCTCTTGTAGTCTCCTCATTTTGTTATATATTAGAAGAGATATTTGATCTTGAAGTGGTGCCTTCTTACTGTGAGAGGTAATCTCCAAATATCCTATATTTGAAAGGCTTCTTCTTTCTGAATATTCCTTCAAGCTTCTTGTCAAATTTTGACTTCAAACATGATCATCTTCTCAATATTTTTAATGTCTTGAGGTCTTCTAAGATTTGGTACTCCTTACCAAATTCTTCTTCTTGGGCTTGTTGTTAGATGGTGATAATTATCCCAAATATTTCACTATCTCCAATAGTGAATTTTTTCAATGTGTTCTCCTTGGAACTCCTTTGATGATTTCTTCAACAAGGCTCTCCAAGCCTTTTATTGGATGCTCTTAGAGGCCTCTCCAAGGCCTTGCAACTTCTTCTAGTCTTCTTTGAGATCTTATATTCAAAATTCTACTTCTGGAAGTGTTGGTGGTGAGATCTTCTCCTGGATCTCTAATTCTGCTACCTATGTATTCAAGCAGGACTCTCCTAGTCCTCCTTCATCAATGAGATCTTCTCCTAATTTTTTTTTCTTCATGTGCTAGATTGATTCTGAAGAAGATACTCTTCCTAAATTTTTTTTAGGAAGCTTTCCCAACTCACTAAATCTACCTATTCCTACAACAAAGTATTAGTATTTAAATCTACTTCTAAATTAGATACTCTCTTCAAGAGTCTTCTTTAGGATCAAGGCTTCTTTGGTATTTTCTTCAAGGCTTTTGTGGCATTTTCTTCAAGGATTCTATGGTATATTCTTCAGTACTAAGGCTTCTATGGAATTTTATTCTAGATTAAGTCTACTATGGTATTTTATTTAGAATCAAGGCTTCTATGGCATTTTCTTTAGGATCAAGGCTTATATGGCCTTTTTATTTAGGATCAAGGCTTCAATGGCCTTTTTATTCTTGTAAAGTTTCCAATCTAGCAATGGAGATCTCCTATCTCCCAACTTCACCATAAGTCCTCTCTAGAAGTCTCTTCTGTAATGTTCTCTTCCAACAACTAATATTTGCACTATAAAGACACTTTGAACTTTGGGTAACGAAGTCGAAATCTCCTAGCTTTCTATTGTAGGAGGTGTCCTAATCATCTTAGTATTAATCCCTTGTAATAAAATAACATTCAGGTTAATTTCTCTAGATCTCTTAGATGAGCTTCACTAGTTGATTCATCAAACTAGTGGATCAAGTGTTGAGTCATAGTCTTCACAAGTTTTCCCTTAAAAATCTATGGAAATACTCTAGCCATATGCAATCTCAGTATTCCAAACATTGAGATTTATTTTAGTATTTAATTTTGGCTCTCCTTAATTCTACCACCTAGAATTTTATGAGCATTTTTGATAGTGATTGATCCAAAAGTGCATCAATTTGTTAAAAAATCAGGGTCAATAATAATGGTGGTTTTCCTTTTGATCTACTATGGCTCTGATACCATTGTCAGCTTTTGATGCAACATGTAATGAGAGATAGCAATTACAAGATGCAGAATAATATGAAATAAATTAAATCTATGAGATGACTTAAAATATACTATAAATAGAAATGATAGAGGTGTTTACAAAAGTAGCTATGGAGGAAATGAACACTTCATGAATATAGCTACAACTCAAGAATGGGTATTGAGCATATTACACCCCATCACAATACATCACACTGCTACATCATACCATGCTAGTCTATACTACTTCCTATTGATGTAGTACTCACTCTCTATGTCAATCACTCTATGTCTATGGCCCTTTATATAGGAAATAAGTTCCTTGGCCAAAACTCTACCTAGATGTGCAAGGGACAACTTGCACATATACAACTTGCACTTTGACACTTGTGCAATTATTACATTGCATGAAGAAACTAGATAAATTCCCCCTAAAGTAATCTAATGTTATAAGTATGTACCAAGAAAAGTACATTTACATTATCCAAATGATGTAATATAGTCTATTTATAACAAACTCCTCAACATTTAAGGAGGAGGCTAGGGTTAAAATCTTTCCAAGTGATACATGGATAATATCCAAGCTTTGTTGTAATACCAAAATATGGTGATGATGTAATAAGGGTAGGGCCCGTTTCAATCCCATATAACCAATAGAAGAAAAAATAGGCATACATGTTATTTTTATAGAATGAAGAGAATGTATGGCCTCTTGTGTAGTGATTACACCATCGAGAATCTATTTAGAACAAAAAAAACCACATTGATCCTATAATATAACACAGTCTAGAATATTTTTCAACTTATTTACCATAATTTTTGAAATGACTATATAAATCATATTACAAAGGCTTACTAGACATAAATTATCAAAATATTTTGTATCATCTTTCTTAGGAACTAATGTAATAAAGGTGGCATTGATATCACTTATTGTAGCCTTCATTCTGTGGGCCTCTTCAACCACAACCAACTTATCACTCTTCAATAATTTCTAATTTTTTTGAAAGAAACTAATGAGAAATTCATCAAGTCCAAGTGCTTTGTTAAGATGGAAAGATAAAATTACCTTATGTAGCTCCATAGATATCTTCTTCATCAATCTTACATTTTGTCCATGAGTGATAATTAATGGAATATATTACAAAATCTTATCTTGTGCCTTGTTATATTTCTTGGGAACTAATGTAATATAGGTGGCATTGATATCACTTATTGTAGCTTTACTTTTGTGGGCCTCTTCAACCACAACCAACTTATCACTCTTCAATAAATTCTAATTTTTTGAAAGAAAATTATGAAAATTTCATCAAGGGCAAGTGCTTTGTTAAGATGGAAAGATAAAATTACTTTATGTAGCTCCATAGATATCTTCTTCATCAAAATTTCATTTTTTCCATGAGTGATAATTAATGGAATATTTTACAAAAGCTTATCTTGTGCCTTGTTATCTTACCCAAGATTTGACAAAATATTTTTGAAAAAATCAATTGCTTCCTTCTCAAACTATTTTTCTTCCTTAATATTTCTACCATATGGAGTTTAAATATTTTTGATATGATGATTTTATTTTTGATTTTGTTATAGCATGAAATTGATATTTCTATCTTCTTCCTTGAATCATTTCTCCTTATATTTTTGGAATCAATATGACTTGTCCTTATTCAATACGTTATGAAAATAAGAAAGTAATTTGTTTTGCTCACAAGAATCTTGGTCCATTCCTATGATTTTTACTCTCTTGTAAATTTTTTAATCTGGGATTCAAATTCATTATTTTCTTTAAATATTTCATCAAAATATTTGACATTTCAAATATTTATTTACCCCTTTAGGTATTTAATCTTTTGAACAAAATTGTACATACATGGTACTTCACAAATTATTTCATACCATCATAACATAACCATATGAAAGAAATTAGGGTCTTAGAACTATATATACTGGAAGCTAAATAAGTTTGGATGACCAATATTGAATAAATTATAAGTCTAGAGAATTGGTTTGTGATTTGATCTTGCTCATAATAAATTAGCTAAAATGATTGTATACTTTGATTTCAACCACGTGCATAGCAAAAATCTGTCATATATTTCTATTTTATGAGTTTACCCAATGCATCTATTATCCCATGTATTCAAAATTTAAAGGAATACCATTTAAAATGCCATTTGATTTGATAAATGAAGTAAAATATTTCATTCATTTAGAAAATTAAGGAGTATTTCCATTATTTTTTGAAGGATATAGAACTATGTTTATGTCAACCCCAAGAATCCATAGATCATAATTATGAATCATCGTTGTATTTGAAAAAAATATGGTATGGTCCAAACTTTTTCATGAGTAACTATAGTTGGAGAATTTACATTTTTTCTTAATAAGTTGAGCATTTACATTTATAACCCCAACATTGATGTTTTTCTCTTTCCATAAAGAAATATAACAACCCAATTAATTTTTTCTTATTTCAATTGTCCATATCATTTGCACTTGTCCTATATTAACATAATACCCCTAAAAGCTCCTATGGAAGAAATTACTTGAGGATTTTATGCTACTTGAGGAAAACAAAAATGATTTACCTACATTAACCTTGATATCTTTTATGTTTGCTTTAAAATTTGCCTTCCCATCTTCCTTCACACATTTAAATCTATTTGAATTTGAACTTGGATATTATACTTTGTCATCCTTTGTGTCAATTTTTTCTTCTAATGATTGATTTGAGTAAATTGTAATGACCTTTTCTATTTGATGATTTATTCGAGCAAATTGTAAATTTTCTTCTATTAACACTCCACTTTTAGGAAGCATTACATGATGCTTGATCATCTTATCTCATGCTTTGAATATTCACTACACTTTGGAGGAAAATTGATCTAGAATATTTTGCAATATTGCTTTGAAAAAATACCTATGTGCACCTACAATTTTGAATTATCTAGAAAGCATGCTTTGATAATGCTAATTGGGACCCTGATGGAAGGCTAAGGCAAATTCGATTTCAAAAAAATATGGATCAAAGTTTTAAATTATGCAAAAATATAAAAACTAGAACTTTGGAAAAGTTCAAGGCGGCCTTGGGATGAAATTCATGACCAACTACCTTTGGGATAGCTCTTTAGGAAGAGAATGACCTCATTTAGATAGGAATGTTGGATCTCAAACCCCCTATACCCCCATTTTTGATCATTCAATTTCTATATCAACATCCCCTGATTATGCAACCCACAAACTTTTAGCCTACTCCAATCGTAAGATTGATCCTGATCCCAAATCCTCTCCCTACTCTTAAATGTTCCTCTACAAGATTATACTCCTTCATAGAGATGGGTGAAATAAAAAATTATCTTAGGATAGTCTCTAACAAGGTCATAAATATTAAGATATTGTAGAATACTCAAAATTTTCAATATCAATACTAGAATAATCCTAGACCTCCTTTCTAATAAAATCATCATAGATATAGGCATCCTCCAAATGGTTATCAAAATCCTAATTTCCACCCTAACTGGAATCCAAGACAACTATCTAGTTCAAATCAATAGGTTGTACCTGTGTAACTCCCATTGTAACAAATTCTCCAAAACTTTGTTAGGGATATAGTGTCCCACAAAAAAATATGTAGAAAATTTATACACATGGTACTCCCCAAACATGTACCCTCATAATTCTTACACCAAAGGCATCTAGTATCAAACCATTCAAGCTATACCAAAAAAATTTGTTTGTACTCAACCATTTACTTCTCACACATAATCCTTAAAACAGTTGTTTGTGCTCAACCATTTACTTCTCACAATAAATCCCATCATATTCCATCACAAAACTCTTCCCTAGATAGAAGTACCAACCTGCCTAAACAAACCCTAGTAACATGAGATAAAGAGAAGGTGTACATTGTATTTGATGGAGCAGGAAGTATGATATCTACAAGGCCTCAAGTCTAATCAAATTATGTGATAAGTACCAAAATAAAGGCATTAGAGGAATGAGGTAAAACTAACCAAACAATTCCAAATGTATAAAATAGGTCACCAGATCCCAAGAAGAGTATTCACTCCACAACAACACAAGTTCAATATGTGCAAAACATCCTAGTACCAACTAAAAAGAATTCTCCTTAAGCACCTAGGTGAGGAGAAATGATCTCAATGGATATGAGACACTAATTAGAAGGTGCACTCACTAGAGTCATTTAATATAGTGGATCACCTCAAGAAGTCTACTATGGCCATACTAATATGGGATGCTATCTCTATGCTAGAACATATGAAGTACCTAGAAGAAGCATTGGAAAAGCAAAGGATTTCAAGTAGGCAAAAGGAACCTGTAGTATTTCAAATGTCTGCTCTTCAAGTAATCATAACTAAGCCAATTCCATTGTATTTGATCTTAATCTATGGTAATAATTTGATTCATAATTGTTTTATAGATTTTATGTAAATTACCTCGGTTATGCCTAGGAGGGTGGCATATGCATTGGGATTAGTCTATAATCCTATCAACCAAGGAGTGGTCCAACTAGATAGAATGTTGGTCCAAATATTTGGCTTGGTCAAGAGCCTCCTTCTAAAACTACAACCATACCCAAATTTAACTTTCAATAAGGACTTAGAATCCATTGGGCTCCCTACCATTTTTTATATATGTTTATCAAGAGAATTCACAACTAAGATAAGAGGGCATCTATGCTTGAACTAGATGCATATGTTTCTTAGAATTAATATACACCAATATGAAGATCTTTTTTGATACCCTCAATTTCCACCATGTGAAACATTTGCCTATAATCACACTAGATGGTGAGAAAACCTATGTCACATAGGAGGGATAATCTAAATAATAGGTGTTTATTGACAAGGTCCACTCTTCTGTTCTTGATGATCAAATGGACCAGTGGGCAACTAAGATTTGGAATGCAGATACTTATGATATCTTGGAGCAAACATGCATGGCAATATCTAATCCAAGAGAAAAATATATCCATCCTTAAAATCATAAAGAGAGAAGAGGATCCTAATGGCTTATGGATGTTGTACTTTGATGGTACCAAGAGAAAAAAAGAAGATGGTGCTGGTGTGTACATATTTTTTATAAAAAGGATTAAGATACTATAGACATACATAATACAATTCAATTATTCAAATAATGTCGCAAAATATGAAACCTTGGTGCTTGGCCTCCAACTTGTAGAGAAGAGGGTTGTTAAGTTGTGTTGAGAAGCAACACACCCCCGCTAAAAAAATGAAATTCCATCCTTAGAAAAACTTTGAACTTCCATTTTTGCAGTAGGGACCCTCTTGATATGTTTCAGGTTTTAAATCCAAATTTGCTTGCCTCCTTTTTAAAGTTGTGCTTTTTCTTGCATTCTAGTTGTGTTATCCAAGAATTCACTTTTTACATGCTAGAATCATTCATGCTTAAACAAAATCTTGCGCCGGTACGAGAAAAATGCTGAAAACAGATAGAAAATTCATGAAAAATCAAACTTTCCTTTTTAAGCAATGTCGCGAAATCGTGACACTTCCATTTATGGAAATGTCGCGAAATCGCGACAGGAAAATAGAAAACCCGCCAAGTCAGTTTTGCGTAGCGAAATCGTGACACTTTCCATTTTTGGAAATGTCGCGATATCGCGACATTTCCATTTTTGGAAAGCGTCGCAAAATCGCTACCGGCCAGAGGAGAGAGAAGAAAGTTGTACGAAAAGGAGCGATTTCGTGACATGTCGCATTATCGCGATAGGAGAGAGAAAGTGGGCTGCGGAGTGAAAATCGACTAAGTCGCAAATGTGTCGCAAAATCACGGTCAACGCGGTCAACGCATGCAGCTACGGGAACTGTCGCGATATCGCGACGTGTTCTATTTTCACGAGTTGTTGATGGAAGAAAGCTTAAGTTACAAAAGTTGCAGCGATTCGCTGCATATTGGTTGAGAGGAGAGTTCAGGGCAAGGATTGCAGCGATGCGCTGCATATTTTCGGAGCGTGACGCCAATAGTTGCAAGGAGTTCGGTAGCAAAAAGCCTAAGGGGTAAGATTTGCAGCGATGCGCTGCACCCTTTTTGTGAAAAGGTCTTAAAAGGCAAAAGAGAGAAAAGTGCAAGTGCCGAAGAAGAAATCGAAGGAAGAAGCCCAAGGCATCAACGCTGTCGCGAAATCGCGACAGTTGGGAGGCAGAACTACAAAGGGAGCCACCATGTCGCGATTTCGCGACATGGTGAGAAAAAGTTGCCGAATTGAAAGACATAATGGAAAATCGGCCAAGGGCCAGAAGGAAGCAAATGCAAAAATCAAATTTGCATGAAATCGTGACATGCTTGAAAAAAATTGTGTGGCAGCTAGCAGGAGGCGCGATTTCGCGACATGTCGCGAAATCGTGACATGTCGCATTTTCGCGGCCGACGGGGGAAGAAGTTGCATGGCGCTGGGGACGTCGTGATTTCGCGACATGTCGCGAAATCGCGACATGTCTCAGAATCGCGATAGGAGAGAGAAAGTTGCCCAAAGGGCCAGAAGTGTATTCCAGCTGTAAACAGAAGGCATCCTGGGATAGTGACACGTGTCAAGACACGTATCAGATGAAACAGAGGCCGACGTGCAAGAAAGATTAGGATTTTGATATGTTTTAATGTTAAAGTATTGATTTAATGTTTATTAAATTGCTAATCTAATCTTTTTGTCTTTCATGCAGGAATCCATCTGTCACTTGCGGGATAGCGGGAAAATGGCCATAAAGACAAAGTCAAATGCAATTTAATTAAAGGCGGCCATGTTGAAAAGGAAGGTGCCGAGAGTTGATGTTTCATTCCAGTATTTACAGATCTGCCCACAAATGACTACGCAGCTTCCAGATTTTACCGGTGAAGGCATTCAATGAGGATTTATGGCAGAGTTAATAGCAGGCAGATATTTTCAACTCCGGGATAGATTTGCAGAGATGGAATAGCGGAGAAGTGGTGACTCATCCGGCTCACCAACGCAAATTAATGAGAGCATTTATTTGCAGTTGCGGGTGAATGCAGGCTGCATTTGATTCTATCTTCTCCATTTATGACAGCTGACCGCCCTGATTTGCAGAAGGGTTAGGTTTTATCCAGTCTTTGTTTTAAAATGGCTTTTATTGTAAAACCCGGTCCTAGGGTTTAAGATGATAAGATTTGCAGTTAAGAAAAGATATTTTCTGTAAAGATCAGGATCTGTCCTGAGTCTATAAATACAACTGCAAAATGTAATCGCAGGAGGCGGAGACTTAGAAATAAAAGGCTTATAAGCAATTTCTTGCAAATTTTGTGAAATCCTTTGTTTTTTGGATCGGGAGTTGATGTGCTTTTGCTATTTTCTATGGTAGCATGGCCAGGAGCCTAATATTTTACAGATCTGTGATAAGTGTATCTTCTTCTGTTATCCGTTCCATTAAAGTTTGTTAGATATATGCTGTAAATCTGCCATTATCAAGTTTAAATATGTTGTTAGGCTTCAGTTGTTCCATTGTCTGCTAGGGGAAATTACAGATTTGAGGTTCAAGTTTGTTCTAATTGCTCTGTCTTCACCGTGTGAGCTAGGCTGCCGGTGAAAGATACCAGTTTTAACCAGCTTCCCTTCGGATTTATAATTTTCTGCTAGATCTGTTCCATTTTGCCTTGTGCTCTTAGTTGAAAGTGATCTTAGAAATCTGGACACTTTCTTCTTTGATTTGTTCTGTTGTGAAGCTGATAGTATAGATGAAATTGGTAGTTTTAAGTTTTACAGTTTAAAGTTTGATAAACTTCCCTTTCTGCCTTACCCTACCCTCTCTTTGCTTACCGTGAATGATCCATTTTTACTTTCTTTATTTGTCTTTTATTTGAATCTACTGACCCATGAGAGCTAGATCAAGAATCAAGTTCAAAACCTGATTGTTAACAAGTAACAACTTCTACAACTACTGAACAAGTTCAAGAACCCCCTGTAAGGTAACAGACAGTCCATATTGAAATCTATTCCAGAAGCGGAAAAGAGTGAATAGACATTCGACCCGACTCTGTAACTCGCACCTTGGATAACCAGCTAGATCCTAAAGTGAGTGGGATTCATCCCGTGGGTGTCTCCGGAGCTTCCTGCTCATCCTTCACGGGGTGCGTATGAAAGCCGGACCAACATCTAATTGGCGCTAGAAGGAGGGCCGAGAACATCTGTTCTTAGTGCACTTGAGTTGGGAAATCCGACTGTATGTGGTGCTTGACAAATACTGTATTTTATCCAGAGTCTGGCATTTTAACATTTAAAAGTGGCTCAGTTTTATAAATTGTCAGTACAATTTTTGTAAGTTGTCAGTGCAGTGTTTTAAATTGCCAAATACAGAACCTGTTGAGAACTGCAAAGTTATAAGTGCTTGTGAAAACTGGATTCTACATACAAGGTAACAAGGTCCCACCCCAGAGCTGGAGAGCTCCTTGTTCCTGAATTAGAAACTCCGAGAAGAAGTAGCCACAGAAGGGCCACATCTCTATCACAGACAGTTTTATCACCATTGATAGTCACTCCAACCAGAGCTCGGAATATTCCTGTCAATCCATTAGCTATGGCAAATTGGTTGGGCTCCACGGCTTTGAACATTCCGGGTATAGCCCATGACTTGCCCGAAATCCGAAAGATATCTCCCCGGTACAAACATGATGGGACAAGAACCGCAGAAGAACACTTGGTTGCATTCAAGAATGCACTGAAGTTATTAAATGTACAACATGAGGATGTTGCCTGTAGACTCTTCCCGTTCACTCTCCAGGAGGGAGCATATGATTGGTTTTTAAACCTCACCAATGATTCTATCACCAACTGGAATGATTTAGAGAAAGTTTTTGTGTCACAGTTCGGGGAAGTGATAGACCCCGAGTATTTTATATCAGCAGTTTTCTAGCATCAAAAGGGAATTAAGTGAATCTATCGGATCCTATAATGTCGATTCCGGAAAGCCTATGGTAGACTTACTCGGGTATTATGTACCTAATGCTGACTTGGCATTAGAGATTTTTAGAAATTCCCTGGATCCCATGACCTCTGTCTTCTTGAAGAGAGATGCCACTGTTACCAATTTGACAGAAGCCTACAAAGAAGCTTTGATTCTGGAAAGACAGTTGGGACCCCGACCTTTAAATGCTCAACAAGTTCCTCCGATCACACAAGCCGCTCCCCGTGTTTAATCCCATTCCACATCGGATGATGCTGCCAGTCTGTCAGACTCTACCATCGAGCAAGTCCATCAACTGCTGCACCTGTTGAGAATGTACAGAACCCAGTGAAAGAGGTTGACAATGCAAGGATTGAAGAAGTCTCAAAGATTGTTCAAAAGTTGGCCAATGATTTTCTGAGTTTTAAAAGGCAAACTTCTACTGGTGACAATCCCAACAGATACTCATATCAGCCAAACAGATTTAACAGGCCCCCATATGAACCTAATAAAGATTACAAGGGTAAAACTCATGATGTGAACATTTGTGACTTAGCTCTACCCAACTGGTGCAGAATACATGCCACTTCTCAGCATGGGGAGTTGGACTGTCTGGAATTTTGCAATGCATTTGAAGCCTTGTCTGGTGATCTGATCTCCCCTGAAAATCAAAGAACTGCTGATGGCCCAAGTTCATCTGGCCACAGTGCAACCATGGTCCTGGATTCCTTTTCTTTCCCGGATGAATCTGAGAATGTAGTTGAAATGCCTATAGATGAAGTACAGGCTTTCCAGCAGTACATAAGAGATAGCTACAACCTGAGGAACAGGAATCCTGAGCCAAATACCACATCAACTCCTCCTGACAACTCTCACAATATTCCTTCGGACCCCTCTCCAAGCAATAATCCACCTCCACCAAAGGGAGGAGCTCAAAGAGTACCAGATGTTGTTGTTCCTCCACTTAACAAAGGATATAACATAGTGGAGGATATGAAAAAGATTAAGGCCAACATTACTCTGCATGAGTCGGCACAGATTTCAGAGCAGAGAGACAACCTGATAAAGACATATTCCGGCCTCGTTGCTAAACTCTGTAGACAAGGGAAAGAAAATAGCAAATGCCAATCTAGCCATGTACAAAGAAAAAACTGAAGTTCCCCCCTTTTTACTGACTGTCAAAATTTTTGGGAAGAACTTACATAATTGTTTGGTAGATTCAGGTGCATCTGCTAATGTTATGCCATTGGCCATTTGTCAGCAATTGGGGTTGACCCCAATGAAATCTGAAAGAAGAGTCGTCCAATTGGACAAGTCAGAAGTTAAAGTTGTTGGAGAGCTTCAAAATATTCACATCCAATTAGCCTCTGAGCCTAGGGCTCAGCATAAGATTGAAATCCAAGTTGTGGATATCCCAATGGGGTATGGGATGTTGTTGAGTAGGGATTGGTCTAGGTCTCTAAATGGATACCTGGCAACAGATTTTTCACACATGTGGTTGCCATGGAAAGGAGTGGCAAATCAGTTGCGGGTTGACAGAGAACCCAGGTACAAGCACACCATTACAGAGTACAATGCAGCTAATGAAACTGTCAATATTGCAGAGGTAGATATTGGTGTCTACAATTTGACAGCTGGGCAGAGTAACCAGTTTAACAAAGCTCATCCTATACATACTAATGAAGTCTGGACACTTCATGTGGATGGAGCCAGATGTAAGCAGGGTTCTGGAACAGGGGCAGTCCTCAAAGGGCCTCAAAGTCAGACATTTTTTATGTCTTACCGCTGCAGTTCCCATGTACTAATAATTTAGCAGAGTATGAAGCTCTGATTTTAGGTTTAAAGTTTGCTTTGGATAAAAATGTGAAAAACATTCAAGTTTTCACTGATTCAGAATTAGTGGCAAGTCAAGTCAGGGGTAAATTCCAGTGTAAAGCCTCCTATTTGAAGGGATACAAACACAGGGCCTGGGATCTTGTAGAAGGCTTTGATGCATTCAATCTGACACACATACCCAGGGAACAAAATTCACATGCTGATGTCCTGGCATCTTCAGCTGCAAGTTTAAAGCCATTGGAAGATTTTAAGTGGGATAAGTTCTCAGTTGAGTTAGTCCCCTGTCCTTCAGTTCCAAACAATATAGACAGCTTTCAAGTTTTCTCAGATGATCAACAGATTGTAAACTTTTTGCAGAGTACTAACACCTTTGAGAATGCTATAATTGATGAAGGCCAAAGAGACACCCTGCTGGAACAGTTGGATGATGACAGGGGAATCATGAGGTTGAAGGACAACAGGATCCCAAAAGGAATGGTGGAGCTAGAAAGGCTATTTGATGTTGACAAGATCAGGCAAAGGGTGAATTCTGAGGATTTTGTAGCTGCCACAGACAATGGGACTGAAGACCTGAACATAGGCACTGAGGAGGATCCAAAGAACATCAAGTTGGCAAAGGACTGTGATCCAAAAATAAAGAGAAATATGATTGATTTTCTGCACAGATCCAAGGATGTAATGGCCTGGTCATACAAAGATTTAAAGGTATTTGATCCAAAAGTTTACACTCACATCATACCTTTGAAAGAATCTTGCAAGCCTTTCAGACAAAAACAGAGGCATGTTAATGCTCTGTTAGAACCCCTTATCCTGAAAGAAGTAGAAAAGCTCTTGAGTGCAGCAATTATTTTTCCCATCAGGCACTCTACCTGGGTGGCCAATCTGGTGCCAGTCAGGAAGAAAAATGGGGAGATCCGCCTGTGTGTGGATTTCAAGAATTTAAATAAGGCATCAGAAAAGGACAACTATCCCCTGCCTTCTATGGATGAAGTCCTGCAAATTGTTAATGGATCAGAGATAATGTCTTTCTTGGATGGCTTCTCAGGCTATAACCAGATATTGGTGGAGAAAGAAGACAGAATGAAGATTGCTTTTACCACCAAGTGGGGGACTTTTGCTTACAAGAGGATGCCATTTGGTTTAATAAATGTTGGAGCAACATTTCAAAGAGCAATGGATCATGCCTTCAAGGGGCTTATGGGCAAATGTATTGTTGTATACATGGATGATTTAACAGTCTTCTCCAAATCCAGATTTGACCATGTCAAGCACTTAGAGTCTCGTGTTTAACAAGTGCGAGGAGTTTGGCATTTCCTTGAATCCAAAGAAATGCATTTTTGGTGTAACAGAAGGGAAGCTCCTGGGGCACTTAGTCACAAAGGATGGCATTTCTATGGATCCGAGGAAGAGTTGAGGCCATATCTGGCATACCATTTCCCAACTCCAAGAAAGAGTTGAGGTCATTCTTTGGAAAGATAAACTTTGTTAGGAAGTTCATCTCCGGCTTTGCAGAGATAGTTAAGCCAATGAATGACATGTTAAAGCAGACTGCCCAGATTGTCTGGACCCCAGAAGCTAAGACTGCCTTCCAAGAAATCAAGACAACCATTAAACAAGCACCAATCTTGGTAAGCCCAGACTTCAATGCAGATTTTTATCTGTACACTTTCTCTTTAGAACATACACTTGCTGCAGTTCTGACTCAACAGAGGGAAACTGGAGAACATCCAATTGCTTTTAAGAGCACCAATTTGAAGGGAGCTGAACTGAAATATTCTAGATTAGACAAACAAGCTTACGCTTTAGTAAGAGCAATGAAGCGGTTCGGACACTATATACTCGAAGCAAAACTCATGCCATAGTGCCAGACCCAGTCGTGAAATACCTCCTAAGTCAGAATGAGTTGGGTGAACTGAGAGGCAATTGGGTTACCAGGTTGCAAGAGTATGACTTGGAGATTAGGCCCGCTAAATTGATCAGAGGACTTGGTTTGTCCAGACACATTGCTGAAGTGCCTCTACGGGAAGAAGTTAATCAGTTAAATTCTGAATCTGATGATTGGTATGGAGATATCATTCATCTGCTACAGTTTGGAATTTGCCCATCCCATTTGAACAGAACTCAAAGGAGAGCATTAAAGTTAAAAGCTGCTCACTATCTCCTCAAGGCAAGTACTCTGTATAGGGAGAATTATGCTGGCATCTTTCTAAGGTGCATTTCTCCCAGTGAAGTCAGTGAAGTCATGGCTAGTTTTCATGAAAAACTAGGGGCAGGGCATTCATCAGGATCTGCTACAACACATAAAATATTAAGAGCAGGTTATTATTGGCCTACACTTTTTAAGGATGCACATCAGCATGTCAGGACCTGCCATCAGTGCCAGACTTTTGCAGCCAAAGAGGCTAACCGGGCTCTGCCATTGCAACCAGTTGTGATAAACAAACCTTTCATGCAGTGGGGACTTGATTTTGTGGGGGTGATCAATCCAAATTCCTCAACAGGACATAAATATGTGCTGACAGCTACTGACTATTGCACAAGGTGGGTTGAAGCAGCGACCACCACAAGAAGCACAACTCAAGAAGTCATTGAATTTCTTGAAACAAATATCATAACTAGATTTGGGGTTCCCCTGAATTTGGTCTGTGATAATGGGCCAGCCTTCCAATCATTGGAGTTTGCAGATTGGGCATACCAGATGGGGATAGTTATCAGATTCTCATCCAACTATTATCCCCAAGGCAATGGATTGGCTGAGTCTACCAACAAGAACTTAATGAATGCCATCAAAAAGTCTGTAGCAGATAAACCCAGGCAGTGGCATACATTGTTGAAATATGCACTGTGGGCTGACCGGATAATGCACAAAGTCGCTCTTAAGACCTCTCCCTTTGTTTTGTTGTATGGTACCCGACCAATTGTTCCCATCTCCTTGAAGTTGCCCACCTACCAATTTGCCTTAGATTATTTTGAGGATCATGATGATGCTGAAGCCCGTGTTTTAGACCTCACTAACTTGCAGGATGAAAGACTCCAAGCCCTGGAGCACTTCAGTAGGCATCAAGAAACTGTCAAAAGGTGGTTTGACAAGAGGGCCAAAGTGAAGGCTTTCAGATCGGCCGACTTGGTGCTCCTGTGGGACAAGGCTCATGAGAAGAAGGGTAAGCATACAAAGTTGCAGACCACCGTGGATAGGCCCCTACCAAATTGCTTGAGATATTGGGTAACAATGCATTCTGTTTACAAGATCTGGATGGTAATTTTTTGTGGACCTGTTAATGGTCAATACTTGAAACATTATTTCTCGGCTGTTCCATCCAATGTATCATTTGAATGAAGTCATAAAGAAGTTGTAATATGTGTACATATTGTAAATAGCTCTGCAAGTTTATTTTTTCTTTAGTTTAGTTCTAGTTTTCTTGTGCAATTGCTTCAATAGTTTTTAGTTTTATGTTTCTTCTTGGTTGCCTGTACGAGTTTTTAGTTGCTTGTGTTTTTAGTTAATCCTTGCTTCGTTATTTAAGTCTATACGAGTCTTTTGTTTCAGTTTTAGTTGCTTTGCGTCTTTTTCTTTATTCCTGTACAGTTCAGTGTTTTAGTCTGTACAGTTTTATTTTGTTTTGCTTTAAGGCCTGTGTCTGTCCTTGGAAGTCTGTGCAAAGTCCTTTGGCTTCTGAAATATTCTGTTCTTTGGCTTTGCCTGAGCATCAATGAAAAGTCAGCCTTCAAAATTATTTTATTCTGAGCTGATCAGTCTAGTGCCCCATTCTGTTCATTGTTCCAATTGAGATGGTCTGCTTAAATTGAACAGTAGAACTATTTTGTTAGTCAGGACAAAGGTAGAGAGATGATTGGATTTTGTGTCTTGCTTGCCACAGTTGTTTTAATGATAGAAAAACTGCTATGCTGTTTGGTTGGAGGAACTCCGGGGAATCCAAGAAAAGCTGGTTATAAGAGGGGACTATGGTTCATGCAATTATTTGGGTATCCACAGAGGCTATCAGTGCCTAGACTGAAACAGTTCCGGATTGATCAAATGATAAAAGAAAATTGTAATTTCTCTAATGCCTTTCAGGTGTTGATATATTTCAAAAAAAAAAAAAAGAGAAAAAAAAGAAAAAAAAGAGAGATAAAAAGAAAAGAGAAAGAGTTATATGATAGAGAGGCGACGATTCCAAAAGCTATTTTTCTTTTACCAAGTTGAAGATCCTTCCTTACGGCTTGTAAATTTGGGTCGTGTAAATCTAAAGGGTAACTCTGTCTAGGCTGTAAAAGGCTAAACTAGTAAACAGAGCTCTACTCGGTTTCCCCTTTTTACAATTTAGAAAAGTCGATCAGTCCAAAGTTCATCATTCAATCCAGTCATCCTTGAAGAAAGTTTTATACCCTTTGTAATTGCACATCAGAAATCTTCCTTGAAGTAATTCAGCCTAGTATGTCCTTGGGAAATTTTAACAGCTAGCGAGTTAGCCAGTCAATTTATTGTGAAGAATGTCTGTGGCAAGGCATGATGCATGGTCTTTTTGTTTTGAAACTAGAGTCCTGGGTTCTAAAATAGTGCTACTATTTTACCCGTAGATATCGCCATTTGTTGAGAAGCAACACACCCCCACTGAAAAATGAGATTCCATCCTTAGAAAGCCCTGAACTTCCATTTTTGCAGTAGGGACCCTCTTGATAATTTTTAGGTTTTAAATCCAAATTTGCTTGCCTCCTTTTTAAAGTTGTGCCTTTTTCCAAGTCTTTCTAGCATTGTTATTTCAAGCTTAACTTTCTACATGCTAGAATCATTCATGCACAAACAAAATCTTGCACCGGTACGAGAAAAATGCTGAAAACAGATAGAAAATTCATGAAAAACCAAAACTTTCCATTTTTGGTAGTGTCGCGAAATCGCGACACTTCCATTTATGGAAATGTCGCGATATCGCGACGATGGAAAATAGCAAAACCCGCCAAGTCGGTTTTGCGTAGCGAAATCGCGACACTTTCCATTTTTGGAAATGTCGCGATATCGCGACATTTCCATTTTTGGAAAGCGTCGCAAAATCGCTATCGACAGGAGGAGAGAGAAGGAAAGTTGTGCGGAAAGGAGCGATTTTGCGACATTCGAAATCGTGACATGTCACAAAATCACGGTAGGAGAGAGAAAGTGGGCTGGAAGAATGAAAATTGGCTAAGTGAAATGTGTGAAAATGGGTCAAGGGAATATGGTACGGATGTCGCGAAATCGCGACGTGTTCTATTTTCGCGAGTTGTTGATGGAAGAAAGCCTAAGTTACAAAAGTTGGGATTATATGGTAAAATTAAAATTAGAAAGTGAAGGAGAGAAAGAGGGAGGAAGAATGGTTAAAAGGAAAATGAAGTTGCATGAGAAAATCTAGGGAAGAAGTATAAGTGAAAGGGGGGATGGGGACATGTCGCGATTTCGCGACATGGTGAGAAATTGTCGATTGAAAGACAGGAAAAAGGGGGGGAAAATTGCATGAAATCGCGACATGCTTGAAAGGAAAGGTTGTGTGGCGGCTAGCGGGAGCGCGATTTGCGGACATGTCACGAAATCGCGACATGTCGCATTTTCGCGACCAAGGTGGGAAGAAGAGTTGCATGGCTGCGGGGACGTCGCGATTTCGCGACATGTCACGAAATCGCGACATGTCTCAGAATCACGACAGGAGAGAGAAAGTTGCCCAAAGGGCCAGAAATGCAAAACAGCTGTAAACAGAAGGCGTCCTGGGATAGTGACACGTGTCAAGACACGTATCAGATGAAACAGAGGCCGACATGCAAGAAAGATTAGGATTTTAATATGTTTTAATGTTAAAGTGTTGATTTAATGTTTATTAAATTGCTAATCTAATCTTTTTGTCTTTCATGCAGGAATCCATCTGTCACTTGCGGGATAGCGGGAAAATGGCCATAAAGACAAAGTCAAATGCAATTTAATTAAAGGCGGCCATGTTGAAAAGGAAGGTGCCGAGAGTTGATGTTTCATTCCAGTATTTACAGATCTGCCCACAAATGACTACGCAGCTGCCAGATTTTACCGGTGAAGGCATTCAATGAGGATTTATGGCAGAGTTAATAGCAGGCAGATATTTTCAACTCCGGGATAGATTTGCAGAGATGGAATAGCGGAGAAGTGGTGACTCATCCGGCTCACCAACGCAAATTAATGAGAGCATTTATTTGCAGTTGCGGGTGAATGCAGGCTGCATTTGATTCTATCTTCTCCATTTATGACAGCTGACCGCCCCTGATTTGCGGAAGGGTTAGGTTTTATCCGATCTTTGTTTTAAAATGGCTTTTATTGTAAAACCCGGTCCTAGGGTTTAAGATGATAAGATTTGCAGTTAAGAAAAGATATTTTCTGTAAAGATCAGGATCTGTCCTGAGTCTATAAATACAACTGCAAAATGTAATCGCGGGAGGCGGAGACTTAGAAATAAAAGGCTTATAAGCAATTTCTTGCAAATTTTGTGAAATCCTTTGTTTTCTGGATTGGGAGTTGATGTGCTTTTGCTTGTTTTCTGTGGTAGCATGGCCAGGAGCCTAATATTTTATAGATCTGTGATAAGTGTATCTTCTTCTGTTATCCGTTCCATTAAAGTTTGTTAGATATATGTTGTAAATCTGCCATTATCAAGTTTAAATATGTTGTTAGGCTTCAGTTGTTCTATTGTCTGCTAGGGGAAATTACAGATTTGAGGTTCAAGTTTGTTCTAATTGCTCTGTCTTCACTGTGTGAGCTAGGCTACCGGTGAAAGATACCAGTTTTAACCAACTTCCCTTCGGTTTATAATTTTCTGCTAGATCTGTTCCATTTTGCCTTGTGCTCTTGGTTGAAAGTGATCTTAGAAATCTGGACACTTTCTTCTTGGATTTGTTCTGTTGTGAAGCTGATAGTATAGATGAAATTGGTAGTTTTAAGTTTTACAGTTTAAAGTTTGATAAACTTCCCTTCTTGCCTTACCCTACCCTCTCTTTGCTTACCGTGAATGATCCATTTTTACTTTCTTTATTTGTCTTTTATTTGAATCTGCTGACCCATGAGAGCTAGATCAAGAATCAATTTCAAAACCTGATTGTTAACAAGTAACAACTTCTGCAACTACTGAACAAGTTCAAGAACCCCCTGTAAGGTAACAGACAGTCCATATTGAAATCTATTCCAGAAGCGGAAAAGAGTGAATAGACATTCGACCCGACTCTGTAACTCGCACCTTGGATAACCAGCTAGATCCTAAAGTGAGTGGGATTCATCCCGTGGGTGTCTCCGGAGCTTCCTGCTCATCCTTCGCAGGGTGCGTATGAAAGCCGGACCAACAAGTTGTTGCAAGTCTTTGATGGTACTGAACCACTGATTTGGTAGGTAAGATCTCAGTTCCTAGAAAATAATAGAATGATGAAATATTATAGGCATAGGGTCTAGGATCTAATCAAATTCTTATATGCCATCAATTTTAAAATTCTCCTAAGAAAAAAAAACATGGATGCTAATTGGATGGCAATTATTGGATCATAATTTGAACTAATGAATGACTTGATCTAGAATCAACAAAATATTAAATGCTAACTTGGCCAACCATTCCTAATAATGAAGAGCATTGGTAAGTGTTTGAAAATGATAAATAAATTATTTTTTGAATAGGTGGATGAATTTGCAAAGAAATTATGATCATATTTTTCAATTAAGAACCAATAAGCTTCCATAGGGACTAGTCAAATTGGAATCCATATTCAGTCTGGATGATCAATTCAAATGAAAGAAAAGGATCATCACTAATAAGGAAAATTATCAAGAGATAGAAGTGGTTCTAGGATGAACATTAAGAATAGGTAAGGCAACTGATGAGCACCAGAAATGCTCATATTTTTGTATATGTACTAACGATATTTGCGCGACATTATATCATAAGTTGTATATTTTTATGAAATATTATGTATGTATTTAATAAAATCACGTGTTTATATAATTTGTGTGTGAAGTGTGCTGTGTGTAGCTATTTCCTTGATTTTGTCATCTTTTGCTCAGTCGAGGTCCTACGTGGACTTGGCACGGTTCTGCTAAGTCAAATAAAGGTAAAAGAAAGCATGTGCCTTACCGAGTAGGCACCTTACTCAGGTAGGTGCCTTACTGAGTAAGGCACCTTACCGAGGTAGGCACCTTACTCAAGTAGGCGCCTTACCAAGTAGGTGCTTTGCCAAGGCCGATGTCTGAATGATGTGCATTGACCAACTGGCTGGAGGACTCTATTGACCACCGTTCCACGTCATCTTTGGGAAATCGTAGTTGGATGAGTCGTCCCGGTTGGAGTGGTAGGATGCGCAACAACTTATGAGGCCAAACCATGATGAGGCAAGATTTATCTGAATACAATAAAACCATGCATAGTTGCTTAGCGTATGTCGGTTATAGCAACAGAACTATCCCAGTTTAGGTTGAACCGAGACGCTGGTTGTAACAGATTTGTCATAGGAAGTTCTATGTGTGTAGTGTATAAACACATAGACTTCTAGATATATGGAGGAGATAATAACATATCATATCCTAAAGAGTTAGAGATTCTTGATGTATGTAATATTCCATCAGTAATAAAGTGCAAGCATTCGTCAAAGTAGCGTTTCTTTGTGAGTTTATCAGGAGGGATATGTCTGGATCTTGGGCCCACTCCAAGTCAGTATTCCTCCCCTCGTAGATTAATTATGTAGTTTCATTCTGCATGATAGTATTGTTGTGACGTCCTTCACAACGACCCCAAAATTGGGGACCCACCTTAAATTTTGTGATTTCGGGAAATTTTTGTTTATCTGATTTTGCTCGCATCAAGGTCTTGGAAAATTTGCTTTCACTTTGGAATTGCTGACATATTTGCATTTTGAAGGTTTGAATGTAGTTGCAATGCTTCAAAACTGAATATTTTGATTATTTGCATATTAATTGCATTATTTCAAATCAAATAATTTGATTAAAATCATTTTCAAAGGTTTAAATGAAATAATTTGATTAAAATCATTTTCAAAGGTTTAAATGATTAATTTTCATTTAAATAATTAAATTTTATTTTAGGGTTAACCCTAAAATTAGTGCAAAATTGAAATGGACATATCTTGAGGCAGAGAACTCCGTTTGATCTCATTCAAAACTTGGTAAAAAGATATGGATTTTCTCTTTCTAATGATACCAAACTTGCAAGATTCCAGATGTCAATTTCACCAAAAAAATAGCGGGTTAATTTAGCAATATGAGAACTTTGAAATACTTTTGAAAAAAAGGAAAGTTACGGGAAAGTAAAGTTTGGTTTTGTTTTGATATTATGATTATTGTTTCATTATGCAGGTAATACAAGGGCAAGGGTTTGAAGAAGATCGTTATAAAATCCGTTCCCGATGATGAAACAAAATAACTAAACTTTTCAAATTATAAATAAATCATTGAGATTCATGGAAATGGTCGAACATTTTATACAGAGAAGGAGAGGAACGATTGGAAGGAGCAAAGCTACACATTCATTGGAGGAAAATGGAGAAAGCCATTTGCGTAACAATGGAAATTATTGTAAGATTTTATAAATTGTTTTAAGCATTTTGGATCCATATTTGTGCACAGATTGTATTTGGAATTAATAAAATGTTTATTACAATTTATTAATAGTTTGTATACCTTAGAAGATTGCATCAATTTATTTGATTTCATTGTGTGATATTGGTGAACATTTGGATTGGTTTTATAATTCTGTAGATGGAAATTTGTTATTTTTCGAGACATTAATTTAATTTCTAAAACTTAAATATTTTATTATTTTATTTTCATTCTGAAAACTATATATTATAACTTAGTATAATTTTATAAAGTAAAATTATATGATTAGGTTATAATCTAAATTTATTAATTCAGATATTACATTAATTAATATTTGAATTAATAAATTTAAGAAGGGATAAATGAATATTCAATTCCTCACCTTAATTTCATAAGGTTGAGGAACTAGGATTGATATCTCTAAAATTCAATTTGGATTTGATTTTAATATAGTACTATTTATTTCGAAATCCAAATTTCAAATCAGAGATCATATTTATTCTTTTGAATATTTAATTTCATAAATATTTCAAAAGATAAATATTATAAGCAAATCTAATTTATAAACTTTATTTTATCATAAAATCCAAAGTTTATAGATTAGTTTCATATTAAGACCTAAGATTTTATCATTGACAAGGTTTTGGAACCTTATAAATTGGGCAAGACATTATTTCATTTATTCACTTCTTTTGGATTTGATTTATAATTTCATAAGGGAGTTTGAATAAATGATTGCTTTATCAAATAAACATTTGGGAAGTGAATTGATTATAAATTTATTATGTTCCAAAGGTTTATCAAGTTTATAAAATTTCATTTACTTTGATTTTTATTAAAGTTAAATTGAAATTTAATACAAAATGCTAGATTCTTTTTATGCTAATTTCATTTAAAGCATTTTGAGACATTAAATTGAAGAGAGGAAATAAAATTTGGTATACTTTAACCTAAGATCATAAAACAAATTTTATTTTGTTGAATTGATATCAAAGCATGTTATACATGATAAACTTGAAATCATTTACCTAATTCCAGGCCCCTTGTAAATAGTAGTTCACAAATCCAAGAGTTATTCAAGTACTCATTGATGTATATATATATGAAATGTTAGATATAACATAAGAACCTTGGAGATATATAATATTATTTTCAAGAGAGAATCATAATTCTGAGTTTGTCGAGTGGTTTTGTGACTGGACAAAATCACACCTCAACAAATTGGCGCTAGAAGGAGGGCCTGAAAGGTAAATATTTGATTTTCATTTGAAATCATTCAAATCTCAATTTAAAAAAAAATTACAAATTGAAGGGTGTTATTTAATGCCAAAGTTTAATTGATGCATATCTTTTATCAATTGATTAGTCATTTCATGCTTAGTTGCAAGATATATTTCTTTGACTAATAAGATTGGCATTAAATTTTGTGTTCTTTGAAGTTCACTAATGGCATCACTTTATTCAGTAAAGGAAATGATGGCTTCTTGGATAGGTGATTATTATAGCAGTTTAAACATGCCTATTCATCAAATTCCTGAAGGTGTAGAAGTTTGTTTACCCAGATTTAGGCATGATGTGGATCAAGCCAAGGACCATATTCAAAGATACAAGAGTGTGTTACATCATTTACAACTTATGCAGGGAGATGTTCCTTGCAGATTATTTTCATACCCATTGGATGAGGTTGCGCTTAAGTGGTACATACAATTACCTGTAAGGTATGCTACTTCTTGGGTTAAACTAGAGAAAGCATTTCTCGAACATTTTGGAAGGTTGGATGATTCAGTTATGATGTTAAATCAATTTGTCTCCATCCGTAAAAAAATTAACGAACCCATGAGATCATTTAATGATAAATTTCATAGGTTGTATACTGAGGTGGGGATGCATTATATCATTTCAGAAGAAAGAGCTACTCAAATATACATGGGAGCCTTAGATCACGTCACATCTATGTTTTTGGGGAAAGGTCTTAAAATTACATCATTGCCTAGAGCTTACAATGAGGCAGTAACATTTGAACAACAATTGATATCTCAAGGTGTTAATATGGAACAACTATACAGACTTAGACCTAAAACTCATAATCAAAGATCACAAATGAGTCAGGTTGAGATTGATAGTTTAGATGTCACAACTACCTTAGATGTTGAGAATGAACATTGTGATGATCAAGTTGATCAAAATGTAGAAACTGATTTAGAGCCATTATTCACAAAGGAGGATTGGGATGATTTTATGAAACAAAATGCAGAAATTGATCCCATTGAAGAAACTCTTGTCTTACCAAAGGATGAATCTAAGGAAGATGAATTCTTTGAAATTGAGGAGGATGAATCTAAAAAAGATGAATTTTTTGAAATTAAAGAAAATGAATTTGAAAGTGAATCTGAAGAATATATAGAAGAAATGATAGATTTTCATCATTTGTTTTAGGAGGATAATGAGTGTGATGTTCAAACAGGTAAATTTAAAGAATTGAATGATCATAGATGTGATTTCATTGAATATTGCAAGGGATTACAAGAAAATAATACCTCGATGATGATGGTTCAAATGACTGATTCTAAAAGCTTATTGCTTGAGGAAGATGAATTGTTTGAAATTGAATATGAATTCTTTATTGAAGAAAGTGAATCTGAAAATGAATATAAAGATGCTATGAAAGAAAATATGGAATGTCACCAAGTGCTTCAGAAAGATAATGATTTTGTTATTTCAGATCATGAAGAAGAATTATTCACTTTATTCACAATTTCCAAAGAAGTTCTTATCTCAGATGATGTGCAGGAAATTGAAAGTCTTGTGTCACTTAAGGATTCTACAATGCTCATACAACAAGAAATCAGTAGGTCTTCATCTCAGGTGATTGATAAAGGTGAATTTGAAAAGGAAATTATAGACCTATCCGAAGTTTGCACAAAATATATGGTGGAACCTCACCCTTTAACAATAGAAGATAATTTTTATAATGGTTGGGGAGGGTATGATGAATGTTTTCTTTTATGCCTATTGATAAGAATTTTTCTTCATCTGATATGCAGGATGCTAAAATTGATATCTTACATGAAGAGTCTACAACTCCTGTACAGTCAAAGAATCACATGTTTTCTAAAGCCACGATAAAATCTCATCCCTTAGCTTTAGAAGATAATTATTATTATGGATGGGGTATGTATAGTGAATCATTGTTTTCTCATACTTCTACTGATAAAATTTCTGTTTCACTTGATATGCAGGATGTTGAAACTTCTATTTCAAAAGAAGATTTCACAATTTCTACACAATCAAAAAATGACATGCCAATTGTAGAAATAGAGAAGGTTCCAAAATTGAATCACTTTGAAGATGAATTTATTGAACACATTTCTGAAATTGAAAATGAAGAAATGGTAAATGTTTCTTATGACTCATTTTTTAATAATGAGGATGAGGTAAAGTCATCTCTTTTACCCATGACTAATAAAAATTTGAGTACAAATTCACATGAATGGTTTGGATTTAATGTTGGTGATGACCTAAAGGAAAATGTTGATCTATCTGAAGTAACTCAGGTGGTTGATCAAGAAAATTTGTTATTTTATGATCAGTCAGATTTGTGGTTTGAAAAGGATGGGCATACATTTAATTGGGTGCCTAATTTTGGTGTCTTTAACAAACAGGTATTTGATGAAGATGAAGAACTGCAAGGTGATCATGATGGAGACCATGAAGAAAAGGAAAAAGTGACAAATGCTCATCAAATCTTGGTAAATGCTAATAATGATGTGTTGAGTATAGATGACGAGGTAAAATATTCACCTTTCTCATTGGTTACAAAATTTTTAGGTAATGGGATGCATGATAAGTTTTTGGATGCTAAGGCTATCAATGATGAGATGTTAAATGTTGTTAACAAAAAGTGGGAGATAACTTTTGAAATTTTTGCCATAAATGAAATGAAGGAAAATATGTTGGAGATGCTTAATCAAATTCATGAGCAATCAACTAGTGAATCTAGGGTGCAAATTTTTTATGATCTTCTTATACCAAATGTCCTAGATGCTTGTCAATTCTTGAATGATTGTGATTGCTTTAAAAACTTTGAAAGTGACTTGAATTTGAAATTTTTAGAAATAGGTTCTTACTTACAAGATTTCCCATTTCTAAAGAGGAGCCTAGTTCTAAATTATGAATCAGAATGTGAAATTTACACCTTTTTGAATAAGCAAAGGATAATCGAAGATCATATATTTTCCCGTAAGGTTAATAAATCAAAACTTAAACATAGAATTTCTTATAAGTTTGAATCAAATCAATGGGGTGTGAAAGGAAAAATGAATGTTGCATGGTTCGATTTAATCTTGATTTTATTGGATTTATGTGAATCTTGGAATGCAAATCATGAGATATGTCTTTTAAGGTGTGTCTATCATGTATGGGATCTAGGAAAATAATGGTATACATTTTGTAGTGTCTTGTATATTATATACATTTTTGTAAATAGTTTTTGGATTGTGTGTTTGTTGTGTTGTTTTGTCATGTGATGTGTTAGTGTTGTGTGTTGTTGTCATATCTCGTATGTTGTTGTTGAGCTTAAGGACATATTGACTTTGCCAAAACTTGCTAGAGTTTCATGACATTGATGTGATTCAAATTGATCAATTTTTAAGGTGGATGTGTCGAAGTAAGGTATTTGTGGTTGAGTCCCTGGTCATTTGTTGGCGGTGTTTGGTCTTTGATCCTGGATTGAATAGGATGAAGTTACCTAGTTTGAAAACCTGTGAAACCTGGAAAAAAGAAAAGTAAGATATTGGTTTAGGTCCTCATGAATGTGAACTAAGATAAGGCGGATATGAAAAATTGGAATTGTATTGCAAAAGCTCCACAAGTACCATGAATACACTTACATACACCCGCATTTCATAACACATTTCATAACATTGTGTACATCCCCCTCGTGTTCCACATTTCATATTCCATAGAAAGATCATTTACAAAATTCAAAGATCCTAATTGGTTCGTCAAAAGTCAGGTTGCTTTAATCAGGGGCACTTTCACAAAGGCATTTTGTAAAAAATTGTAAAAGACAAAGCTTCATGTTTACACACCATTGTTTCATAATTCCTAAAATATCTTCGGTCACTCAGCCATTTCTAGTGTGGTAGGCAACCACAAAAAACATGTCAGATTCTCTTAGGATCATTACAAAATATACACTAAAAGGATCTTGATATCGGGGACTGATGTTGAAATTATCTGGAACCAAACACAGTTACACATATTAAAAATATTTTGGGTAAAATGGTCAAAACCATCATTGGAAGAAAATATAGGGTGAAAAGGGGCATCCTTGTCAGTCCTATCATGCAACATAGTCCATAAAACTCATTATTACCACAAATATTTAAAATCTCTAAACAAAATCAGAGTAGTAAGGATAGGGTTAAATTCTCATCATACTTCAGTTGAGAATCCAATTCCCCAAAGCTCTGAGTCTATTTACATCACATACCACCGACTATTGGGTCATAAGGATTCGTACTACTCGTCCGTCAGAAGGAAGGGTAGTCATCCCCAAGGTTCAAGAAATCAAAATCCAAACACATCATTCACTATTGGATTGTAAGGATTTGTACTACTTGTCCCTCAGACGGATGGGTAGTCATCCCCAAGATTCAAGCAATTCTAAAGCCAAAATCATGGACTATGGGGTTAACCTCCACCGGGGCTATAGACGCTTGACTGGTAGTGGAGTACGCTCATGCATGGTGATATGTCTCATTGAAAAGTGAGACCTATGTTCGTTTCAAATGGGCAGGCTAGCCTTGTATTTCTTTCATAACAGGTTTAACCATTTTGGTCAAAATGAGGTAATGAACTCACTTGCACACACACTGGTTCTGGATGATAGTAAGGTCATAACTGAGCTCTTGATCTGGTAAAGGAATTCATGGCACACACATTGGTCCTAAGAGGGTTAGACCAGTTTTAGTGTGTTTGTTTATTGTACTAGAATGTTTGAGTCTCTATAAGACAGGTGGTTCATTTCAATACATTCTTTTAGCTCATATCATATTATTTTCCATATCATCTTATCGGTCATGAAAGGTCATTTTTAGGGCCCCTGATTAAAGTACGATGACAAGCATGGCCAAAGAAAATATTTATATTGAAAATGATCATTAATACATATCACATGATCCCAACCAGTAATACATCACATTCTGCATAAATCATCTATGATTCTGGTAATTCATATTTGTATTGGTCTATTCTCATTCTCTGGATGCTTATCAATGCTTGTGATTCTAATATTCATGTTTTGTGTGTTTTCAGAGTTTGGTTTTTAGTCAAAAATGTCTAGGGACATTTACCAATAGAGTCGCCAATGTTGTGACGTCCTTCACAATGACCCCAAAATTGGGGACCCACCTTAAATTTTGTGATTTTGGGAAATTTTTGTTTATCTGATTTTGCTCGCATCAAGGTCTTGGAAAATTTGCTTTCACTTTGGAATTGTTGACATATTTGCATTTTGAAGGTTTGAATGTAGTTGCAATGCTTCAAAACTGAATATTTTGATTATTTGCATATTAATTGCATTATTTCAAATCAAATAATTTGATTAAAATCATTTTCAAAGGTTTAAATGAAATAATTTGATTAAAATCATTTTCAAAGGTTTAAATGATTAATTTTCATTTAAATAATTAAATTTTATTTTAGGGTTAACCCTAAAATTAGTGCAAAATTGAAATGGACATATCTTGAGGGAGAGAACTCCGTTTGATCTCATTCAAAACTTGGTAAAAATATATGGATTTTCTCTTTCTAATGATACCAAACTTGCAAGATTCTAGATGTCAATTTCACCAAAAAAATAGCGGGTTAATTTAGCAATATGAGAACTTTGAAATACTTTTGAAAAAAAGGAAAGTTACGGGAAAGTAAAGTTTTGTTTTGTTTTGATATTATGATTATTGTTTCGTTATGCAGTAATACAAGGGCAAGGGTTTGAAGAAGATCATTATAAAATCCGTTCCCGGTGATGAAACAGAATAACTAAACTTTTCAAATTATAAATAAATCATTGAGATTCATGGAAATGGTCGGACATTTTTATACAGAGAAGGAGAGGAACGATTGGAAGGAAGCAAAGCTACACATTCATTGGAGGAAAATGGAGAAAGCCATTTGCAGAACAATGGAAATTAATTGTAAGATTTTATAAATTGTTTTAAGCATTTTGGATCCAGATTTGTGCATAGACTGTATTTGGAATTAATAAAATGTTTATTACAATTTTTTAATAGTTTGTATACCTTAGAAGATTGCATCAATTCATTTGATTTCATTGTGTGAATATTGGTGAACTTTGGATTGGTTTTATAATTATGTAGATGATGATGTGAATTTGTTCGAGACATTAAGTTTAATTTCTAAAATCTTAAATATTTTATTATTTTTTTATTATTTCATTCTGAAAACTATATATTATAACTTAGTATAATTTCTATAAAGTGAAACTATATGGTTAGGTTATAAATAAATTTATTATTCAAATATTACATCAATTAATATTTGAATTAATAAATTTAAGAAGGGATAAATGAATATTATGATTTTCACCTTAATTTCATAAGGTTGAGGAACTAGGATTGATATCTCTAAAATTCAATTTGGATTTGATTTATTAATATAGTTCTATTTATTTAAAAGTCCAAATTTCAAATGAGAGATCATATTTATTCTTTTGAATATTTAATTTCATAAATATTTCAAAAGATAAATATTATAAGCAAATCTAATTTATAAACTTTATTTTATCATAAAATCCAAATTTTATAGATTAGTTTCATATTAAGACCTAAGATTTTATCATTGACAAGGTTTTGGAACCTTATAAATTGGGCAAGACATTATTTCATTTATTCACTTCTTTTGGATTTGATTTATAATTTCATAAGGGAGTTTGAATAAATGATTGCTTTATCAAATAAACATTTGGGAAGTGAGTTGATTATAAATTTATTATGTTCCAAAGGTTTATCAAGTTTATAAAATTTCATTTACTTTGATTTTTATTAAAGTTAAATTGAAATTTAATACAAAATGCTAGATTCTTTTTATGCTAATTTCATTTAAAGCATTTTGAGACATTAAATTGAAGAGAGGAAATAAAATTTGGTATACTTTAACCTAAGATCATAAAACGAATTTTATTTTGTTGAATTGATATCAAAGCATGTTATACATGATAAACTTGAAATCATTTACCTAATTCCAGGCCCCTTGTAAACAGTAGTTCACAAATCCAAGAGTTATTCAAGTACTCATTGATGTATATATATATGAAATGTTAGATATAACATAAGAACCTTGGAGATATATAATATTATTTTCAAGAGAGAATCATAATTCTGAGTTTGTCGGGTGGTTTTGTGATTGGACAAAATCACACCTCAACAAGTATGTTTATTTCTTAGGCTAAGCTTAGAGTGTGTTTATTTTATTATGCAATTTCATTTCATGCAAGTTGATTGTTTATTTTATTTCGCATTATTATTTATGTTTTAGTTTTATTAAAGGTGGATAAATTTATTAATGTTATATCAAACACCCCCCTTAGTGGTTGATCGGATCATCTCGAAAGTGGTAGTGTGATTAAGTCTTACCCGTGACCCTTCGCAAGCTTACGAGTTCCCTGGATTGACAAATTTAAATGAAGAGTGTTGTGACAAACCTAGGACAAAATTAACCATGTTGGCACCCAAAATTTTGGCATCATTGTCGGGGAAGCATCACTAGTAGGCTAAATTGCATTACCCCTTGAAGACCTTCAATCCGACCTTGTATGAGTCCACCAAGAAAGAGGGGACCAGACGGTCATTTCATAAAGCAAAGCCCACCAGAGCAGTCAAAGTCAGCAGATGACTTAGAATTTGAATTTGATTCTCCCGAGCCATCACCAGCAGTCCACTGGAGTCAGAGTCCTCTCCTTGTGCAAAGTGCCTCCTCATCTCACCGACCTAGGGAGGAACGAACCATTGTGAATCCATTGTTTAAGAGGACACCCTCAGAGGAAGCCCTACTATGGAAAGCCATAGAGGATCAGACTATAGCACCAGCTGACTTAGATGCCCTGACCCAGAGAGTGTTGAATGACCGAGAGGCTATAGACACCTTAATAGAGACCACATTTCCTAAAAAAATGGTAGAAGAAGAAGTCTCATCTGGATTTAGTTTCTCGATAGAGGAAGGGGTAGGAGAAGCCAAAATGAAGAACATTTCCCCTACCCACCTTCCTACTTTCAGGGGATACCCCACCGAAGACCCTGACCTATTTTTGTTCAAGTTTGATGTGTTGTGCAGGTCCATGGATTATAAATCAGATGCTCAAAAGCTGAAGCTCTTCCCATCCACGCTAGATGACTCAGCCCTATGATGGTTCATCAGGCTGGGAAACAAGCAGATCACCACGTGGGATGGAATGAAGAAGCTCTTTTTGGAGCAGTATCAAGACTTCGATAGAGCGCGGGACTCCCGAGAAGAAGTCCTCAGTATGACTCAGAAGGAGGATGAATCCCTGGAGGAATACTGGGAGAGATTTAATTTTAACCTACAATGATCCCCACATGCAAAATTGGGGGATAAGTCCCTCAAGAGTATTTTCTTGAGGGGACTGAGCAACGAGTCGTTGGAAGCTCTGAATATGATCTCTGGAGGAGACGTTTACCAACATGCCCTGGAAGACATCCGATAATTGTGCCGGAATTACTCACGAAGGAGGGGTAAACCAACCACTAGAATAATGAAAGTGACCGCGTCAGTCACAAAGGTAGAGATAGGAAACATGTTGGAGGACTTTAAGAGTGACGTGTTGTCCTCTCTAGCTTTGTAGCTTGACACATTGTTGTTGGAGAAGAAGAAGTAGGAGAATGATGCAACATTAACCTACTTCTACCCCAAATGCAGAGGGAAGCATGCCAGGAATGCCTACCCAGAAAACAAGGTCAGAGTATGTACGGTTTTCTAGAAAGATCACAAAACTCGACTGTGCCCACAACTGCCCAACACCAAGGAAGAGGTTGACATAGCCGAAGCCTACTTTGTAGGCAATCGAAGGAATTGGCAGCAAGCCCCTATGGGAAATATGCCAATGGGGATGCCACCTTATGGAGGAGGACCATATATGCCATAGGGGCAACCTCCACCACCCAACATGGGATGGTGGGGACCACCACCCTGGATGAATATGCCTCCAGGAATGACATTTCCCAGTCAGCCAACATGGACGCCATATCAGCAGCCATGGAGGAACCACGGACCGTGGAATACACCTCCACAGAACATGGTGCAAGGACCACCTCAACAAGGCTTACCGGCCCTACCTATGGCCAGACCTACGCAATTACCAGCATAATCGATGGTGAACCCAAACAACAAGGTAAACCAACCGGTATACCAGGTAGAAGGAGAGATGTATCCTATGTACCATATTAGTTGTAATCCAATACAACTTAGATCAGGCAAGCAGTTAGGAGTAGAAGCACCTCCTCTGGTAGAAGTGGAGGAGGAAGTAGAAGACTCCCCTCAGATAGAGGAGGTGGAGGAGGAAAGAGTTGTTGAGAAAATGGGAGCCCCATTCCCTCATCGGCTGCAAGAGCAGAAGAGGCCAACGCAGCCCGAATTTGATATCCTATCAAGCCTAAAAAATCTCACCGTAACCATTCCACTTTTCTAGGCTATCCGAGACGTGCCCATCTACACCAAAGCAATAAAAGAAATATGTCTAAGGAGACCGGGATGCAAGGCAGCGCAAACCATCAATGTCATCAAAAATTTGGCCGACTTAATGATGGGGAACGCATATCAACCGAAGTATGCAGATCCAGGCAGCCCGATATTGATGGTGAAAATAGGAGGGCACTCATTGGTGAATACATTGGTCGATTTGGGGGTAGCCATTAACGTAATGCTACAAGACACCATGCAGAAGTTGGAGCTCACCGATCTGAAGCCAACCAAGATGGTGTTACAATTGGTCGATCGGTCAATGGTGGCACCAGAAGGGATGCTTGAGGACATCATAGTAATGGTCGACGCATGGGAATACCTAGTGGATTTCTTGGTGCTACAATCCAAAATTGGATTGGGTGGTTACCCACTCATTTTAGGGAGACCATGGTTGGCCATGGCTGATGCCTACATCAGTTGTCATGATGGGCTGATGACCATTTCAGATGGCCAAAACGTCAAGAGATTGATAATCTCTCCCCCGACCCAATCGGTGGACACATTGGGAGAACCTAAAGAAGAAAGACAGGAGGACAACCCGCTATCTATGCTTCAGCTAGTAATGGTAGTTATAGAAGTGAAGGATGAAGCCGAGGAAGATGGCATCATCTCAAGATTCTTCCATGGAGAATCCTCCCTTCCAATTCTTGAGTCACCATTGGTGGGTGCTCAGGACCACCATACCAAATAGATCGACGTCGGGTCTGGCAGGATGTTGAACGTCAGCTATGAGCTGACCACCACATAGTTGGAAGTATTAAAGGAGCTTCTAGCCGAACACCAACATGCATTCACGTGGGATTATGCGGATATGAAGGGAATCAGTCTGGAGGTGTGCACTCACTACATCTATCTGGAAGAACAATCGACCCCCATCAGACAACCATAGAGAAGGATGAACCCGACCATGAAAGAAATTGTCAAGGCCGAGTTATAGAAGCTCCTGATGGTAGGGTTCATTTACCCGATCTCGGATAGTGAATGGGTATCACCACTCATGGTGGTTCCTAAGAAGAATAGGAAATGGAGGATCTGCGTTGACTACAGGTCGCTGAATAAGGTGACTAAAAAGGACCATTTTCCCCTTTCATTCATTGACCAGGTGCTAGACACGTTGTTCGGGAGGAAATATTTCTCCTTCTTGGATGGATTCAGTGGGTACAATCAAATCCAGATTGTAGAGGAGGACCAAGATAAAATGACGTTCACCTACCCATGGGGAACGTTTGCATACAGGGTGCTACCTTTCGGGCTATGCAATGCATCGACCACTTTTCAAAGGGTAGTGTTGAGCATATTTTTGGACATGATAGGAGAAGCGATCAAAGTTTACATGGACGACTTCACCATTTATGGGGAGACATTCGAGGAGGTGATGGAAAATTTGAAGAAAGTACTTCGGAGGTGCGAGGAAAATAACCTATCCCTCAGTAATGAAAAATGTTTCATGATGATGCGTGAAGGCATAGTTTTAGGGCATCATCTATCAATGGCAGGGATTAAGGTGGATCATAAAAATATAGAGGTGATCAAGGACTTACCTAGCCCAAAAACATAGAGGGAGGTAAGGAGCTTCCTTGGCTCAGTCAGATACTATAGGCGGTTTATCATCGATTTTAGTAAAATCGCCAAACCTCTACATAATCTGTTGATGAAAGAAGTAGAATTCAATTGGATAGAAGATTGCGAGCAGGCATTCCAAGCACTAAAGGAGAAGCTGATCTCTACCCCTATGTTACGGGGCCCAAATTGGTCGGTCCCATTTCACATATACTATGATGCATCCAATAATGTGATTGGAGTGGTCCTCGGGCAGCAGGATGGCGAAGAATTCTATGCCATCTACTACGTCAGCAAGAACCTTGTAGGGGCTGAACTAAATTATATGATAATAAAGAAGGAATTCCTTGTAGTGATACATGCCATCAATAAATTCTGCCACTACATTACTGGGTATAAAGTATTTGTCCACATGGACCATGCAGCCATCAGGTATCTGATGAGCAAACCAACAATTAGCGGTAGAATTATCAGGTGGCTTCTCTTGCTATAGGAGTTTGACCTTACCATCATCGACAAGCCTAAGAAAGACAATGTGGTTGCAGACTTCCTATCTAGATTGATACCAATAGATCATACAGCGGTAGAGGACCAGTTCTCGAATGAACATCTATTCATCATCAGCGAGCATACACCATGGTACGTAGACATTGCCAACTATTTGGCCATCGGTAGAACCTCTCCTACCCTCTCATACTGGGAGAAGCAAGGAGTAATCAAAAAGAGTGCATCATACCAATGGATCGATGGCCTTCTATTCAAAATAGGGCCTGATCAGATCGTAAGAAGATGCATGGCCGAGCAGGAATATGCAGAAATACTCAAGGCCTACCATAATGAACCTTGTGGTGGCCACTTCTCAGGAAAAAGGACCACCTATAAGGTATTGCAGACTGGGTATTTTTGGCCCTCACTGTTCAAAGATGCAACCACCTATGCCAATAAATGTGATGAGTGCCAGAGGATGGGCAGGCCGACCCATAGGGATGAAATGCCCCTACAACCTCATGTGCACATTGAGCCCTTTGACAAATGGGGCATGGATTTTGTGGGACCCATCAACCCACCTTCGATTGGGAAGAGATACATTCTAGTCTGCACAGACTATGTCACCAAATGGGTCGAGGTCCAGGCACTAAGGGACTCCAAGGAGCGGACGGTCACCAAATTTTTGTTCTCCCACATCTTTACGAGATTTGGAGTACCCAAGGAAATCACAATAGACCAGGGACCCCAGTTCACATCCAGATTAATCGAGGAACTCATGGAGCAATACAGGGTTTGGCATAACAGGACCACCCCATACCATCCATAGGAAAATGGATAGGTGGAGGTCACGAACAGGGAGATAGAGAACATCCTGACGAAGATAGTACAATAGCACAGGAAATACTAGGCCACAAGATTACCGGAGGTAGTATGGGCATATAACACAACGTGGAAATCGACCACTGGTTTTACCCCCTTTCGATTGGTCTATGGGAAAGATGCAATGATGCCCATAGAATTTGAAGTGAAGACACTCAGGACAGTGATCGAACTAGACTTGAACCTGGACGATGCACAGAAAGAATGAATTTGGTAGCTAAACCAGTTGGACGAATTTTGCATGGATGCCTTACAGAGGACAGAGATTGTGCAGAGGCAGAGGAAGTAGTGGCACGATCACCACATTAAAAAGAAACATTTCAAAGAAGGTGACTGGGTGTTATTGTACGACTCCAGGTTCCAGGAATGAAAGGGGAAGCTGATGCAGAGATGGATGGGACCATATGAGGTGGTGGAAATTATCAAGAATGGTGCGGTATGAGTCAAGATGATCGACGATAGCAATACCATCCTAACAGCTAATGGCCACCGAGTGCGCCCATACCATACATCCGAGGGATTGATGATGGAAGCCAGAATAGGCATGGGGGAGACCCCATCCGAGTAGAAACTCCCCAAAATTCTCAACAACCGGGTGGACACAGGGAGGTCCACCAAAACCAGTAGAGTAGTTTCCTATTTTTCTTAGATAACGGTGTGTTTTTTTCGTAGGGACAATGCCCCGCATGCAAGCTGCAGGCATCCTGAGAGCCAGGGCCTAATAGGCACGGATCCCATTTAACTACACTTTTTTTTTCTTTCTCATTTTCTTTTGCAGGAGTGTGGCCTGATTGTACGAGCAAAAGGCATCTTGGAAAACAAGGCCTAGATCGGCTCAGCATCCACATGCCTGCGCTTTAGGAGGTTAGCAATGACTCAGGCATGGGGGAATGCCAAATTCCTCATCAAACATCCCCATGCCCGAACAAGGTGGACACTAACATTGCAGGACAAGAATTTTAGGAGGCCTGATCAACCTCACATGACACATCAGCTACCGCTAACTTTTTAGCAATAAATAACGGGTGCCTTACCCGGGTGGAGCGGCGCCTTACCGGGCACCTTACCCAGGTGGAGTGGCGCCTTACGGGTTACTTACGGGGTCCCTACCCAGGGGAGCGATGCCTTTAGGTTCCTTACCTAGGTGGAGCGGTGCCTTATCGGGTGCCTTACCTAGGTGGAGCGGTGCCTTACCGGGTGCCTTACCCAGGTGGAGTGGTGCCTTACAGGTGCCTTACCTAGGTAGGAGCAGATGCGCCTTACTTGAATTACCTAGGTGGAGGGCACCTTATAAGGTTAGCAGGGGGAGAATGGACTTATAAAAGGTTACTTACTCTATAGGAGTGGTGCCTTACCTCGGTGCCTTACTCCAAAAGAGCGACGTCTTACTCTAGCGCCTTACCCAACCAGGCAAGCCACCCCCAAAAGATTTAAAAAAAAAACTATATATATAATATATAATAAAACCTTACCTTGGCACCTTACTCAGTTAGGTGCCTTATGGGTGCCTTACTGAGTTAGGTGCCCAGTTGGTGCCTTACTAGGATTAAGCGCCTTACTAGCGCCTTACCTAGGCACCTTACCTAGAATAGGTGCCACTCTGGTGCCTTACTGAAGTAGGCGCTCGATCAATAATCACATGCGCAAACGTGGCAGTAGTGGAGCGGCCAAAGATGAATACCATCATCTCACGTGATGGAAGGCACGCGAACATATTTCAAAATCATTGGTGGAGATTCTTGCATGCCCCAAGGCCAACCGCCAAGAAGACATGCATCCCAACCAAAACCAAGGAGGATCTACCGCATCTTCAGTGAAGGACCTCGAAGTGAGCCAAAAATGTAGTACCCAAGGTGACGTAATCAGCACAAGGGGAATAACCCACCAAGTACCAAATTAGCATGCTCCACATAGCTCAAAAATGACCAACCAGGTATGCGCATGATTTTTTTGGATATATATGTAATTTTTCATTTAATATACTCCTATGAATAATGTTGGTGCAAGAACAAAAAATTACCCCCCATGTCTAATACGTCGTGCCAAAAAATAATTCGGGTGGTGCACCCTACCAATCCCAAGATAGAAATGACTTCCCAAGGCTGGCACCTCACTCTATAAGAAAGCACCTTACAGAGCTCGAACAAAGTAGGGAAATTCACCATGGGAGGACCTTCGACGAACCATGCAATTAGGAAGCAAGAGCCCAGCAACATTGAAGGAATTAGGGGGGTGACCCACACCCGATTCAAAGTGGTCGGATGGATGGATTACTACCACCTGGTCAGCCAAGAATAGGACATGGGGGCAGCAAAGGAATTCGCCCTTGGCCTAAGTAAAGAAGTTGCCCGGCTGTGAGGACTGGAAATTCCAGTCACTCTAGAGCACATTGCTCGGGTCACTGGCCTCCCCCTAATGGGAGAATGCATGTACAAAGATGGAGTGGCAAGGAAATGCATCGAGGAGCTGTTCGGACAAGGGAAAATTCCCTACGACCAAGGAGGAATTCCAAAGTGAAAACTCTCGATGCACCTACAAAAAATTTTTGAGCAGGTCACAAGATTCTTTACATGCACCAAGAAATATTCGCATTTGAATGCGAACCACATGCGGTTCATGAGTCACCTGATGCATGGGAGAAAAATTAATGTCCCTTATTATCTAGTGAAAGCCCTACAGGATGAAGCATCATGGTACCAAAGAGGGGCAGTCTCTGCCTTAGCCCACCATGGGCTAATTACGGCCCTAATACGACATGTAGAAGAACATAGGGCTGAACCATCTAACACCATAGAGCAGGCAGATACTGAGGCAGGGCATGATGCCAGAATGGGGGAAATGATCGAGGAGGAATACCCTCAATCTTTACTAGATGTTGCAGAAGAAGATCAAAGCACTCCACCCAATTACGTGGAGAATAGGCCAGAAATTCCCAGTCCAAAGGCCGTAGGATGCCGCACAGAGCATGGGTAGAGACGAGGAAGGCACCTAATCCTCTCAGACAAGGAATATATAGAGAGCGGCATTGCTGCACAAACCTTGCAAGATTTGATCGCTCGTAGTCTGCAAGACCCGTAGCCTCTAGCATGCTTGCAAGATCAACCCAAGGACCACATTGAGAAAACTCTAATGCAAGCGCTATTCTAGAAAGACAAAGAAATGACCATAAGAAAAATTTAGGAACTGGAGGTTGCCATTGACCAATTTCAACAGATGATTCAGCAGCTCAAGACAGTGAGCCAACAGCCGTAGACTAGGGTAGTGGAGAGGCAAGATGCCTCTACCCAAACCGACTGGGTGATGGAAATACCCATGAATTCTTTGACCTCACCAAAAAGAATCATCTCACCTGGAGTAGCCAGGTCAGATGCTGGAGACAAGGAATTAGAGGTCGGAGAAGGCTCGGGCACCTCCAACCGGCAATTGGAGAGGAGCAGGGGAATTCTGCGTTTCAGACAAAAAACCCCATTATTCACATTGATGATGACGAGGGACCTTCAGGGCAGGACCCTGAATTTGAGGAGAAGAGGGGAGATTCCCCTTCACAAACTATTGCCTTCCTAGAATGAAGATAGGGGAAGGCACCCCAAACAACACAGAAGAAGGCCACCAAGAAAAGAGTTACCTTTACCGAACCTGATCCTCACTCGGATGAAGAATGGGAGGAAGGGTTGACTACCCTAACAGAGTGGAAGGAGAAATTCGAGAAACTTCTAGGGGAGCTCAGGGCAGCCAAGGAGGCAAGGAAGATAGTGAAAAGGGCTGAGAGAGGGCCAGGCATTTGTATAGACCCGACGACCGAAGACCAATTTTGGGAGATCTACGGTTCATCATCGGGATGACCCTCCAAGATAAGGAAATGGCTGGAGAGATGAGGGATCTTCGGGCCAGAAGCAGAGGCTACGACAATTGTAGAGGAGAACATCAACCTCAACACCGAATATCTTTGGCTGTTCAGGGCCAGTGTGGTTGTCCGAGATGGGGATGACTCTAACATTCCATTGGGGGTGCCACGACCCCAATTCGATGATTTATGGCATGAGGCAGAGGCAACCTTCTAGAGAGGAGAAGTAACAATAGCAGCAACACCTGACATAGGTGTCAGACTGAGCTATTTTGAAGGCATAGCCAATGGAGCAGAAGCCAAGGCCTACCTAGCCGACATAGCCAGAGGAGTGTACAGACCGATGATGCCCAACAACAGACCAGGATCCCTCAGTAGAAAAGGGAGCTTCAGAGCAGAGGAGTCATGACCACCAGTAAGAGAAGGAGATAGGAGGCAGCGACTTATGTGATGGAGGTGGCTACCAGGTCAGGTGCCATGAGGGCATGGCACATATTAGGCATGGGGGGATGATGAGCACCAAAAATGCTCATATTTTTGTATATGTACTAATGGTCTTTGCGCGACATTATATCATAAGTTGTATATTTTTATGAAATATTATGTATGTATTTAATAAAATCATGTGTTTATCTAATTTGTGTGTGAAGTGTGTTGTGTGTAGCTATTTCCCTGATTTTGTCATCTTTTGCTCAGTCGAGGTCCTACGTGGACCTGGCACGGTTCTGCTAAGTCAAACAAAGGTAAAAGAAAGCATGCGCCTTACTCGAGTAGGCACCTTACTCAGGTAGGCGCCTTACCGAGGTAGGCACCTTACTCAAGTAGGCACCTTACCGAGTAGGTGCCTCGCCAAGGCCGACATCCGAATGATGCGCGTTGACCAACCGGCTGGAGAAGGACTTTGTTGACCACCGTTCCACGTCATCTATGGGAAACCGTAGTTGGACGAGTTGTCCCGGTTGGAGTGGTAGGACGCGCAACAACTTACGAGGCCAAACCATGATGAGGCAATATTTATCCAAATACAAGGAAACGACGCAGAGCTGCTTAGCGTGCATCGGTTACAACAACTGAACTATCCCAGTTTAGGCTGAACCGAGATACCGGTTGTAATAGAACTATCACAGGAAGTTTTGTGTGTGTAGTATATAAACACACAGACTTCCCATATAGAGATATATATCATATAATATCATAGAGAGTTAGAGATTCTTGATGTATGTAATATTCCATCAGTAATAAAGCGCAAGCATTCGTCAAAGTAGCGTTTCTTTGTGAGTTTATCGGGTGGGATCTGCCTGGAGCTCGGGCCCACTCCAAGCCAGTATTCCTCCCCTCGTAGATTAATTACGTAGTTTCATTCTGCATGATAGTATGTTTATTTCTTAGGCTAAGCTTAGAGTGTGTTTATTTTATTATGCAATTTCATTTCATGCAAGTTGATTGTTTATTTTATTTTGCATTATTATTTATGTTTTAGTTTTATTAAAGGCGGATGAATTTATTAATGTTATATCAAACACCCCCCTTAGTGGTTGATCGGATCATCTCGAAAGTGGTAGTGTGATTAAGTCTTACCCGTGACCCTTCGCAAGCTTACGAGTTCCCTGGATTGACAAATTTAAATGAAGAGTGTTGTGACAAACCTAGGACAAAATTAACCGTTTTGGCACCCAACAACAACCATTTACTCGGAGAAGGGTCCCTCATATACCTCTGATAAACATATAGAGAAATGATGACATGAACTTATGAGACTTAAGGGGTATAATAAATAGGTTATCCAACACACAATTGAGTTAGATCTTGAAGCTAATATTGTAAGGAAGAAACAAAGGCTAGGTAATCCTAAAATCAAGACTTTTATGAACATGGAGTTATGCAAATCGATTGTATCAAAACTTATATATCCCATGAACCATATGATGTGGGTATCCATTTTGGTGCATATAAGGAATAAGAACAATGAAATATAATTGCCTTTTGACTTAAAGGATTTGAAAAAATACTTGCTCAAGGATCATTACCCCCTACCTTTGATGGAACAAATTCTATAAACTATTGTAGGATTTGAGATATTTTCTTTGCTTCATGGATTCTCTAGTTTCAATTAGGTCTAAATGAGAGATGAAGACCAACATAAAATAAACTTCACCACAAAATGGGGAACCTTTTCATATCAACTAATTCTATTTGGTTTGTATAACATGAGTGCCACATCCCAAATAGCCATGAATATTATCTTAAAATACCTGATCAATGATATAATACTGATCTACTTGGATGACCTCACCATCTTATCTAAGTGGGAAGAGGATAATCTTGTACATTTGGAAAGGGTCTTCAAGAAATACCAATAATTTGGGGTCTATATTAATGCCAATAAATGTGTTTTCTGTGTCCCTCAAGATAATTATTGGATCACATAGAGTCAAAGGAAGGCATTACTATAGATCATGACAGTGTTAAGGTAATTGACAACCTTTCTTTACCAAGACAAAATATTCCTTGCAATGTTTCCTTGGCCATGTGAAATTTGTTAGAATATTCATCCTAGACTTTGAAACCTTTATTATCTTGATGACGCTCATGTTAAATAAGGACCAACTATTTAGGTGGATAGATGAAGGAAAATAGTCATTTGAGGAGATAAAGAGTGCTATTGTAAAGGCTCTAATACTAGTAAAACTAGACTTTGACAAATACTTCATCATCTATGCACATGGAATATAACTCAATATTACTTCCATACACTTACAAAATGATTAAGATGAACATGAGCACCCAATAGACTTTTTTATCTAAACTTTAAAGGGCTATGAGGATTTTATTGAAAAACAAGTGCACATCCTAGTTAAAGGACTAAATTTTTTTTGGCATATAATTTCAAATAACAAGATTATTGGTCATGCCACCTATTTGAGTGATAAAGAATACACCATGGATGGTAAAATTAGTAAAAAGAGGGCTTGATGGCTCACTAAGATCTTGGAGTATGATATAGATATCAAGCCCATAAAGTTGATTAGTGGAAGAGCCTTGTGTCAAAGGTTGGTTGAAGATGTCATTGATTAGGAGACTAGCAGATACGTGTTTGATCATGATAGATTGGGTAGATCAAAAAATCATGTATATATAGATAGGTATATATTCACCTAGCCTAGATAGGACTGGAAAAATAACTTTTTGGTTGTAGAATACTCATTTTTTTCTTATAGATGATGTTCTATTACAAAGAAACTTTGATGAAATTATTTTGAGATGTGTTAAAATAGAGTAAAATCAACATTTCCTTCAGGAATTTCATCAAGTATTATAAAGAGGTCATTTTTTAACCCATGCCATTGCTACCAAGATTATGAAATATGGTTATTTTTGGAAACATTAGCGGGTAAAAAATGCAACAAATAGAAGTTCTTCACTGGAAGTAAAAGGAACACATCCATGCCCTTGAAGAAGTTCATATTAGTAGATGAATCATTTTATTTATGGGGATTTAACTTCATCAGGATGATTAGCCCATAATTAGGCAAGGCTTATAAGTGGATCTTTACAACTACAAATTATTTCACCGAATGGACAAAGATAATTTTGCTAAAGGAGGCTACTAAGAAAGTAATTATAGACCTTTTGGAGGTAATTATCACCAAGTTTGGCATCCTAAGTATAATCATCACAGATAGTTCTAAGGCATTTACAAGTTTAAAAATTACTAAATTTTTTCTTTAGTATGACATCTATTTAAAAGTCTCCTCAAATTACTACCCCATAGTTATGACTTGACATAGTCCACAAATAAGAACTTACTCCATATTCTAAAAATGATTGACTCAATAAATCAATGATAATGGAATCTCCATATCTAAAAATACTTATTGGTGGATTGAATAACTCCAAATAAATCTTGGGGATGTTATCCTTATAATTTAGTTTATAACAATGAAGTAAAATACTCTATATCTATAGAGTTGCCTATGCTTCAATTATTTCACGAGCTAGAGTTTTAGGAAAATGATGCCATGACACTAAGGATGGGTGAATTACTCAAAATTGAAGAGTAGAGGGAGACAACTAAAGAGCAATTGCTAAGACATCAAGGAGTAGTCAAGAGATTGTTCAATAATAAATGTACCCTTTAGAGCTTCAAGGTTGGTGATTTGGTGATAAAATATGATGAAGACAAAAGTAATCCTGGTCCTCATACAAAGTTCAATGCCATTTGGAGTGATCCTTACATCATATATACTTGCAAAGACCAAAAATCATTTGAAATATCTATAATGGATGGTGACACTCTTCCAATCTTAGTCAATGAAATATCTTTGAAGAGATATCCTTAAGATTTCAACCAATTATATATATATATATATATTATTTTATTAGTAGGATGTAGCTCTAATATGTTGGTGAAGTTTCTAAATAATAGAGGACTCAAGAACGAAGGCTAAGTGTGTGCAGAAGAAGTTTCTAATAGATTCAGGTATCGTGCTCACCGTCAAATATCCTTGATCAATGACATACACTATTTGGAGCAGTTAGGGGATGGAGAATAATCCTAAAATTTTGTATATCATTCATGATATTCATCCAATGGTTGTCACTATTATTTTTAGAAGGATGAATTATAGAGGAATATGGTGCCAACCATTGATCTCACTTCATCTAACAACGAGCATTGGGCCATAGGAGATGGGTTGATAATGATAACATGTGCTAGGAACACACTTGCTATGAGATTAAATAAGAATAAAAGTAGTATTAACAACATGATCCATTTGAGATCATCAATAAACAATATTAAAAAATCAATAGCTCCTTATGACAATGTTGGTCATCTAATTGGCCAATAAGATAGAATATGAACCGCTCGACTAGTAAAAAGAGGTAGCCTCTCCTCCCTCCAATCTCATGTGAAATGCAACATTAATTCCTTGAGAATGTCTTACAAGCCTCAATAGTGGTGGCAAATAACCCCTTCATCCTTAAAGAAAAAAATAAAATCACATGCATGTGAATTCAATAATAATAAATAGGAGATAAGTCTTGAAAATTGAGCAACATCTTCTATACCAGCTTTTCACAACAAGGAATTATTATGAATAAGATGAAATTAATATTGCAAAATGTGGTAGACATATCCCACTCACCATATGAAGGAAGGATAATAAATGCATGGTACATTAGTTAATATAAGTAGATGCCGGATCTCTTAGGAAAAAATCCAGGAATGAGAAACTTTTCTTCATTTTTATCTTATTGAATCCTGGAGCACTTAAGCACCCAAGATCCCTAAGAGCATTGAAGAGCATAGTTGAGCATAATTACAAAGCCAAGTAATAGGAGAACCAATCCATGAATAGAGAATAATTTTATCATGCATGAACATCCATGGAGAAGAAGAAGACTATTGGATGTCAAATGTCCATTGGAGTAGACCCTTTTGTAGGCTCCCCTAAAATAACAAAGGTAGAACCTCCTTGGGAACAAGAAGAACTAGATCTAACCACAACTTATCAAATGTTAAAATAATTGAGTGAGAAGGTGGTGGATCCTAAATTTCAAAGAGAACCAAAAATATGAGGGAGGGTACACTACAAAGGTTCAAAACTATCTCACCTAAAATGTTTGGGGCTAATATTTGGAGTAGTGTATTGGCATAGTACATGGTTACCAAAGTTGATAATTCCTATGAGGTAGTGGTCGTATGCACAATGTACTATCATGCTCAAGCCTAGGAGGTCAAGCCCTATGATGGAACCTTTAGAGTGGTTATCATCTCATGCATCATTCAAAAAATACTCCTAGTATATACTGAGTAGTATGGAGTAACTATGGAGAAGGATGCCTGGTGCTATGACCCTAGATAAAAGATAAGTTGGGATCCTTTAATATTGAGTGTGCCATGAATGGTGTTGCATTTCCAGAGTTCTTGTTGAGATATAAAAATTTCAATGATAACACAAGGGATTATATGAGAATGCTTGATTTTATCTTTGTCTTGGAAAGTTATAATGTTATAATTCAAGCCCAATTAAAAATCATATATGTAATGAGGTGAGAACCTAGAGAAGAAAGTAATTTTTTGTTTTAATAAGTTCATCACTAACCAATTTTATAAAATATTATCTTGGTTCTTAGTGAGTCAAACTTATAGGTATTCTTCATTTTTGGCCCATCTAATTTTATATCCAAATCATGGTTGATTTTTGGGTTTGAATTTGAAATGGCTATGTAAGGATGGCCATGAATAACTTGTCTCTTTTTGAACTAGTGCCTTTAGAAAAAAATCTTATTATAGTTTTGTTGAATATGTTTTAGCATCAATTGTATTATGTCTAAGTGGGACTAAGCCAAAATGCTTCTCAGAGTTATACCTCCTATTTCAATAAAATAGACAATGAGACAAGTTGATCTATATGTTACCCAAGTTCATCTCAAGAAGGGTTTTTTCCTTAGAGCTATTTAGGCAAATGGATATGATTGATGTAACCTTTGGAATTGGGAAAGGAAAAAAAATATTTTACAAGCCTCCCCTCAACATGGATGGATTTATGTTGATAAATACAAAGGCCATCCCTCTCTTTATAATAAGCTAAAGGACTTAGGGTTGCAAATTATAGAAGATGATTGAAACTACAACCTAAAATGAGTGTTTACCTCCTACCTTGTAAGTGTTAAAGGCTAAAAAAAGATTGTGCATGAGCCCAAGTTAGATGTGGAGAAAGACATGAACGTAATGGATGAAGCTCACATGCAACCTTGGGAGGTGATCATTAAATTTCCACATAAGCAAATATCTTTATGAGATATTCTATGATAAGAAGTCTTATGCGAACCCTCAGTCCAAAAGTAGATTCAAGAAGAAGCAACAACTAAGAGAAGAGCAGTAGGGTGAAGCTAAAATCATGCCTGGTGGAAGATGCAATAAGAAATTAGTGACTCTATGACACCATATGGTAATATATATGTGGGTAGTAAATTCAATAAATTGTATAATTAGGTATGTCCAGATGCTAAGAGCTTAGGCTCAAATGAATCGAATGAAGAAGAGGTGTCCATTAGGGTGTTCCAAATGGTTGAAAGAGTAGAGGTAGTGGCCAAGAAGGTCATGTGGTTTAAAGGATCCATGTCATAATATGAATAAGCTCTAGTTTCTTATCCCAAAAGACCTCTAGTCACAACATCACCATTGTAGAAAGTACCTCAATAGATAGTTCTATAAAAGAAAAATAGAAGGAAATCCAAAACGTGAGTCCTCTACCACCAAAAGTGATAAGGATGACATCTCAAGGACTTTCTAGACTACCAAAATCCCTACAATTTATGCTTCATTTATGCCTACCACTAGCCAATATCCCCTAGCCTCTTCAGTTATTTTAGCCCCAATGCCTAGTGTTGTAGCTACAATGGCTAATACCCCTTCCACTATTTATGTAGCCTCCTCCATTTAGGATACATCTTCATTAGTCTACTACCATTACTACTCCAATTTTATTTTCTCCTACCACCTTGACTATTCCTTTCACATCTATTACATTTTTAAACCATTAACTCTAATTTTTCTAACTTAGGGATAACAAGTGAGCTCACAAACACCTCTACCTATTCCTAATATGCTATAGTATTTTCAAAAATTTCAACAAAAAATATTATAATATATTCAAAAGAGGTAGGCCAAGAGAGCCGAGAAACTGACCTTAAAAAGGAAAATAAGTCATTATGATCCTTGAGGTGGTGCAATGAAATTCACCTAAATGGATCCACTAATGTCAAATCCTAAGGGTCAAATACAAGACCAAGACTATTGGGTGTCAAGAATAGCATTTAGCCTCAAGGATGTGTAGGCTAAGGACATGGTGGAATTCATGGAATAGGCTAGCAAAGCCATCACCTAATATTACCTATCACTCAAGAGAAAGCTTGGACAAAGGAAGGAGTTGGAGAATGTCAATATTACTCTCAAGCACTCCTATGTGGAATCCAAATCACTACAGGAAAAAATAGACCAACTCACTAAGTGTTTGGTAGCACAACCTCCATCTCTCCTAGAGGGTAAACATGGAATTGTTAAAAGTCTTAACAATACGATTATCATCCAAGAAGCTCAACTCAAGGAAGAAAGGGATAATTTTTAGAGGGATATTGAACAACAAAAGAGGAAGAATTTGAAGCTCAAGTAGTGACCAGGGACCAAGATCTAAATAAAAGAGGTTTATGACACATACTAGGACGATATTACCAAGATATCATCTACACTTTCCCAGGTGTTTAAATTTATTAAAATAGCCACCACTCAAAACTTACAGGTGGGTTAGAATATCAAACAAACCCTATTTTTAGTCTCTACAAAGATGGTCAAAGTAAGAGGGTATAAATTCCATATTCTCTAATCCCAAATTAGGGCTTACTAGGATTCAATATAGAGAGGAAATGACACAAAAGGTGAATAACCTACTTTAGGAGTGGGTTGCACACCAATGCAAATATTAGATAACTACCCTAACCTCTACTATTGAAAACCTCAAGAGTCGCATTGAATCATTAATTTAGAAATGCCTTCTCTCCCATTGTGATATAGATAATAAACTCCTTTTAGAGTAAGAATATTCATAGCTACTCAAATAGCAAGAGGAGAACCTCATCCATTTTATGTTGTGGTTAGATCCTACCACATTGAATGATATAGCTTTGGTAATTGTACCATTAATAGATTTCAATATATAAATTCATAAGGTCTTAAATCACACAAAAAACTTCTCATACAATGACCAATTGGAGCTCTAGATGTGCTATAGATAATTCTAGGGGACTGAGCTTCCATTAGATGATGAGTGGAAGGAAATCGAGGATGCACTGGATAAATTATTTAGTCAATAATTCTTAATTTTTTTGCTAGTTTTTCTCGTGAGGCTCTAAATGAGTATTGGATCTTGAGGAGTTGCATTTACTTGTGTCATTCATGTGTACATCTATCTCACCATGATTGTTGTATTTTGGGGCAGTTAGGGTCACACCGCAAATGCCTCATTTAGGGAAAATTTAAGTTCATCATGACACCCATATTCACTACCTAATGCCAAAATTCTTATAGGTTTTATCTATATAGCTTGTCAAATCTAGTATTAGGATTATTTTCTTATTTTGAATTTGAATCTTTATTAGTCCAATCTTTAACCCTAGTTTTATCATAATAAGAAAGTGGAAAGGAATGGTTGATATAATTTTTAAGGATAAGAGGAGGAAGATTCTCTTCTATTTATACAATTTTTAGAACAAAATTCTTCTTAGACCTAGTAGTTATTCTAATGCCCTTGGAATAAGTCATCGAAGTCATAAGGGTAAGCATAAAATCTACTCAAGATCGACGACGGTTTTACCAAAAATGTTCTACCCTTAAGCAAATAAACTACAAAAAACGTTATAAAAAATTAATTTAAATTTTAGATATGCCCTAAGATGAGGAAAACTATGGTAGTTTTATTCAACATGAAACAAAAATAACAACTAACACAAACCCTATGATAGTAACCTACCAAACCCTAGGTGCTAAAAATGAAAAGGAAAAATCTCAAAAGATAGTTTCACATCAGGTTCACCAAAATGTTTGTGGGAAAAGGGTATGTCTCATAAAATTATACAAATTAATACAAGATAAACCAAGATGCCTAAATTAAGAGAGTATAACAATAAATTAAGAGGAAAGTGCTAAAAGATATCTCAATCCAAACATAAATAAAATAGAATATTTCAAGAAAAAACTACACTAAGATTAATAACAAAATATTGTTGGAAATTTGAGCATGTTTTGTTGTCATTGATGTCAAGAGGTTTGATGTCCCAATTTGATGGAATTAATGTCAAGAGGTTTGATTAATGTCAAAAGGTTTAATGTCCTAAATTGATGGAAATATTTGTGAGAATATTTCTCTTGGTGGCACATGAGGTATAAGGCAGCAAGAAGAAAGGAATACCTCTCCATAATATTTGAGAAAGGATTTATAAATTACCTTGGTGGTAATTTTGCAAAGGTTAAAATATTCATTAATGGTGGCAAGGTTATCCCTAAAAAGAAAAGGCCCAAAAGGTTTTTAAATATTTAAATTATAATATTTAAATCCTTTAGGATTTAAATTATTATAATTAAATATAATAATTTGAAATACCAAAATTTGAATTGCAAAAAGAAGCCGACGTCAAATAATAGAGTAGGCATGTGTATTAATAAGGCTAAGGTTTAGCCTAAGCCTTGGTGGAATTCGAATGATAAACCCCCTAAGTAATTGCCTTGCACGTTCGATGCGATGGAGGAAATAGAAAGGAGATAACACAATTGGTGTAGAATATTGGTCAAAGCATGGATGGGGTGTATCCCCACTTGTGTGAGGTGGTAGCTGAGCTGGCAAGCAAGGCTTACATAGTGGCGTAGGAGGCAGAAGGTGCAGGTTCGATTCACGTGAAGGTCCTTTTGACTGTGTGGTCGATTTAAGTTTTGGCATCGATGGTAAAGGACAAGAGGGAGGTCTTGCATTTTGGTTACATGTGGGTTGGCTAGCCCACGCGGTAGCCTAGTGGTGGCTAGGGCATGGGGCCAAGGTAGCAGGGTTCGACTCGTAGGGGAAAGAGGGATTAATTTTTTATTAAAAATTAAATTATATCCTAAGGTCTAAGGTGGCTAAGGTATGTGCTAGGGAGATATAAGGTGTTTTAAATGGTTTTTATTTTTGCAATAAAAGGGTTATAAAAATAATTTATTGTTGAGCAAAAATTAAGGTAGTTTGTTTTGTTAATGCATTGGGATAAAAAGTGAAGTGATATTTTATTTATCTTTTGGAAATGCATTAATGACAAGTAGGAGATATAAGGTGTAAATGGAATTTTTTCTTATGTGATTGGTAACTCTTGTTGATGAAATTTATTGGCAAAGTTAGGAGTAATAAGGTGTATAAGTGGTTTGGCATTTTATTAATCTTTGTATGGTGAAATATTTGTTGAGGTGAAATATTCATGTGGAGGTTTTGAGATAGACTATTGCTATCTAACCTTGAATTGGCACAAAAGGATTTGGTTGTAAGTAAGATAGGTTTTGAAGATATATCTCCATCAAAGCAAAGAGGTATGGGCACATCATATTTTGTTTGAAGTGTTTGTTGGAATGAATGTTGTGAAATATAAGGTGGAGTGAAAAGGATTGTTTGATAAGCATTGTTGGAAATATTTGAGTGAGTCTTATATGCTTCATTGTTGAATGTTTAGAGAACATTTGAGATAGATATTGGGAATTATTTGAGTTAGGGTTTGAGACCTACATTGTGCTCTTTGTTTGAAGAAGTATGAAAACACTTGTTTAGGGTTTGTGAGCAAGTTGTGTTTCATTGGTTGAATGATTGAGTGAAACTTCTTGAGCATTGGTTTTGAGTGATATTAAAAGTGAATGTGCAAACATTAGAAATCAGATTTGTGAAAGCAAGAGTGTAGATCAGAAATATAGGTGTCATGTGCTAGATTGAATCTATCTTTAAAAGAGCAATAAAAGTAAGACATGTGGAAGCGACAGACTTAATGATTGAGTAGAACATATTGAGTTTTGATAGAGTACATCATTCTCTATATGTTCCAGAGGTTAAATGAATTTTGGATAGAATATGTCTAAACTGCTTCAAGTTAAAGGAATTACTTTGAAGATTAGACAAAGCATTTGATAGCATTGTGTGCAAGATTTGAGATTGATTGAGCATATTTTGTGAGATATTTTGAGCATGTGTTAGAACATGTTTGAGCATATGCTAGAGAATATTTGAGCAAGTCTTGGTGAAGACTTGAGAGTAGATTGAGCAAGTTCTTGAGAGGACTTGAAGGTAAATTTGAGCAAGTCTTGGTGAAGACTTGAGAGGAGATTGAGCAAGTTCTTGAGAGGACTTGAAGGTAGATTTGAGCAAAGTTTTGTGAAGATTGATGAATATTAAGTTTTGAGTTGGTTAGTTAGTTAGTGTTGTAAGGCTTGTGAAGATCTGAAAAAGTTGATTGGTTGATTTGTTCAAGATTTGTGTTAAGGCTTGGGGTAGATCTAAGTAGATTTGATTGGTGATTTGATCAAGCTTTGTGTTAAGGCTTGAGGATATATTTGAGATAGATTTTAGTGTAGATTTATGAGTAGAGTTAGAGTAGATTTATACTAGACTTGGGATAGATTTTGGTGTAGATTTGAGATAGATTTGAGAGTAAGATTTGGAGGTGATAGAGTAAAGAGGATAATAGTCTCTAGTGGATAGAGATCCATTAGCTAGTGTAGTGGGGATAGAGGTATTCTATGGAGAGAGATCCACAAGCTAGAGTAGTGGGGGTAGAAGTCTTCTAGAAGATCATCAACCAGAGTAGAGGGGAAAGAGTTCTCCTATGGATAGAGATCCATGAACTAGAGCAGAGGGAAAGAGTTCTCCTATGGAGTGTGATCCATGAACTAGTTGGGAAGATAGAGTTCTTCTATGGAGAGAGATCCATGAACCAGTTGAGGAGATAGAGTTCTCTTGGATCAAGTTCCATGAACCAGAGAAAAGGGGAAAGAGTTCTCCTATGGAGAGAGATCCACAAATCAGAGCATAGGGGATTGGTGTCTCCTTTGGATAGAGGTCCATAAACATTGTAATAGGGAATTGATTCCCAAGAAGATTTGTTGAGAAAATTTAGTAGAAATATTTTCTCCATGGAGTAGCCCACATTGGGTGAACCACGTTAAATTGGTGTCTCTATTGTGTGTGATGATTTATGCATTGCTTTGATTACTTCTATTGATATTGCCATTGATAATATTGGATAATATTATTTGGGAAAGAAAAGTGAAAGTTGATCTTATACTGTTCACCCCCCTCTCAGTATAAGCTTGTGTTCTTCAATTGGTATCAGAGTGGGTTCCTTCGAAAGAGTCTAACAGCTTGAAGGAAGAGTGTACAGGAACATAGATGGCATCTCAGAGTGGATCTTCAGCAAATAAGGCACCATTGTTTGATGGGAATAATTATGCTTTCTGGAGCATAAGAATGAAGACTTACTTGATGGCACAAGGATATGAGACATGGCAAGCAATTGAGGATGGATTTACACCTACAACTAATCCTCCCATAGATAAATATGGTAAGCTCTTGCATGTGAATAATGCCAAGGCTATGAATGCAATATTAAGTGGTTTACGTGAAGCAGAGTTTGTAAAAGTTATGCATTACGAATCAACAAAGGAAATTTGGGAAAAACTGAAGCAAACATATGAGGGAGATAAAAAGGTCAAAATGGCAAAATTGCAAAATCACAAGAAGACATTTGAAGACTTGAAGATGAAAGAAGAGGAAGACATTGTTGCATACTTACTTCATGTGGATGAGGTTGTTAACACCATGCGAGGACTTGGATTTAAAATAGAAGAATCCGATGTTGCTCAAAAGGTTTTAAGGTCACTTCCTATGAGGTATGATGGAAAGGTTTCAGCCATAGAAGAAACAAGAGATATTGAAAATTTGACTATGGATGAGTTACATGGAACTCTCACAGCTTATGAGATGAGAATAGTAAAGGATCCTATTCCCAAGAAAGAGGTAGCCTTCAAAGTAGCAAAGAAGACAAAAGATAAGAAGCCAGATTCAAGTGATGAGTCATCCAGTGATGAAGAAGTAAACTATGGCAGAAGGAACAAGAAGGACTCAAGAAAGCACAAAGGTACAAAAATAGTGAAGTGTTTCAATTATGGTAAATATGGTCACTATGCATCTAACTATCCAGAAGCTGGAAGTAGTAGCAGTGAAGAGAAACAAGATCATAAGAGAAAGGAAGCAAGAAAATCCAGGTATGAAAAGAAAAATAGGTATGGACAAAGCAAGCATGAAAAGAAGTTTTTTCAAAGGCATAAGAAGAGTTTTTATGTGGACAAGATAGGCAAGGTTTCAAGTGATAGTGATGAAAGATCCTTAGATAGTGAAGAAGAAGAAATTCTCTTTTTGGCAATAGAAGATGAAGGAAGTGATCCTGTTGAAGATAAATCTGAAAAATATGAAGATGCTCTTGAAGACAAAGAAGTAGAGAAAGAATCAGAAAATGAAGAGGAAGGAGTAGTAGATCTAGAAGCTGAACTTATTTCTGCTCTAAAAGAATTGAAAAAGGTCAGAAAGCAAAATTCAAGATTCAAGGCTCAATTTCAAGAATGTGATGAAGAGAAAGGAAAGCTTATACAAGATCTGACAAACTCAATAGCTAAGACAAGGAGATTTAAAGAAAATCTAGAGGCAAAAGTCTTAGAATGTGAGAGATTAGAACAAGAGGTAGTTTCTCTAAGGAAGGAAATGGAAGAGTCTAAGGACAAGCTACACAGGTTTTGGAAAAGTTCAAAAACTTTGGATAATATTATCAATGCACAAAGACCTTCATCTAACAAAATAGGACTTGGTTTTGAAGAAGGACAAGAGAAACAAGAAGAAGGGTCAAGCTCAAGATCCAAAGAGGAAGAAGTTTCAGAGGAAGAGAGTGAAGGAGAAATTGAGACTTATGAGAATAAGTTGAAAAATAGAAACTTCACCAAGAAAGGAAACAATGCACAAACAAGGAACATGGATCATCACAGAAAAGAAAGGACTAAAAGACCAGTGGGTTCAAGACAAGACTTCTTCAAAGGCAATTGTTTTTCATGTAACAAGTTTGGTCACAAGGCTATGCATTGCAGGACTCATGGAAAGAAGGAGTATGGTATTACTAAGAGGAACTTCAAATATGGACATTTCTTTCAAGGGTATTGCTACTCTTGTAATCGATTTGGTCATAAAGCAATTCACTGCAGGGTTCATGATAGAAATAGGTATGGCTTCACCAAGAGGAACTTCAAGATATTTGCACCTTCAAGGAACCACAACATTAAGTGTTATAAGTGCAATAATGTTGGGCATAAGGCCAAGTGGTGCAGAACAGAGTTTCCAAAGCTTCCAGAGACAAGCAAGAACAAGGATACTCAAAGGGATCAAAAGGGTATGTTGAGAAAGAAGGTTGACAAAGGAAAAGAGCATTGTATGTTGGGAGTAATTTTACTCCCACCCCAAAATTAATCACCTCAAGGAGAGGAGGTGGGGAGGGGGCTAAGCTAAGAGTCTTATATTTAGCCCCAAAGGAGTCCCTTTGCCATTGATGTCAAAGGGGGAGAGATTTGAGTTAGGGGGAGAGCATTCAGTCAGGGAGCAGTTTCTCAGGGGAGCAAAATTGGAAAAAGGTAAAAGGAATGCTTAAGGAAAAAGGGTTGCCATCAATGACAAAGGGGGAGATTGTTGGAAATTTGAGCATGTTTTGTTGTCATTGATGTCAAGAGGTTTGATGTCCTAATTTGATGGAATTAATGTCAAGAGGTTTGATTAATGTCAAAAGGTTTAATGTCCTAAATTGATGGAAATATTTGTGAGAATATTTCTCTTGATGGCACATGAGGTATAAGGCAACAAGAAGAAAGGAATACCTCTCCATAATATTTGAGAAAGGATTTATAAATTACCTTGGTGGTAATTTTGCAAAGGTTAAAATATTCATTAATGGTGGCAAGGTTATCCCTAAAAAGAAAAAGCCCAAAAGGTTTTTAAATATTTAAATTATAATATTTAAACCCTTTAGGATTTAAATTATTATAATTAAATATAATAATTTGAAATACCAAAATTTGAATTGCAAAAAGAAGTCGATGTCAAATAATAGAGTGGGCATGTGTATTAATAAGGCTAAGGTTTAGCCTAAGCCTTGGTGGAATTTGAATCATAAATCCCTGAAGTATTTGCCTTGCACGTTCGATGCGTGGAGGAAATAGAAAGGAGACAACACAAATTTTGGTAGAAGATTGGTCAAAGTGTGGATGGGGTGTGTCCCCACTCGTGTGAGGTGGTAGTTGAGCTAGCAAGCAAGGCTTGCATAATGGTGTAGGAGGTAGAAGGTATGGGTTCGATTCACATGAAGGTCCTTTTGGCTGCATGGTCGATTTAAGTTTTGGCACCGATGGTAAAGGACAAGAGGGAGGTCTTGCATTTTGGTTACATGTGGGTTGGCTAGCCCATACGGTAGCCTAGCGGTGGCTAGGGTGTGGGCCAATAGGTATGGTTCGACTCCGTGAGGAAAGAGGGATTAATTTTTTATTAAAAATTAAATTATGTCCTAAGGTCTAAGGTGGCTAAGGTATGTGCTAGGGAGATATAAGGTGTTTTAAATGGTTTTTATTTTTGCAATAAAAGGGTTATAAAAGTAATTTCTTTTTGAGCAAAAATTAAGGTAGTTTGTTTTGTTAATGCATTGGGATAAAAAGTGAAGTGATATTTTATTTATCTTTTGGAAATGCATTAATGACAAGTAGGAGATATAAGGTGTAAATGGAATTTTTTCTTATGTGATTGGTAACTCTTGTTGATGAAATTTATTGGCAAAGTTAGGAGTAATAAGGTGTATAAGTGGTTTGGCATTTTATTAATCTTTGTATGGTGAAATATTTGTTGAGGTGAAATATTCATGTGGAGGTTTTGAGATAGACTGTTGCTATCTAACCTTGAATTGGCACAAAAGGATTTGGTTGTAAGTAAGACAGGTTTTGAAGACATATCTCCATCAAAGCAAAGAGGTATGGGCACATCATCTTTTGTTTGAAGTGTTTGTTGGAATGAATGTTGTGAAATATAAGGTGGAGTGAAAAGGATTGTTTGATAAGCATTGTTGGAAATATTTGAGTGAGTCTTATATGCTTCATTGTTGAATGTTTAGAGAACATTTGAGATAGATATTGGGAATTATTTGAGTTAGGGTTTGAGACCTACATTGTGCTCTTTGTTTGAAGAAGTATGAAAACACTTGTTTAGGGTTTGTGAGCAAGTTGTGTTTCATTGGTTGAATGATTGAGTGAAACTTCTTGAGCATTGGTTTTGAGTGATATTAAAAGTGAATGTGCAAACATTAGAAATCAGATTTGTGAAAGCAAGAGTGTAGATCAGAAAGATAGGTGTCATGTGCTAGATTGAATCTATCTTTAAAAGAGCAATAAAAGTAAGACATGTGGAAGCGACAGACTTAATGATTGAGTAGAACATATTGAGTTTTGATAGAGTACATCATTCTCTATATGTTCCAGAGGTTAAACGAATTCTGGATAGAATATGTCTAAACTGCTTCAAGTTAAAGGAATTACTTTGAAGATTAGACAAAGCATTTGATAGCATTGTGTGCAAGATTTGAGATTGATTGAGCATATTTTGTGAGCTGTTTTGAGCATGTGTTAGAACAGGTTTGAGCATATGCTAGAGCATATTTGAGCAAGTCTTGGTGAAGACTTGAAAGTAGATTTGAGCAAGTTCTTGAGAGGACTTGAAGGCAGATTTGAGCAAGTCTTGGTGAAGACTTGAGAGCAGATTGAGCAAGTTCTTGAGAGGACTTGAAGGTAGATTTGAGCAAGTCTTGGTGAAGACTTGAGAGCAGATTGAGCAAGTTCTTGAGAGGACTTGAAGGTAGATTTGAGCAAGTCTTGGTGAAGACTTGAGAGCAGATTGAGCAAGTTCTTGAGAGGACTTGAAGGTAGATTTGAGCAAGTCTTGGTGAAGACTTGAAGGCAAATTGAGCAAGTTCTTGAGAGGACTTGAAGGCAGATTTGAGCAAGTCTTGTGAAGACTTGAAACAACATTAAGAAAGTCTTGGTGAGGACTTGAAGGCAGAATTGAGCAAGTCCTTGAGAGGGTTTGAAGGCAGATTTGAGCAAGTCTTGGTGAATCCTTGAGATTAGATTGAGAAAGTTCTTGAGAGGACTTGAAGGCATATTTGAGCAAGTCTTATGAAGACTTGAAACAATATTAAGAGTAGGGTTAATTTTTTCAAGCTTTGTGTTAAGGCTTGGGGTAAGTCTAAGCAGAGTTGATGTTGGTAATTTTTGGGTTTGAGATCCTAGCTCCTTGTCTATGAGTTGTCATTGATGTCAAAAGGAAATGGCATTAATGTTAAGAGGATGTGTTGGCTTCAAAGGTGAAAGATTCCAAGAGAATCTTCTTAAGAGAATTCGAAGAGATTCCATTGGATAAGGTTTTTGGATAGGGTTTTTATTAAAACCAATGGAGGTTCTCTTTATTATTTAATTATTATTTAAAACCCTTCAAGGTTTTAATTAATTAATTATTTAATTAATTAAGGGAGAAATTATTTTTAATTTATTAAAAATACTTAAAGGTTTTAAAACCTTTTTTATTCTTAATTTATCAAAATTAATTAAGGGTTTTTAAACCCTTTAGAAAGCAATTTCGATTAAATCAAAATTACGTTTCTCTATCGCCAACATGTTCTAAAGTCCACGATTGGACTATAAATATGGGAAGGATCCTAAGGTTTAACTCCTCTTGAAAATTTTGAATGTATTAATTTTTGGCTGCGATCGATGCTGTGTTGATGCTGTGGAAGAAGAGAGCTCATGTTTGAAAAACTTGTGAAGCGTTTGTTCGTTGAAGTGGTAGGAAGTTTGTCTTAGACTTCGTTAGCCCCTTGTGGGCTAGTGGCAGCATAGGCTACGTTTGGGATTTGCGTAGGCGAAGGTTTGCGTTTCGATTCCCGCGGAGGGAGCTGTGCATGGATTAAGTCACGTTTTTGTTAAAACGTATTTTTGTGTCACCTTTTTCAGATTCGTCAAAGGTAGCCATTCCGTGATTTTTGAATTCGTCAAGGGCAGCCATTCCACGATTTTCGAATTCTTCAAGGGCAGCCATTCTAAGGTATGATTAATTTCTTGATATAAATTTTGGCATTGTTTAGCATTGTTTAAAAGACATAGGAGAAATAAGGGGATATTTCTTTGGTTGTATTTTTGAGATTAGTCTTTTGCTATGCTAAAGTTTAAAATGGAGATATAAGGTGTAAGTTTTGGTTGTTGTGTTTTTTGGCTTCTTTGGTGGTTGCTTTCAAAAGAAGAGAAGCTAAAAGGTGTACTAAGGAAAGTTTTTATATAAGCTCATTTATCTTGGTTCTAACCCTAACTTGGTTGGAAGTTTGAGGGTTGTGTGTGGTGACAGCTTTAAGGATCAATTTTATTCTACTCCAATAAGGTATGGGCACATTCTTCTTATGAGTATGATTGGTGTATGTTTTCTGAAATAAGGTTGGAGTGAAAAGGTTTTCAACTAGGTTTTCTTTGATTGGGTGTAAATCCTATTTTTTGGTTTGTTGAAGACTACTTATGCATTGTTATCCTTAAGGAGAGTTTTTTATGAATGCATAATTTTTGGTTTGAGATAGTGGAAGCTTTGTGCACTAGGGTTTGTAATTGTGAGTCAAGCTACTTGCATTGAGTTGGTGGAACCCTTGGTTGGCTGTTTTGAGTTTGATGGTTGAGTTGCTTCCATAGAGGTTGTTTGATCAAGTTATTGCTTTACTTGATTCATGATATTGGGATTACTCCATTGAGTTGATTTGAGCAAGTTATTCTTTGCATTTGGTGATATTGTGTTGGTGGCTATTTTGTTCAAATATCTTTGGAGGGAAAAGGATTTCTACTTGTTTCCTTTTCTTGTGATGATTGGTTGAATGCTTCAAGGTTAATGTTGAGTTGAATGATGTTGGTTAAACCTTGTCTATAAGCATTGTTGTTAAAGCCCTAATTGGTTGAGAAAAGATATTGGTTGTGGAAAGAACATGAGTATCATTGTTATATGAGATATTGCATGTTTGGCAATTATTGGGTTGTGTTTCATGTTCTTGAGAAAATCATACTACATCTATCTTATTATTTTGAGATTGATATTGAGTTGAGATTGATATTGGGAGTTAAGTATAGATCATATTGAGTCTCTAACAATTCTCTTTATGTTTCTATGAGATTTGAGATTGAGATTGAGTTGAGATTGATATTGGGAGTTAAGTATAGAACATATTGAGTCTCTAACAATTCTCTTTATGTTTCTATGAGATTTGAGATTGAGATTGGGAGTTAAGTATAGAACATATTGAGTCTCTAACAATTCTCTTTATGTTTCTATGAGATTTGAGATTGAGATTGGGAGTTAAGTATAGAACATATTGAGTCTCTAACAATTCTCTTTATGCTTCTATGAGGTTGATGAATCACATTGGGTCTCTAACAATTCTCTTTGTGGGTTCATGCTAAGCAAGTTTTTCTTGGTGAACTTGTGAGTTGTTTTGGACAGGTTTCGTTGGGGACTTGTGAGAAGGTTTTGGATAGGTTCCATTGGAGACTTGTGAGTAGGTTTTGGAAAGGTTTCGTTGGGGACTTGTGATATGTTTTGGATAGGTTCTGTTGGGGACTTGTGAGCAAGTTTTGGATAGGTTCCGTTGGGGACTTGTGAGTAGGTTTTGGACAGGTTTCGATGGGGACTTGTGAGCAGATTTGGACAGGTCCTAGTAGAGGACTTGTGAGCTGAGATTGATAGTTCTATCGAGAGAACTTGAGGATAGAGGTACATTGGTTCTATCAGAGAACCTGAGGATAGATTTAGCAAGTCTTTGAGAAGGCTTGTGGACAGAGGATTGATTTGTTCAAGAGTTGGACACTAAAAGATAGAGGAAGACTTGTACTAGACCGACTGACTATGTTTGGTACGGAGTTCTTTGAGTTGCTATGGACATGATCATAGAAGGCGGAGGTCTCTTAGGCTAAGAATTGAGGATAGGAGGTCTTCGATGGAAAGGAGTTCCACGTGCTGGCAAGAGGTAGAGACAGTTGATATTCTAAGGGATCATATCCAGAGTAGAGGGGAAGGTATCTCCTTTGAGCAGAGGCTCATAAATTTAGATTGGGAGAAGGTATATCCTTTGGGCAGAGGCTCATAAATTCATATTGGGGGAAGGTATCTCCTTTGAGCAGAGGCTCATAAATTCATATTGGGGGAAGGTATCTCCTTTGGGCCGAGGCTCATAAACATTGTAATTGGGAAGGTTTCCCAAAGAACTTTGAGATAAATTTTAGAGAAAAGTTTTGTGGACGTAGCTTAGCCATTCTAGGTGAACCACGTTAAAATTGGTGTCACTTTGTGGATGATTTTGTGCATTGCTTTGATATTGCTTTGGGTATATTGCTTTACTATTTTGAAGTATAAAAGAAAAAGTAAAAAGAGGTCTTATACTGTTCACCCCCTCCTCTTAGTATAAGCTTGTGTTCTTCAATTGGTATCAAAGTCGGTGCCTTCGAAAAGTTTAACAGCTTGAAGGAATATCTTACAAGAACACAAATGGCAAGGAAAGACAAAAGCAAAACCATAAGACACAAGAAGAAGAAAACACACATGGTCATGAAAGAAAATGAAGATGAACTCAATGTTGCTATTTTGGGAAGAAGAATGGAAATAGATTCAAGAGATGAATCAAACAGATGGAGAACAGAGCCAAATTAATAAAGTTTTGCACCAGATGTGGGAATATCGGTCACTTTGCAGCTGATTGCTCACAAGGTAGAGAATGTTTTGTTTGTGGTCAACTCGATCATAATGAATGTCATTGCCATGGGTTTAGTAGCAGTGAAGATGAAGATGATCCGTTCAAAATTTGTGAAGAAACAGATTCAAAACTGGAATGTGATGAAGAAGGAAGTGATGCAGAAGCAAATTGGAAATAGAAACTAATTTCAGCTCTAAGTAAAAATGTTGAGGATGCAGAAGATATAATCACCAGTTTGAAAGTACAAGCAAAATAATACAAGAAATTTTTTGAAGATCTCAAAATGCAATTAACTAGGAAAATAGAGTATTGCAGTAAGCTAGAAAAATAAATTGACGGTTTAAGAATGCAAACAGAAGAAATGAGTAATAAAGTCGATATATGCAGCAAACATGAAGAGGAATCTAACAAAGTTGTTAGCAATCTAAAGCTGCAAATAGAAGAGTCCAAAAGGAGTGAAGAAACTCTCGAGGTCTCAGATCAATGAGAAAGAGACTGATTTGCTGCAAACAAGAAGAAGAGATTGTTTCATTGAAGAAACAACTAGAAGAGGCCAATACAAATATTAAAATCAAAGATGAGCACAACAATCAAGAAAAGAGGTATTCTCACAAGCACAAGAAGAGTTTCTACCTAGACAAAGCAAATAAGTGTTCTAGTAGTGATAGTGAAAGTTCTTCAAGTGATAATGAAAATGAGATGTTGTTCATATCAAAAAAAGAGGAAGAATCAAAACATAGATTCATTATCATGAAATGTCTTAGATGTGGAAATTTTGGTCACCTTGAGGATGATTGCACAAATAATGATTTGGTTTCTAGTATGTATGAGGATGCTTGAGAAAACTATAAGGAAGATGCATGTATGGTTTTTGAAAAGGGTAGCACCTCTAGTGATAAGAAATCTGAAAAAGGCTTTGATGATTCAAAAGGAAATCAAATAAAGGATCTTGAAAGTGAACTTATTAGTGCTCTTAGTGCTTTGAAAAAGAAAAGAAAGAAGAATGCTAGACTCAAGGATAAGTTAGATGAATGTTGTATGGAGAGAGATGATCTTATTGAAAATATTGATTTCTCTATAACTAAGACACAAGAACTCAAAGATGAGTTAGAGTCTAAGTTTCTTGAATATAGTGAGTTAAAACAGAAAATGGCTTCTTTGAAAGAGGAAACTAAAGAGTACAAGGATAAGCTTTACAGGTTTCAAGATAGCTCCAAAAAGGTTAAGTCACTCATCAAAGGTCAAAGAAAGACAACAAATAAAACAGGCCTTGGTTTTGTTAAGTCACACAAGGAACAAGTTGGAGAATCTAGTAAGAGACTCCAAAAGAAAGAGAGTTCTAATGAGGAAAGTATTTCAGATCATGAGTTCTTGAATGATAGATGCACAGAAATAGAAAACAAAATTCAGAATAAGAAGAAGAAGTTTTCAGGACCCAAGAGGTCAAATAAAGGAAAGTTTCAAGGCAGATGTTTTGCTTGTCATAGGGTTGGTCACATGGCTTCACATTGCATGGCTCAAGTGAAGAAGGTAAATGGCAGTTTCAGAAGTGCTAGTTACTTTCAAGGGTATTTCTACTCTTATCAACAGTTTGGGCACAATGCAGTTTATTGCAAGGCAAATAACAGGAACAGGTCTGGTCAGAACAGGTTTGGTTAGAACAGGGTTGGTCAGAATAGGTTTGGTCAAAACAGGTTTGGCCAGAACAGGTTTGGTCAGAACAGGTTTGGTCAGAACTAGTGGATTCAAATATCAGGTTTACTACAGAGAAATAACATTGTTACTTGTTATAAGCGCAACAATAAAGGTCACATAGCTAGACAGTGTAGAGTTGAAATTCCGGAATACGGGAGCAGGGAATAGTGGCATGATCAGGTCCAAGGATCAAGGCATGGAAAAGAACAGGGATGAGAACAAGAACAATAACAATGACAGGAATAGGAATATGGACAAAGAGTTCAAGAAAAGGCCCGACAAGGAAGTTATAGACGCTAATGATGATCAGTGCCTAATGGGAGTTTTACTCCCACCCCAAAATTAATCACCTCATCAGGAGGTGGGGGAGGGACTAAGCTAAGAGGCTCATTCTTAGTCCCGAGCCCCAAAGGTGACCCTTTGCCATTGATGACAAAGGGGGAGAGCCTCAAGACAGGGGGAGCTATTTATGTTGAGTTTGTGTTGTTGAGAAGCATGGTTTGCCATCAATGACAAAGGGGGAGATTGTTGGCAATTTTTGGGTTTGAGATCCTAGCTCCTTGTCTATGAGTTGTCATTGATGTCAAAAGGAAATGGCATTAATGTTAAGAGGATGTGTTGGCTTCAAAGGTGAAATATTCCAAGAGAATCTTCTTAAGAGAATCCGAAGAGATTCCATTGGATAAGGTTTTTGGATAGGGTTTTTATTAAAACCAAGTTAAATGGTTTTTATTAAAACCAATGGAGGTTCTCTTTATTATTTAATTATTATTTAAAACCCTTCAAGGTTTTAATTAATTAATTATTTAATTAATTAAGGGATAAATTATTTTTAATTTATTAAAAATACTTAAAGGTTTTTAAACCTTTTTTATTCTTAATTTATTAAAATTAATTAAGGGTTTTTAAACCCTTTAGAAAGCAATTTCGATTAAAATCGAAATTACGTTTCTCTATCGTCGACGTGTTCTAAAGTCCACGATTGGACTATAAAGATGGGAATGATCCTAAGGTTTAACTCCTCTTGAGAATTTCGAATGTATTAATTTTTGGTTGCGATCGATGCTCTGTTGACGCCGTGGAAGAAGAGAGCTCATGTTTGAAAAACTTGTGAAGCGTTTGTTTGTTGAAGTGGTAGGAAGTTTGTCTTAGACTTCGTTAGCCCCTTGTGGGCTAGTGGCAGCATAGGCTACGTTTGGGCTTTGCGTAGGTGAAGGTTTGCGTTTCGATTCCCGCGGAGGGAGCTGTGCATGGATTAAGTCATGTTTTTGTTAAAACGTATTTTGTGCCGCATTTTTTGGATTCGTCAAAGGCAGCCATTCTGCGATTTTCAGATTCGTCAAGGGCAGCCATTCCGTGATTTTCGGATTCTTCAAGGGCAGCCATTCTAAGGTGTGATTAATTTCTTGATATAATTTTTGGCATTGTTTAGCATTGTTTAAAAGACAGGAGAAATAAGGGGATATTTCTTTGGTTGTATTTTTGAGATTAGTATTTTGCTATGCTAAAGTTTAAAATGGAGATATAAGGTGTAAGTTTTGGTTGTGTTTTTTGGCTTCTTTGGTGGTTGCTTTCAAAAGAAGAGAAGCTAAAAGGTGTACTAAGGAAAGTTTTTATATAAGCTCATTTATCTTGGTTCTAACCCTAAATTGGTTGGAAGTTTGAGGGTTGTGTGAATGGTGAGTGATTTAGTAAAATAGGAAATATTGCATTAACCTTCAAACTTAGGTTACATAGTTTAAATAGGCGGTAAATAACCTATTCGAGAAAGAAAGGGGGAAAGGAGAAATTGGGGGAAAAGAAGGATGAAGGGAATTCTCTTGCCGCCCAAATTGCTGCCGTCCACTGCCGTCCAGGTAAGGTAAAAGGTAAGTTACCTTTACCCCTAGTAAAATCAAATTTTTAACTTTTACTGATGGTAATTTCCAACATTCTCCCCCTTAAAGTTGAGAGGACTAACTATATAGTCTCTCAGCTTTATAAATTGAGCTTTAGCCATGCCTTTGGTGAAGATGTCTGCTAGATTATCCAAAGTGCTACAATATTGAAGCTCAACTATCTGTTGTTCCACCATATCTCTTATGAAGTGATACTTCATATCAAAATGTTTTGACCTTTTGTGGTGGATTGGATTATATGCCAACTGTATGGCACTTATATTATCATAATTCAGTTTGGTTGGACCAATTTGTTTTTTGCCAATCTCTTCAAAGATTTTCCTCAACCAGAGGATCTGAGTACTTGCATGAGTGATTGCTATGTACTCAGCTTCCGTAGATGATAATGCTACAACAGATTGCTTTTTGGAACTCCAAGTTATTAGTCCTGAACCTAGACTAAAACAGTTCACTGATGTAGATTTTTTGTCATCTATATTACTGCCCCAATCGCTGTCACTATAACCAAATAACTTCATAGAGTTAGACTTGTGGTAATGGATTCCAAAATCCAATGTACCTTTTACATATCGTAAAATTCATTTGGTTGCTTGAAGATGCAGCTCGAATGGGCATGCCATAAATCGTGATACAAGAGAAACAACATACTGTATATCTAGCCTAGTGTTGGTGAGAAACATTAAACTCCCAAACATGCTTCTGTAATTGGTCAAGTCAACATTTGGTGCTCCATCTTCTTTGCTTAGCTGGATTCCATGTCCAGTTGGTGTTTCAGTTGATTTGCACTACTGCATAGCAAATTTCTTGATCATGTCATGAGCATATTTCTATTGACATATGAAGATCCCATTCTTTGATTGATGTACTTCCATTCCTAGAAAGTATCTCATTAATCCGAGATCCTTCATCTCAAACTGATTCATCATGGAGTTTTTGAACTCCATATTCTATTTATCATTACTACCCATGAATATTAGATCATCCACATATAAAAAAACTATGAGGATATCTACTCCATTTTTCAGGTAGTATAATGTTGGTTCACTCTTGCTTTTTGTGAAACCATATTTGCTGAAATAGCCATCAATTCGTGAGTACCATGCTCTTGGTGCTTGCTTGAGGCCATATAGTGCTTTTTTCAATTTATAAACAAGGTTCTCTTTTCCTGGTTCTTGGAAAACTTGAGGTTGTTGAACATACACCTCTTCTGTCAGGTATCCATTTAAAAATGCACTTTTCACATCCATGTGTTGTATTTTCCATCCTTTATGGGCTGCCAAGGAAAGAATAGTTCTGATTGTTTCTTGTCTTGCAACTGGAGCAAAGGTTTCATCATAATATATTCCATATTTATGAGTAAAACCTTTGGCTACTAATCTCGCCTTGTGCCTTTCAATGCTTCCATCAACATTGAATTTGGTCTTATAGACCCATTTACATCCAACACATTTTTTTCCCTTGGGAAGCTTCACAAGCTCCCAAGTATCATTCTTTTTAATTGAGGATATTTCCTCTTCCATGGCATCTTGCCATATATTTTTAGTGCATGCTTTTTCATAGCTAGATGGTTCTAGCTGTGTAGCAGCCAACAAAGCATAATTGACTACATCACCCTTGGTTCATGAGACTCATAATCTCCTGACATTTGAAGATTTTCAAGTCTTGACAAAATGTCATCCATCTCACTAGCTTGACTCCTAGTGTATCTTTGTTGAAAATTCCTATCCAACATTTGAGAAGATGGATGACTCTGTAGTATGTGCTTTCCTCTATTTGTCTCTTTCCTTTAAGAAACTGAATCAATATCCATCAGAATTAGAGCGCTTACAGATCTTTGAAATAATTTTGGAGAATTTGGGGGTGCCAAAAAATTCCTTCTTGGACTTGGTGTACCACTTGATGTACTTGATGAAGTTTCCTGATGTGGAGTTTGTGGAGGAGGACTGCTTTTCTTGGGTTGTACCATTATGGGAGAATCCTGGTGTGGTATTGTCCGAATTAGAGTCAAAATCAACAAATTTTTTATGACCCCATTCTCCCCCTTCATCAAAAATTACATCCCTGGAGATAATGATTTTATGTGTCGTGGGATTGTACAATCTATATCCTTTGGTTGAATCACAATACCCTACAAAAACACATGCTTGGCTCTTTGGATCAAGCTTCTTTCACTTCTCTTCAGGAATGTGTGCATAAGCTAAAGAACCAAATACTCTGAAATGTTTGACATTTAGTTTCTTACCGTACCATCCTTCATAAGGAGTGATACCATCTAAACTAGAAGTCAGACTTCTATTTAGAATATATGCACTTGTTCTCACTGCATCTGCCCAATAGTTGTTTGTGAGATGTTTTGCCTGAAGAATTGTTTGTGCCATTTCAATAAGGGTGCGGTTCTTTCTCTCAGCCACACCGTTCTGCTGTGGGGTGTAGGCAGTAGTGAATTGCCTCTTTATCCCATTTTTCTTACAATAATGAAGAAATTCATTTGAGGAGTACTCTCCTCCTTTATCAGTGCGAAGAAATTTGACATAGTAGTCACTTTTCTTTTCTACATTATTTCTGAAGTCTATGAAGCAATCAAATGCTTCATCTTTGTGTTTTAGAAAATACAACCAACACATTCTAGAATAATCATCTATGAATGTTAGAAAATAAGAATTGTTTCCAAGGCTCTTTGTTTGCATTGGACCACAGATGTCCGAATGTACTAGCTGAAGAGGATAACTTGCTCTCCACACTCGGCCTCTTGGAAACTTCTTTCTGGAGTGCTTTCCCAAAGCACATGCTTCGTATACCTTTTTATGTTTTGGAATTTTTGGTAGTCCTGTCACCATAGCTTGTGATGTTAACATTTTCAAGCTAGCAGAATTGAGGTGACCATATCTCAAGTGCCACAATTCACTTGGATTTGAAATAGCAATGTTTGCAAGTTGAGCTCCCCCTGGCTCACCAAAATTTAGAGGGAACAACCTATTCTTTGTCATAGGTACTTCTGTGATGACCCGGTTACAATTGTTTTTATCAAAGATTGTACATTTTCTTTCATCAAAAACTAATTTGTAATGCTTCTCCATCATTTGGCCAACACTTAACAAATTGTGTTGTAGCTGTGGAGTATAGTATATGTCATTCACATTTTTAATGCCTTCTTTTGTGGGAACTTCCATAGCTCCTATGCCTTCAACTTGCAAGGATTTATTATCCCCTAACTTAACTTGAGATTTGTAATTTGAATCTAATGTAGCAAAGAGATTTTCTTTGCCACTCATGTGGTTGGAGCAACCAGTATCCAAAATCCATGTATCATTTAGATTTTGATCTGGTTGTCCATAAGAGAGAAAAATATTTGGTGGACCTTCTTCTTCTCCGTAGAATGAGCCATATTGACTACTTTGATCTTTTGAAGATTTTGACCAGCGATCCACTGAGCGAAGTGGCCTTGTTTCCCACAATTGAAGCAAAGTTGTTTTGGTCTTATTACTTCCTCGTCCTTGATTTCCACGGCCTGCATTGCCGCTTTGGTTCCGATTGGCTCCTCTATTTTGATTTCCACCTCTGTTTTGATTACCTCCTCTGTAGGAGTTGCTTTGTCTCTTGCCTCTTTGTTTTTGTCCTCTGCCTCTACCTCTTCCTTGTCCTCGTCTTACACTTTCATTCAAAGTGAAGGCTTTATCATCACCTCCATAGCTTGTTGAATGTGCACCTTGAAGTCGCTCTTCATGTGATGTTAATGATCCAATAAAACTATCAAATGTAAGAGTAGAAATATCTTTGGATTCTTCAATTATGATTGCAATGTGATTCCACTTAGGAAGAAGAGTTCGCAACACTTTCTTCACAATTGTTTCATTTTTTGTGTCTTCACCTAAAGTTTGCATCATATCAACTTCTGCTTTAACACGAACACAATAGTCTCCAACTCTTTCATTGTCCTTCATTAGAGATTTTCAAAATCTCTTTTCAAGGTCTGAAGCCTGACTTGCTTTACTTTATCACTTCCTTGGAATCCTTCTTTCAAGGCATTCCATGCATATGTAGCAGTTAAATAAGATGCAATTCTTGGAAAGATACTAGGATCTAGTGTTGATTGAAGATGGTATAAGGCAAATGAATTATTTTTCTGTGCATCTTTGTAGATCTTCTTATCATTTGCACTTAAGGTAGTCCAATATGTTGGAGCAATGTAACCGTCTTCAATAATATCCCATAGTCCTTTTCCAATGAGTAATGTCCTCATCTTGATGGACCAGTACTCATAATTATCCCCTCTGAATTCGGGAATAGGTAGATTATTATGTGAACCCATTTTTTAATCTACTAAAACAAGAAACCTCTCTTTTATAGTCTTATTGGAAAAATACTTTACAAACTATCAAGCCTGCTTGATTTACAATAAAAAACAACTCAAATTTGTTCAGAAATTACAAAATTGTCAGCGACTTGTTCATCATCATCACTGATCAATATTATTTTAGGAGAAGGAGGTTGTAGGATTTCAACTGAATTACTATAATGAGTATATTTGGATCCTTGTGCAGCAATTGCAACTGTGTCAGATTGTTCAAACTTTCTGCCGAAGGAGTTATCCTCTGAATCTGCGTCGTATCCTCGATCAGGATTTCTCTGGTGTGCAATAACCGCGTTTTGTAACTGTGAAAAAGCGTATTCAGACTTAGTGTTTTCACGTGCCTATCAAAGTCTTCAGGTGTTGTTCTCAGTAACACCTTGCAGAGAGCATGATAACAACCTTTCGATCTTATCATTTAAGAAAATTTCCCAGAAATTTTCTTTTACAAGAATTTCCTCTTAGGAAATAGTAAAAAAATTAAACTTTCTAAGTTAAAAAAAATTTAACTTTCTAAGTTTTTTTTTTAACTTTTACATATATTTCCTCTTAGGAAATTTCAAGCAATAAAAAGCTTTCACATATATTTCCTCTTAGGAAATTTCAAGCAATTAAATTTTTTTTTTTATAAAAGCAAAGGAACAGTTAAAAAACTAAAAAAAAATATATTTTTTTTAATTTTAAACTTATTCCTTTAGTTTTGCTTTTGATTAAAAAAATTTAATAAAAAAATTTGATTTTCTATCGACCCCGCCGAGAGTCGATCCTGCGACCTCGCGGGTCACAAGGCTGAGGGTAGCCGTTGTGCTACCCGGGCTGATCCGGGAGCAACTAGCGCTCCCTGCCCTATAGCCTTCGCAAAATCACGCGAGGCTAAAAAATTTGATCCCGTAGAGGATCGAACATTCGACCTCACGGGAGTCAAGGCTTAGGGTAGCCGCTATGCTACCAAGCTGATCTGAAAGCTAAGCTGGCGGCTCCCAGCCTTCTAGCTTGCACGTCGAGCGCGAAGCTTTTAATTGGCTTCGCGCTTTGGCGCGAAGCTTATTTTATTTTTGGGACTTTAGTCCCACATCGCCTGTGAGGCGATGTTAAAGCTTATTAAAAGAAGCAAAGCACGTATAGTGCTTTGATTGCCTACGGGCAATTGCCAACTATGCAGATCCTTTTGCCTCGGTTCACGAGCGTAGGTTGCCACGTCGCTGCACCTCGGGCCGCACGCCAGTCACTCCACGTCATGCCACGTCACGCCGCAGATCGCCACATCGCTACACCTCGGGCCGCATGCCAGTCACTCCATGTCATGCCACGTCACGCCACAAGTGCCTCGGGCCGCGTGTAGGTTGCCAGCCACATCAGCAATGCTGCCTCGGTAATCATGCCAATCTGCTGCTCCACCAGTGCCTCGGGAGTCATGCCGATCTGCTCCTACGGGCCACCTCGGGATCCATGCCACCTCGGACTGTAGGCCCCATCGCCTCGAGAATCGTACCGCTCTGATACCAAATGTGAATGGTGAGTGATTTAGAAAAATAGGAAATATTGCATTAACCTTCAAACTTAGGTTACATAGTTTAAATAGGTGGTAAATAACCTATTCGAGAAAGAAAGGGGGAAAGGAGAAATTGGGGGAAAAGAAGGATGAAGGGAATTCTCTTGCCGCCCAAATTGCTGCCGTCCACTGCCGTCCAGGTAAGGTAAAAGGTAAGTTACCTTTACCCCTAGTAAAATCAAATTTTTAACTTTTACTGATGGTAATTTCCAACAGGTTGTGTGTGGTGATAGCTTTAAGGATCAATTTTCTTCTACTCCAATAAGGTATGGGCACATTCTTCTTATGAGTATGATTGGTGTATGTTTTCTGAAATAAGGTTGGAGTGAAAAGGTTTTCAACTAGGTTTTCTTTGATTGGGTGTAAATCCTATTTTCTGGTTTGTTGAAGACTACTTATGCATTGCTATCCTTAAGGAGAGTTTTTGATGAATGCATAATTTTTGGTTTGAGATAGTGGAAGCTTTGTGCACTAGGTTTTGTATTTGTGAGTCAAGCTACTTGCATTGAGTTGGTGGAACCCTTGGTTGGCTATTTTGAGTTTGATGGTTGAGTTGCTTCCATAAAGGTTGTTTGATCATGTTATTGCTTTACTTGATTCATGATATTGGGCTTACTCCATTGAGTTGATTTGAGCAAGTTATTCTTTGCATTTGGTGATATTGTGTTGGTGGCTATTTTGTTCAAATATATTTGGAGGGAAAAGGATTTCTACTTGTTTCCTTTTCTTGTGATGATTGGTTGAATGCTTCAAGGTTAATGTTGAGTTGAATGATGTTGGTTAAACCTTGTCTATAAGCATTGTTGTTAAAGCCCTAATTGGTAGAGAAAAGATATTGGTTGTGGAAAGAACATGAGTATCATTGTTATATGAGATATTGCATGTTTGGCAATTATTGGGTTGTGTTTCATGTTCTTGAGAAAAGCATACTACATCTATCTTATTCTTTTGAGATTGAGATTGAGTTGAGATTGATATTGGGAGTTAAGTATAGATCATATTGAGTCTCTAAAAATTCTCTTTATGTTTCTATGAGATTTGAGATTGAGATTGAGTTGAGATTGATATTGGGAGTTAAGTATAGAACATATTGAGTCTCTAACAATTCTATTTATGTTTCTATGAGATTTGAGATTGATATTGGGAGTTAAGTATAGAACATATTGAGTCTCTAACAATTCTCTTTATGTTTCTATGAGATTTGAGATTGATATTGGGAGTTAAGTATAGAACATATTGAGTCTCTAACAATTCTCTTTATGCTTCTATGAGGTTGATGAATCGCATTGGGTATCTAACAATTATCTTTGTGGGTTCATGCTAAGCAAGTTTTTATTGGTGAACTTGTGAGCTGTTTTGGATAGGTTTCGTTGGGGACTTGTGAGCAGGTTTTGGACAGGTTCCATTGGGGACTTGTGAGCAGGTTTTGGATAGGTTTCGTTGGGGACTTGTGATCTGTTTTGGATAGGTTTCGTTGGGGACTTGTGAGTAGGTTTTGGACAGGTTTCGTTGGGGACTTGTGAGCAGGTTTTAGATAGGTTTCGATGGGGACTTGTGAGCAAATTTGGACAGGTCCTAGCAGAGGACTTGTGAGCTGAGATTGATAGTTCTATCAGAGAACTTGAGGATAGAGGTACATTGGTTCTATCAGAGAACCTAAGGATAGATTTTGCAATTCTTTGAGAAGGCTTATGGACAGAGGATTGATTTGTTCAAGAGTTGGATAGATCTGATAGACAGAGGAAGACTTGTACTAGACTGATTGACTGTGTTTGGTATAGGTTGCTGAGCTGCTGTGGACGTGATCATAGAAGGTAGAGGTATCTTAGGCTAAGCATTGAGGATAGGAGGTCTTCAATGGAAAGGAGTTCCATGTGATGGCAAGAGGTAGAGACAGTTTATCTTATGAGGGATCATATCCAGAGCAGAGGGGAAGGTATCTCCTTTGAGCAGAGGCTCATAAATTTAGATTGGGGGAAGGTATCTCCTTTGGGCAGAGGCTCATAAATTTAGATTGGGGGAAGGTATATCCTTTGAGAAGAGGCTCATAAATTCAGATTGGGGGAAGGTATCTCCTTTGGGCCAAGGCTCATAAAAATTGTAATTGGGAAGGTTTCCCAAAGAACTTTGAGATAACTTTTAGAGAAAAGTTTTGTGGATGTAGCCCAACCATTCTGGGTGAACCACATTAAAATTGGTGTCACTTTGTGGATGATTTTGTGCATTGCTTTGATATTGCTTTGGGTATATTGCTTTACTGTTTTGAAGTATAAAAGAAAAATTAAAAAGAGGTCTTATACTGTTCACCCCCCCCATCTCAGTATAAGCTTGTGTTCTTCAGTTGATTAGTTATTTGATCAAGCTTTGTGTTAAGGCTTGGGAATAGATTTGAGATAGATTTTGGTGTAGATTTATGAGCAGAGTTAGAGTAGATCTATACTAGAGTTGGGATAGAGTTTAGTTCATATTTTAGATAAATTTTAGAACAAGCTTTGGAGGTGACATAGTAAAGAGGACAACAGTCTCCAGTGGATAGAGATCTATTAGCTAGGGTAGTGAGGATAGAGGTCTTCTATGGAGAGAGATCCACAAGCTAGAGCAATGTGGGTATAAGTATTCTAAAATATCATCAGCCAGAGAAGAGGGGATAGAGTTATCCTATGGATAGAGATCCATGAACCAGAGTAGAGGAGAAAGAGTTCTCCTATGGAGTGTGATATGTGAACCAGCTAGAAAGATAGAGTTATTTTGTGGAGAGAGATCCACAAACCAGTTGAGGAGATATAGTTCTCCTTGGATCAAGTTCCACGAACCAGATAAAAGGGGAATGAGTTATCCTATGGAGAGAGATCCACAAACCAGTTGAGGAGATATAGTTCTCCTTGGATCAAGTTCCACAAACCAGATAAAATGGAAAATAATTATCCTATGGATAGAGATCCATAAATCAGAGCATAAGGGATTGGTTTCTTCTTTGGACAAAGGTTCATAAACATTGTAATAGGGAATTAATTCCCAAGAATATTTGTTGAGAAATTTTAGTAGAAATATTTTCTCCATGGAGTAACCCACATTGGGTGAACCATGTTAAATTGGTGTCTCTATTGTGTGTGATGATTTATGCATTGCTTTGATTACTACTATTGATATTGCCATTGATAATATTGAATAATATTGTTTGGGAAAGAAAAGTGAAAGTTGATCTTATATTGTTCACCCCCCTCTCAGTATAAGCTTGTGTTCTTCAAATGCAAAGGGTAATCATAATGTAGTAAATTATTTACTTCATACCTATGGGAATCATAATAAATAAAATTATCACCCCTAGTCTAACTTGCTTGCAACATCACCATAGTAAATAAGGAGAAGTCACACTCAAGATGTTTGTATAGGGTTTGAATTTCCTTAGAATATAGTCCTTGAGTGACAATCAGTGACCTTTGGCTACAAATATTGGTATACCACCCTCCTCTATGGAGTACAATGAACCAACAATCAATAGATTTGGTTTTACCTATAAGAGAGAGAGAGAGCAATGCTTGTATGGAGCAACAACAATAGAGTTTTAAGGGCAATGTTAGCATAAATGAATTTTGTAATAGTTTGATGAGAAAATGAGGAGGTGAAGTGGATATTTATAGGAGATAACTTTCATTTTGAGCTGATGACTAATTTTCTTTCTTTTTGTAGCAATGCATATTTTGAACCCTAGGTGTAAAACATGCTATCATCATGATTATGCATTGAAAAACCCCAAAATTAATCTTAGAAACAATGCTCCCCACTTAAAGTGGTGATATTAGGACCATTATTTTTTATGATGTATGCTTTGGGGGATGAATATTAAAACATCCCTTAATTACAAATCTATCCTTATTTTTGGATTTTGGGAAAGTTAGGAGGCAAAAAAATCATTAAATATGACAAAAATTTGACATTTAGGTTAAAAAAGGGAACCAAAACCATCAATTAATATGGATTGTTGTCATCCTACATAAGGAATAATAGATTTAGTCCACCCATATCCCATATATAGAAAGATATGACTCTCCACCACCTGCAAAGTTAGTTATTAGTGCCATTTTTACAAATACAATCTGATCCTTCAAACTAGTGATCCATCTGTCTGGGGATGGTAAGCTGAGGACATGTTCAATTTGGTACCACTAAGTCGAAATAATTCTCACCAAAATTTACTAGTGAATATGGGATCTCTATCACTTACAATATTCTTTGGCATACCATGTAATTTGAAAATTGAATCCATAAATACCTTTGCCACCTTGCTTGCGGAGAATGGATGTTGTAAGGCCTGGAAGTGAGCGTATTTGGATAACCGGTCTACGACTACGAAGATTACTATCCTGCCTTCTGAATTTGGAAGACCTTCAATAAAATCCATGGATATATGTTCCCACTGTCGTTCAGGGATGGGTAATGGTTGTAACAACCCTGGTGATTTGACTATTTCTCCTTTATTGCGCTGGCAAACTTTGCATTCTGCTACCCATTGTTTGACTTTGGCTTTTAATCCTTTCCAACAAAATGATTGTTTGACCCTTAAATATGTTTTTAGAAATCCTGAATTTCCTACTGATGGAGAAGCGTGCGATTCATCTAGGATCTTCGATTTGAGTTCTGAATTGTGTGGAATGTAAATGCGGTTCTTCTTTCGAAGGATTTTATCTTCATAAGAGAACAAAGGGTGTTTAGAGGACCCTATAGATAAGTCTTGAAGTATCTGAGCAGTTTCGCTATTGGACAACCATTCATATTGTAGTTGATTCACCCATTAGGAGCAAGGTCCTGAAATAGCGTTAATGACCACTTCATCTTCATATTTCTGGACAGACGCATCAGCGGCTATATTTTCCTTCCCTTTCTTGTATTCGATAACAAAATCATAGCCCAATAGTTTTGTTAACCACTTATTTTGTTTCGGATATGAAAACCTTTGCTCAAGAAAATGTTTGAGACTACTATGATCTGTTTTTATAATGAAGCGACTATTGATTAGGTAGTGTCTCCATTTTTCTACTGCGTGAAGAATAGCCAACATTTCTTTTTCGTATGTTGATCTTCCCAAAATTTTCTCGGAGAGTTGTTTACTTTCAAATGCCAATGGATGACCTTCTTGCATTAATATAGCCCCAATTCCCGTTCCTGATGCATCACACTCGATAATAAATGGTTTGTGAAAATTGGGAGTTTCTAATACTAGAGTTGTACACATGGCTTTTTTAAGAGCTTCGAAGGCTTGAGTGGCCTCTTTTGACCAACAAAAAGCATCCTTCTTGGTGAGTGCTGTGAGAGGTGCTACAATATTACCATAATTTCGTACAAAATTGCGATAGTAGCCCGTGAGACCCAAAAAACCATGAAGTTTCTTGATGGTTTTAGGTAAGGGCCACTCTTGAATTGCCTTAATCTTATTGGGATCGACTTTGACACCCTCGTGTGAAACTATATGACCAAGATACTCGACTTCTTGGACACCAAATGAACATTTGGAACGTTTGAAAAATAGCTTTTCTCTGTGTAAAATGTGAAGGGCTTTATCCACATGATGTAAATGGTCCGTCCACGTTTTGCTGTATATGAGAATATCATAAAAAAAAACTAACACAAACTTATGGAGGAGTGGACGAAACACTTGGTTCATGAGACTTTGGAATGTGGATGGTGCATTGGTGAGACCAAAAGGCATGACTAAAAATTTGTAATGACCTTCATGAGTACGAAAAGCAGTTTTAGGAATATCTTCTTCTCTGACACGAATTTGGTGAAATCCGGAGCGAAGATCTAATTTTGTAAAAAAATTTGCACCATGCAACTCATCTAGTAGGTCATCTATGACAGGGATAGGAAATTTGTCCTTGATAGTGATTTTATTGAGAGAACGAAAGTCAGGACACATACACCAAGAATTATCTTTTCATCTAGCCAGAACTACAGGTGAGGAATAAGGACTAGTGATGTGACGAATGACTCCATGATCTAGCAGATCCTGAATGATCTATTCAATTTATGTCTTTTGTGGTTGAGGATAGCGGTAAGGACGATTGTTAGGTGGGACACTCCTTGGAATCAAATGGATGGCATGGTCATGAGATCATTTAGGTGGTAATCCTTTAGGTTCTTGGAAAACCTCTTTGTAATGTGTTATGATGTCTTGTAACTCTGGAGCAGTAATATCCGAAGTTGCTCAAGATTGTTGTTCCAAATAATTAATTTGAGTTATAAATCCATATCCACCCTTTTTTAACATCTTCTCCATACTATGAGAGCTCACCATTTGTGATGGAGGAGTAGTAATGCCTTGTAAGCGAATGACTCGTCCGTTTTCCTTCCATTCCACAAATAATTTTTTAAAGTTGAAGATAGCTGTGTCTAATGTTTCCAACCATTCAACTCCCAAAATGACATCAGAGTTCCCCAAATTCATGACGAAAAGGGATCCAAACTAGGTATAAGTTCCCATTTTTATGGAAACTTGAGATGTGCGACCAACACATTGTGCGTTCACTCCGTTGGCCACTAGAACCTAGAATTTGTCTTTGTTGGAAGAGTTAATGAATAAATTCAAAGCTTTTGCTGTTTTGATGTCGATAAAATTGTGGGTACTGCCAGAATCAATTAGCACATTCACCTTTTTCTGGCGAAGAAATCCTGGTACCTTGATGGTATGGTGGGTGGTTAAACCCATGAGGGCATGCACGAAGATCGCCATTGTATCCTCTTCTTTTTCTTTGAGAGTACTTGGTAGTTCTTCTGGCATAGGGTCTTCTAGGTGGTAAGGTTCTTCCTCTTCTCCTTCATATTGATCACCTTCAATATGAAAGTTTTGTTTTCGGGCACATGCTTGTTCCTTGGGGTGATGAGTGCGACATTTATAGCAAAAGTATCTTGAGGGTTGATCATTTCTACGAAAGGAATTGTTGCGATACGAAGGACGACTATAAGTTTCACGCCGTGCAGACAATTGATTTCTCTTCTTGACCAACTTAGCTATTCTTATACAATCGTTCAGCAAGGTTGGATTGTGCATGTCTACCTCCACTCAAATATTTTCTTTCAATCCATTGCAAAAAGCTCCTACCACTGTGTTGGGACTGAGGTCTAAAGTATATGGTAGTAAACTGGTGAACTCCAAAATGAATTCGCTAATCGATCCTTCTTGTTTAAGAGATAGCAGTCTTACTGTGTATGATGATGTAGCTCCTTCATAAAATCTTTCTAAAAAAGAGGTAGTGAATTTTCTCCAGTTAATAGTAGCTCCTTTCTCTCGTTTAAGCCATACGAACCATTGGTAGGCCTCAGTGCCTAATTTTGATGCAACGAAGGGGACTTTATCAATTTCCTTAATTTGATATAAGTCGAGAATGCCTTCCATTTTGGCTATCCAACCACGAGGATCATGACCCTCAAAAGTGGGCATATCAACGCGTGGAAAATTATTAGGGCCTCTCGATTGGTGATAACCCGTATCCCTTTCTTGATTTTGGTTATACCGCTGTCTATGATAGCGATCCCTGTAATTATCCGAATCGCCTCTTTGCTGTTCCCAATCATCATCATGATCGACATTTTCTTCATTCCTTTGGGCACGGGAGTGATTTTGGGAATTAGTATTGGGATTAGGCTAGTTTTGTGCTTGCACTAGGGCTTTTAGGTTGAGACTAATTTCGTTCATACCCTCTAATAAGAGTCGAAGAGATTCATCGTTGGAAACGACTGAGTTACTTGAGTTTCTTTGTGTGATGTTTTTGTGAGTTGGGGGAGGATTAGTAGCCATAGGGTCTACTAGTGGATGATGTGGATTATAACTACCAATTTTGAAAGGAGAAAGAATTTTTTGTACCTGGGATTTGATTTGGTCTTCTTGCGTTGTTATTGGTCATTTCTGAGCTTGATAATCGATCGTCAGAACCCTTGGTCGACTTTTTGCTCATGCACTTGTTAACATAACCTGCTTAGGATTTCTCTTCAACTGTCGCAAAATTTAGTTGAATTTAGCAAAAAAAATGTGGATTCCGCTTCAACTATCGCTCCAATTGCGACACGGATTTGAATTTTGTTGGCTCACCTCCTTAACAACAACTTTTGATGACTTGCAGCGACTTTTGACGACTTTCAGCAATACACAACGTGACACGACTGGACAGATTGCGGTGACACGACACGAAGACAGGACTGACAGTGACTGGATAGATTTGCGAGAACATGACATAGAGATAGGACTGACGACATGCTAGACACGAGACACGAGCAGATGATTGGATAGATTTACGAGAACACGACACGGAGACAGGAATGATGACACGCGAGATCGAGACCGAGATAGAATGGAAGACACGACACGTGAGACCAAGATAGGATAGAACGAAAGACATGACACGCGAGACCGAGACCGAGACAGAACGAAAGACACAACACGTGAGACCAGGATAGAACGAAACGGAAGACACGACACGCGATACCGAGAATGAGACAGAATGAAAGACACGACACGTGAGACCAAGAAAGAATAGAATGAAAGACACAACATGTGAGATCGAGCCAACGACAAAGCGACACAAGACACGAAGGACAGGGAATGACCAATACGCGAGGGACAGGAACAATGACAGCACGAAGAATACTATGCATGGAGGAGCTCCAACGTGTGACCGCAGTCACACTTTAGAAGGTGTGACTAATTCCTTTTAAACCTTTAAACCCACTTAATACGCTGAATGTGGGATAAAAATTTGAGCCCAACACCCGAAAACAAATTTTATCTGACGTCAGCAAGCGATTTTAATCAAACTACCTTAGTCTAACCGATTAATTGAAAATTTCACGAATTATGATTGGACGACGCTGTTTGTGAATGGTTGTGAGGGACTATGCGTATTTTGATGTCCTGGCGTTCGGATATGTGACCGCGAAGGAAGGCCTGAGCCCCTGGATTCCGTTGCGGTAGTCTTGGGAGAAGAACTAGAACGAACAGTGACGAAAAATTTAAAACAAATCACTTGTAATCATCGCCTGTACGTACTTGTATACGCTGGTAAGCTTTCACTAACTATAACTGATTATTGTTGCACGACCGAATTGCGGCATTATGAGACCATGGAAATCCCCTGAATCACTAGACTGATACCACTTGGAAGGCAACGCCTTCTAGTTCCAAAAATTTAATCAATGTTTTTACTGAATCATACAACAGAGAAATTGAATCGATCGAATACGAAAATGCGAGGAAGCGAATTAGTAATAGAAATTCTATTGCCGCTAGGAGGGCAGATCCCACCGTAAAGGCAAAGTGCAAATATGCAGATAATAAAAACAAAATATGAGATAAAATCAATTAATGAAAACTATGCTAATATATATGAATTTGTATTCACTTGGAGAACCTAGTCGACTGCTAGGTTTGGTATGTAGCATCCATTGGACTACATACAACAAGAAAGGGGTTAGTAGACTATTAAAAAATTAATAGTGACATCTTCTCTCTTTTTTATAAATGTAAATATGAATTATTTTAATTTTTGTTAAAGAAAGAGTTAATTATTTCTTATAAATAGGAGCCCTAAGTTCATTTATAACATCTTTTGTCCACTTTGAGAAAACTAGAGTTATGCTCCTCAACTATAATTCTCTCTTTTATTATGAATGGAAAATTGTGCTTGACATTTATGTTTACCTACTTCTCATATGTTGGACCTCTTGGTGCATAAATAAATGATGTTTGTTACACTATCCTCTCACCTAGATGTTAATCCCCCTTTTGTTGGATTATATGGTAAAATGATGAAGTCAAATTGTTCTTATTTAGTTTCCTCCTAATGGTGCAAGTGATCACACACTAGCCTTGAAATGGGATCTAGTTGTATTTTTTTTATTAAATTTATTTTCTTTCACACTCTTAACTTGTATTTTATTTTTTGCATATTATTTAGTTATAAGAATATAGGTTAGTGGGGAGTCGACCTGACTTTGGAGGTTAAGAGACTTCCCATTTTCCAAGGCTATAGAAGTGGGATGTTCTACATCACTCAATACTATGTATTAATAGTGATAAAAATAGGTTTGACTTCTTGACCATTCTAATGGGTATAGGTATAAATAATTTTTAATTGAAAAATGAAGTTCATCCATCATTTTCTATGAAATTGGTATTACAAAAGAAATTGAACACACAAAGAAATCAATAATACAAAAGAATAGAGGGAAAACTTATTTTCTTATAAAATGAAGATAACACATGTCCTTTTAAATTCAAGGAATGACATAAACCCTAAAATGACTTAAATGTACTTTAAGTCATTACAACACTAAAGCATAAATTAGACTAAGTCAACAAGTGACTTTATTAATATGCCTAAGTCTATAGTCTAGATGACCATTATGAACTAAATAAATCTAACATCCTCCCTTAATGGTCATTATAGAAACCACACCAAACCTAAAATAACTTAAAAATACTTTAAGTCATTACAACACTAATGCATAAATTAGACTAAGTTAACAAGTGACTTTATTAATATGCCTAAGTATATAGCCTAGATGACCATTATGAACTGAAATAAATCTAACATCCTCCCTTAATGGTCATTCTAGAAACCACACCAATTTTATATCTAAATTTTATAAATTTATCTAGGCTAAGAGACTTGTTAAAAATATTTACAGTTTGGTCTTAAGTTGGGCAATATTTCAACTGAACTCTCCATCTTCTACAAGTTGTCGAATGAAGTGATAATGCAAATCTTAATGTTTTATTTGCTCATGGAAAATGGGGTTCTTTTCCATCTTGAGAACTCCTTGGTTATACCAAAGTAGTAGCATGGGATTATCTTGATGGAATTGCAAATATGCAAGCATTCTTCTAAGCCAAATTGCTTCACATGCCACTTTTATTGTTGCTTTATATTATGATTCTATAGAGGAAAATGAAACAACATGTTGTTTCTTGTTGACCCAAGAAACTACTCCTATGTTAATGCTGAATACATAACCCATTGTAGACTTCATGTTATCCATGGATACTTCCTAATATGAGTCATAATAGCCACACAACTATGGTTTCTCTTTTCCCATATAGAATTCCAAAGTCCAATGTTCCCTTTACATATCATAATACTCTCTTTGTTGTTTTCTAGTATTTTGTTTTTGAAGTTTGCATAAATTAGGAGATATAGTTGAATGCATAGCTCAAGTCAAGTCTAGTGGTGGTAATATAGATCAAGTTACCCACTAGTTTCTTGTAGACTGATTCATTGATTGCCCTTGAACCAATCTTGGCTAAAAGGTTCAACCCTTTCTCCATAGGTGTAGATGGGATTTTACAATCTTCCATCCTAAAATTGTCTAACAAAATTTTGGTATATTCATTTGTGAAACAAAAATATGTTTATCTATTTACCAAACTTCTACACCTAAGCAATAATGTAGAAGGTATAAATCTTTCATGTCAAAGGCTAAACATAACTTTGATTTTACCTTTGTAATTTCTTGTCTTGCTATCGATGATGATAATGTCATCAACATATATTACTAGAAATACCACATAACCATTCTTGCTTTTGATATAGAAATTGAGATCAAAAGGACACCTTATTAATCCCTATTCTCCCAAGTGTTAGCTTTTGATGATTAATAATTAATACAAATAACCACAAAATCTCAAATAAAGTTGCAATATAAAATATACACTACTGATAATATTTAATTCATATATAACTCACAAATAAATTCAAAAATAACTCATAAAATGGACACTAATAAATGCTAATAAAAATAGTAAATGGTATAGAATAAAGGTCTACTAATGCATGTTATGTGCAATGCATTTTTCAAATTGTCATCACAATACTTAGTCACAAATATAATGGAATGTGAATATTCATATGGAATACTCTTGATCTTCACTCTCGTTTGAGACTCTTCACTTTCCTCTTCTAAGGACACATGTGCACTCTTACATAATGGACACGTGTGCATGTTTACACTCATCACACTTACATACTTAACTACATGACACTTGTGCATTCCTTGCACATTATTACATTACATAAAATATTTACTCACACTCTAATATAGGACACACTTCCTAATATAATATTTACAATGATGTACCCAAGGTGGTACATTAGCATGTACCAAATAATATAATATACTCCAAAACCACCCCTGTATTACATTATTTGGTTATTGAAGACTTTAGTCTTCAATATGGTCTTCATATTCAGTCTTCATGCTACCTATTGCAGACTAATATCTAGATACTTTATGTAAGAGTATTCAAAATGATCCTAAAACCTGTGTTCTTTACCTTTGCTCTCTTCAATCTATTGCCTTTCTATATTTTTATCAAATGAATGGTTAGCATAATCCAGTGTTTGTGCCTTCAAGATTACAAGTTTCTTGAACTCTTTCATAGTCATAATATTCTTGCATAAGAATATTTCTTTTTCCTTTGTCTTTAGAGTCATATGACCCTTTCTTTTCTTGTATGAAAAATTCTACTTCATCATCTCTATTATTTGATTCTTCATTAGTTGATTTACAACCTACTTAATCTTCTTTTATTTCTAGTGTATGAATATGGAAGATAAGTTTGGATCATAATTGATCCATTTTTATTTTTCTTGTTTGATAATATGACATTGTTTCTTTTCATTGATGACTTTAAACTCTACTATCATATTTTGATCCATAAGTTGAGAAACTGAAAGAATGTTGGTAGTCAATCTAGGAACATATAAAACATTAATTATATTGACTAGAATATTTTTTATTCCTTTTACTTCATAAGTCTTACTATCTCTTATAGCAATCTATTTCTCATATTTTCTTTTTAGAGAGTTAAACCATTGTTTTTTTCCAATCATATGTTTACTTTCTTTATAATCTATGTGCCAATATTCCATAATTTGCTTTGAATGATATATCTTTCAAGCTTTTAAACCTTTGAGTTGAATATTTTTTATCTCCCTAATGATTGGATATATGATCAAACAATAGTTTTCTGATGAATATTTCAATTCTCAAATTTCTAAGTTGAATTCCTTTTAACTCCCAAATAATAAATTTAGCAATTTTGTAAAATAATATTTTCAAATTTGGTATTCTAATTTTATGTACAAAACATTATTTATCCCTCTTTAAATTATTTGCAAACATTAAAAATTGATTTAAAAATCAAATAGATTAATTACAACATTTGTAAATCACTTCCCAAAATTCCAAATTGATCTTTCAAAAATCTTTAAAACTTTTTAAAATACATTTACTAGGTTTCTAGGGTTTCAATATTATGATTTGAAAAAATTCTCTCTCAAATCATTCAATTAATCTATATGCAATTAGTTTTTGCTATATCCTTGGAAAAAATAATAATTCTCAACCTTATAACTCCTATCCTTAGCAAATAATCAAATTTGAATTGAATTATTTTTACCTCCCAAAATGGTGCATAATTTTTTTGGTCAAAGTCATTTGACCTTCTCCTTAGAAGGCACTCCTTGGTGAATCTCCTCCTTTCTACCATAGTTAGACTTCTCACTCGATTCTTGGTGAACATATTGATGGATGATTTATCATTTGATTTAGCCCATGCATTTAATGACTACCTTGAGATGTTTTATCTCTCCAATACCTATAGGTACTCTCTATTTCAGGTGCCAAATGACATACAACTTCTTTTGATTTTTGACTGATGTACGATATGGTAATTACACTTTTTTAGCACTTCATTTTTTCTTGACTGCTTCTCTCAAGCTATTGCACATGTATCTAACTACTTTGTTTCATTAAAAACTCATTCAATCCACCTTTAAAATCTCTCAAGCATTGATTAATTCCAACAACTTGTAAGCACACATGAGAAACTAAATATTTCTCTTCCTGTCAGGCATTATGAATATCCTTCTTCGATTATGTTTCTCAAGTGTAGTATAATTTTTTCTTGATTGGTGCTTCCCTACAAACATTTAGCTTCCACATGTAGGCTAAAAAATCTCAGGTAGGCTTCTACGATAACACTTAGACGTTAATATTCTAATGTATTTCAACTTTGCTTCTACCTCGACACTTGGCTATATTTGTAGCATTCTGATTACGCCCTTTGCATATAGCTTGAAACTCAACTTTATTTATGGTATTTGGATTACATGAATTTCAACTTGCCACTCGAATTGCAATGCTTTGAATTCCAATGTTGCTTTCCACTTTGTCTACTACCTTTGACACTATTGTTCCAACACTTCAAATTTATCTCTGTGAGTGCAACAGTCAATAGTACTTCATATCTAGCATTTTTGATAGCTTCTTTAGCTTATTATAACACTATTCTTTATGATTCTTCAGGGTATTTTAGAGATTTTTTGCTCTACATGTCGCTAAGCTAGCTCTCGACATCCAAACAACATTCGACACTTTTGAATAACAACTTTAAAATTTAAAATTTCTATTGTAGCTTTGTTGTATTACTACATTGTTACTTTGTTGTGTGATCTTGAGTTCTTTTTAAATCATTGATTAGAAATTGCTCAAATAAATTTTTTACATTCAATATTTTTGAGTTGACTGAAATGATCCTTGATTTCTTTTTTTTCTAGAGTGCTCAAATAGATATCACTTTTTTGTACGTATCTTCCTTCTTCAATATAGATCACCTCGATCTTCTATCATGGGATTCTAATCTTAAGCCTTCTATCATGGTCTTTTCATCTCTATCAAGGGCCTTCAATTTACTTATGTCTATTATAGACTACTTTCCTTTATCATAAGTTGCTTACTTTCTTGACGATTTTACTCACCTCTTCACTATCTAAACTTTTAGAAATTTATGGCTCCTTTTTATTTTCACTTATTGCCTCAAAACTATCAATTTTGTAGCTCTTACTTTTCTAAAATTGTTTCCCAAAAAAATTGCTTTAACTCCTTTCAAAATGCTACCCAATAACTCTGAAATTCATAGCTATTCTCTTCCTCAAAATGTTGTCCAAAAATAGTCTCTATCTCTTTTAATTTGTTGTCAACTTTTTTTGAAAATTTTGCAAATCTAATTCTCCTCCAAATGCTACCCAAAAAATTTTGCTTTCTTCTTCTTCTTCAAATTTCTATCCAAAAAATCTTCAAATTCTGCCTCGAAAACTCTAAAAATTTTCCTTCAAAATTCAGCCTTCAAAACTTTAATGGTTGTCTTAAAAAATTTCAATTTGTGGCCTCTACTATCCCAAATTTCTTCTCCAATATCTTTCTAATTTCTATCTTCAACTATGGCCTATTTTGCTGGCCTATTCTATTTGATCCCCATTTAGACAAGGTTTTCAAGCTTAAAATCAAAGCCACTAGAATTAATATGCTTGAAGGATCACATAGTTTAAATCTCCACTAGAGATTAATTTTACGGATTACAAATACCTTGAATCCTACTGTTAAAATCCATTCTCCCAAGGGTTCATCCTTATTAATTAAAATAGGCAATCGAGGTCAAGCAATCAAACCAGAATACATTTCATGGGATAAATTGTCCATTCCATAATCCTGGACATTGTCTACCAAACAACAACTTTCTCCTACTATATTATTCTTTGCTTCTAAATCACTATGCAATCGTGATGATTCTGTTGAAATTTATTTTTCCAATTCATTTAGAAATCTATAATCTATTGCTCGATGCAATTCCTCTATTTCAAGAACATTTGTCGATGTTCAAAATTCTAGAAGTGGCTTTAGAAAAAAGAACAGAGAGAAATAAATAAATCTAACTATCCACATAGGGAACTACAACTAGTTATCGATCCAATGTCTAATTATCTGCAATACAAGAAATGTAAGAATATTATTAAACATATCAACGGTAAAGAAAAAGATATAAATATGTTCTAATATGCAGATATCAAATAATCTACTATTAAGAAACACAGAGTACTAAAGGAAATTAAAGGTTTAGAAATATGGGAATTCACATATTCTCCAGTAGAATCTAAAGAAATAAATATGGAAGGTAGTTCCAAATCAATACAGGAACATACCATAAAAACTCCACAAGGAGATTTAAGTTATCACAAGGGTAAATTTTATAAATTTTCATAGTTTGAGAAATACTTTGCTGATGGTTCTACTAAATCTCAATATTGGCCACAAAGAATATCTAAAAGATATTTTGAACAAGAAGAACCAATAAAAATGTTAAATTTGACAAATTTAACATTAAATTGTCTAAATGATCGAGTCTCTCAAGTTACAGAGGTTGTAGATGAATTACAAACCATTATTAATCACCATCATCAGATAGTGACTGATGATTCATAGATAGTTAACTATGGGATCAAAGACCTCAAAGACAAATCCATTATATCTACATATTTTAATGCATAAATACACTTTATTAAATTCTAAAGAAACATGAAGAAGAAAAGGGGGAAAATATGAAAAATATTTAGATAAAATTAAGCATTGATAGATCAATATGATGCAAACAAAATAGTTGAGTATTCAGGACACTGCTCAATCAAAAATTTTGGTTATAGAACTAGTCAATGGTCAAGAACCACTTTATGGTATGGTTCGAGTCCAAAATTTCCAACCTTCTACTTTGAAGGTTCCAATCTATAGAAATACCAGAAAGGTGCATGAATTAGCACATTACATCATAGGTTGGGGTGATATTCAAAGAAATTTCTTTAATAAATCAAATCAAGAGATTGTATTTTCTATTGTTTTTGGTTTTGTTGATAATCTTAAGTCTTGGTTTGATCAGCTATCACCTGAAGTAAAAGAGATATTAACCAATAAAGGACATCAAGTTATTGCTCAAGCAATAGTAAAAGAATTTTCTAGAAGCATAGTAGAATACAAAAAAAAAGCAAAAAATAAATTTATGAAAGCTAACCTTTGCAATATGAAATATTTTGAAGAATATTTATGTCATATGGGTGAGCTTTATTACCAATTAGGGGAAATTCATAACCCATTGATGAAAATAAAATTTATTGCTTCTTTACAAAAATGGTTTCAAAAAGAGCTTTAATATGCACACCTTGGAGGATTAGAAGAATAATCATTTGGTGAGATTGTGCAAGATATCAAAAAAGCTAGAGATATCATCTACGATAGATTATAAGAAAATGAAGATGAATAGAACCTCCAAAAGCAAATTATAAAGTATTGTAATTACAAGACAAACCCATTCAATTGTAGTTCAAAAAGATATGCAAGGAAGAAATCTTCAAGAAAAATTTAAAAACAATGTCACTGCAAATCTGAGCATTTTCGTTCCAAGAAAAAATATCTTTTCAGAAAAAGGGAAAACTCAACAAAGTTTTTAAAATATTTTCCCCCCGATGCTACATCTACAAACAGAAAGGACATTATTCCAGTAAATATCCTAAGAAAAATTCTTTTAAAGACAAAAAAATAAATTTGATACCTTCTACATAAGAGTATATATTCATTTCTAATTCTGAATATGATTCTGAAGATATTTTCTTATCAGATGTTGAAAATAAAATAAATAGAAAATGAATATGATAGTTGCAGTTGGTCTAGTAATTCTACTAATTTAGAAAGTGACTTTCATATTAATATGTTTTCATTTCAAAATATAGAATCTCTAACTACAAAATTAAAAAAAAAACTAAAAAAGCTTTCTATTTAGAATCTTGGGATACTAGATAAATTATACATTTGCAATAGAAGGTTAAAAAGCTAAAAGAACAACTTCAACAACTTGATTGAAATGATAAAATAAAAGAATCCAGAAAGCAAAATCGGCCTTCTATAATTTTGTGCCAATCAAATAATTAATCCATCAATCCAAGAAAAATATTGGCAACTCTTATATCAAAGACCGTCCAAAGAAGGGTCTAGAGCACCATAAATGGCATATTGAGAGACTTCAAGCACTTGAAATTTATATTCCTAGAGCTCAAAAGGAATATGAAGATATTTCATGAGAACAAGTAGAATATGAGGTAAAGTTCCTATGAGGAATACATAACAAAATCCATCAGACTACATCAGAGGGAAATAAAATATCAACAAATTGAGCAATCGTATGAGGATACAAAGATCAATGCACTTCATTATGTAGAATTACCAGTTTATAAGGTAAGCATCAAATACAGATATTTTAAACCTTATAAAATTATTGCCATTATTGATTCTGGTGCTACAATTCTCTACCACTACAAAACCCTTCCTGAAGATGTTTGGCAATACAGTGAACATATTCTGACCTTTAATAATCAAAGGTTGCACTCTAAGTTATTATATTTAGTTCCTTTGATATTTGGCTCACAATTTATAGAATGTGTATTATTTTAGTTTGAGATGCCTAAGTATGATATGCTTATAGACATAAATAATCTCCGAAATATTATGTTAGTCACATTACATTTAGATAAGATTGTTGTTCTTAATAATGTGAATTTACCTATCAAAACTTCTTATGAAGTTCAGGTTCCAATTTGGAAACCTCAAAAATCAAAAGAGATAAATAATATTTGGATTCAAAATAGAGCAAGTAAGGTTCAATCACAAATAGATACTCTTATTTCCAAAATCAAGGTTGATATTTGTTTTGATGATATTGCTCATGTAAAAAGGAATTTACTTTATCAAATTTCTTTGGATTTAGTAATTTAACCTGTGATAGGTATTCAAAAGGAATAAAATTTCAAAGCTCATCATAGCGGCATGAACCCCACTCTCACTAAAGAATACCAAGAGGAAATTGTAGATCTTATCAAAAAGGATTTGGTTGAAAAATCCAATAACCCTTGGGGTTGTTCAACATTTTATGTCAATAAAATATCAGAGTATGTTAGAGGTAAAAAGAGGTTACTCATAAATTATAAACCTCTTAATAAGTTTTTCAAGCCAATACAACATCCCATTCTTTCTAGGGATTAATTTATGAGACATATGGCAGGTAGTCATGCTTATTCTAAGTGTTATCTCAAGTCTAGTTTTTGGTAAATCATAGTGCATCCCACAAATAGATATACAACAATATTCGTTGTTCCATTTGGCTAGTATCAATGGAAATTTTTACCATTTGGCCTCAAGATGTCCCTTGCAATATTTCAAAAAACCATGAAATATTTATTTGTAGATCATCGAGATTTCATTTAAGTCTACATTGATGATATATTTATATTCTCCATTGGACCAGATCTATTGTGATACGTCCACTATAGATTCACTTTGTGATGTTTGGCTAAGAAATAATTCATAGATTTTTTTTTTCCAATGAAAGTCCTTTAAGCCATTTTGAATGGTTTGATAGATTTTTTAGTTGGCCAAATTGGACTTTCAATATTTATTTTGGATAATACTAGTTATCTCCTATCAGAGATCCCTTAAATGTCCAACTTGAATTCCTACTTGAATGTTATCTGGATTTTGTCAAAAAATATGTTCCCATAGGAAAATTTGCATTCAACAATAAGTTGTATCAAAGTCTTCTCTATCAACGCTTTGTGCAGAATAATCTACCTTGGCAGATTTAGAATAATTTCTTGCAAACTTGATGTTTGACGGATATGGATCTACTTATATATGGTATACATGGTACTCCATGGCCATACTACGTATTTAGTAGAAACATCAAAATTAGATACAATGTTCCACCACCTCGTATCTATTCAGAATGAGAATTTTCTCTAGTCCCTTTTAACGATTCTGATGATTCATATTGAAGACATGTTCCCATTTATTTTGTAAAATATGCACATGGACTTATCCATAAAATCATCTACTTTGTATAATTTCTTGTAGAATTTATCTTTAAAAGTATCTACTTTGTGATATGCATCACTATATAATTGCATTGAGGCCTAACATTGATAGTACCCTCATGTTCTTTAAGATTTTTTTTATCATGTGCAATATAGGTAGTGGAATAAAAATAAGTCTCTTTATGAGGTATTGAATAATCCTTAGTCATGTGATGCAAAGAAAACTCTCATTACGAGATAATATTTAGTCATGTGATGGGATAATAAAAAATATCTTTATAATATAATGACCATGTGTTAGATAAGACCTTACCTCTTCACGTACTGGACATAAATATTATACCATGTGTTAGAGAAATATGCTTCCTATGAAATATTTTAAAGAATATTTATGTCATATGGATGAGTTTTATTACCAATCAAGGGAAATTCATAATCCACTTATGAAAAAAAAATTGATTGCTTCTTTACCAAAATGGTTTCAAAAAGAGCATGAATATGCACACCTTGAAGGATTAGAAGAACAATCATTTGGTGAGATTGTGCAAGATCCTAGAACAGCTAGAGATCTCAACTATGATAGATTAGAAGAAAAAGAGGATAAATAGAACCTCCAAAAGCAAATGAGAAATTCTTGTAAATACAACACATACCCATTCAATTTTAGTTTAGAAAAATATGCAAAGAAGAAATCTTCAAGAAAATTTAAAAAATAGTGTCACTTCAAATATGAGCATTTTCACTCCAAAAAAAATATCATTTCTAAAAAAAGGGAAAACTCAACCAAGGTTTTAAAATATTTTTTTCTAGATGCTACATCTACAAACAAAAATGATATTATGCTAATAAATGTCCTAAGAAAAATTCTTCTAAAGATAAGAAAATAAATCGGATACCTTCTCCAAAAGAGTATATATTCATTTCTTATTCTGAATATGATTATGAATATATTTTCTTATTATATGTTGAAAATAAAATAAATATATTTTTTTGATATAGAAAATTAAGATGATAGTTACAGTTGGTCTAGTAATTCTACTGATTTAGAAATTGAATTTCAGATAAATATATTTTCATTTCAAAATAGAGAATCTTTGGCTACAAAATTAGAAAAAGCTAAAAAAAAATTCTATTCAAATCTTGGGATACTACATAAATTATGCATCTGCAAGAGAAAGTTAAGATGCTAAAATAACAAATTCAACAATTTTATTGGAATGATAAAATAAAAGAAGCCAAAAAGTAAAAGCAACCTTCTATAAATTCCATGCCAATCAAATCATCAATCCATCAATCCAAGAAAGAGCTTGGCAACTCTTATCTCAATGACCATCCAAAGAAGGGTCTAGAGCACCACAAATGGTGTTTTGATAGAATTCAAGCACTTGAAATTTATATTCCTAGAGATCAAAGGGAATATAAAGAAATTTTATGAGAACAAACAAAATATGAGGCAAACAATGTCTATGAGGAAGACATAATAGAAGTCGTCAGACTACATCATAGAGAAACAAAATATCAATAGATTGAGAAACAATATGAGGATATAGAGATCAATACACTTAATTCTATAGAATTTCCTGTTTATGAGGTAAGCATCAAATATAAATATTTTAAGCCAAATAAAATTGATGCCATTAGTGATTCTAGTACTACAACAAGAATCTACTACTACAAAACCCTTCGTGAAGATGTTTGGTAGCACAATGAACACATGATGACCTTTAAAAATCAAAGGTTACACTCTAAGTTCTTAGCTTTAGTTCCTTTGATATTTGGCTCACAAGTTATAGAATGTGAATTCCTTTAGTTTGAGATGTCTAAGTATGATATGCTTATAGACATAAATAATCTCTGAAAGCTTATGTTAATCACATTACATTCAGATAAGCTTGTTGTTATTAATAATGTGACTTTATATCTCAAACCTTCTTATGAAGTTCATACTCCCAATTGAAAATTTCAAAAATCAAAAGAGATTAATAATTTTTGGATTCAAAATAGGGCAAATGATATTCAATCATAGATAGACACTCTTATTCTAAAATCAAGGTTGATCTTTGTTTTAATAATATAACTCACACAAAAAGGAATTTAGTATTTTGAATATCTTTGGATTTAGTAATTGATCCTGTGATAGGTATTCAACAGGAACCAAAGTTCAAAGCTCATCACAGTGGTATAAATCCCACTCTCACCAAAGAATGCTAGAAGAAAATTGCAAATCTCCTCAAAAAATATTTGGTTGAAAAATCCAATAGCCCTTGGTGTTGTTCATAAATTTATGTCAATAAGTAGGTTAGAGGTAAAAAGAGGCTAGTCATCAATTTTAAACCTCTTAATAAGTTTTTCAAGCCAATACAACATCCCATTCCTTCTAGGGATAAATTTTGAGATGCATTGTTGGTATTCATGTTTATTCTAAGTGTTGGTAGATTCAAAATAATTTCTCGCAGGCTCAATGTTTGACAAATATGGATATACTTATATATGGTAGACATGGTACTCCATGGCCATACTACGTATTTAGTAGAAACATCAAAATTAGATACAATGTTCCACCTTCTTATATCTATTCAGAACGAGAATTTTCTCTAGTCCCTTCTGACAATTTTGATGATTCAAATTGAATACATGTTCCCACTTATTTTGTAAAAGGTTCACGTGGTATTATCCACAAAAGCATTCACTTTGTATAATTTCTCGTGGGCTTGATATTTAAAAGTATCTACTTTATAACACATTTCACTATGTAATTATGTTAGGACCTAACATTAATAACATCCTCATGTCCTTTAAGGAAAATTTTATCATGTGTAACATAGGTAGTGCAATAAAAATAAGTCTATTTACGATGCATTGAATAATACTTAGTCATGTGATACAAATAAATCTCTCATTACAAGATAATCTTCAGTCATGTGATGGGATAATGAAAAATATCTTTACTAGATAATGACCATGTGTTAGATAAGACCTTATCTCTTCACATGTTGGATAACATCTTATCTCTTCATGTGTTGGATAACACCTTATCTCTTCACACAAGTGAGTACAATCGTACCTCTTGAGAAAAAAATTTGTTGAAAGCACAGTAGAATACTAGAAAGAAGCAAAAAATAAATTTATGAAAGCTAACCTTTGCGATATGAAATATTTTGAAGAATATTTATGTCATATGGGTGAGCTTTATTACCAATCAGGGGAAATTCATAACCCACTAATGAAAACAAAATTGATTGCTTCTTTACCAAAATGGTTTCAAAAAGAGCTTGAATATGCACACCTTAAAGGATTAGAAGAACAATAATTTAGTGAGATTGTGTAGGATCTCAGAAAATCTAGAGATCTCATTTGTGATAGATTAGAAGAAAATGAGGATGAACAAAACCTCCAAAAGCAAATGAGAAAGTCTTGTAAATACAAGACAGACCCATTCAATTGCAGTTCAAAAAGATATGCAAGGAAGAAATCTTCAATAAAATTTTAAAAATAGTGTCACTGCAAATCTAAGCATTTTTGCTCCAAGAAAAAATATATTTTCAAAAAAATGGAAAACTTAACAAAGTTTTTAAAATATTTTCCCCCAGATGCTATATCTACAAATAGAAAGGACATTATGCCAATAAATGTCCTAAGAAAAATTCTTATAAAGAAAAGAAAATAAATCAGATACCTTCTACATAAGAGTATATATTCATTTTTGATCCTGAATATGATTATGAAGATATTTTCTTATTAGATGTTGAAAATAAAATAAATAATTTTACTGATACAAAAATGAAGATGATAGTTGCAATTGCTCTAGTAATTATACTAATTTAGAAATTGACTTTCAGATTAATATGTTTTCCTTTCAAAATACAGAATCTCTAACAACATAATTAGAAAAATATAAAAAATCTTTCTATTCAGAATCTTGGGATACTACAAAATTATGCATTTGCAACAGAAGGTTAAGAAGCTAAAAGAACAACTTCAACAACTTGATTGGAATGATAAAACAAAAGGAGCCAGAAAGAAAAAGCAACTTTCTATAAATTTCGTACCAATCAAACCATCAATCCATTAATCCAAGAAAGATATTGACAAATATTATCTCAAAGACCCTCCAAAGAAGGTTCTAGAGTGCCACAAATGGCATATTGAGAGACTTAAAGCACTTGAAATTTATATTCCTAGAGCTCAAAAGGAATATGAAGATCTTTCACAAGAACAAGAATAATATAATGCAAACAATTCCTATGACGAGGACATAATAGAATCCATTAGAATACATAAGAGGGAAACAAAATATCAATATATTGAGCAATAGTGTGAGGATACATAGATCAATACAATTCATTTTGTATAATTACCACTTTTTAAGGTAAGCATCAAATATAGATATTTTAAGCCTTATAAAATTGATGCCATTATTTATTTTGGTGTTACAACAAGTCTCTGCCACTACAAAACCCTTCCTGAATATGTTTGGTAGCACAGTAAACACATTCTAACCTTTAACAATCAAAGGTTACACTCTAAGTTCTCAGGTTTAGTTCCTTTGATATTTGGTTCACAAGTTATAGAATGTGAATTCCTTCAATTTGAGATGCCTAAGTATAATTACTTATATACATAAATAATCTCTAAAAACTTATGCCAATCACATTACATTTAGAAAAGATTTTTGTTCTTAATAATGTGACTTTACCTCTCAAAACCTCTTATGAAGTTTAGGTTCCCATTTGGAAACCTAAAAAATTAAAAGAGATTAATAATATTTGGATTCAAAACAGAGCAAATAAGATTCAATCACAGATAGATAATATTATTTCTAAAATCAAGGTTGATCTTTGTTCGAAAGATATTACTCATGCAAAAAGGAATTTAGTCTATTGAATTCCTTTGGATTTAGTAACTAACCCTGTGATAGGTATTCAAAAGGAACCAAATTTCAAAGCTCATCATAGTAGCATGAATACCACTCTCACAAAAGAATGCTAGGAGGAAATTGTAGATCTCCTAAAAAAGAATTTGGTTGAAAATCCAATAGCCCTTGGGGTTATTTAGAATTTTATGTCAATAAAATATCAGAGGAGGTTAGAGGTAAAAAGAGGTTAGTCATCAATTTTAAATCTCTTAATAAGTTTGTCAAGCCAATACAACATCCTATTTTTTCTAAGGATGAATTTTTAAGATGCATTGTTGGTAGCCATATTTATTCTAAGCGTGATCTCAAGTCTGGTTTATGGAATATCTTAGTGCATCCTATAGATAGATATATAACAACATTCATTGTTCCATTTGGTTAGTATCAATGGAAATTTTACCATTTGGCCTTAAGACTATCCCTACAATATTTCAAAAAACCATGAATGATTTATTTGTAGATCATCAATATTTCATTTGTGTCTTCATTGATGATATATTTATATTCTCCAAAACTCCTAAAGATCATCTGCAATATTTGCAATTTTTCTATGACATTTGTAAAAGGAATGGTCTGATTCTGTTTATAACAAAATGTGAATTCTTCAAGGATTCTGTAAAATTGCTTGGAGTGACTATTGAAAATGGTCAGGTTCAACTTCAAGACCATGTTCTAAAAATGATTCTACACTTTCTTGAAGAATTGATCGATAAAGTTTAAATTCAACAATTTTTGGATTGCATTAGCTATATTGCAGGTTTTTATCATCATGTTGCAGAAGATAGGTTGATTTTAAATTAAATGTTAAAGAAATATGCACCAGTTTGGTCACTGAATCACATTACATCAGTGCAACACATCAAAAAAAAAGTTGCTAAACTTCCTCCATTATCTCTTCTAGGGTCTGGTAAGAAAATTCTATATACATATGCTTTTGCTAATACATGGGGAGCTATGTTAATGGAGAAAAATAAAGAAATTGAAAAGGTTCGTAAATATGCCTATGGTTCTTTCAAGAATGTTGAACTTCACTATCCTAGTTGGCAAAAAGAAATTCTTGTCATTGTCAAAGTTGTCAAGGTGTTTAAATTCTTCCTTGCTAATGAATATTTTATAATAAGATCGAATTTAAAGCATTGGAGGAAATATTTAGATAATGTAGCGAATGATATAGCCAAAGTAAGTCGTATTTTTCACTGTAATATTTTCCTTGATAATTTTGAGTTCGACATAGAACACATTCTAGGAAAAAGGAATATTCTTTCTAATTATTGCAGTAGACAGCTAGCTTAGAAGGAGATCAACATGTTCCACTATGAAGAAGAACAATATGAGTTTTATGACTCATTTGTCTGGATCCCCGAGAACTCCTTTGAAGGAAAGAAGAAATTTAGACATCTCTACAGAGTCAAGCTATTGAATCTCACAATGCTCTCATCTCGATGGACCAAATCTATTATGATACATCCATTAGAGATTCAGTTTGTGATGTCTGGATAAGAAATAATTCTATGAATTATTTTTACCAATGGAAGTCCTTTAAGTCATTTTGAATGGTTTGATAGATTTTTTAGTTGGCCAAATTGGACTTTCAATATTCATTTTGGAGAATACTGGTTATCTCCTATAAGAGATTACATAAATGTCCAGATTGAATTCCTACCCATATGTTATTTGGACATTGTCAAAAAATATGTTTCTATAGGAAAAGTTGTATTCAACAGTGATTTGTATCAAAGTCTTCTCTGTTGGAAATATGAGCAAGTTTTGTTGTCATTGATTTCAAGAGGTTGATGTCCAAGTTTAATCGTCATTAATGTCATCAGGTGGTTTTTCCAAAAGGCAAGGAAGAAGTTTAAAGGAATAGGATATAATATTTATTTTAAATATTATATGCCTACAAAGGCCTAAAAATATTGAAATCCCAAGGATGGAGAAGCAGGTTTAAAAGGAAATAATAATATTATAATATTTTGGGCTAAAGGTTGAGGTGAAGAAAAATGAGGTCCAAGGAGTCATTAAATTATAAATCCTCAAAAGACCCATTTGGCAAAGTTTAAAGGTTATTATTTAATTTATTTAAATTAAAATATTTTAACCATAGGTTAAAATTTTAATTTAAATAAATAATAAAGGCGCCAAAAGTTTAAATTTTAAATTCAAATTAAAAATCGAATTTACTAATCGTCGACATGTTGGAGTGCATAGAAAATGGTATAAAAGGGGCAATGGTTTTTATTTAAAACCATCCATGCAATTCGTATGCCCAAAGTATAAAGGAATTCATGTGTTGCATTTGAGTGAAGAGAAAGGAAATAATTTGCATGTGTTAAATGTTAAAGGGCAGACATCATGATAAACCTAAGTGGAGTGCCAAACATATCTCAAAGTGCTTGGTAGCGCAAGTGGAAATTGAGGGCTAGTTAAGGCATTCGTGAGGGCAAGATTGCAGGTTTGATTCACACGATTGTGTTTTACAAAGGAAAATAATTTTCGTTTATGCATAGTGGGAGAAGAGACAAGGAACAAAGGTGGTTCAAGTGCCTTTTGATTTCATGTGGGCACGTAGCCCAACTGGTGGTTGAGCTTTGGACTAGGGCTTGGAAAAACGAGGTTGTGTGTTCGAATTTCGACGGAAACAATTTTTGGGCAGAATTAAAAGGAAAGGTATGCATTTCATGATTTAATTTTTCCAAAGGTTTTGATATTCAAAAATTTGCATTAAAGGGTTTTGTGAGATTTAAAAGGTAGTTTGTGAGTTTGTTAAGGGAGATATAAGGTGTAAGAAAATTAAAATATTTTATTTTAATTTTTGGTGGTTAGAATTTATTTTATAAAGTTTGGAGTTATAAGTGTTAATAAAAGAATTTGATTTTTATGTGGTGGATGTTATTCTGAAAGGTTGGAGTTTATAAGGTGTTAGTAAAGGAACTTGATTTTTGAATATTAATTTGAGAGTTTGGAGATTATAAGGTGTATTAAATATTTGATATTTTGTATGGTGAAATAAATATTGGAAAAATATTTGAGTGGATATTTTTAGATAAATTATTGCTATCTAACCTTGAAAGTGGCAAAGAGGATTTGAGTGTGATTGAGACAGGTTTTGAAGTCAGATCTCCATCAAAACAAAAGGTATGGGCATATCATCCTTGTGAGTGAAATATTGTTGGATTGAATGTTGTGAAATGCAAATTTGGAGTGAGAAGGATTATTTATAAGCATTGTTGGAAATGTTGAGTAGGTTTTCATGTGCATGACTTGTGGATGTTGAAAGATCATGAGTATAATTGTTTGTGAAATTGAGAACCATATTGAACTAGGGTCAGTGAAATATCATGAGTAACATTGTTATGTGAAATTGAGAACCATCTTAAACTAGGATTTGTGAAAGATCATGAGTATCATTGTTATGTGAAATTGAAAACCATCTTGAAATAGGGTTTGTGAAAGATCATGATTATCATTGTTATGTGAGATTTAGAACTACCTTGAGCTAGGGTTTGTGAAAGAACATGAGTATCATTGTTATATGATATTGGAATTATCTTGAGTCAAGGTTTATAATGTGAGTTATTGAAAGTAAAGTGAAAAACTTGGTGAGGGTTTGTAAACAAGTTGTGTTTCATTAAGTGGATGGTTGAGTGAAGTTGGTTGAGATTTATTGATTGAGAGCATTGGAGTGATAGTTAAATATTTGTGAAACAAATTATTCTTTATTTTTTATTTTATTTGAAATAAAATTTGAAAGTGATAGAGTGATTTGCGAGTCTGAAACATATTGAGTCTCTTACCATTCTCTATATGTTTCTATGGTTAAACAAGATTCTGAGTGAAACTTGTTTGTGTGATTGAAGATATTTTATGAAAGGATTAAGTTGAATTGTGTATGCAAGTTTTACAATTAATTTGAATAATATTTTGTGAAAGCTAGTGGACTATTTTGATTATGTCCTAGAGGGTACTTAAGGACAAAGTTAAGCAAGATTTTGTGAAAGCTTAAGAGCAAATTTGAGTAAGTCCTAGAGGGGACTTAAGGATAGATTGGTGTGAGATTTTGTAGAAACTTACAAGCAGATTTGAGGTAAGTATTGGTGAAGACTTTTTGAGAAGATTGGACAAGTTCTAGGGAGGACTTGTTGGATAGATTTGAGGTAAGTCTTGGTGAATACTTGAGAGCAGATTTGAGGTAAGTCTAGTGAAGACTTTTTGAGTAGATTGGACAAGTTCTAGGGAGGAATTGTTGGACATATTTGAGGTAAGTCTTGGTGAATATTTGTTAAGCATATTGGACAAGTTATAGAGAGGACTTGTGGACAGATTTGACGTAAGTCTTTGAGAAGACTTGAGAGAAAAATTGATTGATTAATTTATTCAAGATTTGTGTTAAGGCTTGGGGCAGATCTAAGTTGAGTTGATTTATGATTAGATCAAGCATCATGTTAAGGCTTAAGGAAAAATTTGAAGATAGATTTTGGTGCAGATTTGTGCCAGACCAGAGATAGACTTGTGAGAAGATGTGTGCTAGATCAAAGGACAATGTTTAGTGTAGATTTGAGATAGATATTGAAAATATTTGTGCTAGACCAAAGAACAATGTTTAGTGTAGATTTGAGATAGAGACTGAGCAATTTTGTGCTAGACTGAAGGATAGTGTTTATGATGTAGGAGCATCCACTGACAGCAGAGCCATTTTTGGAAAATTGGCTAAGGAAGGAAGATGTCACGATTTCATGACATGTCATGAAATCGTGACACATGGAGGAGAGAGAAGACTGCAAGAAAAATTGTCACGATATCATGACAAAAAAAGTGTCGCGATATCGCGATAGAAAAAGAAGAGAGAAGGCTGCAGGGAAAACTGTCATGATATCGCGACAGAAAAAGTGTCGCAATATTGCGACACAAAGAGGAGAGAGGAGCCTTAGGAGAAAAGTGTCGCGATATCGCGATAGGTTGCATTTTTGTGACGAGATGGCAAGAAAAGGAGCAAGAGGAGAAAAGTGTTGCGATATTGCGACAGGTCACATTTTCATGGCCAAAGGATGAGAAAAGGTGCAAGGAGGAAAAGATGTCGCGATTTCGTGACATGTCGTGATTTCGTGACCCGAAAGCAGAAATGAAGAGCGAAAGAGGAAGATGTGATTTCGTGACATGTCGCAGTTTTGTGACCCGCAGAAGAGAGAGAAGGCATAGAGGAGAAGATGTCACAATTTCGTGACATGTCGCAGTTTCGTGACCCGCCAAGGAGAGAGAGAGCCAGGAGAAAGAAATGTCATGATTTTGTGATAGGTCACAGTTTCACAACCAGAAGGCAAAGAAGGAGCCAAGGAAGAAAGATGTCGCGATTTCATGACATGTCACATTTTCGCAACCAGAGGGCAAGCGAAGGATCCCGAGGAGGAAGATGTCGCGATTTCATGACAGGTCACAGTTTCACGACCAGAAGGCGAGGAAGGAGCCAAGGAGGAAAGATGTCACGATTTTGTGACATGTCACATTTTCATGACTAGAGGGCAAGCGAAGAAGCCAAGGGAGGAAGATGTCGTGATTTCACGACATGTCGCATTTTTGTGACTAGCAGGTGAAAGAGAAGCCAAGGGAGGAAGATGTGATTTCATGACATGTCGCATTTTTGTGACCAGGAGGCAAAGAAGGAGCCAGCGGAGGAAAATGTCACGATTTTGTGACATGTCACATTTTCGTGACCCGAAGAAGCGAGAGAAAGCAGAGAGGAGAAGATGTCATGATTTTGCGACATGTCGCATTTTCGTGACCCAAAGGAGAGAAAGGAGGCAAGGAAGAAAAATGTCACGATATCGCGATCGAAAGAGAAAAGGATGAGCAAGAGAGCAAAGATGTCACGATTTCGTGATAGGTCACGATTTCGTGACCCAAAAGCAGAGGAGCATACGGAGGGCAAAGATGTCACGATTTCATGACCCGAAAGACAAGGCAAAGACGAAGAGTCGAAAAGGGACACGTGTCGAATATCTAGACGACAAAGTGACACGGGGAGACGAAATGAACAATCATGGTAGAAATGAATCGAAGGGCCACCAGATGGAAGACGAAGAGTCATGCAAAAGTATAAAAGGAGAAGCGATGGCATGCATGAGTGGTTGGAAAATAGAGAGTTGCACAGTCGTGATTCAGAGTCGAAGGTAGAGGGCCACTCGGACTAGCTAGAGTGCGTTTTCCTTCCAGAGTTGGAAATTCTTCCTAGGAGCACCAGGAAAAACTACGCCTGCAGGCTAGTGTTGTGGTTGGTCAGCTATGACCAAAGGGAAACTGTGCCTGTGCACCAGTTGTTGTAAAGCCTACGGGTTGTAAATGTAATCTTTGCAAGTTCATGAATGAAACATCGGGTTTTCTATTCTTGTAAAGCTTGTTTACAAATTTTTGCATAAAATTTGGATAAGGTTGACTTTATTTTTTTGTGCCCCCATCAGTTTAGTACAAATTTGAGATAGCGATTGAGTAGAGCTGAGAGCAAGATTTAGAGGTGACAGAGTAGAGGACAGTAGTATTTAGTTGATATATATCTATTAGCTAGGGTAGTGAGGATAGAGGTCTTCTAAGTGAGGACTTAGGTCTTCTATGGATAGATATCCACAAGCCAGTGCAGTGGAGGCAGTAGTCTTCTAGAATATCACCAGCTAGAGCATAGAAGAAAGAGTTCTCTTGTGGATAGAGATCCATGAACTAACAAGGGGAAAGAGTTATCCTATGGATAGAGATCCATGAAATTTATTTGGGGATTGGTTTCTCCTTTGGACATAGGTACATAAAAATTGTAATAGGGAAGGATTCCCAAGAGATTTGTTGAGAAAATTTTAGTGAAATATTTTCTCCATGGGGTAGCCCACATTAGGTGAACCATGTTCAATTTGTGTCTCTATTGTGTGTGATGATTTGTGCATTTATTTGATTACTGATGCTAATATTACCATTGATTATATTGGATAATATTATTTGGAAAGAAAAGTAAAAAGTGGTCTTATACTATTCACCCCCCTCTCAATATAAGATTGTGTTCTTCATTCTCTATCAATGTTTTGTGCAGACTAATCTACCTTGGTAGATTTAGAATAATTTCTTCCAGTATTGATGTTTGATAGATATGGATCTACTTATATATAGTATACATGGTACTCCATGGCCATACTACATATTTAGTAGAAACATCAAAATCAGATACAATGTTCCATATCCTCGTATCTATTTAGAACAAGAATTTTCTCCAGTCCCTACTAACAATTTTGATGATTCAGATTGAATATGTTCCCACTTATTTTATAAGAGGTTCAAGTACGATTATCTACAAAAGCATCCACTTTGTATAGTTTCTTGTGGGCTTTATCTTTAAAAGTATCTACTTTGTGACACACATCACTATGTAATTACATCGAGGCCTAATGTTGACAGTATCCTCATGTCCTTTAAGGAAATTTTTTTCATGTGCAACATAGGTAGTGGAATAAAAATAAGTCTTTTTATGAGGTATTGAGTAATCCTTAGTCATGTGATGTAAATAAAACTCTCATTACGAGATAATATTTAGTCATGTGATGGGATAGTAAAAAATATTTTTACGATATAATGATCACATGTTAGATATGACCTTATCTCTTCACATTTTGGATAAAACCTTATCTCTTCATGTGTTGGATAACACCTTATCTCTTCACACAAGTGATAAGGCTTATATTTTCATGCAATGAATGAGGATGCAAAATTTATTGGTCAAAGAATATTAGTTAGTTGTATAGAATATTATGTTAGTTTTCTTGGAATTCCCACTCACTACCTAAGGTCTATATAATCCATTGTAAAGGAAAAATGAGGTATCGAGTAATTGATTACAATTATGCCTCTTGAGAACATTGTGAAATTCTTTAAGCGTCTTTGTACGTTCTTATTATGAATAGAAGTCTGTTGAAAGGCCCTGCCATATAGTGCAGTTATGTGTAATACTCTTTGTGTAATTGTGTAATACTTGATTTTAAATACTCTTTGTGTAATGGTATCAGATCCATAAAATAGGTTATGTGTATCATTTCCTTATTTGTTTATATTTTTCATTATCTCTTCTCGTAAATATCTTATATTTAGTCTTCAAAATATACCTTCCCAAAAACTGATGAACTCTATCAAATTCTTCCTCCCTGAATTGGTTTCACAAATCCTTTTGGGTTTGTTTTCATATGGCAATAATTATCCCAATTTTGATGTGATTACCTCTTTTTAGAAGTTTCTTCTTATTGCAATATTCTACCTCAAAATTTCTTCAAATCTCCTCCAATGGCCACTTCTTCAATTCTTTCAATAGGGCTTCTTAATTCTCCTTCCTTCTCCTTCAAAAAATTAATGGGACCTTTCCTAAGCCTCCTCAATCTTCTCTCTAAAATCTTGTATCTCCTTTCTCAAATATTCAATGGGACCTCTTCTCTTGGGTCTCATTTTTCTTCAATATTAAATATTCAGTGCGGTCTCTATTTTGGGTTTCCTTAATCTCCAATCTCCTATGGGACCTCTTCCTTGGGTCTCCTCAATATTCACTATCTATTATTTTTTGCAACTCCAAAAATACAACAACAATCACATACATCCAAATATCCTAAACTCTAAAATCAATAATCTTCACTAGTTGTTCTTCAATCAAGTGCTAAAAATCTATGTTGAATCCTAGTCTTCATGAGTTATTCTGCAACCCTATGGAAATACTCTAGCCAAAATGCATATTTCTAATTCTATAAAATATATCTCCCTATATCCTACCAATCTCTCCCTTGTGGCTCTAATACCACTATTAGATTTTGATGCTTAATACTTAATACAAATAGCCAAAAAATCTCAAAAAAAGTTGCAATATAAATTATACAATATTGGCAATATTTAATTCACAAATAACTTCAAAAATAACTTATAAAATAGACACTAATAAATGATCATAAAAATAGTAATTGACATAGAATAAAGGTATACTAATGCATGCTATGTGCAATGTATTTTTCAAATTGCCATTACAATACTTAGTCATAAATATGTAATGGAATGTGACTCTTCATATGGAATACTCTTGACCTTCACTCTCCCTTGAGAATTTTCACTTTCCTCTTCTAATGACACATGTGCACTCTTACATAATGGGCACTTGTACAAATTTACATGCATCACACTTGCACACTTAACTACATGGCACTTGTGCATTCCCTGCACATTATTACATTACATAAAATATTTACTCACACTCTAATCAAGGACACACTTCTTAATATAATATTTACAATGATATACCCAAGGTGGTACATTAGCATGTACCAAATAATTTAATATACTCCAACACCAAGTACCTATCAATTTTGATTTATCATGCCCTACAAGCTTGCTTCAACCCATAAAGGATTTCTTCAATTTGCATGCAAGATGTTCCTTCCTTGGAACATAAAATCCCTACGATTGGTGCATGCATACTTCTTCCTTCAAATCACCATTGAGGAATTCATTCTTCACATCCATTTGATGTATTTTCCATCCAAATTATATCTCCACAACTAGAACCAAGAAAATTGTGCCCATTTTTGTAGTAGAAGAAAATGTCTCCTCATAGTCAATCCCTTTCTTTTGAGTAAATTCTTTTGTAACCATCCTTGATTTATTATTTTCAAGAATTCCTTTTGCCTTATACTTTAATTTATAGACCCATTTTTAGCCAATGGGCTTCTTCCCTGGAGGTAGCTCTATGATAACCCATGTTTGATTCTTTATCAAAGTCTCATGTTCAGCTTGCATAGCCACTTTCCATTCTGGGTTGCCTTTGGATTCTTCATGATCTTGAGGTTCAAAATAGTTTTGAAGATTATACATCAAAGCATAATTCATTGTACTATATGCCTTACATCTTTGTGGTCTACCTTCCTTAATTATACCAACCAACTCATCACAATGAACATCATCATTATAATTCACTAAAATGGATGTCCTATCTCTTTTTGGTCTATGTTCTAGCTCATACCAACCAAATCATCCCAATGAGCATCATTTTAGGTGTTGTCCCACCACTTTGGTATTTTATTTATCTCACGTAGCTACAAAACATCATTGGTTTCCTACTAATTTGAATTATTTATAGCATCTTCTTATCTGGAAAATCCATGGGAGTCATGCTGAGAGGTGATTCCTATCTCTTGTTGAGTTGTCCAATACATTAAACCTCTTTTTATAGCCATATCCTCTATATTTTTAGCAACTTTTAGATCTTATTTCTTATGAAATAACCTTATGTTTTCATCTACCACATCACAGATAAGACATACTTTGTTTGTCTCTACATCAACCAACCTATAATATTTATGGTTGTTATTGTACCCTATGAGCATCATTTTATGGTATTTTGCATCAAGTTTGGTTTATTCTTATTTAGGAACCCATGCATATACTACTAAACCAAAAACTTTGAAATGACTTGAGTTTTTCATCCATACCATGCTTCTTTTAGAGTTTTCTTGTGTACTACTTTTGTTGGAGACCAAATGAGAATATACACGTACGTGTGTAGACTTTTACCTAATACTTGTAAGGAACAACCTTGTTTTCTAACATACACCTAGCCATCTCCACAATGGTACAATTTCATCTCTCTACCACTCCATTTTGTTGTGGAGTGTAGGGTGTGGTGTATTGCCTTTGAATGCCTTCTTGAGTACAAAAATCAAGAAAATCCTTAGAGCAAAATTCTCTACCATTATCAGATCAAAGGACTTTAATGCTCTTCCTAGATTGGTTTTCTACAAAACCTTAAACTTATTAAACTCACTTAACACATTTGATTTCAACTTCAAAAATACACCCACATCTTCCTAGAAAATTCATCTACAAACAATGAAATTATGTAGCACTAGAGAATGATGTTGTCTTCATAGGTCCACAAATATCAACATGGGTCAACTAAAGAATTTCCTTAGCTCTTCAAGCCTACACTTATTCAAATTGATTCATGTGCTACTTACCATACTAACATATTTCATAAATTTCTTGTTGATTCTGTATAACTGGAAGGCCATTAACCATACATTCTTTAGCCATATAATAAAGAGATATCAAATTCACATACCCATATCTTTGATGCCAAAGTTCATTGTTATTTTGACCACTCTTGACCATCCAAGCATATACTATTTCACCTCCCTTGCATCAACCAGCCTAAAGTCCCATGCTCTTTAATACCAAGAATGATTATATTCTTATTGAGCTTATTCTCAAAATAGCATTTGTGATTGCTGAAAATCACATGTAAGCGGGGGTTGTGCTTCATAATTTCACTCACAAAAAGTAGATTTTTATAAATTCCTATAATATAATGACCATTAAGAAGTACCATATCTTTACCTAATAATATTATCTACACATTACCATTTTCTTCTACCCTGTATTCCTTCCCACCACCAAACACCACAAAGTCATTAGAATATTCATTAGCAACATAACTAATATACCAATCTCTCCTATTGGTAAAATCATGAGATGCACCTAAATCTATATACCAAGCATATGTTTTTATATTTTTTACTTTATCATGTGCCATAAACATAAATAGATCTTACAAAACTTTTTCATATGACCCATTTTTCCACAATGATACTTAAAAGTCTTGTGATTACCTAAAGCATCTATCTTGCTACCCTCATGATTCTTAGCAAACTTGCATTTGCCCTTGAAGTTGGTTGTCAAAGCCATTTCTAAACCCTCATTTCCACTGCTACTTCCAAATTGCTTTTTCCACCTGTCTTGCTGCAAGAGCTTGGTGTTCAAATCCTCAAACTTCAAGTCAACATTAGTAGAAGTAATAGCTATAGTTTCAATAAAATGTTCAAATAAATTTGGTAAACTCTTTAGAGTGATTACTACCATGTCTTCTTCTTCTTCCATTTTTTCCAATAGTATTCAACTATTCTCTAAGGCATTTTATCTTCAAAAAATGATCTTGTAAAGACTCACTCTCATCCATTTTGCCTGAAAATAGTAATTTTTTAAAGAAGAAGGTTCTACCTTTATCTAATATTTCCTATAAATATTTTAGTCACATCCAAATAGTTGTAGCATAACCCCTAATATGCACTTCAAGAAACATTTCATTAGTATTAGAATCTTTATTAGCATCACAACTTCTTTATTTCACTCAACAATATTGGTTTGATCATTTTCGATTTTTTTGGTTGTGTTTCTTTGCCCAACAAACGCTAATCCAAACATATGTACTCAAAAATGGCTAACATACGTTGTTTCCAAGTACTATTATTCTTTCAAAAAAAACTTTGGTTACCCTCAAACATAGTTTTAGACAAACTAACCATTAAAGCACAAATATAAAATAAAATCTACAAGTGAAACAGAGACTTATAGCCATGAAAGTTGTATTTCTCCTCCCCTAGACTAAAGATTTTAAAGAAAATAAAATATTCTTGTTGAAACACTAATAGATCTACTAGTAAACAACACTTATTTGTTAATAAAACTAATACATATGCTATTAAAAAATACATATCTAATCCATATCTATTGTAAAACTCAGATATATTGAGAAATTCTTGGATTTGCTAGAAAATTCTTATATTTTTTTAGAAAAACTCATTTGCTCTTAGATCTATTGATGAACACTTAGATATGCTTTTTATCAAAAGCAACTTTAGTTTCTTGATGTGTATTGAAAATTAGTACCATGTATATCACTAATCTATATAGTCCCTAGACATTCACTTGCTTTGAATTTCCCTCACTATGGCTCTGATACCATATTAGGAAAAAAACAAACATGTAAAGAAACCAAGAACACAAAAAAAATTGAAAAAGAGAATGCTTATTTTATGAAATGAAGAGAGCACATGTCTTTTTAAATTCAATGAATCACATAGACCCTAAAATAACTTAATTGTACTTTAATTTATTAATACAACACAAAAACATAAATTAGACTAAGTCAAAAAGTGATTTTAAATATGCTTAAGTCTATAGTCTAGATGACCATTATAACCTAAATAACTCTAACAATTAAATTATTTTGACTACCAATGTTGAGGATCAACTCCACCAATATCTCCTTGATTTGAAAATTTTAGGTTCACAAAGCTTCTTAATTTTTTGCATCATAATTATTAAACATGAGTTGAGAATCTAAAGTATTGGGATCAATTACTCCAATCATTACATTTACATGCAATAATTGCAAGTGTGACTATGGTTTTTCAAAAAGAGCTTTGGCTTTATTTAATTTCAAGATATGACATTCTTACGTAAAATGTCTGATATGTTTATTATAAGCATAAAAATTCTTCCTTCCATTGCCAAAAATCATAATGGAGACACTTTGAGAATAATTATAATTCTTGGATAATGTGGGAGGCTTTATGGAGTTGGCTAAGATAGAAGTGCTCTTTGAATAAAAGGTAAAATAATAATTTTTTATTTTTTTATTATTATCTAGCTTCCATCATCTTAGAGAAAGTTGGTATTTATGCTCTGAAGTTTGATCCTTAATACTTGGATAATTTTGGTTGACTATCTATACCCAAGAAACTGATAAACAGATATTTGGAAGAGAAAACTAGGGCATAGATTGAAGAAAATATTGTTGCCCTGGGAGGGTCCAATGATCAAGGCCAAAGATTGCCATTGAGCAAAGTATGATAGAATAAATAGTCTTGTATAGAGCCAATCATGATCTAATCTATAAATTCATGGGTACTCATCCTACCTTGAATTTTTTGCATTCTTGGGTTCAACAAAATTGGGAGCCTCTTGGTGAGTATTATTTGTGGTTTATTAGTAATGGATATTTTATTGTTAGTTTTTCCTCACTTACCGATAGAAATAGGACTTTTGAATTAGAAAAGAGGAATCATGGCCCGACATGATTATTTGTTTAACCCTGGAGAGTGGGATTTGATCCTCTAATTGAACCTATTGTTGTCCCAATTTGGATCTATTTGTATGCATTTCCAATGGATTTTTGGAGTGAGTATGTATTGGAAATCATTTATAATTACCTTGGAAGTGTTGAAAATTTTGGGTATGTTGCCTAGCTTCATGTTTGTGAGTTGTCATTGATGTCAAAAGGAGTTTGTGTTGATGTCAAAAGGAATTTGTGCTGATGTCAAAAAGAGTTTGGTGCCAAAAAGATCTTGAAAGTTCCATGATGTTTGTTTAAGGGTTTTTATTAAAACCATGGTGACAAGGTTAAAGGTTTTTCTTAAAACCATCTGGACTCATTAAGGGTTTTTATTAAAACCATCTTGGCTTAATGAAAAGGTTTTTGCTCCTTGAAAAAACCTTAAAAGTCCATTTTGATTATTAATAAATAAATTAACTCAAACCTTTGAAAAGGTTTTAAGTTAAGTTTATTATTAATAAAATAATAATTATTAATTTAATAATTATTATTGAAAGGGTTTCTAAACCCTTAGCGGCGCTCATGTAAAAGACTTACCTCACCGACGTCATTTGTTTGGAAGGAGCATCGACGTCAACTTGCATGGGATGCAAAAGACTATTAAAGGGCATTAATTCCTAAGGTTCAATGCACCTCCGATTTGCGTGATTACCTTCAAATTTGTATTGCTCTGTGACCTTCGATTTTGGATTGCTCTATGATTTTTGAGTTTCGTATTGCTCTGTGTTTAAGTTCCGATTTCATACGCCTATGAGGAAGACAAATCTGTTTGTCTTTAATCTCTACGAGCAAAGGGAAGGTAAAATGATGAGTGGCGCTTGAGAGTTTCGTTGGGCACTTGTGCTCCAATGACGGAGGTAGTGGAGCGAAGGCGCTCGCTAGGCAGAGGTGTCGAGATCGATTCGCGTCGGGCGTGTTTCATTTTTGGTCATGGATTATTGTGCACGTGGTACAACAGTTGCTTTGGGCCACGAGTTTGGAGGAGGAAGCGCTTTGGCGCTTATGTTGGTGTCTCCACACTTCTCCTAAGGTTGGAGAATTGATTTTTGGCCAAGGTAAATCTTTTGTTGATAATGTGGAATATTTGATTTGACTTGGCAATTATTGTTGGTAATTGGATGGAGGTATAAGGTTAAATAGAAATATTGCTTTGACATTGTTATTATTGATGCTTAATGTTTATATGGTAAATGCATTTAGAAGTAAATGTATTTTAGGAGTTATAAGGGTTTAAGGAATAATTGTGCTTAATGTCATATTGGGGTTAGAAAGCCTTTGGAGTTATTGAGTGGATATTCTCTTGTAATTATTTTTGAGGTTGAAGTTATTTTGTGATATATTAAGTAGGAGTTATAAGGTGTAAAGGAATATTGTTGATATGTATATTTGTGAGTTTTGATTATTGATGAGTTGGAGTGATAAGGTGTTATTAGGACTCTTATCATTGTGCATTATTCCATTGTTGCTAACTCTAATTTGTGGCAAATTGAGAGTTAGTGTTGTGACAGATTTTGAGTTCTCCTTCTTCATCAAAGTAAAGGTATGGGCACATTCTTCCATGGTTATTATTGATTGATGGTTTTCTAAAAATAAGTTTGGAGTGAAAAGGATTAAATTAAGTTTCCTTATTTGGAGTGGATCTTATTTTTTGAAAGTGGAAGTATTGATTATGCATTATGAGATCATGATGAGTTTATGAGTTATTGCATAATTCTGGTTTATGAGAGTGGAAGCATTTGAAGTTTGCTTTAGGGTTTTTGAGTGAGAAGCTTATGCCATTGCTATAAGTTGTTGAAACCCTAATTGAGTTGTTTGGTTGTTGAGAGTTTGGTTTTGAGATTGCTTCCATTGAGATTGAGTTGATCAAGTTATGCTTTACTTGATACATGAGTTGGGCTTGCTCCTTTGAGATTTGATTTTATCAAGTTGTACTTTGCTTGATAAACTTGGTTGTGTGGTTAAGTTGAGCATTCCCATTTGAGAGAAGTTGGAAATATCTTGAACCCCTTTTTGATGCTTAGAGAGAGATTGCTTTGAGTTCTTGAAAACTAACTTGGCTAGGGTTTGATAGCAAGTTATGGTTCTATGTTGGAGGAGTTGATTCCTTGATATTGCATTATTGACAATTGTTGGGTTGTGGTTCAAGATCTTGTGAAAGTATACTACTTCTATATTTATTCTGATTTGAGAAAGAGTTTGTTTTTGAGTTGAAGGATAGAACATATTGAGTCTCTAACAATTCTCTTTATGCTCCTATGAGATTGATTTGAGTTGAGATTGAAAGTTGAAGGATAGAACATATTGAGTCTCTAACAATTCTCTTTATGCTTCTATGAGATTGATTTGAGTTGAGATTGAGAGTTGAAGGATAGAACATATTGAGTCTCTAACAATTCTCTTTATGCTTCTATGAGATTGATTTGAGTTGAGATTGAAAGTTGAAGGATAGAACATATTGAGTCTCTAACAATTCTCTTTATGCTTCTATGAGATTGATTTGATATGATTGGATGAAACACATTGGGTCTCTAACAATTCTCTTTGTGTGTTCACATTGGGCAAGTTTCTTGGTAAACTTGCTTGAGCTGATTTGGGCAAGTTCTTGGTGAGCTTGCTAGGACTGATTTGGATAGGTTCTTGTGGAGAACTTGTGGACTGATTTGGATAGGTTCTTGTGGAGAACTTGTGGACTGATTTGGATAGGTTCTTGTTGAAGAACTTGTGGATAGATTTGATGAAGTCTTGGTGAAGACTTGTGAGTAGTTGTGATTGATTTGTTCAAGATTTTGGCTTAAGCTTGGGATAGATCTGACAGAGATTTGAGAGTAGATTTGTGTTGGACCAGAGGACTGAGTTTGGTGCAGATTTGTGATAGAGTTTGAGAGGACTTGTGTTGGACCGATTGACTATGTTTAGTATAGGTTTTGATGAGCAGTTATGGAGGTGATCAGTGAGGACATAAGTCTCTAGAGCTAGAGCAAGGAGGACATGATGTCTTCTATGGAAAGGAGTTCCACCTGCTAGCGGTAGAAGAGGCAGTGATCTTCTGAAGTATCATTTCTAGAGCTTTGGGGGATAGGACATCTCCTTTGGGTAGGAGGCTCATAAATACTTCTTTGGGGGATAGGACATCTCCTTTGGGTAGGAGGCTCATAAATATTTTATTAGGGGAAGGATTCTCCTTTGGATAGGAAGTCCATAAACATTGTAATTGGGAAGGATTCCCAAAGGATTTGATTGAGAAAATTTAGTGAAATATTTTCTCTGTGGAGTAGCCCACCTTGGGTGAACCACGTTATATTGGTGTCTCAATTGTGTGATGACTTGTACACTGGTTTGATTACTACTTTGATTTTGCTATTGGTTCATTGCATTGCTTTCTGAAGTAAAAGGAAAAAGTTAAAAAGTGGTCTTATACTGTTCACCCCCCTCTCAGTATAAGCTTGTGTTCTTCAATTGGTATCAGAGCAGGTTCCTTCGAAAGAGTTTCACAGACTTGAAGGAAAAGCTTGAAAAGAACACAATGGATTTTACAAGTGGTAATTCAACACCTATTCTTGATGGGACAGATTTTGGTCTATGGAGCATAAATATGAAGGTTCATCTAATGGCTCTTGGAAATGAAGTTTGGGAAGCAGTTGAGTTTGGGTACACTATTCCAAATCTTCCTCCTACTACAGCAGATGAGAAACTTCTACATCACAGCAATTCAAGGGCAATGAATGCAATTCTGAAAGGTCTACAAAAGGTAGATCTTACAAAGGTGATTCATTGTAATACAACAAAGGAAATGTGGGATCAATTGCAAGTGGTTCATACAGGTGATGCAAATGTTAGAAAAGCAAAATTGAGATATTACAAAGGTATGTTTGAACAACTCAAGATGAATGATGAAGAAAATATTAGTGACTATATGCTTCGTATGGATGAGATTGTTAATTCCATGAAGGAACTAGGTCTTGAGCTTGCTGAAAATGATGTTTGTGATAAAATTTTGAGGTCTCTTCCAAATAGATTTAGTGAAAATATTTCAGCTATTGAGGAAGCCAAGGATTTGGATAAATTGAAAAAGGATGAGCTTCATAGTATACTTGCAACTTTTGAGTTAAGAACTAAAGTGGTACCTGATCCTAAGAAGGAGGCAACTTTCAAAGCTACCAAGAAGTCCAAGGGTAAACAACAAGAAGATAGTGATGAGTCTTCTAGTGATGAAGAAGCAAACTACAATAGGAAAGGCAAGTTCTCAAGAAAGCACAAAGGTATGAAATCTGTTAAATGTTTCAATTGTGGAAAGTTTGGTCACTATGCTACTTGACTGTCCGAAACCCAAGGATGATTGTGATGAAGAAAAATAGGATTATAAGCACAGGGAATCTGAGAAGCACATGTATCAAAGGAAGAACATAAATGAGCAAAATAGTCAAGGGAAGAGGTACTTCCAAAAACACAAGAAAAGTTTCTACACAGACAAAGCAAGTAAGTGTTCTAGTAGTGATGATGGAAGTTCTTCAAGTGATGATAGAAATGAGATGTTGTTTCTAATAGAAAAGGAAGGAAAAGAAAAGAGGAATAGATTTGTTGTGCTTAAGTGCTTTAGATGTGGAAATTTTGGTCACCTTGAGGATGATTGTACAAATGATGGTTTGAATTCTGGTAATACTATGTATGAGGATGCTTCAAAAAATTATGAGGAAGATCTTCTTATGGCTTTAGATGAAGGTAGCACCTCTAGTGGTAAGAAATCAGAAAAGGATATTGATGTTTCAAAAGGTAAACAAATAGAGGATGTTTCAGAAAAGGGAGAAGTAGATCTTGAGGTTGAACTTGTTAATGCTCTTGATGTGTTAAAGAAAGAAAGAAAGAAATATGCTAGACTCATTGATAGGTTTGATGAATGTCATTATGAAAGAGATGAGCTTATAGGGAATCTTGATATCTCTATAGCAAAGACACAGGAACTCAAAGAAGAGTTGGCAACTAGGTCTCTTGAGTGTAAAGAGTTAAAACATGAAGTAGCTTCCTTGAAAAAGGAAACTAAAGAGTACAAGGAGAAGCTTTACAGGTTTGAAGAAAGTTCCAAGAAGGTAAAATCAATCATCAAGGATCAAATAAGGACAATAGATAAAATAGGTCTTGGTTTTGGAAAGAAACAAAAGGAACAGGTTGAGGAATCTAGTATGAGCTCCCAAGAAGAAGATGGTTCAGATGAAGAGAGTACTTCAGAGAGTAAGTTTTCATATGGTAATTCAGATAGCACAGAATCAGAAAATAGGAATCAACATAAGGGGAGAAATACTAAAGGACCTATGAGGTCAAGGCAAGGAAAGTTCAATGGAAGATGTTTTGCATGTCACAGGTTTGGACACATGGCTTCACAAGTGCAGGGCTCAAGCAAGACAGGTTAATGGAAATTTTAGAAATGGTAATTTCTTTCAAGGGTATTGCTACTCTTGTAATCAGTTTGGGCACAAGGCAGTTAATTGTAGGGTTAACAATAGGAACATGTTTGGTCCAATAAAGAGGATTCAAAAAATAGGTACATCTCAAAGGAATAACATTGTCAAATGTTATAAGTGCAATAATGAAGGACATACAACCAGATGGTGTAGAGCAAAAGTTCCAAGGTACAGGTTCAGGGCTATGAATAGGAACAGGAATAATGGTAGGAACATGAATAATGATAGGAATAGGAATAATGGCTTGGACAAAAATAGGGATGAGAACATGAACAGGAATAGGTTTGAACAGGAACAAGAACAAGGATATGAACAAGAACAAGAATAGGAACATGGACAAGGATATCAAGAAAAATCATGGAAAGGTAGCTATGGACACTGATGATGATCAGTGCCTAATGGGAGTTTTACTCCCACCCCAAAATTAATCACCTCAACAGGAGGTGGGGGAGGGGCTAAGCTAAGAGGCTCATTCTTAGCCTTGAGCCCCAAAGGTGACCCTTTGCCATTGATGACAAAGGGGGAGAGATTTGAGTAAGGGGGAGAGCCTTGAGTCAGGGGGAGCAAAGCTTCAGAGGATGGTTTTCAGTTGGTTTCAGTTTTGACTAGTTGGTGGTTTCAGTAGTGGTTTGCCATCAATGACAAAGGGGGAGATTGTTGGTAATTTTGGGTATGTTGCCTAGCTTCATGTTTGTGAGTTGTCATTGATGTCAAAAGGAGTTTGTGTTGATGTCAAAAGGAATTTGTGCTGATGTCAAAAAGAGTTTGGTGCCAAAAAGATCTTGAAAGTTCCATGATGTTTGTTTAAGGGTTTTTAATTAAAACCATGGTGACAAGGTTAAAGGTTTTTCTTAAAACCATCTGGACTCATTAAGGGTTTTTATTAAAACCATCTTGGCTTAATGAAAAGGTTTTGCTCCTTGAAAAAACCTTAAAAGTCCATTTTGATTATTAATAAATAAATTAACTCAAACCTTTGAAAAGGTTTTAAGTTAAGTTTATTATTAATAAAATAATAATTATTAATTTAATAATTATTATTGAAAGGGTTTCTAAACCCTTAGCGGTGCTCATGTAAAAGACTTACCTCGTCAACATCATTTGTTTGGAAGGAGCGCTGACGTCAACTTGCATGGGATGCAAAAGACTATTAAAGGGCATTAATTCCTAAGGTTCAATGCACCTCCGATTTGCGTGATTACCTTCAAATTTGTATTGCTCTATGACCTTCGATTTTGGATTGCTCTATGATTTTTGAGTTTCGTATTGCTCTGTGTTTAAGTTCTAATTTTGTACGCTTGTGAGGAAGACAAATCTGTTTGTCTTTAATCTCTACGAGCAAAGGGAAGGTAAAACGATGAGTGGCGCTTGAGAGTTTTGTTGGGCACTTGTGCTCCAATGATGGAGGTAGTGGAGCGAAGGCGCTCGCTAGGTAGAGGTGTCGAGATCGATTCACGTCGGGCGTGTTTCATTTTTGGTCATGGATTATTGTGCACGTGGTACAACAGTTGCTTTGGGCCACGAGTTTGGAGGAGGAAGCACTTTGGCGCTTATGTTGGTGTCTCCACACTTCTCCTAAGGTTGGAGAATTGATTTTTGGCCAAGGTAGATCTTTTGTTGATAATGTGGAATATTTGATTTGACTTGGCAATTATTGTTGGTAATTGGATGGAGGTATAAGGTTAAATAGAAATATTGCTTTGACATTGTTATTATTGATGCTTAATGTTTATATGGTAAATGCATTTAGAAGTAAATGTATTTTAGGAGTTATAAGGGTTTAAGGAATAATTGTGCTTAATGTCATATTGGGGTTAGAAAGCCTTTGGAGTTATTGAGTGGATATTCTCTTGTAATTATTTTTGAGGTTGAAGTTATTTTGTGATATATTAAGTAGGAGTTATAAGGTGTAAAGGAATATTGTTGATATGTATATTTGTGAGTTTTGATTATTGATGAGTTGGAGTGATAAGGTGTTATTAGGACTCTTATCATTGTGCATTATTCCATTGTTGCTAACTCTAATTTGTGGCAAATTGAGAGTTAGTGTTGTGACAGATTTTGAGTTCTCCTTCTTCATCAAAGTAAAGGTATGGGCACATTCTTCCATGGTTATTATTGATTGATGGTTTTCTGAAAATAAGTTTGGAGTGAAAAGGATTAAATTAAGTTTCCTTATTTGGAGTGGATCTTATTTTCTGAAAGTGGAAGTATTGATTATGCATTATGAGATCATGATGAGTTTATGAGTTATTGCATAATTCTGGTTTATGAGAGTGGAAGCATTTGAAGTTTGCTTTAGGGTTTTTGAGTGAGAAGCTTATGCCATTGCTATAAGTTGTTGAAACCCTAATTGAGTTGTTTGGTTGTTGAGAGTTTGGTTTTGAGATTGCTTCCATTGAGATTGAGTTGATCAAGTTATGCTTTACTTGATACATGAGTTGGGCTTGCTCCTTTGAGATTTGATTTTATCAAGTTGTACTTTGCTTGATAAACTTGGTTGTGTGGTTAAGTTGAGCATTCCCATTTGAGAGAAGTTGGAAATATCTTGAACCCCTTTTTGATGCTTAGAGAGAGATTGCTTTGAGTTCTTGAAAACTAACTTGGCTAGGGTTTGATAGCAAGTTATGGTTCTATGTTGGAGGAGTTGATTCCTTGATATTGCATTATTGACAATTGTTGGGTTGTGGTTCAAGATCTTGTGAAAGTATACTACTTCTATCTTTATTCTGATTTGAGAAAGAGTTTGTTTTTGAGTTGAAGGATAGAACATATTGAGTCTCTAACAATTCTCTTTATGCTCCTATGAGATTGATTTGAGTTGAGATTGAAAGTTGAAGGATAGAACATATTGAGTCTCTAAAAATTCTCTTTATGCTTCTATGAGATTGATTTGAGTTGAGATTGAGAGTTGAAGGATAGAACATATTGAGTCTCTAACAATTCTCTTTATGCTTCTATGAGATTGATTTGAGTTGAGATTGAAAGTTGAAGGATAGAACATATTGAGTCTCTAACAATTCTCTTTATGCTTCTATGAGATTGATTTGATATGATTGGATGAAACACATTGGGTCTCTAACAATTCTCTTTGTGTGTTCACATTGGGCAAGTTTCTTGGTAAAATTGCTTGAGCTGATTTGGGCAAGTTCTTGGTGAGCTTGCTAGGATTGATTTGGATAGGTTCTTGTGGAGAACTTGTGGACTGATTTGGATAGGTTCTTGTGGAGAACTTGTGGACTTATTTGGATAGGTTCTTGTTGAAGAACTTGTGGACAGATTTGATGAAGTCTTGGTGAAGACTTGTGAGCAGTTGTGATTGATTTGTTCAAGCTTTTGGCTTAAGCTTGGGATAGATCTGATAGATATTTGAGAGCAGATTTGTGTTGGACCAGAGGACTGAGTTTGGTGCAGATTTGTGATAGAGTTTGAGAGGACTTGTGCTGGACCGACTGATTGTGTTTAGTACAGGTGTTGATGAGCAGTTGTGGAGGTGATCAGTGAGGACAGAAGTCTCTAGAGCTAGAGCAAGGAGGATAGGACGTCTTCTATGGAAAGGAGTTCCACCTGCTAGTGGCAGAAGAGGCAGTGATCTTCTGAAGTATCATTTCTAGAGCTTTGGGGGATAGGACATCTCCTTTGGGCAGGAGGCTCATAAATACTTCTTTGGGGGATAGGACATCTCCTTTGGGTAGGAGGCTCATAAATATTTGATTAGGGGAAGGATTCTCCTTTGGACAGGAAGTCCATAAACATTGTAATTGGGAAGGATTCCCAAAGGATTTGATTGAGAAAATTTAGTGAAATATTTTCTCTGTGGAGTAGCCCACCTTGGGTGAACCACGTTATATTGGTGTCTCAATTGTGTGATGACTTGTACACTCGGTTTGATTACTGGCTTTGATTTTGCTATTGGTTCATTGCATTGCTTTCTGAAGTAAAAGGAAAAAGTTAAAAAGTGGTCTTATATTGTTCACCCCCCCTCTCAGTATAAGCTTGTGTTCTTCAGGAAGATATTTGGGTGTTTCTAGAGACATAATGGAAGGAAAAATAGTAATTTATACTAGATTATGCATGGAAATAGATCTCAACTAGCATTTTTAAATAGAGGTTGAACTTGATATTGCATTTATATCTTGGATTCAACAACTATATTATGAGACATTACCCTTAAAGTGTAGAGTTTACCACAAATATGGGAATTTGGCTTGGTTCTACCCAAACAATATGAACATAAAAATGGAGGCTCCTCTAGGAATATCAAATATTCCTAAGGAGGGTAAGTCAACATTAAATAAAGAAACAACCAACATTTCTTAGTGTGGATAAGCACAAGGAGATGGTTTTGAACAACCCAAAAGAAGGAGAAGACAAAAGAAAAAAGTTGGAAAAGAGCAAACTCAATTCAAACCCTCAAATAGGTATGAGATATTCAAGCCACTAGTGGAATAGGAAAAATAATTCATGGAAGGAGTGGATGGGAATAATTAAAATAATAATAGTCATGTTCAATCTCCTCTTTCACCTCCTTCTATCCTAAAGCAAGTAACAGAGTGCAGTGAGTTACCACAATCAAATATTACAGGGGCATTGATAGTTCATAACCAAGAGTAGCTGATAATTAAGTATGTCATCATGGCTATAATAGAAAATAACAAAGAACATCTAAATCTAGGGATAAATCAAGTGGAAAAGAGATCAAAGAATATTAGCTCTCAAGGAGTGGGTAGAAAATCAAATAAGGAATTGATAGTAGTTCAAGGAGATAAATTAATCAGTGGGGGATTGGTGAGGACAATAGACTCTTGTTGGTCTGAAGGTAACCAATGATTATACAATCATGGAATATTAGGGATTTAAATAGTAGAACCCATAAATTTTTTGTTTGAACACTCTTAGAAAAAAGTAAAAAAATTTTTTTGCTTATCCATGAGACAAATATATCATTGGATCTTATGTGTAAAATATTAAATAGACTTTAGAGGGGTGCTAGTCATATGGAAGTGGATGCCCAAGGGGCCTCAGGGGGATAGTTATTTAGAACTATCTTGAATGGAAAACAATAGAACATATAGCTTGGATGGGTGTCCTCACATCATATTTTAGGAATAATGTGATAGTTGAGGAGGTTTTAATCACAATTTTTTATGGGGTTTAAAACCTAGATGGTCAAATTCATCAATGAAAAGTAGTGCATAATATGAGAGTCTTAAGGGAGGAGTTAGACTGGATTGTTGTTGGGTATTTTAATGCTAAATTATCATCTAAATAATAGGAAGGGGAACCCCAATTTTGGATCCAAGGGATCAAATTATGATTGCTCAACTCCATGCATTACACTTAGTGGATATTCAATATCCTAGTGTAGACACCTAAAAGTTGCACACTGCTATACCTACATACTTGTATATCCTTTTGGACACTTGTAGGTTTACATAGGTCATCCTAGGTACCCCTAGGCTATCGTAGACCAATGTAGACTATTGTAGATCCTCCTATACATGCGTAGATTGTTGTAGTCATGCGTAGTCATACATAGATGACCATAGTCATGCGTAGTCATGTGTAGATCACCATAGATTGTCATAGCATCGTGTAGACTCCCGTATACTACTTCACTAGCTTTTAGGTCCTAAACCCTCATAAGCCTTCAAAATTGTATCCCGTGCATTGGGATATCATCCGACAACCAATTTGCACTCAATTGAGGCCCCCACGGGGTATTAGTTGATCAAAACAATTAATAAGTCAATACCTAAAATCTAATTTAATGTTGACTTCACTTAAGTCACCTTTTTAGGGCAAATTTGATTAAAAGAACCCTTAATCTTGATTAGCACTAATTACATCCTCCCACATGTGTGAAATTAGGATTCTTTAAGATATTTCTTTAATCATGTCCTAAATTGACTTAAGCATCTCCTAATTAGGATTAGCCCTAATCCATCCTCACACGTGTGAGGATAAGATATTTCTCATAAGGAATGTGACATTGCCCAATTGCATTTATTAACCTAACCCTAGTCAGAATCAAACCTAGGTTTAGTCTATCTAACCCACCTTGCATCTTGTCTTTGCCTATAAATAATGGGTCCCAAACCCCTAATTAAGCCTGATTCACAAATTTAACAAAGCATAGTTACTCTACTAAAATGGAAAGACAATATTGCACAGTCACTTCCCAGCACACAGTTAGATTTCAACGATACATAGAGACACCCCAGATTCCTAGGAGTCAACCCACTGGAAGGATTTTGTAGAAGAGGCATCACAACTCAGATCGCCACTTGCCCCACGAATCCAGCCTCCTCGGGTGGTGAATTGGGTCTACAGGCCCCTAATCACTCTAGATTTGGGTGGTAAGCTTCATTTCATCCTATTATTACCTTCTACATAGTTTATCGCATGTTTTGATCTATTTTTATAGTCATTTCATCATCATAATCATGGGACCTGACTAAGGCAAGCCCCCCATTATACTAACACCCTTTTGCAGGTTAATCATAGAGTATGTAGCAAATATAAAGAGGGAAAGCAACATCAAATCAAAAACAACCTCATGGTGGCCCACATAAAAATAAGCCCACCTACATTGAGGGACGACCGAAGAAGGCATCAAATTGATTGTAACATTGTTAGGAAGAGAAATGGATAAAGGGCATCATGTCCCTCTTGTAACACATTTTTATTAATATCAATGGAATCATAGTCTCTTTGTTTAATGCATCATTATGTTTTGTGTTATTATCAAATGTTGTTTTCTGACTATTTCATTCTGGCATGCCCGATGGGACCCCCACAATGGATAGTGCTAGATTCTATTTCTTGGTAAATATGACATTATCCTCTATTTTTGTGTCTTGTAGGTACCAAAGCTATTTTCCATAGAGGCATCCAAAGCCCTAAGAACCATCCTAGGCCATCAAATTTATGATTTGAATCCTCTGAACTTGATTCATCCCCCGTCGCACAAACCAGTCCTAATTCACCTCTCGGGTTGCAATTTGGGTCAAATTCACCTCTTGGGTTGCGATTTGAATAGAGAAGCCTTAAAAACCCCCAAATCAGCTAGGGTGATCTTTTCAGGGGCCAAGAAAACCCCACTTAGCATCATAATGTAGGTATGCTCACGTTTTATGCTTTTGTTGCAAGTTTTGGAAACAAAAATTTCACTCACTAGTTAAACAATCATTGCTAGACATAGTTTTGTTTTCATTGTGATGAGCACCATAAATACTCATATTTTGTACATACTTCTTTGATTAATATGCGGCTGTATAATAAGGATTGCATACTTTTATAAATTATTATATAGATATTTGATATAATTATGCGTGTTATCTAATTTGTGTGCTTTTAGTATGTTTTGTGGAATTGCAGTTGATTTAGTTAGATTTGGAACAGTCGAGGTCCTTTCGATGGACTTGGAACTTTATTTCATCAGGAGTCAATGGAGATAACATAGGCGCCTCCCTGCAGTTGGAAGGTGCCAATTGAACATAGGTGCCTCCCTATAGTCGAAAGGCACCAATTGAACACAATGCCTCCCTACAATTGGAAGGCACCAAGTGAAAACAAGCGCCTCCTTGCAGTCAAAAGGCATCGATTGAACATGGGTGCCTCCCTACAGTCGAAAGGCACCATATGAATGCAAGCGCCTCCCTACAGTCGAAAGGCACAAAACCAAAGATAGCGCCTCCCTACAGTCAGAAGGTGCCAAACCAAAGACAGTGCCTCCCTGCAGTCGAAAGGTGCCACTGATTCTTTGCCCATTAACCAGACTCGAAGGACGTGGATGAAAATGGTTGGTGCAGTTCTAGCTCTGCATCATGTAGAGCTAAATTGGACATAGCACCAACATATCAAAATGTCTTACAGATGCCAGGTAAAGCACAAGTCGAAACGAACATGTTGCCATCAAAATAGAATGCCAGACGTCGATTGCATTCGCCAGACTATTCTAATTTAGTCTGGGAAGAATCGACTGTTGTAACCACTTCTGTAAAAGAAGTTCTATGGATGTGTTATATAAACACACGCAGATCGTTCTGAGAAAATATATAGCGATATAGAAAATATAGAGCGATATATAGAAGGAATTAATAAAGATCCATTTTAGAGTTACATTGTAATGCGTTGATAAATATATTACAATTATGTAAGTTCTAAAGCACGTGTTCGATCGAGAAGAAGCTGCTGGAGCCTGGGCCCACTCCAAGCCAGTATTTCTTCCCCATTTCCTTTCTATTTATTTATCAGTTTATTGCTTTCATAGAACGTTCATTAATTTACTAGTTTCAATATTTGCAGTAGGTTTATTTCCAAGAATGTGCATTAGATTTATTTATGTATATTTATTTATGTTCTTCTTATGTAATTTATTGAGGAGTGTGGGAATGATTGACAACCACCTCAAAAACACCCCCCAAATGTAGGATTAGCAGACTCACCCTCCAGTGGTATTATAGTAACCTAGTTTCGACTCTTCGCAAGTTTATGAAGCTCCCTGGGTTGATAATTAAATGCACGGGCATGTGACAAAAGTAGGAAATCATTCACCTTGTTTGGACCGCAACATTTTGGCGTCATTGTTGGGGACCTTCACCTGACCTTGCATGAGTTCTTCTAGAAGAAGAGGACCTGACGGTCTCTTTATAAGAACTAATCCATTAGGACCTGAGTCAGCCGAGCATTTTGGATTTGAGTTAGACCCGTCCGACCTACCAGCAGTCCATTGGAGTGAGGAACCACACTTTGTGCAAAGTGCCACCTCATCCCATAAACAAGGGGATGAACGAATTATCACAAATCCCCTATTTAATAGGACTCCTCTAGAGGAAGCCCTGTTGTGGAAGGCTGTGGAGGATCAGATGATCTCGCCAGATAACCTTAGAGCATTGACTCAGAAAGTTTTAAATGATCAGAATGCCATAAACACTGCATTAGAAACCATGTTTCCTAAAAAAATGGTAGATAACAATGAAGTCTCATCTGGTTTTAGTTTCCCAATAGAGGAGGGAGTAGGAGATACCAAAATGAAAAACATATCCCCTGCTCACCTCCTGTCCTTTAGAGGACACTCGACTGAGGACCCTGACCTGTTTTTATTTAAATTTGATGTTTTGTGTAGGTCTGTGGATTACAAATCAAATGCGCAGAAGTTGAAATTATTTCCTTCCACATTAGACGATGCAGCTCTGCGATGGTTCGTCGGTCTGGGAGACAAACAGATCACCACCTGGGACTAGATGAAGACGCTCTTTTTAGAGCAATATTAGGATTTCAGGAGAGCAAGATACTCTAGGGAGGAGGTCCTAAGCATGACACAAAGATAATATGAGTCTCTTGAGGAGTATTGGGAGAGATTTACCTTTAATCTTCAACGGTCCCCTCACTCGAAGCTATCTGATAAGTCCCTCAAAAGTATCTTCTTGAGGGGACTTACCAATGAGTCACTGGAGGCTCTCAACATGATCTCTAGAGGTGATGTCTATCAGCATGCTATGGATGACATCCAACAATTATGCCGGAACTACTTGAGAAGGTGAGGCAAAGTCACCCCCAGGACCATGAAGGTGACTACTTCAGTCACCAAAACAGAGATAGGCAACATGCTGGAGGATTTGAAGAGCGAAATGCTTTCATCTCTAGCATTGCAGATGGATATGCTGCTCTTAGAAAAGAAGAAACAAGAAAATGACGTAGCATTAGCCTATTTCTACCCAAAATGCAAAGGAAGGCATGCAAAGAATGCATGCCCAAAAAACAAGGTCAGAGTATGTGTAGTTTGCAAGTTGAATCATAAAACTCGATTGTGCCCACAACTGCCCAGTAACCAGGAAGCGACTGAGAGCACGGATGCCTATTTTATAGGCAATAGGAAGAGTTGGCCATAGCCCCTCATGGGGAATATGCCAACCAAAATGCAAACATATAGGGGAGGGTCATACATGCACCAAGGACCCCCTCAACCACCTAATATGGGGTGGTGGGTATCGTCACCCTGGACGAACGCACCCTAGCAGCATTCTCGAATCAGTAGCCATGGATGCCATATCCATATCCTAGGTAGTAGTGGAGAGGCCACAATGCATGGAATCAGACTCCACAAAACGTAGATCCTGCTCACATCCAATAGAACTTACCAGCATTGTCAACAGTGAGACTTGCGCAGCTACCAGCACAACCGATAGCAAACTTGAACAATAGAGTAAATCAACCGGCATACAATGTAGAAGGTGAGATGTACCATATGTACAATATTCAGCTTAGATTAGGTAGACAGCTAGGAGTAGAGACTTTGTCTCTGGTAGAATATGAGGAAGAAATTGTAGAGATACCTCCACTGGTAGAAGAGGAGGCAAAAATAGAAGAGACACCTCTGGTAGAAGAAGGAAAAGCACTTGAGAGAGCGGAGGCTCCATTTCCTAGCTAGCTATAGGAACAAAGAAAAACAACACAACCGAAATTCAACATCTTGTCGAGCTTGAAGAATCTCACGGTGATAATCCCATTATTTCAAGCAATTCGAGACATCCCCATTTACACCAAGGAAATTAGAGAAATGTGTCTAAAGAGACAGGGGTGGAAGGTTACCTAGACTATCAACGTCGTGGGTAAACTGGCAGACCTAATGATGGGTAGAACACATCATTCAAAGCATGCAAACCTAGGCAGCCCAGTGTTGATCGTAAAAATTGGAGGACATTCCCTATCCAACACACTGGTTGACCTTGGGGCAGCCATCAACGTGATGCCTCAAGAGACCATGCAGAGGCTATGGCTCATGAACTTGAAGCCAACCATGATAGTGCTACAGTTAGCCGATCGATCAACCATGGCACTGAAAGGAATGCTAGAAGATGTGATTGTAACAGTAAGTGCATGGGAATATCCAACTGACTTTCTAGTTTTGCAAACCAAGACCAGGCTGGGCGGTTACCTGCTCATTTTGGGGAGGCCATGGCTGGAAATAGCTGACGCCTACATTAGCTGTCAGGATGGGCTAATGACCATATCCAATGGGCAAAACATCAAAAGGTTGACCATTTCACCGCCAGCTCAGTCTATGGACTCGATAGAAGAAACTAGGATCACCGAGCACAAAACTATGGAGTTGTCCATAATCCAGCCGGTGATGACCTTGGAGGAGGTGGCAGAAGAGGACGAGGATGGTGCTATCATGGAGTTTCTCCATGGAGAATCGTCCACCTCCGCACCTAGATCACCGTTAACTAGCGCCCAAGATCAGCACATCCAACAAATACACGTTGGGCCAGGGAGGACATTAAACTTCAATAGCAGGTTGATGCCCATACAACTAGAAAAATTGGAAGAGCTTTTGGTAAAGCACCAGCAAGCATTTGCATGGGACTATGCAGATATGCATAGCATCAGCCCAAAAATATGTACCCATCGAATTTACTTAGATGACCAGGCAACTCCTAGTCGGCAACCATGGAGAAGGATGAACCCAGTAATGAAATACATTGTCAGAGAAGAATTGCATAAACTTCTGTCTGCAAAATTCATATATCCAATTTTTGACAATGAATGGGTATCACCATTAGTGGTGGTCCCCAAAAAGAACGGGAAATGGCAGATTTGCAGGGACTACCGAGAGTTGAACAAGGCGACTACGAAAGACCACTTCCTGCTCCCGTTCATCGATCAGGTCTTGGACACACTCTTAGGAAGAAAATACTTCTCATTTTTGGATGGATTCAGTGGTTACAACCAGATCCAGATAGGGGAAGAAGATCAAGATAAAACAACGTTCACTTGTCCATGGGGAATGTTTGCCTATAAGGTATTGCCTTTTGGATTGTGCAACGCACCGACCACCTTTCAAAGGGCAGTGCTTAGCATATTCTCTGATATGATAGGAGATGGGGTGGAAGTATACATGGACGACTTCACCGCCTATGGAGAAACCTTCGAGGAGGCAATGACAAATGTGGAAAGAGTGCTCAATAGGAGCAAGGAAAATCATTTGTCCCTAAGTAATGAAAAATGTTTTATGATGATGTAGGAAGGCATCGTGTTGGGACACCACCTCTCTGCAGAAGGGATAAAAGTAGACAAGAGGAAGATCAAGGTCATCAAAGACCTACCTAGCCCCAGAATGCAAAAAGAGGTAAGAAGTTTCCTTGGTTCAGCCAGGTACTATTGGCGATTTATTGCCAAATTTAGTAAGATTGCCAAACCACTACACACCCTACTTTCTAAGGACGTAGAGTTCAATTGGAAGGGAGATTGCGAAGAAGCGTTCCAATTGCTAAAAGAAAAATTAATATCTGCATCGATCTTGAGAGGACCGAATTGGGCCATACCGTTCCATATTTACTATGATGCATCTAACGGTGCGATCAGAGCAGTCCTCGGGTAGAAATATGGTGAAGAATTCTATGCCATCTATTATGTCAGTAAAAACTTGGCGAGAGCGGAGCTCAACTATACAGTGACAGAAAAATAATTCCTCGTAGTTGTCCATGCAATAAACAAATTCTATCACTATATAACGGGATACAAGGTCTTCGTCCATATGGACCACATGGCTCTCAGGTATCTGATGAACAAGCCAGCCATTGGTGGTAGAATTATCAGATGGCTATTGCTATTGCAAGAATTCGACATTACTATAGTCGATAAATCGGGCAAGGACAATGTCATGGCAGATTTTTTGTCCAGATTGATACCAGTAGATCATCAAGCAGTGGAAGACCAGTTTTCGGATGAACATCTGTTCGCTATTAGTGAACAAACTCTGTGGTATGTAGACATAGCCAATTACTTGGCCACTAGAAGGACCTCACCTCCTCTCTCCTATCGATAAAAGTAGGTGGTCATAGAGAAGAGCGCATCATTCCTTTGGATGGATGGTCTCCTATTTAAAATAGGATGAGACCAAATTATAAGAAGATGCATAGCAGAACAGGATTTTTCAAAAGTGCTTAAGGCATGTCATGATGAGCCATGTGGAGGACACTTTGCAGGGAAGTGAACTGCCTACAAAATCCTATAGGCTAGGTATTTTTGGCCCACTCTGTTTAAGGACGTGGTAGCATATACCAACAAGTGTGACGAATGCCAGAGGATGGGTAGACCAACCCACTGAGATGAAATGCCCTTGTCGCCCCAGGTACATCTGGAACCTTTTGATAAATGGGGCATGGATTTCATGGGACCATTTAATCCACCTTCGATGGGAAGGAGGTTTATTTTGGTTTGCACGGATTATGTCACCAAATGGGTGGAAGTGCAGGCATTAAGGGACTCAAAGGAAAGAACGGTCACCGACTTCTTATTTGCTCATATTTTCACACGATTTGGGGTTCCTCACCTCCAAATTGATTAAGGAGCTGATGGAGTAGTATAGAGTTCGTCACAAAAAAACCATGCCCTACCATTCACAAGCGAACGGGCAAGTAGAAGTGACAAACAGGGAGATAGAAAACATCCTGACCAAAACCGTGCAGCAACACAAGAAAGATTGGGCCACACGATTGCCGGAGGTAGTTTGGGCATACAACACCACGTGGAAATCCACCACAAGATGCACACCTTTCCAACTGGTCTATGGGAAAAATGCGATGCCCATCGAGTTCAAAATCAAAACTCTAAGGACGGATTCAAAATTAAATTTGAGCTTGGATGAAGCTCAAAAACAGAGGATTCACCAGCTAGATCAGCTAGACGAAATCCGACTGGATGCTTTGCAAAGGACAGAGATTATACAGAAGTAGAGGAAGAAGTGGCATGATAACCACATCAAGCTGAAGAAGTTCCAAGTAGGGGAATGGTTACTGTTATATGATTCTCGATTCCAGGAAAGGAAGGGCAAAATTATGCAGAGGTGGATGGGGCTGTATGAGGTGGCAAAGCTCATTAAGAATGGGGCGGTGCACGTCAATAAAATTGATGATAGTAATACCATGTTCACAGTCAATGGCCACCGACTACGCCCCTATAATACATTCAAAAAATTTCAGGTGGAATCCAGAGTAGGCATGAGGGAGACCCCATCTTGCCAGAACTGGACCGAACTCTCACAGGTGAAATGGTGGGCATGAAAGTACTCACCCAATTTGTTTAGTTAGTTATAGTTTTTAATGTGTGTTTTTTTGTAGGGACGACACCCGCATGCAAGCTGCAGGCATCCTAACCCAAGGCCTAACAGACATAGAACACGTCTAACTGCCTTTATTTTCTTTTCTTTTTTGATTGCTTTTTGCAGGTGGAGGACCTGACAGCACGAGGGATAGGTATCTGGGAAACCAGGCCTGATTCGGCTCAGCATTTCGACACCGGCTCGTAGATAGAATCTGGGTAGCATGAAAAAAACCGAGAAGGTCTGATCACCCTTATTCCAGTCAAATCGCCAAGTCCATAAGAAGGTGCCTTACTGCATCCAGAAGAAGGCGCCAATGCAAGAAGAAGGCGCCTTACTACAGTCAAAAGGTGCCCATCCAGAAGAAGGCATCTTACTACAGTCGAAGGTGCCCATCCAAAAGAAGGTGCCTTACTACAGTCAGAAGGTGCCCATCCAGAAGAAGGTGCCTTACTGCAGTCAGAAGGTGCCCATCCAAAAGAAGGTGCCTTATCGCAGTCAGAAGGTGCCAAGTCCAAAAGAAGGCACCTTATCGTAGTCAGAAGGTGCCCAACCAGAAGAGGTGCCTTACTGCAGTCAGAAGGCACCCATCCAATAAAAAAAAAAAGGGAATATATATATATATATATAATAGGCGCCTTCCGTGGCAGGAAGGCACCCAATTAAAAAAAAAAAAATCAATCGAAGGTGCCTTCCAACATCAGGAAGGCGCATGCATCCAGCTGAATATGCCTTCTGACATCAGGAAGGCGCATTCATCAAGACGAATGCCTTCCAACATCAAGAAGGCGTGAACCAAGAGGAGGCGCCTACCACATTGGGAAGACACATGTAGGCAAGAGTGCCTCCCACCAATCAGAAGGCACTGGAAGGTGCATCCGTTCGAAGACGAGCATCGACAACACCAAAAGGCGCTACATGGACACCATCCACATGGGGAAGGTACCAAAAAATGCCTCCCACATGCAGCATTTACATCGATTGGATGCCTCGAGCAAAACAAAGCATCACACGTATAAGAATCATCAAATACCCATCCCTCATGTCACAAGTTAGCAAATCAACAGCTACCATGACAACTGGAACACCAAATCAGGTACACGCATATTATATCAAATCTTTTATATAATTATTTATAAATACGCAATACCAAAAAATACAGCTGTCATAGAGATCGTACCCCCCATAGCCAAAAACGCATTCCAATGAGAGGGCACCTTCCATAACTTCTAGGGTTAGACGCCTTTCCTATAAGAAGGCGCCTTCCTACAGAAGGAAGGACAGAAAAATATACAGCGTCGAAAGACGCCATGGGAGGAAGGTCCAAGAACCATGCAATCAAGAAGAACGAAACTAGTGATACTAATGGAATCAGAGGGGCAATAAGGACACAATTCGAAGCTGAGGGGTTACTCAAAAGCAGCCTCCCCATGGATATACAAAATATGTTCGAGTAGATTGCTCGATTCTTCACATGCACAGGGAAGTATACGCATCTAAACATTAATCATGTGCACTTCCTCAATCACCTAGTGCATGGGAGAAAAATAAATATACCCTTCTACCTGGCGACTACTCTGAAGGATGAAGTGGCTCGGTACCAGAAGGGGGCATCGTCTGCCTTAGCCCACCATGGGATGATATCGGCATTGGTCCACCATGCAGAATCATAGAGACAGAACCATGATGCAGGGGTAGAATGCGACCAAATAGAACACAATGTGGTTGCCAAACTAGGGCAAGGCAAAGCATCCCTTGTAGAGGAGATAGCAAACATCGGGCAATTGGCATTGCCCTATTTTCCAAGAAGGGTAGAACAGTCATCGGTGCCCACAGACATAGAGGATAGAGGGCATTCCCTAGTGCCCGAGTATTTTTTGGTGGTGAAGACGAACCAATTCCTAGGAGGAAACATCTGTGGCAATTCCTCTCGATAGAGGAAGAACAGAGTGACACAGAGATAGATGTCGTCACCCAAACCCTCCACAAATTAACAAACCAGAGCCCACGGAATGAGGAAACTTCTAGGAGCAATGACCAGATCAATGCGGCCTTGGAGGAGGCGCTCAATTGGCAAACTAATTGTTGGATGGCACAACAGATTCTGTTGGATTGCCAGAACTAGCACCAAAAGGAATTGGAGGAAAAGGATAGAAGAATCTCTCAGCTCGAGCAGCTGGCCCGATAGATGCAGGAGGAAAATCAAATACTTCAAGGTAGAAGAACAGCAAGATAGGAGGCGGCCACTCAGACTAATTGGGTAGAAGCAGTGCTGACGAACTCTCCCACATCCATCGAAATAGCATTCTCTTCAGGGGAGATTCGATCAGATGCCCGATAGAGTAGCCCAGAGGCAGGGGAGGATTCATCTGTTTTCATGGGTGAAGAAGAAAAAAGTCCTATGATGCCCCCTATCATTGTCCTGAGTGACATAGAGCAGGACGAAGGCCTCTAGATAAGACCAGAGGATACAGAGGACCTCCCCAGGCCTGAAGAAGGAGAAGAGCCTGAGGGGTTGACACCAGGAAGATAGGAGGATGAATCACCCCCGAAGATAGCAGCACAACCGATCCTTCGGAGTGAATAGAAGTCCCCAAAAGAGAAAGAAGAGACCCCTATCCGAGCTACCACATTTTCTACAGAGGCCAAGGCAAAGAGGCCCAGGACGGCTTGATAGAAGGTGAAAGTGACCTTCGCTGAGTCAGAAGAGGACGAATGGGATATGCAGTCATTTGCAAAAATGCAAAAATATTTTGAGCAGCTACGTAAAGAAATGAAAGCAGCCAAGGCGGATAGGAAGGCATCTTTGAGGATAAAAAGAGATTCTGGCATCTGTGTGAATCTGACAAAAAATAGCCAGTTTCGGGACATCTATGGTTCATCCCAAGGGCGGCCTTCCATGATGAGGAGGTATTTGGAACGATGGGGAGTCTATGGCCCACAATTGGAGGCCATTGTAATTGCAAAGGAAAATGCAGGGCTTACCCCTAAAGTGGCCGGATTATACAAGGCCCAAGTAGTGCCTTCCAGAGAGGATAACTCGGATATCCCTTTGGCAATGGTCAAACCTCTAGACGCTGACCTCTGGCAAGCTGTCGAAGCTGCATTTCAATCGATAGGAACAATGTTGGCTCAACCACCACCAGTAGCGGCCAGAACAAGAAGGGGTCAATTAACAGTCGCAGTCTCCCATAGGCACAGGTGAACCACACCTTCACACGTCGGCACAAAAAGACAGACTCGGGCCGCAGGAGCAGTCGAATCCTCCAAGATATGGTGACGATGAAAATTTAGAGGGCTACCTATAGTTTGGATGCCATGAGGGCATGGCATATGTTAGGCATGGGGGGATGATGAGCACAAAAAATGCTCATATTTTGTACATACTTCTTTGATTAATATGCGACTGTATAATAAGGATTGCATACTTTTATAAATGATTATATAGATATTTGATATAATTATGCGTGTTATCTAATTTGTGTGCTTTTAGTATGTTTTGTGGAATTGCAGTTGATTTAGTTAGATTTGGAACAATCGAGGTCCTTTCGATGGACCTGGCACTTTATTTCATCGAGAGTCAATGGAGAGAACATAGGCGCCTCCCTGCAGTTGGAAGGTGCCAATTGAACATAGGCGCCTCCTTGCAATCAGAAGGTGCCAATTGAACACAGTGCCTCCCTGTAGTTGGAAGGCACCAAGTGAAAACAAGTGCCTCCCTACAGTCGAAAGGCACTGATTGAACATGGGTGCCTCCCTGTAGTCGGAAGGCATCGTCTGAATGCAAGCGCCTCCCTACAGTTGAAAGGTGCCAAACCAAAGACAACGCCTCCCTACAGTCAGAAGGAACCAAACCAAAGACAACACCTCCCTGTAGTCGAAAGGTGCCACTGATTCTTTGCCCGTTGACCAGACTCGAAGGATGTGGATGACAACAACTGGTGCAGTTCCAGCTCTGCATCATGCAGAGCTAAATTGGAGATAGCACCAATGTATCAAAATTTCTTACAGATGCTAGGCAAAGCACGAGTCAAAATGAACACGCCGCCATAAAAATAGAATTCCAGACGTCGATTGCATTCACCAAACTGTTCTAATTTAGTCTGGGAAGAATCGACTGTTGTAACCACTTCTGTAACAGAAGTTCTACGGGTGTGTTATATAAACACATGCAGATCGTTCTAAGAAAATATATAGCGATATAGAAAATATAGAGTGATATATAGAAGGAATTAATAAAGATCCATTTTAGAGTTACATTGTAATGCGTTGATAAATATATTACAGTTACAGAAGTTCTAAAGTGCGTGTTCAATCAGGAAGAAGCTGTTGGATCCTGGGCCCACTCCAAGCTAGTATTTCTTCCCCATTTCCTTTTTTATTTATTTATCAGTTTATTGCTTTCATAGAACATTCATTAATTTACTAGTTTCAGTATTTGTAGTAGGTTTATTTCTAGGAATGTGCATTAGATTTATTTTTGTATATTTATTTCTGTTCTTCTTACGTAATTTATTGAGAAGTGCGGGAATGATTGACAACCATCTCAAAAACACCCCCCAAACATAGGTTTAGTAGACTCACCCTCCAGTGGTATTGTAGTAACCTAGTTTCAACTCTTTGCAAGTTTATGAAGCTCCTTGGGTTGATAATTAAATGCACGAGCATGTGACAAAAGTAGGAAACCATTCACCTTGTTTGCCCCGCAACACATTGCAGTGTTAAATATTTAGGGTTTCTAAAAATTTTAGGGCCTAAAACTTTCCAAAAAGTGTACAAAATTTATTCTCAAATAAATTTGCATTTGTATTTTATTTTTGCATGTGGCATAAGCCTAAGTTGTTCTTCCTTCATTGATAGGTTCCATTGCTAAAAGGAAATTTACATTCTAAAGTAAAATTAGGGTTTCTAATCCCCTCTTACATTTTTGAAAGAATTTTGCATTCTGAAAGTTCAAGTTAGGGTTTCATAATCCCCTCTATTCCAAACACATTTGGATTGCATGTTTATATGTTTTGCAAAGTAGATTAGTTTGCTTCACAAAGGCATTTAGGCTAGACTATTTCTTTACAAAGACTGTAAGCTATCTAATCATTTTATTTCGAAAAGGTATTAGGATTAGTTTTATTTTGAAAAGGCAATTAGTTAGTTTCTTATCTTGCAAACACCGTTATAAAAACACAAACCCACACATTCTCACATGGTACCTTAAACAGGTGGTGATATTGGACTTCATCCCTAATCCATTGCTCGAGACTGGTGTGGATCGAGTTGCACTCTCCATCAGCTCATCCCCCTAGACACCTAGCAGCCCCACAAGAGTGGTTTTTTGGATATCAACACCAAAAAATCCCCCACTTTTATGATTGGGTCCTAGATTTCATCACCAGCGGTTACCTACGGAGTGGGATAGGATTAGCGCCTTCATCCACAAGGCTTGTATAATTTGTGGAATTGGTAATTTTTGTTCTTGACTAAGCTCACCCGAGGGTGAAGCGAAAGCATGGGTATGGCGGTAGCAGGTCTCAGATAGTGCCACCTCTTCTTGTGAGAGGATATTGCGAACTTGCTTTAGAATAGTGAGTTCCACCCCTTTTAGGATATCATTTTACTGCACTTTCCATACAGGTCACCATTCCTACGTTGCGGTACCATTATATCCTATGCATATTTGGGTGTTGTAGGAGGTTTGATATTGATGACATTCCTAATTTTCTAGAGTATTCACTCCATTACCTATGATTATACATAGGGAGTATCAACATTACAACACACAAAATGAACAAAACACTTTTATTTTCTCAGCATTTAGAATTGATTCTGGTCTACCATTGTTTGCATGATCACAGACTAGTCTCAACACATTACACTATATATTGTTTTGCTACACACATCATGTCACTTAATTTACACTTACATTAGACACAGTTGAGTCCACTTCACATAGGGTTATTCCTAAAAGCCCCTTTTACACATGCTATTATGCCTATGGTCACTTGTAGTAGAGCGCGTGAGTAGTCACGCTCTATTGAGGAATGGCATTCCCCTTCCTCTAGTCAGTCTACTCTTACTCCTTTGATCATGAAGGAGAGGATCATAGACACATTTGATTCATGCATAGAATCTGATGTACAATTCACACACATGATGGCTCACAAGGAGACATCAACTTTGAGTGAAATCCTTGCTACTTCACTTGTAGAAGATTACCTACTCTTTTCATCCCCATCTTCACCTAATCTGCCAACCACATTCTGTGACCATGTGATCTACACAGCACCAGGAAAATCTCCTCCATCCTTCACCATATATGAGGAGGTCATGCCTACTTCACCCACATTTGCACATATTTCTTCCAAAATCTATCTCAATCCCTATTTGAGAATGATTCCTCACTCCTAAATCGTACCCGTCCTAAGGTCGCATCATTTGCTCCTATCGTAGGAATGGTGTCTGAACCATCCTCCTCCACTGTAGGAAGCCATAAGCCATCCTTCCAAACTACACAAAATATCCCTTCCCAGTAAGAACCGTAAGAATCCCCTCAAAACTCACACTTGTACTCTTAACAAGAGTACCAACCATCATCTTCCCAAGAGCCATTTTTCACCATATCTAAGGGTACCTCCTAGTAGCCCTTACAAAAAAAATATGCACAAATCCAAGTGGGAGTGTACACCTACACTTTACCCTCAACCCAAGTTCCTACCTTGGTAGCTTATTCCACTTTTTTAATAGCTTTTCCACCTATCTCCCAGGTATCTGGAGTGTACGACACCCAAACCTTGGAGACACCTTTACCTACGATGAGCTTTAGAGTAACACCTATTCTTTTTCAATCTTCCACTACCCATATCCATCCTACCTATGGACTGACATCAGTAGCTTATCCACCCACTCAACCAAACTATTCCACATAGTCTAGCTTTCCTACTTCCTACCCTCCAGGGCAGAGACAGATCCCATATTTTGATATCTCGTCTCGACCACCCCTAGTACCAGTAGTACCAACACCTACACTACCACCATATGCACCTAGATTATTTACACCTCCTCCAATTTGGTCATCGCCACCCATGGTCCAACCATTATAGTAGGCTCCAAACCAACAAGTACCTATGCCACAATCACATGTTGCCTAGTCACAGTACTATTATCCTCAACAGACACCTACCCCACAACCTAGTGTGCCCATAGACACGATAAAACATGTTTCCTAGTACCCACATTATCATGATCAGGTGCAACAGTATTCCCCACAATATTGTGAAGAACAACAATACCAATATCCACCACATCCACAGGGTTAGCCTACCATAGCCCAACCCTTGACTCCTATGACACACGAACTTCAACTCTTGCGAGATGAAGTCAAAATATTGAACCTACGCACCTCTAGCTACAAGCCACAAAAGTCTTGTTATGATGAACTATACAATGATCCAGTTCATCCATTAGTTCCTATTATTCCTTATCCTTATCACTTCGAAATACCAAAATTTGACAAGTATAGAGGTAAGGAAGATCCTAGAGAACACGTGAGCAACTACCGCTCGTCCTGCTACCAGCTTCATAGTAGTAACCCCCTCATGTTGTGTACCTTCTCACTATCCCTCATTGGGCCAGCATTGGATTGGTACAACATGCTACCATGCCACAACCTGTAAACCTTTGAGCAGCTAGCCAATTCCTTCTTAGAGCACTTTTCCATCAACATCAAGAAAAAAACCACATTTTTTGAAGTCTATGCCTTACGATAGGTGAACGATGAGCCCATTACTGATATTGTTGCCATATGGAGAGTGATTATCCATGACCTCGCCCATAGCCTCCCCACCTCGGATCTTGTGACACTCTTTTCCAAGAGTTGCCACAAACACATTTCCACATCCCTCCAACTTCACCAAAGTCATACTTTTGAAGATGCCATCTCACAAGCAAAAGTGATCAAAGATATTAAGGCCCAATATGGGAATATTAAGTTGAGAGCCAAATCCAACTATAACTCCAACTTCCACTTCAATAGATCCTCATCGAATCAACCTTACCCATGGCCACCGTAAACCAACCAAGTCACAGCTACTACCATAGCACTAGTATCAACTCCTCCACCCTATACACCGCAACTGCAAGCACTCCAAGCTAATGCTCCTGCTCCATCTCGACCACAACAATACCATAACATGCATCCATAGGGTCCACCACATAACTTTATACCCTTATCTGAACCGTTACCAATATTGTTCCATAGATTGTATGAGGGCAACCATATCGTTCTACCTGAGATCTACCCATTGGATCCAAATTCACCTAAGCCTCGTTACTATAATGAGCAGCTCTTCTGTCCCTTTCATAGGTAGTGTGGCCATAATATCAATTTGTGTCGCTCATTTTGGGGGTAAGTTCAAGACCTAATCGATAGGGGAACTATTTAGATAGCAAACCTCTAGCCTCGTAGAACCAAAACCTAGGGATTTTCTAAAACCCTCTACCAGATCACAGAGGACCCAATCCCCATAGACCTCTAAATAATCCTCTAGTGCCACCTCACCAAGTAAATAATGTCCAATGTGATCCTCCATCACATGGAGTAGTAGGCATGATCAACCTTACTATGAGAAACCAACGGTACTCGTCATGCCAAAAAACACCTATTGTTTCCCCCCTATCCATTTTACATCCCCACAAACACCCCAAATGCCTAATACCATACCACCACCACCTCAAAATGTGATTACCATCTGTGGTAGTCTAACCCATCAGATATGTAATACCCCCTCGCGAGGCACTGAATGACATCCTACGTTCTATTGAATTAGAGACACATGACACAAATGCTTTTTTCAATTTCATAGGGAAAATCCCATGATGCCTTCAACCTTCAATTAGTTTCCATGACCACGAGATAACAAAACTTGTTAGTGAATGAGCCGATCCTCCCCTCCACATACAAACTAATATCAATGATATTACCTACAAGCGGATACTCGTTGACACGGTCTCATCCATCAACATCATATCCACAGTAGCCCTACATCACCTACACCTCCCTCCAACCCATTTTGCCATGCCTTCCCTAGACCTACATGCTTTCGAAGGCTCTATGAGACCTATCATAGGATCCATAGTTATGCCTATTCGTGTAGGCATACGTATGATCCCCATCCTCTTTCATATCATCCAAGGAGAAATGCAATACAATATCCTCCTCGGTCGCCCTTGGATTAGAGACATGTAGTGTGTCCCATCCACATTACACCATTGCCTCAAGTATGTCCACAATAGACTTGTTCATTGTGTCCTAGCCGATGGAGACCCCTTTAAGTTTTGTAATGTCATAGACCTTCCCCCTATGCCTTCATTATCATCCTCCCAACTGTTCCTTGTATATTCTCACTAGTAATTAGGAGCATCGATATCCTCTCCAATTTCCACCCCAACATCCCAGTGTTCATAAAAAACACAAACCTCAATATCTGCAACATTAGCATCATCTTCTAGGGGACATAAAAATGATACCATGCCTTCCTCACCATCTTTCTTATGGCCTCCATAATCCTCCCAACATCTACCATTCAAATTTCCACCCATGATTTTGCAACCACCATTGCCACCCATAACACAACCGACTACATTACCTCCTCCACCCTTGCATATGGGAACCCCTATCCTTCCCACACCACAAACACCTCATCTACCATTCTGAGTGAAACCTAACACATTCACATATCCACGCATTTCTGCACTTGCATCGATGTCATCCCCTACATAGAATAAATAGTCTTTTCGAGCCACAACAACCAAACATCATGAACTTGAACAACCAACACCTAGTTCAGATGAACCTCCAAACCCTTCAACTGCCACCATTAGGGATTCCCAACTTTCTCCTTCCTTGTTTGACTCAGATATGCCACCCGAGTCGCCAGAGTGTGCCACACCACGTGTATCCATATTCATGACAAACAATGGCTTAGGAGACTATAACATACACAATGCCCATGTATGTGATACCCCTATCCAATATACCCAATATTTTGGCCATTTCTTAGCCTCAATGTTGACTATAAAAACCATTATATAGTTAGGAAGTCTTGAAAACCACACCAACTTTGTGTATGTGGGATTCAACTCTTCGATCCCTCCACCAACTGCTCTAATACCACAATCTAGCTTTGATGATGCAATTACACACTTAGCCAACCCTCAATTTTTCTTGCACTACCTATAATGTTTTCATTGGCATGGGTTCGGGTTAGGCCATTATGAGCAAGGGCTACATACACCCATTAACCCTCGTGTCCGATCACCTACCAACAAAACTGACCTAGGTTATATCCCAGTCGATGTCTATACATTAGAATATGAAATACAAGATCTCTCTTTACATCCTCCTTTGCATCCAACACACACATTGGAATATTATATTGATATGGACATGTTAGAAGACACATTGTTGCCCACATCAACCATCACCGTCCCCTATGATTTCTTCCAATGATATCCTATGCTTGATACCTCTTTGTTTTATGATGTTCAGAGATTGGTAGAACACTTTGCTACCTTATCCCTGGCTACACCACCAATAGAGCTGGACACACTCCTTCCTGATACACCACCAATAGATTCAGACACACTCTCACCTGATCCACCATCAATAGAGCCAGACCTGGTTCTACCTGACCCGCCATCGATATGCTTACCTGTATTTTTACCTATACATAGACAACTACAGAGAGTAGCCTCTTGTCCTCGTTCACCACAACTTTTCCTGTGACCTCCCTTGAGTCTCTTAGGATGCTCACAACCTATCCAACCTCCCTCACTAGACTCTACACCACATACTTCACCTACAACATCAATTAAAATGATTGAGGTAGACTTATGCTCTCCCCTTCGTTACAGCCACCAGCGAATTCAAGACGATACTCCAAACCCAAACTTTATCGATCTTGCACACATCTCACACATACCAGCACCTGGAGACTTCCTTATCTCTCCTCACATCTTGTGGGTAGCAAATGCCCCTTCCTCATCCACATCATCCCAAACCCCTCAAGTCCATCACACGGGTATTTACATAGATGATGAGTACAAGTTTAGTGAGGCCATTGATGACTTCAATCTCATTCCTGTCCCTAAACAGTTGCATGATGGATCTCACATGCTCATCAAGGATACTATTGATGTAGACATCGATGATGATTCAAAAAATCCACACATCCTCAAATTAGCCACTAGCCTCTCACCCAAGGAACACATTGCCTTCACAAATTTCCTGCGCAAGTATATAAAAGTGTTTGCATGGTCTTACAAAGACATGTCGAGACTTGACCCTGCCATAGTAGTGCATAATCTCATACTAAATCCCAACGCCAAGCCAGTAAGATAGAAGCTACGATGCATGCATCCAACTATCACATTGATAGTAAAATCTGAGCTCCAAAAGCTCCTAGAAGTTGATTTCATAGTACCCATCGACTATCCTGAGTGGGTATGTAGCATGGTCCCTGTTCCCAAACCATCCGATGACGTTCGCGTTTGCACAAATTTTCATGACCTAAACAAAGCTTGTACCAAAGACAACTTCCCTTTACCCAACATTGATTCCCTCATTGACTCCATCATATGTCAGGAAATTATTTCCCTCATGGATGGATTTTTTGGATATAATCAAATTAGGATCAACCCAGCCGATCAATACAAAACTTCCTTCACAACACCCTGGGGGACCTTTTGCTACAAGGTCATGCCCTTTGGCCTTAAAAATGTTGGGGCAACCTATCAACGAGCCATGACCTACATATTTCATGATATAATGCACAAAAATGTGGAAGACTATGTAGATGACCTCATAGCTAAATAAAAGAAATATGCTGACAATCTTGAAGATCTCCATCAGATTTTCGATCGACTACTAGAACACAATGTTTACCTCAATTCAAAAAATTGTGTGTTCAGTGTTACATCAGGAAAAATACTAGGGTTTATTGTCTCCCAATGAGGAATTGAAGTAGATCCTAGTAAGGTGAAAGGCATCATTGAGATGCCTCCTCCTACTACACTAAAGAAATTGCATAGCCTCTAGGGTAAGATTGCCTCTATTCATAGATTTATAGTGTAATTATCAGAAAAATGCCAACCATTCAATCATCTCCTACAAAAAGTACACTTAAAATGGGATGATAATTGTCAAGCCGCATTCGACGCTATCAAAACTTACCTTACGTCGTCGTTGATCATGTCACCACCTCATCCACAATTACCACTAAATTTATACATCTCAACCACAGAACTTGTGCTAGGTACACTCCTAGCTCAAAAGAATTCTCTCGACAAAGAGTAGGCTATCTACTACATCAATTGTACACTAGTTAGTTACAAAATGAGATACAAATACATGGAGAATACTCCTAGAAATAGTATTCACCACCCATAAATTAAGACACTACATATTAAACTTGTAGCACCCTAAAATTGATGCAGTAAAACTTAGCAATAATTAAATTACCTTAGTAATAATTCAAATTCAAAAATTCACCCCCAAAATTGCTCCAAAACCGCCTGCTACCTGTTTCCTTCTTTTTCATGCCATTCTTAGGAGTTGTTGTGACCGTTGGATGATATCGTCGTCGATCAGACGATATCGCCTCAGATCGGACGATTTCGTCTAGACTAGGATGTCCAAACGATTTTTTCCCAAAACTGATTTTTCATAATTAGCTTCTATTTCAATGGCGTCTTTAAGTTGGGTAAAAGCATGTTTGTGCTATTAGAGACCTCCCTCATTGGAGATCTTCCAAATTAGGATGATCTCCAACCTCCCAACTTCCCTCCTAAGCCTATTTAAACCTTAGGACTCCCCTTGACCTACCCCTGGCTGAATTTTCCTATAACTTGACCTATACATGCATTAGAATACCTTGGATTACCATCTACATTTGTGCTTTCCAATTTTGTTGCAAGAACCTTGTCATTCTTCAGCCAGAGCAAGATCAGATCGTCGTAGACGATCCTATCTAGATCGAAGACGTTCCTGTCAAATTAGAGACAATTTCGACTGCAATCTGCATTGGGGGCAATCAATGCCTAGAGTTTGTGCTTTTCCTATATTTTGTTGTCATTTTATTCTGCATTTAGTCAGTTTTATTATTATTTCTTGCTATCTTGCATCTTGGAGTTCACCCATGTAGTTTAATTGCATAATAAAATTATGATTAGCTATTAAAGTGTTGCAATTCACTTGCATTTCCATTTAGGATTATCTTATTAACTCCTTATCATTATTTTACATCATTTGCCTTCATCATAATAGTTGCATTTCTGGTATTTTGTATCTATTTATCTATTTGCAGGTCTCTGACGAATTCATCGGACAAATTCATCAGATCTTAGGCCATCCTGCAGATCAGAAATGATTCTGTCAAATTCCAGATGATTTGGATTGCTTCAAAAATTAGAACCTCCATCAGACATCCGAAATCAGGTATGGATTTCTTCATTTAATTTATTCTCTGTGTTTTCTATTAATTCTATTTTTTGTATTTAAAACTGCATTTCATATAGAACAACTTAGATTCATTTGGCCAAACCTAGGATTCGAATGTTTAAAGATAAAATTGAATACATAAAACACATATCCAACCTAGGCATGGAAACTGCCACTAAACTTTTCCTGGTGAACCCCACCATCTGTCGAAAAATCACCATAATACACCTGCCCCTAGAGGCAGGACCTTCGCAAGGCCTCTCAGTCCGAGGTATTGTCCCATCCTTTTCACATCCCCCTTCCGGGCACGGATCCTATAGCCTGAAGGTAAGGGTGTGAAAATTTTGGAGCAATACATTTTGGTGAACCCGACGTGAAACTAAAACCTTTTGAAAAAAAAAAAAAAAAAATAGATGCATTTAAAATCATCAGAAAACTACTAAGTTGCATATCATGTTTATATGGTAGCTCCTAAGAAAAGACTAGCAGTTATTTTAAATGTTGAAAACCAATTATCAGCCATAGAAATCAATTTCGTGCTTAGTGTGCCTAAAACAGATAGAAATCAACTTTTGTGGGATGAACTTGATAGAAGACTAGGTATCATTTCATCTAGGTCAACAGAACTTAAACAAATCAAGAGGCTTGTCCTAGATAGAATCCTGGATCCTCATCAACTCATTTTTTATCATGAACTTCAGAGAGCCTGCCATAGATGGTTAGCTTATAGAAGAGCTCTTGTGTCTTCAAAATTGTTTACCTTCGAGGAATACCTCGAGAACATAGCTATTATACACCAATTCCTAGGTCGTGTAGAATACCAAGAGGTCATTCTTATGGATAGGGAAATATGGAATAGAGTTCCTAGAGCTGTGTTATATCGAGAGTATTGCCACGAGCTTTATTTCTACCTACCAGAGTCTGAGACAGATAATATCACTATAGCACTTTTTGTCAAATTTTTGAAAGAAAATTTTCAATTTGAAGAAGAACATTTCATGACTCCTAAAGAACTCAAGCCCATTAATGATATTTATAAATTTTTTATAGAAAACTAGATCATTGCTTTCATTATTATTATTTCTTGTGTTTTGTGTGCTGTTTATTATCTTTATAATATTGTTATAAAAACATAACAAAAACCCAAAATATTTTATTTTAAATATTATAGTAGGTATATAATTAAAATATATACCTCTTAAGCTTGTTGCACATATATATATATATATATATATATATATATATATATATATATATATATATATATTTGCTGAATTCTAAGTTTAAGCACAATGACTAAACTTAGGAATGGTAAACAAACTGAAGAAGAAGAAGAAGATTGGTTAGGCAAGAAAAATAAAAAATTAAATACCATTTCTGAGGATCCAATCCCAGAAGAAGAAACTCTAGAACAGCCAGAAGATGACCTGGATGAAGAAAATGAACAACAAGAAAATGCTAGAGATGAAGGATCCTCATCCCCTAGAGTGGCTTCAGATGGAACTATTGCTTTTGATAACTTAGATCATTTCTAGAAATTTTTCAATAATAACATTGGTGTTCTTAATATGGCAGTTCGTATTGATAGGGGACAAATTAGTGACACTCAAGCAACCATGGAACATATGTTTGACATACACACTAATCCCTTGTCTTTCATTGATCAAGAAAGTGATAAAGTTGGGCTATCCAATATGGATATGGCCGCTATAATTCAGAATATGCAAAAACAATAGGTTACCCAACCTCCTAAGGAACCCGTTATTGAGCCTAAAATCATGCCCACACAAAAGAGACCTTCATTTACTGCTTTATTTTGCCAAACTATTAATCAATATGCTTCAAATCAACAAAAACCTAAAAACAAGCCAAACACCAATTTTCAACAATCTGGGATACAACATAATACAACTTCAAAACTTCTTCATAACACCCTTCCTACCAAAAATTTACACAATAGCAATATAGCATCTAATATGCATGTCCCTCCATCATATGCTCACCAATCTCATATTAATGCCCTATCAAACCAATATGGTGGGCAAACCAATAATCTGGAAGCCATGGTGAAATAGTTAGCTTCCCGCATGGACCAGATAGATCCCTACCGTCCCTCGTACAATTATCGAGAGGTGTGTAGTCAACCTCTAGATCCTATGGTTGTAGCTCAACCATACCCTAAACATTTTCCCATGCCCTTCTGCCTATATATAAAGGAACTGAAGATCCCATAGAGCATCTTTGCATGTTTAGGATAGCATGTCATGATATATCACATGATGACTTGCTATTACTAAAAATGTTCCCAAAAATTTTAGGAGGAATGGCATTAGAGTGGTACTCTCAATTTCCCACTCATTCTTTGAGAAATTTTGAAGAGACCACTGAATCTTTTGTCCATCAATTTAGTGCCTATATCGAAAGGCATATAACCATTAAAGATTTGTACAACTTAAAACAAGACAAAGATGAATGTTTTGCTGATTTCTTAGCTAGATGGAGGCAGATGATAGGAAAACTGCACTTTGTGCTACCTTATAGGGAAATGTTGGACATTTTTATTAATAATTTGCAAGAAAAAATATCTTATGAGTTATCAATCGCTACCTTAACTACCTTCGATCAGAGCTATAGATTTAGCTCGAAGAGTAGAAGATGCCCTCATTAGGAGAGGCCAACTTAGGAAGAAAGATGATGAGAAAACATCCAGAAATCAATATAAAAACAAACAAGTCGTAGCTGATGGAGTCACTGACATCAAAAATGTTGCTAATATCAATACAACGAAGACAACAGAAAAATTTATATTGAAACCTCTTGATAAACCTCCTTGAGAGTTTACTAGATTGAACCGACCATTATCAACTATTCTACCCCAATTACTCGAAATAGGTTTGATTCAATTGCCAGTTATCCGAGAACCTGATCCAACCATACCCGGATATAGAGCCGACTTACACTGTGATTTCCATAGAGGACCTAGACACTCTACCAATTCTTGTAAAAGGGTAAAACATAAAATACAAGATCTGATTGATAATAATGAGATGGGGTGCAAGCCTTCCAACCTAAACAAAATACTCCTAATAATGCTCAAAATAACATTCCTCAAAATCAAAATCAAAATGCTAATCAGTCATTAGACATATTTCAACATCCTTTACCAAGACATGGTAAAGAGGTGGCCAATCAAATTAAGCATCATAATGTTCCTCCTCCTACCCGATATGTAGGAACTATTAGCGGACATTTACCTAATCATGATTTACAAAAATTTGACACAACTTTATCCATGGTCATGACCAGGTCCCTACATAATATTCAAACACTGGATCTCAGTGATGTAGATTCAGATACTGAAAGTGAAATAGACATCACCTCAAACCAATCGAATAGTTCTGAAAATGAATCAGATCCTATTCAACCTATCACAGATGTTATGGTTCCAGAAGAATTATTTCCTAGAAGAGTTACTACTCGACCTTCTTCTACTCAGTTCCTTTCTAATGAAAAAGCTATAAATACTAGACCAAGACCTGTTTAGCATCCTCAATATAACATTGTAGGTACCATCGAAGTTGTTACCAGACAACAAGCTCAAAATTCTCAACAAGAACCAAATCAGAATGATGGATCAACCCCATTTGTTTTGAAAAATCCCAATAAAGGGAATCATGCTCCTAATGTTCAACCTAAACCCCCTTACAATATTAATGAGCAATTATCCAATACTACAGCCAAAATTTCCCTTTTAGATTTATTAAGATCTTCTCCTATACATAGAGATGAATTGATGCTTACATTACGCCAAATGATGGTACCACAAAACATTCAACCTGAAGCCATGACCAATACTATCATCACTAGAGAAGTTGATTGTATCGACTTTCAAGATAAAGATATACCGCAACACAGTTTACATAAGGATAACCCCTTATATATTACTACCCTAATTGGAGATGTAACCGTTAAAAGGGTCTTGATTGATAATGGTTCATCTCTAAATATTTGCACTTTTGACTTCTATGAGAGGTTTGGTTTTAGAAGTGATGAAATGAAGAAAACTGACATGATCATAAAAGCCTTTAATGAAGAAACACAAGAAACATGTGGATTTATTAGCATCCCATTCTAAGTTGGTCCGAGAACCTTAGATATGACCGTGTTTATTTTCCATTGCCCCGCATCGTACAATATCCTCTTGGGTCATCCTTGGATCAATGCAATGCGGGCTGTCCCATCAACTTTACACCAATGTGTTAAATTCAAATTTAAGAATCAGTTGGTCACTATCCATGATGATCCCAGACCTTTGATATGTGTGCTTTGGCAGAACCTGTTGGAGTTCAATTTTGCCCTGCTCTGTCATCCACACATCCTAATTCTTATTTTTCATCTAAAACTGTGAAACACACACCCATAACTTCATATATTTCTCCTCCATTAATTTCGCCCTCATATATAGATCAACAATCTTCTAAACAAACCACTCTAGAACCTCAAAAGGATCTTAAATCCATAACCAATCCTTCATGTTCCATCCCTATAATTTCAAAACCTATAGACCCATCTATTAACACCTCTACATTATCTACATCTATCATACCTTCCACATCTAAAGATATAGGGAATGATCCTTCTACATCTTATGCTCTTTCTGATAAGCTCTTACCTGATTTATCTAAAATTCTTATATCAGAAAAAACAAATGCTTCTATGCAAAATTCCATTATCTTAAATAACTTGCCGCCATCTCCTCGTACTTTGGGCCTCCCACAACCTATGGGAAGTACTTACCAATTCGGGAGTTGTGCCTTCATTTATAAAGGATATGACTGGGGAAGAATACCCAGGAACATCAAAACTCATCATGATGGATATGCTCGATGTTATTTTACTAATGAATATATTAAAGCTAAACCTATAATGCTTAAAATGGGATATAAAGGGAAAGGCTTGGGACCTTTCCAAAATGGTATGAAATAACCTTTCGAGGTAGAACCATGGCCTGCCCGATGTGGTGTGGGCCTACTTCCTAGTAGGGGTCAACCCTTCCCTTTTGAAGATGATGATAAACTCATATGTTATCAAGATTATTTGGATGATCGTGATGATTTGATTCTAAAAAATCAGCCATTTAAATGCAATATGCTGTCCATAGCTTATCCTGAAATGATTGTTGGATTCGATGATGAGTTGGAAGGTGATATTTTCCATGATGTCTCCGTTGAAGAGATGTTATACAATGGGTTTTATTTTGATGGTTCTATGCCTACTATAGCCCAGCTTGAGGCCACTACTCCCAAAGATGACTTATCTAAGTTGACCTTAAAGGAATTACAAGAATTGGGTATTTCACCCGCCCCACGTAATTTTGAAAGAGATCTACACATGGAAGTAGAAAGCGTCATTAAAATCAACATTGGAACTGAGGATAGTCCCCACATAATCAATATTGGATTAGAATTAAGTCAAGAAAAACAAGAGCAATACATTGCATTCCTTAAAGAATATGAAGATTTCTTCGCTTGGACATATGAAGATATGCCAGGTTTAGACCCTTCTGTAGTCATGCATCACCTAGTAGTCCATCCGGATGCTAAACCTGTTAAACATAAACTTAGAAAAATGCATCCCAAAGTGGCTTTACTAGTTAAAGGGGAGTTAGAAAAAATCCTGAATGTTGTTTTTATACAAGCTATTGATTATGCTGAATGGATCTCAAATGTAGTTCCAGTCACCAAGAAAGAAACTACCAAAGTTAGGGTTTGCACAGATTTTAGAGATATTAACGATGCATGCCCTAAAGATGATTTTCCTTTTCTAAACATGGATCAAATAATTGATTTTACTACTGGGAGTGGGATGATGTCCCTAATGGATGGATTCTCCGGTTATAATCAGATCAGGATAGCTCCTGAAGATCAGGCTAAAACAACCTTTATTACCTCCTAGGGTACCTTTTGTTGGAAAGTGATGCCATTCGGCTTAAAGAACGCAGGTGCAACCTATCAATGAGCTATGAATTATATTTTTCATGATATGATGCATGATATCCTACATGATTATGTAGATGATATTATAGCTCGCTCTATTAATGAAGATGATCATTTAGATGATTTGAGAAAAGTTTTTAATCGGTTAAGAGAATATCTTATTCGATTAAATCCAGCCAAATGCATATTTGGAGTTAAGTCCAGTAAACTATTAGGGGTTATAGTTTCTTTACGTGGCATCAAAATTGACCCTCTTAAGATTACGGCTATCATAGATATGCCCGCACCTACCAATATATCTAAATTACGAAGTTTACAAGGTAAACTTCAAGCTATCCGTCGCTTCATCGATAAGTTGGCAGACAAAACCGGTCCCTTTCTTAAGATCCTTAAGAAGGATGTCCCTTTTAATTGGGACGATGAATGTAAGGAAGCTTTTTAACTTCTTAAACAATACCTCCTTAACCCACATGTGCTTTCATCACCTAGACTTGATCGTCCGTTTATCCTATATATTTCAGCTTCAGATTTTGCTTTAGGAGCTATGTTAGCTTAGCTTGATGATGAGAAAAGAGAATGTGCTAATTATTATATTAGCCAAACTTTAATTAGTTATGAAACCCGCTACACATCATTAGAAAAACTATGTCTAGCAGTCGTATTTTCTACGCATAAATTATGCCATTATATGCTCAGTCATAAAACTTATGTCATTGCTAAATATGATCCCTTGCGGTATCTTATGAGTCGACCTTAATTATCGGGTTGCACAACCAAGTGGTTTCTTGCTCTAAGCGAGTTTGAACTCACGTTTATAGGACAGATGTCTGTTAAGGGTCAATCATAGCAGATCAATTAGCTGTTGCACCCTTAGAGTCTACCCATCCCCTCATCATTGAGTTTCCTGATGAATGCCTTCAATTAGAGGCAGACCATGTTGAACAATGGTCCTTATACTTTGATGGAGCCCGATGCATGAGTGGGGGTGGTGCAAGTATTATCTTAATATCTCCACAAAAGCACATTATACATTTGTCCTTTAAATTAACATTTTCTTGCACTAATAATAATACTGAGTATGAAGCTTTAATCCTTGGATTACGAGCCGCCTTGGCTCTAAAAATTAAACATCTGTTAGTTTTTGGTGATTCTCAACTTGTTATAAACCAAATTAATGAAGTTTATCAGACCAAATATGATAAACTACACCCATATAAAGCCTATGTTTTACAATTAATATCTCTATTTGATCAAGTTACCTTGGAAGCTATTCCTTGAACTAGCAACCGTGCGGCTGACGCTATGGCCGTTACTGCATCTCTTCTGCCCTTGGAGTTAGATGATGAATATTCCACCATCATTATTCATCGACTCTAAGAACCCGCTTCACATAAGTCATTCTTAGAACCTTTGGATGTGTTTCTAATCAATGAAATTACTCCTGAACCTTGGTATACGGATATATTTGATTTTCTTCACAATGGGACTTTCCCTACCAATTCTAATAGAAACCAAAGATCAGTTATTGTGTAGTCAAGCAAGTCAATTTGTAATAATTGGCAATACTTTATATAGGAGATCTTTTGAAGGTATCCTATTGAGATGTTTGAATTTAGAAGAATCCAGATCAGCTTTGAGTGAAGCCCACAATGGATCTTGTGGAGGACACTTTAGTGGTAGTGTCATTGCTAAAAAACTCCTTAGGATAGGATAATTTTGGCCTACCATGGAGAATGATGCACATGATTATGTGCACCATTGTGACAAGTGCCAGAAACATGCTGACCTTGTCCATGCCCCTGCACAAGAACTACAGGCTATTTCATCTCCTTGGCCCTTTTCAAAATGGGGCTTAGACATTATTGGAAAAATTAATCCTGTGTCATCTGATGGACACAAATTCATCATAACCACCACTGAGTATTTCACAAAGTGGGTTGAAGCTATGCCTTTAGCTTCTTGCACTAGAACACAAGTCTCTAAATTTATTTTTAATCAAATAATTTGTAGGTTCAAAATTCTTGCAAATCTCATCTCAGACAATGGAACTTGTTTCAAAAATAAAGATGTTAAGAAATTATGCCAAAAATATAAGATCCAACATCGCTGATCCACTCCCTATTATCCTTAGGGTAATGGCCAAGCAGAAGCTTCAAACAAAACCTTAATCAAAATTCTCAAAATATTGGTCAATAAATCTGGCCGCGATTGGCACATTCAACTATATCTAGCTTTGTGGGCCTATCGAACTAGTGTTTGAACCCCCACTGGAACTTCACCTTTTGTTTTGGTTTATGGCACTAAAGCTATTTTTCCCTTCGAATTAGAAGTTCCTTCTTTGGCTCTACTACTTTAAGATACCGAAGTAGGAGATGAATATCGAGTTGGCAGACTCAGTCAGCTGGAACTCCTAGATGAAAAGCACATCAATGCTTTGGAGAATCTTCGTGCCTACCAAAACAAGCTTAAAAGATCATATGCTAAGAAAGTTCGTCATCGATCCTTTGAGGTCGATGAACTTGTTTTAAAAGAAAATCAAAATAATACTAATGCAACAAAAGACCTTAAAGGTAAATTTGAACCCAACTAGCTTGGACCATATATTATCACTGCTAAATTTGAATCGGGAGCATACAAATTATCTACCTTAGATGGTAAAGAACTTAAAGAACCTATGAATATTATGCATCTTAAACGTTACTATGCATAAAAAATTGGTCATTTCGTCATTGTATATATTTTTTTAAAATATTTTCAAAACTACTATCTTGTATTTCTTTCAATTTATAAACTTAAAAATTTAAAAACACCAAAAACATTCAAAATTATCAAAATCTTCAAAACCATCTTTTATTTTTTTGTATTTCCCAAATTGTGACATATTTGCAATTATATTTTCAAATTATTTTGGATAAATTAGCATTTATTTGGAATCCCGCACTTTCACATTCACATGAATAAATCTCTTGATTTTATCTGGCTTGATTACTAATCTCTCTTATATCAAAGTCCACAAAATTAAATTAAATAAATTTTGAGCATAGAGAATTGATATTGTTATTTACTTAAACCAAGCATATCCTTTCACAATAAAATGATTATATTTGTAATGTCCATGCTATCCTACATAGTAGAAGTGGTTTCTTGAGCGAAAAGTTTCCCCTACTATCCTATCATGCACATGGTCTAGAATCTTTGAGAATTGGCAAAAGGACAAGCTCACCCCTACCCGGAATAAAAATACCTTGCTCTACAGCTAATCCGAGCAAGTATCCCTAGAATAAGAAAAAAAAAAAGTTCAAAGCAAAAGAGAAAAAGCAAAGGTTATTTCAGCATTATCTCAAATATCAAAGCAAAATATACGAAAAAGAAAAAGAGAAAAGAAAACAAAACAAAATGAGCACAAGCAAAAGCAATAAAATCCCTTTCCCTACCCCTTGAAAAGAAAAGAAGGGTTGATGAGCTTGAATCACTGGAATTCTCAATTATTTGAAAACTATGAGGTAAGCCCCATAACAGGTGGTTTGTGCCCAACCCACTTGGCCTTGGGTAACTCCTAGCGTGGTGATATATCTGTCACATTAGCAACCTTATTTTGTACAGACCTATGTTTGCTTATGGATTAGCTAGCTCTTGATAATCTGACTTACATAGTAGTCTGGTATGGTTATATGCATCTAAATCAAGGTTAACAAACACTTATTTGGTTAATTCAAATCACTTGTATCATAGTATCTTGCTCAAACCTGGTAAATGAACAATACAATCGCACACACATTTGTATTTGAGAGATTTTATGTATCATTATGATAAATCAAGATTGGAAATGAACTCACATACGCACATGGGATTCCTTATAAATCTAACTTTTGTCTTTAAGATACTTTGAAATATCTTTGCAAATTGTTTAGAATAATTTTATTTTCTCCTATGAGAACAGTTGTTTAGTATAAAGACAACTACTTGCATTACCTAAACACAAATCAAAATCATTTTCAATAACATGCAATAAAGTTACATATAACCTTTTGACTTTTGCAATGATGGTATAGTTCCAAAACCAAAAGTGGAATTTTATGCCTAGCACAAGTCCTCACCTTCATATTTTCTATTTATTTTCAATTAAAAATCAATCATGCAATAAAACTATTTATTTTCTTCCTTTGGAATTCACGATGATGGTATAAGTCTATACCTAAATATTCTATGCCTAGCACAAACCATTGTTTTAATTTTATTTTCCCATCTATTTCAAATCATAAAAACATATGACTTGCATCATTATGTTACACAATTATGCTTTACAAACAACTGAATACTTATTCTATTTTCATGTCATTATGTTCAAACTCAATATTGCAACCATGGTATAATTCCTAAGAAATTATTCAAAATTTTATCACACTTAGGAATTTATGCCTAGCAAAAATCATTTTAATATTTCATGCATATTATTTTTATGAAAATCTGAAAACAAATCACCATCATCATCATCATTTGCATCATCACAACAAAGTCTTAAGACAGTCTCTTAAGCACTCTTTTTACTTTTAACAATATTTCTATACTGGGATTAGCTTGATGACCGAGTGAGCGGCGACTCCATGAAATGGTCTATAACAGTGACAATATCCTTTGAAATTATTGTTAAAAGTCCTTTTCATTTTCTTTTGTCAAATCATATCACAACAATCAATTTGTTTACATCAGATTATTTCATTTAAATTTTAAAAGCATGACATTCAAACCATAAATATTTCTAAACGACATAATTACATGAATCATCAAATCAATCACATCAAAAACATTAAAGCATCATACATAAGACAAGTCATATGATCAAATATATATATATATAAATTATATATATATATATATATATATATATATATATATATATATATATATCTCAACAATGTATGTACATCATATCAAAACTAGATTGGTATGCCACAATCTACATCTTAGCATACTCAATCCTCTCAATCATATATCCAGTTTATATAGTGCAGTAACCAAGCCTCGAGAACCCCTCGAGCTCTCAGCCTCATCTCCTCCCCTGCCTTGAGGTGGACGAGGTGGCCCCATTGCAGTCCGTGTGGTGCTATGAGTCCTGGACACTGATCGTGATGATGTCCTTGATGACCCCATCACAACAGGCTCTGTAATGGGGGTTGGCAGTGGTAACCTCTACCCCTCTAGCACCATTTGGTAGTATAACATCTAGTAAAATGTGATCTGGGCAATAGCCTGTGCTAGGTCTCGAGTTCTAGCCCCTCCACTCTATGCTCTAAGGCGTGCGATCTCATCTCTGAGTTGTGTGGCCTCCTCTCGGTGTCGTGTAGCCTCATCCTGCAAGGTCTACACCTGATCCTAGAGACGAACAGTCTCTACTCAAAGAGTAGCCATCTCACTACTCTCTCCTGCCTCGACACCCTTGCCCTTATCGGGCGATGGTGGTCTCTCTCTCCGTGGATAAGGGGGCCTCTCCTCCCTCCTCTCTCACTGTCGTAGCCTCTGCTAAGCCTGTGGCCTCCTCTAATCTCTCCCATCATGACCCTATGCTACCTCAGTGGCTGCCTAGCACTGCCTCCCCATCCAACGCATAACTACGTGAATCGGACCCTGAGCCCTCGTCATCCGAGGAGGGCGAATGCCTACATACCAGGCATCATAACCGTCTACAACCCCTGTGTTGTCCCCATCCACTAGCTAAATAGGGGCATCATCTGTGTCCTGACTCCAAAATCGTTGTATATCTAGAGCCCTGCTAACTGTAGTGTTATCCTGAACAGTTCAAAAAAACTCATAATCTTTGAGATATGGGATCCCCTACTGTAGACCAAACTACCTCAAAACTTGGTCGTATTGATGGAGCTCCACCTCTCCCCTCTCCATCCTTAGCTAGCAGACTCGCCTGATGTGAGCCAGCTCCTGTCTATCCTCGACCCACCCTGGATGATCTCTCCAAGGCCTCTAGGTGATCTGGTTGGAGACAAGGTCGTCAAGTAGTCTTCGGGATGCTGGTAGATCTATCTATCGCTGTGCCCCTCTTAGAAGCCACCAGTAGAAAACTTGAGGTCTCTCCTCATCAATCCCTATCAGTGGGAGCCCTATCGGCCTCTGCACCGTGATGTGCTCCCAGCACCAAACCTACAGTAGTGATGTCATGACTAGATATCGATCGCCCTTGTATACGATCCCATGCAGGATCCTATACAATCGGCATAGAACAAAGCTCCCCCAAGAAAACCTGTATCTGTGGTCTCTCATGTCATAGACCACATCTGTTAGAAACCATGGTAGTTTACATCCACTTTGATGGCATAGCAGCAGACCACCTACCACCCTAGCCAAAACCTATGTCAGTTTGGATGCCTCAGGCATCTGGCATAGAGACTCGATGTTCACTCTGCCCTTCTCCAGGGTGAAGCTCGGATCTTCGCATAGTCGCATCATCGCATGGCCCTAATTGGCCGTAGGAGTGATTAGCCATCCTTGTATGGGGATCCTAAAAATCCTCCATACATCCTCCAATGTGGGAGTCATCTCCCCTATTAGTAACCGAAAACAAGAAGAACCCGGATACCACCTCTCTGCTAGGGCTATCAATAGCCCCATGTCTGTAGACACTTGTGGCATCTATGCCACGTGCTGCAAGCCGACCTGAGCCAGTTGATCTCGCTCTGCCTAACACAGGGCGGACAAGTCATCCCTTAGTCTATCGTATTTCCATTCTTGGCTCTTTAGTAATCCTCTATGCAACATAAACAACAAAACAACAAAATCATTAATAAAAATCATTAAATAATCATTAAAAATGCAAGTAAAATAAGTTCATATTCACAAATGATGATATCGCCCACAATTGGATGATATCGTCCCAAATTCGTCTCTAATTTTGCATGAGGGAATCGTCCCTTATTGGATGAAATTGTCCCCTTATCATCGATTTCGCCTTTGGATGAAATCAATGATATCGAGACGATTTTGGTGAAATCGAGACGATTTCATCCCGACGATGTCGATGGCCCAAAAACAGTCGTGATGCTAAAAAATCAATCAAATCTAATCTAAAAAGCATGAAATTCTAAATTAAAGCATTCTAAACTAAGTTTAGACCCTTACTTATAGCCCGCGCCGAACCTCTGTCGATCTGTGCACTGTCTTGACCATCTTGTCTACAGAGCTCTAGAAACTAGGAAAATGAACAGCAATAATGAATTAGGGTTTTACCCTATTTTTCTTAATTTTATTCAAAAACACTTAACAACATTTTTTAAAATTTTGCTTTTTCGTGTTTTTTCCTCAAACGTTTGATTTGGGTAAAAACACGGAGAGGGCACCATAGTAAGCTGTCGTACGATTCGACCAAGAATTGTTGCCTAAAGATGGGAATAATTTTTTGCTTTCTTGTAGATCGAGAAGAACTCATCTTTAACGCATTTTCTTCAAAAAATTCGCTAAAGAGGGGGCAAAATGTAGCACCCTAAAATTGGTGCAGTAAAACTTAGCAATAATTAAATTACCTTAGTAATAATTCAAATTCAAAAATTCAACCCCAAAACCGCTCCAAAATTGCCTGCTACCTGTTTCCTTGTTTTCCATGCCATTCTTAGGAGTTGTTGTGACCGTTGGATGATATCATCACCGATCAGACAATATCGCCTTAGATCGGATTATTTCGTCTGGACTAGGACGTCCAGACGATTTCGTCCCAAAACTAATTTTTCATAAGTAGCTTCTATTTCAACAGCGTCTCTAAGTTGGGCAGAAGCATGTCTACATCGTTAGAGACCTCCCCCATTGGAGATCTTCCAAATTAGGATGATCTCCAACCTCCCAAATTCCCTCCTAAGCCTATTTAAACCTTAGGACTCCCCTTGACCTACCCCTGGCTGAATTTTCCTGTAACTTGACCTATACATGCATTAGAATACCTTGGATTACCATCTGCATTTGTGCTTTCCAATTTTGTTGCAAGAACCTTGTCATTATTCAGCCAAAGCAAGATCAGATCATCGCAGATGATCTTGTCCAGATTAGAGACGATCCTGTAAAATTAGAGATGATTTCGACTGCAATCTGCATTGGGGGAAATCAGTGCCTAGAGTTTGTGCTTTTCCTATATTTTGTTGTCATTTTATTCTGCATTTAGTCAGTTTTATTATTATTTCCTGCTATCTTGCATCTTGGAGTTCACCCATGTAGTTTAATTACATAATCAAATCATGATTAGCTATTAAAGTGTTGCAATTCACTTGCATTTTCATTTAGGATTGTCTTATTAACTCCTTATCATTATTTTACATCATTTGCATTCATCAGAATAGTTGCATTTTTGGTATTTTGTATCTATTTCTCTGTTTGCAGGTCTCTGACGAATTCGTCGGACGAATTCGTCATCCTGCAAATCGAAAATGATTCTATCAAATTCCAGACGATCTGGACTGCTTCAAAAATTAGAACCTCCATCAGACATCCAAAATCAGGTATGTATTTCTTCATTTAATTTATTCTCTGTGTTTTCTGTTAATTTTGTTTTCTGTATTTAAAACTGAATTTCATATAGAACAACTTAGATTCATTTGGCCAAACCTAGGATTCGAATGTTTAAAGATAAAATTGAATACATAAAACACATATCCAACCTAGGCATGGAAAATGCCACTAAAAGTTTCCTGGTGAACCCCACCATCCATCGAAAAATCACTATAATACACCTCCCCCGAGATGCGGGACCTTTGCAAGGCCTCTCAGTCCAAGGCATTGTCCCATCCTTTTCACATCCCCCTTCCGGGCACGGATCCTATAGCCTGAAGGTAAGGGTGTGAAAAATTTGGAGCGATACAAAACCACACAAATTTTGTCATCACCCGAGATAATCCCCTTCGGTACATGATGAACAATATTTATCACAATTCATGCACAGCCAAATGGATCATGCTCCTAACCAAGTTTGACCTAGAATTCGTATCTCAAAATTCTATCAAAGGGCAAGTCATCGCTGACCAACTGGTTGAAGCCCCTATAAATTACAGTCAACCTATACTCATTCAACTCCCCGATGATTTTATCTTCCATGTAACCGAAGATGAGAAATATGTCAAACCAAAATTTGTGGCTGACCTTACCATGTTCTTTGATGGTTCTAGGTGTCTCCACACTGGGGATGCAGGCATTGTCTTCTTTACACCTAAAGGATAACCACTCCTATTTTCATTCAAACTTGATTTCCTTTGTACCAATAACAATGCAGAGTATGAATCCCTAATCCTAGTACTGAAATAAGCACACTCTATGCACATCAAACACCTCCACATCATAGGTGATTCACTTTTGATAGTCAATCAAGTGCAAGAATTATGGCTATGCAATTACCCAGTTATCCAATAATACAAGAAAATTGCCCAACAACTCCTATACCAATTTGAATGGTATGACCTCAAAGCTGCTCCATGATCATCAAACCATTTTGTAGATACTATGGCCTCCTTAGGGTCCCTCATCTTGCAAAATCCAAAATTTGACACAACATTTGTATCCATTCATACACTTACACAATCTGCTATATCACCCACACCTCCCACAGACGATGGTGGTGTGTATGTGGTAAACACCGAACCTCACAACCCATGGTTTTTGCATATCAAAGAGTACATCAAACTAGGTTTCCTATCATGTGATTTTCCCCATGCCCAATGCCAAACCTTTAAACAAAGAGTGATCCACTACACCTTGTTGGGGGACATCCTTTACCATCATAGCTATGACGACATACTCTTGCATTGCATAGAACCGCAAGAATCATAATGAGTTGTACAAGAAACCCATGATGGTACTTGTGGTGCCACTTTAGTGGCATGGCAATCACTAAATGCATACTACGTATGGGCTACTACTGGCATAAAATGGAGCAAGATTACTGTGAGTATGTCAAATGTTGCATCAAATACCAACAACATGCCAACCTAACACATTTACCATCCCAAGCACTTCACCCAATCCAGTCCATGTGGCCCTTCCCCAGTGGGACCTAGATCTAATTGGAAAAATTACACCTGCTTCCTCCAACAGTAATAAATTTATCATCACAACAACATAATATTTTACCAAGTGGGTTGAAGCCATCCTACTGGTCCAAACTATAGGAGCCAAAATTGTAGCATTCATAATGGAGCATATCATATGCTACTTTAGAATTCCCTCCCAAATTATTTTAGATAATGGGAAATATTTTAAAAACAAGGTTGTCCAAGATTTGTGTGACAGATTTCACATACACCATATCTTTTCAACCCCATATTACCTTCAAGGAAATGGCCAAGGAGAAGCTATGAACAAAACCATATTTTCTATTCTTCATAAAACTATAGCAGAATCTCATCAGGACTGGCATAATCAAATGCTCCTAGCCTTGTGGGCATATCATACGAGCATCCGTACTCCTACTGGGGCAACACCTTTTTCACTTATATATGGAGCAGAAGCTATCATACCCCTTGAGCTTGAGATACCCTCTTTACAAATATTTATGAAATATTTAATTGATGACGACACTACTCGCCAAGCTCGTCTAGATCAACTAACACTCCTCGATGAATGTCTCATCCATACCATCAAGCGCACATGAGTATATCAAGATTACCTTTGTCGTGCCTACAACAATAAGATACATCAATGTGAGTTTAAGATTGGTGACTTGGTTCTCAAATAGAACCAACAAATCACAAGTCAGCCTCACCAGCAGCACGATAAATTCACCCCAAACTAGTTGGGCCCATTTATTAACACACATAAATACAGTTCAAGATCATATGGTCTGGCCAATCTTGAAAGCCTTAACGATCTTGAACCCATCAACATCTCACACATTCATGAATTCAATGCATGATGCATAAACATAATCACCATCATGAGTGTCACACAGTATTAGAAGTAAATCACTAAACACATCACTATGTGAATCTATTATTTCTGCTTCATTATTTCTCTATACATGTACGTTTCACCTTTCTACCATTTTTATGCTCGGGGTATTTGTTTTTCATTTTATAGGACTCACATCATCAACAGGATATCTCTATAGCCGCTTCACCTACCACCATGCAGGACCATCCACAGCCACAACAAAAACCTATTACATCGGCCAATCTCACCCGACCACCAACCACCCTTCATACTAGGCACTTCTCGCATTCATCCTGTTCAGGTCATTATACCTCACCTTGACATAATTCCTCTTGCTAGAGAGGTTCATCTTATTTGCAAAACTTTGGTGACAGCTAGATGACCATGTCCTCTTTTGATTATAAATAGGAATCCACCCAACTCAAAGCATAGGGGTCGCCCTCTCACCCATATGATGATCTCAGACATCGTTATTCACGCATAAATCACCCCATCATCCTATAGGATCCTACCACCCACATAATATGGAGTATACACCTCATCCACCTCACCCCGCATTTCTACCTGATCTCCTACCCAATGGCGAGTCTACCTATGCCCAAGATTTGCAAGCTCGCACAACCCAAGCTACTAAAGCTAGTCACAAAAACATGCCCCCTTCCCATTTGTGCCACCACTTAGAGCCATCGCCTATGCCATAGATACTCAAGACACCACCTTTGCCATTACAGGGTATACTATTCCAGCAATGCTTGCCATCACCACATTCATTCCACTCCGCTGCTTTGTCATCCTAGCTGCACCTATTTTCTACCATGCATCGGGCCATTCCATTCGCATTGGAATCTCAATCGTCCCCCTCCCCAATACCATCATCACCATATCATGAGATACAACATCTCATCTCTTGTATCGAAGCTATGGAGTTGTAGATGAACCACTACCATTGACACATTCACCCATGATAGTCTCCCATGACCCATCCATCCTCACCACCATGTAGACCCCTTCTCTGATCTAGAACTTGACCCATGCCAAAACCGAGACCCATTCCTCCATTACTAGATCATCCTTCACCTAGGCCTCACTCACCTCTAGTACACCCATACGTCTATCATATGCCTATTCCACACACCATTCTCCAAAATATTCCATCATCTCATGCATCAGGGTCTTACTGACCTACCTAAAATTTGGCCCATTTATCCCTCTCGACCTAAACCATGCAATTACAATGAGAATCAATTTTGCATTGACCATCGCCAGCCAGGTCACGATGTTGAATAGTGTAGATCATTCTAAACCTTGGTGCACAACATGTTGCATGGTGAGCGTACCCCATCACCAGAGCATTCTCTCTCATTTAACCGACTTGTCAGCCCTCCATGCCACACCACTTCGATGACCTTGCCACATCGCAACACCCTGACAGCATCCACCCACTACATAGACAACATGTCCAATTATAGTAATAATCACAATCCAAGCCACATCATCACTTCACCATCCCACTCTCGACAGGACCTATGCTATTTTGCTTGACAGTAGCTTTAGTTACTCTTCTTCTTCCATATCATCCTTCTACTTCTTACATACATTGATTAATTTATTCTCTCCTATCTTTTTTGGCTTTTGGTGATCCCCTTTTCTTGACTGGTTACCAAACCCTATTTCTTCTCACTTCTTCTACTTATACATTCCACTTTCACATCTTCCTTCTTTTTGGTGACTATTACATTCACTTATACAGCTCACAACTTATACATCTACCACACACACACCCCACACACTGGGGTAACCATGCCTATAACATCACGCTTTTTGTCATCATTACACACTTTACTCATTTGTAAATAGTTTCTTCTAAAATTCTCCTTCTATACAACATAACTTTCCTCTTGTAAATATTGCATTCCTTCACTTGCATTGTTTACAGTTACATCCATTGCACATATTCATATGCTTTATAGTTAGAATTTTAATTCATGTTTGTACATTCTCCCTCAAAATGTGCCTCAATAAGAATAATACATGTACTTGTTAGCATCACCACATGGATGTCCATTTCCCCTTTTCAGGATCAGGGTATACATAGGTGTCGTGTTTAGTTTTGACTACTCTGTAGTTTAGGCAATCAAGTGTCACCCATAGCTACTGAGTCTTGTACATTCTTCTTATGGTCCTTTAGGCTAGTTCAACTTCTCACATAGATCACTCACAACAGGTTACACATTAAACAATTTTAAGCTTAGGAAAGAGGAAATCTTGAGTAGATATTGCCATCTAGTGAATGGTATCCCCTGCTCGTCCTATCGTCTGCATGGTCAACATACGACCTAGGGATAAACAAAGGGATGAAGCATAAGCAAAAATAAATGATTGGGTAGAAAAAAAACTTCATCGCCCATACAAAAACAGTACCATGAGAATGAAAAAGAAAAGAAAAGAAAAGAAAAGAGCACTACCACAATCAGATAGGTCAACACTAGAATAGGGTCAAAAACAAAAGGAAATATCTCTTAATATCACCCATGTTATGCTTATCACCTTTGGTCCTTAGGTTCAAAATAACACCATGGGATGATTCCCATCACTAGCAATAGGCTCCAAGATCCTACCTACCAATGGAATAGTATTATAGGTGACAACACATCTCTCACATTAGCATCTCGATTTTGTAGAGATCACTGTTGTGGACGGATGAGCTAGCTAGTCCAATAGCGTCTACAACCAGTTAATCCTACCTCCCTCAAAATGGATAAATTAACCTTACACATTCACACACATATGTCCAAGACAGACTTTGAACCAGCCCGATTATGTTATAAGTTGCCACAAAACTTGTATAGCTAAGGGTTTGAGATTTTATTGTTATAACTATGTTAGTCAAAATCATTACACATGCCTTAAATTATCCACAATCCCTGAAATCATTAAATGGATTACATCCATATAGGTAAATGCCATGATACAAGTGCTTCCTGGACGCATTACATTAAGTCCATACATACACCCATGCATCTATGTCATATACATTTTCTACACCTTATAGTTATGCATTTGTCTTACATACATTCATGAAATTAAATTACATTATGCATTCATAACAACATAACATTTGATATTACATCACACTACATTCGAAACATAATCATGCATACTATTCTACAATTCATTCATATGAAAGAAAGATAATAGATCTAAACCATTTATACACATGTATCTATTAATCATACACATCGACAAATCATATTGTGATACTTACACAAATATAAATGCAATACATTTCAAACCATCATAATTGTAAATCATATATAACAACCGAAATCAAGGTATATATATCATCATAAAAAAAATACTCGAAGGCTACAACTTGGGACCATGCCCATCACATATAATCATACAAAATGCCCACAAGCTACAATCAAAGATATAACTCCTAACAATAATCATGGGTCTCCCCACGCCTCTCCTAGCTCACTCGCCTCTCTGTCACCTGGCTCGACTCTGCAATGACCTATGGAACTAGATCTACCATAGGCTGCTCCATAGTAGGCAAATCCTGTACCTCAACTCTAGCACTAGCCTCTACCACCAGAGCAACACTATGCTGACTATGATGAGAGAGTGCCTACACTCATGACTGTGTCCCAGACTGTGAAACCACCTAGGTATAGTCAGGGAGAGGAATCATGTGCACCAATAAATAAGTCTCATATAATAACTTCCTAGTAGTCTTCGCACCTAGCTGACCAGTCAGGCTCATAATCATCTAATTTTGCCTCATCATTGTGACCCTTAATTGCTCCATCTTAGTCCCCTACCTGACCATATCAACCCTCAGCTGCTCTACCTCAGCCTCCAACTAACGAACTCTATCTTGTAGTGCCCATGCCTCATCCGCTACATCCCCCTCTTGTTGGTCCGACTTTTATACACACCCTGTGAAGAATGAGCATAAAACTCTGATAACACTTATACGGGATAAATCCCACTCACTTTAGGATCTAGCTGGTTATCCAAGGTGTGAGTTATAGAGTCGGGTCGAATGTCAATTCACTCTTTTTCACTTCTGGAATAGTTTTCAATATGGACTATCTGTTACCTTACAACGGGCTCACTGAACTTGTTCAGTAATGTTCAGAAGTTGTCACTTGTTGACAATCAGATTTAAAATTAATTCTTTGATCTAGCTCTTATGGGTCAGCAGATTTAAATAAAAGACAAATTTAAAAGAAAATAAAAATGGATCATTTCACGGTAAAACAAAGAGGGTAGGGTAAGGCAGAAAGAGAAGTTTATCAAACTTAGTTGTAAAACAAAACTACCAATTTTATTTATACTATCAGCTTCACAAGGAAACAAATCAAAGAAGAAAGTGTCCAGCTTTCTAAGATCACTTTCTACTAAGAGCATAAGGCAGATATGGAACAGATCTAACAAAAAATTATAAATCGAAGGGAAGTCGATTAAAATTGATATCTTTCACCGGCTGACCTAGCTCGCACGAGTGAGGACAGAGCAATTAGAACAGGACTGAACCTTAAATCTATAATTTTCCCTAGCATACAATAGAACAAATGAAGCCCAACAACATATTTAATCTTGATAACACAGATTCACGGCATATATTTAATAAACTTTAAAGAAACGGATAACAAAAGAAGATGAACTTATCACAATCTGCAAAATATTAGGCTCCTGGCCATGCTATCATAGAAAACAAAAGCACATCAACTCCAAGTCCAGAAATAAAGTATTTAACAAAATTTGCAAGAAATTGCTTCAATAGCCTTTTATTTCTAAGTTTTCGCCTCCCATGATTACATTGAGAAGAAGTATTTATAGACTCAGGACAGACCCTGATCTTTTCAGAAATATCTTCTTCTCAAAACCTAAGTCTTATCATCTTAAACCCTAGGACCCGGGTTTTACAATATAAGCTCTTTTAAAACAAAGTTCGGATAAAACTTAACCATTCTGCAACTCAGTGCAGTCACTTGCCATAAATGGAGAAAATAGAATTCGAATGCCACTTGCATTCACCCACAACTAGTGAGTAAATGCCCTCATTAATTCCCTCGGGTAATTTGGATGAGTCACCACTTCTCTGACATTTCATCTCCGCAGAGCCATCCCTGAGTTGAAAATGTTTGCAAGCCATTAATTCTGCCATAAATTTTCATTAAATGCATCCATCGGCAAATTTCGATAACTGAGTGTAGATATTTTCATTTTTCGGCCAATTCTTGACATACTCCATTAAATGGGCAGTTGCTTAGTCACCGTAAAGTCTCTTTGCGGCCAGATCTGTAAAATTTGGATGAAACAACAATTTTCGGCATCTCTCATTTCAATATGGTTGTCTTTGATTAATTTGCACTTGACTTTGTCTTTATGGCCATTTCTCCGTTATCATGTAAGTGCCAGATGGCTTCTTGCATGAAAGACAAACAAGGATTAGCATTTTAAAATTATTAAATCAAAACTTTAAATATTAAAATGAAGCCCTAAAGTTCAGTATACGCGGCTCTAATCATCTGATACGTGGGCTTGCTTTGTCTTGACACGTGTCGCAAAATCATGACACGTGTCCATTTCCAGCTGTTTTCCACTTTCGGGCCTTTTTCTGCCTCTGTCGCATGAAAATGTGACATGTCACGGAATCATGACATGTCGCGCAATCGCGACATCCTCTTTCCGATGCGACATGTCGCGATTTCATGACATGTCAAATCGTGACCTCCTCCTTCCTTTCGCACATGTCGCGATTTCATGACATGTCATCGTGACCCTCTTCCTTACTCTTTCTCCTGCGCTGGCGTCATTTCGTACAATTGCTCTTCTCTTTCTTCTGGTCGCGATTTCGTGACATGTCTGTCGCTCCTTCTCTTTCATGTCGATTTCGTGCCTTTCTTGCCTTATTTTCTCTTCTCAATGAACATGTCGCGATTTCGCGACATGTCGTGAAATCGCGCTTTTACTTACACTTTCTTCTCTCTAGACAGTCACGATTTCGTGACTTTAGCCTTAGATTTTCCATTTTTCTCTTCCTTGACGTCGCGATTTACGACATGTCGCAAATCGATTCTCACTCAATGATTTCGTGACATGTCACGAAATCGTGACTTTTTCACTTGCTTCTTTTTCTCTCTCTCGAAAATGTGACATGTCACGATTTCGCGACATGTTGGAAATCGCGACCATTTCATGCCTTAGCTTTTTTTCTCCAAAATGCGAAATGTCGCGATTTCGTGACATGTCCGAAATCGCGAAATTTCATGCAAGTGTCACGATATCGCGACTTTCATGCCTTGGCAGACTTTTCTAAAACTGTCGCGATTTCGCGACATTTCCAAAAATGGAAGTGTCGCGATTTCGCTACCTTGCCAAAAATGGAAAGTTTTGGTTTCTGATGAATTTTTCTGTCTGGACTCTGCATTTTTTTATATCAGTGTAAGATTTTCTTTATCCATGAATGATTCTAACATGTAAAAAGTGAATTCTGAAATAACAAAGCCGAGATGCAAGAATACTTGGATAAGCACAACTTGAAGAAGAAAGAGGCAAGCAAAAATTTGGAATTAAAACCTGAAAATCATCAAGAGGGTCCCTACTTGCAAAATGAAAGCTCAAAATTTTCAAAGGATGGAAATTCATTTTTCAGTGGGGGTGTGTTGCTTCTCAACAAATGGCGATATCTGCGGGTAAAATAGTAGCATTATTTTAGAACCCAGGACTCTAGTTTCAAAACAACATAGACCATGTATCTTGCCTTGCCACAGATATTCTTCAAAATAAATTGACTACTAACTGATAGTTGTTAAAAATTTCACAAGGACATATTAGGCTGAATCATTTAAGGAAGATTTCTGATGTGCAATTACAAGCGTATAAAACTTTCTTCAAGAATGATGGACTCGAATGTTGAACTCGGATTGATCAGCTTTTCTAGATTGTAAAAAGGGAAACCGAGTAGAGCTCTGTTTACTAGTTTAGCCTTTTACTGCCCAGACAGAGTTACCCTTTAGATTTACACGACCCAAATTACAAGTAAGGTAGAATCTACAACTTGGTAGAAGAAAAACATCTTTTGAAGTCTTGGCTGCCTCTTTCATTATATAACTCTTTTTTTTATATATATATTGGAAATAAAGAGTGCCAATTTCATTTTCCTGCTCAACTTTCATCTTCTTTCTTTTGAAATACATCAACATCCCGAAAAGCCTTAGAAAGAATAACAATTTTCTTTTAATATTTCATCAATCGACTGCTTGACCTGAGCAGTGATAGCCTCTGTGGATACTCAAATAATTACATGAATCATAGTCCCCTCTTATAACCAACTTTTCTTGGATTCCCTGGGAGTTTCTCCAACCAAACAGCATAGCAGTTTCTTTATAATTAAAACAACTGTGGCAAGCAAGACACAAAATCCAATCATCCTTCCATTGTTGTTCTGACTAAAAAAATAGTTCCACTATTCAGTTCAAGCAGACTATCTCACAATTATGATAATGAACACTGGATTCTGGACTCAGAATGAAACAATTTTTAGAAGGCTGACTTTTTTATTGATGCTCAGGCAAAGGTTAAAGAATAGAATTCTTAAAAGCTAGAGAACTTTGTACAGACTTCCAAGGATAAACACAGGCCTTTAAGAACAAAATAAAAATAAAAACTGAGACTTTAAATAAAAAGGAAATGAAATAAAATAAGACTGCAGAGCTATTTACAAAGGAAATAAACTGCACAGACCTTAAATAAAAATAAAATACAGAACTTTAAAATAAAACAACACTGCACAGACAGCAAAGGAAATAGAATACATAAATGTACAGACCTGAAAAGGAAGGACACAGAGTGTACAACCTTAAACAACAAACAAAATAAAACTGCACAGACAATTAAAATTAAATAAAATAAAACAACACTGCATAGACAATTAAGACTAAAACTAAAAACTGTACAGGCAAATAGAATAAAACTAAAACAAATAAACTAAAACAACTAAAATAAATAACTGAAAACTGTATAGGCATTTAGAATTAAATAAAATAAAACAACTAAAATAAACTAAAAACTACAGAGTTATTTACAATGTATACACATGTTACAACTTCTTTGTGACTCATTCAAATGATACATTGGATGGAACAGTCGAGAAATAATGTTTTAAGTATTGACCATTAACGGGGAGGTCCAGAAAATTACCATCAAGGTCTTGTAAACGGAATGCATTATTACCCAGAATCTCAGCAATTTGATACGGGCCTATCCACAGTGGCTGCAACTTTGTATGCTTACCCTTCTTTTCATGGGCCTTGTCCCATAGAAGCACCAGTCTGCCGATCTGAAAGCTTTCACTTTGGCCCTCTTGTCAAACCAGCGCTTGATGGTTTCTTGGTGCCGATCGAAGTGCTCCAGGGCTTGGAGTCTTTCATCCTGCAAATTAGTTAGATCTAAAACACGGGCTTCTGCATCAGCTTGATCCTCAAAATAGCCTAAGACAAATTGGTAAGTAGGTAATTTTAGAGACATGGGAACAATTGGCTGGGTACCATACAGCAAAGCAAATGGGAAGTTTTAAGAGCCACTTTATATTTTATCCGGTCAGCCCAAAGTGCATATTTCAATAATGTATGCCATTGCCTGGGTTTGTCTGCTATAGATTTCTTAATGGCATTCATTAAATTCTTGTTCGTGGACTCGGCCGAGTCCATTGCCTTGGGGATAATAGTTGGATGAAAATCCGATAACTATCCCCATCTGGTATGCCCATTCTGCAAACTCCAATGATTGGAAGGCTGGTCCATTATCACACACCAAATTCAGAGGAACCCCAAACCTGGTTATGACATTTGACTCTAGAAATTCAATCACTTCATGAGCTGTACTTCTTGTGGTGGCTGTTGCTTCGACCCATCTTGTGCAGTAATCAGTAGCTGTTAGAACATACTTATGCCCTACTGAAGAATTTGGATTAATCACTCCCACAAAATCAAGTCCCCATTGCATGAAAGGTTTATTTATTACAACGAGGTTGCAATGGTAGAGCCCGGTTGGCCTCTTTGGCTGCAAAAGTTTGGCATCGATGGCGAGGTTCTCACATGCTTGATGGGCATCTTTAAATAGTGTAGGCCAGTAATAGCTTTGCTCTCAATATTTTATGCGCAGTAGCAGATCCTGATGAATGCCCTGCCCCTAACTTTTCATGAAAACTGGACATGACTTCATTGACTTCACTCCGAGAAATGCATCTCAAGAAAATGCCAGCATAATTCTCTCTGTACAAATTACTTCTTTGAGGAGATAATGAGCAGCTTTCGGTTTTAATGCTCTCCTTTGGGTTCTATTCAAGTGAGGATGGGCAAATTCCAAATTGCAGTGAGATGAATAATATCTCCATACCAGTCATCAGATTCAGAATTTAACTGATTAACTTCTTCCCGTACAGGTACTTCGGCAATGTGTCGGGACAAACCAAGTCCTCCGATCAATTTAGCGAGGCTGAATCTCTAAGTCATACTCTTGCGGCCTTGTAACCCAATTACCTCTTAGTTCACCCAACTCATTTAGACTTAATAGGTATTTAACAGTGGAGTGCCGGAACTATAGCATGAATTCTGCTTCTTAGTATGTAGTGCCCGAACTGCTTAACTGCTCTCACCAAGGCATAAGCTTGTTTGTCTAAACGAGAATATTTCAGCTCAGCCCCTTTTAAATTGGTACTCTTGAAAGCAATTGGATGTTCCCCGGTTTCTCTCCGTTGGGTCAGAACTGCAGCAAGTGTGTGTTCAGAAGAAAAGGTGTACAGATAAAAATCTGCACTGAAATCTGGGCTTACCAGAACTGGTGCTTGTTTGATGGTGATCTTGATTTCTTGGAAGGCTGTTTTAGCTTATGTGGTCCAGACAATCTGAGCAGTTTGCTTTAGCATGTCATTCATTGGCTTGACTATCTCTGCAAAACCGGAGATGAACTTCTCGACAAAGTTAATTTTTCCAAAGAAGGACCTCAACTCTTTCTTGGAGTTGGGAAATGGTATCCCGGATATGGCTTCAACTCTGTCCGGATCCATGGAAATGCCATCTTTTGTGACCAAGTGCCCAAGGAGCTTTCCTTCCGTTACACCAAAAATGCACTTCTTCGGATTCAAAGAAATGCCGAACTCCCTGCATTTGTTAAACACAGACTCCAAGTGTTTTACATGGTCAAGCCGAGATTTAGAGAAGACTGTTAAATCATCCATGTAAACAACAATACATTTACCCATAAGGCCCTTGAAGGCATGATCCATTGCTCGTTGAAATGTAGCTCCGGCATTTATTAATCCAAATGGCATCCTCTTGTAAGCAAAAGTTCCCCACTTAGTTGTGAAAGCAGTTTTCATTATGTCTTCTTTCTCAACCAATATCTGATTATACCCTGAGAAACCATCCAGGAAAGACATCATCTCTGAACCATTGACAGTATGTAACACCTCATCCATAGAAGGCAGAGGGTAATTATCTTTCTCAGATGCCTTGTTCAAATTTCTAAAATCCACACACAGGCGGATCTCTCCATTTTTTTTAGACTGGCACCAGATTGGCCACCCAAGTAGAATGCCTGATGGGAAAAATAATGGCGGCACTCAATAGTTTTTCTACCTCTTTCTGGATGAGGGGCTCTAACAGAGCATTGACATGCCTCTGTTTTTGCCGAAAAGGTTTGCAAAATTCTTTTAAAGGTATAATATGAGTGTAAACTTTAGGATCAAATACCTTTAAGTCTTTGTATGACCAGGCCATAACATCCTTGGACTTGTGAAGAAAATCAATCATACTTCTTTTTATTTTTGGATCACAGTTCTTAGCCAACTTGATGTGCACGGGATCTTCTTCGGTCCCTATGTTCGAGGTTTTCGGTCTCACTTTGTCTGTGGCACCCACATAATCCTCAGAATTCACCTTTTGCTTGATTTTGTCAACATCAAAGAGCCGCTCCAGCTCCACCATCCCTTTTGGAATTCTGTTGTCTTTCAACCTCATTATTCCCCTGTCATCATCTAACTGCTCCAGTAGGGTATCCCTTTGGCCCTCATCGATTATAGCATTTTCAAATGTGTTAGTACTCTGCAAAAAGTTTACAATCTGTTGATCATCAGGAGAAAACCTGAAAATTATCTATATTATTTGGGATCGAAGGACAAGGGACTAACTCAATTGAAAACTTGTTCCATTTAAATTCTTCCAGTGGTTTTAAACTTGCGGTTGAAGAAGCCAAGACATCTGCATGTGAATTCTGCTCTCTGGGTATGTGTGTCAGATTAAAAGCATCAAAGTCTTCTACAAGATCCCAAGCCCGATGTTTGTATCCTTTTAAATAAGATGCTTTACACTTGGAATTTACCCTTGACTTGATTTGCCACCAATTCTGAATCGGTAAAAACTTGAATATTTCTTGCTCCTTTGTCCAAAGCAAATTTCAAACCTAATACCAGAGCTTCATACTCTGCTAAATTATTTGTACAAGGGAGCTGTAGGCGGTAAGACATAAAATATGTCTGACTTTCAGGCCCTTTAAGGACTTCCCCTGTGCCAGAACCCTGTTTAGATCTAGCCCCATCCACATGAAGTGTCCAGACTTCATTACTATGAACAGGATGGGCTTTATTAAACTTGTTATTTTGCCCCGTTGTTAAATTGTAAACTCCAATATCTACCTCCGCAATATTTACAGTTTCATTCTCTGCATTGTACTCAGTAATTGTATGCTTGTACACAGGTTCTCTTTCAACCCGTAATTGATTTGCCACTCCTTTCCACGGCAACCACATGTGTGAAAAATCTGTTGCCAAGTATCCGTTCAGAGATCTCGACCAATCCCTGCTCAAAAGCATCCCGTACCCCACGGGGATATCCACAACCTGGATTTCAATTTTATGTTGAGCCCTTGGCTCAGATGCTAATTGGATATGAATATTTTGAAGTTCTCCAACTACTTTAACCTCTGATTTGTCCAATTGGACAACTCTCCTTTCAGACTTCATTGGGGTCAGACCCAACTGCTGACAAATGGCCAAAGGCATAACATTAGCAGATGCACCTGAATCTACCAAACAATTGTGTAAGTTCTTCCCAAAAATACGAACAGTCAGTAAAAAGGGGGGAACTTCAGTTTTCTCTTTGTACATGGCTAGATTAGCATTTGCTATTTTCTTTCCCTTGTCCACAGGTTTAGTAGTAGGGCCAGAGTATGTTTTTATCAGGTTGTCCCTCTGCTCTGAAATTTGGGCCAACTCATGAAGAGTAATGTTGGCCTTGATCTTTTTCATATCCTCCACTATGTTATATCCTTTATTAAGTGGAGGGACAAAAGCATCTGGTCCTCTCAGATTTCCTCCCTTTGGTGGAGATGGATTATTACTTGGAGAGGGGTCTGGAGGAACATTGTGAGAGTTGTCCGGAGGGGTTGATGTAGTATTAGGCTCCGGATTCCTGTTTCTCAGGTTGTAGTTATCCCTTCTGTACTGTTGGAAAGCCTGCACCTCATCCATAGGCATTTCAACTACATTCTCAGATTCATCCGGGAAAGTGAAAGAATCCAAGACCATAGCTGCATTGTGGTTGGATGAACTTGGGCCATCAGCAGTTCTTTGATTTTTAGGAGAGATCAAATCCCCAGACAAAGCTTCAAATGCATTACAAAATTCTAGACAATCCAACTCCCCATCTTTGAGAAGTGGCATGTATTCCGCACCGAGTTAGGCAGAGCTAAATCGCAAATATTCACATCATGAGCTTTACCCTTGTAATCTTTATTAGGTTCATACGGGGGCCGGTTGAATCTGTTCGATTGATATGAATAACTGTTTGAGTTGTCCCCAGTAGAAACTTGCCTTTTAAAACTCAAAAAATCATTGGCCAGCTTCTGAACTATCTTTGAGACTTCTTCAACTCTTGCATTGTCAGCCTCTTTGCCTGGGTTACGTACATTCTCAACAGGTGCTACAGCCAATGGATTTCTTGATGGTAGAGTCGACAAAGCGGCAACATCATCTGATGTGGTATAGGATTGAACACAGGGGCAGCTTGTGTAACCAGAGGAATTTCTTGAGCATTTAAAGGTTGGGGTCCCAACTGTCTTTCCAGAATCAAAGCTTCTTTATAAGCCTCTGTCAAATTAGTAACGGTGGGATCTCTCTTCAAGAAGACAGAGGTCATTGGATCCAGAGAGTTTCTAAAAATCTCTAATGCCAAGTCTGCATTCGGTACATAATACCCGAGTAAGTCTACCATAAGCTTTCTGGAATCTAACATTATAAGATCCGATAGATTCACTTAATTCTCTTTTGATGCCGAGAAAACTGCTGGTACAATATACTAGGATCTATCACTTCACCGACCTGTGACACAAAAACTTTTTCTAAGTCATTCCAGTTGGTGACAGAATCATTAGTAAGATTTAGAAACCAGTCATATGCTCCCTCTTGGAGAGTGAACGGGAACAATCTGCAGGCAACATCTTCATGCTGTACATTTAATAATTTCAAAGCATTCTTGAATGCAACCAAATGTTCTTCTGTAGTTCTTGTCCCATCATGTTTATATTAGGGAGATATCTTTTCGGATTTCTAGGCAAGTCATGGGCTATACCCGGAATATTCAGTGGAACCCAACCAATTTGCCATTACTACTTGGTTGACGGTGATATTACGAGTTGTGGTTGGAGTAACTATCGGCGGTGATAAAACTGTTTGAGACGAGAGACTTGGCCCTTACGAGGCTACTTCTTCTCGGAGTTTCTAATTCGAGGCACAAGGAGCTCTCCGGCTCCGGGGTGGGACCTTGTTACCACTGTATGTAGAATCCAGCTTTTCAGAAGCACTTACAAACTTACAATCCTTAACAGAGTACTGAACTTGAGGTCTTCTTTTACGGCAATTTTAAAATATTGTACTGACAACTTACAATACTGATCGGAGTTCAGTAGGCCCTCCTTCTAGCGCCATTTTTAAATGTTGGTCCGACTTTTATACACACCCTATGAAGAATGAGCATGAAACTATGATAACACTTATACGGGATAAATCCCACTCACTTTAGGATCTAGCTGGTTATCCAAGGTGTGAGTTACAGAGTCGGGTCGAATGTCAATTCACTCTTTTCCGCTTCTGGAATAGTTTTCAATATGGGCTATGTCATTACCTTACAACGGGCTCATTGAACTTGTTCGGTAATGTTCAGAAGTTGTCACTTGTTGACAATCGGATTTAAAATTAATTCTTTGATCTAGCTCTTATGGATCAGTCGATTTAAATAAAAGACAAATTTAAAAGAAAATAAAAATGGATCATTTCACGGTAAAACAAAGAGGGTAGGGTAAGGCAGAAAGAGAAGTTTATCAAACTTAGCTGTAAAACAAAACTACCAATTTTATTTATACTATCAGCTTCACAACAGAACAAATCAAAGAAGAAAGTGTCCAGCTTTCTAAGATCACTTTCTACTAAGAGCATAAGGCGAGAGATGGAACAGATCTAACGAAAAAATTATAAACAGAAGGGAAGTCGGTTAAAATTGATATCTTTCACCGGTAGCCTAGCTCGCACAGTGAGGACAGAGCAATTAGAACAGGCCTGAACCTTAAATCTATAATTTTCCCTAGCATACAATAGAACAAATGAAGCCCAACAGCATATTTAATCTTGATAACACAGATTCACAGCATATATTTAATAAACTTTAAAGAAACGGATAACAAAAGAAGATGAACTTATCACAATCTACAAAATATTAGGCTCCTGGCCATGCTATCACAGAAAACAAAAGCACATCAACTCCAAGTCCAGAAATAAAGTATTTAACAAGATTTGCAAGAAATTGCTTCAATAGCCTTTTATTTCTAAGTTTTCGCCTCCTGCGATTACATTGAGAAGAAGTATTTATAGACTCGGGACGAGACCACGATCTTTTCAAAATATCTTCTTCTCAAACCCTAAATCTTATCATCTTAAACCCTAGGACCCGGGTTTTACAATATAAAGCTCTTTTAAAACAAAGTCTGGATAAAACTTAACCATTCTGCAACTCAGTGCAGTCACTTGCCATAAATGGAGAAGACAGAATTCGAATGCCACTTGCATTCACCCAGTAGCTTGTGAGTAAATGCCCTCATTAATTCCCTCGGGTAATTTGGATGAGTCACCACTTCTCCGACATTTCATCTCCGTGAGAGCCATCCCCGAGTTGAAAATGTCCGCAAGCCATTAATTCTGCCATAAATTTTCATTAAATGCATCCATCGGCAAATTTCGGTAACTGAGTGTAGATATTTTCATTTTTCGGCCAATTCCCGACATACTCCATTAAATGGGCAGCTGCTTAGTCACCGTAAAGTCTCTTTGCGGCCAGATCTGTAAAATTTGGATGAAGCAGCAATTTTCGGCATCTTTCCTTTCAATATGGCTGTCTTTGATTAATTTGCACTTGACTTTGTCTTTATGGCCATTTCTCCGTTATCATGTAAGTGCCAGATGGCTTCTTGCATGAAAGACAAACAAGGATTAGCATTTTAAAATTATTAAATCAAAACCTTTAAATATTAAAATGAAGCCCTAAAGTTTAGTATACGCGGCTCTAATCATCTGATACGTGGCTTGCTTCGTCTTGACACGTGTCGCAAAAATGCGACACGTGTCCATTTCCAGTTGTTTTTCACTTTCGGGCCTTTTTCTGTCTCTGCCATGAAAATGCGACATGTCGCGATTTCGCGACATCCCCCCTGCTTCGGCAGCGCTTCTCCGTCAAGGCCATGAAAACGCGACATGTCGCGATTTCGCGACATGTTGCGAAATCGCGACCATCTCTTGCCTTCGGCGCTTCTCTGCTCACCCTGGCCGTGAAACCGTGACATGTCGTGAAATCTAGATGAGTCACCACTTCTCTGACATTTCATCTCCGTAGAGCCATCCCTGAGTTGAAAATGCCTACAAGCCATTAATTCTGCCATAAATTTTCATTAAATGCATCCATCGGCAAATTCCGATAACTGAGTGTAGATATTTTCATTTTTCGACCAATTCCCGACACACTCCATTAAATGGGTAGCTTCTTAGTCACCGTAAAGTCTCTTTACGGCCAAATCTGTAAAATTTGGATGAAACAGCAATTCTCGGCATCTCTCATTTCATATTTAGCATAATCTGACCTATTCCACCTTCCAGCATCAGAAATATGGGTAAAATGTTCTTCTTGTGAGGTTGGATCTAAAGGGCCGATATTTTTATTGCTACAGTCTACCTTAACCTGCTTGGAAGTGTCCATAGCGTCCATTTTAGCCACAAAAGGCACATTTTTTGATGTAACTCTTCTGTGGGTGTTGTAGGGATTGATAGCAGAGAATCCCACTAAAGAGAAGAATCCAACGAAATAAGCTCTTCTGCTGGTCCCTCAGTTTCCAGTCGGCAAAAATCGAACCCCAGCCCTTGGGATTCCGTTAACGATTTTCAAACCCTGCCTCCACTTTTGAACAAACAAAACAGCCCCCCCAATGAATGGCGCAGTGTATGACAGTTGTCACTAAGGTTTAAAAGTTTTTTTTATTATTAAAAGGGAAAGGGCAAATTTTAAATTGAAAATATCTTTTTGATATTTCAAATTTCATAAGGTTGCTTTGTTGATAGCAATTTTTCATTAAAACTCCCAAGTCAAATATAATTTTCCAGAGCGCAACTCGGATGGGTGACCACTTGGGGAGTCCCGAAGTTGCACACCTTTAGAAGGTCATTGTTTTTTGCCTTCTTAAAGCATCAATTTGTATCCGACTATAGGCTTATATATAGTCGTTGGAAAGAGAATTTCGAGGGGGATCCATTGGTGCAATTATTTTTCAGTTTTGAGATCATTTACTCAACTGAATTTTAACTCAAAGATGATATTGTAAAAAGAGTGCATTTTCGGTTGCATCCGACACTCTTGAACAAAAGTTTGGCAAAATTGTGAAAGGCTCAATTTTCTAAGTCTTTGGGGGGGACATTATGCCAAGTCATTCATTAAAATTGGCAAGTTTGGAGGTAATCTTGTAAGTGAAGGCATTGATCTTGTAAAAATTTTTGGAGGTACATTTGGGGCTAATTTTTTTTTAGCCAAGTTTCCAATACAAATCATTCTATCAAGGGGTGATTTAGGGCCCCTTGCCTCTTGCTTGTGGAGACCTTTTTTGTGGCACTCTCTTGGCCACTAGGTGTTTGTTGCTTGCATCTTCTATTTGGGCTTTGTCTACATTTTATGCTTGCTATTACCCTTGCATGAATTTGGGTTTTATAATTGTAATCAAGTGTAGTTCCATTTCATACACACTTGACACTAAGCCATATACAAGCAAGCAAACACATACAGGCAAATTCTTATAAAGCAATAATACATTGGCACATCTATTGTAACAATTCTACAAAAAGCAAGCATCACATTTTTATAACCGCCTATGTTCCATGTATCAATTGCTCAAATACTTATAGTCTCCCTCACGTAAGGGCGGGTATATTGAATAGTTTGGTATAAAGGTCTGCAGAGGTTATTCCCTTTCAGAATCGCCTATGTTCCACGTATCAACTGCTCAAATACTTATAGTCTCCCTCACGTAAGGGCGGGTATATTGAGAAGTTTGGTATAAAGGTCTGGTAAAATTCTAATTCTTACTCTCTTTGGATAGAAAAAGGCACTTATGTTCAACTTAACCCTCCCACTGTTGGAAACTCTTGAAGATTCAGAGTGGAAAAACTAGGCGAACCCTCCTCTGGATCTTCAGCGGTGTACCCTAGATTTTTTTTGAGGGCTCTAATTTGGCATTTGTCGTTCTTACTTCATCCTTTGTTGAGCTCCCTTTTCTTTTGATCCTTTTCTAAATCATGGCTACTACAAATCTATTAAGTGGACTTACAAAGAAACTTGAAGGAGCACAGACTTTTGCAAATTGGAAGTATGAGATGGAGTCAATATTGATGATGAATGACATGTGGGACTTTGTGAGAGATAGGCAGGCTAATGAAGACCCACTCACTGCACCTACAGACCCTAAATAAAAAGCACAATTTGAGAAGAATTCCAACATAGCTTTAAGTTTAATCAAGCTAGCTACAGGAATTCAATGCAGAGAAACTGTAAGGGCTGCAAAAACACCTAAACAAGCATGGGATGCTCTCAATAGATTGTTTGATAGGCCAAGTCAAGATAATATTTTGTATCTCAAACAAAAATTGCACAATCTATGTATGAAAGGCTCACTTACCGATTATCTTATGGAAGTGAAGTCTATTAAAAATGATTTCTTAGCTGTTGGTAAAACTCTAGATGATAATGAGTTAATTCCAATAATGTTGCATGGTCTTCCTTCAAAGTTTCACTCCTATGCTACCATGTTAGATTTGAGTGGTAAAACAATGAATTCAACACTTGAGGATATTGAGATCCTACTTAAGAAGCATGAGCAAGCCCTAATCAAAGATGAAGAAATTGAAGCCACATCAGCAGCTTTTGCCACCAAGGCAACTTTACAGCCTAAACAAAACAAGGGTCAAAATCAGAATAATCAGAATCAAAGGGGTAGACAACATCAGAGATACACATAGTACCAAGCAGCCAAATCAACAGTACCAACAACAACCACGTCAACAATAGTACCAGCAGCAGCCACAACAACAGTAGTACCAGCAGCGACAAAGATGGCAAACAAGACCTCAAGGGGGTCAAAACAACAATCAACAAGGGTGTGAATATTGTGGAAAATGGAATCATAATATTGCTAATTGCTATCAAAGGCAAAGAGAACAGGGAGAACCACAAAATAATAATATGAACACATTGTATGCAGCCAACCAAGTTAATGTTGAAGATAAAGAATGTTGGTATATTGATTCTGGAGCAGCAAAGCACATGACAGGAAGGCAAGATTGGTTGACCAAGGTTCAGCCCACATCAAACCAATTCATTACTTTTGGTGATGAAAGTGCTCTACCCATTGAAGGTGTTGGGGAGGCACCACTTACTTTGCATGATGGTAATAATGTTCCTGCAACAGATGTTTTGTATGTGCCTGGTCTTAAAAGGAGTCTTCTTTCTATTGGACAACTTACTGATAAGGGCTATAATGTCTATTTTGAAAAAGAAAAATGCTACATTAAGGAACCCAATGGCAATGTCAAGGCCATGGGAGTGAAAAAGGATGGTGTTTACTACCTCCTTACAAAATCTGTAACACAAACATCTTTGCATACAACAACTACTTTCTCTTTGGAGTACATGTGGCATGAAAGATTGGGACATTTAAATTTTAATAATCTTCAAATGATGGCTACAAAAGGATTAGTTAAAGGACTTCCACATCTTAAGGAGTCAAAATGTTTTTGTGAGCCATGTGTAATAGCAAAACACCACAGGCAACCATTTGAAATAGGAAAGGCATGGAGGGCTAATAGACCTTTGCAATTGATTCATTCAGACATTTGTGGGCCAATGTCTGTTCAATCTTATACAGGGGCAAAATACTACATCACTTTCATTGATGATTACAGCAGAAAGGTATGGATCTACCTAATTCAATATAAGTGGCAAGCCTTTGATAAGTTCAAAGAATTCATGGCACTTGTTGAAAGAGAAAGTGGCTATCAAATCTCCACCTTAAGATCAGATAATGGTGGAGAATATGTTTCTAATGAATTCTTTAATTTTTGTAAGTATCATGGGATAAGGAGGCAATTCACAACCCCTTATACCCCACAACAAAATGGAGTTGCTGAGAGGATGAATCAAACAATCACAAATAGGGCAAAATCAATGTTACATGTTGCTATATTACCTAACTCATTTTGGGGAGAAGTTGTTCTTACTACTGCATACTTGACTAATAGGTCATACACAAAGGCCTTACATGAAAGAACACCTGAAGAAGCATGGAGTGGAAGGACGCCCTATGTGGGCCATTTGAGAATATTTGGATGTGATGCCTATGCTCATATTCCTCATAAGAAAAGGAAGAAGTTTGATGATAAGAGCCAAAAATGCATCTTTGTTGGCTATAGTGATAGTGCCAATGCATATAAATTATATGAGCCTATTTCCAAGAAAATCATTTTATCTAGGGATGTTACCTTTCATGAGTATCCCCCATCTAATCCTCCTAAAGCCCCCACTTTAGAAATAACTAATGAAATAGTTGCTCCATTCATGCATACAATATCATCTAGTTCTTCTCCTTCACTCATAAATCAAGAAATTCATCCACAAGAAGAACTTCCTACAAATGATCCGTGTCCTCCATCTCATCCTCCTAATGATCAAGTAACATCATCCAATCCTTTACCCAAGTGGGTTCAAGCCACAATAGATGAAGCCCAAAATCATTTGCCCACCTATACAGGTAAAAGGCCTTCAGCCCTAAGACACCAAGTGAATTATGCCCTAATGGCCAAAGTCCTTAGCCAACCTGAACCTTCTAATGTCAAAGAAGCACTTGGTGATCCTAAATGGGTTCATGCCATGGATCAGGAATTGGATTCCATTGAAAGGAATCACACTTGGGAGTTAGTTGATTTACCCAAAGGAAAATATACCATAGGCACAAAATGGGTATACAAGGCAAAATATAAAGCAGATGGCTCACTAGATCGCTACAAGGCTCGCCTAGTAGCTCAAGGCTATAAGCAACAAGAGGGAATTGATTATGAGGAGACCTTTGCTCCTGTGGCTAAGATGACAACAATCAGGACAGTTATTGCTCTGGAAGCTCAAAAACATTGGCCAATATATCAAATGGATGTCAAAAGTGCATTTCTAAATGGTCATTTGAAGGAGGAAGTGTATGTGAAACAACCACCAGGATACACAGTTGAAGGCCAAAACAACAAAGTCCTCAGATTAAAGAAAGCTCTATATGGGTTGAAGCAAGCACCCCGAGCTTGGTATGCAAAGATTGACTCCTATTTTCTCAACCTTGGTTTCACTAGATCTGCAACAGAATCTACTCTCTATGTGAAACATTGGAGAAACCGCATCATTTTGGTTACATTGTATGTGGATGACCTTCTCATTACAGGTGATGATATAGAAGGAATAAGGTTGCTCAAGGAGGACTTATGCAAGAACTTTGAGATGACAGATTTAGGCCTCCTCCACTATTGCTTAGGAATAGAGGTATGGCAACAACCTGGTAAGATTTTTATCTCACGAGGCTAAGTACATTCAATCTATTTTGGAGAGGTTTCGCATGGAGGAGTGTAAGCCCTCTCTAACTCCCATGGAAACTAGATTGAAATTGCTAAATAATGATGAAGAAGAAAGGGTTGATGGTACACTTTACAGGCAACTAGTTGGAAGTTTAATCTACTTAACTTCAACTAGACCAGATATTTGCTATTCAGTTGGCCTTATTTCCAGATTCATGCAGGATCCTAAGAAGAGCCATTGGATAGCAGCTAAGAGGATTGTGAGATTCCTAAAGGCCACACCTCATCATGGGCTTATGTATAAATCAAGTGAAAATTTTTCTTTGATTGGATACACAGACTCAGATTGGGCCAGTTGTCCTGAAACCGGAAGATCTACATCAGGGTTATTGCTTTCAATTAGGCCAAGGTTCTATTTCATGGAGCACAAAGAAGCAGGACACAGTTTCACTATCTTCAACAGAAGCAGAATATAGAGCAGCAGTTGAGGCAACTAAGGAGGCAATATGGTTGAGGCAATTAATTCAGGATATTGGGCTATTCATACATGGTCCAACATATATATATTGTGACAATCAAAGTACCATCAAGATGACCAAGAATCCAGTTTTCCATGCTAGAACAAAGCACATTGAGATCCATCATCACTTCATTAGAGAAATGGTCCAAGAAGACGTTATACACATGGAATATGTACCAACTCAATATCAAGTGGCAGACATCTTCACCAAGTCACTTGGGAAAGACAAGTTTTCTGAGTTTAGCAATTTGCTATATCTATGTAAAAGAAGTCAACATTAAGGGGGAATGTTATCTAATGTTGATTTATCTTTTTAGGATAGTGCACATTAAGGGGGAATGTTAGAATATTATTGTTATAATGTGCACTATGCCTATAATTGACAGGTTGACATTTGTCTTCTGCCACTTGTCCCTGTCTTCAGTTTGAGTTGGAGTGGTGTCTTCTGAAAGACACTTGGAGTGGAGCTTATGACACTTGTCATATCTCCCTCCTAAGCTTGATGCTTATATATTGTAAGATAACTTGTAAATAAGCAATGCCTTTTGTTCAGTCCCATCACCCATGGGGTATTAGTTGATCAAAATAATTAATAAGTCAATACCTAAAATCTAATTTAATGTTGACTTCACTTAAGTCACCTTTTTAGGGTAAATTTGATTAAAAGAACCCTTAATCTTGATTAGCACTAATTACATCCTCCCACATATGTGAAATTAGGGTTTGTTGAGATATTTATTTAATCATGTCCTAAATTGACTTAAGCATCTCCTAATCAGGATTAGTCCTAATCCATCCTCACACATGTGTGAGTATGAAATATTTCTCATAAGGAATGTGATGTTGCCACATTGTATTTCTTAACCTAACCCTAGTCAGAATCAAACCTAGGTTTAGTCTATCCCCCCCTGCACCTTGTATTTACCTATAAATAATGGGTCCCAAACCCCTAATTAAGCTTGATTCACAAATTCAACAAAGCACAATTACTCTGCTAAAATGGAAAGCCAATATTGAACAGTCACTTCCCTGTGCACACAGTCAGATTTCAACGATACATAGAGGCACCCCAGTTGCCTAGGAGTCGACCCATTGGAAGGATTTTGTAGAAGAGGCATCATAGCTCAGATATCCCCTTGCCCCATGAATTCGGCCTCAGTTCACCCCTCGGGTGGCGAATTGGGTCTACAGGCCCCAAATCACTCCAAATTTGGGTGGTAAGCTTCATTTCATCCTATTATTACCTTCTATATAGTTTATCGCATGTTTTACTATATTTTTAAAGTCATTTAATCTTCATAATCATGGGGCCTGACTAAGGCAAGCCCCCCATCATACTAACACCCTTTTGCAGGTTAATCACAGGTTATGCAACAAATCTGAAGAGGTAAAGCAACATCAAATTAATAGCAACCCAATGGTGGCCCACATACAAAGAAGCCCATCTACACTAAGGGACGATCGAAGAAGGAATCAAATTGATTGTAACATTTTTATGAAGAGAAATGGATAAAGGGCATAGTGTCTCTCTTGTAACACATTTTTATTAATATCAATGGAATCATAGTCTCTTTGTTTAATGCATCATTGTGTTTTGTGTTAAATTATCAAATGTCTTTTTCTGACCGTTTCACCTAGAACCAACTATACTTTGACTAATAAGAGGAGGGAGCCACATAGTAGGGAGCCACTTTGACTAATAAGGTGAAGTTAGATCATTTTTTGGTTTCAAAGGAGGCATTTATGAAATGGAATCTAAATTTTTAGATTTTGGAGGGTCAAGTTTCAGATCATTTCCTTATTCTATTGGAAGGGGGATTAAGATAGGGCAACATCACAAACCATTCATATTTGAAATTTTTTTGTTACAAATAGAGGAAATTTGAAAGAAAATTCCACAATGGTGGGAAGAGGGATGCCTAGTATATGGGACAACAATATTTAGATTCCACAAATAGCTTCATTATGTCAAGGATCAACTAAAATGATGGAGGCGTGTTAACAAGACAGACTTCCAGGTCAAAAGATCTCCATTGATGTCCAAATGATACGAGATTCAAAAACACTTCAGGGAAGGAACAATTACATAGTAGCTCAAAGAAGAGGAGGATGCATTGTGTAAAGTAGTTGAGGATATTAACAACCAAGAGGAGATCTATTAGAAATAGAGAGGAGGAACCACTTGGTTATTATAAGGTGATAAAAACACAAAACATTTCCATCGAACTACTTGTGCTAGGAGATAAATGAAAAATATGGAAGCTCTTCAAGATGAGAATGGTCACTCCTTTGATACAATCCCAGGTATGCATTTCCATTCAATGGATTATTTTTCTAAATTATTTAAGGAAAGTATGGTGCAAGATGAAGAGGCTTAAAAAGAAGTTCTTGTTGTCATACCCTCTATTATCTCTAAAGAAGAAATCAAGCCCTACTTAAACCCATTGATAGAGAATAACTAATGAAAGTAGTCTTTGGAATGAGTACCGGAGAAAGACCAAGTCTAGATGGCTTTTCAATTGAGTTTTTTCAGACCTTCTAGAAAAAATTGGAGGAGGATGTAATGGATATTATAGAGGAGTTCAGGGGTAGTAAAATAATGCTTAAAGCATTAAATCATACATTCATTGTTCCAAAAGGAGAGGAGGGGGTTCATATTTTAGATTATAGACATTGCCTTATGCAATGTCATATATAAAATAATCACAAAGGTAATGGTTGAGTGGCTAAAACCTCTCCTACATAGCATTATTTCCTTAGAGCAAGGGGGTTTTATAGAGGGCAAAAAAATCTTGGATGGTGTGGTTTTAGCTCAGGAGGCAATCCACTCAATGCAAAAATATGGCAATAGGGGAATGTTTATAAAATTGGATATGTCAAAGTCTTATGATAGGGTGGAGTGGATATTCTTGTCAAGGATGATGACAACCTTTGATTTCTCTTAGGATTGGATAGAATGGGTCATGAGCTGTGTTTCTACTCAAACATACTCAATGTTAATCAAATACCCTCCCTCACAACTATTTGGAGATATTGGGATTCATGAGGACTTCTCTCCCATGAGGATTCACGAGGACTTCTCTCATATTGGTATATTTGGGGGTCCCTTTGCCTTTAAAATTTTTTAAAATAGATATCTGGAGAAATATTTTGGATTCTATCAAAGAAATAATTAATCATTGGTCTCTTAAATGGTTAAGCATTGGGGGTAGACTAACTTTTTTATAGTTAGTCATTCATGCCATGTCAATTTATAAATTTTATATCCTTGCTGCCCCACATACCATATGGAAAGAGTTAGATAAGATGGCTAGAAAATTTTTATGGTAAGGAGTAAAAGGAGAGAGTAAATGGGCCTTAGTAGGTTGGGATAAAGTAAGTCAGCCCAAGGTAAAGGGAGGTTTGGGACTGAGGAGATCAGAGTTAAATAATAAAGCTTTGGCTAGAAAGCTTTACTAAAAGTGGATTTCCTAACCAAACTCTTTATTTAGTAGAGTTTTAACTAGTAAATATTTGGGGCAAGTGAACCCGAATGAGGTGATTCATTTCCCTTTAGATGGTAATGGGTCCTTAGTGTGGCAAGATCTAAAGTTAGGATCTTAGGTAGTGAAATATGGATTATTTTGGAAAGTGGGAAGAGGGAAGAAGGCACGATTTTGGACATATTCGTAGGATCAATACCCACCTATCATCCACCCTTGCTTTCCATGGTTGTTTTTACAACCAATAAAACCAACCATGGAAAGCAAGGGTTGGATTCAAATTGAAATTTATTTTAAAACTAGCGATCCGGAGAATTATAAGTTTAAGCAGTTTAAGAAGTTGGATGAGTGGCCAATTCTAATCCCTTCGAAATTGACACCCATCATGACTAAAATCTTGGCAAAAATATTTCTTATAGGTAGAGATGAGAAGGATGAATTAGCTTGGGGCTATGGGAGCCTTGGAGTCTACATAGTGAATTATGGATATGATAAGATCCTTGTAGAACCTCATCCTCATGCATATTAGGTTGAGTATTGGAGAAATATTTGACAGTCCAAGGGTTTGCTGAAAGTAAACTTTTTTGCCTAGTAGTTCATGCACAATGGAATTATTACTTTTGATAATATGAGACATAGGGGAATAATTGGTCCATCTCACTGTGTTTTATGCTACAAGAGAGAGGTAACATATGATCACTTATGTTTGAGTACCCATTTACACGCCAAATCTGGAAGTGATGGTTTTTATCTTATAAAATTTGAGCCAATGGTGATTTGAATTGGATTAATATTTGGAAAATATGGAATAGGGGTAGATTTAAATCTAAATATTTTTGTATCAATTGGAAACTTAGATTAAACTTCATTTGGTAGAAAGTGTGGTTAGAGAGAAATGGCAACATTTTTAGAGAAACATTTTCATCTTTAGATGGCATTTAGCAAGCCATTTGGAGAAAAGTCATAGAAAAAGTGGTAGTGTATGCTAAATAGGAAAATTAGGATGATATAGGAATGATGGAGAAGGAATCTAAAGTGCAAGAGGGGTAGGACAGAGCTAGCTAGAAACCACCCCCAAAAGGTTAGATTAAAATTTAAAACTGATGGAGCTGTAAAAGGTAATCCGGATAGAGATGGAATTGGAGTGGTTTGTAGGAATCATGTTGGGTGAGTACTCTATTAGGAACTACAAGGCCTAGGAAAAGCCACAAAAAATGAAGCAGAAGCCTTAGCTATCAAATATTCTTTTATTTGGGTGGTAAGACAAGGTTACAAGAGGATAATCTAGAATTAGATTCTTAAATATTGGTGGGAGCTCTAGATTACATGAGGAAGTTTACTTTGAAGACATGAATGTTGAGGATTCTTGTCACCCAAATTAAGGAATTGTGGAGGAAATTCGATGATATTATTCCAGTCTATGTGGGTAGAGATCTAAATAAAGTGGTAGAATTTTTGGTTAAGATGGGTACTAAGAAAGAGGTAGGGATTCAGTGGCACAGTGACATGGTTATTGAGGATGAGAGGATTAGGTAGGTTGGTGAGAAAATCCAATGTTTAGCTAATTTGGAAAACCATTGTAGAAATATAGTTTAGGATATTTGGATCCAATGCAAATCTTATTCATGTGTTCTTATTGGCTAAGGCTAGGAGGAGTCTCATACCAACTTGTAAAAGATCTTTGTTTTAATATAAATTTTTTAAATTCTTTTTCAAAAATCACTTGGATATTTTACATTATGAATAATGGATATGTATGTACAAATCCTTTCCAAATATCATGCAAATACCATCCATGTGAGGACAATAACCATATTGGACTCAAGGTCCATGTAAAGCTAATAACAAAACATCAAATTTCTTCTAAATGGTAGTTAGTAACTACCCTAATTATCATGTCACCTAAACTATGATGAAATAATTCCTAACATCTCCCCCTTATTACATCATATTTTATAATTTATTGGAGAGGAAATTTTGAAATGCTTCAAACTTTATTTGTCCATATAGCTTGATGAAGATGTTTGCATGTTGTTCTTAAGTAGATTAAAAAATTTGGTTCTTGTCTTTAACTCTTGATTGTGGTTTTTTCTCTAGCTCTTGTATCTTAAGTAGAGGAGAGATTCCCCTTTGTTCAACATGATCCAAATGTGGTTATAGATCAAGAATACTTGAGCAATACTGGGATTGGTCTCACTATGCTTATCCAAGGATAGGTATGATTTCATTTATCCATGGTTATAAAACATAATTAGACACATACTATTGTGTTCATCACTTATTATTGGAACATACATCCAATTAAAGTATCAGTTGGTTTGGTCCTTACTAATTTTAATCTTCTTGTCAAATGGTGATAAATATTTTCACCTTAAGCGAGGTATATGCCTTCACTTGTCCATATATATTTGAATTCATAATAGTTGATTTTCTTTGCTTCTTCAACTTTGAGTATCCTTATGGTAACCTCCTTATCCTATTGAATTGCACAGATAATCAATTGCTACAATTATTAAGTACAATAGATAAGATGACTGCTTATAAAGTTCACTTTTTTGATTCTCCATAAAACCATCATTTATATCATGTCTTTGCATAATATTTGATCTCCTAATGCTTACTATATACAATATGTAAAATTTATTATCAAGTGTAGTATTAAACATTGGGAAGATTTAATATTTCTTTCCCACCCTCAATGTGAAAACTACACTTGCACAATATTAAGAAGTGTTAGTTAACATCGATCATTCTCTTACACTATATAATACATTATTTTTTATTTTATCTTTGCCAATAGGGACCACTACTATTCACAAAGAACCAATTCTTGAATAAATTCAAGAAATATTTGCCTCCTCCAATCTCTTCATAGGGAGGATCTTCATCAAATAATTTGCATATATATGTAGTTGATGAGCCCTTATGTAATAAATGCATCATATAATAACAATTGAAATGACTTATCATCATTTCTTATCTTGAAAATTGCTTGTTGTTGTGATATTGAATATCTCCTACTCTTTCTTCTATATCTTTTTATGGTATGTTGCTATTATAATGGTACAATATTAAGTGTCTTATGAAGGGACTCTAATACCTTCTTGATGGCCTCTTTTGACTTTAGGTAATCTCAACTAAATATGCCTTACTATGTTAGGGTCATTGCCTATAGGTCACCTTTAGGTCTCTACCTCTCAGTCATTACATCTCAATCACCTCTGGACTAGGTTGTTGCCTCTAGGTTGTCTCTAGGTCATCGCCTCTAGAAATTACCTAAATTATATTTTTAGAATCTTTCATATTTTTAAAATCCTCAACATAATATTCTATTGCAATTTTTATCGTTGCAGGTCTTCCAAGAATTGCTTGGATTATATTATGATATAAAATATCATTTACCTTAAGTTTTCCAAGATATATTTTAATGGCTAAACTAACATTCTTCTTATTCAATAGCTTGTGATGTTTTTCAATTACCAAACTTGGTCTCTAGTAGAAACCATTTATTATTTATTTTGCTTTATCTCACTTTGATACATTCATCATCTAAATTTATATGTATTTTATTTATCACTTTATTTGTGTTCCAAACTTTATTTTAGAGTTATTATTACCTCCACAAATTTCTCAAGAATGTAGGTTCCAACATTTGTCACATGTTTAGATTTTCACAATGACTACAATAACTCATCCTAGGAACTTTTGCATATGATTTTTTTCTACACAATTTTTGGTTTCACTACTCTCTGCTTGACCATCAAAAAAACAAGGCCTTCATTTTTCTTTAGGCCTTATGCCTATTTTTATGGGTATTTTCATACCTTACCCATATCTTCCCAAACTTATTGTCAATCCTTTCTAGCTATCATGTAAAATTTTATTTTCTCTTCATTTTCTTCTTGATAATGTGTAATGGACCCATCTATGACTTTCCATACTTCTTCAAACTCTAATTGAATTTGTATTTACGTCTTCCAAGGATAATATTTTTCTTATCATAGTAGTTGGGAGTTGGAAAACAACTTTGGTGCAACACTAGCCATAGTAAATCTTTACAAAAGTGCAAAATTTTAATTCTACTAGATTATCTTTAAAAAATGTTTTCGGTAAGTATATATAAGCCCATACTAATTATTTAACTAATGCTTCAATTATAAAAAAATAGTGTCTCGTCAAAAAAAATAAATAAAGAGGGAATATTCTTCCTCTAAGGAATATTCTTTGAAATATTAGTTCTTCAAAATATTATATGCTTGATTCTTCTTTTTCTTTTCACCTACATTCAATAACACAAAAAAATGAAATATATGGTCTTTAATGGGCCCTCCCATGCTTCATGTGGGATAATTATATTATTCTAACTGGTCTTTAACAAATTGGATCTTTTTTAAAATAAAAAAAACAAATTGGATCTTTTTACATTTTTAAGAAAAAAAGCTAATCATGTAACTTAAGCCACATTCTTTATTGCTTGTTTTTTTTGGTAGCTATGCCTTCACAAATCATCCCATAAAACTTCAAAATGCATGTGAAAATAGACATATATGATGGATAAAATTTAATTATGTTGTAATCTAGTAAAGGTTTCTTTTCTTTCTATGTATTTTTTACAAAATAGTTATGTATATAGATGACTCATACAAGGAAGAACCTTTCTCTTCCAATGACTTGAGTGCTATCACTACAATTTCATATTCTACTTCTTTCAACATATTAAAAAATCTTGAACTTTTAAATGTTTCCTCATTGAATTCATTCCCTTGAAACAAGGCACATGAGGACCCTCTTTGATATATGAATAGTAAGGTAATCTAAAACCACCTCTTAAAGCTCTTATACATACCTAGAAAAAATAATATTCTCCTCATTTATGGATGACCTCATTTTGTTGGCTCTTTTCTAGTTGTAGACACCCAAAAGTCGCACATTTCTATTTTTCACATCATTATGGTCAATCAATTTGCAAAACCCATAAAATTACATAAATTGGATCAAAACACTATTCATTTATCAAAATCACTATTCATTAGGCTTAGTCCCCTTGGGCTAGCTAAGCCCCTTCCTACGCTTAACTCTAGATCCTCATGTGACCTCACTCACAACTCAACCAAGGTTGAATTCTCCACCATGGTCAAAAAGAACTTTATGGGTAAAAAGTCAACAACTTTAGTTAAAAACATGCTTTATGGCTAAATCACATGGTTAATTAGGCTAATCATGCTTAATATAAACCCTCCACCTCACCTAGTCTACTTTGACTAGTTTAGCCTTCCACCTCACCTAGCCTAGCCTTACCACCTCTCATCCAAATATTTCTCCACCTCACACTCCCTTGGGTCATAAATGAGAAATGGAGACTTTTGCACATAAAAGTAATTATAAATTGAAATATATTTGCAAAAAGGGTTTCAATAAATGCCATTTGGAGACTTTTCTCCAAGACATCATGACTTGTCTATGGGTGAGGGATTGTCTCAACCAATCTCATTTATGAGCTAGAACACCTCTTAGGTGAACACCTCACCACATACACCTCACAGGGGATACCTCATGGGGCACCTCAACCCCTCCCTTAGCCTTGGCAAAGTGTATAAGTAGAAGTTCATTTTCACCATTTTAGATATATCAACTTTAGCTTATAAAAACTCTAAAAAAATCACTCTAGACACATAGCATCCATCACACATCCATCACACTCACATTGCAATAGTATTTTAGTCATTTTTATAACATTCCTTGTGGTCTAGACAGGTATCATCATCAAAAAGATATAATTTGAAGGTGACCTGTTGAATTCACCAAGGAGCAATTGCATTAAAAAAGCCCAAAAACCACATCTTGCAAGTTTGGCTAGAATAATATAGGTTCGCACGCCCCCATGTGAATTTCATATTTCAAATCAGGTTCGCACACCCCCATGCAAACCTCTGCTACAACAAGATAAAATCACCCATATAGGTAAATATGGTTTAGTTTGATGTTTCATGCTATTTTTAATAAGTTACTTCATGTTTTAAGCTGATTTAAGAGTTTTTTGTATCTTCATAAACATGGGGTTTGACTGAGGTAGACCCCTTAACCCTCTAATAAAATTTTGTACATCTAAAAAGTACAAATAATACATAAAACTAGTGGTGTCCCACATGCAAGAAGCCCATCTACACTAAGGAACATCCAAAAGAGATATCTTGTTGTCTTTGGAGAACTTCTAATAGGGTTTTCTTTGGGAAGACCCAATTGTAGCCTTCAGGGCAAGGATTGTAAAATGGGATTTCACTCTGTAACCTGTCCTTTTTATCTTAATATCAAAGCAGTGGATCACTATGATTTTTGAATGAAGTATTGTAGTGTAAAAGTCTCTTTTATTTGGTTTCATTGTATTAAATATGTTCAAAATGGATTGGTCCACTACATCCCTGTTAATGGTGATCCCTTCAAATTTTGCAACATTGTCGCACTACCACCAGGTCCACCCCTCTCATCCACTCAATTTTCTCCCACCCCATGTCACTCTCTTACTACCACCTTCCCATAATATTCACCCTCACATCCCACACCTAATATGAGCGACATTCCCTCATCTTCTTCACATCCACACCAATTGACTAGTGCTCCTTCTACATCCACATCTACTAACCATCCTTCATCCTTTTCTATGCTATAATATTCTTAGGTATCATTCCCTCCATTCAATTTTTTTGCTACACCTTCCCCACCACCCCCTTCCATCGCACCTTCCATTCTTCCTACCCCATCCTTGCATTCTTTATTACTTGATCATCTTGATCATGAGTCACATAACCCACCCTAGCTACACCTTCTATTCCTACATTTCAATTCACCCATGCCAATCATCCCATCACCCAAACATCTGATGAATGCTATGAGTGGACACAGTTCACCACTCAGCTTGATGACCAATTAGCCCAATCTAATCCTACCACTTCACCCACTTCACCTTCACCACTGCCTACCCCTGCTCAATTTCCATCTTCATAACCCATGGGATATTTGCCCCAAACCCAACATCATGCTCCTCCACATGTCTCTATACTCATGACCACACCTGGTCCTGGTGAGTATGATATACGTAATGCTCAGGTTATTTCATCTACCATTTAGTCCACCCGTGACTTTGATCAATCCCATGATGTGCCCATCACTATTGGGGTCATTGTTCCTCTTGATCAACTTGAAAATTGCACAAATTTCATATATGGGGGATTTGATTCATTTGTAGAGCCTCCAACACCTCCATAAACCCAACCTCAATTTTATGGAAATCTTGATTACATGTCAAATCCAAATTTTGCCTGGCACTATCTCCATCGATACAATTGGTATGGCTTTGGACTAGGAAGGTATGAAAAATGGTGGTGTGCCCTAGTTGTTCCTCCTATACTGTTGCCTAACGATAGGTCTAGAATTGGTTACCACCTAGTAACAATCCAACACCCTCAAGAACAATTTACATCATCTCCATCTTGAACCCCTTGAGGTCCTTTTTGACGATGAACTTGAGCTCAATTTTCCTATCAACTATTTGTATCCTTAATCTATAATTGAAATCCCATCTACAGTCTTCCACTCATATCCATCACATTCGCATTCTCCTTCCTACAAGGTTGAGACTCTTATTGATAAATTCATTGATTTATCGCTGAACACACCCATATTGATCGACTAACCTTCCTCTCCTCCATCCACCATTTTGTGCATCCATTTTTATGAATGACACCAAATCTCCCATCCCAAAAAATGACCTCATTTTCCACCCATGGTTCTTCTTCCTGGCCACAATCAACCATACCCTGACTCACCATCACCCTCTGTTGAATCTTCATCGACCTCATCACCAACATATACCATATCCAGTGCTTTTGTCAACATGATATATGTTGACTTATATGCCCCACTATACTATCCAAATAATCCCACCTACATCCCACCACCCATTACCGACTTTTTTGACTTCAACAATATCTCATCTACACCATCACCAGTTGAGTTCGTTTATCACCCAAAGTATTAAGGTTTTCTAATGCATATTTCCCTTCCATTCCACCCTATTTTCCTTGGATTAATATTACAAATTTTTATCTAGATGATGAATTTCCATTATCTGGCATCATCAATGATCTCCACCTCATTCTCATACCCACTAAACTTCATGATGGTTTTCTTATGCTTTTCAAGGACACCATTGATGTTGATATTAATGACAATATCGATCATCCCCACATTATCAAGCTCACTTATAGCATTTATGTTGATGAGCACATTCTTTTTATGGCCTTCCTTTGCAAGTACATAAAGGTGTTCACCAAGTCCTACACGGATATGCTTGGTCTTGATCCATCCTTGGTCATGCACAACTTGGTCTTGGATGACACTGCTAAACCTGACAGACAAAAGTTGCACTACATGCATCCTACCATGGCCCTCATGGTCAAATAGGAGTTACGAAATCCCATCTACATTCTTCCACTCATCTCCATCACATTCTCATTCTCCTTCCTGCAAGGTTGAGACTCTTATTGATAAATTCACTGATTTATCTCTAAACACACCCATATCGATCGACTAACCTTCCTCTCCTCCATCCACCATTTTGTGCATCCATTTTTATGAATGAAACCAAATCTCCCATCCCTAAAAATAACCTCATTTTCCACCCATGGTTCTTCTTCCTAGACACAATCAACCATACCCTGACTCACCATCACCCTCTATTGAATCTTCATCGACCTCATCACCAACATATACCATATCCAATGCTTTTGTCAACATGATATCTTTTGACTTATATGCCCCACTCTACTATCCAAATAATCCCACCTACATCCCACCACCCATTACCAACTTTGTTGACTTCAAAAATATCTCATCTACACCATCACCAGTTGAGTTCCTTTTATCACCCAAAGTATTAAGGTCTGCTAACACATATTTCCCTTCCATTCCACCCTATTTTCCTTGGATTAATATTACAAATTTTTATCTAGATGATGAATTTCCATTATCTGACATCATCAATTATCTCCACCTCATTCTCATACCCACTAAACTTCATATGGTTCTCTCATGATTTTCAAGGACACCATTGATGTTGATATTAATGATGATCTCGATAATCCCCACATTATCAAGCTCACTTATAGCATTTCTGTTGATGAGAACATTCTTTTTATGGCCTTACTTTGCAAGTACATAAAGGTGTTCACCAAGTCCTACACGGATATGCTTGTTTTTTATCCATCATTGGTCATGAAAAACTTGGTCTTGGATGACACTGCTAAACCTGACAAACAAAAGTTGCACTACATGCATCCTACCATGGCCCTCATGGTCAAATAGGAGTTACAAAAACTCCTTGATGTTGCATTCATACAGCCCATTGATTATCCTGAGTGGGTTTCAAACATGATCCCCATTGGTAAATCTAAAGAAGGTATTCGTATTTACACTGATTTTAGGAATCTTAATAAATTTTGTCCCAAAGATAATTTTCTATTCTCTAATATTGATATGTTGGTCGATGTTACAGTAGGGCATGAAATGTTCTCACTCATGGATGGTTTTTATGAATACAATCAAATCCATGTCAACCCTGATACCAGCATAAGACAACTTTCATGAACCTCTAGGGGACATTTTGTTATAGGGTCATGCCCTTCAGTCTCAAAAATGCTGGGACAACTTATCAACATGCAATTACATACATTTTTCATGATCTAATCCATAAAACTATTGAAGCCTATGTTGATGATCTCATTGCCAAATCCAAAACACGTGACCAACATCTTGAGGACCTTCACCAAATATTTGATCGCATCCTAGAGCATAACATACAATTAAATCCAAAAAAATGTGTCTTTGATGTTACCTCAAGAAAAATATTAGGTTTTATTTCACAAAGAGGTATTGATGTTGATCCATAAAAATTATAAGCTATCATCTATATGCCTCCCCTTATAAATCTTAAATAACTGTGCAATTTGCAAGGGAGAATCCAATCCATCCGGTGATTCATCGTCCAAATTTTTGACAAGTGTCAGTCGTTCAATCACCTTCTTCAAAATGGGGTCCCATTCAAATGGGACAATCAATGCCAAATCACTTTTGATACCATCAAATCATACCTTACATCTCGACTAGTCCTATCACTGCTCCATCCAGATTGCCATTTCCATATGTACATTTTTGCTACTAATTTTGCCTTGGGTATGCTTCTTTTCCAAAAGAATGAAATGAGCCATGAGCAAGCCATATACTACATTAGTCGTACATTCATTAGTTACGAGACATGATAGGTCTACATGAAAAAAAATTACCTTCTTGTTGTTTTTGCTACACAAAATCTATGATATTACATGATCAATCACACTACTTACGTAGTCGCATGCGATAATCCACTCCATTACATGATGAGTAAGAGCTACCATAATAGTCGCATAGCAAAATGGATTATTCTTCTTATGAAATTTAATCTTGAATTCATCTATCAAAAATCCATTAAGGGCTAGGTCATTGTTGATCAGCTCACTAAAGCACCTTTACCAAGCGATACACCACTCCTCATTCAGGTTCCTGATGATGTTGTGTTCCATACTACAGAAGCTGAAGAACCTATAAAACCTGAGTCAACAACTGAGTTAACCCTCTTCTTTGATGGCTTTTATTGTGAGCATGGAGGGGGTGCAGTTATAGTCTTATTTACACCACAAGGGTAGCCACTCCCATTTTCATTCAAATTAGGCTTTCCTTGCACCAATAACAATATCAAATACAAAGCCCTTATCCTTGGCCTGAAGTAAGTAATTTCAATGCACATCCGATGCCTTGACATATTTTATGACTTCCTTATTATTTTAAATCATATAAAGAGAGAATGGTAATGTCATTTCCCTATCCTTCAATAGTATAAGCAAGTTATTGAACACTTACTTGCTCAATTTGAGTGGCATGATATCACTGCTACTCCACATTCCACCAATAGATTTACCGACCCTATGGCTTATCTAGGATAACTCATTCCACAAAATTCACTTTTTGACACCACTCATGTGTCCATCCACACTCTCTTCCATTCCACAATATCACCCACCCTAATCGTCTGAGATGATGGGATTCATATTGTTCAAGATAAATTCCACAACTCATGGTTTTACCAGGTCAATGATTACATCAAGTTGGGTATCTTGCCACCAGATTTGAACCACACTCACAAGTGAGATTTCAAGCAATGCACCATTCACTACATATTGTTGGGATATATCATTTATAAGCGCAATCACAATGTTATTCTATTGCACTATCTTGAACCACATGAGGTCTAACACATTATATAAGAGGCTCATGATGGCACTTATGATGGCCACTTCAGTGGCATAGCTACTACCAAATACATTTTATGGATGTGTTACTATTGGCCCACAATGGAGCATGATTGTTTTGATTATGTTAAGAGATGTGTCAAATACCAACATCATACTAATATTACACATTTGCCTTCTCAAGATATTCAACCTATTCAATCTATGTGGCCCTTTTCTCAATGGGGTCTAGATATTATTGGAAAAATTACCCCCACATCATCCAGTAATCATAAATTCATCGTCACCGCTACCCAATATTTCATGAAATGAGTTGAAGCCATTCCACTCATCCAAATGACTGGTCCTAAAATTATTGATTTTATCACTCAACACATCATTTGTCACTTTGGAATCCCACCCAAGATTATTGTTGACAATGGTACACCATTCAAGAACAATAATATTCATGCATTATGTGAGAAATTCATTATTCAACATATATTTTCCACTCCATACTACCTACAGGGTAATGGATAAGCTGAAGCTAAAAAAAAACCATTTATGCCATTTTTCACAAGACCGTTGCAGAATCACATCGTGACTAGCACAATAAAATGACACTACCCTTATGGTCCTATTGCATAAGTACTCATACTCCAATTGGGGAAACCCATTTTCTCTTGTATATGGTACTAAAGCCATCATGCCCTTGGAGCTCAAATTCTATCATTACGGGCCTCTATGCAAGAATTCATTAATGACGACACTGCTTTTCAAGCCAGGTTAGACCAGTTGATCCTTTTGGATGAATGCCACATTCATTCCATTGAACATACATGTTTTTATCAATATCATCTCTAACTTGTATATAATTCTAAGGTACACCAATGAGAATTTCAATTTGGAGACTTAGTCCTTAAGGAGAACCAAAAACTAGCCAACCATACCATATATGTGATAAATTTACACCCAATTGGCTAGGTCCTTACATGGTCACTCACAATTTTGGATCTGGGGCATACCACCTTGCCATGTTATAAGGTATTTCTAACCTCGATCCCATTAAAATTATTCATCTTCGAGTATTTTACACCTAATCGTTAGCACTTAATCTCCTCATTATTTGTACATATCATCATGGTAACAAAACACACACAACAAAAAAAAACAAAACCCTCATGAAAACAACAAAAATAAAATACATCCTTGGCATTCTATGACATTATATTCCATTGCATTTAATCAAAATCTGCTTTATCATCATCTTATTTATTCTCTTCTTTTCCCTTCTTATTTAATAAATGTTGTATGGTCATGCTTTGAGTGGTTATATACCCTTAATTTCCCTTATTCTCCCTTTTTTTCCCGTCTTCCTTTCCTCTTTTCTTCATGTTACTTGTCAATTTTGTATGGTCATGCTTTGAGTGACTACATACCTTTGATTAGTTTCCCTTTATTATTCTTCTTCTCTTCTTCCTTTTATTCTCTTTCTTCTCTTTCATTATTCTTCATTTTCATTTCATCTACTTGGCATTCATCTCATCACCCTATTTCATTAGATATTATCCTGGGGTAACCTTGTACAAATTCTTGCATATGCCATTCACTTCCACATCAACTTACTCACTGCATCAATCACTATAATTTCACACCTTCTCACATGTATATTGATTTTATTCATACATGCATTTGTACATATTTATTGTGCATACCATACTTAAATATGCATTTGCTAGCATAATAGTTTTGGTGCCCAATCCCATTTTCATGATATAGGATTACTGAAATTTTTTGTGCACTTCACCCATCTATAGTTATTTCAATCAATCACCATCTAAAGTTGGCAGTTTCTAAATGCATTTTAAGACTTACCTTGGTTGACTTGCTCTCATTCATGGATTAAATAGCACATCTTACACACTAAGCAAATTTTGAGAATAGGATTGGCAACATTGTATGTATAGTGGCTGCCTAGTGAAAGTCACCTTGCTCATACTATCATTTGTGTGATCTAAATCAAACCTAACTATTAACAAAATAACAAGCTTAAAAAAAAAAATTAACGGGCAGAAAACAAAATCCAATGCCCAAAAAGAGCACTAAAAAATATTACAAAAACAAAAATGAGCAAAAAATTAAAAAAAACACAAAAAAGAGTACCATAAAAAAGCTTGAATCCCTGAGGTCCTTAGGTCCATATTGAAAATCATGGGGTAGATCTCCGTTGGAGCTATAGATGCTTGACTAGAAATGTAGTATACCTTACAAGTGATGACATGTCTGTTACATTAGCAACCTTATTTTGTATAGACCACTGTGCGCTTGAGGATGAGCTAAATTACAGGCTAAGTTAACATTCAGTTGAAATCATCCCTTTTCAAAATGATCAAATGAACATCACTTTCCACACACTAATCCATTCTTGAGGTCTTGTTTACCAAGATAGCCAATATTTATCTACTAAATTTTACTCAGATATTCAAGAGATTTGATTACTTAAAACTGTAATGTTTAAATCTTTTGAACATCTTCATATCCGAATTCTTAGAAAAAATGAAATGGATTACACTATATGATTCTGCAAAGATGCAAATTCTCTCTTCAACCAATACTTACATTCACTCACATTTTCATGTAGTACATACTCACCACAAATTATTTCATAACTTATATTGCATTAATTTATTTCTTAGACATTCCATGCATATATACATCTATAATATTCTCCACATATATCAATGCATACATCTATGCTCTACCACAATCACATCATTCATACTCATACATAATCCACAATAGAAACAAAACACACATAAATGCAATCTCATATAAAAGTTGTAGCACATCATGTATATATATGTATATATCTCAAAAGAGTCATCAAGCTACAATAAAATTTGGGTCCTTGTGGGTACATCGCCACATGTTCATATCATGTTTATATCTATCAAAAATGCCATACGGCTACAATAAAGTGTGTATCCTTATGGGTACATCACCACAAAAAATAGATCATCATCTGTACATCCATAAAAATGTAAAATTGTAGGTAGTAGCTCCATCACCACCCTCATAGCTCCATCATGTGTGCTACCCCATAGGAATCTCTCCACTCCCCTCATCTCCAATACCACCCTCCACACCACATAGTATCAACTATGCATTGCCTATCTCCCATGCCATTGGTGCCTCTATTAGCACCGATGGTACGGGTGCCACTATCTATTGGCTCCTCCTAGCTATCGAAGGTGTACTCCATTGGCTCCATCGTGATGGAGTCTATGATAAAGACACTAATCCCAAATATGTCATAATAGTTATGCCATGCATCATCAGCTTACCCTCACAATGAGATCTCTTTGTAGCCTATTTCATATTGGCTACTACCATCCTCATGTTTACTTGCTACGGATGCTCCACCTCAATAAGTAACCTACATACATCCACCCGAGATTGCATCTACACCCTTCCACCTGTAGCCTCCATATCATGCACTTTCTGCTCTAACTCTACTACCCTAACTACATGGCTGGCCTTCATAGCCTCTATCTCTTCCCTTACTACCTCCAATAATCGTTGTAGTTACTCAATAGACTTAATCATCTCATTTTGCTCTACCATCGTAGCATCTCACTCACCCCTTAGTACATCCCTCTCCTCTAAGAGCTACATCACCTGACCTCTCACCTCATACCTCTATGCTATCATGGCATATCACTCACATGTGAGCGCATACCTCTTCTTGATCACCTGCTTCAATCTCACCCTTGTCTTGTCCCACTCCCCTAGGATGACTGTCAAATCTATATACCTCATGCTTATCCTCCTATATCGCCAAGCGATATGCCACCCAATACAACTTTGTATCTAGAAACTTATCCTTCAACTTATTCACCTCCACTTACAACCACTATGTCTCATCCCATGCTACTATCATCTCCTGCAACCCTATCGTAAAATCAAAACCTGTTGGCTCTACCATCGTATCTCCACCAACACCACCCACCTCCATCATGGGTGGCTCATCTTATCTTATCACTCTCCCATCATCTAATAGAGACTCATAAATGTCCATAATTGGCACATCCTCCATCACTACTATACCCTCTGTCATGCATTCACCAATCTCCATCAATGATCTTACACCGCTATCACTCACCAATCAATCTTGATCATTACGACATGGTCTCACCCACATGATCAACCGATACAAATCTATCTCCTTCTCCTCACTATGCTCTGATGACCCCTCATCCTAATCCTCTCTAGCCACCTGACATTACCCCATATATCCTAGTGATGCTACCCTCACCCCACCTAGTAATACCCCACTTGGAAACACCCCTGTTGCCACACCCCATCCATCCACCACCCCAAGAATAGGCTCTCATAACTACCTAAACCATAATATGTCATACTCTGGTGTGGTCCCCATGTTATCCACATCAAGAAGAACTATCATCTCATCAGGTATCAAATATAGTGGTGGTACCACTAGCTCTAGCCCTGTATCACCAGACACTCTATAGATCACCATGGGTGGATCTAATCACCCCTATCATGGTCCTAAACTATCACAAAACCCATGAGAATGAAAAATACTCTATTTACCATAGGTATTTCCCCACCAACCATCACCATCATCTAAAGTGGATTAGCTTCTCTACATTCTCAGCCCACTCATGCGCTCCTTGTTTTGGCCTCCATCTCACCTCCTCCATATTCAAGCCTTCCAAATTCTCTTGATGATACATTAGATCACCCTCATGCATTATATTGACATTATTCTCCATATCTACCCACAATATCATTGCAAAGGGTACATCGCGACCATCCGATGTATGTGCATCATGTGGCAGCAATGATGGTCACAATATCATGATGTGCTCCCAAGCCCATAGCTACAGTAGTGGACTAACACTGATGCCTATCTGCTCAATCCTCACTACTCCATGGAGCTCTCTATACACCTATGCTAGTAATGCAGGTGTCCACACATATGCTATATGAATATCTACCATATCACACACCATCCCTATTATATTCCAGGGGAATCTCACCCTTGAAGTTTTTGGTAATGCATGACTATCTATCATCAACATCATCATCACATGGCAATTAGACAAGAACTTCTTCCACCAATACTTCGTATAGTGCACTCCACCCTTCGCATCCACCCTCTTCCATATGTATCCAAACACCCTCTACAAGATGCCATCCCGTGCATCTTTATCAGTAGTCATCACTGTAATACCTTCTATCGGTAGCCAATAGATATGATATATATCCTCCAAGGTCACTGTCATATCTCCTGTTGAAATTTGAAAGGTGTTCCTATCAGGATCCCACCTCTCACACAACATAGATATGTATGCATAATTTGTGTGAACCTCACACACATCCCATACGCCATACAACCCCATAAATCACAACCACTCCCCATCCTTTGCACACCACACATCCTGTAATGTGGTCCCCAATATCCATAGTTGATGTCGAGTGAATATCTTCTTCACCTATTTTCAGATATCATCCATACACTTCCAAATCATATTGCACATAACATTATTTCATTTAAATTATTTTTGCATCCACATGTCACATTAATTTCATGTTACATAAATTCCATCCATCGCATTTCAATATCATTTATTGCAAACACATCATGTACATTTATCCCACCTTTCACATATACAAATTTTTAATTAAAAAAAAATGTAAAAGCACACCATTCATACGACATCGTGCGAACCATCCCCATTCACACAACCCCCATGCAAACCTCCCCATTTTCATGCCCTTGTGTGGAGATCAGTTCTCGGGATGTGCATCAACCCATTGGTTCAATCGGTGCATTGGTCCCACCAATTTTGAATCTACAGGCTCCTACGCTATCAAACATGAATATACACATGCACATTTTCATACAACCATGCATGCAACACAAGTTCAACTATGCAAAGTCAAAATAGTCAATTGCTTGTAAATTTGGGTACCCATCTGGCCCCACATTGTCACCACCCCACCCATTTCCATCTTACATGCATTCAAATAGCAAAAAAAAGCACACTCTTTCATGTACACTTTCATACATGCTCTATGAGGTTCCTAAAAAGTCAAATGGCCAAAAAAAAATAGCAACCCGAGATACCCATTTGGCTTCTTCTTCACAAATGAATTTCACTCCTATCTAGCATGAACACACACTTCATATCATTTCAAGCATCTACAATACTCTATTTACCCTAGAAATTCACACACATAAGTGCTTACCTATGGTGCCACCACCCACGTAGGCATCCTCACTGACGTACTCAGCATTCTGTATCATCTGTTCCATAGTTCAATAGCACTTCGGTTTAATTTTTCTCCCTCACTTCCACTTTTCCTCCATACATTGCACAAAAATATCCCTAAAATGTCATTTTTACTTCATATATCTATTTTTTACAGATTCGCACCCCACCCATGCGAACGAACAAGTTCACATGCCCCATGTGAACCAAACCCATTCGCACCCTAATGTGTGAACCTCTATTCACAAGTCAAACCCACTACTATCGCCCTACATTCCTCTTGGATTCCCTACAAATTTTTATTTTCTTCTATTTTCCATTCACATTTTTGCCATACCTTCTCATCAATATCAATTGTTTTGTCATCGATTTTTGTCTTCTCCATCGCCAACTCATCGCTTGAGGGGGTAGTCATCCAACACATCAAAAAACTACCTTACACATGATCAAACAACCAAACATCCAATCATGGATACAACAATTGCCTAAGAAATTTTTTGTTGAAGACTATCTCGAGTCCTCATGCTAGGAAAAATACAAAAGTCAAATTTATTTTCTCAATAAAAACTCCAATTTAAAACAAATAAATGTTTGATAAATCTCAAAATGCCTCTGACTATACACATCTTATGGATTCCCTTATTCATTGTGGTAGGCGTAATACCACTCTCGAATGAAGCACCTAAAAGTTCTACCCTATGACTCCAACAGTTTGTCAAATATTGCCAAAAGAGCTCATCAATAAATCAAAATAAAAAAATTAGCAAAGGTATTTGTTCTTTCCACAATTGAAACATCTCAAGTTGATCATAATGTAAGATAATATTATACCTTCTTCCAAAAGCAATCATTACAATACTGCAAAGTGTTATACCCAATCACAAACCATTTTTATCAATGCATCTCTCTCAAAATCATTAACCATCATCAATTACAAATTCTCTTTCTTCCAAAGCATCTCATCAATTTTTGTACTAAACCGTGTTTTCACACAATCCAATACAAAAAGGGGCAAAATGTAAACACCCAAAAGTTGCACATTTCTATTTTTCACATCATCATAGTCAATCAATTTACAAAACCCATGAAAATTGCATAAACTGGCTAAAAATACTATTCATTTATCAAAATCACTATTCATTAGGCTTGGTCCCCTTGGGCTAGCTAAGCCCTTCCTACGCTTAACTCTAGGTCCTCATTTGATCTCATTCACAACTCAACCAAGGTTGAATTCTCCACCATGGTAAAAAAAGTCCTTTATGGGTAAAAAGTCAACAAATTTAGTCAAAAACCTGCTTTATGGCTAAATCACATGGTTAATTAGGCTAATCTTGCTTAATCTAAACACTCAACCTCACCTAGTCTACTTTGACTAGTTTAGCCTTCCACCTAACCTAGCCTAGCCTTGCCACCTCTCATCCATATATTTCTCCACCTCAAACTCCCCTCGATTATAAATGATAAATGGAGACTTTTACACACAAAAAGTAATTGTAAATTGAAATATATTTGCAAAAAGGTTTCAATAAATGTCATTTGGAGACTTTCCTCCAAGACATCATGACTTGTAGATGGGTGAGGTATTCTCTCACCCAATATCATTTATGAGCTAGGACACCTCAAGAGGCACCTCTTAGTTGGACATCTCACCACATACACCTCACAAGGGAAACCTCGTGGGACATCTCATCCCATCCCTTAGCCTTGACCAAGTATATAAGTAGAAGGTCATTTTCACAATTTTAGACATATCAACTTTAGCTTATAGAAACTCTAAAAAAATCACTCTAGACACATAGCATTCATCACACTCACATTGCAATATTAGTTTAGTCATTTTTATAACATTCCTTGAGGTCTAGACAGGTATCATCATAAAAAAGACAAAATCTAAAGGTAACTCATCGAATTCACCAAGGAGCAATCACATCAGAAAATCCCAAAAACCACATTGTAGACACCAAATCCTATCCATTAATCATTCATCCTAACCATCCCACCACCCACTTGTCCACCTTACCCCTTTCCCGCCACTCATTTAACCATTTCATGCATTTCCCACCTTCAAAAGGCCCACTTTAACCCTTTCGTGTCACTTTTCGACCCATTTGGGTTTATTTTATATTATTTTATAATTTAATATAATATTTTATATTATATTATAATATATTTATTATAAAATACATATTTATAAACTCAATTAACCATAGTCGTCCGATTTAATCTAATCTTAGCCATCCATCTTCATTAATCCATGCCACACTTAAAGTATAATCTCAGCCTTAGGATTTGATTTAATCTTAGCCACACAATCAAGTGTTAAGCTAAAACCCTAAGAAAACCCTAGGCTAGATTATAAATAAAAGCATTTGCAAATGCTCAACCCCTAGAATATTCTCACCCTTGGAGAGATTGTTGAAGAAGCCCTTGTGAAGTAGAAGGTTGTAGAGCCTTGAAGATCCCAATGGTCGAATCTACTTGAGAGAGCAGACTCAAACCCTAGCTTGCCATAGGACTTCCACCATTCTAGCAACTTCCACATCCATCCTCCATCGCCATCGTAGTACCCCCATCCACCATATCCTTTGTAACCCCATGATCTGCTTTTACATATTAAACCCTCACTCATAGACGCATTCCAGAGCTTGCCATGCTCGTTGTAGAGCCTACCAGAGCCTACCAAGCGCTTGCCAGAGCCTGCCATATCTTTTAGGCTCATTCCAGAGCTTTCCAAGCTTATGCTAGAGCCTACCATCATTATCAACATGAACCAGAGCTTGTTGTATCACATCTATTATTGTTGTTAGGGCATCACAACAATGGATCTACAACGAAGCATCATCAAGTTTAGTAAGGTAAATCACCATTGGTATTTATTTCATTGCATAATCTATAGTTTTTGTATGCCATTGTATTCATTTGCAGTTAGGGTTTATTTGATAGCTGAGGGGCTCACGTTGTGGAGCCCTCACATGTGTTACTAATCCCCTTGCATGTTTGTGTGTATGCATATCTACAGGTTCTCATTCAATATTGGATAGTTGTTGAAGCTAGAGTGGCCCAGAATCGGATATCTCACAAGCCCACTCATTATGTTGGGAGCGAAGCATAGTTGAAGACACTCATATTTATATAGCTAGGGTTTTGGAGAACCCTAGAAATTGTGTCTATTGTACCAAATCAATTCTGTTAAGGTAGAATAATTGTAACAAGGAGTTTTTTAGCTCCCCCCCATTTATTGAAAGATACTCTATTTTGTGCAGTTATTTGTCTCTTTGAGTTGATTTCTTTATTGCTTGCATTAGTGTAACATTTTTAGATCTACAAATGGTGATCATAGTGGGACCCCACAAGGGTTTCATTTATTAATCTAGTTTACTTTGTTGATTTCATTTTGTTTTTGTCTGTTATAGGTTTTTCAAAAGCAAAAAAATTATTGATTCTATCGATTAGGGTTTTTGAAGAATTCTACAGCAGTTGTAGAATGTGCGCATGCACTCTACAACACTTGTTGATCATCACAGGTGCCATTCTACACCTGCAAAGATACCCAACTATACCTTGCAACAAGTTGAAGCAAAGCGTAGGCTTCTGAGTAAGTCCCATAGCCCCTGTTTCAAATTTTTGACTTATGTATTCTATTTTTCTGCATGATTTTTCAGATTCTGAATATAAAATGAATACAAACTAAGTAATATGGAAAAGAATTCATAGTAGATTGCATTTAGGGTTTTTCGTGCATACATTCACATAGTTTAAATTTCCTATTTTAAAATCTACAAATTTGAGTGATTGCTTGCATATTTTGTTTGCATTTGAAACTAAAGAGCATTATTAGAATCTACATTTTTAGGAGTTAAATACTGCTTTATTTTGCATATCTAAATAGGAACAGTATTCAGACGCAAAAAGTAATCCTACCCTAGGGTGACTCCTTTGGTAGAGAGGTGGATGAACCCTCAGGTTGCTATTTAGGTAGGGGATCTTGATGGGTGTACTCCACGCTCTATAGGTAAAATTTGCATTCTGATATTGGATTCTAATTCAGATGAGTAAAATTGGTGATCTTTAGCATTTTTTGAACACAATAAAGAACAGGAAACTTTAAAATCAACCATGCATAGCATGTTTCACTCTAAAATAGTAGTGGTTGGATTTTATCACCAGCCATTGCTTGAGATTTGGTGACGATGGTTGTCATTTCCATCCACCAATATCTACCCTAGACACCATAGGATTACCCTCAAGAAAAATTGTTGGAGGTCATTACCAACAAGAATATCTTCGTCCTTACCATCCTTAGTTTTTTACCTTTGTTTTTATTAAGTAATATTAGAGCATCAAAACACACAAAACTATCACTCTAAAAAGAATACACATTAATGAAGAAAAGAATTAATGTATGAGGTAAGCCACACAAGGTCAAAACTTAACATAGATCGTTTCTTACATTTTTAATTTTGTACAAGTTTTAGTATTTGTGTTTATATTGATAGTTCTAAATTTTTGGTTTATTTACTTTATGGTATTAAAAAGAAATCAAAATAAAATAATAGACCAAAATACCTTAATGGAAAACACTTCCAATTCCCCTCCTTCTTTAGTGGCAAACCCTTCCAATGTGGTACAAACTACTTCGTCTGATCCTCTATACCCATCCCTACCACAAGTATGACCCCTTCCACACAATGTGGAAAAACAAACCACCCACATAGACATGGACAAGGTAAATACTATCTACAAGGCCTATAACTATGTTCTTGAGCCCCTTAGTCAAGATTTTATTGAAAAACTAGGCTTGGCTACAACTTGCCCATCCACCACCACCCAAGGATATCATAATTCTACCTATGAATATGGTATACCTTCTTCTTCTAGCCCAACCTAAAATACAAGTGTTTTTAAAACTTACCCTTCATCTGGCCATATCCAAACCTATTCCAATCCCTTGTATGAGGAGTATGTGAATGTTGCCTCACAAGCCCCAAACTCTCAAGTTGCCACATCAAGTGTAACTTGTGCCATGCCCATTTCTTCTAATCCATCTCCTTCACTTCTTTCATCTTCCCATCTAGCTATAGCTATGTTAATGTCTACCATGTCTAAACAAGAGTTGTAGGATATATCAAGTTACGTGAACACATTGCTCTCATAGCTTAGAAAGGCTAAGCAACAAGTTCAAGTAGACCCTATGATCTAGGTGGTTCCAACCCAACCCATCATAGCCAATAAAAATCCAACATGGGTACCCCAATATTCAGTGGTTTCCATCCCCAATCCTCCACCAATTCATACCCCAATCCAACCCATCATAGCCAACCAAAATCCAACATGGGTACCCCAATATTAGGTGGTTTCCATCCCCAATCCTCCACCAATTCATACCCCAACCCAACCAATTACCATTTCTTATAGCCAACCTCTCAACCAATTCTTCCAACATACTCCTCATCAATCATCTCCTTCTTTCATTCATCAATATTCACCCCATGTTCAAACTAATCCATTCCACCAAAATCATCTAATCACTCCACAACATTTTTCTTCAAGTCCATCTCCCAATCATTAGGTAATCCAAGGATTCCAAATTCCTGGGGAAGATCCTAGGATATAGGCCATGCAAAAATAGATCGATCAGTTGATGCAGAACACCCCTACCATGTCAAGCCAGAAACTAACCTTAAATCAACTGATCCACCAACCAATTCATCCTTCGGTGCCATCATCGCCTTATTCGGTAGACTTCAAACTACCAAATTTTGATAAATATAGGAGAACCGAGGACCCTAAGGAGCATGTGAGCTCATTTTTTCATGTATGTTTACTAATTCAAATCGACGATGCCCTCATACTTTGAAATTTTCCTCAAATATTAGGGAGAGACACCATAGATTCATTCAATCAATTGCCAACACACAACATTTACACTTTTACTCAATTGATGGATCTATTCTTGGACTGTTTTGCCCTAAAAATTAGAAAGAAGGTCTCATTATCAGATATTTATTATCTAAAAAAATGGGATGATGAACCTAACTATGATTTTTGAAACCATTGAAGGGCATTCATAACCAAATTGCCATTCTTCCTACCAATGGATGATATTATCAAATTATTCACCAAGATTTGCTTAAAACCCATCTCTTTGATGCTTCAGCTTAATACCTATCGCACATTTGAAGAATCTTTAGCACAGGCTAGTGTCATTGAGGAAATCAAAATCCAAGAAGGCATCATCAAGCCTAAGAAGAAAGAATGGAAAAACAAGGGCCAATACCGAAATAATCAATCTAACCAAAATAAATCATCACAAGCAACTACGGCTAATACACCTAATCAAGTTAATCAAGTGGTGATGATCTAGCCCGTAATGGCTCAATAACCTGTGTAACAACCAATTGCTTATCATGCAGTCCCATCAGTCACACACGCACTAATAGTGCAAAACATAGTGCCAGTTGTGGAACAACCTCCCTACCATAAATACACCCAACCTCAATATCAATACACTCCATTAACAGAGTCATATTCTTCCCTTTTTTGAAGTTTGTATGAAACAAACAAGCTAGTATTGCTTGAAGTCAGACACGATGACCGTACAAAACATCCCAAAAATTATAGAGAGTACCTATTTTTCCCATATCATAGGCAAAATGATCACGACATCAACTCTTATCATGTTTTTAAGAACATCGTCCAAGACCTTATAGAGTTGGGGGCCATCAATGTGGCTAATCCTTTAACTCCACAAAACCAAAACCTGGGAATTTTTTAGACACCTCTACCCAATCATGGAGAGGCCCAAACTAATATAGAATGTAACAACCATTAAACACCTCCTACCCAAGTCAACCATGTTTAACAGTACCAAAATTTTGTAGGAGCGGTCCATGTAGTCACAAGAGGGCAAAGGAAAAATCAATAAAATGTACAACAACCTTAAAATCCACCACCCATCCAAAAATTATCAAATCCATCCCAGCAAATCAATATATCCCATCCACAAAAATAGCCCACCCTTCATCCCATAAGTCCAACAATAACCTTAAGTAGTCGGTTGACTACTAGTTTGAAAATAACATCAACCAAATTATCTATATATGATCTTATCCAACAATCCCCTAGGCATAGAGAATATTTAATGGAGATACTCAAGTCTATTGAGTTATAATACCAAGAATCTAATGCCTTCAATAGTTTTATAGGGAGTTTTAGGACATGCATGGAGCCATCCATCACCTTTTATGACTTTGAAATAAAGTCAATAACCTTAGAATATGTGGATCCTCCATTGCATATCATGGCCTTGATAGATAAGAAGCCATTCAAAAGAGTCCTAATAGACACCAGCTCATCCATTAACATCATCACTATTTATGCCCTTCACCACCTCAAGCTACCACTTTCCCACATTTCCAAGTCATCATTCACCCTTAAAGCATTTAATGGTGCTTTGTATACCATAGTTGGCACTATTGTTTTTCCCATTGAAGTAGGGGCCAAAACATTGCATACAATGTTTCACATCTTGGAAGGAACCATGGCATACAATGTACTCCTTGGTAGACCCTAGATGGGGGAAATGAAATGCGTTCCTTCAATACTCCATCAATTCTTCAAATACATTCATGATGGACAAGTCCATTGCATCCCAGCAGATGTAGAACCTTTTAAGTATTACAATTTTATTTCAAATCATTATGAATCCATGTTGCCCTCCACTCATTTATTTTTACCCCCATCTTCGTCCAATCCACATTCTTCATATTCTCATCCATATTCTTCTAATCCATCCATGTATTCTTCCAAAGCTCCTATTCTTGAGGAATTACCCATCACCGAGATTCCTGAATCATCCATTTATTCTTGTACAAGTTGTCAAAATCAATCCACCATTGTCACATTGTACACATCAACCATCCCTTCTTCCACAACCATTTCTTCTTCTTCATCAATACCCCATCCACCTTCTTCTAATTCCATGCCATCATCCAACCTTGCTCCATCAATAGATTTTTTACATGTCAAACTTTCGGATTGTGAAATATTTAATTCACCACCAAATATTTAATTCACCACCAACACCCATAGCCATATCCAATCCTGAGCCATCCGTGCCCACATCATCCACCACATCAGCCCAATTTGAAGTCCATATCACTAATCCTATTATTGGTGAATACGTGGTCCAAGACATCACCATCACACCCCTAGCCATTCTCATAGCCAAGTATTTTGGTCCCTGCATGACCGTCCTTTAACCATAGGTGTTGTATACGACATGAGTTCAGCTCCAAACAACATCAAATTTGTTTATGGAGGGTTAGATTCCTCAATTGGGATAAACCCACCCGATGAACCTAAAGAACCAAGATAGGCCAACATAAATAATATGGTAGGATTTCCATCCCGATACTTTCACATGGTTAATTGGCAAGGTCAAGGTCTAGGTTCCCATGAACAAGGGATGCATGATATCCTAGACGTTCCATATCAAGGAGCGCATGATCGTTCAGGATTAGGCTACACCCCACTTTCATCCATGGCTTCCATTGAGCAATCTTTCAAAAGGCTTAGCATCAATGGAAAAGATAACAACACCCATCCATTTACCTCAACCTCCTCTCTTGAGCAAGCCCTTCAAGAGATTAGCATCAATGAAGTGAATGAGGATGACCCCCTCAATTTTTCCTACCCAATCCTAGATTATGATGAGGAAAGTTATGAAGAGTATGAACTTATGTCCAACGCTTCTGACAACTCTGAAGTGGAATTTCAGCCCATTGTTCCCCTTATCCAACAAGATGAGTTTTACCTCAAAATGTTCCCCATATATCAGCCCATATATCACTTGCTTCTTCCACAAGAAAAATTTGACCCACCTAGTGAACCACCTCCCACATGAATTCCATTGAGCCATTCATCCAAATCCAAAATTTGTAACATATGTATATAAAAAAAAAAACAACCCCAAAAAAAAACAACAAAAAAATAAAACAAAACTTTTCTTTACATGTACATAGAATTTGATTTAATATTTGTTGTTGCTATCCAGGGTTAACCAGACTCAAAATCGATTCAAATCCAATCATCCCACCCGTCCATTTGTCTAACCCATCACACCTTTCTTCCTATAAGTCAATATGATTTGTATTGACTTATTCACTCCACTCCACAATCCATACAATCTGGCTAAACCAATTCCAATTGACATAAGCCTTATTGATATGGATCAGATTTCCTTCCCACCCTCCTTTTTGGAATTCATCCTATCCAAGGAATTGTTAAAGGATTTGGCCAATTACATACCTCCTTCCCCTCCACCTTCGCCCCCATATTCAACCAAAAATCTTGAGGTTTTTCATGCAGAGTTAGATGATGATAAGCAGGAAGAGCTAGATGACATCATTGGCTATCCCGACTGGCTCTCAAGCCTTGTACCCATTTGTAAGCCTAATGGAGTGATACACATTTGTATTTATTTTTGACATAGGGCTTAGCTATTCCTTGTTTTGGGGTCCTTTGCTAGGCATTTTATTGTTAATATAATGTTTATATGTGTATATATACATGGATAAAAAAAACAACAAAAAATCATTCACATAGGCATGTCCCCATTGCATACATACTACATTTTCATATAGGTATTTTAGCATGCATTTTTTTTACATTGCATTCATACATACTACATTTTCACAATTGCATTTGCATCCATTCCAAACACATTCCACTACATTTTACATCCCACATGCATTCCATTGCATTCTTTAATCTTGCATATTGCATTCATCCCATCCCACGTTCAATGATCATGTATAGTAGTGATGATATGGCCAAAATCAAAAAATAAAGTTTCCACAACTTGGGGTACCTATCTAAAAGTATTTATGCAATTCCCTTCAATAATCCCATTTGTCCAAAGTCACAATAAGCCAAAATTTTCACTTACTCAACCATTACTAGTGTGTCTAGAAAACTCGAGATAGATGTCCAATTTTCTTTAGGACCAAAAGCACTTTTCTCACATTAAGAAATTCTTGAGTATTATCGACTGACTCCAAAACAATCTTGCACCAAACACACTTCTTCACATATTAAAAACATTTTGATTAAATAAGGGATAAAACCATACTTGGGTAGCACCTTGAAGTGAAAAGGATATTCCTCACTTGTCCTATTATGCAACATAGTCCAAAAATCAAAAATAGTGGTTTTCACCACTATCAAAGTTGCTCACTAAATACAAACACAAACTATAGAGTAGTAAGGATAGGGTCACATTCTCATCACACTTCAGTTGAGAATCCAATTCCCCAAAGCTCTATCCAAAGTTAAAAAATTCCACACGTACACCACAGATCCCTAAATCTATAAGGGTTGTACTACATTCCCCTCAAAAATTTATGTAGTCATCCCTAAGGTCTAAAGATCATATCATTGGACTATGGAGTGAGTCTCCACCGGGGCTATAGATTCTTGACTGGCAGTGGAGTAAGCTCATGTGGGGCAACATGTCTCTCTTCCAAAAATGGAGACCTCTGACCGCACATACGGGTAAGCTAGCTTCTTGGTCCATTCTAGAACAGGTCACACCTAATTTACTCATAATGGGTTAATGAACTTCACATGCACACACATGGGTTCTTGATTGACTAGGCTCATTGCCATGCTCAAGATTTGGTACATGAACTTCACTTGCACACACCTTGTTCCTAAAGAAAGTTAGACAACCTTTAGTGATTTTGGTTGATAGCACTAGTCTATTTGAGTCTTTGAAAATCCTTTAGTATTCTATATCAACATCCATATCTTCTTCCATGTTAGCATCCATGTCTCCATCATAGATCAACTCGCATAAAGCCACCAAGATGGATACCCCCGGCTGCAAAACAATGAATAAAAATGGCCAACAAAATTCTGAACTAAAATAGATTATTAGATCATGCATTTCTATCATATAGTTAGCATTCACATACATGTCATTTAGCTTGTATTATTCATCCATAAACACTATGCATACACATCATGGTTAGCTTACATTAATCATCCATATAAGCACCATGCACATACATGTCGTTCATATTGCATTAATCATCCATAAAACTATGCATATAAATATTGGTTAGCTTGTATTAATCATCCATAAAACATTTTCATGAAACATGCATCACATACACATAAAAGCATTCACACAAAGGATAACACAAATATATAAAAAGCCATGTATATATCTATATCAAGAATATCATATGTATAATGAATGCCATAAAGGCTACAATAGAGAACCAAAGATCATATACAAAAGTGCATCTAAGAACTAAGCTATTATCTGAGTGGACCCCTAAGACCTAGTAGGAGCTCGAGCCCTAGAACTCTGCATAGATTCTGTATACCTCGATGACTCGATCCTAGAGGAAGATGGAGGATCTAGCAAAGGAATATGATCAGCCATACACACATCCTCCAAGGAGTTTGCATAGGCCTCGCTAGCACGTAGTCATCCTATGTCAATCTGATGATGTTGCTCTCTAGCCAAAATCTCTATCCAAATCCTCATGACTATCTCATGCTCACCAACCCTAGCTACCACCCGCTCTACCTCCATCCAAGCTATAGTATCCAAGGTCTCCCTATGAGAATCAAGAGTAGTCTCTCACTCCTTATGAAGTTGCTCCACCCCAGCCCATGGCCTAGCCACCTTAGAGAGATACCCCTCATTCACCCTCACAACATCCAACCTAGCCACCCCCTCTAAGCCCACCCTACCCAAAAGCTCCTAATATCCATCTGTAATCTTCTTCCTTAACCCGAGAACAAGTGGAGAGAAGTGATGATGAGGCTCTATCTCCCTCAACTATAGCAACAAACATAATTTTAAATATGATTAATAATTTTTTCACAAAAAAGAAGAAGAAATTTTTCACAAAAGATAGAGTATTTTTAAACATTACCGGGGCAAATTGAGCCTCAATCCCACCAGTAGCATTCAAACCCTCTGCTTCCATAGCTTCCATGCAGATTTCCACTAGCCTCACTTAGCTCACCAATCCACTCCACTCCTTATATATAGCTTCTCAAAGTTTGAAACGCACAAATGAGTCTCAAAATTCACTAAGAAAGTTATTTATAGCTTTACTTATAGCATTCAAGCGTAGGCCTATGCCTGCATTATGCAGGCTCGCTTGGGCACCTGCAAGCACACCCAGGTGCACCTGAGCACCTGTGAGATGCCACAAGTATAGTTGGGCATATGGAAACAAAAGGGTATGAAGATAAAATCAATCAAAATAGTAGCTTCCCTCCAAATTTCACCAAGTTTCATCCACACATCATGCACATCATAAAATCAGGTTTTGTGAAAACATAAATTGTTTTCCATGCGTTATTTTTTAGCACAATTCAAATCTTAAAAATGTACAAATTGAGTCACAAAATGCATCAAATAAATCCAAATTTTCACAAAACTAACATTCGACCATTTGGCATCATATTATTCATCATCCCACACATTTTCACGAAAATTAGAGTTTATTTGACTAATAAATTATTTTCATGCAAAATGAACCATTAAAAGAAGCACAAAATACAAATCAAACATCAATCAACTCTACATTTAGTGAAATCACAACATTCATGCATCCAACATTCTTCCTCAATCCATCAGTCATTTCATCCAATATTTGTCCAATTCACCTACAAATTCAAACAAACCTCGTATCTAGTGGTCTATTCTATCTCCTTGGTGATTGCAGCAATTCACATCCATGCAATTTGAAAATATGAATAGCCTACCATAAGGACACTTGACCATGATAATCAGCAATTATCTCATTGTCCAAGATTATAATCACATTGGGTACTTCACATTTCAAAGTGAAACCTTGCCAAGAACAATTTGCATAACTGCTATCATTGATGGTCTAGTTCGTGAGGCTTAACACATGAAGAAAAACTCAAATTTCATCATTTTATTCAAAAACCTAATGATAGGCACTGGATAGGATTATTGGTTCCAATAGTGGGAATTATCAAAAAAATCACTAGCAAGCCATCCACGGTTCTTTTTTCTTTTTATCTGCATCATCATACTTGCATATCAATGGAATCAGAGAGCACACTATTCAACAACATCGAATCACCCCCAAATTTGGGGCAACCACAATTTGATTATGATTTCCCTACGATGGGGTACATCTTACATGATCATGACATTTACATTTAACATCAATCCCCTTTCAAACATTAGGGCAAAAATGGTATCACATTTTACATCATTCATATCGTCCACAATCACATGGTATTTTACACCAAAACCCCTTTCCACCATTGGGGCAAAAATGGTATCACATTTTACATCAATAATATCATCCAAAATCACACAGTATTTTACACCAACCCCCTTCCACCATTGGGGAAAAAATAGTAGCACATTTTACATCATTCATATCGTCTACAATCACATCACATTTCACACCATCCATTCATCACATCATCACATCACATCACATCATCACATCACATCACATTTCACACCATCCATTCATCACATTTCACACCATCCATTCATCACATCATGCATCACTTGCACAATTTTTTTTTTCCAATTGGCTCATGAGATTATCCTCATTAACTAATTGAGGGGTAAATCTACGCCAAATTCCAAAAATTATTTATTCTTTTGTATTCAATATTGAGTGCTCAAATCCAACAATAGAGAGAAGTTACTTCTGCGCCCATAGCCCAACCAGGTGTCTTGTATTTTTGCACCATATAGTGCTTCATGCAACATGGTACAAAAAGCGACATCTATAGACACTAAATCCTAGCCATTAATCCTTCATCCTAACCATCCCACCTTCCACTTATCCACTTTACCCATTTCCCACCACTCATTTAACCATTTCATGCATTTCCCACCTTCAAAAGGCCCACTTTAACCCTTTCTCGTCACTTTTCGACCCATTTGGGTTTATTTTATAATTTAATATAGTATTTTATATTATATTATAATATATTTATTATAAAATACATATTTATAAACTCAGTTAACCACATTCATCCGATTTAATCTAATCTCAGCCATCCATCTTCATTAATCCATGCCACACTTAAAGTATAATCTTAGCCTTAGGATTTGATTTAATCTTAGCCACAAAAAAATCCTAGGCTAGATTATAAACAAGAGCATTTGCAAATGCTCAAACCCTGGAATGTTCTCGCCCTTGGAGAGATTGTTTAATAAGCCCTTGTGAAGCAGAAGTTTGTAGAGCCCTAAAGATCCCAACGGTTGAATTTACTTGAGAAAGCAAACTCAAACCCTAGCTTGCCATAGGACTTCTACCATTCTAGCCACTTCCACATCCATCCTCCATCATCGTCGTAGTCCCCCCATCCACCGCATCCTTCACACCCACACGATCCACTTTTGTAGATTAAACCCTCACCCATAGACGCCTTCTAGAGCTTTCCAGGCTCACTGCAGAGCCTACCAAGCAGCCATAAGAGACAGTAAAGCGCTCGCCAGAGCTTGAAATATCTCATAGACTCATTTTAGAGCCTGCCAATCTCATGCTAGAGCCTACCAAGCACCCGCCAGAGCCTGTCGTCATCATCAACGTGAACCAAAGCTTGCTGCATCACATTTGCTGCTACTATTAGGGCATCACACCAATGGATCTACAATGAAGCATCATCAAGTTTAGCAAGGTAAATCACCATTGGTTTTTATTTCATTGCATAATCTGTAGGTTTTTGTATGCCATTGTATTCATTTGTAGTTAGGGTTTATTTGATAGTTGAGGGTCTCATGATGTGGAGCCCTCATAGGTATTACTAATCCCCTTGTCTATTTGTGTGTATGTAGATCTATAGGTTCTCATTCAATATTGGATAGCTGTTGAAGCTAGAGTGGCCCGGAATTAGATATCTCACAAGCCCACTCATTTTTTTGGGAGTGAAGCATAGTTGAAGACACTCATCTTTGTATAGCTAGGGTTTCAAAGAACCCTAGCAATTGTATCTATTGTATCAAATCAACTCTGTTAAGGTAGAATAATTGTAACAAGGAGTTTTTTAGCTCCCCCATTTATTGAAATATATTATATTTTATGCAGTTATTTGTCTCTTTGAGTTGATTTCTTTATTGCTTGCATTAGTGTCGCATTTTTAGCTCTACATACATATTGCAAGTTTGGTCAAAAAAATATAGGTTCGCACGCCCCCATGCAAATTTCCTAGTTCAAACCAGATTCGCACCCCCCGATGTGAACCTTTGCTACATCAAGACATAATCATCCAAACAGGTAAATATGGTTTAGTTTGGTATTTAATGCTATTTTTAATAAGTTATTTCATGTTTTTTTGATTTAAGAGTCTTTGTCTTCATAAACATGGAGTTTGACTAAGGCAGACCCATTAATGCTCTAATAAGATTTTTTAGGTCTAATAAGTACAAAGAATACATCAAACCAGTGGTGGCCCACACGCAAGAAGCCCATATGAACTGAGGAACATCCAAAAGAGATATTGTGTTGTCTTTAGAGCACTTCTAAAGGGGTTTTCTTTAGGAAGACCTAATTGTAGCCTTCAGGGCAAGGATTGTAAAAGGGGATTTCACTCTGTAACCTCTCATTTTTATCTTAATATCAAAGCAATGGATCACTATGGTTTTTGAATGAAGGATTGTAGTGTAAAATTCTCTTTTGTTTTGTTTTAGTAGTATGCATATAACAATAGCTATATCATTTCTTTCTTCCTTGTTTATCTTTAAAATTTCAATAATTGAACTCTATTCTATTTCATTTTTTTCTTTGCCTAAATTTTTAAAAATGAAGAATTCTTCAAGAGGTAGAACATGAATCATTAAGCAACTTGTGATATCTTGTCCTTAAATTCACTTTTTTTAGCACAATTGTATTGTGATTGCCACACTCATATGTAGGTAACACATTTTATCATTCTAGTATTTCTTCCATCCTCTCCCATTTGCCAATAGACAAAAGTGTCTTTTCATCCCCACATACTGAACATATTTCTTATTCACAAGAGCTTCAATATCTTGAATGACTATATCATGACTATTTATTTCTTGACCAAAATTATTTTTTAGAAAATATCTTGAATTTGCAATGAATACATGTCTTAAATTATCGTAGATGAAATGGTGCCTTGGCTGGAAAAACTAGTCTTAGGTCCTTCTCACAAAGTGTTCTATCATTTATCTATGTCTAATTATGCTTTGTCATTGCTATTTTTGTATTGATCATTGTGATTATCACCAACGTATTTGATCTAAAGAGGGATTTCATTAGTGTGCTCCATAAAGTGTTCCATATTTTTATTGCACTTGGTTAAATCCCCAACAATCAAAGTGTTACTTGAACAAATGGCTTTTATGTTGTATTTATGAAGTTAGATATGCTCAAATGGCTTGAAAAAATGGCATTATCATCCTCCTGTGTGCTAAATGTCCCAATGCTAACTTCATAACATCCATTTTTCTCATCTCTATGATAATGCAATTAGTGCTTTCTAATGAATCATAGTTTCTCTTTTAGTTTTTGGTGTGTAAATCTTCACAAAAAGTTTTTCTTGATTTTTACGAATCTCCTACATAGTTTGACATTGACATATGAGGCAACAAACTGGAAGCTCTAAAAAATAATGCACACTTGGGAAGAATTGCCATGAATCATATTTCTAGCAAATCTTCTTGTGAATGAATGATAGGTAAAATAGTTTTCAATGTTTGATAAATTCATATGCTAGGATATAACATCGAGGAGGCCAATAAAAACCTTAAGATTATCCAAATAACTCTAGCACTTTTCATCGACAACAACGCAGGGATCTCTATTTGGGTCCATGTAAACTACACCAATGGAAGATGTGACAACTATGCGCTTCTCTGAAGTAAAAATTACTATTTAAATCATCAATTTATGATTTTTTTCCAATTTTTTACAAATGTTGATTCAAATTAGATTGAATCGTTGAATTGTCAATTTTTGGCTATTTTTTGAAACAAAATTGGTTGTAGTCTCTCATGCGTAGAGGTTATGATTGAAATTACTATAATTATTTTTTGTATTATCTCTTATTTTACCTGTTGCAAGGGAAAAAGAGTTTTCCTACCTACTATCACACTAACCCAAATACACTATTGCATCCTAACAATAATCATATCACAATTTTAAGGAATTCAACAACAAAAAACATCTGCCCAAAGAATTCATTCAAGGTAAGAAAAAAATTTGAAAACTATTTTTTTTCTCTAGGTTGAAACTAGGTTTAAATTAGGGTTTTTTGCAAATGTTTTTGTCAATGTTTGAAGTTTAAACCCTAAAACCTAGTCTAGGGTCTTGGGTATAGGGCCTCTTTTTTTCACTTTTTTATAATTAGGATAAGAAGGATTTTTAGGGTCTCGAAACCCATACATAAAGTTGTGTAAGATAATACAATATGTTGCAATAGCCTAAACAAAATACTATCATCCACTTACTACTATGGTTGAACCTTAGAATACCACATATCGACAAAACAACTTCCAAAACATGATAGATTACTAGACCACTTCCAAAATATAAACTTAAAACAACTATAGCTACCACCCAATCATAACAAAAATAATAGACTAGAACAAAATATAACAACCAATAATAATAGATTTATCCAAGACAACATGCCAATTATAACAAACTTGATCTAAGAAATTGACCATGTTCATCACTTCCTTCATTCTGAGTATCTGTAGATTTTTCTTAGAGTCCTCTAGAAACCATCTTGAAACTTTTCCTCAACCTCCTCATCAGTTTTAATCACCAAGGGTTTTATTTTAACCAAATCTCCACCCATATTGTTCTTCCACTTCAATTTGATCATCCTCTAAATGCCTAAAAATATGACCAAGGAACTTGCATCCCTTTTATCTTACCTCCATGGTAGGTCAAATTTGATCTATTGTATGATCCTCCTCTTCCTTCATCTATGTTATCATTGGCATTCCACGCCTCCACCTACTACACCATTAGGTAAAAATTATTTGATCATTTCTTATTAGACATTTCCATCAATGGAGAGGGGAAGCCAGAAACCCAAGACCATATCTCCTCCAGTAAGACTCTCATATTTACCATAAAATCAATTTCTTTATTTCCCTCTCGATAGACATGTTGAATTTTAACATTTCTCAAATTTTTGAGATTCATTCTACTTTCTATAGTCATTTTTACAATTGACCATTTTTACAATTGACTAGCTCACTTCTTGTTCTTCTTTCAAGGTCTTCATAATATTTAATGAGTCACCCTCAGTAAAGATATTCACAACCCCTATATGTGTTATCTTTCTAAATAGATTAACTCATATAAAATTTATCTAGGATCAAGAATAAACCAAATGAATGTCATTAATCAAACTAACAATAAATCTCAGTAATGGAAAAATAACAATATCTCACAAATATAACACAATATCATAGGATTACAAGAATGATACAGATTGATTACATTGCATGGAGCTTTACCTCCAATATATAATTTTACATGACTTTTAAGTACTTTAACTATTGCTCTCCTCAAACATACGAGAGATGCAACATTTCATATTTCTCTCATAAAGACAAAGCTCTCATATTACCACATATCAATGTGACTCTTCATTCTCTCTTTTAACACCATGCACTTTCTCTCATATTGATACATTAAATAAAATATAAATCATATTTCAAACTAATATTACAAGGGGGGCCAAATAATGCAATATATCCAACAATATGTAGGATAAACTAGATTTATAGAAATAGTGCTCTGGACTCATTGAAGCTATTTTTTTGGTTGCCTAATGGTTCTACATATGGAAAAAGAACACCTCATTTTTTATCTCTAACCATCCCTCCAACTCTAGCTAATCTAGGATTACCTTTAGTTGCTCCATAAAAATTGAGCTTCACCCAACCTACTGAGGGTATGTCTATTTCACTTCATCTCTAGATGGCTTGGTACACTCTAAGTTACAATGGATAGACCCCATTCCTATAACACAGAGATTTATTACTTAGGTTCCCTTTCTTGTTGGTGTTTGGTTGCTTTAAAAGTTTTAATAATTGCATTACCAATTTAGGTACTAACAGAGGTAGCATCCTTCTTTTTATCTTTGAAAATTCTATTATTATGCTCTCTATAAGCCCCATAGAAAATAACGAATACATAGATGCCATAAGGTTTTTAAACACTTGCTCTTAAAAAGGGAGTTCCATTGGAGGTACACATCCATCATATTGTTGGAAAAAACCCTAGAAAACCATAAATTTATTAATAATATGACTAAGAACAGCATAGGAAAAATCACATCCTAAGAATAGGAGTTGGTTGGTCTCAACTGATCTTTCACATAAGAAACGCCTTTTGATAATTTAGAATCCTATTTTGTATAGATTATCAATAGTTATAATATTATTTTAGACCACTAGCCAGTAAAAGAAGGTAATTTTGGGTGTCAAATTTTTAATCCAAATATTCTTAACATGAATTCATTTGAACCCCTCTTTATCTATCACCAAGTAGTCTATTTTTACATGGTACAATCCCTAGTTTTTATTAATCTAAACCATAGAATCACTACGATCCAATGGGTTTATAGGAAACACTCTAAGGATATTATATAACTTATTTGTTGCTTTTATATGGGTATCATTTAGACCAGCCACCCTAAATTCCTTCTATCTCATTCTGCCATATTTGATTACTAAAATATCCTTAATCCTATTCCCAAAAGATTCTATGACTTTTAGTTATAGATTTTTTAACTCTAAACCATCCTCCAATGGGTCATCCTTAAACCATCTATCTTTCTAAAAATTCATATTTTATCCTTTGCCAATTCTCCACCTTATACCACTTTGTAGGAGATCCTTGCATGTGACTGAGTTGTTCCAAAATATATAACCTTTTTATATCTCCTTCATGCTTAGGAAATCATTTCTATTTCTTGAAAATTTGACCTTGAGGATCTTGACCCAACTCAGTTGGTTATTTTTCAAGAGCTTCCACCCCATGTTACCTATGAGGGCCTCATTCATCATTTTTAGGTATTTGAAACCTAACCCTCTATTCTCCTATTGAACACACCTGTTCCCAAGCCACCAAAGGGAATGTCTTCTTATCCTTTGAACCAGACCACATAAAATATTATTGTATTTGTTCCAATTTATTTCTAATTTTTGAGGATATTTTAAACACTAACATGAAACAAATAGGGATGCTTTACAAGGTGGATTAGATTAGTTGAGCTTTCTCAGCTTGACTTGACATATTATCTTTCCAACGTAGCAACATATTTGCAAACCTCTCAATGATTGGGTTCCATAATTTTAATTTCAATATTCCCTTAAATAGGGGTATCTCTAGGTAGGAGGCTAGGATATCTCCTATCTCACAGCAAAAAATCTGAGAGATTCTTATTTTTCTCACCATTGATGTACTGATAAAGTAGATCTTACTCTTTGGAAAATTCACTTTTTGGCCAGCCACCTGCTCATATTTATCTAGGACACCTTTAATTTCTTGGGCTTGAGAGATTGAATATTTTGAAACAATAATTATATCATAACTAAATTATTGATGCTATTGGATCCATTGTTGAGGCCACCATAAATCCCCCAACTTCCTTTCATTGATCACTATCACAATACTTCTTCCAAGCGCTTCCACAATAATTATGAACAAATATGGTAAAAAATATGGCGAAGACCCCTCGTATTGCTAAAATAATATATCATAGCCCCATTAACCAAAACTAAAAAATTTTATGTAAAGATACAATTGAGAATTAGGTCAATCCAATTCTCGTGAAACTTCCCCATATTTTTGGCTAGAAAGTCCCATGATACACGATCTTATGCTTTGTTCATATATAATTTCAATAGCATCCCGACTTCATCATTTTTATCCAGTTAATGAATCACCTTATTGATCGTCACTATGCCATACAATATTTGCCTTCCCCTCATGAAACACCCTTTACTGCTCTCTATGATAAAAGGTAGAATTGCTTTGATCCTGTTTGTTAGATTGGGCATCCTACTTCCATGTCTTAGTCTTAGCCGACACATCGGGGATGGAACCAACCTAGGGTTCTATCGTCATGATTTTTGTGAGGATATTGTACAATGTGTTGCGTAAACTTATAGATCTAAATTGCTTGAAGTCCCTGACCCCTACAATTTTAGGTATCAAGGCCAAAAAGTATAATTGACATTAGAATAGATTGCATAGTGGTATTCTTGGATTTCTTTTATGGCTTCAATAATATCTATACCCACTATATGCTAGAAATGGTGGAATAAAGTTATAGAAATCCATATGGTCCTCAAGCTTTATCCCCTTCTAAATCAAAGGTTGTTTTTTATTTCCTCCTAAGAGAATGGACTTAAGAGATATTTATTAATATTTTCATTAATCATATTAGATATGTCTGAGTAATGATTCCATAGATCTAATCTTAGCCTCTTCATTTACCCCAAGGAGCTCTTCAAAGAACCTCATTGCTTCAGCCCTGATATCTTCAAGGTCATTTGCAATGGAACCATCTTGTTTGAGCACTTCCCTAATATTATTACAACTTCAATGATAGAGGGTAGAAACATGAAAGAATTTTGTATTACAGTCCCCCTCTTTCAGCCAATAAATTTTAGACTTTGCTTCTAGTGTACTTATTCACAAGCTAAAATATAATGGTATTATAAAAGAAGCTCTATTTCCTTCAATCTAACTTCCTTGTTTAGAACACCTTGGCATATAGATTTGTCTATTTTAGCCAAATTTTAGTTCTAGTTTATTTTTGAATCAATTTCTAAATATAGACCTATTCCATACCTTCATATTTTGTTATATGCATCTCAACTTCCTAGTAACCTAACAGAATTGTGAACCTGAAAAGTCCTTTTTCCACCAATATTCAATTTTAAGGATCAAGTCTTCATGTTTCAACCACATAAGATCAAACCTAAAAGAGTTTTCATACTTTCTCCCATCCTCTACAATTTTCCAAATGATTGAACTTTAATCAAATCCAATTTTTGGTAGCATCGAGTCTCCAAAAGTAGTCAATCCCTCTTATAAAACAAATAACCTATCCAATATAACCTAAATTAGATGTTCACCTAATATTCTATTGCTCCAAGTATATTTTTTCCTTCGTATTTCTATGTCCATTAGTTCATTGGAATTGATGAAATCTTTGAAATCTTGCATTCCTTCAAAGGGGATTGAGGATCCCCCCTTCTTGTCCAAAGTATTAAGGGGGGAATTAAAATATCTTGCTATGATCCATGGTATTCTTCTAAATATGTTCCTCATTTGGATAAGATCTAACCACAGTTGTCTCCTTTCAAATAATTTGTTAGGGGTATATATTGTTCAGTAGCCAATTCTGCTTGGTATCCAGGTTATGGAAAAATATTTTTATACACCATCTTGTGCTCACCACCAATCTATCTTCTATCTTTCTATTATCCCAAAAACATAAAATACATCTTGAATCCCCAAATCCTTGGCTAATATCCTTATTTGCATCTTTCCATACTAAGTTCTTTATTCTTTTAGCTTTTTTTTCATTTGGCTTTGTTTCCTGGAGAAGGAAAATGCTGGCATTATGCTCTCTATGAAAGCATACACCAAACAGTGTTTGGTAGGGGCATTAAACTCCTAATATTCAATGATAGGATTTTCATATTTTATATTTGATCGAGAGCAAAAATTGCAGAAAAAGAAAACAGTTTTATTTTGTTTATTTCTGTTTGTTTTCATGCAGCCGAGTATTACAGTCGCATCACCATGTTCGCAGAGAGAAAAAAAAAAACAGTTTTGCTTTATTCACATGAAGAAAAAAAATTACAGTCACAGCCGAGTATCCATTTATTCACATACAAAAAAATTACAGTCGCAGTCGATGATCCATAAGTCGCAAAGGAATTGCAACTTTTTCGAGCTTCTCCCCTCTGGAAATACCATGAGGTTATCTTATATATTTTTTTTTAGCAATTTTTCTCTATCCTTGTGCATGCCTTTGTTTCCCTTTTTAAAGATTCCTAGGTGGCGCTCCATTTCCAGCTGGCGGCCCTTTGTTTGCTCTTCCAGAACTATCATTTTGCCTCTCTGTGTCCCTTCGACGTCCAGGTATTCGCCACGTGTCAATTACCGCCTCTTCGTCTTCGACTCCATGTTTTTTTTGGCACGAAAAAAAAATCACCTATCGCGATATCGCGACATGTCACGATATCGCGACCCTCCATCCACTGCATCGTCGGCCCTGCATATTGGTCGCGATATCATGACATGTCACGATATCGTGACCCTCCGTCTACTACGTCGTCGGCCTGCATATTGGTCGTGATATTGTGACGTCGCGATATCGTGACATGTCGCGATATCGCGACCCTCCGACTGCTGCCTCGCCAGCTCTGATTTTGGTCACGATATCGCGATATCGTGACCCTTTCACCTCTAGCACTGCTTGCTCCACTTTTGTCGTGATATCGTGACATGTCAGCCTATGGCACCGCTCACTTCGCTTTTGTCGTGATTTCGTGACATGTCACGAAATCGTGACATGTCGTGATTTTGTGACCTTCCTGCATTTTGCATTGCTTGCTCCTCTCTTGGTCGCGATATCGCGACATGTCATGATATCGCGACATGTCACGATTTTGCAACCTTGCAACTTTTGCCCCTTTTTTTTTTAAAGCAAGATTGCTGCTGCCCCCTGGATGCTTCTGCATCAGACATCTAGGGTAGATTGAGAAGTGATCCTCACTTCTGAACTGTTAGAGGGAGACCCAGGTGGTCAACCTCCGTTTTAGACAACCAAGTTGCATCTTCTACCGGTCTGCCCTTCCACTTGACTAAATATTCAAAATACTGTCTATTTCTGGTACTTATGCCTTCTCGAGTGTCCAGTATTTCCTCAATCTCATCTGTGGTTGGAGTAGATGCTGGAATACTCCACAATTCTGCACATGGTGCCTCACTACTATCCCCTTCATGGTATTTCACTAAATCTGATATGTTAAAAATAGGTGAAATGTCAAGCCCACTTGGCAATTCCACTTTATATGCATTGCCTGACTCCCATTTTTCCAGTATTCTGCATGGCCCAAATTTCTTCATCTTCAATTTGTTATAAGTTTTGGCTGGAAACCTTTCTTTTCTGAGATGGACCATGACTTCATCTCCCACTTCAAACTCTTTGAACCGCCTCTTTTGGTCTGCTCTTGTCTTGTACTGAGTATTCATTTTTGTAATTTGTTTCTTTACTTCTTCATGCAGGTTTTTCATCTGTTTCGCAAATTCCTCAGCCTCAACACTGCACTTTTCTCCTTTATCTAATTTTCTCAGTTCAAAAACATTTCTTGGGCTATTTCCATATATGACTTGGAATGGAGATTTGTTTGTACTCCTGTTGATAGAATTTTTGTATGCAAATTCCACCTGTGGCAAAACCAAATCCCATCCCTTGGGTTTATCTGCTATCAAGCATCTTAATAAATTACCCAGACTTCTATTTACCACCTTTGTCTGTCCATCAGTCTGTGGGTGGCATGCGGAACTGAACTTCAGATCTGTCTTCAACTTCTTCCACAATGTTCTCCAAAAATACCCAACAAACTTTGTATCTCTGTCAGAAACTATGCTTTTTGGTAGACCGTGAAGTCGTACCACTTCCTTGAAAAATAACCCTGCAATGTGAACCGCGTCACTTGTTTTCTCGCAGGGAATAAAATGTGCCATCTTGGAGAATCTATCAACCACCACAAATACGGAGTCATTTCCCCTCTGTGTTCTTGGCAACCCAAGAATGAAATCCATGTTGATGTCCTCCCATGGCCTCTCAGGTACAGGTAACGGCTGATATAATCCTGTGTTCTGCCTCACTCCCTTTGCCATCTGGCATATTCTACAACTTTGCACAAACTTGTTCACATCCTGTTGCAGTTGCAGCCAGTAATAGTTCTCACTCACCAAGGCAATGGTCTTATCCCGACCAAAATGTCCAGCCAGTCCTCCGTTGTGTTTCTCTTTGACTAAGTTTTCCCGCATGGAACTCCTTGGAATGCATAATTTACTTCCCCCGAACAACATTCCATCTTGGATTAGAAAATCCAACCATTTTGTCCTGTCCACAATAACAGGTGCCAAGCAAGTCGTCCGAGGCTTCGCAAAATCAAGATCTTTGGGGTACGAGCACTTCGCGTTCTTCGAATCCTACCACTTCCACTGTCATTTCAATCAGCAAATTCTGCCTTCTACTTAAGGCATCTGCAACTCCATTTGATTTTCCGCTTCTGTGCTTTAACACAAAGGTATAGCTTTGGAGAAACTCAACCCACTTCAAGTGCCTCTAGTTCAATTTTCCTTGGCTGTTTATATACTGTAAGGCCTGATGATCAGTATATAACACAAACTCTTTTGGTAGCAAATAATGTCTCCACTTCTTCAGGGACTGAACTATGGCATAGAATTCTTGATCATACACTGAATACTTTTTCCTGGCATCATTGAGTTTCTCACTGAAGTAAGCCACAGGCTTACCTTCTTGACTCAACACAGCTCCAATGGCACTACCACTGGCATCACAGTCTACTTGAAATACCTTATTAAAATCTGGAAGTGCTAAAATAGGTTGCTTAGTGACCTTCTTCTTCAACATATCAAAGCTTTTGTCAGCTCCCAAGGTCCACTTAAAATATTTCCTATCCCCTCTCATTGTTTCTGTAAGGGGTGCACAAATACTGCTAAAATTTTTGATGAATTTCCTATAAAAATTGGCTAAACCATGAAATGATCTCACTTCAAAAGTGCTTCTTGGAGTAGGCCATTCAATGATAGCCCTCACCTTTTTTGGATCCATTTTCAGACCTTCAACTGAGATGAAAAATCCCAGGTATACCAACTCCTTCTTCACAAAATTGCACTTCTTCAAGTTGATCAACAATTGTTCTTCCCTCGACTTCTCAAAAACCCTCTTGATATGCATCAGGTGCTCTTCCAGGGTTCTACTGAATATCAAAATGTCATCCAAATAGACAATCACAAACTTGCCTAAGCACTCCTTCAACACTTCATTCATCAACCGCATGAATGTGCTTGGTGCATTGGTTAGCCCAAATGGCATGACCAACCACTCATACAAACCTTCTCTGGTTTTGAAAGCAGTTTTCCACTCATCTCCTTCTCTGATCCGAATTTGATGGTAGCCACTCTTCAAGTCAATCTTGGTGAAGTACTTGGCTCCACTCAAACAGTCCATAATATCATCCATCCTGGGTAATGGAAATCTGTATTTTATGGTGATCTTGTTTATAGCTCGTGAGTCCGTACACATCCTCCACTCCCCATCCTTCTTTGGTGCTAGTACTGTAGGTACCGCACATGGACTCAAGCTTTCTCGAATCAGTCCCTTTTTCAACAACTCATGGACTTGCCTGCTCAGATCCTCACTTTCCATAGGAGTCATTCTGTGGGCTGCCTTGTTGGGTAAACTAGATCCAAGCACCAAATCAATATGGTGACTGATCTTCCTCATTGGCGATAAACCCTAAGGCACATTATCTGATATGATGTCTGGAAATTCTTCTAACAAGTGTTCGGCCTCTGGGAACATCTATGTCCTGTCATTCTTACGTAGGGATTAATGCATAACACATTGAATCCCTCTTCGAGACCATCCAAAAACTATCTTCCTTCCACCAGGCAGATTCTGGCACTACTACACACTTTCTCATCCACTTCCTTCAGTGGCTTCAATTTGTGACGTACTCCATCCTTCGTTAGAGAGTACGTATTTGCATGCCCATCGTGCATTGCACGTCTGTCAAATTGCCATGGTCTTCCCAACAACAAATGGCAAGCATCCATCGGCAATACATCACATAGGACCTCATCTTGATAATTCCCAATGTGAAATTTGACCAAGCATTGTTCACTGACAAGTGCTCTGTGGTCTTTCTGCAACCATGCAATTCGATATGGATGTGGGTGCTTCCTCTTCCCCAAATTCAATTTATTAACCATCTCTTCTGAAACCAGGTTGTCTGTGCTACCATTATCAATGATAACATTACAGACCTTCCCTGCACATTTGCACCTCATGCGAAACAGGCTCTTCCTCTGTTCTGGTTCTTTTTCCTCATTCAACAGTGTTCTTCTCATCATCAACACTTCTCCTCCTTCTGCTTCTTCAGAGTGTTCTGACTCTGCACCTTCATCTGCCATAGCAGCTCTGGCATGACCCTCAGGTCTCTTGTCCGTCCTTTCTTGGTGTTGAGGACATTCGTATGACCGGTGTCCTTCTTCTCCACATTGGAAACAGGTTCCATGGAATACCCCTCTTCCATACCCACGTCCAGGTCTACCTCTTCCTCTCTGGTAGTCATTGTTCTGATCACGCGGGTGGTAGGTATTCTCCTTTTTTTGTTCTTGGGGTTTGCTTGTTTCCCCAGTCTTCTTCTGGTCTCGATAATTTCCTCCACCGGTTCTTCCATCGGTTCTTCCACCATGATCCCTTCCTCTCTGGTTGCCTTCGAATCTTCTATTTAGTTTCTCTTCTACCTTCAAGGCCAATTGGTATGCATCTTCTATGGTGGCTATTCTGATTAAACTGAGCTCTTCCTGAATGTTCATTCTCAACCCGTTGATGTATCTGGCTACTTTCTCCTTATTAGCCCCTGAATGGCCAGTTCTGATGGAGATCTTGTAGAATTCTTCTGTGTATTCTTGGACAGACTTGCCTGCTTGCCTTAGACTATGCATTCTCCTCAACAGGTCCAACTCGTAATCTACGAGAATAAATTGTCTCTTCAGCTTCTCCACCATTCGATCCCATCTAGTTATTTTCTCCTTTCCATTTTTATTTCTTTCGAGTTGTATTCCTTTCCACCATAAACTAGCATGGCCTTTTAATCTTGTTTTTGCAAATTTTATCCGGTCTGGATCTGCCACCTCCTCATACTCAAAGTATTCCTCCATATCGTTGATCCAGTCAATCAACTCTTCTGGGTTGAGGTGCCCAGAGTATGTAGAGACATCAAACTTTGGTCTCTTCCTGGCCTGAGATAGAGCTTTCAACAGTCTAGCTTCAGAAGGATCCAATGCATCTTCATCATCTGATGGACCCTCAGTTTCCCAGGCTTCATCGTCACTCTATTCTTCTCCCTTAGGTTCGGTCCTTTTTTGCAATTCTTCCTGCAGGGCTTGCACTTGTCTCTGCAATGCTCTGAAATCTTCATCCTGCGCCACATTTCTCCCATGACCACGATTTCTTTTAGGAGGCATCTTGCTCATGATTTCTCCATTACACTACTCAGGCACTCCCGTTCTCTCTTCTTAGAATCCTTCCACAGATCCTGGTACAAACTGCCTCACGTTCGGCATCTGTTTGCACACTCAGAATCACTCGCTCTGATACCACTTGATCGAGAGCCAGAATTGCAAAAAAAGAAAATAGTTTTATTTTGTTTATTTCTTTTTGTTTTCACGCAGTCGAGTATTACAGTCGCATCACCATATTCGTAGAGAGAGAAAAAAATAGTTTTGCTTTATTCACATGAAAAAAAAATTACAGTCGCAGCCGAGTATCCATTTATTCACATGCAAAAAAAATTACAGTCGCAACCAATGATCCATAAGTCACAAAGGAATTGCGACTTTTTCGAGCTTCTCCCCTCTGGAAATACCACGAGATTATCTTATATTTTTTTAGCAATTTTTCTCTCTCCTTGTGCATGCCTTTGTTTCCATTTTTAAAGATTCCTAGGTGGCGCTCCATTTCCAGCTGGCGGCCCTTCGTTTGCTCTTCCAGAACTGTCGTTTCGCCTCTCCGTGTCCCTTCGACGTCCAGGTATTCACCACGTGTCAATTACCGCCTCTTCGTCTTCGACTCCATGTTTTTTTTTTTTTGGCGCAAAAAAAAAAAATCACCTATCGCGATATCGCGACCCTCCGTCTGCTGCGTCGTCGGCCCTGCATATTGGTCGCGATATCGTGACATGTCATGATATCGCGACCCTTCATCTGCTACGTCGTCGGCCTGCATATTGGTCACGATATCATGTCGTTGTGATATCGCGACATGTCACGATATCGCGACCCTCCGACTGTTGCCTCGCCAGCTCCGCTTTTGGTCGTGATATCGTGACATGTCACGATATCGCGACCCTTCCGCCTCTGGCACTACTTGCTCCGCTTTGGTCGTGATATCGCGACATGTCGACCCTTCATCCTATGGCACCGCTCGCTTCGCTTTTGTTGTGATTTCGTGACATGTCACGAAATCGCGACATGTCGCGATTTCGCGACCTTCCTGCCTTTCGCATTGCTTGCTCCTCTCTTGGTCACTTTTGTCACGATTTCGCGACCTTCCTGCAACTTCTGCCCCTTTTTTTTTTTTTAAAGCAAGATTGTTGTTGCCCCCTGGATGCTCCTGCATCAATATTTGATGTGATGGTTTTTCCTCTCAAAATTTAATACTACATAGGTACTTGAGCTATTACTTTCTAGATTGTGACTACTATTGATGGTCTACCTGACCCTCCTTCTAATCCCACATCCACAACTCCCTTAGAGTGACTTCTAATGATTCTCTTTTGGGTTGAACCCTCTTGTTGTTTCCCTTTCAAACCATCTCTTAAGACTAGATCAACCCCTTCTTCATCCTATCTTACTACTAATTGAGTATCCTCTAAAACCTCAAGGTCAATCCTTTGGGGAGGATTTGGGGTAGACACAAAAATTCTAATGCCTTACTCACATGGGCCAAACTTTTATCTATTTTGTTTAAAAAATAAAACGGATTGAAAAGAGGAACATAGTCTTTAACAATAGTATTTTGGGCTATATAGTTTATCTTACTATTCATATCATCAATTTCTCCCTCTAGTGGCTCTTGATCCCTCTACCACATTTCTTGTCTTCTATTTTATCCTTCTGCTTCACCTGCCTTTATATTGGTATTGAGTTTTTTCACTTCAACATTATTATTAGGTTTTTTAAATCTATTTTTATTTGTATTGAGAATTATTTCTTAAGATATTATAGGTGAAACTCGGGTGTCCAACCTTCTTACAAATCCTACACTTAATTGTTTTGTTTTAGTACTCTATTACTTGATTCCATGACCCATACTTGGAAACTAGCTTGATGGATTTCAGAAACTCCTATCTTAGTTCAAAATTTATGTATATCCTAGCAAAGAGCATTTGGAAGTGAGCTAGGGTAGCAAGGTTGAAAAGTATCATTTTTCCAATATTTCTAGTTATGCCAACAAGAATCTCCTCATACCATAAATAAATCGGAGACCAGGAAAACACACCCACACAGGCACTAAATCAATGCACTATGAAAAGGGATCAAAATTTGGGTTCCATTTTCTCATAAAAAGACCTCTTCGACCAAAGAACCAAGGTCCCCCTTGGAGGATCCTATCACAATCCTTTGAATAGTTAAGTTTCACCCAAAATAATATTTTAGGCAATACCACAATCTCCATGTGGCTAAGAGGTTTTCACTTCTCCCAAGCCCATTTCCTAATGGCATCCAACTCCAGCTTGACCCCAACAAATTTTACCACCATTGATAAACCACTATGTCCACCAAGTCATATGGTACCATAAGATCTATGTTCATAGGCTAGAGGTTGAAACACCACTCGTGAGCTTTATGTTTTCCTTTAAGGGCATTGATCCATGATTGAGAACCTAGGTCAAAAGGTTTTGAAAAATTTGTCTTCTTCGCCCTATTTGGCAAAACCATGGTCCTCCTCAATTCCAGAATTACTACTCTTGAAATCTAGCAAACCCTTCTAACTCACCAAATCCCTCTGCTCTAATCGCTCCATCCATTCTTAACGTTTTTCACTATGCTTCAAGTAGATCATCTTCATTCTCATCACTACATTGAGTTCTTTTCCCTCCTTTTAAGTAAATATTATTTCTTGATAACTATGCATGCAAGCACATTTTTTAGCTATCAATATTTCAATTTTAATCCCTAAACCCTAGTCTAGGATTTTAGGTTTAGGGATTTTTTTTCTCCTCTTAAGTAAATATTGTTTCCTAATAACTGTGTATGCAAGACCATTTTTTAGTTGTCAATATATCAAGTTTAAACCCTAGTCTAGGGTTTTGGGTTTAGGATTTTTTCTCCTTTTAAGTAAATATTTTTGCTTGATAACTATGTATGCAAGCTCTTTTTTAGCTATCAATATATCAATTTTAATCCCTAAACCCTAGTCTAGGGTTTTGAGTTTAGATTTTTTTCTCCTCCTTTTAAGCAAATATTGTTGTGTGATAACTATGTATGCAAGCCCATTTTCTAGTTGATAATATTAAACCCCAAACTCTAAACCCTAGTCTAGGATTTTGGGTTTGGGATTTTTCTCCCTTCAAGTACATATTTATCAATACTACCTTAGTAACTATGTATACAAGCTCATTTTTCAATTGTCAATGTTTAAATTTTAGAGCCTAGGGCATAAACCCTAAACCCTAGTATAGGGTTTAGGTTTTTTTAAAGTAATTATTTATAACTTTGTTGTTACTTGTTTCTATGTGCACGCATAAAAAAATGGTCCCAAGATATCTAGCATGAGTGTATGGAAGGCTAAAGGAAAAGAAAATGGAAGCTATATGCAAATTTTGTGTTGACCATTTTAGTGGAGTCATTTTCTACCTCAAATTCCAATTGGCAAAGAAATCTAGCAAGGATGTCAGTTCATGCCCTAAGGTGTTGGATGAAATTAAAAATAAAGTAGATGTCATGATCTTTGGCATAGAGAAAAAATCATAAATGAAGACAATCTAAGACCATGTCATCCCCCCTTCTCAAATTCTATATATTGGTCACAACTTTAGATAGTTTCAGCAAGAGAGTTTGACTCCATCATGCACACAAGAAACTAATGCGATAGGAGAGTCATTTTTGGTAGAGTTTTCTATGCCAAGGGCACAACACATGCTTGAGGGTATGGCCACATGGAACTAGGAGAAGCACAATGTAGTGAGGACAACCATTACCATATTTTGATATTATTCTAACATTCTCTTCCATGTGGTAAGGTCTCCATACTAGCGATGCATTATAGATATCATTATAAGTTATAGCGCAAGATTTAAAGTTCCAAATTATGATAACCATAGGGGCATCTTATTTGAAAATTTGTGGATAACATTTAGGTCATGCTCAAGTTTATACACATGCAAGATTAAATTATATTTTTTAAAAGCAAACTTCAAAAAAATCAAAGCGAATTAAATTCATACACATGCATGATTAATTTTTTTATATACTTTAGGTTGTGCATGAAGACCAAGGTGTGGAGGATGAAGGGTTCAACTTTAATTTATGATGGTTGGATAGTTGGAAATAGAAGAACATTGATTAATCTTTTGGATGTTTTACAGGAGGAACTGCATTTATCAAGTCAGTAAATCAGCACAAGTTAAGAGTGATAAAATACTTGCAAGGTTGTTGGGGGAGGTTGTGTTAGAGGTTGAGTAGGATAATGTTGTCCAAATAATTATGGATAATGCAACAATATATAAGGTAGTAATATTTTGGAGGAAATATTCCCCACTATTTTTTAGACCTCCTATGCAGCCCATTATTTTGATTTGCTTCTTGAGAACATTGGGAAATTACCTTGGGTGGCAGATGTTGTATAAAAGGCTAAGGCTATCATAAAATTCATCCACAACCATGCATAGATCCTTAGACTCATGAAGTAATTTATAGGTGGGAGGGAGCTAGTGTAGTCTAAAATTACATGCTTTACCATAAACTTTATGAAATTGCAAAGCATATAATTCAATTCGGTCATTGAATCAAATTTTTAATAGTAATGACTAGAATTCTAAAGAAGCTGGAAGATATTGATTCTCACCTAAGGGATAGAATGTGTATACCTATTTTTTTGAGGAGGCTTTTTGGATAGTCATGATTGAGGTCATCAAGGTACAAGACTAATTTTTTTAATTTATTTTAATTATATTTTATTGTAAAATATTTTCATTTATTTATTATTTTTTTAGGTGTCAGAGCCTTCAGTGAAGGTTCTATTTCTAATTGATGGAGAAAAACCATGAATTGAATATGTATATGAGGCAAAAACTATAAGGGTGGAATATGGTAAAATATAGTTGACATACACAGGATGCAGGTGTGTAGTGGGTTGCACAATGGAAACCCTTGCACATAAAGAGTAAAAAAAACAAACAAATCTGGAAGCAGCAGTGGCGGTGAACAACAATAGTGGCAAAAAAAATTACGCGAACCTAGTTGATGGGAGTAGCAGGCAGGGGGAATATCTAGTGAGGGGTCAAAACCTGAAAAGGAGAAAAAAGGAAAACCCAAAAAATAGGATTTTCAATTTTTCAACCCATAAATGGGTGTTTGAGTTAAAATGGAACAAACGGGAAAAGAAGCAAATGAAATAGTGTTTGAAGCGATCAGAGACAGACGAGGAGCGACTGGCATAGGAATAAAATTAGGGTATGGTTAGACTGGGATCTTGGAAGGTACATCAATGGATGAGGCCTTGTATGAAGAGCTAGAGAATGGCTTTTTGGAAAGAAAAAACAAGAACCTTATGATAAATTGATCCCAAAGAAGGGATAATATGAATAAGAGGTAGACAAATGTTAGAAGAATCGGGCCATAGAAGTGGGGTAGAAGTACTCTTAGTCCTAGGTGGTACGTAGTTCTAAACCTACTACTACTCTTTCTCCATTGGTAAGCCACTTAAACTTGAGATTTAAAGATGAAATTCTCAATATTCTATCGAAGATAATTTTAAACATGAAGGCGAAAAGGGAACACAATTTGGTGAGCAAAATTTTTGGGGCAAGTCCAGATATAGATACTATTTGAAGGTGGATATTTTCTAGATGGAAACGAGTAGGCTGCATGGTTATTGTGGCAATCCCAAATGGGTTCTTCATGATCAAACTTATTGAGGTAAGTGACATGCAAAAAATTCTAGATGGAGGACCATGGTCGATGGGGAAGTGTAGCCTGTTTCTCAAAAAATGGGATGTGGATTTTAATCCTCACACCTAAATTCTCAACATAATTGTTGTTTGGGTAAGATTACCTCACCTTCCCTTTCAATATTGGCATGATGAAGTTTTAATGGCTATTGCAAATGGTAATGGTACCTTTGTTACCATTTATAGGATAACCAGGCTGAAGTCTCATATGGTGTTTACCCAAAAAAATTTTAATGTTGATTTGGATAGCAAGCTTCCAGAAATAATAGACCTAACATCCCCAGTGGGTACCTAGACTCAGAGGCTGAGTATGAAAATATTCTACCCCTTTATGATCTTTGTAAATGGAGAGGTCATATCTCAAGCTTATATCCAAAGAAGAAGAAAGCTCCCAATAAAAAATTTTGGCAGAGGAAGTAGAGTAAAGATATAGAGCAGGGAAAAGGTATGGATATCGTGGTGGATAATCAGAAGGAAGCAAGTACCTCATACCAGCCAACTATGGTGGATAAGGAAGAACACATGAAAGATCTCTCTTATGGAGTTGTGGTAGTCCAACCTCCCTGGAGCTATGGAACCCCTTGAATTTGTAGACCCTAACTCTTTTGCTTTATTGAGGGGAGCTGAAGAGGGAAAAATGGGATATCCAACCGAAGTTGTGAAATTTATGGAGGAGACACAATGGGTGAATCATGAGGGGGTACAATAGGAGAGTCTAAAACCTCTAGAAGTAGATGTAGACATTAACCCTACTAACATGATTCTTACAAACTAGGATAGGTAAGATGAAGTTGGAAAAGTGTTAAAGGAAGATAAGCATATCCTAAAAAATATAGAGGTGAAGCCTGTAGCTCCAATACAAAAGGATTTTAGTTCAGATAAGGTTCCAATGGTTCCCTCAAGGGTGACTAGGAATCAAGCAAAGAGAACTCCTTTGGATGTTGGAAAGGAACACACTATAGGTAGATCCCATTTAACAAATGTAGGGAAGAGGGAAATAGTAATAGAGATAGCCATAGGAACATAAACCATCATCAATTTGCGTTGAGGAGGGAAGAAATCAACTAAATCTAAAAAAATAAGGTTTTGTCATGGAATGTACGAGGTCTCAATGGGACTAGAAGACATAGATCAACACAAACATTGAGAAGAGATAATCACCTAGAAATTTTTCTATTACAAGAGATAAATATAGTAGAAGCAAACTTAGCAATGGTTAAAGACAAGATTTGGAGAGAATCAGACTTTATTGCTCAACCCTCAATGAGCTCCTCAAGATGAATGTTGTTTATTTGGGACTCAAATAAATTGGAAGGACAAAAAATTATCTCAAATGATAGATTTTGTGCTATCCACTTATTTTATAAGGAGGATAATTCCCACTAGAACATTAAAAATGTCTATGCACCCACTACTGTGGTTGGAATATGAAGGTTATGGAGGGAATTGAGTGAACTTAGGTATGTCTTTGTAGGTATCCCATGGATCATTGCAGGGGACTTCAATACCCCTCTATATCTATCTTATAAGAAGAGAGGCATTGAAGGATATTCATAGAGTATGATTGAGTTTAGTTATTTTATAAATTCAAATGCTTTGATGGACTTCTAGTTTAGACAAGTAAAGTTTACCTAGACTAATAGGTAGCTAGGGAGTCAATTGATTCAGATTAGAATGAATAGAGTATTTATTTCTCAGGAGATTTTAGTGTTGTTTGGGAACACTACTCTCACAACCCTCCCAAAAATGGCTCAAACCATAATCCTTTAATTTGGAAAATAGCAAACATGAGAAGGCTCTTTTCTACCCCTTTTTGATTTGAAAAGATGTGGATCCTTCATTCTAATTTAGAGAGCAGGATTCAATCTTGGTGGCAGTAATATTTTTTTGGGGATAGATTGACTCAATTAGAAAAGAAATTGATATTTGTTAAGTTAAAATTAAAACTATGGAATAAAGAGGTGTTTGGGGGCATTATGGTTAAAAAGGTAGCTTTACAACAACAACTTTTGGAGTTAGAAAATGCTTTGCATTTGAAGGTGTATTCAAAGGAATTTCGGACTAGAGAAAAGTATCTTCTATGTGATTGTCAAAATACTTTGGCGTGTGAGGAGGCATTCTGGTGGTAGAAATCAAGAGCTTTGTGGTTAAAGGAAGGGGACATGAATACAAGGTTTTTCCATGTTTCAACTCTTAGACACAAAAGTTTTAATAAAATCTAGGAGATTAAGATACCTGATGGTTCTTCTACAAGGGATCCTTTACAAATTAAAGGGGAAGTTGTTCAATTTTTCCAAGACATGATAGGAGTGGATTCGAAGATGGATGAAGAGATGATGAACCTGATGTTAGGCCATATTCCCTTAAATATTACAAACCTAATAAATGACTATCTCCTCAACCGCTTTATGGATGATGAAATTAAAGAGTTAGTCTTATCCATGAAGGGAGATAAATCTCCTGGTCCATATGGGTTTTCTATGCTCTTCTATCGCAAGTTTTGGCACATCATTAGCAATGAGGTCACCTTGGTATTTAAGGAGTTTCAAACCTCTAAAAGGATCCCTTTTGATGTGAACTATACATTCTTAGCCCTTATCCCAAATATTGTAGGTGCTAAATATTTTGTATATTACCATCCAATTAACATGTGTAATACTCTACAAAATTGTTTCCAAAGTCCTTGTAAACCGGATGAAGATGGCTCCCCCTTTTGTTATTGATAAATACTAAAGGGATTTTGTTCAGGGACAACAAATTCTTGATGGGATTATTTTGATCCATGAGATCCTGCACTCTGTATCTAAATCAAAAAATGAAGGTATGTTTCTTATATTGGATATGAATAAAGTATATGATAAAGTTTCTTAGGATTTCCTGATCAAAGTGCTCCAATATTTTGGTTATTATGAGGATTGGATCTCTATTATGAAAAAATGCATCTCCACAGTGATGATATCCATCTTCGTTAATGGGTCTGCAATGGGTTATTTTCCTAGCAAGTAGGGGTTAAGACAAGGGGACCCCCTGTCCCCTTATCTATTTATAATTTTAGCTGAAGCTATAGGTAGAGCCTTCACAACAGCCATGGATAGAGGAGACATAAAATGTGTCAGGCTAGCTTCCTCTCTAGAACCGTTCTCTTTCCAATAGTATATGGATGATACTCTAATTTTGAAAATATCATATCTTCCACAAGAAATACATATTAATATGATTTTGTATTTTTATGAGCTTACATTAGGCCAAAAGGTAAATTTTAATAAAAAAAAGTTTTTCTTCCTAAATACCTCTAAATCTCTCCAACTGTAGATATCAAGAATCTTCAACTGTGCCATAGATGATTTGCTAGCAACCTATCTAGGGATGCCTTTATTCTGTGGTAGTATGAAGGAAGCCTTGTGGGATTTAGTTATTGAATGTGTTACAAATAAATTGTCTTCTTGGAAATGCTCTCTTCTTAGTCAGGTAGATAAGGCCCAGCTTGTGAAATCCTACCTTCAAAGTATACCTATTTACTTCATATCAATTTTTAAAATTCTAGTATCGGTCTACAAAATATTGAATAGATCCAAAGTCTTTTCATGTGGTCTGGGGCTGAGGAAAAGAAGAGGATATCTTTAATTTCTTGGAACAAAGTCTTGACCTCTAAATAATATGGGGGATTGGGACTGAGAACTCTTACCAAAATGAATAAATATCTAATTGGAAATTTGGGTTGGAATATGATGAAGGAAGAAGACACTTCCTGGGTAAAAATTATAAAAGCTAAATATTTATGTACTTCCTCCTTCCTGGAAAACCTCAAATCCCATAAGGTGTCTAGTTTTTGGAATAGCCTTCAACAGGTAAGACCTTTGATCCAGCAAGGTTGTATATGGTAGGTTGGATATGGTGCTAACGTGAGATTTTGGTAGGATACGTGGCTCTTTAACTCTCCCCTTTGTGATATCCCAAGGTTTGCAAAATTAAGGACAAACCTGACTCCTATTTATGTACTGTTGGTTCAGGATTATATTGTGAAAGAAAATGGCATCAAGAAGTGGAAGCGACTTTATGTTGAGAACATCAATGAGGATTTTTGTCCACACCTAGAAAATCTTAATAGATGCCTTAATACCTACATCCTTAGCCATTGATGACCAAATTATGTATTTATTTGGATGAAAATGAAGAGTGGATATTATTTTGTGAAGTCTGATTATAACTTGGTTGAAGTTGTAGGGGTAGTGTGGCCCCATGTAAAGGTTTGGGACAAATATATCATCCCTAAGATTACTATTTTTTAGTGGTTGGTTATGCATAGTAAAATTATGACCCAGGATAATGTGAAACAATGTGGTTTCTCCTTACCAAATAGATGTGTTTTGTGTGATGGCCATCCTCAAGCCATTGACCCATCCATCATGGGCATCCTTGCCCCCAAGAAATTATTGAATTTATTTAAGATGTTTCAGGACACCGAGGATGAAGTGACAAAGGATTTCATCGGTTATTGGGACAAGGGTGATGTGCGTGTTCAAGGCCTGCGGTTCATGGTTAGCCCCCAATCGATTGCCCAAGTTACATGCCTAAAATTCTCTGGCAGAGTCATTCGTAGGGATGGCCACAATTTCAAAGAGGAGCTCGACCAATTCCCTAAGAAATGGGTAGATCTAAAATGGGAGGGCAAAGGTATCATTTGAACTTCTTTGCCAAGGCCTTGGGACGTAGCAATCATCCTGGTGCTCCAATACATCACTTTGGATGATCCATACAAGCCCCTCAGGGCTTATAACTTGGCATTCATGAATCATCTATGAGACATTCGGCCTATCAACATTCTTGACTTCCTGTTTCACTCGATTTCCATCTCTATCACTAATTTTAGGAAGAGCCAAACCCCCAGCCCTCCTTGGTACCAGGTTTTGTTTCTCATTTTTTACAAGCATACCCTTGGGCATAGGCCAACCGGGAATCTCAGCTCCTCAAACCCTCTCCACCAGTCTGAGCATACCTGGGAATGGGGTTTGTTGTCAGCTCCCTCGCAGGGAAACTCCTAGCAATGCCACCAGTTGCCTCTATAACCTTCATCCCCTACCCACCCTTTAGACACTGCATACCCTGGACTAAACCCCCTACAAAGGATGCCAAGGTAAGCAGCCAGATCCTGGAATAGGAGTAGAATCCCATAATGGGAAAATGAGCTTGGCCCAAGAAAAAATTAGTTAGGCCCAAGAGAAGGGTATCCAAGTGACTGGTGATGCCTAATCTTGAGGACACCCAGACCATCCAGGACCTATCTAGTGGTGAAGAAGGCTCTCTCGAAGGTGATTAAGAAGAGTGCAAGGAGAAAATTTTGGACGATACCAAGCTAGTTGAGTGAAAGGCCCAAATTCCATACCTTGATTCGTATAGTATGCTTTGCATGGTTGCGATCAACAAAATCATGGAGGTAGTGGACAAGTATCTAACGGTGTCCAATGTTCTCCATGAAGGGACCAACCTCATGATGAGGGCCACTGAGGAGCTCAAGAGGCTCCCAACAATCTTGGAGGCTCTCCTTCCTAGTGGTGACAAGTCCTAGGAGACTGGGAAATGATGGCAGCAGTTCCAGTGGTTTTAGAGGGGGGTTTCCTTTCTTTTTATATGTTTCTCGGTTACATATGTTTCTAGTTTTGGGATGCTCGGGTTAGAGGGCTTGTTTCTTTTTGGATTGTTTCCAGCCTTGTGGCCTGGCTTGTTCGTGTTTGTATTATCTACAAATTTTGTGCAACTATTCCATATGTAAATAGGGTCGGGCCCCTTCAACCCGTAAAGTAAATAAAATTTACTTTTAGCTACCAAAAAAAATGTGTTTTGTGTGAAAAAGAGGAGGAAAGAATTGATCATCTACTTCTTAAGTGTTCCTTTATCAAAAAATTATTTGATCAGCTCCGTAGTGAATTCCAAGTCTAGTGGGTTTTTCCTATAGCTATCTCAAATTAGAACTTGCAATAAGAGCCTCCTTTTAAAGGTAGAAGACTCAAGAAGCTTTGGCTTCTAAGACTTCCACATATCTGGTGGAGAGTTAGAAATGAAATAAATCACAAAATCTTTGAGGACTTGAATATGGATTGGGAAATAGTTTGGAACTGAGAAAGAAGTCTCTTTATGGAGAATTTTAACACTATCCACTTTAAAGAGGGATGGGAATCAGAGTAGGAAAGGTAGATATTGGAATTCTGGGGAGTTAGAGAGAAATTACCAATACGTCAAGTTCATCCCAGAACTCATGCAAAATGGATACCACCACCAGTTGGACCGTTCAACTTAAATTTTAATGGGGCCTCAAAAGGTAATCTCAGGCTAGCGAGAGCTAGAGGGGTGATCCAAAATCATGTAGGTAAGGTAATCAAAGCCTTTGTTGAACCATTAGGTTAACAAATAAGTCATTTTACTGAAGCAAGAGTAGATTATGTAGGAATTTCTTTGGCTATCAATTAAAATCTAGATAAGCTTATAGTTGAAGGAGACAAAATATTGTGACCATTTTAAAGGGAGAACAACCAGCCACCTAGAATATTTATTTAATGATTGTGGAAGCTCGAGCACTTTTGGATAAACTCGAGAATGTGTCAATCAATCATATTTATAGAGAATCCAATAGGTAGCAGACGGTCTTACTAATGAAGGATTTATATCAAATGCTATAAATAAATGGGGGAATGATATCCCAGTGCACATAAATAATTTAGTTGACAATGATAATGCCATAATAATTGGCAATGGGGATCAGTATAAAGAGGCTACTAGGAATGCATAGAGTATATGATATTTAGATATGTAAGGTGTATGTTGATTTTCTAGTTTTGGATGTGGTTAGTGAAGTGTGCTTGTTGTTGCACAGTTGGTATAAGATTTATGCCAGTGGGAAATCCTTCTTGGTGAAATGGATAGTTATTGGACATATCTGATTGATGTAAAAGGTTAGCATTCCTTTCAAAAATACACTTTTCCAACTTAACAAAAAAAATGTATATGAGGCTATGGACCTGACAAAAGAAGCAATTGTCACATTTTATGAATATGTCCACACCAAATACGATCCCATATGGACAATAATTAATAAATTGTGGACATGTCAAATCCATAACCCTTTTCATGCAGTGGGTTACTACTTGAACCCTTAAATTTTTTGTTCTACATTTCAAGCTAATTATGATGTGAAGGTTGGTTTTCAAGATTGCATTGACTGCATGTTCCCTAAAAGGCAATTGCACAATAAGGCACATGAAGAGAAACAAGATTATAGGAATGTTGGGGTATTTGATTCTCATCTAAACAAAGCAAGAGTATGAGGTCAAAATTGATGCCTGGTAACCATCATCAAATTATTATTTATTTTATCTATTGATTTTTGTTTTTTTTTTTTTAAGCGTAAAACCCCTTGCGGGTCCGCCTTGGTCTAAGAGACCACGAATAGGGGGTTCTACACAGTCAAAGTCACCCGGGGGTTGCACCCAGCCCTACCCGCACCAACATTATCAATTATATTTTGTGTACCCAATTCAGCTTTTTGGTAGGGTGGAGATTCGAACCTAGGACCTCCCTTGGAGGATTGCCCTCTCCTCTCCAACTCACCTACAACACCCGGGTATTGATTTTTGTTTTTAAATATCAATTTACTAATTTATATTTTTTTTGCTAGATTCATGGTGGGAGGACTTTGGTGATTTTATGCCCAATCTGTAGCACATGGCCATCAAAATATTATATCAACCATGCAATATTTCATATTAAGAGCATAATTAGATTATATTTGAGCACATACACTCCAATAAGTACAATAGGTTTACACAAGGAAGGTTTAATGATCTTGTGTTTATGCATTCCAATATATGCCTCCACCAAATAAGTGTTGGAAAAACAAGTATTGAGACAATCAACCTAAGTGGCATTGGTCCATCCTATGAATGGATCACAGATGTAGAGCAAGAGCAGTAGGAAGAACCTCTCTTCTCCCTATATAAATTACAAAATTTTGAAGACCTAGTGGAGGAGACAATAACCAAAGACCAAGAAAAGGCACTCACACAAGCACAAAAAGTGGCAACAACACGTCAACAAAGAGATACTAGGGCTTATGCTAGGGCATAGAGAAAAGGAGTTGCAAGACACTAGATAGTGGGTCTATTGAGGCACTTTTACATTTTGTAATTTTTACCTTTTCATATTATAAGCAATACAAGATGTGTTTAATCACTTTCATATGTAGTTTAAGCTTGAGCCTTGTAAATCAATGATGTATTACTTGCCACTTTCATGTCTAGTTTAAGTTTTTTAGTCTTACATAATTAATAATTTATTTGCATAGTCAATTCATTTTCATATGCATGAAAAATTATTTTTCAATAAAAATTTACATTTTCTTTGGTTTTTTTGCTGATTTTTTCTCTAACCCGATTTTGATCCAATTTCGATTTTCTCAACTATGACATGCTTCACTCCAAATTCCATATAAACATTAATAGTTGTTTCTATCACTTATTTAGGTTCATTTATCAATAATTTAGGTCATATGAAACACACCATCACAACCTTGAACAACCAGAACTAGGTTGTTGTAATTGAGAATATCAGCTTTGACAAGGTGAAGCCTTTTTCTAGATTCTTTTTTGTCTAAACATCATGCAAAAATAGGGTACTACTTTATCAATATTTTCATAATTTTAGCTCTACGAATGTTGATTTATACACAAATATATTGGCCAAAAGTGAAATGTGATTCATAAACTAGTATGTGATCTTGTGTTACATTTCTTATGTCCACATACACTTGGATTAAATTGGTATGTCTTTTTTGATCTTAGGAAGTATTTCATTTTATAAGTAGTGTTGGGGTTGATGCAGGATTATAAAAATGGACCTAAAACCAAATATGGTATCACCATGACCACATCCAAATTTTTCTCCTTGGCTTGAACAATTGATGTTGAGCTAGTCCAAACAAGGAGGACATCAAGATATTTATCAATCTGATCATATGAGGCAGCCCCATATCATTACGTAAAATAAATAAAAAACAAAGAACATTCACAAGACTCATGTTTCCATGGTGGTATTCACACTTTGATTTCAACCTATCTCATATCTAATGATATTATCCACCTACAAACATGTCACTTGGGTCTATGTAAACTACATTGATGGAAGATGTGACAATTACATGCTTCAATCCAAATTCTACATAAGCATTTAATAGTTGGCTCTATCACCTATTTGGGATCATTTTTTAAAAACATGGGCTATATGAAACACACCATCACAACCTAAAATAACCAAAACTAGGTTGTTGTAATTGAAATATCAACCTTGACAAGGTGGAACCTATTTTTTCTAGATTTTTTCTTCATCTGAACGTCATGTAGGAATAGGGTACTAATATTTTTATCAATGTTTTCATAAGTCTAGCTCTATGAATGTTTATTTCTACACAAAGATATCAGATAGAGGTAATAGGTGATTCATAAACTAGTATGTGATATTTTACCACATTTCTCATGTCTACATACGCTTGGGTTAAATCAGCATATGTCTTTGTCAATCCTATGAGGTATTTCATGATATAAGCAATGTTGGTGTTGATGTAGAGTTGTAATTATGGACCTAAAACCAAGCATGGGATCACCACACCAATGTCTAAATTTTGCTTCTCAACTTGAACAATCAACATTGAACTGGTCCAAACAAGGAGGACATCAAGATCTTTATTGATCTGGGCATATGAGGTAGCCCCATGCCATCAGGTAAAATAAATTAGAAATGAATAACATTCATAAGACTCACCTTGCCATGGTGGAATTTATGCTCTACTTTTTACCCATCTCATCTTTGATGACATTCTCCACCTATGAACATGTCACTTGGTAATAATCTACTAAAATATGAGCATCTACCATCCCTAGAGTTTCCAAGGCCAATGCCAACATCGTGATCTAATTTGTTTGTATGTTTTTTCTCATAATGGAGTGGGAGGATAACCTCACTAGCCCATGCATATGCTCTCAACCCTCTATGATACCATTGTTGATCCTTAATACTTGGATAATATTACATTATGAATGTAAACACCAAAATCTAGGCATTTGCATTTCACCACATAATTTTGCATAATAAAATATATGCCTAGGTCTAAAATTAGGCATATCAATTCTTGTACATTTCACCCACATTGCACATCACAATTCTACATAATAATATATGCCTAAGTCTAAACTTAGGCATATAATTCCTGCACATTATTCATTCACATTGCACATTCCAATTTTGCATAGTAAAATAATATGCCTAAGTCTAAACTTAGGTGTATTTTCTTGCACATTAATTTATATTTTCTAGATTTATTAAATCTAGAAAATTTGCATAAGATACCTTATCTCCCCACTTGATACATGTCCTAGCCACCACTACCCCTCACCTTGCCTCAGTCCATACTTCACTCCACTTCCACCTACCCACTTGCCACATCTCACACCTCACTCCACACTTCACTCTACTTGCACCCACCTACTTTCCACATCTCCCTAGTTAAGTGAGACACTCTTAGTGACTCATTGTAACTACCCAGGATAGTTGGTTGCCTAGTCCTTGCCACTTAGAAGCCTTGGCTTACCTATCCTTCCCTCCAAAATCCTCAAGGGCCTATAAAGGCACCATCATTTTTTGAAGAAAAATAAGGAAGAGAATGTTAATGTTATGTTGCTCAAATAATTACTCTTGTATGCAATAATCATTGTCTATCTTCTATTTATATTAGTCATTTTATCATATTCATTATGACAGGTGCTAGTAAACCCTTTCTCTTTACATGTGTACAGGTTCTAGATTTGAGAGCTCACAAATCCAACATGGTGGTCATGACAAACCCACCTCCAACATTGATTGTAGCATGAAGAAGAGTCAAACACCATTTTTTTATTGTAAAATGGGATCACCCCATTTGAGCATTTTTATTGTGAAGCACCCTACAAAGGGGTTTATTGTATTACAAATTCAGTTTATAATACAATACAATGTTTCATTTTTAATTCAATGGTGTTCTTTTTTATGTTACAATGAATACTGAATATTTATATGCAATGCCTTGCCAGATATGGTGTAACTATCATCCATGTGAGGACAAATACTATATTGGACTCAAGGTCCAGGTAAAGCTAATGGAACACCCCAAAAATATGTAACAAGAAAACACACACACAAAAATAATCATTTATATATATATAGATAGATAGATAGATAGATAGATAGATAGATATTATAATTATTTTTAACTAAGGAGAAGGATTCATAAATCCTCAACAAACTTTAGACCAACTTACTGTTTGACATACCCTAAGTTTCTTAAGAACCATACCACACAAGATTCCCTTCGCATAAGTCCAGTCTACGTAAGTCTATCTTATGTTGTGCACATAAGTCCATCTCTCTCATCAGTCTTGATGAGCTAGACTTACCACCTTCAATCGTTAGAAGGTGTACATGCATCTCCATAACCACACAAGCCGTTATGTGTGGCATGCTACATGTAATGTGAGCTAAGCTATTCAATCTTGTCTATTGACAAGCTATATTAGCTTTGGTACAATATTCCAAACCTAGATTCTCAATATCCCTAAGGGGGTCTCAAGCCCTTAGGGTATCCTCTAAGTTCACATAGAACTTACTAATTTTTCTTTCCTTCTTTTTTTATATCACAAGAGCATAAAATATCTAGATACTAAATCTAACAAAATAAATTACCACAAGCAAGAATAATCAAAGCATAAATAAACAATCACCAATTAAGCATACACTAAAATATTTAAAGCAGGAAACTAAATAAATAAGTACTAAATGTAGTAACAAATTTCATTTAAGTACATAAGTAAGTATGGTACACCCCATATTATTCCACAATACTTTACATCCATTTCATCAGGAAAATCTCCCCATAATTTAATCTATTACATAAATAAAAAGATGAAAGGTAGAGAGAAAATTTGTGGATTGGTCCATCTCATGAATTTGGCCTTCCCACTCTTCCATCGATCAAGTGAGGATAGTACGGGATCAGGACACTCATGGATCCGGATAGACATGCTTCTAAATGCACTTATTTATTTCATTTCCAAATTGCAACTATACAAATAACCCAAGCAATTCAACTTACTAATGCATAGTCCTTTATCATAGAAACTACCCTTTCTATTTTTCCTCTCACCCAACTTGGGAGAGTTAGTCAACCATGCATTAGCTCAATTGCCCATAATTGTTAAGTAAACTGAGTTCGCACATTTCCTTTCTTAAAGCAACTACTTTAATTTCCAATAAACCTTTTTTTTTCATTTCATAACATAAGGTCTCATACCCTTAAATTACAAAATAACCATTTAGTCCATTCATTTCATAACATTAGGTCCCATACCCTTAAATTACAAAATAACCATTTATTTTATTTTATTTCATAACATAAGGTCCCATACCCTTAAATTACAAAATAACCATTCATTTCATTTTATTTCATAACATAAGGTCCCATACCCTTAAATTACAAAATAATCATTTCTTTCATTTTATTTCATAACATAAGGTCCCATACCCTTAAATTACAAAATAACCATTCCTTTAATTTTATTTTATAACATAAGGTCCCATACCCTAAAATTACAAAATAACCATTTCTTTTATTTTATTTCATAACATAAGGTCCCATACCCTTAAATAACAAAATAATCATTCATTTCATTTTATTTTATAACATAAGGTCCCATACCCTTAAATCATAAAATAATCATTCATTTCATTTTGTTTCATAACATAAGGTCCCATACCCTTAAATCATAAAATAATCATTCATTTCATTTTATTTTCTCCTAAAATATACAAAGAAGACAATAAATAGAGGCTAATATTCTACCAACTGCAATGAGCTATCGAATGGCCAAGCATCCAGTTTCTTGGCTAGCACAATACACATGTGAGGTAAGACACAGGGTAACCTATGGCTTGGCCGAAGTGGCTTCTATCCTGATAGTTCAAAAGTAGGTGGCACACATGTAATCATGGCGCCAACAATTTTCAAGATAGGGGTAGATCATCCTCGATTCCAACGACACCCAAGGAGACTCCTGAGCTAGCTGCAAATTTGTTGAGGGATCACCCATGGTGTCCAATCGAACATCCTAATAGATGATCCTCTAAAACTTTTATCCTAAGGCATCATCCTCTGACGATGTCTAGAAGGAATAGGGGGGCTTTGGTGCTACCTGACCTAGCTACCACCCACAACATCCAATCGACTGTCAACGATCGTGGGAACCACAAGGCCTTCACATCCACAACATAATAATTGAATACAACAATCTATGATGCTATGCATATTTCCATAGAGGCTACGATGATTTACTTTGTGCCCTATAACTCAAAGCTACGATGTTTTGCTTTGCATCCTCTAACACAGAGCTATGATGCTTTGCTTTGTGTCCTCTAACATAGAGCTACAATGCTTTGCTTTGTGTCATCTTACATAGATCTACTCTTACATAGAGCTACTCTAATACAAATCTATGATGCTTTGCTTTACATCCTGTAACGTAGAGCTATAATAACATAGAGCTACAACGGTTTGGAAACACAGAGGATAGCATAAAAACCAACTATGGTTGAAGACCAACCTAGTTTTCCCATGGGAATTGGGTCACCTGCACTGCTTGGTAGAAACTCGTCACTCACTGCTCCGCCTTTGCTTCTCCCATCCTTGTCCTTCTACTCTTCCCTTGCCCCCCTTCGTGCTTTTTCCTTTTGTGTCTTCTCTCCCTCTTCGGTCCACATTCCCATCTACCCACCATTACTCCTCAACCACCTATGATGGGAGGTAGGGTGAACACCCCTATCCTTTCTCTTCCCAAGGCAATCACCATAAAGAATTTTTCTCTCATGTCAAAGGAGCTTTTTGAATGTTGTCTTGTCGTAATAACGTCTCGAGGGTTGATCGATGGGTGGGGCGATGACTTCCTAGATACATCGAGGCAAAGACCTTTCCTTGGGGGTTTTAATTTTTTTTTTAAATAAACAACCATTTAATTAAACATTATCCTTTTTTTCCTTCTAAATAAATCAACTATTTATTTAGACAATATCTTTTTGCCCTTTTAAATAAAATAACTATTTATTTAAACAATATCTTTTTGCTCTTTCAAATAAATCAACTATTTATTTAAACAATATATTTTTGCTCTTTAAAATAAATCAACTATTTATTTAAACAATATTTTTTTGCTCTTTCAAATAAATCAACTATTTATTTAAGCAATATCTTTTTTCTCTTTTAAATAAATCAACTATTTATTTAAACAATATCTTTTTGCTCTTTTAAATAAATCAACTATTTATTTAAACAATATCTTTTTACCCTTTTAAATAAATCAACTATTTATTTAAACAATATATTTTTTCTCTTTTAAATAAATTAACTATTTATTTAAACAATATATTTTTGCCCTTTTAAATAAATCAACTATTTATTTAAACAATACACATATGAAGTTTGTGAAGGCAAATCATCTGCTCCATGATCACCAGTTATCAAGGTTTAATAATGTTGAAGTAAAAGACAATCATGCAAGTGCATCAAACAAAGAGGGAGTCTTTTCATCAATCTAATCACCTATCTCAGCTTCTAGAACTTATGATAGCTACTAGGCCATCATTTTGGGGCTCAAGGTGGTTAGACATTGACAATTATCCCTTAACCAAATGCATGCATATATGAAGGTATCTATCCGTGTTACCTTCGAGTTGCCTTATAATAATTTCCCCTTCCTCAAGTACTCTCATCTTCGATGGATGACTCAATTCCATCCACTCATGAGTGCACCTAATCCTAAACATTGGCAATTCATTAGCAATAACACATCCTTCATTACCTATCTAAAATCATGAAGTTGCTTAGTTGCAAAAAATTGAATATTAGTCACATTTGTTAATATATTATTTTTCCATGTTTCAAAAGTCCATATGGGAGGGTCATGACATCCTTCCCCACTACGATTAACACCATCCCTAATGTTTCTTAGTTTTAAACCACATATAAAATCAAGCAATTTGTTACAAAAGTTCATCAAATAAAACAAAAGTTTCTACATGTTAGCCACTTTCTTCCAAGTGGTATTTCTCTCAAAGAAACGATTCCATTGGACCTTACACTACCCAAGGGTCTGATTTTGCATAGTCTTAGAGTGGAATTCAAGGATCCTTACTAATATTACTTTGATTGCCCCTGGAATTTCCATCTACATTTTAGAGACATCTCACACATGTTCAGGGTCAACAATATATTTTCTAAGCAAATATATGTGGAAGGTATCATGGATTTTTGACATGTTTGGAGGTAAGGTGATATGCAACCAAACTAATCTTCTTAGTGATCTCAAAGAGTCCTACAAATTGTGGATCCAATTTTTTGGACTTGATCCTTAGGAACACTTTATCTCCCACCGAGTATTCTCTAGGAGTTATTTTTAAATCGGTATAGCTCTTCTACCTATCATTAGCCTCTTTGAGCCTTTGTTTGATTACCCAGATTTTCTCTTCCATTTCCTTGACCATTTTTGGTCTAATTATTGCTCTATCCTCCAGGTTGTCCCATGATAGTGGTGTTCTACACTTTTGCCCATAAAATGCATCAAAAGGTGCCATCCCTAGAGAGGAAAGATATCCATTATTGTAGGTAAATTCTACCAATGACAGATAGTCTTCCCATCGATACTTTTGTTCCATGCAATACATGTGAATCATATCCTCCAAAACTTTTTTTACTCACTCCATCTGACCATCTATTTCAGGGTGGTACACTGAATTCATATGCAACTTTGTGTCTATTGTCTAATGTAGGGCTCTCCAAAATTTTGAAGTAAACTTGGAATCCCTATATGATATAATTACATCTAAGAATCTATGTAGTCTAAACACTTTTTTAAAAAACCTATTACCCACCACTTGAGCATCATCCTTGATACTCACAGGTATGAAGTGTGTGATCTTGATCAATTTATTGACCACAAAAAATATTGCATCATGCTGGTACCTAGTCTTAGGTAAGCCTACAATAAAATCTATTGATATGACCTGCCATTTCTGATTAGGTATATTATGGGGGTACAAATATCCTATGGGATGCTTGCGTTCTACCTTGATCTTTTGGCACTTGAGGCATTAGGCTACAAAATTTATAATATCCCTCTTCATCCCTACCCAGAAAAAAAATCCTTTTTATATTTTCTCTCATTTTTACCCCTCCGAGGTGAGCCATATAAGGATATCTATGGGCTTCTTGCATCAATATCCTCCTTAAATATCCTTATTTTGGTATGATGATTCTTCCTTTATAACATAAAAGGTCATATATTACCCTAAATTTCTTATTGCTCCTTGGGTCCCCTCTTAACTTGGTTCAAATTTTCTAACAATATTCATCCTGATATTGTTCTTGTCTCACTTGGTCCATGAGTTTTATGTGGCTTCTAGTTATGGATGTTATGTGTCTCCTTCTGCTCAATACATCTGAAACCTTATTTTCCTTTCCTTTAATGTACTCAATTTTAAAATTATACTCAGTGTGGAACTCAACCCATCGTCTCTGCCTCACATTGGGTATTGGTTGAGTAAATATGTACTTCAAACTTTTATGATCTGATTTTAACTTGAAGGGTCTTCCTGCTAGATAATGGTGCCAAACCTTCAAAGTGTGAACTATAATGGCTAGCTCTAAATCATGAGTGGCGTAGTTAACCTCATGCTTCTTAATCTTCCTTGATGTATAAGTGATTACTGACTCACCCTGCGTGAGCACTCCCCCTAGACCCTCCAACGATGCATCAGTGCATACAGTAAAATCTCCTTGCAGGTCTGGAAACTTTAGTATTGGTGTAGTAGTGAGATTTTTATTTAACATGGTGCAAGCAGCCTCACACTTCCCCATCCATTTGAATTCATTTCCTTTATTTTGGAGACTAGTTATCATCGAGGTGATTTTTGAGAAATCCTTTACATGAAACCAATAATAGCTTGTTAGCCCCATGAAGCTTCTTATCTCAGTAACATTTGTATGGGGAGACCAATTTATCATGGCTTCTATTTTATCTAGATTCATCGTAATCTCTTCAACTGATATGATATACCCCAAATATCGCATCTCTAAAACATAGAAATCACTCTTGGATAGATTCTCGTAGAGTTGGTTTTCCCTTAGCAACTTAAATACGATCTTGAGATGTTTATCATGCTTTTCCCTATTTCATGAGTATATGAGGATGTCATCAAGAAATACAAGGACAAACTAGTCTAGGTGCCTCCTAAACACATTGTTCATTAGATTCATGAAGGCAATGGGTGCATTAGTCAGCCCAAAAGGGATGGTGAACTCGTACTGCCCATACCTTGTCTTAAATAGCATTTTATGAGTATCTTCCTCATGAATTCTCATCTGGTGATACCCTAAAATTAGGTCTATCTTGGTAAATACCATGGTATCTCTTAGTTGGTCGAATAAATATTCGATCCTGGGTAAGGGGTACCGATTCTTGATTATGGCCTTATTTAGCATCCTATAGTCAACACACAATCTTAGAGATTTGTCCTTATTTTTCATAAATATAATGGGTGTACCCCATAATGATACACTTGGTTTTATCAAAGTCTTTTCCAATAACCCTTGCATTTGTATATTTAACTCATGCATCTCAATAGGTGACATCCTATAGGGAGATCGGTGGATGGGTTCTACTCCTAGCATAATATCAATAGTGAAAAGGGAGCCCTAGAAGATCTTTTGGAAATACATCCTAAAATTCCTATAGAATTGGGGGTGCCTCAATCACTTTTCCTTTCGATCGCTCGCTCTCAAATTCATTTATTTTTGTAACATAAACAATCCTCCCTTTCCTAAGAGATTTATTCAATTGCATGGTTGACAACATCTATGGCTTGAATGTACCTTGCTTGCTATAAATTTATAGCCTCTCATCATTTTCTTCAAAATACTCAATCCATATATCTTGGAAATTGATTATGGATTGATGGACTTGTAGCCAATCCATTCATAGGATCACATCAAAGGCATGAAGTGGGGTTACATACAGGTAACATTTCATGGTTCCACTTTCTAAAGTAATTTACATCATTGGGAAACATTGGTTTATGGAGTAGGTTTATCTAGACCCATACTCAACCTTTCATCCGTGAGCCAAGTACCCTGGCCTTTTCGGTATATCTTTGAATAATTTACAAGAAATGAAACTATAGGTGGTTACACTATCTATTAAGATATCTATTTTCTTATAAAAAATCCTACCTTTTATGATTAATATGGTGGATTTCCCTTCAAGTTTTTGATTCCCAGTCGCAACGTAGATCTTATGCATCGATTCCTTTCATTTATTGTTGGGCATGCTTGTCCCTAGTTAATACGAGAATTGATTAGCATAGTGCATCCCTTTGCAATGGTAACATCCATCCTTGGGCCCTTGTATCTTTTCCATTTTTTTCTCCTCATTCTTAATCATTGGTACTAGAGTTGATGGCTTCTATGGGGGAGGTTTAGCATTATTGGGTTTGTTGCCTTTCTTTAAAATATTCTTCTTGAATTTATTTTGGCCTCCATTGAATTTTTTCTTTGGATTCTAGGGGTTCTTAGCCTTTCGTTCTTTCTCTACCTCATATTTTATAACCCCATTGCAATTCCTCTTCTTTACTTCCTGATGTTCCTCATAGGTTAGGTTCCCATACTTATAGCATAAATGAGACTCTGCTTTCTTTGCTAAATCATAAACCTTCTGCAATGACTTAGGTTCATGCATTTCTACATCATGCTTTATCCTAGATTGCAATCCATGAGTAAACTTATGAATTTGTATCTTCTCATTATAGGTGGGTACATACTTCAATAATTTTACCAACTTCCTGAAGTATACCTCCACCAAGTTAGTTCCTTGCATTAGATTGGCAAACTCCTCAAAGTTAAAAGCATATAAGTGCTTTGTGAGAAATATCTTCTTAAATATGTCTATAAATTCCTTCCATGGAATGCCTACCAGTTCAATCTTAGTTTCCTCATAGGAAGTCTCCCACCAATCCAAGGTAGCTCCTTCAAGGTAAATAGTAGTCCAAACTGTTTGAGTACTCAAAGAATACCCCTTTTACTGTGAAAAGGACTTCTAGCTCTCTCAACCAAGCTTCAGCTACATCTCCCTCCTATTCTCCATAAAAATTGGATATATAGACATTCTTTAGGTACCTTATTATCTCTTTTTCTAAGAGGGTCCTTGCTTGCTTTTGTTCTACTATCAGTTCCTCAACTTGGTTGACTTTCGAGTCTCTAGCTTGTGAATTCTGATTCACCATAGTTTCTAGCACTTGTCTTAACTGATCTTGTAACTCGAAAACTATAGTAGTAAGTCCCTCTATTCTTGTATTTGGAACCTTTAGATCCTCATTTTGGATCCCTTATTTGACATTTCTTTGTCGAGTTTGTTTAGGTGGAGGTCTTTCCATTCTGGCCTTGGGTGGCATCTTGATCTAGTTTTCACAAAAATAAGAGTTATACTATAGCTTTCTCTTAACTAAATTACTAACTTGACCACAATACAAAGTCCTTTCACTATTCATTAGAGATCTAACTAGGATGAGGTCCCAAGGTTAGGATACATCGTTGATACCAAATCCCATATTAAGGTATCGTATTATCCATCCTTTTTTGGAATCAATTCCTTTAGATCCTAAATAAGCAGAGACTCTAGGTTACTCTAGCTTTTAGCTTATTCCTAATAAAACCTCTATTGGAGATACTTGAATATATTTTACAACACATAAGAAGCTATATACCCTCAAACCTAGAGCTCTGATACCAAATGTAACACCCCAAAAATATGAAACAAGAAAACACACAAACAAAAAGAAAAGTTTATATATATATATATATATATATATATATTGAACTAAGGATAAGGTGTTGTAGAATTTTATTATCATTAACATAAATCATTCACCAATATGCAAAAATATCAAATCATTAATCCACAAATAATTATCCACAATAACAATCCACAAATGAGTGAGAGATAGATAATACCCTTAAGGTAGGGAAACACCAATAATACTCCTTAAGTAAGGAATCACTCCACAAGATCTCCCAAGATGAGAGAGCCACTCAAGGAGGGTAAAGTCCCATAAGCCACTTTGTGGACAAAGATGATTACATAAGATTCATCTCCATGATGATTACAATGACAAATATCTCTTCTTTATATATCCATCTTATTATTCTACTTTGGGAGCCTACTACTAATATAATATTATATTATAATATAATATAATGTAATATTATAATATAATATAATATTATAATACAATCAACCTTGGGTTATGTGTGGCCCATGCCAACCCTTATACAATATAATAATATATCCCCAAATATCTATTTCTAGGTACCCTAACATGCCACCCTTCTTACAAATGTTTCATCCTCAAAATATGTGAAGAAACAAGATAATATGATTTCGTAAACAATGTTAGCAACTGATACCAATCTCAATCATCCATCCATCCAAATGAAACACGTTGATGCTAGTGTGCCATTTTATTACTTGAGTATCCAAAACTGCTTCATTGGCTCCATGCTTCTACTACTATATTTTGATAACTTGAATGATGGGTCCATTTATTCCTTGATGTTGATGAACCGCTTTGAAAACTAGGATCACTATGCTTTCTCTACCAAACACTGCCATAGTTGGTGCCCTTATGATTCCATGTGGAACCATAATATTGCTACCTTGAGCCATACCTCCAATAATGTTGCCACTCATGGTGGTGTGGATGGTGATATGGTGTAACCTTAACTTGATGTTCTACCTTCTTTGACTTCTCAACATTTGGCTTCATTGTTTTAAATTCTTCTACACATTGTTCTTTCATGTTCTCTTTGTTTGGTGTGTCCTTGTGCTCTTCTATCAAAGCTTCCTTGGATTCTATTACTGTTGTTTCCATGGACTCAGTTGTTGATACTTCTTACATGGACTTTTTTGTTGCTACTGCCTTCTTGGATTCTATTTTAGGTTCTTCAATTTGTTTTTCTACAAACACTTATTGATTTTTCTTGGATCCTTGCTCCTTAAATTGAGAAATATCCTACAGTGTATCTTTTTTTCCTGTACCATAACTCAAAATTATTTTTCATATTAATGTTAACAGTACCCAAATAATCCAACCAAGGACAACCAAGAACAATATCCTCATTATCCATATCAATAGCTTATAAATCTGAATGTAAAACATATTTATCCATGGTGATATTCAAATCTTTAAAAATATAAGCATGCTCACCCCTCTAGCTATATGACTTTAATTTTTTTTCTTGAACTTGCAACTTCTTAACCAAAGCAATATTAATAAAATTATATCTACTACTAGGGTCAATGGAAATAATAACCTATTCCTTTTGAATGCTTCCATGAACCTGTAAAATAGAACTTCTAGCTGAATTTAAACCTTTTTATTCTACTCTTGCTTTTGTAAATCCAATGATGTGCCATCTATATTCCTCTCATTATCTTCCCTGACCTTTTCCTCTTTCTCCTTGAGTAATTTTATTTCCTTTTCATAGTCTTAATTATGTTTCTTGAAAACTTTCCATTCTCCTTTCATTTCATTCTACTCATTTTGAAATCCTTGTAGTTTCTTTTTAAGGTTTGTGATGACATCCATCAAGTTATCTATCTTTTTATATTTTTCCTCAAGTCCTTTTTTAAGATATCTCTTATAATATAACTTTATTTTTAATTTAATAGGTACCCATGTGCTCAAGAATTTCTATTCAACTTGATCCCAAGTGGACAAGAATTTACCCTTAGTAAAGATGTCTACCCATTGTAAAGCTTCCCCCACAAAAAAATTATGAAAGCAAAGGTTGAACATGTTTTCATTATATTGAGATTTTATTATTTTCAACCACTCTCTCACATCAATATTATTTTCTCCATTAATATTTTGTAGTACCATAGTTGATGCCCTAATGCAAACTAGGGCTTTATGAAAATATATATCATGCCCTAATGCAAACTAGGGCTTTATGAAAATATATATCATGCCCTAATGCAAACTAGGGTTTTATAAAAATAAATATCTTTCGACTGAATTGAAGCTAAAATTCCACATAACCAATTAAATCTACAAGTTTTCTTCCAAACAAAAATAAATTGCAACTGATTTGCTTATCCAAACTAATAAATTTCGTCTCTCAAAAAAATTGTAAACTAAAAATTCGTCACTGCCCTTGTTCCATATGACTAAATTCAAAAGGTTTTATCTCCCTCAATACTATTTGGATTCCTTCATATGATCACTCATTTTAAAGCTCTTCAAATTCTACACAAAATGATCCAAGAATCACCTGGATCGAATACACTTTCACAGAGATATGGCTTCTAAAAGATGAGATGTTTTTCCAAAAAAATATACAAAATTCGTCACTAGCCTTGTTTCGAATGACTAAATTTTTTTTTGGTAGATAATATACTATAGCATTAATACCGGGTTTTACAGGTTGACCCAAAATCTTTAACAAAAATTAGTCTAGGGTTGTTGATGAACATATCCTTACTAAGGATCCTATATATGTAAAATATACATGCCGCTAAAGCCATTACATTCGGTAAGGCACATAGCCTATTATCAAAAATAAACTTCCCATAAAACATTTTGGGTATACCCCGATAAAACACACATGCATCATAATTACAAAAAATAAACAGACACGGATCCCTTCCTTAAGACAATGGAGAAACAAAAAGCTACAGACACACATAGCAGAGTACTGAAAAATTTCCCACAAGCTCTGTATTGATAGTTACTCTTAATAATTCTTTGGTAATTGCTTTCTTTCGTTTATGACATGCTTTGGTACGACATACTATCTTGGCCAATCAGCCTTGGAGAAGTGAACTTGTTGGCTAGATTTATGGCAGTGGCTATCTGGTGGTCTACGTGGCTTTGGTTCAAAGTCTTATATTGTCATTTCTTTCCTTCCCTATGATTATCAACCAACCTTAAATTACTAATATGAATAGGAGCCATGTTATCTGACATGTGACTGTCCCCATTAGTCTTTGTGGTATTTCCAAGCAACATCCACGAAGACTGATAGCTCAAATAATTTTTATTATGATTCCAATTCAAAAAAAGACAGGAATACTCCTAGCCTTCGAACTTATAGTGCCTTCCCTATTGGTAAATTTGTCTATCATTTTTGGCATTCTTGTTGAATAAGCTCCTCTACTTCACTCGAGACACCGTGTTCCCATTTGAAAAGTCCATCACCATCGACACCCAAATTGGCCAACTTATCAACAATTTTGTTAGCTTCTCGAAAGACATGTTCGGCTTTTCTATCCTGTCTCCCCTAGAAAAGGATCCCAGACTCTTCAACAATTGTTTTAATCCTCCAATAAGGTGTTTTCCAATTATTGAGGAGATTTATAACATGCATAGAGTCTCCTTCTATGATCAAATTTCCTTCTAAGTCTTAAGTCATTTGAAGGCCTCTCCACATAGGTCTAGTTTCAGCTTTAGTTTCGAATGACTAACTTAAAAAGGTCATATATATCTCAATATTTATTGGATTCCTTCATATGACCATGCATTTTAAATCTCTTCAAATTTTGCACAAACTGATCCAAGAATTGCTTGAATCGGATAAACTTTCATAGAGATATAGCTCCTAAAAGATGAGATATTTTTCCAAAATAATTACCCTAAGTCTGCAATTTTACACAAAAATCCCACTTTGCCAAAATTGTTGCTCTAATACCACTTGTTACAGAAATTTATTCTCATTAACATAAATAATTCACCAATATGCAAAAATATCAAATCATTCATCCATAAATAATTATCCACAAACGAGAGAGAGAGATAGATAATACCCTTAAGGTAAAACAAAACCAATAATACTCCTTAAGGAAGGAATCACTCCACAATATATTCTAAGATGAGGGATCCACTCAAGGAGGGCAAAGTCCCATAAGCCACTTCGTGGGCAAAGACGATTACATAAGATTCATCTCCATGATGATTACAATGATAAATATATCTTCTTTATATATCCATCTTATTATTCTACTTTGGGGACCCTACTACTAATATAATATTATATTATAATACAATCAACATTAGGTTATGTGTGGGCCATGCCAACCCTTATACAATATAATAATATATCCTCAAATATCTATTCCTAGGTACCCTACTAGAAGGATTTATAAATCCTCAACCAACCTTCGATCAACTTACCATTTGACATACCCTAAGTTTCTTAAGAACCACACAACATTTCCTTCATGCAAGGCCAATCTGCATAAGCCTATCTTATGTTGTGCACATAATTTCATCTCTCTCATCAGTATTGATGATATAGACTTACCATATTCAAATGTTATAAGGTGTACACATATCTCCATACCCACACAAGTCATTAGTCGTTATGTGTGGCATGCTACGTGTACTGTGAGCTAAGCTATTCAATATTATCTACTAAAAAACTATATTAGCTCTGGTACAATATTCCAAACCTAGAGTCTCAATCTCCCTAAGGGGGTATCAAGCCCTTAGGGTATCCTCTAACTTCACCTAGAACTTACTAATGTTTCTTTCCTTATTTTTTTATATCATAAGAGCATAAAAGATCTAGATAATAAATCTAACAAAATGAATTGCCACAAGTAAGAATAATCAAAGCATAAATAAGCAATCACCAATTAAACATACACTAAAAGACTTAAATAATGAAACCAAATAAATAACTACTAAATGTAGCAGTTACAAATTTTATTTAAGTACATAAGTATGGTATACCCCATATTATTCCACATTACTTTACATCCATTTCATCAAGAAAATATCCCCACAATTTAATCTATTGCATAAATAAAAATATGAAAGGTAGAGAGCAAACTTGTGTATTGGTTCATCTCATGAATTTGGTCTTCCCACTCTTCCATTGATTAAGTGAGGATAGTAGGGGATCAAGACACTCATGGATCTGGATAGATATGCTTCTAAAGACATTTATTTCATTGCCAAATTGTAACTATACAAATAATCCAAGTCATTCAACTTACAAATGCATAGTTCTTTAAAATAGAAACTACCCTTTCTATTTTCTCTCTCACCCAACTTGGGAGAGTTAGTCAACCATGCATTAGCTCACATGCTCTATTTGCAATAAATGAACTAACCTTCTCAACAATTAAAGTCCCATACCCATAATTGTTAAGTAAACTGAGTTCACACATTCTGTTACTTAAAGCAACTACTTTAATTTCCAATAAATATTTTTCTTCATTTCATAACATAAGGTCCCATACCCTTAAATTACAAAATAACCATTTATTCCATTTATTTCATAACATAAGGTCCCATACCCTTAAATTACAAAATAACCATTTATTTCATTTTATTTCATAACATAAGGTCCCATACCCTTAAATTACAAAATAACCATTCATTTTATTTTATTTCATAACATAAGGCCACATACCCTTAAATTACAAAATAACCTTTGCTTTCATTTTGTTTCATAACATAAGTTCCCATACCCTTAAATTACAAAATAACCATTTCTTTTATTTTATTTCATAACATAAGGTCCCATACCCTTAAATCACAAAATAATCATTCATTTCATTTTATTTCATAGTATAAGGTCCCATACCCTTAAATCACAAAATAGTCATTCATTTCATTTTATTTTCTCCTAAGATCTACAAATAATACAATGAAAAGAGACTAAGCTTCTACCAACTGCAATGAGCTATCCAATTTCCTGGCTTGCACAATACACATGTGAGGTAAGACACATGGTGACCTAAGGCTTGTCCAAAGTGGCTTCTGCCCTAATAGTTTAAAATTGGGTGGTGCCCACATAATCATGGCACTAGCAATTATCGAGATAGGGGTAGATCATCCTTGGTGCCAAAAGCACTTGAGGAGACTCCCAAGCTGGCTATAAATTTGCTAAGAATGGGTCACCTGTGGCATCCAATCGAACATCCTAACAGAGGACCCTCTAAAACATTTATCCTAAGGTATCATCCTTCGGTGATGGCCAGAAGGAATAGGGGAGCTTTGACCCTCCCGGCCTAGCTACCACCCATAGCATCCAACCAACTATCAACGGTTACAGGAACCACAATTCCTTCACATCCACAACACAACAATTGAACACAATAATCTATGATGTTATGCATCTTTCCATAGAGGCTACGATGCTTTGCTTTGCATCCTCTAACATAGAGCTATGATGCTTTACTTTGCATCCTCTAACACAAAGCTACAACTCTTTTCTTTGTGTCCTCTTACACAGAGCTACTCTAACATAGAGTTATCACGCTTTGCTTTGCATCCTCTAACACATAGCTACGATGTTTTTCTTTGCATCCTCTAACATAGAGCTATGATGCTTTTCTTTGCGTCCTCTTACACAAAGCTACTCTAACATAGAGTTATTATAACATAGAGCTAATCTAACATAGATATACGATACTTTGCTTTGCATCCTCTAACATAGAGCTACTCTAACACAAATCTATGATGCTTTGGAAACACAGAGAATAGCATAACAACCAGCTTTAGATGAAGACCAACCTGGTTCACCTATGGGAATTGGGATGCCTGCACTGCTCAATAGATGCTTGTCGCTCACTGCTCCCCCTTTGCTCCTCCCATCCTTGTCCTTATGCTCTTCCCTTGCCCCTCCTTCATATTTTTTCTTTCTGCATCTTCTCTCCCTCCTTAGTCCACGTTCTTGCCTACCCATCATTACTCCCCAACCACCTCCTATAGGAGGTAGGATGAACACCCCTCTCCTTTCTTTTCCCAAGGCAATCACCATAAAGAATTTTCCTCTCATGTCAGAGGAGCTTTCTGAATGCCGTCTTGTCACAATAATGTCTCAAGGATCGACCGATGGGTGGGGCGGTGACTTCCTAGATATGCTGAGGCAAAGACCTTTCCCTGGGGTTTTTCTTTTTTTTTTAAATAAACAACCATTTAATTAAACATTATCCTTTTTGCTCTTCTAAATAAATAAACTATTTATTTAGACAATATTTTTTTGTCCTTTTAAATTAAACTATTTATTTAAACAATATCTTTTTCTCTTTCAAATAAATCAACTATTTATTTAAACAATATATTTTTACTCTTTCAAATTAATCAACTATTTATTTAAACAATATCTTTTTGCTCTTTCAAATAAATCAACTATTTATTTAAATAATATCTTTTTACTATTTTAAATAAATAAACTATTTATTTAAACAATATCTTTTTGCTTTTTTAAATAAATCAACTATTTATTTAAACACTATCTTTTTGCCCTTTTACATAAATCAACTATTTATTTAAACAGTATTTTTGCTATAGGGATGGTCAAATAGAAACAATTATTATGGAGACACAATTTGATGAAGAGAGGGAACAAGAAGGATTGCATGATGAGAAATCATTAAAAGAGCTTGCCTTGATGCTAAGAAATAACAATAAAGGAAAAAAAAGTACAATGTAGAAAACCAACCCAAGTGCAAAACAAAAGGGCAGATTCAAACTACAAACAAAACGGATCCTCAAAAGACCATACAAATTCCAATAGTAGTGTGGTGGTACCAAGTAACCAGCCTATAGTCCCAATTGGAATGAAGCAAGATACGAATAAAAGGATAAGGATGCCATAATCCTAAGGTTTTTAGTCTCTTTATGGCAATGTTGGAAGCTCTAGCTATTTTGCTAGGCAATTTCTGATTTTTTTGGGTAATTTGTTAAGCTTTGGTTTCTTTGGGTAATTTTTCAATAGCTTATTTGGCTTAGTTTTTGTTGTATTTGTTTTTCCTTATTTTTTTTATGGTGTACTTGATTCATTTTGTTGTTTTTGTTTTGGTTTTGGTTTTGGTTTTGTGTTGTTTTGTTGTTTTTGGAGGATTTTATGTGTGTTTTGTGTTTTGTGGTTTTGTATTTCTTTTTATTGTTTTGTTATGGTAGTGTTTGTTATGTTGTGTTGGTGGTTTTCTTTGTGTGTTTCGTGTTTTAAGGTTGTTTATTTTTGTTGTTTTTTTTAATTTAATTAATTTATTTATTTATTTATTGTGTGTTTTATTTGATTGTGTTTTCCTATGTTGTTTGTGTGTTTGTTCTTTGTGGTTTGTGTCTTTTTTAATTCTTTTTGTGTGTGTGTTTGATTGTGCTTTTTCTTGTTGACACACTCAAGTATTATGCTTTATTTTTTTTAGATTTTTATGTGTTTATGTTTGTGTGTTCTTGTTTTGTGTTGTTTCATGCATGCTCCTTGCGTGTGTCAAAGGTGGTAGACCAGGTGTGAGCCCTAGATATTTTTGGTGGAAGAGATACCCCTGCCTCCTTGGGTCTTACCCAAAAGTGGCATCCCTTCTAGGATGTTTTCCAAAAATAAAAAAACAATATCTTTTTGCTCTTTTAAATAAATCAACTATTTATTTAAACAATATCTTTTTGCCCTTTTAAATAAATAAACTATTTAATTAAACAATACACATATGAAGTTTGTGAAGGTAAATCATCTACTCCATGATCATCGATTATCAAGGTTAATAATGCTTAAGTAAAATACAATCATGCAAGTGCATCAAACAAATATGGGGTCATTCTATAAGTCTAATCACCTGTCTCAACCTCTAGAACTTATGATAGCTACTAGGCTATTAGTCTGGGGCTCAATGTGGTTAGACATTGGCAATTATCCCTTAACCAAATGCATACCTATATGAAGGTATCTATCAGTGCTACCTTCTAGTTGCCTTATCATCAATTCCCCTTTCTCAAGTACTCTCATCTCTGGTGGATGACTCAATTCCCTCCACTCACGAGTGAACCTGATCCTACACATTGGTAATTCATTAGTAGTAACATATCCTTCATTACCTATCTAATATCATGAAGTTGCTTAGTTGCACAAAATCGAATATTAGTCACATTTGTTAATATATTTTTTTTTCATGTTTCATAAGTCCATCTAGGAGGGTCATGATAGCTAATAACAACACATTAAATTTATTATGAAGGGTAATTATCAACTACCCTAATTATCAAGCCACCTAAACTATGATGAAAAAATTTCTAAGAAGTAATTAAGGTAGGCTCTATATCCTTCTCGAAATAAGAAAATAATTTAGAGATAAATTTGTTGCAGCAAACATTGTCAAATTCAATGATATCCAACTTGATAAATAGTTTATTGAATTGCTTAGTTGCTTGACCATATTTTTGATGAAGATGAATTTAAACAACCAATATATCCTATGCATATCTAAGAGAATAATAGCCTGCTCAAAGATTTCTTTTGAACTTTGTTCATGTATCAATTCTTGGTTTCTTTATTGCATGCAAAAGCTTAACGTGGGATTGCCACCAAGTAAGAGTTTGATTATCCATATAGACCTCAACAACCATAATCTTTTTCATCTTTTCAATCAATGTTTTTATCTTGAAATATGTATCTAGACTATGATTCCAAGCATCCACTTTATCTTTGTCTATTGTACCATAGAAATGAGGAATGGATATCTTGGTATCCAAATTTAATTCAAGTTGGGAAATGGAGATAATAAAAGAGGAGGAACTAACATATTGGTACCCCATAATATGTTGGAATTGACGAATCCATGAGTTTCAACTTAAACTCATTTGTTGTTGTCATTCATCATTTAACTCTTGGTTCAAAATTTAAATCAAACTAGAGTCTATTGTAGAAATCCATCATAGCATTTTATGTTCTCTTTTTTTCTTTAATAAATAAAGTTAATAGTAAAATAAAAAATTCACTATCACAAAGGGTAGAAAAATCAAAGATTCATTAAGACCATTACTTTTCAAGAAACATATGGAAGAAAATATTTTATACTTAGCTAATTTGCTTTGACTAGAAAAGAAACAATCTAATTTTCTGTTAGGAATATTTTAGTACATTATTTTATTATTAGAACATGCATGTTCATATGGAATATTATTTTAATAATTCTTGCATAGAATAATTTTCTAATTAGGAGTATTGATCTTCCAATTTGTAACCCTAAGACGTATTAAATAGACTATTGCCTCAATGAATGAATTGCTAATTTTCCATCATTCATATCAAATTAGGATGATTTGAGTATGCTCTAGTTCCAAACCACCATCGAAGATGTGTGTGAGGTTTGAGAGATAGGATAATCATCACAATTCAATGACATGCCAGTTTGATTAATGTAAGTATTGATTGTTGTGTGAAAGAAAATGAAGTGGTTGAAAAAAATTGTTCTCACATATTTGTGGCTATGAGAGTTATTAGAAATATATTATATTCCATCATTTGGGTTATGTAAATGTATCTTCCAAGGTACATACTTAGGACATTAGATTACTTTAGGGGGAGTTATCTAGTTACTTCATGCAATTTAATAAATATACAAGTGGCAATGTGCAAGTTGTATATGTGCAAGTTATCCCTTGCATAGATAGGTAGAGTGTTGGCCAAGGAACCCATCTTCCTATATAACAAAGGCCACTTTGTTAGATATATATGAGAAGGAGGACATAGACATATATATTTGCTTATCGTAGGTAGTAGTACAGCATTGTGTAGATCACCATATATTGGTGATGGGTGCAATGTAGTTTAGTAGCTTCATTAATGGAACGTTCATTTCTTTCATAGCTATGTTGTATTCATTTATGTTATTTCTATTTATAGCATACTTCATCACGTAGATTTACTTTCTTTTATATTATTTTACATCTTGTGATTGCTATCTCTCATTGCTCATTACATCAAAATCTAACAGGGTATCAAAGCCATGGTAGATCTAGCCTATGTAGATCAATAGGAAAACCACCATTATCATTTAGCCTAATTTATTTGTCAACCTGATGTATTGTTGGACTAGCTACTATCAAAAACTCTCACAAGAGTCTAGGTAGTAGAATTAGAATGAGTCACAAATTTAGGAATGAAAGAAATATAAGTTCCAAAAATACTAAGATTACATTTGACTGGAGTATTTCCATAGAGTTGTAGGAAAAAATTATGAAGACTAGGACTCAACATTCAATCCACTAGATTGACAGATCATCTAGTGAAGATCATTCATGATATCTAGAATTTTCTAACTATTACCCAAAGTTTCTTTTGTTGTAGAAAAATAATTCTCAGATGATTGGGACTCCTCCTACAAAAAAAAACTAGGAGCCTCCAACTTCGTTACCCAAAGGTTGGTGTGCCTTCATAGTGTAGAGATTAGTTCCTTGTGTAGAGAAGATTACTATAGAAGAAGACTTCTGGTGAAGATTCATGGTGAAGTTAGGAGACTAGAGATCTCCATTTCTAGATTAAATAACTTCATAGTTGAAGAAAATACCATATAAGCCTTGAATAAAAGGCCATAGAAGCCTTAATGCTAAAAATACCACAAAAGTTTTGATACTGAAAAGGCCATAGAAGTCTTGATACTAAAAATACCATAGAAGCCTTGGTACTAGAAAGGCCATAGAAGCCTAGATACAAAAATGCCATAGAAGCCTTGATCCTAAAGAAGATTTTATAAGAAAGTATCTGATTTAGAAGCATACTAAGATTTCAGTACCAATACTTTGTTGTAGGGAAAGAAGATTTAGTAAGTTGTAAAACTTCCTACAAGAAACTTAAGAAGAGTATCTTATTCGTAATTAATTTAGCACCTGAAGCAAAATTTAAGGAGATCAATAGAAGATCTCATTAAAGAACTTCTAATCTTGAAAGAAGAAGGACTAGGAGACTCCTGATCGAATCTAGAAGCAGCATAATCATAGATCCATAAGAAAATCTCACCACCAAGACTTATAGAAGCATAAGGTTGAAGAAAAAATCTCAAGGAAGACCTACAGAAGCTATAAGATTAAAGAACATGAAAAGGTCTCATTGAGCATCCAGTAAAATGCTAAGAAAGCCTTACTAAATAAATTCTCAAAGGAGAACTCATTGGATAAATCCACTACCAAGGAGAAGCCCCTGATAGTGAAGGACTTGGGATAATTGTCACCATTTGACAACAAGCCCAAGAGAAGAAGAATTTGGTAAGGAGTGCCAAATCTGAGAATATTTGGCAAGGAATGCCAAATTCGAGAAGAATAATTTGGTAAGGAGTGTCAAATCTGAGAAGAAGAATTTAATAAGGAGTGCCAAATCCCAAAAGAAGATCCTACTTGAAGTCAGAATTCGACAAGAATATTTGAAGACAGAAGAAGCTCACAAAATCTTGGATATTTGAATATTACCTCTCATAGCAAGAAGGCATCACTTTAGAGACAAATACTTATCCAAATCTACAACAGAATAAGGAGACCACAAGAGAAGAACAAGCCACCAAATCCTAAGCTAATGAAAGAAAGTTCTGGTGAAGAAGGAGCTATTCAGGGTAGTCTACAAAGAGTTGCAATATCCTACTCGAAGTAGCAACTTGGTGATCTTAGACACCAAGATCTACATCCTCTACATAAGTGGAAAAGAGCTACAAAAACTTTTAAAAATGTAAGAAACTTTTAGTGAAAGTATATTCATTAATTGGATTACTTACCAGATTTGTTAAAGCACCTTAATTGGATTAAAGTTGCAAGAAGAAAATTGGATTACAGTCTTCAAAAGTGCAAAAAGAGAAAAGTTTTTTTTAAGGTTCATTTGCTCATTAATTATGATTTGATTAGATTTTAGAATTACATCTATCAACTACCTATCATCTACTTTGAAAAATGAAAAAGAAGACTAAATCCTAAAATATTAATTTTAGTGAAATTATAGAATAAATCTTAAAGATTCATTACATATTATTCTTAATTAGTTGCAGTAAATTGATTAAATGTATTAATTTTAGAGTTGTTTGGAGTGATAAGGTGAAATTTTTAGTGCATTAAAATAAAGTCTTTTAGATTCATTTGCACTATTCTATTGCTCTCAAAAGGATTATTGTTTGTATTCTCGAGAAGGGCACAAAATCAAAAATTATCAAAGTGTCTAAAGACACTATTAGTGCACAAAAATATGCAACACATAGTGGCCAAGTGAAGCCACCAAAATAGGTTATAATCCTCCAAAACTTGGAGAAGAATACGACTAACCAAAATAAAAAATAGAAGCTTCAAATATTGAGACTTGGTGAGTCTCAAATCCAAAGCATTACAAGGTTAGTTGCAAGGAGAAAAGTGTAGAAAATTGCATCATATAAGGAGCTTCTATCTACTTCTATCTAAGCTTAGATTTGTCATCATAATATCCAAGCAAAAAGAGTAAGGTGTCTAACCAAAGAGACAACCACCTCAAAACCCCTACACTATATTCAAAATTCTACCATATAAATCAGAATATTAGACCTACAAAAAGGAGTGCAAGAAAATGTGTAAAAGGCATCTTATTTACAAATATTGTTACATTAGGTTTCACTTCTCTGACTCATTCTACGTAGAAAAAATGGTAGATTGGAAAGTACCTCAAAGGCACACTATAAGTAGGTTTAATCAGCCAAAGGTGGCAAAACTCTAGCATTCTCCCAAGCATAGCAAAGAGCCATTCATTTTGGCTCATCCTCTACATATCTTGGATGACCAAACCTACAAATGATAAGGCACACGCCAGGGAGAAATCAAGTAGTGTATAAGCAAAGGAAATAGAAGCAAGCATACATCCAATGAAGGAGTATTCCTATCATAAGAGGAGCATCACGGAGTCTTCATCAAAGCGCTACCATATCTCCACCAAAACTCCTCCATATCTCCACTAAAGCTCCACCTTAAACATTGCTTGGCTGTAAACATCTCAACACCATTAAAGTATAGAAAAAAACAAGATGGAAGAAGAGGTTCAAAGGCTTGCAATAAGGTATTGATAATACAAGGGAATGCAAATAAAATAGGATACCACTTGTTATTCTCCATAAAAACCCTAGGAAACACACATGAAGGAGACATTACAATGTTATCTTGGTGGCAAAAGAGTTACATGCAACAAGAAGTGTTACAGGAAGCAGAAACATCTCTTGGATAATGCATGAAGATGGAGTGAAGAAAAACATCTCAAGTGAAGGTGACTCTTGTCACAAGTGTTGAGATAAGATTGATTTCTCCACCAAACATATGAAGCTATCTTGGAGCATTTGAAAAAAATGGTTGTGATACTTGTCACACCTTTGACCACCTATTAATTATGACTTGGACGTAGCAACAGCAGCAAGTAATTTGGAAGTAGTGGTAGAAAGCAAGTTGAAAGTGACTCAACAACATCTTGACGACAACACGGTAGCATCTCGGTAGTAACATGACAACATCTCAGTAGCAACTCGAAGAGTAATTCAGAGCATTTAGAAGCGACAAAGAACGTTACTCTTGATAAAATAGGTCAAGAAAGTATTAAAGTGAATGTTAAAGCAAATAGCAAGTGGGATAATCTACCATTACTCATAATGCCTAAGCAAGGTTATGCATAAGCGTGAAATATCGCAAATAGGCTTAATTTAGGATTTTCAAGATTTTAAATTGGCTAATTTTGGATCCTTTCGCTAGGGCCCTGTTGTGGCCTCTCCACAACTATCCCTAATTTTTGGGGACCCAACTTTTTGTGTTGAGTTTCGGAAGGTTTTATGTTTCTTTGCTTGGCAATTTTGATAAATCCTTGTTTGTGGTTCCACGATGTGGTTCGTTCTTGTTGGGTGTCTTTAGTGTTCTTGTGTAAGGTTTTGTAGTGTTTAGTGGTTTGTTTTCTTTTTTCTAATGATTTAATTAATTAGTGCTTTGAATTAATTAAATCATTAAAATATATATAAATAAATAAATAAGAAGTACATGAAAAAAAACTATATTGTTATTATATGTTTTACACATATAATAATAATATTTAACAAAAAAGAAAATATGTTATTATTAGGTGGTCCATAAACAATGATAATAATAAATTAACAAATTTTAAAAAATAAAAAACAATGATAATAATAAATAAACAAATTTAAAAAAAATAAAAAATAAAATATATTGTTATATATATATATATATATATTTTATATATATATATATATATATATATATATATATAATAATAATAATAAATTAAAATTAAAATATAAAACAAAAATAAAATAAAATAATAATATACATATATATGTATATTATTGATAGTTAGTTTTGTCTTGATATTTCTTTTTGGAGTTAAAAGTTATTGTTATTTTATGATGTTCTCCCTATTAGATTGTTTGATTTTAATATTGTTTTGTATGGCAGGGATTAATATCACGATAATGCAGAAAGATTATGACCCGGTGCGTGGGGAACGAACTATGTGGACAGTTTGCCACATATGGCAGGATAGCCTACGGACCCGCGGCTGGTTGAGCCACGGTGGACGTTAATAGCCGATAATAAAACAGCAGCATTCTGGTGACTTGTTGACAGCGAAAGACTACTCACCTAACAGCGATGCAAGGCGGCAGAGCGTAACGACGACAACACAGCGACAAGCCTCTGGCGGGGAGCAAGAAGTGATGTGGAGATAGTGAAGCCGAAGAAAAGCAGGTCACTGGGCAGCATACGTTATAAGGATAGAGAAGCTTGGATTGGGTGGGGTCTTCTTCGGTCAGTAGAACGTTACCTTCTCTCAGAAAAGGATTTCTTATGTGTATAATCAGTGGGAGCTGCATGACAGTTTTAGGAGGCATGGAAGGTATACGAATATTCTATGCTGCGGTACGGTAGATATTGATTCAGATGAACTAAAGATAATTCCACAGTCAGCAAGAGGGAAAAGAGTGGTAGGCGTTCCCATAATGTTTGTCTTATTGCTATTTTTGGGCCTTTTCCAAAGTTTTCTTCCTTGAGGTCAGTTACAATGAAGTCATGGGGGAGAGGCGTTTTAAAACCAAAGTAAAGAACGTCATAGAAAGGAAAAGAAAGTGTTACACAATGAAGGAGTCACAAGGGAGATTAAATATGGATTCAAAAGAAAGAAGTAGGGTTGGAAGATTTGAAAAAGTGGAGAGTGCCAAAGGAGGAGGAGAGCTATGAAAGAAAAGGAAATAGAAAGGGAAGAGAGAGTTTTGTTGTGAAGAGACTGTAATGCCCTGGTTTGTGATTACAAAAAAGAAGAAGATTTTGAATGAAATAAAATTTTAATGTTATATCTTGTTATCTATTTTGCTTTATTGAATCTCATTTTTTTTGATATGTTATGCACTTAGATGGTTATATTAAAAAGTAGAGTTTCAATATACGTTCTAGAATCCTTGGAGCTTGCCATAATCAGTGTTTGGATTGTGTTATTGTAGGTCTTAGCTGATTATGTTTATTATTCGAATCTAACTTCTTTCTTGGCAGCAAACGCAGATAATTGTATTACAACATTTCCCTTGGTTTCTTGTTAATTTCGTTTCTTTCTTTTGCCATATGGTCCTTGTTCAAATTTTCTATACTATTCTGGTCCTTTCCAGATTTGCTATATTTTTAGTTTCTAGTCTGCTCTAGAACTTCTGTTTTCTGGTCCATTCCAGAATCATAAAAAATACTGGTCCAAAGTTCCAGATTGTGTTTATCTCTTTCTAGTTTTCGTTATTTGTCTACAATTTGGTCCTTGTTCCTGAGTAGTTCCGCAATTTCCTTTGTTTCTTTTTAACCCTGTTCTTTTGAGTTTCTTTTTTTTTTATGAAAATGTTTTGCTTTTCGCTACGCAGGTCCTAATAAATCACGAGCATTCACTTAAGTTAGCTCGGCATAAAAAATATATATAATAAAAAAAATAGAAACAATAAACCTAAAGGATCGAATCCATTCTTTTTTTTAATGTGTATCTGTTCTCAAACTTCATTTCCGGATAAAATGAATCTAGCTTGGTCACACTAATCCTTAAGATAAATCAAGTGGTTTCTCCATAGCACTAGGTGATCGAAACATAAATCTGGGCATAAAAAGTACTTTCTGAAATATATGTGTTTTAAGCTATTATTTGAATGCATCATGAATCATTCTCACCATGAGGCCCTTTGTTGACAGTTAAATGTAATCCTCTAAGCTTTGTTTCAGTCTTGTCATTAAAGCATTAAATATCAAAGTGCATTTTCTTTCAAGAGAGAATTTTCTTAAGAAAGAAATTTTAAGTTGAACCTAATTTTACAATTAGGTAGAATAACAGCTCAACAGGCCCATTCGCCCGTAATTTATGGGGTGAAAGTTTTTTTGGGTAAATTCACCCGCCATTGATAATCATGAACCTAATATTATTTTAATTCGTCGACCTCAAATTACAAATGATTTTGATATTCCCACCTAATTCGCCTTCAAATTATACATGATTTTTTATTTCCACTCAAATCACCTTCAAATTATAAATGATTTTATATTTTCTGCCCAAATCACTTCATATATTATCCATATATATACTGTATTGGGTATCGATAAACACACATCAAAAATACTGTAACTCAAAAATAGCTCTGGAACAATGAAAAACTTGAGGTGTCAGTCAATATTCATCTATCGCTTGCAGAGGTGTCGGTCGGTTGTAGAAGTGTCGATCGTTATTAGCCTATCAGTTGCAGGGGTTGTCAATCGGCATTTTTCTATCGGTTACAAAGGTACCAATCATCAGTTGTTAGTTGGTTGCAGCACTGTGTCTATCGGTATTGCAGAAACCAATCGGCTTTACTACAATCGATAGAAATTCTTGCATTCAGTCAGTATGCATGCAATTATCATACCTGCAACCAATCGGTGTGTCTGAAATAGATCGATAATTGGCATGTCTATAACTAATTGATAATTGACATGTCTACAACCGATCGATATGACTGCAATCGATTGGCATGTCTACAATCGATCGACATATCTGCAACCGATCGACATGTCTACAACCAATCGGTAATTGACATGTCTATAACCGATCGGTATGGCTGCAACCGATTGGCATATTTGTAATCGATTGACATGTCTACAACTGATCGACATGTCTACAATCGATTTGTAATCGATTGACATGTCTACAACTGATCGACATGTCTACAATCGATCGACATGGCTGCAACCAATTGGTATGGCTTCAATCGATCAGTTTGTTTACAATCGATCGACATGAATGCAGTTGATCAATTTATCTGTAATTTATCGGCATGTCTACAGTCGATCGGCATGTCTACAACCGATCGGTATATCTAAAACCGATTGTCGTCGCCATAGTTGATCATCATCGCTACAACCAATCGATATGTATGCAACCGATCGACAATCGGTATGTCTACAACTAATTGACAATCGACGTGTCTACAATAAATCGACATGTCTGTAGCTTGTCGGTATGTCTGCAACCGATCAACATATCTACAACTGATCATCATCACTACAACTAATCGACATGTATGCAACCAATCGATATCTCTGCAACCGATCGTCATGTCTACAGCCGATCAGTATACCTGCAACTGATTGAATTTTACATCTCAGACCGATCTTCATAAATTGTAAAGGCTAAAATCCTTTCTTGTCGGCCTAAATCCTTTAAGTTTTTCGTACATTTTTAGAGTTTGTAACCCGATATTCAAGGCCCCAAACACAGAAAAATTCACCACGATTTGAAAAATTTTGGAGAAATTTTTTTGAAATTTGCCATGGTTTGAAAATTTTTGAAGAAAAATAATTGCAATTCGCCATGTATACTTCTACATATTTCATCGGGATTCCAAGACAATTTGCCTTCATTTTATAAATAGATTTCAGGGTCGACCCCTTATGCATAACCCTGTGCCTAAGAAGGACATACTACCATTTATTTCATAAAGGTACAACTTCCCATCTAATTTGCTTTCCTTAAAGAAGGGATTTATAAGGTTATTAAAGAAAATAAGCTTATATTGAGAGGGGGTGAACAGTATAAGATAAAAGTTTTCTTTTTTCTTTCCAAAGCAATAACTTCAAATAATATCAATGCAATAATGAAAACATGCACAAATCATCACATACATAAGAGACAAATATTTTACGTGGAAACACCCTCTCGAGAGAAAACCATGGTAAAATATTGCTTATATATTTCTTCAATAAATTTTTTGGGCACCAACCCATAGGAGACACCAATCTCCTATACAAGTTCATGGACACCAATCCACAGAAGACACAAATACCCTAAACAAGTTCTTGGACACCAATCCATAGGAGACACCAATCCCCTTTCTCAAGTTCATAGACACCAATCTCTTTGATCAAGTTTTATTGACACCAATCCATAGGAGACACCAATATCCTTGCTTAATTTCATGGACACCAATCCCCTTGCCCAATTTTTTTGACATCAATCCACAGGAGACACCAATATCCTTGCTCAATTTCATGGACACCAATCCCCTTGCTCAAGTTTGCTCCAAAACTTGCTCACAAAACCTACTCAATTTTTCTCCAAAACCTACTCACAAAACCTACTCAATTTTTTTCTAAAAACTGCTCAAATCTATTCCAAAACCTTCTCACAAAACCTGCTCAAATATGCTCCAAAACCTTGCTCACAAAACCTACTCAAATTTTCTCCAAAACCTTGCTCACTAATGGTATTAAATTATTCACATTTTTCTTGAGTTTTCTATCTTCAACAAAAAGTAATACAGACATATTCTACCTAGAATTATTTTATCTTCATGAACATATGGAGGATGATATGTACTAATGTAGTAAGCTTAAAATGACCAATATATTTTTCACATTCATTAAGTCTATCACTTCTATTTTTCTCACAAAATGTAGCCCTAGTCTAGCATTGGATAATTGACCTTTACTTCTTATTGAAAAGGTTGAATTGTCATTCCTTGTCAATTTAATGCTTGGGTGAATATGTACACTTAAGCCTCTTACTCGATTCTTGAAGCCTTGACTTGTTTCAAATTTATCCCCTCCAAATCAATAATGATGATCTTCCTTATGCATGTGCTTTTCAAATTTGGTCAATAATTATATTTTTCCCTTCTTGATTTAAATATCAAATCAACCACTTTAAACCCTTATCACTTCTTTCAAAAACATACGCAATAAAGCTTAAAAATAACTCCTTAAATCTCCCTTTTAAAACTTACAATAGAAAGATTTATTCTAACAACATGACCCTTATATCTCCCTTAATTCTTTAATAAATTTTACATAAAGAATTTTATTTTCACTAAAGTTGACTCACATACCACATACCTCTTATTATTTGCATGTGTTCTCTTATAATTGCATGTGTTCCTGTGTATTTGCATATGACCTTGTGTTAACTCTTGTAGTGGTGCACATAACCAAGCTCTTTAATAGGATGACATCTAATCATGTCTCTTCCAAGATGCTAGGGTTTCAATGGTCAAAGACTATATTATTGATCTATAATTGAAAACTCAAAATTCTTCTTTTGATTCTTCTCATGATTTGATGATGACGCATGTAGAGTCTCGAGCACAAGTTCTTCTCTTGATTTGAACATAATTCAACGGTGCTCACTGTGTAGTCTGTGTACACCTCCAAAAATCTTATGCTTCAAAAATACCTTCTTTCTTCTTTGTTGTTCATTTTCTTCCAGGATAATGTGAGTGCCTTAGTAAAAGAAATAAAATAAATTATTTATAGTTGTCATGTGGTGATTCATTGTCATCTTCGAATCGTGCATCTCATGGGTTTCACTTCTTCTGAGTTCAAAGGATATCAATCTGAATATTGTATTGGAGTTATGGCATTGTTTCTTCCTTACACGCTTTACTGTCAACAAGGACTACTACACATATTTTTTATGTTTGTGCATTCATCTATTGTTGACGTTCTAAAATACTTCATTTGCTTTATTCCTTTGGGTGCTTGGCTTGAAAATTCATGCTAAAATTTGCCACGTCGTATCTCTTTTTTGCGCAACAAACATTCGATGCATATTTCAATATTACACCTTTCAGCGACGAACTAAAATCGAGATAGATCAAAGGATATTTAGTGAATTTCATTTGAATCATAGATTCTTGTAGGTCTGCTTCATCTCTACTACTCTTGTCCATGAGCTTTATTCCCACAACTTTGTAACTAACACTTCTAGTATATATCGAAACTATTCGATCACTCCTTTATGGCTTTATCTCTTGTGTGGGTTAGCGAATGTCATCAAGTATTTTTGAGAGCTTTCATCAAACACTCATACCTTTAAAATGGATTTCAACTTCTTATATATATGCACACCTCTTTTATATGGCACCCAAGTTGGCCCACTCTTCTATATTATAAAATTTAAATTCAATATTTAAATATTATATTATTTATATATTTAAACACCTTTGGTAGAAATAGGATCACCTCAATAATGATGATCTTCCTTTTTCATGTGCTTTTCTAACAATCTCATCCTTTGTCATTGATGGCAACCCTACAATGAAATTGGCCTTTACTGAATAGGATCACAAGCTACTCCCCCTGAAAATTTTCTCCCCTTATTGAAATTATACCCCTTTGATATCAATGGAAAAGGCTCCTCGGGGCTGTAAGATAAGACTCTTGACAACGCCCCCTTACTACCTGCTTTTCTTGAGATGTTCAATTATGATATGGGAGTGATTTTCCCAAATTTTTGTGCTCTTCTTGTTGTTGTATTTTCTTTCTCCATAATTTTTAGGTCATACTCTTTTGAACAAAATGACTATTATCCTTCTTACTTGACTTCGAAAGTTCATGGAACTGTTGGCATTTTTGCCACATTGATTCTCATTGATTAATGCATTAGTGTATTGTTGGGGATCTGACCTTTGATTGATGCAGCTTGGGCGAAAAAAGGAGAAAATTTGAGCAAAAAATGACTAAGTCTGAAAACTGCAGCGATGCGCTGACATGTCGCAGAATCGCGGTCAACGCAGTCAACGCAGGCAGGTTGGCGGAACCGTCGCGATATCGCGACGTGTTCCGAAATCGCGGGTCGGCGGGCAAAAAAAGCACTAAGTTGAAAACATGCAGCGATTCGCTGACATGTCAGCGAATCGCGACCCGGTGAGCGTCGAAGGCAAAAAGTGCAAACTTGCAGCGCGTCGCTGACATGTCAGCGAATCGCGACAAAAAATGGCGATTGGTACGGCGATGGAAACATGTAGCGAAATCGCGACATGTTCCGATTTCGCGGGCGTAGCGCAGTGAGGAGCTAACGGCGGAAACATGTAGCGAAATCGCTACATGTTCCATTTTCGCGGGTCAACGGTGGTCAAAGCGCATCGAATGATAAGACGTCGCGATTTCGCGACCCGTCGCGATTTCGCGACCCGTCGCATTTTCGCGACCTGCGCAGTTTTCCCGCCAAGTGCAATATGAACGGCCGAAAGGGTTTTTTCGATTTTCGAGGATTTAATGATAACCCGAATTAAATATTTTGCGGATTTCCGATGCGGTTAAGGTCAAAGAGTGCCCAAGCCACCAAAATTAAAGGATTTATTGGTTCAAAGTATTGGTTCGTGGATTATTTTAACGGCTTCATGCACATGTTTGAAAAAACGAATTTAATGAAGGGCCGCGAACGTTTAATGGTATTTAATTTTTATTTCCTCGAGGCCGCTATTAAGGGGTCGTGTTCCTGATTTTCAAGATATTATTGTAGATCACGAGGAAGTTGGTTTTACGTTTTTAATGCTGCAAAGAGGACGGACCTCTATAAAAACCAATGTAATTTTCATTTGCAAAGGTTGGAAAATTCTCTGCTAGAAACTGAAGTGCATTTGCAGGAATAAAGGATTGGCTTCTATTTTTCAAGCGTTTGCATTAGTGATTTCCTTTCTGTTTATGTTGCATTTCTAATAGCATTTGTATGTCTTCATGGTCGTTGCATTTAAATTCTGCATATTGGATTTATGCACTTCCGTGAGAGTATGATTCCAGGAATGTGATTTTGGAGGGTTTCTCTACGTACATCGTGCGAAAGTTAGGTTGATAACTTTTATTGCTTGTCGTTGTCGCACTTTAAATTTCCCGTCGTTATTTTTCGATCCCATCACTTCGGCCTCGTGGCCATATTTCCCATTTCTTTTCGCAACCTTTTAAATCTCTTTCCAAAGAACCCTATCTTAAACCCATTTTTAGAGTAGTAAAGGGAACCAGCCCACTGGAGATTGGTCTGGGAGCCATTTCTTGCTTCCAGCCTTTCAATGTTGGCCGGGTCTAGGGCGCAATTGTAAAAATCCTTTCCTGTGGCAGATTCGTGACCAACAGCTTTTTGGCACGCCCGGTGGGACAGACTTTTTCTGTCTCCAAGAATTCATAATCGGTGGGATACGCATAATTTTCCAAAGTGATAACCCCACCGGTGCCAACAGCTTTTGGCACGTTTTAACACCCTGAGGTCTCAAGATTTGATGAGCTGTCTTGGCCTCACAGCGGAGATTTTTAAGTTCATCTGGCGACTTTGCTGAGTTGAAGATCTGTTCGTGGACGCCTATTGTTTTAAAAAAAAAAAAAAAAAATTCAAAGAATGTTCATCTGGCGACTCTGACTTAATGGCGATGGCCGTGATTCCGCAGACCACTGCCACAAAGGCGAGGGTTTTTTCTATATGGGATGATCCTGGCCCTCTGAATCTGCAAGTTCGGCATGAAATTCCCGAAGGTGCCTTGAAGAATCTGGCAAAATATGATGGTACCGAAGGCATGGCTCTGACACATGTTGAAGATATTGCTATTCTGTCCATGATCCATGTCATAGAACACGAAGATGTTATGATCCGACTTCTGGTTCAGTCTTTGGAAGGAAGAGCATTGCAATGGTACAGACTGCTCAAACGTCAAAGCATCACCATGGGATGATCTCGCGGGAGCACTGATCAAAAGATTTGATGAAGATCCTTTCTACAGTTCTTTGGATCTCTACCAATTTTTCATGTACATCAAGAGAGCACCTCAAGAGAGCATCACGGACTTCAATGTCCGATTCTTGAGAAGCTGGCAGAGAATTCCAGAGAAGATCCGTCCATCACCCACCCAGGCCCACCTCTTTTATGTTCGCGCTTTTAATCCTGACATAGGTCTCTTTTTGCTGCAGTCAGGTGAACAACGCTTCCCACAAATCTTTGAGGAAGCAAAGCGAGCGGAACAGATGTTGCACTTATCAGGAAAGTTACCGTGGGGGGAAACTCCATTACCTTCTCCGATGGTTGCTCGCTCCCGTTTACCCCGCACATTCATGCCGCCTCCCTTATACCGTACGTAAACCCGAGATGTCGTTGTGTGGAGCTCAAGGGACAGATCTCATCCAAAGCCAAGGATTGACAATGAACGATATGGTTGCTTGTAGTTTTCATAAGGAGATGGATCCAGAGGATATAAGCAAAGAAGAAGAACTCGAGCACCAAGAAGGCATAGTCGTGCATGACATGCAAGCATTTAGTCGAACTCGTTAAATATGTCGATCAACAGGTAGAGTCCGAAGAGATCCCGAAGAAGGAACCGTTGTCGGACAATTCCCGTGATCGGATCCAGGAGTTGGAGGAACCTGCTTTCACCCACAACGGAGAACTTTTCAAGATGGTGGGGTTTCTTTTCCGCATTATTTGTCGGGCTTGTGTAGGTCTTGGCATGTATGATAACTTGCCGCATCGCACCATGGAGAACTTCGTGAAGGAGCCACCCAATTTCAAGGACCGACTTAAGTATGATCGGATCCGGTCGGACATTGCAGATTTACCGGATAACATTCTGAGATTGGGTGTCTGGTGACGACATGCCAATCATGTCGTGACTTATTGTATATAGTATTTTGAAAAAACACAAAAAAAATAGAAAAAGAAGAGAAAAAAAAAAAAAAAGAGTGGTATTGTTTTTATTTGTTCATCTCGGTTCTTGTTGCCTGCGAGCCGTAGATGCTTGTTTTTTTTTCCTTTGTTTTTCTCCTCCCAACAGTTTGGTGGCTTTCTAGCACTTTCTTCTTTTCCCTTCCCCATTTCCTCTCTTTCCTTTCTTCATCTTCTTCCTTCTCGTTTCTTCCGCATTAAAACAAAATGAGCCACAACTGTTGTTTCTTTTCCCTTTCTCGTTTTTCCCCGTTCCTTCTTATCGCTTTCTTCTAAGTTCGTCATTTTACGCATTTATTTACAGCTTCAGTTCATTCTCATTCCACAAACATTCATATTTCCATTTCCATTCCATCCGTTCATTCACTTTCATTCCATCCATTGTAGGTGGTAGTACAACAACATTCTGCTATTGTGTCTACCACATTGCTTTGTCAATCTATCATTTCATTATTGTCATCACTCCATTGCATTCACCGCTTGCGCAATCGCAAGAGCTCACTCCACTATCGCATTCCATTTCTTCAGTTTATAACCGCTTCTATGCAGGTTCTTCCAGTTCTAGTTTTCCGAGTAGAAGATGATTGGCAGCAGTCCCCCGACATGTTTTGCAGCAGCCTTGTTTACAGCTCCAATATGACTCGTGCCCAATGGACTAAGGCTCGGATTCTTGCATACAACGAGTCGTATACCCCGCGAGCCGCCAAGAATGTTGGCATTTTTGCCACATTGATTCTCATTGATGAATGCATTGATGTATTGTTGGGGATCTGACCTTTGATTGATGCAACTTGGGCGAAAAAAGGAGAAAATTTGAGCAAAAAATGGCTAAGTCTGAAATCTGCAGCGACGCGCTGACATGTTGCAGAATCGCGGTCAACGCAGATCAACGCAGTGAGTTGGCGGAACCGTCGCGATATCGCGACGTGTTCCGAAATCGCGGGTCGGCGGGCAGAAAAAGCACTAAGTCTGAAAACATGCAGCGATTCGCTGACATGTCAGCGAATCGCGACCCGGTGAGCGTCGAAGGCAAAAAGTGCAAACTTGCAGCGCGTCGCTGACATGTCAGCGAATCGCGACAGAAAATGGCGATTGGTACGGCGATGGAAACATGTAGCGAAATCGCGACATGTTCCGATTTCGCGGGCGTAGCGCAGGAGGAGCTAACGGCGGAAACATGTAGCGAAATCGCTACATGTTCCATTTTCGCGGGTCAACGGTGGTCAAAGCGCATCGAATGATAAGACGTCGCGATTTCGCGACCCGTCGCGATTTCGCGACCCGTCGCATTTTCGCGACCGCGCAGTTTTCCCGCCAAGTGCAATATGAACGGCCGAAAGGGTTTTTTCGATTTTCGAGGATTTAATGATAACCCGAATTAAATATTTTGCGGATTTCCGATGCGGTTAAGGTCAAAGAGTGCCCAAGCCACCAAAATTAAAGGATTTATTGGTTCAAAGTATTGGTTCGTGGATTATTTTAACGGCTTCATGCACATGTTTGAAAAATCGAATTTAATGAAGGGCCGCGAACGTTTAATGGTATTTAATTTTTATTTCCTCGAGGCCGCTATTAAGGGGTCGTGTTCCTGATTTTCAAGATATTATTGTAGATCACGAGGAAGTTGGTTTTACGTTTTTAATGCTGCAAAGAGGACGGACCTCTATAAAAACCAATGTAATTTTCATTTGCAAAGGTTGGAAAAACTTGCTGCTAGAAACTGAAGTGCATTTGCAGGAATAAAGGATTGGCTTCTATTTTTCAAGCGTTTGCATTAGTGATTTCCTTCTCGTTTATGTTGCATTTCTAATAGCATTTGTATGTCTTAATGGTCGTTGCATTTAAATTCTGCATATTGGATTTATGCACTTCCGTGAGAGTATGATTCCCGGAATGTGATTTTGGAGGGTTTCTCTACGTACATCGTGCGAAAGTTAGGTTGATAACTTTTATTGCTTGGTCGTTGTCGCACTTTAAATTTCCCGCTCGTTATTTTTCGATCCCATCACTTCGGCTCGTGGCCATATTTCCCATTTCTTTCTCGCAACCTTTTAAATCTCTTTCCAAAGAACCCTATCTTAAACCCATTTTTAGAGTAGTAAAGGGAACCACCCCACTGGAGATTGGTCTGGGAGCCATTTCTTGCTTCCAGCCTTTCAATGTTGGCCGGGTCTAGGGCGCAATTGTAAAAATCCTTTCCTGTGGCAGATTCGTGACCAACAGGAACACTGTTCTACACCATCTAGCTTTATGCCCAAAATTGTTACAAGTGTAACACATGATGTTGTAGTCCATGAAAGGTACAAATGATTTGAAATTACTCTTGGTGAAACCATAATCATTCTTAGCATGGACCCTATAATTTACAGCTTTATGACCAAATTTATTGCATGAAAAACAATAACCATGGAAGAAATATTGAAACTTTTTTGGTTGCCTTGGAGGATATGGTCGCATGGTTTTCTCATTGTTGTTTCTGTGATGGACCTTGTTCCTTGATGATTTTTTATTTTCTTCCTTCTTGATGTTTCCACTTCTTAACACATCAACATAGATCTTACACTCTTCTATAATTATTTTCTTTGATGCCTCTTTTTCTTTTGAGCTTGAATCCCCCTTTTGTTTCTTTTAACCTTCTTCAAAACCAAGTTTAGTATTTATAGACAAAGATATCTATGTTTTGCTAATGTTATCCATGATTTATATGCTTTTATCAAACCTATGTAGCTTATCATTTAATTTTTTTACTTCCATCCTTAGAGATACAGCCTCATGTTCTAGTTTTTTACATTCCAAATCTTTTGCCTTTAACCACTCAGCCATACCTTTAATTTTCTTTACCTATTCAACTTTAACTTTCACATCAATGAGTTCTTGTGACAACTTTACCTTTATCTTCTCATCCTCTTGTACTTGAGCCTTCAATCTTGAGTTCTTCTTTATAACCCTCTTCAACTCTTCAAGAGCAATAATAAGTTCCTCTTCTATGTCAACTATGGCTTCCTCTTCATTTTTTGAATTATTTTCCATTTCTTGGTTTTCATCAATACGAGCAAATTCTTTCACCTTCTTAGCCATATGTGTTCTTATAATATCTTCCTTCAAGTTGTTAGGCTTTCATGAAGGAACCTGCTCTAATACCAATTAAAGAACACAAGTTTATATTGAGATGGGGTGAACAGTATAAGATACAACTTTTCTCTTTTCTTCCCAAAGCAATGACTTCAAATAATATCAATGCAATAATGAAACAATGCACAAATCATCACACACATAAGAGATAAATATTTAATGTGGAAACACCCTCTCAAGAGAAAACCATGGTAAATCTGCTTGTTGTGGTGCAGTGGTAAATTCCCTAGGTGCTGGTAGAGGCCGACCTAGGTTCCATTCCCCTTGTCTCCATCCTACAGATATATGGTATAGTTAGGAATGTCCTATGTGTTGGTAGATGTCGACAAGGCTCCATTCCTCCTATGCCCAACATGTTGAAAGTGGCACCTCGAAAGGGGTTTTTTCCACTATAAATTAGTTTTGTTGCCCAAATAAAATTCTTGATCAAAAGAAAGAAGATATAAACTCAGTAGGTTTCCAAATACCTAAGAAGAAGAACACTTAGAAAAAACCAGTAATGAAGGATCAATCAAATTCATTTGCTAATATGTTTGAAATCCTTTCCACAAATGATGTCCCAAGTGAGGAAGAGGAAATAATGGAAACTGAAATCTTAGAAACACAATTTAAATATGAAGGGAAGAACTCGGAGACAAACCAACAAATCAAAGGTTTTCAACAGAAAAAAATGGAGAAAATTTACACAAGAAAAACAATATTTCAAATATCAAAACTTCTAATAATGCAGGTCCCAATATAGACTCCATTGAACCATCTAGTAAAATTTTGGTTGTTTATGAGCATTCTTCAAGGTTAGAAGCCATCTCAGATTCAATTGGAATAAGTCAAGAAACAGGGAAAAAAAATTGAAGATGGATTCTAATCAAAAAGTAGGTCGCAAGACCAATCAATATCATATGGTAAAAGAAGGTGAAAAGCTTGTAGAGGAAGGTAATATTAATGCCATTCCCAACATTTTTAGCCCTGGTATTAATGAATATCATTACTTGGAATATTAGAGGACTCAAAGGGAGTCTTTCAAAACAAAATGAAATTAGAAGAATGATTCAGATAAATCATCCACATCTTATTTTCCTTCAAGAAACAAAGATGTCAATGGAGGATATGGACTTAATTGCCAATAAAATTTGGCCAGCTGGAAAAGTGGTTTCCCTCAGTTCCCAAGGGACTTCGGGTGGCATTGCTTGTCTTTGGGACCCAAAAGATGTAGTTATTCACCATATGGTTGGAAGTTGGGGTTTATTGGCTATAGCTATTCAAAGTAGACATTCCAACCAGATTATGCTCTGCATTACTTTTTATGCCCCGACTTCTTTGGAGGAAAAAAAAAGACAGTGGAAGGATATTACTCATATTATCTCTCATTTTCCTAAATCTTGGATCTTGATCGAAGGAGATTTCAATACCATCCTCTCTCTGGATGAGAAAATGGGGGGAAATAGAAATTTGGACAAAAGTACTGACCTCATGAGCGAATATATTGCAAACCTCCATCTTGTGGATATCCAACCAGATAATGGCCTTATGCCTTGGTCTAACAGAAGGCAAGGTTTAGCTTGTATAATGGAGAGATTGGATAGGTTTTTGCTCTCTAAAAATTTCTTAATCCATGGTCACATTCCTAAAGTGAAGACTCTTAATAATGTTGGTTCGGATCATTGGCCAATCATGGTGGAAATGTGGAAAACCAATGTGAGTTTCTCTCCTTTTCATTTTCAATTAATGTGGCTTAGAGACATTTCCTTCAGACCTCGTGTGCAACAATGGTGGAAGGAAGGTAAACCTAGGCATGGGACTAAGATGTTCTATTTTGCCAAAAGACTGCAATACATTAAATCCAAAATCAAGACTTGGAACTGGAAAGAGTTTGGGGATGTTCATAAAAAAAAACATGAAGTTATTGCTCATCTTGAAAATTTGAATAAGAAAATCCGTTTAGATGGCCTCACAGAGAAGAGAAGTGCAGATGAAATTAAACTCACAACTCAATTAGAGGAATGGGAAAAAGAGAAGAAATCTTATGGAAGCAAAAATCTAGAATTCAATGGCTCAAAGAAGGAGATCAAAACACAAATTTCTTCCACAAATCTCTTCTAGCTCGAAGATCTCACAACTTTATTTCTTCCTTAAAATCAGATTCTGGAGATGTTGTTTATACTTGGGATGGCATGAACTCTATTGTTGTTGATTACTTTTCCAATCTTTTTGCTGCTACTCCTCTTGACTCAAATTCACAAAAAAATGTTCTTCAAGCAATCCCTTCTCTTATCACTTATGAGGAGAACTCTATTTTGACTGCTCCTGTTACTATCAATGAGCTTCAACAAGTAGTTTTTAAAATGCAAAAAGGGAAAACCCCATGTCCCGATGGTTTTCCTATTGAGTTCTACCAAGAGTTCTGGGATATCCTTCATGTTGATTTATTAGAGGTGGTGGAAGAAGCCAGGAAATCCAAAGAAATTTTGAAGGTTATCAATAAAACTTATATTACTCTTGTTCCAAAAGCTCAAGAGGTTGATCATATCTCAGCTTTTAGACCTATTGCTTTATGTAATGTTCTTCTCAAAATTATTACTAAAATCATGGCAAAAAGGTTGAAGCCTCTTTTGCATAATATTATTTCCCCAGAGCAAGGGGGTTATGTGGAAGGACGTCAAATAGTAGATGAGATAGTTCTTGCTCAAGAAGCCATCCATTCCATGGATATGCAAAATTCTCCTTCTATTTTCATCCGGTTAGACTTATCCAAAGGTTATGACAGAGTGGATTGGCACTTCCTTATCAAAGTTTTGAGGCAATTTGGTTTCTCTAAGGATTGGATGGATTGGATTATGGGATGTATCTCTTCAGTTTCCTACTTATTTCTTATCAATGGCAGGCCTTCTCAGTATTTCCTAGCTTCCAGAGGTATTAGGCAAGGTGACCCGCTATCCCCTTATTTATTCATCATTCTTGTTGAATGCTTGGGTAGGACTATAACCAAAAAGAGGGAAAACAAAACCCTTGAGGGAGTTACCATTGCTCATGGAGCTAGACCTATCTCTCATCTTCAATTTGTGGATGACTCTACCCTTTTAGGTAAAGCTACAGCTAAGGAAGCTTCTAATATTAAGCAAATCATTAGTTGTTTTTCTAAGGCTATTGGGCAGGTTGATCAATGAAGACAAATCTAAAGTTATTTTCTTTCATTGCTCTGCTAGATAGGAATCCATGGTCTTGGATAAATTAAGATATAAGAAGACCTCTCTTCCAATCACTTATTTAGGTATTCCCATAAATATTCAAAGGCAAAAAAATAAAGATTGGAATTGGTTGTTGGACAAAGTCAAGAAGAAAATTGGAAAGTGGACCAACAAGTGGCTTTCTTCTGGGGTAGAATCACCTTGGTAAAATTAGTCCTTCAAGCTATTCCTATTTATGTTTCTTCCATTTTGAATATCCCAAAGGTTGTTCTTCGAGAATTGGATCAAATCAGTCATCGTTTCCTTTGGAGTGGTACTAAGGAGAAAAGAAAATGGGCCTTGGTGAAATGGGATACTTTATGTCTTCCTAAGAGTGAAGGGGGTTAGGATTTATGTCTTCAATTAATAACAACAAAGCTTTAGCTGCTAAATTATATTGGAGGATGTTGCATAACCCCAATGCTCTTTGGGCCAATAATCTCCGTGCTAAATATGCTGAGAATAAAAGTCCTGAAGACCTTGTTCGCTATCAACTTCCTACCAAAGGTTCTCCCATTTTAGCAGTTCTTAAGATCGGTGAGGATTTGATAAAGAAAAAATTATTTTGGATCATTCATAATGGTCAACATGCAAATTTTTGGACAGATTCTTGGGATGGTCACAAGCCTTTGATAACTCAGTTTCCGATTGGAGGCCTTGGATGGAGGAGCTTCACCGAGCTAATTGGATAAAGGTGGCTAATTACTATCGGTACCATACCGGTAATTCAAAGGTTGGTAGATATTGGATCCCTATTGAGGACTCGGCCTATTCAAATCCCATAAAGGCAAAGACAAGATATCCAAGGCATCCTTCATATGAGATCCCTCTCTTGGTCCCATGAAAAAGATTGTTTTGGATGGAACAACACTACTAAGGGTGAGTATTCAGTTGCTCAAGGTTATTTGACCTTATGCCATAATAATCCCAACCATTCTTCTGACATATTTTCTCAATTGTGGGCTCAAAATCTCTGGCCTAAGGTGAGTTTATTTAATTGGCTTTTATTGCATCGTAGGGTGCTTACTGGTGAGCAACTTATGAAGTGTGGTTTTCATGGCCCTTTTAGATGTGAAATGTGTGAAGAGAATGTAGAAAATATCAACCATATTTTTATTGAGTGTACTTTAGCCTCTGAGCTATGGAGGAGAATGGCAACTTTACTTGGCTTACAATGGTCCAATTTTTTCACTTTTGAACAGACTTTGGAGGGATTGGCCTAATCAAGAGGGTGTTGATCATTTTATTAGGCAGTTAGTTTGGATGGGTTCTACCATTCTTCTTTGGAATATTTGGAATGAAAGGAACAACCAAATTTTTAATCAAGATAGGAAGGATATTCACTATATTTGGCAAAAGACCATAGCCAACTTAGTTGAATCAGTCCATCAACTCCTTAATCACCCCCAAAACTCCCACCAAAGATGGGATCAAGTGATGCAAAGATTGAAGATTAAACCTTCTAAGGGCAACCAACTTAAAGGGAATGTGAGTATTAGTAAGATGGATAGGACTAGAAATTGGCAACCTCCTCCTAAGGATTTTGGAAAATTCAATACCGATGGAGCCTCTAGAGGGAACCCTGGAAAAGCCAATGTGGGAGGAATTGGTAGACTTTCGGATGGCTCCCCGGTTTTTACTTTTGTTGAGAATTTGGGTATTCTTTCCAATAACCTTGCTGAGGGGTATGGTATCCTCAGAGGCCTTCAGGAGGCTACTAAGGTTGGATGGGAAAAGGTGTTAGTTGAGTCTGACTCTCAACTTATGATTAATCTCTTGAAGACTCCTTCTAAGAATCATAAGGTGGATTGGAGAATAAAAAGAATTATTGAGAAGATTCAGTTAATCCAGATGGGATTTTTGAAAGTTGATTACAATCATGTGGTCAGAGATCAAAACAAGAGTGCTGATGCTTTAGCTAATTGGGCTTTGGACAAAGGTGATCTTACTTGTTATGGCCACCCTCCTATATGGTGGGCTTCTCAAATTAGGGAAGCTCTTCTTTCTATCATTTCTTTGGATGGCTCCGATTCTGAAGGTACCTAGTTTCTTCTTGTTTTTTTTTTTTTTCTCTTTGGTTCATTCAGTTTTTTTTAGTTCCCTAGCTCATTCTATTCTTTATTTTGTTTCCTCTGTTGATTCTTGCATTAATAGTCTTCTCGTCTAGATAGGTCATTGTTTTGTTCATTTTTTTTCTTTTGTCTTCTTTGTTTTTTTGTTTAGTTTTTTAAGGTGGGTGGGTTCTTTTGTTTTGTTTTGTTTTTGTGTTCTTTGTGTTGTTTTTTGTTGTTCTTGTGTTTTTGTTGTTTTTTTTTTTTTTTATGTTTTTTGTTATTGTTCTTGTGTTTTTTTTTGTTCTTGTTCTTGGGTTTCTCTTTGTTTGTGTTATTTCATTTTTTTATGTGTGAGTGTTTTCTATGTTTTTTGTTTTTGTTTATTGTCTGTTGTTGGTTGTTTTTTATTTTTATTTTTATTTTATTTTTATTTTTTAGGTTTTGGTTGTGTTTATTTTTCATGTTTTTTTTGGGTTATGTCTTTGTAGTGTTCTGTTGTTTTTGTCTTGTTTGTGTTTTGTTATGTGGTTCTTGTGTTTTTCTATGTGGTTTGTGTTGTGGTTTCTTTTATCTTATTGTGCGTGTTTGGTTGTGCTTTTGGTTTTGACACACTCAAGGAGCATGTTTTTTATTTTATTTTATTATTTTTGTTGTTATTTACTTATTTTTAATTTGGTTTTGTGTGTTTGTTTGCTCCTTGAGTATGTCAAAGGTGGTAGGCCAGGTCCGAGTCCTGGGCGTTTTTGGCGGAATGGATACCCCTGCCTCCTTGGGTCTTACCCGAAAGTGGCATCCCTTTTGGGATGTTTTCCACAAATAAAAAATAAAATAAAACCATGGTAAAATATTGTTTATATATTTCTTCAATAAATTTCATGGGCACCAACCCACAAGAGACACCAATCCCCTATACAAGTTTGTGGACACCAATCCATAGGAGACACCAATCCCCTTGCTCAAGTTCATCGACACCAATCCATAGGATACACAAATACCCTTTCTCAAGTTCATGAACACTAATCCACAAGAGACACCAATCCCCTTTCTCAAGTTCATGAACACTAATCCACAGGATACACCAATCCCCTTGCTCAAGTCTACTCTAAAACTTGCTCACAAAACCTGCTCAATTCTACTCCAAAACATACTCACAAAACTTGCTCAAATTTGTTTCAAAACCTGCTCAAATCTGTTTTAAAAATTGCTCACAAAACCCGCTCAAATCTGCTCCAAAACCTTGCTCATAAAACCTGCTCAAATCTGCTCCAAAATCTTGCTCACTAATGGCATTAAATTCTTCACCTTTTCTTGAGTTTTCTATATTCAACAGAAAGTAATATAAACATATTCTACCTAGAATTCTTTTATCTTCATGAAAATATGGAGGATGATATGTATTAATATAGTAATATTCAAATGACCAATATGTTTTCACATTCATTTTATCTGTCACTTCTATTTTTCTCACAAAATTTAGTTCTAGTCTAGCATTAGATAATTCACTTTTACTTCTTCTTGAAATGGTTGAATTGTCCTTCCTTGTCAATTGAATTTTTGGGTGAATATGTGCACTTAATCCTCTTACTCTTTTCTTGAAGCCTTGACTTGTTTCAAATTTGTGCCCTCCAAATCCACCTCAATAATGATGATCTTCCTTTTGCATGTGCTTTTCAAATATGGTCAATAATTCTCTTTTTCCTTTATTGATTTAAATATCAAATCAACCACTTTAAACCCTTATCACTTATTTCAAAAACATACACAATAAATCTTAAAAATAACTCCTTATATCTCCCTTTTAAAACTTACAATATAAAGCTTTATTCTAACAGCATGACCCTTATATATCTTCCTTAATTCTTTAATAAATTTTAAATAAATAATTTTACTTTCACTAAAGTTGACTCACATACCACATACCTCTTATTATTTGCACGTGTTCTCTTATCATTTTTATTTGCAGATGACCCTGTGTTAACTCTGGCATTGGTATGCATAACTGAGCTCTTCAATCTGATGACATCCAATCACGTCTCCTCCAAGCTGCTAGGGTTTCAACGGCTGAAGACTGTATTATTGATCCATCATTGAAAACTCAAAATGTTTCCCCTAATTCTTCTCATGATTTGGTGATGAAGCTTGTAGAGTCTCGAGCATAAGTTCTCTTGATTCAAAAATAATTCAACGATGCTCACCTACAAAAATCTTATGCTTTCAAAATGCCTTATTTCTTCTTCATTGTTCGTTGTCTTCCAGGATAAGGTGAGTGCCTTAGGAAAATAAATAAAAGAAATTATTTATAGTTACCATGTGATGATTTGTCATCATCTCCAAATTGTGTGTCTCATGGGTTTCACTCCTACTGAGTTCAAATGATATCAATCTAAATATGGCATTGGATTTATGGCATCATTGCTCCCTTACACACTTCACCTTGGACAAGGACTATTGCACATATTTTTTTATGTTTGTATGTTCATCTATTGACGATGTTCTAAAACACTTTAATCGCTTTATTCCTTTGAGCAGCTAGCTTGAAAATTCAAGTTGAAATATGTCGCATCGTATCTTCCTTTTGCCAACAAAAACAGTAGCAAAAATTCAATGTGTCTTTCAATATTATACCTTCGAGCGATGAACTAAAATTGAGATAGATCCAAGGATAGTTATTGAAGTTAATTTGAATCATAGCTTCTTGTAAGTCTCTGCTTCGTCTCTACTACTCTTTTCCATGAGCTATGTTTCCACAACTTCATAACTGGTGCTTCTAGTGTATATCGAAACTATTTGATCACTCCTTAATGGCTTTATCTCTTGCGCAGGTTAGTGAATGGCATCAAGTATTTTCTAGAGTTTTCATCTAACACCCATACCATTGAAATGAATTTTGACTTCTTATATATATGCACACCTCTTTTATGTGGCACCCAAATTGGCCCACTCATTTATATTATAATATTTAAATTCAATATTTAAATATTATAATATTTATATATTTAAACACCTTTGGTAGATTTAAATATTTGAATTACAATTCCTTTTGCATGGTGCACTCAAGGAGGTCGACCCATTATTATTATTTTATATATATATATATAGAAGCAATGGTTACAATCATGATTTTTAGTAACTACCAGCACAACTGGTAGGGTTCAAACTATCTACGAAGGCTCCCAGGACTTCCACCGTCTCGGTACATGGTAACCCGACGTGAGATGGGGACCGCCGGACGCACAGAGGTTGCACCGTCGTCATCAATCTGGCACACCACTCAGAGGAATCGGATCTAGGCTACTGTCTGTGCATGGGCAAGCCCATGGGATTGGAACCTAGGTCTCCTCTCGGTAAGTGCCCCAACTTACCAATCCACCTAGACCCATGGACTACCCATTATTATTTTGACCTTTTATACATTTAAACTATATTTAAATCCTTTGATTTAAATATAAACCTCCCACTTTAATATTTAAATATTTTATTTAAATATTAAATTATATAAAATCACCTTTGCTTTGACAACATTAAATCACCTTTGAAGATATCTACCTTGAACATTAATGACAACTCAACATTTCATCCTTGAACATATTTTTGCCTTTGACATCAGCATTTCATCCTTGATATTTTTTGAGCAAGGTGCAGTAGGAGTATTGTCATTGTTGTCAACACAGTCAGTTAGATCTAATTATGCAGTGGAAATGCAGTTCAAAATTCATTCAGATGCAGAGGACAGGAGTTCTAAGGTTATTTAGAGTATGGACAATGAGTTTCCAAGAAGAACATAGTGGCCCATTTGCAAAAGATCAAAGAAAAAGACAAGTAAGAAAAGTGTCGCGATATCGTGACATATACAGTAGGCAAGAAAAATTGTCGCGATTTTGTGACATATTGGAAGAGAGAGAAGCAGCAGGTAAAAGTGTCACGATTTCGTGACATATTGGAGGAGAGAGAAACAGTAGGGAAAACTGTCGTGATTTTGCGACATGTTGGAAGAAAAGAAAGCAAGTGGAAAAACTGTCGTGATTTCACGACATGTTTGAAGCAGAGGCACAAGCAAGTAAAACTGTCATGATTTCATGACATGTTGGAAGAGAAGAAGGCAAGTTGAAAAACTATCGTGATTTCGCGACATGTTTGAAGTAGAGGCGCAAGCAGGTAAAACTGTCACGATTTTGCGACATGTTGGAAGAGAAGAAGGCAAGTTGAAAAACTGTCATGATTTTGCGACATGTTCGAAGCAGAGGCGCAAGCAGGTTAAACTATCGTGATTTCATGACATGTTGAAAGAAAAAGTGCAAGGAAGGAAAATTGTCACGATTTCACGACATGTTCGAAGAGAAAGCACAAGCAGGAATAACTGTCACGATTTTGTGACAAGTCAGAAGAGAAAGTGAAAGCAAGCTAAAGTGACGCAATTTCGTGACATGCAACAGAAGAAAGAGTTCGAAGTAAGAACTATCGTGATTTCGTGACATGTAGAAAAGGAAAGAGTTTGAAGTGAGAACTATCACGATTTTGCGACATGCTGCAAAGGAAAGAATTCAAAGTAAGTACTGTCGCAATTTTGCGACATGCTACAAATGAAAGTGTTCAGAGTATGAAATGTCGTAATTTCGTGACAGGTTGAAGAGAAAGCGTATGGATGCAGAAAGTGTCACGATTTCACGACAGGTTGAAGAGAAAGTGTATGGATGCAGAAAGTGTCACGATTTTGTGACAGGTTGAAGAGAAAGCGTGCAGATACAGAAAGTGTCACGATTTTGTGATAGGCAGAAAAGAAAGCATACGGATGTAGAAAGTGTCACGATTTCATGACAGATTGAGATGGCAGCGTACGGTTACAGAAAGTGTCGTGATTTCATGACAGAAACAGAAAGTAGGTCTTCAATAGAAGAAGTGTCACGATTTCACGACAAAAGCAGAAAGGAGGTCGACGAAGGGAGAAGTGTCGTGATATCACGACAAAAGCAAAATTGATGCTGACGAAAGCAGAAGTGTCACGATATCGCGACAAGAGCTTAGTTGAAGTCGACAAAGGCAGAAGTGTCGCGATATCGCAACAAAAGCCAAAAGAAAGTGTACAGAGGCAAAATTGTCATGATATCATGACATGTTGTGTTTTCGCAGCAACAGCTACAGAAGAGTTACAGAGGCAGTTGAAGCCGACAAAGACCGATGTTAGCCGACGAAGATTAGGGTTTGCATCCGACAAAGATTAGGGTTTGCAGTCGACTAAGATTAGGGTTACAGCTGACTAAGATTAAGTTTTTGATCTTGAAAATTTGGTTATAAAAGGAAGGTTTTTTTGAAGAGTTAAGTTGTATTCGCGAAGTGCGACGTTCGAAGATAGTGCGTAGAGTGCAAAGTTCAATCGTAGTGCGCAGAGAGCGAAGTTCAATCATAGTGTGCAGAGTGAGATTTTTCAAATCATTCTAAGTGCAAATATCACAAAGGAAGCAGAGTGTGCGAAGGGGAGAAGACGAACGTTCGACAGTTAAACAACAGATTGTGCGAAGTGATAGCGCAGGGAGAGCAGAGTGTGCACAGGACAAAAAAGTGAAGCAGATCAGTCAGGGTCTTATTAAAGGCAAAGGTATCTTACTATCATTCTTCTAAGTTTTAGATTTGAAGTCCAAGTTGGTGCTTGGCATAAGGGGTTGGTGCTCCTTCTAGTTGGTGCTGGAAAATCAGGGGTTGGTGCTCCTTCTAGTTGGTGCTGGAAAATCAGGGGTTGGTGCTCCTTTCTGTTGGATCAGATAAATCAGGGGTTGGTGCTCCTTCCGAGTGGGTGCTGGTAAACTATTTGTAAAAGTTGTTGCTTTGCAAAGGTTGGATTTGGATGGTAGTCCAAGCAGTAATTTTTGAGGAGTAGCCACATTGGTGAACCTCATTAAAATCTTGTGTTGTGTGATGTTCTCTTGCTATTCTTGCTATATCTGTTTATAATTTTTAACTGCTACTATTTTTAGAGCTGTTAATTCATAATTAAAGAGCTACATTGATTCACCCCCCTCTCAGTGCCATTGTAAGTATAACAATATTTCTATATTTTTTTTGTTAAGTAACAGTATATACATAGCGGGTTTTTTAAGAGGATCCCAAAACCTTATAACAGAAAAAAGGAAAGCACCTTTAAGGCCGCAAGGTTGAGACCGGAAAGCAAGTCTCAGACCAAATTACAACAAATTTAAACAAAACAGTCAATCCCCACAAGAAAAACAAAAAACTTCCCAGCAACAAAATCCCGGAACCGGGCGAAGAGAGCAGGAAACGCCGACCATCTTAGATCTTCTTGGGGTCCTCCTGACCGCCAGAGGGTCCACCCGAGTGCTCCTTGAGTTTGCGGAGGCAATGGATCACCGATTCAGCTCCCTTGGTGATGTTTCCCATGGCATCAATGGCCAGATCAATAAGCAAGTTTAGTGGCACCTTATTCTGCTCCGAGTCCGAGTTCGAGCTCAGATGGAGCGGAGGACCGACATCGACTTTCACCTTTGATTTCTTGAGCCGTCTCGAAGATCTGACGGTTGGAGGATTGTCTTGAGCACGCCTGCGGCTGCGGGAGTCGCTCTTGAGAGGGGACTGCCTGGGAGGACTAGGGGCCTCACCCTGGGGAGTATCGAGGACAGGGGAATCCGGAGGGTTGGAGGCAAGGGGAGGGATTTCCTTCGGGGGAGGCCTGTTGGCTGCAACATGGCGAAAGATGACCGCCATTAGCCCCTGATGCCGTGGCTTGGATTTAACCTTCAGGGCAGACTCTACAGAGTAGCAAAGGGAATAATGGAGGAAGTCAGGGATGCAGAGCTTTTTGGAAGAGCGAAGGTGGTTAACGAAGCTGATGTGGTAGCTTCGAAGGGGTTTGTCGGGATCATCACAACAAATGAACTGCATCAAGGGCTTCACGGCCCAGCTCCAAGGCTCATCCAGCGAACTTCTGAAGAGGGCCGACTTATCCCATCCCAGGTTCTTCCCTTTGTCGGGGAATTGATCCAATTCCTCCTGCCAGTTATGTTTGTCACGGCGAATGAAGCGCCCAGAAGACGGCAACCCGGTAATGTCGATCATGAGGTCAAGATTGACCTTCAAATGAACGCCCTTGACGCGAACCTCGCCAGCATGCCAAGTTCCCATGAAATCCTTGGTGATTTCATCGTCAGGGCCCTGGAACTTGCTGAGGAATGGAATGAGCCCAAGGGCTTTCATGAACACTGTTTCCTCTTCGGACAGAGAAGAGAACACTGGTTCGAGGTACGGCGCAGCCATGAAGGGAGCCGAGGGAAAAATGGAGGGGCACTGAGGAAGCTGTTGCGATGGATAGGATTGCCTAAAAAGAAGGCTTAGACAATGGCAGGAAGAGAAGACTCTGAACAATCCGACGCGAGGATAATTAAGGACGCTTCGTCTGCCCAGAAAGGACGTCGAAACAAAATTTTTGCATGCATGGGAAAGAGGGATCAGCTGAGGTGGCTCCGAATTGGCGAGGGGAGAGGCAGCCAACTCTCGAGGAACAAAAATCACCGCCATCCTAGTCACGCCCGTAACGTGAATGAACACCTGTACTGCCATGATTCGCCAGGCCTTGCCTGGGGATTGCACGGTTCTGTCATGACAATTGGAGATTAGGCCCACGGTGGCACTGAACGACAGCCAGAATTTCGAAAGAGATAAGTCCAAGAGGGCCCCACTTGGCATAAGGATGTTGCATGACGTGGCCAATCGTGAGGATCTGACGCGGGTCATTGACATTTTTTGAGGTCTGACGCTGCCACGTCAGAGATGTCTTGTGGAAACCCGTGATCCCAGATGGTGAGACTACCGGAGGAGGATCCTCTGTTGGCCAAGAGGTCGGCCAGGGCATTCCCTTCCCGGTAGATGTGTTGGCATCTATGGTTCCTGCTTCGAAGGATTCATCGGGATTCCTGGATGGTGTTGAAAACTCGCCACGTAGGAATCTCATCCTTAGTCAGATAGTTGATGATGTTCATGGAGTCGCCTTCTACGATGACTGCCCGAGGATCCTCTTTGATGAGAACTAGGCCCCTCCACAGGGCCCTAGCTTCTGCAACATGGTTGGTTTGGTGGCCCAAGTCTTCAGAAAAAGCAAGTAGGACCTTTCCTCGGTGATCCCTGACCGCACCGCCAGCACTAGCCGCTCCAGGGTTCCCTTTGGATGCCCCATCAAAATTTAGCTTGATCCAACCATGGGGGGGAGGAATCCATCGGGCAAGGGTTCGGGGGTGAGGTAAAGGGTTCTCCACGGGGGAATCGACCGAGATATTGAGAGACTTGAGGATGAGGTCTTCCTGGGAGGACGGGCGAGGACTGGGACAGTGAATAAGATTAGCATTTTTAGAGGCGAAGGCGAGGGCTCTGGAGGCGACAGAGGGAGGATCCCAGATAGAAGACCCAAAGACCCTTCTATTACGCTCTAGCCACACTTGCCAGACCAGGTGGTGAAGGCATATGTCCCAGAGGAACCGGAGTTTGTGGTTAGCAAAGGGTTGGGGCCATTGGAGGAAAACTTCGCACAAAGACTTGGGAGGAGCCCATTGGATTCGAAAGGTGGAAAAAATGAAACCAAGTGCAGCCGAGGTGAAGTCGCAGTGGAGGAACAGGTGATCAGTGGATTCCCAATTTTCTTGACACAGAAAGCACCTGTTGGGAAGGGGGATGCCCCTTTTGATGAGATTCTCAGTAGTGAGAGCTTTGTTTTGGAAGGCTAGCCAAGAAAAGAAGGCAATTTTAGGGATGAGGTGTTTCTTCCAGACAATATGGGAGGGCGACACAGGGTGGGTTTTGAGAAGGGAGAAAGCAGACTTAACAGAGTAGGAGCCCTTGTCCGACCCAGCCCAGGTGGGTTTATCATCCCTTTGCTCAGAGGGGATAGTGACTGCTTGAAGCATAAGGTTAAGGCCAAAAATCTCAGGGCTGTTGCCATCGAGGGTCCTCCACCGGGGTTGGCCCTCCTCCTAGACGATGAAATTAGACACCTTCCATTCCCTGCTGGTATCGAAGACTGTTTGAAGCCCCACAAGATCGCCCCTGTCACTCAGGGGTTCGTCCGTTAGCCATCTGTCGTTCCAAAAATCGATGTTGCGGCCATCCCCGAGAATCCATCGGAGACCTTTTTGAATTAGCGTTTTGGAGTGAAACACAGCTTTCCAAAAGGCAGAGCCATTGGGGTGGTTGCTAGATTCGAGGAAGGAGCAATTGCCCATATATTTTTTAGACACCATTTGGATCCATTCAGCTGGGTCTTTAGAGATAATCCTCCAAGCATGTTTGCCCAACAGGGCAGCATTCATGTCGGACAACTTCCTGTAGCCAAGGCCCCCCTGCTGCTTGCTTCTACAGACTGTGTCCCACGCCACGAGGGGAATCCTGGATTTGTCTTCGGATCCCGACCAGAGGAATATTTTTTGGATATGTTCAATTTGCTTGCACACTGACTTGGGGAGAGTGAAAACTGACATGAAGTAAATGGGAATGCTTTGAAGGGTGGAGATTGAAAGGCTGGCTTTCGTCGCTTGGGACAGAAGTTTGCCTTTCCATGCTGCTAGCTTCCGTTGGAATCTTTCTAAAACATTGTTCCACATGCTCTCTTTCGCCCTTCCCTAGAATAAGGGGAGTCCCAGGTAGGAGGATGGGAGGGATCCTTCAGAGCAGCCCAGGATCCGCCCAATTCGGCCCTTGCGCTCGGGGGGGTGTGCAAAAAGAAAAGCTTGCTTTTGGAGAAATTTACCTGCTGCCCTGCCGCTTTCTCGTAGAGGGAGAGAATGAACTTGATGGTTTTAGCTTGGATGACGGACGCCTGAGTTGAGAGGATGGTGTCATCAACGAATTGCTGGTGAGTGATAGGAGTGGAGTTAGAAACCACTTGAATACCTAAAATTTTCCTCGCCACTCTGGCCGTAGACAGGGATCTGCCAAGGGATTCCGCCAAAATGATGAACAGAAGAGGGGATAGAGGATCCCCTTGGCGGAGGCCTCTAACGCTGGGGAAGAAACCAGCGGGGGACCCATTGACCAGCACCGAGAACCAAGCAGAGGAGAAGCAATTGTGAATTAGCTGAACCCACTTGGGGTGGAAACCGAATTTCAGAAGGATCTCCTTGAGAAAGTCCCAATCAACCCGGTCGAAAGCTTTGGTCATGTCGAGCTTGAGGAGGAAGCTTGATTTTTTGCTGTGGAAAGCGGAATGAAGGGTTTCATGAACCGTAATGACTCCGTCCAGAATGTTTCTACCTTTGACCGAGCTCCCCTGGCAAGGGTCAATGATGGAGGGGAGGATGGGTTTCAATCTGGATGCCATTGATTTGGTGAGAATTTTATACAAAACATTGCACAGGCTTATGGGCCGAAAATCAGCCATGGATCGGTAGTCAGGGGATTTGGGGATCAAAGCAATGAAAGTAGAGTTGACAGTCCGGGGAATGGGTCGGGATTGCATATCCCGGATGGCAGCATAGACATCCGATCCAACAATTTCCCAGAAGGCTTGGTAGAAATGAGGAGGGAACCCATCCGGCCCGGGGGCTTTATCCGCCTGCATGGAGAACACCGCGTCCTTGATTTCCTCATCAGAGAAGGGTTTTAGAAGGGAGGAATTGGCCTCTTCGAAAACAAGGCTAGGAATGTTACCCAGGAGGGCAGACTTGGCCCGGGCAGAGCTTTTCGGGGGGGATCCGAGGAGGTTTTGGAAAAAGGAGACAACCTCATCTCTGATTCCAAAAATATCTTCAGTGGTTGATCCGTCACTGCGGTTTATCTTGCTAATCTTACTGGATCCCCTGTGCCTCATGGTCGAAGCGTGGAAAAATCTGGTGTTAGAATCACCTTCTTTGATCCACAGATCCCTGGATTTCTGTCTCCAGAAGGTTTCCTCCCTGGCTAATGTATTGTGAAATTCAGCAAGCAGGTTCCTTTCCTCTTCTCTGACTGTAGCCCCGGAGTCTCCTGCTTCGATCCTGCTCTCAATAGCTTGAAGCTGATCTAACAACGCTTTCTTGCGAACAAAAATGTTACCAAAAACTTCTTTGTTCCAAATTCGCAATTTATCTTTGATGAACTTGAGCTTCTGAGTCACCCGAAACACAGGTGACCCTCTGAATTGTTGATTCCACCACTGCGCCATCTCGCCGCGGATGTCCTTGTGATTGAGCCACATGGATTCGAACCGAAAGGGGGTTCGAAAGGAAGGGATTTTACCCACCTCAAGAAGAATGGGATTGTGATCCGATCCAGTTTTGGTAAGAGCTGAGAGGGACGCATCACCAAAAAAAGGAATGGCTTCCTGGGACATTAGGAATCTATCCAGTTTGACCTGGATCAGTCTGCCTCCAGTTCTTCTATTGCTCCACGTATAGAGAGTCCCCTTGAGTGGGATATCAATGAGTTCATTGGAATCAATGAAGTCCCTGAGATCTTCAATGGTGCGGTGGGTGGCAACCAATCCACCTTTTTCTCTGTAGGGAACAGAGGGTTGTTGAAGTCCCCTCCAACAATCCATGGTATGGTGCTGAAAGAATCCCTCATCAGAGTGAGGGTTTTCCAAAAATTAGCTCTCTCAAGGGGAGAGTTTGGGGCGTACAGGTTGGACATGATCCAAGAACGATTGCTAGAAATGCAGTGAAACAGAATATTGAGAACTCTGCTGGAAGAAGAGAGAAGTCTACCTTCCACTTGAGACGGATCCCACAGGCACATCAGGCCTCCGCAGGAACCTTGAGCAGGGCTGTACAAAGCTTCGCCGTGATGCCAGATGACTTTGGCGGCTTTCTTGGAGGAGCTCTCATCACATTTGGTTTCTTGCATGATGAAAATAGAGGGTTTGGATTCCTTTCGAATATTAGCAAGCAAGTCCGACCTTAGTTGCACTGTTGAGACCTCTCACGTTCCAGGAGAGCATCTTCATCTGGTAGATTTGAGAGGTTTTTTGCCTCCCTTCGCCTGTTGGAAGGGGGGTTTGGAGCTTTTGGAAACTTCCTTCAGAGGATCGTCATTGTCAGCGAATAAGGTCCGTTGGGAGCCATTTGCTATGTCGTCCTCGGTTGCCCTGATACGTTGGTCATTGGCAGAAGGTCGCCCTCTCCTTTTCTCGCTTTCGATGTCCATAGCCTGAGCCTTGCTCCTAGTATTCTTTGGGCTGAAGTTCCCGGATGGACACTGGTGGGTTTGGAAGTTCTCGATCTCCTGGAGGATGGGTTTTAGGGCTTCATCACTAGCAGCCCCAACTTCGGAAGGAGTAAGGGAAGGTTCCATTGAGGCAGCGATAGGGATCGTTTCAAGGGGATGGGGATCTACAGACGGGATTCCTTCTTGACTCACTTCTTCAAAACCTTGGGTTTCTGGGGAAGCTTTAGGGGGATCCTCTATAGGGGCAGAAGTTTCGCATTTTTGCCTTGGCTCATAAGTTTTCCCGCCTTTTCTTCCTGAGACATGCGAGGTGTGTTTCAAGGCCCTAGATTGGGGACATTGGTGATTCAAGTGGCCTTGAGTGTTGCAGATGGAGCAAAAGGAAGGTTTGTTCTCATATTCGAGAGGTTGTTTTTTAATGAGGGTCGAATCTTTGAAGAGATTGACATAGGAGGGAAGTTCAGATTCTAGATTGGCATTCACACAAATACGTGCATGGACCATACGGGAGCGTACCTTGGTGGAGGAATCGACAGCGATGAGGTCGCCAATGGTGCGAGAAATCCCTCTCAGAATTTCCTCATGCCAGCATTGGAAGGGCAAGTTCGGGAGACGAACCCAGATTGGCGCAACATTGATGTTCTGCGTTTTTGGGTCGAAGTCCTCGCCCCATCTGCGGATGAAGAGGCTTCGTCTTCCCAAGAACCAGGGTCCGCTAGAAAGGATGTTGCAGGAATCTTCTACATTATTCAGTCTGATCGCAAAAAACCCTCGGGATAGGGCCACTAATTGCATGTTGCCACTCGTTCGCCATTTGCCGCAAGCCCATTTTTGGATCGTCTCCATGTCAGGTCTGCCCCCGATGAACTTGCCAATGAGGGTGAACTTTTCTTGATCAACGTAGCTGTTCAACAAACTGCCTGGGATCACCAGGTCGAAACCTGAAGGGATCAGGGGTTGGGAAAGGGTCGGGGAAGGTGACCCTTTCGAGACCGCATGGGCGTACGAGCCCTGGATCGGAGGGAAAGACCCTCTATCGGGGGGTTTTTCATGACGGGAAGGAATCTCTCCTTCCTCAGGGGGTTCAGACTCTGGATCGCCTGAACCAGAAACCAGGGGACCAGATCCCCGAGGCGGGCTGCCAGACCTTCCGCTCGCCGCCGCTTTCCCGCTATCCGTTGTCCTCCCGCTCATTTTTTTCTCATCTTCGAAAAATCCTAGGATCAACTTCGAAGATATTTCTATCTTTAATATCAATGACAACTCAATATTTCTAACAATCTCCCCCTTTGTCATTGATGGCATCCCTACAATGAAACTGACCTTTACTGAACAGGATCACAAGCTGATACCCCTGACAAGATGCTCTCCCTTACTAAAAATTTTCCCCTTTGATATCAATGGCAAAGGCTCATCGGGGCTGTAATATAAGCCTCTTGACAATGCCCCTTTACTACCTGCTTTTCTTGAGATGTTTAATTACGATATGGAAGTGAAACTTCCAAATTACTGTGCTCTTATTGTTGTTCTATTTTCTTTCTCCATAATTTATAGGTCATAATATTTTGAAGAATGACTATTATCCTTCTCGCTTGACTTCGGAAGTTTAAGGAACATTGTTCTAAACCATATAGATTTATGCCCAAAATTGTTACAATTGTAACACATGATGTTGTAGTCCATGAAAGGTATAAATTATTTGAAATTCCTCTTGGTGAAACCATAATCATTCTTAGCATGGACCCTATAATTTATATCTTTATGACCAAACTGATTGAATGAAAAACAATAACCATGGAAGAAATATTGAAACTTGTTTGGTTGCCTTAGAGGATATGGTTGCATGGTTTTCTCATTGTTGTTTCTATTATGGACCTTGTTCCTTTATGATTCTTTTTTTTCTTCCTTCTTGATGTTTCCACTTCTCAACACATTAGCATAGTTCTTAGACTCTTCTTTAATTATTTTCTTTGATGCCTCTTTTCCTTTTGAGCTTGACTCCCCCTTTTATTTCTTTTGACCTTCTTCAAAACCAATTTTAGTCTTTATAGATGAAGATCGTTGTGCTTTGTTAATGTTATCCATGATTTTTGTGCTCTTCTCAAACCTATGTATCTTATCATTTTATTTTTCACTTCCTTCCTTAGAGAGACAACCTCATGTTCCATTTTTTCACATTCCAACTCTTTTGCCTTTAACTGCTCAACCATACCTTCTTCAATTTGCTTTACCTCTTCAACTTTAACTTTCACATCAATGAGTTCTTGTGACAACTTTACCTTTGTCTTCTCATCCTCTTGTACTTCAGCCTTCAATATTGATTTCTTATTTCTAACCCTCTTCAACTCTTCGAGAGCAATAATAAGTTCCTCTTCTATGTCAACTATGGCTTCCTCTTCATTTTCTGAATGATTCTCCATTTCTTGATTTTTGTCAACAAGAGCAACTTCTTTCACCTTCTTAGTCATGTGTGTTCTTGTAATATCTTCCTTCAAGCAGTTAGTCTTTCATGAAGGAACATGCTCTGATACCAATTGAAGAACACAAGCTTATACTGAGATGGGGGTGAACAATATAAGATAAAACTTTTCTCTTTTCTTCCCAAAGTAATAACTTTAAATAATATCAATGCAATAATGAAACAATGCATAAATAATCACACACATAAGAGATAAATATTTAATGTGGAAACACCCTCTCAGGAGAAATCCATGGCAAAATATTGCTTATATATTTCCTCAACAAATTTCATGGGCACCAACCCACAGGAGACACCAATCCCCTATACACGTTCGTGGATATCAATCCATAAGAGATACCAATCCCCTTGCTCAATTTTGTGGACACCAATCCACAAGAGACACCAATCCCCTTGATAAAGTTCATCAACACCAAAACCCTTGCTCAAGTTCATGGATATCAATCCATAGGAGACACCAATCCCCTTGCTCAAGTCTACTCCAAAACTTACTCAAAAAACCTGCTCAATTATGCTCCAAAACCTACTCACAAAACCTGCTCAAATATGTTCCAAAATCTTCTCAAATCTGTTTTAAAAACTGCTCATAAAACCTGCTCAAATATTCTCTAAAACCTTGCTTACAAAACCTGCTCAAATATGCTCCAAAACCTTTCTCACTAATGGCATTAAATTCTTCACCTTTTCTTGATTTTCTATCTTCAACAGAAATTAATACATACATATTCTACCTAGAATTATTTTATCTTCATGAACATATGGAGGATGATATGTACTAATGTAGTAAGCTTCAAATGACCAATATGTTTTCACATTCATTTTATCTATCACTTCTATTTTTCTCATAAAATGTAGTTGTAGTCTAGCATTGGATAACTGACCTTTACTTCTTCTTGAAATGGCTGAATTGTCCTTCCTTGTCAATTGAATTCTTGGGTGAATATGTGCACTTAATCCTCTTACTCTATTCTTGAAGCCTTGACTTGTTTCAAATATGTGCCCTCCAAATATATCTCAATAATGATGATCTTCCTTTTGCATGTGCTTTTTAAATCTGGTCAATAATTCTATGTTTTCCTTCTTGATTTAAATATCAAATCAACCACTTTAAACCCTTATCACTTCTTTCAAAAATATACGCAATAAATTTTAAAAATAACTCCATATATCTCCCTTTTAAAACTTACAATATAAAGCTTTATTTTAACAACATGACCCTTATATCTCCCTTAATTCTTTAATCAATTTTAATTAAAGAATTTTACTTTCACTAAAGTTGACTCACATACATACCTCTTATTATTTGCATGCGTACTCTTATCATTGCACGTGTTCTGTGTATTTGCGAATGACCCTATGTTAACTCTGGCATTGGTGCACATAACTGAGATCTTCAATCTTATGACATCCAATCATGTCTCCTCCAAGCTATTAGGGTTTCAATGGCTGAAGACTATCTTATTGATCCATCATTAAAAACTTGAAATTCTTCTCATTATTTAGTGATGAAACTTGTAGAGTCTCGAGCACAAGTTCTCTTAATTAAAAAATAATTCAACGGTGCTCACTGTGTAGTCTGTGTACACTTGTGAAAAGCTTATGCTTCCAAAATGCCTTCTTTATTCTTTGTTGTTCGTTGTCTTCTAGGATAAGGTGAGTGCCTTAGTAAAATTAATAAAATAAATTATTTATAGTTACCGTGTGGTGATTTGTCATCGTCTCCAAATCATGTGTCTCATGGGTTTCACTCTTGCTGAGTTTAAAGGATATCAATCTGAATATGGCATTGGAGTTATGGCATTGTTGCTCCTTTACACACTTCACCTCGAACAAGGAATATTGTACATATTTTGTTATGTTTGCGCGTTCTTCTATTGACGACGTTCTAAAACACTTCAATCTCTTTATTCCTTTGGGTGCCTGGCTTGAAAATTCAAGCTGAAATATGTCGCATCGTATCTGCTTTTTGCCTACAAAAATAGTAGCAAATATTTGATGTGTCTATCAATATTACACCTTTGAGCGATGAACTAAAATTGAGATAGATCCAAAGATATTTAGTGAAGTTCATTTGAATTGTAGCTTCTTTTAGATATTTGCTCTATCTCTACTACTCTTGTCCATGAGCTTTGTTTCCACAACTTCGTAACCAGTGCTTCTAGTGTTTATCAAAACTATTTGATCACTCCGTAATGGCTTTATCTCTTGCGTGGGTCAGTGAATGGCATCAAGCATTTTTGAGAGCTTTCATTGTTCCTCATACCTTTGAAATGAATTTTGACTTCTTATATATATGCACACCTCTTTTATGTGGCACCCAAATTGGCCCACTCTTCTATATTATAATATTTAAATTCAATATTTAAATATTATAATATTTATATATTTAAACACCTTTGGTATATTTAAATATTTTAATTTCAATTCCTTTTGCATGGCGCACTCAAGGAGGTCGGCCCATTATTATTTTAACCTTGTATATATTTAAAATATATTTAAATCCTTTTATTTAAATATAAAACTCCCACTTTACTATTTAAATATTTTATTTAAATATTAAAGCATATAAAATCACCTTTGCTTTGACAACATTAAATCACCTTTGAAGATATCTTCCTTGAACATTAATGACAACTCAACATTTCATCCTTGAAGATATTTCTGCCTTTGACATCAACATTTCATCCTTGAAGATATTTCTACCTTTGACATCAATGACAACTCAATATTTCTAACAATCTCATCCTTTGTCATTGATGACAACCCTACAATGAAACTAAACTTTACTGAACAGGATCACAAGTTGCTCCCCCTTACTAAAATTTTGCCCCTTTGATATCAATGGCAAAGGCTCCTTAGGGCTATAAGATAAGACTCTTGACAACGCCCCCTTACTACCTGCTTTTCTTGAGATGTTCAATTATGATATGGGATTGAAACTCCCAAATTACTGTGCTCTTCTTCTTGTTCTATTTTCTTTTTCCAAGCTTTGTAGGTCATACTCTTTTGAACAGAATGACTATTCTCCTTCTTGCTTGACTTTGAAAGTTGAGGGAACACTATTCTATACCATCTAGATTTATGCCTAAAATTTTTATAATTGTAACACATGATGTTGTAGTCCATGAAAGGTGTAAATTATTTGAAATTCCTCTTGGTGAAACCATAATCATTCTTAGCATGTACCCTACAATTTACATCTTTATGACCAAATTGATTCCATGAAAAAAATAACCATGGAAGAAATATTGAAACTTGTTTGGTTACCTTGGAGGATATGGTCATATGGTTTTCTCGTTGTTATTTATGTGATGGACCTTGTTCCTTGATGGTTATTTGTTTCTTCCTTATTTATGTTTACACTTCTCAACACATTAGCATAGGTCTTAGACTCTTTTGTAATTATTTTGATGCCTCTTTTCCTTTTGAGCTTGACTACCCCTTTTTTTTCTTTTGACCTTCTTCAAAACCAAGTTCAATCTTTATAGATGAAGATCTCATTGCTTTGTTAATGTTATTCATGATTTCTATGCTTTTCTTAAACCTATGTAGCTTATCATTTTATTTTTCACTTCCTTCCTTAGAGAGACAACCTCATGTTCCAGTTTTCACATTCCAACTCTTTTACCTTTAACTGCTCAGCCATACCTTCTTCAATTTGCTTTGCCTCTTCAACCTTAACTTTCATGTCAATGAGTTCTTATGACAACTTTGCCTTTGTCTTCTCATCCTCTTGTACTTGAGCTTTCAATCTTGAGTTCTTTCTAACCCTGTTCAACTCTTCAAGAGCAATACGAAGTTCCTCTTCTATGTCAACTATGGCTTCCTCTTAATTTTCTAAATCATTCTTCATTTCTTGGTTTTTGTCAATAGGAGCATCTTCTTTCACCTTCTTAGCCATGTGTGTTCTTGTAAGATCTTCCTTCAAGCGTTTAGGCTTTCATGAAGGAACCCACTCTTATACCAATTGAAGAACATGAGCTTATACTCATACATGGGTTGAACAGTATAAGATAAAACTTTTCTATTTTCTTCCCAAAGCAATAACTTCAAATAATATCAATTCAATAATGAAACAATGCACAAATAATCACACACATAAGAGATAAATATTTAACATGGAAAAACCCTCTTGAGAGAAAACCATGGTAAAATATTACTTATATATTTCTTCAATAAATTTCATGGGCATAAACCCATAGGAGACACCAATCCCCTATACAAGTTCATGGACACCAATCCACATGAGACACCAATCCCCTTGCTCAAGTTCATGGACACCAATCCATAGGATACACCAATCCCCTTGCTCAATTTCATGGACACCAATTCACAGGAGACACCAATCCCCTTGCCCAAGTTCGTGGATACCAATCCACATGAGACACCAATACCCTTGCTCAAGTCTACTCCAAAACTTGCTCACAAAACTTGCTCAATTATACTCTAAATCCTACTCACAAAACCTGCTCAAATCTATTCCAAAACCTTCTCAAATATGTTTTAAAAATTGCTCACAAAACCCGCTCAAATCTGCTCCAAAACCTTGCTCATAAAACCTGCTCAAATCTGCTCCAAAATCTTGCTCACTAATGGTATTAAATTCTTCACCTTTTCTTGAGTTTTCTATATTCAATAGAAAGCAATACAGACATATTCTACCTAGAATTATTTTATCTTCATGAACATATGGAGGATGATATGTATTAATGTAGTAAGCTTCAAATGACGAATATGTTTTCACATTCATTTTATATGTCACTTCTATTTTTCTCACAAAATTTAGTTCTAGTCTAGCATTGGATAACTGACCTTTAATTCTTATTTAAATGGTTGAATTGTCCTTCCTTATCAATTTAATGTTTGGGTGAATATGTGCACTTAATCCTCTTACTCTATTCTTGAAGCCTTGACTTATTTCAAATCTATGCCCTCCAAATATGCCTCAATAATGATGATCTTCCTTTTGCATGTGCATTTCAAATCTGGTCAATAATTCTCTTTTTTCCTTCTTGATTTAAATATCAAATCAACCACTTTAAACCCTTATCACTTCTTTCAAAAACATACACAATAAAGCTTAAAAATAACTCCTTATATCTCCCTTTTAAAACTTACAATATAAAGCTTTATTCTAACAACATGACCCTTATCTCTCCCTTAATTCTTTAATCAATTTTAATTAAATAACTTTACTTTCACTAAAGTTAACTCACATACCACATACCTCTTATTATTTACATGTGTTCTCTTATTATTGCACGTGTTCTATGTATTTTTGGACGACCCTGTGTCAACTCTGGCTTTGGTGCACATAACTAAGCTCTTAAATATGATGACATCCAATCACATCTCCTCCAAGATACTAGGTTTTCAATGGTTGAAGACTGTATTATTGGTCTATAGTTGAAAAATCCAAATTCTTCTCCTGATTCTTCTCATGATTTGGTGACGAAGCTTGTAGATTCTCGAGCACAAGTTTTCCTAATTCAAAAATAATTCAATGGTGCTAACTTTGTAGTCTGTGTACACCTACAAAAAGCTTATGCTTCCAAAATACCTTCTTTCTTCTTCATTATTTGTTGTCTTCCAGGATAAGGTGAGTGCCTTAGTAAAATAAATAAAAGAAATTATGTATAGTTACCATGTGGTGATTTGTCGTCATCTCCAAATCATGTGTCTTATGGATTTACTCCTGCTGAGTTAAAAGGATATCAATTTGAATATGGCAGTGGAGTTATGGCATCATTGCTACCTTGCACACTTCACCTAGAACAAGGACTATTGCACATATTTTGTTATATTTGTGAATTCGTCTATTGATGAAGTTCTAAAACACTTCAATCACTTTATTCATTTGGGCGCCTGGCTTGAAAATTCAAGCTAAAATATGTCACATCATATATCCCTTTTGCCAATAAAAATAGTAGCAAACATTTGATGCGTATTTCAATATTACACCTTTGAGCGATGAACTAAAATTGAGACAGATCCAAGGATATTTAGTGAAGTTCATTTCAATCGTAGCTTCTTGTAGGTATCTGCTCCATCTCTACTGCTCTTGTTCACAAGCTCCATTTCCACAACTTCATAACTGGTGCTTCTAGTGTATATCAAAACTATTCGATCACTCATTGATGGCTTTATCTCTTGTGCAGGTTAGTGAATGGCATCAAGTATTTTTGAGAGCTTTCATCGAACACTCATACCTTTGAAATGAATTTAAACTTCTTATATATATGCACACCTCTTTTATGTGGCACCCAAATCGGCCCACTCTTCTATATTATAATATTTAAATTCAATATTTAAATATTATAATATTTATATATTTAAACACCTTTGGTAGATTTAAATATTTGAAGTTCAATTCCTTTTGCATGGTGTGCTCAAGGAGGTCAGCCCATTATTATTTTAACCTTTTATATATTTAAACTATATTTAAATCCTTTGATTTAAATATAAACCTCCCACTTTAATATTTAAATATTTTATGTAAATATTAAAGCATATAAAATCACCTTTTCTTTGACAACATTAAATCACCTTTGAAGATATTTGCCTTGAACATTAATGACAATTCAACATTTCATCCTTGAACATATTTCTGCCTTTGACATCAGCATTTCATATTTGAAGATATTTCTACCTTTGACATCAATGACAACTCAATATTTCTAAAAATCTCCCCCTTTGTCATTGATGACAACCCTACAATGAAACTGGTCTTTACTAAACAGGATCACAAGCTGCTACCCCTGACAAGCTACTCTCCCTTACTGAAATGATATCAATGGCAAAGGCTCCTCGGGGCTGTAAGATAAGACTCTTGACAATAACCCCTTACTACCTACTTTTCTTGAGATGTTAAATTATGATATGGGAGTGAAACTCCCAAATTACTATGCTCTTCTTCTTATTCTATTTTCTTTCTCCAAACTTTGTAGGTCATACTCTTTTGAAGAATGACTATTATCCTTCTTGCTTGACTTTGGAAGTTCAAGGAACACTATTCTACACCATATAGTTTTATGCCCAAAATTATTACAATTGTAACGCATGATGTTGTAGTCCATGAAAGGTACAAATTATTTTAAATTCCTCTTGGTAAAACCATAATCATTCTTAGCATGGACCCTATAATTTACAGCTTTATGACCAAATTGATTGCATGAAAAACAATAACCATGGAAGAAATATTGAAACTTGTTTGGTTGCCTTGGAGGATATGGTCGCATGGTTTTCTTATTGTTGTTTCTGTGATGGACCTTGTTCATTTATGATTCTTTGTTTTCTTCCTTCTTGATGTTTCCACTTCTCAACACATCAGCATAGGTTTTAGACTCTTTTATAATTATTTTCTTTGATGCCTCTTTTCGTTTTGAGCTTGAATCACCCTTTTTTTTCTTTTGACCTTCTTCAAAACCAATTTCAATATTTATAGATGAATATCTTTATGATTTGTTAATGTTATCCATGATTTCTATGCTTTTCTCATACCTATGTAGCTTATCATTTGATTTTTTCACTTCCTTCCTTAGAGAGAGAACCTAATGTTCCAGTTTTTCACATTCCAACTCTTTTACCTTTAATTGCTTAGTCATACCTTCTTCAATATGATTTACCTCTTCAGCTTTAACTTTCACGTCAATGAGTTCTTGTGACAACTTTACCTTTGTCTTCTCATCCTCTTGTACTTGAGCCTTCAATGTTCCAGTTTTTCACATTCCAACTCTTTTATCTTTAACTGCTCAGTCATACCTTCTTCAATATGATTTACCTCTTCAACTTTAACTTTCACGTCAATGAGTTCTTGTGACAACTTTACCTTTATCTTCTCATCCTCTTGTACTTGAGTTCTTATTTTTAACCCTCTTCAACTCTTCAAGAGCAATAATAAGTTCCTCTTCTATGTCAACTATGGCTTCCTCTTCATTTTCTAAATCATTCTCCATTTCTTGGTTTTCGTTAACAAGAGCATCTTCTTTCACCTTCTTAGCCATGTGTGTTCTTGTAAGATCTTCCTTCAAGTGGTTAGGATTTCATGAAGGAACCCACTCTGATACCAATTGAAGAACACAAGATTATACTAATAGGGGGTGAACAGTATAAGATAAAAAATTTATCTTTTCTTCCCAAAGCAATAACTTCAAATAATATCAATGCAATAATGAAACAATGCACAAATCATCACACACATAAGAGATAAATATTTAATGTGGAAACACCCTCTCGAGAGAAAACCATGGTAAAATATTGCTTATATATTTCTTCAATAAATTTCATGGGCACCAACCCACAGGAGACACCAATCCCCTATACAAGTTTGTGGACACCAATCCACAGGAGACACCAATCCCCTTGCTCAAGTTCGTGGACACCAATCCACAGGAGACACCAATCCCCTTGCTCAATTTCATGGACACCAATCCACAGGAGACACAAATACCCTTGCTCAAATTTATGGATACCAATCCACAGGAGACACAAATCCCCTTGCTCATGTCTACTCCAAAAATTGCTCACAAAACCTTCTCAATTCTGCTCCAAAACCTGCTCAAATTTGTTCCAAAACCTTCTCAAATTTATTTCAAAAACTGCTCACAAAACCTGCTCAAATCTACTCCAAAACCTTGCTCACTAATGGCATTAAATTATTCACCTTTTCTTGAGTTTTCTATCTTCAACAGAAAGTAATATAGACATATTCTACCTATAATTATTTTATCTTCATGAACATATGGAGGATTATATGTACTAATGTAGTAAGCTTCAAATGACCAATATATTTTCACTTTCATTTTATCTATCACTTCTATTTTTCTCACAAAATGTAGTTCTATTCTAGCATTGGATAACTAACCTTTACTTCTTCTTAAAATGGTTGAATTGTCCTTCCTTGTCAATTGAATGCTTGGGTGAATATGTGCACTTAATCATTTTACTCTATTCTTGAAGCCTTGACTTATTTCAAATTTGTGCCCTCCAAATCTGCCTTAATAATTATGATCTTCCTTTTGCATGTGCTTTTCAAATCTGGTCAATAATTCTCTTTTTTCCTTCTTGATTTAAATATCAAATCAACCACTTTAAACCCTTATCACTTCTTTTAAAAACATACACAATAAAGCTTAAAAATAACTCCTTATATCTCTCTTTTAAAACTTACAATATAAAGCTTTATTCTAACAACATGACCCTTATATCTCCCTTAATTCTTTAATTAATTTTATTTAAAGAATTCTACTTTCACTAAATTTTACTCATATACCACATACCTCTTATTATTTACACGCATTATGTGTATTTGTGAATGACCATGTGTTAACTCTGGCATTGGTACGCATAACTGAGCTCCTCAATCTGATGACATCCAATAATGTATCCTTCAAGCTATTAGGGTTTCAATGGTTGAAGACATTCTTATTGATCTGTCATTGAAAACTCCAAATTCTTCTCCCGATTCTTCTCATGATTTGGTGACGAAGCTTGTAGAGTCTCGAGCACAAGTTCTCTTGATTCAAAAATAATTCAATGGTGCTCATTGTGTAGTCTGTGTACACCTGCGAAAAGCTTATGCTTCAAAAAAACCTTTTTTCTTCTTCATTGTCTTTTGTCTTCCAGGATAAGGTGAGTGCCTTAGTAAAAGAAATAAAAAATTTATTTATAGTTACCGTGTGGTGATTTGTCATCGTCTCCAAATTGTGTGTCTCATGGGTTTCACTCCTGCTGAGTTCAAATGATATCAATCTGAATATGGCATTGGAGTTATGGCATCGTTGCTCCCTTACACACTTCACTACGGATAAGGACTACTGCACATATTTTGTTATGTTTGTGTGTCCATTTATTGATGACGTTCTAAAACACTTCAATCACTTTATTCCTTTGGGCACCTGGCTTGAAAATTCAAACTGACATATGTCGCATTGTATCTCCCTTTTGCCAACAAAAATAGTAGCAAACATTCGATGCATCTTTCAATATTACACCTTCGAGCGACGAACTAAAATAAACTCATATCCAAGGATAGTTAGTGAAGTTCCTTTCAATCATAGCTTCTTGTAGGTCTCTGCTCCGTCTCTACTGCTCTTGTCCACGAGCTCCATTTCCACAACTTCATAACCAATGCTTCTAGTGTATATCAAAACTATTTTATCACTCCTTGATGGCTTTATATCTTACGTGGGTCAGTTAATGGCGTCAAGTATTTTCAAGAGCTTTCATCGAACACTCATACCTTTGAAATAAATTTTGACTTCTTATATATATGCACACCTCTTTTATGTGGCACCCAAATTGGCCCACTCTTCTATATTATAATATTTAAATTCAATATTTAAATATTATAATATTTATATATTTAAACACCTTTGGTAGATTTAAATATTTTAATTTCAATTCCTTTTGCATGGTGCACTCAAGGAGGTCGACCCATTATTATTTTAACCTTTTATATATTTAAACTATATTTAAATCCTTTGATTTAAATATAAACCTCCCACTTTAATATTTAAATATTAAAGCATATAAAATCACCTTTGCTTTGACAACATTAAATAACCTTTGAAGATATATGCCTTGAACATATTTCTACCTTTGACATCAGCATTTCATACTTGAAGATATTTATACCTTTCACATCAATGATAACTCAATATTTCTAACAATTATATTATAAGATTGAATTATTGAAAGGAATCAATCTTCCTTTGAAAGCAAGACTTAGGGAAATTAAATATCAAACTTGACTAATATTTTCAAAGTATAACCTAGGAGAAATAAGAGATACTACTTGGAATTAATTCATTTGAAGTTTGCAAATATTAATGTGTTCTAATTGTAGACACCAAATTGCAGCCATTAATCCTCCATCCTAACCATCCCACCACCCACTTGTCCACCATACACCTTTCCCGCCAATTATTTGGCCCAATTACACCTTTCCCGCCAATTATTTGGCCCAATTCCACCTTTCCCACCAATTATTTGGCCCAATTCCACCTTTCCTGCCAATTATTTGGCCCAATTCCACCTTTCTCGCCATTTCATAACCCAATTGGGATTATTTTAATATTATTTTATATTATTTTACATTTAATATAATATTTTATATTATATCATAATATTTATTATAAAATATGTATTTATAAACTCAATTAACCACAGTCGTCCGATCCAATCTAATCTCCACTATCCATCTTCATTAATCCATACCACACTTAAAGTACAATCTCAGCCTTAGGATATGATTTAATCTTAACCACACGATCTAAAGTGTTGAGCTAAAACCCTAAGAAACCCCAAGGTTGGATTATAAGTAGAAGCATTTGCAAATGCCCAAACCCTGGAATACCCTGGAAGGTTCAAACCCTGAAACAGTTGTTCTCTTGAGAGATCCCGATGAAGCTAAAGGTTGCAGAACTCTGAAGATCCCCAAACCCTCGCTGATCATAGGACCTCATTCCAGCCATCCCCCATATCCATCCTTTCCACCTTACCCTTCATCATTTTTGTTATCGCCACTTTCACCCATCCACAACATTCGTCGCACCCCCCATGATCTGCTTCTGCAGATCCACCCTTACCCGTAGGCACCCTCCCGATCTTGTGAATCTCGCTGTAGAAGCTTGCCAGGCGCTCACCAAAGCCTGCCATTTAGCAGGTACACACTAGAGCCTACGAAGCTCACTACAGATGCTTGTCAAGCGCTCTCTAGAGCCTACTGTATCCCGCAGGTGCACACCAAAGCCTTTGAAGCTCACGCCAGAGCCTACCAAGTGCACATTCAAGCCTGTTGTTATCACTAAAGTACGAATCAGAGTCTGTTGCACCATGCCATCTGCTATCAAGACTGTAACAACGAAACAAGGTATCATCACAATTAAGGTATATCATCATTTATTTTATTCTGTTACATAATCTATATATTTAGCCTACCATTTGATCTATTTTTGGTTAGGGTTTACTGATATTTGAGGGTCTCACACTGTGGAGCCCTCATAGGTGTTATTAATCTCTTTCTTTATTTGTGTGCATGTAGGTCTGCAAATCCTATTTATTGTTGAATGGCTATTAAAGCTGGAGTGGTCTGGTATCGGATACCTGAAGCCTGCTCATTCCGTTGGAAGCGAGGACACACTATTTGAAGACACTTCATTGTTGTAGCTAGGGTTTTGAATAACCCTAGCGTATTGTAAATCTTTGTATCAAAGGCTCACTGAGTACAGATTGTATCAAAAGGAGTTTATTAGCTCCCCCCGCTTATGGAATAAATTTATCTATTGGTGCAATCTTGTATTTCTTTGGGTTATTTGATTTCTTTATTGTTTTAAGTGTCTTGTTCTTGTCTTCACACTAATTTTCCAAATTTGGGAGTTATAAGGGCTACAACTCCAAACTAGGTTATTGGAAATTAGAAACAATTAAATAAAATCCAAGGGACATAAAAAGATATTATTAATATTTTCGCTGAGGTTGGAAATTTATAATATTCTTTTCTCAAAAAAATTTCTCAAAAGGGATAGAAAAAATCCAACATTAAAACCTCTCCAAAATTGAAAAGTGCTCAATTCAATAGGAGTAATAAGGTGTTACGAAGTTGATTTTTGATCTTTACAAAATTTGTACAAAATCAACCAAAATTGAACTATATTTTACAAAAGCACTATATCATATTCCAAAAATCTCTATGGATTCATAAGGCATTCTACAAAACTTGATAATAATAATATCTATCAAAAATTATCAAGTTGGGAAGATATAAGCTTTCTACAAAAACCTAAAATTAGGTATTCATACTCTCATTACTAGGGAGACAGAAGGAAGTCTACAAACCTAAGGATTAATAAAGGTTTTATCAAATCAAGATTATATACTTCAATAAGGGATCATATATTCTAATTATTTGGAGTTATAAGGTAGACTACAATTCTATCTCTTTTTTCAATTCTACTTCAAATAGGAAAAGGAAAGTCATACAATGAATGTAAAAATTGCTCCAATAGGAACCAGTCTACAAAACATGAAAACATATGGTACATTGACTCAAGAGCCAGTCATAATTTGATAGGAAATATACTGAAGTTACTAAAGGTTACAGACTAAGAATTGCAGATAGCCAAATCTATCCTATACATGGATATGGATGTGTAACACCTAGCAAATCAATTCTAGATCTTCTACTACAAAAAGTATTGTATGTTTATGGATTAACATTCAATCTCATTTCAGTAATGGGGACATAGATAGATAAAGTTACTTATAGCATATTCATAGGTAGTAGTAGAGTGTTGTGTAGATCACCATATATTTGTGATGGATACAATGTAGTTCAGTAGCTTCATTAATGGAGTGTTCATTTCCTCCATAGCTATGTTGTATTCATTTATGTTATTTCTATTTATAACATACTTCAGTCATCTCACAAATTTACTTTCTTTTATATTATTTTGCATCTTATGATTGCTATCTCCCATTGCTCATTACATCAAAAGCTAACAAGGGTCCCTCCCACCCCTCTGTCTTAAAATTTGGTTTTTTAGATGAACATGTAGAACACAGATCTTCGAGCACCTGGGCTTGAGCTGTAGAGAATACCTTCCATAAAAAAACAAAACAACCACATCCCAACTTGTTGAGCTAAGATGATCTGAGCCCATTGGAAGAGTCTTACAAACAACGTTGACTAAGCCTCCAAGGTAGGAGCTATTAAAAAAAGTCTATTGAAATCAACCCAAAAACCACTCAGGTACTCTTGCATTTATTTTTTGACCAAAAGTCTCCATTGGATCTGCCCATTGCGCACTGTGAGAAGGAAAAAAATTGCTAACTAGGTTTCTAAAGACGAAGCAAGGGCTAGGTTAAAGGTTTGGATAATCTTTTCAATACCCAATCTGGCAAAGTGCTTGAACGAATAGCTCACAATGTTTAATAGCTTGGAAATCTGTAGGTTCTATATTTAACTCTTGTCAATGCAGTTTATATATATATATATAGTTTATGGAAAACATCCTAGAAGGGATGCCACTTTTGGGTAAGACCCAAGGAGCCAGGGGTATCTATTTCGCCAAAAATGCCCAGGACTCATACCTGGCCCACCACCTTTAACACACGCAAGGAGCATACCTGAAACAATACACAACAAGAATAAACAAACACAAACACACAAAAATCTAAAACAAATAAAGCATACTCCTTGAGTGTGTCATCAAGAAAAGGCACAAGCAAAAACAAAACAAAACAAAAAAAAACATGAACCACACAGAACAAACACACAAACAACAGAGGAAAACACATTCAAAAATAAATAAATAAATAAATAAAATTAAAAAACGACAAAAATAAACAACACCAAAACACAAAATACACAGAAAAAACCACCAACACAACATAACAAACACTACCATAACAAAAACAACAAAAAGAAACAAAAAACCACATAACACAAAACACACAGAAAAACCCCAAAAACAACATAACAAAACAAAACCAAAACAAAAACAACAAAAAGAATAAAAACACCACAAACAAAATCAGGAAAAACAAATACAACAAAAACTAAGCCAAATGAGTAATTGACAAATCAAACAAAATACGATAACACTAAGAAAAAAACAAAGCTTAACAAATTACCAAAAATATCAAAAATTGCTTAGCAAAATAGCCAAAGCTTCCAACATTGCCATAAAGAGACTGACTATAAACCTTAGGATTATGGCATCCTTATCCTTTTATTCGTATCTTGTTGCATTCCAGTTGGGACTATAGGTTGGTTACTTGGCACCACGACACTACTATTGGAATTTGTATGGTCTTTTTGAGGATCTGTTTTGTCTGTAGTTTGAACCTGCCTTTTTTTTTTGCACTTGGGTTGGTTTTCTACATTTTACTTTTTCCCCTTTACTGTTATTTCTCAGCATCAAGGCAAGCTCTTTTAATGATTTCTCATCATGCAATCCTTCATGTTCCCTCTCTTCATCAAACCGTGTCTCCATAATAATTATTTTCATTTGACCATCCTCATCACCTGATTGCTCATCCGTGGAGAGAATTTCAAAGGTGTTAGGAGAAATAATTGTTTTCTCTTTTGTTGCTATTTTTTTGTGTTTTTTTGTTTAGGGATTTGAAACCCTGCCAAGTCCCCATCCTCTTTCTCTTTGTTAGGGACCTTATGTGGACAATCCTTGGCTAGAATACCATATCATGATAAATTATGTATCTAAATGGAATATTTTCATAATCTACTACTTGGTCCCATATTTCTTCTACGTATTGTAAAGTAATCTTCTCTAGAAGTGGTTTTTCAAAATCAATCAAAACATAAATCCTTGCATAAATCATATGCTCTAAGTGTTGGGTATAATTAGAAGTCATCATGTGAACTCCTAAAGAATTTTCAATTGTTTCAAATATCTTTGGATGCCAGTATTCTATCAGAAGACCAAATAAACGGACCCAAACATGGACAGTTGATGGCATCTCTTCCTTAGCTTTGAACTTGGTATGCCAGGGCTTCATGAAGAGCCCTATCCTACCAAAAAAACATGGGCCCCCTTGAAAAATGTTCTCTCTATCTTCTTCATTTTCAAAAAAATAAGAAAGTAGCCATTAGGGTATGTAAAAATTTGGAACTTACCTTTAGTACTCCAGTTATTGGCAACCCATTGCTTGAAGGTAGCAACAGTTGGTCGAAATCCCATGAATCGATAAATTAGGATTTTCTTCTCAATCACATCTATTCCTTTTTTAATATTTTTTATTTCCAACATCACTACTGGGGATCCATTAGTTGCTTTCATGCAACCCATCTTTGTTTTCCTTGGATCGACCTTTAGCATCCTCAATGGTTTCCTTGGTAATCGTTGATTGTGTTCCCCTCCTGTTTGAGGTGGTCCTCTATGGATTGCTTCTCTAAAATTCATTTTCAACTTAATGCATCCATCTTTGTTGAAACCCTCCATCCAAATATTCAAAAGATGAAATTGCAGGAAACCTTAAATTTTTATTGTAAACCCTAATGTAGTCGCTTTCACCCTCAAACCGTTCTGCTATAAGAAAAATTATAAATTTGTAATCTGTGTCTTTGATTCCTTGGCCTTTAGCAAAATTCGTTGTCCTCCATTTTTTCGTTACCGATCAGTATTCCCGATCACACCGTTTGTGTGCAATTCTTCACCACAGTGAACAGTGTTCGAGAATTGTTTGAATTTCCTTTTCGATCCCTATATATATATATATATATATATCAAATATTCTGGACAATATGCGAAAGCGGAACACATGTAATAGTGGTGCTTTATCAGCTAGCCTGTGTATAGTAAGTGCTTTCAGACCAAGAAGACCTAGATTCCATTCTTTTTCTTATATCATTTTTTTAAAATAAAATTAAAAAGCACTTATTTAAAAAAAATGTAACATTTTTAAAGCTTTTGTTTTAAGCGCATGATATAATTTTTAGGTGCATTTTTTTAAATTTAAAAAAAAAAAAACTTCATTTTTATTTCTTTTTTATTCTTAAAAAAATAAAAAATAAAAATAGAGGTGCATTATTATACATATACTTTATAGTTAAAAAGTATTATTTCTAGCCATAGAATATTAAATGTATTTTATTATATTTTCTTGTATGAAAAGTTATTATAAGGTATATGGATGTAAAAATTGTAAGTGTAAAGGTGTAATATTAGCAAAGTTGGATGCCTTCATACATTTTTGCAAAATTTCAGTAAATATTGTAAAAAGTGTATTCTTGAAGAATACTAACACCTTCAAGTATGGAAAAGGCAAATAAAAATCATGCTAAAAATCCACCAAAAGTTCACAAATGTGCCACACCATATAAGGGTCTTTATTTTTCAAAAGGGAAGGATCTATATGAAGATGGACAATTTGTCATATTAAGGAGTTGTTTGCAAACAATTGTCAAGAATGTTGATGTTTGCTAAGATCTTCAAAATGGAGTTACAATCCCTATGGATGTTGTGGGGACACTTTACACGACATTCATCACACTTAACATCTATAAGCATAAAAGGAGAGATGAAATAATGGAATAGTTGAAGGTCAAGCCCATGGTGGTAGATGCTTCTTGTGATACAAGAAACCTCAAACCCTTAATGACAAATGTTTATTGTGACACAAACGATCTTATCAGTAAAATAGATTCAGTTTGTGATACTAATGATTTGAATGTTATTGATTATAATGGTAAAGTCATGATGAAGAGCAAGAACTTGGGTGTTTTGAAATGTACACCAAAGGGATTAGCTCGAAGATAATGAAACAAATTGGTTATAATGACACAAGATTGGGCAACTATGGGTAAGGCATAAGAAAGTCATTCTTAGGTACCTAAGTATATGCTTGTGGGGATATAATATAATATTGTATTATGGCATGGGTCACACATAAAATTATAATAATATATAACATAGTACCATATTATAATATTATGCACTTTGTAACTCATAGAAGATGAATCACCACATGGGTGACCTTCTAACTCATGGAAGGTGAACCATCACATTCTTCTATAAAGAAAGATATACTCCCAATTGTAAAAGGAAGATATATGAAGTATCCTTGGTAAAATTCTTGGCTCATGAAGTTGGATATTCTGTGGAGTGATTCCTTCCTTAAGGAGTATTTTTGGTGTTGCCCTACCTTAAGGGTATTATCTTGTTCTATTTTATTGTGTAGATTGTTATTGTGGAATTAATTGTGGATGCATGTTTGATATTTTTACATATGGGTGAATGATTTATAGTTAATAAGAACAGAGGTTTAAACATTTGGTATCAGAGCTAGCAAAGTGAGATTTTTTTTGCACAGCTAAGGCACATTTTTCCAAAAAATATCACATCTTGCAAGGGCCATATATTTTTTAGCAACCATTTTTATAATATATTTGTTGCATCATGTAGATAATTTTGAGTACTACAAAAATGACTGCTCATTTGTTAAATTTTGATAAGTATTAAGAAAGTTATGGTTGTTTGAAGTTAGGTTATTTACGCTGTTTTTTTGCTACGCAAATTTTTTTCAAAAGAAAAAAAAAATCATATCAACTTTTGTAGTAGTCCTTTTCAAAATAATGTTGCACCATTATGTAGATTATTTTGAATACTACCAAAATGATTATTCAATTGTTAAATTCTGATAAGTATTAAAGAAGTTATTGTTGTTTGAAATTGGGTTTTGGTTGTTCTTGAGTTGTGCGAAAAAATCAGCAAAGGAAACAAATTTTATATCTCCCAATCTGAGTAAGCAAATCAGTTGCCATTTGATTTGTTTCAAATAAAATCTACAAATTTTATTGTTTGAAAAAAGAAATAGATTAGATATCAAAAATATTAATTTTTGAGCTATTTAAAAAATCTAGCTACTTTAGAGAAAAAAATCATGGAGTTGCCAATATTCATTAAAGAGGGTGATAGTGATGCTAGAGAATAGTGGAAACATTTTAAATCTTTAAATTCTTTTGAATTTTTATAAAGACGTAAGATTTGAAATTATTTACAAGGAAAAGCTTTATCTTGGTATTTCAACTTTGCTTCTCCCCATCATTATTTATACACAAGGGAAGAATCTGAAGTTGCATTTTTTAATAAATGAGGATTGAATAAGAAATATAATAATATGCAAGCCAAGGACATCACATCTTTGGTGCCAAACAATGTTCAAAAATAGTTGTTTGAAAATTAAAACTTTATTTTGCAACTTCATGGTTGCATCCAAAATAAAAATGTTGTCTTCATAAACCCTAACAACAAGCATAACTTCATTAGTAGGGATTGGCTAATAGTTTACAAATTCCAACAACAATAATTAAAAACATAAAGCGGGTGAGGATGTTTAGATTTATGAGGATTTGAAGATCACTATGGATAAATATGTTTTACATTCAAATTTTTATATCATTGAGATGGGTGTTCGGGATATTGTTCTTGGTTATATTTGGTTGTATTCTTTGGATACTATTAACATTAATGGGCAAAAGAATTTTATGAAGTTATGGTATAGAAAGAAGAAGATAACATTTTAAGATATTTCTCAATGTAAAGAAAAATATGTAGTTATTGCAGGGAAACAAAGTGAAGAACAAATGATTGATCGATGGCGGGAGCAGGAGCAAGAGCGGGATCTAAATTAGGAGCAGGTCCGAAGGCCTCCAATGGTGGCATCGAGATCCAGGGCTCGGGATCCCGGCAAGCGATAGGGGGCTCGGGCCTAGGTAAGGGTGAAGAGGATGTGACAGTGGGCCCCTCTAGAAATGCACACTCAGATCCATCGAACAAAGAGCCCCCTGACAAGGTGGTCGAGGAGTCCTCCCTTGGGGGCCCAGCAAACCCTCCTATGTCCAGGTCCTCGCGGGAGAGGCGAACCGTCCCCGTCCCCCACCCTCGGGCTTATCCCTGGATGGGACGCACATTTCCATCCCAGATGACGTTTTCTCTACCTACGTGTTAGGGGCCTCCTATTCCCTGGTCGAGAAATTCATTGGGGGTCGCCCAGACATGGAAACCATCCGTCGCTGGGCCTACTCCAAATGGAAGACCTCTGGGAACATGGAAATCGTTGCCCTGTCGAAAGGGTTTTTTCTCATCAAGCTCAATAATAGGGATGACACCAGTCGGATCCTCATGGGCGGACCCTAGTTTTTGGGCCGCAGAAGCCTCTTCCTCAGGCGTTGGGCTGCAAACTTCAATCCCAACACCCAGAGCATAAACTATGCCCCGATCTGGGTCCGGCTACCAGATATTCTATTTCACCTCTGGCGAGAGGATGTGCTCAAAATCATCGCGCGGGCCATCGGGGAACTTGTGGCTTTCGACTCTACAACCAAGGTGGGATCCCGAATGGTCCATGCCAGACTATGCGTCAATGCAAACCTTGAATCTGAGCTTCCATCTTCAGTTACCCTGACGTCTGGATCCTACCAATGGTGCCAACCCTTGGAATACGAGAATAAGCCAGCCTTCTGCACCTAGTGCAGCATGCAAGGGCACCTCCTCAACCAGTGCCCCCTCTCCAAGGGTCCCGAAGCGTCAACAACTGGGGACTCCTTCCCGAAGGCTCCGTCCAATAGCAGGTTTCCCCCTCGCGGTCCATCCCAGAGTGGGCGACCCCCTCAGAGACCACCAATGCCCCCGTCGTGGCACGAAAAGAGGCCAGATCCAGCTGACAAAGGGAAACAAAAGGTTGATCCCATCCCGATGATAGATCATGACCAGGTATGCACCCATCCCAACCCTAACCCTGAAGTTTCAATAGAAGTCTTGGTCTCCCCTGAGGAACCTCCCCACCCGACCGATGGTCCAGTTGATCCCCCCACCTCTCCAGCAGGGCCCCCCCATCGATCCACCCCCATCCCATCCCCCGGCCATGGGCATCCCAAAGCCGAGCTCGAAAGCCCCCTCAGAGCATCCCCCGTCCCCCCCTCCCCGTGAGCCACCTCCCTCCTCCTCCGACGCCCCCAACCCTCCTCCCCTGGATCTCCCCCACCCCTCTCGGGCTTGCTCAGAGGTCGGCTCAGAGATGTTCGAGGATGACGACGAGGGCAGTCCGTCCTTCTCCCATTCGACCCTAGAAGGATTCAGTCCTAAATGGACCCGCAGTAAAATATTCACAATGGATTATGATAGTGATAGGAAAAGAGGGCGTCCCACCTTAGGCGAACAAAGAAGGAAGAAAGCAGAAGATGACATTGCCAGTGGCCTCTAGATGACCCTCCTGTCTGATGCCCTAAACCTCTTGAAAGAAGAACCACTGAGATCCAAACCTCCCTCCCAGCAGGGGAAGGGAGGCAAAAGACCCCCCAAGGGTGCCAAATGAAGATACTCACTTGGAATGTGAGAGGGCTCAATGGAGCCCCCAAGAGACACACCCTTGCCCACCTCCGAAAGGACCATAAGCCATCCATCCTCATTCTCCAAGAAACCAAACTCGATGAGATTTCTTCTCCCAAAGTAGCCAAAGCAGTTTGGAGCAATAGCAATTTCCTCTTCACCCCGGCCCTAGGCACCGTTGGGGGTCTGTTGTGTTTATGGGACCCGACCACTATCGAAGGGAGGTTGATTTCATCTTCTCCAAGAATCATCAACATCATGTTCCATAGCTTGGTGTCCCGCCAGACCTGGATCCTCTCCAATATTTATGCCCCCAACAACCCGATTGAAAGGGCCTCCCTCTGGGATGAAATTAGCCTCATGCGAGAAGCGTTCAAACCCCTCCCTTGGATCCTGGTAGGTGACTTCAACAGCCCCTTGTTCCCCTCAGACAAGTGAGGGGGAACCACCTTGAACCCCAGAAGCATGGAGGAGTTTGGGGCATTCATCGATTCCAATGAGCTCATGGACGTCCACCTGAAAGGAGCAAAATTCACTTGGAGCAACAGAAGAGTCGGGGCCAACCTTATCCAAGTCAGGCTAGATAGAGTCTTCCTGTCCAGAGAAGCCATCCCCCTGTTTGCAGATTCAACCCTCCTTGCTCTTCCCAAAATCGGATCGGATCATAGCCCCCTCCTCTTCGAAGCTGGCAGGCATCCTCCATCCAAGCGCCCCTTTCGATTCGAGTCTATGTGGTTCCATCACCCAGATTTCAGGTCGCAAGTGGGCAGGTGGTGGAACCAACCCTTCGATGGATCCCCACTGGGCAAATCTATCAAAAACTCAGGTCCCTCAAAGATAACCTTAAGACCTAGAACAGAGAGGTGTTCGATAACATCTTCGAGAGCAAGAAAATTTTGAAGGAGAAGTTGGAAGACCTAGAGCGCAAATTCCAGGAAGGTACTCAGGAACCCGGGTCCAGAGAGGAGGAAAGCAGAATCCTAGCTGATTACCACAATGTTCTAGCAAGGGAGGAGACCTTCTGGAGGCAGAATTTGAGGGCCCTGTGGCTCAAGGATGGCGATGCAAATACTAAATTCTTTCACACGTCAACTCTCAAAAACAGAAGCACCAACAGAATTTCTGAACTCACTTGCAGTGACGGTAGGTCTATCAGGGATGAGGAAGAAATCAGATCAGAGGCTTCCAGTTTCTTCCAGGATCTCCTTGGCACTGCATCCCAATCCTCCCCCCAAGCGGCCAAGACGCTCCTTGAGCACATCCCCCCTCCATCTCCCTGGAAACCAATGAAATGCTCCTCAACCCTCTTGCTGATGTGGAAATCAAGGCAGCCCTGTTCTCCATGAAGGCTGATGTCACCCCTGACCCAGATGGCTTCCCCCCCCTTCTTCCAGGATTTTTGGGATCTAGTGGGTCAAGAAGTGTGTGCTGTCATTAGGGACCTTCAGTTTGTCGCTTCCATCCCTAGGGGCATCAACTCCACCTTCATTGCCTTGATCCCCAAAACCCAGGCGGCCAAATCCTTATCCGACTTCCGCCCCATCAGCCTGTGTAATGTCCTGTACAAAATTCTAACCAAGGCTCTTGCGACCAGACTCAAGGACATCCTCCCCCAAATCATAGACTCCTACCAGGGGAGCTCTATCAAAGGGAGGGTCATCACAGATGGGATCGTCATTATCCATGAAGTTCTGCACTCTGCATCTTTAGCCAAGAAACCAGCGTTCCTTCTCAAGCTGGACATGAACAAAGCCTTCGACAGAGTCAGTTGGGATTTTCTCGTCGAAGTCCTCCTCAAATTCGGCTTCCACCCATCCTGGGTTGATCTCATCAAATGATGTGTGTCGTCCCCTTGGTTCTCGATTTTGGTCAATGGATCCCCCGCAGGGTTCTTCCCTAGTTCCAGAGGGCTGAGGCAGGGAGACCCTCTATCCCCGATCCTGTTCATCATCCTGGCTGAAGCCCTTGGGCGAACCATTTCGAGCGCAACCAGAAGCGGGATCATCTCCGGGATCAGACCAGCCTCGAGACTGGCCCTGGTTTCCCACCAGCAATTCGTGGACAACACCATCTTGGCCACATCCGCCTCTGTGGCCCAAGCCAAAATCATCAAACAGATTCTCAATTTGTACGAGAGTGCGACCGGGCAGAAGATAAATCTCCTGAAAAGTAAAATCTACTTTATCCACACTCCCCAAGCAAGGCAGGCCAAAATAGCCCGGATCTTGGGATGCACCCCGGACGCCCTCCCCACCACCTATCTCGGGCTACCCCTGTTCTCCGGTTTCCCCTCCAAAGCCCTGTGGACCAACGTTGTCGAGAGAATCCAGAAGAAGTTGGCCTCCTGGAAAGGGCACCTTCTCTCCCAGGCCGCTAAAGCCACCCTCACGACCGCCTGCCTCCAGAGCATCCCGGTGTATTTCATGTCTATTTTTAGAATCCCGACCTCTATCAGCACCCGCATCGAGCAGATCCAGAAGCATTTTTTGTGGTCCGAGAGTGAAGAAAAGAAAAGGATCCCGCTGGTTTCCTGGCCCCTGGTTTGCCGGCCCAAGAGCGAAGGCGGGATCGGCCTCAAGCGGGTATCCCAAATGAACATTGCCCTCCTGGCCAAGCATGCATGGAAAGTGTTCACCAATTTCCAGGTCGAGTGGGTTCGTATAGTGAGAAGGAAATACCTCCAGCACCACCCCTTCCTCGGTGACCACCAGCCCCATGATGGGTCTACTTTTTGGAGATCCCTGGCCCAAACTAAAGACCTCATCCGAAAGGGGTCCAGGTGGATCCTCGGTGATGGTAGCAAGATTGATTTTTGGGATGACAAGTGGATCCGGGATGAGGCCTTAGGGAGAGGAGAGACCTTTCGGCCCTCAGGCCCCAGTTGGATGCCTCCAAAGGACCCAGGGTGGCCAATTACATAATCAGGGCCCAAGGAAAGTCAGGCTGGTGTCCCATCGAAGATGTTCGGTTTCCCCTCCAGGCGGCCAACCTCTCTGCCCTTCTTAGTTCAGCTATTATTCCTTCAGGTGAGGTAGAGGATAGGTGCGTCTGGCATGGCACCAGCAACGGATCCTTCTCAGTCAAGTCCGCCTACTCTCTCCAAAGGGATCCCCAAGAGCCCTGATTCCTTGTCAAGCAAGTTTGGGCCAAAAAGCTAATCCCCAAAATTAGCTTCTTTGCATGGACGACCATCCAAAACAAAATCCTCACCATTGAAAATTTGGCCAAGAGGGGATTCTCAATCCCAAATCGATGCTACCTCTGTTGCTCTGATTGGGAATCGACAAACCATTTATTTTTGAGTTGCTCCTTCTCCTCGACTGCCCTAGGCCACCTCCTCCACCCCTTCTCCATCCAGTGGGTCCCTCCCAATTCCATCCCTGATCTCTTCATCCAGTGGCCCAATCCCTTCTTTCATCCCACCCTTCGTTCCCTTTGGGCCTTCTACCTTCCCCACCTGATCTGGCAGCTTTGGTTGGAGCGCAACAGCAGAGCTTTCTCCTCCCCACCCAGGGATCCCCTTGCGGTTGCGAACAAAGCTCTTGCTTACGCCTCAGAGAACATCTGCCTCCTTTCCCCGCCCCGCTCCCCCCGAAGATGAGTGAGCTTACCCTCCTCGGCTCCCTTGGCTTCCAGCGCATCCCCCAGACCCCCACCCATCCCCCAACCCCAGAGCCTCAGTCAGGTGGATGGCCCCCCTCCCGGGTGGATCAAGCTAAATTTTGATGGGGCCTCCAAAGGCAATCTTGGGCCCTCAGGAGCTGGCGGGGTCATCCGCGATCATGAGGGGAACCTGATCCTCACCTACATGGAGTTCCTTGGCACCCAAACCAACAATTTTGTAGAAGCATCGACGCTCCTTCATGGACTGGCAATCCTCCAAGAAGACCCCAGAAAGGTGATCATCGAGGGAGATTCCCTGAACACCATAAACTTCATGACAAAGCAAAGGGATCCATCATGGAGAATCTTCAACATTATCCAAGAAGCTCGAACTATCCTCCAAGGTCTCCCCCAGTCATCCCTCCGCCACATCTACAGGGAAGGTAACAAGTTGGCGGATACCATGGCCAACTCAGCGGCCTCGTCATCAGGGCTCCGGATTTGGAGAGATGACTTTCCCGAAGACCTAACAGTTGCGGCTTCCCAAGAAAAATCCTCTTGCCATGATGCGGACATCTCCCAAGCAGAATCTTAGAGGCTCCAATCCTTGGGCCCCGTTGACTTTGTGCTTCAGCCTCTCTCCTGGCCCCACGTGTCCCTTTGACCCCAGTGCGGGCTTTCCTAGCGAGCCTTTTTTCGGTGGGCCTTGCTGCAGCTGCCACCTCACCCCTGCCCTTGGTACCCGATCGGCTCTGAGCAAGCTCCTTATTTACCGTGCCAACCTCATTCTTGCTAAGTTTTGCCCCGTGCCCGCTCAGCTCACACGTCACGATGATCCAACCTTATCTCTCCACCTTTGCAAAGAGACGGCTTCCCCGTGTCTGATGTCGAGCTGGCCCTTGCTCAGGTTGCCACCTCACTATCTGCTTCCCGAGAGGCTCGCCTTCCATCGTTGTTCGCCCGTCAATTGTCGTGCCCATCCTCCGACTCCCCACCCCCGCCACCTTTCGAGCGTGCCTCCCATTTTTGCGTCATTGAGTCCCTATGCATGCATCAGCTCTGTGGTGCATCATCTCCCTCGAGGCCTTTATTTCCCTGTCAGAGTAAGCCCGCCTCTTTTCATCGCCCTCATCCTCGCCCCGTTACCGCCTGTTCCCCCAATGAGTGGTCTCGGCTCTGGAATTGTCTCCCTAGCTCTCTACAAGTGTTGCTCCCCCTCCCCTCCCCGATGGCAACCATTTACGTCGAGCCAGCCACTCTGTCCCTCAGCGACACCGCCCTGGTTTTCATGGAAGCCAAATCCCTCACCCCTTTCCTTCGCAAGTTTGTTGGCCCTGATGACGAAGTCACCCAAAATTTCGTTGATACCTGGAAAAATGGCGAGGTGGTGGTCAAGGGCATCCACTTCAGAGTCACCAAAGAGCTATTGTTCGAAGTCACTGGGCTTCATCATGAGGATAAAGGAAAATTCATCAGACGGGATAAGCATAACTGGGAGGAAGAGCTCAACCAGTTTCCAGACCAAGCTAAAGGTTATGGGTGGGATAAATCGGCCCTCTACAGATCTGCATTGCCCAAACCCTACAATGAGGCCATTGTCCCGATCATGCAGTTTATCACCTGCGACGACCCTGAGAAACCCCTCCGCAGTTTCCACCTGAGCTTCGTGAACCACCTCCGTGAGTCCACCCAGCTTTGCACTCCCAGATATCTTCTGTATTCGCTCACCATTGCAATTGAAAAAGCTAAGAAAACCCAGCTCAAGCCCCTTCACCAGGGGCTCATGGCTGTCATCTATCGCCATGTGCTTGCTAATCGTCCCCCTATCCAGGAGATTCCCCCCTCTCAGCGAACCCCCTCGACTCCCCGACCTCCTCCAATGATCTCGATTCCAAGGATAAGGAAGGCAACCCCAATATCTCTGACAAGACGCCTCCTAAGAGCGAAAAACGTAACCCTTCCAGGAAGAGGAGGGTGTCTGATAGTTCCCCCGACGGTCCCAACGTCCCTAGCGGTCCTAGTGCTCCGAGCAACCCCAGTGTCCTCGATGGTTCCAGTGCTCCCAGTTGTGGCAAAGCTTCAGCGCGGCTCAAAAAGCTGAAACAGGAGAGGAAGGGTTCTTCGGAGGTCATCTCAGACACTGAGATCGACCTCGAAGCCTTCCCCACCAAGCTCCTCTTGGACATGGCGATCAACTCCATGACTTCGGTGGCCAACACTGCGTCCTCCACAGTGCGCATCTTCAAGCAGCTTCGTCGCAGGCTGGGATCAGGGTCCGATAGGGACGGCAATTGATGATGTTGGTCCCTGTTCTAGTGCGTCCTCCTGTCCTGGGATTTTTGCAACGCGTTCTCTGGGGTGGTTTTCCTTGTTCAAGGCCCTGTCTCCTATGTGGTGTTCTGCCCTGGTTCAGGGGTATGCGGGTGTAAGGTTTTGTCTGGGTTCTCGATTCCCTAGCCAGCCCGAGAGGGCTTTTTGTTACGGGTTTACGTATAGCATGTTTATGTTCTGTGTTAGATTCAAAGTTTCATCTGCCACGGCAGTGCTTCGACATCTATTGTAATAAGGTTTTGGGATCCTATAAAAAAACCCCTTTTGTATATAAAACTTTACTTATCAAAAAAAACAAAGTGAAGAACAAACAAAATCACCTAAAATAGAGTCCGAGGAGACAGTGAATAGAAATCAAAGAAGAAACAAAAGCAAAATATGAACCAAAAGAAGGGAGCAAGAGAGAAGAATCAAATAAAGTAGAACAATAAGCTAAGGTTGTAGCATACCGCCATCCACACCACCATGAGAGGCAACAATGGAGACAAGGCATAGAGCAACAAAGGAACTACAATGGACATACATGGAGGCATAGGAGCAACAACTATGGATATTCAAGTGGCACAAGGGCAACTTGGCAACATTGCAAACTACCACCAATCAAGATTTCTCTTGGATGGAGGGATAATCAAGATTAGTACAAGTTGTCATCATTGTTTAAAAGATCTTATTATTTAGTTTCTTCATATGTTTTAAGGACAAAACATTTTTGTAAGGGGGATGGAATGTTAGGTACCCAAATATATGTTTATGGGGATATAATATAATATTGTATTGGTGCATTGGGTCACATAAAAGAATATAATAATATATAGCATAGTTCCATATTATAATATTATGCACTTTGTAACTCATGGAATATGAACCACCACATGGGCGACCTTGTAACTCATGGAAGGTGAACCATCACATTCATGTATAAAGAGAGATGTACCTCCAATTGTAAAAGGAAGACATGAAGTATTCTTGGCAAGAGTCTTGGCTTGTGGAGTTGGAGATCTTATGGAGTGATTCCTTCTTTAAAGAGTATTATTGGTGTTGCCCTACCTTTAAGGGTATTATCTTTCTCTATTTTAAAGTGTATATTGTTAATGTGGAATTAAATGTAGATGTATGTTTGATATTTTTGCATATTGATGAATGATTTATTGTTAATGAGAAAAAAGGTTCATAACATCCATAATGTTGCATAGAAGGCCAAAGAACGACCACATTGACTATGATAGTTGAACAAGAACTAGTGACACTAAGTTCATAAAATCAAAATCCCTTGCCACTCCTAGAACCAATTGTTGCCACACAAACCAAAAATGACCAACAAGGTACATATTGACTATAGATGGATAGATATCATACAATGGGACAACATGAAAGCAATGTTCAATAGATTCTATAAAAGAAGATGACAAACTAAGAGATAGATCTAGTGGCAAACCAAGTGACAAACTTGGAGGCCGACCTAGAGGCAGACCCAAAGGCAAAACCAAAGGCAACAAACCCAATGGTTAACCCAATGATCGACCTAGAGGCATCAAACTGAGAAGCGGACCCATTGGTTAACCCAAAGGCATCAAACCTAAAGGCAAACCTAGAGGTAACAAACCCAAAGGTCAACCCAATGATTGACCACGTGGTTGACCTAGAGGTAGCAAACCCAGAGGCAAACCCAATGGCCAACCCAGAGGCAACTGACCCAGTGGTCGACCAAGAGGCGGACTCAATTGCAAACCTACTGGTTCACCAAGAGAGAAACCCAAAGGCAAACCCAATAGCTGACCTAGTGATCGACCAAGTGGTAGACCCAAAGGCAACAAACTGGCCTATTGGTAAATCCAAGAGCCAAAGGCAACAACCAGAGTAGCCTATTGGTAAATCCAAGAGCCAAAGGCAACAATCTTGTATTCTACTAAGAAGAGTAATGCCTTGGAATATTGAAGCCATTCAAACTCTTGGTAACTTGAACTATGGTTTTCCTAACAATTTTGTTGAAGTCATTTTAACTTGGATTTTCATGTAGGTTTTAGGTCAATCCTATTATGCCTAGTTTATATTTTTGTTTTTCTATAAGTAATAGTTCTAAAAAATACTTTGACAAAGCAAAATTGCACCTTATGTATGGTATCTAAGAAATTATCTTCATTCATCTTCAATTTGCAAATCATCCTTTGATGACTTTTTAGCCAAATTAAATCATAGGTCTCAATATCCATAATCTTAAACAAACTTCAATATTTGAGCATTTAATATAAATGGCCAATATCAATGAATATAACATTCATGAAATAACAATAATATGGATTAACTGGCCAATATCAATGAATATATCATTCATGAAATAACAATGATATGCATAAAGAAACTTACAATATTATTGCTCAAAATTGTATACAAGCTTCAATATTCTCAAATGATTCTTCAATACAATACATGGAGTTGTCTCCATAATATAACCTTAGAAGGTGACTCTTCAATACTTGACTATTGCACTCCTCACATATCTGGAAGATGCATCCTTTCTTATTCCACACATAAGACAAACCTCTCATGTCCCTTGGCTTTACATCCTACCACTTGTATACTTGACACCTACACGACTCTTGACTTTCTGCACACTTAATTACATGACACTTGCACACTCTCACACTCTACACACTTGCACACATTGTTACATGACACTTGGACTCATCTTACACATAGACACATACTTTAGGGGAAATATAAATCACACACCCTAATCTAATAACTCACACTCTATTCTAATATTTACAATATTACAATGGTACCATGGGGGTACATTCACTTCTACCAAATAATGTAATATTCTCCAACATCGTCTTGAGTAAACAACTACAAAAGATAATACTGCCCAAGTTTAGACTACTGACTTGTATGGACTATAATGCTGATGGGATAAGACAGTTGCAAACAAGGGGTACAAAGGTGGTCTTTACAATTAGAAACAAATGACCACACTTTCATTCTCTTGAAAAGAAAAAAATCCACATCTGATAACACAACTGCCACCAATCTACAGTAACACTCTATTACTACAGTTTGCATTTTTTATTTTGGGCATCAATCTACTACTTAGTTGTAGTACAACTTCATCTGCTGAGTAGGCATAATAATGCAATATGTTTCAAGTTCAAGCTTTTTGGTGAAAAAGAATAGAAAAAGATGCATTTGATGCTGAAAAGAGATTTCTGCAATGCATGTTGCCTAAGAATAGCATGTAATCCAAAACATTTACTCTTGAAAGAAGTTTTCTAATAAGCTTTGACCAAAATACCATTCAAAGCTACTAGTTGTCAAACTCCATGGTGTCAATCACAAATTAGAACAATTTAAGATCCTAGAAAGATATGGAGAACATTGATTTAGTCATGGATAGGGAGTAAGTCAACTGGTTGTAGCAAATCCTTAAAGAAAGACCCATTCCTTACTTGGAAGAAGAAGACACTCCATGGATAGGCAGTAAAACTGGGAACTACTCAATCAAGTGAGGCTACTCAATTCTAATCAAGACAGACCATCTAACTCCCTGCCCAAAATCTGGCATATGTAGAAAAGAAAGCTTGACAAAGGTAAACTCTTTCCTCTGGCTTTTAGTTTTTTTCAATAGGAAAATTTTGTCCCATTAGTGTCATCTTCCCAGGAGCTTCATGATGCTGCCTGTCAAAACAGTGAAGAGAATCCAACATACTTTTTGATACATTGACAAATAGGCTTAGGAGATCTGGTCATGGATCTTGAATGGATCGGAGTTCTCTAAGTTTAGCCCAGCCAGTATTCATAGCTTAGTGCTATGATGACCAACATTTGGAAAGAATTACCTACTGAAAACAATTTGGAAAGCAGCAGCAGAAATTGACATTTGACAATCTCATAGGAGAGGAACACAAGAATCTTCTCTAATAAATAGACAAAAGCAAAGATGCCAATTATTGACAAGAGGTTGTTATAGACAAAAGCCATCAAGAGTTGAGGTTAACCCTAGAGAACAATATTCTTTAACTAATGGAGCCTCCCCCTCACCGCTAGTAAAATAGTTCCAGCATATCAATTCTTGTGCTTGCCAATTGGTCAGTCCTGAAGCCAAACACATGAAGTGGAACTGCAATGAAGCATCACATGGAAATCCAGGTCTTGTAGGTGGTGGAGGAATATTCAGATACAGTTCAAGGAGGATAGAAGTGGCATATGCCTTTTGAATCCTAAGAGGGACAAATAATGAAGCAACAGCATATGTCAAAATCACAGACTTTGTACTGCTGTGTTTGAAAATCTTGGAACTCTGAAAATAAAACGGTATTTGAAGATTTTGGTGGAGGCATTTAAATCAGAAAGCATGATGAATAAAGAGCTTTGAGTTATTCTTGAGTAAGCTTTGCGTTTAAAGTCAAAGGTTGATGTAACATCAATTGAACTTGCCATAGGGAGGCCAATCAACCAGCTGACTATTACCTAACTGGGAAGATTCATGAAAGACAACAAACTATCAATTATTGGGCCCCATGAAACTGGATGATAAGATCCAGGGATATAATAGAAATAAGTTCTTCACTAATTACAGAAAACAGAAGAACTGAACCCTGGTTGAACAAGAATAATGCCCAAATGATTTGGTCTGCTTGTAATTCATCGGTCCCAATGCAAATTGCAATTGAAGATCTGATGAACCGCCATGCAAATGTAATCAATATCTTAGGATGCTTCAACGATGACTAAATGCTTATGCTTATTTAAAATTGTCAGATGCCTTTTTCAACTTGCCTAACCTGAAAACAACTTTAAAAAACATAAGAGAGACTGTATAGCTTAGCTTGTGACAGTTTGATGTTAACAAATGGTTGATTGTTTGAGCTCCCCAAACAAGAGATTGTTTCCTGAAGACCTAACTACAGGAAAATGGATAGACTATCTATGTTATAAGAAAACATTGGTTCAGTGCCTAGAGGAGGTCGTGGGCATAACCACCCACTGCTGTCAGACAATGTCTAGGACTAAATTTTACGAAGCACCTATATAATAATTACCTCAGTGTAACAAACACCTACACAATTCTATAGTAGCATTCCCTATACATCATACTACGCATAAGGCTACTTTTAAAGTTTAACTTTTTTTATATAATTCTACATGTACAGGGAAATTGTATGACAGTGAAACTTTTACACAAAAAAATGTCTCCAATAAAGAAACCACAAGGTCCAATTATGTTTCATTCCAAACAATTGACCACGGTTTGTGAAGCTAGAAAACAATAACAATGTATAGTAAACTTAAAAAGTTAGATCAAAGGAAAGGATCTAAATATGAGTAATACATCAGTCATAAAAGGATTCCAAAACGATGAGGCCGCTGAATACGTGTAGTTTAAACCTCTAGTGGGGAATATTAATATAAACAAAAGGGTGACTTCTATAACCAACACTAAACCAGGTATAAGAATTATGCTCACCTAGAAATAAAAGCATCATTATTACAAAGTCTTTCAATTTTCCATCTGACCAGCACTAAACATCTAGTCACTAAGCAACTTAACAGTTACATGATTTGGAGCACAGCCTTCTTTCTTCATCTGATCCATCAATAGATTAACCCTTTTCAAGTCATGTGTTCTGTGAAGACCATGAAATAGTATGTTGTGCTCTCATCTCATCTAGCATTGAGAAAGCAGTATCGATTTTGCCTGCCTTGCAAAAACAATCAATCAACATACTATATGTTGCAACATGAGAGGGAATCTCATCAATTTTAATGTTTTCAGAAAGCCACAAAGCTTCATTTATTTCACAAGCCTTGCAATGGTCATAGATCAAACTAGTATACATGACCACATCAGGAGCAAAGCCTTCATCTACAATCTTATTTATCAGTTTATATGCATTGAGAAGATCACCTTTTTCACACAGACCATCAATGATTGTTGTGTATGTTACTTCATCAGGTTTCAATCGCCTCTTTTCCAACTTCCATGTCCTGTTCATGTACCGTGTTCTATAGAATGCATGAATCGAAAGCCCCCCCGGGGGGGGGGCTCCCCCCATAATGGAGCTTTTATCTTGTTTAAAGATTTGTAAAGAATTATAAGTAATCACATTTGGCTGCAAACCAGTTTTGGACATATAAAGAAAAAATTTATGTGCCTTGTCCACCATACCATCTTTGCATAATCCATCAATAATTGTATTAAATGTCACTTCATTTGGAAAAAGGCCAATCTTCATCATTTGTGAAAACAAAATGCAGGCTTTGTCTATTTTGCCCGCCTTGCAGAGGCCATCAATTAGTTTGTTATACGTAACAGTAACTAGAGAGCAATTAGCTTCCCTCATTTCGACTACTAGTCTGAAAGCTTCATCTACTCTTCCCACCTTGCAGAGACCATCAATTAGTGTGGTATATGTAACACTATCTGGAGAGCAATTAGCATCCCTCATTTCCGCTACTAGTCTGAAAGCTTCATCTACTCTTCCCGCCTTGCAGAGACCATCAATTAGTGTGCTATATGTAACAGTATCTGGAGAGCAATTAGCATCCCTCATTTCCGCTACTAGTCTGAAAGCTTCATCTACTCTGCCCGCCTTGCAGAGACCATCAATTAGTGTGCTGTATGTAACAATATCTGGAGAGCAATTAGCATCCCTCATTTCCGCTACTAGTCTGAAAGCTTCATCTACTCTGCCCGCCTTGCAGAGACCATCAATTAGTGTGTTATATGTAACAGTATCTGGAGAGCAATTAGCATCCCTCATTTCCGCTACTAGTCTGAAAGCTTCATCTACTCTGCCCACCTTGCAGAGACCATCAATTAGTGTGTTATATGTAACAATATTTGGACGACAACCAGCATGTCTCATTCGATAAATAAGCCCATGTGCCTCTTGAATATGACCCCATTTACACAAGGCTTTCATCAAGGTGGTATATGTTACAACAGTTGGAACAATCCTCATCTCATACATTTGAGCAAGGAGAAAATTTATTCTACGAAAATCACCACGGTGCCCGAGACCATTCAAAAGGACGTTGAAGGTTTTCCCATTAAGACAAAGCCCTTTGCCTTTGGCTGAAAGGAAAAGCGCCCAGGCCTCATCCGTCTTCCCCGATTTACAGAGGTCAGTCATGCGTTGAAAAAATCGTATAACATCACCATTCTCTTTTACATGCGATGTATGTTGACGAAGAGGAAATCGTGTACAGAGAGGGAGGGCATTCACTTTTAGGAATGAAAACGAGGGCGTTGATGTTACCTGTTTCAGAACTTTGTGCACCGACTCCATCTTTATCTTTGTTGAGGATCAACCACTGCAAATTGCGAAACCCTAAACCGTAACCTGGGCTGAGCGGACGAAGAGTGGTGAAAGATATTATAGCCCCTTCTCTGCCATTCATTACATCTGTTGTAAGGGTAACAATTAAATAAATTTTATCATATAGCATTAGTACGTGGATCAAATTTTATCAATTCAATTTCAAACCACTTGAATCCATATAGCATTAGTACGTGTCTCTTTTTTTTATTGACAATGTAGACTAGATATACACCAAACAAATACTTTTTAAGATGTCATATAATTTGTTTTAATATATTCACAATAATTCATTAAGCATGTTATAAATAATTTTATCATGTTTGGTTGAAGATGAATATGTAATCTAAATAGAAAACCACAAAAGAATTAGGGACAATCATCAAATGTTGTTTATTATCATGAACATTATGTGCACTAGTTAGATCAAGTGGCATGAACAACCACTCAAATAAACCTTAGTTGAATTTGAATGTTATTTTTTAGAGATTCTTGCCAAAACACCTCAATGGTATGTCATCCACGTCTCATCTCTATTATCTTAGTTTCAAATCATGGGGAAGGAGGCCTCTTGTTGCTATGCCCTCGGGGAGTGTGGCCTCCAATTGTGGAATTCGTACTTTGCATTACTTCAACTACCATAATATTGAATTGAATTTGAGCTAAAGAAATTCTTATCAGATGATCAATCTCACAAACCAACTTTCAATTGGTGCAATTAAAGAGTTATTCTTCTTAAAACAATCCAACATAGATCAGAATGAATGAATCAATTGAATGCTTGCCACTTTAGGAGGGCTAAGTCTCTTGCGAATATGCAATAGGAAATAAATTATGATTGATGATAGATGATAAAATACAAATCAACCTACATATATAAATATGATTAAATCAATGAATCAATGAACAATTGGAAATATAGCCGACTAGCTATACTGGTGTTGTAACATGGCTCCTCTCCTCGGAAAGCTTTGTCCTCAAAGCTGAAAATGAATAAAAAATACTTTATGTTTCCCATGTAGCATCTTCTACTGGTAGGTCCTGACATTTGATTAGAAATTCTTTAATGTGGCGAAATCTAATATGACTTGATCTGCTTTGCAATATTGCTTTTGGTTAAAGAGTTATACATCCTTCTTCATCTAGTACTATGAGCTCTGTTTAGAGGTGCACTTTTTGGCCAATCACTTTTTTGAGACAAAAAGCATGAAAAACTGGATGTATACGAGAGGAAGGTGGAAGCTCCAATTGATATGCTACTTCACCTATGCGACAAACTATCTTGTAGGTCCCGTAGAATCTAGGGGTCAACTTTTGATTGGTCTTGACCTTCAAAGACAACTGCTTATAAGGTTGCAGCCGCAAGAAAATATATTGAATTTTTGTTTTGAACGATGTAAGTCTTATTGTTGTTGTTAGGAGTGAAGACAATATCCAAGCATAAAAAAAATAGGCTAGCAGTAGACTAGACATTTGACATACTAGACATCTAGGTCAAACGTCTAGGCAACAAGCCAGACGTTTGACCTGCTAGATGTCTGGGTCAAATGTCTAGGCAACAAGCCAAACGTTTGACCTGCTAGACATCTAGGCAATAGGCCAGACGTCTGGGCTGCTATACGTCTTGGCCAGACGTCTAGGCAACAGACCAGACATCTGGGTTGCAAGATGTCTTGGTCATACGTCTAAGTAAGTAGACGTTAAGATAGACGTCTACACGCGGAAGATGAACAAGTTCAGGCACATTCTTTGGGAGTGAAAATGAACAGTTTTTGGAGGCTTTTATCGGGAGAGGAAATGAATAGTTCGAGTCTTCTTTCTGCTCTATAAAAGAGATGTGATCCCTTGCATATGTGAGGTTGTTGAAACGTTGAGAAACAAGAATGTAAAGTTTAGTGAAAATAATAATAAAAGGAGAAGTTACCATTACCCCGTGGTTTTTCCTACACATTGCAAGTTTCCACATAAATCTCTATGTCACCTGTGTTGTTGTTTGTGTTTTCTATTGTTGTGTTTCCTCTTGCAGGTATAAAATCTAAAGAAATTTCCTAACATCTGGTATCAGAGATAAGGTTTTGTGCGAGTGGGAGTTACAACAATGATAGGAGGTGTAACCAAGTTCGAGATTGAGAAATTTGATGGTAGGAACTTTGCTCTATGGAAGATGAAGGTGGAGGATTTGCTAGTTCAGAATGACCAAGCTCAAGCCTTGAAAGGGGTTGTGAGTAAACCAAGCAACATGAAAGATGAGGAGTGGGCAATTCTTGACAAGAAGACGGTTTCTACAATCCATCTCTACCTAGAGGACTCTATCTTTTTTAATGTAGCTGAAGAAAAGAGCACAAAAACCCTTTGGCAAAAGCTTGAAAAGTTGTATGAAACAAAATCAACAACAAATAAGGTTTTTTTGAAAAAACAACTTTATAGCTTGAGGATGAAGGAAATTTCATCCATGGTAGATCATTTGAATGAGTTTAATACTCTTATCAGTAAATTGGTTTTAGTTAACATGAATATGGAGCATGAAGATAGAGCTATCATCCTACATTGTTCCCTCTCGGACACTTGAGATCATATGGTGATGACCATCAGTAATTCATCATCAAAAATTCTAAAATTTGATGATGTGGTAGCCGCTTTATTGGCAGAAGAGTTGAGGCAAAAAATGTCTCTAAAACCCTTGACCAATGAAGCCCTATCTGTGAGAAGTCGATCCTTCGAGGGGAGTAAACAAGGTAGAAAATAGTCTAGATCTAATTCTAAAGGACATAATCATAAAGGGAATTGCTAACATTGTGGGAAGCTAGGACACTACAAGAAGGACTATTGGCAATTAAAGAATGGTGAAAAGCAAAATCAGCTATCAACTACGGCCAGTGCAGCAAATCCGGGAGAGACGATAACATGTGAAACCTTTTGTATCAGTAACAATGCGATTTGTTTTATATACTTGGGTTTTGGACTCGGGTGCATCTTTCCACATGTCTCCCCTTAGGGACTGGTTTGATAAATATCAGCCATACTATGGTGGAAAGGTCTATTTGGGTGATGATCACCCTTTAGAAATCGTGGGAAGAGGGGATATAAGGATCAGGTTGGACAATGATAGAGAAAGGATGTTATGTGATGTGCGACATGTGCCCGATTTGAGAAAGAATTTACTCTCAATCAAAATGATGGATAAGTTAGGGTATTTTGTCACTTTCGGTAACAACTACTACAAGATTACCAGAGGAGCTCTTGTAGTAGCAAAGGGAGAATCTTATGGGACCTTATACCATTTATGCGGTGATATGGTGACAAACCATGCAACAACAACAATTTTTATTCAGGATGCAGTAATGCTATGACATCAACACCTAGGCCATATGAGTGAAAAAGACCTAAAAATTCTACATGATAAAGGTATGCTTTCTGGGATTAAGTCTTGTAATTTAGACTTATGTGAGCACTATATTTTTGGTAAACAAAAGAGGGTTCGGTTTATTGCAAGTCCTGGTAAGACTTCTGATTTTTTGCAACTTATACATTCGGATATATCTGGACCAGTCCCCACTTAGTATTTGAATGGTGCCATCTATTTTTTGACTTTTATAAATGATTATTCTAGGAGAGTGTGGGTTTATTTTCTAAAGAAGAAGTCGAAAGCTTTGCAAAAGTTTAAAGATTTCAAAGCATGTGTAGAGAAGAGTTTGGACAAGTCGATTTTATGTCTCAGGTTAGATAATGGAGGTGAATATTGCTCCAAGGAATTTGATAAATTTTGTATGCAAGAAGGTATTAAGCACCAAAAGACTGTACCATACACTCCACAACAAAATAGTGTGGCTGAGCGAATGAATCGCATAATCATGGAATGCGCAAGAAGCATGCTTAGTGCAACCATGTTGGGAAAAAAGTTTTGGGTAGAAGTTGTTAATACAACTATATATATTATTAATAGGTCACCTACAATTGTGTTGGATGGATAGATTTCAGATGAGGTTTGGTGTTGTAATCCATTTGATTACTCTCATCTGCGTACCTTTGACTATGATGTGTTTTCCCATGTACCCAAAGAAAAAAGTTCCAAGCTTGAGTCGAAGTCAAGCAAATGTGTTTTTCTCGGCTATGGAGATATTGTGAAGGGGTATATACTGTGGGATCCTATTGCCCACAAGGTAATTATTAGTCGGGATGTAATCGTTGATGAAAAATCCATGCAAAGGAAGGAGGTACAACAAAATCCTAATGTTGTACTTGTTGAAGTAGAATTGAGTGAAGATGAACATGCTGAAGTTTTTGTTCAACATGTAGAACAACAAGTAGAGCAGTCACAACAGTCATAAGACCAAGAGCCACAATCGAAAAATCATTGGGTTAAAATATCTACATGTCCACAAAAGTGTTCGAAAAGGTATTCTCATGTGTATCAGTCCTCTTTTGCTTTGTTAACTGATGATGGTGAACCTAGTTCATTTCAGGAAGCTAGAGAGTCTAAAAATGCAAAAAAGTGGAGGAAATCCATGGAGGAGGAAATCGAGGCACTTTGCAAGAGTAAAACGTGGGAACTTGTGGATCTCCCACCTGGAAAAAAGACTATTGGAAACAAGTGGGTGTACAAAGTGAAGAAGAACAGTGATGGATTGTTGGAACGCTATAAAGCTCCCTTGGTGGAAAAAGGTTATGTGCAGAAGCCAGGTGTTGACTTTAATAAAATTTTATCTTCAATTGTGAAGATGACTACTATTAGAGTTCTACTTGCACTTGTAGTTGCACAGGATTTAGAATTAGAGCAGCTTGATGTAAAGATTGTTTTATTACATGGTGATCTGAAGGAAGAGATATATATGGATCAGCTTGAGGGCTATGAAGAAAGAGGCAAAGAGCATTTGGTTTGCAGACTTAATAAATCACTATACGGGTTGAAACAGGCACCAAGGATGTGGTACAGGAAATTTTACACCTTCATGAAGATCCAAGGTTTCAGTAGGAGTTAAGCTGGTCATTGTGGATACTATAAGAGGTTTGATGATGGCAATTTTATTATTTTATTGTTTATGTTGATGATATGTTGGTTGTAGGCCCCAACATGAAGAAAATTATTGAACTTAAGTCTTATTTGGCTAGGAATTTTGAAATAAAGTATTTAGGAGCAACAAACCAAGTTTTAGGGATGAATATACACAGGTACATAAAAGGAAGAAAGATTTGGTTAAGTCAAAAGTCATATATAGAGAAGATTTTGTAGCACTTCAATATGCATAATGCAAAACTAGTTAGTACCCCACTTCTTTTACACTTAAAGTTGTCTTCCAATCAGTGTCCTATAATGGAAGCAGAGAAGACAAGCATGTCTTGTGTACTGTATTCATCACCAGTAGGAAGCCTCATGTATGCCATGGTGAGCACCAGATTGGATATTGCCCAAACAGTGGGAGTAGTCGGTCGATACATGGAAAATCCTGGTAAGGAGCATTGGAATGCGGTGAAGTGGATTCTTAGGTATTTAATAGGCACTTCAGATGTTGCCATTTACTTTGTATCGATAGATTTGCAAGTTAAATATTTTATGGATTCTGATTATGGTGGAGATAGAGATGGGAGAAAGTCCACTACAGGATATACTTTCACTCTTGCTAGTGGAGTTGTGAGTTGGACTTCTAAGTTGTAGTCTATTGTGGCCTTATCAACCATTGAAGTAGAATACATTGGAATGACTAAGGCCAACAAAGAGGTAATTTGGCTAGAGCGACTATTGGGTGACTTCAAGATAATACACAAGAAAATTATGCTGCATTGTGATAGCCAAAGTGTTATTCAGCTAGTGAAGAACCCAACATTCCATGAACACACGAAACACATTGACTTCAAGTACCATTTTATAAGAAATATCGTGGAAGAAGGTAGGATCATGTTGTAGAAAATCGACATTGAAGTGAATCCTGCCGATATGCTTACAAATCCAATCAAGGTAGAGAAGTTTGAGTGGTGTAGAACTTCTTTGGGCTTGCTGAAAAAGTAACAAGGGCAGCATTGGGCAGTTGGCAATGGATGGAAATATTTGGCAAAAAAAAAATCCTAAATACTAACTTCAAGTGGGAGAATGTTAGGAGTGAAGATAGTATCCATGCATCATAAAAAATAGGCCAGCAATAGACTAGACGTTTGACCTGCTAGACATCTAGATTATATGTCTAGGAATCAGGCCAGATGCCTGACCTACTAGACATATAGGCAGTAGGCGAAACGTCTGACCTGTTAGACATTTGGGTCATACGTCTAGGAAACAAGCCAACCGTCTGACCTGCTAGACGACTAGGCCAAACGTCTAGGCAGTAGGCTAGATGTCTGGGCTGCTAGACATCTTGGCCAGATATCTAGGTAGTAGACCAGACATCTTGGTTAGACGTCTAAGCAAGTAGATGTCTAGATAGATGTATACACATGGAATACGAACAGGTTCAGGCACTTTCCTTGGGAGTGGAAATGAACAAGTTTTGGAGGCTTCCATCGGGAGAGGAAACGAATAGTTTGATTCTTCCTTCTACTCTATAAAAGGGATGTGATCCCTTGCATATGTGAGGTTTTTGAAACGTTGATAAACATAAATGTAAAGTTTGCTAAAAATAATAATATAAGAAGTTGTCATTGCCTCATAGTTTTTCCTACACATTGCAGATTTCCACATAAATCTATGTGTCACTTGTGTTGTTGTTTGTGTTTTCTGTTATTGTGTTTCCTCTTGCAAGTATAAAATTTGAAGAAAATTCCTAATAGCTTCTTCATATAATTTTTTGCCTAGATCAAGTTTTCTTTAAGAATGTTGAGCATGGACTGACGATGTTGGAACCAATCATCAATTTGAGCTACTTTGGAAGATCCTAGAACATAATCTGATATTGTTGGAGGTTTTAATCCATACAATGCTTCAAATGGAAACATCTTGAGGGAAGAATGAAAGGAAGTGTTATACCACTATTCTGCTAATGAAAGCCACTAACTCCATTGATACTATTTATCTTGAGCAAATCAATGCAGATAGGCACCCAAATATTTGTTAATATTTTTATTTTGATCATTGGTTTTGGGATGGTAAGAAGAAGACATATTTCATTTGGTACCATTGAGACAAAATAATTCTCTCCAAAAATTGCTAGTAAAGATGGGATCACGATCACTTATAATAGTTTTGGGTATTCCATGTAACTTGAAAATGGAGTCAATAAATACCTTGGCCACTTTGCTTGTTAAATATGGGTGTTGTAAAGTGCTGAAGTGAACATACTTTAAAAGACGATCCACTACTATAAAAATCACTATTTTACCTCTTGACTTGGGAAGACCCTCAATAAAATCCATTGATATGTATTCCCACTGGTGGTCAGGAATTTGTAAGGGTTGAAGAAGTCCTGGAGATTTGATTGTTTCACCGTTATTGTGTTGGCATACTTCGCATTCGACAACAAATTTCTTGACATCATATTTTAATCCTTTCCAATAAAAGGATTGTTTCACCCGTTGATATGTTTTCAAGAATCTTGAGTGCCCTGTTGATGGAGAAGCATGTGATTCTTCAAGGATCATGGATTTAATAGTGGACTTTTGTAGAATGTAAATGAGATCTTTCTTTGATATAGGATATGAAAAACCCAAAGTGAAGCTATCATATTATTGCAGAATACAAATATAAATACACAATGCAAACAATGGAGGGTTACAACAACCTATAACGACACACTCAACAGGGGTAAACCACTCCAACAAATCTAAACAAACAAAGCAATGAACTACTAGCAAACAAACCACTTACTAGCAATTCGAACAAACACTTTACATGGGCATACTATGCCAATCATGTGAATACAATGCAATACAATAAAATAATTAAATATAATATTAGGCTTTAAGAAATAAGCCTAAGTATCCTCAAAACTCCTCCCAACCATATAAGCATTGGACCCCAATGCTATCAACAAGTGTGGAAAGTCATGTGCCATCTCATGGTGAGGAATCTAGCGAGTCATGTGTGGAAAGTGACCACGATGGGCAACAAGGTAAGTAGTGGAAGAAACCTATCCAGTGTGATGAGTCTTCATCTCAAAAAATCTATCTTAAATGAGCAAAAGCTGACGATCAGGTGCCACTGCTACTATAGGGCTAAAAATAGGATCAGGTACCAAAAGAGGATCCTGAAATGGTGCCTCTGGAAAATGGTGCTTATCCAAAGGAACCCAAACTCTATCTCTAACCTATGATGAATGAGGATTGTGATGCTTACTCACCACTCCCTACGGAGTCTCCTGCAAGTCCTATGGTATCTTGCCTAGAAGGATCTACTGGTGCTCAATGAATGAAGTAACCTTAGCTTAATCCTTCAAGTGTGCAATGGTGGGAGTGGGAAAAGCCAAAGGTAACTTCTGTGGAACAAGTGGTTGTGTATCTAGAGATGTACCCGAAATGATACCAATAGAGTGAATGCCATATTTCTCATGAGGGATAATGATGGGTTCATTAACCACTTGCTCTTGTGATTTTTCATTAGGTGGGAGTGAAACTTCTTCATTTTCTTGTGCTTTTGATGGTGCTTATTCTTAATTTTGTGTGGAACTGATGCTAGTAGGATCCAAAATGAGTGCTTGACTTAGTGGCTTCCTTACTTGCCTACAACTTAACATCAAATTGGAAGTATGCGTAGTGATTTGTATCAAGTAGGTTTTATCATGCAACTCTAATGTAGGTGTTCTTTTTAGCATGATAAATAGCATTCCTATCAAATTGATAGGGTTTACCTAGCAATAGCCCACAACAATCCATCTCTGTGACATCACACCTTAATTTATCCATAAACTTGTCACCAAAGGCAAAATTCAAGGTGCAAGTGTGGGTGATGTTAGATGTGGAATCTATATCTTTCCACCCAAGTGCATATGGTTGGTGATGTGGCTTTATGGGAAGTTTTAACTTCTCCACAATGGACTTTGCAATGAGGTTCTTTTACAATCCATTATCTATGATACAATCAACATAGAAATCATGTGTAAGGTGGGCTCTAGTGACAAACAAATGGTCACGACCCCCTTGAGCAAATACATTTGACATAAGGGTAACTTTGTTCATTTTACCCTTTAAAGCAGGATATTTGAAGAGGATTTAAAAACCAATTGAAGTTTAATATTATACAAACTGTATTTATAGGCTTGAAAGGCCTAAAATATTTAACCAATTCCACAAAATCATGGATTGGTCCAAAAATACATAACAATATAGCTAAAAACTATAATAGTGCTTATGAATTTGTACGTAAAACAACTTAGCTAACAAGAAGATAAGAAGTTAGCTAAATAAGAGCATAAGCTATCTTTGAGTTCACACTTCCTAACTAGGACTTAGAAATGACAACTACTTGTCAACTAGTGGACTAGAAGTCTATGTGAGAATAAGACTCACAAAATTAATTTGCAATAAACAGACTATGCAAACCTAGCTAGGAAATAAAAGAGGGGTCATATGAGTTATTACACATCAATCCTCATCATGCCTCCCCAAAATATAAGCATTGGCCTCCAATGCTTTCAGAAGAGTAGGAAAGTCACGTGACATATAATGAAAGAAATCTAACGAGCTTGATGCGACATCTATCCTCGTCGAGCCACAATATAAGAGGTGGTAGACCCCTGGTGAGTCTGTCGAGTTTGTGTCATAGCTCTGATCTGAATTCAATGGTAACTGAGAATAAGGAACCATGTCCACAAGATGACTGATAGCAGGTGCGATCTCCAATGTAGATTCATAATACAACTTCAAAATATCTACATTGACAACATCATGAATCCCCAAGTGTGCGGGAAGATCAAGGTGGAAGGTATTCTTGGACACTTTTTGAAGGATAGTATAAGGTCCATAGCGAATCGGTTTGATTTTTCTATGATTCTTATCAAAAAAACACCGCTTATCGAGGTGCAACCATACTTTGTCACCAACCTGAAATGGATGAGGAATTTGATGTCGATCCATGGCCTATTTCTATTGTTGTTGTGTCTTTTGCAAAATCTCAATTACCTTTGATTGAATATTGTGCAAGTGTTGAATAAATGAGTGTGCCTTGTCTTGTTCCTTCTGAATATGAGAAGTGATAGGACAAGGCAAGGACAAAGGTAACTCATAAGGTGCCAAAGGCTAAAATCCTAAACAAACCTCAAAAGGAGAGTGACTTGTAGAAGAATGTAGTGCCCTGTTGTAGGCATGCTCAATATGCGTGAGACTCAAGTCCCACTTTACTGGTGAAGCATAATGATAGATTTGTAGACTCTGCACAAGTGTACGGTTTACCACTTCAGTCTGCCCATCGAATTGTGGATGATAGGCGATGGAAAAGTTAAGGGAAAGTCCTAAAATTTTCCACAAAGAACACCAAAAATGACCTACAAAGTGTGAATCATGATCCCATATAATGCTGGTAGGTAGACCAAAGGATCACCAAATTCCATCAAAGAATAATTGGGCTAATTCTGATGCAGAACTGGTCTTGCAACATGGAATAAACTTAGCCATCTTACTGAATCTGCCAACAACCACGAACACACAATCATATTGTCGCATTGTCATGGGAAAACCACTAACTAAATCCATGGAAATGCTTTTCCAATGACGTGAAGGAATGGGCAAAGGAATGCCTAAGCCAAACTTCCTGTTAGCTGGTTTTGAGCAACAACATATTGCACACTGTTTGAGAAACCTTAACACATCCCTCTGCATTTTGGACCAGTAGAAAAATCTTTGCAAGTGATGAAACATTTTGTGTTTCCCAAAGTGACCACCATAAAGTGTAGAATGAGCTTCCTTAAGAAGTGACACTCTTGGCTCACAAGGAACACAAACCTTGTCCAATTTGTAAAGTAGTCCATCCTTGATGTAGAAATCTTGGAAAGGATGCAAATTGGAAGAAGAAGGCTTACTTACTTGCTCAAATATTTTTCCAAAATTAGGATCCTGAGAATACTGATTTGGTCAAGTCTGAAATCCCAAGTTTGAAGTGGATATAACTATTAAGGCAAGAGCGGTAGGAGGCCTACTCAAACAATCAACAACAGTATTACTCTTCCTCTTTTTGTACTTGATCACAAAGTGAAATTGTTGGAGGTAAGAGGCCCACTTCATATGTCTTGACTCTTCAATTTTACTTTGGGATTGTAGGAACTTGAGAGGCATATGATCAGTGTGTACTACAATTTATCTCCCACAAGAGAATGTCTCCAATACTTTATAGCTTGAACTAACGCATACAACTCCTTGTCATATGTGGAATAATTCAACTTGGAAGCAAAAAAAGTTTCGGAATGATAAGCAACTGAATGACCATTTTGTTTGAGACAACACCTAAAGCAACTATAGATGCATCTGTTTCAATCTCAAAATGTTGAGAGAGGTCAGGAAAGGATATCATAGGTGATGTACAAAGTTTCTTTTTTAATTTCTCAAAGGCGACATTTTGTTTTTTCTCCCAATGAAATGGAACTTTAGACTTAGTGAGATAATGCAATGGAGCTGCAAGAGTGGAATATTGAGGAATGAACTTGCGATAGAAATTTGCAAGTCCTAGAAAACTCCTTAACACGGTTAGAGTAGAAGGAGGGGACCACTTAAGTAAGATATAAAATTTAGTGGGATCTACCTGAATTCCACTTTCACTAATCACATAACCAAGGTATGAAATTGAAGTATTGCCAAAGGAACATTTGGAATGATTGGCATATAATTGATTCTTTTCAAGGATATCAAGTGTATGATGGATATGCCTAAGGTGTTATTCCCAAGTGTTTGAGAATATTAATATATCATCAAGATATATTATTAAAAATTTGTCAAGTACATAACGAAATACATCATTCATCAACCTCATGAAGGTTGCAGGAGCATTAGTAATACTGATAGGCATGACCAACCATTCAAAAAGGCCCGTCTTCGTCTTAAAAGTTGTCTTCCATGTATCATTAGCTTGGATACGCACTTGATGATACCCACTTTTGATATCTATTTTAGAAAAGAACTTAGCTCCTTGGAGATGATCTAATAAATCATCAATGCGTAGTAGTGGATATCTATTATTTATAAAAATTATGTTCAAAGCACGAAAATCAATGCACAATCTCCAAGTGCCATCTTTTTTAAGAACCAACAAAATAGGTGATACACAAGCAGAAGTACTTTCCTTAATGAAACCCTTAGACAACAAATCTTCTATTTGCCTTTTAATTTCTTCATTTTGCAAAATAGATTGTCTATACATGGGTGCATTAGGTAGTGAAGAATCAGGAATGATTTCAATACTATGATTAATTGTGCGAATTGGAGGAAGAGACTTTGGCTCCTGAAATACGTGAGTAAATTTGAAATATTTTATCCATTGAAGAATGTTGCTTTGTAATGGATTTTGATGTAGAAGTGTTTTGAGAGCTAATAAAAATTAGAGCAACCTCACCACCTTTTTTAATTGCACTTTTTGCTTGCTTGGAATTTAGCATTATGTTAGGAGTGTTGGTACTTTTTATGAGAAATACCTTATCATACTTTTGAAATGTGTAGGTTCTTTTGAAATCATCATAAACAACTTTCCTATCATACTCAAAAGGTTGTCCAAGCAAAATCCCACAACAATCCATAGGATTCACATCACAAGTGACTTGATCTATAAAATGTGGGTCAAGTGCAAATTTTAATGTGCAAGTGTGAGTGATTTTTGAGCCTTTTCCACTATCCTTCCAACCCAAAGAGTAAGGTTGAGGATGAGGCTCCATAGGTAACTTAAATATCTCGACCATGGACCTCGCAATTAGATTTTTCTGGAAGCCATTATCCACTATACAATCTGTTGCAAATTTATGGAGCAAATGAGCTCGAGTGATGAACAAAGCATCTCGAGTGCTCCCTGATGAACTAAAATTTACCAAGGTAACATCATTGAGTTTACCCTGTAATTCCGTGTATACTCTACTTTCTCCTACTAACTCAAGGAGACATTTCAAGGCATCCTCTACTTGAGTAGTTACAACCAAACTTCTCTTCTTAATTTTAAAACAATATGCCTTTTCATGGCCCTTTTTCTTACAATAGTTACAAAAATTTTTGGAAGAAGAAAGTTTTGAAGAAGGAGTAGAAGAGGAAGGAGAAGGATTAGAAGATAAATTTCAATGATGAGAACCAAGTTTGAATCTTGCTAAATGATACATGGATAATATCTAAGCTTTGTTATAATACCATAATGTGGCGATGATGTAATACGAATGGGACCCATTTGAATCCCATATAACCCATTAAAAAAATAAATATGAGGGGTCATATTCCCCTCATACTGAGTGGGGTTTGAACCTTGGACCTCTCAAGGAGAAGACAAAGCCCTTACCACTGTAGTAAGCTTGCAACTTATTTAATTTTTTATTTTTATTTTCTAGATATTCTTCAATTTTATTTGTAAATACAGAGATTCAAAAGTTTAGCATCATTTTTCTTGACTTTTTTATGTAACAAACCTTATAATGTCAAAACTCCACCTCTACTATCTATGCATTGCATCTTAGAATAATACTTCTCAAAGTTTGTGAAGAGTAAAGAAGTCCCGATAAACTAAATCTAGAAAAGCAATAAATGTAAAATCAAAGAAAAAATAAGAAGATAAGAGATACACACATAACACAGTATTTCATCTGAGAAAACCCTCATGGGAAAACCCAACATAGTAAGATCTCCTTATTGTATAAACTTAACCGTCTCTAATACAATAATGTTCATCTCCTCTTCTCCCAAATCCTGATATAAGTGCAATTTTAAATAACTACAATACAAGAATGAATTTTACAATACCATGGGTTCACATATATTAACCCAAAACAACCCATATGAGTCTAAAAATAGCTTAAAAACCTAAACCTCGACAAGAATAAATGGAGAGTGTCCAATATATTTTAAAGTTAACCCCGCAAGAATAACATGGAAAATATTCAACATATTTCCAACATTCTCCGACTTGTTGAATACTTTTCATAGGGGTCAAAAATTACCATTGCCAACTGTCATGGGCAATCATGCCCATAGATCTTCTACACCAAGAAATTTTTTGAGCAGGTACAACCTTTGTTAATGTATCAACAACATTATTCTCTATATCAATCTTCTCCAACTTCACCCGATTCCCTTCAACCATCTCTCTCACAAAATGGTACTTGCTATATATATATATGTTTTGATCAATCATGAAAACCAATATTGTTGGCTAATAATATTGTACTTTGACTGTCATTATCAATTATCATAGCCTTTTGCTTAAGACAAAATGTTGAACACAACCTCTGTAGCCACACTACTTCTTTCTAGGCATGAGTTGCTCCAATGTACTCTACCTCTATTGTGAACAAAGCAATCACCAATTACTTTTTACTCATCCAACTTACTGCCCCTCTAAATAGTCTGAACATAAGCACTCGTGGATCTTCTCTTGTCAAGATCTCTAACCCAATCATCATCTACAAAACCTCGTAGATTTATAATTTTGCTATCTCTAGATTTTCCTTGGTAACATTTAGCATAATATGAAGTTCCACACAAATATCTAAAGATCCTCTTCATAGCAATCCAATGTTCTTTTCCTAGATTTGACATATATCCGCTAATTGCTCCCGTTGAATGTGCAATATCAGGTCTAGTATAGACCATTGCATACATCAGACTACCAACAATGTTAGCATAAGGAACATGATGTATTTCTTCAATTTCCTCATCTATTTTAGGACACTATTTAGGAGATAACTTTTGACCAATAGGATATGGAGTACATACTGGTTTACAATCATGCATCCTAAACCTCTATAGTATAAAATCAACATATTTCATTTGATTTAACCACAACTTTCTATTTGCACAATCTTTTATTATTTCCATACCCAAAATAAATTTTACAACATCCAAATCCTTCATGTCAAATTCAGAAGATAGCCAAGATTTCAGTAACTTTATCATCTCCCTATTGTTACCAATTAACAACATGGCATCCACATATAAAACAATGATAACATGATTTTTACCTTCTTGTTTAAAATACACACATGGATCTTCTTTACTTTTTCCAAGCCCAAGTGTCAAAACAAACCTATCACATTTTTGGTTCCACATTCTTAGATATTGCTTCAAGCCGTAAAGGGACTTTTTCAACTTGCATACCAAGTCCTCCTTACATTTTACCCTAAAGCATTCTAGTTGTAACATATATATGTCTTCATCAAGTTCACCATGTAGAAATGTTGTCTTTACATCCATCTGTTCTATTTCAATATCAAAAGTAGCAGAAATAACCAACAAAAATCTAATTGAAGTTAGTTTAGCCACAAGAGAAAAAATCTCACCAAAGTCAATTTCCTCAACTTAAGAAAATATTTTTGCTACCAGGCGAGCCTTGTATTTCTCCAACTTTCCTTCTATATTGTACTTCTTGAATACCCACTTACAACCAACATGTTTTATTTTAAGGGGTAATTTCACCAAATCCTACATCTTATTTTTATCCAAAGACTTAATTTCTTCCTCCGTAGCCCTTTTCCAAGACTTATTCTCACTTGACTAAAGTGCCTCCTTTATAGTATTGGGTTCTTCATCAGTAACTTATATATTAAATCTAGAACAAATATTTGAAGGGCTATACCTTTCTAAGAGTCTTTTCACTCAATCTAATCTCCTCAAACTTGGAGTTCTAGGTTTTGCATCTTCAGCTTCCTCCTCACCTTCTTCCTCTAAATTTTTATCTTTAGACTCTCTTTGTAGTTCATCTTCTTCAATAGCACCAGGTTCTACCACAAGTTCTTCATCTTCCTATTGATGATGGGGACCTAGAGGGGGTTGAGATTGGAACCATCGGTCTCAAGTTGGCAAATACTCAGCAAAAAACCGATTGGTCTCTGTCCAAGGACATAGCACTATAGTATCCCTCTCAATACTTAACATTTTAGGGTAAAACATAAGTTTTTGAAAAGGGTCCCTATTCCTTTATACCATGGTTTTAAATTGGATCTCTTAGATAAAAACCAAAATTCAAAGCACCAGATGTTTTTTTTCGAAAGCGATTTTTTTTGGAAAGTTTTCAAATATCATGTGGTTTTTTTCGAAAGTTATCAAAAATCATGTGATTTTTTTCGAAAGTTTTCAGACCATCTTAGCTTAGCAGGTTAGAGTGTGATTGTTTTGCTTTACTGATTTTTTTTTTATGGTAGGTGTCCTCCACAACTCGTGCTTTGGTGCTCCCAAGACCTACACTCTTCTTGTTCATCCTTCGCGCTCGACCTTATTCTGCTTGAATTTGCACAGAGGTTTGGATTCGTTTTTCACTGATTTGGTTTCTACTACACCATGCATTATTCGCCTCTCTCAGCCCCACTTGTGTTTTGGCAACCATTGATCCCAGAGCCTGCGTTAAGCCTTACAACATACCATGCTGTCGTCGACGTGGCAGTTTTTTTTTGCAGTGCCAGTCTTTTCCAACGCAACACTTGAAAACTAGGTTTGCCTTGACAACCGGGTTTTTTTAAGAATGTAACATGCATTTTTTTAAATAATAAGCGCTCATTTTAAAATAAACAAGCACTTTTTTTTTAATTAAAGCATGCATTTAAAAAAATGTTGACTTTTAAATAAAGTGCATGATGGTTTTTTTTTTTAATAAAAATAATTATTTGAATATTGATAATGAACCAAAGATCGATTTCAAGACAGGTTTTGTGATGAAGATTTCTTTTAACCATTTCATCCGCTTCCACGCAACAATCAATACCATTGGTCAAATAAGCATGTTGCTGGATGGCGAAGATTGTATTGCCTCTTCGACTTCATAAAACTCACACACAACCTCGGTGTTGGCTTGGATCTAGAGCCAAGAATACCTTTTTGATAAACCAGATTAGCTTAACACTACAAGTTTAGAGCATACTCGAATTATCCTGCTAGCAAATTAGCAATTCATTCAGCAAGGCAAAAGTTTATTTAATACATATCTTAGGCTTACAAACTGCAAGATCCATAGTCCCAATTATGAAATTGTTACATGTAAGAATTATTAAAATAATATTTTATATAAATATGCATGATTTAATAATAAAATAATGTAATAAAATATTCCTAACAAACAATCAGATTGTTTCGTTGCCCCTCAAAGCAAATTAGCTAAGTAAAAAATAATTTCTTCCATGTTTCTTGAAAACTAATGGTTTTAATGAATCTTTGTTTCTTTTCCTATTACCTTTGTTTATTAAACCAACAAAAAAAGGTGTTAACACATTGTGATGGATTTCTACACTAAAATTTAATTTGATTTAAATTATGATCCAAGAGTTGAATGATGAACAACAACAACAAAATGAGTTTAAGTTTAAACTCGTGGATTTGCCAATTTCAACCTCTTATGGGGCACCAATACATCAATTCCTCCTTATTGTCTCTATTGCCCAACTTGCATTCAAGTCGGATACCAAGATATCCATTCCTCCAATTTCTCTTGATTGTCTCTATTGCCCAACTTGCATTCAAGTCGGACACCAAGATATCCATTCCTCATTTCAATGGTACAATCAATGGAGATAAAGTAGATGCTTGGATTCATAGTAGATGCTTGGATTCATAGTCTAGATACATATTTCAAGATGAAAATATTGCTCGCAAAGGTGCAAAAGATCATGGTTGCTAAGATTCATATGGATGATCAAGCCCTTGCTTGGTGGTAATCCCATATCAAGCTTTTACAAGCAACAAAGAAACCAAAAATTGATACATGAACAAAGTTCAGAATTATAATAAATAGTTTATATGAAAACATATTAATGTTATAAAATAAAGTAGATATTACCAATGGAAAACATTAAAGTAAATCTTAATTATTATTTGATTAAGGCAACCAACATTTTCTTGTCAGCTTTAGCTAAACTTACTGCTTCATCTAACCATGAAAAAGAAAATTTAACTTCATGATCCTCAATTAAAATCTCTCTATTGACTAGCCTATTTGTACATTTGTTTCCTTCCCTTAATGTATGTGTAATCCTGATTTCTTCAAACTCTTTAGCAAGATCTTGAATTTCCACAATTATGTCTTGTATGTTCCATGGAGCCTTTGCTTTCCTCCAAATTGTATTTATTACTATGAGTGAATCACCTTCCATGCATGCTTTGTTTCATTTCATTTGTTTGCATATTTTTAACCCTTCTAAATCGGTGCAAGCTTCAGCTTCATTACTTGTCTTAAATCCACTATTGAAAGCATGATGAGACAAAATATCTCCTCTATTATTTCTAATTATTCCTCCTCTTGCTGGTCTTGGATTTCCTTAAGATGCTCCATCAAAATTCAATTTGACCAACTCCACATCTGGTGGTTTTCACTTTATATTCTTTGCTTTCTTTGTGTTTCTCATGTACCCAACATCGTAATTCCATTTGATGACTCGACTTCATCTATTAAGGCTTTTTGCTTCTAAATTAGTAATTGGGTGAGTTGATAGGGTTGGATTAGACTCTATGGCTAAATATATCTTCCTTTTCATTACCTCCAAACTGTTTTCCTTTCTTTTAAATATTCTTCTATTATTTTCTAACCATACAATCCAAAGTATTGTATCTTTTGATCTATCCTAGATTGTCTGTAAAGCCTCACTATTAAAAGTGCTCTACCATTACTTTAACCATTCTTCAATTCTTCCATTCATCACCATGCATTTACCAAACATAATATGAATCCATTGTCATAGTTTTCGGACTATTGAGCAATGTCCTAAGAGATGGTCTATACTCTCCTCCTTTTTACAAAGAACACATTGTGAGGGGCCATGAAAACCCCTTTTCATAAGGTTATCCCAAGATAAAATTATTCTATGACCTACTAGCCAAACAAACATTTTGACTTTAGGAATGCTTGGGCTATCCCAAACATCTCTCCATATTCTTGCAATATCCTTATTTTGTTGGTGTTTTACATTATATCCACTTCTTGTTTTGTATTCTCCTAAGCTATTTGTTGGTCACGAATCTACCTAAGTAGAAAATGCTTGTGCGCACTAGACCTGACCAACATTGAAAGGTCGAAGGAGAGAGATGTCCTTTAGTTCAATCTCCAGAAAGGGAGAGGGCTAGTTCCCTTACTAATCTAATTCGATTTAAGCTTTGGGTAACATTAAAGAGATGGAAAATGACAGAAAGGAATGGGAAATATGGCTATGAGCCAAAAATATACAGTGGGAATAAACCAACAACTAAAAATCGGATTAAGTTTTAATTAGTATGCAAAAAAAGTAAAACACCAAAACCATTCACAGACTGTAACTATAACTTCCAATAAACATTTTAGTATTCACCTCTATATCAGGACTTAAATTCAGATGTAGAATTTAAACTTATCTAATAATGAAAATGAATATAACAGAAATGTTAGGCTGAAAGTGATAGCACACAACACTGCTCCAAGATACAGAAGCCATTGATTGATATAGAGAACTCAAAGAGTTTTTAGGCAAAATGTCTATCCTTTTTCATTACATCAAAATGCTTAGTATTTATAGAGGATTTCACCTCTGAAATTAAATTCTAATAAAAATAAAATGCTAGCTAGTCAAAGACCAGCAAGAGCAATTCTTTCCTTGGTAACAACAATGCTCAAATCAAAACATTATTTAGGAAGCGACGATCCGGTTTTCATGGATTGTGCCTAGGAAATCAACAAAAATGGAAGATAGGAAAAACGTTCTAGACGTTGTGCATCGAAACTTAGCAATATCACGCGATAATCAAGAACTTGGATATTAAATTATGGACATCATTCCACCACTTTATGCCTCGAAATATTACCCTCGCCAATGGAGACCCAACGAAAATTAACTCTGTTTTGAAAAGGAACAAAATCAGTGGAGGATGCCTCGAAAATGAACAGGATCGCCCCAGAATTCGAGATGTAGCATTTAATCTTGGCATTTATTAGGTAGGAATTATGGAAATATCAATTTTATTGCACCAAGAATTAAATTCCACCAATCTTCGATCTTTCCCAAAAAATATCAGTAACAGTGATGCCTTCGAAAGAAAACTTTGCTGAAGGGAGGGGCAAGAATTGATTTCGCCCAGGTAATTTGGTGTTTTCGCCCATCAATATGCTTTCGCTCTTCTCTTGGGTAATTTCACCCAAAAAATAGAGAACTTCGCCAAAAAATGGAATGGAAATGACTTCTATGAGAAAATGGACGAAAATGATTGACTTTGCCCTCAAGAGGGGCGAAAATGATCTTCGCCCCCTACCTGGGGTGACTTTGACTTTGACTAGAGCATAAAGATGCTATTTCAGGACTTTCGCTCCAACCTGGACGAAATCAATGTTTTTGCCCAAAATGGGGCGAAATTACATTGGCAGATGCCTTATTTAAATTCGCTTTGACTTTGACTGGAGCAACCTTCACCCGAATGACGTCACTTCATTATTTGTGCTCCAAAAAGTGTCCTCAGCTTGGATTTCACCCAAAAGAGGGGTGAAAATGATTTTCACCCCTTACTTGAGGTGAATTTGACTTTGACTTCACAAGGCACATGTTTTGCTTGATTTTTGCTCTGAAACGACTTTATTTAGAAATTCGCCCTGAAGAAGGGTGAAAATGATTTTCGCCCTCCCAGGGGCGACTTTGACTTTGACCAGTTCCCCATCCATCATTTTCGCCCTAAAAAATTAATTCAAATAGTAATTTGCCCCGAAAAAGCACGAAATCACTTTAAATGCGTAATTTGGGTGAAAGTGCTTAACTTATCTTTTCTTTTACCGGCAGAATTTGTCCTTCATTTCGAACTCAGCGTTTATCATTACTTTTGCTTTCACTTGGGTAGAATCCTCTTAACATGGTATTTCACCTGAAAGAGGGGCAAAAATCATTTTCACCCCTTTATCTTCATTGGCAATTTTCCTTTGAATAAAAATTGCCGAAGCCTTAGACCATTTTCATCACTCCTTTTAGACCATTTTCATCGCTCCTTTTAGACCATTTTCATCACTCCTAAAATTCTGAGATATTCTTTACCATATATTTTCTCCTTAATATTTTTCCTACGTTTTATCGGCAAAAAACTTGTTGTGTATTTCTAAGGACGAAATCAATCTTCTTATTTAGTGAAATCACTCAAAGGAGGGAAACAAAAAACGTTACATTAAAATAGTAAAATCAAAACAACTGCATCATTCATCTTATATTCTTTGAATTTTACAATAAAAATTAGCATGGCAAAACTACCAACACTTTTGGTGGCTCTCGGGGTATTCAGTTCGTCTAAATGTAATTGACTCCAAGCCTTTATCCATTGGGTTCAACTATCACCACCGCTGGCTGCATCAGATGGTACATTTGGTTCAGCAGCTTCCTTCTTTCTTTCCTCTTATGCCTGTTTCTCTTGCTCTTCTGCAGCTTCTTTCTGCTCTGCTTTCGTCCATGCTTGTACCTCTTACTTGGCAAGACTTGCGCTGGTAGTCTCATATACTACAATTGACTCACCCCAGGACTCTTCATCAAGCTTCGAAGGATATTGGAGCGAATCAATGACAAAGCGCAACGTCTCTACATGGTCCATGTTGATGCAATTAGCTCTTTGACTGAGCTCCAACAGAGATGATTCGATGCGAGTGAGCCTCTCCATACATGGCAGTACTTGTTCCTCCATGATTGGCTCCTCCCAGCTATCAATCTCTGAAGTATCTTCGACAAAATTTTGTCAAGCCACCTCCAATTATTTCTTAGGCAAAAGCTCCGCTTAGCTTGTGACAGTTTGATGCTAAGAAATGGTTGATTGTTTGAGCTCCCCAAACAAAAGATTGTTCCCTCAAGACGTAACTAGGAAAATGGGTAGACTATCTATGCTATTAAAAAAAATTGGTTCAGAGCCTATAAGAGGTTGTGTACATAACCACCCACAGCAATGTGTAGGACTTTAACTTGATGAAACAACCTATATAATAATTCCCTGAGTGTAACGAACACCTACACAATTCTATAGTAGCATTCTCTATACATGATACTACGCATAAAGCTATTTTAAAGGTTAACTTTTTTTTATATAATTCTAAGTGTACAGTGAAATTGTATAACAGTGAAACTTTTAAGCAACAAAAACCAATACAAGAAAGAAACCACAAGGTCCAATTATGTTTCATTCCAAGCAATTGACCACGGTTTGTGAAGCTAAAAAACAATATGTATAGTAAACTTGCAAAGCTGGAACAAAAGAAAAGGATCTATATGAGTAACACATCAGTCATATAAATATTTCAAAACAATGAGGCTGCTGAATATATGTAGTTTAAACCTCTAGTGAGGAATATTAATATAAACAAAACGGTGACTTCTATAATCAACACTAAACCAAGGATAAGAATTATCAGAATTATGCTCACCTAGAAAGAAATGCATCATCAATTACAAAGTCTTTTAATTTTTCTATCTGACCAGCACTAAACATCCAGTCACCAAGCAACTTAACAGTTACATGATCTGGAGCACAGCCTTCTTTCTTCATCTGATCCATCAATAGATTAACCCTTTTCAAGTCACATGTTTTGCACAGACCATGAAATAGTATGTTGTATGTGATGGTATTTGGCACCAAGCTTTTTGCTCTCATCTCATCTAGCATTGAGAAAGCAGTATCAATTTTGCCTTCCTTGCAAAAACAATCAATCAGTGTTGTATATGTTGTAACATTTGGGGGAATCCCAACATTTTTCATGTTTTCAAAAAGCCTCAAAGCCTTGTTTATTTCACAAGACTTGCAATGGGCATAGATCAAAATATTATACGTGACCACATCAGGAGCAAAGCCTTCATCTAGAGTCTTATTTATCAGTTTATAGGCACTGGGAAGATCACCTGTCTTACACAGACCATCAATGATTGTGTTGTATGTTAATTCATTAGGTTTCAATTCCCTCTTTTTCATTTCCTCCACCATTTTCCATGCCCTGCTCATGTCTCGTGTTTCACAGAATGCACTAATCAAAGAGTTATAAGTAATCACATTTGGCTGCAAACCAACTTTGGACATATAAAGAAAAAATTTCTGCGCCTTGTCCACCATACCCTGTTTGCACAATCCATCAATAATCGCATTAAATGTCACTTCATTTGGAAAAGGGCCAATATTCATCATTTGTGAAAACAAATTGCAGGCTCTGTCTATTTTGCCCGCCTTGCAGAGACCATCAATTAGGATGCTATATGTAACAGTATCCGGAGAGCAATTAGCATCCCTCATTTTGGTTGCTAGTCTGAAAGCTTCATCTATTTTGTCCGCCTTGCAGAGACCATCAATTAGGATGCTATATGTAACAGTATTTGGAGAGCAATTAGCATCCCTCATTTCGGCTGCTAGTTTGAAAGCTTCATCTATTTTGTCCGCCTTGCAGAGACCATCAATTAGGGTGCTATATGTAACAGTGTTTGGAGAACAATTAGCATCCCTCATTTCAGCGAGTAGTTCGAAAGCTTTATCTATTTTGTCCGCCTTGCAGAGACCATTAATTAGGGTGCTATATGTAACAGTATCTGGAGAGCAATTAGCATTCCTCATTTCCGCTACTAGTGTGAAAGCTTCATCTACTTTGTCCACCTTGCAGAGACCATCAATCAATGTGGTATATGTAACAGTATCTGGAGAGCAATTAGCATCCCTCATTTCGGCTACTAGTCTGAAAGCTTCATCTATTTTGTCCGCCTTGCAGAGACCATCAACCAGTGTATTATATGTAATAATATTTGGAAGATAACCAGCATGTCTCATTTGATGAAAACGTCTCTGTGCCTCTTCAATATGACCCCATTTACACAAGGCTTTTATCAGGGTGTTAAAGGTTACAACAGTTGGGGCAATTCTCATCTTATACATTTGATCAAGGAGCAAATTCATTCTAGGAAAATCACCATTGTGCTTAAGACCATTCAAAAGCACGGTGAAGGTTATCACATCATGACAAAGCTCTTTCCCTTTGGCTGAGTGGAAAAGCGCCCATGCCTCATCCGTCTTTCCCGATTTACAGAGGGCATTCAAGCGTTGTGTAAATCGTATAACATCACCATTCTCTTTTACATGGTGAGGAAGAGGAAATCGTGTAGAGAAAGGGAGGGCATTGACTTTTAGGAATGAAAAGGAGGGTGTTGATGTTACCTGTTTCAGAACTTTGTGCACGGTCTGCATCTTCATCTCTTTGTTTTGTTGAGGATCAACCACTGCAAAGTCCGAAACCCTGAGCCATGAAGAAAATGAACGAGGATATCTCGTGAGCTGGGCTGAGCAGACGAAGAGTGGTGAAAGGCATTATAGCCCCTTTTCTGCCATTCATTACACCAGTTGTACGGGTAAAAATGTAAATAAATTTTATCATCCATGAAGTCCGAGTCTATATTTAAGGATGTTCCTCGGAGTGAATGTCCTTGTATTACTTTTACAAGGTATAAATTGTATGAAAAGTTAAGAAAAATAATACATTAATTTTTTTTCGCTTCATTTTTAAATAATTTTTTGGTGTTTGTTTATTGGAATAGATAAGGTAAAGTTGCAAGAAAGTTTACGGTTGAAACCCAAACAAAATAAATGAAGGTTTAATATTAATAAACCTTTAAAATTTTATTTTATTATTTTAAATATTTATTTTATTGCAATTTTATTATTAAAATATATATTTAATAATAAATATAATATATTTATTATTAAATATATATATATATATATATATATATATATATATTTTTTTTTTTTGATTAGCGTGAGAAACTCCTACGACCAATCAACGCATAAGGTTGAGTAGTTTCCTCCCAGCCATGACCTCTCTTAAAGCCAAGATCCAGCTCATCAATAAGGAATTTAATACATACCCACCTCCTCACACACTCACCCACTCCTCGGTTTGAACCTTAAACCTCCCAAAGAAGAGCCAAATCTCAAACGGTGGGTTGCACTGTCCGTCTCGGACATATAATTTATATTTTTTAATTTCAAATAATTTAAATATACATAGGAGATTTGGTTAGTGTGAGAAACCCCTATGACTAACGCACAGGGCTGAGCAGTCTCCTTCCAACCATGACCCCTCGTAAATCCGAGAGCTATACTTATCAATAGGGAATTTAACACACAGCCACCACACACCCACCTCCTCACACAGTCACCCACGTTGTGGTTAATTTAAATATATTTTTTTCATTATTTTTATTTTTTCCTTAAATATAGATTATATATATTAGATATTTTATACATCAAACACACTTTTTAAATTAAAAAAAAAAAAACATTTGTGATGATGAAAGGTCTATGAGAAATTTAAGATGAAAATTGAGTCCACCAAGAAGCCATGAACCTTCATAAGGATATTTGGATCAATTCAATTTCAAACCACTTGAATCCATATAACATTAGCACGTGTCTCTTTGTTTATTGACAATGTAGACTAGATATACACCAAACAAATACTTTTTAAGATGTCATATAATTTGTTCTAATATATTCACAATAATTCATTAAGCATGTTATAAATAATTTTATCATGTTTGGTTGAAGATGAATATGTAATCTAAATAGAAAATCACAAAATAATTAGGGACAATCATCAAATGTTGTTTATTATCATGAACATTATGTGCACTAGTTAGATCAAGTGGCATGAACAACCACTCAAATAAACCCTAGTTGAATTTGAATGTTATTTTTTAGAGGTTCTTGCCAAAACACCTCAATGGTATGTCATCCACGTCTCATCTCTATTATCTTAGTTTCAAATCATGGGGAAGGAGGCCTCTTGTTGCTATGCCCTCGGGGAGTGTGGCCTCCAATTGTGGAATTCGTACTTTGCATTACTTCAACTACCATAATATTGAATTGAATTTGAGCTAAAGAAATCCTTATCAGATGATCAATCTCACAAACCAACTTTTAATTGGTGCAATTAAAGAGTTATTCTTCTTAAAACAGTCCAACATAGATCATAATGAATGAATCAATTGAATGCTTGCCACTTTAGGAGGGCTAAGTCTCTTGCGAATATGCAATAGGAAATAAATTATGATTGATGATAGATGATAAAATACAAATCAACCTACATATATAAATATGATTAAATCAATGAATCAATGAACAATTGGAAATATAGCCGACTAGCTATACTGGTGTTGTAACATGGCTCCTCTCCTCGGAAAGCTTTGTCCTCAAAGCTGAAAATGAATAAAAAATACTTTATGTTTCCCATGTAGCGTCTTCTACTAGTAGGTCCTACCATTTGATGAGAAATTCTTTAATGTTGCGAGATCGAAGATGACTTGATCTGCTTTGCAATATTGCTTATGGTTAAAGAGTTATACATCCTTCTTCATCTAGTACTATGAGCTCTGTTTGGAGGTGCACTTTTTGGCCAATCACTTTTTTGAGACAGGAAACATGAAAAACTGGATGTATACGAGAGGAAGGTGGAAGCTCCAATTGATATGCTACTTCACCTATGCGACAAACTATCTTGTAGGTCTTGTAGAATCTAGGGGTCAACTTTTGATTGGTCTTGATCTTCAAAGACAACTGCTTATAAGGTTGCAGCCGCAAGAAAATATATTGAATTTTTGTTTTGAACGATGTAAGTCTTATTGTTGTTGTTAGGAGTGAAGACAGTATCCAAGCGTAAAAAAAAATAGGCTAGCAGCAGACTAGACATTTGACATACTAGACATCTAGGTCAGACGTCTAGGCAACAAGCCAGACGTTTGACCTGCTAGATGTCTGGGTCAAATATCTAGGCAACAGGCCAAACGTTTGACCTGCTAGACATCTAGGCAACAGGCCAGACGTCTGGGCTGCTAGACGTCTTGGCCAGACGTCTAGGCAACAGACCAGACGTCTAGGTTGCCAGATGTCTTGGTCATACGTCTAAGCAAGTAGACGTTAAGATAGACGTCTACACACGGAAGATGAACAAGTTCAGGCACCTTCTTTGGGAGCGAAAATGAACAATTTTTGGAGGCTTTTATTGGGAGAGGAAATGAATAGTTTGAGTCTTCTTTGTGCTCTATAAAAGGGATGTGATCCCTTGCATATGTGAGGTTGTTGAAACGTTGAGAAACAAGAATGTAAAGTTTAGTAAAAATAATAATAAAAGGAGAAGTTACCATTACCCCGTGGTTTTTCCTACACATTGCAGGTTTCCACGTAAATCTCTATGTCACTTGTGTTATTGTTTGTGTTTTCTATTATTGTGTTTCCTCTTGCAGGTATAAAATATAAAAAAATTTCTTAACATCTGGTATCAGAGATAAGGTTTTGTGCGAGTGGGAGTTACAACAATGATAGGAGGTGTAACGAAGTTCGAGATTGAGAAATTTGATGGTAGGAACTTTGCTCTATGGAAGATGAAGGTGGAGGATTTGCTAGTTCAGAATGACCAAGCTCAAGCCTTGAAAGGGGATGCAAGTAAACCAAGCAACATGAAATATGAGGAGTGGGCAATTCTTGAAAAGAAGACGGTTTCTACAATCCATCTCTGCCTAGAGGACTCTATATTTTTTAATGTAGCTGAAGAGAAGAGCACAAAAACCCTTTGGCAAAAGCTTGAAAAGTTGTATGAAACAAAATCAACAACAAATAAGGTTTTTTTGAAAAAGCAACTTTATAGCTTGAGGATGAAGGAAAGTTCATCCATGGTAGATCATTTGAATGAGTTTAATACTCTTATCAGTAAATTGGTTTTAGTTAACATGAAGATGGAGCATGAAGATAGAGCTATCATCCTACATTGTTCCCTCTCAGACACTTGAGATCATATGGTGATGACCATCAGTAATTCATCATCAAAAATTCTCAAATTTGATGATGTGGTAGCCGCTTTTTTGGCAGAAGAGTTGAGGCAAAACATATCTCTAAAACCCTTGACCAATGAAGCCTTATTTGTGAGAGGTCGATCCTTCAATGGGAGTAAACAAGGTAGAAAATAGTCTAGATCTAAGTCTAAAGGACATAAGCATAAAGGGAATTGCTAACATTGTGGGAAGCCATGACACTCCAAGAAGGACTATTGGCAATTAAAGAATGGTGAAAAGAAAAATCAGCTATCAGCTGCCGCCAGTGCGGCAGATTCGGGAGAGACGACAACATGTGAAACCTTTTGTATCAGTAACAACAGATTTGTTTTATATAGTTGGGTTTTGGACTCAGGTGCATCTTTCCACATGTCTCCCCATAGGGACTGGTTTGATAAATATCAGTCATACTATGGTGGAAATGTCTATTTGGGTGATGATCACCCTTTAGAAATCGTGGGAAGAGGGGATATAAGGATCAGGTTGGACAATGGTAGAGAAAGGATGTTATGTGATGTGCGACATGTGCCCGATTTGAGAAAGAATTTGCTCTCAATCAAAATGATGGATAAGTTAGGGTATTCTGTCACTTTCAGTAACAACTACTACAAGATTACTAGAGGAGCTCTTGTAGTAGCAAAGGGAGAATGTTAAGGGACCTTATACCATTTATGCGGTGATACGATGACAAACCATGCAACAACAACAATTTTTGTTCAGGATGCAGTAATGCTATGGCATTAACACCTAGGCCGTATGAGTGAAAAAGACCTAAAAATTCTACATGATAAAGGTATGCTTTCTGGGATTAAGTCTTGTAATTTAGACTTATGTGAGCACTATATTTTTGGTAAACAGAAGAGGGTTCGGTTTATTGCAAGTCCTGGTAAGAGTTCTGATTTTTTGCAACTTATACATTCGGATATATCTGGACCAGTTCCCACTCAGTCTTTGAATGGTGCCATCTATTTTTTGACTTTTATAAATGATTATTCTAGGAGAGTGTGGGTTTATTTTTTGAAGAAGAAGTCGAAAGCTTTGCAAAAATTTAAATAGTTCAAAGCATGTGTAGAGAAGAGTTTGGACAAGTCGATTTTATGTCTCAGGTTAGATAATGGAGGTGAATATTGCTCCAAGGAATTTGATAAATTTTGTATGCAGGAAGGTATTAAGCACCAGAAGACTGTACCATACACTCCACAACAAAATAGTGTGGCTGAGCGAATGAATCGCATAATCATGGAATGCGCAAGAAGCATGCTTAGCGCAACCATGTTGGACAAAAAGTTTTGGGTAGAAGTTAATACAACTATATATATTATTAATAGGTCACCTACAATTGCGTTGGATGGATAGATTTCAGAGGAGGTTTGGTGTTGTAAATCATTTGATTACTCTCATCTGCGTACCTTTGACTATGATGTGTTTGCCCATGTACCCAAAGAAAAAAGTTCCAAGCTTGACCCGAAGTCAAGTAAATATGTTTTTCTCGGCTATGGAGATATAGTGAAGGGGTATAGATTGTGGGATCCTATTGCCCACAAGGTAATTATTAGTTGGGATGTAATTGTTGATGAAAAATCCATGCAAAAGAAGGAGGTACAACAAAATCCTAATGTTGTACTTGTTGAAGTAGAATTGAGTGAAGATGAACATGCTGAAGTTTTTGTTCAACATGTAGAACAACAAGTAGAGCAGTCACAACAGTCACAAGACCAAGAGCCACAATCGAAAAATCATTGGGTTAAAAGATCTACATGTCCACAAAAGTGTTCAAAAAGGTATTCTCATGTGTATCGGTCCTCTTTTGCTTTGTTAACTGATGATGGTGAACCTAGTTCATTTCAGGAAGCTAGAGAGTCTAAAAATGCAAAAAAGTGGAGGAAATCCATGGAGGAGGAAATCAAGGCACTTTGCAAGAATAAAACGTGGGAACTTGTGGATATCCCACCTGGAAGAAAGACTATTGGAAACAAGTGGGTGTACAAAGTGAAGAAGAACAACGATGGATTGTTGTAACGCTATAAAGCTCGCTTGGTGGAAAAAGGCTATGTGCAGAAGCCAGGTGTTGACTTTAATAAAATTTTCTCTTCAGTTGTGAAGATGACTACTATTAGAGTTCTACTTGCACTTGTAGTTGCACAGGATTTAGAATTAGAGCAGCTTGATGTAAAGATTGTTTTCTTACATGGTGATCTGAAGGAAGAGATATATATGGATCAGCTTGAGGGCTATGAAGAAAGAGGCAAAGAGCATTTGGTTTGCAGACTTAATAAATCACTATACGGGTTGAAACAGGCACCAAGGATGTGGTACAGGAAATTTTACACCTTCATGAAGATCCAAGGTTTCAGTAGGAGTTAAGCTGGTCATTGTGGATACTATAAGAGGTTTGATGATGGCAATTTTATTATTTTATTGTTTATGTTGATGATATGCTGGTTGTAGGCCCCAACATGAAGAAAATTATTGAACTTAAGTCTTATTTGGCTAGGAATTTTGAAATAAAGTATTTAGGAGCAACAAACCAAGTTTTAGGGATGAATATACACAGGTACATAAAAGGAAGAAAGATTTGGTTAAGTCAAAAGTCATATATAGAGAAGATTTTGTAGCACTTCAATATGCATAATGCAAAACTAGTTAGTACCCCACTTCTTTTACACTTAAAGTTGTCTTCCAATCAGTGTCCTATAATGGAAGCAGAGAAGACAAGCATGTCTTGTGTATTGTATTCATCACCAGTAGGAAGCCTCATGTATGCCATGGTGAGCACCAGATCGGATATTGCCCAAGCAGTGGGAATAGTCGGTCGGTACATGGCAAATCCTGGTAAGGAGCATTGGAATGCGATGAAGTGGATTCTTAGGTATTTAAGAGGCACTTCAGATGTTGCCATTCACTTTGGATCGATTTGCAAGTTAAATATTTATGGATTCTGATTATGATGGAGATAGATATGGGAGAAAGTCCACTACAGGATATACTTTCACTCTTGCTAGTGGAGTTGTGAGTTGGACTTCTAAGTTGTAGTCTATTGTGGCCTTATCAACCATTGAAGTAGAATACATTGGAATGCCTGAGGCCAACAAAGAGGTAATTTGGCTAGAGCGACTGTTGGGTGACTTCAAGATAATACAGAAGAAAATTATGCTGCATTGTGATAGCCAAAGTGTTATTCAGCTAGTGAGGAACCCAACATTCCATGAACACACGAAACACATTGACGTCAAGTACCATTTTATAAGAAATATGGTGGAAGAAGGTAGGATCATGTTGTATAAAATTGACATTGAAGTGAATCCTGCAGATATGCTTACAAAGCCAATCAAGGTAGAGAAGTTTGAGTGGTGTAGAACTTCTTTGGGCTTGCTGAAAAAGTAACAAGGGCAACAATGGGCAATTGGCAATGGATGGAAATATTTGGCAAAAAAAAAAATCCTGAATACTAACTTCAAGTGGGAGAATGTTAGGAGTGAAGATAGTATCCATGCGTCATAAAAAATAGGCCAGCAGCAGACTAGACGTTTGACCTGCTAGACATCTAGATTAGACGTCTAGGCATCAAGCCAGATGCCTGACCTACTAGACATATAGGTAGTAGGCCAAACATCTGACCTGTTAGACATTTGGGTTAGACGTCTAGGAAACAAGCCAACCGTCTGACCTGCTAGACGTCTAGGCCAAACGTCTAGGCAGTAGGCCAGATGTATGGGCTTCTAGACGTCTTGGCCAGATGTCTAGGTAGTAGACCAAACATCTTGGTTAGACGTCTAAGCAAGTAGATGTCCAGATAGACGTATACACATGGAATACGAACAGGTTCAGGCACTTTCCTTGGGAGTGGAAATAAATAATTTTTGGAGGCTTCCATCGGGAGAGGAAACGAACAGTTTGATTCTTCCTTCTACTCTATAAAAGGGATGTGATCCCTTGCATATGTGAGGTTGTTGAAATGTTGATAAACGTAAATGTAAAGTTTGCTGAAAATAATAATATAAGAAGTTGTCATTGCCTTGTAGTTTTTCCTACACTGCATATTTCCACGTAAATCTCTGTGTCACTTGTGTTGTTGTTTGTTTTTTCTGTTATTGTGTTTCCTCTTGCAGGTATAAAATTTGAAGAAATTTCCTAATAGCTTCTTCATATGATTTTTTGCCTAGATCAAGTTTTCTTTAAGAATGTTGAGCATGGACTGACGATGTTGGAACCAATCATCAATTTGAGATACTTTGGAAGATCCTATAACATAATCTGATATTGTTGGAGGTTTTAATCCATACAATGCTTCAAATGGAAACATATTGAGGGAATAATGAAAGGAAGTGTTATACCACTATTCTGCTAAAGAAAGCCACTAACTCCATTGATATTGTTTATCTTGAGCAAATCAATGCAGATAGGTACCCAGATATTTGTTAATATTTTCATTTTGACCATTGGTTTTGGGATGGTAAGAAGAAGACATTTCATTTGGTACCATTGAGACGAAATAATTCTCTCCAAAAATTGCTAGTAAATATGGGATCACGATCACTTATAATAGTTTTGGGTATACCATGTAACTTGAAAATGGAGTCAATAAATACCTTGGCCACTTTGCTTGCTGAATATGGGTGTTGTAGAGTGCTGAAGTGAACATACTTGAAAAGACGATCCACTACTATAAAAATCACTATTTTACCTCCTGAATTGGGAAGACCTTCAATAAAATCCATTGATATGTGTTCCTACTGGTGGTCAGGAATTTGTAAGGGTTGAAGAAGTCCTGGAGATTTGATTGTTTCACCCTTATTGCGTTGGCATACTTTGCATTCGACAACAAATGTCTTGACATCACATTTTAATCCTTTCCAATAAAAGGATTGTTTCACCCGTTGATATGTTTTCAAGAATCTTGAGTGCCCTGTTGATGGAGAAGCATGTGATTCTTCAAGGATCATGGATTTAATAGTAGACTTTTGTAGAATGTAAATGAGATCTTTCTTTGATATAAGATATGAAAAACCCAAAGTGAAACTATCATATTATTGCAGAATACAGATATAAATACACAATGCAAACAGTGGAGGGTTACAACAACCTATAACGACACACTCAACAAGGGTAAACCATTCCAACAAATCTAAACAAACAAAGCAATGAACTGCTAGCAAACAAACCACTTACTAGCAATTCGAACAAACACTTTACATGGGCATACTATGCCAATCATGTGAATACAATGCAATACAATAAAATAATTAAATCTAATATTAGGTTTTAAGAAATAAGCCTAAGTATCCTCAAAACTCCTCCCAACCATATAAGCATTGGACCCCAATGCTCTCAATAAGTATGGAAAATCATGTGCCATATCATGGTGAGGAATTTAGCGAGTCATGTGTGGAAAGTGACCACGGTGGGCAACAAGGTAAGTAGTGGAAGAACCCTATCCAGTGTGATGAGTCTTCCTCTCAAAAAATATATCTTAAATGAGCAGAAGCTGATGATCAGGTGTCACTGCTACTATAGGGCTAAAAATAGGATCAGGTACCAAAAGAGGATCCTGAAATGGTGCCTCTGGAAAGTGGCGCTTATCCAAAGGAACCCAAACTCTATCTCCAACCTGTGATGAATGAGTTATGCACCACTCCCTACGGAGTCTCTTGCAAGTCCTGTGGTATCTTGCCTAGAAGGATCTACTGGTGCTCAATGAATGAAGTAACCTTAGCTTACTCCTTCAAGTGTGCAATGGTGGGAGTGGGAAAAGCCAAAGGTAACTTCTGTGGAACAAGTGGTTGTGTATCTAGAGATGTATCCGAAATGATACCAATAGAGTGAGTGACATATTTCTCATGAGGGATAATGATGGGTTCATTAACCACTTGCTATTGTGATTTTTCATTAGGTGGGAGTGAAACTTCTTCATTTTCTTGTGCTTTTGATGGTGTTTATTCTTAATTTTGTGTGGAAATGATGCTAGTAGGATCCAAAATGAGTGCTTGACTTAGTGGCTTCCTTACTTGCCTACAACTTAACATCAAATTGGAAGTATGTGTAGTGAATTGTATCAAGTAGGTTTTATCATGCAACTCTAATGTGTAGGTGTTCTTTTTAGCATGATAAATAGCATTCCTATCAAATTGATAGGGTTTACCTAGCAATAGCCCACAAAAATCCATCTTTGTGACATCACACCTTAATTTATCCATAAACTTGTCACCAAAAGCAAAAGTCAAGGTGCAAGTGTGGGTGATGTTAGATGTGGAGTCTACATATTTCCACCCAAGTGCATATGGTTGGTGATGTGGCTTTATGGGAAGTTTTAACTTCTCCACAATGGACTTTGCAATGAGGTTCTTTTACAATCCATTATCTATGATACAATCAACATAGAAATCATGTATAAGGTGGGCGCTAGTGACAAACAAATGGTCACGACCCCTTTGAGCAAATACATTTGACATAAGGGTAACTTTGTTCATGTTATACATTTGCTCAAGGAGCAAATTGATTCTAGGAAAATCACCACTGTGCCCAAGACCATTCAAAAGCACGTTGAAGGTTATCACATCATGACAAAGCTCTTTCCCTTTGGCTGAATGGAAAAGCGCCCATGCCTCCTCCGTCTTTCCCGATTTACAGAGGGCATTCATGTGTTGATTAAATCGTATAACATCACCATTCTCTTTTACATGTTGATGAAGAGGAAATCGTGTAGAGAAAGGGAGGGCATTGACTTTTAGGAATGAAAAGGAGGGTATTGATGTTACCTGTTTCAGAACTTCGTGCACGGTCTGCATCTTCATCTCTTTGTTTTGTCGAGGATCAACCACTGCAAAGTCCGAAACCCTAAGCCATGAAGAAAATGAACGAGAATATCTCGTGAGCTGCGCTGAGCAGACGAAGAGTGGTGAAAGGCATTATAGCCGCTTTTCTGCCATTCATTACACCCGTTGTATCGGTAAAAATGTAAATAAATTTTATCATCCATGAAGTCCGAGTCTATATTTAAGGATGTTCCTCGCAGTGAATGTCCTTGTATTACTTCTACAAGGTATAAATTTTATGAAAAGCTAAGAAAAATAATACATAAATTTTTTTTTCGCTTCATTTTTACATAATTGTTTTTGTGGTTATTTATTGGAATAGATATGGTAAAGTTGCAAGAAAGTCTACGGTTGAAACCCAAACAAAATAAACGAAGGTTTAATATTAATAAACCTTTAAAATTTTATTTTATTGCAATTTTATTATTAAAATATATATTTAATAATAAATATAATATTTTTATTATTAAATATAATATAAATATACTCTTTTTTATTTGATTAGTGTGAGAAACCCCTACGACCAATCAACGCACAAGGTTGAGTAGTTTCCTCCCAGCCATGACCTTTCTTAAAGCCAAGATCCAGCTCATCAATAAGGAATTTAATACATATTCACCTCTTCACACACTCACCCACTCCTCGGTTTGAACCTTAGACCTCTCAAAGAAGAGCCAAATCTCAAACGGTGGGTTGCACTGTCCGTCTCGGACATATAATTTATATTTTTTAATTTCAAATAATTTAAATATACATAGACGATTTGGTTAGTGTGAGAAACCCCTATGACTAACGCACAAGGCTGAGCAGTCTCCTTCCAACCATGACCCCTCGTAAATCCGAGAGCTATACTTATCAATAGGGAATTTAACACACAGCCACCACACACCCACCTCCTCACACACTCACCCACGTTGTGGTTAATTTAAATATATATTTTTCATTATTTTTATTTTTTCCTTAAATGTATATTATATATATTAGATATTTTATACACCAAACACACTTTTTAAATTAAAAAAAAAAAAACATTTGTGATGATGAAAGGCCTATGAGAAATTTAAGATGAAAATTGAGTCCACCAAGAAGCCATGAACCTTCATAAGGATATTTGGATCAATTCAATTTCAAACCACTTGAATCCATATAACATTAGTGCGTGTCTCTTTGTTTATTGACAATGTAGACTAGATATACACCAAACAAATACTTTTTAAGATGTCATATAATTTGTTCTAATATATTTACAATAATTCATTAAGCATGTTATAAATAATTTTATCATGTTTGGTTGAAGATGAATATGTAATCTAAATAGAAAACCACAAAAGAATTAGGAACAATCATCAAATGTTGTATATTATCATGAACATTATGTGCACTAGTTAGATCAAGTGGCATGAACAACCACTCAAATAAACCCTAGTTGAATTTGAATGTTATTTTTTAGAGGTTCTTGCCAAAACACCTCAATGGTATGTCATCCACGTCTCATCTCTATTATCTTAGTTTCAAATCATGGGGAAGGAGGCCTCTTGTTGCTATGCCCTCGGGGAGTGTGGCCTCCAATTGTGGAATTCGTACTTTGCATTACTTCAACTACCATAATATTGAATTGAATTTGAGCTAAAGAAATCCTTATCAGATGATCAATCTCACAAACCAACTTTCAATTTGTGCAATTGAAGAGTTATTCTTCTTAAAACAATCCAACATAGATTAGAATGAATGAATCAATTGAATGCTTGCCACTTTAGGAGGGCTAAGTCTCTTGCGAATATGCAATAGGAAATAAATTATGATTGATGATAGATGATAAAATACAAATCAACCTACATCTATAAATATGATTAAATCAATGAATCAATGAACAATTGGAAATATAGCCGACTAGCTATATTGGTGTTGTAACATGGCTCCCCTCCTCGGAAAGCTTTGTCCTCAAAGCTGAAAATGAATAAAAAACACTATGTTTCCCATGTAGCATCTTCTACTGGTAGGTCCTGCCATTTAATTAAATTCTTTAATGTGGCGAGATCTAATATGACTTGATCTGCTTTACAATATTGCTTCTGGTTAAAGAGTTATACATCCTTCTTCATCTAGTACTATGAGCTCTGTTTGGTGGTGCACTTTTTGGCCAATCACTTTTTTGAGACAGGAAACATGAAAAACTGGATGTATACGAGAGGAAGGTGGAAGCTCCAATTGATATGCTACTTCACCTATGCGACAAACTATCTTGTAGGTCCCGTAGAATCTAGGGGTCAACTTTTGATTGGTCTTGATCTTCAAAGACAACTGCTTATAAGGTTGCAGCCGCAAGAAAATATATTGAATTTTTGTTTTGAACGATGTAAGTCTTATTGTTGTTGTTAGGAGTGAAGAAAGTATCCAAGCATAAAAAAAAATAGACTAGCAGCAGACTAGACATTTGACATACTAGACATCTAGGTTAGACGTCTAGGCAACAAGCCAGACATTTGACCTGCTAGATGTTTGGGTCAAATGTCTAGGCAACAGGCCATATGTTTGACCTGCTAGACATCTAGGCAACAGGCCAGACGTCTGGGTTGCTAGACGTCTTGGCTAGACGTCTAGGCACAAGACCAGACGTCTTGGTTGCCAAATGTCTTAGTCATACGTCCAAGCAAGTAGACGTTAAGATAGACGTCTACACGCGGAAGATGAACAAGTTCAGGCACCTTTAGGAGTGAAAATGAACAGTTTTTGGAGGTTTTTATCGGGAGAGGAAATGAATAGTTTGAGTCTTCTTTCTGCTCTATAAAAGAGATGTGATCCCTTGCATATGTGAGGTTTTTGAAACGTTGAGAAACAAGAATGTAAAGTTTAGTGAAAATAATAATAAAAAGAGAAATTACCATTACCCCGTGGTTTTTCCTACACATTGCAGGTTTCCACGTAAATCTCTATGTCACTTGTGTTGTTGTTTGTGTTTTCTATTGTTGTGTTTCCTCTTGTAGGTATAAAATCTAAAGAAATTTCCTAACATCTGGTATCAGAGATAAGGTTTTGTGCGAGTGGGAGTTACAACAATGATAGGAGGTGTAACCAAGTTCGAGATTAAGAAATTTTATGGTAGGAACTTTGCTCTATGGAAGATGAAGGTGGAGGATTTGCTAGTTTAGAATGACCAAGCTCAAGCCTTGAAAGGGGTTGTGAGTAAACCAAGCAACATGAAAGATGAGGAGTGGGAAATTCTTGACAAGAAGACGGTTTCTACAATCCATCTCTGCCTAGAGGACTCTATCTTTTTTAATGTAGCTAAAGAGAAGAGCACAAAAACCCTTTGGCAAAAGCTTGAAAAGTTGTATGAAACAAAATCAACAACAAATAAGGTTTTTTTGAAAAAGCAACTTTATAGCTTGAGGATGAAGGAAAGTTCATCCATGGTAGATCATTTGCCCCGAAAAAGCACAAAATCACTTTAAATGCGTAATTTGGGTGAAAGTGCTTAACTTATCTTTTCTTTTACCGACAAAATTTGTCCTCCATTTTGAACTCAGTGTTTATCATTACTTTTGCTTTCACTTGGGTAGAATCCTCTTAACATGGTATTTCACTTGAAAGAGGGGCAAAAATCATTTTCGCCCCTTTATCTTCATTGGCACTTTTCCTTTGAATAAAAATTTTCGAAGCCTTAGACCATTTTCATCACTCCTTTTAGACCATTTTCATCGCTCCTTTTAGACCATTTTCATCACTCCTAAAATTCTGAGATATTCTTTACCATATATTTTCTCCTTGAAATTTTTCCTACGATTTGCATTAATTTTTATCGGAAAAAAACTTGCTGTGTATTTCTAAGGACGAAATCAATCTTCTTATTTAGTGAAATCACTCAAAGGAGGGAAACAAAAAGCGTTACATTAAAATAGTAAAATCAAAACAACTGCATCATTCATCTTATATTCTTTGAATTTTACAATCAAAATTAGCATGGCAAAACTACCAACACTTTTGGTGGCTCTCGGGGGTATTCGGTTCGTCTAAATGCAATTGACTCCAAGCCTTAATCCATTGGGATCAACTATCACCACCGTTGGTCGCTTGAGATGGTACATTTGGTTCAACGACTTCTTTCTTTCCTCTTATGCCTGTTTCTCCTGCTCTTCTGCGACTTCTTTCCTTGCTCGCTTTCGTCCATGCTTGTACCTCTTACTTGGCAAGACTTGTACTGGTAGTCTCATATACTACAACCGCCTCAACCCAGGACTCTTCATCAAGCTTCGAAGGATATTGGAGCGAATCAATGACAAAGTGCAACGTCTCTACATGGTCCATGTTGATGCGATTAGCTCTCTGACTGAGCTCCAACAGAGATGATTCGATGAAAGTGAGCCTCTCCATGCATGGCAATACTTGTTCCTCCATGATTGGCTCCTCCCAGCTATCAATCTCTGAAGTATCTTCGACAAAATTTTGTCAAGCCACCTCCAATTATTTCTTAGGCAAAAGCTCCACTTAGCTTGTGACAGTTTGATGCTAAGAAATGGTTGATTGTTTGAGCTCCCCAAACAAAAGATTGTTACCTCAAGACGTAACTAGGAAAATGGGTAGACTATCTATGCTATAAAAAAAATTTGGTTCAGAGCCTATAAGAGGTTGTGTACATAACCACCCACAACAATGTGTAGGACTTTAACTTGATGAAACAACCTATATAATAATTCCCTGAGTGTAACGAACACCTACACAATTCTATAGTAGCATTCTCTATACATGATACTACGCATAAAGCTATTTTAAAGGTTAACTTTTTTTATATAATTCTAAGTGTACAGTGAAATTGTATAACAGTGAAACTTTTAAGCAACAAAAACCAATACAAGAAGGAAACCACAAGGTCCAATTATGTTTCATTCCAAGCAATTGACCACGGTTTCGAATAAAAGGATTGTTTCACCAGTTGATATGTTTTCAAGAATCTTGAGTGCCCTGTTGATGGAGAAGCATGTGATTCTTCAAGGATCATGGATTTAATAGTGGAACTTTACGAAATGTAAATGAGATCTTTCTTTGATATAGGATATGAAAAATCCAAAGTGAAGCTATCATATTATTGCATAATACAGCTATAAATACACAATGCAAACAATGGAGGGTTACAACAACCTATAACGACACACTCAACAGGGGTAAACCACTCCAACAAATCTAAAAAAATAAAACAATGAACTGCTAGCAAACAAACCACTGACTAGCAATTCAAACAAACACTTTACATGGGCATACTATGCCAATATGTGAATACAATGCAATACAATAAAATAATTAAATCTAATCTTAGGCTTTAAGAAATAAGCCTAAGTATCCTCAACACTCCTCCCAACCATATAAGCATTGGACCCCAATGCTCTCAAAAAATGTGGAAAGTCATGTGCCATCTCATGGTGAGTAATCTAGCGAGTCATGTGTGGAAAGTGACCACGATGGGAAATAAGGTAAGTAGTGGAAGAACCCTATCTAGTGTGATGAGTCTTCATCTCAAAAAATCTATCTTAAATGAGCAGAAGCTGGCGATCAGGTGCCACTGCTACTATAGGGCTAAAAATAGGATCAGGTACCAAAAGAGGATCCTGAAATGTTGCCTCTAGAAAGTGGCGCTTATCCAAAGGAACCCAAACTCTATCTCCAACCTGTGATGAATGAGGATTGTGATGCTTACGCACCACTCCCTATGAAGTCTCCTACAAGTCCTGTGGTATCTTGCCTAGAAGGATCTACTGGCCCTCAATGAATGAAGGAACCTTAGCTTACTCCTTCAAGTGTGCAATTGTGGGAGTGGGAAAAGCCAAAGGTAACTTTTGTGGAACAAGTGGTTGTGTATCTAGAGATGTACCCGAAATGATACCAATAGAGTGAATGGCATATTTCTCATGAGGGATAATGATGGGTTCATTAACCACTTGCTCTTGTGATTTTTCATTAGGTGGGAGTGAAACTTCTTCATTTTCTTGTGCTTTTAATGGTGCTTATTCTTAATTTTGTGTGGAACTGATGCTAATAGGATCCAAAATGAGTGCTTGAATTAGTGGCTTCCTTACTTGCCTACAACTTAACATCAAATTGGAAGTATGTGTAGTGATTTGTATCAAGTAGGTTTTATCATGCAACTCTAATGTGTAGGTGTTCTTTTTAGCATGATAAATAGCATTCCTATCAAATTGATAGGGTTTACCTAGAAATAGCCCACAACAATCCATCTCTATGACATCACACCTTAATTTATCCACAAACTTGTCACCAAAAGTAAAATTCAAGGTGCAAGTGTGGGTGATGTTAGATGTGGAGTCTACATATTTCCACCCAAGTGCATATGGCTGGTGATGTGGCTTTATGGGAAGTTTTAATTTCTCCACAACAGACTTTGCAATGAGGTTCTTTTGCAATCCATTATCTATGATACAATCAACATAGAAATCATGTGTAAGGTGGGCTATAGTGAAAAACAAATGGTCACGATCCCCTTGAGCAATTACATTTGAAATAAGGGTAACTTTGTTCATTTTACCCTTTAAAGCAAGATATTTGAAGAGGATTGAAAATCCAACTGAAGTTTAATATTATACAAATTGTATTTATAGGCTTGAAAGGCCTAAAATACTTAACCAATTCCACAAAATCATGGATTGGTCCAAAAATACATAAGCATATAGCAAAAGCTATAATAGTTCATATGAATTTGCATGTAAAACAACTTAGCTAACAAGAAGATAAGAAGTTAGCTAAATAAGAGCATAAGATATCTTTGAGTTCACACTTCCTAACTAGGACTTAGAAATGACAACTACTTGTCAACTAGTGGAGTAGAAGTCTATGTGAGAATAAGACTCACAACATTAATTTGCAATAAACAAACTATGCAAACCTAGCTAGGAAATAAAAGAGGGTTCATATGAGTGATTACACATCAATACTCATCATGCCTCCCCACAATAGAAGCATTGGCCTCCAATGCTTTCAGAAGAGTAGGAAAGTCACGGTACATCTAATGAAAAGAAATCCAACGAACTTGATGTGACATTTGTCCTCGCCGAGCCACAAGTGTGGTAGACCCCTGGCAAGTCTATCGATTCTTTGTGTCATAGCTTTGATCTGAATCCAATGGTAACTGAGAATCAGGAACCATGTCCACAAGATAACTGATACCAGGTGCGATGTCCAATGTAGATTCATAATACAACTTCAAAAGATCTACATTGATGATATCATGAATCCCCAAGTGTGTAGGAAGATCAAGGCAAAACATATTCTTGGACACCTTTTGAAGGATAGTATAAGGCCCATAGCGAATCGGTTTGATTTTTCTATGAGTCTTATCAGAAAAACACCGCTTATCGAGGTGTAACCATACTTTGTCACCAACCTGAAATGGATGAGGAATTCGATGTCGATCCATGGCCTATTTTTGTTGTTGTTGTGTCTTTTGCAAAATCTCAATTACATTTAATTGAAGATTGTGCAAGTGTTGAATAAATGAGTGTGCCTTGTATTTCTCCTTATGAATATGAGAAGTGATAGGAGAAGGCAAGGAAAAAGGTAACTCAAAGGTACCAAAGGATGAAATCCTAAACAAACCTCAAAAGGAGAGTGACTTGTAGAAGAATGTAGTGCCTTGTTGTAGGCATTCTCAATATGCATGAGACTCAAGTCCCACTTTACTGGTGAAGCATAATGATATATTTGTAGACTATGCACAAGTGTACGATTTACCACTTCAGTCTGCCCATCGGATTGTGGATGATAGGCGGTGGAAAAGTTAAGGGAAACTCCTAAAATTTTCCACAAAGAATGTCAAAATTAACCCACAAAGTGTGAATCATGATCCCATATAATGCTGGTAGGTAGACCAAAGGATCATCAAATTCCATCAAAGAATAATTGGGCTAAGTCTGATGTAGAACTGGTCTTGCAACATGGAATAAACTTAGCCATATTACTGAATTTGTCAACAACCACAAACACACAATCATGTTGTCGCATTGTCATGGGGAAACCACTAACTAAATCCATGGAAATGCTTTCCCAAGGACGTGAAGGAATGGGCAAAGGAATGCCTAAGCCAAACTTCTTGTTAGCTGGTTTTGAGCGACAACAAACTGCACACTGTTTGAGAAACCTTAACACATCCCTCTGCATTTTGGGCTAGTAGAAAAATCTTTGCAAGTGATGAAGAATTTTGTGTTTCCCAAAGTGACCACCATAAAGTGTAGAATGATATTCCTTAAGAAGTGACACTCTTGGCTCACAAGGAACACAAACCTTGTCCAATTTGTAAAGTAGTCCATCCTTGATGTAGAAATCTTGGAAAGGATGCAAATTGGAAGAAAAAGGCTTACTTACTTGCTCAAATATTTTTCCAAAATCAGGATCCTGAGAATACTTATTTGGTCAAGTCTAAAATCCCAAGCGTGAAGTAGATATAACTATTAAGGCAAGAGCGGTAGGAGGCCTACTCAAACAATTAGCAACAGTATTACTCTTCCCCTTTTTGTACTTGATCACCAGGTGAAATTGTTGGAGGTAAGAGGCCCACTTCATATGTCTTGACTCCAATTTTACTTTGGGATTGTAGGAACTTGAGAGGCATATGATCAGTGTGTGCTATAGTTTTATTCCCATGAGAGAATATCTCCAATACTTTATAGCTTCAACTAACGCATACAACTCCTTGTCATATGTGGAATAATTCAACTTGGAAGCATAAAAAGTTTCAGAATGATAAGCAACTGGATGACCATTCTGTTTGAGACAACACCTAAAGCAACTGTAGATGCATCTATTTCAATATCAAAAGGTTGAGAGATGTCAGGTAAGGATATCATAGGTGATGTACAAATTTTCTTTTTTAATTTCTCAAAGGCAACATCTTGTTTTTTCTCCCAATGAAATGGAACTTTAGACTTAGTGAGATAATGCAATGGAGCTGCAAGAGTGGAATATTGAGGAATGAACTTGCGATAGAAATTTTTAAGTCCTAGAAAACTCCTTAACTTAGTTAGAGTAGAAGGAGGGGACCACTTAAGTAAGATATCAAATTTATCGGGACCTACCTGAATTCCACTTTCACTAATCACATAATCAAGGTATGAAATTGAAGTATTTCCAAAGGAACACTTGGAATGAATGGCATATAATTGATTCTTTTCATGGATATCAAGTGTATGATGGATATGCCTAAGGTGTTCTTCCCAAGTGTTTGAGAATATTAATATATCATCAAGATATATTATTAAAAATTTATCAAGTAAATCACGAAATACACCATTCATCAACCTCATGAAGGTTGCAGGAGCATTAGTAAGACTGAAAGGCATGACCAACCATTCAAAAAGGCCCATCTTCATCTTAAAAGTTGTCTTCCATGTATCATCAGCTTGGATACACACTTGATGATACCCACTTTTGAGATCTATTTTAGAAAAGAACTTAGCTCCTTGGAGATGATCTAATAAATCATCAATGCGTGGTAGTGGATATCTATTATTTATAGAAATTATGTTCAAAGCACAAAAATCAATGCATAATCTCCAAGTGCCATATTTTTAAAGAACCAACAAAATAGATGATACACAAGTAGAAGTACTTTCCTTAATGAAACCATTAGACAACAAATCTTCTATTTGCATTTTAATTTCTTCATTTTGCAAAATAGATTGTCTATACATTAGTGCATTAAGTAGTGAAGAATCAGGAATGATTTTAATACTGTGATTAATTATGAGAATTGGAGGAAGAGAATTTGTCTCTTGAAATATGTGTGAGTAAATTTGCAATATTTTATCCATTGAAGAATGTTGCTTTGTAATGGATTTTGATGTAGAAGTGTTTTGAGAGCGAATGAAAATTAGAGCAACCTCACCACCTTTTTTAATTGCACTTTTTGATTGCTTGGAATTGAGCATTATGTTAGGAGTGTTGGTACTTTTTATGAGAAATACCTTACCATACTTTTGAAATGTGTAGGTTCTTTTAAAAGCATCATAAACAACTTTCCTATCATACTAAAAAGGTTGTCCAAGCAAAATCTCACAACAATCCATTGGATTCACATCACAAGTAACTTGATATATAAAATGTGGGCCAAGTGCAAATTTTAATGTGCAAGTGTGAGTGATTTTTGAGCCTCTTCCACTATCCTTCCAACCCAAAGAGTAAGGTTGAGGATGAGGCTCCATAGGTAACTTAAATATCTCGAAAATGGACCTCACAATTAGATTTTTTTGGAAGCCATTATCCACTATACAATCTGTTGCAAAATTATGGAGAAAATGAGCTCGAGTGATGAACAAAGCATCTCGAGCGCTCCCTGATGAACTAACATTTACCAAGGTAACATCATTGAGTTTACCCTGTAATTCTGTGTATACTCTACTTTCTCCTATTGAATCAAGGAGGCATTTCAAGGCATCCTCTACTTGAGTAGTTACAACCAAACTTATCTTCTTAATTTTAAAACAATCTGCCTTTTCATGGCCCTTTTTCTTACAATAGTTACAAAAAATTTTGGAAGAAGAAAGTTTTGAAGGAGTAGAAGAGGAAGGAGAAGGTGAAGAAGGAAAAGGATTAGAAGATGAATTCTTCTTTTGGGTAAATTTCTTCTTTTGTGAGAAATAATTATTCCCTATTCATGAGCTAGCAACTGTTTAAGTAGTAGGAGCACGGAATACTTGCGATTGCGCTTTGAACTTGTCCTTAACAAGTTGCACCTGGTTGAAAGCTGAATCCAATGTTTCCATGTTAACAAACATGACTTCTCTATACAAATGCTCTAACAAGCCACTTTGAAATTTGAGAATCAAAGTTTGAACATCATCCTCCACACTTAAAAGAATCTTGTACCTGTTGAAGTGGTAGATGTAATCTTGCACAGTCATATTAATTCCTTGACAAAATCTAAACCACTTAATTACCAACTCCTTTTTATAATTAGAAGGATAAAAATTCTGCTGAAGAGAAGTTATAAGTTTATCCCAAGTGGTAATTTCATCATGTCCCATTTTGTGTTCTATTAACACTTTAGCCAAACCTGAAAGCTTGATCTTAGCGAAGGAAACCTTGTCCTCCTCCGAGGTATGAGTGTAAGAAAACCAAGACTCCATATCCAGAAGCCAACTATTCAAGACATCTGGGTTTCGAGAACCTTCATACATGGGCACTTCACATCGTGCTTTTGAGCAAGGATCATTGTTGTAAATTTTAACATCAACTGCATTTTGAATGTTAATGTCGCTAACATTGTCAGCAAGGCTACTTACTACGTGGCTCAGTGTAGTATCGTTAGATTTTTCAACAAGTATGCTTACAACATGTGCTAATTCTGCCATCTGGGCAACCAAATCAGAAGCCATTTGGAACCGGGTATAAGCCAGGAGTAAAGGGTAAAGCACTTAAAAATTAGGGTAAAATTTGAGGTACCCTCTTACAATGTTGTGCCCTTAAGTGAAAATACTCCTAAGGCAAATAAACAAGTTTTTCTGCTTGAAATCTTAAAAGATTACAAAAAGTCATCTTCTCAATGTTAGAAATATGGTATTGGAAGAATTTGCGTAAAGAATGGAAACTTGCTTGAAAATTTTGGGAATTTTAACTTATCCTAAGGTTGAATCAAGAAATTTTTTATAATTTATTAATTTAAACAAAATAACTTAATTAAAAAAAAAATTAAAGGTTTAATTAATCAAGAAGATTAATTAAAATTTTTAATTAAGAAATATTGTAAATTAAAATCAATAAATAGATAAAATTAACATGCATAACCTTAGGTTAGTAAAATTTGAAAGAAACCCAAAAATTACTCTTTGCTACCTGTCACTTGTTTGTCATTGGCACATGCAAAAATTGATGAGGGCATGAGAACTTAACCAACATCCTGTGCACGTTTCCTGAGGTGCATCTCTTTCAGTGCTACAAACAATAATTTACAGATTCAGGATAATTTATTTTAGAAATGGCACACTGTTTTTAGGGAAGGATCAATTTTGTTTTACCCGAGTGATTTGTTAATGATAGGGACCTCTTGTCCCTGGCATCGGGTACGTTCATGCTGCAGAGTAGGCTCCACCTACACCAGCCCTGACGCTGGCCTGCTCTATCAGGTCTGCATATAGGTGAAAACACATGAGAGGTGAAACCACTCGACGTTGCTTGGCACAGTAGGGGCTAACAGGCACTGCAACCTGTCAAGCGCTGGCAGTGCTGTCAGGCCTTGTCAGTGCTTGTAGGCGCTAATAGGCCTGCAGTCGGCTTCGCGTAACCCTGCTGCCAACATTGGCTAGTAGCATCGATGTCACCGACAGATGCAATCATTAGTCGATAGAGTCGATGTCGATTGAGCTTGCTCGTATGCCAACATCAATCGAGCTGGGCAGCTAGTGGCTGCGACAACGTTCAATGCTAGTCGACAGTCAACGTCGATCGTTGGTCGACTATCGTCGACGATCGTCGACTGTCGAGCTGGCCACAAAAAGAAATGATGGCCCTCGACAGTCTGCTGGTGTGGGGTCGAGGGCTGCCTCAATTGTTTTTTATAATAATTAAAAAAAAATAGAATAATTAATATATATATATATATATATATATTAACTATTAATTAAATTTTAAAATAAAAATTTAATAATTTGTGAAGGTTATTTAAAAATTTAATTTTACAACAAAGCCATAAAATTTAAAGGTAAAATTACCTCTAACTTTAAAACCAGATGTGCATTTTCCATAAAACCAACAATGCGCCTTCAATGCACTCCTCTCAAGATCTGACCGACACACGATCAACATTTGAAAGGCAACCAGACCCAAGTCGACACACGACCTAGTATTGGGGAGAAAACTTGGAGCTCTTCAGTGCTCAAAAATGGGAGGGACAATTGGATTAAAAGGCTACCTAATCCGAATTGGACCGTAACTTCGATCCAATCCCTTCCAAAGGTCACAGTAGGAAGAACTCTAAGGAAGACTTTTCCTATACCTCTTGAGCATAAGTAAAAAGTTGAAATGAGGAGTTTGTCGTCGAAGGAACTTCCTTCTACGAATGGTTTTCAAGATACCCTTGAGATTAAACTGAGTCCTCAATGAGAAAAAGTTTCTTATAAGAAAATTTTCTCCTTTCCTCTCACTTCACAAGCCCTAGTGCAATCTTGAACTAGGCTTTGATACCAATGAAGAGGAATGAAAATCCAACTGAAATTTAATATTATACAAACTGTACTTATAGACTTGAAAGGCCTAAAATACTTAACCAATTTCACAAAATCATGGATTGGTCCAAAAATACATAAGCATATAGCAAAAGCTATAATAGTGCATAAGAATTTGCACGTAAAACAACTTAGCTAACAAGAATATAAGAAGTTAGCTAAATAAGAGCATAAGATATCTTTGAGTTCACACTTCCTAACTAGGAATTAAAAATGACAACTACTTGCTAACTAGTGGACTAGAAGTCTATGTGAGAATAAGACTCACTTACAACCTTAATTTACAATAATAAAACTATGCAAACCTAGCTAGGAAATAAAAGAGGGGTCATATGAGTGATTACACATCAATCCTCATCAATATTCTTCTTTTGTTCTTGTAGCCACAATGAGACCATCATGTGGTTCCTCATGTGTAGGTTGTACAAATAGGGATTTCTTTTTCTTCATTATTTCAAGAATAAAACATTTAGCTTTTGTATGACCTTACTTTTTACGATACACACAATACATTGTTGAAGAAGAAGGGTCTTTAGAATGAAAAGAAGAAGAATATGCTTTAGGAGAAATGGGAGGAGAAGAAGAATGAGGGGAAGAATGAGAAGTTTTCTTCACCCTCTATTTATGTTGATTCTCGCCTATGGAAGAGCTCTCCTGTGATGAACGATACTTGTGATATGCACCAAATTTCTCCTCTGCAAGAATGACATGATTGAATGCCACATCCAAGGTGAGGAAAATATTGAACTTGATTTCCCTGAAAATTTGATCTTGCAAGCCACGAGTGAATTTTTTAATCAAGTCCTCTTCTGCATATTTCACACAAAGAAGTACCCTTGGCCTATTGAATTGGAATTGTAGTTAGAAACAGACATACATAGGCTTACCTCAATCTATACCACTTGGTAGTGAGCTCACTTTGGGATTTTGGTGGGAAGAATGTATTTTTCAAAATTTGGAATAATTCTTTCCAAGTCATTGTGGCATTATGGCTTTGTTTTTCTACAATTAAAACTTTTGCTAAGCTTATAAGTTTGATTGTAGCAAATGCAACCTGTTCATCCTCAAGAATTTCAGCATAAGCAAACCAAGTTTGCATATCCAAAATCCATGTAGATAAGACATCTAGATCCCTAGATCCGTCATATAATTTGACTTCACATTTGGCTTTACTTGCATGATTGTGATGAATTTTTATCTCCTGGGTTTAATTGCACCACAATGTCTTTAACCTTCTCTGTTAAAATATCTACTACAGTAGTAAGGTTTTCCATGTTTGATTTGAGGTCTGAAGCCATATGTTCCCTAGTATATGCCAGACTAGGAGGATTACAAAATGGATGCAAGAACTAATCTAGGCTTAGGAACAGTTTTCAGTTTCCTAATGCACAAATTTTGCCTAGATTTACAACAATTTTGCTCTCCAAAATTACAAAAATAGGGCTATTTTAAAGTGCTTTTTACAAAAATTAAATCAAATTTTATAAAAATGAGCACTTAAAATTTTACAAAATTAGCCCTTTCCAAATCACCTGCTGTTGTGATTTTCAGTTTTGGTGTCAATATTTGAAAAAATTCAAATTTCAAAAATCCAAATTTCAAAAATTTTGCCTCCGTTTTTTAATTTCCTACCAAAAAAAATTGCCTCTCTCCATGGTCATCTCTGGAAGTCAACTATGTCAAATTGCATGCCACAATTTTCACAAATAGCAAGGAGCCCCAATTGGATTAGTGGATTTTCAGTTTTGGTGTCAATATTTGAAAAAATTCAAATTTCAAAAATTTTGCCTCCGTTTTTTAATTTCCTACCAAAAAAAATTGCCTCTCTCCATGGTCATCTCTAGAAGTCAACTATGTCAAATTGCATGCCACAATTTTCACAAATAGCAAGGAGCCCCAATTGGATTAGTGGATTTTCAGTTTTGGTGTCAATATTTGAAAAAATTCAAATTTCAAAAATCCAAATTTCAAAAATTTTGCCTTCGTTTTTTAATTTCCTACCAAAAAAATTGCCTCTCCATGGTTATCTCTGGAAGTCAACTATGTCAAATCGCGTGCCACAATTTTCACAAATAGCAAGGAGCCCCAATTGGATTAGTGGCTTTCAAAGCCATGCGGTCCAACAACTAGCGCTTTCCATGCACGAGCGGGGGGAGAGCTATGACCACCAAGAGGTGGTAACACCTTCTTAGTGCGTGTTGGTGCTTAAAAACCTCAAGGAGATTTATGCTCATGCAATGTGGGATAATTATCTCACATCTTCATGAACAACAGTCTGCTTGCCACCTGTCAGAATGCTCATGTCACTGGTAATTTCCAACACACCAACAATTTTCAAACTCACCGAAACAATGAGACCTTAGGATAGGTAAATAATTTCCTATCAAAAATTGTACTATCGTCGGAGGTCCACCTCACGACACCAGAAAATCTCATCGAAAAATGTTGAGAGGATTGCAGCTCATTGAATTGTTGTTTTCGTTGAAATTCAAAAAAGAGTGAATGTCAGGATTGAGAAGCCCGCGTCACCACCGAATTTGCACAGGATGTAAAACAAAATAAATTTTACTCCCCAATGTTGAAACTTTATTGTCGAAGGTGTTCGTTTGAGTGTCTTCGAGAGTTTTACGCGTCGAAGGGGATGTCGTCAACTCGTGTATGCTACCGAACACCAAAAATAGAATCGACATCATCGAAAAAGGGCACCGACGCAATAAATTAAACCCAAAAGCAAACAAAAATTTAGACCATGCTATATTTGTTTCGACGTTGATTTTTTTTGTCTCGTCGGGAAAGAACAAGTTTGCGACACTGGTTAACAAGGAGTTCATCGTGAATCAATTTGTCACCAGGTTTTCATGGAGAGCCTGCTACTTTCTTACTGAAGGATTCCAACTAGTGTCAAAAACTAGTTTATAGTGTTGCTACTGATATGCTCGGATGGTATCGTCGATAGTTTGTCACTGTATATGGAGTGCGTTGGTGTAATCTGTTAGGAATACGATGACTCCTTAATGAGCGTAATTCCTTGGTGAAAGTGGAGGATATAACATCGATACGAATGCGTCCATGTGATCCTCGCTATAAAAGGAATGATGCTTGTGAATCGCGGAACTACGTAGCAGCTCACCGAAGGATTCTTTCACTGAAAATAATTTTTTGCATCAGAGCAGATGTGTTTTTGAAAGGGCATCGAGACATGTGGTAGAAAGGAACACCGTCGTCGGAGTGCACCGAGTAATTAAATAAAAAATAAAACTTTAGGATACCCAAAGTTTCAACACGATGAAAAAAATATTTTCGTTGAAAACTCTTGAGCTTCATCGCTGCCAACACCACGAGCCAGATTTTGATCTCCAGGAATTGGGAATTCCTGCCTACAATGAGACAAGGAGGTTATCCTCTTGGGTCAACCCTCTGACATCTCCATTAGGAAATAAGTGTAGGGATAATTCTTCTACCTGTCACCTCAACTTCATCGATGCGGCTGGCAATAAGCCAATTTCATGCAATCTGTAATCATCAACATGATCTTTTCCTTATCTCTGAATACCAGTGATATAGGATATAAAAAGCCCAAAGTGAAGCTATCGTATTATTGTAGAATACATATATAAATACACAATGTAAATAGTGGAGGGTTACAACAACATGTAACGACATACTCAACAGGGGTAAACCACTCCAACAAATCTAAAACAAATAAATCAATGAACAACTAGCAAACAAGCCACTAACAAGCAGTTCAAACAAAAAATTTACGTGGGCATACTATGCCAATCACGTGAATAAAATGCATTACAATAAAATAATTAAATCTAATCTTAGATTTAAGAAATAAGCCTAAGTATCCTCAACAATTTGATAATTCTTTATTCATTTGTTGAATAATCTGAGCAGTTTTGGTGTCAACCAACCATTCTTCTTGGAGTTGAGAAACCCATTGAGAATAAGGACCCGAAATGGCATTGATGGAAACTTTATCTTCATATTTATGGGATAATGCACTTGCTACTACATTTTATTTTCCCTTATTATACTCAATGATGAAATTATATCCCAATAACTTTATCATCCACTTGTTTTATTCTAGATAGGAGAAACATTGTTCTATAAAGTGCTTAAGACTTCTATGATCCATTTTTATGATGAAGCAACTGTTGAGTAAGTAATGCCTCCATTTATCGACAACACATGGAATAGCCAATATTTATTTCTCATATGTGAACCTCCCCAAATTTTTACCCAAAATTTGCTTGCTTTCAAATGCCAATGGATGACCATCTTGCATTACTACTGCTCCAATACCTATACCCGAAGCATCAGATTCAATAATAAATGGTTTGTGAAAATCTAGAGTTGCCAAAACTAGTGTAGTACACATAGCTTCCTTGAGTGCCATGAATGCTTGAGTAGCAACATCAAACTAGTGAAAAGCATCATTTTTTATAAGGGCGGTGAGAGGAGATGCAATTTTTCTAGAATTGCGAACAAACTTTCAATAATAATATTTAAGACCCAAAAAAACATGAAGTTTTTTGATAGTTTTAGGTAGAGGCCAATCTTGAATGGCTTTAATTTTATTAGGATCCACTTTAACACCTTCATGAGAAATGATATGACCAAAATATTCGACCTCTTGAACACCAAAGGAACACTTGGAGCGCTTGACAAAATTTTTCTCCTTATGTAATACATGAAGAACTTTCTCCACATGCGTTAAATGATCCTTCCAAGATTTGCTATATATGAAAATATCATCGGAGAATACCAAAACAAACTTGCGAAGAAATGGACGAAAAACATGGTTCATAATTTGGAAAGTGGAAGGGGCATTGGTGAGACCAAAAGGCATGACCAGGAACTCATAATGACCTTCATGTGTACGAAAAGTAGTTTTGGGAATGTCCTCATCTCTTAGATTTTATGAAAACCCGAACATAAATCCAATTTTGTAAAATATTTAGTACCATGCAATTCATCTAATAAATCATTTATGATAGGGATAGGGAACTTATCCTTGATCGTGATTTTATTTAGGGAATGAAAATCAAGACACATGCACCAAGAATTATCCTTACGACCAACCAAAACCACTAGTGATGAATAATGACTAGTGCTATGACAGATGATGCCATGTTCTAATAATTCTTGGCTAATATTTTTAATTTTTGTTTTTTGAGGTTGAGGGTATTGATAAGGATGCACATTAGGAGGAAGACTACCAGGAACAAGATGTATGGCATGATCATGATATCGCTTGGGAGGTAGCCCTTTTGGTTCGCTGAAGACTTCATCATAGTTATCCACAATGTCTTGAAGATATTTTAAGGGAATTACAGGGGTATCCAGTGCTTGAACTTCCATGCAATTGATTTGAGCTAAGAATCCATAACCTCCTTTCTAAATATATTTTCTGTGCAGTGCAAACTGACCACCTTGGATGGTTGAGATTAAAATCCTTGGAGACGAATAGTCTTCCCATTTTCTTTCCATTCAACATATAATTTTTGAAAATTAAAACTAACATCTTCTAGCTTTTCTAACCATTCGATACCCAGAATAACATCTGAACATCCCAAGTTCATAATGAAGAGATTTCCTCACCAAGTGTAATTTCCCATTTGGATTGCAACTGAAGATGTTTTTCCAACACATTGAGAGTTTCCTCCATTTTGTTATTAAAACTTGAAACCTATCTTGATTGGTAGTATTAATGCACAAGTTCAATGCTTTAGCAGTCTTGATGTCGATAAAGTTATGTGTACTACCTGAATCAATCAACACATTAATAAGTTTGTGCCTAATAAATCCTGGTACCTTAATTGTATGATGAGTTGTTATCCCCATAAGAGCATGTACTAAAATAGCCATAGTGTCATCTTTTGGTGTTGCTTCACTATTATCTGCTAAGATTTGTTCTGTATATGTGGGTGACTCTTGTTGAGTGATATCTTTTGCTACTTCTTCTTCATCCTTATTTTCATATTCTATTTGAAAGGTTTGATGTGGTACACATTATTGATCTTTGGGATGATCATTACGACATTTAAAGCATAAATATCTTGATGATTGTTCATTTTTTGAAAAGAGTGTTTGCGATACTAAGGATGAGCATTAGAGTATCACCTAGAAGATGTCCAATTTTGAAACGTTCGTTCAAAAATATTAGCAATACGCATGGTAGCATCCAAAGTACATGGATCATGTAGGTCCACTTCGAGTTGAATATCTTCCTTAAAGCTATGACAAAAGGCAAAAACCACCATAGAAGCTTTTACATCTTCTGTATATGCAAGAAGACTTGTGAATTTTGAAATATAATTTTATACGGAACCAGTTTGTTTGATCTCTAATAGGTGAATGATGTAAGAAGAATAAACACCTTCATCAAATATTTTAAGAAAAAGATCTTTAAATTTTGGCCATAATATGGGACGTTTATGTTGACGTTGCTGCCAAAAAACCACCAGTAGGCTTCTGTACTTAATTTGAAAGAAGCATAGGAAAATTTTTCGACTTCAGGAACATGATATAAGTGGAGCATACCATCAATTTTAGCTAACCAACAATGGGGATCCCCACCCTCAAATATGGGCATATCAGTAAGTGGAACGATAACACCCAACTTCACCCATCTTCGAGTTAAAATCATTATGGTCTAAAGGAGGATCATGATCCATAGTATCCTTTTGTCTATGGGATTAGTTGGAGAAGGAGGAGGCTCAAGGTTTTGATTTTGTGCTAGTTGTTGGATAACTTTCACCATTTTTTTCATATTGTTAGTTATTTTAGATGGGCAATATTGTAGTTCTTGAGAGCAAAAATACGGGATTACAAATTCATCATGTTGGTGAGTTGGAAGAAGCCATGGAATTAAAAGCAGAGTGGTTGGGGTTAAAACTATTAATGAGTAAAGGAGAATTATGTTACGTACCTTTATTTCGTGAATGTCTTCTTGGTGAATTTAGTGATCCTTTGTTTGGATTATTGTTGCTATGTAATATTTCTTTTGGTCCTCTTTTCCACTTGTTAGGAGAGGCTTGGCCACTCATGCACTTGCTTTATAAAATTTGAAAAATTTTGGTCAAGGTTGACCAAAAAAAAATTATTGTTTTCAACTGTATTTTTCTCTTCAACCGCTCGTTTTGATTTGAGTATCCCCCATGGCTCTTTTTGTTTTGAATATCCCCAATGACTAGTTTTGACTTAATATCACCAACGGACAACCCGATGCGAATGATGAGATCATGAATGACACTATCCAACAACTTGATTCGAATTTACCAACGACTATTAGACTTGACTTGATTTTTTCAACATTCACTTGCTCGTACGATGCAACCACGATATTGTGAATGCATGAATGACACAACACTAGATCGACCAAAAGCTAATAGACTCGAAGATATTAACAATAGACCAACCCGAACAGGCTCGGAGTAGACAAGACACGATAGACATGTAGTAGACCATAAATGCTTTGGAAAACCTGATGCTAACACTTAGATACGATGTGAACAGACTCAAACACGTAGGCTAGACACGTAGGACACGTGACAACTACTAACACACTGGACAACTAAAAATCGACACCTGCACATATGAAGGATTACAAGCAAAGGTAAGGTACTTGTGTGACCTAATCCACGATAAACCTATAGTGGATGGTCGATTATAAACCCTCGATCGAAAACCTTATGGTAAATGTGGGATAACGTCTAAGATAAAAAATTTATAATCCTTCGAATGTTTGATATGTTATTTTATTTTGGTGCGCATCAACTGATGACTGGTCTAGAGAATTTTAACGACTATGAATCGACAATGAAATATAAAATAGAATTTCTCTTGATCGCGATTGAATCTGATGTGTTGTTCAATTATTGGATGGATGGAAATGAATTTGTAAGCAGCTTGTAAATGGTCCTTCCTTATCTGTTTCACTTTAGGCGATTCAGAGTCCTTACGTAACTTTTATCCTGATGTCCATGAATTTTAATCAATTGGGATACACACTCTTGTATAACTTTTAGACATATATATAAAATCTTGTGCTTACTTATATATATAATATTCTGCAACCTTAGGCTCCCGTACTAATAATATATATATATATATATATATATATATATATATATATATATATATATATATATATATATATATATATATATATTTATATATATATATATTTTTTTTATATATATTATATATATATATATATAATTTTATATCCTCGCGTCGTATTTTATATAATCTTCTGCGCTTGCTATGCTTTGTCTTCTATGAGAATTTAGATTTTCCTTACGTCATACAATGATGTCTAGATCAACAGTAATTCAAGAATCCACAATAGGTTTCAAAAATCATAGAGTAATCACCAAGCACACGTATCATATAAGGACTAGACATGAATTAGGGTTGGAATCCTTAACGTTCTGATTTGGACAAAAAAATATATCTTCAAAAAAAATTATTTTTGTCCCTTTCGCTGTAGCCAGATGATCAAACTCGCTTATAGCTTCCATGATCAGGTTGTTTCTAATGTGGTCGCGTCTGGTTTTAAAAAATGCACTTAAATATGAATAGTTAATTATCTAGTGACAAAGACAGGACGCAACAATGATTGGCAGGACTACACTACTGGTTAGAAATTGGTGAACACCTGTAAACAATTATTTACGCTTTCTAGGAAAGAGCTCTAATACCACTTGAAGAGTTATTCTTCTTAAAATAATCCAACACAGTTCCACAGGAGGGAAACGAAAAATAGGAGGGAAAATTTTTAAAAATTGAAAATTCAAATTTTCAAAATTTTGGCACCAAAACTGCAACAAAGGAGAACAACTTCAAGAGGTGATATCTTTCTCAATATTGGTCCATTTTGACAAAAATTTTTGCGTTTTTTTGCAAATTCAGTACTCTATCCATCTATTTTGCCTACTCATCCAAATTCTACATTGTAAAGGCTAAAAATTGCAATTTTAGTGCTAACCTTTTGAAATTACAAATTGAGTTGTAATTAGCCTAATTTTGTAATTTGGAAGGCAAAATTGGAAAATCTAGGCATTTTCTGCATAGGAAACTGAAATTGTTCCTAATCCTAGATTAAGTTTTTGCAAGACCATTTTGTAATCCTCCTAGTCTGGCATATACTAGGAAAAATATGGCTCAAGACCTCAGATCAAACATGGAAAACCTTACTTCTGTAGTAGACATTTTAGAAGAGAAGGTAAGAGATATTGTTGTGCAATTCAATCCTGGTGAAATCAAAATCCACCATAATCATGCCAACAAAGCTAAATGTGAGGTTAATATGTATGATGGATCTAGGGATCCCGATGTCTTATCTGCATGGATTTTGGATATGCAAACTTGGTTTGCTTATGCTGAAATTCCGGAGGATGAAAAAGCCACATTTGCTACACTAAAACTCACAGGTTTAGCAAAAGTTCTCATTGTATAAAGATAAAGCCATAATGCCACCATGAATTGGAAAGAATTAACTCAAATTCTGAAAAACACCTTCTTTCCACCAAACTACCAAAGTGACCTCACTACCAAGTGGTATAGATTGAGGCAAACCTATAGAATGTCAGTTTCTGATTTCATTTTCCAATTTAATAGGTTGAGCGTATTGCTTGGTGTGAAAGATTCAGAAGATGATTTGATTAATAAATTCACTCGTGGATTGCAAGATCAAATTTTCAGGGAGATCAAATTCAATGTCTTCCTCACCTTGGATGTGGCATTCAATCATGCCATTCTTGCAGAGGAGAAAGTTGGTGCATATCAAAAGTCTCGTTCATCACAGGAGGGCTCTTACAAAGGTGGTAATCAACATCAACAGAAGCTGAAGAACAATTCTCAATATTTCCCTCATTCTTCTTCTCCTCCAACTTCTCCTAAAGCACATTCTTCTTCTTTTCATGCTAAAGATTCTTCTTTTTCATTGTATTGTGACTTTTGTAAAAATCATGGACATGTAAAATCCAAATGCTATACCTTTGAGAATTTTAAGAAGAAGAAATTCCTAATTGTACAGCCTACACATGAAGAACCACAAGATTGCCCCATTTTGGCTACAGGTACAGAAGAAGAATATCTTGCTTTAAAGGGTAAACTGAACAAAGTTACCCTAATGTCCAATGTGTTTGCTCAAGGGGGGCATGATCATTTGTTTGTCACTAGAGCCCACTTGACGCATGATTTCTATGTTGATTGTATCATTGATAACGGATTGCAAAAGAACCTCATTGCGAAGTACGTTGTGGAGAAGTTGAAACTTCCCATAAAACATGGGTGGAAAGATGTAAACTCCACATCCAGCATCATCCACTTATCACCTTACGCACTTGGGTGGAAAGATGTAGACTCCACATCCAACATCATCCATACTTGCACCTTGAATTTTGCTTTTGGTGACAAGTTTGTGGATAAAGTTAGGTGTGATGTCACAGATATGGATTGTTGTGGACTCTTGCTAGGTAAACCCTATCAATTTGATAGGAATGCTATTTATCATGCTAAAAAGAACACCTACACATTGGAGTTGCATGGTAAAAACTACTTGATACAAAGCACTACACCTACTTCCAATTTGATGTTAGGTTGTAGGCAAGTAAGGAAGCCATTGAATCAAGCACTTATTTTAGCTCCTACTAGCATTTGTCCCACACAAAATGAAGAAAAAGCACCACCTAAGGAACATGTAAAGGAAGAAGTTTCAATCCCACATGATGAACAATCACAAGAGCAAGTGGTTAAGGAACCCACCATTCTCACTCATGAGAAATATGCCATTGATTCCATTGGTATAATTTTGGGTACACTTAAAACTACTAAACCACTTGTTCTACAGAAGTTACCTTTGGATTTTCCCACTCCCACCATTGCACACATGGAGGAGCAAGCTAAGGTTACTTCCATTACTAAGCATCGACAGAGCCTTCTAGGCAAGGTACCACAGGAATTGCAGGAGACTCCGTAGGGAGTGGTGCCAAAGCATCACAATCCTCACTCACCACAGGTTGGAGGCAGAGTTTGGGTTCATTTGGATGAGCACCGCTTTCTAGAGACACCATTTCAGGACCCTCTTTTGGTACCTGATCTTGTTTTCAATCCTACAGTAGTAGTGGCACTTGATCATCAGCTTCTACTCATTTTAGATAGATTTTTTGAGATGAAGACTCATCACATGGGACATGGTTCTTCCACTACTTACCTTGTCGCTCGTCGTGGTCACTTTCCATACATGGCTCACTGGATTCCTCACCATGAGATTGCCCATGACTTTCCACATTTGTTGAGAGCATTGGGGTCCAATACTTATATGGTTGGGAGGAGTGTTGAGGATAACTTAGGCTTATCCACTTAAGCCTAAGTTAATTATTATTATTTACTATTCCTATTTCATTGCACTTTGTATTCACGTGAGGCATAGTATGCCCATGTTAGAAATAGGTTGTTAGCATGTTGTTAGATGGTTGTTAACTGTTAGAGATCTCCTTTGTCCTCTAGCAGTAAATGGACATCCCTAGTTAGCATTTGGTTAACTAGTAGTTAAGTGGTTGGCCATGTTTGGTAGATTGTTGTAACCACTTAACCTACGTAACATCTGTTGAGCAAGGTGCAGCAAAAGAATTGCAAAAGTATTGTCATTGTTGTCAACACAGACAGATTGATGCAGTTGATGCAGTTCAGAGGTCATTCAGATCAAGTGCAGTGAATTTCAAGACAAATAGAGGTGACCCAGATTCAAAAATTGGCAGAAAGAGACAAGAAAGAAAACTGTCGCGATATCGCGGCAAAAAGCAGGAGAGAGAAAATGCACACCAAAATGTCACGATTTCGCGACATGTCGAGTTTTCGCTGAGGAGAGAGAAAATGTGTCGTGATATCATGACAAAACAGAAGAGAGAGAAACTGCAAGGAAGATTGTCGCGATTTCGCGACATTGCCAAGGAGAGAGAAAGTGCATGCCAATTTGTCGCGATATCGCGACATGGCAGAGGAGAGAGAAAGTGAAAGTTAACTGTCACGATTTCGTGACATGCTGGCAGAGAGGGAAGCAAGGTGAAAGGATGTCGCGATTTTGCGACATAAATGGAGAAAAGGAGCTAGCAACAAAAAGTGTCGCGATATCGCGACACGTCGGGCTTTCACAACCCGAAGAGGAGAGAGAATGCTCAGCAACAAAGGTGTAGCGATATCGCTACATGTTGAAATGAATGGAAACAAATGTGTAGCGATATCGCTGCATGATGAAAATACATGGCACAAAGGTGTAGCGATTTCGCTACAATTAGGAAGTGCATAAAACAAAGATGTAGCGATTTCGCTACAAGTGAAAAGACACAAACAAGAAGATGTAGCGATTTCGTCTGCATGACAAAATGTATAAAAACAAAGGTGTAGCGATTTCGCTACCATTCAAAGTTGCAAAAATTAAAGATGTAACAAGTCAAAAGCACAAGGCACAAAGTTGTAGCGATTTCGCTACTGCACGAAACAAAGAGTGTACGGAAGCAGTGAACGTCGCGATTTTGCGACATGTTCCATTTTCGCTGAAGTTTGCAAGGAGGATTTTACGAAGCCCAAAGTGTCACGATTTCGCGACATGTTCCATTTTCGCTATTGCTGGCAAAGGAGAGTGTACGGAAGCCAGAAGCGTCGCGATTTCGCGACAAGAAGGATGATGATGTCAGCAAAGGCCAAAAGTGTCACGATATCGCGACAAGATGCAGGGAAAGCTTCCAAGAGCCAAAATGGTCACGATTTCGCGACATGCTTAAGGATGACGTCAGCAAAAGTTCTAAGTGTCGTGATATCGCGACATGAACAGAAGGAAAGCTTTCAAAGTCAAAATGGTCGCGATTTCGCGACAGCAAGGACATGAAGTGTGTGGCTTCAAAAAGTGTCACGATATCGCGACAGGTAACAGTCTGGTAGGTAAAACCCGTAGGAGCATGCAAGGTGACACGTGTCAAAAAAAGCAGACAGGAAAATCATGCAACCAGTTACGTAAAAAGTAACTGATGTCTGATCAGCAGTTACAAATTGACAGGTGTCGATCATGCACTAGAACAGTTGTATACTCTTGATTGAAAAAGCATTCGATGCATCACATATGGAGTTTCGAAAAAGCATTCGAAAAGCCGTATTCGAAGAAATTGAACAGCCGAATATGGAGAATCAGAAAAGCTTTCTAAAAGATGTATTGCAGGGTTTCGAACAGTCGAAGTGCATGAAACAAAATAGTCGTATTGCATGGATTCGAAAGACATATTGCAGGGTTTCGAACAGTCGAAGTGCATGGAACCGAACAGTCGTATTGCATGGATTCGAACAGTCAGAGTATGTGTTTCGATTGCATGCAGGATTGAAAGGTTATAAAATAATAATCGTACAGAGAAGATGTTGCTGCTGTTAGAGAGAAATTTTTGTAAAAGGAGGGTTAGAAAAGAATCAAGAGAAAAATCAGCAGGGCCGTGAGAGTGTGTAGAGTTGGGTTAATTGCAGACCAGTCAGGGTCGTGCATGAAGTGAAGACATTTTTATGTCATTCTAAATTGATCATAATTGCAGTCCAAGTTGGTGCTTGGTACTAAGAGTTGGTGCTCCATATGTTGCAGCAAAAAATTACAGGGGTGGTGCTCCTTCCAGTTGATGCTGGTAAAGTATTTGTAAAATTGATATTTTGCAAAGACTGGATTTGGATTGGAGTCCAAGCAGTCATTTTTGAGGAGTAGCCAAATTGGTGAACCTCGGTATATTGATTGTTGTGGTGTGCTCTCTTGTTCAACTTGTTTTTCAGTTGTCAAGTTCTCTTTATTTCATATTAAATGCTGTAGATATAAAAATTAATAGCTACACTGATTCACCCCCCCCTCTCAGTGTCATTGTGTAATCATCAACATCCATTGTATATATACTTGCATTATGATAAATAATATACCTTCATACTATTGTTCCTACATCAAAAGATCACAATACAATTTGGGGAAGACACTTGGGAGCAAGTAGTGGACTATGAGAACATTCCTTTTGGTTGTATAATTTGCCATGAATATGGTCATTTGGCCAGTGCTTGCCCAAATAAAATTCTTGATCAAAAGAAAGAAGATATAAACTCAATAGGTTTCCAAATACCTAAGAAGAAGAACACTCAAAAAAACCAGTTATGAAGGATAAATCAAAGTCATCTGCTAATATGTTTGAAATCCTTTCCACAAATGATGTCCCAAGTGAGGAAGAGGAAATAATGGAAACATAAATCTTAGAAACACAATTTAAATATGAAGGGAAGAACTCAGAGACAAACCAACAAAAAAAAAGAGAGAAAATTTACACAAGAAAAACAATCTTTCAAATGTCAAAACTTTAAATAATATGAGGTCCAAATATAGACTCCGTTGAACCATCCAGGTAAAATTTTGGTTGTGTATGAGAATTCTTCAAGGTTAGAAGCCATCTCAGATTCAATTGGAATAAGTCAAGAAACAAGGGAAAAAAATTGAATATGGATTCTAATCAAAAAGCAGGTCACAAGACCAATCAATATCATATGGTAAAAAATGTTAAAATATTGTAGAGGAAGGTAATATTAATGCCCTTCCCAAAATTTTTAGCCCTGGTATTAATGAAGATCATCACTTGGAATATTAGAGGACTCAAAGGGAGTATTTAAAAAAAAATGAAATTAGAAGAATGATTCAGATAAATCATCCACATATTGTTTTCCTTCAAGAAACAAAGATGTCAATGGAGGATATGGACTCAATTGCCACTAAAATTTGGCCAGCTGGAAAAGTGGTTTCCCTCAGTTCCCAGAGGACTTCTGGTGGCATTGCTTATCTTTGGGACCCAAAAGAGGTAGTTATTCACCATATGGTTGGCAATTGGGGTTTGTTGGCTATAGCTATTCAAAGTAGACATTCCAACCAAATTATGCTCTGCATTCTTGTTTATGCTCCAACTTGCTTTGGAGGAAAAAAGAAGACAGTGGAAGGATATTACTCATATTATCTCTCATTTTCCTAAATATTGGATCTTGATCGGAGGAGATTTCAATACCATCCTCTCTCTAGATGAGAAAAGGGGGGAAATAGAAATTTGGACAAAAGCACTGACCTCATGAGCAAATATATTACAAACCTCCATCTTGTGGATATCCAACCAGATAATGGCCTTATGAATTGGTCTAATAGAAGGCAAGGCTTAGCTTTTATAATGGAGATATTGGATAGGTTTTTGCTCTCTAAAAATTTCTTAATCCATGGTCACATTCCTAAAGTGAAGACTCTTAATAATGTTGGTTCGGATCATTGGCCGATCATGGTGGAAATGTGGAAAACCAATGTGAGTTTCTCTCCTTTTCATTTTCAATTAATGTGGCTTAGAGAAATTTCCTTTAGACCTCGTGTGCAACAATGGTGGAAGGAAGGTAAACCTAGGCATGGGACTAAGATGTTCTATTTTTCCAAAAGACTGCAATACATTAAATCCAAAATCAAGACTTGGAACTGGAAAGAGTTTGGGGATGTTCATAAAAAAAACATGAAGTTATTGCTCATATTGAAAATTTGAATAAGAAAATCCGTTTAGATGGCCTCAGAGAGAAGAGAAGTGCAGATGAAATTAAACTCACAACTCAGTTAGAGGAATGGGAAAAAAGAGAAGAAATCTTATGGAAGCAAAAATCTAGAATTCAATGGCTCAAATAAGGAGATCAAAACACAAATTTCTTCCACAAATCTCTTCTAGCTCGAAGATCTCACAACTTTATTTCTTCCTTAAAATTAGATTTTGGAGATGTTGTTTATACTTGGGATGGCATGAACTCTATTGTTGTTGATTACTTTTCCAATATTTTTGCTGCTACTCCTCTTGACTCAACTTCTCAACAAAATGTTCTTCAAGCAATCCCTTCTCTTATCACTTCTAGGAGAACTCTATTTTGACCGCTCTTGTTACTATCAATGAGCTTCAAAAAGTAGTTTTTAAAATGCAAAAAGGGAAAACCCCAGGTCCTGATGGTTTTCCCATTGAGTTCTACCAAGAGTTCTGGGATATCCTTCATGTTGATTTATTAGAGGTGGTGGAAGAAGCCAAGAAAGCCAAAGAAATTTTGAAGGTTATCAATAAAACTTATATTACTCTTGTTCCAAAAGCTCAAGAGGTTGATCATATCTCAGCTTTTAGACCTATTGCTTTATGTAATGTTCTTCTCAAAATCATTACTAAAATCATGGCAAAAAGGTTGAAGCCTCTTTTGCATAAGATTATTTCCCCAGATCAAGGGGGTTATGTGGAAGGGCGTCAAATAGTAGATGAGATAGTTCTTGCTCAGGAAGCCATCCATTCCATGGATATGCAAAAATATCCTTCCATGTTCATTCGGTTAGACTTATCCAAAGCTTATGACAGAGTGGATTGGCACTTCCTTATCAAAGTTTTGAGGCAATTTGGTTTCTCTAAGGATTGGATGGATTGGATTATGGGATGTATCTCTTCAGTTTCCTACTTAGTTCTTATCAATGGTAGACCTTCTCAGTCATTCCTAGCTTCCAGAGGTATTAGGCAAGGTGACCCGCTATCCCCTTATTTATTCATCATTCTTGCTGAATGCTTGGGTAGGTCTATAACCAAAAAGAGGGAAAACAAAACCCTTGAGGGAGTTACCATTGCTCATGGAGCTAGACCTATCTCTCATATTCAATTTGTGGATGACTCTACTCTTTTAGGTAAAGCTACAATTAAGGAAGCTTCTAATATTAAGCAAATCATTAGCTATTTTTCTAAGGCTACTAGGCAGTTGATCAATGAAGATAAATCTAAAGTTATTTTCTTTCACTACTCTGCTAGACAGGGAATCCATGGTCTTGGATAAATTAAGATATAAGAAGACCTCCCTTCCAATCACTTATTTAGGTATTCCCATAAATATTCAAAGGCAAAAAAATAAATATTGGAATTGGTTGTTGGACAAAGTCAAGAAGAAAATTGGAAAGTGGACCAACAGGTGGCTTTCTTCTGGGGGTAGAATCACCTTGGTAAAATCAGTCCTTCAAGCTATTCCTATTTATGTTTCTTTTGTTTTGAATATCCCAAAGGTTGTTCTTCGAGAATTGGATCAAATCAGTCATTGTTTCCTTTGGAGTGGTACTAAGGAGAAAAGAAAATGGGCCTTGGTGAAATGGGATACTTTATGTCTTCCTAAGAGTGAAGGGGGGTTAGGATTCCGGTCTTCTATTAATAACAACAAAGCTTTAGCTTCTAAATTATATTGGAGGATGTTGCATAACCCCAATGCTCTTTGGGCCAATAATCTCCGTGCTAAATATGTTGAGAACAAAAGTCCTGAAGACCTTGTTCGCTATCAACTTCCTACCAAAGGTTCTCCCATTTTAGCAGTTCTTAAGACTGGTGAGGATTTGATAAAGAAAAATTAATTTTGGATCATTCATAATGGTCAACAGGAAAATTTTTGGACAGATTCTTGGGATGGTCACAAGCCTTTGATAACTCAGTTTCCCGATTGGAGGCCTTGGATGGAGGAGCTTCACCTAGCTAACTGGATAAAGGTGGCTAATTACTATCGGTACCATACTGGTAATTCAAAGGTTGGTAGATATTGGATCCCTATTGAGGATTGGCCTATTCAAATCCCAAAAAGGTAAAGATAAGATATCCAAGGCATCCTTCATATGAGATCCCTCTCTTGGTCCCATGAAAAGATTGTTTTGGATGGAACAACACTACTAAGGGTGAGTATTCAGTTGCTCAAGGTTATTTGACCTTATGCCATAATAATCCCAACCATTCTTCTGACATATTTTCTCGATTGTGGGCTCAAAAGCTTTGGCCTAAGGTGAGGTTATTTAATTGGCTTTTATTGCATCGTAGGGTGCTTATTGGTGAGCAACTTATGAAGCGTGGTTTTCATGGCCCTTTTAGATGTGAAATGTGTGAAGAGAATGTAGAAACTCTCAACCATATTTTTATTGAGTGTACTTTAGCCTCTGAGCTATGGAGGAGAATGGCCACTTTACTTGGCTTATAGTGGTCCAATTTTTTTACTTTTGAACAACTTTGGAGGGATTGGCCTAATCAAGAGGGTGTTGATCATTTTATTAGGCAGTTAGTTTGGATGGGTTCTACCATTCTTCTTTGGAATATTTGGAATGAAAGGAACAACCAAATTTTTAATCAAGATAGGAAGGATATTCACTATATTTGGCAAAAAACCATAGCCAACTTAGTTGAATCAGTCCATCAACTCCTTAATCACACCCAAAACTCCCACCAAATATGGGATCAAGTGATGCAAATATTGAAGATTAAATCTTCTAAGGGCAACCAACTTAAAGGGAATGTGAGTATTAGTAAGATGGATAGGACAAGAAATTGGCAACCTCCTCCTAAGGATTTTGGAAAAGTCAATATTGATGGAGCCTCTAGAGGGAACCCTAGAAAAGCCAGTGTGGAAGGAATTGGTAGACTTTCAAGATGGCTCCTTGGTTTTTACTTTTCTTGAGAATTTGGGTATTCTTTCCAATAACCTTGCTGAGGGGTATGGTATCCTCAGAGGCCTTCAGGAGGCTACTAAGGTTGGATGGGAAAAGGTGTTAGTTGAGTCTGACTCTCAACTTATGATTAATCTCTTGAAGACTCCTAAGAATCATAAGGTGGATTGGAGAATAAAAAGAATTATTGAGAAGATTCAATTAATCCAGATGGGATTTTTGAAAGTTGATTACAATCATGTGGTCAGAGATCAAAACAAGAGTGTTGATGCTTTAGCTAATTGGGCTTTGGACAAAGGTGATCTTACTTGTTATGGCCACCCTCCTAGATGGTGGGCTTCTCAAATTAGGGAAGCTCTTCTTTCTATCATTTCTTTGGATGGCTCCAGTTGTGAAGGTACCTAGTTTCTTCTTGTTTTTTTTTTTTGCTTCTCTTTGGTTCATTCAGGTTTTTTTAGTTCCCTAGCTCATTCTATTATTTCTTTTGTTTCCTCTGTTGATTCTTGCCTTAATAGTCTTCTGGTCTAGATAGGTCATTGTTATGTTCAATTTTTTTTTTTTTTTGTTTAGTTTTTTAAGGTGGGTGGGTTCTTTTGTTTTGTTTTGTTTTTGTGTTCTTTGTGTTGTTTTTTGTTGTTCTGTGTTTTTGTTGTTTTTTTTTTTTTATGTTTTTTGTTTTTGTTCTTGTGTTTTTTTCGTTCTTGTTCTTGGGTTTCTCTTTGTTTGTGTTAATTCGTGTTTTTATGTGTGAGTGTTTTCTATGTTTTTTGTTTTTGTTTATTGTCTGTTGTTGGTTGTTTTTTATTTTTATTTTTATTTTATTTTTTTAATTTTTTAGGTTTTGGTTGTGTTTATTTTTCATGTTTTTTTTGGTTATGTCTTTGTAGTGTTATGTTGTTTTTGTCTTGTTTGTGTTTTGTTATGTGGTTCTTGTGTTTTTCTATGTGGTTTGTGTTGTGGTTTCTTTTATCTTATTGTGTGTGTTTGGTTGTGCTTTTGTTTTTGACACACTCAAGGAGCATGTTTTTTATTTTAATTTTATTATTTTTGTTGTTATTTACTTATTTTTAAATTGGTTTTGTGTGTTTGTTTGCTCCTTGAGTATGTCAAAGGTGGTAGGTCAGGTCCGAGTCCTGGGCGTTTTTTACGGAATGGATACCCCTGCCTCCTTGGGTCTTACCCGAAAGTGGCATCCCTTTTGGGATGTTTTCCACAAATAAAAAAAATAAAAATTAGATAGAAGGTTTAAGGTTCAAACTTAAAGAAGGTAAGTGGCAATTTAGTATATTCAATGTTAATAGATTTTTAAAATTTTATGAAAATATTTGAATTAATCATACGTATCTCTTCCTTGCTTTTAATATAGGTTATATATTAGATGTTTTATATACCAAACGAACACTTATTAAGTAGAAAAAAACTTTCATGATGGCAAGGAATCCTATGAAAAATCTAAGATGAAAATTGAGCCCACCAAGAAGCCATGAACCTTCACGAGGATATTTGTCATGACCTTTCCTTGGCGAACTTATTCATATGATTGACTTATGAATTTATATGTTGAACTTATATTAGACTTAATGGTTTTATGATGATTTGATGACAAATAGAATACTACTAATGAATTTGTATGGTTGCAGGAATAGGCGTCTTTGCAAGTGGATAGAAAATTGATGGTTAAAATAGTCAAAATAATTTGATACATGATATATCCAATTTTAGACCTAATACATGCCTTTGCATGTTGCATCAATCATACCTACATTTGCATCATATGATATCATTTCTACATTTATGTGATTGTTGTATGTTTACCTCCCTTGCATTAGCATTTGGTTTCTCCAAAGAAATTAAGTATCTTTTGATGGATCTAAAGTAACTAAGTTATTTTATGTTTGGTAAGGAATGAATATTAATAAGGGAGATTTATTAATATTGAATGCTATAGTTCCTTTTTGCAACATTAATTTTCTAATGTTGGATAATATTAATTGGGTGAGCATATTAATAAATATTATTCTATGATCTGACTTTAGGATCTCTAAATTTATATCAATAAATTAAATTATGATAGTGTTAAACATAAAAAAAATGAAATAATTTCATTATAGCTTGGTTTAAAATTAAAAGACCACGTGGTTGGAAAATTTATTTACACAGACTAAATGAATCAATCACCTCGCACCTTAAAACCTTATGGTAGTTGAAAAAAAAAAAAACTCAAACGATTCAAAAGGATAAGCAAAAGAGAAAGAACCATTCAAGCTTGGTGATTGGAAGTTGAAAGGCATTAAAAAAAAAAAGACTTTGGAGGAGAGCAACTTGTGATTGGATTAAGAAAATAGAGGCTATGCGCACCATCATCCGAGATCGACCTCGAGCAAGCAACAGTTAGACTTGTTCCTTTGATCATGAGCAAATGGATTTAAATCAATATTTTGCTTCTCCTCTGCCTGAACACCTTGGACGTGTTAGAAATATTAATCCAGATTTCATGCCTCAGCCGGACTGCGCTCATACAGTCAGGGATCCTAGTAAAAGTTTGACATGACGTCGCACCTACCCTTTGACAGATGTGACATCTGACAGATCCGATCGTCGCAGAAGTTAATGCCAGTTCAACGATTTATTGCTAGTTCGGCGATTGGTCAGAAATCCTAGTTGAGGGTCTGTCAGAACCTGTTAGAGGACAAACCCTATATTCCTCTCCCCACGGCTATATAAGGTAGTTCGGGTGTTCAGACATTATTGTGGAGAAAGTGTGGAAGTGTGGAGAAGAGAGCAGAGAAAAGAGGAGAGCGTTTCAGTGAGCAGTGTGGCTCATCTGTTTAATGTCCGAGCAGCCAACTCGACATTTGTTTTTCCTTTTAGTTTATCCTGCAGCTTAGTCTGCAGATGTTATTATTTCCTCAGTTGAGGACTTCTGTAACCCTTGTTTTATATGAATAAAGTTTGCTTTTGTTTAAGGCATCTATAGCATTTACAGTTATTTCTATGTGCTAAAGTTTGTTGTTCTCTGTACAAATTGCCTCAGAGCGATTTCGTTCGGGTTCTATAAGTTAGAGCTCAGATCTGAAACACTGCACTCAAATTCGGTGTTTCTCTCTTTCGTACAGTTCTTTCCAAGCCAGGGAAACCAACGTCGCAGCCGCACAAGCCTCCGGACAAGAAAATTTTGCAAGGCCAAAATTTGGCTAAGTCTGGAGCTGTCTTCCCAAATTCGTTGCGCAACCCAATTGCGCCCGTGCGTAACCTGACTGCGCCCGCGCAACCCGACTATGCCTGAGATCCGTGTGCAACCCGACTGCGCCCGCGCAACTCGACTGTGCCCTTCGCACTGCACCCTTCGTAGTTCGCACTTTGCTCCCTCCCAGATTTTGGCAAAAGAAAAAAGAAATTAAATTTTTTCTTCAGATTGGTATCAGAGCCACTGATCCCTTAACGCGAAGATCGAAGCAGAATGGCTTCTAGCAACAACAATTTGCAATTGCAGATCCCGCGCTTCAATGGGAAAAATTACGATTACTGGAGCATCCAGATGAAGATCCTGTTTGGATCTCAGGAGCTATGGGAGTTAGTCGAGAATGGCTACCCAGAACCGACAGATGCAGCAACACTGGCCACCCTCTCTCAAGCAGACAAGGATATGTTGAAAGAGAACACGAAGAAGGACCAAAAATCCCTCTTCTACATCATGCAAGCGGTCGAAGAGTCCATATTCTCGTGGATCGCATCAGCCACCAAGGCAAAGCAGTCCTAGGAGATTATGGCCAGTTCGTACCAGGGCACCAATAAAGTAAAGTTGGTGAAACTACAGATGCTCAGGAGGGAGTTTGAAAATCTACAGATGAGTGAGTCTGAGTCCATGAGTGATCTCTTCACCCGGACGATGGACATTATCAACTAGATGCGGTTGAATGGAGAAAATGTGTAGAGCCAGAGAATCGTGGAGAAAATTCTCAGAAGTCTGCCTACCAAGTTTGACTCGGTTGTTAGCAATCGAAGAGTTGAGAGATCTGACAACCCTCTCGACAGACGAGCTCATGGGTTCGTTGCAGACAAATTAACAGATGTTGAGCCGTTCATCTTAGACCTCTCTAGAGCAAGCATTCAGGGCTCAAGTCTCATTCTGAGATAGCGGCAGACAATATTCCCACCATGGCGCCTCTAGTTCTCACGGAGGAAGAGGCAAAGGTAGGCGTGGGAAAGGCAACAAGCAAGGAGGAAGGTCAAACCCTAGTGAAGGAGAGACCAAATGTAATTTCCATCAGCAAGGTGGAAGAGGCAGTTCAAGAAATCAGCAAGCTGGATCTGGTCAGAAGGACATGTCAAAGGTCCAGTGCTATTTCTGCAAGAAGTTCGGCCATTACATCTCACAGTGTAGAAAACGGATGGCCAAGGAGAACCAGCAGCAAGCCCATTACACGGATGAAACCTAAAATGCGACAGGAGGAAATGTGCTGTTGATTTGCAACATTGAGGAAGAGTGCCAGAAGAATATCTGGTATTTAGACAGTGGGTGCAACAACCACATGACGGGGAACAAAGAGATGTTCTCCCAACTGGATGAAACAGTCCAGTCTGAGGTGAAGATGAGGAACAACAAGGTTCCCGTAATGGGGAAAGAAAAAATCCTCATTCGCACTAGGTACTACGAACGAAAGCAAATCTGTGACGTCTACTATGTGCCTAGCCTGAAGCATAACCTGCTGAGCATTGGACAACTCATGCAGAAGGGACATACGATCCAGTTCAAATACGGAGCTTGCACCATCAGAGACAAGTCGCATGGGCAGATTGCTACAGTGTCCATGACGAAGAATAAAATGTTTCCACTGTAGATTCAAAATGAATCATTGATGTCTCTGAGTGTAGTTGTGAAAGATGCTACCTAGTTGTGGCATCTTAGATTTGGTCACTTGAACTTCAGTGGCCTGAATCAACTGCACAAGAAGCAGATGGTGAAGGGTTTACCCCTGATAGAGCAGCAAAATCAAGTTTGTGAGGGCTGCTTAGTCGACAAACAACATAGGTATTTGTTCCCTTTCGGTTAGTCTTGGAGAGCATCACAGCCATTGGAGCTGGTGCACTCAGACATTTGCAGTCTGATGCAGACCAACACGTTTGCCGGCAATAAATACTTCTTAACATTCATAGATGACTTCAGCCGAAAGACTTGGGTCTATGCCATCAAGTTGAAGTCAGAAGCATTTGCCAGATTTAAGGAGTTCAAGGCTCTGGTGGAGAAAAAGAGCGGATATCAGATCAAGACTCTCAGGACAGGATGGTGGAGGTGAATACATCTCCAATGAATTCCATAACTACTGCAAGCAGCAAGGAATTCGAAGGCAGTTCACTGCCAGATACATGCCAAAGCAGAACGACATAGCTGAGAGGAAGAACCGAACCATCATGGAGATGACACGAAGCATGATGAAGGCGAAAGGATTATCGCACGAATTTTGGGTAGAGGCTGTAACATGTGCAGTCTACTTGATGAAAATATGTCCCACCAAAAGCATGAAGGACAAAATCCCTCAGGAGGCCTGGAGCGGAGTGAAGCCAAGTGTGGCTCACTTACGTGTGTTCGGGTGCATTGCATATGCACATGTTCCAGAATAGAAGCGGTAGAAGTTGGATGATAGAGCTGAGAAGTGTATTTTCACAGGGTACAATGAGCAGGTGAAGGCATATAGGTTGTACAACCCTGTGACGAAGAAGCTCATCATCAGCCGTGATGTGAAATTTCTTGAAGATGAAGCCTAGAACTGGAAGTCGAGATCGGCGACCGGAGCCAACGATAGTACGAGTCTGTTGACTTGGAAGAAGGAAGTGTGCAGCCACCTGCAACTTCCAACAGCAGCAGCGATGCCAACAGTAGCACAACCACTCCATCTCGGTCGCCTCCATGTGCAAGTAGAATCCAGAACCTGGTGACGCCAGCGAAGACAAGGAGCTTGTAAGAAATCTATGAGGCAACCCAAACCCACGTAGATGAAAAGTACTCTGACTTTGCATTCTTTATTGAAGTTGATCCAGTAGAGTTCGAAGACGCAAGTCAGAATCAGAAATGGGTGCAGGCGATGGACGAGGAGATTAAAACCATTGAAAAGAATGATACATGGCAACTGACAAATCTTCCAGTAGGGAAGAAGGCCATTGGGGTCAAATGGGTGTATAAGACAAAGTTCAACGCCCAAGGAGACGTTGAAAAGCATAAGGCCAGACTGGTGGCAAAAGGTTACAAGCAGAAGTCAGACATCAATTACCATGAGGTATATGCGCCTGTAGCCCGACTTGACACAGTCAGGATGATCTTGGCATTGGGAGCCCAACAAGGGTGGAAGATGTACCAAATGGATGTCAAGTCAGCCTTCCTCAACGGAGTGTTGGAGGAAGAGGTCTACATAGACCAGCTACCAGGTTACGAAATTGAAGGCCAGGAGGGCAAAGTCTTGAAGCTGAAAAAGGCCCTGTACGGTTTGAAGTAGGCGCCCTGGGCTTGGTACAGCTAGATTGACAGTTATTTTCAGCAAAATGGGTTTGTAAAATTCCCATATGAGCACACCCTGTACATGAAGACAAATGAGGTAGGTGAGCTCATTATCGTCTGCCTGTATGTGGATGATTTGATTTATATTGGCAACAACAATGTCCTGTTCGACCAATTCAAAACAGCCATGAAGGAGTTCGAGATGATGGACTTAGGGCTGATGAAGTATTTTCTCGGCATTGAAGTTGACCAATCGATAGATGGCATCTTCATTTCTCAGGGCAAGTATGCGAAGGATGTCCTGAAGCGGTTCAAGATGGAGGACAACAAACTTGCCATCACACCTGTTGCCATAGGTTTGAAGCTAAGCAAACTGGATTCAGGGAGGAATGTAGATCCAACCCTGTTCAAGAGGCTAGTTGGCAGTTTGATCTATTTGACTGCAACTCGACCAGATCTAATGTTCGGAGTCAGTCTGATCAGCCGTTTTATGGAGACTCCGAAGGACACGCATTGACAAGCAGACAATAGGATCTTGCGCTATGTCAACGGGACGCAGAACAATGGCCTATTTTATGCCAGACAGGACCAGTTGGAACTGGTCGGCTTCACAGATAGTGACTGGGCTGGCAGTACCGATGATCGGAAGAGCACCTACGGGTATGCTTTCCATCTCGAATCAGGGGCAGTCTCATGGGCGTCCAAGAAGCAACCCATCGTTACGTTGTCCACAGCTGAAGCAAAATATGTCGTCGCCACGTCAGCCGCATGCTAGGCAGTTTGGCTGCGAAGAGTTCTAAGTGAATTGAACTATCCTTCGGAAGGCGCGACAACAATTTTTTGTGATAACAATTCGGCCATTGCACTATCAAAGGATCCCGTGTTCCATGGCCGGACGAAGCACATCGATATTCGTTATCACTTCATCAGAGAGTTGGTGAAGTCCTGAGAAATTAAACTACAGTTTTACAGATCCAAGGAGTAGTTGGAAGATATTTTCACGAAGCCTTTGAAGGAGGAAGACTTCAGGAGATTGCGAGAGCAGCTTGGAGTCAAAGCGCCCGTGAAATCAGGCTTAAAGGAGGGTGTTAGAAATATTAATCCAGATTTCACGCCTCAGCCGGACTGCGCTCATACAGTCAGGGATCCCGATAAAAGTTTGACATGACGTCGCACCTACCCTCTAACAGATGTGACATCTGACAGATCCGATCACTTAATGCTAGTTCGGCGATTGGTCAAAAACCCTAGTTGAGGGTCTGTTAAAACCTATCAGAGGACAAACCCTATCTTCCTCTCCCCGCGGCTATATAAGGCAGTTCGGGTCTTCAGACATTATTGTGGAGAAAGTGTGGAAGTGTGGAGAAGAGAGCAGAGAAAAGAGGAGAGCGTTTCAGTGAGCAGTGTGGCTCATCTGTTTAATGTCCGAGCAACCGACTCGACATTTGTTTTTCCTTTTAGTTTATCCTGCAGCTTAGTCTGCAGATGTTATTATTTCCTCAGTTGAGGACTTCTGTAACCCTCGTTTTATATGAATAAAGTTTGTTGTTGTTTAAAGCATCTATAGCGTTTACAGTTATTTCTATGTGCTAAAGTCTGTTGTTCTCTGTATAAATCGCCTCAGAGCAATTTCGTTCGGGTTCTATAAGTTAGAGCTCAGATCTGAAACATTGCACTCAGATTCGGTGTTTCTCTCTTCCGTACAGTTCTTTCCAAGCCAAGGAAACCAACGCCGCAGCCGCACAAGCCTCCGAACAAGAAAATTTTGCAAGGCCAAAATTTGGCTAAGTCTGGAGCTGTCTTCCCAACTTCGTTGCGCAACCCGACTGCGCCAGAGATCCATGCGCAACCCGACTGCGCCCTTCCCTACTACGCCCTTCGCAGTTCGCACTTCGCTCCCTCCCAGACTTCGGCAAAAGAAAAAGGAAATTAAAATTTTTCTTCAGGATGGACTTCTCTTTTTTGAAACCCAACTTCATGCCTCGGTTTATGATTGTAAAAGTTGGTTACAGTTACTATTTTTAGTAACTGATCAGCGCAGGATTCAAACTATAAGACTGCATCCACTAAACCTATTCGTCTCATTTTTGTTGACCCGACTTGAAACCGGAACCGCCGGTCGTTCGGGATTCATACCATCATCATCAGTTTGGTATGCACTTAGAAGATTCAGAACAAACTATTACCTTTACAAATTCGCACCACCAAATTTAGTAAGTGCCCATCCAAACTAACACTTACCAATCTGCTCAATTACTTTAATTATTAACAACATGGTCTAAGGCCTTGATGCATTATCATATCACCCTCACCCTGTAAATCTGATGTAAGCCAGGGAGAGGGACGTTTGGTAGGTTCTTCAGGACATCTCGGAATGTCTTCCCTCCCAATCTAAGGTTGGAACAGATATGAGATCATCCATTAAAAGGGGCCTGGAGCACCCTGTGTACTCTGGTGAAATTCGTTTACGAACGGGGAGCGTCAATCTGTTTGCACACTTGAGTTGGGGTTTAACTTTGAAATGTTAATTATTAAGTATAATTTCTAAAGTTGAAGGTCGATTGACTAATACGTGAATCCCAAAGTTGAAGGTTGAATGTTTAGTTTTAAACAATTTTGACCGAGAATGTGCCTGACGTAATTGATTTAATATTTTTGAAAAAAGGGGCATAAATAGAATAATGTTTTATATTGCATTTAATCAATTCTCAAGAAGCTTTGTGGTGACATGAAAAGTAATGTAGCTTTGATATTGCATTACTAAAGTGGAGATGTCACTTTATAGGATATAAGGATTGAAGAAAAAGAAATTAGATAAGATAAATTAATGTTGATATTAGTTTAATTAGTTAGAGGAAAAGATAGATTTTTTATGTATTTAAATGAAATAATTTTCATATTTAATTTAAGGGAGATTAAAAGGGTTTAATCTTTAGATTAAATATAATTTTTATAGTTTAAATGAAATAATTTTAATTTTTGTGTGTTTAATCTAGGGTAGATTAAGGACAATTAATATTTAGATTGAACGTATTTTATTTTAGTTAAAATGAAATTAATTTTATTTTTTTATGTTTAATCTAAGGTAGATTAAGGGAAGATAATTTTTATATTAAAAATTAATTTTATTTTAGTTAATATTTAGTTAGAGTTTAATTCATTTTAGTCTAAAATGAATTATTTCATGATTAACCTATTTTGGATTGAAAGGAATTATGGGGTTCCTTTATGTTTGAATTATGAAAGGAATTTATGGTTCCTTTATGTTTGTTTAATGAAATTAAATCATCTCTCTGGGTTTGGGATGTTATGTTTTTATGTTTAGAAAAAGAATTGGGGGTTCTTTTTCGGCATATGAAATTGGGGTTCTTATGCACTTTTATGTTTAGGAATGTGGAATTCTTGAGAGATTATTTTGGGAATGAAATTAAAGGGCAAGGGAATATGGGATTCCTTGATTGCTTATATGGTTTTTATGCATAGATACATTGTGGAAATATATTGTTGATATGAATAGATATATTGTGGGGTTACATTGTTTGTTTGTTTGAGAAAAATGAAAGCTTTGAATGTCTAAGTGGGCATGGAGCCCTTTTACATAATAGTACTAGGAAGGTCTTCCTTGTATACTTGTTTATTTTAAAGTATAGAAAAATAAATTGGACGCAGAGTCCATTTGGATGAAGAGATTTATGGGATTTCTTCATAGGATTGTTTTAAAATAAAGTAGAAAAATTAAGGATCATTACTATATGAATACTTGATGGACTAAATATGTGACTTGTTTATCTTCTTTATGCTTTATTTTCTATGCATTCAAATCATATAGAAATGCATTGCTAAGCTTTGGAAAGAGATAGAAATGAGTTTGAAAATATTTGTGGAAAATATGTTTGGAAAGAAGTATGGGCTTCTTTATGCTTGTGTTTGCTATGCATCATTGAAAATGAATCATATAGGAATGCATTGCTAAAATTTGGAAAGAAGAAAATAATTAGTTAGTAAATATTAAAGAAATGATTTGACTTCTTGGACATGAGGTCCTTGGAGTAGGAGAAACTTATGGGGGTTTCAATTTCATATTTTTGGAAAAATGCATAAGCAAAGGTTCTTAAGTACTTATGATTGGTGAATGACTACAAGGGAATTATGGGGTTCCCTTACTGCTTTGTAAAGTGAATTATGGATATTCATATTTAGGGATATAAGAATCATAGGATTCTTATGTAATGGCTTGGGTTTATTGAAAAGAAGGAATGAGGGATTCCTTTATTTTGTTGTAACAAATTACTGTTAGACTTGAGAAATAAAAACGGATATTTCAAGGTTGGGTTTTCCTCAAAATATTTTCTCAAGATCAAAGGTGTATTATGCGTGTATATTTAATTAGCATTTAATTCATTTTAGTCTACAATGAATTATTTCATGATTAACCTATTTTGGATTGAAAGGAATTATGGGGTTCCTTTATGTTTGAATTATGAAAGGAATTTATGGTTCCTTTATGTTTGTTTAATGAAATTAAATCATCTCCTTGGGGTTGGGATGCTTTTATGTTTGGAAAAAGAATTGGGTGTTCTGTTTCGGCATACGAAATTGGGTTCTTATGCACTTTTATGTTTAGGAATGTGGAATTCTTGAGAAGTTATTTCAAGAATGGAATTAAAGGGTAAGGGAATATGGGATTCCTTGATTGCTTATATGGTTTATATGCATATATACATTATGGAAATATATTGTTGATATGCATAGATATATTGTGGGGTTACATTATTTGTTTGCTTGAGAAAAAGGAAAGCTTTGAATGTCTAAGTGGGCATGGAGCTCTTTTATAGAGAAGTACTAGAAAGGTCCTCCTTGTATACTTGTTTATTTTAAAGCATAGAAAAATAAATTGAACACAGAGTCCATTTGGATGAAGAAATTTATGGGGTTTCTTCATGGGATTGTTTTAAAATAAAGTAGAAAGATAAAGGATCATTTCTACATGAATACTTGATGGACCAAGTATGTAACTTGTTTATCTTCTTTATGCTTTATTTTCTTTGAATTCAAATTATATAGAAATGCATTGCTAAGGTTTGGAAAGAGATAGAAATGAGTTTAAAAATATTTGTGGAAAATATGTTTGGAAAGAAGTATGAGCTTCTTTATGCTTGTGTTTGCTATGCATCATTAAAAATGAATCATATAGGAATGTATTGCTAAGATTTGGAAAGAAGAAAATAATTAGTTAGTAAATATCACAGAAATGAGTTGACTTCTTGGACATGAGGTCCTTGGAGTAGGAGAAACTTATGGGGGTTTCAATTCATATTTTTGGAAAAATACTTAAGAAAGGGTTCTTAAGTACTTATGATTGGTGAATGACTACAAGGGAATTTTGGGGTTCCCTTATTGTTTTGTAAAGTGAATTATGGATATTCATGTTTAGGGACATAAGAATGATGGGATTATTATGTAATGGCTTAGGTTTATTGAAAATAAGGAATAAGGGATTCCTTTATTTTGTTGTAACAAATGACTATTAGACTTGAGAAATAAAAATGGATATTTCAAGGTTGGGTTTTTCTTGAAAGAGTTTCCTAGGATAAAAGATGTGTTATGCGTGTATATTTAATTAGCATTTAATTTATTTTAGTCTAAAATGAATTATTTCGTGATTAACCTATTTTGGATTGAAAGGAATTATGGAGTTCCTTTATGTTTGAATTATGAAAGGAATTTATTGTTCCTTTATGTTTGTTTAATGAAATTAAATCATCTCCCTGGGTTAGAATATTTTTATGTTTGGAAAAAGAATTGGGGGTTCTTTTTCGGCATACGAAATTGGGGTTCTTATGCACTTTTATGTTTAGAAATGTGGAATTCTCAAGAGGTTATTTTGGGAATGGAATTAAAGGGCAAGGGAATATGGGATTCCTTGATTTCTTATATGGTTTGTATGCATAGATACATTGTGGAAATATATTGTTGATATGCATAGATATATTGTGGGGTTACATTGTTTTTTTTCTTGAGAAAAAGGAAAGCTTTGAATGTCTAAGTGGGCATGGAGCCCTTTTATAGAGAAGTACTAGAAATGTCTTCCTTGTATACATGTTTATTTTAAAGCATGGAAAAATAAATTGGACGTAGAGTCCATTTGGGTGAAGAAATTTATGGGGTTTCTTCATGGGATTGTTTTAAAATAAAGTAGAAATATAAAGGATCATTTCTACATGAATACTTAATGGACCAAGTATGTGACTTTTTTTATCTTCTTTATTCTTTGTTTTCTATGCATTCAAATTATATAGAAATGCATTGCTAAGATTTGAAAAGAGATAAAAAAGATTTTGAAAATATTTATGGAAAATATGTTTGGAAAGAAGTATGGACTTCTTTATGCTTGTGTTTGCTATGCATCATTGAAAATGAATCATATAGGAATGTATTGCTAAGATTTGGAAAGAAGAAAATAATTAGTTAGTAAATATTAAAGAAATGAGTTGACTTCTTGGACATGAGGTCCTTGGAGTAGGAGAAACTTATGGGGGTTTCAATTTCATATTTTTGGAAAAATACTTAAGAAAGGGTTCTTAAGTACTTCTGATTGGTGAATGACTACAAGGGAATTCTAGGGTTCCCTTACTATTTTGTATAGTGAATTATGGATATTCATGTTTAGGGATATAAGAATCATGGTATTCTTATGTAATGACTTGGGTTTATTTAAAAGAAGGAATAAGGGAGTCCTTTATTTTGTTATAACAAATGACTGTTAGACTTGAGAAATGAAAATGGATATTTCAAGGTTGGGTTTTTCTCGAAAGAGTTTTCCAGGATAAAATATGTGTTATATGTGTATCTTTTATGGATCTTGTTTTGAAGTATTTTATGCATTACAATATCTAGCTAATTATTTGAGTTATTGTAAATTGTATATGAAAAGAAAATTAATTTTTTTACTTAATCATGTTATGCTTATATAATTGAAACACTTATGCTTTGATAGAGTAAGATGAATGTTAAGTATTTCTTTGTAATAGAGTAAGACTTATGTAAGTGTAATATACAAAAGAAAGAGAGGGAGTTGAGAAAAAAATAATCTAATGCTCAATTTACTTTGGGGTTTAGGGTTTTTATTAGGAGATATTATCCATAGGAAACTAGCTTAGCTAGTCCCTAAAAGCTACTACCAAGACTAAGGGAATTATGGTGTAGCAATCCCTTGGGGTGATAAGACCTAAAGGTAGGATAAGCCTGGATCCCTTGTAACTAGATTGGTGTGATGGAACCCCGATGGATGATGAGATATCCATGTGAGATATGACATGTGAATGATAATCATAGAAACCCAATAGACTGTGGGAGACCTATGAGGGATATCATTTGGTGTGATAGTCACTAGAAACCCTGAATAACTATTGGATGACCAGGTGAGAGATGTGACGTAGGTGATAGTCACCTCAATTAAACCATCAAGGTGATGGGTTAATTGAGCATATTAGTTCTATCCATGGTGTAGTGGGTAGAAATAAACAAGATTTATATCTTGGTACTAGTAGTAAAGATGTAAAAAGTAGTAGTATAATTGACGTCCCTTCTTGATAGAATGACATAGGGTTAATCCTACGCTATGGTCAAAATATCCTTCAAGGGAATGTAAGGAAATAGGGATACCATGTGAAGGTATATTTCAATTTGTATGGGTAGTGTACAAGGTGGACTCTAGAGTCTCTATGAGAGATTGGCCTCTCTTGTCCACTAGAGGAATTTTGTAGCATTTGGAACTTGAAATGTGGATGCAAGCTTCTATTGAATCTATTTGGTACATCTTGGAGGACCTTGTAAATATTTCTCTTATTTAAAAAAAAATATTCTCTCTCGGGTTGGTTAGATTTGTCTTGTTACAATATTTCAGTCAATTCAATTTCAAACCACTTGAATCCATATAACATTTGTATGTGTCTCTTTCTTATTGATAATATAGACTAGATATACACTAAACAAATAATTTTAAAGATATCATACAATTTATTATAATATATTTACAATAACTCATTAACCATATTCTAAATGCTTCTCTCATGTTTGGTTGAATATGAATATGCCATCCAAATAAAAAACCACAAAATAACTAGGGATTGTCCTTACATGTTATTCATTATCATGAAAATTATGTATGTATTAGTTAGGTTAAGTGACATGAACAACCACTCAAATAAACATTTAGTTGAGCTTAAATATTATTTTTGAAAGGTTCTTGTTGAAACACCCCAATGATATATTGTCAATGTTTCATCTTGGTTACCTTAGATTTAAATCATGGGGAGGGAAGTCCCTTGTTGCTATGTTTGTACCTAGAATAGGTATATCGAGATATGATATTATATTGCGTAAGGATTTACATGGGCCACATGTAATCCAAGGTTGATTATATTATAATATAGCATAGAAACCTAAAAGTCGCACATTGCCACTTCTTCCATCATCACGGTTGATCAATTTGCAAAACCCATGAAATTTGCATAAATTAGCCTCAAAACACTATTCATTTATTAAAATCACTATTCATATCCATAAGCCCCCTTGGGCTACTTAAGCCCCTTCCTATGCTTAACTTTGGGTCCTCATGTGACCACCATCATGACTCAACCTTGGTTGAAACCTTTACCATGGTCAAAAGGCACTTTATGGTCAAAGTTCACTTTATGGCTAAGCACATGGTTAATTAATTTAATCATGATTAAGACTAAGCCTTCCACCTCACCTAGTCTACTTTGACTAGCCTAGCCTTCCACCTCACCTAGTCTACTTTGACTAGCCTAGCCTTACCACATTTTAATATGGATAGGCATGGGATATTTTAGAATATTTAGTTGTTATTATTGATCGACAATTAGAATGTCGACAAATTATTTGTTAGTTTGTTAGGATCATTCTCATTATGTATTTGGTATCTCGTATGCCTATTTAATATTACAATTTTAAAATGGCATTTAGGATTTTTGATTCTTGGATCGCTGGTATTAGAGCAGGAAGTTCCTGCCTATGAGGAGGATTTCCTTCATGGAAATCCACCTCCCCCTCTCCCTATTTTGTATTTTTCCCTTTCACAATTCATCTTGTTCCTTGGATTAGTTTCTCGATTTTAGAAATTGGTGTGAGTTGCAACAATTGTCTTATTCTGCCATGTGTCGATGAGATCGACGAAGGGTTTCCTTGGTGGGTAATTGTAGTAGACTGCATGGATGACTACGAATGCCCTTCTCCATATCCAAAGACTTCCTTATGCACTCTGTGCAATTTGGAAATTCTTGACTACACGACCCACATTGCAACATTTATTGTGATAGAGAAAATGGATAGTGGTGCATCCAGGATGTTGGAATGCTTAACTGTGACCCAGATCTATCAAAATATGGATCTATTGACTATCCCAAAAACTATTTTACCATGTGCAAGTATACACCTAAGTTTAGTTGCTACGTCCAAATACATGGTAGTATACACAACACCTTGAATGTATCATGGTCATCATCCTTATATGGCCTCAACTTCAACTAATACCATGGGCAACCACAAAGGATTATGACCCCTTTCGTAATGCGATAAATCCCATCTATGGCATCTTACTAACTAAAATGGTTGCAGCAACCTAAGTGCCTCTATGACACCATCGATCCCAGCATAACTCTTCGTATACTTCATGGTGGTAATGTTCAAACATAGATTTGATCAACAGATCTAGAGGGAAGAGCCATACATTGGTATGATGAGCATCAGGTGTTCTAGCCCACAAGCCCTCATGATGGTTGGAGCACTCATTGTTGTGCCATATCCTTCATGGGGACTTATCCAGGTGATAATACATCTACGTACCTTATACCAAAATAGATGAGACATGATTATGATTTGTGATGTTCTGTGGATGATTTGCAACATTCCCACGATAAAAAGATATTGGCAATGAGCAAGATTCTAAAACTAGTTATTGACTTCAGAAACAACATCACGTGGGGTTGAAGAGCTCTACTTCCCATAAGGACAAGATGTGTTTGTTATTTACTATTCACTATAATAGTAACATGGATTTATTACCACGTTAGTAGATTGGAAATGTTCAATGCTACATAGTTGTATTTCATCTTACCACTAGTGCATGATCACACAATACTAGGCATTTGGAGGAGATCACCATGGTTTTCCAAGGATGTGAGATAGATTCTATGTGAAAGTGCATATTTATGATTTGTTTTCCCAACCATTGGTGATTTCCAAGTGTCCACAGGAAGATTGCCACACCTGCGCTATTCACAGTGAGAACAAGACCATGATAGATTCAAGGGTTTTATAACCTATTCTTTGATGCAGTTATGCTGCCTACCTTTGTACACTTGTATTTTTGTATGGCACCCCAATCGTGTGTGTGATAACAACGATAGTAGCAAGAGGTGATCCTCATAGAGGTGCTATGGAGGACTATGCAATGACCAACATGAATGATTGCCACACCATTTTACACATAAATCCCATCTCAGACATCCTCATTCATGGTGTTGATCATGGTTGTAACAACCCATATGGATCTACCATTCCTTCTTGTTCCAGCTCCTAGCAATGTACACCACTCTACGACCTCTTCATCGTGCCCTTACTGTGAGAAACATATTGATGTTAAAGGCCTGTGTAGATTTAAATTGAGGTCTCATGGAGGTAACGCATGGATCATGAGATTATACAGGTGGTGGCTCCATAATAGTTTTTGGTAAATCATATAGTGGCCCCCATATTCATGCAACTGGAGCATAAATACAATGGCAACAATCGTCTAATGTATTTTGGTTGATTTTGAGTATCCATTTTTTACGTGCATCAGGCACATTGTTTGTTAAAAAAAATAATATTTTTATCCCACATTGTCTGGGATATTATGACTTTAGTGCCTTAAAATGAGGAAGGCTCCCCATTTTAATCGACCACCTGTGGTAGTCAAGGAGCCTCCCCTGGGGCACCGTTTGAAAGGAATAGTTATTGTTGGCACAATTGCCATGTGGCATATTTGACATTGAATTTTCAACAAAGTTGACGTATCACATAAATTTCACGCAATTGACCATGTGATGGAGAAATTTTGATTTTGCAACCATTTAGAAAAATATTCTAAGGGAATATTCTATTTTAAATTGTAAAGGGCAACCTTTTCCTTCAATTTTTTTTCTAGAGAGCTTACTATTTTTCAAACTTTTAGTGGCTTGATATTTTTGTAAGTATAGGCTTGCATATAGGCGTTGGAAAGCTCTTTTTGAGCTAGTTTTAATGGCATTATTATTTTACCATTTTGTAAAGGTATTTCTTGAAATTATGGTGATCCAAATTTTGGGATGACAAAAATTTATTTCATACCCAAAAATGTTAAATATGGAGTGCATTCTCGGTTGAAATCGACACTCCTTAAATCCACCATCACCTTTTGAGACTTTTTGGAGTACGTTCTCCTTCAGAAGACAAATGGCCCTTGTTATGTGATCATGGAAATCACATGGAAACTCCATACATTGGAGTAGTCTTCACCCCTAGTGGCTTGTCTCTTAGTGGATTTTTGAGTAGCACCACATCAGCATCGCTTTCGCAACTCCAAAGACTATAGATATTTCAACACTTTGGAGGCTTCTTCTTCTCAATATTATGCTTTTGTAATAAGGAGTGTAGTTCGATGGTACCCGACACTCCATTCTATGCTTGTTTTGAATCCCCATGCTTTGTGCCTTTTTCCTCCACTCTTCCTCCATCGACTATAGTTACAAGATACTTGCTTGGTAGGATCGTTTGTACTAAGTTTTGGGTGCATGCTTATGGTTCAACATGATTGGTGTGAAGAGTTATGACTTTTAGAGTTTGAAAGACATGTTTACAAGACCCTTTTAGGTATAGTAGTGACTCCTACATGCTAGAGGCTGACCCAAGAGGCAACAAACCTCAAGATCCCATAGGGGATTCCTAAATGGACCCTTTTTGAGCATGTGTTTTGCTTGTTGTAGCTCCCTTTGATGGAGTAGTGGTGATCTATTTTTGGACTCTTGAACATAGTCTATCTCTCTTCTTTTCTAAACCACTTTGGAGGAATTCATTCTTTTGGGGCACTTCTCCACTTGTAAAAGCATTGGAGTCCAATGCTTATATGGTTGGGAGGGATGATATGGATAGGCATAGGATATTTTAGAATATTTAGTTGTTATTATTTGTCGAAAATTAGAATATTGACAAATTATTTGTTAGTTTGTTAGGATCATTCTCATTTTGTATTTGGCATATCATATGCCTATTTAATATTGCAATTTTAAAATGGCATTCAAGATATTTGATTCCTGATCACCTTTCCACCCTGATATTTGCTTCATCTCGTACTCTCCTATGCATTCAATGACAAATGAAGACTTTTGCACAACAAAAGAATTTTTTAATTAAAAATCTTTCCACCTCAATATGTCATAAATGACATTTGGATACTTTCCTCCACCTATTTATGGCATGTGGATGGGTGAGAGATTATCTCATATCACAATGACCATATCATAATAGATATCTCACAGGGGACACCTCAGCCCCTCCTCTAACCTTGGAAAATTTTATAAATAGAAGACCAAATTATCCATTTTAGACACACACATTTACTTAACAAAACTCTGCTGAAATCACTCTAGATTACCAAAGTTACTCATCATCACTCCATATCACTCATCATCCATCCCCACATAAGAGTCAACATGGAATCCATAAAATCCTTTTGTTATTTGATAGGTTGTTGATAAAGATTTCAAATTTTTAAGGTAACCGAACATAAAATAGAAGAAGCTCCTGCACCAAATGAGACTTTCCATAAAAATCCATCGATTCTAGATAAAACAATCAGATTCACATAGCATTATGTGAATCTTGAGGCATAGAAAGATTCACATACTAGTGTGCAATCCCATTTTTAGCAGTTTAGAGGCCACAAAATCAAGTAAGTATGCTTCCTATGTTGGTTTTTCATCATTTCATGCAATTTTAATAATGTTTTAAGAGTCTTTTATCTTCAAGTACAAGGGGTATGATCAAGACAGCCCCCTAAATACTCTAACCAAATTTTTTACGTCTAGTAGATCTTGAGGATAGGTCAGGCCTATAGTGGCCCATTAGCAATAAGCCCACTCATACTAAGGAATACAAAGAAGACACTTTCAGTTTCTTACAGTTTCATTGAAATAGGGCTTCCCTTGTGGAAGACCCTACCTTGTAGCCTTCAAAGGTACATTTTGTAAAAATGATCACACTTGTAACCCCTTTTGAAAGTTAATTCAAAGCAACAATTTTCTTGTAATTCATTCAATATTACATTATATTAGTATTTGGCTCTCCAAAGTAGAATTACAAGATGGGTATATAAATAAGGGATATTGTCATTGTAATCATTATGGAGATAAATCATATGGAATATTGCTTGTAATTGTCTTTATCCATGAAGTGGCCTATGATATTTTTCCTTCTCTACGTGGTACTCTCAGCTTGGGATATCTTGTGGAGGTTTCTTTATTCAAAAAGTACTATTGGTACTAACCCAATTCCTAATCTATAAGTAGAAATACTTGATCAATGGGGTCAAGTCTTCAAATGGAATTATGATGTTGGGTACATGAGAAACAAAAAGAAGGTAAAGAATATAAAGTGGAAACAACGAGATGTGGAGTTGGTCAAATTGAATTTTTATGGAGCATATAAAGGAAATCCACAACCAATAGGAGGAGGAATAATTAGAAATAATAAAGGAGAGATTTTTTCTCATTACGCTTTCAATAGTGGATTTAAGACAAGTAATGAAGTTGAAGCTTGGGCAGATTTAGAAGAGTTAAAAATATACAAACAAATGAAATGGAACAAAGCATGGATTGAAGGTGATTCACTCATAGTAATAAATGCAATTATGAGAAAAGCAAAGGTTCCATGGAACATACATGACATAATTGTGGAAATTCAAGATCTTGCTAAAGAGTTTGAAGAAATCAAGTTTACACATATATTAAGGGAAGGAAACAAACATACACTAGTCTAGCCATTATAGAGGTTTTAATTTAGGATCATGAAATTAAATTATCTTTTCCATGGTTAGAGGAAGTAGTAAGTTGAGCTAAAGCTGACAAGAAAATGTTGACTGCCTAAATCAAATAATTGATATCTTATGTAGCCTAACACTTATGTAAATCTAACAAGAAAGTAATTACAAGATTGAAATTAAAATTACAATATAAAAAACACAATAAAGATAATAATAAAACAAGTATAACTAATAAATACTCATAGAATAATCACATGGAAATGCTCAAGAAAATACTGAAAATAATATAGAATAAATATCTACTAATGCATGCTATGTGATTTCCTTTTTAGATGCCAACTACAAATCTTTGTCACAAATATATAATAGTATGCTAATATTCATATGAAGAACTCTTGACCTTCAATATTCTTTATAATTCTTCACTTTCTTATTTTAAGGACACAAGTGCACTCTTACATAATGGACACTTGTGCACATCCACACTCACAACACTTGCACACTTAATTACATGACACATATTTCCTGTACATTATTACATTACATAAAATATAAATTCACACTCTAATCTAAGACACACCTAATCTAATATTGTACCAAGGTGGTACATTTGCATGTACTAAATAATGTAATATTATCCAATACCCCTTGCATTACATTATTTGGTTATTGAAGACTTTTATCTTCAATACAATATTTATCCTTCAAACTTCAATCTACCTCAAGCAGATTGATATATAGACCCTTTATGTAAGATTATTTAACACAACATTCATATTTCATATGTTATTGGCTCTTATATGTTCCTTGTTCTTTTTTTTACCTTTTTTCTAAGCTTTCTAACCTCCTTCTTCTCCTTGCTTGATCTTGTCTTTGGATTCAGGTTTCCTATTGTTCTTGATGTGATTCCTTCTCTTTCTCTTTCTTCTTTTCTTTTTCTAAAAATTCATTTGTGATATATCTAATGGTATACCTTCTAAGCATTGAGTTAGTAAATCATCATAATAATATGAATTTGTTTTCAATGATTCTTCTTTGATACTATAATATGAATTATTTCTTTCAACTTGTATCTTCCCTTGAAAAAATTCAAAACTAATTAATGAAAGATACATCATTAAACATTCTTCTAAAGTAAATATAATGGTGTTTTGAGAATCCCACCATGACCTAAAAAATTTTTTATGAAGATAACCTATAAGAGTTGTAAATTTTCCTTCTTTTGCTTCTTTAAAAAACAAAGTCAATTTATCTTTTAGAACATCAAATATTTGATTTTCTCCATCAAAGTTATTTATTAAGTTGTGTGAGTAAAATCTAAGTGCATGCAACATGCCTTCACTATCTTCATTAAATGCATCCTTAACAATTTCATCCATGAATATCCTTTGATGTAGTCTACCTTATGTCTCCCTAAGTTTTGAATGAAAAATATTTCAATGTTCTATATTTAAAAAAAAAAAATTGTTGTTGAATACCTTATGACTCCCTAATTGAATAGAAACTAGAATGTTTGCAAACTTATAGATTCCTAAATTTTAAGTAGAACTCCTTATCTCTCCAAATATTCTATGTTTTTTGAATTTCAAAAAATAATAACCAAAAAAGATTTCTAGTATTAATTAACCTTTTGAAAAACAAGACTTCAAAAATAATAAAGCCTACTTATCACTCCAAAAAGTAATTAAGGCATTGATTTCTCTATTAAACTACTTATCTCTCCATTAGACTTATTTAACCTTAGAAAAGAAATAATATCTAAAACTATACACTCCTTATTTCTCCTTTTAACCTTAGGAAAATTTAATAATCTTTAGAAATCCTAATTTACCTCCTTAAAGGCGTGTGGATTGGAGAATGATCTTTGACGTTGTGTAAATATGCTCCCCTTATCTTCAAAAGAATAATTTCTCGACTACAATCATGCAAGGCTTATTGTGTTAGGATTCCTTGCTTGAAATATTATTTAAAGACTTCTCCAAAAATATCTCAAACTCTGCTCGTTTGCTTCCTTCATGTCACATGGTAGAACACATGCAAAGAGGATTGGTGCTTTGAGTTTATTTCAAATATTCCAATGCTTAGGTGAAAGTAACATGTCACTGCCCTTTTACTACTTGGTGCATATGCACATAAAAATCTTTCAGTATCCTTTCTTTGGCTCTTGATGTTAGAATTTCACGTCTCTTCTCCTTTGTTGCAAATGATGTAAAAACTTTACCTTCTTTCAGTTTCTCTCTTGATCTTCTTGCGTCATTTGCAATGCTCTACAATGGTGGTGCTTCTCTATGGCATTATGTTGCTTAGATGGCACTTTTTCACCTTTGCTTCTGCACTATTCCTAACAACACTATGTTGCTATTCAAATGTTTCTATGTTGGTCACCTTGATGGCACTATACCCTATGAAAAAATACTGTCCAGTTGGCATTGTGTTCAGCTATGACGCTAGTCATCTAGTGTGCACTATAGTTGACACTATGTTTTACTATGGTGTTGGTTGTCTAATAAGCATTTTTTGCCTAAATAATTCTTAACACTTTGAAAGAGCTTATTTCCTTGCATGTTAAATACCACTCCAAAACTTTTTATCAAGGAGGAGGTCGATAAAAAACTTGATAGTGTCCAAATCACTCCAACACTTTTCATCAACGATGAGGCAAGGATCTCTATTTGGGTCCATGTAAAATACACCTATGGAATACATGACAAATACATGCTTAACTCCAATTTTGCATAGGTATTTAATAGTTGGCTCTATCACTTGGTCAAGGTCCTATATCAAAAACTTAGGCCATATGAAACACACCATTGTAGCCTTGAATAACTGGAACTAGGTTATTGTAATATAGAATATTAGCTTTTACAAGGTGGAGCTTCTTTTTTTTTGTATTTTTAATCTTCCTTTGAATGTCATATAGGAACAGGGTACTGTGAAAATATTTTTGTCAATATTTTCACAAGTTCAACTCTACAAATGTTGATTTTTGCACAAATATATTGACCAGAGACAGAAGGTGACTCATAAACTAGTATGTGATCTTGTGCCATATTTTTTATGTCCATATATGCTTGGGTTAAATTGGTGTACGTCTTTGTCAATCCTATGAGGTATTTCATGTTATAAGAGTGTTGGCATTGATGTAGAGTTGTAATAATGGACCTAAAACTAGGCATGGGATCACCACAACCATGTCTAAATTTTGCTCCTTAACTTAATAGTTGACATTGAGCTGGTCCAAAGAAGGACGAAATCAAGATATTTATCAATCCAATAATATGAGGCAGACCCATGCCATTAGGTAAAATAAATAAAAAATAAAGAACATTTGTAAGACTCTCGTTGCTATGGTGGGATTTACGCTCTGCTTCCAACCCATCTCATATTTGATGAAATTCTCCACCTGTGGACATGTCACTTGGTAATAATTACTAAAATTTGAGCATTCACCAACCCTAGCATTTCCAAGGCCAATGCCAACACCATGAGCTAATTTGTTATATGTTTTTCCTCATAATTGAGTGGGAGGATAACCTCACTAGCCTAGGATTATGCCCTCAACCCGCACTGATACCATTGTTGATACTTAATACTTGGATAATCTTACATTATAAAATATGGATGTTTATATACAATGCCTTGTCAAATATGGTATAACTACCATCCATGTAAGGACAATAACCATATTGGACTCAAGGTCCATGTGAAGCTAATAACAACACATCAAATTGCTTGTGAACGGTAATTAGCAACTACCCTAATTATTATGCCACCTAAACTATAATGAAATAATTCCTAACAAAAAACAAGTAATTGAGATAAGCTTTGTCTGCTTCTAGAGATGAGAAAATAATTTGGACAAATTTGATGCAAAGAATATTGTCACGTTCAAAGATATCCAACTTGATAAAAAGTTGATTGAATTGCTTAGTTTTTTAGCCAAATTTTTGATGAATATGAATCTAAACAACTAATATATCCTTTGCATATCTAAGAGAATAATAACTTTCTTAAAGAGTTGTTTTAAATTTTGTTCATTATAAATTCTTGGTTTCTTTGTTGCTTGCAAAAGCTTGATATGGGACTACCACCAAGTAAGGCCTTGATCATCCATATGGACCTCAACAAACATGATTATTTGCACCTTTGCGAGTAATGGTTTCATCTTGAAATATGTATCTAGACTACGAATCCAAGCATCCACTTTATCTCCATAGATTGTACCATAAAAATAAGGAATGAATATCTTAGTGTCCAACTTGAATGCAAATTGGTCAATGAAGACAATCAAAGAGGGGAAATTGATGGATTAGTTCCTCATAAGAGGTTGGAATTGATGAATCCATGAGTTTCAACTTAAACTCATATTGTTGTTGTCATTCATCATTCAACTCTTAGATCTGATTATTTGTGCAAAAGACCTACCATTAAAAAACAAAATAAAATAATCACATCCCAACCTGTTGAGCTAAGATGATCTGATCCCACTAGAGGAGTTTGATATACATTTTTGACTAAGACACCAAGGCAAGAGCTATTTAAAAAATAGGTTGTTGAAATCATCCCAAAAACCACTCGGGTACTCCTATGTTCAGTTTGGACCAGAAGGCCCCACCGGACTTGCCCGTTGTGCACCATGAGAAGGAAAGAATTTGTTGACCAAGCTTGTGGAAGAGGAAGCATGCTCTTTTGAATACCCAACCTGGCAAAGCACCCGAACGGATAGCTTACAATGGTTAAGAGCTTGGTAATTCATAGGTCCTAGATTTGACTTTCACAAATGTAGTTTTTATATTTTGTTTTTTAATTATATTTTAGGATTGTTTGACTAGAGAGGAGGTGGAAGTGGAACACATTCAACAGTGGTGCTTTCTCAACTACCGTGTGACTAAAGAGAAGGTGGAAGTGGAACACATTTAACATCAGTATTTTCTTGGCTAGCATGTGACATGAGAGGAGGTGGAAGTGGAACACAATCAATAGTGGTACCCATTAGGTTTACCTCTAGGACCCATCAAACCTAGAGGAAAACCTAGAGATAACAAACCTAGTGGTCAACCAAGTGGTAAACCCATAAGAAAACCCAAAGGTAGACCCACTGGTCAAGTGGTAGACCCAGAGGCAACAAATCCAACGGCAAAGCTAGAGGTAGACCTAGTGCTAAAGCCAAAGTAGGCAAAGCCAAAAGCTAGAGCAACCATAACCAGGAGCTAGATCCAAGAGTTGAGCCAAAGCCCAAAGCCATAAAACCACAAGACAGATCCAGGATCCAAAGCTAGAGTAAGATCCTAGACTCCTCTAAATTAAGGGAGGGCCTAATATTTTCTATCCCAAACAATGTAATACATGGGAGGGGATGTTAGGAATATTTTACTACGTTGTTTTATTATTAAATCATGCATATTTACCTAGGTTTTGTAGGTGAGTTGGAGAGTAGAGGAAAATCCTCCAAGGGAGGTCCTAGGTTTGAATCTCCACCATACAAAAAAGTTGAATTGGGTACCCAAAATCCAATTGATACTGTTGGTGCGGGCAGGGCTAGGCGTGAATCCCAGGTGACTTTGACAGTGTAGAACCCCCTGGTCATGGTATCTCAGACCAAGGTGGTACCGCAAGGGATTTTTTGCTTAAAAAAAATCATGCATTTTTATCTGGAAGATCATTTTTAATAAGTATTACATGTAACAATCTCCTAATTAGGAGTATTTATCTTCTAGTTTGTAACCCTAAGGTATGTATTGAATACGCTCTTGTCTCAATTAATGAATTTGTAATTTGCCATCACCATTGTAGGTTCCAAATTCAGAATAGCAAATTAAATTGTTCTTTTGCATGACACATCAGAATGCATGCAAAATTTTCCTAGAGTAGGACACTAGCAAAAACAATAATGCTAATTTGTAGGAAAAAAACCCAATAATTTAGAGCAATGGACATAGAAGCAAAAACTTCATAATATATTGATAGAAAAGCAAAGAGGGCAAGGTGCTACAACCAATATCAACTTGAGGCTGAGCAAAAATACACTCAACAAGGTGGATCCCAAGCAAGCAAGGATGTATTTGGAGACCTCAATGAGGCTATAATAACAATGATACATATCTATAGTAAAAATTATAAGAGTTGAACGCAAATATTTGAGAAGCAAGTGAGAGAAGATATTTTCCAAAACTGATGATGTATACTCTTTATTAGTGATGCATAAATAAATTTACAATAAGGTTGACAGTTTACAAGTTGCTCTTGAAACACCTCAAATTTAACTTACATGCATATAGTGATCTATATATGTACATGTGCATGGACATGCAAACTAAGACTCGAGCTAGTAACTAAGATGAACTGGACATGCAAACTAGGATCTAGTTAGTAACTAAGATGAACTAGACATGCAAACTAAAACTCTAATTACTAACTGAGATAATTACAATGAAGAAGGAGATGACTAAGAATAAAGATCATTACCAATCTCATCAAGCACCAAAAAATATGCATCTAAAAAACAAAAGTAAAAGGGGTGAGGAGGAAGATGACAAAAACAAGTAGTTCCAAGAAACACAACTATAGAATGCCTATCAGCATGATTAAATTGTGATGCCACCTATTCTACTTTGACCAATCTTGTATTCTACTAGGAAGAGTAATGTCTTGGGATATTGAAGCCATTCAAACTTCTGGTCACTTGCACTATGGTTTTCCAAACAATTTCGTTGAAGTCATTTTGAATTGGAATTTTGATGTAGGTTTTAGGTCAGTCCTATTATGCCTAGTTTATATTTTTGTATTTTTTATAAGTAATAGTTCTCAAAGGACTTTGACAAAGCAAATTTGTACCTTATGTATGATACCTAAGAAATAATCTTCATTCATCTTCAATTTACAAATCATCATCTTGAGTAAAAAACTACAAAAAATAATACTACCCACGTTTAGACTACTAACTTGCTAGGACTAAAAAGTTGATTGGATAAGACAATTGTAAACAAGGGATACAAAGATCTTCACAATTAGAAATAATTTACCACACTTTCATTCTCTTGAAAAAAAAATTCACATCTGATACCACAAATGCCACCAATCTACACTGACACCTTTTTACTATGGTTTGCATTTTTTATTTTGGGCATCAATCTACTACTCACTTATAGTACAACTTCATCTACTGAGTAGGCATAATAATGCAATATATTTCAAGTTCAAGATTCCTAGTGAAAAAGAATAGAAAAATATATATTTGATGATGAAAAGAGATTTCTACAATGCATGTTTCCTATGGTTAAGAATAGCATGTAATCCAAAACTTTAACTCTTGAAAGAAGTATTCTAATAAGCTTTGACCAAAATACCATTCAAAGCTACTAGTTGTCAAACTCTATGGTGTTAATAACAAATTAAAAGACTATAAAATCCTAGAAATATAAAGAGAATGTTGATTTAGTCATGGATATGGAGTAAGTCAATGAGTTGTAGCTAATACTTAAAGAAAGACCTAATCCTTACTTGGAAGACAGACCATCTAACAACCTACCCAAAATCACTCCAAGGATAGGCAGTAAAACTGGAAACTACTCAAAAAAATAAGGCTACTTAATTCTAATCAAGACAGACCATCTAACTCCTTGGCCAAAATATGGCATATGTAGAAAATAAATCTTGACAAAGGTAAACTTTTTTTTATAACTTATTTTCAATAGGAAATTTTTTTCATAGGACACACTGATTATAATCATCTTCCCAGGAGCTTCATGATGCTGCCTGCCAAAATAGTGAGGAAAATCCAACATACTTTCTAATACATTGATAATAGGCTTAGGAGATTCGTTCATGGATATTGAACAGATTCAAGTTCTCTAAGGTTACATCAGTGAGTACTCATAGCGTAGTGCTATGATGACCAAAATTTAAAAAGAATTACCTACTAATTTTTTTTTGGAAAGCAACAATAAAAATTGTTGATTGATTAATCTCATAGGAGAGGAATAGAAGAATCTTCTCTAATCAATAGACAAAATAAAAGAAATCAATTATTGAAATTTTAACCTAAATCCATGAGGTTGTTACAAAAAAAATCCCTTTACCCTTATAGAACAATATTCTTTAACTAGTGGAGCCTCCCCATTTACCTAGAGAATAATATTCTTTAATAAATGGAGCATCCTCCCTCATTGCTAGTAGGATGAGTTCTAGCATATTGATTCTTGTTCTAGCCAATTGGTCAACATTGAATCCAAATACATGAAGTGAAATGCAATGAAGCATCACATGGAAATCCAGGTCTTGTAGGTGCTAAAGGAATATTCATATATTGTTCAAGGAGGAGAGAAGTTGTATATGCCTTACGAATCCTAAGAGGGACAAATACTGAGAAAAATCTTATTTCAACATCACATAATTTGTATTGTTGTGTCTAAAAATCTTGGAAATCTAAAAATAAAAGGGTATTTGAAGATTTTGGTGGGGGAATTTAAATCATATGGCATGATGAATAAAGAGCTTTGAGTTATCCTTGATTAAACTTTGCATTTAAAGTCAAAGGTTGATATAACATTAATTGAACTTTTCATAGAGAGGCCAATCAACCACCTGACTATTTACCCAATTGGGAGATTCATGGAAGATAAGAGACTATCAATTATTGAGCCTCATGAAATGAAACCCTGGTTGAATAAGAATAATGCCCAAATGATTTGGTATGGTTGTAATTCATTGGTTCCAATTCAAATGTAATCAATATCTTAGAATGCTTCAAGGATCATTAAATGCTTATGCTTACTTAAGATTGTCAGATGCCTTTTTCAACTTGCCTACCTTGAAAACAACTTTAAAAAACATAAGAGAGAATGCACAACTTAGCTTGTGATAATTTTATGCTAAGAAATGGTTGATTTTTGAGCCTCCCAAAACAAGAGATTGTTTCCTCAAGATGTAACTAGGAAAATGGATTGACTATCTATGTTATAAAAAAAAAATGATTTAGTGCTTAGAAGAGGTTGTGGACATAACCACCCACTACTGTGAGACAATGTGTATGACCAAAACTTGATGAACCAACCTATATAATAATTACCTGAGTGTAACAAACACCTACACAATTCTATAGTAGCATTCTCTATACATCATACTATGCATAAGGCTATTTTAAAAGTTAACTTTTTATATAATTCTAAGTGTATAGTGAAATTTTACAATAGTGAAACTTTTAAGCAACAAAATATCTCCACTACAATAAAGAAACCACAACGTTCAATTATGTTTCATTCCAAACAATTGACCATAGTTTTTGAACCTAGAAGACAATAAGAGTATGTAGAAAACTTGCAAAGTTGGAATAAAGGAAAATATCTAAATATGAGTAACACATTAGTCATAAAAATATTTGAAAATGATGAGGCCACTGAATACATGTAGTTTAAACCTTTGTGGGGAATATTAATATAAACAAAAGGGTGACTTCTATAATCAACACTAAACCAAGGATAATAATTGTTGAGATATGAATTGACATCAAATAAAAGCTTGAAACTATGACTGTTATCTTCCAGTATTCTGATTAGGTGTACACCCGCTAAACATAGTTCAAACCTCAACATTGGATGGATTAAAGACTACTCTAATCCAACCTCTAGAGTAGACTTGTATACCTTGTCAACTGATAGGCTATTAAATCATCTAAGATAAATTAAATGTATTAAGAGATAGGGATAGAAATGGATTTAGGGTTAGAAAGAAGTGATGATTAAATAGTGGTCAGATAAAGCTAACAACATAGAAATCTATAGGTAAAACTCTATTTCATTAATTTCCAGTATCTCACACTTGAAATTAACATCATTCAAAGTAGGTGATCTTCATACATTAGATAAATAAAAAATATGCTTCAAGAAGTCATTTCAAACATCCAAGATACCAATAATCCAATATAGAAGAATAAGATCAGTACATAGATTAACAGAAAAGAATCTCTTGCAAGAATAGATTCAATCATAAAAGATTTCAAAGTGCCCTAAGTTAGCAATCTAATATCAACATAATAGACTAACCATAGAAGCAATAGCATAAAAACATTCAAAACTTGAATCTCTCAAAAATATTATAGAAGACACCAGCCTAAGGCAAATATCCAAGTAATGTTCCTTCCATTGATTTGTAAAAAATATTTACACAATAGGGCAAGCAAAAACTCTAGACCTGACATCAAAAAATGAGGGTTTGAGCTCTATTTATAGTTTTATATTCTTGAAAAGAATAAAAGTAGAACATTATAAGGAAAATGAAATGCCATATTAGCTAGGTGTTGAGGTGGTAGACTCTTATTTATCTTGGGTGAAAAGGAGAAAATGTGCATTCCTACACTTATCTGTAACTTGGCCTCTACAACTTGCTAGTATTTCATGGTGTTTGGCTCTTGTCTGCACAAAAATGTAATCTAGGCCATTCATACTTATTATAGGCACTATCCTACCATAGATCTGCAACTACCTTCATTTCTTATTTCTTGACCGCTTCAATGCTTCACCTTTTTCTTTACTTTGATCGACCATTTCACGTTGCAGAAATCTTGCTTTTATATACTTGGGAGAGCGTCCAAACAAACTGACTATTGATCCACCCATGGATGACTAAGATCAAAGCTTCAAACACTACCATTAGATTTATAGCATAGAGACATGTTGTAGCCCACTCATTGAAATTGCCTTACACATCCTTTGATCGTTTTGATTGCGGGCTAGAGTAAATAATGCTTCAACATAAAAATATACTTTGAGCCGCATGTGATGGAGCATTGCATCTGTGACGTAGAGATAAAGTCTGGACCATGGTGTAGCCTGCGCCTTGAATCTCACAAGTGCAAAGTTGACCATAGCTGATCGTGGGGTAGAGCCTTGCTCTGGCCCACACGGGATATACCATTAAACTATGCGCTATGAATCCTTACACTGGCCTGCACCTTGAAATTCTCCTTTGTGAGTGTTGACCACTTTGACCATGGACTGGAACCAATGTGCGTTGTGCTGCTGCAGTATGAAAAATATTCAACTTATACGGGGTGAAGCAATGTGTTGTAATATATGATTTAGAAAGCGGTTACATCACATCTGACTGATGTGGATCACAGGCTGGAACATGCTCTGAACCATCATGATTTCTTCATGTTGTGGCCTACGATTTTGAAATTGCTAAGTGTGGAATTTGACCACTTTGACTATGGGGTAGAACATCTTGTGCTGAGTCGTTGTCGTGGGGTAGAACAAGCTCCTTTATGCCTTAGAAAATTTTACAATATTTTTCTAAGGATGTGGCCATTTTGGGCCTACATTCTAGTACCTCCTGGGGGGATTTGCTCGCAAAGCCTGAGAACTCAAAGTCTTATCCATTGGGCATCAGGAGTCAAAAAATGATAGAGGGAGATGACAATAGAGAAATTAGATGAATGAAGGGAAATTTTCAAGAGAGGATATGCTTGAAGTGAGAAAGAGATGGAGGAAAAGAGATGAACTTCAACCTTCAGCGAGATCTATTTCATATAATAATTTCTATATGGCCATCATCCTTCTAGGATATTTGTGAAGATACCTAGAGGGTAATGGTTCATATCAAAATCATGCAGGAAATAATAATCTTTGTCACTCCTACTATGAACAAAATCTTGGTCTGGCTATATAAAACTCTGTCCCTTTTATAATCATAACTAGACTAGGCCTTTCTTTGCAAAAATATCTTCACAACCTTTTCACGTTCTTTGTCATAGCTTCATGCTTTATGACTATCTTATGACCATGTCAGAGTCAAATATAAAAATACAAACACGAATACAAAAAATGGTCAGGTCCATTGCTGCAATGAGACTGTTTGATTTTATTCATTCTCTTGTGCATCCTACACTTTGAGTTGTGCATCCTGTACCTCTTTGGTGTATTTAGAAACCCTTTCTGTTTGATCTTCATCCTCCTTGTGAGTTTATTTCTCATTTGTTTCATGATTTTCCTCTTCAACTTCCTCTTCTTCGTTATCATATTATTTGCCCTATTTAGCTTCTTCTCATTCATGTGAAGTTTCCTATATATCTTCAGGTTCTGAATCTGCTCCAAATAACTGAACCATTTGTTTTTGGGTCTGGAAGGCTTGAGTCCAAGCTGACTTAGTAGGGTTGTTTTTTTACTTGAGCCTCTTATACACATACTCTAATTTATATGTCTCTTCATAAGATGTAGAACTACCCTTATTCACCAAGTCCTCCATCAAATCTTTGAGCCTTGTCAAATATTTAATCATATGTGAGACTTGGTCTTGATTGATTGGATCTTCCCAAGCATGTATTTTATACTCATCCTGAATAGTTGAGGTTACTTTACTTTGGATATCCTCTTTAGTTAATAAGGAGTTATTTTCAAGCCAGAGTCCTCCAAAACCATAATGTATCATATCTTGATGAATATCTACAAATTATTATAGTCTTCTCTCTATCTTATCTGATAGCAATCAACCCTTTTGGAGCAGCTTATTCTTATCAATCACAATTATAGTGATCATTCTGGTGGTGTTCCAAGACTTATTCAAGATAGGTTTAGCAGATTCACTGAATTTTCTCTCTAACAGTTTGTATATCTTCTCAACCAGTATCACCATAGGCTGCAACTTCTTAGTGAATTTGTCTAGGTCTTCCTTGGTATTTTACAGTAAATGGCTAGCATCATCCATGTAGTTAATTATAGGTTATATTTTTGAAAACTTCTCAAGGATCTCATACCATAGCTCCTTTCTAACCTTCTTGACTCCATATTTTGAAAAGGCTAAAGTAAAAGCCTACAACTTTAGCCTTTTCAATCTAAAGTTGATGCTTTAAATCTTGTATTTTTTTGGCTTGAGTTTCATTCTTTTTCTTCTGATCTTCAACTTGGTCTTTAACTTTTATGGCCTCTTGATATTTATTTTTCTAGCTCTTGACCTTATTTTTCACAACTTTCTCCACATTATTCTTATTACTAATTATTTTCTTTAGATTCTCAATATTTTCCTCCAATTTTCCACATTGCTCCTTGTATATGTCAATCTTGACATAGAAAGTTTCAATGTGGGTCTTTGTTATAAATAAATCATATTCCATAGGCAACTGAGCAATGTATTCTATATGCTCCTCTAGTTGATAATCTTCTACAGTCATGTTCTCTTCCAGCTTACTTACAAGAGGAGGGATGGACCTCACTATCCTTTCCCTTGATACTAGATCAAAAATCATAGTCTTTCTCCATCTAGCCATTTTATTTGAAGGCTTAGATAATTTCTTAGCCTAGAAATATTGAATCTTTTGTGAAATATCCTTTCCTTTATGCAAAGAGGCTATTGTGGGATAATTTGTAGGAGTATAAGTAGCCATAAGGGAAGGGAAAATAGGCTCAGATGCTGATGAAAGGGGAGTGGTTGTGAGGATAGTGGAGTCTGTACTTATTGCAAAAGCTACAATTGGGAAGGAAATGGTGGTTGATGTTAGAATAATGGACTGAGCTGGGGGAGATGAAATACATTGTCCTTATGATGTTACTAATGGCAATGACATTGGGAGTGGAGGTGAATGGATGGGTAATGAAGCTACTAGAATTTTTGACAAAAATGAGGAAGATGGATTGGTTTGAAATAGCTGATGAAGTAGGTGGTGTATTATGAGGGAGAGAGGGTAACTTTTGTTCTAAATTTTCATAAGAATGAGAGGGATATATTTTTGGGGAAGCAGAAGCAGAAGAAGTAATAGAGATCATACCTTCGCCTACCGAAGTAGATTGTTTGAAAGTGTCTTTCGTACTTTGTTGTTGTGTCTATTGTACTTGTTGGTCTGCAACTGATACATGGATTTGTTCTACAATTTGTTCCTGGTCCATTTTTAATTTCTTTTAGATTTCCTTCTTGGTAGCTCCTAAAATATCCTTAGCCTTTCTATTGAAAATAATAGGAGTTATGGGCTTGTATTTCTCTGTATTATCCATAAGCTATGCTTCTTGTGATGCAACTTCAACAATAGGGGATGACCCTACTACTGCTGTAGTAGTGAAATTTATAGGGGTAAATATGAAACTATCACCCTTCTTCTTCCAATTTGTATCTGTTAGAGGAGGCTCTCCACCCAAGGCTAAGCATTTTGGTTTTTGAATCGTTGGAATACTTTCTACATTTATTGCTTCATCCTTGTCTTGCCTGCCACCAAAGTAGTGCATTTTTCTCATAATTTGAGCATCCACAAAATATTTTTGTAATTGCTCCTATGAAGGCTCAAATGCTTTTTGGGCTTCCTCATTCACCGTTGATGGAAAATCTGTTGCTGCTTCCTGTGCTTCTTCTTGTGAATATGGAGAAGGGGAGTTAGATGATACTTGATTTTTCCATTTTCCCTTTAATCCTATTCTTTTGTAGGTTAACAACAAAATCCTACCATTTTTAGCTTTCCAAATTTTGATGTGCTTTTCATACAGCTAAAAAAATGTGGTGTCATCTTACTGACCAAATATAACCTTTTTTGTACATATCTCAACTCTCATCTGCCACCATTCTATGATTTTACCATTTTGCCAACCCTGTTTTTTCTCCATGTCCTTAATCTTGGTCTCTTTCAATTTGTGGGTTTTGTTCTTCTTAGGATCATAATTGACTATTTTCTCATAGAAATCTCTCCATGGAGGTAATTGCTCCATTTTGTTGATATTCCATTCTAGTGGAGAACTTTCCCTATTATTCTTTCCTTGTTCAAAATGAGGCATCAAATGTTTTTCAAATTTGAGGGACCTTTCTGCATTGAGGGCAATATTTCTTTGCAAGGATTTATCATCAGGGCCATATCTCCACCTTTGAGGGATATATAACATGCATAGTCTCTCTAAATATTGAGTAATTTGCTCGTATTGACCTCTTTTGGTTATGGTTATATCATCTACATTTACAACATAAAATACAGTCCCTTTCTTGCCTTTACCGATGCCAAAATTGACGTTGATAAAATTAGCTTACCTTAAGTACTCCATGGCCAATAGTCTATCAGTAACGAAATGAGGCATCAGGAAGGGTTTACCCGTGAAGCCATACAGTTCGATGACTATTTTATCCAGAAGGATATACCAATATACTTCTTTGGTATTATCCACTCGCAACAATTCCTTGGTAAGAGGTGGCAGCCTAGGGAATTGACCATGCATGACTTACAGAGCTAGCCCTAAAAATTCCAAATTGAATCTATAGTATGACTTTGTACTCCTCAAATGATTGGTCCAATAGTAGACTGAAATAGGGTCTCCATTATCGTTCTTATCCATAGTAAAAATCCAAGACATCATGTGTCTTATACCACTGTAGAACATCCATATCAAATTTGAATAATGTCAGAAAGAGGGGTTCTTTGTGCCTCTTTTCGTACTAACCAACTATTCATACATTCTTTTTGAGATGTATGCTGGCCAATCAAAGTAAATGGGCTTGATGCCTTCTTACTCCACTTTTGGTTTATACATTTTCTCATTAATAATGCAATAGATAGTGGCTATTTTCCAATCCATTATATACCGATCGGAATCTAGACCTTCTAAGCAAGCTAACATATTAAAAAGTTTTAGAAGTTCAAACTGTTCGAGAGCAATTGGGATTTTGGACAGAGTTTTCATAGACTTGATAGTTTTAAATTGGCTATAAACCCACTTTTTGAAAGGTTCTCCTTCATGGAAATGAACCTACAGTGACTAATAGCTAGCTTGCTTAGATATGTCTAAGGGTTTAGGTCTTACTGGGGTGTCTACACTTATGGAGAACAAGTCTTGATAGGCTTTAGCTATTATGCTAAATAGGGTTTTGCCCTTGGCTATATTTATTGCTTTTGTTTTAGGATCATAATATTTTGCTATTGCAAAAATTAATTCAAGGCAATGATGAACTGAATCACAGATGTAAAATGACAGGAAGCAATTTACAATAATAATACCTTGAAAAGACATTGGTAGCCCTTCGAAGTACCTATAGTCAATACCTCTCCTGAGCTTGGTTCTTCTTGTACATGTCATTACAGTATATACTACTGCTCTTGTTTAGTCTACATAGTGTTCTAGCTCTGCACTCACTTGCTGTATATTTTGCTGAGCTTCCTTTTATGCTATTTTATGAAAACTTGCTAGGAATTCGCTCTTCTCTATACTTAGTAGCTTTCTCTTGATATTTATTTAGCGCTTTTTGATAAATCGACACTGCTTGCAAAATGTATGGAAATTAAATTTGGAGTTTAAATTCTCCCACATGTAAACCTTTTGCCATTAATGCGGTTGGTGGAAAACTACCCATTGCACACTTCTCAATTCGAAATATGGGTGGCTTTGGTAGCTGAAAACATTGTATTTTTTTTTATTGGTTGCGACGTAGCCCACATTTAGAACTCATGGTGCTTTTTTGTTCTATCCTTTTTAGGAGTGGTGTGGAGCACATGCTATAGCCCATGACCATATTCACTTATTTGAGCATGGCATGGAGCACGCTTTCATATTTGGAGATGTTGCTTCTTATTCCATGATATATTGTGAATTGCTGAATTACCTTTTATTTTTCTATACAAAACTTTAGAAAGGAAAAAACTAGTATAGTACAAATATATACATATGTTACATCAAGTAAAATCTTACTCAAAGTAGAGTTTTAGATGAATACCATTAACCAGAATTGGTTGAATGTTTCCTTCTAGATCTTGGATCTAGAAATAATTGCTTTCTTTAACCTCAGGACCATCTCGAAAGGAGTTGAATTTTTGGTGATGAAATGGTTTGGCTCTCTCTACATTCCACCTTAAAATAGAGTCACTTACTTTAAATTTTTTAAATTTAGTGTTTTTATCAAACCATTCCTTAGTGTTGATTGAATGCTTATGGAATATTTCATATGCTTGAGTAATTTCCTTCTCTAACTGAAGTAGATGAGCTAACCTGGTTTTAGCTGGATTTTGATCGAACTCTCCCTCTGTATTTACCAATTTGAGAACTAGTATTTCCAAGTGAATAGGTAGGACTACTTCTTTACCATACACCAAAGCATAAGGGGTAGTCTTTATAGACTTCTTGATGGTGATCCTGTCTACCCATAAATCTTTCTCTAAAAGTAGATGCCAACTTCTTTTGTTATCCTCTAGTGATATATTTAGAATCCAAAGAATATTTTTGTTAATCCATTCCCATGAGGATAGTAGTTAGAGGATTTTTTTATAATTATACCATATTTTCTATAAAACTCAATGCATTTAGCTCCTATAAAAGTTGGATGATTGTCACTTACTATTGCTTCATGGATTCTAAACCTTGTGATCAAAATTTCCATGAATTCATTTGCTACTTCCTGATTTGATTTCTTTGTGGGAATGGCTTCAACCCATATGGTAAGATAGTCTATGGAAATTAGGATGTACTTATGTCCTATTGAGGAAATGGAATTTATTACTCCAATGAAGTCCAATCCCCACTATTGAAAAGGCTCCTCTACTTGAATGGGCTTGAGGTGAAATGATGCATTTATAGTCCTTCCTACATACCTTTGGCATTCATCACATGCTCTTGTTACCTTGAAGGTGTCAACAAAAATGGTAGGCCAGTATTAGCCTGCCCTAATGATTTTTATAGTTGTGACCTTTCTTGAAAAATGTCCTCTAGATAACCCTCCGTGGAATTATTTAATGACATTTTTATTTTGATCCTCTTTAAAGCATTTTAGGAGGATCCCATCAAGATTTCTTTTATTTAATACTTTTTGAAATAGAATATTCTTCAAGTCTTGAAGCCTATATCTCCTCCTTTGTGATGGGCTAATATTTTGAGTGTAAATTATCTTTTGAAAATATCTAGTCATTTGATCAACCCAGTATGAACCCTCTAATGGAAATTATTTAGTTCGATCTTCTATTGATGGTTGTCAAGTTGATATTTGTTTTGCATATACATTTCTTATCAACCCTGACACAATGCTCTACCTCTTACCAACTTGGTAGGATGGATTTCTACATCATACTCTTGCATTTTAGTAATCGAAACAACTCTTTTATCTCCCAATTCACCTTGTAAAATAAAACTTCTTACATCTGGGTGCACCACATATACCAGGGCTTTACTTTGAGCCAAGTATTATTTGAAATTATTCAATGACTTCATCACTGCAAACATTTATCTCTCGATAAATTTATACTTGATCTGGTATTCATGGAGAGTTTAGCTCTAGAAGAATATATTATGTTCTTCTCAATTATCATTTTTATGAGTAAGCACAAATGCATAACTCTCTTCAGGTACATAAGCATACAAGATGAAATATGATTTACCAGTACTAGAGCAGTGGCAATGGATTGTTACATGATTTCAAAAGTGTATTTTATTGTTTTTTTCCACTTGAAATATGCATTCTTCTTTAAAAATTCTAGGTCAATAGATATTACCCAAAGAAATATTGTAAAGCCTTTTTATTCATAGGCAAGGGGAGAGAAAGAATTGACTTCACCTTGTCTAGGTCAATAGATATTACCTCTTTAGAGGCCACATGCCCTAAAAGCTTCCCTTCATGGACTACAAAAAAATAACTTCTTTGGGTTAAGGGAGATACCAAATTCTCTACATTTATCAAATACTTGCTCCAAGTGTTCCATATGATTTTGTTTCTAATGAGAGAGCACAATAATGTCATCCAAGTATACGAGAAGGACCTTATTGATTAGATTTCCAAAAGCATAATCCATAGCTCTCTAGAAGGTGGTCCTTGCATTGGATAGGAAAAAAGGTATCCTTTGGTAGGTAAAAGTTATCCACTTGGTGGTAAACGTTGTCTTGAATTGATCTTCATATTTTACCTAGATCTAATTATATCCAGATAAACCATCTAATAATCAGAACCTTTATGCTCTTGTAACAATTTCTAGAATTTGGTGAATATGAGGAAGGGGGTAATGATCCTTTAATGATGCCTGGTTGAGATTCCTAAAATTTACACAGAGACGTATGTCTCTGTTCTTTTTTTTGATAGGCACCAAATTAGCCACCCATGTGGAGTGCTTGATTGGGTATATAATTTTAGCTTTCAACAATTTGAGCAACTCTTCTCTCATTATCGATTTGATTCTAGGATTCACAGATCTCTTCTTCTATCTGAAAGGTTTGACATCAGGCACAAGGTCAATAGTATGTCGAATTACCTTCTTATCATATACCTTCAGATATTCATATGACCAGTATACAATATCTAGGTATTTAAAACATAGAGCTTTGATATCAACTACCTCTTATGGAGAACATTGGATATCGAATTTGAGCTTCTTTTCTTTCTCAATCTCAATATCTTTATATATTTCTTCATTTATCTACATAGCTTTAGCTTGCCTCTTGTCTTCATTATCAAAGAGGCTTTCTAGGGTGACCAACCCTCTAGGGATATGATTGTTCATCAATTGGATAACATCTTGATGATCTATCTCATTAGGAAGTTCATCTTGAGTAGTAGATAAGCAAGCTTATCTAACCAAAAAATCAATGATTCGATCATAACTTTCAAAAACTTTTCTAAATATATGCTTGTTTGGTATTGCAGGTTTGAAAAATAGTTTGATCTTTCTATCTTTTGATGATCCCAAATCTAAAGTTGGACTGAAATAGAAATTTTTAAATGCCAAAGAGTCAGCCAATGTGTTCTACTTTATGGTAATAAAAAGGATATTCAAAGCATCAAAGGATTCCATCAAATCCCATACCCTATTTCTGTACGCTCTTAGGTAATGATACTTACTGCTGCATCTCTCCCTTAATTGATTTACTATCAACTCAAAGTGTAATGAACCTCTCTTCTCATTCCATATGTATTTCAAAAATTTATCAAAGTATTCAATATGCATCCAAAAATAAATTAATTGCAAAATAAATTGCTCAATAAAATAAAGATTGATTATATGATGGGGGTCAAAAAATTAAATTCGATCAAATTCGAATTTCACGCAAAAATTTGAAAATTCACTCTATATTTTCAATTTTAAAATTACGTAAACAACAACAGCCCATAGGCTTTACATCAACTGGCGCACAGCATAGTTCATTCACTCACTAGCCTACAGGCATAGTTTTCTTTCCCCGATGCAGGTTGCCTCACGTTCGGCGATTTGCCTGCATTCCCAGGAATAAATAAAGCAATTCTGATTGGAAAACACACAAACTCTATCACAAATCTCTCTAACTCTGCAACTGTCGATTTCCTAACCCTCGTGCATGCCTCTGATTGCCCTTTTATACTTTTGCATGACTCATCATCTTCCATATGGCATCCCTTCGATTCATTTTTGCCATGACTGTTCGTTTCACCTCCCCGCGTTGCTTCGTCGTCCAGATATTCGACACGTGTCCTTTTTGACACTTCGTCTTCGCCATGTCTTTCGGGTCGGGAAATCGTGACATGTCACAAAATCGTGACATATTTGCCCTTCGTACGCTCTTCTGCTTTCGGGTCACGAAATGGTGACCTGTCATGAAATTGCGACATCTTTGCTCTCCTGCGCCTCCTTCTCTCTTTCGATCGTGATATCGTGACATGTCACGATATTGCGACATTTTTATTCCTCGCCTCCTTTCTCTTCCTCGGGTCGCAAAAATGCGACATGTCACGAAATCGTGACATCTTATCCTCTTTGCTTCCTCTCACTTCTTTAGGTCACGAAAATGCGACATGTCACGATATCGTGACATTTTTCTCTGCTGGCTCCACCTTTGCCTCCTAGTCATGAAAATGTGACATGTCACAAAATTGCGACATCTTCTCCTCCCCACCTTCTCTCTCTTCTGTGGGTCGTGAAACTATGACATGTCACGAAATCACGACATCTTCCTCTTCTGCTTTCTTTCGCTCCTTCGGGTCACGAAATCGTGACATTTTGGCTCCCTTGCCTTCTCTTCTTCATCGGGTCGTGAAAATGTGACATGTCATGAAATCATGACATCTTTCGTCCTCTGGTTCCCTCGCTCACCAGCTGGTCGCAAAACCGCGACATGTCACGAAATTGCGACATCTTCCTCCTCGGGCTCCTTCGCTTGCCCTCTGGTCGCAAAAATGCGACATGTCACGAAATCACGACATCTTTCCTTCTTGGCACCTTCTTTGCCTTTTGATTGCGAAACTACGACCTGTCATGAAATCGCGACATCTTCTTCCTCGGGCTCCTTCGCTTGCCCTCTGGTCGCAAAAATGTGACATGTCACGAAATCATGACATCTTTCTTCCTTGGCTTCTTCTTTGCCTTCTGGCCATGAAACTGCGACCTGTCGCGAAATCGTGACATCTCTTTCTCCTCGCTTTCTCTCTCCTAGGCAGGTTGCGAAACTGTGACATGTCTCGAAATCGCAACATCTTCTCCTTCGTTCTTCATTTTTTCTTTTGGGTCACGAAATTGCGACATGTGAAATCGCGACATCTTTTCCTCCTTGCACCTTTTCTCGTCCTTTGGTCGCAAAAATGTGACCTGTCGCGATATCACGACACTTTTCTCCTCTGGCTCCTTCTCTCGCCATCTCATCGTGAAAATGCGACCTGTCGCGATATCGCGACACTTTTCTCCTCAGGCTTCGCTCTCCTCTTTGTGTCGCGATATCGTGACACTTTTCCTGTCGCGATATCGTGACAGTTTTCCCTGCAGCCTTCTCTCTGCTCTTTGTGTTGCGATATCGCGACACTTTTTCTGTCGTGATATCGTGACACTTTTTCCTACAGTCTTCTCTCTCCTGTTTGTGTCACGATTTCACGACATGTCACGAAATCGTGACATCTTCCTTCCTTAGCCAATTTTCCAAAAATGGCTCTATTGCCAGTGGATGCTCCTGCATCATTATACTCTTGAGGTAGGGGAACACCATACAATACTCTTTTTGGAAGGAAACCACTCCATGAGATCTCTAGCTCCACGAGCCAAGACTTCTCCAAGAATACATCATATATTGACCCATTTCACAATGGGGGTACATTTATCTTTATACAAGAGTGTGATGATTCACCTTCCATGAGTTACAAGATCACACATGTGGAGGTTCACCTTCCATGAGTTACAAAGTGCATAATAATATGATAATATTCCTTACGGTTACATATGACAATATTATCCTAATGGTTAAAAATATGATTCTATGACATACCTATTTCTATTTTGACATGTGGCCTTCCTTACTCAATAATTAATTTATGGCTCATACCATTATACAATACAATATTAAATTATTCAATAAGTATCTATCTTGGTACCTAACATTCCATCCCCCTTACAAATGTTTCTTCCTTGAAACATTAGAAGAGGCTAAATAATATGATCTTCTGAGCCATGCTAAATAATGGTAACAATCTCGATAATCCATCTATCCGAGTGGAACTATGATTGGTGGTGGTCTTCGTTGATGCCAATGCCATGTGTTGAAAGCATAAATTTCATATTTTTTTTTATCGGTTAAAAATATTATATTAAAAGGGGTTTTAACAGGGACCCAAAACCTGATTACAAAAGGCAAAGCCTACCAAAAGAGGTAGTAACCAGAAGAAACCAGAAATAGAACAGAGCCATAGAAACAAAACTTGAGGTAAACCTCAACCAGCAAAGGAGCCAAAGAAAAAATATACTAAAGGCTATCCTCAACCACCACGAAGAGAGAACAAACAAGGCACAAAGAGGTAAGAGAAAGGGGAAACCCCAACACAGAGCAAACAATACAACCAACAACTATTTCTCAGAGGCAGGCTTTGTTGTGAGATCATGCAGGCTTGTAGTGAAAAAATCCTCTTCAACATTATTGCCATTGATAGGGGATTCCTCGATCTTGACCTTCTTATTCCTTTGCTTAGCATCAGGCTCATTAACATCCTTTTCAGAGAAATATCTTCTGAAGAAATAGAGGCTCAAGGCATTGCACAAATCAATAAGTTGAGCAATATTGTTAGAAGTTGATTTAATGATATACTCCTGCAAAGAAATATTAGGGTCATCCTTGGTGTCTTCATCAGAGTCAATGACCATGGACTCCTATTGCTTTGCTTTGTTCTTCAGATGCACAGAGGCACAAAGCAGTTTTTGCACTGGTCCAGTCTCCAAATTTAGATCATAATCACTGTCACTGTCAGTGGGAGCTTCTCTGGCCCTTTTCCTTAGAATTGCCACTTCCTCAACAATTTTTTGTTTCTTAGCAGATAATTTTGGCTTTTTGGAGGACAGAGGAGTCGATTGAGAGGAGCTAGCCTTAGGGGGACTCGACTTGGGCTTAGGGTCAGGGGTGGGGGTTAGGACAACACCTTCAGGGCAATGAATCAACCAGTGCTTGTAAAGGACTTTAAACAAGCCACGATGGGTAGGTAATTTGGAACCTTGTTTATTCCTGGTCTCCTCAATGGTATGACTGACAGAATTATAAATAAATTTGGGAATATTCAACACCCTAACCTCATGATAATGATTATAAAAAGTAAAGTGAAAACTCTTTAAGGGCTTATCTGGATCATCGATAGTGACATACTCCATTATTGGCTTGAGGACATTCCCGAAGGGAAAAGGAAGCTCATCACGTCGCATGCCAAGCTTGGCTCTCCTGCAAAGATCTTTGTCAGAAATATCCTTCAGCTCGGCGTCCCAGTTGTGTTTCTCCCTTCTGATAGACCTTCCTTTCGCCTGCTGACCAGTTAGCTCCACAAGAGTCTGAACATCTAAGACATAGGATTTGCCTCGGATGGTGACCTTCCCATCATCCCAAGTTTCTAAGAAGGCCAGAGTAATTTTAGGGTCTTCACCTTCAAACAACTTAAAGAAAGGAAGGAAATTTTTTCCATCAAGAATGCCTTCAACGATAGTATCAATACAAAGGGTGGAAGGTTCAACAAAGTTATCCATGATGTTTAAACACACAGAGAGCATTAGGGGAAAGACCTTCGAGGAAGAAAAACAACAGGAGCAAAGCAGAGCAATACGACTTATGAAGCCCCAGGGGAAAGTTATAAAAGCATTTTTGCACTAGATTTGGAACTCGTGCCAACTAAGGAAGCACCATGTTTCAACACGAATAAAACTGACAAGATGGGAATGATCACCAAAGAAAATCATGAGGTAAACCAGGAAAAACCTCTCCAAAAGGGAAAACCTAAAGGCCGGACCAGAACACAATGAGGACACATGGAAAGGGTGACGTGGAGGGCAGAGGTGGATGGAGCCGAAAGAAATAGAGGCAGGAGCATGGGAAAATTGGGAAAAATGAGATAAGGGCAAAAAACAATGATGAAGCTTTGCAAAAAGGAAAAACGATAATCAAGGAAGACACAGGTGAGATACGACGCAAAAAAACTACCTCGAAGGTAGGAATACCGACACTCAAGGAAGACATCGCACGAAGGCATGAAAAAAACACAAGATAAAATGGCCAAAGGTGAGGCCAAAACAAAATTAAGCTTCATTGACATGAGGATCATTATGGATGATGTTGACTTGCTCCACGTCAGCCGAGGGAGGAACAGGTCTTGAAGACATTTTGTCTTTATCAATTATATGATGTAAGAATTGAGGCAGGTCAAAAGTCCACGTCATCAATTCGGATATGGAAGTGCCAAATTTGGCAAGAGCATCAACAACTTTGTTGTTTTGATGAAAAGTATGCTAGAAAATGATGTCTTGGAATTGGCTCCTGAGAACTCTAGCTTCCTCAATGTAATTGCGAACTCTCCATGAAGGCTTTTTATTATTTTTGAAATAATTGATGGTGGTCAGAGAGTCACCTTCCACAAGAATCTGATTGGTCACCCCTTTTGCAAGAAATAATCCATGCCAAAGAGCATGGGCTTCAACAACCTGGTTAGACTGGGTCCCAAGAAATTCAGCATAGGCTATGATCACTTTACCCTGATTGTCTCTGATAACTCCACCAACACCTGAAAGACCAGGGTTACCCTTGGTAGAACCATCAAAATTCAATTTGAGCCATCCAGGAGGGGAGGAATCCAAGATGAAAGAGTACCATTGGATGAAGGATGAGCACCAGAATTGACAATAGAAAAATTAAAGGATCTCCCTATAGACGCTTCAAAAGGAGAAGGTAGCATGGAAGGTAAAGGGCATAGGGAAGCATTCTCAATAGCACTAGCAAGAATTTTATTAAGGATATACTCAGAATTTTGGGAGATGTTTGAGAAAGCACGTCGATTTCTTTCTAACCAGATTTGCCACAGATAATGGTGGAGACAAAATTACCACAAGGTTTTGAGGCGCATATTTTTGAAAGGGTTTGGCCATTGTGTAAAAAGTTTAGGGATAGACCAAGGGACAACCCAGGATATATGAAATATTTCAAAAATTTTATAAAGAATAGGGACAACATAGGAACACCCAAGAAAAATGTGATAGGGGGATTCCCAGTCGAAAACAAAGATAACATCTGTTGGGTATGGGTAGACCCCTTTTCAACAAATTATCAATGGTGAGAATATTTTCTTGAATGGCAACCCAGGAAAAGGAAGCAATTTTAGGGATTAGGTACTTGGGCCAAACCAGACTAAAAGGAAGCACAGGGGCCTCAATAGGTAATAAAAGTTTGTAAGCAATTTTGATAGTGAATTCACTTGATTCAGATGCTTCCCAAAAAATTGATCTGAGGATCTCTCAGAAGGAATGAAAATAGAACTCAAGAGAGTCTGCAGTTGTCTAGTCTCCTCTGGACAAGCAGGAATGACAAGACACTTCCAAATCTTACAACCATTCTGAGAGGATATAAAATCAGCAACTTTGGGACCATACAGAGCATCAATATGCAATTTGAGGACAACCAAGATAGGATGTTGAATGAGGGGAACATCAAGAATCCATTTGTCCCTCCAAAAATCAACAAGAAGACCATCACCTAATCTCCAACGAAGGCCAAATATAATCAAAGGTCTGACCTACAAAATGGAATTCCAAAAGCACGATCCCCTGGGAGACATCTCAACATTGAAAAAGTTGGAATTTTACAAGTATTTACGAGAAACAATATGGGTCCATTCAACATCATCTTTGGAGATTAATCTCCAAGCCTGTTTGGCTAAGAGGGCAGAATTAAAAAGGTGAATTCTCCTAAGACCAAGCCCTCCCAAGCATTTCGGTCTACAAACTTTGTCCCAAGCCACAAGATGAAATCTGCTTCTATTTTCAGATCCAGACCAAAGAAAGTTCTTTTGAATCTGCTCTATTTTTTGACAGACTTTGGCAGGAATTTTAAAAATAGACATAAAGTAAATGGGGATATTTTGAAGAGAAGCATGAGTCAAAGTTATCTTCCCAGCTTGAGTCAATAAGTTGCCTTTCCAAGCAGCTAATTTCTTCTGGAGTCTTTCAATAACATTATCCCACATGGAAGCTTTAGGATGCCCTAGGAAAAGAGGAATGCCCAAATAAGTAGCAGGGAGAGAAGAAATAGGGCATTCAAGAATGGCAGAAATTTTTTGTTGTCTTTGAATGGGAGTGTTCAAAAAGTAAATTTTGCTTTTGTGGAAATTAATTTTCTGCCCAGCTGCTTCTTCATATAACAAAAGGATATGTTTTAGGACTCTTGCTTCAAGAACAGAGGCTTTGGTGGTGATAATGGTATCATCCACAAACTGTTGATGAGAAATAGGTCTTGTTTGCGAAGCAACTTTTAACCCTGAAAGAAGATGAATGTTACATGCCACTTTAATAGTTCTCCCAAGAGCTTCAGCAACAATTATGAATAGCAAGGGAGAAATGGGATCACCTTGGCGAATGCCTCTACTGCTAGGAAAATATCCGGCTGTGGAACCATTGACAAGGACTAAAAACCAGGGAGAAGATATACAACCTTTAATGAACGCAACCCAATCATGATGAAATCCAAATTTGATAAGGACTACCTCAAGGAATTTCTAGTTCAATCTATCATAGGCTTTGTTCATGTCTAATTTAACAACAAAAGCAGATTGTTTGGAGAGGTGAGCAGAGTGGAGAGCTTCATGGATGGTAATAACACCATCAAGAATAGACCTACCTTGAACAGAACTCCCTTGGGAAGAATCAATAATGGTAGGGAGGATCTCTCTCATCCGATTAGCAATGGCCTTAGTAAGGATTTTATAAACAACATTGCATAAACTAATAGGATGGAAATCAGGCATTGATTTAGCATTGGGGTTCTTAGGAATAAGGGCTAAAAATGTAGAATTGAAACCCCTGAGGAACAGATTTGGTAAGCTGGAACTCTCTAACAACAGCGCAGACATCCTCACCAACAATGTCCCAAAATTTTTGAAAAAAATGTGGAGGGAATCCATCAGGACCAGGGGATTTGTCAGGATGCATTGCAAAAAGGGCTGAATGGATTTCTTCATTGGAGAAAGGTAGCAGAAGTTTAGAATTGGCCTCATTAGAAACGAGGTTAGGAATATGATACAACATTGAGTTAACAGCAAGGTTGGAGGGTTCCCTTTCTTATCCAAGAAGCTCTACAAAATAAGAAACGGCCTCATTTCTGATAACTTGAATATCAGTGATCAAATTTCCATTGGCATGCATTAACTGTTTAATTTTTTTATGACTTCTATTTCTCAGGGTAGAAGCATGAAAAAACCTAGTATTATGGTCCCCTTCCTTTAGCCACAAGGCTCGGGATTTTTGTTTCCAAAAAATTTCTTCACGTGCTAAGATATTATGATAATCAGCTAAAATACTTTTTTCTTCAGCTCGAGTTTGATCATCATAGAGGCCTGCTTGAATTTTACTTTCAATGGAAAGGAGTCTATCCTTTAGAGATTGTTTGACCTCAAATAGATTACCAAAAACCTCTTTATTCCAAATTTTTAGGTTACTTTTGACATGCTTTAATCTTTGGGCAAGACAAAGAGAAGGGGACCCTTGACCGATCTGTTGCCACCACTGAGATATTCTGGTTCTTAAATCCAGGTGTTGAACCCACATGGACTCAAATCTGAAAGGTCTCCTGTACAAGCTATCCTGAATGATATCCAAAAGCAATGGACAATGATCAGAACCAACCTTAGGAAGCGAAAGAAGATTGGCATCACCAAAAATTTGAACAACTTCATGAGACAGGAAAAATCTATCAAGCTTGACTTGAATGAGTTGGCTTCCAGATCTTCTGTTGCTCCATGTGAAAGCAACATTCTTGAGCTTAATGTCCATGAGGTTGTTGAAATTAACAAAGTCTAGGAAGTCCTCCATACTTCTATCATTGCATCCTGAACCCCCAGATTTTTTTGAAGGGTAAATATGAGTATTGAAGTCACCAACAACAATCCAAGGAACATTGTGATGAGAATCTTTGAAACTACTGAGTGAATTCCAAAAAAGGGCTCTCTTAGTAGAATTGTTTGGGGCATATATGTTGGATAAGATCCAGGAGATGTTTGAATTGTGTTCTTGAAATTTAACACTGATGATTCTTTCACTGGAGTGGATGAGGCTACCATCAATATTTCTTGAGTCCCACAAAACCATGAGGCCACCAGACGCACCTCTAGCAGGGCTAAAAACAAATTCCCCTCTATTCCAAATTTTATGAGCAATTGAAACAAAATGATTTGGATCCAGTTTGGTCTCCTATAAAATAATGATAGTAGGGTTTACTTCTTTCCTTAATGAGTTAACCACCCTATGCTTAGTTAACCCATTCAATCCTCTCACATTCCAAGAGAGGATTTTCATTTGGACCCTTTAGATGATTTTTTGCCTCCCTTACCAGTGGGTTGGGGAGGTTTGGTACTTTTGTGATCATCATGACCTTGAGATCCAACAAGGGGAAACAAAGTTTTTTGAATACCATTATCTATATCATCTTGAACCTTGTTCTTCCATTGTTCATTCATAGAAGGTCTACCTCACTTCTTATCACTACCAACATCAAGTGGGGATTTTTTGGAGCTGTGGGTTACTTTGGGGCTGAAATTAGATTGGGTAACCTGTTCAACAACTGAGCCAGAAGCTGTGAGCAAATTAGATATTTTGGAGGGACTGAAGGTCTCGGGAGTAGGCATGGAAGGACCAGATTTGGAAGGAGAATCCAAATTCAGAGGAAGTTGGATATCAATGTCATGATGGAGAGGTTGATTCTCAAAATCAAAATTATTTGAGTCAGCTAAAATAGAGAATTTATTAGGACTAGTGGGACCAGGGCATACCTCTTCACTCGACTCAGAAGAAGGAGACGGATTCGTAACAACCTGTTTGCCTTTGCCAGTAATTTCAGGAGACTGCAACATTGGCGGAGGATTGTTATTCTCATGGATGATGATGCCTTTGTTACCTAGATGAAATCCTTGTCTGGCTGGTCTAAACCTTTTTTGGGTCCCACATTCTTCCATCCTTGATTGTTAAAATGAGAACCATCAGCTTCATTCTTCTTAAACTGCTGCTCCTGATGACCTTGAACCAGAGGTTGTTGATTAACAACATCAGTAGACTTGGTCTGAAGAGAAGGGCAACGAGCCCTCAGATGACCTTGAGTATGGCATTCCACACAATAGGCAGGTTTATTCTCATATTCAATAGCCTGTTTGCAGTAAAAACCACTGTGTTCAAGTTCAAAAAAAGTTGGGAGTTCTGAATCAAGGTTGGCATTCACACAAATTCTTGTAGTAGTCAATCTTGACCTGGCAAGGGTAGCATGGTCAATGGCTACCAAGGTCCCAATAGTCTTAGCAATAGCTGAAAGGATATCCGGATGCCAACAGTGCCATGGGAGATTAGGAAGCCTAACCCAAATAGGAGCAAAGTTAATACTTTGGGTTTCTGGGTTAAAATCAAGGTCCCATTTGCATAGAAAAGACTTTTCCTCCCAAGAAACCAAGGACCCCCAGTGAGGATTCGACTGGCATCATCATGGTCACTAAGGCGGATACCAAAAAAACCTCTGGTAAGAGCAAATATTTCCAAAGAACCTTGAGGTCTCCATTTGGACAAAGCCCAACTACGAATAACTTCTAGATTCGGATGCCCTCCAATAAGTTTTCCAACTAAATTGAAAGTTTCTATAGAAAGATATTTTTGGGCAAGAGTGTCAGGGATTATGACCTTGGAGCCAATAGGCTCAATAGAAGAAGGGGTTTCCATGGAAGGTCACTGCTGACCGCTTCTTACAACTTGAGAAAAAGTCATTTTCAGATCTGGGTCCCTCCGAAAAAGGTGTTCCATGAGGGACACCCTTGTCTGGTGGTTCATCACCCCAAAACCCGATGGGTTTGTCAGTAACAGGTTCAGGAGTTTCCTCCACATCAGAAGCTTTGCCAGACTGGATACTTTTAGGGTTGGGCCTTCTCACCCTACATTTTTTGAAAAGAAGGATTCCCTCCATAATAGTGAATACAACCAAAAGTCATGGTCTCATTCTCCCAAAACATTTTATGATTTGAGTGGTATCATAAATTTCATCTTTTTTCATCCATACCTGCTTGTATTTATGACTTTTAGTATATCCAAAGGGTTGGCTCCTTTGGTTCCTTGTATGTTCCTCATTGTTCTTATGCTACCTCAAGCCCTGTCTCCATGATTGTTGCCTCTCATGGTGGTGTAGGTGCCGATATGGTGCAACCTTAACTTGATGTTCTACATTTTTTTACTCTTCCTTGTTTCTTTTTGTATTTGCTTTATCCATTTCTTTTACTTCTTCCTTGATCTCTTGTTGAGATTCTATTTCATATTCTTTTGCTTGTTCTTCACTATGTTCCTTTGTAATAGCTACTTGTTTGTCCTTACATTGAGAAATATCTTGTAATGTTATCTTCTTTTTCGGTACCATAATTTCATGAATTTATTTTGCACATTAATGTTAATAGTACCCAAAGAATGCAACCAATGATTGTTAGAGTAATATTCCATTACTTGGGATACTTACCATTTACTCCACAAGGTAAAAGAATATTTACATTCATCTTTTACCATTTACCATGAAGATATTTCACTGTTGGAAATATCTTATGGTAAACTAGGTTAGCAGGTTATCTATCCTACCTAGGTTAGTGGTTAGCTACACGTCTCTCCTACCGTGTTGGTTAGCGAGATAGACGAGATTAAGTTAGTTTAATTATTATAAATAATCTTGTCAATCATATGTTAATGTTAATGTTCATTTTATTAATTTTGGACTTACCTTGGACCTACATTGGTATCATTCGCTGGGCTCTACCTGCTACATCCCGCAGGAGCTGGTCTAGGCACCGTTCTCGAAGTGTTGTCCGATATGGCATGCTTCCCGATGCACTAAGGCTAGCATAGGAGTTCGAGGGCCCATAGAGGTTCGGATCTCGAGGAGCGAGATCTGTTGATGTCACAGCCCGTAGCTCGAGATCCGAGCTCAAGAGGCCCACAGGCGCACAGATCTCGAGGAGCGGGATCTACTGACGCTAACGTCAGTCAGCCCGTAGACCTGCCGACGTGACCACAGGGCCCACGGACATGCTAACCGACCTGGCACACAAGCCGAGCACAGCACCCACGAACCCCTAGATTGATCACGGTCAATGAGTTGAGGTTTTGCAACCTCATCCCCCACGCTGCGGCCCTTAGGGCCCGTAGCACCACTAGGCCCCGCAGGCCACGTGGCTAACTCTCGGGAGAGCCGAGAGGGTAGGAGTGCCCTCCCTCTTCTCGAGGATTAGACTGACATAGGGATCTAAGAGGGCAGGCGACCCTCCAATCCCTGATCGACACCTAGACGTGGACTGGTGTCGACAGGCCTTGACACGCATCTCGAGGGACACGTGGACTGACGCCGATTGGCCCAGGCATGCATCTCGAGGGACACATGGCCGACTTGCCCAGACATGCATCTCGAGGGACACGTGGACCCAGGCATGCACCCCAAGGTGCAGACTCGATCGAACACGTGGTAGACAGCCACTGACGAACATGTGGCGGACAGCCATCGAATAGGGACCGGATGCATGGCGGACAGCCACAAGATAGACTCGACGGACTTTCGACGCGTGGCGGACAGCCACAGGACAGACTCGACGACTTGCCTACCCCTGGCGCCACGTGGCGACGACCAAAAGGGCAGGCGACATGGTCGATTGCCCGCAGGCAATCGACCGATAAGGGGGGACTTTCCCCTTATCAATCCCACAGCATCCCACTACGGGATGCATGTGGGATAAAAGTCCCAGGAATTTTTTTTTTAAATTTCCGGCGTCGTAGTCTACAAAAGGCATTGTCGATGCCTTAGTTCCGTCGGGCGTCGTAGCCCGACCGGTTGATCGGGTCGAGCTAAGGCGCACGCCGACGGGGAGTCCAGGGTTCGACTCCCGTCGGGAACAAAAAGGCCATTTTTTTGGCCTTCGGCAACTCGAGGTAATTTTTTTTTTCTTTTGCAATTTTTTAATAAAGTTTTTTATTGTTAAATTATTTTTTTAATATTTTAAAAACTTCAATTTTTTTTTAAATAATCAATTTTTGTTTAATTATTTAAATTGATTTATTTAAGAGATAATTTTTTAGTTTTTTCATTATTAATTAAAATGATTTATTAAAAACTTTTCTTAAACTATTGCAAATTAAAAAAAAAATTAATTTTTTTTTTTGCAACTTTAATATTTAAAAGTGCTAATGTTTTCTCACAAAATGGAGATATAAGACAAAGTGAAAGCACATTTTTTTTTGTTGCAAATTAGACAAACTCTTCTCAACCCTTGTTCATTTAGCATACAAAGAAAGGATCACACTGATTTTTCTTTTGCAAATTTAGACAACAAGGGATTTTTTTTGTAAAGATCAAAAATACTTAGAGTGCATTTGTTTTCTCCACGGAGACATAATACATAAAATTGCACTTCTATTTTTTTTCTGCAAAATTGAGAAGACTTTGTAACCTTGGGTTCATCAAAACTAAGTCGTGTGTCGACTAGTTCTGGAAGCCTTTCAAAAGCGGGTCGTGTGTCGACTTGTCTTGAAAGGAGTGCTCTAAAATTCTACATTTTGTAAACATTAAGGGGGGATAGAATTCATTTTTTTATTGATTCTATTGTTTGCAAAATTGTAAAGAAAAAGGGGGGATATTTCAGAATAAGAAAGGTGCATTCTCGATTTTACTCGACACCTTCTCTTCAAAATTGCTTGTACTAGGTGCATTTTCGGTTGCATCCGACACCTAGAGTGATACAAATTTGGGTTGCTCTTATGTTTTTGATTATTGCACTAAACACTCATGTTTTTTGTGTGCAATTAAAAAGTCAAATATAAACATTAAAAGAAGCATTTCACAAAACCCAAACTTCACTCAAAAACCATGCTAAAACTTTGCATAGGTTCAAACAAGTAATTTCTCCCCAATCAAAAGGTCAAAACTTCAAAATCACCTTGATTCACTCTCTTTGTTTGGCTTAATAACCTCAAATTTTTCATCCTTCTTGATAAGGGTGTTAAAGCAGGTGCCATTAAATATCCTAGAGGGCAAAATCAAAAGTTTTCAAAACCTACCCCTGTTTCATTTGCTCTATTTTGTTTGGCTTAAAATTCCTCCAACTTTTCATCCCTTGGTAAGGGTGTTAAGGCAGGTGCCATTAAATATCTTATAGAGGCAAATTGAAAACACCTTCCATATACTCTTTTGAGGGTATAGTGCAAGATATCAACATCTTAGTCATATCAAATTTGAAACCTAAACCATGGCCATGATACACAAGTATCTCACTGAGAGCCAACTGCTCAAAGGTTCAAATTACTCAACTTGGAAGACTAAGATGAAAGCTATCTTAACTGTAGAGGAATTGTGGTCAATAGTGGATGGAAGTGTCACTAGACCTCAATCACCAGGACAAGATCAAAGAGACTTTGATAAAAAGGATAAAAAGCTATCCTTAATGATCTTGCTAGCTATTACTGATGATATCCAACCTCATATAAGTGTAGCTAAAACTGGAAAGGAGGCATGGGATGCCTTAACTACCATATTTGAGGGAAAGAATCAATCAACGATTCTTAACCTTCAAACACAACTTCATACACTTCACATGAAATCTGGAGAAACAGTAGAGCTATTCCTCTGCAGAGTGGCCGATTTGAAAACAAAACTGCAAGCCCTAGGAGAAACTGTGGAAGACAAAGTCTTAATCTCAATTATTTTGAGAGCTCTTCCCGACTCCTATCGAATGTTGATTACATCCCTTCAAGTCTCCGGTAGGACGAGTGACTTTTGTAGAGTTGGTGAACATGCTTCAAACCGAAGAAGCTAATCAATTCCAAAGAGATGATGCATCCAACAATGCACTTTTCTCACATAAACAACAAGGAAAGAAAAAGTGGAATCAACAACAAGGCTCTTCTTCTAACAAAAACAAAGGTCAAGGCCAAGACACTAAGAAGAAGAAGCAGTATTGTAAAATCTGTGACAAAGACACTCATCAAACCAAGAGATGTTGGTTTAAGAACAAGCCTCCCAAAGAGAAAGGTCAAAAGAAAAACCAAGGCAATGTTGCAAATGAGATGTCTAATACAGATTCTGATTCTGGTTCAGAGAAAGCACACAGAGTGCTAATTGCTAGAATGGTTTTGTAGAAGGAAAACACATGTGTCCCTTGGGCAAAAGCACCATTTTCTCTCTCTCCTCTTTTTGGCTTCATAAATAGCATAAGTATTTTGTTTGAAGACCTTACAAATAAGGGGTGCTTGTACCTCTTTTAGGCTTCATAAATAGCAAATTCTAGGTGTTTGAAGTACTTGTAACAAGAGGAGCGACTTTTTGTGATGTAAAATTGCCTAGGAGGCAATATTTGTAAAATCCTTCACAACACTCTTTAGTTGCACACTTTTTGCAATTGAGGGGGGACATAAATTTCTTTTCTTCACAATTTTTTTGTAAAAAGGGAAGAAGGCTTATAAGGGTGCATTTTCGGCTTCGACCGACACCTTAGCTACACTTCCTTCAGAAATTACTTACACTATGTTTTGCAACGAGAAGGGGGGAACTTATAAGGGTGCATTTTCGGCAGCGACCGACACCTTAGCTACCTTATCTTTTGCAAATACATATTGTAAATGAATGAACCTTGTATGAAGTGATCTATTCTACTACACCTAGCGATTGCAGCGGTTGGTTACCCATGCAAATCGGTTGGATGATGTGATTACCATAAGGACATTCGTTGGCATGAAGACATAGTGAGGAATGACCCACTTTTTGCTTAGGAGCAGCCAGAGAACTGTGACAGAGCAAAGAACCAACAGATCAACATCTTCTTCACTGTATTGGGGCAGTTATATACTTCACCCAAATATTGTTGTATAGAGGGATATGTATGTATTACCCAAATAATGTAATAAGGGGGGATGTTAGAGTAATATTCCATTACTTGGGATACTTACCATTTACTCCACAAGGTAAAAGAATATTTACATTCATCTTTTACCATTTACCATGAAGATATTTCACTGTTGGAAATATCTTATGGTAAACTAGGTTAGCAGGTTATCTATCCTACCTAGGTTAGTGGTTAGCTACACGTCTCTCCTACCGTGTTGGTTAGCGAGATAGACGAGATTAGGTTAGTTTAATTCTTATAAATAATCTTGTCAATCATATGTTAATGTTAATGTTCATTTTATTTATTTTGGACTTACCTTGGACCTACAATGATAACCAAGAACAATATCTACATCACTCATCTCAATAGCATGATAATTTGAGTGTAAAACATATTTATCCATGGTGAGCTTCAAATTCTTCCCATGTGTATGTACATTTATGGGCATCCACAAAGTCTAAAAACCAAGAAGAAGCTTTCTCTTGCATAGAAGAATAAAGGTCCAATTTCCTTAAAAACTCAGAAAAATCTAAAGTAGATTCCTTAAACTTCTGCAACCATTCCTTGGCATTACTATCATCTCTTCCAGTGAATTTTGACAACTCCATATTTTTTTAAATGACGAAATTTCTCAAAAATAAAAATTTTGAGATCTCATCTATTTCTCTCTTCAAACAAGTAAATTTGCAGATTTTCTTCAAAAAAAAACAAACGACAACTGATTTGCTTACCTGGATTGAATGTTATGATTTTTTTCCCTTTTTTTTGTCGGTAACCCAAAAAACAACACCAAAATCCCAACTTGCAATAGCTGTAACTTCCTCAATACTTATCAAAATTTCACAACTGAATAGTCATTTTTGTAGTACTAAAAATAACCTGCGTGCTAATGCAAAAATATTCTGAAAATAACTTCTACAATATTTAATACGATTTTTTTTTTTTTTTGAAAAACAATTCACGTAGCTAAAAAATAGCTTGAACAACCCAACTTCAAACAACTGTATCTCTCTCAAAACTTATCTAAAATCCACAAATGAGTAGTTGTTTATATAGTAATCAGAATAATCTATATGTTGGTGCCAAAATTTTCTGCAAATGGCTACTAAAAAATTTAATATGAATTTTTTTATTTTGAAAAAAAAAATCATGTGGCCAAAAATAGTAAAAATAACTCAACTTCAAACAGACGTAACTTTCTTAGTACATATCAAAATTTAACAAATGATCAGTTTTTTTGTAGTACTCAAAAATATCTACACAATGAAGCAAAAACCTTCTAAAAATAACTGCTGAAATAAAAATATGGCCTTCACAAAATGTGATGTTTTTCTAAAAAACGTGCCCTAGATCTGCAAAAACAAACCCACTTTTCACAAATCGCTGCTTTGATACCAAATGTAATGAACCTCTCTTCTCATTCCATATATATTTCAATAATTTATCAAAATATTCAATATGCATCCACAAATAAATTAATTGCACAATAAATTGCTCAATAAAATACATATTGACTATGCCCTTAAGGTAGGGGAACACCATACAATGCTCCTTTTGGGAGGAATCCACTCCACAAGATCTCTAGATCCACAAGCCAAGACTTCTCCAAGAATACATCATAGATTGACCTCTTTCACAATGGGGGTACATCTCTCTCTATACAAGAGTGTGATATTCAACTTCCATGAGTTACAAGATCATACATGTGGAGGTTCACCTTCCATGAGTTACAAAGTGTATAATAATATGACAATATTCCTTGTGGTTACATATAACAATATTCCCCAATGGTTACAAATATGATTTTATGACATACCTATTTCTATTTTGACATGTGGTCTTCCTTACTCAATAATTAATTTATGGCTCATACCATTATACAATACAATATTAAATTATTCAATATTAAGTACCTATATTGGTACCTAACACAGAGTCACTGTATATACTCAACAATTTGATATCCATGCTCTCTGCTTGCATCAGACCTAAGCATAAAGCTTCATATTCTGTAGTATTGTTAGTGCAAGACCATGTCAACCTATATGCAAAACTCTTCACACCCTTTGAGAAAGACTACAAAACTACATGGGCACTAGCTCCATTTTTGCATCTTGCACCATCAAAATGTATAGTCAAGATCTCTGTCTCTCTCAAGGACTGATTCGATATAGCAGGGTTTGTTTTTGGACTCTAAAGAAATGTTGTATGTGTCTATTCTTTTCTCAAACTAGCTATAATATTCTCTGAATGACAATGCATCCTCCACTTCTAGCTCTTCAAAGTTTTCCACTAGTTCAAACTCATCTAAAGGTGTGAGGTTGCACATATCTTCTTCAATATTATCAATGTGATAGGACACAAGATGTTTTAGGAGTTATCCTTATCCTCTTTCCTTTGAAAGGGATCATCATGCTAGAGTAATCCAAATACATGTACCCTCATAACTTGGTAATGAACTCTATGGAAAGGCATAGGCCAAAATAAATATCTAGATCTACCACTACAATTTCTTGCATAACGGTTACCTCTAGGGATCTATGCAGTCTCATTAGTACATATTTTATAACTCCAACTATCTTGACTGACATCCCATCCAACTATAAAACTTCAGGATAAGATCTGGTGTATTTAATACCCATTTATTCACAGACTTCTTTGGGCATAATTTTTGTAGAGGCCCAAGAATCAATAAAATAGTTGCAAACTATCCAACCCTCCATCCTCAAATATTTATAAATGGGAGGGGGGTTTGTTATTTAGAGCAGTGAGAGAAATCTTATCTTTTCCAGGAGGTATGCTAAGAATGGTGGTATTTTGTTTTTCTTGAGAATTTTTACTCAAAGAAGCCTTAAGCAGTTCTATTTGATCTAAAATAAAGAGAGTATCATAGAGGCTAGCTTTGGAAGGGATTATTTTCATTTCTTCCACAATGTTATATTATGACTTCCTTGGAGGGAGGTTATCATACTTCCTTTTTGGATCACCATATTTCCTTTTATATTGTTGAGTAGCTTCAACTCTTTGTATTTTAGTTATAGAAGGGAATCTTAGATTTTATTGCACGTCTTTTTTGGATCTCGTCCTTTATTTATCATTTTCTTTGTCATACCTCCTAGGGAGATTGATCTCTCTTTCTTGGTTTTTAGGAATTGTGTTCCTCTTTTTAGTTGCTTGGGGAATAGGAAATTGATCATTGCTTTGTAGGGGAGAATCTTTCTTCTTTTGAAAAGGGACCTAAAACTGACCCATATTCTGTGGATCAACCTGCAATGTCTTCTTTATTGACCTTGTCATAATAGAAATAAGTCCTTCTTCATCCATATCTTACCCAACCATGATCTGATCTGGTTGCCATAACATGTTAACTCGACCTTTCTGATTCCTCTCTACCTTTTCCATGGCCTGTTGCACATGATGTTGGTACATAACACATGACTCTGAATCATGAGGATCATTACATACGAGGCACCATACATTCACAAGACTGGTTTTAGAAGAATATTCTTGATCTTCTTGATTTACATTAACTTTAATCCATGCACTATTGCTGGTACCAGGATTTTTGCCTCTATTGACATAGATAAATATCCTTAATTGAGACCTTTCTATCTCTCTTTTCTCCATTAAACTCATCTTGTTACTGAGTATTTTCAAAGTATTCTAGATATTAAGCAGTACAATGGATTCTTGAGGTGATTGGGATGGAAGTGGTGGAAAAGGAAATGGAGCAGATGCTACTTTAGGGATTAGAATTGGAGCCATATGAGGAAGTGAAGATGCTAAAGGAGGGGTGTCCATGTAATAATACATGACTGCATAACTTTGGATATTAGGAATTTTAGGGCAGTAGGGCATCACAGTTTTTGGGGGTAACCTTCCTATATTGATGAGGATGTTTTCAGCATGTACAACCACATTGTAGACTTGAGAGAAAGTGTATATTTTGACTGTTGTGTTTGTAAACCTAGATCTGATCCAAGGGATCTAATATAGTACATACAATAAAGGGTTGTATCTAGCCTAGCTTCAGGTGGAATCCTCTTTCAGGTTCTACTGAATCTTAGATTAAAGTCTGAAATTGACTCGTGTTGATGATTTTGCATGGATGTAAACTAGTTTAGGAGAGAAAATGGATTAGTAGACTCATTGAACTTCTCTACAAAGGTTTCTACTAATTCATCCCATGAAGTAATGCTATTGTCTTCTAAGGTTCTAAACTAATGCAGGATTTTCCCTTTAAAAGACAAGGTCAAGATTCTAATAATCACTTATTTATTTTTTATGTTATGAATAACTGCTAGATTTAGGATATCTTGGAAATGCTCGTAAGTAGTTTTACCTAATCCATAATAAGCAGGTATGGATTTGGATATAGCTTAAGGGATATCATGCATATGGGAAAGTCTCAAGGGACTAGTTGTATTCCAACTAGGGTATTTCTACAGGGACTAATTTGGAGCCACATTTACATTATTAGCCATATTTCTAGATACCATTCTTGCTGGGGGTGGTTCTGGTGGAGTCTTGTTTGATAAAAACTATGGGTTCAAATTTTTTATGATGGTGGATCCTCTCAAAGGGAGCTCATAATAGATAAAATAATCTAGATTATTCTTTGCAAATGACCTAGTATTCATGAAATATTATGGGCTATTTGAATGGCTTTTTTTTGGTTTCTTGCATTCAGGGAGTCACCAAGTGAATTTTAAAGTTCATCGCTTAATGATGTCAATACAATTCATTGAATCTTAATTTCGCTGGAAAAAATAACAAAAATCGGTGGGTTGATTTATGTTCTAGTAAATAGTATCCCATCAAGTGTGCCAAAATTGTTGGGATCCAAATTGACATCAAATAAAATCTTGAAACTGTGACTTTTATCTTCTAGTATTATGACTAGGTGTGCACCCGATAATCATAGTCCAGAACTCAACATTGTATGGATTAAAGACTACTCTAATCCAACCTCCAGAGTAGGCTGGTATACCTTACCAACTGATAGGATGTTGACTCATTTAAGCTCAATTAAATGTATTAAGATATAGGGTTAGAAATGGGTTTAGGGCTAGAAAGAAGTGACAATTAAATAGTGGCTACATAAAGCTAACAACATAAGCATCCATAGACAAAACTATATTTCATCAATTTCCAATATATCACACTTGAAATTAACATAATTCAGAGCAGGTGATCTTAATATATTAGATAAATCAGAAACATACTTCAAGAAGTCATTTCAAACATCCAAGATACCAATAATCCAATATAGCAGAATAAGATTAGTATCTAAACTAACAAAAAATAACCTCTTACAAGCATAGATTCAATCGTAAAATATTTCAAAGTACCCTAAGGTAGCAATACAATATCAGTAGAATATACTAACCATAGAAGTAGTAGCAAAAAAACATTCACAGCTTGAATCTCTCAAAAATATTACAGAAGACACCGACCTGAGGGAAATATCCAAGTAATGTTCCTTCCATTGATTTACAAAAAATATTTACATAGCAGGGCAAGCAAACACTCTAGAGCCAACCTCAAAAAATGAGGGTTCGACCTCTATTTATAGTTTTACATGCTTAAAAATAATGAAAGAAAGTAGAACATTACAAGGAAAATGTAATTCCAGATCATCCAAGTGCTAAGGTGGCAACCTCTTATTTATCTTGGGTGAAAGGAAAAAATGCATGATCCTGCACTTCTTTGCAACTTGACCTATGCAACTCACTAGTATTTTATGGTGTTTGGATCTTGTCTACACAAAAATGTAATCCAAGATATTCATCCTTCTTGTAGGCATTGTCACACCACAGATCTGTAACTGCCCTTATTTCCAATTTCTTGACCTCTTAAATGCTTCACCTTTTGCTTTACTTTGATCAACCATTTCATGTTGTAGATCATTGAAACAAAATGACTATTGATCCACCCATGGATGACTAATATCAAAGCTTCAAACACTACCATTAGCTCTATGACATAGAGATATATCGTAGCCCACTCGTTGAAAGTGCCTTACACGTACTTTGATCATTTTCACCATGGATTGGAGCAAATAATACTTCAAAATAAAAATATGCTTTGAGCCGCATAGGATGGAGCATTGCACTGGCTCACGTGTTTTAATAAAAAATTTACTTTACTTTATTTTGCATCTACAACATAGAGATAAAGTCTAGATTATACTGTAGCCCACACCTCGAATCTCGCAAGTGCAAAGTTGACCATAGCTGACCGTAGGGTAGAACCTTGTTTTGGATTACACGAGATATAACATTAAATTGCATGCTATGAATCCATGCGTTGGTCCTCACCTTGAAATTATCCTTTGTGAGTGTTGATCACTTTGACCGTGGGCTGGAACCAATGTGTGTTGTGCCACTATGGTATGAAATACTCTTCAACTTGCATGGGGTAGAGAAATGTGTTGTAATCCACAATTTGGAGAGTGGTGACATCACATTCAACTGATGTAGATTGTAGGATGAAACAATATTCCATGCTGCATGGGATAAAATATGCTGTAAATCGTTGTGTTTTTCTCCATGTTGTGGCCCATAATTTTAAAATGGTTAAGTGGGGATTTTGACCACTTTGATCATGGGGTAGAATATCTTGCACTGAGCCGCTGCCGTGGGGTAGAACAAGCTCTTTTATGCCTTAGAAAATTTTACAAAATTTTTCTAAGCATGTGGCCATTTTGGGCCTACAATAATTATGGTCACCTAGAAATAAAAGCATCATTAATTACAAAGTATTTTAATTTTTCCATCTGACCAACACATGATATCCATTCACCAATTAACTTAATGGTTACATGATCTAGAGCACAACCTTCTTTCTTCATCTGATCTATCAATAGATTAACCCTTTTCAAATCACATGTTTTGAAGAGACCATAAAATAATGTTGTATGTGATGGTATCTAGCACCAAGATTTTTTCTCTCAACTCATGTAGAATTAAGAAAGCAATATTGACTTTACCTTATTTGCAAAAATATTCAATGAGCATAATATATATTGTACAATTTGAGGAAATCCCAACAACTTTTATGTTTTCAAAAAGCCTCAAGTCCTCGTTTATTTCAAAAGCCTTGCAATGGACATCGATCAAAATACTATACATGACCACATCAAGAGCAAAGCCTTCATCTATAATCTTATTCATCAATTTATATGCACTGGGAAGATCACATGACTTATACAAACCACCAATGATTGTATTGTATGTTACTTCATTAGGTTTCAATCCACTCTTTTCTATTTTGTCCACCATTTTCCATACCCTGTTCATGTATTATGTTCTATAGAATGCATGAATAAAATATTTATATGTTGTCACACTGGGAAAATATCCACTCTATAACAAAGAGTTATAAGTAATCGTATTTGGCTACAAAACAACTTTGGAAATATAAAGAAAAAAAATTTGTGCCTTGTCCACCATACCCTGTTTGCACAATCCATCAATAATTGCATTAAATATCACTTAATTTATAAAATGGCTAATATTCATCATTTGTGAAAACAAATTGTAATATTTGTCTATTTTTATTGCCTTCCAGAGACCATTAAGTAGCGTGTTATATGTAATAGTATTTGGAGAGTGATTGGCATCCCTCATTTTAGCTACTAGTCTAAAATCTTCTACTTTATCTACCTTGTAGAGACCATCAATTAGAGTGTTATATGTAATAGTAATTGGAGAGCAATTAGAATTCCTCATTTTGGCTACTCGTCTAAAAGCTTCATCCACTTTATCTGCCTTGCAAAGCCCATAAATTAAGGTGCTATATGTAACAGTATCTAGAGAGCAATTAGCATCCCTCATTTCTACTACTAGTCTAAAGCTTCATATATTTTATTCACCTTGCATAGACCATCAATTAGGGTGCTATATGTAACATATCTAGAGAGCAATTAACATCCTTCATTTTTTCTACTAGTCTAAAAGCTTCATCTAGTTTGTCTGCCTTGCAGAGATCGTCAATTAGTATGCTATATGTAACAGTATCTAGAGAAAAATTAACATCCTTCATTTCCACTACTAGTATGAAAGCTTCACCTACTCTTCCCACCTGGTAGAGACCATTAATTAGGATATTATAAGTAAAAATATGTGGAAGATAACTAGCATGTCTCATTTGATGAAAATACTGCTACACCTCTTAAATATGACCCCATTTACACAAGGCTTTCATTAGAATGTTAAGGGTTACAACAGTTGGAGTAATTCTCATGTCATCCATTTGAGAAAGGAGCAAATCAATTCTAGGAAAATCACCATTGTGCCCAAGATCATTCAAAAGCACGTTGAAAAATATCACATCAAGACAAAGCCCTTTCCATTTAATTGAATGGAAAAGTTCTCGTGCCTCATTCATATTTTTAATTTACAAAGGGCATTCATGCGTTGAGTAAATCACATAACATCACCATTCTCTTTTACATGTGTTCTATGTTGACGAAGAGGAAATCGTGTAGAGAAAGGGAGGGCATTCACTTTTAGTAATGAAAAAGAGGGTGTTGACGTTACCTATTTAAGAAATTTGTGCAATGTCTGTATCTTCATCTTTGTTGAGGATCAACCACTACAAATTGTGAAACCCTAAGCCATGAATAATATTGTAACAACCCTCCTAATGCAACTATTATTTTCGAATAGATTAATCAACTATACTTGCTTTTGCTCCTAGAATGTGGTACTACTGATGGCATTTGTGATTGCAGGAATATGTACCCTCCTTCAGGAGGGCAGATAAGGGTTGACCGCAAAAGGTAAGGAGGGATATGATGGAGGTGTGCAAAATCACCATGGCTTATGGGTACATGGAAGCCCATAAAAAATTGCATTCATATAGGTGCATTATATGATATGTATGTTGTTTGTTTTGCTTGTGAAATGTGTGCTTTATGTTTGATTGATACTGACATTTTATGTTTGAATAAACAAATATCTAAACCTTCCAAGACATGGGAGATTCTCTTTTGAAAAATAGAAACATTGAGTTACCTGTATGAGAAGGAGATTCGAAGATATGAATTAAATTAATAATTTAGATGATAGTTAAATTTAATTGTTTTATTTTATATTTTGTTATTTAAAATTTATTAATTAATTAAAATAATTATTAAAATATAATAATAAAAGAATAAGTAATGGAAATATTTCCATTTCTACGTAAACAAACATGAACCTATAATATGAATAAACATAAATGTTTTCTCATAAATACCTTAGAGTAAGGTGTCGCCCGAGTGATACTTGAAGGTAGATGTGTGCATGATGTACCATATGTTTCGATTAGTGTTTGTGTTGATTTCTATATAATGGTAGGTGAAAGAGCTTAAATTGTCTCGCGTCTTGCTTTTGCTGGTATATGTATGTGTGAATGATGTGCCATATGTTTCGATTAGTGTTTGTGTTGATTTCTATATAATTGTAGGTGAAATAGCTTAAATGGTCTTGTGTCTTGCTTTTGCTGGTATATGCTTGAGAGTGTTGGATTGGAAGAAAGTAAAAGAGTTCATTTCAAGCTAACAAGTGATATACAGGTCAGAATTATGCCCTACTGTTTGTCTGTATTTTTAAGAGATGATTTGATGCTATTATATGGTTTTTGATTGTTTGATATTCTACCTGCAATTCGATTTGTATTTTGTATGTGTTTGTATATAATTTTGTTGCCAATTGTAATGGTTTGTTATGAGAGCTTTGTCTATCCATTTCTTGATATTATTGCTCCTTAAAGTATATTTCTCGTTGATTTATTGCTGAGTCAAGCATCATATATATATGCTTATCACCGGTTGAGCCTAGTTAAGGGTGGCCTTCTGCCCAAAAGCAGGGTGGTGCCCAATCAACCTATGTTGAGGTATTGTCTAGGTAATACCACTGTCTGTAATTTTATCTCTTATGAATATTGGAGAATGTTAAATTTTAGTCTACCGAATAAAATCAGACTGTGTGCCTATGATGGTAAATTTTAAACTTTGGGTGAGAAGTCTAATTACTTTATGTTGTTGATGCATATGTATTCAGAAACGTGCTCAACTAATATTAACAATTACAAGTTTCTTACACTGCATTTACTGAGCATAGTCTTCTGTGTGTTAAACAATATAACGTTTTATAAAATTTGTATTTCATTCTATAGAATACAATGTTACCTGATATACCTTTTATTTAAGGCCTGGAAACATATTTATCTCCGTTTAAATCTTTGGTCGACGCTTGGTATAGTAATGTGTTAGTCCTTTAAGACATTGACTATAAATCATATTTGTGTAGCTCGTGTGTTACGTTTTTCATTAGTGCTCCCAAAAAGAAGACTATAGTGTCTTTAAAATAAGATCGTTGAGCTAAAATAATGTCTTTTCTCTTTTTTTTGTGAAAAGAATATATTTTCTCTATTTTTGTGAATTAAAATAAATGATTTCCGAATGATGAACGGTTTGAATAAGTAAATGAATGTATACTTGTCCTATAGCTATATGGATAAGTGTCTTTATAGAAGAAAGTATTTATAGAATTTAATATTTTATTTTATTTATTTAGATCTTAAAGAAACTTTAGTGCATATACATTTAATCATTTTCCATTCGAGTAAAGGAATCTTAATAAAAGAGGTTAGAGGTTTTAAAGAGGTTAAATTATGTTCCAGACTTGAAAATTTCTTTGTTTAAAATATATAGAGTCTGATTTCTTTTAATTTCATTTTTTGATATAACTTTTATGGTACTTTTATTTAGAATAGTTGTTGAATAAGTTTTGATGAAAAATATATTTTTTAATGAGATTAGATTATTTAATTTATGTTATAAGGATTATTTTAAATATTTTTATAATTTATGTGCAAAAACCTCTTGAGAGCTATGGTTGTTTGGGTAATGAACTCTTCTAGTAAATATTGTGAAGAATGAAATAAATTTATAATAATTTAAGATAACATCCTTCACAATAAAAGAAGTGGGTGGGTTAACACATCCCATGGGAATCAAACTAATCCTCATTGAAAAGGGTTAGTAAACAAAGCCACCAATAAAACACAAGATTATCAATCATGATCACTGATGATCATTACATCAAAGAAAACATATCATATGGAGTAATGTGCCCTAGCGTGTTTCCCTGCATAAATTGTTAGTGATTATGGGATGGGAATCCACCCCTCTACATTACGATTAAGGCCTTTAGTACTTGCATTGCTCCAACCAACAATTGGCCCAAGAGAAACTGGTTGAACATCATCCCATCCCCATCTTGGCAGGATGAATAAACAATATCAACATTGGGATGCTTCCTGACTAGTGAGGGCTAGGACTAGTGCCTGTCTATGAGAGCACTTCTTGGATATGATGGAGGCCAGCGATGAGAGCAGGATTGAAAATACTCCTGAGAAGAGCACTCTTTTAGGATCCGATTGACTGTACATGGAGCATTGGCCCAGTGCACTAGAAGAACATGCAGATGATCCAAATCCATAGCAACTTTATTGGCTTGAGTACATATCTACAGCCACATGTCATTAGTACTTCTAATTTATCAGCATGAGTAAATGTGATAGAAGGTGTACATTGTTTAAAAATAATTCTATTATGGGCCTTCCAAATATGAAAGAGTATGCTAATCCTAAAAACTTGTCACACTTCAAAAATTAGGAGAGACAAAGTAAACGAGTCCCCAAGAAGAGCTTGGGTCTAAGAAACTCTTGCAACTGTAAATGGAAAAAAAAAGAACCCATTCCCAAGCTTGCCTAGATCTTCTGCAATTCTAAAAAAGGTGAATACAAGACTTAGGAACACCACAAAAAGGATATTTATGATAAGGAATTCCAAGGTGCTTCAAACGTTTCCCAAAGGGAAAGTCTCAACATAACAAGCTCCACACAAAAATATATTGCTTGGGCTCAACATAAGTAGCCCAAACATTTTGAAATCTAGAATTCCATCTAGTCCTTGTAGAAAATAAGTCTCAATTATAATTGAGCTTAGGCACCAAAGGAAGATGAGGAGATAACCATTTATACCCCAAACGAGCCTTATAGTTAAGTGAAGGAGCGTCAACATGCCATCTCTAGTCTGACCACCAAGGACGCTGTGAGCATAGACCAATATTATGCAACCCTGAAAGTAATAACGACATCATATGTATCTTTGTCTGCACCATTTAGCCTGAAGATGCATTTGAACTCATTCCATGGGATCCAATCCCTGGTCTAGTGAGAAAAAAAATCAACTATTGTAACTACCCTTCTTGAAAAATCGTTGAGCATGAATATATTACACCCAAGCTAAGGGAGAACCTTGATGAAGAAACATGGGAGACCACCAAATATTCATAGAATTTATGGATAAGCCTTTACGAAAGTCATATCCTGTTCAAAAGATCCAAGGAGTGAGCTACTACCAGGATTTCCATATACTTTTAATAATAAAGAAGCCAAAAATCTTAACAAAAATTGGAGCAACAATGAGAGAAGGAAAATCCAACCCTCTCCATGCTCTACGATTTAAGGGAAGACCAGAGGAAATGAAATGTCAAACCAAAACTTTTGAAGCTTCAACTCCCCTCAAAGCCCTGATCACCCACTTAGCACACACAACAATACCTTGTCGTCTATAGTCCAATAGATCCATTCCACCAGATTCTTTAAGAATACAACAAATATCTCAAACAACTCTATGAAATTCCTTTGTTTTAGAAGAATTATTCCAAAGAAAATCTCGAATAGTTTCTCAAGCTTATTATAGCAAGCCTATGAAGGAACCCAACAAGAGGAATAATAAACATGAGTTGCAGCTAAAACTTTAGAAAAAATCTAAAATTTACCTGCTAATGAAGCTAGAAATCAAGTTTTTTTTCCCCTTTGAAGCACATAATTCCAAAGTTGATCAAGGGAGCCTTGAAAGGCAAAATAAATACCAAGAAACTTATAAACTTCTCCAGGAGGGATCCAATTCCAATGATACTCTTGAAGCCAAGGTGGATTAGACAAGGAAGACTGTCTAAAGCAGGAGGTCTTCCTCCATTGTATGCTAGAACCAGAGGCTATGCAAAAGGTGTTAAAAAAAATAGAGCATTAGAAAGAGATTTCTCATCTTCCCTTATAGTAAGAAAGGGGTCATCAACAAAGTAACCATTAATAAGTTATCCATGATCATTCGAAAGAGCAATTCCTTGCATAAGACCTACAAAATCTTGAGTAGCTAAAAGATTACTAAAAGCTTTAGTAGCAAGCACATATAAAGGAGTAATAGGACACCCTTACCGAATAGAACTAAATAGACCCACTGCTTGAGACTGTGAATTGTTTAGATTGCGAATAGCCAAAGCATCTTTGAATAGCATAACAATAGTTTGAATGAAAGCTAGCCAAAATCCAAAAGCTTTGAGAATAGCAAGAATTAATCTACATTCAATACGGTCATAAGCTTTCTCAAAATAAATCTTAATAAAAAGCATGTTCTGGTTTGACATTCGAGCCCATTTCATGCCCTCCTAGATAGTTAGAACATTGTCAAGGATGTACCTTCCTTGAATAAAGCCAGTTTTCTCTAATATGACTATCAAAGGAAGAAGATACCTAAGGTGAAGATCCAAAGCTTTAGAAATGATCTTGTAACTAACATTCAACAAAGTAATAGACCTCCAATTAGTAATTAACTCTAGGTCCCCTTGCTTGGGTATGAATTTGATATTGCCCTTGTTAATAATTTCTCCCAAAGAGCCTACTCGAAGAGCCTCTAGATAAAATTTATGTAGATCAAGACCAACTAAGTCCCGAAGACCCTTGTAGAACTCATAAGAAAATCCATCCAGAACTGGCACTTTGTCATTTACCATTTGAGATAACACATCCTCCAAATATGTAAGGGATAGTAGTTTATCACACCCTGCTCTTTAAGACTCTGAAACCTTAACTGGTATAACTTCCATACAAGTTGTTAGGGCTTACTCCCGCTCAAGGGAATAAGCTTGAGTGGCAAAAATATTAGTATAGTGCTTGAAAAAAGCATTAATCATATTAGGAAGAGAGGTAAGTATTATTCCATTATCTTGAATGGCCTTGAATTGAGTAGCTTGCCTAGGAGAGCGGAGCCTTTGAGACAATTCTTTGGTGACCCTATCACTAACTTTAAGCCAATGAAGACAGGATTTAATTCGAGCTCCCCGTGTCTCATAAATTTTAGTAAGTTTAAGTTCATGCCTTAGTTGGGCAACATGAGACTGAAGTTCAGGATTAAACGGACAAGCCTCAATCCTAAGAGAAGCTTTGGCAAGCTCATCATGAAGGACAACATTAGAATATCTTCTGAACTATGCCATATTTTCCCCCAAAGTACAAAACAATACAATTGTATGAAAAATGACATCATTCCACCATTATATCCAACCCAACTCTCTAGTAGGTCTAGGAATTAGATTCTAGACTCTACGGATATGACAAACCATGGAAGGGTGCTGAAGAAAGAAAGTATTAAAAAAATTATGACTTGTAGTGTCTTTGAGGTAGGGATTTCATCAACACATTAAAAATGATGGGTGAATGGTTGGAAGTAGTAGTACTAGGAATGGTTTCCACAAATAGAGCTGAAGCATTTCTCCTATGAAAGAAAAATTGTACATGATATGAAAGCATGGCTCTATCCAACCTTCTTAGAATTCTTGCATGGTCGGCCTAAAAATTGGACCAGTATACCACAAATGTTTAGGAAAATTTTGAGGAGAAAAATAAGAATTGGGGTCTAACAAATCATTTTTTTTCATGAAGTACCAGGCCTCTCTTTCTCCAATAGCCCACCACATGGGAAGTTGTCCTATATTTTCTATAGGATTTTCAATCATATTGAAATATCTGTACATAACCCAAACAACAGGTGGTAAAGAAAAAACACACCACCACCAGAGGCTACATCGCTCTTGAGCGTCATTGGATACATAGATATTAATAATTCCAAAAGATAGTCCACCAACCTCAAGTAAAATCCAAACTGCATGATTGGAAGGGTCCACATCCCATGAGACAAAATTATCTTTCCACCTAGCTGCCAAAAGAATGATAGCTCCCCCTCTACCAAGGGAATGATTGGTGGCATAAAAAAAAAACTTGGCTAAATAAAAGGGCAAGTAAATTACAGAATAAAGTCATAAATCTTAATCTCTTGAAGATAAAGAAAGTCAGAATTACCATAAAACCTGGAGCATGAAGTAATCTCATCTCGGACCAAGTATTTGTAGACTGGGTCCATCAACCCTCTAACATTCCATGATAAAACAATAAAGAAGATTGATCAAGACTCATATGTATGGCTACATATTTAGCGTCTTCGAGGTTTGAAGGAGAATCATAAATATTACTAAGAAAACACTCTTGAATTGCTTTCCAAAACTTCGTTTGATACCTTTTATCCTGGTGAACCAAGGATTCTCCTCGTAGTGGGCTATGGTATCTTCGGCCATTAACAGAAGCCCATTCAAGTTCCATGAAGATTGATGAAGACTTGTTGAGGTGTGATTTTGTCCAATTACAAAGATCACCCAACAATTAGGATCACAATCCTCTCTTGCAAAGAAAAAGGTATTTCTCCAAGGTTCTCACTTAATGTTTTTATGTATCATGCATATGTGCTAAAATAAGTGCTTGAACAATCTCAATTGTTTGCAAGTAACTGATAACAAGGGAAGAATAGTATTACTTTAAATTCATCATGTGTTAAGTATATTTTAATCAAATTCTCTCTCTAAGCAATAATAGATAAATTTACCTTTTGAGTTTAATTTTAATAACTTATGCAAATTTATTCTATAACCTTAAAACAACGTTTTAATTAAAATGCTTCAAGTGACTTCGAAATAGATGTTAATCTAGCATTTTAATTAACATTAAAATTCAATCAACTTTAATAAAAATCAAAGTTTATGAAATTTTAATAAAAGTGATTAAATATAAACCTTCATTTATAAAGTCTAAACTTTATAATATTCAACATTTAAGGTTTTATTTAATGTAAATATTTGCTCATCCAAATATGAAATTGAAATTGAAATATTTGAAGAATGAACAAATGTAATAATGATTAAACCCAAATTATAAGGTTTTGAACCTTAATAATTATGAAAAATAGGGTTTAATATAAATCTTGTCTATGAACTTTTAAATTTTATGATATGAAAATAAAGTTCATAAAAATCTCCTTCCCGCAATATTTATTTCTCAAATATTTATTGAATTTAAATATTTGAGAATAAATATGAATCTTAAATGTAAAGTTTGGATCCTTTGATAATTTGAAATAAAATTATAGTAAACCAAACTCTTTAATGTAAATAGATATTAATCATGAATTCTCAACTTTATGAAATTAAAGTTGGAATCCCAATAATCATAATGCAATAATGATTAAACCCAAATTATAAGGTTTGAAACCTTTAATAATTATGAAAATAGGGTTTAATGTAAATCTTATTTATGAACTTTTAAATCTTATGATATACAAATAAATTTCATAGGAATTTCCTTCCCATAATATTTATCCCTTAAATATCTATTGAATTAAATATTTAAGAATAAATATGAGCCTCAAATATAAAGTTTGGATCTTTAAATAAATTGAAACCAGATTAAAATAAACCCAAACTATTTAATGTGAAAAGATATCAATTTTGAATTCTCAACTTTATGAAATTAAAGTTAGAATCAAAATAGTCATTTATCCTCGGTAAATTTATTTATTCAAATATTAATTAAATTTAATATTTGAATAATAAATTTATTTATAACCTAGTTATAAAGTTTAACTTTATAAAATCAAACTAGGTTAAATATATGCAAATTTAATATGAAATAAATTTCAAAAGGATTTTAAAGTAAAGAAATAAATTAAATCTCGGACAAACAACTACAGAATGGAAAAACACAGAGACTCTAAAACCAGATTTATGCCCACCAGAAATCACACAGTAAAGCAATAAAAATGGTGCAATCTTCAATGGAAATTTAATTTTCAAAAACTATATCAAATTATTTAATCAAAACTCAAACACCGTATTCACGCATATTTGAATCAAAATGATTTGATATAATAAATAGATCTTACAATAAAACTTTGAATCCTCTGTAAATCCAAATCACTGTAGCCTCTTTCGTTTCTAGCCTTTGCTCCTTTGAATCCTTATTCTTTCTCTGCCCTGCAAAAATGTCCCCCCTTGTTCTTGGCTTTTCATTCTCCATTTATAGTTTGAATAATTCGTTATATGGTTGGTTCTTTCCCATTCCATTATGGTTTCCATATAGTTGTAAAAATGAATTCTTAATGAAACCCTAATGTCACCAATGCCTTTTTCAAAGGATTTAATATTTCTCCTCATTGGCATTTGAAAATTAAAGTTAAGACATGCCCATGAAACCCACGAACACATCCTCTATTCAACATACTTTAATAATCCTACCAACAAGACAAATATTAATTAGAATATAAAACATTTATAAAATAACCTTCTTAAATATAATTAAATTATAAAGTTATAAAACTTTATAATTTAATTAATTTAAAACATATTTATAATATAACCATTCTAATTATATTAAATTATAAAGTTATAAAATAATTTAATTAATTTAAAACAAGACATAACTAAACATAACATACGAACATGCAACCTATATGAACACCACTATAATAAATGAAAATATATAAAAATAACACCAAAAATATATACTAAATAACAAACATATAATTTAAAGACAACATAAAACTAAAACAACATAACATAAAACAACTACAAAAAAAAAACACACATTATAACATAAAAGAACAATTTAAAATAAAACCATAAAAATATTATAACATTAAACTTTTAACATAATAAAAATAACATAACACAAACAATATTTATACAACCTAAAAGAATAACAAAATAAAGAATAACATAAAGACACCTATAAACAAATAGAACACAACATAAAATAACAACATAAAACAAAACTTGACAAAACACAACATAACAACACCAAACAAGAAAATCACCATTTTAACATGAAATCAAATCCGCTAGTGAAACCAACCATAATACAACATTCCTAGAGATCGATTTTTTCAACACCAGATGATGAAGACAATCAACAATGAGCAAAGGCACAGATTAAAACAATTTTCAAAATTCAAGTGGGTCCCCAATTTTGGGGTCGTTGTGAAGGAGTCACAACAAGACTATAAATTGATATGCAAAACTAGAGAATTTGAAGACTGAGTAGGAGCATAAGAAGTAATAATTTCAATAAATGAAGCACTAGTCGGTGGTACATTAGCAACCATATGTGAAGCCCTAGCATTAGGTGCCATCGGTTGCATGGTATGTTGCTCCATAACCACACCATGTCTAGCTATCACAGAAGACACAAGGGGTTGAGGCAAGCTACTGGGAGTAGGCGTAAGGTTTACATTTTTCCCATTCTTACCCTTCTAGAATACCTTCCATTCTTATTACCCCCCTTTGGAAGCAGGGATAGAGCTAGTAGTAACATGAGCCATAGTCGTCTCCTTAAATTTAATCTTATCCACCATTAAAGGACAATATTTAATCTTATGGGTAGCTGATTGGCAACGGTAATATGTGTTAGGCAGGTTTATGTAGACAACACGTTGCTTGAACCTATAATCACCAAATTGGATATCAACAGTCTCCCTGAGGTCTTTAAAAAGATCGACTTTGACATAAAAATACTTTTGAGGATTTGAGGCATAAAATTTATCTGTTTCACAATAAATAAATTCACTAATGGGGACCACAAGGTTTTGATAATAAGACCAAAGCAGTAGAGGAAGACCAAGGAATTCAACCCAAATCGAAACCCGCAAGGAAACATCATTAGTGATAAAAAATCCTTGGTCCAGGGCTAACAAGAAGCTATGAATAGACCAAGGCCCATGACTGAGGACTGCTTTGGCCTGATCAGGGTTAGCAAAACGAAATAAAAAACCCTTTGGTGAGATTTTAGATACCATCAACCTTGACACTATGCCAAGCTTGTTGGACCCAGTTTTGAAGGAGGGTCTTTCCAAGGATACGACCTAGAAAATACCCTATTAGCGTATGGCTTTCCATCCAAGAAAAAGTAGTATTAAACTCACTCAATGGGATACCAATATTTGGAGGAGAAAGATTACCTCGTGATAAACTTTGGGAATGAACTTTCATGGTTGCTTGTTTACCTTTAGCACCAGTGCTCCCTTTTGTAGCTTCAATAGAAGTTGAAGCTATTTACTGAGCGTTGTCCATAAAAAAAGGTTCAATCTTCCAAACAATAGAGTAAAGTCGATGAAAGCAGCAAAAAAATTCCCTAAGAGGTATCCCGCACACACTCCAAAGTGGAGAGGTAGTATGGCACCAAGAACTTGAAACCCTAATGCAAATTCTTCCTCTGACTTCTTTAGACAACTATTGAATCATTTTAATAATGAAAATTAATCATCATGAAGGATGAATAGTCAAGTTTCCCTTGGTTTTCTAAAACATCATAAAAATTGAATAATTTGAATACATCCAATACCAGTGGACGCAAGAATGGTATTCACTATGATTCGGGAGCAGTTCCATTAATGGGAAGGGTAAGGATGAGAAGGTAACAAGGGATGGTATGGGATGTCTCCTCTAGGTCATTGTATTATTCGTACGATGATGGATCCTTGCTCAAAATACGATTAAGGGAAATATAGCATGAATTGGAAGCTAGACTACTCTACGATGGTTCGTATGGGATAAATTATCTCTAATTGTATCTTGATAAGATATACGAGGTCCTAAGCCAAAGTAATGGCAAGGCCTAATTGACTTCGATGTAGATGGTAATTAGTTAGGCACTAGACATATACGTTAATCTCTTGCATCTTAACTATGGAACAAGAGGTCTAAAATAAGTCTAGGTTCTTCATGCTAAGGGATGGGTATAGTATGCATCCACCCTCTAGGTGCTATGGGCCCTAGAGGATAACCCCAGTCGTCAATTTGTGCTCTCATATGAGGATGAGAAGATAGATTCACAAAAGGTACCTTCTATGGAATTCAACCAGTCTCATTCTCTTGGGAGGTCATCTGCAACAGTCATAATTTCCAAAAGTGGCATACTATACCTCGTACTAATAAAACTATGGGTGATCATCAAACTCTTTATCCCAAAAATATTCCTTTAGGTTGAGCCTAGACATAAAATTTCACCTTATGGAACTGGTGGGCTCGACTGGGTTGTACAACCAGGTGTGTTACACTTTAGGTTATAAATATGAATGAGGTTATTTGGTGAGTTGGGCTGAGAAAACAAAGAGTGGTGAAGGCATTATAGGCCCTTTTTTGCCATTCACTACACCCATTGTACGGATAAAAATATAAATAAATTTTATCATCCATGAAGTCTGAGGTTATATGTAAGGATGTTCCTTGTAGTCAATGTCCTTGTATTACTTTTGAAAGGTATGAATTTTATGAAAACTTTAGAAAAAAATATACAAAATATTTTCAATTTTATTTTGATTATTTTTTTTTGTATTTGTTTATTTAAATAGATATGATGACGAAGGTTTCAGTTTTAGATAAAAAGTTTAAGGCTCAAATACAAAGGAAATAAATAGTGGTTTAATATAATCAATGTTAATAGATCTTTAAAACTTTATAAAAATATTTGAAATATAATTCTACTATTTTATTTTATTATTTAAAATATTTACCTTTGTCCCCGTGGGACACCCATGTGGTTAGGGCTTTGGGATTTCTTTTGGGATACCTAGGTTCAAACCACCGTGGGACGTGGTGTGTGTGCGTGTGAGTGAGCTTGTATACAAAAAAAAAAAAATATACCTTTTATTTCTAATTTTATTATTTGAATTATATATTTAATAATAAATATAATATTTGAAATATAGTTTTATTATTTGAAATATTTACTTTTTTTAGTAATTGTTTGTAATTTTATTATTTGAAATATATATTTAATTTGTCTAACACATGTTTTTGGTGTCAGTTCTCAACACACAAGATCACAAATTATCCCTTGATACCGCATAACAAGGACAAGTAGAGCCCCACCATACCGAGTGCATCTATTCAACCTCAAGAGGATGGTTGGATGACTATGGGAGGGTGTAGAAATACATGATCGGTTGCTTCTAAAGGTACACAGTATGAGTCAGAACATGTCTCAAAGCTAATATAAAAGGGTATGAAAAGGAAAAAGTTGATCCCCTAGTTGAAACTACCAACAATGAGGCTCCTCAGTCTCAATAGATTCATACCCCAAGGGATGCAATAGTGGTTGCTTCACAATATACCCAACCGACTAGTCCTCTAGTACATTACTCTAACTAACGCAAGGTGCTTCCACAACCCGAGAAGGAGATCTTCAGAATAAGATGCCACTCCAGAGAAGCGACTTCATATAACCAATGTTCAGTTTTGCAGTTATGTTCTTGATTTATCCAACAACTACAGTGTGTTGGAGTATCTTAGAAACAACGAGGATATATCATTGGATTAGAGCCATCATTGATGGAATTGGTGATTTCTACGGAGGAAGAAAAATCTAAATATATCTCCCTTTCTATGTTGTTTTAACGTTCTCATAATATTTGACAGGGGAAAAAATATGGATATAATCTATCCAAAAAATGATTTTATCCATTCAATCCAATAGTTCCAATAGCTTTGAGGCGTTGGCTTTGAACATATGCAGGATGATGGAGCAATAAGTCTACTTGGTGCCTAGAGTTATAGTTCTACAGTTTAGGGTTTTTTTACTCTAGTTTATTTTCTATGCTTAGTTATGTTGTGTATTTACCCTTTTAGGGGTTGGTTCCGGTTTTGATCGTATGGGTGGCCTTGCACCTCAAGATGTGATCTTTCCAACTCCTTTTTATTGTAACTTATTTTATTTTTATTGAATATAATTGTTGGTTCCAATAACAATAATATATTTATTATTAAATTTTTTTTTTCTTTTTATTCAAATGATTTAAATAGTTATGATATATATGTATCTCTTTCTTACCTCCAATATAGGCTATATATTAGATATTTTATACACCAAACACACACTTTCTAAGTTAAAAAAAAAAAACTTTTGTAATGGTGTGGAAGCCTATGAGAAATTTAGGATGAAAATTGAGTCCACCAAGAAGCCATGAACCTTCATGAAAATATTTGGATCAATTCAATTTCAAACCGTTGAATCCATATAGCATTTGTATGTGTCTCTTGTTTATTGATAATGTAGACTAGATAACAAATACTTTTTAAGATACCATATATAATTTGTTCTAATATATTCACAATAGTTCATTAACCATGTTATAAATGATTTTGTCATGTTTGGTTGAAGATGAATATGTAATCCAAATAAAAAACAATAAAATAAATATGGATAGTCATCAAATGTTATTTATTATCATAAATATTTTATGTGCACTAGTTAGGTCAAGTGGCATGAACAACCACCAAAAAAACTCTAGTTGAGCTTGAATATAATTTTTAGAGGTTCTTGTCAAAACACCCCAACGATATGCCGTCCATGTTTCATCTCAATTATCTTAGTTTTAAATCATAGGGAGGGAGGCCCCTTGTTGCTATACCCTTGGGGAGTGTGACCTCCAATTGTGGCACTTATACTTTGCATTACTTCAACTACCATAATATTGAGTTGGATTTGTACCAAACAGATCCCTAATAGAAACCAATTTAGTAAAGAAGTCAATGAAGAATGCATAAGCTCGAAATAAAATTTAAAGCAAATAAATTACCCTAACCATTGACAAATTTTCTCTAAAAGTAGAATTTTAGCACTTGACATATATTTTGATAGAAAATTAAAGATCTTAGCTAAAAGCCTAGCCACTTGTAGCAATTGAAATTTTACCTAGAAATTGAAAGCTACCTCGACCGATGACCTAAAAATGAATGATGCTATTATAAAATATAAAATACGAACCTTCAAAGTTGACGATAATGGAAGGGTGATGATCCACGTAAGACCTTAAAAGTTGAGATCAAGACCCTGGCTGAGCTTACAGGGCAACAAGCAAAAGGGAGGTCAATTCATCACGAAAAACACAACTGGGAAGCTGAACTCAAAGAAATCAAAGACAAGGATCTTTACAAAAAGGCTCATATGGGCATGCGTCATGAGGAGCTCCTCTTTCCCTAGAACATTATCATGAAATCCATCATGGAGTTCATCACTGTGGATGATCTTGATGAGGTTTTATGCAATTTTTACTTTGCTTTCTTTAATCATTTATGTGATGTCAACCTGGTGAACATCCCCCAATTCCTCTATAATTCCATCAGCTACACTTTAGAGCACATCCATAAGAAAAATAGTAATAATTTACCTTTCCATCAGGGCCTATTCAAGATTCTATATAGCCACTGGTTGATTCACTGCCCTTAGGGAGTTATACTTCCATCTGCTCCTAAAGATAAATCTAGTCTTATTCAACCCAATATTTCTAAGTCCACTCCTCTATCCTCTAGCTCTCTTGTCCTGTTTGCTAAAAAGAGGGTGGTGGTTGAGATTGTTCATAAATTGATAAAAATAGTTAAAAGTGAATCCCTCGAGAAGAAGTGTTTTTGATCCTCTATGTGTTTGCAAAAATTGGCGCAAGAAAATAAATCCTTCATCATCGACTCTGAGGATGATGATAAGGATATCCCTAATCAGTGCCTGCAAAAATTCATTATCAAATTTATTTCCAATTACAAGTCCCAAATGGCTAATCTCCACAACGCTCTAAACCTGCTCTTATCTAGGAGATCCTTCTTTGAGGATGGTGGCAAGGTATCTGCTATCAAGGAGGAGGTCATGGTTTATGTTGCTTCTCAAGAAGATAAAGACAAAGACAAAGATATCAACATGGATGAGTCTAATGACAAGCTCCAGGAGGTCGGTGTGGAACCCGAAGATGAAGCTCAGGGTTTCCTTTCTTGCTAAGGTTTTTTATAAAGGGCATCCTCTGTGTCACCCTTAGCTTCCATTTGATTCAATAATATCCTCTATGTCGCTCGTTTCTTTTCCTCTGGTCTACTTTTTAAGGGCATCCTTCGTGGTGCTTTTATTTTTATGGGACTGCTTTCCCTGTCTCTTTGGTTTTTGTGGTTGGTTTCAGCTTAATGTTCTCTGATGTAATCAGGTTTTGGGTACCCATTTTTTTTTTTTTTTGAATTTACATGGTGGAATCGGTAGTTGCCACGAATTTGGGCAGGTTGTTCAACTTTTTATGGCCGCCACAGTATTCTGCGTTGTCCGCCCGAGAATTCGCCACACAGATCTTCGCGCAGTCCGCCCCTATAACCACCATGCCACAATCATTTTAAACCTTTAACACCACTGAAAGCACCAGGAAAGGGACAAGCGTTCAGTACGACAAGGCCCGAGATTTGAACCTTGGACCTCCACCCCCCTTATGGGGTTTGGATGAACCAATTAGTCTACACCTCGGACCGGTTTTGGGTACTTGTTAGAACCCATTTTTAATTAAATATTTTAACTGATAAAAAAAATGCAAACCTTGGGGAGATATTAAAGCAAGTCTGGGAGCCCAAAAATATAAAAGCACGATTCGAAACCCAAAAAATAATATGAAGAAAAATATGAAAAATAAAAAATATATATCTATCTATATATATAAATTAAAAATATTAATAATAATATTAAATTCTAACCTTTGCTTTTTTTTGCAAGATATTTGTTGGTGGCTACTTTAAATATGGTGGACGTGATGGTGAACATGGGATTTTAATGTTGATTGGGCAAGTACAATCATGCAAGATAAAATATATGGAAAATCAATGATCAACCCAAATTTTATAGAGTAATGGAGAGTTAATGAGGCATGGTTGTTCCCGAGCATTGTGCAAATTAAGATTTAATGAGACATGGCCACAATATGGTTGAAAGTAATCTTGCATGGTCATAAAAGCAATTCCATGAAGCACATCTTGGGAAATGAATAACAATTAATTGTAAATTGTAACTCTATGTGAAGGCCAAAAATTGTATAAATAGTGTCTCAACTCCACCATTTTCTATGAAATCAAATTTTTTTGATTACCGATATTGAGGATCAACTCCATCAATTTCTCCTTGATTTGATAATTTTGAGTTCATAAAGCTTCTCAATTTTTTACATCATAATTATTAACAACGAGAACGAGTTGAGAATTTGAAGTATTAAAATCAGTTACTTCAATCATTGCTTATAAATATAGGCGTGATTGGATCAACAAGAAAAGCCTTTTCTTGGTTGCAAGATATGACATTCTTATGTAGAATATTTGACATGTTTATGATAAGCGTAAAAATTCTTCTTTCCATTGCCAAAACCCATAGTGAAGCCAATTTGAGAACAATTCACATTCTTGGATAAGGTTGGAGGGTCTAAGGAGTTGGTTAAAGTAGAAGTGCTCTTTGGATAAGAGGTAAACTAATCTTTGGTTTCTATTTATTTTTTTCTTATTTTTAATTACTATCTACCTTCCACCATTTTAGAGCAAATTGGTAAGCATGCTTTGAATGTTGATCCTTGATACTTGGATAATTTTTCATCATAAGCCCATCAAGAAGTTATGAATGTTTCATTAATAAATATTGTTCTATAATCTAACTTTAGGATCTCTAAAGTTATATCAATAAATTAAATAATGAAGTGTTAAACATTATGAAACATTTTCATTAGGAGATAATGATAGTATTTTATTATAACTTGGTTTAAAATTAAAAGGCCAAGTGATTGGAGAATTCTGTTTGAAGAGATTAAACGAATCTATCACCTCGCGTCTTAAAATTTTATAGTAGTTGAAAAAAAATAGAGGATTGGAACGATTCAAAAGAACAAACAAAAGAGAAAGATCCATTCAGGCTTGTGACTGAAAGTTGAAAGGCATAAAAAAAACATCAACTTTGGAGGAGATCAACTTGTGATTGAATTAGGAACATAGAGGCTATGCGCACCATCATCCAAGATCGACCTCGAGCAAACAACAGTTAGACTTGTTCCTTTTATCATGAGCAAATGGATTTAAATCAATATTTTGCTTCTCCTATCGTCTGCCTGTACACTTGGGACTTATCTTTTTGTGAAACCCAACTTCATCAGGTGCCTCGGTTCATGAGCGTCGTTGTTTCAATTGCCTTTAATTATTAACAACCTGTCCTAAAGCTTAAGGAAGGTCTTGATACATTATCAGATCACCCTCATGCTGTAAATTTGACATAAGCTAGGGAGAGGGACGTTTGGTAGGTTCTTGGGGACATCTCAGAATGTCTTCCCTCCCAATCTAAGGCTGGAACATATATGAGATCATCCATTAAAAGGGGCCTGGAGCACCATGTGTCCTCTCTGGTGAAAATCATCTGCAAACGGGAGCATCAATCTGTTTTCACACTTTGAGTTGGGGTTTAACTTTGAAATGTTAATTATTAAGCATAATTTCTAAAGTTGAAAGTCGATTGATTTATGCTTATTTGACTAAATGCGTCAATTCCAAAGTTGAAGGTTGAATGTTTAGTTTTAAAAAAGCTTGACCAAGAATGTTCCTGGTTTAATTGATTTAATATTTTTGGAAAAAGGGGCATAAATAGAATAAAATAATGTTTCATATTGCTTTTAATCAATTGTCAAGAAGCTTTGCTCTAACATGAAAAGTAACGTAGATTTGATATTGCATTATTAAAGTGGAGATGTCTCTTTATAGGATATAAGGGTTGAAGAAATTAGATAAGTTAAATTAATGTTGATATTAGTTTAATTAGTTAGAGGGAAAAATAGATCCTTTTATGTATTTAAATGAAATAACTTTCATATTTAATCTAAGGAAGATTAAAAGGGTTTAATTTTTAAATTAATAAATTTTTTTAGTTTAATTGAATCAACTAATATTTTATGTTTAATGTAAGGAAGATTAAAAGGGTTTAATCTTTAGATTAAATATAACTTTTTTTTTTAAGCAAAAAATTCCTTTTGGGGTCGCCTTGGTCTGAGAGACCACGAACAGGGGGTTCTACATCATCCGGGAGTCGTACCTGACCTTGTCGGCACCAACATTATCAATTGGATTTTGGATACCCAATTCAGCTTTTTGGTAGGGTAGAGATTTGAACCTGGGACCTCCCTTGAAGGATTGCCCTCTCCTCTCCAACTCACCTACAACACCTGGGTTAAATATAACTCTTTTAGTGTAAATGAATTAACTTTTATTTTTTTGTGTTTAATCTAAGGTAGATTAAGGGAGTTAATCTTTAGATTAAATGCATTTCATTTTAGTTTAAAATGAAATTGATTTTATTATGTGTTTAATCTAAGGTAGATTAAGGGGAGTTAATATTTAGATTGAAATTAATTTTATTTTAGTTAATATTTAATTAGAGTTTAATTCATTTTAGTATGAAATGAAATATTTTGTAATTAAACTATTTTGGATTGTAAGGAATTATGGGGTTCCTTTATGTTTGAATTATGAAAGGAATTTATGGTCCCTTTATGTTTGATGGGATTTCTTTATGTTTGTTTAATGGAATTAAATCATCTCCCTGGGTTTGGGATGTTTTTATGTTTGGAAAAAGAATCGGGGTTCTTTTTCAGTATAAAAAATTGGAGTTCTTATGCACTTTTATTTTTGGGAATGTGGAATTCTTGAGAGGTTATTTCGGGAATGGAATTAATGGGCAAGGGAGTATGAGATTTCTTGATTGCTTATATGGTTTGTATGCATAGATACATTGTGGAAATATATTGTTGATATACATAGATATATTGTGGGGTTATATTGTTTGTTTGCTTGAGAAAAAAGAAAGCTTTGAATGTCTAAGTGGGCGTGGAACCCTTTTATAGAGAAGTACTAGAAAGGTCTTCCTTGTATACTTGTTTAATTTAAAGCATGGAAAAATAAATTGGATGCGAAGTTCATTTGGGTGAAAATATTTATGGGTTTTCTTCATGGGATTGTTTTAAAATAAAGTAGAAAGATAAAGGATCATTTCTACATGAATACTTGATGGACCAAGTATGTAACTTGTTTATATTCTTTATGCTTTGTTTTCTTTGCATTCAAATCATATAGAAATACATTGCTAAGCTTTGGAAAGAGATAGAAATGAGTTTGAAAATATTTGTGGAAAATATGTTTGGAAAGAAGCACGGGCTTCTTTATGCTTGTGTTTGCTATGCATCATTGAAAATGGGCAAGGGAGTATGAGATTCCTTGATTGCTTATATGGTTTGTATGCATAGATACATTGTGGAAATATATTGTTGATATACATAGATATATTATGGGGTTATATTGTTTGTTTGCTTGAGAAAAAGGAAAGCATTGAATGTCTAAGTGGGCGTGGAGTCCTTTTATAGGGAAGAACTAGGAAGGTCTTCCTTGTATACTTGTTTATTTTAAAGCATGGAAAAACAAATTGGATGCGGAGTCCATTTGGGTGAAAAAATTTATGGGGTTTCTTCATGGGATTGTTTTAAAATAAAGTAGAAAGATAAAGGATCATTATGACATGAATACTTGATGGACTAAGTATGTAACTTGTATATATTTTTTATGCTTTGTTTTCTATGCATTCAAATCATATAGAAATACATTTCTAAGCTTTGGAAAGAGATAGAAATGAGTTTGAAAATATTTGTGGAAAATATGTTTGGAAAGAAGCACGGGCTTATTTACGCTTGTGTTTGCTATGCATCATTGAAAATGAATCATATAGGAATGCACTGCTAAGATTTGAAAAGAAAAAATTATTAGTTAGTAAATATTAAATAAATGAATTAACTTCTTGTACATGAGGTCCTTGGAGTAGGAGACACTTATGGGGGTTTCAATTTCATATTTTTAGAAAAATACTTAAGGAAGGGTTCTTAAGCACTTATGATTGGTGAATGACTATAAGGGAATTATGGGGTTCCCTTACTGTTTTGTAAAGTAGATTATGGATATTCATGTTTAGGGACATAAGAATCATGGGATTCTTATGTAATGGCTTGTGTCAGTACCCAAAAATTTGCATCCCATTTTTTTTATATCCAACTCTTTCTTTATCAAGGAGTCTAGAATTTAGGCTCTAGGCAACTACTTATGTCACCTCTACTAACCCTACCTAAATTCATCCTTGGAGGCACACCCATATTTACTCTATACATATTTCCATTAATGTAAGAGTACTAGGTGCTTAATCATGGTGGGTCAAAACTATCCATCTCAAGGATCCATTGAGTTAGCAATGACCACCCCTTCATTCTTTTGAAAGGTTTACACCAAGACTACCTTCCACATAAGTCCTATGCGGTGAGAAAACAATATCTATCAATCCCAGGTCGGTTAGACCTAGACATATTTAAAAGCCTCATATCAATATTCATTATATAAATTCAACCTCACAACTAAACATTCATTTATTTAGTGTCATAGATTGCACGCTCTTAAGTTGTACTCTTGTATGTTAGAAGTTTCTCTATTTTTGAGGAGTAAATCATCTCTTAATGCACTCATCAGTCTAAATGACTATATTAGAATAGTATTCAACTACAATTTACGAAAACCAACATGACAAGCCATTTTGTGAGATAATGATTAATTAATACCCAAGAGGAATTCTATATTAAAATACCCATTCATAAATAATCATGAATATCCTTTAATAAGCAATATAACTAATCCACATGAATTATCAATTATTACAACTCATTAAATCATAACATCCGAAGAAGATATTTTACCAATTAAACCTCATTCTAAATCAATTTAGAATTAAAGCATAACATCATAGTATAGTAAAATTTCCACAAGAGTCACAACACAGTAATTACCCTAGGAAAAACCCCGAAGGGAAAACCCAACCTTCAAAATTCCATCTTTATTATTTTCATAAGAAGAAAATATTTACATTTGAGTAAGACAAATCCTTATGTCTTAAATCTCTTAAGGAAGTTTTGGTTTCCTTTGACTCTTATCCAAAAAGAGTATTCCTTTAATAATTCATTTATAGGCTTCCAGTACAAGTAGAAACAAGCCTAATAAGATCTTGTTTTGACCTCCAAAAGTACATTTATAGATTCAATACAAATCTCAATATTTCAATAACTCGAGCTCAATCTGAAACCAGATATAACGCTCTGAATTCGATATTCATCTACTTATGGAAGATCTTCAGAGTAACCTTATTCTTTACACCTGTCCACGTTTCTAATGTAGAAAAAGCAAAGAATTATTTGATAAAATCCTACCAAAATCCTCATCGTTATAACAAGTTTAACATTAGTACCAAAACACAGCTAAGAAAACAACAACTTCTCTTCATTCAAAGAAGTTATCAAGACATGCATCTATCTAAAGACGTTAACAATATTCACTTAGGCTACATCCTAATCCTCATGAATCACCTCGAGTGCAAGTGAGTTTGTGCTAAGCATTCCTAGATTGCTTTGATATCATAAAAGAATATTGCAACCACAGATTAAAAGACAAATAGTCTCCCTTCTTACAGGTATACTAAAAAAGGAATTCCTTACCTATTCCAAAGAAACACTTAGAATGTTCTTTCTTTTCTCACTAGTGAAGAAACTATAGCCCAACGCTACCAATTGCACTCTCTCAAAGATTCATATGTTAAAAATACATGCCCATTTATCCTAGCTCCTATGCATCAAAGACAGTTATAGAGGACTTCCATTTACTCTAGCTTCACTCAAAGATGATAATCCAAAGCCTGGAGTAGTCTAAACAACATGCTAGTGCATTTCCAAACTCTGACCCAAATATGTCATCGACTAAGAGAAGATATTGCACAAATATTCCAAAACCAAACAACTTCTCTTAACATCAAGCTTAACTAAACTCTAAGTTCATCTAAATAAAAATACCCAACTTTCCAGTTCGTCTCTAACCCGAACTATATCTAAATAAATATTTTTGTTAAAAATTAACTATAAAAGCAATCCATTCCATGCCTACAGTTAAACTCAAGATCTATTAAGAATAGTTCGAGAGTGCTTTGGTATGCAAACAAAAAGTAAACTGATTGGAGTCACACTATACATCCCCAATGTATAGCACAATATTAGATATCTAAATATCTACTACCCCTAGGACCATTATTTTTTGACAGTCTCTAGCAAAAAAACTATTTTTGTTCTTGGATTCTAAAACAAATACCAACAAGCATCTTTAATAACAAGTCAATAAGGATCATTGGCTAGCTATAAACAATTGTACGCCCTCCTCCACTACACTAGTGTCTTTGAAGGTTGGCCAAGTTTAAAAGTACAGTTCTTTTTCTATCATAAACCAAACATGGCCAAGGTAGCTAGCTTTACAAAAATATAATTAATTGTAGCACCCTAAAATTGGCACAGTAAAATTACAATAATTACATTCACCTTAGTAAATAATTTAAAATTCAAATTTAACCTCCCAAACCGCCCGTTAACCGTCGAGAAATCCGTTTCCCCTTTTTCGTGCCATTTTTAGAGGTTGTTTTGACCGTTTGACGATATCGTCGCCGATCGTACGATATCGCCCTAGATTTGACGATTTCGTCTGGACTAGGACGTCCAGACGATCTTGTCGCAAAACTAATTTTGCAAAGTTGGAATCTGCTCCAACGGGTCTCCAATCCGGGCAGAAGCGTGTCTGCGCCGTTGGGACCCTTCCCTCGTTGGAGATCTCCCAAATTGGGATGATCTCCAACCTCCTAACTACTCCCCTAAGCCTATTTAGTCTCTAGGATTTTCCCTTCCCAACCCCTGGCTGAAAATTCTCTCGCAAATTAACTCCATCTACGTTAAATCATCCCTATCTTGCATTTGCACTAGTTCCATACCAATTTTGTTGTAGGTACATCACTATTTTTCAGCCGGAGCTAGCACCTATCGTCGCCGACGAACCTGTTCAGATCGGAGGCGAACCTGTCGAATTCGAGGCGATTTCGTACTGATGCGAGACGATCTCGACTGCAATCCGTATTAAGGCAATCAGTGCCTGAAGTTTGCATTTCTCAACCTTTTCTCTGTCATTTTATTCTACAAATTAGATAATCTATTCAGTGTTTTATATTATCTTGCATTTGGAGTTCACCCATTTAGATTAAGTGCATAATTAAATCTTAATTATCATCTAATTAGCACGATTCATTTCTGTCTCTGTGTTTAAGTTTCAGCTTTGATAACATTGCTGCCATTTTATATCATTTCCTCTCGTTAGCACTGTAGTACTTTTTGTATTTTGCATCTATTTTCGGTTTTGTAGGTCTCTGACGAATTCGTCAGATCTCAGACGATCTTGTCTGATTGCAGACGATTCTGTCGAATCTCAGACGATCCAGACTGCTTCAACATCAGAATCTTCTTCAGACATCCGGATCAGGTATTCCTCATTTGCATTCTGTAATCTCTCTATTTTTCTGTCTTTAAATCTATTTTCCGTATTCATTGAACTTGCATTTTCATATAGATTAATCTAGATTCATTCGGCCAAACCTAGGATATGAATGCTTAAGGTTAAAACGAACACATTTAAACACATTCCAAAACCTAGGCGTGGAAGCTGCCGTTAAATGTTTCCTGGTGAACCCACCATCCATCGAAAAATCATCAAAATACACCTCCCTTGAGAGGCGGGACCTTCGCAAAGTCCTCTCACTCCGAGGTACCGCGACATCCTTTTCCCATCCTCCTTCCGGGCACGGATCCAATAGCCTGAAGGTAGGGATGCGAAAAATTTGGAGCGATACATTTTGGTGAACCCGACGTGAATGCATCATAACCTTTTGAAAAACAAAAAAAACAAAAAAATATATAGAACAACTAAAACATAGATGCATTTTAAAACATTTAAGTTTGAAAACATGTTTAGATGGTAGCTCCTAAGAAAAGGTTAGCAGTTATTATAAACGTAGAAAATCAATTGGCAGCCATAGAAGTTAATTCTGTCCTTAGTGTGCCTGAAACAAGTAGAAATCAATTCCTGTGGAACGAACTTGATAGGAGACTTAGTCTCATTTCATCTAGGTCCACACAACTTAAGCAAATCAAGAGGCTAGTCCTAGATAGAATCCTAGATCCTCATCAATTAGTTTTTTATCATGAACTTCGTAGAGCCTGCCATAGATGGTTAGCCTATAGGAGAGCTTTAGTATCTTCAAAATTGTTCACCTTCGAGGAATACCTCGAGAACGCAGCCATTGTGCACCAGTTCCTAGGTTGTGTAGAAGACCAAGAGGTTGTTCTTACAGATAGGGAAAGATGGAATAGAGTTCCTCGAGCTATGTTATATCGAGAGTATTGCCATGAGCTTTACTTTTATCAACCAGAGATCTGAAACAGTACAATATCACTATAGCTCTTTTCATCAAATTTTTAAAAGAAAACTTTCAATTTGAAGAAGAACACTTCATGACTCCTGAACAACTCGAACCTATTAATGATATTCATAAATTGTTTATAGAAAACTAAATTATTACTTCAGTATTATTTCTAGCATTTATTGTGTTATTTGTTGTCTTTATTGTATTGTTTCAAAAAATTAAAGAAAAACTAAAAATCAAAAACTTAGCAAAAACTTAAACATTTCATTTTCAAATATTGTAGTAGGTATATAGTAAATATATACCTCTTAATTTGTTGCATATATATATATATATAAAAAATATATATATATATATATATATATATTTGCTGAAATCAAAACTTAGCACCATGCCTAAACTTAGGAATGGTAAAGAAACTTTAGGAGAAGAAGAAGATTGGTTACAAGATACAACTAAAGACCCAAATGTCCTTCTTGGAGATACAAATCCGGAAGGAGAAACTCTAGGTCAATCAGATGAAGACTTAGGTGAAGATAAGGAACAAGAAGGAAGTGTTAAAGAGGATGGATCCTCATCCCCTAGAGTAGCTCCTAATGGAACTATTGCCTTTGACAATGCAGAGCATTTCAAGAAATTTCTCATAGATAACATTGATGACCTTAATGTGGCAATTCACCTTGATAAAGGGCAAATCAGTGACGCTCAAGCAGCTATAGAATAGGCGTTTAATATGCGCATTAATCCCTTGTCTTTCATTGATCAAGAAAGTGACAAGGCCGGGCCATCCAATACGGATATGGTCACTATGGCTCAAAACATGTCAAAAAAATAGGTTACCCAACCTCCTAAGGAACCTCGTTATTCAACCTAAAATCACTCCCACACAAAAGAAACCTTCCTTCACTACTTTATTCCGCCAAACTATTGAGCAATATGCTTCAAGTAAACAAAAACCTAAAACAAAGCCAAATACAAACTTTCAACAATCCGGAATACAACATAATCCAACTTCAAAATTCCTCCATAATACTTTTCCTACCAATACTTTACACAAAAGTAACATGGCATCTAATCTGCATGTTCCTCCATCCTACGCCCATAAAACCCATGTCAATGCCCTACCAAACCAATATGGGGGCAAACTAGTAATCTGGAAGCCATGGTGAAACAATTAGCTTCACGTATGGACCAGATAGATCCCTACCGTCCCTCGTATAATTATCGAGAGATCTGTAGTCAACCTTTGGATCCCATAGTTGTAGCTCAACCATACCCTAAGCATTTTCCCATGCCCGTCCTGCCTATATATAAAGGAACCGAAGATCCCATAGAGCATCTTCGCATGTTTAGGATAGCATGTCACGACATATCGCATGACGACTTGCTATTACTAAAAATGTTCCCAAAAAGTTTAGGTGGAATGGCATTAGAGTGGTACTATCAATTGCCCACTCATTCTTTGAGAAACTTCGAAGAAACAACTGAATCATTTGTCCATCAATTTAGTGCCTACATCGAGAGGCATGTAACTATTAAAGACCTATACAATTTAAAACAAGACAAGGATGAATGCTTTGCCGATTTCTTAGCTAGATGGAGGCAATTGACAGGAAAACTGCACTTTGTGCTGCCTTATAGGGAAATGTTGGACATTTTCATCAACAATTTACAAGAACAAATATCTTATGAGCTATCAACCGCTACTTTAACTACCTTCGATCAAGCTATAGATTTAGCTCGAAGAGTAGAAGATGCCCTCATTAGGAGAGGCCAACTTAGGAAGAAGGATGATGAGAAAACATCTAGAAATCAATATAAAAACAAACAAGTTGTCGGTGACGGAGTCACTGACAGCAGAAATGTTGCTAATATCAATGCAACGAAGACAACAGAAAAATTCATATTGAAACCTCCTGACAAGCCTCCTCGAGAATTCACTAGATTAAACCAACCCTTATCAACTATTTTACCTCAATTGCTCGAAAGAGGTTTGATCCAATTACCACCTATCCGGGAACCTGACCCAACTATACCCGGATACAGAGCTGACTTGCACTGTGATTTCCATAGAGGACCTGGACATTCTACCAACGCTTGTAAAAGGTTGAAACATAAAATACAAGATTTGATTGACAATAATGAAATGGAAGTGCAAGCCTTCCAACCTAAACAAAACCCTCCTAATAATACTCAAAAGACCATTCCCCAAAATCAAAATCAAAATGCCAATCAAACTCTAGACATATTTCAACACCCTTTACCAAGACATGGTAAAGAGGTAGCCAATCAAATCGAACATCATAATGTTCCCCCTCCTACCCGATATGTAGGAACCATTAGCGGACAATTACCTGTTCAGGATCCTCAAATATTTGACACGACCTTATCCCTAGTTACGACCAGGCCCTTACATAATTTTCAAACTTCCGATTCTAGTGATATAGAATCAGATAGTGAAAGTGAACTAGACATTACTTCAAACCAATCGAATAGTTCTGAAAATGAATCAGATCCTATTCAACCCGTCACAGATGCTATGGTTCCAGAAGAACCATTCCCTAGAAGAGTCACTACTCGACCTTCTTCTAATATATTCCTTTCTAATGAACAAGCCATTAATGCTCAACCGAGACCAGTTCAACGTCTTCACTATAACATCGTAGGTACCATTGGAGTCGTTACTCGACAACAAGCTCAAAACTCTCAACAAGAACCAAACCAGAACGATGGATCGGCTCCATTCGTTCTGAAAAACCCCAATAAAGGGAATCATGCTCCTAATATCCAATCTAAACCCCCTTACAACATTAATGAGCAATTGTCTAATACTACGGCCAGAATTTCCCTCTTAGATTTATTAAGATCCTCTCCCACCCATAGGGATGAGTTGATGCTTACATTGAGCCAAATGATGGTACCTCAAAACATTCAACTCGAAGCTATGGCCAATACTATCATCACTCGAGAGATTGATTGTATTGACTTCCGGGATAAAGATATCCCACAACACAGTTTACATAAGGACAATCCCTTATACATTACTGCTTTAATTGGAGATGTAGCCATCAAAAGAGTTTTGATTGATAATGGCTCATCTCTAAACATTTGCACCTTTGACTTCTACCAACGATTTGGCTTTAGAAGTGATGAAATGAAGAAAATTGATATGATTATCAAAGCTTTTAATGACGAAACACAAGAAACGTGTGGAGTTATTACCCTCCCATTGCAAGTTGGTCCTAGAACCCTAGAAACAACCGTGTTTATTGTACATTGCCTAGCATCGTACAATATACTTTTGGGTCGCCCTTGGATCAACGCCATGCGAGCGGTCCCATCAACTTTACACCAATGTGTTAAATTTGAATTCAAAAATCAGTTGGTCACTATTCATGGTGACCCTAGACCTTTTGATATGTGTGCTTTTGCAAAACCCGTTGGAGTGCAATTTTGCCCAGCTCTGTCATCCACACAACCTAGTTCTTATCTTTCATCTAAAACTGTGAAACATAAACCCATAACTTCACCTATTTCCCCTCCATTAACTTCATCCTCCTATATAGACCAACAACCCTCTAAACAAATCATTTTAGAACCTCAAAAAGATCTTAAGTCTACAACCAATCCTTCAAGTTCTATCCTTATAAATTCAAGACCTATAGACACATCTATCATACCTTCCACATCTAAAGATATAGGTAATAAGCCTTCTACATCTTATGCCCTTTCTGATGAACTTTTACCAGATTTATCTACAACCTTAATATCAAAAAATGAATGCTTTCATGCAAGATTCAAACCTTTTAAATAACTTGCCGCCATCTCCTCGTACTTTGGGCCTCCCACAACCTATGGGAAGTACTTACCAAGTCGGGAGTTGTGCCTTCATTTATAAAGGATATGACCGGGGAAGAATCCCTCGGAATATCAAAACTCACCATGAAGGATACGCTCGGTGTTATTTTACCAATGATTATATTAAAGCTAAACCCATGATGCTTAAAATGGGATATGAAGGGAAAGGCTTGGGACCTTTCCAAAATGGCATGAAAGAACCTTTCGAGGTAGAACCGTGGCCTGCCCGCCGTGGTGTGGGCCTATTTCCTAGTAAGGGTCAACCCTTTCCTTTTGAGGATGATGATCATCTCATATGCTATCAAGATTATTTGGATAGGCATGTTGATTTGCCTCTTAAAAATCAGTCGTTTTCATGCAACATGCTGTCCATAGCATACCCTGAAATGATTGCCGACCCCGATGAAGAGTTGGAAGGAGATATCTTCCATGATGTCTCTGTTGAAGAGATGTTGCACAATGGGTTTTATTTTGATGGTTCTATACCAACTATAGCCCAACTTGAGGCCACTAATCCTCAAGATGAATTATCTAAATTAACCTTACAAGAATTACAAGAATTGGGCGTTTCACCCGCCCCACCTAATTTTGAAAGAGATCTACACATGGAGGTAGAAAATGTCATTAAAATTAACATTGGAACTGAGGACAATCCTCACATAATCAATATTGGATCAGAATTAAGTCAAGAAAAACAAGAACAATACATCGCATTCCTTAAAGAGTATGAAGATGTCTTCGCTTGGACATACGAAGATATGCCAGGTCTAGACCCTTCCGTAGTCATGCATCATCTAGTGGTCCATCCGGATGCTAAACCTGTCAAACAAAAACTTAGAAAAATGCATCCCAAAGTGGCTCTTCTAGTCAAAGGGGAGTTAGAAAAACTCCTGAATGTTATCTTTATACAAGCTATTGATTATGCTGAATGGATCTCAAATGTAGTTCCAATCACCAAGAAAGAAGCTACCAAAGTTAGGGTTTGCACAGATTTTAGAGATATTAACGCTGCATGCCCTAAAGATGACTTTCCTCTTCCAAACATGGACCAAATCATTGACTTCACTGCCGGAAGTGGGATGATGTCCTTAATGGATGGATTCTCCGGTTATAATCAAATTCGGATAGCTCCTGAAGACCAGGCTAAAACAGCCTTTATTACCCCCTGGGGTACCTTTTGCTGGAAAGTGATGCCATTTGGCTTAAAGAACGCCGGTGCAACTTATCAACGAGCTATGACCTACATTTTTCATGATATGATGCATGATATCCTACATGATTATGTGGATGATATTATAGCTCGCTCTATTATTGAAGATAATCATTTAGATGATTTAAGAAAAGTTTTTAATCGATTACGAGAATATCTCATTCGATTAAATCCAACAAAATGCATATTCGGAGTTAAATCCGGCAAACTATTAGGGGTTTTAGTTTCTTTACGTGGTATTGAAATCGACCCTCTCAAGATTGCGGCCATCACCGATATGCCCGCACCGACTAATATATCTGAGTTACGAAGTTTACAAGGTAAGCTTCAAGCCATCCGTCGCTTCATCGATAAGCTGGCGGATAAAACCGGTCCCTTTCTTAAACTCCTTAAGAAGGATGTCCCCTTTAATTGGGATACCGAATGTAGAGAAGCTTTTGAACTTCTCAAACAATACCTCCTTAATCCACCCGTGCTTTCACCACCTAAATCCGATCGCCCATTTCTCCTATATATTTCAGCTTCAGTATTCTGCCTTAGGGGCTATGTTAGCCCAACTTGATGATGAAAAGCGAGAACGTGCTAATTATTATATTAGCCGAACCTTCATCAGTTATGAAACCCGCTACACAAAATTGGAAAAACTATGTCTAGTAGTCGTGTTTGCTACGCAAAAATTACGACATTATATGCTTAGCCAAAAAACTTATGTCATTGCTAAATATGATCCCTTAAGGTATCTCATGAGTCGACCTTATTTATCGGGTCGCACGACCAAGTGGGTTCTTGCTCTAAGCGAGTTTGATCTCACATTCATAGGACAGAAGTCTGTTAAGGGTCAAATCATAGCAGATCAATTAGTCGCTGCACCCTTAGAGTCTACCCATCCCCTCATCATCGAGTTTCCAGATGAATGCCTTCAATTAGAGGCAGACCATCCTGAACAATGGTCCTTATACTTTGATGGAGCCCGATGCATGAGTGGGGCAGGTGTGGGTATTATTTTAATATCTTCGCAAAAACATCTTATTCCTCTCGTCCTTCAAACCGACCTTTGCTTGCACCAACAATATTGCTGAGTATGAAGCTCTAATCCTTGGATTACGAGCTGCTCTAGCGCTAAAAATTAAACACCTTTTAGTTTTTGGTGATTCCCAACTGGTTATAAACCAAATTAATGAAGTTTATCAAACCCGAGATGATAAACTGCGCCCATATAAGGCCTATGTTTTACAATTAATGTCTTTATTTGATCAAGTCACCTTGGAAGCTATTCCTCGAACTAGCAACCGTGCAGCTGATGCTATGGCCGCAGCTGCATCTCTCTTGCCCTTGGAGTTAGATGACGAATATGCCACTATCATTATTCGTCGACTCCAGGAACCCGCCTCAAATAAGTCATGCTTAGAGCCTTTGGATGTGTTTCTAATCAATGAAACTACTCCTGAACCTTGGTATACAGACATATTTGATTTTCTTCAAAATGGGACTTTCCTCGCCAATTCTAATAGAAACCAACTGTCTGTTATTACGTCGACGAGCAAGTCGATTCGTAATAATTGGCAATACTTTATATAGGAGATCTTTTGAAGGTATCCTATTAAGATGTTTAAACTTAGAAGAGTCTAAATCAGCCTTGAGTGAAGCCCACGATGGATCTTGTGGAGGACACTTTAGTGGTAGTGTTATTGCTAAAAAGCTCCTTCGGATAGGATACTTTTGGCCTACCATGGAAACGGATGCACATGAGTATGTGCGCCATTGCGACAAGTGTCAAAAACATGCCGACCTTGTCCATGCGCCCGCACAAGAGCTGTAGGCTATTTCATCTCCATGGCCCTTTTCTAAATGGGGCTTGGATATTATTGGCAAAATCAATCCCGTGTCATCTGATGGACACAAGTTCATCATAACCGCCACCGAGTATTTCACGAAGTGGGTCGAAGCTATGCCTTTAGCTTCCCGCACTGGCACACAAGTTTCTAAATTTATTTTTAATCAAATCATTTGCAGGTTCGGAATTCCTGCCAATCTCATCTCTGATAATGGAACTTGTTTCAAAAATAAAGATGTTAAAAAATTATGTCAAAAATATAAGATTCAACATCGCTGGTCCACTCCCTATTATCCTCAGGGTAATGGTCAAGCAGAAGCATCTAATAAAACCCTAATCAAAATTCTCAAAAGATTAGTCAATAAAACCGGCCGTGACTGGCACATTCAATTATATCCAGCCTTGTGGGCCTATCGAACTAGTGTTCGAACCCCCACTGGAACTTCACCATTTGTTTTGGTGTATGGTGTCAAGCAGCTTTTTCCATTTGAATTGGAAGTTCCTTCTTTGGCTCTGCTACTTCAAGATACCGAAGTAGGAGATGAATATCGTGTCGGCAGACTCAGTCACTGGAACTCCTAGATGAAAAATGCATCAATGCTTTGGAGCATCTCCGTGCTTACCAAAACAAGCTTAAAAGATCATATGCTAAGAAAGTTCGTCATCGATCCTTTGAGATCGGCGACCTTGTTTTAAAAGAAAATCAAAAAAATACAAATGCAACTAAGGAACTTAAAGGTAAATTCGAGCCCAATTGGCTTGGACCATACATTATTACTGCTAAATTTGAATCAGGAGCATATAAATTATCTACCTTAGATGGTAAAGAACTTAAAGAACCCATGAATATTTTGCATCTTAAACGTTACTATGCATAAATTTGGTCATTTCATCCATGTATATATTTGTTCAAAATTACTATCTTATATTTCTTTCAAATTTATAAAAAAATCCAAAAACATCAAAAATATTCATAATCATCCAAAATCTTCAAAACTATCTATTGCATTTATTTAAAGCACTTGTTAACTTTTTTCTACTCAAAAACAAAAATCAAAACAAAAATCAAAATAATGATAAAAATATAAAAACAGCTATATGCTTGACTCTTTCGAAACCAAAATAAAATAAAGAAGAAAGAGAGAGTCAACATTCTCAAAACTTTCTCAAAAATCATTTATATATATTTTCTTACAATTATTGCAGTTATATGTTTCAACTTATTTTGGATAAATTAGCATTTATTTTGAATCCCTCACTTGCACACTCACAACAATAAATATCTTGATTTTATCTCGGCATGATTACTAATCTCTCTTATATCAAAGTCCACAAAATTCAATTAAATAAAGTTTGAGCATAGAGAATTGATCTTGTTATTTACTTAAACCAAGCACATCTTTTCACAATAAAATGATTATATTTGTAATTTCCATGTTTTGCTACATAGTAGAACTGATTTCTTGAGCGAAAAGTTTCCCCTGCTATCCTATCATGCACATGGTCTAGAATCTTTGAGAATTGGCAAAAGGACAAGCTCACCCCTACCTGTAATAAAAATCCCTTGCTCTACAGCTAATCCGAGCAAGTATCCCTAGCAAAGAAAAAGAAAAAGAAAAGAAAAGTTCAAGAAAGAAAAAAGAGAAAAGAAAAATGTTATTTCAGCAATATTCCAAGCATTATCAAGCAAAAGAAATACAAAAGAAAAATAAGCAAAGTTCAAAAGAAAGCAAGAAAGCAATAAAATCCCTTTCCCTACCCTTTGAAAAGAAAAGAAGGGTTGATGAGCTTGAATCCCTGGAATTCTCAATTATTCGAAAATTGTGAGGTAAGCCCCATAACAGTGGTTTGTGCCCAACCCGCTTGGCCTTGGGTAACTCCTAGCGTGGTGATATGTCTGTCACATTAGCGACCTTCTTTTGTACAGACCTATGTCTGCTTATGGATTAGCTAGCTCTTGATAATCCGACCTACATAGTAGCCTAGTATGGTTATATGCATCTACATCATGGTTAATGAACACTTATTTGGTTTCTTCAAATCACTTGTATCATAGTATCTTGCTCAAAACTGGTAAATGAACAATGCAATTGCACACACATTTGTATTTGAGAGATTTTGTGTATCATTATGATAAATCAAGATCGGAAATGAATTCACATATGCACATGGGATTCCTTATAAATCTAACTTTTGTCTTCAAAATAATTTGAAATATTATTTTTGCAACTTGTTTGGAATAAATCAAGTACAATTGTTTACCACAAAGACAACTATATAATAGAAAAATCAAAAATTTCTTTCAAAATATACAAAACATATACATATATATCTGGTTGACTTTCGCGACGATGGTATAGTTTCAAAACCAAAATTGGAATTTTATGCCTAGCGCAAGTCCTCATTTTCATATTTTCTGTTCATCAAAAAATCAATCATGCAATAAAACTATTTTTCTTTGATTTTCGCGATGATGGTATAAGTCTATACCTACATATTCTATGCCTAGCGCAAACCATTGTAACAATTTTTATTCCCCATTTATTCAAAATCATGAAAACCATATGACTTAATTCATTATGTTACACAAATTATGCTTTTCAAAAGCAAACACATTTTCATTATTTCATGTCATTATGTCAACCTTCAATTTTGCAATGATGGTATAATTCCTAAAGAATTATCCAAAAATTTATCACCCTTAGGAATTTATGCCTAGCAAAAATCATTTTAAAACATCATTTCATGCACAAACATTTTTATGAAAATCTGAAAACAAACCATCATCATCATCATCATTTTCATCATTGCACCAAAGTCTTAAGACAGTCTCTTAAGCACTCTTTTACTTTTAACAATATTTCTATCCTGGGATTAGCTTGACGACCGAGTGAGCAGCGACTCCATGAAATGGTCTATAATAGCGACAATGTCCTTTGAAATTATTGTTAGAAGTCTCTTTTTATTTTTTTTTTAATCACATTTCATCATAAAAAATCAATTTGTTACATCAGATTATTTCATTTAAAAATATTACAAGCATGACATTCAAATTATAATATCTCCAACGACATAATTACATCCAATTCTCAAATCAATCAATCAAAACATAAAAGCATCATAAACATACATAAGACAAGTCATATGATCAAAAATATCTCATCTATATATATCACCAATATATGTACATCATCAAAACTGGATTGGTATGCCACAATCTGTACCTCGGCATACTCAATCCTCTATAAAAAATAATCATATAATACAAATGTCAGTCCAACCCTCTAGCCTCGAGAGCCCCTCGAGCTCTCTCCCTCATCTCCTCCCCCGCCCCGAGGTGGACGAGGTGGCCCCATCGCCGTCCGTGTAGTCCTCGTCCTCGATCGAGACGTGGTCCTCGAGGACCCAATCCCGATAGGGTCTGCGATGCTAGCCGGCAGGTATCCTCCCCTCTCGGCACCATCTGGAAGTAGATGCCCCGGTAGAATGGTCCGAGCAATCGCCCGTGCCAACTCCCGTGTGCTCGCCCCTCTGCCCCGTGCCCTGAGGCATGCAATCTCATCCCATAGCTGTGACACCTCAGCCCGGTGTCGTGCAGCCGCATCCTATAGCGTCTGCACCTGAGCCTGCAGACGATCTCTCTCCCCCCAGAGAGTAGCCATCTCGCTACTCTCTCCCGTGTCCACACCCTTGCCCTTATCGGGCGATGGTGGCCTCTATGGAGATGGGGGTCTCACCTCCCTCCTCTCCCTCTCTCTCGCGTCGCTCCCGTGCCTCGTGGCCTCCTCGCATCTCTCCCACCGTGACCTTGGGCTGCCTCCATCACTGCCTGGCACCGCCTCCCTATCCGACGCACAACCACATGGATCGGACCCTGTGCCCTCGTCATCCGAGGAGGGCGGATGCCCACGTACTGCATCGTAGCCATCGGCTACTCCTTCGTCGTCCCCATCCACTGGCTGAATGGGGGCATCATCCGAGTCTTGGCTCCAGAACCGCTGCATGTCCGAAGCCCCGCTAATCGTAGTGTTATCCCGGATAGTCCAGGAAAACTCGTAATCTCTGAGGGATGGGATCCCCTGCTGTAGACCGAACTACCTCAAAACTCGGTCGTACCTATGGAGCTCCACCTCTCCCCTCTCCATCCTCAACCAGCAAACTCGCCTGATGCGAGCCAACTCCTGTCCATCCTCTGGCCACCCTGGATGCTCCCTCCATGGCCTCCAGGTGATCTGGTCCGGGACTAGGTCATCTAGTAGCCTCCGGGACATCGACAGGTCGATCCGCCGCTGTGCCCCTTTTCGGAGCCACCAAGAGAAGACTCGGGGCCTCTCCCCGTCAATCCCTATCAGAGGAAGCCCTACCGGCCTCCGCACCGCAATGTGCTCCCAACACCAAACCTGTAGTAGCGATGTCATAACCAGACATCGACCGCCCTTGTACACGACCCCATACAGGATCCTGTACAATCGACATAGAACAAAACTGCCCCAAGCAAACCTCGTAGCCATGGTCTCTCATGTCACAGACCACATCTCCCAGCATCCATGGCACCCTGCACCCGCTCTGGTGGCACAGCAAGTCCACCAACTACCCCAGCCTAGAACCCGTGTGAGTGTAGATGCCCTAGGCATCTGGCGTAGTGCCTCGATGTTAACTCCGCCCTTCTCCAGGGTGAAGCTCGGGTCACCGCACAACCGTCCCATAGCGCGGCCCTGATTGGCCGTAGGAGTAATCAGCCATCCTTGTATGGGGATTCTCAAAATCCTCCATACGTCCTCCAAAGTGGGAGTCATCTCCCCTGTCGGTAGCCGAAAACATGAAGACCCCGGATACCACCTCTCTGCTAGGGCCGTCAGTAGCCCCATGTCTGTAGATACTTGTGGCATTTCTGCCACATGCAGTAAGCCGGCCTGTGCCAGCTGATCTCGCTCTGCCTGTGTCAGAGCGGCCAAGTCATCTCTCAACCCTCCGTATTTCCACTCCTTGCTCTTTAGTAATCCTCTCTGCAAACATAAACAACAAAACAATAAACAATCATTAATCAATAATTCAAGTAATCAATAATGCAAGTTAAAAATTCAACTTTGTGCAATTGATGATATCGCCCACTATTGGACGATATCGTCCCAAATTTGAGCATAATCGTCTCCGATTTCGTAGTTCGAAATCGTCTCTAATTTGATGAAATCGTCCCCTTTCGACGATTTCGCCCTCGCGAAATTGCCGAAATTGAGACGATTTCGTCGAAATCGGGACGATTTCGTCCCGACGACGTCGACGGCCCAAAAACGGCCGCGATGCTCAAAATTCACCTAAAAATTACCTACAAAGCATGTAAAGTTAAAATTAAAGCATTCTAGATCAGTCTGGACTCTTACCCGTAGACCGCGCCGGACCTCTGTCGATCTGTGCGTCGTCTCCACCATTTTTGCTTCCCGTAGCTCTAAAACCAGAAAATGAACAAGAAAATGAATTAGGGTTTTACCCTATTTTTCTTAATTTTATTCAAAAATAATTTTTTGCTTTTTCGCGTTTTTACCTCAAACGTTCGATTTGGGTAAAAACACTGAGGGGGCACCATAGTAAGTCGTCGTACGATTCGACCAAGAATCGTCGCCTAAAAATGGGAATAATTTTTGCTTTCTCGTAGATCGAGAAGAACTCATCTTTAACGCATTTTCTTCGAAAAATTCGCTAAAGAGGGGGCAAAATGTAGCACCCTAAAATTGGCGCAGTGAAATTACAATAATTACATTCACCTTAGTAAATAATTTAAAATTCAAATTTAACCTCCCAAACCGCCCGTTAACCGTCGAGAAATCCGTTTCCCCTTTTTCGTGCCATTTTTAGAGGTTGTTTTGACCGCTTGACGATATCGTCGCCGATCGTACGATATCGCCCGTATTTGACGATTTCGTCTGGACTAGGACGTCCGTACGATCTTGTCGCAAAACCGATTTTGCAAAGTTGGAATCGCTCCAACGGGTCTCCAATCCGGCGTAAGCGTGTCCGCGCCGTTGGGACCCTCCTCCCGTTGGAGATCTCCCAAATTGGGATGATCTCCAACCTCCTAACTACTCCCCTAAGCCTATTTAGTCTCTAGGACCTTCCCTTCCCAACCCCTGGCTGAAATTATCTGCAAATTAACTCCATCTACGTTAAATCATCCCTATTTTCCATTTGCACTAGTTCCATACCAATTTTGTTGCAGGTACATCACTATTTTTCAGCCGGAGCTAGCACCTATCGTCGCCGACGAACCTGTTCAGATCGGAGGCGAACCTGTCGAATTCGAGGCGATTTCGTACTGATGCGAGACGATCTCGACTGCAGTCCGTATTAAGGCAATCGCGTCTCGAAGTTTGCATTTCTCAACCTTTTTTCTGTCATTTTATTCTGCAAATTAGATAATCTATTCAGTGTTTTATATTATCTTGCATTTGGAGTTCACCCATTTAGATTAAGTGCATAATTAAATCCTAATTATCATCTAATTAGCACGATTCATTTCTGTTTCGTGTTTAAGTTTCAGTTTGATAACATTGCTGCCATTTTATATCATTTCCTCTCGTTAGCACCGTAGTACTTTTTGTATTTTGCATCTGTTTTCGGTTTTGTGTCTCTCGACGAATTCGTCGATCTCGACGATCTTGTCCGATTGCATGATTCTGTCGAATCTCGGACGATCCAGACCGCTTCAACATCGAATCTTCTTCGGACATCCGGATCGGTATTCCTCATTTGTATTCTGTAATCTCTCTGTTTTTTGTCTTTAAATCTATTTTCTCGTATTCATTGAACTTGCATTTTCATATAGAGTAATCTAGATGCATTCGGCCAAACCTAGGATATGAATGCTTAAGGTTAAAACGAACACATTTAAACACATTCCAAAACCTAGGCGTGGAAGCTGCCGTTAAATGTTTCCTGGTGAACCCACCATCCGTCGAAAAATCATCAAAATACACCTCCCTTGAGAGGCGGGACCTTCGCAAAGTCCTCTCAGTCCGAGGTACCGCGACATCCTTTTCCCATCCTCCTTCCGGGCACGGATCCAATAGCCTGAAGGTAGGGATGCGAAAAATTTGGAGCGATACATTAACCAAAATGTCTATGCAAGCATTTTAAATCGAATTACCAAAACAAGTTCAATATTTTTATTAAAAGGTCTACCTCTAAAGCTTGATCACACCAACAAGACTCATGGATGAAAACAATGCTCTTTTTCTCCAAATCTCGATGTCACTCCAACAATCCTTCACCCTCTAAACCGTAGTGCATTCTCTCCCATGTGATACCACTCAACAATTCTCTCTTTTCCAAAACCAGTTGTGTATCCTCTCAAAGTTCGATCCCCCCTTTTCTCCCATCCTTCTACACCAAGTGTCTTACCTTTTCTTCCTTCCACTTCATGCACTAAGGAATCCAAAGCTAACTAACTCCAACTCGTAATATCTCATTAGTGTCATTGCCACCTTACCTTGCTAATTACTCACCCACTTCTCAAACACCAGTTGAGAATTTATTATTTTCTTTTAAGTACCATTTTGGGTGGTACACTTGGATCTAGTTGTAGTGAAGGTTCCAAACACCACTAAATCCTTCAATCAACGAATACCTTCTACACAAGTTGCATCTTTTAAAGTCTAACCATTAGTATCATTGAAAGACATATTCCCTTTTAAAAAACAAGAATAAAAAACACTAATATTTTCATTCCTTATTGAAATGAATCCTTCAACCAACATTATATTTAAAAATATAAAATTACTAGCAACATAGAATTTTGTCTACTATATAAAGTTCCCTCATATAGAATCACAAGAAGTTAAGAATGTTCATTCTTGTCACCCAACTATTTTGGTGGAAAGATATTACGTCGGGGTGATTTTTAAAGATATCAATCCTAATATATTAACCTTATGAGACTAAGGCTAAGATCAAGATATTCATGATGTATTGATTTTAATATCAATTGACTTGATATTATAAATCTTAGAAAAAAAAAATGACCTAGTAATAAGATTTACCTTAATCAAAATTCAACTAGATCCAGCAGAACACATAAATTTAATACAAATTAAATTAAAAATATTGTAATGAAGAGACCCTAAATTTGTATTCGAACAATTGATTTGCAAACCCTACAACAAAAATCACAGAAACTTAACCAGAACCATTGACTGCCAAAACATACACAGTGGATCAATAGCCTGATGCTATCTTCAAAGGGACTTAAATTTAAAAATTATATGAAACAGATTTATACATTCAAACCCAAAAATTCACACAAACTTGAATTCAAACATCTCATATAATCATTTACGATATTACAAATAAAACCTGGTTTTTGCAATCTATCGCCTATTTGCCCTCTCGGAGTGATGCCTTCATTTCTTTCCTTCTATCATTGACCTCCTCTGCATAAAAATGTCCGACCCCCTCTCTGGCTTTTCATCCTATATTTACAACTCTGAAATTGTATTTTGGCCATTCATAATTCGTTCTGGTTTCAGTCTTACTCCGTTATGCAACTAAATCTCAACTGTTCCTTTAAAAGAAAATATCGTTTCTCGTACTGTTTCTTTTATTTCAACTCATTTTATCTAATCTGTGTATAACCCTTGACTCTTTTAGACCAAAGCCAATATTAATCAATTAGAACTTATAACATCTTTGCACATTTCCAAACATGTGCCACCATATAAAATCTTTTACCTCCCATAAATCCTTTGTCCATATATAGTGTCAACCTTACGTATCCTAACTTCACTCATACGTAACCTCCGCCATATTATCTGCTAACAAGGAACGTTGATAATTCTCAGTAAAGAACTTTAAAAATTCTTCGAAGGGCGGCCGCAACTTCTTCTTCAACAAGTAAATGCCGATATATCCCAACAGGTACCCCATAATTATCCTCAGCAACCAGCGATGGCAATGATGACCCCTTCAGTATATGACGATGCCATTTTTTTATGATTCACGTTCTTCAATGGCAACACTTTCTGGTAGTTGTAATGACACTCTCTGGGTAACATTCTTTTGCATTATGTTTTCTGACAACCAGCGACCATGTTATTCATTTTTTTTTTTTAATGTGAGCCCTAATACCATCATGAAGTGTCGTACGCTTATACCTCATCATAATTTGCATGTAAATAATGTTGCTAATTGTTTTATTTATAAACGCGTTACCCCCTAGGCAATCATCGATGATCGTGGAATTTAGGTAAACATTACTTTTCGTACTTTACAACATGATCATATTACCATGGTTCACAACATTGTATCTTCGACAAACACCTAGGCACATTATCCAACTATCTCAAGCCAGGTATCTTGATTTTAAATAAATTTTGCCATGCTATTTTGATTATCCCATTGATAAAAATTATAGGATGTTTAAAGTAAAAACTCAACCACCCCATATTTTGCTGATGACAAGCCCACCATACCCATTCGGAAGAATTTCATTGTGATAGACGTATTCATTTCAAAACCATCTGCGGTTCTGCTCATGAAACCCCTTTGCATTTAACACGCGACCCAAACATGACGTTTCTTCCTCTAACATCGTGTGCACCCCACGAAGTTTCATCCAGATTCGAAATACTCTTCCTACGAAATTGTAAGACCATGTGCTTTGTATTACATTGTCGTGGATATTCATTCACCCATTGCGTCAAAAGCCCATTTTTATTATCGAATATTATGCATGGTGCCAAGATGATGGGACCCGCCTTGGAGTCCTGCCAAATAAACCATTTTATATTAATACAAAAAAAATCAACACCTATGTGCTAAGTAAATACAAAATAACAAACTTACACTAAAAGAACAAAACATAATACATAACAACCGTCTTTCGGACAAAATTTTTTTAAACATAGAACCACTTTTAATAAATGACAATTCACCCTTAAATAATAAAACGAAAACAAATAAAGACAAACAATTCTAAACACTAACATTTAAAGAAACAATGTTGAAAACTAACATACCCCAATGACATCAAGGCATATACATATTATGCAAACATAACAATATAACCACCTAATATCCAAAGTCAAAACTAACCACTTTATACAAAGTATTTACTTAACAAACATAAAATACAATTAAATACTTAACAACATTACCATAAAACATAATAAAACTAATAACATAACATGACCACATATCACAACACAAAATACAATGACATAAACAACAAAAATATAACATAGAACAAACACATAATTTAAAGCAATTACTTGAAGTGACTTTGATAAACATAGCTCCAAGAAACTTGGCGAATATGAGATGAATTCAACAATGGATTTGGCATATCTTAATATTCACATGAAAGCAACCCTTTTGATATTTCAATAACGATAGTGGTAAACCAAGGGCGTAAACAACAATTTGAAACAAGCTTTCAAATTTCAAGTGGGTCCCCAATTTTTGGGATCGTTGTGAAGGACGTCACAACACGTCCTTTACTTTTAATACATCACTTCTTGGTGATTTTCCTCTACTCATAAGGAGAATTTGTTCCTATGAAAATACAATTCCATTAGTAGTAATCCATTTTTATCACAAAATATATTTTGTACAAATCATCAGGAACTATCCAACATTCCATACATCATATTTTCCATAAAATATATGTAAGTTTGTATACCTTAACATGAAACAACCAATTAGTTCATCTATAGAATATCAAGATAAAAACATACACTCATCCATATGAAGTGACTTTATCCAAAATAAAAAGTTTGCCAAGGGAGGGTCATGACATCATCCCCCCTTAGATTTAACACAGTCCTATGTGTTTTAATCCTTATAAATATAACATAGTCTTTAAACAATATTTTTAAACAGAAATGGAAAGTATTTTTGCATATTTGCTACTTTTCCCAAGTAACATTTCTTTTAGTGTAACGGTCCCACTAAACTTTGCATTGCTCCAAATTTCCTTTCCTCATCGATTTAGATCGAAACTCAAGGATTCTTAATGGTTGAACCTCTATAGCCTCTGGATTTGACATTTGCAAATTAGAAATGTCCCACACATGTTCTAGATTAGCAACATACTTTTTAAGTAAATAAATATGAAAGGTTTTGTGAATCTTGAACATATTGGGTGATAAGGCGAGTCGATATGCCACAAGACTAATCTTCTCTATGATTTCAAAGGGTCTGACGAAAAGAGGATCTATCTCTTTGGACATAATTACACTCTTTCTTGGCTTTACCCTTAAAAACACTTTATTATCCACAACAAACTCTTTTGGTGATCTCTTAAGATCGACATAGTTTTTCTGTTTGTTTACAGTGTCCTTTAACCTCTCTCTGATCACCCTCAACTGTTGCTCTATTTCTTTGACCATGTCTAGTCCAAGCATAATCTAGTTTTTTGGATTATCCCAACACAATGGTGTCCTACACTTTCTACCATACAAAGCTTTGAATGAAGCCATGCCTATGGTCGAATGGTGATCATTATTGTATTTAAATTCTACTAGATGCAAGTAATACTCCCAATGATTTTTTTGACCTATGAAGTACATGTGAAGCATATCTTCTAACACTTGGTTCACTATTTCAGTTTGCCCATCTGTTTTTGGATGATAAGCAAAATTGATGTGCAATCTAGTACTAATGGTGTGATGTAAGGATTGTCAAAATTCAAATGTGAATTTTGGATCCCTATCTAATATGATTACTTTTGAAAAACCATGAAGTCAAAATATTTCTTTGGTAAATCTATTAGCCACAACCACGATATCATCATTGGTGTTCCCGGGTATAAAGAGTGCCACCTTGGTTAGTCTTTGACCACTACTAGAATTACATCATATTGAAACTTATTTTTAGGCAACCCTATAATGAAATCCATTGAAATCACTTGCCATTTTTGCATAGGCACATCATGTGGATACAAAAAACCAACATGATGTTTGTGTTCTGCTTTTACCTTTTGGTACTCAAGGAATTGAGTGATAAAATCAATTATGTCTCTCTTCATTCTTGGCCAAAATAATATCTTCTTCATATTCTTCCTCATTTTTGCTCCTTCTAGATGAGAAAAATATGGAGATCTATGCGCTTCATTCACAATCATTTTTCTCTAATATTTGGTCTCAGGAATTACTACCCTATTTTTGTAACATAAGAAACCATCATTGATGCCAAAGTCCTTGTTTTTCATCAAGTTTCCTTTCTATTCTTTCCTGAACTTGGTTGTAGTAGGCATCTTGATTCTGCATCTCCTTGACTTGTTTCATCAAGTCAATATGGATGTGAGATAAAACTATCATATGTCTCCTACTCAGTGCATTAGTGACTTTATTATCTTTTCCTTTTATATACTCAATACCAAAATCATATTCTATGAGAAATTCCATCCACCTTCTTTGCCTATCATTGAGTAAAGGTTGAGTAAATATGTATTGTAGTCTCTGATGATTTTTCCTTAGCTCAAAGGATCTACCAACTAGATAATATATTCAACTCTTGAGAGAAAACACGACAACTACTAAATTTAAATCATGGGTTGCATAATTAACCTCATATATTTTCAATTTTCTATATCCATAGGGTACCACTACTTCTTCCTGTGAGAGCACTCCTCCTAAACCTTCCAATGATGCATCTATATAAACAGAGAAAATTCCTTGAGGATCGGGTATCTTTAGTATAGGAGGCATAGTAAGCTTTTTTTTAAGTAGTTCAAAAGCTACCTCATATTTATCTGTCCATCTAAACTATTTCTCTTTCCTATGAAGGTTAGTTATTTGGGAGGTAATCTTGGCGTAATCCTTCACATATCGCCTATAGTATCCAATTAAGCCCATGAAACTTTAGATCTCTATCATATTGGAAGGTGGAAACCTATTCAAAATGGCTTCTATTTTCTTAGGATCCACAACAATCCCTTCAACCGACATAATGTGCCCTAAATATTTCACTTCTAAAACATAAAATTCATACTTGGATAAATTCCCATACAACTGATTTTTCCTTAACATCTCTAGCACAATCTTGAGGTGCTCGTTGTGCTCTATCTTGTTTCTAGAATATATCAAAATATCATCTAGAAATACCAGAATAAATCTATCCAAGTACTTCCTAAGGATGATATTCATCAAATTCATAAATATTGTTGGAGCATTTGTTAAACCAAAAGGTAATACAACAAACTCATAATGTCCATAACAATTTTTAAAGGTTGTCTGTGGCATATTTGAGTTGATCGAAGAGGTATTCGATTCTCGGTAAAGGATATATATTCTTGACAGATGCCTTATTCAACATTCTATAATCTATAAATAATCTCAAGGAACCATTCTTCTTCTTTATAAATAGTATAGGTGCACTCGAAGGTAATACACTTGGTTTGATCAATCCTTTCTCCAGTAACCCTTGTAATTGCACCTTCAACTCTTGCATTTCTATGGGATTCATTCTGTAAGGAGCTCTATGGATGGGTTCTGTTCCAGGTTGAATGTTGTATAACTTTATTATTATAACATAAATCATTCACCAATATGTAAAAATATCAAATAATTTATCCATAATTAATTATTCACAATAACAATCCATAAATGAGAGAGAGAATGATAATACCCTTCAGGTAGGGAAACACCAATAATAATACTTAAGGAAGGAATAACTTCACAAGATCTTCTAATATGAGAGATCCACTTAAGGAGGGCAAAGTCCCATAAGCCACTTCATGGGCAAAGACAATTACATATGATTGTTCTCCATGATGATTATAATGACAAATATCTCTTCTTTATATATCCATATTCATGTTCTAATTTGGGGAGCCTACTACTAATAAAATATTATATTATAATATAATATTATAATACAATCAACCTTGGGTTGTGTGGCCCATGCCAACCCTTATACAATATAATAATATATCCCAAAATATATATTCCTAGGTACCCTAATAAGCCACCCTTCTTACAACTATTTTGTCCTCGAGACATGTGAAGAAACTGTTGACAATTTTGTCACATTACACAAGGGGTAGAAAAATAAAAAAAATTTCCTTTTGTAAAGTGTTGCTTTGTGTAGCTTCGAAAGTATTTGTAAGTGTTGCAGCAATTTTGGCTTTCCATGCCATCCCCTTGTACACCAAAAAAGATAGAAAGAGCTTCGCAGCTGGGATAGCTTCACTGAGGGGAAGAAGAATAAAATAAAAATAACTTCGGGATCGAAGCGTTTCAAAAGGTTACTTCGAATTGAAAATCAGCGAAGCAGTATTTCCGAAGAAAAACGAGGCGCCAGAAAAAGCTTCGCACCCGAAGCATTCCCAAAAGTGCTTCGGGCGAAAGTTTTTGCGAAGCAACTCTCCTGCCGAAAAGAGAAAGTCCAAGTTGCAAGGCAAATTGGCTAAGGCAAGGAAAAGGACTTCGGGCCCCGAAATATTTCCAGTGATCTCTTCGGCCCCAAATTTTGCGAAGCAGTTCTGTCGAAGAAAACACGAAGAAAGCGCCGAGAAAATCTTTGCACCCAAAGCATTTCCAAAACTACTTCGGCCCAAAAACTTGCGAAGCAGATCTCGAACCAAACATTGAAAATGCTTCGCCAGAAAGTCACCAAAATACCCACCTCGGGCCCCTTCGCCTGCGAACTATTTCTGCTTCAGCCGCAAGCCTCCCGAACCATAGTTTCAAAGAAAGATCACGCCGAGGCATTTCCTTGAAGCATAGGCGAAAGTATTTCAACCAGCAAGTAATGGAGCATGAAGGGCCCCACCAAAAGAGATCTACTTCGGCACTCGACATCCCCGAAGTAGTTTCTATGAAGCATTATTTTGCGAAGAACAAATCAAGGAGAATCTACTTCGGCCCAAGGCTTTGGCGAGGCAGATATGTAACGAAGCACCTTCCAGACCCACGTTCCAAGGCGGGTAGCTTCCCAAGGTGATCGAAGTCCCCTTATAAATACCCCCTTTCATGCCGGATAAGTTCGTTGACCATTTTTGGCAAACGAAAGGGACGTAACATTCCTCGAAGTAAAACCCAACGGGCGTAACGATCACTCAAGAACAACATCCAGAAGCCAGGGACACTCGGGCGGTGCATTAAATGAATGTTTCCATGGTTGACCCAGTCACGGTTGCCAGCTTTGGTAATAGATTTGAAAGCTCAGTCGCGAGAGCCGAGGAAGGCCAAATTCTCAAAGCTCGAGGGCGTACTCTTCCTTGCTATGTAATCATGATTCAGAGGCCCAGGTCCTCTATAAAAACCCAAGCATTGTAATGGAAAAGGGGGGGAACTATCTGCTAGAAAGCTGCTGTAACTTGATGTCCTGCGATTAATACTAAGAGACTTTGAGCTCAATTCTTCTCTTTTATGCTGCATTTTGTGCTTGATTCTTCTATCTCTCTTCGTTTGTATGCTGGATGTTGAACTCTGCGTCCGGTGTGCGATCGGAGACAATGTCCTGAAACTCTTTCGAAAGGATACATAGGAGTAGAAAAATGTCCTATTAACTTTCTTTTATGCTGCCTGCCTTGCTTGATTCTTCCATCTCTCTTCGTTTGTATGCTGGATGCTGAACTCTGCGTCCGGTGTGCGATCGGGGATAGTGTCCTGAAACTCGTTCGAGAGGATACATAGGGAGGTTGATATTACGTTTCTTTCATTTTACTCTTGGTGTTCTTTGCTTTTATTCAGGTGTCAGTTAGTGATCGTGCTTCCTGTTCTCTCCCACCTTAAAACACCAATCTCTCTTCCCTTAACCCTTATTTATTTATTTCTCTAACCCTTATCCCTTTTATCTCTTTCCTGCACTCTTGTCTTCAAACACCCAAGTAGTTTAGCATAGGATCCGGCCTTTCTCCGAAGATTGGCACGAGGGGCATCTCTTCCCTTTGGCCTTTCAATGTTGGTCCAGGTCTAGGGCGCGTACATTCACTCAAAACCCTTACCTAGGTGGATCTCATGACCAACAGTTTTTGGCATGCCTGGTGGGACAGACTGTGTCTATCTCATTAAGATCTAATCAGTGGGACGAGTACCATTCTAAGTTGATAAACCCACCCACCCGTGCCAACAATTTTTGGCACGCCCGATGGGACCCGACTGTGTCTATCTCAGTAAGATCTGTAATCAGTCAAGGTCCCATATTTTAAATGCAAAACCCATCTACACCGAGGCCAATAGTACTAACCAATTATGGGTGTGACTCGGTCAGTTTCACCTTCTGAGTGGTAGTGAGAATCAATTCTCTCATTATCAAAAGACTCTAAGCATCTGGCGACTCTGTTCAACCCGAAAATCTCTAAGTCGTAAAGACCAGTACCTAAACCTATGCCTTCATGGCAAAGGTCCCCATGTTTTAAGGTAGTCCGAGTTGGTGAATCTCTGGCTTGCCTCCATCTGGTAAAATCACCTGGCGACTCTGACTGAGCTGAAGATCCAAATTTCTTGATCGTAGGTGCCTTTCTAAGCTGAAAGAAGACATCCCGGAGGAATCAAGGTTCGGTGAGTAGCCTTGACCTCACAAGCGGAGAAAAGTATGTTCACCTGGAGACTCCGACTTAGTGGCGAGGACCGTGATATCTACAGGCCACTGCTATAATGGAGAGGGTATGTTATCCCAGCTGGGATGTTTATAACCCTTCGAATCTTCAAATTTACCATGAAATTCCCAAAGGCATCTTAAAAAACATGCCAAAATACGATGGTGCTAAGGGAATGGCCCTAGAGCACCTTGAATATCTTGTTGATTTAGGGTCCATCTATGACATATTCCACGAAGATGTCATGGTCAGGCTCCTGGTCCTGTCTCTGGAAGGAAGGGCACTGTAGTGGTATAGACTTCTCGGGCGTAAAAGCATCCGCTCGTGGTATGACTTAGCGGGAGCACTACTCGAAGCATTCGATGGCTCTCAGGACCCCTTCCAACTATCAAGCATGCCTCATCAGGAGGTGGACCAAAGAGAGGAATAGTCTCGAGTGGCAGAACCTGAGAACAAAGAGGGCACATTTTTGCACCCTCTTTGTATCCTAGTGGATGACACGCAAGCATTCAGCCAGAGCCCATTAAGCATGCCTCATCAGGAGGCTGAACCTGAAGAAATCCTGTAAGATTGCTCATTGCCAGAGGAGCCCTGTCACCCCATCAGAAGGATGGAAGAACCTGTACCCAGCCCGCAATTAGTAGATTCATTAGTATGCTGGTATTGGTTCTAGCCCCCGCCACAACCAGTACCCCAAGAGGCCCCTCATGCTGTGAACTTCTTCGCCACATCTTTCATCAGAAATACGGGTACTGGTAGGAGCGACAACCTGCCGTGTTGCACTCTCTTTGCAACATGGACAACTTCGGGCAGAGGCCAGCCAGACTTCAAAGATCAACTGAAGTTCAATCTGATATGGTCTGGGCACTGCAGATTCATCGGATAGACACTCGAGGCTGAGTTTGTGGTGGCGGTATGCATGTCATGCCACAAATTTTTGTGTAAATACTCTAAATAGCTCGGCTAGTAAATAAGTGTCGAAAGCACTAAGTGTTACTTGGGAGCTTAGGCACAAACAAAAAAAAAAAAAATGTCAGTGGATGGTCAGAGAAGAAGATAATGAGAATGACTCTGTTGCCCAATGGATAAAGGCCTGGGATCTCCGCATTCAGACAAGCTAAATGCCCCGCGAGCTGCCAAGAATGTTGACAATTTTGTCACATTACACAAGGGGTAGAAAAATAAAAAAAAATTCCTTTTGTAAAGTGTTGCTTTGTGTAGCTTCGAAAGTATTTGTAAGTGTTGCAGCAATTTTGGATTTCCATGCCATCCCCTTGTACACCAAAAAAGATAGAAAGAGCTTCGCAGCTGGGATAGTTTCGCTGAGGGGAAGAAGAATAAAATGAAAAGAACTTTGAGATCGAAGCGTTTCAAAATGTTACTTCGAATGGAAAATCAGCGAAGCAGTATTTCCGAAGAAAAACGAGGTGCCAGAAAAAGCTTCGCACCCGAAGCATTCCCAAAAGTGCTTCGAGCGAAAGTTTTTGCGAAGCAACTCTCCTGCCGAAAAGAGAAAGTCCAAGTTGCAAGGCAAATTGGCTAAGGCAAGGAAAAGGACTTCGGGCCCCGAAAGATTTCCAATGATCTCTTCGGCCCCAAATTTTGCGAAGCAGTTCTGTCGAAGAAAACACGAAGAAAGCGCCGAGAAAATCTTTGCACCCAAAGCATTTCCAAAACTACTTCGGCCCAAAAACTTGCGAAGTAGATCTCGAACCAAACATTGAAAATGCTTCGCCAGAAAGTCACCAAAATACCCACCTTGGGCCCCTTCGCCTGCGAACTATTTCTGCTTTGGCCGCAAGCCTCCCGAACCATAGTTTCAAAGAAAGATCACGCCGAAGCATTTCCTTGAAGCATAGGCGAAAGTATTTCAACCAGCAAGTAATGGAGCATGAAGGGCCCCACCAAAAGAGATCTACTTCGGCACTCGACATCCCCGAAGTAGTTTCTATGAAGCATTATTTTGCGAAGAACAAATCAAGGAGAATCTACTTCGGCCCAAGGCTTTGGCGAGGCGAATATGTAGCGAAGCACCTTCCGGACCCACGTTCCAAGGCGGGTAGCTTCCCAAGGTGATCGAAGGCCCCTTATAAATACCCCCTTTCATGCCCGATAAGTTCGTTGACCATTTTTGGCAAACGAAAGGGACGTAACATTCCTCGAAGTAAAACCCAACGGGCGTAACGATCACTCAAGCACAACATCCAGAAGCCAGGGACACCCGGGCGGTGCATTAAATGAATGTTTCCATGGTTGACCCAGTCACGGTTGTCAGCTTTGGTAATATATTTGAAAGCTCAATCGCGAGAGCCGAGGAAGGCCAAATTCTCAAATCTCGAGGGCGTACTCTTCCTTGATATGTAATTATGATTCAGAGGCCCGAGTCCTCTATAAAAACCCAAGCATTGTAATGGAAAAGGGGGGGGGAACTATCTGCTAGAAAGATGCTGTAACTTGATGTCCTACGATTAATACTAAGAGACTTTGAGCTCAATTCTTCTCTTTTATGCTGCCTTTTGTGCTTGATTCTTCTATCTCTCTTCGTTTGTATGCTGGATGTTGAACTCTGCGTCCGGTGTGCGATCGGCGACAATGTCCTGAAACTCTTTCGAAAGGATACATAAGAGTAGAAAAACGTCCTATTAACTTTCTTTTATGCTGCCTGCCTTGCTTGATTCTTCCATCTCTCTTCGTTTGTATGCTGGATGCTGAACTCTGTGTCCGGTGTGCGATCGGGGATAGTGTCCTGAAACTCGTTCGAGAGGATACATAGGGAAGTTGATATTACGTTTCTTTCATTTTACTCTTGGTGTTCTTTGCTTTTATTCAAGTGTCAGTTAGCGATCGTGCTTCCTGTTCTCTCCCACCTTAAAACACCAATCTCTCTTCCCTTAACCCTTTTTTATTTATTTCACTAACCCTTATCCCTTTTATCTCTTTCCTGCACTCTTGTCTTCAAACACCCAAGTAGTTTTAGCATAGGATCCGGCCTTTCTCCGAAGATTGGCACGAGGGGCATCTCTTCCCTTTGGCCTTTCAATGTTGGTCCAGGTCTAGGGCACGTACATTCACTCAAAACCCTTACCTAAGTGGATCTGATGACCAACAGTTTTTGGCATGCCTGGTGGGACAGACTGTGTCTGTCTCATTAAGATCTAATCGGTGGGACGAGTACCATTCTAAGTTGATAAACCCACCCACCCGTGCCAACAATTTTTGGCACGCCCGATGGGACCTGACTGTGTCTGTCTTAGTAAGATCTGTAACCAGTCAAGGTCCCATATTTTAAATGCAAAACCCATCTACACCGAGGCCAATAGTACTAACCAATTCTCGGTGTGACTCGATCAGTCTCACCTTTTGAGTGGTAGTGATAATCAATGCTCTCATTATCAAAAGACTCTAAGCATCTGGCGACTCTATTCAACCCAAAAATCTCTAAGTCGTAAAGACCAGTACCTAAACCTATGCCTTCATGGCAAAAGTCCCCATGTTTTAAGGAAGTCCAAGTTGGTGAATCTCTGGCTTGCCTCCATCTGGTAAAATCACCTGGCGACTCTGACTGAGCTGAAGATCCAAATTTCTTGATCGTATGTGCCTTTCTAAGCTGAAAGAAGACATCCCAGAGGAATAAAGGTTCGATGAGCAGCCTTGACCTCACAAGCAGAGAAAAGTATGTTCACCTGGAGACTCCGACTTAGTGGCGAGGACCGTGATATCTACAGGCCACTGCTATAATGGAGAGGGTATGTTATCCCAGTTGGGATGTTTATAACCCTCTGAATCTTCAAATTTACCATGAAATTCCCAAAGGCATCTTGAAAAACATGCCAAAATACGATGGCGCTAAGGGAATGGCCCTAGAGCACCTTGAATATCTTGTTGATTTAGGGTCCATCTATGACATATTCCACGAAGATGTCATGGTCAGGCTCTTGGTCCTGTCTCTGGAAGGAAGGGCACTACAGTGGTACAGACTGCTCGGGCATAAAAGCATCTGCTCGTGGTATGACTTAGCGGGAGCACTACTCGAAGCATTCGATGGCTCTCAGGACCCCTTCCAACTATCAAGCATGCCTCATCAGGAGGTGGACCAAAGAGAGGAATAGTCTCGAGTGGCAGAACCTGAGAATAAAGAGGGCACATTTTTGCACCCTCTTTGTATCCTAGTGGATGACATGCAAGCATTCAGCCAAAGCCCATTAAGCATGCCTCATCAGGAGGCTGAACCTGAAGAAATCCTGTAAGATTGCTCGTTGCCAGAGGAGCCCTGTCACCCCATCAGAAGGATGGAAGAACCTGTACCCAGCCCGCAATTAGTAGATTCATCAGTATGCTGGTATTGGTTCTAGCCCCCGCCACAACCAGTACCCCAAGAGGCCCCTCATGCTGTGAAATTCTTTGCCACATATTTCAACAGCAATACGGGTACTGGAAGGAGCGACAACCTGCCGCGTTGCACTCTCTTTGCAACATGGACAACTTCGGGCAGAGGCCAGCCAGACTTCAAAGATCAACTGAAGTTCAATCTGATATGGTCTGGGCACTGCAGATTCATCGGATAGACACTCGAGGCTAAGTTTGTGGTGGCGGTATGCATGTCATGCCGCAAATTTTTGTGTAAATACTCTAAATAGCTCGGCTAGTAAATAAGTGCCGAAAGCACTAAGTGTTACTTGGGAGCTTAGGCACAAACAAAAAAAAAAAAAAATGTTGTCAGTGGATGGTCAGAGAAGAAGATAATGAGAATGACTCTGTTGCCCAATGGATAAAGGCCTGGGATCTCTGCATTCAGACAAGCTAAATGCCCCGTGAGCCACCAAGAATGTTGACAATTTTGTCACATTACACAAGGGGTAGAAAAATAAAAAAAAATTCCTTTTGTAAAGTGTTGCTTTGTGTAGCTTCGAAAGTATTTGTAAGTGTTGCAGCAATTTTGGCTTTCCATGCCATCCCCTTGTACACCAAAAAAGATAGAAAGAGCTTCGCAGCTGGGATAGCTTCGTTGAGGGGAAGAAGAATAAAATGAAAAGAACTTCGAGATCGAAGTGTTTCAAAATGTTACTTCGAATGGAAAATCAGCGAAGCAGTATTGCCGAAGAAAAACGAGGCGCCAGAAAAAGCTTCGCACCCGAAGCATTCCCAAAAGCGCTTCGGGCGAAAGTTTTTGCGAAGCAACTCTCCTGCCGAAAAGAGAAAGTCCAAGTTGCAAGGCGAATTGGCTAAGGCAAGAAAAGGACTTCGGGCCCCGAAATATTTCCAGTGATCTCTTCGGCCCCAAATTTTGCGAAGCAGTTCTGTCGAAGAAAACACGAAGAAAGCGCCGAGAAAATCTTTGCACCCAAAGCATTTCCAAAACTACTTCGGCCCAAAAACTTGCGAAGCAGATCTCGAACCAAACATTGAAAATGCTTCACCAGAAAGTCACCAAAATACCCACCTCAGGCCCCTTCGCCTGCGAACTATTTCTGCTTCGGCCGCAAGCCTCCCGAACCATAGTTTCAAAGAAATATCACGCCGAAGCATTTCCTTGAAGCATAGGCGAAAGTATTTCAACCAGCAAGTAATGGAGAATGAAGGGCCCCACCAAAAGAGATCTACTTCGGCACTCGACATCCCCGAAGTAGTTTCTATGAAGCATTATTTTGCGAAGAACAAATCAAGGAGAATCTACTTCGGCCCAAGGCTTTGGCGAGGCAGATATGTAGCGAAGCACCTTCCAGACCCACGTTCCAAGGCGGGTAGCTTCCCAAGGTGATCGAAGGCCCCTTATAAATACCCCCTTTCATGCCCGATAAGTTCGTTGACCATTTTTGGCAAACGAAAGGGACGTAACATTCCTCGAAGTAAAACCCAACGGGCGTAACGATCACTCAAGCACAACATCCAGAAGCCAGGGACACTCGGGCGGTGCATTAAATGAATGTTTCCATGGTTGACCCAGTCACGGTTGCCAGCTTTGGTAATAGATTTGAAAGCTCAGTCGCGAGAGCCGAGGAAGGCCAAATTCTCAAAGCTCGAGGGCGTACTCTTCCTTGCTATGTAATTATGATTCAGAGGCCCGGGTCCTCTATAAAAACCCAAGCATTGTAATGGAAAAGGGGGGAACTATCTGCTAGAAAGCTGCTGTAACTTGATGTCCTGCGATTAATACTAAGAGAATTTGAGCTCAATTCTTCTCTTTTATGCTGCCTTTTGTGCTTGATTCTTCTATCTCTCTTCGTTTGTATGTTGGATGTTGAACTCTACGTCCGGTGTGCGATCGGAGACAATGTCCTGAAACTCGTTCGAAAGGATACATAGGAGTAGAAAAACGTCCTATTAACTTTCTTTTATGCTGCCTGCCTTGCTTGATTCTTCCATCTCTCTTCATTTGTATGCTGGATGCTGAACTCTGCGTCCGGTGTGCGATCGTGGATAGTGTCCTGAAACTCGTTCGAGAGGATACATAGGGAAGTTGATATTACGTTTCTTTCATTTTACTCTTGGTGTTCTTTGATTTTATTCAAGTGTCAGTTAGCGATTGTGCTTCCTGTTCTCTCCCACATTAAAACACCAATCTCTCTTCCCTTAACCCTTTTTTATTTATTTCTCTAACCCTTATCCCTTTTATCTCTTTCCTGCACTCTTGTCTTCAAACACCCAAGTAGTTTTAGCATAGGATCCGACCTTTCTCCAAAGATTGGAACGAGGGGCATCTCTTCCCTTTGGCCTTTCAATGTTGGTCCAGGTCTAGGGCGCGTACATTCACTCAAAACCCTTACCTAGGTGGATCTGATGACCAACAGAAACAAGATAATATGATTTGCTAAGCAATGTTAGCAATTGGTACCAATATCGATCATCCATCCATCCAAGTGAAATACGTTGATGTCAATATGTCATTTTGTTACTTGAGTATCCAAATTTGCTTCATTTGATCCACGCTTATGCTGTTGTATTTTGATAACTTGAATGATGGGTCCACTTGTTCCTTGATGTTGATGAATCACCCTAAAAACTAGGATTACTATGCTTTCTTTGCCAAACACTATCATAGTTGGTGCCCTTCTGATTCCATGTAGAACCATAATATTATTTCCTTGAGCCATGCATCCAAGATTGTTTTTGCCCATGCTGGTGTGGATGATGATATGGTGTACCCTTAACTTGATGTTCTACCAACTTTGACTTCTCAACATTTGGCTCCATTATTTTAAATTCTTCTACACATTGTTATTTCATGTTCTCTTTGTTTGGTATGTCCTTGTGCTCTTCTATCAAAACTTCCTTGGAATTTGCTACTTTTGCTTCTTCTATGGACTCGTTTGTTGTTACTACCTTCTTAGATTCTGATTTAGGTTCTTGTTGGCAGTTTTGCCACACTAATTTTTTTTATTGTAAAAATTAAAATATATATATATAAGATGAATTCTACAATTCTAATTTTACTATTTTAATGTAATGATTTTGTTTCATTCCTTGAGTAATTTCATTAATTAAATAAGGTTGATTTCCTCCTTGGGATGCACAGTAAAGTTTTTCCAGTAAGAATTCATGGGGTAAAATATAAAAGGAAGAATTGTATGACAATGGATGTTTCAGGATCGAAGGATCAATGGAAATACTCTAAAGCTTTGGCAATTTTTGTTTAAGGGAAAGCACCAGTAAAAGTGAAGGAAAGACATTTTCACCTCAGGAAGGGGCGAAAATCATTTGCGCCCTTCCTTTGGGGTGAAACTACCATGATGGAAGATTTCATCCAAATGAAGAAAAGGAAAAATTTTACAAGTGACAAAAATTAGTCAAAGTCAAAGGCGCTCTTGGAAGGGACGAAAATACCTTTCGCTTGTCTTAGGTGTAAATTTCCAGTTAAATATATTCTCGGGTGAAATTCGAAGTGCAACGCATGCTTGGCAAAGTCAAAGTCAAATTTTCCCCTTACGAGGGGTGAAAATCCCTTTTGCCCTTCTTTGGGGTAAAATTCTAGATGAAGGTGTTTTCAAAGTGCAAAAAATTTAATGACATCATTCTAGTGAAGTTTGCAAAGTCAAATTCAAAGGCACCCCTCAGGAGGGATGAAAATCCCTTTCTCTTATCTTCAAGGTGAATTTCTAATTGGAAATATTTTGGAGCAAACATCCCAAAAATATTATCTCCACTTGCCAATCAAAGTCAAATTCATCCCTGAGGTGGGGAAAAAATCGTTATTGCCCCTCTTAGGGGTAAAATCGATCATCTTCGCCTCTTTTCTTACAGAAGACGTCTTCATGTCATTTTTGGGTGAAATTACTCGGGAGAAGGGTGAAAGTATACTAAAGGGCAAAAACACCATTTCTTTAGGCAAAATCAATTCTTGCTCTCCCCTCAGCAAATATTTCTTTCAATGTGCCCCTATTGCTGATATTTCTCAGGAAGAATCAAAGATTGATAAAATTTAATGCTTGGGGCCATGAGAGTGACGATCCAAAATTTTTGCTAAAAAGTTGCCAAAATTAAATGCTATGTCCTAGATTCTGGTGCTATCCCGTTTATTTTCAAGGTGCTTTCCATTGATCTTCGCTCCTTCTCAAAATAAAGCTAATGATCAATGTATCTCCACTGGTAAGGGTAGTATTCTGAGGCATAGGATGATGGAGTGGTGCCCAAAATTTAATATCTGAGATCCTGTTCACCGTATGATGTTGGTCATTTTTTATGCACTGATGCTTGGAATGTTTTCCCATCATCCATATTTTCTAATTTTCTAGATGCACTCTATGAAAATCAGATCACGACTCCCTAAAGAATGATATGATTTGAGCATTGCCATCATCGAGGAGAGAATTGCTCTTGCTAATTTTTGACCAGCTGATATTTTATTTGTATACACATTAAATGATAGAGGTGAAATCCTCTATGAATCCTAATCTTTTCAATGTAATGAAGGAGGATAGACATTCTGCAAAAAAAAACTTTAAGTGTTTGGCATAAATAGGAAGATATTCAACTTCTGGTTCCTTGAGTAGTCTTGTGGTGGATCACTTTCTGCTTATCATTTCTGATTATGTTCATGTCCATTATTTATTGATTTTAAATTTTGCATCTGAATTTAACTACTACTTGTAAGGGAGTGAATACTGAAATGTTGTCTTGGAGGTTATCCCGGTAAACTATGAGTTGTTCCTATACCTTTTCTTCTATTATATGCTAATTAATACTTATTGTGAATTTTTACTATTAGTTTATCTCCACCTTGTGTTTTTGGATTATAGCCATATTTCCCATTCATTTCTATCATTTCCCATCTCTTTCCTATAACCCTAAGCTTTAAATCAATCATTAGTTTTAGTACAGGAACCAGCCCTCTCTGAATATTGGCCTGAAGGACATCTCTTTCCTTCGGCATTTCAATGTTGGCCAGGTCTAGGGCGCACAAATAATATTTTGTACTTAGATAGATTTGTGACCAATAGTTCTTCTATTTGTTCTTTAATCTATTTCTCTACAAGCACTTCTTGTTTTTCCTTGGATCCTTGCTCCTCAAGCTAAGAAATATCCTATAATGTTATTTTCTTTTTTTGTACCATAACTTCATAAACTTCTTTTGCACATTAATGTTTACAGTAGCCAAAGAATCTAACCAAGGATAACCAAGAACAATATCCACATCATCCATCTCAATAGCATAAAAATATTAATGTAAAACATATTTATCCATGGTGATCTTCAAATATTCAAAAATGTAAACATTTTCACCATCCAACTGTATGTCCTTAATTTTTGTTGCTTGAAATTGCAACCTCTTAGCCAAAGCAATATTAATAAAATTATATTTGCTACTAGGGTCAATGGAAATAATAACTTGTTTCTTTTGAATGCTTCCATGAACCTGCAAAATAGATTTTTTAGATTCAAACAAATCCCTTTGTCCACATTTTAATTTATCTTCTACCAAAGGTATGGTCCCCTCTAACTACATACTGACATCTTTTTTATCTTCTATCACTTCTTTGAAATCTGTTAGCTCTCTTTTTATTTCCTTTTGTTCTTTTTGAAGCATATTTATTTCTTCTTCATATCCCTTGATGGTGACCTTCAAACGAGCTATCTTTTTATATGGGTCCCATTTACTTGAGAATGCATGCTCCATTTCATCTGAAGTGAAGGCACTATTAAAACTATAGAACCAGAAGAGAGCTTCTCCTCCAAGATAGCGAGGAAGCATAATTTTCCAAAGAGGTTGATACAACCATTTAAAATTTTTCCACCAATCCCTAACATCAATATCATCTTCTCTAGAAAATTTTTGTAGCTCCATAAGTTCACACCTCAAGATAATGCAAATCTAGGGTTTCATGAAAATATATATCATACCCCAATGCAAACTAGGGTTTTATAAAAATATATAACTCCCCACTAAATTGAAGCTAAAATTCCACATAAAGAACTAGATCTGCAATTTTTATTCCAAAAAAATAAAATAGTAATCGATTTTCTTACTCGAACTAAACAAATTTTATCTTTTGAAAAAATTACGAATTGAAAATTCATCACTGCCCTTGTTCTATACGGTTGACTTCATAAGGTCGTATATCCCTAAATATTGCTTAGATTCATTTATATGACCACTCATTTTAAATCTCTTCAAATTATGCACAGATTGATCCAAGAATTATCTAAATTAGATAAACTTTCACAGAGATATGGCTCTTGAAAGATGAAACGTTTTTCTAGAAAAAATCTGTAAAATTTGCCACTATCCTTGTTTTAGATGAATGAATTCAAAAGGTCATATCTCTCTCAATACTACTCAGATTCCTTCATATAAGCACTCATTTTTAAGATCTTTAATTCTACACAAACTGATTTGAGAATCACCTGAATCAGATAAACTTTCATAGAGATATGACTCCTGAAATATGAGACATTTTTTCAGAAAAATATCTATCCTAATTTTGCAATTCCACAAAAAAAAATCCTCGCTTTGCCAAAATCATTGCTCTAATACCACTTTTTGCATAACTTTATTATTATAACATAAATCATTCACTAGTATGCAAAAATATCAAATCATTCATCCACAATAACAATCCATAAATGAGAGAGAGATAGATAATAACCTTAAGGTAGGGAAACACCAATAATAATCCTTAAGGAAGGAATAATTCCACAAGATATCCCAAGATGAGAGAGCCACTTAAGGAGGGCAAAGTCCCATAAGCCACTTTGTGGGTAAAGATGATTACATATGATTCATCTTCCTACTGATTACAATGACAAATATCTCTTCTTTATATATCAATATTCTAATTCTACTTTGGGAGCCTACTACTAATATAATATTATAATATAATATAATATAATATTATATACAATCATCCTTGCGTTATGTGTGGCCCATGTCAACCCTTATACAATATAATAATATATTCCCAAATATTCATTCCTATGTATCCTAACATTGAAGCTCAATAGTAAAGTCAAATTCTCGTTTAGGGGGTAATCCAGGTAAATCCTACAAAAAAAAAATCCCTAAATTCATGAAGAATTGGGTGTTTCTCAAACACCTCTTCCTTCTTTTCTTTATCAATTCCATTTATCTTAACTACATAGACCATTCCTCATTTCTTTATGGCCTTCTTAAGTTGCATTTCCGACAAGATTTGATATTGAAAGCCCCTTGCAAGTTATACACCCTTCGCACAACACCCCTATCTTCTGTATACTCAATATATCTATCATAAAAGTTGAGTACTTCCTTATGCGCTTGCAACCAATCCATTCTTAGTATTATGTCAAAATAATGCAAAGGAACTACATACAAACATCCTATAGTAAGGTGATTTTTCCATAGGGTAACATTGATTAACAAAGTAGTTTTATCCTAAACCATACTCGACCTTCCACGCATGAGCCAAGATTCCTGGCCTTTTTGAAATATCTTTATTTAAACTAGTGGAAATAAAACTATTTGTAGCACCACTATTAATCAAGATCTTAACATTCCTACCAAAAATCTTACCTTTAATCAATAGTGGTGTGGCTTGACCTTCAATATTCTGGTTTCCTATGACCAAATAAATCTTATGCATGGGTTCCTCAAATGCAGTTTATTTGTACATTGGTTCCTTTCCCTTAGAACTCATTCCTATTCTCTGTGGATAATTAGAAGTATAATGTGATCATGTACAAAGAAAACATCCTTATTTTAGCCCTGGATGTTCTTTTTTCTTCGAACTCTCTTCTATTTTTCCTGTAGGTGGAGAATTATCCTGTCCATGTAATGGTCTATTGTTACCCTTGTTGCTGTTATGGTTCTTCCCCTAGAACCTTCTCCTAAACATCCTTTGCTTCCTATCATTACTTCGATTTTTTTGAGAGAATTTCTTGCTTGTGTGTTTCTCTTTCCATTTTACAAAACCTGCATTGTTCCTCTTTTTTAGTGCCTCTTTACCTTCTTCATCTAATATTTCATAATCAAAGTAGGGTTTGAGATAAGTTTCCACTTTCTTGTCCAAATAATAGGTCTTCTTCATAGTTCTAGGTTCTCACATGCCCACTTCCTGTTCTATTCTAGAATCTACTTGTAGTATAAACTTATGGATCTTCATTTTATTGTTATAAGCAAGCACATAATTTAGCAGCTTGACAAATATTTGATAGTATTTCTCCACTATTCTAGTTCCCTATCAAAGCTTAGTGAACTCCTCAAACTTCTAGGAATAGAAGTTGTTGGTCCGGCTTTCATGCACACCCCGGGAAAAAGGATGAAGGCAAGGAAAGCTCCGGAGACACCCACGGGACTGATCCCACTCATCTTTAGGATCTAGCTGGTTATCTAAGGTGCGAGTTACAGAGTTGGGTCGAATGGCAATTCACTCTTTTCCACTTACGGAATAGATTTCGATATGGATTGCTCTCGTTACCTTACGGGGGTTCTTGAACTTGTTCGGTAGTTGCAAAAGTTGTTGACAATCAGATTTGACTTGAATTCTTTGATCTAGCTCTCATGGGTCGCGATTTAAATAAAAGGCAAATAAAGAAAATAAAAATGGATCATTCACGGAAAGCAAAGAGAGGGTAGGGTAGGGCAGAAAGAGAAGTTTATCAAACATCAACTATAAAACCTAAAACTATCAATCTTATCTATGCTATCAGCTTCACAACAGAACAAATCCAGGAAGAAAGTGTCCGGTCGGTCTAAGATCACTTTCAACTAAGAGCACAAGGCGAGTGAAACGAGATCTAGCGAGAAAATTATAAATCCAAGGGCAGGTGGTTAAAGGCGGTATCTTTCACCGGCGGCCTAGCTCGCACGGTGAAGACAGAGCAATTAGAACAAACTTACACCTGAAATCTGTAATTTCCCCTAGCGAGACAATAGAACAAGCTGAAGCCTAACAGCATATTTAATCTTGACAATGGCGATTTACAGCATATATCTAACAAACTTTAAATGGAACGGATAACAAAAGAAAATACACTTATCACACTCTGCAAAAGATTAGGCTCCTGGCCATGCTATCACAGAAAAGCTAAAGCACATCAACTCCAAGTCCAGAAACAAAGGATTTCACAAAATTTGCAAGAAATTGCTTATAAGCCTTTATTTCTAAGTCTCCGCCTCCTGCGATTACATTTAGAATTTGTATTTATAGACTCAGGACGAGACCCTGATCTTTTCCAAAATATCTTGCTCAAACCCTAAATCTTATCGCACTTAAACCCTAGGACCCGGGTTTTACAATAAAAATCCATTTAAAAATCAAAGTCCGAATAGAACTTAACCCTTCGGCAAATCTGTGCAGTCAGCTGCCATAAATGGAGAAGATAAAATAAAATGCAACTTGCATTCATTCGCAGCTGCAAATAAATGCTTTCATTAATTCTGCTGGTGAGCCGGATGAGTCACCACTTCTCCATCAATTCGATCTCCGCAAATCCATCCCGAAGTTGAAATGGTCTTCATGCTATCAAGTCTGCAATAAATTTGTTGTTGAATGCTCTCACCGGCAGCTTCTCTCCTAGCATGGCGGTCCTTGACTAAATCCGCACTTTATCTTCGCCTTTATGGTCTTTCCCGGTTGTCCGTAAGTGCCGGGTGGAATCTGCATGAAAGACAAAAAGATGCATTAGATTAGCATTTTAATTAAATCGAAGCTTAAAACATTAAAAACAGATTAAATCCGCAAAATAAGCTTGCATGTCGGCTTTCGTTTGTCTCATTCACGCTTTGACACGTGTCGCTACCCCAGGAAGCCTTCTGTTTCCCGTCGGAATGCACTTTCAGGTCAACTATGACTTTCTCTCTCCTGCCGCGATTCTGCGACATGTCGCGAAATCGCGACCCTGCCAGCGCATCGGCAACTTCCTCCCTCGTCGGCCGCGAAAACACGACATGTCGCGATTTCGCGACATGTCGCGAAATCGCGACCCTTCATGGTCTCCGTACGCTTCTTGATTTTCAGCCGCGATTTTAGAACACGTCGCGATATCGCGACAGTTCCCTTACCTGCATGCGTTGACCGCGTTGACCGCGATTTTGGAACATGTTTGCGACTTAGCCGATTTTTCATCCTGCGGCCCATTTTCTCTCTCCTACGCGAAAATGCGACATGTCGCGATTTCGCGACATGTCGCAAAATCGCGACCTCCGTACAGTTTGCTTCTCTCGTCAAAAAACTGTCGCGATTTCGCGACATGTCGTGAAATCGCGACCTTTACGCACTTAGCTGCATTTTGACTTACTGTCGCGATATCGCGACATTTCCGAAAAATGGAAGTGTCGCGATATCGCGACACTACCAAAAATGGAAAGTTTGATTTTTCGGTGAATTTATGCAAGCTGTTTTACGGATTTTCTCGGTACCGGTGCAAGATTTTGCTTGTGCATGAATGATTCTAGCATGTAAAAATTCATTTCTTGGATAACACAGCTAGAATGCAAGAAAAAGCACAACTTTAAAAAGGAGGCAAGCAAATTTGGATTTAAAACCTGAAAAGATCAAGAGGGTCCCTGCTACAAAAAATGAAAGTTCAGAATTTTCTAAGGATGGAATCTCATTTTTCAGTGGGGGTGTGTTGCTTATCAACAAATGGCGATATCTGCGGGTAAAATAGTAGCACTATTTTAGAACCCAAGACTATGGTTTCAAAACAAAAAAAACCATGCATCATGCCTTGCCACAGGCATTCTTCACAATAAATTGATCGCTAGCTGCACATTGTTAAAATTTCCCAAGGACATCTTGGCTGGATTACTTCAAGGAAGATTTACGATGTGCAATTACAAAGGTATAGAACTTTCTTCAAGGATGACTGAATTGAATGATAAACTTGGATTAATCAACTTTTCTAGATTGTAAATGGGGAAACCGAGTAGAGCTCCGTTTACTAGTTTAGCTTTTTACCTAGACAGAGTTACCCTTTAGATTTACACGACCCAATTTACAACTGTAGGGCAGAATCTAATATTGGCTGCCTCTTTTGATCATATAACTCTTTTTTTTTTTTTTCTTTTCTTATCTCTTTTTTTTTTATCTCTCTTCTTTTTGAAATATATCACTATCTGGAAGACCTTAGAGAAATTACAATTTTCTTTTAATATTTGATCAATGGAAGCTATTTCGGTCTAGGCATTGATAGCCTCTAGTGACACCCAAATAATTGCATGAACCATAGTCCCCTCTTATAACTAGCTTTTCTTGGATTCCCCGGGAGTTCCTCCAACAAAACAGCATAGCAATTTTTCTATCATTAAAACAACTGTGGCAAGTAAGACACAAGATCCAATCATCTCTCTACCTTCATCCTGGATAACAAAATAGTTCCACGAGTTTAGTGCAAGCGAGACTATCTCAATTAGAATAATGAAGCGAGAATGGGGAGACCCTGGATTGAGGATTTATCGACTAGGAATAAAACAATTTTCAGCGGTGACTTTTCATTGATTGCTCGAGCGAGAGGTTAAAAAATAGAATTTTAGAAGCCAAAGGACTTTGTACGAGGCTTCCAAGGACGAGCACGGGCTTCTAAAGCAAGACGAATAAAAGCGCACGATGCAAATAAAAGCGCACAAGCAACTAAGACTAAAACTAAAGCGAAGAGTACGAGATAGCAAAGAAAAAGAAATGCGGGGAAGAAAATAAAAGCGTACGAGGCAATAAAAGAAACAAACTAAAAGAACTGAAGCAAAGTAACTAAAACTGCTAAACTGCAGCAAAGCTAAACTGCAACAGCACTGAAATAAACTAAAGCAACTGAAAACTGCACAGCTGTACAAACAAAGGAATAGAACAAACCGCAAGGCTATTTACAAAGGATGCAAAGCACAACTGTACAGGCAGCAAAAATAAGCTAAAACAAAAGCAAAGCAATTAAAACTGCCTAGACCTGAAAATAACTTAAAGCAACTGAAATAAATTAAAATGCAACTGTACAGACATATTAAAAAAATAAAAAAAATAAAATAAAAATAAAAAATAAAAAATAAAACTGCACTGAGAACAAGGATTAATCTAACAAACAAACACAGTACGAACGACACCCAATTAAAACTAAAAAGAAGCAACTAAAGCAAGCTGTACGAGCTATTAAAAGAACTAAACTAGAACAAAATAAAACTTACGGAGCTATTTACAATATGTACACATGTTACAACCTTTTTTTATAGCTTACTCAAATGATACATTGGATGGAACAGTAGAGAAATAATGCTTCAAGTATTGGCCATTAACAGGGAGGTCCAGAAAATTACCATCCAGGTCTTGCAAGCGGAAAGCATTGTTACCCAATATTTCAGCAATTTGGTAGGGGCCTATCCACGGTGGTTGCAACTTTGTGTGCTTACCCTTCTTCTCATGGGCCTTGTCCCACGAAGCACTAAGTCCGCCGGACTGAAAGCCTTCACCTTGGCTCTCTTGTCAAACCACCGCTTGACGGTTTCTTGGTGTCTGTTTGAAGTGCTCCGGGGCTTGGAGTCTTTCATCCTGCAAGTTAGTGAGGTCTAAAACACGGGCTTCAGCATCATCATGACCTTCAAAATAATCTAAGGCAAACTGATAGGTAGGCAATTTCAAGGAGATGGGGACAATTGGCCAAGTACCATACGACAAAACAAAGGGAGAGGTCTTAAGAGCCACTTTGTGTGTTATCCGGTCAGCCCACGGTGCATATTTCAACAATGTATGCCCTTGCACGGGTTTGTCTGCTGCAGACTTTTTGATGGCATTCATTAAGTTCTTGTTTGTTGACTCGGCCAGGTCCATTGCCTTGGGGATAATAGTTGGATGAGAATTGATAACTATCCCCATCTGGTATGCCCAATCTGCAAACTCCAATGATTGGAAGGCGGGCCCATTATCACAGACCAAATTCGGGGGAACCCCAAATCTAGTTATGACATTTGATTCAAGAAAATCAATAACTTCCTGGGCTGTACTTCTTGTAGTGGCTGCTGCTTCAACCCACCTTGTGCAATAGTCAGTAGCTGTCAGCGCATATTTATGCCCTGTCGAGGAATTCGGGTTAATGACTCCCACAAAATCAAGTCCCCACTGCATGAAAGGTTTGTTTATCACAACTGGTTGCAATGGCAGAGCTCGATTTGCCTCTTTGGCTGCAAATGTCTGGCAGCGATGGCGAGGTTCGACATGTTGATGTGCATCCTTAAAAAGTGTAGGCCGATGTGCTTTGCTCTTAATATTTTATGTCTTTGTAGCGAGATCTCGATGAATGCCACTGCCCCTAGTTTTTCATGAAAACTAGCCATGACTTCACTGACTTCACTGGGAGAAATGCACCTTAGGAAGATGCCAGCATAATTCTCCCTGTACAGAGTACCTGCCTTGAGGAGATAGTGAGAAGCTTTTAACTTTAATGCTCTCCTTTGAGTTCTGTTCAAATGGGATGGGCAAACCCCAAACTGTAGCAGATGAATGATATCCCCATACCAATCATCAGATTCAGAGTTTAATTGATTAACTTCTGCTTGTGGAGGCACTTCGACAATGTGTCTAGACAAGCCAAGTCCTCCGATCGGTTTAGCGAGGCCTAATCTCCAAGTCATATTCTTGCGGCCTGGTGACCCAATTGCCCCTCGGTTCACCCAACTCATTCGACTTAGAAGGTACTTCACAGTGGAGTCCGGCACTATGGCATGAGTTTTGCTTACGAGTATATAATGTCTGAAGCGCTTCCTTGCCCTTACCAAAGCATAAGCCTGTTTGTCTAATCTGGAATATTTCAGTTCATCTCCCTTCAAATTAGTGCTCTTAAAAGCAATTGGATGTTCTCCTGTATCTCTCCGTTGAGTCAGCACTGCGGCAAGTGTATGTTCAGAAGAGAAAGTGTACGAGATAGAAATCTGCACTGAAATGCGGGCTTACTAAGGCTGGTGCTTGTTTAATGGTTGTCTTGATTTCTTGAAAAGCAGTCTTAGCTTCGGTGGTCCGGGCAATGCGGGCGGTTTGCTTTAACATATCATTCATTGGTTTAACTATCTCTGCAAAGCACGAGATAAACTTTCTGACAAAGTTAATCTTTCCAAAGAATGATCTCAACTCTTTCTTGGAGTTGGGAAATGGTATGCCAGATATGGCCTCAACTCTGCCTGGATCCATGGAAATGCCATCCTTTGTGACCAAATGCCCAAGCAATTTGCCTTCTGTTACACCAAATATGCATTTCTTTGGATTCAAAGAGATGCCAAACTCTCTGCACTTGTTAAATACAGACTCTAAATGCTTGACATGGTCAAATCTGGATTTGGAAAAGACTGTTAGATCATCCATGTAAACTACAATACATTTGCCCATAAGCCCCTTGAAGGCATGGTCCATTGCTCTCCGAAATGTTGCTCCTGCATTTATTAAACCAAATGGCATCCTCTTGTAAGCAAAAGTACCCCACTTAGTTGTAAAGCGAGTCTTCATTCTATCCTCCTTCTCAACTAGAATCTGATTATAGACTGAGAAACCATCCAGAAAAGACATCATCTACGAGCCATTAACAATCTGTAGTACTTCATCCATAGAAGGCGGGGGATAGTTGTCCTTTTCAGATGCTTTGTTCAGATTCCTAAAATCCACACAAAGGCGGATCTCCCCATTTTTCTTCCTTACGGCACCAGATTTTCCACCCAAGTAGAATGCACGATAGGAAAAATAATTGCTTGCACTCAAGAGCTTCTCCACTTCTTTACGAATAAGGGGTTCTAACGGAGCATTAACATGCCTCTGTTTTTGTACGAAAGGCTTGCAAGATTCTTTCAAAGGTATGATGTGGGTGTAAACTTTTGGATCAAATACCTTTAAATCCTTGTATGACCAGGCCATTACATCCTTAGACACTGTGCGGGAAATCAATCATATTTCTCTTTATCTACTGGATCACGAGTCCTTTGCCAACTTGATGTTCCTTGGATCCTCTTCGGTTCCTACATTCAAATTTTCGAGTATCATTGTCCGTGGTGCCCACATAATCCTCGGAATTCACCCTTTGCCCGATCTTGTCAACATCGAATAGCCTCTCCGGCTCTACCATTCCCTTTGGGATTACATTTGTCCTTCAATCTCATGATTCCCCTGTCATCATCTAGTTGTTCCATCGGGGTGTCCCTTTGGCCCTCATCAATTATAGCATTCTCAAAGGTATTGGTACTCTGCGAGAAAGTTCACAATCTGTTGATCATACGAGAAAACTTGAAAGTTTGTCAATATTGTTTGGAGCCGAAGGACGGGGGACTAGCTCAATTGAAAACTTATCCCACTTAAAATCTTCCAATGGCCTTAAACTTGCAGCTGAAGATGCCAAGACATCTGCATGTGAATTTTGTTCCCTGGGTATATGTGTTAAGTTAAATGCATCAAAGCCTTCCACAAGATCCCAAGCTATGTGCTTGTATCCCTTCAGATAAGAGGCTTTACACTGAAACTTACCCACGACCCGGCTTGCCACTAATTACGAATCGGTGAAAACTTGAATGTTCTTCACATTTTTATCCAATGCAAATTTTAAACCTAAAATCGGAGCTTCATACTACTGCTAAATTATTAGTACATGGGAGCTACGAGGCGGTAAGACATAAAAAATGTCGACTTTGAGGCCCTTTGAGGACTGCCCCTGTTCCAGAACCACCGCTACATCTGGCTCCATCCACATGAAGTGTCCAAACTTCATTAGTATGTACGAGGATGAGCTTTGTTAAATTTATCATTGTGCCCAGTTGTTAAATTGTAGACACCAATGTCTACCTCTGCAATATTGACAGTCTCATTTGCAGCATTGTACTCTGTAATGGTGTGTTTGTACCTAGGTTCTCTGTCAACCCGCAATTGATTAGCCACACCCTTCCATGGCAACCACATGTGTGAAAAGTCTGTTGCCAGATATCCATTCAGAGACTTAGACCAATCCCTACTCAACAGCATTCCATACCCCATTGGGATATCCACAACTTGGATTTTGATCTTATGTTGAGCCCTTGGCTGAGATGCCAATTGAATGTGAATGTTTTGCGGCTCTCCCACAACCTTAACTTCCGACTTGTCCAATTGGACAACTCTCCTCTCGAGACTTCATTGGGGTCAGCCCCAGCTGTCGACAAATTGCCAATGGCATGACATTAGCGAGATGCACTGAATCCACCAAACAATTATGTAAGTTCTTCCCAAAAATTCGACGGTCGGTAAAAATGGGGGAACTTCGGTCTTTTCCTTGTACATGGCCAGATTGGCATTGGCTATTTTCTTCCCTTTATCCACGGGTTTAGCGAGCGGGGCCGAGTATGTCTTTATCGGATTGTCTCTCTGCTCCGAAATGCGTGCCGGCTCATGCGAGTAATGTTAGCCTTAATCTTTTTCATATCCTCCACTATGTTATATCCTTTGTTAAGTGGAGGAATAGCAATATCTGGTACTCTTTGAGCTCCTCCCTTTGGTGGGGGTGGATTATTGCTTGGAGAGGGGTCGGGGAGGAATATTGTGAGAATTATCGGGGAGGAGTTGATGTGGTATTTGGCTCGGGATTCCTGTTCCTCGGGTTGTAGCTATCTCTTACATGCTGCTTGGAAAGCTCTGTACTTCATCCATGGGCATTTCAACTACATTCTCGGATTCATCCGGGAAAGAAAAAGAATCCAAGACCATAGGCTGCACTTGTGTCCGGATGAACTTGGGCCCTCGGCGGTTCTTTGATTTTCGGGGAGATCAAATCTCCGACAAAGCTTCAAATGCATTGCAAAATTCCACACAATCTAATTCCCCATGTTGAGAAGTGGCATGAATTACGCACCGGTTAGGCGAGCCAAATCACGAGATGTTCACATCATGAGCTTTACCCTTGTAATCTTTATTAGGCTCATATGGGGGCCTATTAAATCTGTTTGGTTGGTATGAATATCTGTTGGGATTGTCTCCGGTAGAAGTTTGCCTTTTAAAACTCAAAAAATCATTGGCCGACTTCGAACAATCTTTGAAACTTCTTCAATCCTAGCATTGTCGGCCTCTTTTACGGGGTTACGTACATTCTCAGCGGGTCTTTGCTGACTAATGGTGCTGCTGATGGTAAAGTCTGACAAACTGGCAGCATCATCTGATGTGGGATAGGATTGAGTATAGGAGCAGGATGAGTGATCAGAGGAGTTTGTTGAATATTTAAAGGCTGGGGTCCCAACTGTCTTTCCAGGATTAAATCTTCTTTATAAGCTTCGTCAAGTTAGTAACGAGTGGCATCCCTCTTCAAGAAGACGAGAGGTCATTGGGTCCAGAGAGTTCCTAAAAATCTCTAATGCCAGGTCGGCATTCGGTACATAATAGCCGGTGAGTCTACCATAAGCTTTACGGAATCGACATTATAGGATCTAATAGACTCATTCGGTTCTCTTTTGATGCTAGAAAGCTGCTGATATAAAATACTGGGGTCTATCACTTCCCCGAGGCGTGACACAAAGACTTTTTCTAAGTCACTCCAAGCTGGTGATGGAATCATTGGTAAGATTTAGAAACCAATCATAGGCTCCCTCCTGGAGAGTGAGCGGGAAGAGTCTGCGAGGCAACATCCTCATCCTTGTACATTTAATAACCCGGTGCATTCTTGAATGCAATTAAGTGTTCCTCTGCGATTCTTGTCCCATCATGTTTATACCTAGGGAGGTATCTTTACGGATTTACGGGCAAGTCATGGGCTATACCCGGAATGTTCAAATCTGTGGAGCCCAACCAATTTGCCATAGCTAATGGATTAACGGGGATATTACGAGCTCCGGTTGGAGTGACTATCAATGGTGATAAAGCATGTCCGTGATAGAGATGTGGCTCTTACGTGGCTACTTCTTCTCGGAGTTTCTAATTCGGGGACAAGGAGCTCTCCGGCTCCGGGGTGGGACCTTGTTACCCTGTATGTAGAATCCGGTTTTCACGAGTCTCGACAAACTCTGCGATTACGAACGGGTTACGTATTTTAGCAAGTTGAAATATTGTTGAAATGCTGACAACCTGACAATTTAAAATGCTTGACAATTTAAAAACTGCATTAACAATTTACAAAATTGTAGGACAATTTAAAAGCTGATCAGGAGTTCATTGTGGGTCCTTCAAATGTTGCTGTTATGCCCTTACAACACTTGAGCGAGTTCAGCCCTCCTTCTAGCGCCAATTTGGTGTTGGTCCGGCTTTCATGCACAACCCGGGAAAAAGGATGAAGGCAAGGAAAGCTCAGGAGACACCCACGGGACTGATCCCACTCATCTTTAGGATCTAGCTGGTTATCCAAGGTGCGAGTTACAGAGTTGGGTCGAATGGCAATTCACTCTTTTCCACTTACGGAATAGATTTCGATATGGACTGCTCTGTTACCTTACGGGGGGTTCTTGAACTTGTTCAGTAGTTGCAAAAGTTGTTGACAATCAGATTTGACTTGAATTCTTTGATCTAGCTCTCATGGGTCGTGATTTAAATAAAAGGCAAATAAAGAAAATAAAAATGGATCATTCACGGAAAGCAAAGAGAGGGTAGGGTAAGGGAGAAAAGAGAAGTTTATCAAACATCAATTGTAAACCTAAAACTATCAATCTTATCTATGCTATCGACTTCACAACGAGAACAAATCCCGAGAAGAAAGTGTCCGGTCGGTCTAAGATCACTTTCAACTAAGAGCACAAGGCGAGTGAAACAGATCTAGCGAGAAAATTATAAATCCAAGGGCAGTGGTTAAAAGCGGTATCTTTCACCGGCGGCCCTAGCTCGCACGGTGAAGACAGAGCAATTAGAACAAACTTACACCTGAAATCTGTAATTTCCCCTAGCGAGACAATAGAACAAGCGAAGCCTAACGACATATTTAATCTTGACAATGGCGGATTTACGACATATATCTAACAAACTTTAAATGGAACGGATAACAAAAGAAAATACACTTATCACACTCTGCAAAAGATTAGGCTCCAGGCCATGCTATCACGAGAAAAGCTAAAGCACATCAACTCCAAGTCCAGAAACAAAGGATTTCACAAAATTTGCAAGAAATTGCTTATAAGCCTTTATTTCTAAGTCTCCGCCTCCTGCGATTACATTTAGAATTTGTATTTATAGACTCAGGACAGACCATGATCTTTTCCAAAATATCTTGCTCAAACCCTAAATCTTATCGCACTTAAACCCTAGGACCCGGGTTTTACAATAAAAATCTATTTAAAAATCAAAGTCCGAATAGAACTTAACCCTTCGGCAAAACTGTGCAGTCAGCTGCCATAAATGGAGAAGATAAAATAAAATGCAACTTGCATTCATTCGCATCTGCAAATAAATGCTTTCATTAGTTCTGCTGGTGAGCCGGATGAGTCACCACTTCTCCATCAATTCGATCTCCGCAAATCCATCCCGAAGTTGAAATGGTCTTCATGCTATCAAGTCTGCAATAAATTTGTTGTTGAATGCTCTCACCGGCAACTTCTCTCCTAGCATGGCGGTCCTTGACTAAATCCGCACTTTATCTTCGCCTTTATGGTCTTTCCCGGTTGTCCCGTAAGTGCCAGGTGGAATCCTGCATGAAAGACAAAAAGATGCATTAGATTAGCATTTTAATTAAATCGAAGCTTAAAACATTAAAAGCAGATTAAATCCGCAAAATAAGCTTGCATGTCGAACCTCGTTTGTCCCATTCACGCTTTGACACGTGTCGCTACCCCGGGAAGCCTTACGTTTCCCGTCGGAATGCACTTTCAGGTCAACTATGACTTTCTCTCTCCTGCCGCGATTCTGCGACATGTCGCGATTTCGCGACATGTCGCGAAATCGCGGCCTGCTCGGCGCATCGGCAACTTCCTCCCTCGTCGGCCGCGAAAACACGACATGTCGCGATTTCGCGACATGTCGCGAAATCGCGACCCTTCCTGGTCTCCGTACGCTTCTTGATTTTCAGCCGCGATTTTAGAACACGTCGCGATATCGCGACAGTTCCCTTACCTGCATGCGTTGACCGCGTTGACCGCGATTTTGGAACATGTTTCTGACTTAACCGATTTTCATCCTGCAGCCCATTTTCTCTCTCCTGCCGCGAAAATCCGACATGTCGCGATTTCGCGACATGTCGCAAAATCGCGACCTCCGTCCGATTTGCTTCTCTCGTCAAAAAGCGTCGCGATTCGCGAAATCGCGACCTTTATGGCACTTAGCTGCATTTTGACTTACAGTCGCGATATCGCGACATTTCCGAAAATGGAAGTGTCGCGATATCGCGACACTACCAAAAATGGAAAGTTTGATTTTTCGGTGAATTTATGCAAGCTGTTTTACGGATTTTCTCGGTACCGGTGCAAGATTTTGCTTGTGCATGAATGATTCTAGCATGTAAAAGGTGAATTCTTGGATTAACAAAGCTAGAATGCAAGAAAAAGCACAACTTTAAAAAGGAGGCAAGCAAATTTGGATTTAAAACCTGAAAAGATCAAGAGGGTCCCTGCTACAAAAAATGAAAGTTCAGAATTTTCTAAGGATGGAATCTCATTTTTCAGTGGGGGTGTGTTGCTTATCAACAGAAGTGTTCCATGAGAAACCTATATTTGAAGGCTTTTACAAATTTATTCCATTTTAGATCGATTGCTACTGCTAGTTTTTGATTTGCACTAAAATTTTCCCACCAATCCAAACCATATACTTGCAAAAGTAATGTGGCATAAGATATTTGATTACCCAAGAAAAAATTATTTATATTGCAATAGGTTTCTATTTCCTTCAACTATACCTCAGTATTATCCCCATCTTCCTCTTCATTAAACTTGGAAGATTTCAAATGTTTCATCTCTTTTTCCAACTCAGACTCAAGTCAAGTCCTAGCCAGTTGTGCCTTAGTAAGAGGTTCATTTTTCTATCCCCTATTAGGGTCCCTGGACTATGTTTCCCAATTCAACATGGCATCCAACAACTATTTTTGTGTTTTTACCTTTTCCCAAAATAGAGCCACTATCTCAATGAGATTCTCATTACTAGGAATCTCCCTTTAATTCCTAGGGTTCTCTAAACCTACATCTGTATTTTTGTCCTCACTAGTCCTTTGTATCTGCCTTGTGGATGGAGTAGCACTTCCTCTTATTTTCTTTGGTGGCATTGTCCCTAGCCACTCACAAAAGAGATAGTAGGAATTTGTTAGCAATTACATTATCAATTGCTTTATGTACAACTAAATTTTTACTCATAGATCTCAAGTAATTCAATCAGATTTACTTATAATAGGTATTCTATTGGAAAAGTTCTATTCCTTCATAAGTATATTTTCTATTACATAACAAAGCTAGTTTTGTGTAGTGAACCTATTCCACTACGAACCATGCTTTGATACCAAATGTCGATACCCAAAATTTTCATCCCATTTTTTTTATCCAACTCTTTCTTTATCAAGGAGTCTAGAATTTAGGTTCTAGGCAACTACTTATGTCACCTCTACTAACCCTACCTAAATTCATCCTTGGAGGCACACCCATATTTACTCTATATATATTTCCATTAATGTAAGAGTACTAGGTGCTTAATCATAGTGGGTCAAAACTATCCATCTCAAGGATCCATTGAGCTAGCAATGACCACCCCTTCATTATTTTGAAAGGTTTACACCAAGACTACCTTCCACATAAGTCCTTCTATGCGGTGAGTAGAAAATATCTATCCATCTCAGGTTTGTTAGAGCTAGACATATTTAAAAGCCTCATCTCCATATTCATTATATAAATTCAACCTCACAACTAAACATTCCTTTATTTAGTGTCATAGGTTGCATGCTCTTAAGTTGTACTCTTGTATGTTAGAAGTTTCTCTATTCTTGAGGAATAAGTCATCTCTTGATGCACCCATCAGTCTAAAATGACTATCTTAGAATAGTATTCAACTATACTTTACAAAAACCATTACCAACATGACAAGCCATTTTGTGAGATAATGATTAATTAATACCCAAGAGGAATTCTATATTAAAATACCCATTCATAAATAATCATGAATATCCTTTAATAAGAAATATAACTAATCCACATCAATTATTACAACTCATTAAATCATAACATCCGAAGAAGACATTTTTCCAATTAAACCTCATTCTAAATCAATTTAGAATTAAAGCATAACATCATAGTATAGTAAAATTTCCACAAGAGTCACAACATAGTAATTACCCTAGGAAAAACCTTGAAGGGAAAACCTAGCCTTCAAAATTCCATATTTATTATTTCCATAAGAAGAAAATCTTTACATTTGAGTAAGATAAATCCTTATGTCTTAAATCTCTTAAGGAAGTTTTGGTTTCCTTTGACTCTTATCCAAAAAGAGTATTCCTTTAATAATTTATTTACAGGCTTCCAGTACAAGTAGAAACAAGCCTAATAAGATCTTGTTTTGACCTCCAAAAGTACATTTACAGATTCAATACAAATCTCAATCTTTCAATAACTCAAGCTCAATATGAAACCAAATATAACACTTAGAATCTAAAATTCATCTACTTCTGGAAGATCTTCAGAGTAACCTCATTATTTGCACCTATCCACATTTCCAACGTAGGAAAAGCAAAGAAATATTTGATAAACTCCTACCAAAGTCCTCATCATTCTAATAAGTTTAACATTAGTTCCAAAACATATCTAAGGAAACAACGACTTCTCTTCATTCAGATAAGTAATCAAGAAATACGTCTATCTAAATATGTCAACAAGATTCACTTAGGCTACATCTCAATCCTCATGAATCACCTCGAGTTCAAATGAGTTGGTGCTATGCATTCCTAGATTGCTTTGATGTTAGAAAATAATATTATCACCATAGATTAAAATGCAAACAGACTCCCTTCTTACAGGTATACTAAAAAATGAGTTCCTTACTTATTCCAAAGAAACACTCAGAATGTTCTTTCCTTTATCACTAGTGAAGAAACTAGAGCCCAATACTACCGGTTGCACTCTCTCGAAGGTTCATCTATTAAAAACACATGCCCATTTATCATAGCTCCTATATCTTCTTTGGAATAAATCTAGTACCTAAAGCAACTAGTAGAAAACTAAATATTTAGAGGCCTAAAGAAAATATCCTATTGCAGACCTGTAGATTGTAGAAAAGGAAAAAGGCCAGTGAAGCCTTACTACCGATTGAAGAAAGTAGAAACTCCACAAAATATTCCAATAAAATATCAAATATTGATGATCTCCATTGAATATTGAAGACTACATATTGCAGAGGAGAATAGATCAAAAATCTAAAGAGACCCAGAAGAGGTCCTATATAATAACTTCTAGTTTTAGAAGATTCAAGATAGAGAAGCACTAGAAAATTCTTATTCCAAATTTTAGAATCAGCAAAATCAAGAGATCAAAGAAGGTCTCATTGAAGTCTTGAGAAGAAGACTTTAGAAGCTACAGGTTAGAGACCCTAGGAAAGAGGTCTTAAAGAAGATTGAAAGGAGAATAAAGGAGGAGGTTAGAAAAGCCTCATCGTATAATTTGAATAAGACCATTATAGAAGAGTTTAACAGAAATCATTGGATAAGTTTACTAGCAAGGAGAAGATCTTGTTGGTAAAGGTTTTTAGGATAATTATTGCCATCCAAAAACAAGCCCAAAATAAAAATAATTTGAGAAAGAGTTTGCCAAATTTTTGAATAAAATAGTGAAGACCTCAAGATTATCAAAATATTGAGAAGAAGGCCACTATATAGGCCAAGATTGAAGCAAAAATTCAACAAGAAGGTTGAAGGATAAGGAGTTAGAAAAGCCACAAAATCAAAGGGATTTAAGGATTTCCATTGAAGGCTATTTCATATAAAAGAGTTTATTGATTTTACAACAAAAAATTGAAGGTCTCTAGGAGACAAGTCTCAGTTATAATTTGGAGGAGTTTCCTACCAAATTTGGGAGATTCAAGAACAACATTCTGAAGGTGAAATTAGTTGTGTAAGAATCTAAAATTTTCAGAATTATGGGCAGAAATTTGGGAAGCATTAACCACTGCTAAGTTTCAAAGTTCAAGGGAGCTATTGAAGGAGAGTTAAAGTCACTAAACTACATTTTTGGGCAGCAAGTTAGAGGATTTTCAAAGCTGCAAATTAGTAAGTTATAAATTTGGTTTAGACAACAAGAAAGAGCTGCAATTTTATTAAACTCAAGGTAACACTTTGGTGAATCGAATCACCAAGCTATAAAACATCTACAAAAGTCATAAAGGTAAGCAACTTAGGTGTGAAAGATTCATTATTTGAACACTTATATTTGGTTCATTATTAAGTTTCATTAAACACCATATTAGAGGTTAAATTTGCAAGGAAGTAAGTTTCAATTTTAAGTCTTCAAGGAAGTGTATAAGATAGTTTCTACAAAGTTTAAACTTACACATAAGAAGTAGAAGTTAGATATATTTTGAGAAAATGAAAAATATCAACTTTCTATTATTCATTGGAAGCAAGAAGATATTACTCTTAAGTGAGAGTTGCATAGATTATAGTGCATATTTCAAGTTACCTTTAAGAGTTCATTTAAAGGAGCAATAAGGAGTTATTAGAAGTGCATTATACTAGTTATCCTTAAAGTTTTAAAATGCATTAAGAGTTTATCAAAGGAGGAAGTTTAAGTGCACAAAAATAGGTAAAATTGAAGTGTTAAAAGAAACTATTAAGCACAGAAAACCTGCAACATCTTGTGGCAAGGATAAGCCACCGAAAAGGAATAATATAACCTCTAAATATTGGATAAGGAATCCACCTCATCAAGAAATGAAGTAAGCTTGAAAAAGGGAGATTTAAATATATCAAAGTATAGGTTCAAGTTAAGGTATTATATTCTAACTATTGCAAAGATATTTGCATTACATTATTGCACCGTATTTCTCTTGTCCTACATAGCAAAAAGAGAACAAAATCCAGAGTGTCTTAAGAAACTACAACAACTAGCATAGTACAATTATCAAGTGGCCACATCATCAAGGTTAAGGAGTAAATTTCAAAGAGAAGGAAGAGAGCCAGAAAAATGCTCAATAGCAATGTTTCAAGGTGTCTAAAGACACCAAATTTAGTGCCATTGGAATCATGAAAAGAGAGCCTATTGTAGTATAAGAAAATAATCTATGTAAGGAGCATAACACTCATTACAAATCTATGTAAACAAGAAGAATAACACAAAGGATAACGTAGTACAATTTACAAGAATACAACATAAATAAGTTACGTAAAATGTCAAGGTACAAGTAAAGAGTGCATTACCCAAGCATAACTACAACAATAGCTTAGACGAACTGCCAAATAATAGTACGACGTTGAAGCATCCAAAACCACCATCATTGGAATAGAAACATCAACTAATAGAGAAAATTAGAAAATATTAAAATCATCATAGCTAGAGCCAACTTCATTGGAGAGTAGCACCACCATTCACTAGAGAAAGAGCATTGAAGCCAAGACCAAACAACTTGCATTCATTGGCAAGAATCATTGAGGAAGTAGACATTGAAGGAAAAGTTACATACAAGGGAAAGGAGCACCACTTGCAACCCCAAGCTAAGGAATCTTGTGCCACTTGGAACAAAAAAATAAGGTGTTCAAATATTCTTTATAATGCCTACGCAAGAAGAGAACACCCAGGATAAAAGTAACACCCATCTTGAGTGTTGAAAGCATAATTTAAAGGTTTGGAGGAATTATAGTTATTGTGCATAACTCAAAGGAATATAAGAGCATTGAAGGCACCTAAACTAACGTTCAGCAAGAACATAACCTCCATTTACCATATACATACCTAAGCAACGTATGTGCCACATAGCTAGTGTTCCAAGAAGGAACAAAACATATTAAAGCACCCAAGTTGAGAAGAGCACAGAGTGTGAAAGCATGTAAATTCAGCATTGATAGACTATACGTTTAGAGAGGTCAAAGTTTATTTAAGGAGGATAAGACTATCATAAGGTTCCAATTAAAATAATAGCATTAAATGCTCATTTTCATATGATCTAAGAACAACGAATACAATGTCTAAAGCTTTGTTAGATAAGTGAAGATTAATGCCATTCAACACACAACATTAGAAAGGTAAATTCATGTTGATTTTAATATTTGCTTTCATTAAAGTAAAAAAGGAGTTATAAGGTGCATAATATAAGGTTACATTTACCTATTACTGCATTAGAGATATAATAAATTACCGAATTAAAAAGCAAATCAAAGTAGGAGTTTATATCCTTAAGTGGTATTTCAAAAATACATTAGTTGAAATAAAAATATCATAATATTTACAAATAATCATAGTAGGAGATATAAGGTTTTCAACATTGGAAAAATTGGAATATTAGTTTGCAAATATTATTACTTTATAAATTTCCAAATTAGGGAGATATAAGGAATACTACATCAAACTTTAATTTATTGGAATTTAGAAAATTGAACTATTGAGAATTGAAGGTTAAAAGAAGCAAAATTATTGATTAAGGAGTTGGAATTTATTAGTTATACTTGTCTCATATACACATTAAAGGGACAAAAGAAATCCAACCGTAGAGAACTTCATCAAATTGAAAAGTGCATATATCAATAGGGAAAAATAAGGTGAAATAGGAGTTGATCATTATATTATCACTGTCTTCAAAATATTAGGGAATCAACTCAAAATAAAATCTAATAGATGCTAAGTACTTTATCAAGACTATAGCATATTCTAATCACTTGGGAGACATAAGGGATTCTACAAAAACTTGATAGTAATAGGATTTTATCAAGTTTGATCATATACTCAATTTACTTGAGAGAGATAAAGTATTCTACAAAACCCTTAAATTAAAATATTAGGAATTCAAAATGAATACTACCTAGAAAAATTACAAAGCATACTTCATGAAGGATTGAAAGTTAGTAGATTTATCATATACTCTAAATTAGGGAGATATAAGGTAGCCTACAAGGACCATCATGACAACAAATAAATTTATAAATAATCACAACTAACACTATATGGATACATAAATATTCATCATGAAAACAAATAATTTTATAACTAACACTTACTCAACACAATAAACCTTCATTTCAAAACATTACAACATGCATGTATGATTATACTCTTAATCCTATGCCATAGAAGCACTTACATTCTCTCTTTTTTTATTACCAAATTACCTTCTTGTATCTGACTAGCCAACCTCATGCTCAAGATACCTACTCACCTCACTTATAGCTTGGTTTCCCATTATTTGTAAATAATATCTAATTTAGACCAGACAATGGAGCCCATATAATCCTTTATTGTGGCCATCTCATCATTCCTTATAAACAAGATAATTTCCTCTTTATGGGAGACATACACATTGATTTTCCAATAACCTTCACCCAAACATTGACCATATGTAAGGTCTTCAGGCTCAGTATTGATCACCATGCATTTGACCACTAGGTTATGGATCTGAGTCAAGTAGCATTCCCTTCCTTTAGTTTGAGTGATTGATATCATTTTTAGTCCCTACATGGAAAATCAATAGTCCAGATAAATTCATTGCATAACATACAATACAAACTAAGTCAATCATATTATATTTGAAATAATAGTCATAGCATTGATGACTTTGGCCTAGAAGGTATTGAATATTTTGGTGCCTTGATCACCACCACCAATGTTGTGTCCAATTGTAGGGATAGCATGTAGTGATGCTACTTATGGAATTATATGCAAGGGATAATTACAACTTTAGGGGTGCAACATGTAAATATTTCAAATATGAAATCATGAAAATACTGACACACCTCTATCTATGAAAGTCGTGTCAAAATCTCTTCAATATATTTATATTTCTCTGCAAGCTTCTCTTCCAAATTTGTTCATCCTCTACAAGATTATCTTTCAAATTTTTCTCTTTCTCGACCACATGCTCTTGCATCTGGCACAACTTGTGTATGTAACCCTCACCAAAAAATAGAGCAGTTGGTGATACTTTTTTGTCGATACCTCGAACCCGACCCGGTCTTTCGGGTCTTAAAACCTTGGTGAGGGCATCATATTTAATACATTGATTTACAAAGCTCATAGAAGATATTTCATCATCCAATTTTTTTTGGCAAAATCACATGCATAGTTAACTGATAACATGTTAAAAAACAATTGATATAACAATGGTTTGAAGTTCAACATATTACTATTTCTGTAGGAATGTCACTTATGATTATCTTCACAAATTTTGGTGAAACAGGATCCCCATCCTTCTTTATATGAGCTACCATCCACACAGTTGTCCTTGGTAGTGGATTTTTAATATTTGGTTGGCTTTTTCTCTACAAGATATATAGTTGGAGAGACATGGGGATAAGTCTTACAACAAAAAAATATAGCTATGTTTATCACATATAATAGATGAGTATGATAGAATACCATTTCATGCTCCAATCAAGCATATCCTCTTCGACTACAAGTGTGCATGATGGATCGGTGAGATCTATTTTGTTTGTTTCTTTTTTTCTCACCACCTACAACGCAATGAAGAAACCAATATATAAATTTATTAGAGAGAGCAAGATCGACAAAATTCACATGAACATAACAATGATATGAACTACCATAGCAGATTTGTTGGTACTTGTCTTAAAGTCAGTGCTACTCTTGCCATTCACAAAGGCTTCCCAATATTTTTGTGATATATGAGGTGGGGGATTAGCAATTCTATCTTTGCCATTATCATATTTATCATAGTGTTTTTTCACAAGTTGATGCTTATGTTCATGCTATTGCTTTTCCATGGTCACGAAGGTCCATTTCATTGCATCCAAAATGATATATTTTTGTTGCATCAATCTAATATCTTATTAGATGCAACATTTATATAAGTATTCAAAAATGGACACTATGAAATCCATTGGCTAGAAATTTACAATAATGAGTGTCCATAACTAGTTTTTAACTTCCACTAGGATTGCTCTCCAGTCTATATGGGTGATAGGGACAATATCCCTCACAATCACCCCCAAGTAAGATGCAAACTTAATAGAATTTTTTTCTATGGGTTGTCCATTTAGATTACAAATGACCTCCACTTTATTTGTGTTGCTTGACTTTGCTGCACATCTTGTTGGACCTCTCTTTATACGATATTCAGTGTTTGAAGTGTGTGATAACTTGGCATCAACACCTATAATGTCGGTACCATCCAAACATCATTATGCTATATAGTATGACAACAATGAGTAACCCAACAACACGAGCAAATTTATTGTGTGGTCTACATACCTTCTTCATTAGACAAAGCATTATTAGCCTCATTTGGAGTTCATAGCTGGTATCTTCCTCATTTATGGAACTTCATAGCTGGTATCTTCCACCAGTTTCTACAATACACCATAGTCGATAACAAAACCATGATTAGTTCTAATATGCCTAGTTCAACTACTATTAATCAATACTATCAAATTTCAAGTACTTACTAGCATGCGAGGCATCTATCACTAGCTTCTGGTTTATTGTGACAACCTCAACTATCCATTGTGTCTTTCTTATTTTTTTTTGTACATATTGCCACTTTGGAAAAAAAAAAAAAAATGTAAACAAAAAAAACTAAAACTTGCTATAATGTAACTTGTGTTAGAGTATATTTTAAGTTTACTAGGATAGTACATGTTCCAAGATATTCTTGTTGTCATTTTGTTCTTATCCTGGTTTGTTAATTATAGAGGGTTGTGATCCATCTGGTTACACCTACCTCATGATCTATGGCTCATATCACACCTCTTTTTGTATGGTGGATATTCACCCCTGCTCTTTTTTTTTTATGATCAGATGGTTGATATTGTACACCCTTGCCTATTTAAGCAAGGCTTCCACATTGAATAATATAATCAGATTTAGAGATTCTCCTTTTGTTTTTTATTGTGATGCTTTTCAATATTCTTTGATTGGTCTTGGAACATTATTTTTTGTTAGCTAACATTCCTTTCATGGTATGCAGAGCCTTGAGATTGTTGAATGCAACCATTAAAATATTTTGCATATTTTTTTCTTCTTTGGGTATGCAAGAGGAAGCTCGTTTGGATCTGCTTAAGGACACTGTTTGGGAGTGTGATCTGGTGGATTTATCACTGTGCATTATCTTTCTTTATATCTACTAATTTTTGCAGGTTTCTAAGTTTTCTACTACCAACACTCCAATTTTCTAAACCGATTTCATGAAATATGATGATTCTTTGATCAAAAATTGTGTTTCCAATAACCACAATACGTTTTCAATAGCTAAAACATGATTTCGGTGACTAAAACATGATTATGATAGCTAAAATGTGATTTTGGTAGCTCAAACGTGATTCCAACGATATTTTAACTTTTTAGATGAATTATGATTTTACGGCAAACAGATTCCACTTTTTTGACAAATGGATTTTGATTTTTCGATGGGCTAGTTTCAATTTTTTGGTGGACGGATTTTGATTTTTCAATAGAGATTTTGATTTTTCAGTGGATGGGTTTCAGCATTCCGGTGGAAAAAACACATATTGATCTGAAGATTGTCATTTTATTGGCGTGCATCATGTTTGGTGGGTCGTTATATTTAATAATTTTTTTATTAAATATTTGCTATTCAAAGTTTTAAATGGTTTCTAAAATGAAATATTAGAGTCTCTTTCAAATTAATTGCATAACTAGAGAATTCAGAGTCCATTTTCAAAACTATAAAAAGTGTTGGATTTATCCTCCCAAGCCTGATCTATTCAACTTATTACTTTGTCTATTTGAAGGTCATATTGGTGGCATCTAAAGTTTTTTATGGCATCAAGGTTTGGAGCTTTGGAGTTTTTTTCTCATATATTACTCATTTTTCATTAGTTTTTGATAAAAAAAATTGCATTATGAGCAGAATTTTGAGGGCTTCAACTTGAACCCATTATTTGTATCAAAATCTCATTGTAATCCTAATTTATAATGGTATTTTTTGTGGGGGTATCACATTGTAAGAATACTGAATAAAATCTCTTTGGATGGGGGGTTGTTTTTTATGCGGATTTTTGCATCCTTTGTGTTGTTTGGCTTCCTTTCTTGTGGTGTTTGCAAGATGAATTCGTTAACTTTAATTGAGCCTCTCACACCACATAATTATCACACATGGAAACTAGACATGCTAAACCTTCTTGCACAAAAATATCTATCATATATTCTTGAAGAGAAAAATATGTTTTCACAAAAAAATATGATATATTTGTTCAAAATGGAAAAATGGATGAAGCAAGGGGCTTAATTAACACACACATCAATGAAATTCTTTGGTTTCACTTAGATGGTTGTATAACTTCTTTTCAGTTTCAGGAAAAATTAGAGAAGTTATTTAGAAAATTTGATCAAATAAGGTCTATGCAACTTGATGTGAAACTTACACCTTTCTCTTTTGATGATTTCCCCACCATTGTTGACTATCTCACACAATTAAAAGAGTTCTTGACACAGTTGAAAGTGGTAAAACTAAAACTAAAGAGGAATGTGTGTATCTCATTTTGGTAAATTTAAGGGGTTCATTTAAAAATTTTGCCTCCACCTTTCTCTCCACCATAGATGCTCTTGGTGTAAACTTCAAATTTCCCACTTTAGAAGAGTTTTATGATAAAATTACTTGGGAAGAAATCAAACTTTCCACTTTTGAATCCCCCATATCTTCGTTTAAGGCTTTAGTAGCATCAAATTCTAAAGGGAAAGGTAAGCCCAAACCTAATCCTAAAACCATTTCATCTCCTTCACAATCAAGTCCTAAACCAAAAGAATCCAAATCTAAACCTATAGAATATTTCAAGAAAAAGTATAATTCTAATGTCACTTGTACCTATTGTGGGGAAAATGGTCATTCAATGACCAAATGTTAGAAGAAGTATACACTGGATTTACTACATTGATTTAGGATGGTTGATTGTAAGCCATCACCTACACCATTTCAGTCAGGGGTTACTTTGACTTCCTCTTGAACATCACCTCTTTGTAATTTTTAGATTTTGATATAGTGTGCAATGGGTGATAGCAATCACAAGATGTAGAATAATATCAAAGAAAGTAAATCTACGAGATGACTGAGGTATGCTATAAATAGAAATAACCTAAATGAATACAATGTAGCTATGGATGAAATGAGAATTCCATCAATAAAGCTACTGAACTACATTGCATCCATCACCAATATATGGTGATCTACATAGCACTGTGCTACTACCTACAAATGTGCTCTAAGAAGATCTATCTATCTATGTCCTCGACTCTATATTTGTATTACAATGAGGCTATTCTTATATAGGAAAATATGTTCCTTGACCAACGCTCTACCTAGTTGTGCAAGGGACAACTTGCACATATATAACTTACACATTGACACTTGTGTATTTATTACATTGCATGAAGTAACTAGATAACTTTTTCCTAAAGTAATCTGATGTCCCAAGTATGTACCTTGGAAGATACATTTACATGACCCAAATTATGGAATATACTCTATTTCTAACACCACCTTGTATTACATTATTTGGATATTGAAGACTTTATTCTTCAATATGGATCTTCTTCCATTGGATAATGGAATTTGTATTATCCTTTAATGCTTACTGTGTTCAAGTTCAGTAGGTAATATGTGTCTTCATATGATGCAAAGTAAGTTGTACCTGAAGGTTCTTTTGGTTTTTGTATATGTTCAACTGGTTCAATATTCATGATGCCATGTTTCTTTCTAGTATGTCTTTTCTTCATTTTTTTCCTTCTCTTCCTATGATTCTGCATTAGTGCTGGTGAAATATCTGCTTCATGACAAGTTAGCCTATCATCACAACAGTATTGTTCTTTATTGCCAAATTTTTTCTTGTGTCGAGTAAGTACAAACATAATTAATGATAGATAAATCATCAGACATTTTTCTAGTTGAAATATAACCAATATTTGTGAGTTCCACCATGCTGTGAAGAGGATTTCATGAAGATAGTTAATCAATGCTGTAAAGTTACTTTCTTTGGCTTCTTTAAGAAATAAAGAGAATTTATCTTTGTCACTAGAGGGAAGATACTCTTATCCTTCTAGATTATCTATTAAGTTTTGAGAGTAGAATTTTACTTCATGGAATCGTTCTTCATTATTAAAATATTTTCTCAAAATTTCATCCATGATAGTTCTTTGAAATAGTGATTATTACTATTTCTTAGAGTTGAATTTGATAGAATATTAGTAGTCTACCTTATAGCTCCCTATATTAGGATATATGATCCCTGATTGAAGTATATAAGCTTAATTTGTTAAAACCTGTATTAATCCTTAGGATTGTAGGCTTCCTTATGTCTCCCTAGAAATGAGAGTATGAACACCTAATTCTAGGTTTTGAAGACAACTTATATCTTTCCAACTTGATAATATTTGATAGATATTATTATTAAGTTTTGTAGAATGCCTTATGACTCCCTAATGATTTTTGGAATACGATATAGTGCATTGTAAAATATAGTTCAATTTTGGTTGATTTTGTATAGTTTTTTTAAAGATCAAAAATCAACTTTTCAACACCTTATTACTCCTATTGAACTAAGCATTTTTTTATTCTGAAGAGGTTTAAATGTTGGATTCCTTTTGTCCCTTTTAAGATAATTTTTGAGACAAGAATATTATAAATTTCCAACCTTAACAAAAAATCTTAATAACCTCTTTTTGTATCCCTTAGGATTTTATTTAAGTATTTATAATTTTTTGGAAAATTAGAACACATTAATATTTTCAAACATTAAATGGATTAATTCTAAGTAGTATTCCTTATTTCTCCTCGATTGTGTTTTGCAAATATTAGTCTACTTTGATATTTAATTTGCCTAAGTTTTACTTTCAAATAAAGATTGATTTTCTTTAATACTTCAACCTTATAATATAACCTTATAACTCCCTTTTTAATGAAAGTAAATTATATGATGAAAATTTTACATTAATAAGGCTATGTACCTTTATGAAATCGGAGGTAGTCTAACCTTCTTGGACGCTATGAATAATGACATATTCTTCCACTTGTTATTGGCTTCAACACTCTCTTTAATGCTTCCTCGAATCATTTGACCGAGAGTACTTTTGAATACTCTTGAATTGCTTCAAATTGCTACAATATTACTACCAAATTTATACCAAGTTTCTATCATATTTCTTGGTCCAAGTCACCTTTAATAGGTGGTCCATCAAGTGACAAGTGTCACAATAGTTTTAAGACGTTCCAAGAATGCTTCGAGTGTTTGGTGGAGACATTGATCTTGTTCTAACACTTGTGACAAGTGTCACCTCCACTTGAAAAATATCTTTTTATCCCCTCTTCATGCACTGTCCAAGGGACATTTCTACTTCAACATGTATGATCTATTTGTAATGCTTCTAAATATAAAATATTTCTCTTTCACATGGAGTATGGACACCAAGACAATGTTGTAACATCTCCTTCGTGGGTATTTTTTAGGGTTCTTTTGGAGAATGAAAAGTGGTGCCTTATTTCCTTTGCATGCCCTTGTCTTATCAACACCTTCTTGCAAGCCTTTCAAATGTATTCTTCCACCTTGTTCTTTGTTGTACTTCATTGGAGCTGAGATGTTTCCAGTCAAGCAATGCTCATGGTGGAGCTATGGTGGAGATATGGAGGAGCTTTGGTGGAGATATGGCAACACTTTGATGAAGACTTCGTGATGCTCCACTTGAGGTAGTGAATGCTCCTTGATTGGATGTATGGTTCCAATATACTTGCATCGATTTCCTTTTCTTATACACTACTTGATTTCTCCCTGGCTTTGTGCCTTGTCTTTTGTAGGTTCGTCCATCCAAGATACGTAGAATATGAGCCTATATGAATGGCTCTTTGCTATGCTTGTGATAATGTAGTGTAGGGGTTTTGAGGTTGTCTCTTTGCTTAGACACCTTCCCCTTTTTGCTTGGATATTATGATGACAAATCCAATCTTAGATAGAAGTAGATAGAAGCTCCTTATAAGATGTAATTTTCTGCACTTTTCTCCTTGCAACTAACCCTGTAATGCTTTGGATTTGAGACTCACCAAGTCTCAATATTTGAAGCTTCTATTTCTGATTTTGGTTAGTCATCTTCTTCTCCAAGTTTTTGGAGGATTCTAACCTGTTTTTGTGGCTTCACTTGGCCACTAAGTATTGCATATTTTTGTGCATTAATAGTGTCTTTAGACACTTTGACAATTTTTGATTTTGTGCCCTTCTCAAGAACACAAACAATAATTCTTTTGAGAGTAATAGAATAGTGCAAATGAATCTAATAAAATTTCTTTTAATGCACTAAAAATTTCACCTTATCACTCCAATCAACTCTCAAATTAATGCACTTAATCAATTTACTACAACTAATCAAGAATAATCTGAAATGAATCTTCAAGAGTTATTATGCAATTTCACTACAATTAATATTGTAGGACTTAGTCTTCTTTTTCTTTTTTCAAAGTAGATAATAGGTAGTTGATAGATGTAATTCTGAAATCTAATAAACTCCTAATTAATGTGCAAATGAACCTTAAAAGAAACTTTTCTCTTTTTACACTTTTGAAGACTATAATCCAATTTTTCTTCTTGCAACTTTAATCCAAATTAAGGTGCTTTAACAAATCTGATAAGTAATCCAATTAATGAATCTACTTGCACAAAAAGTTGCTTACCTTTTTAAAAGCTTATGTAGCTCTTTTTCCACTTCTATAGAGGATGTGGATCTTGGTGTCTAAGATCACCAAGTTGCTACTTCGAGTAGGATCTTGTAGCTCTTTGTAGACTATCTTAAACAACTCCTTCTTCACCAAAATATGATCTCAAACTTTCTTTCACAAGCCTAGGATTTGGTGGTTTTTTATCCTCTTGTGGTCTCCTCCTTCTACTATATATTTGGAGAAGTCTTTGTCTCTAAAGTGGTGCCTTCTTTCTATGAGAGGTAATCTTCAAATCTCCTAGATTTGGTGAGCTTCTTTTGTCTTCAAGTCTTCTTGTCGAATTCTAACTTCAAGCAAGATCTTCTTCTCAAGATTCTAAATATCTTGAGGTCTTCACTAGATTCTTCTTCTGGGATTTGGCACTCCTTGCCAAATTCTTCTTCTCGAATTTGGCACTCCTTACCAAATTCTCCTTCTCTTGGGCTTGTTTTCGGATGGTGATAATTATCCCAAGTCCTTCACTATCAGGGGCTTCTCCTTGGTAGTGGATTTCTCTAGTGAGTTCTCCTTTGATGATTTCTTTAGTAAGGCTCTCCAAGCCTTTTATTGGATGCTCGATGAGACCTTCCCAAGGTCTTTGATCTTGTAGCTTCTATTGGTCTTCCTTGAGATCTTTTCTTCAACCTTCTACTCTTGGAAGTGTTGGTGGTGAGATCTTCTTCTAGATCTCTAATTCTAATGCTTTTATATGCAAGCAGGACTCTCCTAGTCCTTCTTCTTATTCTTCCAAGACTAGAAGTTCTTCAATGATATTCTCCTGATCTCTTCAATTTTTCTTCAGGTGCTGAATTGATTCTGAAGAAGATACTCTTCCTAATTTCTTGTAGGAAGTTTCCCAAATCATTGAATCTTCTTTCCCTACAATAAAATATTAGTACTAAAATATTAATCTACTTTTGAATCAGATATTCTCTTTTAAGTCTTCTTTAGGATCAAGGCTTTTGTGGTATTTTTTAGTATCTAGGCTTCTGTGGCCTCTTTTGATATCAAGGCTTCTGTGGCCTTTTTAGTATTAAGGCTTCTATGGCCTTTTCAGTATCAAGGCTTCTATGGCCTTTTTCAAGGCTTCTATGGCCTTTTTGTATCAAGGCTTCTATAAATTTTTTCAATCTAGCAATGGAGATCTTCAGTCTCTTGACTTCACCATGACTCTTCTCCAGAAGTCTTCTTCCACAGTATTCTTCTCTTGCACAAGGAACTAATATCTGCACTATGAAGGTAATATGACCTTCGAGCAACGAAGTTGAAGTCTCCTAGATTTCTATTGTAGGAGGAATCCCAATCATAGGAGAATTAATTTTCTACAACAAAATAAACTTTAGGCAATAGTTAAAAAAATCCAAATATCTTGAATGATATTCACTAGATGATCTATCAATCTAGTGGATTGAATGTTGAGTCCTAGTCTTCATGAGTTTTTCCTACAACTCTATGGAAAGACTCTAGTCAAATGTAATCTTAGTATTTTTGGAACTGATATTTCTTTTAGTCCTAACTTGTGGCTCTCCCTAGTTCTACCACCTAGACTCTTTTGAGAGTTTTTGATAGTGGTTGGTCCAAAATGAGGTTGAAAAACTCAAGGCTCAATGATAATGGTGGTTTCCCTATTGATTACTATGGCTAGATCAACCATGGCTCTGATACCACTATTAGATTTTGATGTAATGTGCAATGGGAGATAGCAATCACAAGATGCAGAATAATATGAAAGAAAGTAAATTTTCTAGATGACTAAAATATGTTGTAAATAGAAATGACATAAATGAATACAATGTAGCTATGGAGGAAATGAACACTCCATTAATAAAGCTACTAAACTACATTGCACCCATCACCATTATATGGTGATCTACATAGAATTGTGCTACTACCTACGAGTATGCTCTAAGCTTCTCTATCTATATATATCTATCTATTACAATGAGGCCCTTATTATATAGGAAGATAGGTTCCTTGGCCAACACTCTACCTAGCTGTGCAAGGGACAACTTGCACATATACAACTTGCACATTGACACTTGTGCATTTATTACATTGCATGAAGTAACTAGATAAATTTCCCCTAAAGTAATCTAATGTCCTAAGTATGTACCTTGGAAGATACATTTACATGACCCAAATGATGGAATATACTCTATTTCTAATAGTAATTCCACTTTGTATAGACAACTAGTAGGTAGTCTTATGTATCTTACACATACTTGCCCTGATATTTCAAATTTTGTTGGGTTGGTCTCTTGGTTTGTACATGCTCCTCATGACAATCATTAGTAGGTAGCCAAGAGGATTATTTGATATCTACATGGCACTACTCACTTTGGTTTATTCTACGCTAAAGGTTCTATAGAGCTGGTAGGATACACTGATTCAAATTGGGTAGGCTCAGTTGATGACAGATGTTCAACCTCAAGCTATGTTTTTTCCTTGGTTCTTCTCCAGTTTCTTGGTCATGTAAGAAGAAACAGGTTATTGTATTATCATTTATAGAGGTAGAATACAGGGAAACTATCATAGCCAGTTAGAAGGCTCTTTGGTTTCATTAGTTATTGGCAGAGTTTGGTTTCTCCCAAGATTAGCCCACTATACTTTGGTGTGATAACCAAAGTGTAATTCATATTTATTGCAATCCTTTTGAGCATCAATGCAACAAGTACATTGAGGTTCACATGCACTTCATTCAACAACACATTCATGATGGATTTCTCATCTTAGAGTATCTTTCGACTCAGTAGTAGATTGCAGACATCTTTATGAAACCTTTTGCATCACCTCGCTACATTAAGTTGTGTGGCTTTATTGGGGTGACAAAATTTGTCCTTGGGAGGTAGTATGTTGATGAAGACATCTTCCTCCACATCGTTTTCTTCTTTCTTATTTATCTTCTGGAAAATGGTTTTTTCCCAAGTGGTTTTCATCATCTTTTCAGTATATTTTTATGGATATATTGTACATGAGTACCTTATCAACCCTTGTTGTTGGGACTCATATCTATGGATATACCACTTGTTTGGATTTTTTATCCTCTACCCCCTAGTATCACTTAAGGGGGGTGTTAGAGTATATTTTAAGTTTACTAGGATAATACATGTTACAAGATATTCTTGTTGTCATTTTATTCTTATCCTGGTTTGTTAATTATAGAGGTTTGTGATCCATTCAGTTATACCTACCTCATGATCTATGACTCATATCACACTTCTTTTAGTATGGTGGATATTTGCCCCTTCTATTTTCTATTACGATCGGATGGTTGATATTGTACACCCTTTCCTATTTAATCAAGGCTTCCCCATTGAATAATATAATCAAATTAAAAGCTTCTCCTTTCATGTTTTATTGTGATTCTTTTCAATATTCTTTGATCTTGGGCTTGGAATGTTATTTTGTATTAGCTAACATTCCTTTCAACTTGAAATGTATATATAAACTACAAGCTTATTACAGTTGTAAGGACCTTCACCTCTCTTTGAGAGGTCCAAGGTTCAAACCCCACATAGTATGAGGGGACTAGGACCCCTCATAAAAACCTTTGTAAACTCATTGAAAAAAAACTGGAAATGTATGTATCAAATGACATTAGCTCAACTGATTTAATTCCTCAACTTTCAAGGAGATCCAGGTTCAAATATTTCCAAGAAATACATTCATAATAACAACCAAATTGTTGTAATACCACTATATGATGATGATGTAATTAGGTGGGACCCATTTCAATCCCACTTAACAAATTTTAAAATTAAAAAAAAAAGTTGCAATGTAGTTGAAAAATGTTTAGTTTATGTCCAACTCAGTTACCTAATAATCATTCCCAAAGCTTTCCACCTTTACTAAATTTTGTTAGGGCAAAATAGGTAGTATATTGCATTATACTACATTGGTTATTACATTTACTTTTCTACCATAGGAGATAGTTACTATGCTACAAATTACTTTCTAGTTACTATGGTTAATAACTAAATATCTTATGATATTTACTTAGTTTGTTAGAATAATCTATTATTAAACGACGTTACCACTTCTAATACTAAGTCGTTAAATAATCTATTTTGTAACCTATTTATACTTTGAAGTTAATGGAAAATCCTAATGTTCGATTGATTATTTCCTAATCTAATTCTTGTTCATTTTACATCATTGGTATCCTCGTTGGGGTGGATAACACGAGCATCGCTCGTTCCACCTGGTTACCTGGCATCTGTGTTGCCTCCTCCCTGTTGACTCTTCTGCATCGTCAGGCCTGTTGTCTCCTCGCACGAATTCCTAGATAGTTTTTGGATCTCCACCACTCTCTATGAGGCTCATAGTCCCGTAGGCCTGGATCGTAGGAGCAACCCTACTGGCCTCCATGTAGGCGATGTGTAGGCCCTCTAGGACCTGCATGCGATGCGTAGGCTCACCATACTCACACACGTCGTGCATGTCCACTGGACCCCCTACAGCAGCCTGCTGGCCCTGTAGGTGATGCGCAGGCCCTCTAGTCCTGCACGCATCGCACAGGCCCACAGACCCACATGGCCTCCATAGATCTGGAAGGGCCAAGAGGGCAGGAACACCCTCACCTGCCAACTGGACGCACACGTGGGCCACAACCTCAGGATCCGAGAGGGCAGCATCATCCTTCGATCCTTGACCACATCAAGATCCATGAGGGCATGAGGCCCTCCGATCCCTGAACCTAACCAATCACAACATGACAAGTGGTGATATCTAATGATATTTGGACTGCACGCACCCTAAGGCACAACCTGGACCATTGACTAGGCAACACGTGGCACCATGACCACGTGCCACCTAGACACTGACTAGGCGATATGCGGCACAATGATCACGCACCACCTGGATGCTAACTAGACTAGAGGACTCGACTTGGACTCGACTAGACCCACCCCTGACGCCACATGGTGATGTCCAAAAATGTCGGGCGAGACTCATCGATTTCTCATAGGCAATCGACATTGGATGGAAGTGTCGCGACTTATAAAGCCTTTTGCATCCCATTTTGGTATGCATGTGGGATAAATCCCACAAAAGCTCATCATCATCGTGGCCACCTTAAGTTGCAGCCACACCGGAGATATATTTAACCAGGCAATGGCTCGGTTGGCTAGCGCGGCCGCCTAGCATTCGTGGAGGCACCAGTTCTATTCCTAGCACCTCCAAATACAAATGTTTTTAATCGATTTCATAAATTTGTTTTCAAAATTTTTTAATTTTCTATAATTTTTTTCAGCATTAAAAATATTATTTTTTGATTTTTTTTATAATTTATTTTCAAATTGGCATAAAATATTCAATTTTTAATCAAATTGGACCATTTTTTCCAATTTTTTCCTAAATTATAGAAATTTCATCTTAAATACATATTTTTTTGCTTGATCAAACTTAGAGAACTTGAAATCCAAAAAAAAAAATTGCCTGAAATGTTCCAAAAATCAAATAGTGTTTTCTCTCAATTGGAGACAAAAGAAACATAAGAACCTCTTTTTGGCAAATTTTACAAACCTGCTTCAACATTTTTTTTTGCAATAAACTCCACAGAAGTTATATAGTTTTATTCATTCATTTTGGATACATAAGACATAGAAACTCAACAATTCTATTGCAAAACACTTAGCATGCCATGATTGAGGAAGCATAAAGGTTATCTCATTTTCCACAAACCTTCAAACTTTGCTTTTGTTCTCTCCTTCAAGAAAGGAGACATAAAACATAAAATAGCAATTTTTTGTTGTAAACTTGAGATCTATTCAATCCTATTTTTTTTGCTCCTCATGCTTGAGTGTGGAAGACAAAAACCAAAGTCGTGTGTCGACTAGTCTGGAAGCCTTTCAAACGCGGGTCGTGTGTCGACTTGTCTTGAAAGGAGTGCTCTAATTTTTCAATTTTGTAAAAATTAAGGGGGGATAGAAGTCATATCTTGTGATTCTATTTTTTTGCAAAATTGTAAAGAGAAAGGGGGATATTTCAAAGCAATAAAGGTGCATTCTCGATTGTACTTGACACCTTCTCTTAAAAATTGACTATACTAGGTGCATTTTCGGTTGCATCAGTGATAATAATTTGGGTTGCTATCTTGTTTTTTATTATTGCACTAACAATCATGTTTTTTGTGTGCAATTAAACAATCATATAGAACATTGAAGGAGCATTTCACAAAACCCAAACTTCACTCCAAATCGTGCTACACCTTGCACAAGTTAAAACAAAGTCAATTTTATTCCCCATAAAAAGTCAAAATTCAAAACACCTTGATTAACTCTATTTTTTTGGCTTAATTTCCTCAAAATTTCCATCCTTGTTAAAGGGTGTTAAGGCAAGTGCCATTAAATATCCTAGACAGCACAATCAAAAGTCTTTCAAAACCTACCCCTTTAATTTGTTCTATTTTTTTGGCTTAAAATCCTCTAACTTTTCATCCCTTGTTAAGGGTGTTAAGGCAGGTGCCATTAAATATCTTATAGAAGCAAATTAAACATCTTCCATATACTCTTTTGAGGGTATAGTGCAAGATACAACCATCTTAGTCCTATCAATTTGAAACCTTCACCATGGCCATGATGCATAAGTATCTCACTGAGAGCCAACTGCTCAAAGTTTCAAATTATTCTACATGGAAGACTAAGATGAAAGCTATCTTAACTGTAGAGGATCTATGGTCTATAGTGGATGGAAGTGAAACTAGACCTCAATCAGCAGGAGCAGATCAAACAACATTTGATAAAAAGGATAGAAAACTATCCTTAATGATATTGCTAGCTATTACTGATGATATCCAACCTCATATTAGTGAAGCTATGAATGGTAAGGAGGCATGGGATGCCTTAAAAACCATATTTATGGGGAATAATCAATCAATGATTCTTCACCTCAAAATATAGCTTCATACTCTTCATATGAAATCAGAAGAAATAGTAGAGCTATTCCTCTGCAGAGTGGCAGAATTGAAAACAAAACTGCAATCCTTAGGAGAAAAAGTGGAAGACCAATTCTTGACCTCTATCATTATGAGGGCTCTTCCTGACTCCTACAGAATTTTGATCACTCCATTACAAGTATCTGGAAGGACAGTGACTTTTGTCGAGTTGGTAAATATTCTTCAAACAGAAGAAGCTAATCAACTCCAAAGAGATGAGGCATCCAAAAATGCTCTTTTCTCAAATATACAATGTGGTAAGAAAAAGTGGAATCAACAGAAATATTCTTCTTCTAATAAAGACAAGGGTAAAGGCAAAGAGACTCATAAGAAGAAGCAGTATTGTAAGATTTGCGACAAGGACACTCATGAAACCAAAAGATGTTGGTTTAAGAACAAACCGCCCAATGAACAAGGAAACAAGAAGGGCAAAGGCAAACCAAAGAACAAGAATAAACAACAATAGGGACAAATTGCAGCTGAAGATTCTAGTTCAGACTCTGAATGAGCACACAAGATGCTCATGACACATACAGATTTCCCTCACAAGGATACTATGTGGTACATAGATTTAGGTGCTAGTAAGCATATGACTGGTGATAATTCCTGGTTTGAGACATTTGAGGCTCAAGAAGGTAGACCTGTCACCATTTTTGATGATCAAACCTATCGATTTTAAGGAGAAGGAAGTGTTTCTGTCTCCCTTCCAGATGGAGAATGTAAAATTCAAAAAGCTCTTTATGTACCAGGATTGAAAAATAATCTCTTGTTAGTTCCACAAATCTTGGACAATCACATGAATGTCAATTTTAAGGTGGACAAAGAAAATAAACATTGCTTTATCACTAAGAAAGGAAAATAGATAGCAACAGGTTCATACAAACATGGTTTGTTTGTCTTAGATGCAATTACCTCAACACATACGGCAATGGTAGTAACCACAAAAGAGGCCACATCTCTATGTCATAAGAGATTTGGGCATTTAAGTTCAGGATATTTACTAGAACTCAGTAAATTTCAAACGGTGAAAGGACTGCCTACTCTTTCATCTACTTTGCCAGTGTGCTCACATTGCTTGTCAGGCAAGCAACATAGAGTACCCTTTGAACCTAGCTCCTTTCGAGCTAAGGTACCTTTGGAGTTGGTTCACACAGATTTGTGTAGTCCCATGTCTACTAGTTGTGGAGGAAAATGGTATTTGCTATTGTTTGTAGATGATCACTCACGCAAGATATGGGTCTTCTTCTTGCAATTGAAGTCTGAAGCATTTACCTATTTTCAACAGTTCAAAAATTTGGTTAAGAAAGAATCAGGATGTTTCATCAAGACCCTCCATTCAGATCGAGGGGGGGAATACAGATCAAAGGAATTTTCCTCATTTTTATAGACACATGGGATAAAAATACATTTGACCACAGCCTATTCTCCTCAGTCAAATGGAGTTGCTGAGAGAAGAAATTAGTCTATTATGGAAATGGTTCGATGTATGCTTAAGGGAGCCAATCTTGAGCAAATTTACTGGGTTGAAGTTTTTCAAACTGCAGTATATCTTCTAAATAGAGCACCCACAAGGGCTCTTGAATTTATGACTCCTCAAGAAGCATGGAGTGGAAGGAAACCCTCCATATCTCATCTACGGGTATTTGGGTGTAAGGCTTTTATGCATATACCCAAGGAGAAAAGAAAAAAATTAGATGAGAAGTTCCTACCATGTGTTTTTCTTGGATATGATGAATTCTCAAAATGTTATCGATTGATAGACCCATTTACCAAGAAAATACATGTCAGTAGAGATGTAGTGTTTGATGAAGCTTTCACACCCAACACTACATCAGTATACCTAGATGATGAGGAGCAACAACCACTTTCTTCTCCACAACAGAAAAAGCCTTCCAAATGGTATATGAGCACAATGAAAGATTCCAAACTCACTTCCCCACCTGATCTTACTCTCAATCATACAAAGACACGAAGCATGACTCAACAAGAAAATACTGAAGCATCCACTTCAGTTGATGATCTTTGTGCAAAATTTCAAGACCTTTCTGTTGATAGAGATTTAGCAAGGGAAGATAATATGGAAATAGATGAGGAGAGGGTTTACTTTTCATCATTTGATGAAAATGAACCTTCTACAGTTGATGAAGCACTTAGACTGCCTCAGTGGAATGCATCTATGGATGCAGAACATAACTCCCTCATCAAGAATAAAACATGGAAGCTGTTAGATTTGCCTAAAGGAAAGAAACCCATAGGCTACAAATGGGTTTACAAAGTCAAATATAAGGTAGATGGTACCATAGACAAGCATAAGACCCATCTTGTGGCGAAGGGCTATGCTCAAAAGGAAGGCCTTGACTATGATGAAACCTTTTCTCCTACAGCAAGGATGACCACCATTCAAGTTCTTTGTGCTATGGCAGCATAGTTCGGATGGAAATTACATCATATGGATGTAAAAAGCGCCTTTCTAAATGGTGACTTAAAAGAAGAAGTGTACATGACTCAACCTCCTATATTTTTTGAGGAAGGCCATGAGCAACAAGTTTTAAAGTTGGTCAAATCATTATACGAGCTAATACAAGCCCCAAGAGCATGGTACGTAAAAATGGATAGTCACCTACTGCAGCATGGATTTAAGAGAAGTCCATCTGACGTAAATCTCTATATCAAGAACACAGGTTCTGAAATAGTGATTCTTATGTTATATGTAGATGATCTGATCATCACTGGCAATTCAGAGAAATTGATTAAAGTCATGAAAGATGACTTGAAAGAGTCATTTGATATGACAGATCTAGGACTTCTCCACTACTATCTTGGCCTTGAGATAGAACAAAAGAAGAATCATCTTAGGGTGACTCAGAAAAAGTATGCCAAGACCTTAGTAGAAAAATATCATATGACTTATTGTAAGCCCAAAGAAACACTCATGGAATCATGGCTTCAGTTATCACGATATGATGACTCATCACAGGTAGATGGCACACTATATAGACATATGATTGGAAGCCTCATCTATCTGACTAATACTAGACCAAATATTACTTATGTTGTAAACTATCTTTCACGGTTCATGCAAGAACCAAAGGTCTATCATTGGAAAGTAGCTAAGAGTGTTCTTCATTATATTTAGGGTAGTGTAGATTATGGTCTAGATTATAAGAAGAATAATTCATTCTTCTTACAGAGTTACACTGACTCTGATTACGCTGGATCCATAGATGACATAAAATCAACATCAGGGTATGTATTTCATCTTGGATCTGGTCCTATCTCATGGCATATTAAAAAGCAACACATGGTTGCTTTATCTTCAATAGATGCAGAGTATCGCACTGCACGTGTTGTTGTGTGTGAAGTTATATGGTTAAGTCGCATCTTGGCTACCATGGGCCTACCAAAGAAACTTCCTATTCACATATTTTGTGACAACTCAGGTGTTTTAAGTTTGGTCAAGAATCTAGTCCATCATGAATGCACAAAGCATATTGACACAGATTTTCATTTCATTCGTGATGAAGTTCCTAAACACAGCATCAAGCTCTAATACATTCCCACCAACGAACATGTTGCTGACATCTTCACAAAGGCACTTGGACGTGTCAAATTTGAACTGTTTCGAAATAAAATTTGTATATCAAAGTAATGTAATAAAAGGGGGATGTTAGGGTAAAATAGGTAGTATATTGCATTATACTACATAGATTATTAAATTTACTTTTCTACCATAGGAGATAGTTACTATGCTACGAATTACTTTCTAGTTACTATGGTTAATAACTAAATATCTTATGATATTTAGTTAGTTTGTTAGAATAATCTATTATTAAACAACGTTAGCGCTTCTAATGCTAAGTCATTAAATAATATATTTTGTAACCTATTTATACTTTGAAGTTAATGGCAAATCCTAATGTTCGATTGATTATTTCCTAATCTAATTCTCGTTCATTTTACATCAAATTTGACCAATAAACCAATATTTTGAATCAAATTTTAAATGCTAGTGTAAAAATTCAACATAATTTGAAATACAAAGATTAGATTCATCAAATCTTGTTATAGAGGGTACATTAGTATGAATACAAACTTACTATAATATACACCTCCACTTGTTGGTTCTGCGTTATTTTGGTTTGTGCTTGTTTGTTTTTGCAATGAAATGATTGGTTTTGCTTGTTTAGTTTGAGGCATTGACTTGAATTTCATTCATAATGCAATAAGGAAACAAACACTTGAACCAATTATAAATTTGCAATAATAATATGGAGATTTATTTATTTATTTTTGACCTAAAAGTACAGGTCTATATTTGGACAGCAAACTGGAAATTACACACCTAAAACATTCATTTGCTCGTAACTCGATCATCGAAACTCTGATTCCTTCCTCGTAAAGTGAAATCGTCTCTCCCAATGAAGCCACCCAAAATGTAACCTTCAAAAATGTGAATCCAAGCCCAATTAATTGCTACATGCACCCCGAGGTCACTACATGCAAGATGTACGACTACTGAAGGGTTCGACCTTGCCTTGTAAATTGCCCAAAATTATTTAATGGGATATTCCCTACTGTGAGAAAATGACTCAATTCCCTAAGTGCCCATATGTTGTACGACTTACTCCAGTATTGCATCTATCACCAATGTTATGTATAGCGGCAAAACTTTGCCATTGGGGTGAAAAAACCCATTTTTGAAAATTCAAATTCGTGAAATTTTTGAGACCCAAACATCAGCCATGTAGTCAAAATTTTTAGGAAAAAATAAATTCTCGGTTGCGGTTAGCCGTCCTTTAATGAAAGTATCACGAATATTTTTAAAAATTTGCAAGTAATCCCGCCTAAATAAAGTACCCTTTTAGCCCTAAAATTTTAGAATTTCTAAATTATCTCGCCAAACTTGCCAAGTATACCTCTATATATAATTAACACCCTAGGGAAAATACCTACACAATTCTTCACAACATCGAACCTTTTCTACTATCGACCACAACAAATTCAGCAACCGAATGGAACAGTGTCATGTTCCGCAACCGTACAGAACTAATTCTGCAACTGATCAGAACAGTGTCCTGCTCTGCAGCTGTATGGAACTAATTTTGTAGCTGACCAAACACTTTTTGCCACTACCATGCAACCGTACAAAATATTTTATGATTCCAGATACAACCGTGCAATTGGGTGGGTCTTTTATGCCACCGAGACCATTTCTAAATTTGGACACTTCCGTGCAACCGAATGGAACCATTTTTGAATCCAAACACTTATGTGCAACTGGATGGAACCATTTCTGAATACGAACACTTCTATGCAACCATGCAGAACCATTTTTGAATCCGAACACTTCTATGCAATCGAACAAAACTATTTATGAATCCAAAAACTTCTGTGTAACCAAATGAAACCATTTCTTAATCCAAACACTTTTGTGCAACCGAGCGGACCTATGTTTACTAGGATTATTATATGCGTGCGATCGGAACCAGTATCTCTGCATACGGATAGAATATATTTTAGCTCTAGGTTCTCTGTCACTTCTCTACTTTTCTTTATATTGCCATGTTCTGCTTGTTATTTTTCCAGGTTTTGAATGTCATTGCTCTGTTGAGTTTGTTCCCTTGTTTTTCTCTATTTTTTCATTGATCTGTTGAGTCTGTTCCCTTGTTTTCTTTGTTTTTTTTTTATTCTTAGTTTTAATTAAGATCTTTTTTTATTGCTAAGATTATACATAAGTAAATGCTTTGGTTATTTATTGAAATATTGATGCTCTTTTTCTCTGTTAGAGTGCTTTCACCAGAATCACAATAAAGAATGGCTGGAAAAAAGTATGTATAATTTATTACCCAACAATTTTTTATTCTATTTACCATAATATCTAAAGGCCTATAGAAAATACACCCTCTTTAACTTTTTTTTTCACTAGTAAATTGTCACCCAGTGATGGAAAGAAGGGTACCAAATCTTCTACTGAAAAGAGTATCCTCAAATATTTTAGCCAAACTTCGAAATGTGACAAGCCAACGACATATGTGCAAATTCAAGGTACAAATGATCTTTTACTTCCCAGTATGTGCTTGATTGACGATTTGTATATTTTTTTGTAAATTTTTTCATCTAATAGTGATAAAAAATATTATGGTATCCTACTATGCAGAATACCCTATCGATTCTGATATGCCTCCACTTGAAGATATTCCCCAAGTAGAGATGACTTTCATTAAAAATCCCCTTAGAAATGACATCCAACAAACACTTGATGACAACACACAAAATGACATCACAATTGAAAATGAAAGTGATAAATCAAAATCATTACAAGCATCAATTGAATTTTAAACCAAAAATCCAAAAAAAGAAAAGCATCTCTCTGGATACTTGGAAGGGAATTTAGGAAAGAATGGGCAGAAATATTTCCCTGGCTTGAGCCTGTCATGATTGAGGATAACCAAAATTGATGAAAAAGAATGTAGATGCAAAATTTGCAGTTGGAGACTTGGTAAGGATCATAGGCTTCAAAAAAAGATTGATACAATTGAAAATCATGCTGGCAAATGTTATGTTAAAGTTATAAAAAGTAATGGTAAAGTTAGTAAAGAAGTTAAGTGGAAGGATGCATCAGAATGTATGCATTTAAGATATGCTATAGAATATGACAATCACTTAAAGCAACAACAATCTCTTGTTGAGAAAGGTGGAACAATTGGAGCCCAATTTGATAAATTACAGAAGACTATTTTAGCTTCAAAACGTAAGTAGTTTGCCATTGTTTACAATATTCTCAAGAAAGGTAGACCAATGTTCTATTTTATTGATTATAAGTAGCTATTATGCTTTTTTAATGTGCAAAACCTTCCTAGTTCTCATTGGTCAGACCGAAGTGGTTGGAAAATGGTAAAATGTTTATCTTTGGTTGAGAAAAAATACCTAAGGCAGTAAGTAAAACTTGCCAAATTCATTTCACTTTCTATTGATGAGGTAACAGTTGTGGATAACACTTCTTGGATTTGCATGCATGTGTACACATTTCAAAATCATGTTAGAAGGCCTATTTTTTTGGGAATACATAAGATGTTGGAAAGTTCAAATGCAAAAAATATTTATAATGTTGTTAAAAGTTTAAAGAATATTGTGGGAATAAATGATATAGATATTGCAACAAAGTTAATTTGTGTTGGAGCTGATGGAGCTACTATTATGCAAGGTCACAGGTCTAGTCTGTGTGTTCTACTCCAAACCATAGTTGCACCATATATGATCCCCATTCACTGTATGGATCATAGAGTAAATATTGCATATAAAATTGTGAGCACATTTTCAAATGTTCCTAAAGTTGAAAACCTTGTTCGTGATATTCATTCTTATTTCTCATTAAGTCCGAAAAGATTTGCAGAGTTTCAGTAATTTGCACTAGGAGTTACAGAAGGGAAAAAAATATTAAAAGATGTGGATACAAGATGGATTTCATTGTTTCAACTTTCTCAAAGAGTTTTGGCAGAATATCAATTACTGATAAGGTTTATGCATGCAAATCGCATAATAGTTGATAAGGCAAAAGATATGTTGTTTCATTTTACTGACTTGGAAGCACTTTTGACATTATGTGGTATTCTTCCAATGTTAAAAGAAATGAACAGATTAATTAATCTTGCACAAGAGAGATCTATCTATATCATTGATTTTATGAGGATGAGAAAACAAATATGCATGCTTCTTGATTCATTATATGTGTCTAATGCAGATTTTACAGAACCTGTATTCGATAGTTGGAATACATTGATAAGCGTAAACAGTCCAAAAAGCAATGATCATCTATGTATTAATGGTCATGAAAAAATGATACATGTTTATTTTTTTGAAAGGCAATCAAGTATTTTTGTGGAAGATTTTGAAGAAGTTCCTATTACACATAATAGATTTCATGTTGTAATACAGAAAACAAAGAGTAATTTGTCAAATATAGCAAAAAATTTGATAGGTGAGATAAGAGAAAGATTTTAGAGATAAGTTGCTTGAGTCCATGGGTGTGGTTAACCCCATGTTTTGGGGGCCTTGTACTGAATACAATTCTACAAATGATTTGTTTATTAAATATATGGGTAATCTCATTGACCATTTCAGTAAGAGTGTTGAAGTCAATGGTGTAATAATTAATGGTATACTCAACAATGAACTTTTGAAAGAACAGTCATCACATTTTGGAAGAACAATGGTTTTGCAAACATCACTTATGTCAAGTTTCCATAAGATTGGTTCCACTACACGTTTTTATGAAAGAAAATGAGAGCAGAAATAATTATTAATCAAAACTATTCATTAACATTAGCTTAGGAAATACTAAGCAATATATATAGGTTACAAAATAGTATACCAAACTATATTCCCACTATCCATGCTAACCAATGCACCATAGGAGTTAGAGAGTTTGGTTTAGGTTTGTTAACCTAGGATATTTAGGAATTAACCATAGTTTACCATTAGATATTTAAAACAGTAAATATCTACATGGTAAGTAGTAAAAAGTAAATATATGTGGTAAAAAATAAGAAAACTTTTTACCATGTGGTAATATAAAATCTACCTAATGTAAGAAATAGGTAATTATCCCAAATGATGGAATATTACTCTAACATCCCCCCTTATTACATTATTTGGGTAATGTATATAATTGTCCCAATATAGTGAGAAAAATTTTGATCTGCTGGTTCTTGCTCTGTCATAGTGCTCTGGATGCTCCTAAGCAAAAAGTGGGTCATTCCTCACTTTGTCTTCACACCAACGAATGTCCTTATAGTAATCATGTCATCCAACCAAATTGCATGGGTAACTAGCCACTGTAATCACTAGGTGTAGTAGAGTAGATCACTTCATACGAGGTTCATTCATTTACAATATGATTTTGCAAAAGATAAGGTAGCTAAGGTGTCGATCGCTGTTGAAAATGCACCCTTATAAGTTTCCCCCTTCTTGTTGCAAAACATGTTGTAATTAATTTATGAAAGAAGTATGACTAAGGTGTCGATCGTTGTCGAAAATGCACCCTTATAAGTCTTCTTCTCTTTTTACAAAAAATTTGTGAAGAAAAGAAAGTATATCCCCCCTTAATTGCAAAAATATGTGCAACTCAAGAGTGTTGTGAAGGATTTTACAAATATTTCCTCCTAGGCAATTTTACACCACAAAATTCCCTCCTTTTGTTAGAAGTACTTCAAACATTGAGATTTTGCTATTTATGAAGCCTAAAAGAGGTACAATCACCCCTTATTGCAAGTACTTCAAACAAAAACTTATGCTATTTATGAAGCCTAAAAAAAGTGAGAGAGAGGAAATGGTGTTTTGCTCAAGGTGACACATGTGTTTTCCCTCTACAATACTATTTTAGCAATGAGCACTCCTAGTGCTGTCTTTGAACCAGAATCAGAATCAGAATGAGACACTTCACTAGAAATATGGCTTCTATGATGTGCCTTTGCCATTTTAGTTTTGCTTGTTTTGAAACCAACACTGAATGATGTCTTGGTTGTCATTTTTACAAGTTGTGCAAAACTATGTTTTCTAGGCAATTTTATCAAAAAAGTTCACCAATTTGTCCTTCCTTATTGCAAGTACTTCAAGCATGGTTGCTATTATGAAGCCTAAAATAAAAAGGTATGATGTTGATGACTTCTACTTTTATGATTGCCTTTACAAGTTTTATTTCCCTCTTATCAAAATATGTGTTTGAAGGAAGAAAGGAATTATCCCCCCATAGTGCAAAGGATTGCAACTTTTAAGGTTCCTTATTTTCAAAAAACTTGTTCTTTCTTTTGATATACCCTAAAAGAGTACCAAAAGATAATTCACTCAAAAAGATATTTAATGGCACCTGCCTTAACACCCTTCAAGAAGGATGAAAATTTTGATGAAATTAAACCAAACAAATAAGAGTGAATTAGGGGTTTTGTTGATTTAGGAGAGAATATCAAGTGAATTTTGGCTTTAAATCTATGCAAGGATTTACACAAATTTGTGAAATTTTGGGGTTTAGTGTGTTCTTGATTCTATGACTTATAATTGCAAAAAAAAATAATGCAATAATCAAACAAGAATGCCCACAAAATTCTTATCACCTAGGTGTCGGATGCAACCAAAAATGCACCTAATTTGCCAATGAAGGTGTCGAGTAAAATTGAAAATGCACCTTTTTAATTTTTGCAACAAAATATTAATGTGTGTTGTGCAAAAAATTGATATTTTTATGTCTCCTACTTTGTTTTACAATTTTGCAAAAGAATTATAATGTTGTCTTCCCCCCTCTGTTTTGCAAAATTAACAATTCGAGCACTCCTTCCAGACAAGAAGACACACGAACCGCGTTTGAAAGGCTTCCAGACCAGTAGACACACGACTTGGTTTATGTCTTCAACTTCGAGCATTAGGATCATAAAATAGGTTAAAAATATTTCTGAAGTTTACAACAAAAAAATGTTGCAATTTTGTCTTATATCTCCTTTGTGAAGGAGAAAACAAATGCAAATTTTAGATTTTGTTGCAAAAAAAAAGACCTTTGTCCTTGCCCAATGTTTTAAATCTCTTTGTTTTGCAATAGAATTTTGAGTTTCTATGTCTTTTTATCTCCAAAATAGTGTGAAGAAAACTATAGAACTTTGAGAATTTTATTGCAAAAAAAATGTTGAAGAAATCCTTGGTTTAGCAAAATTTTGTTTTTCTTTGTCTCTTTATCTCCCAATTTGGAAGAAAACTAAAGAAAGTTTATTTGGCTTTATTTTGCTAAGGATTTGTTTGAAGATATCAAATTTGTAAGGTTTAATAAAAAAAAATTAATGATAAAAAATTATATAACAAAGAGTTTTGAGGGAAAAAAAAATTTAGATTTGATAAAAAAAAAAATCAATTTCCTCCAAAAAATTCTAATTTATATAAAAATATATAAAAATAAAATAAAATATTTGATTAAAACCTTAAAAAAAAAATTGTACCTTTATAATTTTGCGTAAGCCAAAGTCAAATGCACGAAAAAAGTGTCTTGGGCAGGATTTGAGCACTAGATCTAGCGATGTCAAGGTGAAAGCCTTGACCACTGCACTATTGGGGCGGCTTTGAAAGTCGTCCCACAATCACAGTAGTTGATGAAAGGCTTTTGTTAATAAGCATTTTTTGGGATTTATCCCACATGCATCCCGTGTAGGGATGCGAGGGTGTTTAAAACCCTCTCCTCGCCACTAGTCCCTCGATTTCCTACGGGCAATCGCCTACCAAACAGTGATGCCCCTTTGCCACTTATGACTTGGATAACCAATCTCTCCTTGCCACATGGTAGCTTGATGCCTAGCCAAAAAAAACTTTTGTCGCCACCATGTCACCCAACTGACCCTGCCCCTTCTGCTTCTGTTACCACGTGTCACCACGCGGTTGGCTCTCCCTCTAAGTGTCAGCAGTCTAGCTTCACCATGTGTCACCTCGATGAGTGTGCCACATGTCGAGCTTAGTAGGTCTAGGGTCCAACATTAGTAGTCTATGTGGTTGAACGTGGCACTATGCCACATGTCCAGGTCTGGTTGGTCATCAGCTGTTGATATCTATCTCGAGTGTGTCATCGATCTAGATCGGCTTGCCTAGAGGGTGCTCCTGTCCTTTGGGATCAGCCTATGGATCACCACCACATGGGATCAGGATGGCGTTCCTGCCCTCCTCGTGATCCCACTGGATGGTCTACAGGCGTGGTCCTAATTATGGACCACATCCATGTGGGATCGGGAGGGCGCTCCTACCCTCCTGATATTCCTACTGGCTGGACTGTGAGCACGATCCCAATTATGGACCGCAACCATGTGGTATCGGGAGGGCTCTCTTACCCTCCTGATGATCCTATTGGCTGGACTGCAAGTGCGATCCTGATTGTCCAGTGGTGACCTTGGAATCGCGTGCCTAGCAGGCTTCGACCTGGCAGGTCGAAAGCCCTACGGGCAATCGATCGGCATCGATCGTATTGGTGATCAGTCGCGGTCGATCAACCCAAGGCTACTCCTTAGGCCCTACCAGGTCAAGTTGACCTGGCTAGAATTTGGCCTCGTGTGGTCGCTCCTACCATCGAGCTCGCCTGTTGAGGTGGGTTTGGTGGCGACCAAATGTCACCAACTTGTCCTCCGGGCGAGAAAAAAAGGTTGGCTCTGATGCCAATGATGAAAGAAAATGAGAGCAAAAATAATTATTAATCAAAACTATTCATTAACATTAGCTTAGGAAATACTAAGCAATATATATAGGTTACAAAATAGTATACTAAACTATATTCCCACTATCCACACTAACCAACACACCATAGGAGGTAGAGAGTTTGGTTTAGGTTTGTTAACCTAGGATATTTAGGAATTAACCATAGTTTACCATTAGATATTTGAAATAGTAAATATCTACATGGTAAGTAGTAAAAAGTAAATATATGTGGTAAAAAATAAGAAATAACTTTTTACCATGTGGTAATATAAAATCTACCTAATGTAGGAAATAGGTAATTATCCCAAATGATGGACTATTACTCTAACACGTTTGTGGTAAAAATTGTATCTAAGCACAGTCTTAAAATATAATATAAGTGAATACTTTCGTTTATATGAATTATGTGAAACAATTACTTTGGGGTCATTCGAAGATGAAAGAGTTTTCAGTGCACTTGCTTTTGTTAAATTTAAAATCTGCAACAGACTTGACAAGAATTAGAAAAAAATTTAAAAATTTATGTTTCCTCATATCATTTGGATACATTTTCGTATGACAGGGTGTTGGAATACCGAAGTTCCTTGGTAGATAGAAGAGAAACGTTGAATACGATTGATAACGATGATGATGATGCTTTCAGTGATCAAATGGTGGAGACACAGATTTCTACTATGCTTCATAATGATTTTGGACAAGCTGATATGTTTCAGCTTCCATAGTGATAATTTTCCATGATTTCATTGACAATAATAAACACGAACTGATTTGATAGCAAATTTATCAATATTGTTCCAGATTTATATGATTTTAATTAATTGTTGTTTTAAATCATATTATTATTTTAAAATTACATGGCTTAAATCATTTTTGTAGATTGTAAAATTTTATGTTTGGATTTCAGTGTCTGAACTCTCATTTCATTGACAATGATAAGCACAAATTGGTTTGATAGCAGATTTCTACATATTGTTCCAGATTTATATTATTTCAATGAATTATTTTTTTCATAACTTTCATGTGCATCATAACTTTTTCAAACCGAAATAAGCTATTGCAGTCTTTTTAAAATGTTTTCAAACAAATTGAAATTGTATGTTTGGGTCTTAGTGTCTCAACTCTCATTTCATGGACAATGATAATAACGAATTGATTTGATAGCAGATTTCTGAATATTGTTCCAGATTTATATTATTTCAAGGAATTGTTTTTTAAAATCACGTTATTGCTTTAAAATTACATGGCTTAAATCATTTTTGTAGATTGTAAAATTTTATGTTTGGGTCTTAGTGTTTGAACTCTCATTTCATTGTCAATGATATACACAAATTGGTTTGATAGCAGATTTTTGAATATTGTTCCAGATTTATATTATTTCAATGAATTATTTTTTTCATAAATTTCATGTGCATCATAACTTTTTCAAACCGAAATAAGCTATTGCAGTCTTTTTAAAATGTTTTCAAACAAAACTAGATATTGCATCATAACTACAAATTAGATATTAGATATTGTAGTCTTTTTCAAACCCAAATTATGTGCATCATATCTTTTTCAAACCAAAATTAGATATTGCAGTCTTTTTTAAAACATTTTCAAACAAAAAATTCAAATTAACTAGTTCAAAAAGATTTATATTACATCGTTCAAACATTTTGAAACCCAAAAATTACATAACATTTTCAAACTCAAATATTACATTACACTTTCAAACCGAAATTAGATATTATAATCTTTTTAAAACATTATCAAACAGAAATTACATGACATTTTCAAACAGAATATTTCATATTAACTAGTTCAAAAAGAAACATATTACATCATTCAAACATTTGTAAACATAAATATAACATAACATTTTCAAACAGAAATTAATATATTGCAATCTTTTTTTAAACATTTTCCAACTCATATCTCAAATATTACATACCAATTTCAAACATAAATTCCCAAATATTAGGTAACATTTTCAAACTCAAATATTACATAACATTTTCAAACCCAAATTTTGTGCATCATAACTACAAATTAACTATTTCAAAAAGACATATATTACATCTTTCAAACACTTTAAACCCAAATATTACATACCATTTTCTAACTCAAATACTACATAACATTTTCAAACCGAAAATAAATATTCTAGTCTTTTTAAAACATTATCAAACAGAAATTACATGACATTTTCAAACATAAAATTTCATATTAACTAGTTCAAAAAAACTATTTTACATCGTTCAAACATTTGTAAACTCAAATATAACAAAACATTTTCAAACATAAATTAATATATTGCAGTCTTTTGAAAATATTTTCAAACTCAAGTCTCAAATATTACATACCAATTTCAAATAGAAATAACATATTTTAGTCTTTTTAAAATATTGTCAACATTTTCAAATTTAAATCTTTTGATTGATGCTTGGATGTTTCACTTGTGTTTGGAGTTGTTGTTTCTTTTCCTTTAATAGCTTTGGTTTCTTCTGGAAGTGCTCCAACTCTAACAAGGTTGTCATGTACTTTCACAATACTTGACACACATGCAACTTCTTCTTTGTTTGGATCTTCAAGTATTGTTGGAAGCGTTTCTTTCATTTTATCAAGCACCTTTTTTGGATCTTCATGCAGCTTCTCTCTGATGTATTTTTTTAAATGATTGTTTTCTGAAATCTTTGACTGCATTTTCTTTTTCATTTCCATTGATTTCATCAAACATGATTTTGCTATAAGAATATTGACATCCATGCTCTTAACCTGTGTTTTCAAGTTTTCAAAATTTGACTGCAAAACAAATTGAAAACTTAATTCAAAAGGGATATATTGAAATTATTACAAATTTTCAAGAAATATAAAAATTTAAATGCAATAGAAAATTGGAATATATATAACTTTTTTACCTCAGCCAATTCTTTTACAGCCTCAAAAACTGTAACCATGTCCTTATCAGAAGCCCATAAGTTATAAAATGCTTGGGCTTCAGCATTAACATTCTCCAATCTACCAACAACAACATTTAAGACATCATTCATAAATAAAATCATATTTAACTATTCCTGAAGTAGCCTGTTTTAGCAAGCCATCAAGCTTTTCAGGTTCATATTTGACTAAAGAATAAATAGAATCCTTTTTTTCATAATTTTTATATCGGGTATTAATTTCCCTAATAAGGACCTTTGCCCGATATTCCCATTCTTTCAACTCCTGTAAATCTTTCAAAACAAACTCCTGAATTGTTGACTCGGAACTTGCTGCCAATGAAATATTTTTATTAAAATTGACAACATCATCCTCAGTTTGAGGACCTTGAGGATGAGGGTTGTCTCCTTGGGCAGGTGGTTCTGATGTCTGTTGAGCTGCAGGGACTTCTTCTTGTGCTAGATATTTAAGCACATATGTTGCCCTGAAGCCTTCAATCTCGCCCTGCATCATGTAATCCTCATCAAGTGGAATATTGTCCAATCCCTATCTAGAACATTCAGGTACCTATGAATTTGAATAAAATGTAAACTAAGAGAATCCATGCCCCCCAAACTTGTTGCTGGTCTTTATGGTATATGTGGTTGTGAAATCCCACGCACAGAACTTCATGAAGTGGGTTGTGAAAACAAACATTTTTCCCTCATATAGGCTGAGGTTGTGACTGTCCCTATTGTTGATTGCATGTAACCGATGAGTGTGATGCTTGTGGAGGAGGTGGTGGCGGCATATGCCCTCTAACTTGTGATGTTACTACTTGAACATGAGAATCAACTAAAAACAATCAAAATTATTTTGTTACAATTCTTCTTAAAATAAAAAGAAATCTAAATTTTAATTAACTACACATAGAATCATAGATTTACCTGATGAAATGTGCTGCAATTGTCCTGCATTGGGGGAGGGGTTGGCCACACTAGATTCGGCTTGCACATTTTGTGCATACCTAGGTGTACGAGAAACCCCATGAGTAGTTGCTTTCCTAGCACGTTTGTGTGACCTCTACATAGTAACAGGTGCTGCTTCATAGCCCGTATCTTCATAATCATATGTTTGCTCCAGCCTGTGACCCCTATTGGCAGCAATCTATTTAGTCCTCAAAATTTTTGCCTTCGCCTGCATATATATGAAAAAAATTTAAAAAAGGAATGTAGTAAACTATAAAATAATATGTCAAATAAAATGATGTAGTTATTACCCTCAATTTCTCTGGTGTCATGGCAATAGAGTGTAGTTTTGAATGCATAACATTTGGTATAGGAGTAGTTGACAAATTATGAAAAGACTCAAAATATAAAGCTAAAATATAATTTACACTGCCCATAATGGGCTGAGTCTTGGGGGGATGAGTCTTGGCGGTTGCAAGTTGGACCATGTGCAACTCAGTCCTGACTCAATCTGAAATATAGGTACACCAATCAAACTTTTGATTTTTTTTAGACTGAACAATATAATACAGTGCCCAAAATGGAGTTTTCGATCTCCCAACAGAATAAGCCTGGACTGGAAAAACTTGATAATGGCCTTCAGAGTTTGATGGTTAACATCGCTAATCATTAAACCTCTTTTTGTTTTGGCGTTAGAAGCTGCATAAAAAAATTCGATGTCAATTTTGAAATTTAAAACATTGAAAATTAATAAAATACATTTAACAAGATTTATACCTACCAAATCTTCTAATGAAAGACCGTAATTGTTATCGAGGTGTTCTTTGTCATCTAGAGAAATTTGTGACCTCGACGACACTTGATTAAAACTAATAAATGGAAGACCTTTCAATTTGTGAATATCTGCAGGGGTGATGCTAAAAAAAACATTTTTAGTTTGTAAATTAATGTTTATAGTACCCCTATCGTGGTCATAACCAGAGATAATATTCTACAGGAGCACTTTGTCTATTCTAAAATGTGGCATGGAAACAAGGGTTGATAAACCTACGTTATGGAGCCACTAAAAGTCCATCCCTGGCGTTGTCATGAGATATGATATCAAAGTGCACACAAAATTCTTGAATTTTGGTGCGATTGTGGAAGGGGTATCCATTGGAAGTAGTTGGAAGTGGAAGAAAAAATATTGAAAATCAAAACTGAAAGGTCAATCAGAAAGGTTAGCTCTGGTTGTAGCAGTCACAGAAATAAAATGGAAAAATGACTATTGATGCCCTTTTATAGACTTGAAACATATTTGACATGTGGCAACATTGTATTATACATGCATGATGGGACATGCATTATTAGACACGTGGTAGTACGGTGGCGGTCGGACTAAACTATACTTTCAATTTTAAGCAGGAGCATTTTATGCAACTGGTTCAGCCCAAACAATGCATCCCGAACAAAGTATGCATCCGTCCAACGAACGGATGCATAATATGTTCTGGCAATATATCGGATACACAATATGCATCCGATCATTACCCAAAACATATTATGTATCTGGATAGTACCCAGATGCAAAACATGATCTGAATGTTATCCCAGATGCATATTATATTTTGGGTAACGGTCTGATGCATAATATGCACCCGGGTTAACGTTGGAGCGTATTATGCATCCGAGAAATAGCCAGATGCATAATATACATCCAGGATAACTTCAGAGCATATTATGCATTCGAGCATTATCTCGGATGCATATTATGTTTCGGGTAATGGTCAGATGCATAATATGCACCCAAGTTAATGTCGGAGCATATTATGCATCCAAGCAAAGACCGGATGCATAATATGCATTTGGGATAACACCAAAGACACTACCCAGATGCAGAATCTAATTCAAATACTATACCAGATGCATATTATGCTCTGGGCAATGCTCGAATGCATAATATGATCTAATATTATCTCGGATGCATATTATGCATCCGACCATTACCTAAAATATAATATGCATCCGAGGTAACGTTCGGCTTATATTGTGCATCCGATCATTATCCAACACATAATATGCAGTCGGCCATCATGGAATACATCATGTTGTCAATCGTCGAGTAGCATGCTACCATCGTACCATTAAATGTATCTGTCCTTTACCCGAAACATTATATGCATCTGATTCGTGGTCATAAAAATCCAAGATCCAAGACAAGACATGTTGGTCTTCTTCTTGACGAGTGTAGTTTATTTCTTGCCTACTACATCCATCAGAAAGAGGCCACCCTTCTTGTATTAAATATTTACCTACTTTACTATGAAGGAAGTTTCTTATTTAAGCTTTGAAATTAGAGTGCACTAAATCATGTGGGATAAATAGTTATGTGGGATAGATAGTTATGTGGGATCAACTTTGCCAATATTGCATGGGTTTTCCCCTAACAACGCCAATAGTGATAAGCTATGTCATGCTACAATCCTTATCTTTACTAGACGCCATATCATATCTCTTACTCGAATACCCAAATTTTGAATGTTGTCAATCATAAAAATGCATCCGATCTAAGATCGATACTTATTATGCACCCGAATCAAGACCATTTCATATTTTACAACCAGTTCGAGGTCGGACTATATTATGCATCCAAGTTGGTCTGGACCATATAATGCATCTGGTCCGATGATGGATCATATTATGCATCTGTTCCATTACCGGGCTGAAATTCGCGTCCAATATTTTGCCAAGATTTTAAATGTAGCCAGTATATTTTTTCCTGGTCCGGAAAAACTTTGAAATTCACCCTTTTTTGCCAATTTTTTGAGAAAAATTAATGTCATTCGCCATGCCATCATACATGCAGTTCGACAGGTTTCATCGTCATTTCGAAATAGTTTCGCCATTCTTTTATAAGTACCTTGGGGGTCCTACATCTTATGCATAACCCTGTCTATCACTCAAAAATCAATCAAAATGGCACTGACCCAAATGAAGTATAACCAAAACAATATAACCCAAATGGTCAGTTCATCAACCTAGATGAATTCAAAATTTGGCAAACCCTTGTCTGCCTCTATTAAGCTCAGATAATCTCTCTATGATGAGAAATTCAACCCCTAATCAACTAGAGATGGTCTCACACATCTATAACTAATAATCCTGCTGAGAAATCCACTCCCAACAAGCCCCTATGATCTTCTGGTGAAAATCCCTAAAAATCTTCTCCAAAAAAAATAAATTCTTTCATGAACAAATGAGCCTAAAAAAACCAATTTAAAGAGAACTTTAAATTAGGGTTTGGGCACCCATTTTAGGTTTCCACAAGTCATTATTTTATAATTTTTAATTGATGTCTCTTAATTTCATTAAAGTGGTCACCTAGTTCCTAAAAAAATAAAGAATTCGGCGAAGCACTTGATACATTCTCATTAATTTGAATATAAAGAATACAAAGCAGTTGATTAACCAACTAGTTGGTTAATCAACGAATTGGAGATCGCCTACGAGCGATACTTTTGCCAAAATGAAATACAATATGCCATATGCTAACATCCCCCCGTATTACATTATTGGCAAATTCCAATCGTATCTCGAAATTTTTCATATTTGATACGTCCAAGTGCTTTGGTAAAGATATCTGCAACCTGCTCATCAGTGGAAATGTATCGAAGTTGTATATGGTGCTTTGGAACTTCATCTCGAATAAAATGACATCCGGTATCAACATGTTTGGTACGTTCATGAAAAATTGGATTTTTGACAAGATTCAAAACACCTTGATTGTCGCAAAGCAAATGTAGTGGAAGATTCTTTGGAAGGCCCATGTTTGTAAGAATGCGACTTAACCACATTATCTCGCAGATCGCTTCACCGGTCGCACGATATTCTCGCTTCGTTGAAGAGAGAGCAACCACATGTCGTTTCTTATCGTGCCATGAGATTGGTCCAGACCCGAGATGAAAAACATATCCGTAAGTGGATTTACGATCATCAAGAGATCCAAAGATAATCCGAGTCCGTGTATCCAAGTAAGAAAAAGCTATTATTCTTTCTATATTCCGGACTCATAATTTGAACTACCACAAACATAATGAAGAACTCTTTTTGTCGCTTTCCAGTTGACTCATCTTAGGCTCTTGCATGAATCGTGAAAGATATCCCACAAAGAAACCGAGATCTGGTCTCGGTATTTGTCGGATATAGGAGACTCCCAATCAATCGGCGATAGCGAGTTCCATCTACCTGAGGTGACTTATCATATCGAGATAACTTAAGTCCTTGCTCCATTGGAGTGGCTTTGGACTTACAATTAGTCATCCGATATTTTTCTACTAAAGTCTTGGCATATTTCTTTTGTGTTACTCGAATATGAAACTGTTCTTGAGTAAATTCTAAACCAAGGCAATAGTGCAGAAGTCCTAGATCCGTCATTTCAAATGATTGCTTCAAGTCATTTTTCACTAAGCCAATCATACTTTCTGAGCTTCCTGTGATGATCAGATCGTCTACATAAAGCACAAGAATCACTATATCATAACCATTTCTTTTGATATAGAGATTTGCATCTGAAGGACTTCTTTCGAATCCATGCTGCACAAGGTGACTGTCTATCTTGATATACCAAGCTCGAGGAGCTTGTTTTAACCCATACAAGGATTTAATCAATTTGCATACTTTTTGTTCTTTTCCCTTTTCCACAAATCCTTCTGGTTGAGTCATATATACTTCTTCTTGTAAGTCACCATTCAAGAAAGCACTTTTAACATCCATCTGATGTAATTTCCACCCAAACTGAGCTCCCATGGCACAAAGTATACGAATGGTAGTCATTTTTGCAGTAGGGGCAAAAGTCTCTTCATAATCTATGCCTTCTTTCTGAGCATATCCCTTTGCAACAAGCCGGGCTTTATGCTTATCAATAGATCCATCTGCCTTATACTTCACTTTGAACACCCATTTGCAGCCTATGGGTTTCTTCCCTTTTGGCAGATCGACTAGTTTCCAAGTGTTATTTTTAAGGAGAGATTGATGTTCTACATCCATGGCCTCTTTCCACTGTGGTTCATCAAGTGCAGATTGAACCGTTGTGGGTTCGTTTGTATTCAATGTAGACATATAAATTTTTTCTCCATTCTTATCTTCCTCTCTATCATCTTTTGTACCCATTGACAAATCATCAAAGTGTTGACAAAGTTCATCAACCTCTGAAGTAGATTCTTCTGCTTTCATTTGTTGAGTCATACTGCGAGTACATGGCCTATCAAGAGATAGATCTGGAAGAGACTTCAATTTAGCATCTCTCAAAGTGCTAGTATACCATTTTGGAACTTTCTGTTTTTGTTGTGGAAGTTGAACCTCCTTCTTAGGTTCTTCTTCATCTAGGTATACAGTTGTGGATGTATCTTTTGATGTGAGAGCTTCATCAAATATAACATCTCTACTTACATGTGTCTTCTTGGTCTTAGGATTAATCAATCGATACCCTTTTGAGTACTCATCATAGCCAAGAAAGATACACTGCAAGGTTTTATCATCCAGCTTTCTCCTTTTTTCTTTTGGAATGTGCATGAATGCTTTACATCCAAACACCTTCAGATGAGCAATGGAAGGTTTCCTACCACTCCATGCTTCTTGTGGAGTCTTCCCTTGTAGAGCTCTAGTGGGTGCTCTATTCAGAAGATATGATGCTGTATTTACTGCTTCGCCCAATACCGATCCTCAAGATGTGCTCCTTTTAGCATACATCGAGCCATTTCCATAATGGATCGATTTCTTCTTTCTCGCAACTCCATTCCGCCGAGGTGTATAGGCTGTAGTCAGTTGTCTTTTTATCCCATGTTTCTTAAGAAACTCTGAAAACTCATTAGAGGTGTATTCCCCCCTCGATCTGAGCGGAGGGTTTTGATCAAACATCCCGACTCCTTCTCAACAAGTTTCTTGAACTGTTGAAAGTAGAGAAACACTTCCGATTTCAACTGAAGAAAGAAAACCCACATCCTCCGTGAGTAATCATCAACGAATAGTTGAAAATACTTTTTCCCACCATAGCTGATTGGCAAAGGTCCACACAGATCGGTATGTACCAGCTCTAAAGGTTTTGCAGCTCGAGAGGAGCCGAGCTTCAAAAGGCACTCGATGTTGCTTCCCCGCTAAGCAATCCGAGCAAACCGGTAAGATAGATGAGAGGGGCGGAAGACCTGTCACCATCTCATATTTGTGTAATTCAAGCAAATATCCAGAACTGAGATGTCCATAACGTCGATGCCAGAGAGAGATGGCCTCTTTTGTAGTTGCAGCCAAAGCAACATGGGAAGAGGATATAGCATCGAGAACAAACAAGCCATGTTGGTAAGATCCAGCTTGCTACATGTCTACCACCGTGTGTGATAAAACATCTCTTCTCGGCCATTGACAACTCGAAACATGACTTCCATGTTTCTATCCAACATTTGTGTGACTGAAAGCAGATTATTGGCTAAGCCTGGAACATAGAGAACCTTTTCAATTTGACAATTACCATCAGGAAGAGACACAGAAATATCCCCTTCGCCTTTTACTTGATATACCTGATTGTCAGCAATTGTGACTGGCTTACCCTCTTTTTCCACAAACGTATCAAACCAGGATTTATCCCCAGTCATGTGTTTGCTAGCTCCTGAATCAATATACCATACCGCATCTATCCGAGAAGACGAAGTATGAGTCATGAGCACCTTGTGTGCTCGCTCGTAGTCGTAGTCCGAATCGGACTCGGGAGAATGTGAGTCCGAGTTGGATTCAGATAAGCAACATGGCCTTTAGATTGCTTATGCTTATGGTATTTTTTCTTGTGCTTGCCCTTCTTTTGAGAACCTCTTTCATTGGGTCGCTTGTTTTTGAACCAACATCGGTTGGTGTCATGGTTATTCATGTCACAAATTTTGCAATATTTTGTATCTCTTTGTTGAGATTGCTTCCCTTTTCCTTTGGAAGAACCACCTCCTTTTTGAAACTGGCCTTGTTGTTTACCACTTTGTTGTGTGGATAGAGCATTATCGGGCATGTCATCTTTCTCGGACCCGAGTTGCCTCCTCGGTCTAAGCAAGTTTACCAGCTCCACAAATGAGACTTGTCTACCGTAAACATTGAGAGAGGTGATCAACATCTTGTAGGAACTTGGTAAGGCTCTCAAGATAACAGAAGTCAAGACATCGTCATCCACAGTGTTTTCCCATAGCATTCAATTTGGCTTTCAAATCTGCCACTCGCAGAGAAATATGTCAATCTGCTTCTCCGTAACTCATACCGAGATTATGTAGTTGAGTTTGAAGATGAAGAATAGTGGATTGATTCTTCCCTTCATATACTGTGAGCAAAGCATCCCATGCTATCTTACTAGTTTTTGCATCACAAATATGAGGCCGCACCTCATCTCGTGGTAGCAAGCAAGATAAAGACAAGACTCTTCCGGTCTTTTTTATCCCAATCATCTTGATCTATTCTCGTTGTTTGAGGACGTTTTTCTGCCATTCACTACATCCCATAAATCTTCCAACTCGAAGTATAGCTTTCATCTTTGTCTTCCATGGAACAAAGTTAGGACCTTTCAATAATTGAGAATCCGAGAGATACTTATGGATTATGGCCATTATGAAGTTTCCTTATATCACCAATTGGTCTCCCTTTCGTTATACCAGCCAGATCATTATATTGTAACCATTCAATATACACCCGCCCTTACGTGAGGGAAACTATAGGTATATAGGAACAGTATACTACTCAATATGTACTCGCCCTTACGAGAGGGAGACTATAAGTACATAGGAGAAGCACAATATAGTGAACATTGACGATACTGAAAGGGCATCGTGTTGTTAATGACACCTACCATAGAAAGTTTTATTCCGCATGCGTGGGGCGTAACTTCCCCTAAACACTTTGGAAAAAAAACTCTCGTCAGGATTTACGCCTAACAACAATCACGATGTGGGTATGAAATGAGAAATAAAAAAATTGGTTTGCCTTATTTCTCCCCGATGATTTATAGAGAACAAGCTCGTACGTCGTTGTTGCAGCTATATTAGGCGGCGAATACAGTAGTCCAAAGCACGACAACATTACCTGTAAGTGTGGACCAGAGGTATCTCAAATACCGAACGTCGTCGTGCAATAAATTGCACAAATAGGGTATAAATTTGGGGTCTTATGTTTTGTTGTTAATTTATGATTGTGAATGCAAGAAAACAAGATATTTAAATGCAAAAAAAATCATAAATGCCCACAAATTTATAGCTCCTATTACCAATCTAGCAATTATTCTGCCAAATGACTTGATTTCCCCCCTTTATCTGACAATTTTGCAAAAAATTTGACAGAAAAAGAGAAATGAATACCTTAGCCTCCAAGGCGTCAAAAAAAATGCGTTGCAGGCGTCAAGAGTGCCGTGCGGGCGTCAATTTGCAGTATTCTGCGTCAAAAAAAACGTTGCAGGCGTCAACAGTGCCTTGCGGGCGTCAACTGCGCCGTGCGGGCGTCAACGAAACTGGTTGGGCGTCAATGAAACTGGTCGGGCGTCAACGAAACTGGTTGGGCGTCAACGAAACTGGTCGGGCGTCAACTGCGCCGTGCGGGCGTCAACAAAATTGATGCGTGCGTAAAAAAAATGCCGTCACATAACCCCCAAAGAGATTTGAACCCGCGATCTGCCACCAAACAATGGCCCGCATTTGCCACGGGAGCCGACGGCCCGATGAAAACAAACAGTCAACAGGGATGTAAAGAAGCGTGTTGCGGCCTGGGATTTGAAAAAAAATAATAATCCCACATGGCCGGTGCGGCCACTGTGGGACGATTTAAAACCGGGGGAAAGCAATTATGCTTTCGGTTGCCTTCGGGCAACCAACCCCACCCTTTTTGGCCTCCGCAACCGTCGTGTGTCCGCCGTCTGCCTCACGCACCTTCGTCTGCCTCACGCACCTGTCGACGTGTCTGTTGCTGTCTGGTTCGTCTCGGTCGGCTCGTCGTGTCGCCCGTCCGCCCGCTCGTGGTTCGTCCTTCGCTGTCGGCCGTCCGCCCGCTCGTGGTCGTCCTTCCGCCGTCGCCGTCCGCTCGTCGTGGTTCGTCCTTCGCTCGTCGCCCGTCCGCCTACCGTGGTCGTCCTTCCGCTGTCGCCCGTCCGCTCGTCGTGGTCGTTCTTCTCGCGCTCGCGTCCGCTCGATCCGTAGCTCTGATGCCATAAAGAATTCGGCGAAGCACTTGATACATTCTCATTAATTTGAATATAAAGAATACAAAGCAGTTGATTAACCAACTAGTTGGTTAATCAACGAATTGGAGATCGCCTACGAGCGATACTTTTGCCAAAATGAAATACAATATGCCATATGCTAACAAAAAATAACTTTATGATTTTAGGTTATAACACTTATAACTTAACATTAAAACATGTCCTCTTTCACTTTGCCTAGTGACCCTTTTCCAAGGTCAACACTTGCAAATGGTAGAATTATACCCTCTGAATGCTGGGATTCTCACCAAGCTGAGTCCCTAACCAAACTTTTTAGCCTAGGGGACCCCTGTGACTAGGCTAATAGGTCTCTGCTTCATCTACTGCAGATAAGGGGATATTATAGTCTCCCATCTTCAAAATTGCTTATCCTCAAGAAATTGGAATTCTGGAGTCTGCAATATAGCATCACCCTCCCAATTGGCATATTCCTTAGGTAAGTTTGTCCATTTTATCAAATACTCTTTTATAGTCCTTCACATGAGGGTGCGCTCTCTTTGCCCAATTACTACCTCTGGAATTAATACCAACTTGCCCTCTTCGTCTAGAGGTGGTAAATCTACTGAGGGTGTGACACTGTGTCCTAATGCATTCTTGAGGTGTGATACATGGAACACATTATGCACTCTAATGCTCTTAGGTAGCTCTAGCTCATAAGCTACCTCACCCACATACCATGAGACTCTGAATGAGCAATAAAATCTAGGCTTAAGCTTCTCAGCTCCACTCTTCTTTAGCGATGACTTCCTGAATGGTTGCAGTCTTAGATAAACCATGTCACCTATCTCAAATGAGCATTCAATCCTCTTCTTATCAACATATTTCTTTTGTTGCTCCTGTGCCTATCTGATGTTATCTTACAGTGAACGCATGATATCCTATGTCTCCTACAAAAAATCCTTGGCCCTAGGAACCCGATTGTCATCTAAAACCAAATCCATGAAGCTAGGTGCTTCATACCCGTACAATGCCCTAAATGGTGACATCTTAATCGACATGTGATAGGATGAATTGTAAAAATATTCTCCTCAATACAACCATCTAACCCATGCCTTCTGTTGTCCTGACATGTAATTCCTCATATATTCCTCAACCCATTTGTTGACAATCTCTGTTTGTCCGTCAGTATAAGGATGATAACTTGTGCTCGATGTCAGCTTTGTCCCACACAATCTGAATAGATCTTGCCAAAAGAGACTGATGAATTTACTGTCTTGATCACTGATAATGGTCTTAGCCAAGCCATGTAGTCTGAATACCTCCCTTAAAAATAGCTCAGCCACCTGCGCTACTGTGAACCCTATGGTGATGGTGAAAAAATGGGCATACTTCATGAGTTTGTCTACCATCATTATAAACAATCCTTCCCCTGCGCCTTGGAAATTCTTGTAACAAAGTCCATGGATATGCTCTCCCACTTCTGTGAAGGAATGGGAGTGGTTGAAGTAAATTTGTAGGGAATATATTCTCGTATTTGTTCTGTTGGCACACAAAACACTCTCGGATGTACTACAAGATATCATCCTTAAGCCCTCTCCAAGCAAACCTCTCCTTGATCTACTTGTAGGTCTTATAGTAGCCAGGGTGTCCTGCCATAGGTGTATCATGTAGAAGTCTGAATATCTATCTCGTGAACTTGGAATATGATGTGATCCAAATTTTTCCTCGATAGTAAATCACCTCATCCCTGATAACATACCTATCATCATCCTGTGTACCCTCCAAGATCCGACAAGAAAAATCATCTTTGGCATAATCTGCTATACTCTTGGGCCTCCAATCCTTAGTAATCTTAGCTAATGAACACAAGTGAGGGCGTCTAGACAGTGCATCTACCACCACATTCTTCTTCCCTTTTACAGATTCAATTTCAAAGTCATAATACTTGTATCTTATTGATCCACTTTAGCTGCCTATCATTGAGATCCTTCTGACTCAAAAAGTATCTAAGGCTATTATGGTCAGTTCTGACAATAAATATTTGACCCACAAAATACTATCTGTACTTAGCCAATGCATGCATGATGGCTAGCATCTCTTGATTATACATTGAATAGCTGGTCTCTCCTCCCCTCATTTTCTATCTCTCAAAGGCTATTGGATGTTTTTTTTGCATCAACACTACTCCAATACCTTCACCTGACGCATCGCACTCCACCTCAAAAGGTTTGGTGAAGTTTGGAATGGCCAATGCTCGACAGCTACTCATGAATTCTATGAATCTATCAAATGCTTGTTGTGCCCTGTCTAATCACTAGAATGCTCCCTTTTTAGTAAGTTTTGTCAAAGGTGCTACCAAATGTGAAAATCCTTTGACAAATCTATGGTAAAAACCACACAACCCAAAAAAACCCTTGAGCTGTGTAAGGGTGGTCGGAAGCGGCCAACCCAATACAGCCTGTATCTTCTCAAGGTCCATCCCGACTCCCTGAGCACTTATGATATAACCTAAGTATAACAACTCGGTCATCCCAAACTCACACTTAGTCTCTTTAGCAAAAAGAGACTCTACCTCCAGAATACTCAGCACCTCATCCAGATGCCTGAGGTGCTCCTCCCATGTGCGGTTGTTTATGAGAATATAATAAAATAACACCAACACAAATCTCCTCAACTACCTCTAAAAAATCATGTTCATGCAATATTGAAATGTGGCAGGTGCATTAGTTAGACCGAATGGCATAACCAAGAACTCAAAATGCCCATAGTGGCACCGAAAAGCAGTCTTCTCGACATCTATCTCCCTCATCTGGATCTGATGATAGCCTGATCTCAGATCAATCTTGGTGAAATAAACTACATCATGCAACTCATCTAATAACTCATCTATGCGTGGTATCGGGTCAATTTTTTATTATATTTTTTTTCAACGTCCGATAATCAATGCACATACGCATAGTGCCATCTTTTTTCTTCACTAAAACCACAGACGAAGCAAATGGGATCTTGTTTGGTCTGATATGCCCCATGTCAATCAACTCACGGATGGTCTTCTCTATCTCATATTTATATCTTTTTGGGTGTCGATATGGAGTAATGATAATAGGGCTAGTACCTTCCTCCAACTCAATGATATGCTCAGCCCCTCTATCTGGTGGTGCACCTGGTGGTATGTTACTAAAAAATTTGCTATGTTTGGTAATAAAATCCTAGATGTCTGGATGATAAGTTTGTTTATTCTCCTTTGTATATATAGGTAGGATAACACAGTGGGCTGACCACTCAATCTGATTATGTCTCGTAAGCTTCTCCATCTGTTTGAAGAAAACTACTTGAGTTCCTCCTGATTTCATCCCTCTCAAAACTATTTGTCGACCTTTAGATCTAAACTTCAATTCCATATTTTGGAAGTTGAAGATGACATCTCCCAACATACGCAACCATTGAATACCAAGTACCACATCTAGATTCTTTGTGTTGACCACAAATAAATCATCACATACCTCATAATTCCCCAATGCAATCTTTAATTATGGCACCTTCTTGATGCAAGTAATGGAGAATCCATCTACGATCATGACTTTGAATGTATCTACTTCTACTGTCTCTAATCCCCTTCGTGCAACCAACCCCTCATCGATAAAATTATGTGTGGCTCCAGTATCAATCAAAGTCACCACATGTTTCCCCTTAAGTACACCCCGTACCCATAAATATTGGGCTCCCTGGATGCTATGGAGGTGAGCTAGAGTATTACTCTCCTTTCCTTCTTGATCCTGGGTGGTTTCTTGTTCTTCTGGAGATTTTTCACCATTGTTATCCTCACTTTCTGATCATTGATTAAAATTTCTAGAATTATTATTATCATCTGAATGATACTCTATCAGCTGCAACTTCCCCTTAAATTCACACTTATACCCCGGGGACCAAGTCTTTTGGAATGTAAAACATAACCCCTTATTTCGGAGTTCATGAAGGGTATTAGGATCTAGTTTTTTAAATGTTCCCTTTTGCTGGTCAATTTCCTTCTTGAATGGTTTTTGGTCCCTATATTTCTTGAAATCTTTGACTTCCTTGCCTTTGAACTGGATTTTAGTCCTTGATGTTGTGACCGCCATGTCTCGAGCCTATTTGATAGCATCGTATAATGTTCCTAGGTTAAATGCTTTGATCCAACCCCGTAACGGCTCCATCAATCCATCCATGAACAGGACTACTAATCGTCTCTCTGGCATATATGCAACCATGATAGACAGTCTCTAGAATTATGCTATGTAGGATTCAACTGAACCCCACTGCCTCAAATGAGTTAACTCCTTGAACTCCAACTCTTGTTCCTTTTTATCAAACCTCTGCTGGAGTCTCTCTGTGAACTCAACATAAGTATTCACTCGGTCATGTCCCATAGTGTGCATACCATGATTCCACAAATCGTGAGAAACACCCTCCAAATGTAATATATAGAATTTTATGGTGTCATCTTCAATCATCTGGTTCAACTACAAATATGTGTCCATCTTTTGGACCCAAGCCTTGGCTGTCATTTTTCCAGATGCATCAAATAAAGGAATATGGATTTTTCCAATATTTTTCTGAATCTCTTGGCATCCATGTGGCGTATGCTGCACAATTTCTCCTTGACCCTGTTGTCCTTGTTGTCCATGATGAATAGACCTTCCCCTATTCCTAGGAGTTTGTCTATTTTTGATATCCACAAAGTCCCAAAATGACATAAGGGTCTAAAATTTTGGGCCAAGCTCATCATATTCTTATTTGTACTGTCTATACTGGTCTACCACTATAGGCTCTGGCTCTTCCTCAACTGGTTGAGGAACAATTGGTTCTAGATATGGTAGAAATATTGGCATGAATTGCCTCGAGCTACTAACTCTCTCTGTCTTGGTAGGTTTACCTCCCCTATTGGCCATCGAATCCTCACTACCTTCTCCTTGTCCTATGTTAGTTGGTTCATTCTATGGGTTTTGTGCATTGTTCACTAGTATGTTAATCCCATGTACTTGTTGTGTCATTAACCCAACCAACTGATCCAAACTATGCCGCATTTGATGTTGTGTTTGTGTAATATCATCAGCCATTTTCCTTTCTATTTCATCTTGATTGGTTTTATCCCCCATGGCAACTGATGAAGATGAGTCTGCAGATATACCCAAAATCTTAGTAATCCTTTGTCCTAGAGGTGGTTTAGGCCACTGCTTATATCTAAACTACCAATCCAATTTGTCTTGCTCTGCTTTTTTATTTTCTCTTTCATAGGCACGTTTGTCTCTTTCACTCATGTAATGATGACTCACAGGCTAGCAGGAAAAGTGGCTTTGATACCACTATAATATACATCCCCACTTGTTGTTTCTGAGTTATTTTGGTTTATGCTTGTTTGTTTTTGCAATAAAATGATTGGTTTTGCTTGTTTAGTTTGAGGCATTGACTTGAATTTCATTCATAATGCAATAAGGAAACAAACATTTGAAAAAATGATAAATTTACAGTAAGGAGATGGAGATTTATTTATTTAATTTTTTGATCTAAAAATACAGGTCTATATTTGCACAGCAAACTAGAAATTACACGCATGAAACATTCATTTGCTCGAAACTCAATCATCGAAACTTCGATTCCTTCCTCGTAAAGTGCAGTTGTCTCTCCCAATGAAGCCACCCAAAATGTAACCTTAAAAAATGTGAATCCAAGCCCAATTAATTGTTGCATGCGCCCCGAGGTCACTGTAGGCAAGATGTACGACTGTTGAAGGGTTCAACCTTGCCTTGTAGATTGCATAGAATGATTTGATGGGATATTCCTTGTTGTGAGAAAATGACTCGATTCCCTAAGCACCCATATGTTGTATGACCTGATCCAATATTTCATCTATCAATCCAAAATAAATCAAAATGGAACTGACCCAGACGAAGTATAGACAAAACAATATAACCCAGATGGTCAGTTCATCAACCCAAATGTCAAAATTTGGCAAACCCTTGTCTGCCTCTATTAAGCTTAGATAATCTCTCTGTGATGATAAATTCAACCCCTAATTAGCTAGAGATGGTCTCACACATATGAAACTGATAATCCTGCTGAGAAATCCACTCCCAATAAGCCCCTATGATCTTCTGGTGAAAATCCCTGAAAAGCTTCTCCAAAAAACATAAATTCTTCCATGCACAAATGAGCCTCAAAAAACCAATTTAAAGAGAACATCAAATTAGGGTTTGGGTGCCCATTTTAGGTTTCCACAAGTCATTATTTTATAATTTTTAATTGATGTCTCTTAATTTCATTAAAGTGGTCACCCAAGTCCTAAAAAAATAACTTTATGATTTTAAGTTATAACATTTTATAACTTAACATTAAAACATGTCCCCTTTCACTTTGCCTAGCGACCCTTTTCCAAGGTCAACACTTGCAAATGGTAGAATTATACCCTTTGAATGCTGGGATTCTCGCCAAGATGAGTCCCTAACCAAACTTTTTAGCCTAGGGGACCCCTGTGACTAGGCTAACAGGTCTCTGCTCCATCTACTGCAGAGAAGGGGACATTACAATTACATGGTAGCAACTAGCTCCAAGCCTTGCTTCAGAGAAGGAATTTGTTGCCAGCCTTCATTTTCAAAAAAATTTAACACACTCACATTCCACAACCTTTTCAATAAATAAATGTATCATTTTCCAATAGCTACCATTACACAATATTTTCCATAACAATGAAGCAAAATTACAAAGAAAAATAAAACAAAGTAATAGTTTAGTACTAATAACAATTTAAATTCATACAGAATAAACAATGTAAACCCCTTATGCATAAAATACAATACTGAACATACCTTTTGAATTCATGATCAATGTGTGTTAAAAAGAGTCAAGAAAACTCCAAAAATAGAGTCAGTAGAAAACTTCAAAAATAGAATCAGACCAAAAATAGTAGCTCAAAGAAAAGCTAGGCATTTGTCAAATGAACATTGGATGAATGGTCTAAAACAACAAAAATATTTGAAGAAAATTGGATGGAACAAATATGAAACATTAGAGGCCATGAAAAGAATTCAAAACTATCAGGTTAACTCAGTTCAATCAGAAGAATGGAATGAGGAATCTATTGAATTTGAGTTTCAGATGAGACAAGATTCAAACACTCAAATACTAGATAAAATTGAAACACAACTACACCTAGATGAGGTAGCAAGAAAAATGAGAGAATTTGAACAACAAATTCTAAGACAAAAATCAGAAGCTACTACAAAACAAAAGGAAGAACCCTTAGCTAAACAAAAACTAGAAGAGTTAGTTGAAAGAAAAGAACTGGTTTCAGAACAAAAGAAAGAGCCATGGTTAAATCTATCTCCATTAGCATTAGTTGTTGTTACATCAATGCTTTCAACTACAAAAAGTTTTAGAGCACCACAAATGAAGACTACTTCTTCATAAAACAACACATACATAGTCCAACATGCACACATGGACATAGACATAGATGACACACCTTTAGGGTCATATGTGTCAATATTTGGAGAAAAAAACTAGTAGGCCTGAAGAGATCTATGATAACATTGTTGTGAAAAATATGATTAAGAAAGAAGAACAAAAATCTAAAAAATGGTTAGTTGCAATGCCATTAAATATTTATGTTCCAAAAATCAAATAGATATACAATAGGTCAAAAACAATCATAAAGGTCACCACAATTAATGGGATAGGTAATTTACCTATATTTGGTGAATCAGAAATATAGAATGTATTGAACTTAGCAAAAAGTTTAGGATACCACTATATTCATTTTGGTGGAATCAAGAAAAAGATAATTCCTACTTTTAGAGAAGGAATTAATGCACATACATTATTGTCACTTCTAGATGTCAGACATACCACACTAAAAGATGTTATAGTTGCACAAGGTCTGATAAGGTTAGACAAAGGTCCTCAGTTTAGAATAAGTTTTCCAAATTTTATAATGCCTATCTTTGATGGAAATAGAAATGATAGGTGGGCTACTATGTGGAATCTGCTAATCAGTACAAAAGGGTCAACGCTAGCACCAGGAGAAACTTAGATGATTTTAGGGTTTGATTTTTATTACCAATTGACAAATACTACAATTCCAATAGTTGTTAGAGAATTAGAAGACCCAAAAAATAAAAATGCATCAGTAAAGTTCAGTAAAGAAAAATCAAAAGGTTTTGAACCTATGTATCAGAAAAGAGATGACATTCTGGTACCTGCTATATATAATTAAATAAAGAGCTAAGAAAGTCAATAAATTCTTTAAATAAATATTTTTTAAAAACATGCAATTATCAAGATGATGTAATAGAAAGATCCTATATCATTTTTTTCTTCTATTAACTAATAAAAAGGATAGAACACAACCTATATAATTTTTGTTTATTGAAGTGCAGATTTTACTTTTTCAAATACAATAGAAAGAGAATGATATTATTCTATTTTGATAGTCAATATAAGTAACCTAAGTGTTACCATAATTGGGATATGCAATCAATATCAAACTAATATTTAACTACAACACAAGCACTAAATATGAGTGACAATAATAGAAATATTATCATGCATATAGAAGCATTGCTACAAAGCAACACTATTGTCTAAGGAGTAAATTTTGTAAAGAAAATAAGTAACAACAGTCCTTGATATTCAAGAAGATTTGTTATTATAATTTGTATAGAATATACAAAGAAAAGAATTATAAATACAACAATGAAGAGATCTATAATGCAATGTAATAAGAATGTATTTTCCAATTTCCTTGAATACAAACAAGAAAAGATAAAATACAACACTAAGTAAATGATCCTAAGGGTAATTTAATATAAAGGTTCATCTATACTTGATTATGTTTGAAGGTGATTTTGATGGTTGACAACATACACGACAACATGATACACATTTTTTAAACCTTTCCTCACTTTGTGAATCTATAAATAAACCAAAAACTAGTTAGGTTTGTTTAAGGGATTGCCTCAATTAGGCCCCTAGTTCACTCAAGTTGTAGAAAACCATTCAAAAAATGGGAAGGTTTAGAAGCCATACCTAATCCCTTTACTTATTTGTTGATGATGAAAATGTTGATATTGGGTGATGTTGTTGCTAGAAGTGTTGAAGTTGTTTATGATGTTGAGTAGATAGGGATAGCTGATTTTTACATTTAATGCAATATGTTATCAAATTAAACATGCAATAATGAACCTAGGGATTATGATATATTCTTGATTAAATTTTATGTGAGAACAAATGACTAGGAATGAAACTACTCATGTTTAAAAGATATGCAAGTTGATCAAATGTATATAATAGAAAATGACAAATTAACTTGACATAAGCCAATTATATCCAAAAAGACCTAATTTTATGACAAATATTTAACTAAATTAAAAGGTTATGCTAATGTAATGATTAAATAGTGTCTATAGAAAATGATAAGGATGCATAGAGTTATGATGTCTTCTATTTGAGGAGATGAGTTTTGAAGAAATTTTGACAAAAGTGATGAGGTCAAATGGTGCTAACAAATTTGAGGCCATGCTAATAGAATAACCACTCATGGTTGGCACTATTGTCTATTAAAGGTAAATCCAAAGACTATGGATCCTTACCTAAGCATACAACTTGTATCTTATGCCTCAACCTCCAATCTATAAACTTATGTCAAAACATCAAGAAAATTGATATACTAATGCATGTAATATAAATAAATAATAAGCAACTTTGATTTTTACTAAAGTGAGATGACTGAAGGAAATATTTAATATGATTTAAAGGAGCAAGATTCAAATAAATGATAACTAAATGAATCCACTGATTACAAAGATATCTAACTACTATTAAACTATAAGTGAATTTGAATATATAAAGGTTATTATAAATCCAAGATATCCAAATAGATGATCCTCTATAAGATCCTACAACACTTCATTAAAATAGATGAAACAATCATAAAAATGATAACAAGCCAATATTATTAACAATACTAAAGCTAATACAAATTAAGCAAATGCAAAGAATGTTTAACAGAGCTCTCATATGCATCCATAGATTTGTGACAAATCCTTGGATGCTCTTGGCCTCTTCCTTTCTTACTTTGAACACTCTTAAATCAAATACACACAAAAATGATGGTAAATAGTTGTAGAGAGTTTTAGAGTCATAGGTTGCCATGCATGAAAGTTGTTGCTATTTTTCCAAGGGTGAATTGAGTTATATTTTCAATGAGTAATTAGAATATAAAAATTTAATTTCAAAGAAATGAATTAATTATTCATAGTGTCAATATTTTCCCATAGGTTTAAAATTAGATGGCTCTATTGCTAGATAATTTCTAAAAACATAGAATTTTGCTTTGTTGTTAAGTTGGGAACATGACCTAGAGAGGATGAGGTTTATTTGTTTAATAAAAAATAAGTTTCAAAGTTAGTCTTGCATTGTAGATATTATGAAAATTTACTAAATCAAAGCCACCCATTGGGGAGCGATGCAAATTGTTCTTGGATGAGTTGAATGCAAGCATGCAATGATAGTTGACTATCTACTTTTATTTTATTCCTTTTTGAACTAAAATATTACTCCAACAAAAGCACTATGGTACTTGTGTAAAAGTAGTTCTAGTGTTACAAAGGAGCTTGAGTGGTAGGTTGAAGAGTTGGTATGGTGCTAGCTAAAGAATTTTTATTTTTGGACATTAGCATTACCCAAATTATAATTGGTCAATGTTATTGCTAATGCAAGTATTCTACTAGCATGAATTAATTACAATTATAGATAAACTTATAAGGAAACACAATTCTATTGAATGAACATAAATGACAATATTTTTATTAATATACTGAATATTTTGCACTGTATCACATACCACTTTGAAGGGGTAACCTCTATTATAAGCAAGCTTAATACAATATAATTATTTAGGATGCCTTCACCTCTGTTATAATATAATATATAAAGACAACTCAACCTACCCTAATACTAAAAGATTAACCAAAAATATATTAAGCCATAATAACTATGGGAACAATCTAACCCTATAACTAATAATCTAGGGTCACCTTTACATTCAAAAGGGGTTCCCACTCATCACTAAGAAAACTATTATAAAAAACTAAAAAGGGTTATTACCTGAGTTCCTAGCACTACCTCCCTTAAAAAATAATCTTTGCCCTCAAAGATGAAGATGATGTATAGCAAGTACCTACTTCCAAATTCTTAAGCAAGTATATTTTGCAAAAGATATTGTACTTATTATATTTAAGTAATCTATGCTAATATACATAATAGACAGTGCAAAGGTACACCAACTAACATAGAAGAGCTCTGCAAGCTAGTGTATGTGTTTTTTTAATTGGAGACCAGCTTTGTCCATGTAGTAGCATTCCCATTCATGTAATGCAATACTAAACAATGCTCTAAGGTAACAATACAAAGTAAGACAATGCAAAGGAAATATTTGTGCACATAAAAAATGCACAAGTACACAACGAGAAACAAATCAATGCATGAGTCTTATTGTATTCTCCAACAAGGATATAATACAATGGGGAAGAATAACCATGGTCGAATACTGCTCTCAAGACTATGTTGGTTGGGTGCTTATAGTCCCAAAAGGTGGAAGGGGTGGAAGCCAAATGCCATACCCATCCAACCACCAATACACGATGACTAAAATATATCCTTTGCTAACAACTCTAAAAAACTATGTACATATAATGTGATTATTTATCTTTATTTATTTACATCAAAATAAAGCACAATAATAGTATAATCAATTTAAAAACATCATAACAAAACATCTTGTCTAATGTTCACATCCCAGGTCAACATGAAAACCTACGATCCAATCCTCTTTGCTATAGGATGCTTTCATCCTCTTTGCTGCAATGAAAACCTATGGTCCAGTCCTCTTTGTTGCAGGATGCTTTCATCCTCTTTGCTGTAGGATGCTTTCTTGGACTTTGATTATTATGTCAATTTTTGGCAAAATGCTTATATTCATGACAGTTTCTCAAAATGCTTATATTCTGAAGAAATAATGGCCATTCAACCCTCAAAATAAAAAACCCTTGTCCAATCGACATGGCCAGATAAACCTTGAAATATTTTTGAAGTGATACTGAAATTACCTTGTCCAACCGACATGGCCAGTCAAACCCCGAAATATTTTGGAAGTGATGTTGAAACCCTTGTCCAACCGACATGGCCAGTCAAACCCCAAAATAAATGAAAGTTTGTGGGAAGCCCCAAATTGGTGAAAGTTTGTGGAAGTGATGGCTAGAATGCTACGCACCAAACATAGTCATCGGCTATGTTTTCCAAGATAAGGATTTTAATATATACATTACCTATGTTGATCTAATTTAATTATCTATCATCTTTCGTTTATCCTTTTCATCTGCGGTATTCGCACTTGGCCTTTAATGTGGGGATGTGCCCTCCCTAAGTGGTGAAATATTTCATTTGTTCATTGCAATATTGATTGATTTCTTATATAGTTATTTCTGTTGCGTATATTTTTTTTTCTGATATTTATATTGAGCTTATAAGAATCTAAGAGAGAGGTCTGTTCTTCTCCAAGTGGTATCAAGAGACAGTCATTTTTGAAAACTTTGTAGTGCATACTACTACAGAACCTTTGAAGCATATCCAATATTTGAGCAATCGCAAACGTTCTTCTAGTGTAGTGAATACACGATGGTGAGAGTGTGCTAAAAAATGACAATGCGGGTAGCGAATAAAAGTCTTAATCACAGCGAGATCGGCGAACATTGGAGGCAATCGATAAATAGTGGGAGCAAGACAGTACAAATACCCTCACCTCATTACAAAAGAAACAAACCCTAATTTTTGTATAACAAGGATTCGATGTTCGGATGAGACAGAGATAAAAGTAGCAATGGCATCCACGATATTCTAAAAATATAGCGGAGCAGCTACGACATCTCACATGACATCTCACGGCTAAAGCATCTCACGCGACTTCCTTCCATTGATGACCGCACAACAAAAATATCATAGGCTCACCAGAGAATAAGGGCACTAGTTTTTTTTTTTAGGCATCCAAGGGTGAACAAAGAACAAAGAACATGTGTCCCATGAAGAGAATCGTCGAAACTCCAAACAACCAGCACAAACACAAGAAAAAAAAAGGTTGGAAGCTGCAAGCTAATTATAGCGTGCAAAAATTCCCATATAAAATTTAAACCAAGGTACGTAGTGTTTAAATTTCATGCTGACATCATTTAAAAGTTAGTTCAATTGTTTTTGCCCACCTAATTATCCCACATGAGCTGTGTGGAGGGATAAAAGGGGTTTATAAGTTGCGAGGCACATCAAATCTATTGTGACTTCGATCACACAATCTCCATTGCCTTGCTCACATAATCCACCCACCAAGTGTTCTTTTTTTTGTCTACGTGTCGGTATCCATGTTCTTCGTCCTTTCCAGCTACCTTTTTGCTTGTCCTTCGGTCCTCTCTCGGTGTCAGTGTCTAGTGGGTCAGGTCTAGTTGTTTTCGTGGTCCTTTATTGTGTCGTGTCTCTAGCACTTCGGGTCTGGTTGCTTCATGTCACATGTCTAGTGCAGTTCATAGTCCTTCGTGTCACTTAGGGTCTAGTTGTTTCGAGTCACTTCGAGGTTGTGTTGTGTCACCAATTTTTTGAGCATCATGTGTTTCACGTGTTGCTTGTATGGTCTCGAGGTCCTCTTTGTACGAGTCCACAAAATTGCTAAAAAATCACGTCGTCAAAGTTGCTAAAACTTGTCCAAAAGTTGCAAAAAAGTTGTTGAAAGTCATCAAAAGTGTTCAAAGGCATAAAAATAGTTGCTACCAAAATTAATTGCAAGGATACCCATCAAATCCGCATCGCAGGTGGAGTGAAATTGAGAAGCGGGATTAAACTAAAAATTTTGCTCCAATACATCAATATTTTGCAAAAAATTGAAAGCTCAAGGGTTCCTAAGCAGGATATTTTGTAAAGTGCATGAACAAAAAGTGGACCAAAGGATCCAATGGTCGACTATCAAGCTCAGAGACTCCCAACAATGAGAACTCAAAATCACAATGAAGACCTCGTAGAAGCAAAGGCACACAAAAGTCTTCTTCTCCTTTCAGAATTGCTAGCTATAACCCGGGTCATCCATTGAGCAACAAAATGGCATCCAATACCTCTCAAAAATACTCCCAAGAGAACCTCACTCAAGTAGAAAATGGTTTTCCCAAGGTCAATGATGAAATTTTAGCCCAATTAGTAGAAAGCATTAATAACATGACTACCAGCTTCCACCAAGTATTCAACAAACAATCCCAACCAAATCTGCCTCCCAACCACTGGAGTACTGACATTCAATATGAAGACACACCAAAGAGGTCATAATAGTCATTCCCCAAATCTCAACGGTCGCAGAAATAATGAGGATATGGGTAATGAAGAAGTTTTTGAGCAACAATGGGGTTTTTATAGACCTTACCAAAAATGCATCCAGTGATAGAGGAATAATGAGGATCAAGATAGGAACAATTTTCACCACCAACCAAGAGGTCCTACTAGAGTAAATTATCCACGCATTGACATGCCCACATTTGAAGGTCATGATCCACGTGGGTGGATAGCCAAAATGGAAGGCATCTTAGACTTCTACCAGTTTCGATAGTCAGAAAAAGTTCCTTATGCGGTAACAAAATTAGGCACTAAATCTTATCAATGGTTTACATGGTACAAACATGATAATGACCACTAGACTCTCTTTTGGGATAATTTTAGGGATGCCTTTCTTCACAGATTTGACAAAGGTCCCACAAGTTCCTACATAGTGCGATTGTTGTCACTCAAGCAGAAAGGATCAGTAGGGGACTATATTTTGGAATTTACCAATATGCTTCACTATGCACAAGACTTACAACCAGATGTGGTGGTAGTGGCTTTTAGAAATGGATTGAAAGCAAATATTAAAGTCGAAGTGGACCTACAAAATCCATCCAAGTTAGATGAGTGTATAAGGATTGCCAATTTGGCAGAGACGAAGGTGCAACTGGAAATATCCACACGACGTGATTCATATGGTCAACCTCAACATCACAACTCGTTTCATAGAAATGATCAATCATCAAGTTAATTTTGCTACAAATGTCGCAATCACCATCCAAAAAATCAGGCATGTGTACCATGACAGAACTTTCAAATTGAATATACTAACAAGGAAGATGAAGAAATAGAGGAGAACAACTCACCTGATAATTCTCTAGATGATAACCAAAGTGAACACAAGGTGGTTGTAGATGGATAAGATCCCATGACTATTTCAGTACATGCTCTTATGGTGTTGTTATCTCACCATACAATCAAGGTAGCAGGATTCATTCAAAAAAGAAAGGTAATACTATTAATTGATTCAGGAAGTACTCACAACTTTATTGACGCAAAACTTGCCAGGACATTAAATTTGCACATCTACTCTTCCAATCAAGACAGATTTCAAGTTAGAACTGCAAGCAGGGAAACTTGTCAATGCCTAGGTAAGACATCTTCAATTTCATTACAAATGGGAAAGTATACTTGTCAGGGTCCTACTTTTGTAATGGAATTAGGGAATTCAGAAGTTATTTTGGGCATTGCGTGGATGGAACAAATCGAAACCACTGTCGGTTTTAATTACAAGCACTGCTTTGTTGAATGGAAATAAAATGGGAAGACCATTCACCTCCAAGGAATGCCAACACCTCCATAAAAAAATAGTGAGTTCACATAGCATGGAAAAAATATCAAGAAAAGGTGGCTACGAATTCATAGGCCAAATTAATTGCATGGAAAAAGTAGTACAAGAGGTGCCAAAAACCAAATCGAAAGATCTACAAAAAGTTGTGGCTAACTATGAGGAGGTTTTTCACGAACCAAAAGGAATACCACCCAAAGGATCCTATGACCATGCTAGACGATGTCTCAAGAAGGTGATCAGCTAGAAGGTGAAATATCAATCAAAATTACCAATATTAGATATAGAAAGGCGTATATATCTCCAGTAGAAAGCCATTTTACAAAGTAGAACACGCATCTTGAGGTCTTGTCATATCCATGAATTTCTCATCAAATGGTAGGGCCTACCAAAAGAAGATGCTACATGGGAACCAAAAAGTATTTTCCAAACATTTCCAGCTTTGAGGACAAAGCTTTCCGAGGAGGGGAGTCATGCTACGCACCAAACATAGTCGTCGGCTATGTTGTCCAAGAGAAGGATTTTAATATATACATTACTTATGTTGATATAATTTAATTATCTATCATCTTTCATTTATCCTTTTCATCCGCGATATTTTCACTTGGCCTTTAATGCAGGGACGTTCCCTCTCTGAGTGGCGAAACATTTCATTTGTTCATTGCAATATTGATTGATTTCTTATATAGTTAATTCTGCTACGTATATTGGTTTTTCTGAGATTTATATTGAGCTTATAAGAATCTAACTGTTAATATTAGAGAGAGAGGTATTTTCTTCTCCATAGAAGCTAAAATTGTTCCCTACTACTCTAAAGAACACAACACTCTATCAGTTCATGGGATTGGGAGGTAATAGTATACAGACCTGAGAGCAAATAAAAGTAAAAAAATTGAAGAAGTACTAGCACTATTGCAAGGCATGCAATGCAAGTAATAAGATCTTCTAAAAGACTTAGAAGAGTGAATCACTAGAGGACTATATGGAAAGATTCAAATACATGTTGTAGAGGTCAAAAAAATGTAAGTTGGACCAAAATTCACTAAAATCGGTCTTCCTAAGAGGAATTAGGGAATATTGCATGGAAGTTCTTAATATTATGGGAGGTGGAGAGGAATTTAAGAATATTGCACAAAAGAACAAAGTCTAGATAGCGAACATCATACCTTCTTCAAGACACTTAGGAAAAATTATGAGGGTTGACTTCTAGGAAGCCCTGGAAACTCGACTAGCGCTGCTCCACCTAGTGAAAAATCTTTGCCCTTTTAATTTAAAGCCCTAGCTTGATATTTGAAATAATAAAAATGAGAGCTCTACTTTTCCTATGGTCCCTCTATCTATTGTGCTACGCATTACTCTAAATAAGTGTCGATGGTTCACTGTCAATCCCTAGCTCAAGATTTAAAATAAGGAGAGCAAAATTATGAGGGTTGACTTCTAGAAAGCCCTAAAAACTTGACTGGCATTGCTCCACCTAGTAAAAAAGCTTTTCCTTTTTAATTTAAATCCCTTGCTCAAGCTTTAAAATAAGAAAAAGGAGATCTTTGTTTTTCCATGGTCCCTTCGTCTTTTGTGTTGCATACTGCTCTAAATAAGTGTTGATGGTTCACTATAAAGCCCTAGCTTGAGCTTAAAATAAAAAAGAGAGCTATGTTATTCTCGCAGTCCCTTTATCTATGCACTGCTCTAAATGAGAGCCGAAATGCTCATATCTAGGCTTTTCTTGTGGTCTTTATATATTTTTTCATACTTAGACCTTAAGGGGGTGGTTATAAACCACCCTCTTAGGTCTACAAGGGTGGTTATCCTAAGAGGGTGGTTTTAAACTGCCCTCTTAGGATCTATTAAGGTAGTTTTTTACCATTGTAAAAAATCGCATTATTTTAGCCGTTGTTAAAGTCATCTTTTGGTATAGTATAGAAATTATTCATCATTTTTTATTTTACCTTTGCAAATAGGGACCAGTACTATTCACAAATAATAAATTCAAGAAATATATGCCTCCTCCAATATCTTAATGGGGAGGATCTTCATCAAGTAATTTACGTATATCTATAGTTGATGAACCCTTGTGTAACAAATGCATCCTGTGACAATATTTGTAATGACATATCACCATTTCTTATCTTGAACATCACTTGTGAGATTGATTATCTCTCACTCTTTCTTTTGTATCTTGTTGTAGTACACCACTGATGAAAATGGTCCAATATTGAGTGCCTTATACAAGGACTCCTAGTCCTTGTTAGCCTCTTTTGACTTTAGGTAATGTTAGAGTATATCTTAAGTTGTTACTAGGTATATTTAGGATATTTATTTTCTAGATATTATCTTATTTATTTTTTGAACTTATCTCTCTTGCATGAGGTTGGTAAACTCCTAGTTTTTTGTGTGGATAAGATCTATCCAGTTTGTTATGATCCGATGGCTCATATTGTACACCTTTGCTATTTAATGCAAGGTCCCTCTCATGGAATAATCAGTTCTTGAGCTTCTCTCCAATTTCTTGTGGTGCTTTGCATATCTATTTTCTTGGGCTTGAATATTGCTTTTCAATATTCTCTACATGGTACTAGAGCCGAATAGATTTTTTTGCAAGCATTCAAGAAATTTTTGAATTTTTTTGCAAGTTTGAAGACATTGAAGGAACCAACATTGTGAAAGTGTGGATCTTGCCTTTTATAGTTTGGTCGTCATATGCTCTCGCCTTGCCTCTTTTATTGGGGATATTTGTGATCAGAAAGTGGTTCCAAACCTTTCAATAGGTCCCTCTTTTTAGACTCCATTCATGGCATTTTCACTGCAAACTCGCGGCCCCATAGTTTTCTGGTAAATCAACTTTTGGAGGTTGTTTCTCCCTCTTCCAAAATCCGTTTTCGATCATTTTTTTTATCTTGAATTATTTTTCAAGGGCTTTGTATTGGTGTAGTCAGATCTATAATTTTGTGATAGGATTTTTAGAAAACTTCAGTTTTTTAGCTGCAAACCCGTGGCAGTACAGTTTTTTTTTGGAAAAACTTATGGCGGTCATTTCTCCCTCTTTTGAAATCCATTTTGGGTCAAAAAAATTTATCTTGACTTATTTTTCAAGGGCTTCACATTGGTGCATTCATAAATCATATCTTGTGGATAAATTGTTTAGAAATTTTATTTTTCTCACTCACGTGTATTTAAAAAAATTCTGCCTTTTCAGTGGGGATTTTTTTTTTTGTTTTGAGTGCAATTGTTTCATTTAGGAGAAGACTTCGAGCCATTTTCTGTAAAAATTTGTTGTAAGCCTAAATTATAAGGTATTTTTTAGTGGGGGGTATTTATTTGTAAAGAAGGTAATAAAATGTTTTGGGTGGGGGTTTGCTTGTAGGTGCAGTTTTTTGCACCATTTGTGTTGTTTGGCTCTCTTAATATTTGCAATATGAATCTTATAACAACAATGGAACCACTCACACCACATAATTACCATACATGGAAACAAATAATTCTCAATTTAATTGCCAAAAAATGACTATCTCATCTACTAGAAGAGACACAACCTGAATTCATAAAATAGTATGAAATCTTTGTTCACAAGGGTAAAATGTCTGAAGCAAGGGGACTAATCAGTATGAATGTAAGTGAGAGTTTGTGGTTTTAATTAAATGGATGTAACACTCCTTTTGAGAGTTGTGACAAATTAAAAAAATTATTTGGTAAAGTTGACCACATTAGATCTATGCAGCTTGAGGCAGAATTAACAACATTGTCACTAGATGATTACAACACCATTGTTGACTTTCTCACCAAATTTAAGGAACTCTTGACATAATTAAAAGTAAGTGGAAGAAAAAAATAGAAAAATAATGTGTCTACCCTATTTTGGAAAAACTAAGGGGAGCCTTTCAAATATTTACCTCCACTTTTCTCTCCACCATGGATGCTCTTGGCACAAACTTCAAAATGCCCACCTTGGAAGAATTTTGTGATAGGCTTACTAGGGAAGAAATGAAACTTTCCACATTTGAGTCCTCCACATCTTCATCAAAAGCCTTAGTAGCATCCAATATTAAATACAAACACAAGTTTAAGAAAAATTATAAGTCCCCTATCACTTGTACCCATTGTGGGAAGGATGGTCATTCAATAACCAGATGTTGGAAGAGGTTACAAGACTTAGAAGAGGCTATGAAGAAACATAAAATTGATGTCTCCAAAGAACATGGTAAGGCTTTGAATGTCCAAGGAAGATCTATTGAGTCTTGTTCACATCATTGGGTTTTGGATTCTGGTGCTACACATCATATGACTTCTTCTAAGAAGTCCTTTGCCTCTCTTTGTTCAAGTTCCACTCTCAACATTGAAGTTGGAGATTCATATTTCATTCCTATAAAAGGGAAAGATGATATTTTGATCAATGGTGGTTGCATCAATGATGCCCTTTATGTTCTAGATATTTCCACCAATCTCCTCTCTATCTATCAAATTTGCACCTCTGGGAAGGGAAAGACTATTTTGTTCACACCTCAAGGAGCTGAAATTAGAAGTTTGTTGGAACCTGATTCACTTATAGCACAAGGGGTTGTTGATCATAGTGCAATATTGTATTATTTTGAGGGCTTTGATGATACTTCTTTAGGTACATGTCTTGTTTCTCATGCCAACTCTGAGAGCAAACTTTGGCATGAGAGATTTGGTCATCTCAATTATAGATACTTGAGGGAGTTGAACAATCATGATATGGTTGTTGGTTTACCTAAGGTTTCTTGTCTTGATGGTGTTTTTCCTAGTTGTGCACTTTGGAAACAACACCAAGACCCATTTCCCAAAGGCAAGTCACATAGAGCATCCTCACCCTTGGAGCTAATTCATAATGATTTGATGGTCTTCCCACATCCCTCTTTCAATGGAGCTAAGTATGCATTGACCTTCATAGATGATTTCTCAAGACGTACTTGGGTGTATTTTCTCAAGTACAAAAGTGATGTTTTCTCTCACTTCAAAGTCTTCAAGGCTTTGGTTGAGAATCAAGCTTCATGTTGCATTAAGAAGCTTCATACAGATAATTGGGGGAGTATTTCAGTAAATAATTTTTAGACTTCCTTGCTACACATGGAATTGTTCATCAGCATTCTATCCCACACACACCACAACAAAATGGTGTGGTTGAGAGGAAAAACCAAACTTTGAAGGAGATGGCTAACTACATGATGCACTCTAGGGATTTAACCCCTATTTTTTGGGCTGAGGTAGTTAATTATGTGAATTACATTCAAAATTGCACACCCCATAGAGCTCTTGATCATATGACTCCAAAGGAGGCTTGGTCTAGCTCCAATCCTGATGTCTCATTTTTTGAGTCTTTGGGAGTCATGCTTGGGCGTATTTCAAAGAAGAAAAGAAAGACTTTGGATAGGAAGAACAAGAAAATTGTTTTCGTTAGCTATTGCAAGGATATGAAGGCTTATAGACTCCTTGATCTTAATACACATGATGTCTTTTTCCACACACATGTTCAGTTTGATGAGCACCCTCTTCCTCATGATCCTAGTCCATTGTCTTCTTCTTCTTCTGCACTCGATGATTCTCATGATCCTTACTTTTTTTATCTGACTAAGGACCATTCTGATGTAAAGCCTACTTTTGAGGATCCTATACTAGCTACCATTGTTCCTACCCTAGTTGTCATTGTTCCTACCACCATGCCTAGATGGGCCTGCACCACAGTTGAGGAGGCAACACCTTTCATCCAAGATCTTCCACCTTCTAGACATGCTCATTCCTTAGGTACTGGCCTTGTTTGTCAATAATTTTATGGTGATCCACAGTATTTTTTGTAGGCTCATGGGATACAGGAGTGGGATGATGCCATGGAAATTGAGTATTCTTCTTTGATGAAGAATCACACTTGGGATCTTGTTTCTCTTCCTAAGGGAAGAAATTTGGTTCATTGTAAGTGGGTTTACCGAACCAAGTATGCAGCAGATGGGTCCATTGACAAGTACAAAGCTCGCTTGGTGGCTAAGGGTTTCTCATAGGTTGAGGGTGTTGATTACACATGAGACCTTTGCCCCTATTTCCAAGATGGATTCTATTAGTCTTGTACTTGCACTTGTTGCATCATAGAGATGGCCTATTTTTCAGATGGATGTGAAGAGTGCCTTCTTGCATGGAGAATTGTAGGAAGAGATATATATGGAGCAACTTGTTGGTTTTATTCAGAATTCTTCCCTTGTTTGTAGACTAAAGAGGTCACTCTATAGTCTCAAATAAGCTCCTCGAGCTTGGTATGAGAATATGGATTCCTTCCTTCTCTCCACTGGATTTTTTCACTATGATTCTGATGCTACAATTTATATTTAGTGAGATGGAGAGGACATCACCATTATTGTTCTCTGTATTGATGATTTACTTATCACTAGTAGCTCCACTTCTCACATTCAAACTATTCAACACTCTCTTTCTGAGAGATTTAATATGGACAATTTGGGATTGGCTCATTATTTCCTTGTATTTCAGATCACTTAGATAGATTATAGGATTCCATTATGTCATTAAAAGTATACATTGGATCTTCTTCAGCAGTTTAGGATGGTTGATTACAAGCCATCATCTACGCCATTCCATTCTAGTGTTACTTTGACTTCCTCCTGCACTTCACCTCTTTGTGATGCTACACTGTATAGACAGTTAGTAGGGAGTCTCTTGTATCTCACTCATACTCACCCTAATATTTCCTATGTTTTTGGTTTGATCTCTTAATTTTCTCAGTCCCCTCATGATAGTCATTGGCAGGGACCCAAGAAGATTCTTCACTATCTGCAAGGCACTACGTATTTTGGTTTGTTCTATGGTCGAGGTTCTACAGAGTTGGTGGGATACATTGATTCAGATTAGGCTAGTTTAGTGGATGACAAATGTTCCTTCTCTGGCTATGTTTTCTATCTTGGTTATTCTCATATTTCTTGGTCATGTAAGAAGCAGTAGGCTATTGCATTATCATCTACAAAGATAGAGTACAGGGTAGCTGTTATAGCCAATCATGAGGATATTTGGCTTCATAAGTTATTGGTAGAGTTTGGTTTCTTCCAGGATCAACCTACCATAATTTTGTGTGACAACTAGAGTACCATTCATATTTCTTGCAATCCTGCTGATCATCAATGTACCAAGCACATTGATATCCACATGAACTTCATTCAGTAACACATTCATTATGGCAACCTTAGCTTGGAGTACATTCCATCTCAGCAACAGATTGTAGACATCTTCACGAAACCTTTTGCTTCACCTCGCTACATTGAGTTGCATGGGTTGCTTGGGGTGACAAAATTTGTCCTTGGGGGTGTTTATGAGGACATCTTCCTCTTCATCCTCCTCCTCCTCCTTCTTTCTCTTCTGGAAGATGATTTTTCCCACATGGTTTTTCATCATCTCTCCAGCAGATTTTTTATGGATATATTATACATGAGTACCTTATCAGGCCTTGTTGTCGGGACTCATATCTGTGGATATGCCACTTGTTTAGTTTTTTATTTTCACTACCTCCTAGTACCACTTAAGGGGGTGTTAGAGTATATCTTAAGTTGTTACTAGGTATATTTAGGATATTTATTTTCTAGATATTATCTTATTTCATTTTTTGGAGTTATCTCTCTTGCATGAGGTTGGTAAACTCCTAGTTTTTTGTGTGGCTAAGATCTATCCAGTTTGTTATGATTTGATGGCTGATATTGTACACATTTGCTATTTAATGCAATGTCCCTCCCATGGAATAATTTTTTCTTGAGCTTCTCTCCAATTTCTTGTGGTGCTTTACATATATATTTTCTTGGGCTTGAATATTGCTTTTCAATATTCTCTATAGGTAATCTCCACTGGATGTGCCTTATTGTGTCAGGGTTGTTACCTCTAGGTTGACTTTAGGTCTTTGCCTCTCGATCACTTCTAGACTAGGTCATTACTTCTAGATCATTACCTCTAGGCTGCCTCTAGGTCATCACCTCTAGAAATTACTTGGATTATATTTTTGGAATCTTCCATATTTTTTAGAATCCTTCACATAACATTCCATTGCAAGTTCTACCACTATAGGTCTTCCGATAATTTTTTGGGTCATCTTCTGATATAAAAAATATTTACCTTAAGTTTCCCAAGATATTTTTCCATGGGTAAACTTACATTCTTCTTATTCAACAACTTGTGATGTTTTCAATCACGAAACTTGGTATTCTTCTGTAGAAACCATTCAATATTTCTTTGGCTTTATCTCTCTTTAATACATTCCCCATATAAATTCATATGTATTTTTTTGGGCAATTTCTCTATGTGCCAACATTTTCTTTTGGAGTGATTACTACCTCCACAAATATGTCAAGAATGCAGGTTCCAACACTTGTCACATATGTCAAACATTTTCAATAGATGCCAAGAATGTCTTCAAAATAGTATGAAGATAGATGGATGGTCTACGAAATTTGAATGAATGAGAAATATTGGAATTCAACTCTGATAATGTTGGTGTGTATGGATAAATACATTATGGTGGCCTCAGATGATATTTTCAACAAATGCACCTATATAATGTTTTTATGGGTTATGTTTTAGCTAGGAAGGATTGGAGGAGGCTTTTATTTCTCCCTTATTTTCTGTCTAGCTTATTTTACTTTGTAATACAACTTCTATTAATATAATCTATTTATCAATTTATCAAAAAACAAAAAATGGGGAAAAATTTGCAAAAATAATTGAAGAAAATTCAATTTTCATTGAATTTTTTTTTCATGCATATCATAATGAACTAACACTATGTAAATCAAATATTTATACTATAAGTAATACAAGCTTAAACTACACATGAAAGTGGTAAGTGATACAAGTTTAAAGCATTAAACTACACATGAAAATGACAAGACACATCTTAAATAAACAAATTTGAATGCGTCTAAAATACAAATATTCTTGTATTGCTTATAATATAAAAAGGTAAAAATTATGCAGTCAAAAGCAAGTGTAGCTAGAAGCAAGTTCAAGTGTGATCCGAGAGTAAGTGCAATCAAAATCGAGTGCAAGTGCACACTGAAAGCAAGTGTAGCTAGAAGCAAGTATGAGTGCGAGTTGAGAGTGAGTGTAGTCAGAAGCGAGTGTGAGCACAAATTGAGAGTGAGTGCAGCCAAAAGTGAGTGCAAGAATAAACCAAGAGTGAGTGTAGCCAAAAGTGAGTGTGAGCACAATCCAAAGTGAGGAGGAAGTGAGCATAGAAGCATGAAGTAGAAAGTAAAGTGTGATCAAGGAATAAGTGCTACTTCTTGTTCCAGATATTAGGAGAATTTAAAGGATTCATTTGAAGAAAATCTAGGTAATATGGAAAGAAAGTCATTTGTGAAAGTCCTTACTAAAAGTATGGATGGCCAAGTTGAAAGTATGGATGCCCTAGCTAGCAATAAGAGGAAGAGCAAATCTATGGCAAACCTAGTCTAGGTAGCAAATTCTACACCATAAGTGATTATCAAGGATGAGATGATTGAGCATGATATAATGGTTCTTAAAACCAAAGGGTTAATATGTAAATTTCATGGATACTAATCAGGTTTTTTTTAGTTTCAAAATTGGATCAAGTGGAAGTGGGGATTGAGTTCAAATTATTCCATAACTTTTCTTCCAAAATAATTTTTTCTCATTATTTTCTTCAATTAAAAAATAATGGATAAACAAATAGCTGGAGGCATGTGTTATAGGTGCAAAAATACATTATGTTTAAGACATTGAAGTGAGAATTTTTTTATGGACATTTAAACTATTAAAATGCTTCTAGTATGGATGAGGATTTTGGGGCTTCTTTATCAACTTATCAATAAGGAGGTTTTGAAGAATATTGGTAATACTCTAGGTCAACTCATCTAGGAGGGACCAACTACTAAGGAGAAAAGGTATTGTATACACTCCAATATGTGTCGCCATGGATATTTCTAAACCTTTACCATAGTCAATTAGGATTAAATATAAATCAAGAGAATGGGATCAACAAGTGGTTATGAAAATATTGCATTCTTATGCTACAAATATCATGAAACTAGGCACATGGCAAGAGACTACAAATTAAAAATGATGGAGGAAGATATATAAATTTTTGGCCATGAAGGTAGCTTCAATTTGAAACAAGGATGTATCTCTTGAAAACTTCTCAAATATAGGACGCAAACTAGGGCATCAGTTGGATAGCCGAAGAGATTTCTGGTTTATGTGGACTTGAAGATAAGATTTTTGCCCTAGGAGGGCCCAATGGAGACACATCTGGATCCTCTTTTAGAGATACATAGTTCTTTTGCATATTTTTAAAGGATAAATCTCTAACAGATACTGAAGAAGCATAAAAAACTGCATTAAAAATGCTCTTTATGGTTGTTGGAAATAGATCAACATCTCAATGAGTTAATGGATGCTTTCCATAGTCAAAATCAAGGCCAAATATTGTCATTGATAAAAGGATGGTTGAAGAAATATTTTATATAGAGCCAATCATTATTTGATCTATAAATTCATGGGTATTCTCCCTACCCTGAATTTTTTGCATTCTTGGGTCCGTCAAAATCGGGAGCCTCTTGGTGAGTATTATTTGTGGTTTATTAGCAATGGATATTTATTGTTAGTTTTTATTCACTTATCTATAGAAATAGGGCTTTCAAATCAGAAAAGAGGAATCATGGTCTAGTAAGAATATTTGTTTAGCCCTAAAGAGTGGGATTTGATCCTCGAATTGAACCCATTGTTGTCCCGCTTTGTATTCATTTGTATGCACTTCCAATGGAGTATTGTAGTGAGCAGATATTGGAAATTATCGACAATTCCCTTGGAAGACATTTGGATGTTTCCAAAGACACAATGGAAGGAAACACAAATGTTTATGCTAGATTATGAGTGGAAATTGATCTTAGCCAGCCTTTGCTGCTAGAGGTTAAACTCGAACTTGCAGGACTATATTGGATTCAACAATTGGATTATGAGGCATTCCCTTTAGGTGTAGAGTTTACCACAAATATGGACATTTGGCTCGATCCTACCCAAATAATATAAACATAAAAATGGAGGCTCCTCTAGGAATGTCAAATATTCCTAAGGAGGGTAATTCAAAAATCAATAAAGAAACAACCAACATTTATCAGGGTAAAGAAGCACAAGGAGATGGTTTTGAACAGACCAAAATAAGGAGAATTCAAAAGAAAAAATATGGTAAAGAGCAAACCCAACTCAAGCCCTCCAATAGATATGAGATCTTTAAGACACTAGTGGACTAAGAAGAATAACAATTCATGGAAGGAGTGCATGGGAATAATGAAAACAATAATAGCCATGTTCAAGCTCCTCTTTTACCTCCTCCCATCCTAGAGTAGGTAATTGAGTGCAGTGAGTTACTACAATTGGAGAGTGCAATGGCATTGATACTGCATAACCAAGAGTAACCAATAATTAAGGATGTCATCATGGATATAGAAAAAATAATAGATAGAGGCCAACTCTAGGGATAACTTAGGTGTAAAAGAGATTAAAAAATATCAAATCTCAAGGACTGGGTAGAAAATAAAATAAGGAATTGATAGCAGTTCAAGGAGATAAACGGATCACTGGAGGATCGGTGAGACCAATAGATTTTTACTACTATCAAGGTAACCAATGATTATACAATCATGGAATGTTAGGGTTTTAAATAGTAGAACCCATCAATCTGTTGTTTGAAGACTTAGAAAAATGTAAAAAAGATTTTTTGCTTATCTAGGAGACAAAAATGTTGTTGGATCTTATGTGTAAAATAGTAAATAAACTTTGGAAGGGTGCTAGTAATATGGAAGTGGTTACCCAAGGGGCCTTATGGGGGATAGTTACTTTTTGAAACTCTCTTGAATGGATTACAATAGAACATATAGCTTGGAGGGGTGTCCTCACATCACATTTTAGGAACAATGTGACAGCTGAATAGGTTTTAATCACAAATTTTTATGGGGCTCAAAACCTAGATGGTTAGATGCATCAATGGAAATTTGTGCATAACATGAGAGTCTCAAGGGAAGAATTAGACTGGATTGTTGTTGGGGATTTTAATGCTAAATTATCCTCTAGAGATCAGGAAGAGGGAACCCCAATTTTAGACCTAGGAGATTGACTTATGATTGCCCAAGTCTAGGTATTACACTTGGTGGATATTAAATGCCTTGGAACCAACTATACTTGGACTAATAAGAGGAGAGAGCCACATAGCAGGAAGGTGAAGTTAGATCATTTTTTGGTTTCAAAGGAGGCATTTGTGAAATGGAATATAAAATGTTAGATTTTGGAGGATCCAATTTCATATCACTATTGGAAATTTGAGTTAATTTGAGGCATTTTATGTTATCATTGATGTCACATGGATCATTGATGTCACATGGATCATATTTGGTTTTGGTTGCAAAAGCACTTCATAGATAATCATCTATGATATTTCGGAGAGCATGGATATATGGATATATACAAGTTTTTTATGAAAACCAAGGTAGGAAAAATAAAATATTTTATTTAAAACCATGGTGGGATTATGTGGAAAGGGCTTTTCTTAAAAGCCAGGTGGAATTTTGTTTCATCGAAAAAGGACCTCCGATGATGAAGATATTAAAGTTTAAAGTTTAAGTTTAAATTAATGGAGGGCCAACCTATGTGCAATTAATGGAGGTTGGCATATATATATATATATATATATATATATATATATATATATATATATATATATATATATATGTTTCAATTTATTTAGGAAATGGGGCATATTATATATCGTTGGAAAGCTTATTTTGAGGGGTATTTGACTAACTTATTTATAAGGAGAAATAAGGTGTGTGTAAAGAGATATTTCTGATTTTGCAAAGGGGTTCCAAAAGTGAAGTTTGCCTTGTTCTTTTTCAAGAGGATTAATTCTTTCATGAGGTGACAAGGTATGCAATATTGTGATTTATTTTATTTTATGGTATAAGTGGTTCTGGAAGTGAAAACCTTATGCAATGTTTTGATTTATTTTATTTTATGGTACAAGTGGTTTTAGGAAAGATAAGGAAGCTGTGCAATTGAAGGCCTTGGTGATGATTATTGAAAAGTGGAGTAATGTTGATTATTTTGTGATCTACTAACCCTTGTGAAGATTGGCAAAAGAATTTTGTGATTGTGGCAGATTTACAAAGAGGTTTTTTTATCTTCAAAAAAGGTATGGGCACATTATCCTATTGATTGGTTATGGTGGTTGATTTCTAAAATATCATTGGAGGGAAAAGTATTGTTTGTGGTTTCCTTTTTGAAAGTGGTTGGTTGAATTCTTCAAATTTTTTCTGATTTGAGAGTTGAGTTTAAACCTTATTTGATAAGCATAGTTATTGAAGCCCATTGGTTGTGAAAGAACTTGAGTTAGAAAGGAACATGAGTATCATTGTTATGTGAGATTTGTGGTTGAGCATTGTTGGAAATAATTGAGTTGGTTGATACATACTTGGACTAGGGTTGTGTGAGAAAGAATTGTTTTTTGTGATGATTGGTTGAGTTGATTTGATTAAGCCTAGTCAAGTGATGTGTGAAGTGATTGTTCAAGTTCTATGAAAACAAACTATTCCATCATTCTATGTTGATTTGAGATTAAGGTTAGAACATATTTAGTCTCTAACAATTCTCTTTATGGTTCTATAAGACTTGAATTGAGTTGAGGTTGATTTGAGTTGAGAGTGAGATTAGAAAATATTGAGTCTCTAACAATTCTCTTTATGCTTCTATGAGTTGATTTGAGTTGAGTTGAGATTGATTTGGGTTGAGAGTGATATTAGAACATATTGAATCTCTAACAATTCTCTTTATGCTTCTATGAAGTTATTTTGAGTTGATATTGCCATTTATTATTGAGTTCATTTTGAGTACTACTTGAGCATGATTGATTGAGTCTTTAAGAAGGCCTTTGGGACATATTTGAGGACAATGTTGGGATAGATTTGAGGATAGTGTTTGGACAAGTTCTTAGTGAGCTTGTTGGAGCAGATTTGGGCAAGTTCTTGGTGAGCTTGCTAGAGCAAATTTGGGCAAGTTCTTGGTGAGCTTGCTAGAGCATATTTGGGCAAGTTCTTGGTGAGATTACTAGAGTAGATTTAGGCAAGTTCTTGGTGAGCTTGCTAGCACATATTTGACAAGTTATGTGTGAGCTTGTTAAGCAGGTTTTGTAAGAGCCTATTGAGAAGGTTCTTAGTGAGCCTATTGATAGAGATTTGGAGGTGACAGAGTACAAAGGACAAAGTCTCAGTACATAGATATCTAACAACCAGCACAGGTGAAGACAGATATGAGTGAGGAGTCTTCAAGTGGAGATAGGTCCACCAGTTATTGCAGTAGAGATACAAAGTCTTCTAGAAGATCACATAGCCAAAGTAGATGGAGAAAGAGTTCTCCTATGGAAGAGATCCACAAACTTGAGATTAGGAGATCAGCATCTCCTTTGAACAGAGATCCATAAACATTGTAATTGGGAGTGATTCCAAAAGATATTGATTGAGAAATTTTTAGTAAAATATTTTCTCCATGGAGTACCTCACATTGGAGGAACCACGTTAAATCTTGTGTCTCAATTGTGTGTGGTGACTTGTGCTCTTTCTTACTACTACTATCTGAGTTATTAATGCACACTGCTATATTTGGTTATTGCAATTAAAGAAATTAATTGATATTGGTTTGGAAAGAAAGTAAAAAGTGGTCTTATACTGTTCACCCACCCCCCTCTCAGTATAAGCTTGTGTTCTTCGATCACTTTTCCAATTTGTTGGAGGGGTATCAAGACAGTGTAGCATCACAAACCATTTAAATTTGAAAATTTTTGGTTACAAAAAGAGGAACTTCAAAAGAAAATTCTATAGTGGTGGGAAGAGGGCCGCCCAACATATGGGACAACAATGTTTAGATTGCACAAACAACTTCATTATGTCAAAGATCAACTGAAACAATGGAGGTGAGCTAACAAGACAAAATTCTAGATCCAAAGAGCTCCATTGGTGGCCAGATGGGATGAGGTTCAAAAACACTTTAGGGAAGGAAAAATTATAGAGCATCTCAAAGAAGAGGATGATGCATTGCGTAAAGCGATTGAGGACATTGATAACCAAGCTACTAGAAATAGAGAGCAAGAACCACTTGGTTATTAGAAGGTGATAAAAATACCAAATTTTTCCATCAAGTTGCCTGTGCTTGGAGACAAATGAACGACATGGAAGCTCTTCAAAATGAGAATAGAAACTCCTTTGATACTATTATAGGTATGCATTTCCATTCAATAGATTACTTTTCTAAACTATTTCAGGAAAGTATGGTGCAAGATGAAGAGGCTCAAAAATAAGTTATTGTTGTCATACCCTCTATTATATCTGAAGAAGAAAATCATACCCTACTTAAACCCATTGATAGAGAGGAACTAAAGAAATTAGTCTTTGGAATGAGCACCAGAAAAACACCAGGTCTAGATGGCTTTCCAATTGAGTTTTTTCAGGCCTTTTGGGACAACTTGGAGGAGGATGTAATGGTTGTTATAAAGGATTCCAAAGGTAGTAAAAGAATGCTTAAATCATTAAATCATACTTTCATTTCATTAATTCCAAAAGGGGAGGAGGGGTGCATTTTTTAGATTATAGATCTATTGCCTTATGCAATCTCATATATAAAATAATAACAAAGGTAATGGCTAAGCGGCTAAAACCTCTTCTACATAGAATTATCTCCTCATAGCAAGGGAGTTTTGTATAGGGTAGGCAGATCTTGAATGGTGTGGTTCTAGCTCAGGAGGCAATCCATTCAATGCAAAAATATAGTAGTAGAGGAATGTTCATAAAATTGGATATGTTAAAGTCTTATGATAGGGTGGAGTGGAGATTCTTGTCAAAGATGATGGTAGCCTTTGGTTTCTATCAAGATTGGATAGAATGGGTCATGAGCTATGTTTCTATTCTAACATACTCAGTGTTAATCAAGGGTCTTCCCTCACAACCGTTTAGAGCTACTCGAGGCATTCGTCAAGGATATCCTTGTTCCTCTTATATTTTTCTCATATTGGTTGAAGGTTTGGGTAGACTCATCTTGAGGAGAAGACAACAAGGTTTTCTACCAGGTATCAAGGTGGGTGATGAAGTTTTAATTCACCTACAGTTTATGGATGACACAGTATTGGTGGGAGTGGCCAACTTCAAGGAAGCAAGAATGATTAGAGATACACTTAATGTCTACCTTAGGGCCAAAAACCAAATTATCAATGATAAAAAATCCAAAGTGGCTTTTTTCAATCTTGATCAAAGGCTTCAAGATAGAATTTTAGAGATCTTGGGATTCAAAATAACTTCTCTCCTAATGGTATACTTAGGGGTCCCTTTGCATTTTAAAAAACTAAAAATAGATATCTAGAGGAATATTTTGGATTGTATCAAGGAAAAAATTAATTACTGGTCTCACAAATGGTTAATCTATGGGGGTATATTAACTCTTTTACAGTCAGTCGTTCAGGCCATGCCAATTTATAAAATTTATATCCTTGCTGTCGCACATACCATATGGAAAGGTTTGGACAAGATGGCTAGAAAATTTTTATTGGAAGGAGGAAAAGGAGAGAGGAAATGGGCCTTAGTAGGTTGGGAGAAATTAATACAACCCAAGGTAAAAGGAGGTTTTGGACTATGAATATCAAAGTTAAATAATAAATATTTGATTGGAAAGCTTTACTAGAGGTGGATTCCCCAATCAACTTCTTTATTTAGTAGAATTTTATCTAGTAAATATTTGGGACAGGTAAATCCAAATGAGGTGGGTTGTTTCCCTTTGGATGGTAATGGATCCTTAGTGTGGAATGCTCTAAAGTTAGGATCTCAGGTAGTGAAATATGGATTATTTTGGAAAGTGAGGAGAGGGGAGAAGGAAAAATTTTGGACAGATTCATGATATCAATACCCACCTATCATTGTTGAATTTCCATAACTACAACCAATAAAAACAACCATGGAAACTAGGGGTTGGATCCAAATTGAAAGTTGTTTTAACACTAGTCAAATGGGTGATTATAAGTTTAGGCAATTTAAGAAGTTAGATGAGTGGCCAATTTCAATCCCTTCGAAATTGACACCCATCATGACTAAAATTTTGGTAGAAAAATTTCTCACAGGTAGAGATGAGGAGGATGAATTATCTTGGGGCTATGGGAGCCTTGGTTTCTACACAATGAAGGATGGATATGATAAGATCCTTCTAGAGCCTCCTCCTCATGCATATCAAGTTGAGGATTGGAGAAATATTTGGCAGTCCAAGGGTTGGCCAAAAGTAAACTTCTTTGCCTAGTAGTTCATGCATAATGGAATTCTTACTTTTGATAATCTCAAACGTAGGGAAATCATTGGTCCATATAAATGTTTTTTATGCTACAAGAGTGAGGAAACATCTGACCACTTGATGTTTGAGTGCCCATTCACACGTCAGATCTAGGAGAGATGGTTTTTATCTTATAAAATTCAAGTTAATGATGATTTGAATTGGATTAATATTTGGGAAATATGGAAGGGGGGTAGATTTAAATCTAAATCTCTTTATATTGGTTGGGAGCTTAGATTAAACTTCATTTGGTGGCAAGTGTAGTTGGAGATAAATGGCAAAAAATTTAGATAAACCTTTTCATCTTTAGATGGAGTTTGGCAGGTCATTTGAAGCAAAGTCACAGAAACTGTGGCAGTATATGCTAAAGAGAAAACTCAGGATGTTATAGGGAAATTGGATAAGAAAGTTGAAGTGCAAGAGGGACAGGACATTGCTAGCTGGAAACTACCCCTAGAAGGTTGAATTAAAATTAATACTGATGGAGCTGCAAAAGGCAATCCGGGTAGAGTTGGAATTGGAGTGGTTTGCCAGAATCATGTTGGGGCAGTTCTCTATTGGGAACTACAAGGCTTGGGAAGGGCCACAAACAATGAAGCGGAAGCCTTATCTATCAAATATGCTTCTATTTGGGTAGTAAAACAAGGTTATAGGAGGATAATCCTAGAATCAAATTCTCAAATAATGGTAGGAGCTCTGGATTGCATGAGGAACTTTACTTTGAAGATATGGAGGTTGAGGATTCTTATCACTCAAATTAAGGAATTGTGGATGGAATTAGATGATGTGATTTCATTTTATGTGAGTAGAGATCTAAATAAATTGGTAGAATTCTTGGCTAAGATGGGCATTAAGAAGGAGGTAGGGGTTTAGTGGCACACTGACATAACTATTGAGGATGAGATGATTAGGCAGGTTGGTGAGCAAACCCAGTGTTTAGCTAATTTGGACAACCATTGCCAAAATATAGTTTAGGAGATTTGTGCTCTAATGTAGATCTTCTTTTACAGTTGTAAACAGGTGAATAGCCATTGTAGAAATATAGTTTAGGATATTTGGATCCAATGCAAATATTTTTTATTTTTGTAAACATGTGTTCTCTTTGTCTAAGGCTAGAAGAAATATCATCCCAACTTGTAAATGATCTTTGTTTTAATATAAGTTTTTCAAATTATTTTTCAAAAAAAATATTGAAACAAGGAGATCATATCATAGGAGAAGCTAGGTCAAATCAAGGATTTTACACTCCCAAGAGGTTAGAAAAATCCCTCTACATAATTATATGGCAAAGGCCAGTACAGTTCACTCGAATCAACCATTAGAAAAAAAAATGATGTGGGGGATGAGGAAGTATAATGTGCAAGTTCAAATATAAAAGGAGCTGAATGTGTGAAAGAAGAGGGGAAGGAAAATTTTAAAGCAAAGGAATATGGAAAGGTGAATTTAAAGTAAATGAGATGGAGGTCAAGCTTAATACAAATAAATCACCTTTATTATCCTCAATTAGCATAAAATATTTTCCTTACAATAAAAATGAAAGTAGTACGAAGTGTATTCCTTGCAGTTTAGGATTTCAAGAGCAATATAGTAAAGAAAATCTTATGGAGGATATCCAAAGAAATTTAGGGTTTCCAAGCCAACATAAGAAAGTAATTACTATGGAAGATCATCTATGTAGTTTAGAGTTTTTAGGGCAACATAAAGAAGAAAATACTAATGAGGCTATTCCTTGCACTTTTGACTCTTTAGGGCAACATAAATTCTTAGAAGATAAGTCTCATTATGAACAATATGAAAAAATAGAAGAGATTGATGAAGATGAGAGTGTTGGCGGGAATGAAAGGAGAGGAAGGCCATCAAAGCAATAACAAAGAGAAAAAGAAACTCAAAAGGATATTGATCTAAGAAGCCAAATAAAAATATCACAGGTGTTAACAAGAAGTGGGGCTAAACCTACTAATAAAAATAAAAGGTGTTAATGATGAAAATGATATCATGGAATATTAGGGGTATGAATAAAACCCGTAAAAAATATTTATTAAGGAATTAATAGATTGTTATAGTCCTAAGTTTATTTTAATACAAGAAATAAAATTAAGCAATGAGGAATGTAAGTATTCTTTTAAGAGTATTTGGAAGACGAGTGATTGTTTACAAGTTTCTTCTATAGGATCTTTAGGGGGTATTGCAATAATATGAGATAAATGCAAATGGGATGGACAACTATTAGAAGCAAAAAGTAATTGGGTTGTTGGATTATTTTGCAAGAAAGAGGAAAACATCAAATTTGGGGCTATAAATGTATATGCTCCAACTATAGTTACTCATGATGAAATATTTTGGAAGGACCTTAGCATATTTTTGTCAAATACAATGATGATTCATTGTGATCTATGGATTCTTGGGGGTGATTTTAATAGTGTTCTATCTCCTTTGGAAAAGAAGGGTGTCATTTGAGGATGATCTAAATCAATGCAATATTTTGCTTTATTTGTCAATTCAAATGATCTTTGGGATGTTAGTCCCTCAAGCTTTCAATATACATGGGATAATAGATGCATTGGGCAAAATCATATATCAAAAATATTGGATAGATTCTTTTTGTCCAATAAATGATTGCAAATAAAGTATACACTATCTTCAAAATATTTTATTAAGACCAGGATCAGATCACAAACTCATTCTTTTGACTTGTGAGTTACCTAATAATGGTCATCCAAAGCCATTTTTCTTCCAATCTATGTGGCTCCAAGACCATTTTTTCCATATGGTTATGTTATGTTGGGATGAGTCAAAATTTGAAGGATCATGTATGTACAGGTTTGTTCAAAAGTTGAAATATTTGTAAGAGCAAATGAAGATATGAATTTCTAAATCTATTGGTAACATTTTTAAAGAAAAGAAAAAAATGAATCCAAGCTCAAAAATTTACAAGAGATAGTGGAAATTAATGGAATGGATCAAGATTCTTATGTGAAAGAAAAACAATTACTTTTTTATTATCATAATACATTAAAAATGAGTCATATTGGTTCCAAAAATCTAGAGAGAAATGGCTTAAGGAGGGAGAAAGAAATACAAAAAAATATGCTACAACAAAAACAATTTGTTTTGTTCGTCATAGCAAAAATATTATAACTCCAGATGGAAGAAATATTGAGGATGAAGAAGATATGAGGAAGGAAGCAATTAATTATTTCAAAAATATTTTGTCAAATTCTTGGTAAGATAAGGAGGCACAAGAATTGTTTTTGCAAAATATTCAATCAAATTATCACTCAGGGACAAAATGAAATCTTGATGAAGAAAATATCTATGGAAGAGCTCCATGAAACAGTTTTCTCTTTCCATTCTAACAAGGCACCTAGACCTAATGAATTTTCTACAATTTTCTTTCAAAAATTTTGGGATTTATTGAAGAGTGATATGTTAGTTGCGGTTGAAGAGGCCCACAAAATGAAGGCTATAATAAGTGAGATCAATGCTACTTTTATTACCTTGGTTCCTAAGAAAGAAAATAGAAAATATTTTGATAATTTTTAACCAATAAGCCTTTGTAATATGATTTATAAAATCATTTTTTAAATTATGGCAAATAGGTTGAGGGGTATTCTAGGGTATCTTATCTCAGAGAAACAAGGTGGTTTTTTTCATGGTAAACAAATTCTTGATGGTATAATTATTGCATAAGAGGCCATACATTCTCTTCACTCCATTAAAAAACCATCTATGAGCGGATTAAATGTTGTTATAGCATTGCAAAATTTTTTATTTTGATCAATGGTTCTCCTGTTGGTTACTTCAAGTCATATTGTGGACTTTGTCAAGGTGATCCACTTGTTGCTTATCTATTCATTATTATGGCAAAGGCATTAGGGAGAGCCTTTTCAAAGGCAAAAATGGAAGGAAAAATTAAGGGTATTCAAGTTTTAAAAATGGTCCTTTTGAATCTTATCTTCAATTTGTTGATGATATTTTTCTTTTTGGCCATCCCTTAGTCAATGAGGCCATGGAGTTTAAATCAATATTATCATGCTATGATAAGGCAATTGGATAGTTGGTAAATACTACAAAATATAGTATTTTTCATTAATACTACCCTAGATTTACAACAAATCATTATGAGTATTATAGGGTTTAAAATTGGAAATTTTTCATCAACCTACTTGGGTATTCCTTTGTCTGATCGAGGAAATAAAAAGGAGATTTGGATTTATTTTTTGAAGAGAATGAAAGCTTGCTTGGAAATTTGGAAAGGTAAGTTCTTAACCATGGCAAGAAGGCTACAAATCATAAAGACTACATTACAATCCATTCATATTTATATGATGCCACTTTCAAGACTGCCAATAGGTATTGCATATAAAATTAATAAAATTCAAAAAGAATTTCTTTGGAAAGGTGGTGGGGAGAAATTTGGAATTCCTCTTTGTAAGTGGGATAGTGTTTGCAAAGGAAAAAACATTGGAGGAGCAAGCTTTTGAAATTGCAGTCTTATGAATTTGGTAATAGTAGAAAAGCTTGGGTGGAGATTATTCATAGGTCAAGGAAGAAATTGGGTAAAAATATTCTTTCAAAAATATATAGGTTCTCTTGATGCAATAAAATTATTTAGGAAAGGAACTCTACCCAAAGGATCGTCAACATTGAACTTCATATCAAAGAGTTTGCAATTGATAAAGAAACATATTAGATGGTCATTCAATGAGGGGAGTTATGCAAATTTTTGGTTTGATGCTTGGTTGAAGCCTTATCCTCTTATTTCTGACTCAAAATGGTAACCATTGGCTCAAGCATGCCTAGCATGTAAAGGTCCAAAGGTCAAAGACTATATTATTATGAGAAAAAACTCTAGATCATGGATTTATTTTAGTAACTTGGTTGAATGAGAGGAACTTAAACAAATTGCAGATGAACTTCACAAGATGTTTCAAGAGTTTTATTTATCAATTTTTACACAAAAATATGATTTGGTTTGGAATTTATCAAAGGATGGTGAATACTTGGTCAAGTTAGGATATGAGAATTTAGAATAATCAAAATGTCCTCCCAAATATTTTCCTTGAAAGAACATTTGGTCATTATAGGCTCTCCCTAAGGCCTCGATATTTCTTTGATTAGAAGTTCAAAGTAATATTCTTACAGGAGAGTCTACAAAGAAGAGGATATTTCAGACCCTTAAGATGTGCCTTGTGTGAGAAGGATTTAAAAACATCATACCATTTACTTCTTTATTATTTGTTTGCTCACACCATTTAGGGTTTTTTTTTAATAAATATGAAATTATATTAAGTAGCTCCATCAACATTGAAAGATTTGATAAAATGTTGGATTAGTTATTTAAAAGCTAAAGCATTATGTATTCTTTAGATGATTGGCCCTGACATTATTTGTTGGAATTTATGGTTTGAAAATAATAGCATAATTTTTAAAAATAAATCTCAAAATCATGCCCAAGTTTCAAACTTTATTATTGCCTCTCTTGTTGAATGTCTACAAATATGATGTTCATCAAGGGAAGTCTCAATTGCAGAAAAAGAGATGCTAATAAGTTGGCTACAATATTTGGACATACATGGAAGAGTCGTCTATTATAACAGAATTAAAACAAAGGATCTACTTTGATCTATAGTAAAATGGAAATGTCCAAAAATTGGGTTTGTCAAAATTAATTTTGATCATGCTTCTAAAGGAAATCTAGGAAAAGCTATTGGAGGTGGTGTTTTTAGAAATAGTTAACGCAAAATTCTCCTCACTTATTCATAATCATAGGGAACTTCAACTAACAACTATGCAGATGTTAGGGCACTTCTTACAAAGATTAAAATTGCAGTAGAAAATGGATGGAATTAAATTTCAATTGAGGGGGAATCATAAATTATCATCAACGTTATTAACAAAAATGGATGTGGAAATTGGATAAAAAATAATATTATTGTTGGTGTTCATCATCTATTACTATAGGCAATCTCTTGTAAGTATGAGCATATTTATAAAGAAGGAAATCAGGTAGTAAATAAATTAGCAAATTGCAATGTTGATCTTCATCCCGATGAAATTCAAATTTTAGAAGGTAAATGGCCAAGTGAGATTTTATCTCTTAATAAAAATGATGTCAAGGAGTTGATTGTGGAAACATAGCACTTAAAGGAAGTTGAAGTATATATTTAAGAGAAAAAAAACTAAAAATTTTGGGATAAAAAGGTATGCTGCAACAAATGTAATATCTTGGTATTTTGATGGGAGTGGCCCCCAAAAGAAGCCACATATAACTTGTTAAAAAAATAAAAAGGTACAAATTACAAAATTTGTCATGACTCATGATAAATACAATGCCTCAAGATCTTTGAATGTCTTTGCCCTTTGCCCTAGGAAAAGTTCTAGTCTCTCTTTGTCATTGTGCATATGCCCCTTTTTGTGCCTTAGCTACTAATGCCCATCTCCCATCTCTTTGCAGGGTCAAGGGGTAGTGCCCTTCGTGCGTACCCTATCGCGTTATAGGGTGGGGTCGAGGGGAACACCCCGAAACGTCAATGGAAAAACCATTAATACCTTCACTATTTGAATTGAATTTTTCTCCTTGTTTTTATTTTGGTGTAAAAAGGAGGCTGCAATTACTGATTTGAAACTTCAACAACTCATAGGTTGAATAAAACACCAACAAATTAACTTAATTATGATTGTGATTAGTTTTAGCTTTTTACTCTTTTAAGACCCATGTGGTCTAATGAACCTACAAAACAAATAATCACTTGCGCTTTTAAATATTACTCCTATGTGTAAGCATATTGAGTAATAAGTTTGGATTGATAGTTAAACATATTTTTATGGATAATTTCATCAATTAATAATGTATAGCGTTGTTGTTGGTGACTATTAGATTCCTTCAAACTGCAAAAACTCAGTTGTTAGGATGCACTAGTGTGTTTTGTTTGGTGTGGCAGCAAGTAGGCGAACCCTTTTCTCCAATTTGAAATAGGTAAAAATGAGGTATAATGAAAAAAATATAGTGTTCTCTAACCATTCAGCCACAAGCATTTTTTGTTGCGGGAATGATTTTTTTTTTTAAATCGTGATTCTTGATTTTCTAGAAAAAATAAGCAAAATTGACAATTTTTTCATGAAATCAAATTTTGATAATCGACAACCCTTTTGGATCGCAAAAAATTGGATCGGGTTGGGATTAAATCGAGATTTTTGTAACAATGTATGTGACGGACTAGATTAAATCATGTTGTAATCTAGTTAAGTTTTTTCCTTTATGTGTTTTTTCCTACAAAAGGTTTTTGTATATAGATGACTCATCCAAGGAAGAACCTTTCTCTGTCAATGACTTGAGCACTATCATTGCAGCTCCATGTTCTGCTTCCTTCATCGTATTAAAGAATTTTGAACTTTTAAATGTTTCACATTGAAATAAACTATTGCCTTGAAACAAGGTACATGAGGAGGACCCTTTCTAATATAGGAATAATAAGGTAATCTTAAACCACCTCTTACAACAAAATCTTGCAGTTGATTTTTATACATGCCTAGAAAAAATTATATTCCTCCTAATTTATGAATGACCTCATTCCGTTGGCTCTTTTCTAGCATGTGTGTAGTAGAAGCCATATCATCTCTTTCTTCTTTGTTTGTATTTGAAATTTTAGTCATTGAAGTCTCTTCTATTCTATTCCATTCTTTGCTTTGCCTGAACTTTCAAAAATGAATAATCCTTCAAGAGGCAATACATGAATTATTGAGCAACTTATGATATCTTGTCCTTCAATTCACTTTGTTTAGCACAATTGTATTGCAATAGATAAAACATTTTCTCGTTCTAGTGTTTCTTCCATCCTCTCACCATTTTCCGGTTAATGGAAGTTTATTTTCATCCCCACATACTTAGCATGTTCCTTATCCACTAGAGCTTCACTATATTAAATGACTATATCATGATTGTCTACTTCTTGACCAAATTCATTCTTCATCAAGTCTCTCAAATTTCTTGCAATTGCATTTCATAAATTGTCGTGGATGAAATGGTGCCTTGGTTAGCAAGACTAGTATTAGGTGTTTCTCACAAAGAGTTCTATCATTTTTCTGTGCCCAATTGTGCTTTGTCATTGCTATTGTTGCATTGAGAATTACAATTATCACTAGCAATGTCTTCAATCTGAAGAGGACTTTCATTGTTGGGCTGAGTGTTCCATATATTTGTTGCACTTGGCTAAACCCCTAGGAATTAATGTGTTAATTCAAAAAATGGCTTTTACATCGTATTTTCTAATATCAAAATTGGTTACAACACTGATGTTGCAAAACTTAATTGTTGCAATAAGCTTACGCAACTTCCTCTTGTGTGCAAAATGTCCCAAGGTACACTTCATAGGGTCCCATCCAATGATGTTGTGTAACATCACGATATTGCAAAGTTCTTTGGCCAAGGGTATCAATGGATTTGCAAGGAATAGACTCTCGATTCCTAGATTTTCATGTGCCTCTTTTTCTCATCTCTTATTGATCTAATCATAGGAGGCGATCCCATACCAATGGGTAAAATAACTCAAAAACAGAGAACAATTGCAAGATTTCCATTGTTGTGAGATTTGCACTCTACTTTCAACCCATCTCATCTCTGATGACATTTCGCACCTGCAAACATGTCACTTGGCAATAATCTACTGAAAGTTGAGCATCCACCAACTCTAGAGTTTCCAAGGCCAATGCCAACACCGCGAGCTAATTTTTTACATGTTTTTCCTCACAATTTGATGGGAGGATAACCTCACCAACCCATGGTTGTACCCTCAACCCGCTTTGATACCACTGTTGATCCTTAATACTTGGATAATCTTACATTATGCATAATGGATATTTATATACAATGCCTTGCCAAATATGGCATAACTACCATCCATGTGAGGAAATAAACCATATTGGACTCAAGGTCCATGTGAAGTTAATAACAACACATCAAATTTCTTGTGAACCTAATTATCATACCACCTAAAGTATGATGGAAAAATTTCTAACATGGAAGAAGTAACTGAGGTAAGCTCTATCTCCTTCTAGAGATGAGAAAATAATTTGGAGATAAATTTGATGCAGAGAACATTGTCACGTTTAATGATATCCAACTTTATAAAGAGTCGATTGAATTGCTTAGTTGATTGGCTAGATTTTTTATGAAGATGAATCTAAATTGCCAATATGTCCTTTGCATATCTAAGAGAATGACAACCTGTTCAAAGAGTTGTTTTAAACTTTGTTCATGTATCAATTCTTGGTTTCTTTGTTGCTTGCAAAAGCTTGACATGCGATTGCAGAAAAGTAAGGGCTTGATCATCCATATGGATTTCAACAACCATGATCTTTTGCACCTTTGTGAGTAATTTTTTCATCTTGAAATTTGTATCTTGACTACGAATCCAAGTATCCACTTTATCTCCATCGATTGTACCATCGAAATGAATATCTTGGTGTCCAACTTGAATGCAAGTTGGGCAATGGATACAATCAAAGAGAGGGAACCTATGGATTGGTGCCTCATAAGAGGTTGGAACTAGCAAATCCACAAGTTTCAATGTAAAAGTATTTTGTTTTTGTCGTTCATCATTCAACACTTGGATCAAAATTTAATCAAATTAGAGTTTGGTGCAGAAAGCCATCTCAATGTTTTATGCTTTTTTTTTGTTTAATAAACAAAAGTAATAGGGGGAAAAATCATTACAACAAAGGGAAAAAAAAAAGGAAAGATTCATTAAAACCATTACTTTTCACAAAACACATGGAAGAAATATTTTCTACTTAGCTAATCATCTTTGTGCGGCAAAGAAACAATCTAACTGTTGTAGGTGTCAAATCGAGAATAGCAAAGTGAACTATTTTTCAGCAAAACACATAATAAAGCATGCAATCTTTACCTATGGCAGGACACCAACAAAACCACTAATGTTGGTTTGCATGAAAAACCCAGCAATTTAGAGCAACTGACATAGAAACAAACACTGCTTAATATACAGATAGTAGAACAAAGAGGGCAAGGTATTACAACCAATCTCAACTTGAGGTTGAGCAAAATGACACTCAACAAGGATGGATCCCAAGCAAGCGAGGATGTATTTGGAGACCTCAACAAGGCTCTAGTACCAAATGATATGTACCTATAGTAAAAATTATAAGAGCTAAATGTAGAGATTTGAGAAGCAAATGAGAGAAGATATCTGCCAAAACTGACGATGTACACTCTTTATTAGTGAGGCATAAATAGATTTGCAAAGATGAGGTTGAAGGTTTACAAGTTGCCCTTGAACTAGGCATGCATAGACACCTCAAATTTGTCTAACTTATATGCAGTTAGTGATCTATATATGTACATGTGCATGGACATGCAAACTAAGACTCGAGCTAGTAACTAAGATTAACTAGACATGCAAACTAGGATCTAGTTAGTAACTGAGATGAACTAGACATGCAAACTAAAACTCTAATTACTAACTAAGATAATTACAATGAAGAACACAAGCTTATACTAATGGGGGGGTGAACAATATAAGATAAAAAATTTCTTTTCTTTCCAAACAATATTATCCAATGTTATCAATTACAATAACTTACTAGAGCAGTATTAACCAATATCATCAATAGTAGTAACAAAGCAATGCACAAATCAACACATGCAAGAGAGACACAAATTTAATGTGGTTCACCCAATGTGGGTTACATCCACGGAGAAAATATTTCTTCTAAATTTTCTCAACAAATATCTTGGGAACCAATTCCCTATTACAATATTTATGGACCCCAATCCAAAAGAGATACCAATCCCCTATGCTCAAGTTTGTGGACCTCTATCCACAGGAAACACCAATCCCCTCTACTCTGGTTCATGGACCTCTATCCATAGGATACACTAATCCCCTTTGCTCTGGTTTATGGACCTCTATTCACAGGAGACACCAATCTCCTTTGTACTGGTCTACTCCAAATCCTACTCAATCCTCAACTCAAATATGCTCCAAGACTTGCTCAACTCTTCTCTGCAATCTTCTCTCAACTCTATCCAAAGATACTACAAGCCTTCACACAAGGCGTACTCAACTCTACTCAACACTCTTCTATCAACTCTATCCAAAGAGACTACAAGCCTTCACACAAGGCTTCCTCAACTCTGCTCAATATTGTTATCTCAACTTTACCCAAAGCTACTACAAGCCTTCACTTAAGGCTTACTCAACTCAACTCATTATCCTGGTCTCTATTCTGCTCAAATCTTCCCACAAGCCTTCTCAAAAGTCTTGTTCAACTCAGCTCACAACTGCTCATAACACAACTCTCTACTCTACTCAAATATTTCCCAAAACTTGCACAAATATTATATCTCTTTCAGAATTACTTTCTTTAACTAGAGTAATTTAGACATATTCTACCCAGAATTCCTTTTCTTCATGAACATATAGTAAATAATATGCAATACAAATATTCAATATGCTCTTCTCACATTCATTAAGTTTGTCACTTTCACATGTCTCACATTTATTGTAATCAATTCAGATCTCTACTTATTGCAAATTTCTTTTCAAAACACTCAAAAATGATGTACAAAATATGCCCTTAGTTTTCTCTCAAAATAACCAACAATGATGCATAAAATCTGTCCAACAAGATACACAAAATTTGCCTAACAAGATGTACAAACTCTACCCAACGATGATGCATAAAATATGCTATTTGTTTTCTTTCAAATTACTTTAACAAAGCATAAACTTATTTCACAATGTTTGCATAACTGCCCTTACACAAGTCTTTATCTTGGAGAACCACACCATATCAAATAATATGTACTATGCTCTTGTTCTATCAAAGGAAGACTCTAATTCATCACACTCTTGATGCATTCATCATTTCTCATTTGCCTTTTGTAGAAACCCTTTCACATAAATTTTCACCAACAAAAACTTGTTTTTTAGATATAGCATAAAGCACAATTATATTTTTATTTTGATGTCTTCAAAAACATTTTCCTTGCTTGCACCAAAACTTGAACTCTGGTCTTCCACACACACAATCCTTATCCTGTTATCAACACACCACTTCCACTACACACCTTGGTGGAAGATGAATCCACTATCTCCCTTTTGAAGACATGGTCATAATACTCAACCGAAAATTAGTCTTTGTTGAAAATAAACGTAATTTTGTTACTATATACTCTCTTACACATCTGTCTCTTTGAATTCCCACAGGACTACCTTATGTGCTTGGACGTTATATTTTTTTATATTTAGGGTTACATTTGCATGGACGTATATGTATCTTTTCTTTTTCTAGCGCCAACACTTCCACTACAATATACTAAGATTAATATATACCCAAAATAGATTTATCAATAATATACCTTATGTGCTTGGTCTTGTGTAAGTCCTTTATGTTCACATCTAGCTACGACCTCTCTTAAACTTCTTTTGCTGCCACTATTTTCTTTTCACTCTGTTATCAAATAAAATATGCAACAAAACTATGTCTTGATCTCTTTCCAAATGTATCACTCACAGTGAACATCAATCTTCTCTTATGTCTTCATAAACTAGCAAATCCACTTTGTCGAACATAGCCCTCACGGTGAATAACAATCTCTTCTTTGGTCTTCAATAAACCAATAAATCACTTTGCTGAATGTAGCCCTCATGGTGAACAACAGTCTCTTCTTTGACCTTCAACGAACTAGCAAATCCACTTTTTTGAAAGTAGCCCTCACGACGACCAATAATCTCTTCTTCAGTCTTCAACAAACAAGAACTACCAAGTGCAGGTCTCAAGTTCTTCTTCAAGGCGTAAGTCTTCAACACTCATCACACAGCATTCTCCGAATGGTGAAAGGCATGTTCATTCAACGAAATAAGTATGGCACTTCACTCATAGTAAATTTAATCTCACTCTTCACTCAACAAAAGGCACTCATTTTCTCAATGAAATGCATGCATATACTTAATGAAAGACTCTCACTTACTCACTCAATCGAACAACACTCACTTTCGTAAACTCTTATTCTTCCTTTTGCTTCACTCTTTCAAATGCAGATGCAGCAGCGAACAAAAATACTCTTCTCCTTTCATGGGAAATACAAATGCGCTTCAACCAATAACTCTTTATCAACCACAATGTTATATCAATATATATATGAATGATTTGAATATTTTTAACCATGGGAGTCAACCCTTACATTATAACTTTGCTATAATTATATCTCACTTTAGAGGCTTACTTTAATATTTAAATATGAAAGTGTACATTATTAATTAATGTACATCATCATTCTAATTCTTCAAGTGCTATAGTATAGATTATGCTCACCATTTAAATTTCTCAAGCACAATGATATTGACCATGCTTATCATTTGAATGACCATGCTTACCATTTGAATTTCTCAAGCACACAAATATTGATATTGTGACCTTTATTTTTGAACATACTCGTGCCTTTGACATCAATGACAATTTCATAAATTCGTTATTGAGCTAATCATATTTGAATAATGTTTTTGCTTTGACTGTTTGTTCCTTTGACATCAATGACAACTCACAATTTCCAACAACTTGCACTATGGTTTTCCAAACAATTTTTTGAAGTCATTTTGACTTGGAATTTTGATGTAGGTTTTATGTCAGTCCTATTATGCCTAGTTTATATTTTTGTATTTTCTATAAGTAATAGTTCTCAAAGGACTTTGACAAAGCAAATTTGTACCTTATGTATGGTACCTAAGAAATAATCTTCATTCATCTTCAATTTGTAAATCATCGTCTTGAGTAAACAACTACAAAAGATAATACTGTGCATGTTTAGACTACTAACTTACAGGGACTATAATATTGATGGGATAAGACAATTGCAAACAAGGGATACAGAGAAGGTCTTTTCAATTAGAAACAAATTACCACACTTTCATTCTCTTGAACTGAAAAAAATTCACATTTGATACCACAACTACCACCAATCTACAGTGACACTTTTATCCTATGGTTTGCATTTCTAATTTTGAGCATCAATCTACTACTTAGTTGTAGTACAACTTCATTTTCTGACCAGGCATAATAATGCAATATGTTTCAAGTTCGAGCTTCCTCGTGAAAAAGAATAGAAAAAGATGCATTTGATGCTGAAAAGAGATTTTTGCAATGCATGTTGCCTATGGTTAAGAATAGCATGTAATCCAAAACTTCAACTCTTGAAAGAAGTATTCTAATAAGCTTTGACCAAAATACCATTCAAAGCTACTAGTTGTCAAACTCCATGGTGTTAATCACAAATTAGAAGACTATTAAGATCCTAGAAAGATATGGAGAATGTTGATTTAGTCATGGATAGGGAGTAAGTCAACCGGTTGTAGCTAATCCTTAGAGAAAGACCCACTCCTTACTTAGAAGAAGACACTACATGGATAGGCAGTAAAACTGGGAACTACTCAACCAAGTGAGGCTACTTAATTCTAATCAAGACAGACCATCTAACTCCCTACCCAAAATCTAGCATATGTAGAAAAGAAAGCTTGACAAAGGTAAACTCTTTCCTCTGGCTTGTTTTCAATAGGAAAATTTTGTCATGGGACACATAAAATAGAATCGTCTTCCCAGGAGCTTCATGATGCTGCCTGTCCAAACAGTGAAGAGAATCCAACATTTTGTCTGATACATTGACAATAGGCTTAGGAGATCTGGTCATGGATCTTGTATGGATTGGAGTTCTCTAGGGTTAGCTCAGCCAGTATTCATAGCTTAGTGCTATGATGACCAGCATTTGGAAAGAGTTACCTACTTAAAACAATTTGAAAAGCAACAACAAAAATTGTTGATTGATTAATCTCATAGGAGAGGAACACAAGAATCTTCTCTAATAAATAGACAAAAGCAAAGAAGCCAATTATTGAAATTGAAACCTCAATCCAAGAGGTTGTTACAAACAAAAGCCCTCGGGAGTTGAGGTTACCCCTAGAGAACAATATTCTTTAACTAATGGAGCCTCCCTTCACCTAGAGAACAATATTCTTTAACTAATGGAGCCTTCCCCCTCACTGCTAGGAGGATGAATTCTAGAATATTGATTCTTGTGCTTGCCAATTAGTCTATACTGAAGCCAAACACATGAAGTGGAACTGCAATGAAGCATCACATGGAAATCAAGGTCTTGTAGGTGGTGGAGGAATATTTAGATATAGTTCAAGGAGGACAGAAGTGGCATATGGCTTTTGAATCCTAAGAGGGCCAAATAATAAAGCAAAAGCATGTGTCAACATCACAGACTTTGTACTGCTGTGTCTGAAAATCTTGAAACTCTGAAAAAAAAAAAGGGTATTTGAAGATTTTGGTGGAGGCATTGAACTCAGATAGCATGATAAATAAAGAGCTTTGAGTTATTCTTGAGTAAGCTTTGCATTTAAAGTCAAAGGTTGACATAACATCAATTGAACTTGCCATAGGGAGGCCAATCAACCAGCTGACTATTTACCCAACTGGGGAGATTCATGGAAGACAAGAGACTATCAATTATTGGGCCTGATGAACTGAACCCTGGTTGAACAAAAATAATGCCCAAATGATTTGGTCTGATTGCAAATCATCGGTTCCAATGCAAATTGCATTTGAAGATCTGAAGAACAGCCATGCAAATGTAACCAATATCTTAGGATGTTTCAACGATGATTAAATGCTTAGGCTTACTTAGAATTGTCGGATGCCTTTTTCAACTTGCCTACCCTGAAAATGACTTTAAAAAACATAAGAGAGACTGCATAGCTTAGTCTGTGACAGTTTAATGCTAAGAAATGGTTGATTATTTGAACTCCCCAAACAAGAGATAGTTCCCTCAAGACGTCACTAGGAAAATGGATAGACTGTGTTATAAGAAAAAATTGGTTGGTTGTGGACATAACCATCCACTGCTGTCAGACAATGTGTAGGACTAAAACTTGATGAAGCAACCTATATAATAATTACTTGGGTTTAACAAACACCTAATTCTATAGTAGCATTATCTATACATAAGACTATTTTTTTTTTTTTTTTAAATTATGGTGGAATCGGTAGCCGCCATGAATCCGGGCAGGCTGTCCAGCTTTTATGGCCGCCACAGTATTCTGCGCTGTCCGCCTTGGAATCCGCCACACAGATCTTCGTGCAGTCCGCCCCTATAACCGCCATGCCACAATCATTTTAAAACTTTTACGCTGCTGAAAGCACCAGGAAAGGGACAAACGTTCAGTCCGACGAGGCCCGAGATTTGAATGCATAAGACTATTTTTAAAATTTAACTTTTTTAATATAATTCTAAGTGTATAGTGAAATTGTATAACACTGATCTGCTTGTTGTGGTGCAGTGGTAAATGCCCTGGGTGCTGGTAGAGGCCGACCCAGGTTCCATTCCCCTTGTCTCCATCCTGCAGATATATGGTATAGTTAGGAATGTCCTATGTGCTGGTAGAGGCCAACAAGGCTCCATTCCTCCTATGCCCAACCTGTTGAAAGTGGCACCTCGAAAGGGGTGTTTTCCACTATAAATTAGTTTTAACCCAGGTGTTGTAGGTGAGTTGGAGAGGAGAGGGCAATCCTCCAAGGAGGTCCCAGGTTCTAATCTCCACCCTACCAAAAAGCTGAATTGGGTACCCAAAATCCAATTGATAATGTTGGTGCAGGCAGTGCTGGGTGCGACCCCCGGGTGACTTTGACGGTGTAGAACCCCTGTTCGTGGTCTCTTGGACCAAAGCGTCCCCACAAAGGATTTTTCGTTTAAAAAAAAAAAAAAAAAAATTGTATAACACTGAAACTTTTAAACGGCAGAATGTCTCCAATACAAGAAAGAAACCACAAGGTCCAATTATGTTTCATTCCAAAAAAAAAAATTGACCATGGTTTATGAAGATAGAAAACAATAACAATGTATAGTAAACTTGCAAAGCTGAAACAAAGGAAAGGATCTGAATATGAGTAATACATCAGTCATAAAATGATTTCAAATTGATGAGGCTGCTGAATACATGTAGTTTAAACCTCTAGTGGGGAATATTAATATAAACAAAAGGGGAATATTAATATAAACAAAAGGGGAATATTAATATAAACAAAAGGGTGACTTCTATAATCAACACTAAACCAGGGATAAGAATTATGCTCACCTAGAAATAAAAGCATCATCAATTACAAAGTCTTTTAATTTTTCCATCTGACCAGCACTAAACATCCAGTCACCAAGCAACTTAACAGTTACATGATCTGGAGCACAGCCTTCTTTCTTCATCTGATCCATCAACAGATTAACCCTTTTCAAGTCACGTGTTTTTCAGAGGCCACGAAATAATCTGTTGTATGTGATGGTATTTGGCACCAAGCTTTTTGCTCTCAACTCATCTAGCATTGAGAAAGCAGTATCAATTTTGCCTTCTTTGCAAACGCCATCAATCAGCGCATTATATGTTGCAACATCTGGGGAAATCCCAACAACTTTCATATTTTCAAAAAGGCTCAAAGCCTCCTTTATTTGACAAGCCTTGCAATGGGCGTTGATCAAACTAGTATACATGACCACATTAGAAGCAAAGCCTTCATCTACAATCTTATTCATCAGTTTACATGCACTGAGAAGATCACCTGTCTTACAGAGACCATCAATGATTGTGCCGTATGTTACTTCATCAGGTTTCAATCCCCTCTTTTCCATGCCCTGTTCATGTCTCGTGTTCTACAGAATGCACCAATCAAAATATTATATGTTGTCAAACTGGGAAAATATTCACTCTGTAACAAAGAGTTATAAGTAATCACATTTGGCTGCAAACCAGCTTTGGACATATAAAGAAAAAAATTCTGCGCCTTGTCAACCATACCCTGTTTGCACAATCCATCAATAATTGTATTAAATGTCACTTGATTTGGAAAAGGGCCAATATTCATCATTTGTGAAAACAAATTGCAGGCTCTGTCTATTTTGCCCGCCTTACAGAAACCATCAATTAGGGTGCTATATGTAACAATATTTGGAGAACAATTAGCATCCCTCATTTCAGCTAGTAGTCCGAAAGCTTTATCTATTTTGTCCGCCTTGCAGAGACCATCAATTAGGGCGCTATATGTAACAGTATTTGGAGAGCAATTAGCATCCCTCATTTCGGCTACTAGTCTGAAAGCTTCATCTATTTTATCCGCCTTGCAGAGACCATCAATTAGGGTGCTATATGTAACAGTATTTGGAGAGCAATTAACATCCTTCATTTCCCACTACTAGTCTGAAAGCTTCATCTACTCTTCCCACCTTGCAGAGACCATCAATTAGGGTGCTATATGTAACAGTATTTGGAAGATAACCAGCATGTCTGATTTGATGAAAACGCCTCTGTGCCTCTTCAATATGACCCCATTTACACAAGGCTTTTATCAGGGTGGTAAAGGTTACAACAGTTGGGGCAATTCTCATCTTATACATTTGATCAAGGAGCAAATTCATTCTAGGAAAATCACCTTGTGCTCAAGACCATTCAAAAGCACGGTGAAGGTTATCACATCAGGTCAAAGCCCTTTGCATTTGGCTGAGTGGAAAAGCGCCCATGCCTCATCCGTCTTTCCCGATTTACAGAGGGCATTCAAGCGTTGTGTAAATCGTATAACATCACCATTCTCTTTTACATGGTGAGGAAGAGGAAATCGTGTAGAGAAAGGGAGGGCATTCACTTTTAGGAATGAAAACGAGGGTGTTGATGTTACCTGTTTCAGAACTTTGTGCACCGTCAGCACCTTCATCTTTGTTGAGGATCAACCACTGCAAATTGCGAAACCCTAAGCCATGAAGAATATAAACGAGGATATCTGGTGAGCTGGGCTGAGCAGAAGAGTGGTGAAAGCATTGTAGCCCCTTTTCTGCCATTCATTACACCCGTTGTACGGGTAAAAATGTAAATAAATTTTATCATCCACGAAGTCCGAGGTTATACGGCAGTGCAGTGAATGTCCTATTACTTTTAGAAGGTATGAAGTTTTGGTATGAAAAAACTTAAAAACGAAATACACAAAAACTTTTTTTTAATAATTTTTTTGTGTTTGTTTATTTAAATAGGTGTGATGCTGAAGGTTTCAGTTTTAGTAAAAAGTTTGAGGTTTAAATTTAAAAAAAAATTAATATATTCAATTTTTAAGTTTTAAAACTTCATTAAAATATTTGAAATATAAGTTTGTTATTTTATTTTATTATTTAAAATATATATTTAATAATAAATATAATATTTGAAATATAATTTTATTATTATTTGTAATTTTTTTTTTTTTTTATAATTGTTTGTAATTTTATTATTTGAAATATATATTTAATTTGTTCAACTATTGGTTTTGGTGTTAGTCTTTTGCAACTACTCATAAAATTGTCATTAATGAAAGCTCATGAAAATAGTATAGAATGAAGATCTACTAATGCATGCTATGAGCAATGCACTTTCAATACATATTACAATGCTTTGTCACAAATATATAATAGTATGTGACTCTTCACACACATGTGCATTTTGCATGATAGACACTTGTGCACATGCACACCTAACTAAAGACACTTGTGCATTTCCTGCACATTATTACATTACATAAAGTAAAGACTCAAATACTAACTTAAGACACCTAATCTAACCATGTACCCATGGTGGTACATTGACATGTACCAAATAATATAATATCCTCCAACACCCCCTGTATAACATTATTTGGTTATATGGATCTTCATCTTGTTCCTTTAGTTCAGTTTGATCTACCTCCTGTAAATTGATATTTGGGTTCAACTTGAAAGCATTTTCTTCCATCTTCATCTTTTCTTTCCTGACATGCTTCCTCTTCTTGTTTCTTCTTCTTCTTTGTTTCTGCATCTTCACTATAGGTATATCTTCAATACAAAGAGTTAGTATGTTAGGATCCCACATTCAAACATTTATTTATTATTATTGATAGTATAATTAATTATTATATTGGCTTATAATATGAATTATCATATTGTAACCGATATAGGGTTAGGATAGTTATGCTCTAATTATGTGTACGGGTAGAAGAAATAGGCATAGAAGACAGTGTTTGTTTTTACAATTATAAGGAGGAAGTCCCCTCAAAGTGGTCGATGATTTTGAGAACTTATAAATTTTATATTAAAACCTTCAAGGATTTAACATCTGGTATCAGAGCGATCATCTTCGGATAAGTTAAATAAGTATAAGAAGAAAAAAATTACGGGTTACCTTATAAACCATCGTCCGACGTGATGTTTACCGTCGTCAACATGCGTAATACTACCAACGAGCTCATTCTACAAGCACTCAATATTTTAAACTCCACCAACATCTTCAACATATAAGCAAATTCTGCGACATTCCCTTGCATCCAAAAGCCCTACGCCCCACAATCACAACATTATCAAACAGAAAATCAATAATTTATTGAACGAATAAATTGTCCATGACATCTGTTGGCTTGGGTTGAAGCTTCGTGACATTGTAATTACGTTTGCATGCAATGTCGCCTCTGCGCTCAAGGAAAACTTAATCAAGCAAATTAACTAGGCCTAAATTTGACTTATCCTAAGGTTTTTTGAAAATAGCTATCTGCCACGTGTTCTAATTTAGAAAATTTCAACCCTAAATTCACCTTCTAACTCCAATTAGACACTTGGTCGTGTCTAATTTAGGCAAAATTTCATGCATTTTGAATTGTTTACATTGTTATTTTGTGGACTCCTTTTTATCCCACATTAGTGGTGTTACAGTCCAAAACAGGTTTATATGGTCCATCACATGCATTTGTCAATTGACTAACCAGACTAATTCCTCACACGTTCATTGTCTCGTTCATCGATCATTTCTCACTCCTACACCGCTCCTCATTCCCTGTGTCCATTGTCATCCGTGTCAGTCACATCCTAGTCGTATCTTGTGTTAGTATCATCTTGTCTTGTCAGGATTTGTATCCCCTATTAGCATTGGAACTGTAAACAAATTATCCATGTCGTACACTAACTGTTAGCTCAACATTCAAAAGTCGAAATTGATACTAGCTATTGGCTCAACATTCAAAATTCAAAATTTGATCTTTGGAAATTTAAAAATATTTGATCGTTGGAAACTACAAACATTTTTTTAAATTACCACGTCAACATTCAAAATTTGAATTAACTTTTTAGGGTGTCACTTTCAGAGAAGATTACAAAAATGGCTGAGTGAAGAAGATCTCAAGAACCCAATTTAGAAAAATTGGATCATGATATTCGATAAATCAAGGATCTACTTTTACAAGGTAATCTCAAGCATACTTTTCAAGAAATAGAGGTAAGGATGACTGGATTGAAAGCTAAATATGACTCTCTGAATCAAAATCTAGTACAAGTACAACAATTGCGAAATCAATTGTAGCTAATCAGTCTCAAAGAACACAAGGTTCAGCTTCACCAGAATCTTCTGGACAAACTGGAGGATCAACACATCAGATGCACATTGGGGGCCATCAAACATCCATCCTTCCAAGAAAAATCAAGTTAGATTTTCCTAAATTTGATGGAGGAGATCCCACTAGCTGTATCTATCAAGCAGAACAATATTTTTTATTGAACCATATTCCTAAGGTGCAAAAATTTTGTATTGCATCATTCCACCTCGAGCATGATGTTATCCAATGGTACCAATGGTACAAAAAGACTAATGGAACTCCTACTTGGGGGAAATTTACAAAGAATTTTTTAGTCTGGTTTGATCGAAGTGATTTCAAAGACTTCGCAGGAGCTCTCACAAAACTATGTCAAGTCACTTCAGTGCACGAGTATTAGGCTTAGTTTGAGAAGCTCGTAAATCACATAGCATGATTGGATGAATCAAAAGTTGCTTTATAAGTGGCATAAAAGATGAAATTAGGGTGGAAGTGAACATGTTCAATCTCAGCACCATGATGGAGGCCATTGGATTAGCCAAGTTAGTTGAAGATAAATTCAATTCTCAACGTCGACAAGGGAAGCAATCTATTAGAAAATCACAAGTCACACAAACTGCCCCAAAACCTAATCGACCCTTGTAGGTTAAGCGGCTCAACTCGAAGGAAATGAAGGAACGACGAGTAAATGGTCTCTACTATAATTATGATGAGAAATATGGACCAAATCATAGATGCACTACACAGAAGTTGTATTTGTTGAATGCAGTTGATCCTTGTAACTCAACAGAGGAAGAAGATGAGGTAGAAGTGGAAGAAGTGATAGATGCACTTGATAACAACAATAAAGATATCCTAGAAATTTCTTTCAATTCTCTTGTAGGATTTTCTTCTCCACAAATTATGAAAGTTCAAGGGTATTTCAAACGACAAAATCTCATTATGCTCATCGATTCAAGAAGCACCAATAATTTCATTAACCCAAGTGTGGTGAAACAGGCTTACTATTATATACAACCTTGCAATAGCTTTGAGGTGATGACTGGTAATGGGGGACAGATTGCCTATAAAGGTAAGTGCTGAAATGTCAAGCTCACCATGGGCGAATACAACATGAAAATCAAAATGTATGTGCTTTCATTGGGAGGATGTGATGTTGTCCTAGGGGCTCAATGGTTGCAAACATTCGAGCCAATACTTTGGGATTTTGCAACATTGTGAATGTAATTCATAGTTGACAAATAGAAATACATTCTAAAAGGGCTACAAGTGGAAGAGTTACAACAACTTTTAACACGTCACTCCAGAGTATTTTAAGAACCAAAAGGGTTTCCCCCCACAGTAGTCAAGATCATGCTATGCAACTTCCTAGGAATCAACCAATAAATATTCGACCTTACAGACACCCCTTCTTACAGAAAGGTGAAATTGAGAAACTTGTGCAAGAACTATTGAAATAGGGTTTCATTTGACCAAGTGTCAACCCTTATTCTTCTTTCATCTTGTTGGTTCATAAGAAGGATGGGTCATGGCGAATGTGTATCAATTTTTGAGCCCTCAACAAGACCACAATCAAGGACAAATTTCTAATTCTTGTTATTGATGAGTTGCTGGATGAACTACATGGAGCTAAGTATTTTTCAAATTTGAACCTGCGATCGGGATATCATCAATTCTAAATTAGAGAAGAAGACATTCCTAAAACAACTTTTTGCACCCATGAGGGACACTATGAATTTATGGTCATGCCTTTTGGCCTTACAAATGCTCCTTCAATGTTCCAAAGCTTGATGAATCAAGTTTTTCACCCTTACCTTACGAAATTTATTTTGGTTTTCTTTGATGATATTTTAGTTTATAGAAAGACTTGGGAGGACCATTTGGTTCACTTGGAAAAGACCTTGCACATCTTGGGTGAAAACCAATTGTATACCAAATGCTCAAAATATTCTTTTAGTCAAAAGGAGATTGAGTATCTAGAAAAAATCATTTCAAAATATGAGGTTAAGGTGGATCCTAACAAAATCAAAGATATTCAAAATTGGTCTATCCTAAAATCATTGAAAAGCTTGCATGGATTTCTTAGATTAATCGAGTATTACCATAAGTTTGTAAAGGCCTATGGCAAGATTGCAGCCCCATTGACAACTTTACTTAAGAATAATACCTTTCTTTGGTCCACGAATGTTGAAGATTCTTTTCATAGATTAAAGGAAGCAATGTGTTCCACCCTATTATTATCCATGCACGACTTCTCCAAGACCTTTGTTATTGAAAGTGATGCTTCCAGATTGGGAACTGGTGTAGTTCTCATGCAAGAAGGTAGACCCTTGGATTTCACCAACAAGTCACCTTTAGGATGAAACTTGGTACACTCAATGTATGAGAAGGAGATGTTAACCATCATTCATGCCATCCAATATTGGTAGTCATATCTCATTGGTCAACATTTTATTATCCGTACAGATCATCATAGTTTTGAGTACTTTATGGAATAGTGTATCTCCACCCCTGAGCAAAAAAAATGGATCACTAAACTGTTGGGATATGATTATGATATTGTGTATCATAAAGGGAAGGAAAATGTAGTCACTGATGCTCTTTAGCACAAATTTGAAAATTTGACAACATTGCAAGCACTCTCTTCACCAGTTTTACAATGGATAGATAAGGTAACACAAGAATGGCTCAGTGATAGTTCAACTCAAGCATTAATTCAGTAACTCCAACATGATCCCAACAGTAAGCCCAACTTCACTTGGAGCAATGAAATACTTATATTCAAAGGACGTATTGTATTGCCTTCTATATCTTCATGTCAATCGGAGATACTCCATGAATTACATGCTACACCTACAATAGGGCACTATGGATTTCTAAAATCTTATTAGAGGGTGGCTCGATCTTTTTATTAGGATAAAATGAAACTAGGTATCAAAAACTTTGTTGTAGAATGTAAATTTTTCCAACAAAAAAAATGGGAGACAGTGGGTACTCCAAGACTCCTTCAACCTCTTCCTATACCAACAAAAATGTGGACTGAAATTTTGATGGATTTCATTGAGGGCCTTCCAAAGTCTTATGGAAAATCTATCATCATGGTGGTTGTGGATTGATTGTCCAAGTATGCCCACTTTTGCTTCTTAGCTCATCCTTACAAGGTTGTTAATGTGGCTCAATTATTCCTTGACAACATTTTCAAGCTCCATGGTATGCCATCATCTATCGTCAACTGATTGAGACCCCACTTTCACTAGTCATTTTTGGAAGGAATTTTTCAAGCTCCAAGGAACTGAACTTCGTATGAGTTCGACATATCACCCTCAAACTGATGGTTATACAGAGATTGTTAATAAATGCTTAGAGACTTATTTGCATTGTTTTGCTTCTGCACAACCGGTTCATTGGGTTAAATGGATTTCCTTGGTGAAATGGTGGTACAATACTTTATATCATATTGTAATCAAAATGACACCATATAAAGCATTGTATGGAATCCCCACAGATCGTCACATGTCATATTCTTGGAACCACCAATGTTCAAGCAATAGATTTTGAGCTTTCTCATTGGGCCAATATTCTTCACCTTCTTAAGGAGAATTTACTCACAGCACAGCATCAGATGAAATAGTAGGCTGATATAAAATGGGTTGAGCGTGAATTTTAGGAGGGAGACATGGTGTTCCTATGCCTTCTACCTTATCGAAAGACCCTCAAGCTTAAGGGTTCGCAAAAATTAGCCCCAAAATTCTACAGACCTTACAAAATTTTGTAGCGCATAGGACCAGCAGCATACAAGCTAGAGTTACCAAAGTCTTCAAAAACTCATCCAGTATTTCATGTGTCTTGCCTCAAGAAGGTTTTTGGATCACAAGTAAAGGCACAAACAAAGTTACCTCAAATTACTAAGGATGGATCCATAGTGGTTGCACCTGAAGCGGTCTTAGAATGACATACCCGTCACCTTCAGAATCACATTATAATCAAAGTCCCGATTTAGTGGTAGGGATTGGCACTTGAGGATTCTACTTGGGAAGGACTTCATCAATTTCAGCAATAATTCTCTCAGTTCCAACTTTGAGGATACAATTTTTTCTAGGAGGGGTGGCATGTTAGGATTCTACATTCTAACATTTATTTATTATTATTATTAGTATAAATAATTATTATATTGGATTATAATGTGAACCATATGCTATAATTATGTGTACGAGTAGAAGAAATAGGCATAGAATACAATACTTGTTTTTATAATTATAAGGAGGAAGCCCCCTTGGTCGATGATTCTGAGATCTTATAAATTTTGTATTAAAACCTTCAGGGTTTTAACATAGTACATCATCATAATAATAATGACTTGGATTCAAAGGTTCATCACTAGTATGCTCTTCTTTCTTTTGTTTTATTCCTTGAAAGAACTCAAAAATTATTAATGACAAATATACCATTAAACACTATTTTGATGAAATAACAATCATGTTTTGATAATTCTACCAAGTCTTAAATAGTGTTTCATGAAGATATCCAATTAGTGTCATAAATTTTCCTTCTTTAGCTTCTTTGAGAAACAAGGAGAACTTTTCTTTCAAATCAGTAAACAAATATGTGAATCCATCAAAGGTGTCTATTAGGTCTAAGCTTATGAAATAGTTCTTCACTATTTTCATTAAATGCATTTCTCTTCCATTTCACTTTAAATAATAAACCTGTCAATTCTTAAACCTTTTGAGGTTGACTACCTTATGACTCCCTAGTTTAAGATAATAAATTTTCAATCTTTGATTCTCCTTAGTTTTGAATATAATCTTCAATTTGTATTCTTTAAAGTTAATTCCTTATTTCTCCTAAATATTGCATATATGATCAATTTGAAAAAGATATTTTTCAACTTCTAAAATGTAAGTTGAATTTGAGTATATGATCAAATATTAGTTTTTAGCAAGATTTTAATTCTTATGTTTTGTAGAATTCCTTGTATCTCCCTAGTTAGAATTGTTAAACAATAATTTTGAAGTAATTTCAAATTTCAAAAACTTCAATCTTTATGTCTCTTTAATTTTGAATAAGAGACTAATAATACAATTTTCAATTTTGCAAAATCCTATGTTGTAATCCTTATATCTCCCAAATTTCATGTATATGATTAAATAGGTTCTAAATTTTAAAACTAATTTGATGTTGAAGTCCTTGTAGCTCCCAAATTAGACATTTAGATGTTTTGTAAAATATAATTGCAAATGTAAAAAAATTCCTAATTTTGAAGTAAAATTCCTTCTCTCCAAAATTAAATTATTTAAAAAAAACTTCTGAATTTTTTTTTATTGGAACCAACAATTATATTCAATAAAAATAAGAGAGGTTACAACAAAAAGGGGAGCTGGAAAAATCACAGCTCAAGGCGCAAGGCCACCCAAACAATCAACATCGTAGAGACCTGAGGTCAAAAATAAAACCAGCCTCTAAAAGGGTGAATAATCAGAATAACTAAACAAAGGGAACCACTCCAAGAGGAGACCGAACCCTACTGTGGGTACTGATAGAACAACCCGATGCTAGAAAATGTCACCCTCTCAACCTGCTACATTGAGACCTCAAAGAAATAAAGGGACCTTAAGGTGAAAGGAGGTTAGGTGAAGCCATGTTGATAGTGCACGGAGCCTCGCACCAAAAACTGACCAGATTTATCAAATGTGCCAACTCATGAGTCAACTTGGAAGTATGTGAATGGATTTGAATAGTAACAGCCTAAAATATAGTAATATTTTCATGCAAGGAAAACTGATTAGAAATTGAATCTCCAGAATAGACAACAACATTCCTAACTTTCCAAAGTTGAAACAATATAATAGCATGGAAGAAATTCCATAGAGCAGTAATATAGGCAGACCAATAATTGTTATCTCCAAAAATATCATCTGCCATTTGAAAATTTCAAGATGAAAGGGCTTGAACAATGAGTGAATCCAAGCCCAAGCAGACTAAGCACGAGGGTAGAACCAAAATAGATGTTTGAAAGTCTCAAAATAACCACAAGCTAGACACTTAGGATTAGGAAGACCAACCCTACTAATTATCTCTCCCATAGGAAGCCCTTGATAAATAAGAGACTAGAGAAAATGGTAATATTGGGTTCAAGTTTAGACTACCAGATATGGTTCAGACGAGAAATCCAAAGCAATCCAAGTATAGGAGGTAGAATGATTCTACCATATTTATTAAGTTTATCAAAACCAGGGAAAATAGGACTAATAAAATGATAAATCAAGGAATAAGAGTAGTTTTTGAAAGGAGTATCCACATTCCAGCGCCAGTCCCTCCACCAAGAACTTGGGGGTTGAAGGCTAAGCTTATGAAGCATGACGTCAGGTATGAGCTCTTGAATTTTAAGAATAGAAGAAAGATCTAAATTATGAACATTAAATTTTTGTTTAAGATCAGGCCAAGGAATCCAGTCTCGAGAGTGCACTAAATCATTAATATAATAGATGACCTTATGAAACAACCTCAAAGCTTTAATCCTTGGCATATCAAAAATAAGAACTGAAGAGTTACACAGAATATGAGACCACCAAATATTTTGAGAATTGAATGAAAGACAATTAAAAAAACCATAAAAATCCAATGAATATGAGGTTTCATTGCCTCAAAAGCTCACCAAATACTTTTAACAACAAAGGAACCCAAAATCTTAACTAGAGTAGAAGTAATAATGAGAGTATGAAGGCCAATATTAGCCCAAGCTTTGCACCCATAAGGTAGCCCTGAAGAAATACAATGATGAATCAAAACCTTCCAGGCTTTAGGGCCTTCAATAGCTTTAGCCACCCACTTAGCACACATAGAAATGCTTTACCTGTAAATGTTAATGATGCCCATTCCACCCTTATCAGTAGGTGTGCAACAAATATCCCAAGCAACTCAATGAAAACTAAGTGAATTCTTTCCCTTCACAAAAAATAAAATCCTTAAGCTTAGTTATCAAGTTCGAGTTCGTATTTGAGTTCGACACTTTTAAAATTCGAAATAAATTCAACATGTTCAAAAATTCATAATAAAATTCGATATATTATAAATGTACATATATTCTTTTTAAATGTTATATCTTATAACATGTATCACCATTTAACTTGAAAAAAGAAAAATATTGTTACTTATACTCCACAATACCCCTTATGTTTTCAGATCCTATATAATATATAATAGCCCCAAATGCTTAATATTTGTGTAGAAACCATGGCAGACATTAACCACTGAACTCTGATCTAGTGGAATAGATAAAATATGGGATGCAGATAACTTCACAAAGACAAACTACAACCAGTGAAATTAGTGCATGATCGTTGTAGTGGCTTTATGAAGCCCATTGATTTATATATATATATATATATATATATATATATAATATATATATATATAATATATTATATATATATATATATATATATATATATATGTGTGTGTGTGTGTGTGTGTGTGTGTGTGTGTGTGTGTGTGTGATTAAAATGGTGCACAAACTATGGGGACAAAACATCAATGAAGAGACCTTAAAAACACTGATTGTATTCCCCTCCTTGTGGGCATTTTTTGTACCTATTTCTTGCAAATTGTTTTTTATTGTCGAATTTGAATTTTGTTCATCGAATTTATGCACCAGGGTTTTATATTTGATGAATTTCGAATTTAAAGTAAAAAATTTGACGAATTTAATAACTAAGTCCTTAAGGAGTCTGGCCAACTTATTATAAGAATTCTTAGAGGGGGCCCAACAGGAAGAGTAATAAACATGGGTGATAGGAAGAATCTTTGTGTAAACCTGAAACTTGCCAGCAAGAGAAAGGGGATGCAAGGCCCAATAAGAAATCTTCTATGACATGCTGCTAGAGTTTAGAGGGTGAGCTATCAAAAGCAAATGGGATTCCTAAGAACTTAAAACGCTCACCCCTTTGAAGCCAATGCCATGAAAAATATCTAAGCCAAGCAGGAATAAAAGAAGAAGCAAGGCGAAAACAAAGGAACTTAGACCATTTGATGTTTGATTTTGAGGCCTTACAAAAAGTGTCCAAACAAATCAAAGTAGTTGAAAATGAAACCCTATCCTCATTGATAGTGAGAAAAGAATCATCTGCAAAATGTCCATTAATAATTTGGGTGGACATATCAGGAAAAATAATACCTTTGATCAACCCCTTAGACGCTTGATTGGAAAGAAGATAACCAAAAGCTTCAACAACAAGGATGTACAGTGAGGGGGCCAAATGATAGCCCTATTGAATAGAACGAAATAAACCAAAATCCTTTGACGTAAGTCCATTAATAGTAAGACAAGCTAAAGATGAAGCTGAAGCAAATAATATACTGATAGCCCTGATACAAAAGGGGCCAAAGTCGAGAGCTTGGAGCATGATAAGAATGAAATGCCACTCAATACGATCATAAGATTTCTCAAAGTCTAGTTTAAGAAAAAGGGGCTTTTGGCTAGAGATATGAGCCCATTCTAAACCTTCCCAAACAACAATAAGATTATCCAAGATGTAACATCCTTTAATGAAGTCTGTTTGCTCCGGTCTGATAATCACAAGGAGAATGTTGCGAAGACAGAGAGCTAAAGCTTTAGCCAAAATATTGTAAGAGACATTAAGCAGAGTAATAGGTCGTCAACTGGTGATAAGATTATGATTACCTGTTTTAGAAATAAATTTAATATTTCCACGATTGATAATCTTGCCCAAAGAATTATTGGCTAACGCTTCATTGTAGACAATGAGAAAATCAGGCCCTGTAAAATTCCAAGTGGCTTTATAGAATTCACATGGAAAGCCATCAAGACCAGGGGACTTGTCATCTGACATAGTCATAAGAGCATTATAAAACTGATAAAGTGAAAGAGGAGCCTCACAAATAAGTTTGTCATAAGCAGGCAATTTAGCAATAACAACATCAAGACACTGTTGGAGCACCATCTAACGTTCTAGAGAATCCTATTGAGCTTGAAAAATAAGCCTATAATGATCTACAAAGGTTGAAGCAATATCAGGAAGATAAGTCAGCCTACCATGAGAGACTTGAATAGCCTTAATATGAATCTTGGCCTGCATGGAATGTAGAGAATTGAAAAAGGCTTTGGACAGGCGATCATTAACCCTCAGACAGTGCAAACGAGCCTGAATATGAGCCCCCTAGCTTCATGTCGTTCATGGACTATAAGCTGGTGGTGAAGATAAGCAACCCTGGTTTGCAACTGTTGATCATACGGATCATTTTCCAACAACTGTAAATTTTGTTAATACTCCTTCGTAATAGCCAAATGAGCATGTTTTTTGACATGTGCCACTTGTTTTCCAAAATACCGCATGAAAGAGGTAGTACGAGCAATTGCTTAATTCCACCAAGAAATCCAATTGGCAGATTGAGGAGGTCGAGGTAATAAATTTTAGATTTGCTCAATCGCAGAAATGGTGCTAGGGTGTTGCAATAAACAAGGATTCAAATACAATTGCTTGCACAGAAAATTAAATTGGCGACCACTGCACTCAATTGGAAAGGAAATTGGAAAATGATCTGATAATAGGAATTGATCCCATACTATCATAATCTTGTTATCGATGGAGGAGAATAAAAAATTGTTGCTCTGACATCATAACTCGATCAAGGCACTTCCAGAATCTATCATTACTCGTAAGAAAATTGGACCATGTGAACTAGGGTGGAGGCGTGCAATTACGCTGACAAAAAAGGGGATCAAAAAGATCCCATCCGTGTTTAAGAAAAAAACAAGTCTCACGCTCTCCAGCACACCAACGCATCGGTAGGCGATCAATTTTATCTTTAGAATGCTCAACCATAATAAAATTACCACAAAAAAATTCAATATGCCATCGGCAGGTGATCACCCAAGTACCACCAAAGGATAGAGTGACTAGACACATCAGTAGATACATAAATGTTGACAATGCCCATGGTGTTCCCTTTAATATTCAACAAAATCCATACCACATGATAAAAAAAATCATCGCCAAATCCAAGCAAATAATCCTCAAATTTAAACTTCAAAAATTTAATAAAACTTCTTAAAAACAATTTATAGCTCCCTGTTACTCCACATAATCTAAAACAAAAACCTTAATCAAACAAATACACTTTAAAAACTATTAAAAAAACATAAGGTCCCTTATCACTTCACTAAACTTTATATCAAACAATTAATCCCAATATACCTTATATCTCCTTATTTTATTTTATGTTCTTAAAATATGCAACCATCCCCTTATATCTCCAAACTAAGCAAACCTTAAATTGAAACTAAATTTACCTCTGAAGTTGTGCGCGTCAATTCTGACTTGCTTCACTTCATTACAAGGAATTCTTTTATTATAACGCTTGGTATGTTTTCGGACATATTCTCGCAACATAGCAACGACAAGAAGCGCAATCCGAACCCTAGTCGTTATCACTTGTCCTAAAAATACCTATGCGCTGTTCTAATCTTTTGGACGCTCGCTGATAGTTTTGACCAACTTTCAGTGTGCTCCGCAAAATTATTAATGTTAATTTTCACATTTGAGACATAGGGTCTACATTTTTCAGGGATTCAACCATTGTTAAAAAAGTGTATCCTTCGTCGAACTTGGTCTCTAAACTACAACAACGCTTTAACTTCCCTTCTGAAAAATGCCCTTCTTTGGTACTCAAGCTCCTCACAACACTCGGCAAATATATTTCAATTACCTTCAACCATATTTGGTGCTCTTCCTTCTATTTCAATAGGTGGTAAAATGTTTTTGAGACTGTATACGTTAAGTTGGGCACTATTCTTACCTGAATGCTACAAGATTCCTGAACGTCTTCTTGCATGATGACTCTTCTTCCAAGGCTTGCAATTAGGTTAATTTTGGCGATTTCACTTTGTATTTTCTTTCTCCTCACAATTGTAGAAAATCGAAGCGTTTAGCCACCTCTTTGTATTTGCACGCACTTCTCTTTTCAACGTATCTTCAATGGAGTAGATGGATTTTTGAATTCCTTCTAATGATAGTTGGTTTTCTTCCACGAGTTCACTCCAGATGGTACACATTTTTTATGCTTTTCATGAACTCTTTGGAGTGGCACTTATCCACTACATTTTTTATGTTTTAAATATTTCCTCCTCCTTATTTCTCCTTTTAACTCTATCTTTTGTTGTTGTATTTTGCAGGTTCAATGATGATAATGATGTCTCCTTCCTTGGCTTGGAGATACTCAACTTAAACTAGCTTTTGCTCCTTAAATAATTCTAATATGGTGCTTTCAAAAAACTTATAATGAACTAGTTTTAATACTTAACTAATCAACTTTCATAGCACCATATTACACACATTTTGGCCTCCTTTTGGAGCTAGTCCTCTTGGTGATTTGATTCACCCATTTGTTGCCTTTCATTTCTATTCAATTGCTACCTTAAACTTATCAATTTTGCAGCTCTAATTTCTGCCCAAAAATCTCTACCTTTTAACCTTTAGCTGCTTGTTCAAAAAGCTTTAATTTGCAACTTTTAACATTTTTCAAGAATCAGCTTCTATGCTATCCAAATGTCTTTATAATTTGCAGCAATTATCCTTCTTTGAATGTTGCCAAATCCTCCTTCGCTTTGCTATCCAAAGCTCTCTCAAAACTTCTCTAGAACGTAGCTTTCTTTTCTCCTTCTTATGTTGCCCAAATTTACAACCAAAAACTCTTCAATTCACTCAAAAAAAAAAGTGATTTCTTCACCTTTATCTTGCTATCCAAAAAAAACATTCAATTCCTCCAAATTTTTACCTTCTTTTGTTGTCAACCCTTTCTTCAATTGGCTTTTCAAGGGTACTTCAAAATCTACCCAAATCTTCTTCAAATCATAGCTTTATGTCACTTTAAATTTGTTGTCCTGTGAATCTTCAACTTTTGCTGCAAAACTCAACAATCTTCTCCTTCACAAATCAACCTTCAAATCTTTTTTTTGTCTTCTTTTGTTTTCAAGCCTTTCTTCAATTGGCTTTTCAAGGGTACTTCAAAATTTACTCAAATATTCTCCAAATTGCATCTTTATATCACCTTCAATTTTTTGTTCTGTGACTCTTCAAATTTTGCTACAAAATCAACAATCTTCTCCTTCACAAATCAACCTTCAAATATTTTATGGCTATCTTTAAAACTTTAAAATTTGGTGGCCTCTTCTAGATTCTTTCTCCTCCAATTTCTTGTCGAATTTTAACTTCAAATATAACCTCTTTTGCCAGCCTCTTTCTCAAGAATCTGAATGTCTTGAGATCTTCAAGAATCCTTTCCAAAATTTGACAAACTTCTTGCCAAATTATTTTTCATTTTGGGCTTATTGTCATATGGCAATAATTATCCCAAATTATTCTTATCAGGAGCTTCTCCTTTCTTGCAATCTTCAACCTTGAGCTTTCTTCAAATCTTCTCCAATTACCACTTATTCAATAGGGATTCTCTAGCCTTCTTCTTTCTCCTTCCAAGTTTGCTTGAGATCTCTTCTCTTGGATCTTCAAAATTCTACAGCTCTTGAAATCTTCAATAAGCTTTTCCCAATCCTTTATCTTCAATCTTCAATCTTCTATCTTCCAAATATTTAAGTTCTTCAATGAGACCTCTTTCTTGGATCTCCTTCTCAATCTACAGTCTTCAATATTTTATGGGGATCTCCTTCTTGAGTCTCCTTAATCTCCTATATCCAATCTTCTATGAGGATCTCTTTCTTCAATATTTAATATCTTTTCTATTGCTGCAACTAATCTCCTATAATAAAACTTAGACAATAATAAATAAATGCATCTAAATCTCTAGATCTCTAAAAATCAATAATCTTCACTAATTATCCTTCAATCTAGTGGAAAGAGATCTATGTTGAGTCATATTCTTCACGAGTTTTTTCACAACCCTGTGGAAAGAATCTAGCCAAAAAGCAACTCTAAAAATTTTAAAAAATATATCTCCCTATCTCCTCTCAATATCTCTTGTAGCTCTCCCTATCTCCTTCCAATATCCCTTGTGTCTATGATACCACTATTAGCTTTTGATGCTATTTATTTAATGAAATGCAACCACAGGGATTAAAATGAGCATGCAATAATAAATATAAGATAATGATAATATACTAAGCATATAAAACTCATAAGAAACTTCTGCAACTACTCATAAAACTACCATTAATGAAAGCTTACGAAAATAGTATATAATAGAGATCTACTAATGCATGTTATGAGCAATGCACTTTCAATACATATTACAATACTTTATCACAAATATATAATAGTATGTGACTCTTAACTTTTCTATTCTAAGAACACATGTGCATTTTGCATGATGGATACTTGTGCACATGCACACCTAACTAAAGACACTTGTGCATTTCTTGCACATTATTACATTACATAAAGTAAAGACTCAAATACTAACTTAAGACACTTAACCTAATCTAACCATGTATCCATGGTGGTACATATGTACCAAATAATGGAATATTCTCCAAAAATCAAATAACTATAGTGTGTTGGAGTATCTTAGCGATGATGAGGATATATCATTGGATGTAGAGCCATCATCGATGGAATTGACGATTCCTACAAAGAAAGCAAAATCTAAAGATCCCTCCCTTTCTATGTGGTTTCAACGTTCTCATAGTCCTTGACAGGAGAAAGAAGATGGAGATAGTCTACTCGAAAAAATGGTTTCACCCATTCAACCCAATAGTTCCAACAACTTTGAGGTGTTGGCTTTGAATAGACGTAGGATGATGGAGTAATAAGTCTACTTGGTGCCTAGAGTTATAGTTCTATAGTTTAGGGTTTTTACTCTAGTTTATTTTTCTATGCTTAGTTATATTGTGTATTCACCCTTTTAGGGGCTGGTTTCAATTTTGATCGTATGGGTGGCCTTACGCCTTGAGTTGTGATCTTTCCAGATCTCTTTTTATTGTAACCTCTTTTATTTTTATTGAATATATTTATTGGTTTTAATAAAAATAATAAATATAAATATAAATATTTATTATTAAATATAATTTATATTTTTATATTTCAAATGATTTAAATATTTGTAATATATGTATCTCTTTCTTGCCTCCAATATAGGCTATATATTAGATCTTTTATACACCATACACACACTTTCTAAGTTAAAAAAAAAAACACTTTTGTAATGGCAAGGAAGCCTATGAAAAATTTAGGATGAAAATTGAGTCCACCAAGAAGCCATGAACCTTCATGAAAATATTTGGATCAATTCATTTTCAAACCACTTGAATCCATATAGCATTTGTATGTTTCTCTTGTTTATTATTGATAATGTATATTAGATATACACCAAACAAATACTTTTTAAGATACCATATATAATTTGTTCTAATATATTCACAATAATTCATTAACCATGTTATAAATGATTTTATCATGTTTGGTTGAAGATGAATATGTAATCCAAATAAAAAACCACAAAAGAATTAGGGATAATCATCAAATATTGTTTATTATCATGAACATTGAATGTGCACTAGTTAGGTCAAGTGGCATGAACAACCACTCAAATAAACTCTAGTTGAGCTTGAATGTTATTTTTAGAGATTCTTGTCAAAACACCCCAATAGTAAGTCATCCATGTTTCATCTCAGTTCTCTTAATTTCAAATCATGGGGAGGGAGGCCCCTTGTTGCTATACCCTTAGGGTGTATGGCCTCTAATTATGGTACTTATATTTTGCATTACTTCAACTACCATAATATTGAGTTGGATTTGTTCCAAATAGACCCTTATAAAAAACCAACTTTCAATTTGTGCAACCATGATGTTTGACCAACTATTAGTAAGGGATGAAGCACTCACAAGGAAGAATGAAGAGCTCGAGGAAATGGTGGTATAGTTGAAAACCAAGGAGGAATAACTCTAGCTAGAAATGAGTCACTAAAAAAATATACCTTAAAAAAAAAATTAGATGAAAAAACAAGTTGAGGATCTCAAATCTCAACTTATTGAGGTTAAAGAAAGTAAAAAATGATTGGAAGATCTTTCACAACTTACATAAATTTAGATCCAATTAAAATAACAAGATGATAAAAAAAAGGCTCAATTACAAAGGAACAAGAATATCCCGAGTTGGGATGAGCATACGAAGAGTGACAAAAAGGCATTAAAGCCCCTTCGTTACATCCATTATTATAATAATAATAATGGTTGTAGAAACTTTTATAAACTTTAGTTTGTTGGTAGGAATTTTTATAAATTTTAAATTATTAAATGAAAATAATGAAATTCAACCTTCTATTCAATGGATCAAGTGGCATTAGCTCAACCAGTTAGATTTCTCAATATTTAAGGAGGAGACCAAGATTAAAATCTTGCCAAGCGATACATGGATAATATCCAAGCTTTGTTGTAATACCACCATATGATAACGATGTAATATGGATGGGGCCTATTTCAATCCCATTAACCAATTGAAAAAAAAAAACTTCTATCCAATGTAAATAAATTTTATCATCGACATAATCAAAAGTCATATGATTGTAAATTACTTTAAATTGAATTATATACAAGTTACAAACACTTCAACCTTCTAAGATGCCACTCAATTAAAGCACGCATTAAGATCCACTTCAACCTTGGAGTTAATGTCCACATTTCGATACATTTGTACTACTTTTGTCACTTTAACCTTAAGTATTTTTTAATTAAATAATTAGAAGGTACTAATTTTATGAAAAAACATCGAGAAAATATGCATAAAACCTTTTCACCTCTCTTTTAATCAAATATTTATGTATTTTTTTATTTAAATGGATATGATGTTGAAGCTTGTAATTTTAGATAGAAGGTTTAAGGTTCAAACCCAAAGAAGGTAAGTGGCAATTTAATATACTCAATGTTACTAAACTTTTAAAACATTAAGAAAATATTTGAATCAATTCAATCTCAAATGATTTAAATACTTGTGATATACATTTGTATCTCTTTCTTCCAATATAGGCTATATATTAAATGTTTTATACAACAAACAAACACTTTCCAAGTTTAAAAAATAAAAATCATAATGACAAGGAAGCCTATGAGAAATCTAGGATGAAAATTGAGTCCACCAAGAAGCCATAAACCTTCACAAGGATATTTTGATCAATTCAATGTCAAACCACTCGAATCCATAAAACATTTGTATGTGTCTCTTTCTTAATGATAATGTAGACTAAATATACACTGAACAAATACTTTTTAAGATGTCATACAATTTATTCTAATATATTCACAATAACTCAGTAACCATGTTCTAAATGCTTCTCTCATGTTTGGTTGAAGACTATGTCATCCAAATAATAAACCATAAAAGAACTAGGAACAATCATTAAATATTGTTCATTATCATGAACATTGTGTATGCATTAGTTAGGTCAAGTGGCATGAACAACCACTCAAATAAACTTTAGTTGAGCTTAAATATTATTTTTAAAAGGTTCTTGTTAAAACACCCCAACAGTATGTTGTCGATGTTTCATCTTAATTACCTTAGTTTTAAATCTTGGAGAGGGATGTCCCCTATTGCTATGTTTTTACCTAGGAATAACTATATGGATATACGATATTATATTGTATAAGGGTTGGCATGGTCTGCACATAACCGAAGGTTGATTATATTGTAATATAGTATTATATTATATTAGTAGTTGGCTCCCCAAAGTGGAATTAGAAGATGAGTATATAAAGAAGGGATATTGTCATTGTAATCATCATGGAGATCAATCATATGGAGTATTGCTTGTAATTATCTTTTCCCATGAAGTGGCTTATGATACTTTTTCCTCTCTAAGTGGCACTCTCATCTTGGGAGATCTTGTAGAGTTTTCTTTCCTTAAGGAGTATTCTTGGTGTTGCCCTACCCTAAGGGTATTATATGTCTGTCTCATTGTGCGGATTAGTATTGTGGATGAATGATTTGATAATTTTATACATTGGTGAATGATTTTTGTTAATAAGAATAAAGTTTCAAATATTTTGTACAAGGATCAGGAAGGAAGATAATAATAGAAAGACTTATTTTTTACAAGTATACAAGACATTGATGTTGGGAGGCAGTTGAGTAGAAAGATAACAACAATGATTATTTTGAGGGTAGCCAAGGATAGGAGATCTGGGAGTTGAATACTGTTGGCAGTTTTACCACGCTAAAATTTTGATTATAAAATTCAAAGAATATAAGATGAATGATGCAGTTGTTTTGATTTTACTATTTTAATGTAACATTTTTTGTTTCCCTCCTTTGAGGATTTATTTCATCCCTGGAAATACATAAGTTTTTTACCAATAAAAATTAATGCAAATCGTAGGAAAAATATAAAGGAGAAAATATATGATAAAGAATATCTTAGGATTTTAGGAGCGATGAAAATGGTCTAAAAGGAGTGATGAAAATGGTCCAAGGCTTCGATAATTTTTATTCAAAAGAAAAGTGCCAGTGAAGATAAAGGGGTGAAAATCATTTTTGCCCCTCTTTCAGATAAAATACCATGTTAAAAGGATTATGTCCAAGTGGAAGCGAAAGTAATGATAAACGCTAAGTTCAAAATGAAGGACGAATTCTGCCGGCAAAAGAAAAGATAAGTTAAGCACTTTTGCCCGAAAATTATGCATTTAAAGTGATTTCGTCCTTTTTTAGGGTAAAGTACTATTTGAATTAATTTTTCGAGGCAAAAATGATGGATGGGGAAGTGGTCAAAGTCAAAGTCACCCTTGGGGGAGCAAAAATCGTTTTCACCCTTATTAAGGGCGAATTTCTAAATGAAGTCATTTCAGAGAGAAAATCAAACAAAACGTGTGCCTTGTGAATTCAAAGTCAAATTTACCTCAAGTAAGGGACGAAAATCATTTTCATCCCTCTTTTGGATGAAATCCAAGTTGAGGATACTTTTTAGAGCATAAATAATGAAGTGACATCATTCGGGTGAAGGTTTATCCAATCAAAGTCAAAGCGAATTTAAAGAAGGTGCCTGCCAATGTAATTTCATCCCATTTTGGGAAAAAACATTGATTTTACCTAGGTTGGAGTGAAAGTCCTGAAATAGCATCTTAATGCTCCAATCAACTCCAAGTAGGGGGTGAAGATCATTTTCACCCCTCTTGAGGGCGAAGTCAATCATTTTCGCCCATTTTCTCGTGGAAGTCATTTCCATTCCATTTTATAGAGAAGTTCTCTATTTTTTGGGTCAAATTACCTAGGAGAAGAGAGAAAGCATATTGATGGGCGAAAACTCCAAATTGCCTAGGTGAAATCAATTCTTGTCCCCTCCCTTCAGTAGAGTTTTCTTTCGAAGGTGTCACTGTTGCTAATATTTTTTGAGAAAGATCGAAGACTGGTGGAATTTAGTTCTTGGAGCAATAAAATTGATATTCTCATAATTCTTGCTAAAGAAATCCCAATATTAAATGCTACATCCCTGATTCTAGGGCTATCCTGTTCATTTTTGAGGTGTCCTCCACTAATTTTGTTCCTTTTCAAAATATAGTTAATTTTCATTGGGTCTTGTTGTGGGTGATCCACAACACACCCCAAAATTGGGGACCCACCTTTTTTGCATGCTTTCAAAGAAGACCGCAGTGGCCTAGGTGCTAAAAAATCAAAGGAAGAGCAAAATACAGCATAAAAAGAAAGTGTCGCGATATCGCAACGTGTTGCTCTGTTGCGGCTAAGAAAAAGGAAAGTGTCGCGATATCGCGACATGTTGCTCTGTCACTGCTAAGAAAAAGAAAGTGTCGCGATATCGCGACAGGTCACGTTTTCGCGGCTCAGACAAGCGAAGTACAGTAGAATGAAAAAGTGTCACGATTTCGTGACATGTCGCATTTTCGCGGTTCATAGAGGAGAGAGAAAGCAAACTAGAAAAATGTCGCGATATCGCGACATGTTATGAAATCGCGGTCAAAGCGGTCAAACAGAACAAGACGCCAGAAATGTCATGATATCGCGACGTGTTTCATTATCGCGATGCAAGACAAAGAACTAAGTGAAGATTCAAAGTTTTCGCGATATTGCGACATGTGTTTTCGTGATGTTCGATAGGTAAAAGAGCCAAGTACAAAAATTGTCGCGATTTTGCGACATGTCATGTTTTCGTGACTTGTCATGAAATCGCAGTCAAAGCAAAGAAGAAGTGTTCACCGAAAATGTCGCGATATCATGACATGTTATGAAATCATGGTCAAAGGCAGCAAGAGGAACAGTCAACGCAAAGTTGTCACGAAATCGTGACATGTCACGTTTTCGCGACCTAAAGACGAAAAAAGAGAAAAGAGAAAAAAACGTCGCGATATCGTGACATGTCAGGTTTTCGCGGCATAAAAGTGAGGAAGGAACAAATGAAAGAAATTGTCATGAAATCGCGACAGGTTGCGTTTTCGCGATCTATCGACGGCCATAGAGGTGAAGATAGAAAAATGTCGCAAAATCGCGACATGTCTCATTTTCGCGATTCACGACGACTGACAAGCTAAGCAAGGGAAATATGTCACGAAATTGTGACATGTCGTGTTTTCGCGATCGAGAGCAGCCAAAATGAACGTAGAGGAAAAACGTCACGATATAGCGACAGGTCGCGTTTTCGTGACTCCAAGCAGCGAGATGGTACGAAAGGAAAAAGTGTCGTGATTTCACGACAGAAAGCAATGAGATCGTACAAAATAAAAAAGTGTCACGATATCGCGACATGTCATTTTTTCGCGGCTAAGTACAGCAAAACACAGCAAAATGAAAAGGTGTCGCGATTTCGCGACATGTCGCATTTTCGCAGCTAAGTGCAACGAGACGGCCCGAAACAGAAAAATGTCGCGATACGCGACATGTCTCATTTTTGCGGCGCATGAAGGCGGATAAGGCTGTTGACAGAAAAACGTCACGATATCGCGACATGTCTTGTTTTCGCGATACAAGTAGAGAAGCAAAGCTGCAGATATAAAAACGTCGCAATATCATGACTTGCTATTTTTTGTCACGATTCATGGCGGGCCATTATAGAATGTGCAGGGAAGTGTTGAACATGTGTCATAGAGGCAGAGGTACTATGATAACGTTTTGGGATCGTCAGTTACAGTTTGCTGAGGAGACCAAACGTTTCAAACCCGAGCAAAAAGGCCAAAACAGTAAAGAGGCGGGAAGATGAAACGAAGCGACCTGGGAGATGAAGTGAAGCGTCACAGGGCGAAATAGAGAACCGTACCAGAGGGTTTAAAAGCAGAAGCCAAAGATAGATATAGGGGTCGAAAACCACTACGGGCAGAGTTGCAGAGTCGAAGGTAATAAGCCATTATGGGCCTGCTTTTGGAGTGTTTTTCTTCCACTTTGTCTGGATATTTTCCTTTACATTGGACTAGGTAGGAAATTGTTGTAAGTAGAGTTGAAGCCCTGAAGGCCAGAGGGCCATTCTAGGCCTTCTTTGAGGCTGTTTTCTTTCATAGACTGGGTTTGGGAAACCAGAAAGTTTTGTTGTTGTAGAATGACCAATTTTTAATATAAAAAATTCAGAGAGTTGCACCTCATTAACAAGAAAGAAGGAGTTATTTTCTACATGCAAGATTGAATGTTTATCTTTCCCCTTTTCAGATTTCTAGGCTTATAGGTGAAGTTTAATGCAAGTTCTCTTGGTTGCTTCATGCGAATGTCTAAATATGAAAATCACAGTTAAAACCCCAGAGACCAGCACTTAACTTATCTAGATTGTGCGTGTTTTGCAGGTTCAATAGGTTAGGTTGTATGCCAAAAACCTCATTAGCTTTGGTTTTGTCAAAATTGAATAGCATCATACTGAATGCACTTTTCATTTTCCTTTCGCATTTTATTTTCATTTTTTCTGCACTTTATTTTCATTTATAGGCATTAAAATAATATAAAAAAAACTAAAAATTCCAAAATTCAAAATAGTTTCATCATTGCGTATGTTATAATGCAGATTCCAAATACACATTTAAAATTTCATTTTTTGAGTTGTATAAATTTCACCGCAGCTGCTGTTTTGTTGCAGACTTTAAAAATCCGAAAATAGAAAATTTCCATTTCAAGGCCAGAATTTTATTTTTAGTTTTATTTTTCATTCATGAGCCGATGATGACATTCCCTTCATGAAAATTCCAATTTCATTGAAGGAGTTATGTTTCATGGCATTTCATCAATTTCCATTTTGAAGTTATGTCGTGGTCATATAAGGGCCAGATCACATTTGCTTTATTCGGGTTCAATGAACAATCATTAAAGTTTCACAATAAAATAAACCAACATTGCCCCTTGTTTTCAGTTACTTGCAACCACTAAGGTGTTCCAAGCATTTAAATTGAATATCTTTATTTGAGATTATTAATACACAGATGTAAAATGCTAATATAGCGGAGACCTTGGAGAAGTTATTTGTTTGATTTCTTTGCAAGAGAGGATTTAGAACCCAAATCCTATCGGAGAGTGTGTTTTCACAATTGGGTGAAAACACCACTCAACAGATTGGCGCTAGAAGGAGGGCCTGACGGGTTTATTTTAGTGTGATTTAAATTTAAATTTTTGTATATCTCATGCTATATTGATTGTTATCTTTAGTCCTCTAACACTCAGCAGATTGTTAAAAGGACGGCCTGAATTGGTTTACTTTATTCTATTTTAAGCAATTCAAGTATGTTGTATATTATTCTAATGCTTTTCTGATTGTTCATATAGAAATAATGTGATTTGATTTAATTTTGAAAATTTTGGTCTCGACTAGCGAAGTGTTGTTTCATGCAATTACTTTTCATTTGATTTTAATGAATACATCTCTTAGTTGATGCTAACTTGATTTTTTATACATTGCAGGTTGGATATTTGCTAGTCACTTCACGCTGATGTGTCGTGATTCCTTCTGTCATTTTTGACTAATAGATTTGGTTCTAAAATTACATTTTGAGTTTCACTAATGACAACACTTGAGGAGCAAATGGTATCCCGAGAAAATAAATGATGTCTCTAAGATAAAGAACGGTATTAATAAAGGAGGATCATTATAAGGGTTTGTCTATACCTGTGGTACCCTATCAAATTCCTAAATTGTTATTAGAGTTTCTACGATGTTTTAATCAAGATGTGCCACTAGGATACTTGCAAAGATTGTACGTCTACAAGGATACATTATGTCAATTCCAAATTTTCTATGAGGACGTGGCTTGTAAGTTATTTGCATACATTTTGGATGATAAACCATTATTTTGGTATAGCCAACTACCCATGGAGGTTAGGACTTCTTGGACACAACTAGAAGCAACCTATCTCTATCATTTTGGTAATCAGGTTGACTTAGAGATGTTGAAAAATCAATTTACCTCCATACGTAATGAGCATAATGAATCCTTGAGTCAATTCAATGGAAGATTTTGTGAATTGTATTCACAAATGTGGGAAAGTTTGGGTACATCGGAAGAGGAAGCTATTCAAGTATACCTGGGAGCCATAGACCCCACACTTGCTACATCTTTAAAGAAAAACGTGGATGACTTATCTCTAGAGACAATCTATGAGATCTCGAAAAATGTAGAACAAGTTTTGGAAGAAGAAAAGGCACAACATGTTCACATGAGAAACTATTCTTTTGAAGTTAGTGATTCCAACCTACACCAACCATCAAATATAGCACCCCCCACTCCAATGATATCTAAGGTAAATGATCAAGGGGATGAATTTGAATATCCAAATCTTACAACCACCTTAGATGTAGTCCACGAGGAGGTGCAAATTGCTAAGCCAACATCCGCTAGTGAGGATTATGCGAAAATGATCTCATTCATAGAGATACACGATTATTAGGATGAAGGGTTCTAAATTCAACAATGTTTGATATATGTGATAGGATGGAACCCACCATAGAATTGAATGGAATGGTTGAAAGTGAAATCGGAAGAAAACCAATAAATGAATTTGAAGATATGATAGAGTTTCACCACTTGTTCTTGGAAGACACTATTGATGAGATGTGTAAAATTAACGATCAAGAAATTCTTCACCCTCCAAATTATGATAAAATTGAATCATGGGTTACTAATTTGGACTATGATGGCCTTACAAATTTGAATTCAAGAAACGACCCACTTTTGGAAATAATTGAACCATCTAAAGAAGGTGAAGGCGAATTTGATGAGAAACACATTGACGGATTGGAAGATGTTGAAGAAGTAGTTGAACGTCACCACTTGATATTGGAAGATGATTATTATGATGCTTGGAAGAAGTGGGAAGACTACACTCACTCCAAAATTTCTAATGAAGGTTGTGTGCCAATTAATATACAGGATAACATAATCGCCTATTCGAAGGAAGATATTACAACTCCTGTACAATTTGAGGACGTTTTGGAAGAGGGTTTCAAATCTCATCAAATTTTGGAAGATGATTTTTACAATGGTTGGGGGAGATATGATAATGCATTCTTTTCTCACACCCCTATGGATGAAACTCATATTTCACTTGATCTGCCGGATGTTGAAACTTATACATCATACGAAGATCTCACATTCACAAGATTTGAGAAGGTGGCAAAATTCGATCATGTTGAATATAAATTCATTGAAGATGCGAATACAAGTGTGCAAGATGATTTTGAGGATTCAAATGAATAGATACCATGGATAGTGAACAAAGAATTGGAACCAAACGACAAAGAGATTGATCAATTGGAAACAACTCAAATGAAGGATCATCAAGATGAGTCATTGGACATACACTTTGACCAATAATATTAGAGGGTTGAAAAGGATGGGCATGTTTTCAATTGGGTGCCCAATTTTGGTATGTTTGATAAACAAGTAATCAATGAAGAGTATGAAGACCATGAGGTAAAAAAGGAAATTGCAAATCCCCATCAAATTTTGGTAAATAAAAATGTTCAAAAGTTAGAATCTAACCTTTTATGTTCAAGCATCCAAAATTTAGGTGAAAATTTACATGACCATGTTTTGAATTTGAATGATGTTTATGGTGAAATGTCGTTAAAGGTGAATGAAAAACAAGGTATGATTTCTAATCACACCTTTGACAACATTGTTTTAATGAATGAAAAAGAAGTTGATGCACTTGAATTGTTAAATAAAATTCATCAACAATTACTAATTGAACTTTTAAGGATCCTAATTTGGTAAATATCCTAGATGCTTGCAAACTGTTGCACGAATTTGATTGGCCTACAAATTTGGAAAATGATTTGGCTTTAAAAATTTTAGAAATAGGATCTTGCTTACAAAGCCTCATTTTGGATAAAGAAAGCCTAGTTCTAAATCATGAATGGAATTATGATATTTATACCTTAAATAATAGACAAGATAAAATTGAATATCATACATTGTCTAATCAATTTCATGATTTTAATATCACCCATGTGAGTATTAATGGAACTAAATCAAATTGGTGGGGTGAGCGAGGTAAGTTAAAAGTGGTTGCATGGTTCGGTCTAATCTTGTTTTTGCTGGGTTCCTACAACATTTGGCATGTGTATCACATTATATGTTTGTTGAAATGTTCTAATCATGTTTGGGATCCAGGGAAGTGACAGTTCAAACCGTGCACCATCTTGTATTATATTGTACATTTGTATATAGATTTTGGTTTTTGGTTTTGGTTTGTGTTTTCAAGTTTCCTTTTTAGGGATTGCTATTTTGGTTTGGATTTAAGTTGTGTGTTGGTCCTCTGGACATGTTGGTTTGTCTATAAAAAAAAAAAAAAAATTGAGATGTCAACTTATGTCTAAGATCAGGAAAATATGAAACATTGGAATTGTGTTGAGGAAAGCTCCGCAAATAACACAAACAGTTTAAATAATATCGTTTGAAACTTGTGATGCATGAAGTAGTCAGTTTTACAAATTATGGCAATACTCCATCCACAATTCAGAAAAGCAATGCATTCATATTACTTCACATATACATGCCATCTTAGTTGCATATGCATTTCAAATACAAATCATTTAAAGTGTGTCAAATCCTCTTAGGTTTATTCTATAACATAAAAAAAAAATCCTAAGGTTGGGAACTGATGCCCGAACTATCGTTTACCAAGCACGTTCTATGCACATTAAAAAGGATCTTGAGCAAAATGATCAAAACCATACTTGGGAGAAAGGGTCAGGCGAAAGGAGTACTTCGTGTTTGTCCTATCATGCAACATAATCCTTAAAACAGTGGTTTTTACCACTCCCATCAAGCTTAAAGTCTTGTTGGCATTTTTGCCACATTGATTCTCATTGATGAATGCATTAATGTATTGTTGGGGATCTGGCCTTTGATTGATGCAGCTTGGGCGAAAAAAGGAGAAAAAATGAGCAAAAAATGACTAAGTCTGAAAACTGCAGCGATGCGCTGACATATTGCAGAATCGCGGTCAACGCAGGCAGGTTGGGCGACCCGTCGCGATATTGCGACATGTTCCGGAATCGCGGGTCGGTGGGCAAAAAAAAGCATTAAGTTGAAAACATGCAGCGATTCGCTGACATGTCAGCGAATCGCGACCCGGGCAGCGTCGAAGGCGTTAAGTCAAAATTTGCAGCGCGTCGCTGACATGTCAGCGAATCGCGACCGAAAAAGGCGATTGGTACGACGACGGAAACATGTAGCGAAATCGCTACATGTTCCGATTTCGCGGGGCAGAGCGCAGGGAGGAGCAACGACGGGAACATGTAGCGAAATTGCTACATGTTCCGTTTTCGTGGGTCTTCAGCAGCGAAGCGTACGGCATACAAACATGTCGCGATTTCGTGACCTGTCGCAATTTCGCGACCCGTCGCGTTTTCGCGACCTGTAACTGTTTTCCCGCCAAGTGTAATATGAACGGCCGAAAGGGTTTTTTCGATTTTCGATGATTTAATGCTAACCCGAATTAAATATTTTGCGGATTTCCGATGCGGTTAAGGACGAAGAGTGCCCAGGCCACCAAAATTAAAGGGTTTATTGGTTCGAAGTTGCCGTTCGTGGATTAATTCAACGGTTTTTCATGCACATATTCAAAGAAACGAATTTAATGAAGAACCGCGAACGTTTCATTGCCTTTAATTTTTGCTTCCTCGAGGCCGTGATTAAGGGAATCGTGTTCCTGATTTCGAAGATATAATTGTAGATCACGAGGAAGTTGGTTTTAATTATTTAATGTTGCAAAGAGGACGGACCTCTATAAAAACCAATGTAATTCTCATTTACAAAGGTTGGAAAAACTTGCTGCTAGAAACTGGAATTGTATTTGCGGGAATACAAGGATCGACTTCTAATTTTTCAAGCGTCGCATGGATGAATTTGCTTTCTGTTTTCTACATTTCTAATAGCATTCGTACTCCTGCATTGCTATTACATTTAAATTCTGCATCTTGGATTTAAATACGTAGTCGAGGTACAATTCCTGGAATGTGGGTTTGGAGGGATTTGCGGCATGTGATTGTGCGAGGATGAAGCTGATTTCTTGTGTTACTTGCTTGTTGTTGCGTTTGTAGTTTCCTGCTGTTGTTGTTTTTCTGATCCCATCACTTCGGCCTGCGGCCATATTTCCCATTTCTTTCTGCAACCTTTTAAATATCTTTCCAGCAACCCTATCTTAAACCCAATTTTAGAATAGTAGAGGGAACCAGCCCACTTTGGAGATTGGTCTGGGAGCCATTTCTTGCTTCCAGCCTTTCAATGTTGGCCGGGTCTAGGGCGCAATTGTAAAAATCCTTTCCTGTGGCAGATTCGTGACCAACAAGTCTAAAACCAAAGTAGTAAGGATAGGGTTAAATCCTCATCGAACTTAGGTTGAGGATCCAACTCCCCAAAGCTCTGATTTGACCTTCATGGAGTAGTAAGGATAGGGCATAATTCTCATCTCACCTAGGTTGAGAATCCGATTCCCCAAAGCTTCCATCTTTCATTTTATCATAAAACTTGGATGGGAAGGATCGTACTACATGTCCTCTACAAAGGATGGGTAGTCATCCCAAAAGTCCAAGAAACAAAATAAAATTAATATTTTTCATCTTTCATTTTATCATCTTGGATTGGAAGGATCGTACTACATGTCCTCTGCAAAGGATGGGTAGTCATCCCCAAGGTCCAAGAAATAAAAATAAAATTAATATTTTCCATATTTTCTTAATATTGGATTGGAAGGATCGTACTACATGTCCCTCGCAAGGATGGGTAGTCATCCCAAGGGTCCAAAGAAATAAAAAGTGAAGCTAAATCATGGATTATGGGGTTAATATCCACCGGGGCTATAGACGCCTGACCGACAGTGGAGTATGCTCATGCGTGGCAGCATGTCTTGTCTAAAAGCAAGACCACTGACTACTCAAATGGACAGACTAGCCTGACAATTTCATCCATAACTGGTTAAATCATTTTTCTCAAAGTGAGGTAATGAATTCCAGATCAGAGTAGTAAGGATAGGGTTAAATTCCCATCTCGCTTACGTTGGGAATCCGATTCCCCAAAACTCTAATTTCACTTTCACTTGCACATGGGTTCAAGATAGTAGTGACTCATAACCAACTTTGGGATCTAATAAATCAATTCATTATACATATAGTTGATCCTAAGAGGGTTTGATAATTTTTAATGTTTGTGGATGATACTAAAAATTTTAAGCCTTTATAAAGCAGATTGCTATATCTCTAAGCATATTTATCAAGTTGTGCAAATCATTCACAATCTCACATATGCATTCATGTAAAACTGACAATGGAATGTTGATCAATTTCAAACGATAGGAAGTGGAACACACTGCACACACCGAGCTGATACTTAATGATTCTAATGTTTCATGTATTTTTGATCTATTGGCATTTGTTTATGTTTTTATGTGCTGACGCCTGTGTTTAAGTTTGTATATTTCCAGGTTAGGTTCTCACCAAAATGCTCAAGAGCATTTCCCAGCAGAGTCACCATTTTTTGTGGCTGATCCACAACACACCCCAAAATTGGGGACTCACCTTTTTTGCATGCTTTCAAAGAAGACCGCAGTGGCCTAGGTGCTAAAAATCAAAGGAAGAGCAAAATACAGCATAAAAAGAAAGTTTCACGATATCGCGACGTGTTGCTCTGTCGCAGCTAAGAAAAAGGAAAGTGTCGCGATATCGCAACGTGTTGCTCTGTCGTTGCTAAGAAAAATAAAGTGTCGCGATATCGTGACAGGTCGCATTTTTGTGGCTCAGACAAGCGAAGTACAGTGGAATGAAAAAGTGTCACGATTTCGTGACATGTCGCGTTTTCGCGGTTCATAGAGGAGAGAGAAAGCAAACTAGAAAAATGTCACGATATCGCGACATGTTATGAAATCACGGTCAAAGCGGTCAAACAGAACAAGACGCCAGAAATGTCACGATATCACGACGTGTTTCATTATCGCGATGCAAGACAAAGAACTAAGTGAAGACTCAAAGTTGTCGCGATATCGCGACATGTGTTTTCATAATGTTCGATAGGTAAAAGAGCCAAGTACAAAAATTGTTGCGATTTCACGACATGTCATGTTTTTGCGACTTGTCATGAAATCGCGATCAAAGCAAAGAAGAAGTGTTCACCGAAAATGTCACGATATCGCGACATGTTATGAAATCGTGGTCAAAGGCAGCAAGAGGAACAGTCAATGCAAAGTTGTCGCGAAATCGTGACATGTCGCATTTTTGCGACCTGAAGACGAAAAAAGAGAAAAGAGAAAAAAAATGTCACGATATCGCGACATGTCAGGTTTTCATGGCATAAAAGTGAGGAAGGAACAAATGAAAGAAATTGTCATGAAATCGCGACAGGTTGCATTTTCGTGATCTATCGGCGACCACAGAGGTGAAGATAGAAAAATGTCGCGAAATCACGACATGTCTCATTTTCGTGATTCACAACGAATGACAAGCTAAGCAAGGGAAATGTATCGCGAAATCGTGACATGTCGCGTTTTCACAACTGAGAGTAGCCAAAATTAACATAGAGGAAAAACGTCGTGATATCGCGACAGGTCGCGTTTTCGTGGCTCTAAGCAGCGAGATGGTACGAAAGGAAAAAGTGTCGTGATTTCACGACAAAAAGCAGCGAGATAGTACAGAATAAAAAAGTGTCATGATATCGCAACATGTTGCGTTTTCGCAGCTAAGTACAGCAAAACACATCAAAATGAAAAGGCGTCGTGATTTTGCAACATGTCGTGTTTTCGCGGCTAAGTGCAGCGAGATAGCCCGAAACAAAAAAAATGTTGTGATATCGCGACATGTCTCGTTTTCGTGGCTAAGTGCAACGAGACAACCCGAAACAGAAAAATGTCGAGATATCGCAACATGTCTCATTTTTGCGGTGCATAAAGGTGGACAAGGCGGTTGACAGAAAAACGTCGTGATATCGCAATATGTCTTGTTTTTGCAATACAGGTAGAGGAGCAAAGCTGCAGATATAAAAACGTCACAATATCGCTACTTGCTATTTTTTGTCGCGATTCATGGCGGGCCGTTACAGAATGTGCATGGAAGTGTTGAACACGTGTCATAGAGGCAGAGGGACTATGATAATATTTCGAGATCGTCAGTTACAGTTCGCTGAGGAGACCAAACATTTCAAACCCGAGTAAAAAGGCCAAAACAACAAAGAGGTGGGAAGATGAAACAAAGCGACCTAGAAGATGAAGCGAAGCGTCACAGGGCGAAACAGAGAATCGTACCAGAAGGTTTAAAAGCAGAAGCCAAAGATAGATACAAGGGTCGAAAACCACTACAAGCAGAGTTGCAGAGCCGAAGGCAATAAGCCATTTTGGGCGTGCTTTTGGAGTGTTTTTCTTCCACTTTGTCTGGATATTTTCCTTTACATTGGACTAGGTAGGAAATTGTTGTAAGCAGAGTTGCAGTGCTGAAGGCCAGAGGGCCATTCTAGGCCTGCTTTGAGGCTATTTTCTTCCATAGACTGGGTTTGGGAAACCAAAAAGTTTTTTTGTTATAAAATGACCAATTTTTAATACAAAAAATTCAGAGAGTTGCACCTCATTGACAAGAAAGGAGTTATTTTTTGCATGCAAGATTGAATGTTTATCTTTTCCCTTTTCATATTTCTAGGCTTATAGGTGAAGTTTAATGCAAGTTCTCTTGGTTGCTTCATGCGAATGTCTAAATCTGAAAATCACAGTTAAAACCCAGAGAGACCAGACACTTAACTTATCCGGATTGTGCGTGTTTTGCAGGTTCAATAGGTTAGGTTGTATGTCGAAAACCTCATTAGCTTCGGTTTTGTCAAAGCTGGATAGCATCATACTGAATGCACTTTTCATTTTCCTTTCGCATTTTATTTTCATTTTTTTTGCACTTTATTTTCATTTACAGGCATTAAAATAAAAAAAATAAAAAACTAAAAATTCCAAAATTCAAAAATAGTTTCATCATTGCGTATGTTATACTGCAGATTCCAAATACGCATTTAAATTTTCATTTTCGGAGTTGTATAAATTTCACCGCAGCTGCTGTTTTGTTGCAGACTTTAAAAATCCGAAAACAGAAAATTTTCATTTCAAGGCCAGAATTTTATTTTTAGTTTTATTTTTCATTCATGAGCCGATGATGACATTCCCTTCATGAAAATTCCAATTTCATTGAAGGAGTTATGTTTCATGGCATTTCATCAATTTCCATTTTGAAGTTACGTCGTGGTCATATAAGGGCCAGATCACATTTGTTTTATTCGGGTTCAACGAACAATCATTAAAGTTTCACAGTAAAATAAACCAACATTGCCCCTTGTTTTCAGTTACTTGCAACCACTAAGGTGTTCCAAGCATTTAAATTGAATATCTTTATTTGAGATTATTAATACACGGATGTAAAATGCTAATATAGCGGAGACCTTGGAGAAGTTATTTGTTTGATTTCTTTGCAAGAGAGGATTTAGAACCCAAATCCTATCGGAGAGTGTGTTTTCACAATCGGGTGAAAACACCACTCAACAGGTCTCCACTAGCGAGGATAATATTTTGAGGTGTAAATTTATGGAATGGTGTCCAAAATTTAATATCCAAGCTCCTGATTATTGTGTGATATTGTTGGGTTTCGATGCACATACGACTGGAACGTTTTTCTATCTTTATTTTTGCTGATTTCCTAGGTGCACTCCATGAAAATCAGATCGTCGCTTCCTGAAGAATGTTTTGATTTCAGCATTGTTGTTACCAAGAAAAGAATTGCTCTTGCTAGTTTTGACTAGCTGGCATTTTGTTTTTATTAGCATTTAATTTCATAGGTGAAATCCTCTTTAAATACTAATAATTTTGATGTAATAAAAAATGATAGACATTTTGCCAAATAAATCTTTGAGTTCTTTCAATCAATTGAAAGATCATTGGATTCTGTTTCCTGTAGTAGTATTATGTGCTATCACTTTCTGCCTAGCATTTTTGTTATATTCATTTCCATTATTAGATAAGTTTAAATTTTGCATCTGAATTTAAGTCTTGATAAAGAGGTGAATACTGAAATATTTATTGGAAGTTATATTTACAATCTATGAATGGTTTTGATGCTTTACTTTATGTTGCATGCTAATTAAAACTTGATTTGATTTTTAGCTACTGGTTTATCCCCACCATACATTTCTAGATCATCTCCATATTTCCCATTCCTTTCTATCATTTTCCATATTTTTCTTGTTAACCTAAGCTTAAATCAAATTAAATTAGTAAGGGAACCAACCCTCTTTGGAGATTGGCTCGAAGGATATCTCTCTCCTTCGGCCTTTCAATGTTGGTCGGGTCTAGGGTGCACAAGCATTTTGTACTTAGGTAGATTCGTGACCAACAGTTTTTGGCATGCTTGGTGGGATTCTAAAAAAGTTCCACTTTGAGCAATATTAAGGTATGATGTTCATCTTTTTACTGTCTAACTAGAACATCTGGTGACTCAGTTTTATTTAGAAGCCTCCAAACATGAAGTGAGTGGAAGCTTTTCTTCATGACCATAAGATCGAAAGCCAAAAATTCTGAATACCCTATTGAGTTTTATGAACTTGACACCCAAGTGCTAAGAGAACATCCTTGGTTAATTACTCCAACTATTTCATTAGTCATAACTTCTTCATAGGTAGCTAGTGTATTTTATGTTCCTTCGAGTCCAGCTAGTACAACCACTAGCTTTCCTCCTCCCCAAGCAAATACTCCAATCCAAATGGCTCAAAATCAGCCACCCCAACCATAAAGATAGTTCTCCACCTAGAATCACTCTGGAGCTTTGAATCTACAATCTCAGAACCTGATTTTGCAAGCAACATTAAAGGCTTTGTCTACTTATGATGGTATTGGCAATATGGATTACGAACATGTCCAAGATGTGGCTTCTCTAGCAACCATTCATGGTATCATGGATGAGGATGTCATGGTAATATTGCTCGTGCTCTCTTTCAAAGGTAAGTTGCTTTACTGGTACCAATATTTACAACCTGCCATAATTACCACCTAGGACCAGTTGGCTGAATTATTGATCAAAGGTTTTAATGAACAAGCAGATTTGTTCTCTCTGTTGCATCAATTTACCACCATTCAAAGGTATCCGTAGGAGAAAATAATGGTCTTCAATATCAAGTTTGCCCAAAATTGGTAGAGAGTCCCTAATAGTCTCCAGTCGACTCCTAAGCAAGTTGTATTTTACAACCTTCAAGCTTTTAACTCTGATATCAATATGGTCATCCAATAGTCCAATGCTAACATATTTCCTGGTTTGTATTCTATTATGCAAAAGGTTGAAGCTAGCTTGATTGTTATCGATAAACTTCCCCCAAAAATGGTGATGCCTATTTTTCTTGATCTTCTATAGTATTTGTATGCTAATGCATCTTCTTAGCCCTTGTCGATGTCCCCCATGTATCCAACCCCTTCATGGATTTTGAGTTAATTTCAAACCTCGACAATAGTTTCTATCCTATAACTGATTGCTCCAAGTATTCCATAGTTACTTGCTCTGGTTCCATTCCGAGCACTACCATCTCCACCTATACCTCTTTCATTACTAGCTCCTCCAACACCCTCAAATCTCGATTTCCAAGAGAAGTTACTTAAGGAGATGCAATCAATAAATTCAACCATAAGAGCGATGAGAAATGATATCACGATGATTAAGAAGAAATAAGTTGAAAGAGATTTCCATCCTAGGAGATTTCAACCTTCGTTGATCACTATGGATCAAGCAACTTCAACCAACAAGGTGCCTAAGAGAAATTTGACTGTATTGGCAAATGAAGAAGCTAGCTCATCAAAAAAAACATACTAGTGCTCTACCTGCAATGATCTGCATGGTGAGGAAACTTGTATGGTTCATCTGAACTACATGCAGACGTTGGCAGAAAGTTCTTTCGATGGTCAAATCAACATGATTACAGAAATCAATCATAATTTCATGGTCCCTTCTGAGGAACAAGTTTCAGTTCTCATGAGAGCTAGAATAAAATCCATCATCGTGGACCCAGCTAAAATGGAGCCCCTTAAGGTACTTGTTGATCCAAAGGTACAAAATGAGAGAAAAAAAGCACAAGTGAAAGCACCTATCCCAACACCTAATCCAGATGCACCTATCCTATTAAAAGATCTTTTGCCTCTACGAGCGAAATAAATATTGCAAGAAAAATCTTCAACTTTGCAGGAAAAAACCAAAATGGAAGAGTAGGCCAAAGAAAAACTCAAATATCCATATTTGACCAAACGTTAGAGGGTAGAGGCTACCTAGTAGTATTAGACGAAATATGAAGCTGCTAATGAAGTAAAAGAGTTCAGGGCATCTTTGTACAACGTTGTTGAAGAGCTGAAGATAATTTCAAGCAAGGTGAGTCTTTATGATGCATTACAATTTCCTGGACAAGTGGACTTGTTGCAAGAATCACTAAAATTTATGAAAGATAAGGGGAAGAATCTGAATTAGATGGTGTTAGCTCAAACATTGATGACTTCTACCACTGGAAAGAATAGACCACCCCCTTTCTACTTCTCTCAGTATGGAAGGTTGGATTGTGCACAATTGCATGATTGATTTCGATGTTGCAACGACTGTCATGGGGATGAAATATACAAGAAGCAGCCCTAGAATTTTACAATTATATGAAACCCCTATGAGGATAGTTGAGATCATCAAAGACATCCCCATTGTATTACACAAAATACCTCAAATCACTGTGATCTAAGAGGTGGTTCTGGTTGATCTAGATTCATACTTTAGCATGTGCCTATCATTGGATTTCACTGCCAAGTTGGGAGGTTATCTTTCTCTAGACTGTTCTCATCTGGATATTCATGTTAAATGAAGGATAATCCATATCTATAATGAGAAGCCTTCTACTTATCATATAGATAATATTGAAGAATGTAAACCCATAAATTTTTTCAACTTTATGACCGAAGAATTGAAGAAATTAAATTTGATGGAAGAAGTTATTAATGAGCTTCGAATAGAGGACGAGTTTTTAATGCTCGATTTTAATGCCATGATGGATACTGAAATTGGTTGTTACACAATTACTAAGCCTGGAAAAGCTAAAGTGAAAGCTTCTGATGATCAAGATTCTGCTCTTGATCAATTATGAAAGTTGTACTTTGATGGTGCAAGGTGGAAGAATGATGCAGGAGCTAGAATCATTCTCATTTATTCTTTTGGTATACAAAATATGTACTTCTACTGGTTGGCCTAGAGTTGTACAAAAAACATTTCCGAATATGAAGCACTCTGCGTAGGTCTGAAGAAAATCGAGAAGCTTGGGATCAAACAATTGAAGATTTTTGAAGATTTTGAGTTGATCGTCAACCAAGTAACCAATAAGTGTATCTCCAAGCAACACTACCTGAAGGCGTATCACAACAAAGTATGGGATTTTTTTGAGGCTTATACAACATTGAACGTTCAAGCGATTCTGTGAGAATAGAACAAACATGTAGATATTTTGGTATCTCTTGGCACTATTTTTTCTTCAATTGAACATATGGTGAGAAAGCCCAAGATCGTGAGGTTAGTTTATAGACCTTCAGTCCCTGACAAAATATCTACTGGTAAGTATTCGAAAGTGACAATCAGATTGTAAATTTTCTGATAAGAGAAGCTAGTACTTTGGAGAAAAGAATACTTGACAAGGAATAAGTTGAGGGGTTGATCCAGCTATGAAATAATCATATCCTAAAAGGATTTATAATGCTTTAGAGTCTCTTTGATCAAAATTATAGAACCAAAAAGCATAATATCAAAATGGACAAAAAATAAGTACACTGAACTGCAGTTGAGACCCGAGAAGTAAACCAAAGTTGGCACTGATTACACTCAGGAAGAGCTGGAGAAGATCAAGGAACTATTCCATGAGTACCCAAACATTGTCACTTAGATCTACTAGGATTTGAAAGGCTATAATAAATATGTGATCCAACATACCATTGAGTTGTAGGAAGGGGTGAAACCCTTTAGGAAAAAGTAGAGTCCAACCAATCTCAATATTGAAACCTTGATAAAAGTGGAACTACTAAAGATGCTAGAAGCCAAGATCATTTACCTGATTAAGCGTTCTACTTGGATAGTGAATCTGGTCCCTATGCGAAAGAATAATGGATATATTCACCTATGAGTGGATTTTCAAATTTTGAATCAGCCATCTCTAAAGGATCATTATCCTTTACCTAATATTGATCAGATTCTTCATGTAGTTGCTGGTGCTCAAATATTTTCTTTGTTGGATGGATTCTCTTGCTATAATCAAATTTGGGTTAAGGATGAAGATCAATATAAAATTGCATTCACCATGAAATAGGGAACTTTTGTTTATCAACAGATGTTGTTTGGTCTCTTAAATGCTAGTGCAACTTTTCAGAGAGCGATGGACGTAGTTCAGTGAGTTGTTAAATTACATTATTGTAATTTATTTGGATGACATGACTGTCTTCTATCACAATAGGAAGGGACATCGCTTACATTTGAGATAAATGTTCGAGAAGTGCTGGGAGTTCATAATATCCATCAACCTGAATAAGTCCATCTTCACGGTAAAATAAGGAAAGCTCCTAGGACATGTTATGCCAGAGAAATGTTTGGCTATTGATCCAGGTAGAGCTGAAGCCCTTCTGAAGATTTCATTGCTAACCAACAAGAAGGATTTGTAATATTTCTTTGGGCAGATCAAATTTATTCAAAATTTTATTACAAATTTCACCCAAGTGGTAAAACCGATGATCGAGTTTTTAAAGAAGAATGTTGAGTTCAAATGGACTGAGTAGAGGAAGCAAGCGTTCAAGGAAATCAAAAAAATAATTTCTCAAGCCCTGGTCCTGGTAAACCCTAATTACTCAAGAGATATTATCCTATATGTCGTTGGTGAATAGGAGAGTTACGCAGCGGTGCTTACGCAAAAGGGATATGATGGAGACGAGCAACCAATTGCTTTCTTAAGCCAAGTTATCCAACCGCATGAAGAAAAATATAATTTCATTGAAATGCAAGTATATGCAGTGATGAAATCCTTGAAGAAGTTTTGTTATTTTATTTCTCAAAGAAAAAAAATAGTTTATGTTGTTCACCTAGATGTATGGAGTTTCATATTTCAAAGAGAGCTTGGAAACAAGAGAGCTGGTTGGGTCTCTAAAATCCAGGAGTATGATATTGAAATTCGACCAACCAAGCTAGTTTGAGGTCGAGCATTATGTCAGGAGCTTACAAAAAACATCACCTTCGAATCCATGTTTTACCAAATTGAAGATTTAGTAAGCAGAAGTAATCTCGCTAATTGCTCTATAGGTGATCATGATTGGACAAAGGACCTTGTCGAATATAACCATTCTAGAAGGTGTCCTCCACACCTCAATGCTTCACAGAGAAGGAGATTCAAATTTCAAGCCCTTAGATATGTGATTTTTCCAAATGGGTTGTTCCATAAGAATATTGATGGAGTACTTCTCAGGTGCGTTTGAGAATTAGAGAAACAAAGAATTATGGAGGAGTTTCACTCTGGTCTATCAAGAGGCGATTATGTAGGGAGACCAATGGCATTGAATATCATCAAAGCAAGTTATTTCTGGTCCACTCTCTTTGCAGATGCTTTTAAAGTTAGTCAGAGTTGTGATGAGTGCCAAAGATATATCGGTAGAAGTAATAATGCATCGTTGCCTCTTCATCCAATTCAAGTAGAAGCACCATTTTAGCAATGTGGTTTAGAATTTATTGGGGTTATTGATCCCAATTCCTCTATCGAACACAAATACATTCTGACTGCAACTGACTATTTCACTTGATGGGCAGAAGCAAATCTGATCAAGAAGATAAACCAGACAATAATTATCTCTTTCCTTGAAGGTTTAATCACTCATTTTGGTATATCGGATGCAATAATAATAGATAATGGAACTCCCTTCATCGACGTCAGGATCAGCAAATTCACAGGTAAGTATTGGATTTATTTAAAAACATCATCTAATTACTATTCGTAGGGAAACAACTTGGCTGAATTCACAAACAAGAATTTGTTGAGAATTTTAAAGAGAACCCTAGGCAACAATAAATGTAGTTGGCACTTACTCTTGAACCAAGAATTATGGGCTGATCGCATCTCAGTAAAAAAATCCATCAAGACATCCCCTTATTCCTTGGTATACGATAAAGAAGCAGTCTTTCCCATTCAAATTGAATTATCGACCCTTTAGTCATGGCATTTTCTGTATGGTGAAGATGATGAATCTGACCCCATGAGCACCATATTGGCTCAACTTTTATAGATGGAGGAAGAGAGGGAGATGTAGATGCAAAGACGCGACACTAAAAATGAAATTACAAGTAAATACACAAAGAGACAAATATTGCACAAAATGTTCCAATTTTAATATTGACAATGGGGGGAGCCAAGTGAACTCTTTGATACAATGCTACTCTCCAAGAGTATTTTGATACAATATTACAATGGGCTAGGGTTCTCCGAAACCCTAGCAATAAAATAAAATAGTGTCTTTCGAAGATTGCGCCTTTGATCCCAACAGGGTGAGTGGGCTTTGAATATCCGAAGTCGGGCCACTCTGGCTCTAATAGCCTGATGATCTGCAGACCTGCAAGTGACAGAAACAATTAAGGAGTTAGTAGCACATGAGAGGGCTCCACAGAGTGAGACCCTCAAATAATGATTAAAAACCCTAATTGAAAGAAACAGAAAGCAACACTTATAGATATGCAGATTTAACAATAAAAACTCATAGAAGTGATTTACCTTGCTCAACAGTAGATGTGACTTGATCAGGCTGATTGATTAAACCCTAACGGATGCAAAAAATAGTGCGGCGGTTTTTTGGGCGGTGACGGACGAGCGAACAATAGTGACGGAACGAATGGGGCTGGTTGGAATCTATCCTAGGGTATGCTAAAGGTGCTCAGGGTATTCTTCAACAGAGAGGCCTCAAGATTCTTCAACGTTCCATTCTTTCAGTATTTCAGCCTCCTTTGGGCAATATGAGGGGCTTGTATTTATAACTTAGCTTTAGGGTTTAACTTAGGGTTCTTAACTTTACACTTTTGATCGTGTGGCTAAGATTAAGTCATATCCTAGGGCTAAGATTAAATGATGGAAGTGGCATGGATTGAGTGGGATGGATGGTAGGGATTTAATCTGATCGGACGGTGGAGGTTAAATGAACTTATAATTATATAATATAATATTAAATAAATTAAATATAATATAAAATATTAAAAATAATATAATATATATTAAAATAAGTCCTATTTTGGTGAGAAAGGGGAAAATGGGCCTTTTTGAAGGTGGGAAAGGGAAAATGGGCCTTTTGAAGGTGGGAAAGGGGGATGGAGGACAAGTGGAAGGTGGGATGACTAGGAAGGTGGATGAATGGCTACAATTTGGTGTCTACAGATGCCCCTTTTTGTACCATGTTGCATGAAACACAATATGGTGCAAAAATATGAGACACCTGCATGGGCTATGGGCAATAGAAACCGCTTCTCTCGTTGGAATTGCACATTGGCGTTGAAGACAAAAAGAATGAAGAATTTTTAGAGTTCATTGCGTAGCTTACCCCCTCAATTGGTGAATGAGAAAATTCTCATGAGCCAATTGAAAAAGCATGGATTTTGTGCAAATGATGGATGAAGGATGAATGATGATGCGATGTGATACCATTTTTGCCCCAACGGTTGTAGAAAGGGGGTTGGTGTATAATACCATGATGCTTGAAGAATGATGATTGATGATTTGATACCATTTTTGCCCCAATGGTTGAAGAAAATGGGGTTGGTGTATGAACCATGATGCTTGAAGAATGATGACTGATGATTTGATACCATTTTTGCCCCAACGGTTGAAGAAATGGGGTTGGTGTATGAACCATGATCATGTAAGATGTATCCCATCATGGGAAATCAAAATCAACATGGTTGTCCCAAATTTGGGGGTGATTCGATGTTATTGAAAAATATGCCTCACAGGCATCATTGAGTATGCAAGATATGAAAATGCAGAATGACTGAGTCACCACAGGGCTGGCCATTGACTGTAGAAGATTCTTCATCAATTCCATAATGGAACCAATCAAACCTAGCGAGCTTGTCTACTTTGTGACTATAGTCAGATGAATGAGTGATTGATATTAGTTATCCATGATTTCACATCCCATGGAAAAGGACATCAATGATTCCTGTTTGGCGAATTCTTCTTGGCAGTGTTTCACTTAGAATTTGAGGTTACTGATATGATTATGATTCTTGGCAATGAGATAATTGGTGATGATCATGATTAAGTGTCCTTATTATAAACTATTCATGTTACCGAATTGCATGGATTACTATCACTGCAACCACCAAGTTTATAGAATAATTTATTGGATACGAGGTTCACTTAGAGCCAACTGATGAGATACCATTTTTGCCCCAATGGTTGAAGAAAGGGGGTTGGTGTATAATACCATGATTTTTGAAGAATGATGATTGATGAGATACCATTTTTCCCCAACGGTTGAAGAAAGGGGTTGGTGTATAATACCATGATTTTTGATAAATGATGATTGATGAGATACCATTTTTGCCCTAACGATTGAAGAAAGGGGATTTTGATGATGTGAAAATGTGATGAAATAAAATGATTTGTATATGTTCTTTGCCCTTAATAGATAAAGGGGTTTTGATGATGTGAAAATGAAGTGATTATGTTTGTTCTTTGCCCTTAATAGATAAAGGGGTTTTTGATGATGAAAGTGTTCTTATGGTAGTCTATCCATCCTATCGGATTGCATGGATAACTAGTCATTGCAACCGCTAGGTTTATAGGATAAACCACTAAATACAAGGTTCACTTGATAGGAATGCAAATGTGATCTATTTTTGCCCCAATAGATGAAGGGATTTTTGAGAAATGAATGAAAATAACATGATTTGTATTTGTTCTTTGCCCTTAATAGATAAAGGGGTTTTTGATGATGTAAGATGAAAAAGTGTTTGTTCATTGCCCTTAATAGATAAAGGGGTTTTTGATGATGTAAGATGAAAAAGTGTTTGTTCATTGCCCTTAATAGATAAAGGGGTTTTTGATGATGAAAGATGAAAAAGTGTTTGTTCATTGCCCTTAACAGATAAAGGGTTTTTTTGATGATGAAAGTGTCCTTATGGTAGTCTATCCATCCTACCGGATTGCATGGATAACTAGTCACTACAACCACTAGGTTTATAGGATAAACCACTAAATACAAGGTTCACTTATGAATGGATAATGATAAAAGAACGTAAATGTGATCTATTTTTGCCCCAATAGATGAAGGGATTTTTGCAATTTGGATGATGTGAACGCAAGGCAAAGGGCGCAACCTTTGACAAAAGAATGTAGTCTTTTGAACCTAGCAATTGACTTGTTGATGATGTGATGTGATTGAATGATTGAATTGTTTATTGCAAGTGTGGGGAAGGTGTGAAACCTTGAACACCCCCAAGTTCTAGCTGTGATGTTGATTGATTAGGGGAAAGGTGTGAAACCTTGAGCACCCCCTAGTTGTGATGTTGCTTGCTTGATTGGGGGAAAGGTGTGAAACCTTGAACACCCCCAAGTTGTGATGATGTTTGAACTTTCTAGCGATCTTTGCATATGTGAGTTTGATATATATACATACATGGCTTTTATGTTTGTGTTATGCTTTTGTGTTAATGTGTTAATGTGAATGCAATGCATGTTTAATGAAAATGTTTTTATGGAATGCCTTATGGATGATTAATGCAAGCTAAATGATGTATGTGCCTAATGCTTATATGGATGATTCATGCAAGCTAAATGATGTATTATTGATGCAAGTAAATGTGTAATGAACCTAAGCTATATGAGAGGGATGCATGGTGTTCGAATGATCTTTTTATAGTTCAAAAATTTTATTGGCCATGTTTGATGTCCACTATTTTGTAATCAGGGGTACCCAATTTTAACGACTTTATGCAACTTGACGTATGATGCAGGCATGAATGTTGACATGGAAGAAGATATGGATGTTGATATGGAAGAAGATATGGATGTTGATATGGAATGAGTACTGCAACATTTTCAAAAACTCAAACATACTAGTATTATCAATCAAACTCACTTGGGTTGTCTAACTTTCTTTAGGACCAATGTGTGTGCAAGTGAGGTTCAATTACCAAATCTTGAGTGTGACAATGACCCTATCTAATCAAGAACCAGTGTGTGTGCATGTGAAGTTCATTGACCCACTATGAGTAAATTGGGCATGACCTATTATGGAGATGACCTGAAGCTAGCCTGTCCTTATGTGCGGTCAGAGGTCTTCCTATTTGCCAAGGAGACATGTCGCCCCGCATGAGCTTACTCCACTGCCAGCCAGGCGTCTATAGCCCCGGTGAAGATTCACTCCATAGTCCAATGGGATTTGATCTTTTAGGCCTTGGGGATGACTACCCATCCGTGCTAGGGACGTGAAGTATGAATCCTTACGACTTGAGGGATCAAGGGTGTTTGGGATTTTATTTGTTAATTTTGTATAGAGCTTTGGGGAATCGGATTCTCAATCGAAGTGTGATGAGAATTTTGACCCTATCCTTACTACTCTATGTTTTTATGCTTATGTTTGAAGAGTAATTGAGGTAGTGGTGAAAACCACTATTTTTGCTTTGGACTATGTTGCATGATGGGACAAGCGAGGATTATCCCTTTTCACTTCAAGGTACTACCCAAGTATGGTACTAACCCTCTTTGGCTCATAATGTTTTTAAGATGTGATGGAATGTGATTGGTTCAAGATTGTATTCAGAATCAATTGGCAATACTCAAGACCTTCTTAATGTGTAAAGTGTATTTTTGGTCCCAAAGAAAATCGGACATTCATTTGGAGGTTGCTTGCTACACTAGTAATGGTTGAGTGATTGAAAATCTAGGCTTTATGATTTTTGACACGGGATGTGGTTTGACATATGGCTTTTGCGAGGGTTGCATGATTTCTTCAAACTAGGTACCCCCAATTGTTATAACTTGACTTTGTATTTGTGGCCATATCATCATTACTAAGTAAGATCATTCGAACATGGGATGGGATGAATGCAATTATGAATGACTATAGCGGAATGTATATGAAATGTGCAATTATGAATGTATGAATCTAGATGTATGAATGCAAGCGAAAATGAAATGCATGTGAAAAATGCTTATGAATGCGAATGTGGAAGTGTATATGCAAATGCCTATATGTATGCATGCTTATGAAAATGCAATTTGATTTTGTTGTTTTGATGTTTTTTTTTTTTAGCCATGTATGTACATATATAGTAATCACAATAAGCATGGAACGCTTTCAAGTGTATGATGTTCATCAGCTCGGGTTTGTCTACTCCCACTAACATAGTAAGCTTATGACCAAAGGAGTTGGGTACCTTTGGGGCCTTTTGAAAATTTGATGTGACCAAAGGGATTGAGACCTTTGGAGCCTTTTGAAATTGATGTGTGACCAAAGGGGTTAAGACCTTTGGAGCCTTTTGAAATTGATGTGTGACCAAAGGGGTTAAGACCTTTGGAGCCTTTTGAAATTGTGTGACCAAAGGGGTTAAGACCTTGGAGCCTTTGAAATTGATGTGTGACCAAAGGGGTTAAGACCTTTGGAGCCTTTTGAAATTGATGTGACCAAAGGGGTTAAGACCTTTGGAGCCTTTTGAAATTGATGTGTGACCAAAGGGGTTAAGACCTTTGGAGCCTTTTGAAATTGATGTGTGACCAAAGGGGTTAAGACCTTTGGAGCTTTTTGAAATTGATGTGAACAAAGGGGTTAAGACCTTTGGAGCCTTTTGAAATGATGTGTGACCAAAGGGGTTAAGACCTTTGGAGCCTTTTGAAATTGATGTGTGACCAAAGGGGTTAAGACCTTTGGAGCCTTTTGAAATTGATGTGACCAAAGGGGTTAAGACCTTTGGAGCCTTTTGAAATTGATGTGTGACCAAAGGGGTTAAGACCTTTGGAGCCTTTTGAAATTGGTTGTGACCAAAGGGGTTAAGACCTTTGGAGCCTTTTGAAATTGATCAGCCATCGAAGTGACCGGGGAGTGGGGTATGTTTTCCATTACACAATTTAAGTTACTTGTTTTCTTTTGCATTCTAGCTTGAACTATGAAGTGCGTAAACAAAAGATATGCAATTAAATCCAAATAACACCAAACCAAACAATCTTGTGTAGGAATTTTTAAAAGTAAAAGAAAATACAATGTCCTAGGTTTTACCTTGTGTGGCTTACCTCATTCATTATTATTTAAAATGTATTCCTTTTTATTATTATTTGATTTACTTACGTTATGGTACTAACTCGAAATCAAACAAAAGTAATAAGTCAAAATAGCTTAATGGAAAACACATCAAATCCACCTATTACGTAATGATGGAATGGCTATTGTGTAAGCCATGTTAGTGATGAAAGGGCTATTGGTTAAGCCATGTAAATGATGAAATGGCTAAGGTTGAGCCATGTTAATGATGAAATGGCTAAGGTTGAGCCATGTTAATGATGAAATGGCTAAGGTTGAGCCATGTTAATGATGAAATGGCTAAGGTTGAGCCATGTTAATGATGAAATGGCTAATATTGAGCCATGTTAATGATGAAATGATGAAATGGCTAAGGTTGAGCCATGTTAATGATGAAATGGCTAAGGTTGAGCCATGTTAATGATGAAATGGCTAAGGTTGAGCCATGTTAATGATGAAATGATAAAATGGCTAAGGTTGAGCCATGTTAATGATGAAATGATGAAATGGCTAAGGTTGAGCCATGTTAATGATGAAATGGCTAAGGTTGAGCCATGTTAATGATGAAATGATGAAATGGCTAAGGTTGAGCCATGTTAATGATGAAATGATGAAATGGCTAAGGTTGAGCCATGTTAATGATGAAATGATGAAATGGCTAAGGTTGAGCCATGTTAATGATGAAATGATAAAATGGCTAAGGTTGAGCCATGTTAATGATGAAATGATGAAATGGCTAAGGTTGAGCCATGTTAATGATGAAATGATAAAATGGCTAAGGTTAAGCCATGTTAATGATGAAATGGCTAAGGTTGAGCCATGTTAATGATGAAATGATGAAATGGCTAAGGTTGAGCCATGTTAATGATGAAATGATGAAATGGCTAAGGTTGAGCCATGTTAATGATGAAATGGCTAAGGTTGAGCCATGTTAATGATGAAATGATGAAATGGCTAAGGTTGAGCCATGTTAATGATGAAATGATAAAATGGCTAAGGTTAAGCCATGTTAATGATGAAATGGCTAAGGTTGAGCCATGTTAATGATGAAATGATGAAATGGCTAAGGTTGAGCCATGTTAATGATGAAATGGCTAAGGTTGAGCCATGTTAATGATGAAATGGCTAAGGTTGAGCCATGTTAATGATGAAATGATGAAATGGCTAAGGTTGAGCCATGTTAATGATGAAATGGCTAAGGTTGAGCCATGTTAATGATGAAATGATGAAATGGCTAAGGTTGAGCCATGTTAATGATGAAATGATGAAATGGTTAACGTAAAGCCAAGTTAAATGTATTTTCCATTAAGTTGTTTTGGTTTATTACTTTCTTCTGATGTCTTGTTAATACCATAAAGTACTTAAACCCAATATTTAAAGCTTATCAAAATAAAACCAACTGTAAAAACTTGTACAAGAATTTAAAGATAAAAGAAAACAATCAGTCCTAGGTTTCACCTTGTGTGGCTTACCTCATTCCGTATTATTTTCTTCATTAATGTGTGGTTCCTTTTAAAATTGTGTGGTTGGTGTGTTTGATGTTACCTAATATTTGTTAAATGAAATAAAGGAAAAATCTATGGCTGGATAGGGCTGCGAGATTCTTGTTGGTAATGACCTCCAACAAGTTTGCTCGGGGGTAATCCTATGGTGTCTAAGGGCAGATATTTGATGGATGGAGATGAATGCCACCGTCACCAAACCTCAAGCAATAGTTGGTGATGAAATCCAACTACTATTGTTAAAAAGTGGAGCGTGTAGTGTGTGATGTTAATTTTATGTTTCTTGTTCTTTATGGTGTGCAGACAATGTTAAAGATGACTAATTTCACTAATCTAAATTAGAATCCAACACAAAGATGCAAATTTCATCTAAAGAGCGTAGAGTACACCCTTAAAATCCCTGCCTACAAATGATACCTAAAGATATCAAAAGAGCATCGGAGGGTTCGTCCACCTCTCTGCCAAAGGGGCCAGCCTAGGGCAGGATTACTTTAAGTGTCCAAATGTTGTTCCTATTTAGATACATGAAATTTAAGTGATATTTAACCCTAAAATGCAAAATCTAGGATGCTTTTCTGCTTCACATGCACTCAACAATGCAAACAATCACCTAGATCTACGAATTTAGGACAAGAAATGAATTTGAAATATTGAAATACACACAAACCCTAGATATGACTTGCTATAGATTCTTTCTCATATTACTTAATGTTAAACCCAAAAATAGAAAAAAATAGCAGCAAAAAATAGAATACGTAAATTGTTAAATGACCAACTAGGGTTACGAAACTCACTTGGAAGCCTTAGCTCTGCTTCAAATTAATGTCAGGCATAGTTGGGCACCTACGTAGGTGTAGGAGAGCATCTACGTAATGTAGAAGAATGCCTATGTAATGTGGAAGGATGCCTACGTGGAAGAGTGCCATGATCTCTGGAACTGCTATAGAATGCTTCAGAAACCCTAGCGACGAACACGATGACTTTTACGTTTTTTGAAAAACTATCAACAAACAACAATAATAGTAAATTAGCAAGGTAGATCTATCAAATAGTGAAACCCTTGTGGGGTCCCACCATGATCACCATTTGTAGATGCAAAGATGCGACACTAAAAATGAAATTACAAGTAAATACACAAAGAGACAAATATTGCACAAAATGTTCCAATTTTAATATTGACAATGGGGGGAGCCAAGTGAACTCTTTGATACAATGCTACTCTCCAAGAGTATTTTGATACAATATTACAATGGGCTAGGGTTCTCCGAAACCCTAGCAATAAAATAAAATAGTGTCTTTCAAATATTGCGCCTTTGATCCCAATAGGGTGAGTGGGCTTTGAGATATCCGATGTCGGGCCACTCTGGCTCTAATAGCTTGATGATCTATAGACCTGCAAGTGATAAAAACAATTAAGGAGTTAGTAGCACATGAGAGGGCTCCACAGAGTGAGACCCTCAAATAATGATTAAAAACCCTAATTGAAAGAAATAGAAAGCAACACTTATAGATATGTATATTTAACAATAAAAACTCATAGAAGTGATTTACCTTGCTCAATAATAGATGTGACTTGATCGGGCTGATTGATTAAACCCTAACGGATGCAGAAAATAGTGTGGTGATTTTTAGGTGGTGACGGATGAGTGAACAATAGTGATGGAATGAATGGGGATGGTTGGAATCTATCCTAGGGTATGCTAAAGGTGCTCAGGGTATTCTTCAGTAGAGAGGCCTCAAGATTCTTCAACGTTCCATTCTTTCAGTATTTCAGCCCCTTTGGGCAATATGAGGGGCTTGTATTTATAACTTAGCTTTAGGGTTTAACTTAGGGTTCTTAACTTTACACTTTTGATCGTGTGGCTAAGATTAAGTCATATCCTAGGGCTAAGATTAAATGATGGAAGTGGCATGGATTGAGTGGGATGGATGGTAGGGATTTAATCTGATCGGATGGTGGAGGTTAAATGAACTTATAATTATATAATATAATATTAAATAAATTAAATATAATATAAAATATTAAAATAATATAATATATATTAAAATAAGTCCTATTTTGGGAGAAAGGGAAAATGGGCCTTTTTGAAGGTGGGAAAGGGAAAATGGGCCTTTTGAAGGCGGGAAAGGGGGATGGAGGACAAGTGGAAGGTGGGATGACTAGGAAGGTGGATGAATGGCTGCAATTTGGTGTCTATAGGAGAAATCATACAATGCCTTCATGGAACGTGCCCGGATGACACAAAAATGGTTTGACAAGAAAAATTTTGAGAAGTTGTTCAAGGTAGGTGATCTAGTGTTGAAATTGAACGAAAACAAGGCTAAGCCTGGCAAACATCACAAGTTTGAAGCAATATAGGAGGGCTCATTCCAAATTTCAAGCGTGAATTAGGTCAACTCATTTTATTTGAAAGATATGGATGACCGTGTGCTGCCAATACTAGTGAATGGTCTTCATTTGAAGGCCTACCATCACTGACACAATTTTGATCAAGTATGTATATATGACATAACTTTTCTATGTTATTTTATTCTGAGTTAAGTATGTTTAAAATTATATATATATATAAAGAGAGAGTAGTCTCACCGGAGAGATTAATTCCCCCCCAAAGCAAGTGTTTTAGCCTCGAAAGCACTTAGTCACCAGTAAAAAATCGATTTCACCTGAAAATATTTTAAAATCCTTTAGTCTTAAGTCGGGGTAAAAACGTCAAAAGAAAAGCGTTAGTTTACTTTTTCATTAAAAAGCGCCCCTATTTTTTACTGCCAAAAAAAGAGATAATTAAAAAAGGAGAAAAAGACGGGAGAAAATAATAAAGAAAAGAAAAAAGCAAAGAAGAAAAAAGTTATTAAAAGAAAAATATATATATTTTTGCCCAAAAAAGATTTTCACCATGCATATTTTAATTTCAGATATTTTTGGGGCGAAATTCCAAAAAAAGATAAAAAAAAAATGCATGTTTTTTAAGAACTCTAGTTGGCAGCACTAATTTCGAAAAAAGAAGGGGTTGAAATTAATTTCGCCTTGCTTTTTCAAGCAAAGCACTCATAGTTAAGCTTGTTTTTAGCAATCAGCGTATTTGGGATGAAATTGAAGATGAATTATTTTAAAAGGACTTCAAAGCATATAATTTCACCAAGTAGGAAGAGAAGAGCATTTTTAGGGCACTAGTTGCAAGAGTATTTTCGTCCAAGGATGTTTTTGGTGAAGCAAGCGCATCCAGTTGATGTTTTTTTTTGGCCCATGCTAATTTCAGAGTAATGAAAAACACAAGATTATACTGAGAGGGGGGTGTGAACAGTATAAGACCACTTTTTACTTTTCTTTTCAAATCAATATTATGTAGTGTATAGATAGCAGTATCAATAACAGTAATCAAATAAAAGCACAAAACACCATACACAATAGAGACACGGATTTTAACGTGATTCACCCAATGTGGGCTACCTCCACAGAGAAAATATTTCTTCTAAACCTGCTCAAATCTGCTTAACAAGCTCACTCAAAACTTGTCCAAATATGCTCAACAAACTCACTTAGAACTTGTCCAAATCTGCTTAACAAGATCACTCGAAACTTGTCTTAATCTGCTCAACAAGTCCTCTTTAGGACTTGCTCAAACCTGCTCAATAAGTCCTCTCTAGGACTTGCTCAAATCTGCATTGCAAGCTTCCACAAAAACTCACACAAAATAAATCCACAAGCCTTCTCAAAGACTTGCCTCAAATCTGCTTAACAAGTCCACAAAGAACTTGTCCAATCTCATAGAATCATAAAGAGAATTGATAGAGACTTAATATGTTCTATACTCAATGCTCAATCTCAACTCAAATCAATCTCATAGAAGCATAAAGAGAATTTTTAGATACTCAATATGTTCTATACTCAAAGCTCAATCTCAACTCAAATCAATCTCATAGAAGCATAAAGAGAATTGTTAGAGACTCAATATGTTCTATACTCAAAACTCAATCTCAACTCAAATCAATATCATAGAAGCATAAAGAGAATTGTTAGAGACTCAATATGTTCTATTCTCAAATCTCAATCTCAACTCAAATCAGAATATAGAATATTTTGTTTCATGGAACTTGAACAACCACTTCACACAATCACTTGACTAGGCTCAATCAACTCTCCTCAACAAATCACCTCAAGGAACAACTCTTTATCACAAACCTTAGTCCAAGCATGTATCACCCACTCAAAATGTATCCAACAATGCTCAAAACCAAATCTCACATAACAATGATACTCATGTTCTTTTCTAACTCAAGTTCAAGTTCATTGCACAACCAATGGCTTCAACAACAATGCTTATCAAACAAGGTTTAATCACAACTCACAATCCAAAAAACCTTGAAGCATAAACTCAAAGTACTTCACTCAACCAATGGTCTAAACAACAATGCTTATCAAACAAGGTTTAATCACAACTCACAATCTAGAAAACCTTGAAGCATTAACTCAACCACTTTCAAAAAGGAAACCCTAATCAAATCCTTTTCACTCCAAACTTAATTTTCAAACAAGCCAACCATCTAACTCAATAGATAATAATTTTGCCCATACCTTTTTTTTTCCAAGGAGTTGTCCACAAAATTTGCCACACTTTCACAAAACTCTTATCCAAACTTACATAAGGGTTAGAGGACTTTAATTAAAATCACAATGCAAAATATAACTTTAAATACACCTTTTTACTCCAACTTAATTTACATATCCACCAAAGTCCTTTTAGAAGAAAAACCCTTATTAAAATAATGACCAACAAGTCTCAAAATAAATCTCAATCAACACATTAACATAACTCCTTATTTCTCCTAAAATATAACTCTCAAAATAATAATCTCCAAATAATAATGCTCAAGTAAATATCAACACTTCATTTTCATAAATAATCATAACAACCTCTTTTTAATAAAGTTTATTAAAATCCAAACCCCATAATGGGGGCGGAGGTCCAAGGTTCAAATCTCGGGCCTCGTTGTACTGAATGCTTGTCCCTTTCCTGGTGATTTCAGTGGCATAAAAGGTTTAAAATGATTGTGGCATGTTGGTTATAGGGGTGGACTGTGTGAAGATCTGTGTGGCGGCTTCTGGGGCGGACAACACAAAATACTGTGGCGGCCATAAAAGCTAGATAGCCTTCCCGGATTCGTGGCGGCTATCGATTCCACCATGTAAATTAAAAATAAATAAAATAAAGTTTATTAAAACTTTAATTAACCCTATGACAACCTTATCACTCCAACCTTAGAGCATAATTATAAAAATTAATTAACAAAAAAATTGTACTTGCCTCAAGGGGATTTGACCCCACGACCTTCCTTCCCCGCGAGCGCCTTAGCCAAGGCTAAGGTTGCCACATGAGCTACCCGCTCGTTTGCAAAGGGAGAAGCACCATGTGCTTCTTCTTTGCACTTCCCTTGCCCACATTTTAAAAATGTGTGCCTTGGAGCTTCCACAAAAATATTTTTTTGTAGGAATAGAACACACGACCTTCGTGCTTCCAATGCCTTCACGATATCCAAGCTACCACCAGGCCACAATTCTCAATACGAATTGGGGGTGGTCTGACTTCACTTTATCCTACATTGTCTTTTCCCAAACCTTTTATCTCACAAGCTCTTCTTCACATGTGCCAACGATTTAATTCTTCAAGTAAGGATAATGATAAACAAACATTGGGTATGTATTTATATTGCCCTTCCACCTTTGTTTAGACATCGGTGCTTTTTAGGAAATTCATTACGTCGACGTATTAAGGCTTCGAAAGCCTTAGTAAACCCAACCTTGGGTTTTAATTAAATTTTCTTTTGGACTTTATAAAACCCCTTGCATTATAAAATATTATAATAAGGATTATAATTATTTTATTTGGGTTTTTACCATGGCAATAATAACCACCATTAAAATGTTAATCTTTCAATAAAGTCCCTTTAATATTTATTTATAAAATTTAAATTCATGTTGAATTTAAATAATTTATAAAATAAATATTATAACTCCTTTTTGACTTCTATCTTTTGTACATTTCACTCGAACTTCTGCCTTCATGCTAAATAGCAACTGATCGTCTTTGTTGCCTTTATTTTCTACTGAAACTATGGTGACATCAATGACAACTTTAACTTAGTGACTCAAAATTTCCAACAATCTTCCCCTTTGTCATTGATGGCAACCCATATCCTTTTACTAAAACCTGACCTTTATTTTTCTTCTTCTCCCCTTGGGACATTGCTCCCTCTTGCTCAATGCTCTCTCAAATATCAAAATATCTCCCCATATCAAGTATCTCCCCAATACACAAATATCTCCCCCTTTGACATCAATGGCAAAGGGTCACCTTTGGGGCTTGAAGAACATGGACTTATACTGAGAGGGGGTGAACAGTATAAGACTTAACCAATTAATAATTTTAACTTTAGATAGCAATGGCATCAACACAACATTAATCAAGACAGAAAGCATCACACATTGAAGACCCATTTTTAACATGGTTCACCCAAAATGGTTGGGCTACATCCACAAAAATTTTCTCTAAAAATTTCCTCAAAGTTCTTTGGGAATCCTTCCCAATTAAAATATTTATGAGCCTCGGCCCAAAGGAGATACCTTCCCCTAATCAAAATTTATGAGCCTATGCTCAAAGTAGATACCTTCCCCTCTGCTCTGGAAATGATCCCTCAGAAGATCAACTGCCTCTACCTCTTGCTAGCACATGGAACTCCTTTCCACTAAAGACCTCATGTCCTCAATGCTTAGCCTAAGAGAACTCTGCCTTCTATGATCACGTCCATAGCAGCTCAGCAACCTGTACCAAACACAGTCAATCGATCTAGTAAAAGTCTTCCTCTGTCTGTCAGATCTGTCCAACGCTTAAGCTTGAACAAATCAATCCTCTGCACATAAGCCTTCTCAAAGACTTGCCAAATTTGTCCTCAGGTTCTTCTCAAAGAACCAGTGCACCTCTGTCCTCAAGTTCTCTGATAGAACTATCAAACTTAGCTCACAAGTCCTCTACTAGGACCTGTCCAAATCTACTCACAAGTCCCCACCGGAACCTGTCCAAAACTTGGCCAACATCAAAAATCATGCTATGGAGAAATTGCACATGAATTCTAACACCACCCGCTGCGTCCACTTCACGATGTAAAACCCTTTCACATTATTCAAACGTGGAACCTCCCGTTTGGGTAGCGCGCCAACAGCCCAGCCGCTATTGGTGCGCCAAAGGTGCCCGATGAGGTTTAAACCTCACGCTATTAGCCTTGTTCCTTCTATGTCAGGGATTAAATAAAACAATAGTGCCTCCCTTTCTTTTGACATGATCACGAAGATGAAAACCTTACGATGGATTTACGATAAATGGTGAGTACAAAAAAAATGAACGGATTTACGAAAATGGCGAAGACACAGTCGAACAACGGGTTTACAAAAATGGCGAAGACACAATCGAACGACGGGTTTACAAAAATGGCGAAGACACAATCGAAGAAGAAATTCGAACAGTGGATCATGAAATTACAGCAAGGAAGAAATCGAATAGCAGATCACAAATTCACAGCGAGCAACTCTTTTCAAAATGCAGATGGGATAATTCTTGATTTTCATCGAGGGAGATTTATATGCATTTTTACCATAAGCTCTTGACGTCAGCGAGGATTTTAACATGTCGACGGAGGTCTTGGCTAGTGCCCACAATATTAAAACATAGCGCCCACAAAGTTAAGACATTTGCGCCATGGGTTAGGAGAACCCATTGCAAACAATAATTTAATATTTATTTAAAAATAATTAAAGGGAACATTAACAAGGTTTTTAATTATTTAAATAAATACTTCCTCTTGGACCCAAATGCATTAAACTAATGCATCCACCTGTAGTATTTAAACCTGCCAACTTGGGGTTTACAAAAGACCTTTGAAACCTGCCATGCCAGAACCTTCAAGAAACCTTTTATCAAAGCAAAATTTTTGACATCAAACAAATTCCTTCAAGAGATTCTTGACATCAATGACAACTTATACACATGATCAAGGGCAATGTACCCAATGTACCCAAAATTGCCAACAGGGCTCGGGGTTAAGAATGAGCCTCTTAGCTTAGCCCCTCCCCCACCTCCACATGAGGTGGTTAATTCTGGAGTGGGAGTATTTCTACTCCCCGAAAGCACTGTTCTTTACCTTTATCTTTCTCTCTTCTTCTCTGAGTCTTCTAAATCCTCTAATTGTTTCTTTCCAAGTCATCATCTTTGTTCCTATCATCACTTTTTTTCCTGTTCCTATTCTTATTCTCATCCATGTTCTTGTTCTCATCTATGTTCCTATTCTTATTTTGTTCATGTTCTTGTTCTTGTTCCTGTTCATGCCCATGTTCCTGTTCCTATTCAATATCCTATTCCTGTTCATGCTTGATTTTGGAATATTTTCTCTACACCATCTTACTATGTGACCATCATTATTGCACTGATAACACTTAATGTTATTATTTCTTGGAGGTGCAACTGTCTTAGGACTTCTCCTAGTGAAGTCATATCCTCTTCTGTCATGAACCCTGTAATTCATTGCCTTGTGACCAAACTCATTATATGAGTAGCAATATCCTTGAAAAATCTATCCTTTTCCATATTATTATCTTTCATGTGTCATGCATTGTGAAGCCATGTTCCCAAACCTGTGACATGAAAAACATCTCCCATTGAAGCTTCCTTGTCTCGACCTCATTGGTCTCCTGTTCTGATTGTTGTTCCATCTATATCTTCTTTGTGTATTGTTCCTATATTTTTTTAACTCTTTGATGTCCAACTCATCCTCTGATGTCTCACTCCCACTTACATTGTCTTCTTCTGATGTATCTTCTTCTAAAGTGTCTTCAGAACTGGTGGCTAACTTATCTTCTTGAACTTGTTTGCTTCCAAGACCTATCTTGTTTGTTGCTCTTCTTTGTATCTTGACTATTTTATCCACACTCTTTGCACTGTTTACATACTTGTATAGCTTATTATTGGAATCCTCTATATCTTTCTTTAGTAGTGCCACTTCATGTGTTAACTTTTCACATTCCAAGATCTTTGCTTCTAACTTATCTTTGAACTTGCTTGCCTCAGCCTTTGACTTCTCTAAATCCTCTATGAGCAATAATATTTCTTCATCACATTCTTGAAACTGACTTTCAAGCTTAGAGTGTTGCTTTCTTACCTTCTTTACCATTTCAAGGGCATAGATAAGTTCTCCCTTGAGATCATAGCCATTCTCTGCTGAATAATCCTCTATTTTTTTGCCTTTGTCCATATCATTTCCTTCTTTTGGCTTATCTTCTATAGAATCACTCACTTCATCTTCTAATTACATTAGAATATTTTCATCTAGTCTATCAAGTGCATCTTCAAAATCATCATCACTGAAACTATAACCATCCCTTGTGCAATCATCTTCAAGATGTCCAAATATACCACATCTAAAACACTTGAGAATAATAGGAGTCTTTCTCTTAACTGGTTTTTTATATTCAACCATAAATAGGACTTCATATCTATTATTATTTGAAGAACTAGCATCACTATCAATTGAGTACTTACTTGCATTATCCGTATAGTAGCTTCTCTTTTGTATTTGGAAGAACTTATTCCCTTGTCTGTTTTGTCCATCCTTGCTTTTCTTCTGGTACCTATATCTTTTTGATTCCATGTACCCGTGATCCTGTTTTTCTTCATCATTGTTGTTCTTTGGCTCTTTGCACTCTGTTGCATAGTGTCCATACTTTCCATAATTGAAACACTTAATAGATCTTATATCTATAGGTCTTCAGGAACCTTTATCTCTTCTGCCATAATTTGCTTCTTCATCACTAGAGGACTCACTACTTGATTCTATCCTCTTACCCTTTTTATTTTTTTCCACTTTGAATGCAGCTTCTTTCAGAGCAATAGGATCTTTTGTTCTTATCTCAAAAGCAGTAAGCATGCCAAGCAAAGCTTTTATAGTTAGACTATCACTATCAATTGATGTTTCTATGGCAAAAACCTTTTCATTGTACCTTTTTGGAATAGTTCTCAAGATCTTATCGTAAGCATCAAATTCATCAACCTTAATTCCAAGACCTTTCATCTCATGTATAATTTCATCAACCTTGTTGAGATAGTCATGAATATTTTCATCATCCCTCATTCTTAGGTTCTCAAATTCTTCTTTGAGATTTCTGATCTTAGCTTTCCTAACACTTTTATCACCTTCATATATGGTATGCAATAGTTCCCACATGTCTTGTGCTTTTTTACAATCCATAATATTCATAGATTTTGATCTATGTAGCCCTTTTATAATTGCATTCATAGCTCTTAAATTTGCATGTATTAGAAGTTTACTTTCCTTATCTGTACTTCATTGCCAAGTGCCATCAGGTGAAATCTCATCAACACACACCAATACAAGAAGTCACTTCCATCAAATACTGGTACTGCATTATTGAAAGACCCATCCTTTTAATCCTTTTGATCCATTATTTTCTTAGACCACTTTTCCTTCAAGTTGTCAAACTCTTCTGAAGGAACCCGCTCTAATACCAATTGAAGAACACAATCTTATACTGAGAGGGGGGGTGAATAGTATAATACCACTTTTTACTTTTTTTTTCAAATCAATACTATGTAGTGTATAGATAGCAGTATCAATAGTAGTAATTAAAGCAATGCACAAAACACCATACACAATAGAGACACGTATTTTAACGTGGTTCACCCAATGTGGGCTACCTCCATAGAGAAAATATTTCTTCTAAATATTTCTCAAATAATATTTTGGGAATCCTTCCCAATTACAATGTTTATGGACCTCTGTCCAAAGGAGATGTTGATCCCCTAAATCTCAATTTCATAGATCTCTTCCATAGGATAACTCTTTCCCCTTCAACTCTGGCTAATGATCTTCTAGAAGACTCTGTCTCTCTGTTGCACTGACTGGTGGATCTCTTTCCACTTGAAGACTCCTCACTCATAAGATTTATCTTCAATTTTCCTGGCTTTTGGATCTCTATCCACTAAGACTTTGTCCTCTATACTCTGTCACCTCCAAAGCTCTTTCAATAGGTTCACTCAAAACCTTCTCAAATCTGCTCAATAGGTCCACTCATAACTTGCTCAAATCTACTCAACAGGTCCACTCAGAACCTGCTCAAATATTCTCAATAGGTCCACTCAAAACCTGCTCAAATCTGCTCAATAGGTTCACTCAAAACCTACTCAAATCTACTCAACAAACTCACTCAGAACTTGTCTAAATATGCTCAACAAGATCACTTAGAACTTGTCCATATCTGCTCAAGAAGATCACTCAGAACTTGTCTTAATCTGCTCAATAAGTCCTCTCTAGGACTTGCTCAAACCTGCTCAATAATTCCTCTCTAGGACTGGCTCAAATCTGCATTGCAAGCTTCCACACAAGCTCACACAAAATCAGTCCATAAACCTTCTCAAAGACTTGCCTCAAATATGCTTAACAAGTCTACAAAGAACTTTTCCAATCTCATAGAATCATAAAGAGAATTGTTAGAGACTCAATATGTTCTATATTCAATGCTCAATCTCAACTCAAATAAATATCATAGAAGCATAAAGATAATTGTTAGATACTCAATATGTTCTATACTCAAAGCTCAATCTCAACTCAAATCAATCTCATAGAATCATAAAGAGAATTGTTAGAGACTCAATATGTTCTATACTTAAAACTTAATCTCAACTCAAATCAATCTCATAGAAGCGTAAAGAGAATTGTTAGAGACTCAATATGTTCTATTCTCAAATCTCAATCTCAACTCAAATCAGAATATAGAATATTTTGTTTCATGGAACGTGAACAACCACTTCACACAATCACTTGACTAGGCTCAATCAACTCTCCTCAACAAATCACCTCAAGGAACAACTCTTTCTCATAAACCTTAGTCCAAGCATGTATCACCCACTCAAAATGTGTCCAACAATGATAAACAACAAATCTCACATAACAATGATACTCATGTTCTTTTCTAACTCAAGTTCAAGTTCATTGCACAACCAATGGCTTCAACAACAATGCTTATCAAACAATGTTTAATCACAACTCACAATCTAGAAAACCTTGAAGCATAAACTCAAAGTACTTCACTCAACCAATGGTCTAAAAAAAAATGTTTATCAAACAAGGTTTAATCACAACTCACAATCCATAAAACCTTGAAGCATTAACTCAACCACTTTTGAAAATGAAACCCTAATCAAATCCTTTTCACTCCAAACTTAATTTTCAAATAAGCCAACCATCTAACTCAATAGATAAGAATTTTGCCCATAACTTTTTGTTGCCAAGGAGTTGTCCACAAAATTTGCCACACTTTCACAAAACTCTTTTCCAAACTTACATAAGGGTTAGAGGACTTTAATTAAAATCACAATGCAAAATATAACTTTAAATACACCTTTTTACTCCAACTTAATTTACATATCCACCAAAGTCCTTTTAGAAGAAAAACCCTTATTAAAATAATGACCAACAAGTCTCAAAATAAATCTCAATCAACACATTAACATAACTTCTTATTTCTCCTAAAATATAACTCTCAAAATAATAATCTCCAAATAATAATGCTCAAGTAAATATCAACACTTCATTTTCAGAAATAATTATAACAACCTCTTTTTAATAAAGTTTATTAAAACTTTAATTAACCCTATGACAACCTTATCACTCCAACCTTAGAGCATAATTATAAAAATTAATTAACAAAAAATTTGTACTTGCCTCAAGGGGATTTGACCCCACGACCTTCCTTCCCCGTGAGTACCTTAGCCACGGCTAAGGTTGCCACACGAGCTACCCACTCGTTTGCAAAGGGAGAAGCACCATGTGCTTCTTCTTTGCACTTCCCTTGCCCATGTTTTAAAAACGTGTGCCTTGGAGCTTCCACCAAAACATTTTTCGTAGGAATAGAACGCACGACCTTCGTGCTCCCAATGCCTTCACGATATCCAAGCTACCACTAGGCCACAATGCCCAATACGAATTGGGGGTGGTCTGACTTCACTTTATCCTGCGCTTTCTTTTCCCAAACCTTTTATCTCACGAGCTCTTCTCATGTGCCAACGATTTTATTCTTTGATCAAGGACAATGATAAACAAACATTGGACATGTATTTATATTACCCTTACACTTGTTTAGACGTCGGTGCTTTTTAGGAAATGCATTACGTCGGCGTATTAAGGCTTCGAAAGCCTTAGTAAACCCAACCTTGGGTTTTAATTAAATTTTCTTTTGGACTTTATAAAACCCCTTGCATTATAAAATATTATAATAAGGATTATAATTATTTTATTTGGATTTTTACCATGGCAATAATAACCATCATTAAAATATTAATCTTTCGATAAAGTCCCTTTAATATTTATTTATAAAATTTAAATTCATGTTGAATTTAAATAATTTATAAAATAAATATTATAACTCCTTTTTGACTTCTGTATTTTGCATTGTTCCACTTGAACTTTTGTGTTCTTGTTGAATATCAACTGACCGTCTTTTTTGCCTTTATTTTCTGCTGAAACTATGGTGACATCAATGACAACTTTGACTTAAGGACTCAAAATGTCCAACAAGCAAGCTCTAGTTAATTGACATGAGTTTGAATTAATTTCACTAATGAAATTTAGGAAAGACATTTTTGGCATTATCATGCAATGAAGTTAATAATTTTCACCCCCAAAAAGTGCCCATCACTCCCATGCGGCATTTATTAAATACCCATATTGCACCCTTTAAGATAAAAAGTGGTTAGAAACTGAGTTCAAGGAAGATTTACAATGCAAGGGCGTTAATGCCAGTTATCATGAAAAATCTTGTTGGCTGAGAGAACCAAGGCAGTACGTCCACCCAAATTTTTAAATACGGCAAACCATAAGCTTGTAGTTGAAGAAAAGGTCAAGTTTATTTTTTTGGAGCATTGCCAGATTATCCTTCAGTTGCCCTGAATTGCTGCTTTGTTGCAAGATTATCAAATTATTGCATTAAAACTTATTGTACAAATATGGAAAAGAAAGTTGCTGAGTCAACAAAAGTTGTAGAGCCAAAGAAAGCATAAGGAGGCAAAAAAACTAAAAAAACTAGGCAAAATAAAAAATACGGAGCTTGACCAAAATTATGATGCGTTGGCTTAGATCAGAGAATATGCTATTTTGAACAAGGACGTGGAAAAATTATGCCAGGACATGGAAGTTGTTGTCAAGCAAGGCTTGACACTAGAAATCCTGTTAAATATTGCCTATCATACATAGCTTTCCTGGTACCTTTGTACACTTGTTCATACTATCCCAAGCTAGTAATGGCAATTTCAAAGTTTTACCATCCTACCACGAGGACCGTTCGAAATATGAAGGGAGATAAAATATTCACCATTTCGACTAGCGTAGTTAGAGAAGCATTTGTGTGTGAGGTGAAGCCTTCTCTGGACGTTATGTTTAAAAAATGAATCTCAAGGAGCAAGAAGAGAGGTATCAGTCAACTGTGATGTTGCACTAGTTCATGGAGAATCAACTGATAAAGGTGCCCCATTTTGGAGAGTTTTTGACTTTGCCAAAGCCTCTAACGAATTTTAAAAGTCCAAATATGTTTTCCATGTTGGCCTAGGTGTACGATCTTCCTACCAATTTCAATGGTAAGCGATGTCGGTACAGTGTATTTAGCAAGTGGAATTTTATGCCCCAACAACAATGCAAGCAAGCACAAACTCAATTTTCTTTGACTGGGTAGATTACATGGCTTGAGAAATGCATACCCAATTGGAGAAGATACATAGTGAAGGAGTAGTATCATTCAGGAACACTTAATTTTTGTCCTGGTATTTCTTCTTCCACATGCACTGACATTTTTCCTTCATAGCGGTCAAGCAGGTTGATGAGGCAAACAGGAAGCTGCTTTTTTATTTATGGACTCCAAGCTCATCCAATAAGGAGTCATTTTATAATTTCAATCGCATATTTTTGGGTCCTACCCTCGAACTTATTTTTGGCACATGTGAGAGAGTGCCAAGGGCGATGAGGGAGGAGATCGTTGCGAAGGAGAAAGGAGATATTTTCTTGTTGATGCAAGATATCATGGTACAAATTTTGGCTTCACTGGCAAGTCGTTTCTCCTTCCATATTTTACTACAGAGCATATTTTTGCAATGGAATTTTTCCACCATATCGACTTCATCAATGGCATATATGGAGCAGGATGAGGAAAGAAGACTACATGCACCATATCATTTTGCTTCGATGATATTGAAGTAGACTAGGTTGGACAGAATAAATTGATTAATGAAGCTCTCTACAACATGGTTATGGTGGAATTACCTCAGCAATGGAAGTATGACCCTTTGGGTCAGTTCGCAACATTAATTTAAGCCAAAAATTTTCATTGCTTCCCTTGGGTAAATATTGAGCAGCAAAGAAATAATCCAAAAGGACATGATCTCAAATGGTATATTGAGCAGATGATGATGTTCCCACCATGGCATAATTTTTACAAGATGGAGGTTGAATATATCTCTACAATTCAAAAGCACCAGATTCCTCATCCAGGCTTGTTTAGCAAAATGAAAGAACGTTTGTCTGCTTGGTCTGAGGAGAAAATTACCAACTGGTGGGTTATGAGGGTCCACCGTAGGAAAACTGGGTCAGCTTATGGTCTGGCAATGGATGAGGTATTTTTGGACATATATGATGAATACTATGATAGTTATCAAAGGATATTTTTTTCTAAAATTATACCTCGTAGATTTCACATATCTGACAGCGAAGAGATCGTGGCTAGACAGGAGCAAAGTGTGATTGAGGAAGCACCACTTATGGAAGAAGAGACAACCATCATCAAAAGTGTAGCCCTAATAGAAGAAGAAAAGTAAGCGTGAGGTACTTTCTTTTTTGAAAATCTCCAAGAAGCCAAGAACAGGAATAGTTTCTTCATCAGGTGTGAATCCTCCTCTAGTAGTTGAATCCAAATAGGCTAACGTTTCAATAAATCCTCATTTGGTTCAAGCAGGACATATTGACCAGCACATAGAAGTTATAGATCTAGAGGAGATAGAGGAGGAACAAGACAAGGGCAAACTAGTGTCACAATCACCCTCATCATCAGCTCAAATGGTTTTGGAGCTTGAAGGTACATTTTCTCTACCCTCTTCGCTTTCTCTTGAGCATTCAGTGATTGTTGCACTCCATTTCGTATTTGTCGCTTCCACCTCACCTCCATTCGATATACCCTCTACTTTCATTTTGTTTCATGTTTCTCAGTTCCCAGTCACCAATGCTCCCTCTTCTTCTATTCTCGCTTTTACTATTTTTTTTTCTTTCAGTTCTTTTGCATCTGGTCCCAATCCATTTTCATGTTCTTTATCTCCCATTCTAATAATTTCTACCACAATTGTAAGTACACAAGCTCCTCCTCGAGTAAGTGTAACTATAGTCGAACCCCTCACTTCCATCCCCTCAACCACTTTTGTTCCACCAACCATTCCCATTTCTACTTCCCTTCCCAAGCCAAAACGTTAGTAGGCTTGTTTTCCCCCTACTCCATTTATTGAGTTGCATGTGATGCTAGAGCTAGAGGTGGAGATTATGCCAAAGCATCATATTTCAGCAAAAATGATTCAAGCCCACCAAATTTTATCTCGAAGAACACAAGCTTATACTGAGAGGGGGTGAACAGTATAAGACCACTTTTTACTTTTCTTTCCAAATCAATATTATGCAATGTATAGATAGAAATATCAACAACAGTAATCAAAGCAATGCACAAATCACCACACACAATAGAGACACCAATTTAACGTGGTTCACCCAAAGATGGCTACCTCCACGGAGAAAATATTTCTTATAAATTTTTCTCAAATAATCTCTTGGGAATCCTTTCCCTATTACAATGTTTATGGACCTCTGTCCAATGGAGATGTCAATCCCCTAAATCAAGTTTATGGATCTCTATCCATAGGAGAACTCCTTCTCCTCTGCTCTGTTTGGTGATCCTCTAGAAGACTACTACCTCCACTACACTGGCTTGTGGATCTCTCTCCACTGAAGACTCTTGTCCCCACTCAGAAGACCTATCCTCACTGCCCTAGTTGATGGATCTCTATCCATTGGAGACCACTATCCTCTTTGCTCTATCACCTCCAAAGATCTATCTCAAATCTACACTAAACATAGTCCTTCATCCTAGCACAAATCTACTCAATCTCTATCTCTGGTCTGGCACAAACCTATCCTCAAATATACACCAAACTCTGCTCCACAAGTCCACATAAAACTTGCTTAAATATTCTCAACAAGTCCACTCAAATTTAAATATAGTCTTAACTTGCTCAAATATCTCAAAAGTCCACTCAGAACTTGCTCAAATCTCTCAACAAGTCCACATAGAACTTGCTCAAATCTGCTCAACAAGTCCACTCAAAACTTGCTCAAATCTGCTCAACAAGTCCACTCAGAACTTGCTCAAATATGCTCAACAAGTCCACATAGAACTTGCTCAAATATGCTCAACAAGTCCACTTAGAACTTGCTCAAATCTCTCAACAAGTCCACAGAACTTGCTCAAATCTGCTCAACAAGTCCACCAAGAACTTGTTCAAATCTGCTCAATAAGTCCACTTAGAACTTGTCAAATCTGCTCAACAAGTCCACAGAACTTGCTAATTCTCAATAAGTCCACATGAACTTGTCCAAATATGCTCAATAAGTCCACATAGAACTTAACAAAGAATCCAAAAATTCACACAAAAACCACAAGTTCAAAGACTTACCTCAAATCCTCAACAAGTCCACACAGAACTTGTCCAATCTCATAGAAACATAAAGAGAATTGTTAGAGACTCAATATGTTCTACACTCAATGCTCAATCACTTTCTCAACTCAAATCAGAATATAGAATAGTTTGTTTTATGGAACTTGAACAATCACTTCACACATCCACTTGACTAGGCTCAATCAACTCTACTCAACCAATCACTCAATGAAACAACCCTTTCTCACAAACCCTAGTCCAAGCATATAACCACCAACTCAAAATATTTCCAACAATGCTCAACAACAAATCTCACATAACAATGATACTCATGTTCTTTTCAAACCCTAGTTCAAGTTCTTTGCACAACAACTCACTTCAACAACAATGCTTATAAAACAATCTTCACATAACAATGATACTCATGTCTTTTCAAAACCCTAACTCAAGTTCTTCACACAACCAATGGCTTCAACAACAATGCTTATCAAACAAGGTTTTAACAACAACTCTTTATTCTAGAAAACCTTGAAGCATTAACTCAACACACTCAATAGGAAACCCTAATCAAGTCCTTTTCACTCCAAACTTATTTTCCAGAAAACCAATCAATCAACTCAACTATGGAAGAATGTGCTCATACCTTTTTATTGAAGATGAAGGGATCTCATAAATCTGTCACAACCACAAACACTTCTATGCCAAGCTCAAAGAGGTTAGAAGATAAACATTTCTCACAATATAATGTAAATACTCAATTACACCTTATCACTCCACCTTTCAAAAACAACCATCAACATACATAAAATATTTATCCAATAACACCTTATAAACTCCCAACTAAAAATAAATTCAACATCCACCAAAATAACTCAAAACCTCTTTAATCAAATTTAATGGCAAAAAGAACTTTGGCAAAAATCAAATCCTCTTTCCTTAATAACTCTAATAACATAAATCACTTCTCAATAAAACAATCTTTCAAAAACCCTTTTAACTCCAAATAACACAAATCAATTACCAATAAAATAATTCTTCACAAACCCTTATAACTCCAAATAACACAAATCAATTACCAATAAAATAATCCTTCACAAACCCTTATAACTCCAAATAACCCCTTAGAAAAACTTTAGGCAATATAAAATTTAATCAAAAATTACCTTTGCCACTAGTGGGATTCGAACCCACAATCTCTGCCTCCGTGAGTGCTCTAGCCATGGACTTGACCACCATGTGCACTAGACGCATGCTTAAAACTCCATGAGCACCTCGTGCTCTTTCTTCCACACCTGGCGCTCAAACTGAACGTGAACAAAAACTTTCCCTTGGCGCTCAAGTCGAACATGCCAATCATCCATGCGAATCGATCGTGGACTCCTTCCACTCCAATGCTCTCACACAATGCGTTGTACCATTGGACCACCATGTCCAATGTGGGTCACACCATGCACTTACACTTTTCGTCTTCTGTCTGCGCTAATAATACAAATAAGCTCTTTGTCTTCTTCCTCAACGTTCAACGATTTGCACGAATTCCTTTAGCTTGGTCGCATGAAAATTAATTCGAAGAGGGATGCTTTTGAATGCCTCTTGGCATATTATTTATACACGATTTCACCATATGCCTTAGATGTCGGTGCTCCATTTTATTTGATGACGTCGACGCATTTCAAAACCTTTTATAATTTATAAATTATTTAAATTCTAATAGAATTTAAATTTTATAAATTATATTTATAAACCTTTGACTTTAATAAAATTAAAGTCTTCCTTGGGATAAAATTTAAACCTGCCAAATGTACTCCATTGATTTGATTATTCTGCCATCAGGATGTTTAACAAAAACCCTTGTAGAATAATATTTTAATAACCTTTTTCTTCAACTCTTCACATTGCTCCTGGTGTTAATGATGGTGTACTCCATGGTATTAATGATGGCTTCATGTGTTCACTTTGGCATCAATGACAACTTCTCACCTTGACATCAATGACAACTGAATGAGCTCAAAATGTCCAACAATCTCCCCCTTTGTCATTGATGGCAACCCAATTTCCTTTTACCAAAAACTTGACCTTTCCTTTGTTCTGCTCCCCTTGGGACATTGCTCCCCCTGGCTCAATGCTCTCTCAAATATCAAATCTCTCCCCCTTACTCAAATCTCTCCCCTTTGACATCAATGGCAAAGGGTCACCTTTGGGGCTCGGGGCTAAGAATGAGCCTCTTAGCTTAGCCCCTCCCCCACCTTCTTTTGAGGTGGTTAATTTCTGAGGTGGGAGTATTTCTACTCCTAAAAAGCATTGTTCTTTACCTTTATCCTCTTTTCTTCTTATCTGAATTTTTTTATTCCTCTGACTATTTCTATCCATGTCCATGTTCCTATCCATGTCTACATTCCTGTTCCTATTCTGTTCCTATTCATATCCATGTTCTTGTTCCTATTCCTATTTATATCCATATTCCTGTTCCTATTTCTTTTCTTTTTCATATTCATGTTCATATTCATGTTCTTGTTCCTGTTCATACCTATTTTTGGAATGTCTGCTCTACACCACTTTGTTGTGTGACCATCATTATTGCACTTATAACACTTAATGTTATTATTCCTTGGAGGTGCAAATGTCTTAGGATTTCTCCTAGTGAAGCCATATCCTCTTCTGTCATGAACCCTGCAATTCATTGCCTTGTGACCAAACTGATTACATGAGTAGCAATACCCATGGAAAAGTTGTATGTTCCCATATTCCTGTCTTTCATGTGTCCTGCATTGTGAAGCCATGTGCCCAAACCTGTGACATGAAAAACATCTTCCATTGAAGTTTCCTTGTCTTGACCTCATTGGTCTCCTAGTCTCTTTTGACCTATTCTGATTGTTGTTCCATCTGTATCTTCTTTGTGCATTGTTCCTATTTTTGTTGAACTCTCTATTGTCCAACTCATCCTCAGATGTCTCACTTTATTTTACATTATCTTCTTCTGAAGTATCTTCATCTAAAGTTTCTTCTCCCCCAAAACTTGAGGTTGACTCTCCTTCCCATTTCTTTTGATTCTATTCAAATCCAAGACCTGTTTTGCTTGATGTAGTCTTTTGTATCTTGATGAACTTATCCAAGTTCTTTGAGCTATTTTTAAACCCTTTCATCTTGACCTTGGAGTCTTCTAAATCTTCTCTTAGTAGTGCCACTTCTTGTGCTAACTTCTCACATTCTAAGATCTTTGCTTCTAACTTATCCTTGAACCTTTTTGCCTTAGCCTTTGATTTTTCTAAATCCTCTATAAGCAATCTTCTCTCTTCATCACATTCTTGAAACTGAATTTCAAGTTTAGAGTGTTGCTTTCTTACCTTCTTTACCATGTCAAGGGCATAAATAAGTTCTCCCTTGAGATCATAACCATCCTTTTCTAAATATTCCTCTATTTTTTTACCTTTGTCCACATATTTATTTTCTATTGGCTTGTCTTCTATAGGATCACTTACTTCTTCTTCTAATGCCATTAGAAGATTTTCATCTGGTCCTTCAAGTGCATCCTCATATTCATCATCACTGAAACTATAACCATCCCTTGTACAACTATCTTCAAGATGTCCAAAGTTACCACATCTAAAACACTTGAGAATTATTGGAGTCCTTTTCTTAACTTGCTATTTTTCTTCAATCATAAATAGGACTTCATCTCTATCATTGTCTGAAAAACTAGCATCACTATCACTTGAGTACTTACTTGCCTTATCCGCATAGTAGCTCCTCTTTTGCCTTTGAAAGAACTTATTTCCTTGTCTGCTTTGTCCATCCTTGCTTTTCTTCTTGTGCCTATATCTTTCTGATTCCCTATTCTTGTGATCCTATTTTTCTTCACCATTGTTGTTCTTGGGTTCTTGACAATCTGTTGCAAAATATCCATACTTTCCATAATTGAAACACTTAATATATCTTAGATCTCTAGATCTTCTGGAATATTTATCTCTTCTACCATAATTAGCTTCTTCATCATTGGATGACTCATTGCTTGATTCTGACTTCTTACCCTTTGTCTTCTTGATTGCTTTGAATGCTGCTTCCTTCTGGGGAATATGATCTTTTGTTCTTATCTCAAAAGTTGTAAGCATACCAAGCAACTTATCTCTTGTCAAAGAATCACCATCCATTGACACTTCTATAGCAGAAACCTTTTCACTAAATATTTTTGGAAGAGTTATTAAGACTTTATCACAAACATCTGATTCATCAATCTTCATTCCAAGTCCTTGCATATCATTAACAACCTCATCAATTCGAAGTAGATAAGCACTAATATTTTCCTCATCATTCATTCTTAATGCTTCAAATTGTCCTTTGAGATTTTGTATCTTTGCTTTCTTGACACTTTTATCTCCTTCATATATATTTTGCAATTTATCCCACATTTCTTTTGTAGTTTTACAATGCATAACTTTCATAGACTCTGTTCTATGCAAACCTCTCAAAAGTGCATTCATTGCTTTTGAATTGTAGTGTTTTAGGAGCTTACCTTCCTTATCTGTAGGAGGATTGATTAAGGGATCATATCCAATATCAACTACTTCCCAAATTTCATTGCCAAGTGCCATCAGGTAGATCTTCATTCTCATACTCCAATATATATAGTCACTTCCATCAAATACTGGTGCTGAATTATCTGAGGACCCATTCTTAGAATCCATTGTGTTCTTGTTATATTTTCCTTCAAGCTGTTAAACTCTTCTGAAGGAACCCACTCTAATACCAATTGAAGAACACAAGCTTATATTGAGAGGGAGGGGTGAATAGTATAAGACCACTTTTTACTTTTCTTTCCAAATCAATATTATGCAATGTATAGATAGCAATATCAATAATAGTAATCAAAGCAATGCATAAATCACCACACACAATAGAGACACCAAATTTAACGTGGTTCACCCAAATATGGCTACCTCCATGGAGAAAATATTTCTTATAAAATTTTCTCAATTAATCTCTTGGGAATCCTTTCCCTATTACAATGTTTATGGACCTCTATCCAATGGAGATGTCAATCCCCTAAATCAAGTTTATGGATCTCTATCCATAGGAGAACTCCTTCTCCTCTACTCTGGTTGGTGATCCTCTAGAAGACTACTGCCTCCACTACACTGGCTTGTGGATCTCTCTCCACTGAAGACTCTTATCCCCACTCAGAAGACCTATCCTCACTACCCTAGCTGATGGATCTCTATCCACTAGAGACTACTGTCCTCTTTGCTCTATCACCTCCAAATCTCTATCTCAAATCTGCACTAAACATAGTCCTTCGATCTAGCACAAATCTTCTCAATATCTATCTCTGGTCTGGCACAAACCTATCCTCAAATCTGCACCAAACTCTGCTCCACAAGTCCACACAGAACTTTCTTAAATCTGCTCAACAAGTCCACTCAAAACTTGCTCAAATTTCTCAACAAGTCCACTTAGAACTTGCTCAAATCTGCTCAATAAGTCCACTAGAACTTGCTCAAATATGCTCAACAAGTCCACTCAAACTTGCTCAAATCTTCTCAACAAGTCCACTCAAAACTTGCTCAAATCTCTCATAAAAAACTTGCTCAAATCTGCTCAACAAGTCCACTTAGAACTTGCTCAAATATGCTCAACAAGTCCACTCAGAACTTGCTCAAATCTGCTCAACAAGTCCACTTAGAACTTGTCCAAATCTGCTCAACAAGTCCACTCAGAACTTGCCCAAATCTGCTCAACAATTCCACATAGAACTTGCTTAAATCTCTCAACAAGTCCACACAGAACTTGTCCCAATTCTCCAACAAGTCCCACAAGAACTTAACCAAAACTTCCACAAAATCTCACACAAAATTAGTCCACAAGTCTCCTCAAAGACTTACCTCAAATCTGCTCAACAAGTCCACACAGAACTTGTCCAATATCATAGAAACATAAAGAGAATTGTTAGAGACTCAATATGTTCTACACTCAATGCTCAATCACTTTCTCAACTCAAATCAGAATATAGAATAGTTTGTTTTATGGAACTTGAACAATCACTTCACACATCCACTTGACTAGGCTCAATCAACTCTACTCAACCAATCACTCAATGAAACACCCCTTTCTCACAAACCCTAGTCCAAGCATATAACCACCAACTCAAAATATTTCCAACAATGCTCAACAACAAATCTCACATAACAATGATACTCATGTTCTTTTCAAACCCTAGTTCAAGTTCTTTGCACAACAACTCACTTCAACAACAATGCTTATAAAACAATCTTCACATAACAATGATACTCATGTTCTTTTGCACAACCCTAACTCAAGTTCTTCACACAACCAATGGCTTCAACAACAATGCTTATCAAACAAGGTTTTAACAACAACTCTTTATTCCAGAAAACCTTGAAGCATTAACTCAACACACTCAATAGGAAACCCTAATCAAGTCCTTTTCACTCCAAACTTATTTTCTAGAAAACCAATCAATCAACTCAACTATGGAAGAATGTGCTCATACCTTTTTATTGAAGATGAAGGGATCTCATAAATCTGTCACAACCACAAACACTTCTATGCCAAGCTCAAAGAGGTTAGAAGATAAATATTTCTCACAATATAATGTAAATACTCAATTACACCTTATCACTCCACCTTTCAAAAAACAACCATCAACATACATAAAATATTTATCCAATAACACCTTATAAACTCCCAACTAAAAATAAATTCAACATCCACCAAAATAACTCAAAACCTCTTTAATCAAATTTAATGGCAAAAAGAACTTTGGCAAAAATCAAATCCTCTTTCCTTAAAACTCCAATAACATAAATCACTTCTCAATAAAACAATCTTTCAAAAACCCTTTTAACTCCAAATAACACAAATCAATTTCCAATAAAATAATTCTTCACAAACCCTTATAACTCCAAATAACACAAATAAATTACCAATAAAATAATTCTTCACAAACCCTTATAACTCCAAATGACCCCTTAGAAAAACTTTAGGCAATATAAAATTTAATCAAAAATTACCTTTGCCACTAGTGGGATTCAAACCCACAATCTCTGCCTCCGCGAGCGCTCTAGCCGTGGACTTGACCACCGCATGCGCTAGACGCACGCTTAAAACTCCACGAGCACCTCGTGCTCTTTCTACCACACCTGGCACTCAAATCGAACGCAAACAAAAACTTTCCCTTGGTGCTCAAGTCAAACACGCCAATCATCCACGTGAATCGATCGTGGACTCCTTCCACTCCAACGCTCTCACACAACGCGTTGTACCATTGGACCACCGTGTCCAATGTGGGTCACACCATACGCTCACACCTTTCGTCTTATGCCTGGCGCTAATAAGACAAATAAGCTCTTTGTCTTCTTCCTCAATGTTCAACGATTTGCACGAATTCCTTTAGCTTGGTCGCATGAAAATTAATTCGAAGAGGGATGCTTTTGAATACCTCTTGGCATATTATTTATACATGATTTCACCATATGCCTTAGACGTCGACGCTCCATTTTATTTGATGACGTCGATGCATTTCAAAACCTTTTATAATTTATAAATTATTTAAATTCTAATAGAATTTAAATTTTATAAATTATATTTTTAAACCTTTTTTTTTTTTAAAATAAAAGGTTTCCTTGGGGGGGAATTTTAACCCTCCAAATTGTACTCCATTGATTTGATTGATTCCACCATCAGGATGTTTAAAAAACCCTTGTAGAATAATATTTTAATAACCTTTTTCTTCAACTCTTCGCATTGCTCCTGGTGTTAATGATGGTGTACTCCATGGTATTAATGACGGCTTCATGTGTTCACTTTGGCATCAATGACAACTTCTCACCTTGACATCAATGACAACTGAATGAGCTCAAAATGTCCAACATTATCGCAGTGGCTAAAAATCCATAAGAGAAAAGAAACTCAGGCTCCAACAAAGACGTTGAATAAGGTCACTTTTGACCCCAAAGCTATGGATTCCCATACTGTAAAAATGATCCCCCAGGTCCAGAAGCCTTAAAAAAAATGACTTCAAGTTATTACACTTATGAAGTCATTACAGAGGACCTGATGAAGATTGATACTATGGAGAATATGGGGAATATATAGGTGGATATGAGCTCTCTTTACCTGCACGATGAGCATCACAAGAAAAGCTTTTTTGAGGCCGAGGCTAAGATTGTTGAGTTAAACAAAGATCTGGCCGAAAATAGGGCATAGCTGGAAACAATGAAATCAGAGGCAAAGCATTGGTAAAAAAAGTTATGAAGTTGGATAATGCAGCCAAGGGATACCAGACAGCTTGTATACGAGTAGATAAGCAAGTGCAAGCATTGATCGCTCAGCTTGAAGCTTTGCAAAAATAGCTGGCCAAAAAATCCATACAGACAGTGGGCTTCTCCAAGGAGAAAATCAAATAAGCTCATCGCCATTTAACTAAATATTGTGTGGCATTTGCGACAGACATGCTCAAGGTTTTATTGTACATTCATGAGACTCGGATAATAATTTTTATTGGTAATTAATATTTGGAGTACACCGAGAAGCAGCTGGAAACCAAGTTGGAGATGGCACTGAAGATTCAAGAGTTAGCTCAGTCTAACTTCCAAGTTAAGACACTGAGTGGGATGGATCGAGCTTGGGCCAGCACTAGGATTATGTTGCGCAACTTCTTTTCCAGGTTGGATCTGGCTAGAGAGGGCCAAAATTTGACCACTATGTTTGAATAGGAGCATTGCATTTCACTCGTTTATTTCAAGGCTCTAGTCGATACCGAGTTTTTGAGCTTCATTGATGATCATGGGAGATTTTGCCTAAGAAATAATTGGAGGTGTCTTGACAAAATTTTGTCGAAGATACTTCAGAGATTGATAGCTGGGAGGAGCCAATCACGGAGGAACAAGTACTGCCATGCATGGAGAGGCTCTCTCGCATCGAATCATCTCTGTTGGAGCTCAGTCAGAGAGATAATCGCATCAACATGGACCATGTAGAAATGTTGCGCTTTGTCATTGATTCGCTTCAATATCCTTTGAAGCTTGATGAAGAGTCCTAGGGTGAGGCAATTGTAGTATATGAGACTACCAGCGCAAGTCTTGCCAAGTAAGAGGTACAAGCATGGACGAAAGCAGAGTAGAAAGAAGCTGTAGAAGAGCAAGAGAAATAGGCATAAGAGAAAAGAAAGAAGGAAGCTACTGAACCAAATGTACCATCTGATGCAGCCAGCGGTGGTGACAGTTGAACCTAATGGATAAAGGCTTGGAATCAATTGCATTTAGACAAACTGAATACCCCGAGAGCCACCAAAAGTGTTGGTAGTTTTGCCATGCTAATTTTGATTATAAAATTCAAAGAATATAAGATGAATGATGCAGTTGTTTTGATTTTACTATTTTAATGTAACGTTTTTTGTTTCCCTCCTTTGACTGATTTCATTAAATAAGAAGATTGATTTCAGCCTTAGAAATACACAGCAAGTTTTTTGCCTATAAAAATTAATGCAAATCGTAGGAAAAATATAAAGGAGAAAATATATGGTAAAGAATATCTCAGAATTTTAGGAGTGATGAAAATGGTCTAAAAGGAGCGATGAAAATGGTCTAAAAGGAGTGATGAAAATGGTCTAAGGCTTCGGCAATTTTTATTCAAAGGAAAAGCGCCAATCAAGATAAAGGGGCGAAAATGATTTTTGCCCCTCTTTCAGGTGAAATACCATGTTAAGAGGATTCTACCCAAGTGAAAGCAAAAGTAATGATAAATGCTGAGTTCGAAATGAAGGACAAATTTTATCGATAAAATAAAAGATAAGCACTTTCACCCAAATTACGCATTTAAAGTGATTTCGTCCTTTTTCAAGGCAAATTACTATTTGAATTAATTTTTTAGGGCAAAAATGATGGATGGGGAACTGGTCAAAGTCAAAGTCGCACTTGGGAGGGCGAAAATCATTTTCACCCTTCTTCAGGACGAATTTCTAAATGAAGACGTTTCAGAGCGAAAATCAAGCAAAACATGTGCCTTGTGAAGTCAAAGTCAAATTCACCTCAAGTAAGGGGCAAAAATCATTTTCACCCCTCTGTTGGGTGAAATCCAAGCTGAGGACACTTTTTGGAGCACAAATAATGAAGTGACATCATTCGGGTGAAGGTTGCTCTAGTCAAAGTCAAAGCAAATTTAAATAAGGCGTCTGCCAATGTAATTTCACCCCATTTTGGGTAGAAACATTGATTTCGTCCAGGTTGGAGAGAAAGTCCTGAAATAGCATCTTTATGCTCTAGTCAAAGTCAAAGTCACCCCAGGTAGGGGGCGAAGATCATTTTCGCCCCTCTTGAGGGCAAAGTCAATCATTTTCGTCTATTTTCTCATAGAAGTCATTTCCATTCCATTTTTTGGTGAAGTTCTCTATTTTTCGGGTGAAATTACCCAGGAGAAGAGCAAAAGCATATTGATGGGCGAAAACACCAAATTTTCTAGGCGAAATCAATTCTTGCCCCCTCCCTTTAGCAAAGTTTTCTTTCGAAGGCATCACTGTTACTAATATTTTTTTGGGAAAGATTGAAGACTGGTGGAATTTAATTCTTGGTGCAATAAATTTGATATTTCCATAATTCTTGTCGAATAAATGCCAAGATTAAATGCTACATCTCGGATTCTGGGGCGATCCTATTCATTTTCGAGGTGTCCTCCATTGATTTTGTTCTTTTTCAAAAGAGTTAATTTTCATTGGGTCTCCATTGGCGAGGGTAAGATTTCGAGGTATAAAGTGGTGGAATGGTGTCTAGAATTTAATATCCAAGTTCTTGATTATCATGTGATATTGCAAAGTTTCAATGCACAACGTCTAGAACGTTTTCCCTATCTTCCATTTTTGTTGATTTCCTAGGCACAATCCATGAAAACCGGATCGTCGCTTCCTAAATAATGTTTTGATTTGAGCATTGTTGTTACCAAGGAAAGAATTGCTCTTGCTGGTCTTTGACTAGCTAGCATTTTATTTTTATTTGCATTTAATTTCAGAGGTGAAATCCTCTATAAATACTAAGCATTTTGATGTAATGAAAAAGGATAGACATTTTGCCTAAAAACTCTTTGAGTTCTCTATATCAATCGATGGCTTCTGTATCTTGGAGCAGTGTTGTGTGCTATCACTTTCAGCCTAACATTTTTGTTATATTCATTTTCATTATTAGATAAGTTTAAATTCTACATCTGAATTTAAGTCCTGATATAGAGGTGAATACTGAAATGTTTATTGGAAGTTATAGTTACAGTCTGTGAATGGTTTTGATGTTTTACTTTCTGTTGCATACTAATTAAAACTTAATCTAATTTTTAGTTGTTGGTTTATCCCCACTATACATTTTGGCTCATAGCCATATTTCCCATTCCTTTCTGTCATTTCCCATCTCTTTCATGTTACCCTAAGCTTAAATCGAATTAGATTAGTAAGGGAACTAGCCCTCTCTGGAGATTGACCTAAAGGACATCTCTCTCCTTCAACCTTTCAATGTTGGTCAGGTCTAGTGCGCACAAGCATTTTCTACTTAGGTAGATTCGTGACCAACAAATAGCTTAGGAGAATACAAAACAAGAAGTGGATATAATGTAAAACACCAACAAAATAAGAATATTGCAAGAATATGGAGAGATGTTTGGGATAGCCCAAGCATTCCTAAAGTCAAAATGTTTGTTTGGCTAGTAGGTCATAGAATAATTTTATCTTGGGATAACCTTATGAAAAGGGGTTTTCATGGCCTTTCACAATGTGTTCTTTGTAAAAAGGAGGAGGAGAGTATAGACCATCTCTTAGGACATTGCTCAATAGTCCGAAAACTATGACAATGGATTCTTAATATGTTTGGTAAATGCATGGTGATGAATGGAAGAATTGAAGAATGGTTAAAGTAGTGGTAGAGCACTTTTAAAAGTGAGGCTTTATAGATAATCTAGGATATATCAAAAGATACAATACTTTGGATTGCATGGCTAGAAAAGAATAGAAGAATATTTAAAAGAAAGGAAAACAGTTCGGAGGTAATGAAAAGGAATATATATTTAGCCATAGAGTCTAATCCAACCCTATCAACTCACCCAATTCCTAATTTGGAAGAAAAAAACCTTAATAGATGAAGTCAAGTCATCAAATGGAATTACGATGTTGGGTACATGAGAAACAAAAAGAAGGCAAAGAATATAAAGTGAAAACCACCAGATGTGGAGTTGATCAAATTGAATTTTGATGGAGCATCTTAAGGAAATCCAAGACCAGCAAGAGGAGGAGGAATAACTAGAAATAATAGAGGAGAGATTTTGTCTTATCATGCTTTCAATAGTAGATTTAAGACAAGTAATGAAGTTGAAGCTTGCGCGGATTTAGAAGGGTTAAAAATATGCAAACAAATGAAATGAAACAAAGCATGGATGGAAGGTGATTCACTCGTAGTAATACATACAATTTGGAGGAAAGCAAAGGCTCCATGGAACATACAAGACATAATTGTGGAAATTCAATATCTTGCTAAATAGTTTGAAGAAATCATGATTACACATACATTAAGGGAAGGAAACAAATGTACAAATAGGTTAGTCAATAGAGAGATTTCAATTGAGGATCATGAAGTTAAATTTTCCTTTTCATGGTTAGATGAAGCAGTAACTTTAGCTAAAGCTGACAAGAAAATGTTGGCTGCCTTAATCAAATAATAATTAAGATTTACTTTAATGTTTCCATTGGTAATATCTACTTTATTTTATAACATTAATATGTTTTCATATAAACTATTTATTATAATTCTGAACTTTGTTCATGTATCATTTTTTGGTTTCTTTGTTGCTTGTAAAAGCTTGATATGGGATTACCACCAAGCAAGGGCTTGATCATCCATATGAATCTTAGCAACCATGATCTTTTGCACCTTTGCGAGCAATATTTTATCTTGAAATATGTATCTAGACTATGAATCCAAGCATCTACTTTATCTCCATTGATTGTACCATTGAAATGAGGAATGGATATCTTGGTGTCCGACTTGAATGCAAGTTAGGCAATAGAGACAATCAAGAGGAATTGGAGGAATGGATATCTTGGCGTCCGACTTGAATGCAAGTTGGGCAATAGGGACAATCAGGAGGAATTGATGTATTGGTGCCCCATAAGAGGTTGAAATTGGCAAATCCACGAGTTTAAACTTAAACTCATTTTGTTGTTGTTGTTCCTCATTCAACTCTTGGATCATAATTTAAATCAAATTAAAGTTTAGTGTAGAAATCCATCACAATGTGTTAACACCTTTTTTTGTTGGTTTAATAAACAAAGGTAGTAGGAAAAGAAACAAAGATTCATTAAAACCATTAGTTTTCAAGAAACATGGAATAAATTATTTTTTACTTAGTTTATTTGCTTTGAGGGGCAACGAAACAATCTGATTGTTTGTTAGGAATATTTTATTACATTATTTTATTATTAAATCATGCATATTTATATAAAATATTATTTTAATAATTCTTACATGTAACAATTTCATAATCGGGACTATGGATCTTGCAATTTGTAAGCCTAAGATATGTATTAAATAAACTTTTGCCTTGCTGAATGAATTGCTAATTTGCTAGCAGGATAATTCGAGTATGCTTTAAAATTGTAGTGTAAAGCTAATATGGTTTATCAAAAAGGCATTCTTGGCTCCAAATCCAAGCCAACACCGAGGTTGTGTGTGAGGTTTATGAATTCGAAGAGGTAATACAATCTTCGTCATCCAACAACATGCTTATTTAACCAATGGTATTGATTGTTGCGTGGAAGCGAATGAAATGGTTAAAAGAAATCTTCATCACAAAACCTGTCTTGAAATCGATCTTTGGTTCATTATCAATATTCAAATTATTATTTTTATTAAAAAAAAAACCATCATGCACTTTATTTAAAATTCAAAACATTTTTTTAATTGCATGCTTTAATTAAAAAAAAAAGTGCTTGTTTATTTTAAAATGAGCGCTTATTATTTAAAAAAATGCATGTGACATTCTTAAAAAAACCCGGTTGTCAAGGTAAACCTAGTTTTCAAGTGTTGCGTTGGAAAATACTGGCACTGCAAAAAAAAACTACCAAGTCGACGACAGCAGGGTATGTTGTAAGGCTTAACGCAGGCTCTGGGATCAATGGTTGTCAAAATACAAGTGGGGCTGAGAGAGGTGAATATGTAGTAGAAACCAAATCAATGAAAAACAAATCCAAACCTCTGTGCAAATTCAACCAGAATAAGGTCGAGCGCGAAGGATGAACAAGAAGAGTGCAGGTCTTGGGAGCACCAAAGCATGACTTGTGGAGGACACTTACCATAAAAAAAAAATCAATAAAGCAAAACAATCGCACTCCAACCTGCTAAGCTAAGATGGTCTGAAAAAATTAAAAAAAAATCACATGATTTTTGATAACTTTCAAAAAAAACCACATGATATTTGAAAACTTTCCAAAAAAAATCGCTTTCGAAAAAAAACATCTGGTGCTTTGAATTTTGGTTTTTATCTAAGAGATCCAATTTTAAACCATGGTATAAAGGAATAGGGACCCTTTTCAAAAACTTATGTTTTACCCTAAAATGTTAAGTATTGAGAGGGATACTATAGTGTTATGTCCTTGGACAGAGACCAACCAATTTTTTGTTGAGTATTTGCCAACTTGAGACAGATGGTTCCAATATCAACCCCCTCTAGGTCCCCCTCATCAATAGGAAGATGAAGAACTTGTGGTAGAACCTGGTGCTATAGAAGAATATGAACTACAAAGAGAGTCTAAAGATAAAAATTTATAGGAAGAAGGTGAGGAGGAAGCTGAAGATGCAAAACCTGGAACTCCAAGTTTGAGGAGATTAGATTGAGTGAAAATACTCTTAGAAAGGTATAGCCCTTCAAATATTTGTTCTAGATTTAATATATAAGTTATTGATGAAGAACCCAAGACTATAAAGGAGGCACTGTAGTCAAGTGAGAATAAGTCTTGGAAAAGGGCTACAGAGGAAGAAATGAAGTCTTTGGATAAAAATAAGATGTAGGATTTGGTGAAATTAACCCTTAAAATAAAACATGTTGGTTGTAAGTGGGTATTCAATAAGTACAATATAGAAGGAAAGTTGGAGAAATACAAGGCTCGCCTGGTGGAAAAAATATTTTCTTAAGTTGAGGAAATTGACTTTGGTGAGATTTTTTCTCTTGTGGCTAAACTAACTTCAATTAGATTTTTGTTGGTTATTTTTGCTACTTTTGATATTGAAATAGAACAGATGGATGTAAAGACAACATTTCTACATGGTGAACTTGATGAAGACATATATATGTTACAACTAGAATGCTTTAGGGTAAAATGTAAGGAGGACTTGGTATGCAAGTTGAAAAAGTCCCTTTATGGCTTGAAGCAATCTCTAAGAATGTGGAACCAAAAACATGATAGGTTTGTTTTGACACTTGGGCTTGGAAAAAGCAAAGAAGATCCATGTGTGTATTTTAAACAAGAAGGTAAAAATTATGTTATCATTGTTTTATATGTGGATGCCATGTTGTTAATTGGTAACAATAAGGAGATGATAAAGTTACTGAAATCTTGGCTATCTTCTGAGTTTGACATGAAGGATTTGGATGTTGTAAAATTTATTTTGGGTATGGAAATAATAAAATATTGTGCAAATAGAAATTTGTGGTTAAATCAAAGGAAATATGTTTATTTTATACTATAGAGGTTTAGGATGCATGATTGTAAACCAGTATGTACTCCATATCCTATTGGTCAAAAGTAATCTGCTAAATAGTGTCCTTAAATAGATGAGGAAATTGAATAAATACATCATGTTCCTTATGCTAACATTGTTGGTAGTCTGATGTATGCAATGGTCTATACTAGACCTGATATTGCATATTCAACGGGAGTAGTTAGCAGATATATGTCAAATCTAGGAAAAGAACATTGGATTGCTATGAAGAGGATCTTCAGATATTTGTGTGGAACTTCATATTATGCTATATGTTACAAAGGAAAATCTAGAGATAGCAAAATTATAAATCTACAAGGTTTTGTAGATGATGACTAGGTTAGAGATCTTGACAAGAGAAGATCCACGAGTGCTTATGTGTTTAGACTATTTAGAGGGGCAGTAAGTTGGATGAGTAAAAAGTAATTGGTGGTTGCTTTGTTCACAATAGAGGTAGAGTACATTGGAGCAACTCATGCCTAGAAAGAAGTAGTGTGGCTATAGAGGTTGTGTTCAAAATTTTGTCTTAAGCAAAAGGCTATGAGAATTGATAGTGACAGTCAGAGTACAATATTATTGGCCAACAATATTTGTTTTCATGATTGATCAAAACATATATATATATATATATATATAGCAAGTACCATTTTGTGAGAGAGATGGTTGAATGGAATCGGGTGATGTTGGAGAAGATTGATATAGAGAATAATGTTGTTGATACATTAACAAAGGTTGTACCTTCTCAAAAAATTTCTTGGTGTAGAAGATCTATGGGCATGGTTGCTCATGATAGTTGGCAATGGTAATTTTTGGCCCCTATGAAAAGTATTCAACAAGTCGGAGAATGTTAGAAATATGTTGAATATTTTCCATGTTATTCTGGCGGGGTTAACTTTAAAATATATTGGACACTCTCCATTTATTCTTGTCGAGGTTTAGGTTTTTAAGCTATTTTTAGACTCATATGGGTTGTTTTGGGTTAATATATGTGAACCCATGGTTTTACACCCATGGTATTGTAAATTCCATTCTTGTGTTGTAGTTATTTAAAATTGCACTTATATCAGGATTTGGGAGAAGAGGAGATGAACATTATTGTATTAGAGATAGTTAAGTTTATACAATAAGGAGATCTTACTATGCTAGGTTTTCCCATAAGGGTTTTCTCAGATGAAATACTGTGTTATGTGTGTATCTCCTATCTTCTTATTTTTTCTTTGATTTTACATTTACTGCTTTTCTAGATTTAGTTTATCAGGACTTCTTTACTCTTCACAAACTTTGAGAAGTATTATTCTAAGATGCAATGCATAGATAGTAGAGGTGGAGTTTTGACATTATAAGGTTTGTTACATAAAAAAGTCAAGAAAAATGATGCTAAACTTTTGAATATCTGTATTTACAAATAAAATTGAAGAATATCTAGAAAATAAAAATAAAAAATTAAATAAGTTGCAAGCTTACTACGGTGGTAAGGGCTTTGTCTTCTCTTTGAGAGGTCCAAGGTTCAAACCCCACTCAGTATGAGGGGAATATGACCCCTCATATTTATTTTTTTAATGGGTTATATGGGATTCAAATGGGTCCCATTCGTATTACATCATCGCCACATTATGGTATTATAACAAAGCTTAGATATTATCCATGTATCGTTTAGCAAGATTCGAACTTGGTTCTCATCATTGAAATGTTGAGGAATTTAACCGATTGAGCTAATACCACTTGATAAAATACAACATATTAATTAAAATAATAACAAAATTAAGATTATCTTATACAACTTAAATGTAGAACAAGTAAATAAAATGCATATAAAAAATATAAGAGAACATCATATATATATAACAAAAAAGAAACACTATATTTTAACATGTAAGACATATAGTAATCCTCAGCATGCCCAAAAAGCCCTCCAATACAGAACATGGGTTATCTATGGATAAAATTGCTATCTTCAAGGTTGGTCTTTGGAGTTTCATCCAGAAGACCCCTCCAGGGCTAAATACCCCTTTTAGATTGAACTTCCATTTTTATCTCTTTCATGTCATTCCTTTCTCGATAAAATAGTTGTTCTTTTTGATAATGTTTTGTGGTCTCACCCAATATCATAAAAACAATATATTATAGATTTCACCCTCGTATTTGTGTGGAAATGGATATTTCCAAGCCATTTCCCCCCTCCCTTGACCTCAATGGGCCAGGTTTCCATGTTAATCAACCTCTTGTCTACCTAAACCTTCAGAATGTTTGCTTTTAATATACATAAGTTTGGCACTTTATCATAAGTTGCCCAAAAAATAACTAAAAAGAAACAAATGGAAGCCATCGCTCAAAAATTACAAAAAAACATCCCTCCTAATAACCCTCATGTGGAAGTTGTCGCTCAAAAATCAGTTGATAAATCCCTTGCCAATGGTCCCAAACATCCCCCAACTCCTAAAAAACCTTCTCTTTATCTATTAGGATCCTATCCTAACGCCATTTTGTAATTCTCATTTACTTATGTAATGACCCACTTCCAACATGGGGGATCCCATTATGATATTATTTTGTAATACTTTGTAATGTATGTGGCAAGTAGGATTCCTAGCCAAGTGGCGCCATCTCATGTAACCGTTTTTATCAAGATTGTAACCGATGGTAGGTAGGAGATTCTAGCTCGAGTGGCATTTTGCATGTAAGCCAACTCTTGAGCCTTTAGGTAGGGTTGCATGAAGTTTTTCTTTAAAAGATATGAAGCCATGTACGAATTCATCCTTTTGCAAGCTAATGAAATATTGAAGGAGGTTGCCCCCTCGAAGAGGCCTATGATTCTGTGTTATTGTGAGATTGTTCCATTTCTGCATTTGATTTTTGCATAGTGTTATTGAGTTATTTGATGTATTTGAGTTATTTTTCAGTATTTTGTGTGAGTGTGCTTATTTTTAATAGTGAGATCCTAACAAGTGGTATCAGAGCGCTTTCTAGGGCCGAGTTCTGCTACAACTGAGATGATTTTTGCCAGCCATTCTGCCTGTTAGGTATAAATTTTTGTGTGTTTTTTTCTTTCTGTTTTTCCTTTATTAAAAAAATCCAAAAAAATATATAGTCCTTTTTTTCGACCAAAAATCTAGAAAACACAAAAAAATACAGTCTCTTTTTCAGTAGTTGTGTAGGTTAGAAACCCTATGTCGGGGGTTTTAAAATATCATGAAGGAGCTATCATTATTGGCTAAGCTAGATAGCCCATAAAGCGTCTAGTGAAGTGAGGGGCGATCAGGCTCCAATACCCAGGCCTTAGACAACACTCATGCATGGACTTGAGCTCCCATGCATCTTCGGGTGTATCGGGAGACAATCTAGGTTTAAACAAAATTTTATCCATTAGGAAGCTTTTTGGCCTTGTATTATCCATAGTCCATGGGACACAACATCCCAGACGATCACCCTCCCGTACTATCAGAGAGGCAGATAGTGTGCTCAAGGGTATGTGTGGAATCCTCCTTGGGTAGTGGCCTAAAATATTGGTTCGAGCACTATTGTTCATCACTGCGGTATAACAGAGGGCCTATGGGTATTACATACTCCCTTACTTAGCGTACCCTGGTTCTACAAAACATAACTTCCACCTACAAATCAACACCATCCCTGTTCTGCTAACCTGCATTCACAACCCCAAAAGTGAGCATACGAAGAAGGCATTCCTTATCATAGAAAACAAACTTGCATGCACCAATAATCAAGATAGATTTTGCAAGTGTCTACAATAGCCCATGGTCAAAAATAGAATAGTCAGGACAGTGACAAAAATAGTCTGGTCAGTAATAGAGATAGTCAGGTCGATAGTAACAACCCTCTGTAACAGTCCAGAATTACAGACTTCAAAAATAGTACTATCAATGTCAGAGAATCCCCAGGGTCAATGACAGGAACCATGTCAGTAACCACAATACAGGTGACAAAGGAAGGAACAGGATAGTGATAGGGTGGTCAGGGTGCAGACTATAGGTCAGAGATAGTTGATCCCAGACCCCAACTTTTGAACTGTAACTCCAAATCAGAAACCGACAACACCAACAACACATAAAAAATTTCACACAGAGCTCAGATTGACTCAAAAATTTAGCAGATAATTCTACACTCTATTCCAGACAAAATTGTCCTTGGCAGCCCCTGGTCAAATTTTGCATCGATTTTCCAAAAATAGCAATTTTTTATTTTTCTTGCTAAGGCCATAACTTTTCAACGGTCAATCAAATTGATCCAAATTTTTGGGAATAGAAGCTACTTGTTATTCTGCACCAAAGACCCTCAAGGACTCACTGGTGAAATTTTAAGTCCAAGTGGAAGAAATTACCTTGACATCGACTTGCAACCAACAGGAGATCACAAAAAGTCAAGAAATTTAGTATATCTCCTCATTGAGCGCTCAGATCAAACAACCACCGAAGTGGACCCTATCCTAAAATCAGTGTTGCAACCCATTTCCCAAATTAAATTTTGGACCCTTACTAAAAATAGTAACTCTTGAAATCCCACATCTATTTTTAGTAACTGAGTAAAAGAGGGCCCACAATGGCGAGCGACACTCATGGACAAAAGGAGTTAGAAATTGCCACAATATTGGCCGATATGCAAAAATCCCTTGACTACTTGACCACTACAAACCACACCATAAGAGAAGAGATTCGAGAGCTTCGAACGGATCAGGATACCACTAGAATCCACTTAGAAAAACAACTTACAGAGGTGGAGACACAATTGCAAGGTACTCTCACATCTGAACACCAAGCTGAAAACTCTGAACGAGGTCGAAGAAGGGAAATAGAAGACCGAAGAAGGGGAACCAAAGACACTCACTATGACCATGATCCGACCTTCAAAATGCCTAAATTAGATTTTCCTAAGTTCAGTGGAAAGGATGTCGATGGGTGGTTATGTCAGGTTGATCAATTCTTTAGACTCCACAATGTCCCTATATATCATCGGGTTTAGATGGCTTCCTTCAACTTAGAATCTGAAGCCTTACATTGGTTCCAATGGCTATGAGCCACTACCCCTGATCTATCTTGGGAGGACTTTGAGTCCCAACTACTCACCCAATTTGGCCCTAATGACTATGAAGACTTTACAGGAGCATTGACAAAGCTGAAACAAACTACCATAGTTCATGATTACCAGACACAATTTGAGAAATTGGCCAATAAAACAAGGGGCTTGAATGAGGGATTTTTATGAGTTGTTTTGTGAGTGGGTTGAAATATGATCTCCAGGCTGAAGTCAAGATGTTTAAACCACAAACCATGATGGAGGCTATCAGTTTAGCCCGATTGGCCGAATCTAAACTCTCAGCTCAATGGCGGACACCACGATTTTCTCAAGCTCGACCTCCCTTTCCTCCTCGGTTCCAAAATAATACTGATAATAAACCTCCTGCTCCTAAGCGACTGACTACAGCTGAAATGGATGTGCATCGCACCCAAGGGCTATGTTATAATTGTGATGAAAATTTTGTGAAGGGGCATAGATGTGCAAATAAGAGATTGTTCTTAATAGATGTAGAGGAACCCGATAGCAGTGACCATAGTGATGAGGAGAGTGACACAATTGAAGCACCAACTCAACAGGAAGAGGAAACCCAAGACCCTCAAGCAAAAATTTCTATCCATGCTCTTGTCGGGGTTACCACTCCACAAACCATGAAAGTTGTGGGTTTTTTCAAAGGCCAACGCCTTACTATTCTTATTGATTCAGGTAGTACACACAACTTTATTGATCCTCGAGTTGCTAAGCAGGCCAATTGCTATATACACACATGCAATTCCTTTGAAGTCATGGTGGCAAATGGAGGCACTTTACCTTGTAAAGGTAAATGTCACAATGTTAAAATAAATATGGGGGATTATGAACTCAAGCAAGACATGTTTGCCCTCCAATTGGGAGGATGTGACATTGTGTTGGGATCCCAATGGTTGAGCACCTTGGGCACTATCAACTAGAACTTTGCAGAACTATGGATGCAGTTTTCACAACATGGACAAACACACACCCTCCATGGTGCCAAAATAGGCCCTTCCCAAATTATCAGTTCCAATCGTATGGAGAAATTGTTGAAAAAGTCATCCCATAGGGTCATTGCACAAATATTTTCAATTCAACCAAGCACTTCCATAGTGGATCAAATTCCAGCAGATTTGCAACTTGTTCTGACCAAGCACGATGGCATTTTTTCAGAACCAACTACCCTACCGCCTCGTCGCTCACATGACCATGCTATTCCACTACTACCAGGTAATGCACCACCCAACATCAGACCGTATCGGTATCCTCATGCTCTCAAGTCTGAAATCGAGCATATGGTACAAGAATTGCTCAAAGTTGGTGTCATTCGACCGAGTACCAGCCCTTACTCTTCTCCAGTTTTACTAGTTCGCAAGAAGGATGGCTCGTGGCGATTGTGTATAGACTACCGTGAGCTCAAAAAAATTACCATCAAGGATAAATTCCCCATTCCGGTAGTGGATGAATTGTTGGATGAATTACATGGAGCTATGTACTTCTCCAAGTTAGACCTTCATTCTGGCTACCATCAAATCAGGCTCAAGGATGAGGATATCCCCAAAACTGCATTTCGTACTCATGAAGGTCACTATGAGTTCTTGGTAATGCCATTTGGTCTGACAAATGCTCCTTCCACATTTTAGAGCCTGATGAACAACATCTTTCACCCTCTCCTGTGAAAGTTCATCCTGGTTTTCTTTGATGATATCTTGGTTTATAGCCACTCATGGGAAGAACACCTTATCCATGTGGATCAGACATTACAACTATTGGCACAACATCAACTTTTTGCTAAGTGGTCCAAGTGTTCCTTTGGTCTAAATGAAGTGGAGTATCTAGGACACATTATCTCCAAAGATGGCATCAAGGTCGACCCCAAGAAGATTCAGGCAGTTCAAGACTGGCCAAAACCTCACACTCTCAAGGGGCTTCGAGGATTCTTAGGGCTTACAGGTTACTACCACAAATTTATTCGTAATTATGGTAAAATAGTAGCCCCCCTCACATCCATGTTAAAGAAGGACTCTTTTACTTGGACGGGGCCCGTTGACCAAGCCTTCCTCGAATTGAAGCATGCTATGACCACAACACCAGTTTTAGCCATGCCAAATTTTTCCAAGCCTTTCATCATTGAAAGTGATGCTTTCGATCATGGCATCGGGGCCGTGTTGATGCAGGAAGGGAGACCCTTGGCTTTCACTAGTAAGGCACTCTCTAATCGTAACTTGGGAAAATCTACATATGCCAAGGAGATGTTGGCCATATTACATGTCATAACCCATTGGTGACCATATCTCATTGGGCACCATTTCTCCATTAAAATAGACCATCAAAGTCTCAAATACTTCTTGGAACAATGGGTTGCTACCCTAGAACAACAAAAATGGGTTTCTAAACTCATGGGATATGATTATGATATCACCTATAAAAAGGGCAAAGAGAATCTTGTGGTTGATGCTCTCTCTCACCAATTTGAGGCCCTTAGTATGTTATGTGCCATTTCCTCACCTATTCCTCAATGGATAGATTCCTTACGATAGGAGGTACTTCAGGATGCAGACTTGAAAGCTTTGGTGGCATCACTCCATGATGATCCTACTTCATTCCCAGGCTACAATTGGGATGGCCATGACCTGCGTTATCACCAACACCTTGTTCTTCCTCGCACGTCCCCACTCCATGAGCTTTTCATGAAGGAACTACATACTGCTCCCTCTACATGCCATTCAAGATTTCTTAAAACATATGAACACCTCAAGCGCACATTCTTCTAGAAAGGTATGAAACAGGACATCCATGATTTTGTAGCAGCTTGTGATACCTGCCAATGGATGAAAGGTGAAACGGTACGTTCTCCGGGTACTCTTCAACCCTTGCCCATTCTAGATCAGGTTTGGACTAATATTTCCATGGATTTTATAGAAGGGTTACCTAAATCTAGTGGTAAGTCTGTTATTCTCGTGGTGGTGGATCACCTTTCGAAGTATGCTCATTTTTGTTCCCTTGGCCATCCTTACACAGCCTCCACCGTTGCCCAAATATTTCTGGATTCTATTTTTTGCCTTCATGGTATGCCCACCTCCATTGTGTCCGATCGAGACCCAACCTTCACTAGTCATTTCTGGCAAGAATTGTTTAAGTTGTAGGGAACTCAGCTCAAAATGAGTTTAGCCTATCATCCACAAACGGATGGTCAAACTGAGATTGTCAACAAATGTTTGGAGACCTATCTTCGTTGCTTTGCATCAGATCATCCTACTCAATGGGTGAAGTGGCTTCCTTTGGCCGAATGGTGGTACAACACTTCCTATCATACAACAACCAAACTCACCCCTTTTGAGGCCATTTATGGGTGCCCTCCACTCATACCTTCTTCATACATCCCAGGAAGCTCCAAGGTCTAGGCAGTCGACACTACTCTCAGCCAACATACCGATGTTCTCCGCCAGCTGAAGCAAAATTTGGACATGGCCCAAAATCGGATGCGACAATAGGTTGACCAACATCATTCTGAGCGTAGCTTTGATGTGGGTGACATGGTCTTCCTTCGCTTGCAGCCATACAAACAATCATCTCTACAACTCTGTCGATGCCAGAAACTTGTTGCAAAATACTATGGACCCTACCAAGTTCTTCAACGGATTGGTTCCACTACTTACAAATTGGCTCTTCCACCCACCTCCAAGCTCCATCCTATTTTCCATGTTTCCTCTCTCAAAAAATTTATGGGCACATAGGTACAGGTTCAGTCAACATTACCATAATTAGATGAAGAAGGGTCCATATTACTCGAACCTGAACAATTGTTGGATCGTCGAACCCACACTCTCCACAACCGTACCATCACAGAAGTTCTTGTTCAATGGCACGAGACTCCAGCCAGAAGATGCTACATGGGAGTCTCTCCATCAGCTCCAACACCAGTTCCCTCATTTTTAGCTTTGAGGACAAAGCTTTTCGAAGGGGAAGGACATGTTAGGATCCTATCCTAACACCATTTTGTAATTCTCATTTACTTATGTAATGACCCACTTCCAACGTGGGGGATCCCATTATGATATTATTTTGTAATACTTTGTAATGTATGTGGCAAGTAGGATTCCTAGCCAAGTGGCGCCATCTCATGTAACCATTTTTATCAAGATTGTAACCGATGGTAGGTAGGAGATTCTAGCTCGAGTGGCATTTTGCATGTAAGCCAACTCTTGAGCCTTTAGGTAGGGTTGCATGAAGTTTTTCTTTAAAATATATGAAGCCATGTATGAATTCATCCTTTTGCAAGCTAATGAAATATTGAAGGAGGTTGCCCCCTCGAAGAGGCCTACGATTCTATGTTATTGTGAGATTGTTCCATTTTTGCATTTGATTTTTGCATAGTGTTATTGAGTTATTTGATGTATTTGAGTTATTTTTCAGTATTTTGTGTGAGTGTGCTTATTTTTAATAGTGAGATCCTAACATTCTCAATTTGTGCCCCCTAAGAACCCTCTTTCCTCTTCCACATCTTAGATTAAATCCTTATACTTTCTTGTCAATCCACAAGCCTGCTAGATTTGGTTGCATGCTTTGAGTTGGCTCTCATTCCTTCATTGGAACTCTCTAAAATTAATCTGATGACAGATGGGTGGAGAATGGTAGGTAAACTATAGTGTTCCTAAAACCCTCCAAAATCACTCCATCCATATCGAGTAAAAAACTAATATCAATGATCTTGCCAGATCCTTCTCTCAAGTTGCCCAAAATACGATTCCAACTCAACAAACCCCTTTGTACAATAATCAATCGTTGCCCCTTTGCGACAATAAATTTCATTCTCTATCCCACAAGGTCGAGCAACCTCTAAGTCATACCTCATTAATTTAAATATTCTTTATTGAAATATTAGGGGGCTCTCCCTCCTTTATCGCAAGTTTCAAGTTCAAAAAGTTGTAGAAAATCATATTTCTATATTTTTTCTTAAAGTGAAAGTCACTTGTCAAACTCTCTCCCATTGTGTGGAAGTTATAGGTGGTGGATATGCAACCGCCTTTACTACATCACATACTAATGGAAAAGGAGGTGTCACCCTCTCTCTTTCTAAGTCTCTTGGTTATGTTATTCTTGACCATGGTGAAGATCCTGCTCACCGTTGTGTGTGGGTTAGATTGGCTCTCAACTCTCAAGTTCTTGGTTTTTGCTCTATCTATGCTCCTAATGACCCTTCTAGTCATATAGCTCTTTGGTAATATCTAGTTGTTTATTTTCCTCTTGCATAACGGATCCTTGAAGGTGACTTTAATATGATTGAAAATCCCAATGACAAAAGTTGGGTCGGTAGTAAACCTCTTCCTATTGTTGAATTTGGTAGTTGGTTTTTTATCACAATCACTTAGGTGTGCATGACCCTCTATTTGGTAAATCCTCATATCATAGTGATAATTGGTTCACGTGGTCCAATTATCATCAAGGTTCTTCCAAGAAGCTTGTTCATCTAGATATATTTTATTTTAGTAGTTATTTTTTGTATAGATTCTCCAACCATGAACAAGTTTGTGTTCTTTCTCACACAACTCTATCTGATCACCTTCCTATCTTGTCTTCTATCCAAAATTTCTCTATCTCCATGATTTCCATTTTGTTGCCTTAATTGTGGCCCACCTTGATAGTCCTTCCTGCTACAACCTAGTTGAGCATGTTTGGAATAGATTTCCTAGACCTACAGGTAATACTAGCTAGATCAAATGGTTTGAAACAACTATTTCTAACATGATTTCTTCCCTTAGATGGTATGGGCACACTGTAGCTAGGAGGAGGAAGATTCAAGAGAGTCACTTTCATAAAGAGATCTCTCATCATGCTTACGAAAGACCCCTCTAACTATGTTATTCAATGTGACCTAGCTAATGTTGAAAATCAGGCTAGAGCTTTTGAGTCTTACCGTGCTAGAGGGGTGCATGTTAGATCTCACCTCAATTGGATCTCTCAAGGAGACAAGGGAACACAATTTTTCTTTAGCTACCTCAAGCATAAGAATATTTCAAAACTGATTGTTGAGTTGGTGGACCCTTTAGGTCATTCTCATTCCGACTTTGATGAGATCATGAACCTTTTTGTAACTTATTTTCTCTCAAATTTTTGTCACAAAGCCAAGGGATGACATCCAATGTATTTTAATGGAGTACATGCAAGAGCATATTCCCTCCCTAGTTGACCCCATTATTCAAGATCAACTTGAATCCCCTATTTTTGTGAACGATCTAAAATTGCTCTTTTTTCTATGAAGAATGATAAAACCCCTAGTTTAGATGGTCTTCCAATGGAGTTTTATAAAAAAATTGGCATATTATTTCCTATGATCTTCATCATGTTTATCTGGAAGCTCTCTAGAATAGTTTCCTTAGAGCCTACATCAATGTAGGGTTAATCAAGTTGATTTTCAAAGGTGAGGCTCGTAACCAAATCTCCAATTGGAGACCAATTACCCTCCTCAATATTTCATACAAGATCATAGCTAAAGTCATAGCTTTAAAAATCAATTCTATTGCTCAAGTGATTGTTCATCCGAAACAATCTACCTTTCTTAAAGGTCATTATATTTCAGATAATATTATGAATGCCTAGGAAATAACACAATGGGTTATCGATTCCAATCAAGATACCCTCTTGGTCAAGTTAGATTTTGACAAAGCATATGATATAATAAGATGGGATTTTATTCTTCATATGCTTTCTTGTCTTGGATTTGGTCCGAAATTTTTTAATCAAATTGGTATGCTCTTTGTTGATGCTTCAATGTGTGTTCAGGTTGATGGAGCTCTTTCCTCCTTCCCTTTGCAACAGTCTATCAGATAGGGTTTTCCTCTTGCTACTTTTTTGTATTTTCTAGCTACCGATGCTCTAGGGTACCTTCTTCACAAGGCTCATTCTGATGGCCTAATTCAAGGTATTAAGATTCCAAAAAATAAATGTGCTCTTAACTCTCATTTTGCTAATGATTCCTTTCTTTTTCTTCAAAATTCCCAACAAGAGGTGGAAATGACTAAAGAGATTGTTCAATTGTTTTGTGATGTCTTCGGCTCTCGTATCAACAACTCTAAAATTGAAGTCTTCTATACCTCTTCCTCTCCTCGTAGATGCAACTCCTCGACTAAGTGGAAGATCATCTCTCACAGTATGATTATGTGTTATTTTAGAATTCCCTTTGGGATTAATATCTCTCCTAAATATATGTGGAACTAGGTAATGGCAAGACTTCAAAAGAAATTTAATGCTTGGCCAACTTGGTTTCTTTCCTTAGCTATAAAAATTCAAGTTGTTGTTAGCTTTTGAAGCTATAAACTTAAGATAAAAGTAACTAGAAAATATAAAATAAAGTTGCAATATGAAATATATGATAATGGCAATATTATAAAAGTATAAAACTCAATAATAACTTCAATAATAACTCATAAAATTACCATTAACCAATGCTCACGAAAATACTACAAATCATGTTATATACTCATACACACATTACACTACATATATAATGTAGTGTGACTCTTCATATGGAGCACTCTTGGCCTTCACTCTTCTAGATACTCTTCATCTTCCTATTCTATGGACTCATATGCACATAGACAATTATTCACATTTACAATACCAAAATACTTTGCACACTTTAATAATACTTGTGCATTTATTACATTGCATAAAGTAAATACTCATCCTCTAATCTAGGTCACTCTTTCCTAATCTAAATATGTACCCGAGGTGGTACATTAGCATGTACCAAATAATGTAATATTTTCCAACACCTCCCTATATTACATTATGGTTATTGAAGACTTTGGTCTTCAATATGGTCTTCGTCCTCTTGTTGGAACTTGTGCTCTTATTTTTTACTTTCTTTATTATGTTTTTTGTTTGTATTTTGGTCAAGCAAATGATTAGTATCTTCATAAAATACTACTTTTACTAAAAGTTCTTTAGATTCATGTTCTTCTATAGTTTTTTTTAGTTCTTGCATTTCCTGTATCTCTTGAACTAGGTGTCCCTTTTGATTTCCTTCTCTATATTGTAGCTGAAGTGGATTGTACTGATGCTAGAATTATTGTTGATGTGATATATATTGGTTTTGATATTGTCTTAGTTGAAATAACCTATTTGATTGACTTCCTAAATTTTCTTGGTTCCCTTGGTACTTCCTTGAATTAAATCTATAGTAACTTACACTATGACCTCTTTTTCTACAAACTTGACAATATCTTTTATTCCATTTTGTTTTGTTCCTTGAAAATGAAGCAACATTTCCTTGTGAATTATCTTTTGAGACTAAGGCATTGTTAGTAATTTCATATTTGATTGAATTATCTACTTCATATTCTTGTAGTATATTGACCAACTCATCAAATGATGTATCTTTACTCAAAATTTGTAAAGATGTAACTAGATGCTTGTAACTTTCAGGAAGTGCTCTTAGAATTACTTGAACAAGAAACTTGTCTTCTACCTTCTCTCCTAAGGTTAATAACTTTCCTTTTATATCTCCTACTTTTCTTTGAAACAATTCTATGCTTTCACCATTGTTAACCTTTAGAGAATGCAACTGGGTTTGAATATTCAAGATGGTGGCTTTATTCTTTCCTTCAAATATTTTGTATAGAGTATTACAAGATTCTATAGAAGTTAATGTTGAACTAATGTATGGTGGTATATCATCTATAATTGTAGCAGTTATTATCATGAGTGCTTTTGCTTCATCCTCTTCATATTTTTGAATTTCCCTAGCATCTTTAGTAGGTTTAGTTTTTGCTCCTTTAACTATATCCCAAAGATTTTCTACTATCAATATTGATCTCACTTTGTTTTTCCATGAGGTGTAATTAGGACTTTTAAGTAGTTGATATTCTGAAAGAAAGAATTTATGTGATGTCATGATTAACCCTTATAGACTTCCTTATATCTTCCTAATGTTTGGGTAATAAACTAAAGATAATTTTGAATGCCATTTCAAATCTCTAAAACCTTTGAAGCTGGCTACCTTATGACTCCATAATCTCAAGTATATATCTTTTAATTCTAGATTTAGAAATTCCATAAAATAATATTTACAAATTTTATAAATTTAGTTGATGTAGAAAAACATATTTCTCCAATCTAATCAAATTGCAAATATTTCAAATTGTTTTGTAAATTCAAATAATCAAATTATAAAACTTTAAATTCATTCCTTCAACTCCTTCAAATCCAATTTCAATCCTTCATAAAATTATCAAATAACATTAATCTGATTTCTAAGGTTTCAAATTCAAATTATTATCTCTCCAAAATAAATAGCTTCACTTTTAACTTTAGAAAATAATAATTGTAAGCAACGTTATACCCTTTATCTTGAGCATATAAATAAATTTGAATAAAATGAATTACCTTCAGCCTTGGATGTGATAATTCTCTTGGTCAATAGTTCTTGATCATCTCCTAATTGGCGCTCCTCCTTCTATGTTGTAAGTATGGAGTTCTTCTTGTACTTTGGAATGCCTTGGAAATATTACTCTCTCTCATTTTTGATTGGTTAATTGACTTCAACCTTTACAAAGGTGCTCTAATTCACACCTTATCCTTGCTTTTGCGATGAATTTACAGTCTTTGACCCTTTGAATCCTTGTTGCATGTAACTTAAATATCTCTCTTGCAATGCCAAGTGGTGTATCTCTTTCTTACTTGCACTCAGTCTTCAATTAATGAACCTACTTGCATGTTCTATTTCTAATGCTTCTCTACAAATGCTCTTACACTCTGCTATCTTTGGTTCCTTGAAATATGTTATCTTCCTTGCTATGGGCACTTGAAATGCTTCTAACCTATTGATATTCCACTTTACATGTGCCACATGGCACTCAAACTCTTCCAAGGCTCCAATTCACTTCCCTTACTCTCCTCAAGATTTTATAATGTAACTTTACTTTGTTTGATGATATTATGAAATTATGAGCATTACTATTTGCAAGTGTCTCAATTTCAATGAAGATTTAACGTCTCCTTTCAGCCTTGGCATAATTTTGACACCCAAAATACTTTTGTCTTCTTAACATATATTCATTGCATGTAACGTTTCCTCCAAACCTTAACACTTGGAGTGTGCTCTAATTTTTCAACGTTCTATATCCTCTATGTATGCTCTTTCACTTTCTTTTGTAGAAATGTATCAATTACATTCATTTGGACTTCTTGGATGAAATTATGGCATTGGACCTTCAACTTTGATAGCTATGTTTTACATTTCTGATGGTGGCTCTTCCTTAGACGGTGGTGGCTCTTCCTTGAGCAATAGTAGTGCTTCCTTGGGCTGCGATAGATTTTCCTTGAATGGTGATGACTCTCACTTGAGTGGTGGTGGCTCTTCCTTGAGCTATGGTGGCGCTTCACTACTCCAAACTAATGCCTTCACTTCTCCTTTGCATTGTGGCTTCTTAGCGTCTTTAGACCCTTGGTCTTCAATTTGCTTAGAAAAATACTCTTCCTCTATTTCTTCTTACTATAATAAATTTACACTTTCAAGAGCTTATAAAAACAACATTTAATATTAATGTTATATTCTCCTTATTTCTCCTTTTCAAGTAAACTTTAACTTAGATCTTTGTTGTTTTAATATTGTAGATTTTAAGATGCAAATGCTACCAACTCCTTTTGCTTGAAGAATTTTTTTTCAACTTCCTTCTTCAGATTTTAATAAAGCTAATATGGTGCTCTCAAATACTTATTGTAGACTGGTTTTAATACTCCAATAATAAATTTATGTAGCACAAAAAATGCATATATATTTTTATCTACTTTTGTAGCTAATTTATTTGGTGATTGATTCACCCTTTTACTATCTTGATCTTGTAAATTCTGCACCTTTACTTTCTTTCGCTTTGCTGCTTCAAAACCTATAAATTTTTCAGCTCTAATTGCTACTCAAATACTAACTTGCTCGCTGCTCAAAAACTCTCTCAAAAACTGCCCCAAAGTTCTCTAAAAATGCAACTCTTTCTCTCTTAATGTTGTCCACAAATCTAATTTGGCGGTTTCAATCTCCTTCAAAAATTTTCTCCTGAACTCTGAAACTTGCAGCTATTAGTGCCACCAAAATGCTATCTAAAAATTTTGTGACTTTGCATTCAATTCCTCCTTCGTTTTGTTGTCCAAAACTGTAACAAAAATATCCAAATTGTTATATTCTTCTATTGCCAAGTCCTCCTTCAATCTACTATTCAAGGGCACTTCAAAATCTTCCCAAATCTTCTCCAAATCACAACTCTATGGTACCTTCAATCTGATGTTTTGTGACCCTTTAATTCCTACATCAAAAAACAACAACCTTCTCCTTTTCAAATCATCCTTTAAAACTTCTATTGTTACAAACTGAAGCATTAGTTTGCATTTCATATTCTGAGAAAATATATAAGATTTACATAAACTCCGTTGAGGCAGTTTGAACCAACCTGGGCAGTTTCTAAACTGAAGAAAAATAACTACGTACCACTCCTATAATGTTGGTAACTTAATTAATGTAATATAAATATTCTAACATCCCCCCTTATTACATTAATGTTGACTACACATAGCATTGCGAAACAATTCAAATTTGACTCGAGCAAGCGCTTTGGTGAAGATGTCCGCTATTTGCTCATCTGTGGGAATGTAGTGGAGCTGGATATGATGCTTTGGAATCTCATCTCGAATGAAATGACACCTAGTGTCAATGTGTTTGGTGCGATCATGAAAGATAGGATTCTTGACAAGATTCATAACACCTTGATTGTCGCAAAATAAATGTAAAGGAAGTGTCTTTGGAAGGCCCATATTTGTGAGGATGCGACGTAACCATATGATCTCGCAGACTGCTCCACTAGCTGCTCGATATTCTGCCTCAGTAGAAGAGATAGCAACAACATGTTGCTTCTTGCTATGCCAAGAGACAGGACCAGATCCAAGGTGAAAAATATAACCTGCAGTTGATTTTCGGTCATCTATGGATCCAGCATAGTCAGAGTCCGTGTACCCTTGAAGATAGAATTTGTTATTCTTTTTGTATTCCAGGCCGATATATGTCGTACCACTGACATAGTGAAGAACTCTTTTTGCTGCCTTCCAGTGGCTAACTTTAGGATCCTGCATGAATCGTGAAAGATAACCCACAGCAAAACTAAGATCTGGCCTGGTGTTTGTGAGATAGATGAGACTCCCAATCAGCTGACGATAGAGAGTACTATCTATTTTAGGAGATTCATCGAATCGGGATAACTTAAGTCCTGCTTCCATTGGTGTAGCTTTGGGCTTGCAGTCAGTCATCCGATACTTATCAATTAGAGTCTTGGCATATTTCTTTTGAGTAACTTGTATGCAATGCTTGTATTGAGTTACTTCTAGACCAAGACAATAGTGGAGAAGTCCAAGATCTGTCATTTCAAAAGAGGTATTGAGATCTTTCTTTACTGTTTTGATCATACTCTCTGAACTGCCTGTTATGATCAGATCATCCACATATAGTACTAAAATTACTATGTTAGAACCATTGTTCTTGATATATAGATTAGAATCTGCAGGACTTCTTCTAAACCCATGTTGCACTAGATGACTATCAATTTTGATATACCAAGCTCGAGGAGCTTGTTTAAGTCCATATAGAGATTTGATCAGCTTACAGACTTTCTGTTCTTGCCCTTGAACTACAAAACCTTCAGGTTGAGTCATATAGACTTCTTCTTGTAGGTCACCATTTAAGAAAGCACTCTTTACATCCATCTGATGTAGCTGCCAACCAAATTGAGCTGCCATTGCACACATAACTCGAATAGTGGTCATTTTAGCAGTAGGAGCAAATGTCTCTTCATAGTCTATGCCTTCTCTTTGTGCATAGCCCTTTGCAACAAGTCGGGCTTTATATTTATCTATTGCACCATTTGCCTTATATTTGATTTTGAATACCCATTTGCAACCAATGGGTTTCTTTCCTGAAGGCAAATTCACTAACTTCCAAGTTTGATTTTTCATTAGAGATGTATGTTCTGCATCCATAGCAGTTTTCCATTGATCTTTACTGAGTGCATCTGAGACTGATGTGGGTTCTTTTTCATCTAGTATTGTCAGATAGACTTTTTCATCTTCCATATCTATATCCTCATCTTTTTCTACATTCACAGATAAATCATCAAAATGTTGACAAAGGTCATCAACATCTGTTACTGATGTTGCATCATCTGCTCTTTTGTGTTGAGTCATACTACGAGTAGCGGGTCGATCTAGAGTTAGATCTGGAAGTGATGTCAATTTTGAATCTTGCAATGTACTAGTATACCATTTAGGAACCTTCTTCTGAGGAGGTGCTTGCTTCTTTCTTAGGTTCATCTTCCTTAAGGTATACAAGTGTGTTATTTGATGTGAAAGTTTCATCAAATACTACATCTCTGCTGATGTGTGTTTTCTTGGTTATAGGATCAATCAACCGATATCCTTTTGAATATTCATCATAACCAAGAAATATACATTTTTGAGTTTTCTCATCTAGTTTCCTTCTTTTTTGTTTAGGAATATGCATAAAAGCTTGGCATCCAAAAACTTTTAGATGAGAAATTGAGGGTTTCTTACCACTCCAGGCTTCTTGTGGAGTTTGTCCTTGTAGAGCCCTTGTAGGTGCTCTATTTAGTAGGTAAGATGTTGTGTTTACTGCTTCTGCCCAGTATTGTTTTTCTAAGTTTGCTCCTTTTAACATACACCGACTCATTTCTACTATGGAGCGATTTTTTCTTTCTGCAACTCCATTTTGTTGTGGTGTATATGCTGTAGTGAGTTGTCTCTTGATCCCATGTTTTTCCAAAAATGCTGAAAATTCCTTGGAGGTGTATTCCCCCCCTCGATCTGAGCGGAGGGTTTTGATGGAACAACTTGTTTCCTTCTCAACTTGTCTCTTGAACTGCTGAAAGTAGAGAAGAGCTTCTGACTTGAGTGCAAGGAAAGAGACCCATATTTTTTGGGAGTAGTCATCAACAAAGAGCTGAAAATACCTCTTTCCACCATGACTGGTTGGGAAAGGACCGCACAGATCTGCGTGGATTAACTCCAAGGGTTTTTTCGAGCGAGAAGAACTTGTCTCAAATGGAACTCGATGTTGTTTCCCTGCTAGACAATCCGAGCACACTCGGGAGAACGGATGAAAGCTGAGGAAGCCCTTTGACCATGTCATATTTGCTTAATTCGAGTAAATACCCGGAACTGAGGTGCCCGTATCTTTTATGCCATAATGAAGTAGCTGCTATTGTAGTGGCAATGAGGGCAGTATGGGATGCAGAAACTGTATCCAAGATGAATAATCCATGTTTGTAGGAGCCAGTGGCAATGTTGTGACCTTGGTGACTGATGAAACATCTCTTTTTTCCTTTTTCAACTTGAAAAACAACATCCATATGTCTATCTAACATCTGTGGAACAGATAAGAGATTGTTGGCAAGGCCAGGAACATAGAGAACTTTCTCTATGGCACAGTCACCATCAGGGAGTGTGACTGTAACATCCCCTTCACCTTGTACTTGATAGACCTGATTGTCTGCAATAGTGACAGGTTTGCCTTCTCTTGCGTGAAAGGTTTGAAACCAGGACTTGTTCCCAGTCATATGTTTGCTTGCTCCAGAATCAATATACCATACAACATCGGATTTGGAAGAGGCAGTATGGGTCATGAGCACCTTGTGTGCTCTTTCGAAGTCATTATCTGAAGATGAATCAGAATCATCTGAATGGGAATCTGCATAAGCAACATGACCCTTTTGTTGTTTGCGATGCTGGGGATATTTCTGCTTCCCCTTGCCTTTCTTATGTTGTGAGGGATCATTCTATTGTTTGTTTTTGAACCAACACCTGTTGGTATCATGATTGTTCATATCACAGATCTTACAATATTTATCTCGCTGGAGATTGGGCTTGCCTTTGCCTTTGGAAGAAGACCCTCCCTTCTGCAACTGTCCTTGCTTGGGACCCTTTTGATGGGTGGAAAGAGCAGTGGCAGGTTCCTCATCTTTCTGTACTTGATTGGCTTCTTCAGTTTGCAGCAAATTAACCAATTCAACAAAAGTTAATTTTCTGCCAGAAACATTGAGTGAAGTGATAAAACTTTTGTAAGATGGTGGGAGTGCCCTTAAAATAACAGATGTCAAAAGATCATCATCTATGGGTTTTCCCATAGTATTAAGTTTTGCTTTCAATTCTGCCACTTTGCAGAGAAATAATTCAACAGTTTCCCCTGAATTCATATTGAGATTGTGAAGCTGAGTTTGTAGGTGAAGTATAGTGGAATTATTCTTTCCTTCATACACAGTAATCAATGCTGCCCACGCATCTTTACTGGTCGTGGCATCACAAATATGAGGTTGAACCTCATATGTTATGGCAAGTAACAAAAACATAAGGCCTTTCCTGTCCTGATCATCAAATGTATCTTGATCTGTCCCTGCTGTGGTGGGACGAGAGGTAGTGCCACTGACGACATCCCATAATTTTTTGACTTGAAGAATGGCTTTCATTTTATGCTTCCATGGCACAAAATTGGTGCCTTTGAGCAATTGGGCATCTGAAAGATACTTGTGCATTGTAGCCATTGTTTAGGGTTCCTTATAGCGCCAAATGGTCCCCTTTTCGATATACCGTTGCCAGGCCAGTTATACCTGAACTGAATCAAAACAATACCCGCCCTTACGTGAGGGAGACTATAGGTATTATGAAGATCAGAACGGTACGTGGAACATAGGCAGTATTGAAAAGGATTGCTTTGTTGATGGCACCTACCTTAGAAAGACAGGAATCCGCATGCGTGGGGCGTAACTTCCCCTAAACACTTTGGAGTCCAAGACTTTCGTCAGGATTTACGCCTAAACACAATAGCAATGGGGGTAAAAAATTCACTCAAAGAGATGTTAATGACACCTGCCTGAGAATCTTCGGAAGAAGAATAATCAGTTGGAGGTAATTAAGTCAAAAAACAAAACTAGGAGTAAAATTAGTGTTGGTGAGAGAACATCAAGTAGATGATCAATGAAGACCCCTGTGCAAAGAGATAACTGCTTTTTTTTTTTAGAACCTGTGCAACATGTGCTGAGAGAAGTAGTGGATGCCTTGATGTAGATGATTTTTAATTGCAGAAAAAAAATGCAATAATCAAACAAGCATGCTCACAAAATGCTTCTCACATAGGTGTCGGGTTCAACCGAAAATGCACCCAAATTTGACAAAAGAAGGTGTCGAGTAAAATCGAAAATGCACCTTTGAGTTGCTATCTAAGTCTTCTTTCTGAGGGATTGAAAAAATTGGAATTCCCCCTTCTATCTTGTGAGGGCAAAATAGAGTATAATGCCTTTGAACAATTGCTTTTGAAAGAAAAAAAACAATTTACATGTCTTTAAAAAAGGATAACATAAAAATGTGTCACCAAAAACTTCTTGGGGCGTCACAAAAAATGACGAGGCGTCAACACGACCCTCGGGCGTAAAAAAAGGCCCTCCTTGGGCGTCACCGGACCCTCGGGGCGTCAAAAAAAATTTCGGGCATCATGTTTGGCAGCAACTTCTTAAAGTACCTTTACACCTTGCAAAGGAGAAGTGCGGGAGTTGAACCTGCACCCTATGTCCCAAGCACCTTAGCACAAGACCATCTCGGCTACTCCGTCGGATGGAAAGAAGACAGCACAGGGTACCATATTGCAAAGTTAAAGAAAACTTAATGATTTGTTTAAAAAAATTCAGGAGAGCAATATTGTGCAACCAAGTTGCAATGCGGAATGCCATGGCCAATCCGCAGGAAGGCGTCCGGGGCCCACGGGGTGCACTGTCAGATGTGCTGGCTACAGAACACGTGGTACCCGTTGTAGTCGCTGTAGCTTTTAGACGAAGCCGACGCCACTTTTAACATCTTCTTTCCGCGTCTCGCATATTTTCTTTCCTCCAAAAATAAGTCTCACCGCTGCTCAACTCCAGAGAGAATTTCTATGGCTGACAGTGGTTTTCACAAACCGATGGCAGGCCTTTTGCTGGCTGCAATCGCTTGGCGTCGCAAACTTCTGCACGAAATGCCACGGCCAATCCAGCAGAAGGCGTCCGGGGTGGGTGCCCTTTGGCTGGAACGAGACGTATTGTCTCACGCACAACAAACAAATTTTTTTAAATGAGCAATCGTTGGGCGTCACAAACTTCTGCGCGTCCACGCTTCTCAGGCCACGGCTCCATCTGTTTCTCCGCTGAGTCTCTACTTGTGGTAGTGTTTGGAGTGCTGCCTGCAAATTGCAGGCACTGTGATTATGGAGTGGTAAATGTTATCCACCTTGCCCAAAGAAAATTCACATTGCCCAAAATCGTTCAATGCTCTGATGCCATGTTACAAACTGAAGCATTAGTTTGCATTTCATATTCTGAGAAAATATATAAGATTTACATAAACTCCGTTGAGGCAGTTTGAACCAACCTGGGCAGTTTCTAAACTGAAGAAAAATAACTACGTACCACTCCTATAATGTTGGTAACTTAATTAATGTAATATAAATATTCTAACATGGATATCTTTACAATTCTTAAAAATTGTGGCCTCTTCAATCTTCCCTTCTCCTTCAAGCTCTCATTGAATTCTATCTTCAAAAATGACCTCTTTCACTGGCCTCTTCCTCAAGATTCGAAATGTCTTGAGATCTTCAAAAAAAATTTCCAAACTTTGGCAATCTTCTTGCTAAAACCTTATTTCTTTTGGGCTTGTTGTTGGATGGCGATAATTGTCGCAAATGCTTCTTATCAGAAACTTCTCCTTGCTTGCAATCTCTATCACAAACTTTCTTCAAGTCTCCTTCAATGGCCACTCCTTCAATTATGCAATAAGGCTTTCTCTAGCCTTCTTCTTCTTCTTCAAATTCTCTTGAGACCTCTTTTATTTAGGTCTTCTACTGCAACAAATCCTCAATTCTTCTTCTCAAAACTTCAATGAGACCTCTCCTTGGTCTCTTCAATCTTCCAAATATGGGAATTCCGCAATAAGATCTCTTTATTGGATCTCCAAAAACTACTGCTTCTCAAATCTGCAATAGGACCTTTTCGTAGTCCTTCTCTACCTTCAATCTTCAATCTTCCAAATTTGAAAGCTCTTCAATGTGACCTCTTTTGTGTCTCTTCAACTTCAATCTCCAATGGGACATTTTCCTTCGACCTCCTAAATCTTCAACGTCTACACTTTTACTGCAACAAAGAACTAATCCCTGAACGAGGAAAGCACATAGAATTTCAAACAACGAAGGTGAAATTTTTCTCTATTTGTTGTAGGAAGCTTCTCAACTTATGAGAATTAATTTTATGCAACAAAAAACTTAGACGATAGCAACCAAATACATTCAAATTTTCATAATTCTAAAATCAATAAACTTCACTAGTTATTCTCAAAACTAGTGGAAAGAAATCTATGTTGAGTCCTAGTCTTCATGAGTTCTCCTTCAACCCTGTGGAAAGACTCTAGCCAACTTGCAATCTAGAATCTTCTTCAATCTATCAAAGTTCTCAATAAGAACCCCTTCTTGGGTCTCTCAATGTCAAGGTCTATCTTCAAGACCTATAATTTCCTTCTATTCTGAATTTGCTCTTGGAATAGGTAAATCTTCAAACTTCCCTGGTTTTATTTTTCAGAGGTAATTTTTTTAACTTTGTTGGTTTCTCCTTAACCAGTGGAAATCTTCTTTGCAACTTTAAAACTTGTGCAAGTTGAAACCTTGTTGTGGCTTTGATACCACTTTTAGCTTTTGAAGTTATAAAGTTAAGATAAAAATAACCAAAAAATCTAAAATAAAGTTGCAATATGAAATATATGATAATGACAATATTCTAAAAGTATAAACCTCAAAAATAACTTCAATGATAACTCATAAAATTTCCATTAACCAATGCTCACAAAAATACTAGAAATCACATTATATGTTCATACACACATTACATTACACATATAATGTAGTGTGACTCTTCATATGGAGCACTCTTGGCCTTCACTCTTCTAGAGACTCATCTTCCTATTCTATGGACTCGTGTGCACATGGACAATTATGCACATTTACAGTACCAAAATACTTTGCACACTTTAATAATACTTGTGCATTTATTATATTGCATAAAGTAAATAATCATCCTCTAATCTAAGACACTCTTTCCTAATCTAAATATGTACCCAAGGTGGTACATTAGCATGTACCAAATAATGTAATATATTCCAATAGTTGCTAATACAATTATGGTAGCTTCTCATGTTTATTACTCCTCTTGTTAGATGGCCTCCAAGGAAGCCTATAACAAATTGATTTAGGTCATTCAAAAAATTTTATGGACCAAATGGGATGGGGAGGTGGGAATGACAACCATCTCATGGAAAATTTGTACCCATCCAAAGGCCTTAGGAGGTTTGGGTCTTATTGATCCTCTTACCCAGAGCAAAAGTTTGGCTGCAAAATGGGTTGCTAGAGCCATCACTAGAGACAAAAATTGGAAAAGCCTGTTTCGCTAGAGTCTCTCAAGCAACCCACAAAGGTAAATGGAAAGATACCCCTTGGGAGGATAAGGTCCTTAATGCATCTTACTTTACGATTAAAGGATCTATTCCTCTTACTCATAACTGGAAATCTTGGTAATCAGTCTTTCATTTATTGATTTGACAGTCTGACTCCTTGATACATGGTTTGGGCATCGATCTAAACAATCTTTGGTGGAATAAACTTATCCTCCATAATGATAAACCTCTAGCTTTGAGTAGTGCTTTTCATGGTCTTGCTTTTTAAAGAAAGGTATTAATCATATAAGGGATATTTGGGATCCAAATAGTTGCTCTTTTCTTACTTGGAACCAAATTCACAATTATTTCTCCCTTCCCTCTCAGTTCAAAGAGACTTATAGCTTAGTTGTGGCTTTCATCCCTTGTGAGGTCCTTATAAAGTTGGGAACAACCACCCACTCTATATGGACTGACTAGAGATGGCATAATGATCATAGAATCTCTTCCATCAACTCTTGTTAGATATACAAAAATCTTTTTTGTCCTTCCTCTTTGGACTCTAAGCTCAATGCCAAGTGGCAAGTCAATTTTATCAATGACCATTGGCAACCTCTTGCTGCTCAAATTTGGAAAGTTCTAGTTGAATCCAAAACTCAACTTCTTGGATGACAAATTTTGCATCAAAAAGTTCCTACCTCTGCTAGTCTAGCTCTGATTTTACATATTTCCCCTCAATGCAAGTTTTGTAATGCCTTAGAAACTATTGTTCACTTGTTTTGGTTTTGTGACATGGCTAAGTAGTTTTGGGATGTCTTCCACACTTTTTTATTCCCCTCTTTCTCTAGATCTTGGAAGCTTTCTTTGCTTGGTTTTTCCCAGCTAGATCATTACCCCAAGCTTTGGGATGTTTGTAGACTTATTCTTCTCAAGCATATTTGGAAGTTTAGATGTAGAAAGGTTTTTACCAGTTCCACTCCCCCATGGGATATTGCTTTAGCTGAATTTACCTTGGATCTTCAGTTACATGTGGGCCACATTCATTCCCATGTCTATAGAGCTTCCAACACCTCAGGAGATGCCATTGACAGACTTCATCATATTTATCACATGATACAAGATCTTCAGAAGGTTCAACAGGATACTAATAAGAAGGTAGTAAATGGTGATGACCAAGCTCAAGACTTGCTTACTTCTATTTCCTCATGGAATTCAAAATATAGTATAAAAGGCATACCTCAAACTTCTCCAGGCTCTCTCAGATGTATGCCGACACTTGGAGTTTTGCAACTGAGTTTAACTATAGTCTTTTTGTTGCTATTAACATTTATTTTTATGTATATTCAATTGTGGATGCTTTGCTCATTATCCACCTCATCTTGTTTTTTTTCGTTGGTTTACAATGTTGGCACAAAATATTGTAATGTTCCATTTAATTAATGATATAATATAATCTAACTTTTTCTTAATAAAAATAAATTATCTATGGCTAATGAAATCAATCTAAAATTTGTTTAAAATAAGAGGTGGACATTTCCTATCCTAAGCTCCTTCAAGTCCCCTCACTTGGAGTATAAGTTTGGGGGTATAGTGGTAGCTTTCAAGATTTGAAATTGCATCCACGAAGAAAACATAAATCACGGATTCCAAAAAAAATAAAAAAATAAAAGAAAATTTATGATCAATTAATATTTTTTTTATTACATAGGAGAGTTGGTTACAACCACTATTTTTAGTAACTAGCAAGAGCAGGGTTTAAACCACAGGGACTGCTCCCAACAAACCTATCTGTCTTGTTCCTGTTGACCCGACGTGAAATGGGGGCCACCGATCGCTCGAAAATCGTACTGTCGTCGGTCTAACATACACTCAAAGGATTTAAAGTAGACTTCTTACCTTTGCAAAGGGTTGGCTTTCCCCTAGATTTGAACCTAGGTCTCTTCTTGATAGGAAAATAAAAAAAAATAATATTATAGTCTTGGAAACAACACAATAGTTTGAGCTTTGGCTCTTCTTCAAGAGGTCTAAGATTCAAACCACCCTATGTATATGGTTGTGGATTAATCCCTTATCGATAAGCGTAGCTCTTGACCTTATAAAGGGTTATGGCTGGGATGATAATACTTAGCCTTATGTGCCCATAGAAAAAGTTTATCACTCTATTAGTTGCAAGCTTACAGAAGTGGTAAGGACTTTGGCCTTTCTTTGGAGAGGTTCAAGGTTCAAACCCCACTCAGTATGAGGGGACTAGGACCCCTCATAAAAACCTATGCAAACTTAAGTTTTTTTAATTTGTAAAAGATATTGTAGTGGTAAGTCCTTAGGTTTTCATTTAGAGACCCAAGTTCAAACCTCGGTAAGAGGGGATCAAGATCTCTCATAAAAACTCGTGTAAATTTAAAATTTTTAGCTCCCAAGAGTTAGGTGGATATTGGTAAGTGCTTGTCTGACCAGATACTTACCAAGGAGAGACTTAGTTTCAAACCTTGGGGATGCCAATTTGCAAAGGAAGTAGTCTTTTTTGAATCCTTTGAGTGCGCATCAAACTAATGATGACGATACGAATCCATCTCAGACCTAGTCAATAACAAAACAAATAAGCTTGTTGATAAGCATAGCTCTCAGCTTTAGGAGGGGTCATGGTTGAGGGGAGCTTGCTCAACCGTGTGCTTTGGTTGTAGAGGTTTTTCACACTTAAAAAACTTGTTGAGAGTAGCACTTATTTAAACCCTACACTTATCAATTATTAAAAATAGTGTAGCTTGGTTGTAGAGGTTTTTCACACTAACCAAATAAAAAATAAATAAACTTGTTGAGAGTAGTGCCTGTCTAAACCCTACAATTGTCAATTATTAAAAATAGTGTCACTGTAAACAACTCTCTTATATAAAATTTTTTTAGTCACACTATCTAAATAAAAAAATTAATATTATTAAAAAAAATAAAATTATAATTTTTTTTTTTTTTGGTTACATAGGAGAGTTGGCTACAACCACTATTTTTAGTAACTAGCACCATAGGGACTGCAACCACCGAACCTATCCATCTTATTAATTGTTGACCCAGCGTGAGATGGGGATCTCCGGTCACTCGAAGTTTGTACCGTCGTCGGTCTGACACGCACTCAAAGGATTCAGAGCATACTACTCCGACACCACCAAAGTTTGAACCCAAGTCTCTTCTAAGCAAGTGCCCATCCAAACTAACACTTTCCACAACCCTTGAACTAATAAAATTATAATCTTTATTGTTCTATTCATATGGCCGGTAAAATGAAGGTTATCCGTTCAATTATAATGTCGAAACGTAAACGTGAAAAGCCCCTATTCTATTCATATATTGGCCGGTAAGATGAAGGTCATCCGTCCAATTATAATGTCGAAGCCCCTTTCCTCCAAAACCTTGAAAGACATTTGTTGTTTATTAATTGGTTAATCTTTTGAAAGACATTTATTGTTTATTGATTTGTTATTTTTTTAATTAATTGAAGAATTTAATGAATATTTTTTAGTTGGTTATATGATATTGAAATGGATCTCACTAATATTAAATAATCATCGCATAGTGGTATTACAATACTTTTGATATTATTAATATATTATTTGGCAAGATTTGAACCATGGTCTCCTTACAGGTGAACACGAGCAAAACAAAAATTATGATTTTTTCAGCAAAAAAGAAGAAGCAACAACTCAAATTTCAGTTTGCAGGAGAACCACTTGATGTAGTAGTAGAATACAAATACTGGGCATAGACTTTTATGACAAACTTAATTGGAATACATGTAGGATGAAAAGAACTCAAAGTGGCTGGAGAGCACTATATGCACTTCAAAACAGGTGTAGGAATGCCGAGTTGTGGGACTGGAAGACCACCAAGGTCTTATTTGGCCTACTTGTTACACCGGTTCTGTTGTATGGTTGCGAGGTCTGGGCTAGTGGCACAACAAATGCAAAATGGAGGCAAATAGAAAGGATTCAAAAATATCTAATCACAAACTTTCTCAAAATTAAGGCCACAACCCCCTATGAAATTATTCTAGCTGAAACCGGAATGTTCCCTTTAGAAGCAATTGCTATGACCAAGCAGTTATGTTACTTGAAAAAAACAGAAAACATGACAAATGATAGATGGCCTAGAGCAGTTAGGGACGAAGAGTTACATAGGCGAAAGAATACGTGGATGAAACAAAATCAAAAATGGATGAAACGTTGGGAAATCAACATAAATGAATGCCCAAATGTCAACAAAGACATTAAAAATTATGTGAATGAAAAGTTCAGAAGTGGAATGTGGAAAAATGCAAGTAGGAAAAGACAATATTATATTGCAAATTTTAACCCAACGTATGACCACAAGGAAAAAGCGTATATAGGCGCTGAAATCAAGTGGAAGGAAAAAATACTCATTGCTCAGATAAGGACTAGCTCTCACAGGCTTAGATGTGAAACGAGGAGATGGACAACGCCCAAAGAACAATGAGAAGAAAGAATATGTACTCTATGCAACACAGGGGCAGTAGAGACAGAGGAACACTTCATCTATAAATGCCCGAGTTTTTCAGATATCCGTGACAAATACAAAGAAACACTTGGGAACGAGTTTATTACAGATTTATTTGAAGACAGGAAAATAAAAAAGTTGGAGAATTGCTAACACAAATCAGCAGGAGAAGGAACAACCTTCTCAAAGATATTAAAGATCATATGATATGATTTGAGTAATTGTACTTCCATATTTGAGGTCCCATAGACCATATTTGGGTCTCGGGGACGTAATTAAAATCTTTCATTCATTCATTCACAATACTTTTGATATTATTGATATATCATTTGGCAAGATTTGAACCATGGTCTCCTTTTTAAATTTTAATATATCTAGTCAATTGAACTATCATTATTTGATAACTTAAGTTTACACATATATTTATAAGAAACTTGTACTTTTTACATGGATTTAAACTTGGATTTTTTAAATAAAAACTCAATCACTTACCACAATATTATCCCTCACAAATAGAAGACATTTGTTTTTTCTTGGCTATATAGAAGAGTTGGTTATAACTACATTATTTTTAGTAATTGATAAGCAAAGTGTTCAAACCACAAGGGGTGCTCCCACCAAATCTATTCCACCTCGTTATTATTAACCCGGAGTGAAGCGAACCACTCGGGTTTCATACCATCAGGTTTCATACCTTTGCAAATAGGTCGCTTGGGTTTCATACCTTTGCAAATAGGTCGCTTGGGTTTCATACCTTCTTGATAAGTGTTTGAGCAGACAAGCACTTACCAATCCACCTAACCCTCAGAGACTAAAAGGTGTATGGTAAACTAGTAAAAACCTTTGTTAAAGAAAACTGTTAGTTGTATCCCATGGGGGCACGACTTTCTCTTCCACATGGCCTGTCCCATCCACATGAACCCCTCAAGCTAATCAAGGGTTTTTTTTTTTTTTTTTTCTAACCAAAAGTTTTCTTAATTTTTTTTTTTAATCTGGCACAAACGGCCCTCGGAGGCTAAAAGGTGTATGGTAAACCAGTAAAAACCTTTGTTAAAGCAAAATTTAGTTGCGTCTCATGTGGGCAAAACTTTCTCTTCCACATGACCTGTCCCATCCAGATGAACCCCTCAAGCTAATCAATTTTTTTTTTAATCTGGCACAAACGGCCAGGCTTGAACCCTGTACCTCTTTTAGAGGATTGAGGGAACTTGCCAGTGAATTAAAAACTTTTGTTAGGAAAGCTGTTCCCTGTATCCCCTGAGTCAGGATTTTCCATTTCAAAAAGCCTACCCATCCCATCCTAATAAAGCTGTCCTGTATCTCTTGGAGTCAAGATTTTCCGTTTCAAAAGACCTATCCCATTCAAATAAACCCCTCCAACCAATTTTTTTTTTTTTTAAATCCAGAAAGACCTCAACCTTAAAATTACATCTCCTAAACCCATAATTAAAATTAACACGATAAAAATCTCAAATGTTTCTTCTAAAACAACAAAACAAAAATGAAAGATCGATGCATCCAAGAGAGATCCTCGTCAATTCCAATTTAGAGAGGCAGATGACCAGCTCTTGTGCCAGTATGGTTGTTATCAATGCTGCCTAACACCCGTCTACCACCATAAAATTCCTGTCCCAAAACACCCATCACATATTCCATGTAACAATTTATTTTTGTTTTTGCGTAAGAGCAGATCGAGGGGTCACGATGGCTTCTTCCCTTGGATTCTTCTCTTCAGTGGGCTTCTCCGCCATCAATCCCTGCAACACCCACATAAGAGTTACATCGAAAAATGTGCCTTTTGTGGCAAAAATGGACGCTGTGGACACTTCCAAGAATGCCCACAAAGAAACCCATTCTGGGGAATCCAGTATTAGTACGGTGAAGCCTTCAGAGCTGTTCCAGTCAAAGTCTATAAAGGGGGGTAGTGGCAATCCATATCCAGGAGGGATGGGTCCGTACACCGGGCGTGACCCAACTGTGAAGAAGCCTGGGTGGCTCAGACAGAGGGCACCACAAGGAGAGAGGTACCAGGAATTGAAGGAATCGCTGTCCTCTTTGAAGTTGAATACTGTCTGTGAGGAAGCACAGTGCCCTAATATTGGAGAGGTATGTCTTTTTTAGGACTTGACTTGACGATTGACCGTTTTTTTGGGCTGGAGAACATGGGTTGTATTTGGTGGTTATTTTTTATCGTTATTTTTGAGAAGTCCTAACTTTCTTTTAAAGCTTGAGAGTTTACATAGAGATTTAATTCTTAATTGAGTTGATATTTATTATATTTTTTATAAAATGTTTGAATTTTTTATTTTCATTTTCTGGATTTTTTCAAAATTTTCGTGTGAATACAAATATTTCAAAATTCAGCATATTTCTTTGATATTTTCTTACAACCTTCACAATACCAAAATTCCACCTCTACCACCTATGCATTTCATAATACCAAAATCCCACCTCTACTATCTATGCATGCATGCATTTCATATTAGTAGAGTAATATTTTCGAAACATTGCACTATCATAGTAGGCTTTACCAGATCTATATTGCTAGTTTCCTTCGTGAAACAAATGTAATAAATAGTTTATATGAAAAAACATTAATATTATAAAATAAAGCAAATATTACCAATGAAAAACAGATGATTAAGCATGTTTTTTCATGACTCTTAAAATTGCCTAGATCAATGGCTGATGTTTATTTATTTCAATTAGTTATACGGGATTGAAACTGTTCATTCCAAGTAATACATTAAACAGTTTTTGACAATTATGCATGTATAGTTTGTGCAGATTTTGAACCTATGTATGTATCTCATGGTAAGATTTTGAATCTTAAATTTCTTTCTAAAAATCAAGGTATTTATTAATGGATGTTTTAAAAAAAAATTAAATTGATTATATAAAATTGACAGTCTAAACAGACATCCTCAGTAATATTGAAAACACAATTTTTAGGATCCAACAAAATTGTCTTGATCAATGGGTGTGGGTGTTGTTTGTTAAATTTTTTAAGAAGCATAAATATAATTTCAGTGAAGTAAACTTTTGAGAACCAAGCAGCACTCGATTGACGTAGTTTGTTTGGGTTTGGAAAGGGATTGAAATTTAAGGAAACCAAAGCTTGTTTTGGGATACCCAAATTTGGTTGTTTACTGTTTTTTTTAGTTAATTAGTTTTGAAAACTAAAATGCCATTGATTTAGTTGACAAATAGAAGTAAATTTTTTTTGATAATCAGTTAGTTTTAAAAAGTACAATGCTAGTGATTTATTTGACAAATAAAAGTAAATTTTTTTTTGATAATCAGTTGGGTTGAGTTCGAAAAGAAAGTTAATATTTAGGACCCTTAAGCGTGCTTCAGGATATCTAGATTTGGCTGATCAGTGTTTCATGTTATTTGATTAGTTCTGAGAAGCAGATTCCATGGGTTTGGTGGGCAAATCATATTATAAGTTAAGTGGTACATTGTTAGCAAAACTGGAATGTGCTCAGTGTAATCAAGGATACAAAAAGGAGTAAAATGACATATCTGATTGAAAAGTTCCAATGTGGTAAAACAGAACAAGAATTTATGGGGAAATTTTGGAATTAGATGAATTCCCTCACTTGAGATGTATTATTTTTTGAGGACCCGAAAATTGGCTGATTAATGGGAGTTCATTTCATTGATTTTGAAAAGTATGATTCTGTGGAATTTGGATAAATGAATTCCAGTATACTAAAACTTGAGATAAGTAAAGAGGAATTTGGTCTATGTACTTCGATTCAGTTTGAAAAGAAAACTATAAGTTTAAGATCCCACATTTGTTTTAGAATACCCAAATTTGGCTGATCAGTGTTGCTTGTTATTTGATTAGTTTTGAAAGCATAATCCCCTAGATTTGACAGAGAATAAAAATTTCAGTAAAAGCAAAACTTTTGATAAGAGAATTTTGCTAATTAATTTTTGTTTATTGAATTGAACTATAGCGATACACTCATGGATATGGGTCCTTAACTGACAACCCCAGAGCAGGGTTCATAGTCCTGAAAAGCAGAATTCTATGGATCTCAAGTTTTGTTGATTAGTTTAGCAAAGCAAAATACTATGGGTTTGCAGGACATAGAAGTCTGGTAAAGAAAAAAAAGTTTGTAAAGTAACCAGAATTTATTTTGATTCAGTTCTAAAAGAATGCTTTTTGTTTTTCAATTGATTATACGGGATTGAAACAGGCCCCATTCATATTACATCATCACCACATAGTGGTATTACAACAAAGCTTGGATCCATGTATCGCTTGGCAAGATTCGAGCCTTGTTGAGGAATCTAACCAGTTGAGCTAATGCCATTTGATTAAAATTTTAGGGTAAAGCATGGGTTTTTGAAAGGGGCCCTGGTCCCCTTGTACTGGGGTTTGAATTTGGGTCTCTTGGATGAAAACCCAAAGACATACCAATACGGTATCCCTCACGGGACCAGTTCTAAAAGAATGTTAAAAATTAGTGAAATGACAATTTTTGAAAAGAAAATTCAGCTTAGTTGAACAACCCAAATGCTCGCTTGGAAAATTATGGAATTAGATGAACCCCCAATTGGAGAGGTATGCTTCTTTTGGTATCGCCAAATTTTGCTAATCTGTGGTTGTGGTTTGTTTGTTTTGGAAAGTATAATTCCATGGCTTTGGTAGGCCAACAGAGTTCCAGTCAAGTTAAATATTTGATGAGTGAAGAGGAATTTGGTCAATGCTATTTGATTTAGTCTGCAAAGAAAATGAAAATTTAAGGCCCCTATATTTGGCTGATTAATGCTTCCTGTTATTTGATCAGTTTGAAAAGCACACTTCCATGCATTTTGCAGAGAGAGAAATCCATTGAAGTAAAATGTTTTGATAACTAAACAGGATTTTTGTTAAGGTAAATTGTTTCATCTGGAAAAGAAAAGAAAAACCTATTAAAATGCCAGTTTTCTTTGAAAACTTTTAATTTGGTAGAATAGCCCAAAATCTATTTGGAAAGCTTTGGAATTAGATAATGCTCAAATTGGATAAGTTTGCTTGTTTAAAAAAGCTTAAAATTTTCTGGGCAATGCTTCTTGTTTGATTCCTTTTGAAATGCACAGTTCCATAGTTTTGGTTGCAAACATATTTCCAGCAAAGTAAGATTTTGATAACTAAACAGGAATCTAGTCAGTGCAGTCTGATTTAGTTTGAAAAGAAAATGAAAATTTAAGATCCCCAAATTTGGCTGGTCAGTGCTTCTTATTTGATTAGTTTTGAAAAGCATAAACATAGAATTTGACTGAAATAAAATTCTTGAAAGTTATGTAGGATTTTGGAACATTTTATTCAGTTTGGGAAAAAGATGAAAATACAGTTAAACCAGTTTTTAATGAGAGATTTCAATTTGGTAGAACTGCCCTAAAATTCAACTGGGAAAATTTGGGGTCAGATGAATCCCCAAAATGAATGGTGATGTTTGTTTAAGAATTCCAAAATTTGTTTGACCAATTTTTGTTGTTAGATTAATTCTAAAGAATAATTTGATGGACTTACTACACAAATACAAATCCAGTCAAGTAAATATTTTAGTCACTAAACAGGAATTTAATCTTTATAAACTGATTCAGTTTGAAAAGACGATGAGAATTTAGAAAAATGTCAAATTTCAATTTAGTAAAACAGCAAGAAAAAATTGATTGAAAAATGCTTGTACTAGATGGATGTTTGAAAAAATTGCTTGTGGGTTTGACAGTGCTGGAATGGAGGAGGAGGTGCAGGGGGTGAAGGAGATGGCATAGGTACAGCAACCATCATGCTTCTTGGGGATACATGTACTCGAGGTTGTCGATTTTGTGCAGTGAAAACTAGCAGAAATCCTGCTCCACCAGATCAAATGGAACCTGAAAATACTGCAAGAGAAATAGCTAGTTGGGGGTGAGTTTTATCTATTTTGGTCTCATTTTCTTTTTTTCCTAGTAGGAATATTTTAGAAATAAGTTGAAAAATCCACTTAAGAGTTGCCCTCACTCCAATACACTTCCATTTGGCTTAAATGCCATGGCGGAGGAGTATTAATTATATCAAAGTCTTCCAGCACTTGCACCCAGCATTTAGATGGATCAGAATGCATATAGATGGGACCTCTTATGGATGGGATGAAGCTCTGCCAAAGTCACTCATGAACAATGGATTTTTTGAAATTTCACTTAATCTTTAAATTAAAATGTTAATTGTGTCGAGATGGACACTTATATGCAAGACTTAAATTCCCTGTTTGGTGGATGCACAATGGCTGTTGGTAACAGAGACCGTATTTCAATGCACAAATGAGTGATTTTAGGATTTGAAACATCACACCCCTATCCATTGTGGAGAACTAGTATTGTCCTCCGAGAATATGTGTAAAGACAAATGATTATTGACATCACAAAGTTTGGTACCTGCAAGAAATTAGGTACAATAGCTAGATAAATTGCTGATTAATGGTAATATCTCCGTTTTCTTGCAAATTTTTGGGCCGTGTGATAAAATTGTTCAGTTTCTCGGAGCGGAGAATTTGGTGATTGTAATCGCCAAAAAAAAATAAAGAATGCTGATTTCTTTCAGTTCTTCTAGCAAAAACTCAGCCGGGTACAGGCAAAACACAGAAAAATGGCTAGAAAACTGGGAAATAGGTCATTTTTTGCCATTTTTCTGTCCTGCTCCTGACTGCAAATTTGAAGAGGGTAACAAGATGCACTTGAATGTATTTGGACAAGGATTTGATGGATTTAACACCTGTTTTTGAAGATTTTGCATCTTGGAACAAATTTTCAAAGGTAGGGTTTCTGTATTTTTAAGCATTTTTTAGGGTTCTTTAGTTTTTTTTCTTTTCTTTGTTTTCTCTCTTCTTTAAGAGTCTAAGACATGGCCTCATGGCCTTAATGCCTCTAAGGCCATGTCTTAGACTTTTAACAATTACCTTTTTTTTGGAAAAATAGATGGCTTCTTTGGGTGATGGCCAAGGAACAGGCAACAATGAGCCAAATTGCCTGATTTGGAAACCCTTCATAAAAGGGATTTGGTCAACTTGGGTCATCTGCGGTTATTGTGGCAGAATCATGAGTGGGGGCATAAATATTCTCAAATAACATCTTTCTGGGGTTCCAACCTGCAATGTAATGTTGTGCCCAGCAGTGGCTGATACAATCAGAAACAAGGTCGAGGCTTGGCTGTTTGCAGAAATGGAAAAGAGGGCAAAGAAGCGAGAGCAAAAAGTTGTTTAAAACTGCTTTACTAAGTTGTTTAAAATTGCTTTAGTACTTTACTATGTTGTTTAAATATGCTTTACCATGTTGTATTTTGTTGGTTTTTGATGATCATTCATTGTCATGAATTGTGATTTATACTCTTTTTATAAAAATCTAATAGAAAATCAACTTTCTGGTTCTCTAGCCCCGACAGGGACACCACAATGGCAAAAGGCATTGGGCTTTCCTAACGGAGACCCAAGTTCAATTCACGGGAAGGGTGGCCCCGATATGCCCCCAACTTTTCAACCTATTAAAAAAAAACTCTGGCTCTCTAATTTCTGTTTTAAATATATTTTTATTTATGAATTAAGTTATATTCCTTGATGTTTCTTTTTTCCCCATGTTTTTGCTGTCTTTTGCCAATTTTTTTCCGAGTTGTTAAAAACTCTCCAAAATTGGGTCTCCAAGTTTTTGCCGTTTGCAATTTTTCTAATTATGTTAGGGACTAAGATACAAAGCAAAATCTTTCATATAAATACTTTTTTTATGAGTTCAAATTCTTGTAATGCCAAAACTGTCCTATTTTAAGAACAAAGAAAAAGAATCAAATGGCATTAGCTCAATTGGTTAAATTCCTCAACATTCAAGGAGGAGACCCAGGTACGAATCTTGCCAAGTGAGACATAGATAATATTCAAGCTTTGTTGTAATACCACAATTTGATGAAGATATAATAAGGGTGGGGCTTGTTTCAATCCCATATAACCAATCGAAAAAAAATAACAAAGAAAAAGAAGACCAAGTATTTCACTAGAAAAACAATTCACAAAATCTAAGGGCATGTGAACTTCAGTTGAAAGTACTTGCAGATTAGCAGCAATATCCACTATGCATGAACATATTTTGTGCTTCTGCATCAATTTTAGTAAATGAAACTAGTAAATTTCACATTATATAATATACTTTCTGTGGGAAGTGCTTGCAAGTGGACGACCTTCGTTATTCAATGCCTAAAGGACTTAATCTTTTTTAGATTATTCAATTCACTAATAACCTCTAATTGCTAGTGCTAGATTTTTACCATAGAAAAAATGTATTCTAATATTTGGGATAACTATAAAATATAGTTGCTAGGTACAGGCACAAGCAGGGGTTGGGCAGTTAGTTTCACCCGAATACTCTTGGGTTAACCTTGCATAACTGGATACCACCAAATTGTTGCTGAAACACTTTGGTCAGCAGATGATTTATGTGGATTGAATTTGCTTTTGCGTAATGTTTCTATTTTTTCTTTCTTGTCTGTTCTATTTTTAAAATAGCCTCAGCTTAAACTTGTTCGCATTTATTTGTTTTATTTATATTTGGCTAATCTAGCGTCTTTTCTTGTAGGGTTGGTTATGTTGTTTTAACAAGTGTTGACCGAGATGACATCCCAGATGGTGGCAGCAGCCATTTTGCTCGTACTGTGAGCACTTTGAAGGTCAGTTCACTGCAACCATAGGAATCATCGTTAAATTGTTAATTGTTTCTTACTTTGTCTGAAGTTATTGGAGACGTCAATACTGGCAAAGTTATGTTAATTCACTTTTGTATGTTTTTATTATCTCACATAGAGCGAGTATCACCGTGGCTTTTTTCATAAACTTATTTTAATGGTACACTGAACATGCTATTCGTTATTTTACAGGCACTTAAGCCAGAGATTCTTGTTGAGTGTTTAACATCTGATTTCAGAGGTGATCTAGATGCAGTTGCAATGGTTGTAAAATCTGGGCTAGATGTATTTGCTCACAACGTTGAGACAGTGAAAAGGCTTCAGCGAATAGTCAGAGATCCACGGGCAGGGTGAGGAACTCGGTCTATTTTGCTTCCTTAAACGTGATAAAAGTGTTCTAAAAATGTTTTTGTGGGTCTGGTGCTAATATAGTCTTTTACTGTGTGAGAACTATGAGTAACATAAATTTTGTTATTCTACTTATTTGAGTGGCTCTTTGTGTTAAAAATGAACGTTTAAAGTACTGTTTTCGAAGGATATAACAAAACAATTGATATGCTTTTTTCTAGTAGGCATTTAGCACTTTTATATTCTAAGGATACCAGCAAGTATAACAACTGGATTGAATATTTTCGATCAAAATTCCAGTTTGTGTTTATGCACATCAAGATTATCCATATTTTCAATTGAGCATAGGCATTTGACAAAAAGGAGAGAAGGACAAATATTAGGATAACCTAGTGTTCCTAGAAAAAATAAAACAGCTGTAGTTTTGTTTTGAGAGAATTTCTGTAGAGAAATATTTTATTCAAAATAGTTAAAGCATGCATGACAGTGACCTACATGAGAGATTTATACTGAATTAAAGTGTAGACATTTCAACATCATCATTTATCTAATTGGTCTCCTATATCTGGATATTGGGTTCATGTACATGTATTTTTGTTACTGTGTAGATCCTTATGGAACGAACTTGACCTGTGATTCGCAATCACTCTTTTCTTTATTCAGTTTTTAATCAGTAATGTTATTTCCCTGATTTGATTGCTTTGTTGATGTAGGAAAGCTACTTTGTGAAACACATTTTCTCCTCAGATTATTCATTTCTTGTATACATTACCATTTGTCTGCAATTTGTGTTCTAATTCTTTTCCTTTTGGTGAATTAAATTTTTGATATCCAATTCTCCTGACTGATTTGCAATAGGCCTCATTAATAACTTACACAATTGTAACTTTCTCAATACAATTATAAGAAACTTATATAATACATAAGTACGCTAATGTAATTTACTCAACACATGTATGACAATCTATCTTATTTAATATAGTAGAACTCTATATACATTTCAATAAGCACTAATGTTAAAAACTAATTAATTGCATGAGGGAGACACGATTAATTAGAACATGACTGTGACCAGCTTATGACAGTACCTGAATTAAGTATGATCTCCTAAAAATAAAAACGGATTATTCTGAACTCATATAGAGACTTATTATAGGTGGAGCGAACTGAAATATTGTGTTTTTTAACTTTTAACAGTACTGAGATACAACCATTTACTTCAACTGTTAAAGTTCAAACAAATTAGGGATAAGGAAAGATGGCAAATATAATGGTTACAAGTAGGTTTTTGGAGAGGATCGTTGACTTTGAATGTCTTCTAGCACAGAAATGTTTTCAACTGTTAAAGTTCAAACAAATTAGGGATAAGCAAAGATGGGTTATATTACGGTTACAGGTAGGTTTTTGGAGTTGATCGTTGACTTGGAATGTCTTCTAGCACAGAAATGTTTTTATTTCTGTATCTGTTAGTGAAAAGGCATTTTCTTTGTTTAGAGTATGGAAAATGCTCTATTTCCTGCTAATATTCAGTACAATTGCTGTACCCTTAGGAAATTTTACTTGATTCATGTTGTTGCACATAGTCAAATTGTAGGCAGTCTTGAACATTTCTTTAGGATTGCATTATACTAAGAATGGATAAATTTGTGGTTGAAGATGCATTATATGATGTAAACTGTGAGCACATTACTTGTAGTATGTTCAGCTACATCTCCATAGGTGTATTTTATGGTCTTAGTTTATTAATTTGGACCTGTTTAGACTTTCTTTATTAGTTGGCTATGGTGCTCTGCAGGTATGAACAAAGTTTACTTGTATTGAAGCATGCCAAGGAGGCAAAGCAAGGAATGGTTACCAAGTCTTCCATTATGCTAGGTCTTGGAGAGTCAGATGAGGAGATTAAAGATACTATGCATGACTTGCGTGCTATAGGGGTTGACATTCTTACACTGGGACAGTACTTGCAGGTATAAATATTTGACAACTACTTTTCTGTTATTGTTTGGAAGTGTGTCTTGTGTCATCAAGAGTGGGAAAGAAATGAGTCCTTTAGATGAACTTCTGAGAATTCTTGATATTTTTACCAATGGTAAACTATAACATGATCTCTGAAAAATAAAAATTCAGATCTTTATCTCGAGGGTTTTTCTTTTCTATTATCTTCGTACACACAGAAGAGTCTCATGCCTTGTGAAAATGGGTAGCAAAGATGACCATTTTAAAAAGCCTAGTATTTATTGTGGTAAAGCACGTAAGGGCTGAAATGAATTTGCAAGTGCTGCTTTCAAACATTTTCAAGGAAAGAATTGTGATCGATTTGCAATTTCAATATGGATCTCTACAAAATTCTGAGAATCTGGCTGATAGTAGATTTGTGCACATGAGGAAATCAGCAAATTTTTTGTTAGTTTGTAGTTTTACATGTGCTATTTGAGCATTACTAGAGATGATCATGAAAAGCAAATAATTCACTGTTGAAAAAATAAAATAAAATGTAAAGACAAGCAGATAATTCCAGAAAGAGCCTACTAAATGTCCAAACTGATTACTTGTGTAAACCAGTGTTCAAAAAAACTTAAAGAAATAGCGACTACCATAATATCATAATTTTTTCGAGTCCTCTGCAAATAACAGAGTTTTTCCGAGCCTAATTGATAAATTGTCAATCATGGTTTCTTCAACTTTGGTGCAAAACCATTATTCCTTGAAAGTGAAAAGGTAGTGAAAGAGCATAGTTGTTCCAACTCAAGTCCTGATGGAGCTTCAATAAATATATCTCAAGGTTGGAGGGAAGTCAGCAACTGGAGGTCTTTGGAAATCCATAAATTTTAGCCAAGAAATACATTGCTTTTGACTCCAAGTGCCATTCAACAATTCAGTTTTGAGAAACAGATTTGACTCATTTCCTGAGCCTTGATTCAAATTGAATACCTTTTAGAGAAGAGTGGCATATCTTTTAGGAAGGATAGATATTATGACTATGAAGGGAAGCCAAATCATCTTGAACCATTACTTTTTGCTGTGGGATGTATCTCTCTAAATTGTTCAAACTGCCAGTGTTTATTATGAAGACAATGATGGTATTTCATTGTCCATTGAATGTCTGTTTGTCGAGTCTTTGTTCTGTTCTCGTGTCCTAGGGGTTCCTATATTTCTCATATTGGAGTTTCAGACACATTGTTTCAGAGATCTAAACTACAACAAGGACTGATTATGATCTACTATGTTGGGTGGCGGTTGGTCACATGTTCTTTTTGGTTGGACTCTGGTAGGTAAATAAGAGCCTTTTTGAGAGAATGCCTCCTTCTGTTCATACATTGTTGAAATGGCTGTATTAATATGCGGGCTTACCCCCAGGGTTTGAAATTAAATCTGGTGCAAAAAGTGGCCCAGTTTCCTACTGCAGGATGACTTAATGCGTGTGATTCAGTGCATGTTGAATTTTGTAGCAGGAATCTTATGTCTGTTTTAGTGCAGCTTAATGACATTCATGAAGGTTTTGGCTGTTATCATTACAGGTTATATTTTCTTTCTTTAAGCAGAATTCAGTAGCAAACTTGCCATTTAGATGCATATGGATGTTTCCATGTTCTCTTTTAAACTACCATCAAAAGGAACCTAAAGTATCATTTTTTTTTCCCAAATGATACCTTTTCTTCAGTCACAGACATCCATGATAATGTGGGTGTTGTATTTACTATTCCTTGACGTCCTTATTTTAACTATGACTCATAGGATATTTAATAAACTCATTAGGCCACAAGAATAAGGCAACAAAGAATTTATGATTTTATTTTCATTTCTATTACATAAACGTTTAGATTTTGTCATTTTTTGAAATTGACATTTAGTCTCAGTCTTGTTATTAAGGCAAGCTTTGTTGTTTTGCAGCCAACGCCATTGCATTTGACGGTGAAAGAGTACGTGACTCCTCAAAAATTTACATTCTGGAAAGAATATGGTGAATCTGTTGGATTTCGCTATGTTGCAAGTGGTCCTTTGGTAGAGCCTTTTCCACCCTAGTTCCTGATTTAGATTTTGCATTTAAATATGGTTTGCAACTGTGTTATCAATAATCAAGCTAGAAATTGAACAAATATATCTTTTGATACTAGTGCGTTACATACCAATTTATTCATAAATTACAAGGAACTTGGATTCGCAGATGAAGGCATCTAATTTTTCTTGATGAACTTTCAGGTTCGATCATCGTATAGAGCTGGTGAGTTTTTTATTCAAAGCATGCTTAGAGAGCAAAAGGGTGCTGAATCTACTTCTTAGTAGATGCCCTCAAGTCATGTCTTGGAGACTAGTGTTCTTAAGTGTATGATGCACCATCGGAGGTTGGAACATTTAATATGATGCAACTCACCTTTATAATTGCAACAGAGTAACGACATATGTCACGAACATCGTCACTACAGTATTGCAAGTTGCAAAATAAACCTACTTAGTGCTTGTTGCATAACATTATTTCTTGTTATTTTAATTGTTGAGGTGAGCTGCGTTATACAATAATTGTAATTGTGATTTAGATTGGATATTATCAAACATGGGAGGTCGCAACATGCTGCGTGTAGATACCTAGAAATGGATCTCATTCTTTTGTACTGCAACAATGCATTTTAGGTTTGAAATGAGCAAAACGTACGAGGGAATTTTATCATATGCTCTTCAGTATCAAATGTTCCAATGTGATTGACATGTAACAGTTTTAAAAGTTGAGATGATGAAACAGGCAATGTTTTGGCAGGGCTTGAAATGTTCGGTCAAAGGGGGGTTGTCACCTAAAACATGATTCTCAAAACAAGTACAACTGTACAATGAAGTTTTAGGTGGGAGAATGATTATCTGCTAGTAGTGCCCACTCTGTACTTATTTTATTTTATTTTTTTCTTTTCATTTATTTTTCGATTTGTTTGTATGTGCCGAAGGCAATTTTTAATCTGCAGTGTCGTATTGCGTTTGATGATGTTTTTTTTTTTCATGAATCTTCAGGAGAGGGAACATATTTTAATGATTAATATAGTTCTTGGCATTATACAACAGTCTTAAGATCATGAAACATATCTGTTGTGTCCTCTATTTATGGTAAAAAACGTAATTTCACAGAAATGCACACCTTTATAATAAAAGCATAGAAATGATTAACCAGAAGCTCAGCATGCAATTGGCTGATGCCAATGCACATTTACCATTCTGAAGATTAGAAGATGATCAGTTTCTCATTTGTCACAGTAAGTTTTACCCACTAAGCTTTGGATGTCCATTTGTCCATCTACATTACTTCAAAATCTTGTAGCAATCAATGGGTTGTTTTGTAGCTTTTTTCCGTTCTTACATGGAAAAATGTTTTTGTCTATTGGGGTTTCCACAGGCAGAAATGTTTGTAAAAGAGAATTCTAGATATTCTGTGTTGAGTGTTTGTTTGTAGAGATGAGAAGATTGTTTCTGGCAAATTACCCCTGTATAATTTTGTCTATTGGGCACTAGCAATTCATTTTGTGAAGAGGCTTAGCAAGACTATTGACGTGGAGCCTGAGTAGAAACACCTGAGTACAGGGCAGATCAGAATCGTTCATGGTTCCAAATGAAACAATCTTGAAGAATAATGAGTAATGTGAGGTTTTGAATTATAATCCTTTCTGATTCTGTTAAGAGTTTAGTTCTTAAATTATGGCCTAAGTTGTATGGCTTTACATTTGTCTATTTTTATGTTAGGACCCAATGCTAACACAACTATCACTATGTACTTGTCTAGTGTTGGTGTATGTTTACACCATGAGTGCCTAGTGTGCATGGGCCTATTATGATATAACCTCTACTTTTATTGTAAGTAGGAGTAAGTATCTCAGGTCCCTTCTTTCATGTGGTCTGACATTTGAGCGTTAGGTTTAAGGGTAAATAGAAGTCTATATTAGGATATGGGGTTGGAGTAGAAGGCATCTCATTTTTTTTCTCATATTGTTTTGGAGCTTTGCTTTCAAGGAGGTTGACCCCTCGAAGAGGCCTGGGATATCTTTTTGGCTCGATTAATATGAGTTTGTTGTTATTTCCATTCAGTTATGTTTCATGAGTGCTTTTGTTACTTTCGTTTTCATGGTCATTTAGTTGTGAGCATTTCCATTAATTCTTGCATTGCTGTTTCGGTTATGCTTATTTTTATATGAAGTTTCTTAACATTCTCATCATTCTAGTTGCAGTACTCTCAAGGAGTGTTCAAGTTATTTTAGAGTTGAGTTCTGAAATTATGGCCTAAGCTGTATGGTTTTACACAAGAGCAAACCTTTGTTTATTTGTTGTCACTTTAGCGGCTAGGCTTTCAAAGGGTATTGAAGTTATTTTAGGCCATATTGTGGGTCTAATACACTTGTGCACATCACTCGAAAATATTACCTTCGACTCTTCTATTTTCTCACATGGTTCAGGATTAAGGGTGGGTTTGATCATAGATAGAAATCTTGCCAAGAAATTATGATTTCGCATGAAACTTGCAAGAAAATCTGCTTGGTGAAACTTGGGTGATATGGTTCCTAGAGGCCCACTGCACACCATAGACCGCTTTCAGTTTGACATGAGTTGTTGGAGATTTGATTCATTCACACAGGATTATAGAATAATTTTGTCAAAAAGGAAAATGTAGGTTTTTTTTCTATGTTTTCTCTCTTATTTGCTGCTCCCAAAGCCTCTAGGGCCTTATTTAATTACTTAGCACTAATGTTTTTTCCCTTTCCCCTTGGAAAAATAGATGGCTTCTTTGGGTGAGGGTGAAGGAACCAATGCTGGTAGCAATGAGTTGAATCCCTCGACCCCAACTCCAAGCCAAGGGAGTGACACAATGTGGAAGCATGCCATTATATGGATCTTGCCAAATTGAGTGTTTTGCAAGTATTGCGACAAGGACATGCAATGAGGTATCCATCATCTCAAATTTCATTTGATTGGGCAAAAGAGCATGATGTGGATATTTGCCCTTTGAAGGGTTGGATGTGCATTAAGGAGTAAAAGAAAATAGAGGCAAAACGAATGAGAGTTGTAATGGGACATGAATTAGGGCCTTGGCCCTCTTTTTATTGGGATGAGGTTGAATTGGAGGATGTTCTCCTTGTTGTCCAAGAGTCCATTCTTAGCCCTTGCATCAAGTGAGCTTCTATGTAGAGTTCGGGTATTGGCCAAGGCTTAAACACAAGGTAGACTACCTTCCAGACTATCGTATGGGGGAAGGGAAGCTGAAAGAAGCACAAACAATGATGACAAATGTTTGGTACTACTGCAACATTGCCTTTAATTGTGTGAGAAATCCTTGTTGGGAAACCTTGGCAAGGGCAATAGGCGAGGTTGGCAAAGGGATGAAGCTACCTTCAACAAAAGATTTCAATGGTCCATTGGTGGAGTGTTGATAGAAACGTGCTCTTGCAAAAGAGCAAAACAAATATGAAGTGGAAAGAGTTGCAACATTCTCTCTAGGAGATGGATGGATGTGAGGAACCACAAGCTCAACTTCATAGTGGATTATAGGTGAAGAATGTGTAGTTGTTCAATTTGTTAGAGGAGGTTGTGATAGAAGTACGAGTGAAGAACGATGTCAAAGTAGTGATGGACAATATAACAACATATATATCTGTGGGTAGATATCTCGAGGAGAGGTAACCCTCTAATTTTTGGATCCCAAGTGTCGTCCATTGCACTGGCCTCATGCTTGAGGACATTGACAAATTGACATGGGTGAAAACAGTGGTGGAAGAATTGAAGAACATAATAAGATTTATATAGATCCACACATGGGTGCTCAACTTGATGAGAAAGCACAATGAGGGGAGGGATATTCTTTGCCTAGGTAGCTCCCAGTTTGCTTGAAATGTCATCATATTATAGAGCCTTCTTGTTACATTACCTGCTTTAAAGAGGATGTTTGTGAGCAGGGAATCGTATGTCTCGCTATATCATTCAAAAGAGGGGGAGAGGGTCTAGAGGCAAGTCTTTCACAACCCCTCTTGGGTGAGCATGCTGAAAATTCTCAAGGTAATTGATTGGCTACTAGACTTTAAAATCTTAGTTTTAGTTTTATTATTATTTTTCTAAATTTAATTAAAAATTATAAATATCGTTTTGTAATTTTTAGTTAAATATATTTAAAAGGGTAAAGTAGTTTTTAACGTCCGCTAGGCCATAGGCCATATGAGACAAACCTCATGGAGGATGTTGTTTACCCAATATATGGTTATCCAACCATACTTTGGTTATCAAAGTATGGTGTACAACCCTAACCCCTGTAGGATTCAAGTCGTAGACCTTTATTCAGAGTTCCAAAGTCTCCGCTCTTAGGCCATTTAGTAAATTTTGAATATTAATTTTATTTGTTCAATTGTGGGTGACAAAACTCTTGGTCAAAGTTCTTTGTCTTGTAGATGGTGAGAAATTGACAATCAGGTATTTGCATGAGTTCATGGATTAGGACAAAAGATACCATCCAACATCACTGCTAAGTGCAAATACATACTTTTGGCAAATCATTTGTAAAATATAGACGAGGCAACTCCATTGACCTATTCATGCAATGTGGTACTTCTTGAACCCCAAATTCCTATTGAGCATCAATCACAATGTTGATGAAGACGTCTAGGGGGGTTGTACGCTTGTAAAAGATGCCATCCAACAATACTACAAAGGCAATAAGAGCAAATATGAATGTATTTGGCAAATTTATTGATAAAAGATAACGCGGTTCCATTGACTTATTCATGCAACATAGTATTTGTTGAACTTCGAATTCTTGTTGAGTGACAATCTTAATGTTATTGAAGAGGTCTGAGGGGGTTCTATAGATGCATCAACATGATGATAGATGGTCTATCAGGAGTTTTAGAGGAGCCTATGTTTATCCCCCTTTTGTATTGAATCATGGTCGATCTTATGACTAGGTAAAAAAATTAAACTATTAAACTTATTTTCTTCTTCTGGTTTACGATGATACAATTACAAATGTAAGTTTATCATTTGAAAAAAAAAAAAATATATTTAGATTTGTGGTGGGAGGGTTATGGTGATAGAATACCTAATATTTAGAGGATTGTAGTGTTAGATTTTGATGTAATGACCATAGGGAGATAACAATCACGAGATGCAAAATAATATAAAAGAAAGTAAATCTGCTAGAATATTGAGATATGCAATAAACATAAATGATATAAATGATTACAATGTAGCTATGGAGGAAATGAGCACTCCATTAATAAAGCTATTGAACTACATTGCATCCATCACCACTAGATGGTGATCCACACAGAATTGTACTAACCTCTAAGCTATTGTGTCCCCGACTCTCTCTATATGTCCATATATCTATCTGTATGAGGCCTCTCTTATATAGGTAAAATAGAAGCCTTGGCCAACACTCTACCTAGCTGTGCAAGGGATAACTTGCACATATACAACTTGCACATTGACACTTGTGCATTTATTACATTGCATGAACTATATAACTTCCCCCTAAAGTAATCTAATGTCCTAAGTATGTACCTTGGAAGATACATTTACTTGACCCAAATGATGTAATAGACTCTATTTCTAACACCCCTTGTATTACATTATTTGGGTATTGAAGACTTTAGTCTTCAATATGGATCTTCTTCTTCTCCTCCTCATCTTGAGCTTTGTATTCTTCTTCTGCATTCTTTGTATTCAGGTTCAACAAGTAATCTGTGTCTTCATATGATGCAGAGTAAGTTGTAGCTGAAGCTTCTTCTTTCAATGGATGATCTTTGGCTTGTTTAGAGTAGTCTTGATCTGGTTCTTTTTCTGCTGCTTTAGTCTTCATGTCATGGCCTCTTTTAGTATATCTCTTCTTCCTTTTTCTTCTTCTCTTCCTGTGATTCTGCTTTGATGTTGGTGAAATCTCTGCTTCATGACAAGTTAGTCTATCATCACAATAGTATTGTTCTTTATTATCAGCTTGTTTCTTGTGTTGAGTAAGTACAAACACAATTAATGATAGATAAATCATCAAACATTCTTCTAGTGAGAATATGACCAATTTTTGTGAGTTCCACCATGTTGTGAAGAGGATTTCATGAAGATAGTTAATCAATGTTGTAAAGCTACCTTCTTTGGATTCTTTAAGAAATAAGGAGAATTTATCTCTATCGCTAGAGGGTAGATACTCATATCCTTCTAGAGTCAAGTTTTGAGAGTAGAATTCTACTTCATGGAATAGTTCTTCATTATTGAAGGCTTTTCTCAGAATTTCATCCATGATAGATCTCTGAAATAGTGATAGAATCTTGATAGTCTATCTTATAACTCCCTAGTTTTAGGATATATGATCCCTATTTGAAGTATATAAGCTTGATTTGATGAAACCTTTATTAGTCCTTAGGTTTGTAGGCTTCCTTATGTCTCCCTAGTAATGAGAGTATGAACACCTAATTTTAGGTTTTTGAAGAAAGCTTATATCTTCCCAACTTGATAATTTTTTATAGATATTATTATCAAGTTTTGTAGAATGCCTTATGACTCCCTAATGATATTGGAGTATGATATAGTGCTTTTGTAAAATAAAGTTCAATTTATGGTTGATTTTGCATAGTTTTGTAAAGATCAAAAATCAACTTTTCTAACACCTTATTACTCCTAATTGAACTAAGCACTTTTCAATTTTGAAGAGGTTTTAATGTTGGATTCCTTTTGTCCCTATTGAGAAATTTTGAGACAAAAAAAATATAAATTTTCAACCTTTGAAAATATTTATTAAACCTCTTTAAATATCCCTTTATGGTTGATTTTAATAGTTTTCTAATTTCCAATTCCTAGTTCGATGTTGTATTCCTTATACCTCCCAAATTTGGAAAATTAGAAAAAATAATATTTGCAAGTAAATAAATTTCAGAAATAATCCTTATAACTCCAAGATTATCTTTTGCAAATATTAATAAAGTATGCTTGCTTAATGAAATTCTAATGCAGAATATTCCAATAATATTTCCTTACACCTTCAAAGAACCTTAGGTTTTAGTGCAAGCAAATAATAAATCAACCCTTACCTTATAATATTCAATGTTGGCGGATTTGTGCTATTTGGAACGTAGCGCTCATGAGAGTCAAAGTCTTCTCTGCCTACACTATCTTCTCTCTCGTATGGCGCTCCTTCTCAACCTTGAAATGCGTTGTCTCCCTCTAAATTCAGGCGCTTGCTTTATGATAGTGCTTTAAATGCACTTCTTATGGTGTATGGCTGGAAAATCGTCTTCACCTTCCAAATGAGCTATGTATTGCCTCCGATGTGCTATGTATTACCTCTACTATGTTACGTATTGCCTCCGTTGTGCTACGTATTACATCTGCTGTGCTATGTATTACATCCGCTGTGCTACGTATTACCTTCGGATATCTTTCAGATGAGCTACATATTACCTTCTGCTATATTGTTTGACCTCTTTGGCACCTTAAATAGGATGAGTTGTTTGCACTTTGTGACAAGTGTCATCTGAAACATTTTTGATAGATGCCTTCAACGTAAACCTTGCAATGATGAGGTTTGTAACTCCTCGCAAGCGTGTGTAACACCTTTCGGGCAGGTGTAACATCTTTCAAGCACATGTAACGTCTTCTTGGTGAGCGCTTGAATATTCACGTACGTTGGAGAGTATAGAGCATTTGTGCCAAGTGGCACTCGTGGCTTATGCATGCAAGCCTCCCTTGTCCTTCTACATAAACTTATCTTGTTTCTTGAAATGCAAGCAATATCCCAGTGCCTTTGGCTGCTTCTACGTATTGGCTCTTGGATCTTCGACGCTCCACGGTGGTCCTATGGTAGCTCCTCATAGTCTTCAATGGCGAACACTCTCCTTGGACATACCATGTCCTTTTCCTTTGCTACTGGTTCATTTTCACAATAGTTGAATGCTCCCTTTTGCTTTGATTTTGATAACACTCTATTTACATAGGTGATTTCTTCCTTGTAGGCTGCTCTTCTACATAATCTTTGGCTGATTTTTGCTCCTTGTTATGCTTCCAATGCTGCAAGTGATACGTACTCTTATAGGGCTTGATTTGAAGATTGAAAAAACAGTGTTTGTAAACACCTTGACTCCTTGGACGTATGGGCACTTCGGTGGCTCCTTTCTTTTGTTGGATAAAATTTCCTTGCTGCCCCCTTGTAGATAATACTTTTGTCTTCCAAAAGAACAAAAGTGGTGCTTATGTAATATATAGATTTTGCACCAAAAAGAAGAGTTTTTTTTACGTAATTTTTTCTCTTTTTCTTGGATGATAGATGATCCAAGTTAATGCTGATTTTGAATAGGAATTCCTGCTTTCTGCACTGAAATGAACCCCTTATAATTTCCTTTAATCTTGAGACTTCCAATGTCTCGATTTGAGGTTTCCTTAAAGGATTTGAATGGTGGTTTTCTTCTTCACCTTTTGCTTCCAATAGTGGCTTCTATAGGCCACAAAAGTGCTGCAGATTTTGTGCTATTTTTTATGCTTTCAACAACATAGATTAATTGAGATAACTAGTTAACAGATCAACTAGTATAGTGCTTATTGCTCCACTAATCTCTTAAAAATGCACTTAACAATTTTACTACAACATTTCAAGCATAATGGAATGAACCCATGCATATTTCACTACAAACACAATTGTAGGGTCAAGTCTTAATTTTATTTTTCAAGGTAGAAGATAGGTAGTTTATAGATAACTTTAAAATCTAATCAACTCCTAGTGTACAAACGAACCTTAAAAATTAACCCTTTCTTTTTGTACTTTTGAAGACTGCAATTTTGCTTTCACTTTTTGCAAATTTAATCTAAATAAGGTGCTCCAATGAATCTGATAAGTAATCCAATTAATGAGAAAATAGCACCAATAGTTGCATACATTTTTAAAAAGCTTCAATAGCTCTTCTCCGCTTATGTAGAGGATGTATATCTTGGTGTCTAAGATCACCAAGTTGTTGCTTTGAGTAGGATCTTGCAAATTTTTGTAGGCTATCTTGCACAACTCCTTCACTGAAAGATGGTCTCAAAATTCCTTCATGAGCCTAATATTTGGTGGCTTGTCCTCCTCTTGTGTTCTCCTTCTGCTGTATATTTGGATAAGTATTTGTCTTTGAAGCGGTGCCTTCTTGCTATGAGAGGTAATCTTCAAATATCCTATATTTGGTGAGTCTCTTCTATCTTCAAGTCTTCTTATCAAATTTTGATTTTAAGTAGAATATTCTTCTTAAGATTCTAAATATCTTGAGGTCTTTCACTGGAATATTCTTCTGGGATTTGGCACTCCTTGCCAAATTATTCTTCTCAGGTTTGGTACTCCTTTCTAAATTCTCCTTCTCTTGGGCTTTTTTCGAAATGGCGATAATTGTTCCAAGTCCTTCACTATCAGGAGCTTCTCCTTGGTAGTGGATTTCTCCAATGAGTTCTCCTTTGATGATTTCTTCAGTGAGGCTCTCCTAGCCTTTTACTAGATGTTTGATGAGACCTTCCCAAGGCTTTTGATCTTACAACTTCTACTGGTCTGAAGAACACAAACTTATCCTGAGAGGGGGGTGAACAGTATAAGATCACTTTTTATTTTTCTTTCCCAAATAATATTATCCAATATATCAATGATAATATCAACAATAGTAATCAAAGCAATGCATAAATCATCACACACAATAAAGACATCAATTTAACGTGGTTCACCCAATGTGGGCTACTCCATAGAGAAAATATTTCACTAAAATTTTCTCAAAAAATCTCTTGGGAATCCTTCCCTATTACAATATTTATGGACATCTTTCCAAAGGAGACACCAATTCCCTAATCAAGTTCATGGATATCTATCCGCATGAGAACTCTTTCTCTGCTCTGGTTGGTGATATTCTAGAAGACTACTGCCTCCACTACACTAGCTTATGGATCTCTCTCCACTAAAGACTTATATCCTCATTCAGAAGACCTCTGTCCTCACTGCCTTGGCTAATGGATCTCTATCCACTGGAGAATACTATCTTCTACTCTGTCATCTCCAAGCTTACTCTCAGCTCTGTTCAATCTCTATCTCAAATTTGTATTAAACACTATCCTTCGGTCTAGCACAAATCTGCTCACAAGTCTGTCTCTGGGATGGCACAAATATGCCCTTAAATCTGCATCAAACACTGTCTCTGCTATGGCACAAATATGTCCTTAAATATGCACCATACTTTGTCCTCAAATGTTAGGATCTCACTATTAAAAATAAGCACACTCACACAAAATACTAGAAAATAACACAAATACATCAAATAACTCAATAACACTATGCAAAAATTAAATGCAGAAATGGAACAATCTCACAATAACACAGAATCGTAGGCCTCTTCGAGGGGGCAACCTCCTTCAATATTTCATTAGCTTGCAAAAATATGAATTCGTACATGGCTTCATATATTTTAAAGAAAAACTTCATGCAACCCTACCTAAAGGCTCAAGAGTTGGCTTACATGCAAAATGCCACTCGAGCTAGAATCTCCTACCTACCATCGGTTACAATCTTGATAAAAAATGGTTACATGAGATGGTGCCACTTGGCTAGGAATACCACTTGCCACATACATTACAAAGTATTACAAAATAATATCATAATGGGATCCCCCACGTTGGAAGTGGGTCATTACATAAGTAAATGAGAATTACAAAATGGCGTTAGGATAGGATCCTAACATGTCCTTCCCCTTCAAAAAGCTTTGTCCTCAAAGCTGAAAATGAGGGAACTGGTGCTGGAGCTGATGGAGAGACTCCCATGTCGCATCTTCTGGCTGGAGCCCATGCCACTGAACAAGAACTTCTGTGATGGTACGGTTGCGAAGAGTGTGGGTTCGACGATCCAACAATTGTTCAGGTTCGAGTAATATGGACCCTTCTTCATCCAATTCTGGTAATGTTGACTGAACCTGTACCTGTGTGCCCACAACTTTCTTGAGAGAGGAAACATGGAAAATAGGATGGAGCTTGGAGGTGGGTGGAAGAGCCAATTTGTAAGCAGTGGAACCAATCCATTGAAGAACTTGATAGGGTCCATAGTATTTTGCAGCAAGTTTCTGGCATCGACGGAGTTGTAGGGATGATTGTTTGTACGGTTGCAAGCGAAGGAAGACCATATCACCTACATCAAAGCTACGCTCAGAACGATGTTGGTCAGCCTATTGTCGCATCCGATTCTGAGCCATGTCCAAATTTTGCTTCAGCTGGCGAAGAACATCGGTATGTTGGTTGAGAGTAGTGTCAACTTCCTGGACCTTGGAGCTGCCTGGGATGTATGAAGAAGGCGTGAGTGGAGGGCACCCATAAATGACCTCAAAAGGGGTGAGTTTGGTTGTTGTATGATAGGAAGTGTTGTACCACCATTCAGCCAAAGGAAGCCACTTCGCCCATTGAGTAGGATGATCTGATGCAAAGCAACGAAGATAGGTCTCCAAACATTTGTTGACAATCTCAGTTTGACCATCCGTTTGCGGATGATAGGCTGAACTCATTTTGAGCTGAGTTCCCTGCAACTTAAACAATTCTTGCCAGAAATGACTAGTGAAGGTGGGATCTCGATCAGACACAATGGAGGTGGGCATACCATGAAGGCAAAAAATAGAATCAAGAAATATTTGGGCAATGGTGGAGGTTGTGTAAGGGTGGCCAAGGGAACAAAAATGAGCATACTTCGAAAGGTGATCCACTACCACGAGAATAATAGACTTACCACCAGATTTAGGTAACCCTTCTATAAAATCCATGGAAATATCAGTCCAAACCTGATCTGGAATGGGCAAGGGTTGAAGAGTACCCAAAGAACGTACCATTTCACCTTTCATCCATTGGCAGGTATCACAAGCTACTACAAAATCATGGATATCCTATTTCATACCTTTCTAGAAGAATGTGCGCTTGAGGCATTCATATGTTTTAAGAAATCTTGAATGGCCTGCAGAGGGAGCAGTATGTAGTTCCTTCATGAAGAGCTCACGGAGTGGGGATGTGCGAGGAAGAACAAGGCGTTGGCGATAACGCAGGTCATGGCCATCCCAATTGTAGCCTAGGAATGAAGTAGGATCATCATGGAGCGAGGCCACCAAAGCTTTCAAATCTGCATCCTGAAGTACCTCCTATCGTAAGGAATCTATCCATTGAGGAACAGGTGAGGAAATGGCACATAACATACTGAGGGCCTCAAATTGGTGAGAGAGAGCATCAGCCACAAGATTCTCTTTGCCTTTTTTATAGGTGATATCGTAATCATATCCCATGAGTTTAGAAACCCATTTTTGTTGTTCTAGGGTAGCAACCCATTGTTCCAAGAAGTATTTGAGACTCTAATGGTCTATTTTAATGGAGAAATGATGCCCAATGAGATATGGTCACCAATGGGTTACAACATGTAATATGGCCAACATCTCCTTGGCATATGTAGACTTTCCCAAGTTACGATCAGAGAGTGCCTTACTAGTGAAAGCCAAGGGTCTCCCTTCCTGCATCAACACTGCCCCGATGCCACGACCAAAAGCATCACTTTCAATGACAAAAGGCTTGGAAAAATTTGGCATGGCTAGAACTGGTGTTGTGGTCATAGCATGCTTCAATTCGAGGAAGGCTTGGTCAGCGGGCCCCATCCAAGTAAAAGAGTCCTTCTTTAACATGGATGTGAGGGGGCTACTATTTTACCATAATTACAAATAAATTTGTGGTAGTAACCTGTAAGCCCTAAGAATCCTCGAAGTCCCTTGAGAGTGCGAGGTTTTGGCTAGTCTTGAACTACTTGAATCTTCTTGGGGTCGACCTTGACGCCCTCTTTGGAGACAATGTGTCCTAGATACTCCACTTCATTTAGACCAAAGGAACACTTGGACCGCTTAGCAAAAAGTTGATGTTGTGCCAACAATTGTAATGTTTGATCCACATGGATAAGGTGTTCTTCCCATGAGTGGCTATAAACCAAGATATCATCAAAGAAAACCAGGATGAACTTCCATAGGAAAGGGCGAAAGATGTTGTTCATCAAGCTCTAAAATGTGGAAGGAGCATTTGTCAGACCAAATGGCATTACCAAGAACTCATAGTGACCTTCATGAGTACGAAATGCAGTTTTGGGGATATCCTCATCCTTGAGCCTGATTTGATGGTAGCCAGAATGAAGGTCTAACTTGGAGAAGTACATAGCTCCATGTAATTCATCCAGTAATTCATCCACTACTGGAATGGGGAATTTATCCTTGATGGTAATTTTTTTGAGCTCACGGTAGTCTATACACAATCGCCATGAGCCATCCTTCTTGCGAACTAGTAAAACTGGAGAAGAGTAAGGGTTGGTACTCGATCGAATGACACCAACTTTGAGCAATTCTTGTACCATCTGCTCAATTTTAGACTTGAGAGCATGAGGATACCGATACGGTCTGATGTTGGGTGGTGCATTACCTGGTAGTAGTGGAATAGCATGGTCATGTGAGCGACGAGGCGGTAGGGTAGTTGGTTCTAAAAAACACCATTGTGCTTGGTAAGAACAAGTTGCAAATCTGCTGGAATTTGATCCACTATGGAAGTGCTTGGTTGAATTGAAAATATTTGTGCAATGACCCCATGGGATGACTTTTTCAACAATTTCTCCATACGATTGGAACTGACAATTTGGGAAGGGCCTATTTTGGCACCATGGAGGATGTGTGTTTTTCCATGCTATGAAAACTGCATCCATAGTTCTGCAAAGTTCCAGTTGATAGTGCCCAAGGTGCTCAACCATTGGGATCCCAACACCATGTCACATCCTCCCAATTGGAGGGCAAACATGTCTTGCTTGAGTTCATAATCCCCCATATTTATTTTAACATTGCGACATTTACCTTTACAAGGTAAAGTGCCTCCATTTGCCACCATGACTTCAAAGGAATTGCATGTGTGTATATAGCAATTGGCCTGCTTAGCAACTCGAGGATCAATGAAGTTGTGTGTACTGCCTGAATCAATAAGAATAGTAAGGCGTTGGCCTTTGAAAAAACCCACAACTCTCATGGTTTGTGGAGTGGTAACCCCGACAAGAGCATGGACAAAAATTTTTGCTTCAGGGTCTTGGGTTTCCTCTTCTTGTTGAGTTGGTGCTTCAGCTGTGTCACTCTCCTCATCACTCTGGTCACTGCTATCGGGTTCCTCTGCATCTATTAAGAACAATCTCTTATTTGCACATCTATGCCCCTTTACAAATTTTTCATCACAATTATAACATAGCCCTTGGGTGCGATGCACATCCATTTCAGCTGTAGTCAGTCGCTTAGGAGCAGGAGGTTTATTATCAGTATTATTTTGGAACCGAGGAGGAAAGGGAGGTCGAGCTTGAGAAAATCGTGGTGTCCACCGTTGAGCTGAGAGTTTAGATTCGGCCAATCGGGCTAAACTGATAGCCTCCATCATGGTTTGTGGTTTAAACATCTTGACTTCAGCCTGTAGATCATCTTTCAACCCACTCATGAAACAACTCATAAAAAATCCCTCATTCAAGCCCCTTGTCTTATTGGCCAATTTCTCAAATTGTGTCTGGTAATCATGAACTGTGGTAGTTTGTTTCAGCTTTTTCAATGCTCCTGTAAAGTCTTCATAGTCATTAGGGCCAAATCGGGTGAGTAGTTGGGACTCAAAGTCCTCCCAAGATAGATCAGGGGTAGTGGCTCGTAGCCATTGGAACCAATGTAAGGCTTCAAATTCTAAGTTGAAGGAAGCCATCTGAACCCGATGATATATAGGGACATTATGGAGTCTAAAGAATTGATCAACCCGACATAACCACCCATCGACATCCTTTCCACTGAACTTAGGAAAATCTAATTTAGGCATTTTGAAGGTCGGATCATGGTCATAGTGAGTGTCTTCGGTTCCCCTTCTTCGGTCTTCTGTTTCCCTTCTTCGACCTCGTTCAGAGTTTTCAGCTTGGTGTTCAGATGTGAGAGTACCTTGCAATTGTGTCTCCACCTCTGTAAGTTGTTTTTCTAAGCGGATTCTAGTGGTATCCTGATCTGTTCGGAGCTCTCGAATCTCTTCTCTTATGGTGTGGTTTGTAGTGGTCAAGTAGTCAAGGGCTTTTTGCATATCAGCCAATAATGTGGCAATTTCTAACTCCTTTTGTCCATGAGTGCCGCTCGCCATTGTGGGCCCTCTTTTACTCAGTTACTAAAAATAGATGTGGGATTTTAGGAGTTACTATTTTTAGTAAGGGTCCAAAATTTAATTTGGGCAATGTGTTGCAACTCTGATTTTAGGATAGGGTCCACTTCGGTGGTTGTTTGATCTGAGCGCTCAATGAGGAGATATACTGAATTTCTTGACTTTTTGTGATCTCCTATTGGTTGCAAGTCGATGTGAAGGTAATTTCTTCCCCTTGGACTTAAAATTTCACCAGTGAGTCCTTGAGAGTCTTTGGTGCAGAATAATAAGTAGCTTCTATTCCCAAAAATTTGGATCAATTTGATTGACCGTTGAAAAGTTATGGCCTTAGCAAGAAAAATAAAAAATTACTATTTTTGGAAAATCGGTGCAAAATTTGACCAAGGGCTGCCAAGGACAATTTTGTTTGGAATAGAGTGTAGAATTATCTGCTAAATTTTGGAGTCAATCTGAGCTCTGTGTGAAGAGATATCCCTATTTTAATAAAATTTCATTTTTTTTTTTGGTGGTGTTGTCGGTTTCTGATCTGGAGTTACAGTTCAAAATTTGGGACCTGGGATCAACTGTCTCTGACCTGTAGACTGCACCTTGACCACCCTGTCACTATCCTGTTCCTTCCTCTATCACCTGTATTGCGGTTACTAACATGGTTCCTATCACTGACCCTAGGGATTCTCTGATATTGATAGTACTATTTCTAACACTAGAAGTCTATAATTTTGGACTATTATAGAGGGTTGTTATTGTCGACCTGACTACCTCTATTACTGACTAGACTATTTCTATCACTGTCTTGACTATTCTATTTTTGACCATAGGCTATTGCAGACACTTGCAAGATCTATCTTGACTATTGGTGCATGCAAGTTTGTTTTCTGTGATAAGGAATGCCTTCTTCGTATGCTCACTTTTGGGGTTGTGAATGCAAGTTAACAAAATAGGGATGGTGTTGATTTGTAGGTGGAAGTTATGTTTTGTAGAACTAGGGTATGCTAAGCAAGGGAGTATGTAATACCCATAGGCCCTCTGTTATACCGTAGTGATGAACAATAGTGCTCGGACCAATATTTTAGGCCACTACCCAAGGAGGATTCCACACATACCCTTGAGCACACTATCTGCCTCTCTAATAGTATGGGAGGGTGATCGTTCGGGATGTTGTGTCCCATGGACTATGGATAATACAAGGCTAAAAAGCTTCCTAATGGATAAAATTTTGTTTAAACCTAGATTGTCTCTTGATACACCCGAAGATGCGTGGGAGCTCAAGTCCATGCGTGAGTGTTGTCTAAGGCCTAGGTATTGGAGCCTGATCGCCCCTCACTTCACTAGACGCTTTATGGGCTATCTAGCTTAGCCAATAATGATAGCTCCTTCATGATATTTTAAAACCCCGGCATAAGGTTTCTAACCTACACAACTACTAAAACAGAGATTGTATTTTTTTGTGTTTTCTGGATTTTTGGTCAAAAAAGGATTGTATTTTTTTGGATTTTTTAATAAAGGAAAAAATAGAAACGAAAAACACACAAAAATTTATACCTAACAGATGGAATGGCTGGCAAAAATCATCTCAGTTGCAGCAGAACTCGGCCCTGGAAAGCGCTCTGATACCACTTGTTAGGATCTCACTATTAAAAATAAGCACACTCACACAAAATACTAGAAAATAACACAAATACATCAAATAACTCAATAACACTATGCAAAAATTAAATGCAGAAATGGAACAATCTCACAATAACACAGAATCGCAGGCCTCTTCGAGGGGGCAACCTCCTTCAATATTTCATTAGCTTGCAAAAAGATGAATTCGTACATGGCTTCATATATTTTAAAGAAAAACTTCATGCAACCCTACCTAAAGGCTCAAGAGTTGGCTTACATGCAAAATGCCACTCGAGCTAGAATCTCCTACCTACCATCGGTTACAATCTTGATAAAAAATGGTTACATGAGATGGTGCCACTTGGCTAGGAATACCACTTGCCACATACATTACAAAGTATTACAAAATAATATCATAATGGGATCCCCCACGTTGGAAGTGGGTCATTACATAAGTAAATGAGAATTACAAAATGGCGTTAGGATAGGATCCTAACATCAAATATGTCCTTAATCCTTAACACAAATCTTGATCCAATCAAAAATAAACTCTACTCAAATCTGTCTCAAGCCTTACCACAAAGCTTGAACAAATAAATCAATCAACTCTACTCTCAAGTCTTCTCAAAGACTTGTATCAAATCTATCTACAAGTCCTCTCAAGAACTTGCTCAATATGCTCAACCAAGTCTTCACCAAGACTTACCTCAAATTTTTCCAACAAGTCCTCTCTAGAACTTGTCCAATCTGCTCAACAAGACTTTACTAAGACTTACCTCAAATCTGCTAAACAAGTTTTCACTAAGACTTGCCTCAAATCTGTTCAACAAGTCCTCTCTAGAACTTGTCCAATCTGCTCAAAAAGTCTTCACTAAGAAATCTTGGATATTTAAAAATTACATATCACAACAAGAAGGCATCACTTCAGAGATAGAATTCTCCAAATATATAGTAGGAGGAGAACACAAGAGGAGAATAAGCCAACAAATCCTATGCTCATGAAAGAAAATTAGAGACCACCATTTGGTGAAGAAGGAAGTTGTTTAGGTAAGTCTACAAAGACCTGTAAGGTTATAATCGTAGTAGTAACTTGGTGATCCCAGAAACCAAGTTCTACATCCTCTACAGAAGCGATAAAAGAGCTACAACTAAAAAAGTATGCAAAATTTTGGTGCAAGTAGGTTCATTAATTGGTTTACGTATCATATTTGTTAAAAGCACCTGAATTTGGATTAAAGTTGCAAATAGAAAATTGGATTACAGTCTTCAAAAGTGAAAGAAGAAAAAGTTATTTTAAGGTTAATTTACACATTAATTAGGAGTTTATTAGATTTTAAAATACTTTTATCAACTACCTATAATCGATTTTGGAAAAATAAAAAGAAGACTAAGTCCTACAATACTCATTGTAGTGAAATTGTAGAATAACTCTTAAAGATTCATTTTAGGTTATTCTTAATTAGTTGTAGTAAATTGTTAGTGCATTAATTTGAGAGTTGATTGGAGTGATAATGTGTAATATTAGTGCATTAAAAGTGAAAGAATTTTAATATTATACTACTCTAAAAAATTAGTTTTGTGTTTGTAGACATGAAAAATTGACTCATTTTCCTTAGTTTTCCTCATAGAAAAGTAAGGTCATATTTGAGCTTAATTTTACCTAAACAAATCCCCTCTAAATTTCCCAAAACCTACACCATTGGATAGGTCTCTAAAAGAGCTTTCCAATAGTATATTATATGTCCAATTTTGACATCGTTTGACCCCTCAAACTACCAAACAACTATGTACATGTATAACCTCCTGGCAAGATCGTACATACGATCTTGACCAAAAACAAAAAATGCTTAGTTAAGAAAATGAAAAATTAATTTGTAACCTATTTTATCTTTACTTGTGCAACCATGCGGTAGTTACGGGATCGGATCCGTCGATCAGTCCCAACTTGGAGGAGGTTGCAACCCACTTTGTCTTCTAGCCCAATTTCATCAACTTGCATCCTTCACGTCGAATTTTTCCTACCTCATTGACCAAATTTCATATTTTAGTCGTTTAATTTATGCATTAACTTGCATCCTTCACCTCGAATTTCTCCTACCTCCTTCACCTCAAATTTCTTCTACCTCATTGACCAAATTTCGTATTTTAGTTGCTTAATTTATGCATTAGGCCTTGTTATTTTATTGTTTTTCTCTGCAGGATTGGAGGATACGATCAACGATAGGAGGATATGATCTTTTTGTTTGGTTACGATCTTGCTATTTTATTACAATCATGCTATTTTGTTATGATCTTACTGAGTAGCATACAATCTTGCTATTTGATTACAATCTTGCTATTTGATTACAATCATGCTGTTTGGTTATGATCTTGTTATTTTGCATACGATCTTGCTGTTTGGTTACAATCTCACTTGTAGATCACTTGGGGGCAACTCCAAGTGTTGGTTTACATTTCCTAGCCTCTCATTTGCATGTTTGTTATCTGATTTATCATTCTTCATTGCATATAGTATAAAATTTAGTTATCATCATTCTTGGAGTTCACCAATATTGTAGTGTCCTACTTCTTTCGAAGACAAAATAAAATTGCCACCAAAAGAGCCAAGTTTCGATATTGGGTTCCAAACTGAAAACTTGAGTATCTTGTTTTTTGATTTGGGTTATTCAGTGTTTTGTATGTTTGGAGATCATATGAACATTCAATGTACTAACTCCATTTTTCAAATATCATATTAACTGATGAATTTTCAACAAGACATTTTGAAAAACATTTGTCATGCATACTTAGAAATAACAGGGCAGCTCTCAAGAATTGATCACAACTTGAAAATTATCAATCCAAATGCTACCAAATTCGAACAATAGCTTCTTCCATTATAGATAAACAAACCTGATAAAGGAAATTACATTAAAAGGAGTATACCCTGAATTGTGAAGGTCTGATACAAATCTGGAAATGTTCATTAGCACATAGAAATATTCATTTTTTTATCATAAAATCCAATTTACAAACTTCTCCAGCATAAAACTTATGTTTTTGAATACCCTTTTTGGAGACAATAACAAAGCTTGTAAGAAATCCTCTAAATACTAGGCATTTGGACCTAGGCAAGCAACTCGTCCCCCAAGAAATGTACGGCCATGCCAGGAGCAGGTATGACTGTTAATAAACACTACAAAAATCCAATGAAAGTCTCCAAAACCTGTAGAAAAGGTGGTGGCTAGGTCTATAGTTGCAAGTAGATCTCAAACTTCGACAAATCATTGCTGAGTGTGCATCCAAATCGCTCTATTTTGGCCCTATATGGTATGACTAGCTGAAGGAGTGAAGTGCAAATGAAAAGGAATTGTTGTTAACTTCAAACCCTCTCCAATCTGCTCAACAATATATGAAAATATCACCTTTATCAACTCAATTGCATCCATTGAGTATGGATGCTCATTAACCAATCTAAAGGTATCTTTCAACCTCAATATATGGTATCCTTGTATGTGGTTTTCATCACAATACAAGCCTGTAATGACTGAAATCTTGCAACCTGCAAGTCTCACACAATAAGATTCAAGAATAATAGTCAAATATGTCCAATCAACTCTTTCAATGCCACTTTTATTCTTTCCCAAAGTTGGTTGATCCATTCACTTCTTGAATGTGGGATAATTTGTCTTTCCAAATGCTACATTACACTTTGAAGGTATTCTTTTTACCATAAATGGTAATATATTTCACTTATTACTTTCCAAGGAGACCATACCACTTTTATGATATTAGAAATATGAACTTTATAAAATCTCCTTTAATTCAAGTAGTTACATGACCCCTTTTAAGATTAAATTAATGCCCAAAATTATAAAGTCATATTATAATTTAATTTACCCAGTGTTGTAGGTGAGTTGGAGAGGAGAGGGCAATCCTCCAACGGAGGTCCCAAGTTCAAATCTCCACCCTACCAAAAATTTGAATTGGGTATCCAAAATCCAATTGATAATGTTGATTGGGGTAGGGTGGGTGCGGGTGACTTTGACGGTGTAGAACCCCCTGTTCGTGGTCTCTCAGACCAAGGCGGCCCCGCAAGGGGTTTTTCGGTTAAAAATATATATATATATATATATATATATATATATATTATAATTTAATTTAATACATTAATAACCTTTGGGCATTAAAATAATCAGTCTCTGAATGTCAGATCCTAGATATGAAAATGGAAACGGATACCCATTTCTTCGAACTACTCATCTGTAACATCTGTTTCCTGTCATTCAACCTTGTGACTGACTTACTAAAAATATTAAGTCTCTGTACTCCTAGCTCTAGAAGACCAAAATAACTCAATCGAAGGGATATTTGGATACCCAATAAGGTGAAGAATATTATTACACCTTCTGCTCAGTCAAAAACCTTAATCGCTGACGTACTAAAAATAGTAAGTCTATCATCCAAACTTAGGAAGACTCCCAAAAACTGGCATTTTAAATCTGACCAAATCTCGGTGCAGGATAAACATCTCCTGAATGCGTAAACACAACTAACTCGCCAAGAAAGGGATATTACAGTCCTCCCTCCTTGAGATTGCTTGTCCTCAAGCAATCCAAACTCATCACACAACAATCTCAAAAACAACTGCCATGTGATTCCTGGATCCCAGATGAACCAAAGAGCTCCATATATCCAACTTAGATAAATCCTGCACTGCTAATCCTCTGCTAGTGACAATTCATGTAGCCCTCTGTCCAAAAATACAATCAGTCTTTGAAAGAATTTAGCTAACTCACAAGTAAACTGCTCTCCACATACACTGTCCTGTGATGTCATCCAATAATATCCAAACTGTAAGTTGTCCAAGGATATATCAGCAGTACACTTATCATGTTTTTGTCCCAAGTTCTTATCAAGAGCTTCTCTCACATCCTCCTTAACACTTAGAATATCACAAATGTGATCCTGGGACTTGCACCCCACCTCAAACATAACTTCAAAATACTGTTGTTTACAAATTTTAGACTTACTACAACCCCTTGCATTTTGATATGAATCCAATGCATCAATCTTTAAACACTCTTCAACATCCATATGAATCATTGAGTCATCACGTGACTCAAAATGTGGACCATGTGGTACTAGATCAACATCTAAATCAAATAGTGGATTATCCATAATCTAGAATTTTTCCACGCTTCCTTGCATCATGGTACAAGTGGCATGTGAAGAACCATCCTCCATCCCTATAATCACCACAAGCTTCCCTTAATGTTGGAATTTCAACTCCATAGCTCGTAGGTTCATATTAAACTCACCAAGAGAGTGAAGCCATTGCATTCCAAGGACAATATCAATACCTTCTATGTTAACCATATGAAAATCATCACTCAACTCATGGTGATTTAGCTGAAGATGTAGTTGAGGAACCTTCCATGAACAACACATAGTCCCTCCATTAGCGATCACAACTCGGAATCCCTCATTTTTTTTGTCTTCAACTCGTATTGATCTTCAATGTTCTCATAAAAAAAATTATGAGTTGCTCCCATATCAATGAGAGCAATGACTGGCTATCCCTTAATCAAACCTCTTACTCTGAATGAACCATTCTTATGCAAACTATGTAATTGAACCAAGAGTCTTTTTCCCTTATTATTATTCTTGTGTTCCTTTGGAGGTTTTTCTTCTTCCTCATAACTATCCGTAGGCTGCTCTGAATGCTCTATTGTTGATTCATTTGTTGAATAATATTCTAGTTGTTTGATTTTCTCGTTAAAACTGCATTTGTGCCTTGGAACCCATGGTTCTTTGCAAGAGTAACAAAGGTTTTTCTTTCTTAGCTCCCTATTTTGATCCTCCTATGCCTTCTTTGAAGTGTCAACTAGGGGTGTGCTTTCCTTTTCTTCCAGTTTCTTTCTCTTATCGTCATGTGTGGATTTAACTTTAGGGGCAACAAGTTCCATGTCCCTAGCCTTTTTGATAGCTTCGTGCAAGTAGAGTGGATTGAAGGCTTTAACTAGCCCTCTCAATGGATCCACAAGACCATCAATGAACAACACTATTAACCTCCTCTTTGATATATCTGTCACCAAGACTGATAACCTCTGGAACTCTGCAATATAAGCATCCACTGATCCTATCTATCTCAGTTGTGCCAATGCCTTAAACTCAAGTTCTGGATCCCTCTTATCAAATTGGTATATCAATCTGTTAGTGAACTCTGCATAGGTGTGGATTTGGTCATGTCCAAGTGTCACCATCCCATGGTGCCACCACTCATGTGCTACTCCATCAAGATGCAATGCTACATATTTGATGGCCTCATTTTCTGTTGTTGGGTTAAGCTGAAAGTATGTATCCATTTTTTGCACCCAAGCACGTGTTGTGGTCTTATCAAAACCATCGAAGTTGGGAATAGTTAACTTTCCCACTTTCCTCTGCAGATCATGGCCCTGTGCATTGTTCTGTCTATCTCTCCACATAGGTTGTTGCCTCATCCTCATATCAATATAATCCCTGAATGACATACCAGCATGAAACTCCTCACTAGCTTGATTCCACTCATCTGTGAATGTTGCCTGCATCTCCTAAATTGTCGGCTCTGGATCCTCCTGTTGTGCAACTCTGGGTATGAATGTGGGCATCAAAGGTCTGGAACTCTATGTCCTATCCCTGTTTTCCTGGTTAACACCCCTAGTGTTATTAACTAATCCCTCACCATTTTGATTCTAACCAACATTATTTTGTGCATTAAGATGCATTTGTTGAATCATAAGACCCAGTAACTGTGCCATAGTCTGTTGAATCTACTGCTGCCCTTGTAAAAACATCTAGAACATATGCTTGTCTACATTTGGAGGTGGTTGATTGTTACCCTTGTTTCCTTATTTGTTATCATTCTTGTTATCACCCATGATATCATGTACCTGTTGTTCACCCTATTCTTCAAAGAAATCCCTGTTTATCCTGGTATAGTAGTGATGTCCACTCATATAATGCAATACCCAATAGGATGGCAGGATGAGCTGGCTATGATACCATTGTAGTGTCCTACCCCTTTCAAAGACAAAAAAAATTTACCACCAAAAAATCCAGGTTTCGATCTTGAGTTCTAAACTGAAAACTTGAGTGTCTTGTTTGCTGATTTGGGTTATTCAATGTTTTCTATGTTTGGAGATCATATGAACATTCAATGTACTAAATCTAATTTTCAAATAACATATTAACTAATGAATTTTCAACAAGACACTTTGAAAAACATTTGTCATGCATACTCAGAAATAACAGGGCAGCTCTCAAGAATTGATCACAACTTGAAAACTATCAATCCAAATGCTACCAAATTCGAACACTAGCTTCTTCCAATATAGATAAACAAACCTGATAAAGGAAATTGCATTAAAAGGAGTATACCTAAAATTGTGAAGGTCTGATACAAATCTAGAAATGTTCATCAACACACATAGATCTTCATTTTTTTATCATAAAATCCAATTTACAAACTTCTCCAAAGATACAACTTATGTTTTTGAATACCCTTTTTGGAGACAATAACAAAGCATGTAAGAAATCCTCCAAATACTAGGTTTTTGGACCTAGGCAAGCAACTCGTTCCCCAAGAAATGTACGACCATACCAGGAGCAGGTACGACTCCTAATAAACACTACAAAAATCCAATAAAAGTCTCCAAAACCTGTAGAAAAGGTGGTAGCTAGGTCTGTAGTTGCAAGTAGATCTCAAACTTCGATAAACCATTGCTGAGTGTGCATCCAAATTGCTCTATTTTTGCCCTAGATGGTATGACTAGCTGAAGGAGTGAAGTGCAAATGAAATGGAATTGTTGTTAACTTCAAACCCTTTCCAATCTGCTCAAAAATATATGAAAATATCACCTTTATCAGCTCAATTACATCCACTGAGTATGGATCCTCATTAACCAATCTAAAGGTATGTTTCAACCTCAAGATATGGTGTCCTTGTATGTGGTTTTCGTCACAATACAAGCCTGGAATGACTGAAATCTTGCAACCTGCAAGTCTCACACAATAAGCTTCAAGAATAATAGTCAAAGATGTCCAATCAACTCTTTCAATGCCACTTTTATCCTTTCCCAAAGCTGGTTGATCCATTCACTTCTTGAATGTGGGATAATTTGTCTTTTCAAATGCTACGTTGCACTTTGAAGGCATTCTTTTTACCATAAATTGTAATATATTTCACTTATTACTTTCCAAGGAGACCATACCACTTTTATGACATTAGAAATACAAAATTTATAAAATCCCCTTTAATTCAAGTGGTTACATGACCCCTTTTAATATTAAATTAATGCCCAACATTATAAAGTCATATTATAATTTAATTTAATACATTAATAACCTTTGGGCATTAAAATAATCAGTATTTGAATGTCAGATCCTAGATATAAAAATGAAAATGGATACCCATTTCGCCAAACTACTCATCTATAACATCCGTTTCCTGCCATTCAACCCTATGACTGACTTACTAAAAATAGTAAGTCTCTATACTCCTAGCTTTGGAAGACCAAAATCACTCAACCGAAGGGATATCTGGATACCCAATAAGGCGAAGAATATTATTACACCTTCCGCTCGGTCAAAAAACCTAATCGCTGACTTACTAAAAATAGTAAGTCTATCATCCAAACTCAGGAAGACTCCCAAAAACTGACATATGAAATCTGACCAAATCTCGATGTAGGCTAAATATCTTTTGAATGCATCAACGCAACTGCCTCGCCAAGAAATGGACATTACAAATTTGCATTCAATTGCATACTTTAGATACTTTAAAGCATATACAGGTTAATTCCTTTTAGCACGACATTCAATAGATCCTATATAGTATGATTTTTATTTAGTGAAGTCTGTAGCATATCCTAGTTTTCTCTCTTTGCACTCTATTCATGAAACTACAGGTTTTTGCTGTGATCGAATCTTTCGATCACTGATCGGATGGTACGATCACACATCATACATATGATCTTGACCAGAATCGTACAATCTTGCCCTGCTGCATACGATCTTACCTGCAACAAAAATCAGAATCTTCATCAGACTTCCAGATATAGGTCAGTGTTTCAAATCAATTTTTAAGCATTGCATAGTTCATTAAAGCTTTGTTTTCTATTGTTTGCTATTTGCATATGAATAAAAATTGCATATAGTTTAGCATAGTTGCATATTGGTTAAAAAACTAGGTGATTGTGAGATTTTCTAAAATGAACACAAAAACAAACTCCTAAATCTACGCATAGAAACTGCCATAAAATGTTTCCTGGTGAACCCTAAATAATTCGTCAAAAAATCACCAAAGTAGACACGAACTCAAATATCTCTCTTTGAGGTGTAGACATACTATTCTCCCATTCCCCTTCGAGACATAGATCCATTAGCCTGGAGGAAAGGAGTGCGGAAATTTTAGAGCTATAGTGTTTTTTTGAAGGGCATAAAATATGATTTGTATCAAGTGTCTAAAGACACTATTAAAGTACAAAATTTTGCAACACATTGTGTCCAAGAGAAGGCACCAAATCAGGTTACAATCCTCCAAAAATTGGAGAAGAATATGTCTAACCAAAAATAGAAGTAGAAGCTTCAAAAATTAAGACCTGGTGAGTCTCAAATCCAAAGCATTACAGGGTTAATTGCTAGGATAAGAATGCAGAAAATTGTATAATATATCTACTTTTATCTAAGCTTGGATTTGTCATCATAAATCCAAGCAAAAAGGGGAATGTATCAAGCAAAACGACAACCTCAAAATCCTACACTGCATTCTGCCATACAAATCAAAATACTAGACTTGCAAAAAGGGAGTGCAAGAAAAGGTGCAAAAGGCATCTTATTTATAGATATTGATACATTGTGTTGCACTACTATAACTCATTCTACGCAAAAAGGGGATAGATTGGAAAGTGCCTGAAAGGTACACTACAAGCAGATTTAATCAGCCAAATGTGATTGAATACTATCACTCTTCCAAGCATATCAAAGAGCCTCTCTTTTGGCTCATTCTCTACGTATCTTGGATGGCCGAACCTGTATAAGACAAGGCACATAGGAAAATCAAGCATTATATAAAGCAAAAAGGCAAGCCTATGTCAAATCAAAGAAGCATTACTATCAAAGAAAGCTACATCCAATCAAGGAGTATTTATACCATAAGTAGAGCATCAAGGAGTCTTTATCCAAGTGCTACCATTCGCACTCCACTCAAGGGCCACCAAAGCTCCACCAAAGCTCCTCAATATCTCCACCATAGCTCCAACATTATCTTGCTTGACTAGAGATATTTCAGCATCTACGTAGAACAACAAAGAACAAGGTGTAAAACACATTGGATAGTCTTCAAGAAAGATTTGATAAAGACAAGGGTATGCAAACACCACTTGTCATTTGTCAAGAGAAACTCTAAACAATGCTCACAAAAAAAACATTAAAATTATCTCTTGGTGCCCATACTCCATGCATAAGAGGATTTACGTACAACTAGTAGCTTGATATATGTTTGGTACAGTAAGATAGTATCGTAGATATTGAATAAGACACATTTCTTGGACAGTGCTCAAAGGAGAATAGAAACATCTTAGCTAAAGGTGACATTTGTCACAAGCAATGGAGTAAGTTGGGCGTCTCCATAAAACAACCAAAGCAACCATAGAAATTTAAAAAAAAAATCCTTGACACTTGTCACTCAACTGACCCTCTATCAAATGCATCTTGGACCTTGAAAAAGGAAAAATACAACAATTTGACGATAGCTTGGTAGATCGATGGAAGTTCGAAAAATTGATGATAGTTTGGTAGAAGCTTGGTGGCAGTTTGGCAACAATTTTGCAGCAACCCAGAGCAAGTGGATATTCATAGAAAACATTCTCGATCAACCAGCATTAAAGGATAACATTAAAGCCAAAGTACACCTTAGGGAATTCACGCTCAAGAAGGACAAATTATTGCCATATTCATCCGGATTCATAAAGGTACAAAGCCTTAATCAAAATTTCCTCATATATTTTAATTTTATTTTAAAAAATGAGTTATAAGGTTGTATTTTAAGGTTGAGATATTGAATGAAATCAATATTTGTTTGAAAGCAAAACTTAGGGAAATTAATTTAATATTTGCAAAATATTACTTAGGAGAAACAAGGGATACTACTTGAAATTAATCCATTTAATGTTTGCAAATATTAATATGTTCTAATTTTCCAAATTTGGGAGTGATAAGGGTTACAACATCAAACTAGGTTATTGGAAATTATAAACACTTGAATAAAAGGGGTTATTAAAATATTTTTATTGAATTTGGAAATTTGTATTCTTGTTTTAAAAATTTCTCAAAAAAAAGGGAAAAAAGAAATCCAACATTAAAACCTCTTCCAAATTGAAAAGTGCTTAGTTCAATAGGAGTAATAAGGTGTTAAGAAGTTGTTTTTTGATCTTTAGAAAATTTATACAAAATCAACCAAAATTGAACTATATATTACAAAAGCACTATATCATAAAATACTAAACAACATTATGGAGTATTGGTATATAGATTCAGGTGCAAGTAAGCATATGATAGGGAAAATGCATTGGTTCAACTTTTTGAAGAAGATAAATGAAAAGCTAGTTGCAATAGTAGATAGTAAAACATATGAAGTAAAAGGAATAAAAAATATTCCAGTAAATCTTAATGATGGAAGAGGTATAATAAAAAATGTATTGTATATTCCAAGATTAACCACCAATCTTATTTCTATTTCTCAGCTCATGGATCAAGACTTAGTTGTTGAGTTTAATGTTCTCACTGGAAAAAAGTAATGTCACATATCTAGATAGGGAAGAATTATAGCATCAGGATCATATAAAAATAGCCTATTTATCTTAGATACTGCTATTCACTTAGTTCTTTCAGTCAATGCTTTAGAACTATGGCACAAACGACTAGGACATACCAGTGAGACATCATTGAAGGAATTATTTAGATGTCAAATAGTAGGACTTTTTGGTGTGAAAACTAGAATCATACGAACAAGAGATGCGCCCAGAGGTTCTCGACCAACATTGAATGATCACCTGACTCAAGAGAGGTGGGAGCGATCAATATTTGGAGAAGACCGACTCTTGAGGTTCTAGCTACCTATGTCGCAAAGGGAAAAAGGGGGAAAATGGAGAAATAAAGGAAACAAGGGAGACCATAGCTAGATCTAACAAGGATGGGGTATGACCACATTAAGACACACTCCTCCAATGTCATCAGTGCAAACAACAACAAACCACCTAACAGATCAACCCACCCTATCTTCGCTTCTCCTTCTACTCAACATGTAGGGGTGAATTCTAGAACCAGTGGCAGGGTGCATGAAATCCAGGTAACATAATTAGAGTGCTCCCATTTGATAAGCTTTAATAGAAATAAACCTCAATATCCAATGGCAAATGTGAATTATAGAACCACCCAACCAGGCTCACGAAATCCAGATAGTAGAATTAAGCGAACCCACACGGATAACCATTGCAAAAATAAAAATTCATACAAAGGCAAAAGCAAAATAAAAGATAGATTGAGAGACCAAAAAACGATTCACTATTATTTAAAAGCAAAAAAGGATTACATATGAATTATAAAGGCTACAAAGCCATCCTTTGGAATTTTAAGCATTCTACTATTTATAGAGGATTTTACATTGAATTCAAATTCAAGCATTAATGGTGATCGCTGGGAAGAATCACACTAGAATGGTTGGAAGATTTGTTGATGTTCTATTCCAGGGGAATGATGGTAATCCAAAATGATTTAGGTTCTTCTGCATCAATTCAAGCCTTTGAGTACTCTAACACTGCTATTGGATCATAAATTTATCCTGTCCCTTCTTGTTGCAAGAAAGACCTGAATTGATTACCTCTAAAGTTGTGCATTTCAAACTATTTTCCTTGTATCTACCAATAAAAAGTACAAGGTAGCTGAGATCATTAATGCATTTCCTTTTCTATAAATGACCACATCATTCCCATATGGCTATTCCAGAATAGTTCTCTATTTGATCACTTTCTCAATACTCTACTCTGTAGACAGATAGCCTAGCTTGGAATTTAACTGCTGCTCCTCCCAAAGTTTCATCGACTCAGAGGATGAGGATTTGGGAACAAAATTTCTTATGTACTTTTCCCATTCCTCCTTCCTTCTAGGGTAAGTGTTTTGGATCCAGGTCTTCCGTCCAGAAGTTGAGTAGGACTTTGAGGTTCAACTTCAGTGCTCACCTTCCCATATTTCTGTCCTTCATTCAATGATTCAAAATTGGGCACTCTGCCTTACTAACATCTCACCCAAAAGAAGAGTGGGTTAAGGGGCACAAAAAATTACCTACACTCTTGGCGACTCATAAGGGATTTCCACTTGCTGGAAATAGGAACCCAGATAGCATTATTCCTTTTAAAAACTATAATAGAAAATGAGAGGAACAAATACTAGGATAGAAATAATAAATTAGGAACTGAGGTAGCCACAGGGAAGCTACCAGATGAAATAGGGGAAGAGGGAGGGAACAACATGGCAGCATACATTGGAGAACAAAAGTTGAAGGGAGGCACAAGATGAGAAGAAGAAGCGTAGAGAGAGAAAACTTGAGGAAATAGATAGGGAGGAAGGGGGAGAGAGAGAGAAGCAGTGCAAGAAGGAAACAAAAGAGAGAGTAGTCCTGGAGAAAACCTCTCAAAGTAGTCCTTGCTTGATATACTCCTTCATGGCTTGAGGTATTTTCAAGAATAGACAGAATGCTAGAGATATTTGTCTATGTTGATATAGCCCTTATTTCTTACATAATTCAGTAGGAATCTTCTCAAATTATTAGGACCCATCTTGGAACCTTTGACCATGCTCCTAGATCAACTGGTTAATGAATTATCAGATTTTCCCACATGGCCTTTTATAGAGTAGATTTTGTTGGGGTTTTGCATCTGCTTTGAAATATTTAGTTTGACGCATATCTTTACCATACGAGCCAAGGTGTACCTGCTACATTAGCTTACAATATTTTAAGAGAGTTGTCCATTGGGCTACGAAGTCACAAGATAAATAAGGGAAGAAAGAACACTCAAGGAAGATATGCCATTTGGAAATCATCCTACTTATCAGAAGTAGATCTCCTAGAGTGATGTTAGCAACTTATGCGAACTTATGATCCGCACCTCTTATTTATATTTCAGCCTATTTACACAAAATTACGGTGCTGCTGGCATGCCACTTCATGATACTTTTCTATCATTTATCTGGTAAACCTACAATGTCTGGGCCAAATAACACAAAATTTTAGCTGCTCCTTGTGCTCAATTTGGCCTTGTCGATCCGATGCTACTTTTAGCTTGAGCAACTCCATATTCTGAAGGCAGACCACTCGTGTAGAGGCTACCTTTACTATTTCAACCCATAATTGGGCTGTCATCTCTTCTGGAGGTGGATACCAGAATCATACCTTGTATGGTTAAACTTGTAGTGTTACCCATACTTCATCTCTTTTAGGAGGGATATCAATCCCCTCGTATTTTGGTTGTTGTAATACCTAGGGATGGTTGCAACAAGTGTCATCAGGGCATGATTCTTCTATTGCAACTTTGCTTGATTCTAACCTATATTTGCTTTCGGGTTGGTGGAAAAACTCCATCCTTTGTGGACTGAGGTTTGGTGCTGCTACTCTGTTATACTACTGCTCTTCAAGGGGAACTTGTTTTTGGTGAAGGGCTACTCCATCCAACACTCACATAATACTCAATATCACATCAAATTTCAAAAGAAACCCAACATCTAATATTACTTAAATGAATAGAAATACAAAATTAGAAATTACAATGTTACGACCGCAAGGCCAATTTTATTACAAAGAAAATCTACTAGAAATATGCAAGTTGGAGCCATGATCTGTCATACCAGACTGCCTTCAGTAAATCTTTGTTCCCCATTTAATAAATTCTATAGAATATTCTAGAAAACGTAACTCCTCTTTTCCTACCGTTCATTTTTGAAATAAATTGGGCATTTTAAAAATACCATCATTAATGAATAAATTGGGCATTTAAAAATACCATCATTAATGAAATAAATTGGGCATTAAAAAATACCATCATTAATGAATAAATTGGGCATTTTAAAAATACCATCATTAATGAATAAATTGGGTATTTAAAAATACCATCATTAATGGATAAATTGGGCATTTAAAAAAATACCATCATGAATGAATAAATTGGGTATTTAAAAATACCATCATTAATGAATAAATTGGGCATTTAAAAATACCATCATTAATGAATAAATTGGGCATTTAAAAAATACCATCATTAATGAATAAAATGGGCATTTAAAAAATATGCCATCATTAATGAATAAATTGGGCATTTAAAGATACCATCATTAATGAATAAATTGGGCATTTAAAAATACCATTATTAATGAATAAATTGGGCATTTAAAAATACCATCATTAATGAATAAATTGGGCATTAATCTATCTATCTATATATTGTTTTGTTTTTTTGGGTAATGCAAGATTGTCCTTATACCACTGGATGCTCCCGCATCAGACATCTAGGGTAAATTGAGAAGTGACCTTCACTTCTTTGGTATTGGAGGAAAACCAATATGGTCAACCTCTGCCTTAGACAACCATGATGAATCTTCAATAGGCATTCTTTTCCACTTAACCAGATATTCTTCATATTACCTGTTTCTTGTACTTTTGCCCATACGACTATCCAAGATTTCATCTCTCTTCTTTCTCTAGAGTAGATGTTGGAATATTCCACCGTTCTGCTAGTCCATCCTCATTGTCCCCTTCATGATACTCTATCAAGTCAAAAATGTTGAACACAGGTGATATGTTAATTCCACTTGGTAATTTTACCTCATATGCATTTCCTAAATCATGTTTCTTTATGATCTTGCATGGTCCAAACTTCTTCATTTTCAACTTGTTATATGTTTTAACAGGAAATATTTCTTTTTTTAGATGAACTATAACTTCATCTCCAATCTGGACTTCTTTAAACCTCCGCTTCTGATCTACCTTTACCTTATATTGAGTATTCATCTTATTAATATGATTCCTTACCTCTTAATGCAAGTTCTTTAGGTGCTCTACAAAGTCCTTGGCATCAACACTACTCTTTTATCCTTTGTCCATATTCCTTAACTCAGAAGAAATCCTTGGGTTGCTCCCATATACAATTTGGAATAGAGATTTACCAGTATTCCTATTGACATAATTGTTGTAAGAAATTTTTGCCTATGGTAAAATCAAATCCCATCCCTTGGGTTTATCTCCTACTAAGCATCTCAGCAGGTTGCCAAAAATCATATTCACCACATCTGTTTGTCCATCAGTTTGTGGATGATGTGCATAACTAAAATTCAAATCTGTCTTTAGCTTATTCCATAATGTCCTCTAAAAATAACCAACAAACTTGGTATCTCTATCTAAAACTATACTCTTTGGTAGACCATGTAGTTGTACCACCTCTTAGAAAAACAACCCTGCAATGTGAACTGCATCACTGGTTTTATGGCAAGGAATGAAATATGCTATCTTATAAAACCTGTCAACCACCACAAATATTGAGTCATGTCCTCTCTATATCCTTGGTAAACCAAAAACAAAATCCATGCTAATATCTTTCCATGGTTTCTTTGGTACAGATAATAGCTGATATAGCCTAGTGTTTTGTCTTACACCTTTGGCCATCTAGCATATTGTGCAAATTTGTAAAAACTTCTTCACATCTTGCTGTAACTGTGGCCAATAATAATTCTCACTAATAAGGGCAATGGTCTTATCCCGACCAAAGTGTCTAGCCAATCCTCCACTATGCTTCTCCTTGATCAGGTTCTCTCTCATAGAACTCCTTGGAATGCACAACTGGTTTCCTCTAAACAACATGCCATCTTGGATTAAAAAATCCAACCATTTTGTTATGTCCAAAGTAACAGGTTCCAAGAAAGCTCTCCAAGCTTCTACAAAATCTGGATCTTCAGGGTATAAACTTTTGAGTTCGTCAAACCCAACAACCTCCACCTTCATCTCTATCAACAAATTTTACCTTCTACTCAAGGCATCTGCAACTTTGTTTGACTTTCCACTCTTGTACTTCAACATAAAAGTATAACTGCAAAAACTCAACCCATTTTAAGTGCCTTTGATTTAACTTTCCTTGACTACTAATATACTGCAATGCATGATGATCAGTGTATAAAACAAACTCTTTTGGAAAAAAATAGTGTCTCTATTTCTTCAAAGCCTAAACTATGACATAAAACTCCTGATCATAACCCACAACGAAAGCGTGGTGGGCCCATAACCCATAGGTCCTAGGATCGAAACCCGGCTCTGATACTACTTGGTGAAGGGCCACTCCACCCAACACTCACACAATACTCAATATCACAACAAATTTCAAAAGAAACCCAACATCTAATATTACTTCAATGAAATTAAAATACAAAATCAAAAATTACAATGTTATGACCACAAGGTCGATTTTATTACAAAGAAAATCTACTGGAAATTTGCAAGTTGGAGTCATGATCTGTCATATCGGACTACCTTTAGTAAATATTTGTTCCCCATTTAATAACTTCCATAGAATATTCTAGAAAACGTAACTCCCCTTTCCCACCATTCATTTTCAAAATAAATTGGGCATTTTAAAAATACCATCATTAATGAATAAATTGGGCATTTAAAAATACCATCATTAATGAAATAAATTGGGCATTAAAAAATACCATCATTAATGAATAAATTGGGCATTTTAAAAATAGCTTTATTAATGAATAAATTGGGTATTTAAAAATACCATCATTAATGGATAAATTGGGCATTAAAAAAATACCATCATGAATGAATAAATTAGGTATTTAAAATATCATCATTAATGAATAAATTGGGTTTTTAAAAATACCATCATTAATGAATAAATTGGGCATTTAAAAAATACCATTATTAATGAATAAATTGGGCATTTAAAAAATACCATCATTAATGAATAAATTGGGCATTTAAAAAAAATACCATCATTAATTAATAAATTGGGCATTTTATAAATACCATCATTAATGAATAAATTGGGCATTTAAAAATACCATCATTAATGAATAAATTGGGCATTTAAAAAAAAAAAAAAATATATATATATATATATATATATATATATATATATATATATATATTTATTTTAGGTGATGTAATATTGTCCTTACACAACTGGATGCTCCTGCATCAGTTGCTTTGCCCATTTCTCCTGCGGGGAGGAGCAAGCTATGATATTACTCACCTCAGGAGGTAAATAGTTGTTGTCGCTACATGACCCAGGGTACTGATTTCTTTCCTATGCTCTGGTCTCTTTTTGCGTGCTGGGATATGTAGGGAAAGAGTGGGCCACATACCCAAAAATATGAATAGGGGATATGATGGATATGAGGGGGCTAAAATAACTTTTTAGAGAGTTTGCCCACTTGAACCAACATCCTTTTTGCTGAAGATGTCTCCTGTTGGTCGCCAATTCGGTATCGCACATAGGATGGGGTGGACGAATGAGTACCAAGTAGCATAGAACAACTACCATGGCATAAGGTCAAATAAAATTGAGCAATTGAATACTCACCCTTAGTAGTATTGTTCCATCCAAAACAATCTTTATCATGGGACCAAGAGAGATCTCATATATAGGATGCGTTGGATGCCTTGTCTTTGAATTTCTAGAATTTGAATAGGCTAGTCCTCAATAGGGATCCAATATCTACCAACCTCTAAATTACAAGTATGGTATCAACAATAATTAGCCACCTTTATCCAATTAGCTTGGTGAAGCTCCTCCATCCAAGACCTCCAATCAAGAAACTAAGTTATCAAAGGTTGGTGACCATCCCAAGAATATGTCCAAAAATTTACCTGCTGACCATTGTGAATGATCCAAAATAACTTTCTTAATCAAATCCTCACCAGTATTAAGAACCTTTGATAGGCAATTGATAGCGAACAAGATATTTTGGACTTTTGTTCTCAGCATAATTAGCACAAAGATTATTGGCCCAAAGGGTATTGGGGTTATGTAAAATCCTCCAATACAATTTAGCAGCTAAAGCTTTGTTGTTATTAATATCATACTAGAATCCTAACCCCCCTTCATTATTAGGAATACATAAAGTATCCCATTTCACCAAGGTCCATTTTATTTTCTCCTTAGTACCACTCCAGAGGAACCAATGATTAATATGATCCAATTCTCGAAGAACAACCTTTGGGATATTCAACACGGTAGAAACATAAATAGGTATAACTTGAAGGATAGATTTTACCAAGGTAATTTTACCTCCAAAAGAAAGCCACCTATTGGTCCATTTTCCAATTTTCTTCTTAAAATTGTCCAACAACCAATTCCAATCTTTATTTTTTTATCTTTGAGTATTGATAGGGATGCCTAAATAAGTTATCGAAAGGGAGGTCTTCTTATATCTTAATTTATCCAAGACCATGGATTTCTGTCTAGTAGAGCAATGAATGAAAATGATTTTAGAATTGTCTTCATTGATCAATTGATTAGTAGCCTTAGAAAAAAAACTAATGATTTGCTTAATTTTAGAAGTTTCCTTAACTATAGCTTTACCTAACAGAGTAGAGTCATCAACAAATTGAATATGAGAGATAGGCCTAGCTCTATGAGAAACGGTAACTCCCTCAAGGGTTTTCTTGTCTTTATTTTTGGTTATAGTCCTACCTAAGCATTCAACAAGAATGATGAATAAATAATGGGAGATGGGGTCACCTTGCCTAATACCTCTAGAAGCTGGGATTAGTTGTGAAGGCCTGCCATTGATAAGAACTGAGTAGGATACTAAAGAGATACAACCCATAATCCAGTCCATCCAATCTTGAGAGAAACCAAATTGCCTCAAAAATTTGATAAGGAAGTGCCAATCCACTTTGTCATAAGCTTTGGATAAGTCTAAACGAATGAACATAGAAGGATATTTTTGCATTTTTATGGAATGGATGGCTTCCTAAGCAAGAACTATCTCATCCACTATTTGATGTCCTTCCATATAACCTCCTTATTCAAGGAAAATAATCTTATGCAAAAGAGACTTCAACCTTTCTGCCATGATCTTAGTAATGATTTGAGAAGAACATTACATAAAGTAATAGATCTAAAAGCTGAGATATGATAAGCCTCTTGAGATTTTGGGACAAGAGTTATATAAGTTTTATTGATAACCTTCAAATTTTCTTTGGCTTTCCTGGCTTCTTCCACCACCTTTAATAAATCAACATGAAGGATATCCCAAAACTCTTGGTATAACTTAATGGTAAAATCATCAGGACCTAGGGTTTTCCATTTTTGTATTTTAAAAACCACTTGTTGAAGCTCATTAATAGTAACAAGAGCAGTCAAAATATAGTTCTCCTCAGAAGTGATAAGAGAAGGGATCACTTGAAGAACATTTTGTTAAGAAGCTGAGTCAAGAGGAGTAGCAAAAAAAATATTGAAAAAATAATTCACAACAATAGAGTTCATGCCATCCCAAGTGTAGACAACCTCTCTAGAATCTAAATTTAGGGAAGAAATAAAGTTGTAAGATCTTCAAGCTAGAAGAGATTTGTGGAAGAAATTTATGTTTCGATATCCTTCTTTGAGCCATTGAATTCTAGATTTTTGCTTCCATAAGAGCTCTTTTTTTCCATTCCTCTAATTGAGCTGTGAGTCTAATTTCATCTGTACTAATTCTCTTTGTGAGGCCATCTAAATGGAATTTCTTATTCAAAATTTTAAGTTTAGCAATAACTTCATGTTTTTTGTTGAACATCCCCAAACTCCTTCCAGTTTCAAGTCTTGATTTTGGATTTAATATATTGTAGCCTTTTGGAAAAATAGTACATCTTAGTCCCATATCTTGGTTTACTTTCCCTCCACCATTGTTGCACTCAAGGTCTGAAGGAACTATCTCTAAGCCACATTAACTAAAATCGACAAGGAGAGAAACTCGCATTGGTTTTCCAAATTTCCACCATGACTGGCTAGTGATCTGAACCAACATTGTTAAGAGTCTTCACTTTAGGAATTTGACAATGGATTAAGAAATGATCAGAGAGAAGGAACCTATCCAATATATCCATGATACAAGCTAAGCCTTGCCTTCTGTTAGACCAAGTCATAAGGCCATTATCTGGATGGATGTCCACAAGATGAAGGTTTGTAATATATTCATTCATGAGGTCAGTGCTCCTATCCAAATTTCTATTTCCCCCATTTTCTCATCTAGAGAGAGGATGATATTGAAATCTCCTCCTATCAAGCTCCAAAATTTAGGAAAATGAGAGATAATATAACTTATATCCTTCCATTGTATTCTCTTATTCTCCAAAGAAGTCGGAGCATAAATAGTTATGCAAAGCATAATTTGGTTGGAATATCTACGTTGAATAGCTATAGAAAAATGACCCCGAATGCCAACCATATGGTGAATAACTACCTCATTTGGGTCCCAAAGGTAAGCGATACCACCAGAAGTCCCCTAGGAACTGAGGTAAATAAATTTTCTAGCAAGCCAAATTTTACTAGCAATTGAATCAATTTTCTCCATTGACATATTCATTTATTAAAGGAAAACAAGATGAGGATGGTTTATCCGAATCATTCTTCTAATTTCATTTTATTTTGAAAGACTCTCTTTGAGTCCTCTAATATTCCAAGTGATGATCTTCATTAATACCAGAGCTAAAATAGTTAGTAAGGGAATTAATATTACTTTCTTCTACAAGTTTTTCACCTTTTTTTACCATATTATGTTGATTGGTCTTGTGACCTACCTTTTGATCAGAATCCATATTCAATTTTTTTTCCTGTTTATTTACTTGCTCCAATAGAATTCGGGATGTCTTCTAATATTGAATAATGTGTGTACAAAGCCAAATTGTTCCTAGAAGGTTCAAAAAAGTCTATCTTGGGACCTGTATTATTTGAAGTCTCAACATTTAAAAGATTGTTTTTCTTGTGTATATTTTTTCCTTTTTTTTGTTGAAAACTTTTGATTTGTTGGTTTATCTCTGAGTTATTCCTTTCATCTCTAAATTGTGTTTCTAAGATTTCTGTTTCCATTATTTTCTCTTTCTCACCTAGGGCATCATTTGTGGAAAGAATTTCAAACATATTAGCTGATAACTTTGATTGATCCTTCTTAACTGGTTTTTTCTGAGTGTTCTTTTTCTCAGGCATTTGGAAACCTGTTGAATTTGTATCTTCTTTCTTTTAATCTAGAATTTTATTTGGGCAAACACTAGCCAAATGACCATATTCATGGTAAATTCTACAACAAAAAGAAATGTTCTCATAGTCCACTACTTGCTCCCAAGTGTCCTCCCCAAATTGTAATGTGATATTTTTAGGTAGAGGTTTGTCAAAATCCATTAAAACACAAATACGAGCATAAATAGTATGTTCAAATTTTTAAGTACAATCAACAATCATCATAAAATTTCCTAAAGAGTTTCCAATTGAAGAAAAAACAAACAAATTCCAAAATTCAATTGGGAGACCAAAGAGTCTAACCCACATGAGACCTGTAGAAGGTATATCTTCTTCAAATTTAAATTTAGTATGCCAGGGCTTCATAAAAAACCTTACCCTTCCAAAGAACCAAGGACCCCCTTGAAATGTTTTCTCTATCTTCATTATTAGCAAATAAAACAAAAAAATAACCATTTGGATAAATAGAGATATGTAACTCACCTTTAGTTTTCCAGATTTTTGTAGCCCAAAATTTGAAAGCAGATAGGCTCGAAAGAAAACCCAAGAAATGACAAATTAGTCCTCTTTTTTATAGATCTTCAATGCTAGTCTGAATGTTGCCCATATCAAGCTTAACAATAGGAGTTCCATCAAACTATTTAAGACATCTTGAATCATTTTTACTTGGATCAATCTTAGGTATTCTTAGAGGTTTATGGGAAGCCCTAAGATTAATGTTAGCATTATATTGAGGTTGTCCACCATGGAGGACATCCCTAAAATTTATTTTTGGGGCCGAGTCTTGGAAATCCTTGCCCTTGAAAGGGGTTTCCATTATGGATTTATTTTGGGGGTGCACCTTAGCACTAGATTCGCTTGATATCTGAACCATTTTTTGATCAGTTGTTTGAAACTTGTTTCATGATCTCTTTAATCCATGCCCTAGATGTCGAGGAAATGTATGCTTTTCACTTTTGTTTTGTGTAGCAAATTGGAAGCCATTTTCAATCAAGTTCATTGCATGATCTATTGAAAGACAAATTTCTAACCCATCTTGGGTCCCCTGCAACATATCCTGCTAAAATATTGAGCAAAAACCACAAAAATATTGGCCGAAGGCCCCAAAAAACAACCTCTGGAGATGCTTGCACTCAACCCAGATGAAACCCTCACATAGTTGCTTAACAAAAAACTTGTTCACACATAGGGATGTGCTAGGATCTGTGTTGCTTAAAATGATCTAAAAATTGATGGAGATGTTCTAGGGTTTGTCAGGCATCTACCCTAAAAATTTTAGCTTAATCTAAGTTTGGATGAGTGAAATATGACCGAAACAAGTTTGATAGTTTGGGCAATCCTGGGAAAAACGTCCTATCATCTCGTCTAACTGTGTCATATATATTATTATGTCAGGAAATGGTTGACAATGTGTTAAGGCATTAATGTCAAGGTCAATTGTTAAACATTGACCAAGAAACTACTTAGGTTGAGTTTTATGATAACACTATACATGGAAAAAATCATGGCATTAATACATAATATCAACACTAATAGAGTTGTAAATGAGACAATGTGTTAGAATAAATTAAGGACAATACAAACATGATAAACTACATACACTCATTTGAAAACCCAAGCAAATATTCATGAATAAATTAAGGAAAAATTACAAAAGAATGCTAAAATGGATCTTAATGGAAGAGACAAATAGATATACCTTGAAGCATAAGCCATATCCCTAAGAATGGGTTTCAAAGGATGCAAGCCAAACTTTGTGTAGAGATTTGAAGACGCTAAATTTATTTCTTATAAGAAATATGATATTGTAGGTTAGATCCATGTGTAAAGATTTATTAGCTCTAATAGTCTCTTTGGCATATGGATGGAGTTGTAGATCCCATGGATGAGATGTGTAGTAGTGCTCCATATTTAATCTTTCTCTCATATTTCTACCTTCTTGTTCCTACTTTGTGCTATGTCTAGAACAACCTTTTATGTAAGAGGATGCAATAAAATAATAAGGGTTAATATTGGGGTATGGAATGATTCATCTTCTAGTTATAGTTGGAAATTACAAGATTCTCATGCTAAGAACCAACCTCTCAAGTTGATGTGGCAACAATGTGGTACTTATAGAAAATTTAAGCCCATCTTTGTAAAACGCTAATAAGTGACTAGTTGGTATCAAAAACTTGAATCACAATTTTGAAGGTTTTTGGTTTGTTTCGTACCCAAAATATATATAGAACATTAGAGGTAGTTAGAACACATCCTACTATTTCCAATCTATTGTTATATGTGCAAATCAGATTTATGACCTTCGAAAGTAGACCCAATGAAATCTTATGTTGAACTAACGCTAAACGATGGAGTTGATGTTTTTAGCTAGTGTTGGAACCAATGCTAGAGGATGGTGATAAATACCTCCTTCAATGTTGTACACATGGGCTACCTACTTGTGATCATATCTTTGCATACCTTAATTACAAACTCGGGGTAGGTTTTATCTAAAGGTTATTTTAGAATGAGACAATAGTGTAAGTAGGGTGGATTTTAGTAGGGGGTATATTTTGTTATATATGTAATGCTGATATCATAGGTTGGTGTTGAACATGAACACTTGGTTAGAACCAAAAGAATTACAACATCTTGAACACTTGTGTTATACTTAATGTTATTTTAATTATTTATATGGTACTGAAATAACCCCAACCATATTACAACATTGAGCATGTTACCATAGTATTACAACATCTTGACAATTATACATATATCATAGGTTAGTGTTGAACATGAGCACTTGGTTAAAACCAAAAGTAGTTATGTGTTATACTTAATGTTATTTTAATTATTTATATGGTATTGAAATATTCTCAGCCATATTACATCATTGAGCATGTTACCATAGTATTACAACATCTTGACAATTACACACATATCACTTAGCAAAATTTGAACCCTAATCTCCACCTATGAGTTGATGTACTTAAGCAATTGAGATCTTACCACTTGATATTCCACAGTTAATGTTAGATGCCAAGTTATCTAATATGCTTGAGTAATTATATCACTTGACCAAAGGACACTTTTCAGCTTATACATTGTTAAAGACATTAAAATTTTAAGATGAACACGTTGATATTAAGATATTGATGTAAAGCAAAAGTTGAATAACATAAGTAACTCATTGAAAAAAAATTGAATAACATAAGTGGATGTTGTGTACCAATTCTCAAAAATGTTTTTAGTTCATGTTGTTATGTTTTTGTTTTTCTGTATATGTGAATGTGTGAGGTAAAGTATTTACAAAACCTTCTATTTTGTGAGAGAAACCATTAACACTAGTGTATGGAACTTGAAGGCTAGTATGTGTGAGAGAATATTATTTAAATATGGGATTTTAAACTTGAATTGCAATCATATAATTACATCCTATTTAAAGTTGCTTCACATTGCCTTTGACTTTTTTTTTTTATTTGTGGAAAACATCCCAAAAGGGATGCCACTTTCGGGTAAGACCCAAGGAGGCAGGGGTATCCATTCCGCCAAAAACGCCCAGGACTCGGACCTGGCCTACCACCTTTGACATACTCAAGGAGCAAACAAACACACAAAACCAATTTAAAAATAAGTAAATAACAACAAAAATAATAAAATAAAATAAAAAACATGCTCCTTGAGTGTGTCAAAAACAAAAGCACAACCAAACACGCACAATAAGATAAAAGAAACCACAACACAAACCACATAGAAAAACACAAGAACCACATAACAAAACACAAACAAGACAAAAACAACAGAACACTACAAAGACATAACCCAAAAAAAACATGAAAAATAAACACAACCAAAACCTAAAAATAAAAATAAAATAAAATAAAAATAAAAAACAACCAACAACAGACAATAAACAAAAACAAAAAACATAGAAAACACTCACACATAAAAACACGAAATAACACAAACAAAGAGAAACCCAAGAACAAGAACGAAAAAAACACAAGAACAATAACAAAAAACATAAAAAAAAACACAAAACAACAAAAACACATGAACAACAAAAAACAACACAAAGAACACAAAAACAAAACAAAACAAAAGAACCCACCCACCTTAAAAAACTAAACAAAAAAAACAAAAAAGAAAAAAGAAAAAAAAATTGAACATAACAATGACCTATCTAGACCAGAAGACTATTAAGGCAAGAATCAACAGAGGAAACAAAATAAAGAATAGAATGAGCTAGGGAACTAAAAAAAACTGAATGAACCAAAGAGAAGCAAAAAAAAAAAAAAGCAAGAAGAAACTAGGTACCTTCAGAACTGGAGCCATCCAAAGAAATGATAGAAAGAAGAGCTTCCCTAATTTGAGAAGCCCACCATATAGGAGGGTGGCCATAACAAGTAAGATCACCTTTGTCCAAAGCCCAATTAGCTAAAGCATCAACACTCTTGTTTTGATCTCCGACCACATGATTGTAATCAACTTTCAAAAATCCCATCTGGATTAATTGAATCTTCTCAATAATTCTTTTTATTCTCCAATCCACCTTATGATTCTTAGAAGGAGTCTTCAAGAGATTAATCATAAGTTGAGAGTCAGACTCAACTAACACCTTTTCCCATCCAACCTTAGTAGCCTCCTGAAGGCCTCTGAGGATACCATACCCCTCAGCAAGGTTATTGGAAAGAATACCCAAATTCTCAGCAAAAGTAAAAACCAGGGAGCCATCTGAAAGTCTACCAATTCCTCCCACATCGGCTTTTCCAGGGTTCCCTCTAGAGGCTCCATCAGTATTGACTTTTCCAAAATCCTTAGGAGGAGGTTGCCAATTTCTAGTCCTATCCATCTTACTAATACTCACATTCCCTTTAAGTTGGTTGCCCTTAGAAGATTTAATCTTCAATATTTGCATCACTTGATCCCATCTTTGGTGGGAGTTTTGGGGGTGATTAAGGAGTTGATGGACTGATTCAACTAAGTTGGCTATGGTATTTTGCCAAATATAGTGAATATCCTTCCTATCTTGATTAAAAATTTGGTTGTTCCTTTCATTCCAAATATTCCAAAGAAGAATGGTAGAACCCATCCAAACTAACCGCCTAATAAAATGATCAACACCCTCTTGATTAGGCCAATCCCTCCAAAGTTGTTCAAAAGTAAAAAAATTGGACCACTGTAAGCCAAGTAAAGTGGCCATTCTCCTCCATAGCTCAGAGGCTAAAGTACACTCAATAAAAATATGGTTGAGATTTTCTACATTCTCTTCACACATTTCACATCTAAAAGGGCCATGAAAACCACGCTTCATAAGTTGCTCACCAGTAAGCACCCTACGATGCAATAAAAGCCAATTAAAGAACCTCACCTTAGGCCAGAGCTTTTGAGCCCACAATCGAGAAAATATGTCAGAAGAATGGTTGGGATTATTATGGCATAAGGTCAAATAACCTTGAGCAACCGAATACTCACCCTTAGTAGTGTTGTTCCATCCAAAACAATCTTTTTCATGGGACCAAGAGAGGGATCTCATATGAAGGATGCCTTGGATATCTTGTCTTTGCCTTTCTGGGATTTGAATAGGCTAGTCCTCAATAGGGATCCAATATCTACCAACCTTTGAATTACCAGTATGGTACCGACAGTAATTAGCCACCTTTATCCAATTAGCTCGGTGAAGCTCCTCCATCCAAGGCCTCCAATCGAGAAACTGAGTTATCAAAGGCTTGTGACCATCCCAAGAATCTGTCCAAAAATTTACCTGTTGACCATTATGAATGATCCAAAATAATTTTTTCTTTATCAAATCCTCACCAGTCTTAAGAACTGCTAAAATGGGAGAACCTTTGGTAGGAAGTTGATAGCGAACAAGGTCTTCAGGACTTTTGTTCTCAACATATTTAGCACGAAGATTATTGGCCCAAAGAGCATTGGGGTTATGCAACATCCTCCAATATAATTTAGCAGCTAAAGCTTTGTTGTTATTAATAGAAGATCGGAATCCTAACCCCCCTTCACTCTTAGGAAGACATAAAGTATCCCATTTCACCAAGGCCCATTTTCTTTTCTCCTTAGTACCACTCCAAAGGAAACGATGACTGATTTGATCCAATTCTCGAAGAACAACCTTTGGGATATTCAAAACGGAAGAAACATAAATAGGAATAGCTTGAAGGACTGATTTTACCAAGGTGATTCTACCCCCGAAGAAAGCCACTTGTTGGTCCACTTTCCAATTTTCTTCTTGACTTTGTCCAACAACCAATTCCAATCTTTATTTTTCTGCCTTTGAATATTTATGGGAATACCTAAATAAGTGATTGGAAGAGAGGTCTTCTTATATCTTAATTTATCCAAGACCATGGATTCTTGTCTAGCAGAGCAGTGAAAGAAAATAACTTTAGATTTGTCTTCATTGATCAACTGCCCAATAGCCTTAGAAAAACAACTAATGATTTGCTTAATATTAGAAGCTTCCTTAACTCGTAGCTTTACCTAAAAGAGTAGAGTCATCCACAAATTGAAGATGAGAGATAGGTCTAGCTCCATGAGCAATGGTAACTCCCTCAAGGGTTTTGTTTTCCCTCTTTTTGGTTATAGTCCTACCCAAGCATTCAACAAGAATGATGAATAAATAAGGGGATAGCGGGTCACCTTGCCTAATACCTCTGGAAGCTGGGAATGACTGAGAAGGCCTGCCATTGATAAGAACTAAGTAGGAAACCGAAGAGATACATCCCATAATCCAATCCATCCAATCCTTAGAGAAACCAAATTGCCTCAAAACTTTGATAAGGAAGTGCCAATCCACTCTGTCATAAGCTTTGGATAAGTCTAACCGAATGAACATGGAAGGAGAATTTTGCATATCCATGGAATGGATGGCTTCCTGAGCAAGAACTATCTCATCTACTATTTGACGTCCTTCCACATAACCCCCTTGCTCGGGGAAATAATCTTATGCAAAAGAGGCTTCAACCTTTCTACCATGATTTTAGTAATGATTTTGAGAAGAACATTACATAAAGCAATAGGTCTAAAAGCTGAGATATGATCAACCTCTTGAGCTTTTGGAACAAGAGTAATATAAGTTTTATTGATAACCTTCAAAATTTCTTTGGCTTTCCTGGCTTCTTCCACCACCTCTAATAAATCAACATGAAGGATATCCCCGAACTCTTGGTAGAACTCAATGGGAAAACCATCGAGACCCGGGGTTTTCCCTTTTTGCATTTTAAAAACTACTTGTTGAAGCTCATTGATAGTAACAGGAGCAATCAAAATAGAGTTCTCCTCGAAGTGATAAGAGAAGGGATTGCTTGAAGAACATTTTGTTGTGAAGCTGAGTCAAGAGGAGTAGCAAGCAAAAATATTGGAAAAGTAATCAACAACAATAGAGTTCATGCCATCCCAAGTATAAACAACATCTCCGAATCTGATTTTAAGGAAGAAATAAAGTTGTGAGATCTTCGAGCTAGAAGAGATTTGTGGAAGAAATTTGTGTTTCGATCTCCTTCTTTGAGCCATTGAATTCTAGATTTTTGCTTCCATAAGATTTCTTCTCTTTTTTCCCATTCCTCTAACCGAGTTGTGAGTTTAATTTCATCTCGCACTTCTCTTCTCTCGTGAGGCCATCTAAATGGATTTTCTTATTCAAATTTTCAAGATGAGCAATAACTTCATGTTTTTTTTTATGAACATCCCCAAACTCTTTCCAGCTCCAAGTCTTGATTTTGGATTTAATGTATTGTGATCTTTTGGCAAAATAGAACATCTTAGTCCCATGCCTAGGTTTACCTTCCTTCCACCATTGTTGCACACGAGGTCTGAAGGAAATGTCTCTAAGCCACATTAATTGAAAACGAAAAGGAGAGAAACTCACATTGGTTTTCCACATTTCCACCATGACTGGCCAATGATCCGAACCAGCATTATTAAGAGTCTTCACTTTAGGAATGTGACCATGGATTAAGAAATTTTAGAGAGCAAAAACCTATCCAATCTCTCCATTATACAAGCTAAGCCTTGCCTTCTGTTAGACCAAGTCATAAGGCCATTATCTCGGTTGGATGTCCACAAGATGGAGGTTTGCAATATATTCGCTCATGAGGTCGGTGCTTTTGTCCAAATTTCTATTTCTCCCCATTTTCTCATCCAGAGAGAGGATGGTATTGAAATCTCCTCCGATCAAGATCCAAGCTTTAGGAAAATGAGAGATAATATGAGTAATATCCTTCCACTCGCCTTCTTTTTTCCTCCAAAGAAGTCGGAGCATAAACAATGAATGCAGAGCATAATCTGGTTGGAATGTCTACTTTGAATAGCTATAGCCAACAAACCCCAACCGCCAACCATATGGTGAATAACTACCTCTTTTGGGTCCCAAAGACAAGCAATGCCACCCGAAGTCCCTTGGGAACCGAGGGAAACCACTTTTCCCAGTCGGCCAAATTTTACGAGCAATTGAGTCCATATCCTCCATTGACATCTTTGTTTCTTGAAGGAAAACAAGATGTGGATGATTTATCTGAATCATTCTTCTAATTTCATTTTGTTTTGAAAGACTCCCTTTGAGTCCTCTAATATTCCAAGTGATGATCTTCATTAATACCAGGGCTAAAAAAGTTGGGAAGGGCATTAATCTTACCTTCCTCTACAAGCTTTTCACCTTCTTTTACCATATGATATTGATTGGTCTTGCGACCCGCTTTTTGATTAGAATCCATCTTCAATTTTTTTTTCCCTATTTCTTGACTTATTCCAATTGAATCCGAGATGGCTTCTAACCTTGAAGAATGCTCGTACACAACCAAAATTTTACTAGATGGTTCAACGGAGTCTATATTGGGACCTGCATTATTTGAAGTTTTGACATTTGAAAGATTGTTTTTCTTGTGTAAATTTTCTCCTTTTTTTTTCGTTGAAAACCTTTGATTTGTTGGTTTGTCTCTGAGTTCTTCCCTTCATATTTAAATTGTGTTTCTAAGATTTCAGTTTCCATTATTTCCTCTTCCTCACTTGGGACATCATTTGTGGAAAGGATTTCAAACATATTAGCAGATGACTTTGATTGATCCTTCATAATTGGTTTTTTTTTAGTGTTCTTCTTCTTAGGTATTTGGAAACCTGCTGAGTTTATATCTTCTTTCTTTTGATCGAGAATTTTATTTGGGCAAGCACTGGCCAAATGACCATATTCATGGCAAATTCTACAATGAAAAGGAATGTTCTCATAGTCCACTACTTGCTCCCAAGTGTCTTCCCCAAATTGTAATGTGATCTTTTTAGGTAGGGGTTTGTCAAAATCCATTAAAACACAAATCCGAGCATAAATAATATGTTCAAAATTTTGAGTACAATCAATAGTCATCATAAAAGTTCCTAAAGAGTTTCCAATTGAAGAAAAAATAGTAGGATTCCAAAATTCAATAGGGAGGCCAAAGAGTCTAACCCACACGGGAGCTATAGAAGGCATCTCTTCTTCGGCTTTAAATTTAGTATGCCAGGGCTTCATGAAAAGCCCTGCCCTTCCAAAAAACCAAGGACCCCCTTGAAAAGTTTTCTCTCTATCTTCATTATTAGCAAATAAAACAAGAAAATAACCATTTGGATAAATAGAGATTTGTAACTCACCTTTAGTTTTCTAGCTTTTTGCAGCCCGGACTTTGAAAGCAGATAGACTCGAACGAAAACCCACGAACCAATAAATTAGTCCTCTTTTTCCCAAATCTTCAATGCCAGTCTGAATGTTACCCATATCAAGCTTAACAATAGGAGTTCCATCACCTGCTTTAAGACATCCTGACTCCGTTTTCCTGGGATCAATCTTAGGCATTCTTAGAGGTTTATGGGAAGCCCTAAGATTGATATTAGCATTGGGCTGAGGCTGTCCACCACGAAGGGCATCCCTAAAATTCATTTTTGGGACCGAGTCTTCAAAATTCTTACCCTTGACAAGGGTTTTCACGAGTAGAATTATTTTGTGGGTGCACCTTAGCACCAGATTCACTTGAGATATGAGCCATTTTTTGATCAACTGCTTGAAACTTGTTTCGTGATCTCTTTAATCCTTGCCCTAGACGTCGTGGAAAGGTATGGTTTTCACTTTTCTTTTGTGCAGCAAATTGGAAGCCGTTGTCACTCAAGTTCACGAGTATGATCCGTTGAAAGACAAATTTCTAACCCATCTTGGATCCCCCGCAACATTTCCTACTAAAATATTGAGCATAAACCACAAAAATATTGGCCGCTAGGGCCCGAAGGCCCTAAAAACCAACCTCTGGAGCTGCTTGCACTCAACCCGAGATGAAACCCTCGCATAGCCGCTTGCCAAATATCTCGTTCACACATAGGGATGCGCTAGGATCTGTGTTGCTCCAAATGATATGAAAATTGGTGGAGACGTTCTAGGGTTTTTCAGGCATCTACCCTCAAAATTTCAGCTCAATCCGAGTCCGAATGAGTGAGATATGGCCGAAACGAGTTCGGCAGTTTGGGCAATCCTGTCTCACACTACCTTTGACTAAGTAGTTATATGATAATTGTTATTTAATAAATATAAAAATTAAATATTAGAAGGGTTTAACAAATTCTCTTAAAAATAGTGAATCAAGATTTTAGAGACATTTTATTATAAATATTTTCAAAGACAACATAATAGAGAGGAAGGAGTTTCACACCTTAAACCAATCTCATCTATAAATCTTATCATTTGATGGACCCTCTATAAATCTTATCATTTTATTAAAGAATATAAATTTATACAATAAAAAAATATAAAATATGTTTTTTTTTAATATTTAAACTCAAATATTACTAATCTCAAATAGCCAATTATCTTCTTTTAACTAAATATCTTCTAAAAAAAGACCGACCAATAAAAACCTACCCAACAATATACTTTGGTGATAGGAGTTTTTCACATTAACGAAATAAAAATAAATAAACTAATATATATTAAAAAACACTCTAAAAATACAAATTATATAACTTTAGATTCAATTAGACTTCTAGTTTGAGTAGAATTTAATCCATTTTCCAAAGTTTGGCAGCTATTATTGCAGAGCGAAGAGCGCGCCATAACTACTGTGGCAGATAACCATTGTCGTAAAGAACAGAAGCGATAGCTATTGTGACGGAAAGGAAAAGAGCAGCAGGACGACGGAGGAGAGAACAAACAATTCAAGATGTCTATTTCCAAGGCAAATTCAGGTATTTAAAAACATTGTAAGTTTTTATTGGCTAATTGGTAGGTTAAAAACAACTCAAATTCAAGCCACTGATTATGTTTTCCAAAAGAAATAAAAATAAAACAAATTTACTGCGATCACCTTCTACTTTCTTGGTATATTTACTTCTTGAAAGTTATTTTGTAATAGTAAATTTTTTTAGAGGTCTAAATTTTAAAACTAGGGACTTATCGCTGCTTTTGGTTTAGTGTTGATATATAACTTTATTGTTTATATTCAGTGTATTATATTATCCTGTAATACTCATATCTGCATTCTTAATAAAGATATCAGATCAAATCTCTGTCATTATCCTCACTTTTGGAGTACAGACTGTCCTTTACATTTCCTATTTCTATTATCAATTTATAATGTGTTTTAAAAATTTATTATATATAAAGTATTTATATTGTGGTATCTGCAACATATACATGTCCCATCTCTTTTAAATTTAATATTCATCCAAACTTTTTTTAATTTAATAAAGTCACACACCCAGGGTGAAACATTACAGAGTCGTGATTTGAATCATATTTGAATTACAACACACAATATATCTGGTTTAGGTTTGAATCAAGTTCTAGTTTGAAAATGGGTTTTTCGCATATTTTTTTTAACACATTCACATACATTTGATTTTTCTATTATAAAAACACTACAAAGTCGTGGTTTAAATTATACATTTGATTTTTCTATTATAAAAACACTACAAAGTCGTGGTTTAAATCGTAACATACAACATCATGGTTTAAACTACACAGTACAACTTCATGGTTTAAACTACACAACACAAGACTCTAATTAGATTTGAATGAGGTTCTAGTTTGAAAATGGATTTCGTGTATATATAAATTTTTTAACACATTTACATACTTTACAACAAAACCATAGTTTAAATTAAGACTCTAGTTCAGATTTGAACCACGTCCTAGTTTGAATATGGGTTTCCTCTATTTTTACCTACATTTATTTTATAAGGCGTATTTGTGAGGGTTAAGTAAAGGTAAGCGGTGATAAACAATAAATCCATTAAGTAGCATGCGCATAGTGGAAATCTACTCAACATAGAAAACCGCTTTAGTATCAATCTACAGATACTTTTTTATTTCTCGCCGACTATAGTAAAAGCTTTTCCAACGTGTCTACTTCTTACATTCAGAAAGTATTAATTTAATCACGGGCACTTAACACGGAAAGAAGATTCCCTTCGAAAGCGTTCGGAAGGCAGGGAGAGGCGAATCAATACACCTTCTAAAACACGGCTCATAGCCCAGCTAAAGTGTCGAATTGGATAGTGAAAACTTGTGTAGGAAGCTTTAAGAGCCTGTCGAGAACTTTCGTTGGATTGGGGAGGAATCTGCGTAATAAGGTTGAATTCCTGTGACTTCTTTTTATCTGGGTTGGAGGAGGAGCAAGTGGGCAAATTAAATTTCGATTGGGTGACCTCAATTTTGTGTTGGGGTTGCCTGATTTGAGCTAGGAGTTGTTCAGTTTCAATTTGTGGATTGGAGTGTGGGGAGGATGGAACTGGGTCGTCACAGTGGCATGGGAGTTCTTGTGGAGAATGGGGTTCGGGCCCTGAATTTTCAGCGTGGAGTTGACAGCCCTTATGATTCTGATGACAGAGATGAAGTAATAGTAACCCAGGGTAAGGCCATGAAGAGGAGGGTTTATGTCTCAGAAGATCTAAGCTCCTCCAGTAACGTTAATACTCTGTAGGTTATTGTTAGTGTTGGTATCCATGGTTATGCAAATTATGAAACTCAATTTAAAGTGACTTCAGTAAAAAGTTATAGCAGTTTTTTTTTTTAGGTCACAGGCTTAGCTCAGTATTTTGCATCTGGAATATGGGACCTAAGAATATACCCACCCTCGCCAGTACCGTTCTAACAAATGGCCAAATTTAACGTTCAATAGGATCTCACAAACTTATCCTACACCCATAATATAACACTCAATTCAAAGCTGAAAGAAGAGATGCAAGGCCCATTAGCTTAGCTTTTAAAGTTTCTTTGTTTTGCTTGGTCAATATGGGTGAGATTATGGGTTAATTTAAGCTTATTGCTTTTGGGTAGATGGTTCATGGTAAATTTTTGGTGAGGTTTTGGAGTGCCTTTGTTTGGATGTCTGACGGTGGGATATACCCTTACTTGATCACATGTCTGACATCGGAATGTACTCTTACTTGATCACATTTCTGACAGTGGAATGTACTCTTAGTTGATCACATGTTTGCTGGAAGTAGGCTGCATTATTGTGTTGGGAGGGCATTTGAATTCGAGTTACACATCTAGATTGAACCCAATGGACCATTGCCATTACAAGGGCATCCATAATAGTACAAGGTTGGGTTACACTTGTCTAAGGTGCATCTGATTTTTGCATTGCCTTCTGTTTTGGGGTACACTTGTCTAAGGTGTATCTGATTTTTGGGGTACAATTGTCTAAGGTGCATCTGATTTTTGCATTGCCTTCTGCTTTGGGGTACACTTGTCTAAGGTGCATCTGATTCGTAGCAGGTCACTGTTCAACAATTTTTTAATTTGGATGTGCATATTAATAACCATGACATGTTTTATTTTTTAACTGAATGACCTTTAGGAGAGCACCCTTCTCAAGAAGGAAGTTGTGTTGGAAAACTGTCTTGGGAAGTTAGGGCTAATCAACCTTGGCCTATTGGAGAAAAAGGAAGAACTTTAGCTGATCAAGAATGCGATGTGAGATAGCTTACTCAAAATTAGCATTTTCAAGGGAGGGCCAACTTTCACTTGATAGCATAACAATGGTCAGGTATTTTTTGATACAGATATTGGCTTCCTGTTATTGCTTTAAAAATAGGTAAGATTCATGGATCAATATTACTTATGCTTGACAAAACAAATCATAGTGATGTCATTACAATTAAATTAGGTCAATCAGAATCAGAGTATAGACTGCAAACATAGTTTGTGAAGCAGCTATTTTTAGAGAAAGGAACATTGGTTTACCAATTGTAATGAAACCCTAAAAAGAGTCCAGGTTTAAAATAGAAGTTTATACCCATAGAAAAAGGGTAGGGAAGCTGCTTTATGGAAGCAGAAAACACCGTCCTGTGAAATTTGATTGTTTTTATAGCAGAAAATACTTCCTTGTTTGAGATCAAAGTTTGAGTTCTCTATGCAAAGATTTTAAGCTATCCTTGCAAACTTGATTGATTTAATAAAATCCATGACTTTTAGATGTAATATGACTTTCAGAATTTCTATAATTTATGAACTTATAGGATAAACATTTTGTTGTGAAGCCCCATGATGCCGAATTGCAGTGAATCAAATCCAATATCAAATCACCCCAACAAATTTTATGCCACTTTGGGGATTTGGTCCTTCGTAACAATGCATTTATTCTGCTTCCCTTTAATGTAGATTTTTGATAGATTTTACTAAAGACTTGTGGTCAATCAATCTTCTTATTTTTATGGTTTTAAAGTTAATTATAGTTTTAACAAATTTATAGTTTTACTAATGAGGTTGACAAATTTAGGTTTTATTTTGTCAGGTTTATTATGTAAGTGTAGACACCAGGATCTTGGGAATGTTTTTGTCACAAGCTGCATGCATAACACTTGTAGAATCTGCTTAAAGTATTATGTGGAATCTGTGCTGGAGAAGTCAATGACGACAATAAAACCCTCGTATGATGAGATTAGGGTACAATTGCTATGTCCAGATCAGAGGTAAAGTATAATTGAGTGAAAAAAAACATGTTTACAAAAGTTTCTTTATGATGAAGAGGACAAAATATTTATGTTTCCAATAAGCACTCCGAAAAATTGTTCACTTTGTGATTTTTCTCTTCTAGGTGTGGAATGGAGCTCAGTAAAGCAGACTTAATCAATCTGCTTGATATTTATACAGTGAAAAACTATGAGAATTGGTTAAGGACTGCCTGCAAAGACCTTTATGCTTCAATGGCGAATGCTAATGTGATGAATTGTATCAAGTGTCAGCAGGGAAGGGCTATAAAATGCCCATTCATTGAAGGAAAAGGTGTAGTACTTTGATTAATGAACCTGGATAAACTAGAAATGCAAATTTAGAAGCTTATTTATTTTTTGCCTTTTTGGGAGAGAACAAATATCATGTAGAGGGGAGTTAATTGTTGCCCTTTAGATCTAGAGATGAACATATGTATAAATTACTGAAATTTTGAATCCATCTTGTTTACAGAAAATGCAAAGATCAATGATCTTGAGAATCAATTCCAAATTGCACAAAGTATTGGAATTTTTCAATGGCTCGACCGATGGGTATGTGCAAATTGCAATTTTTCTTTTTGTGCTGCATGTGGTTTTACATTTAATTCCCAGTGTAAAGTGGATGGAAGGGAAGGTACTCATATTTGCAGGGAAGCTATAAACTATGCAATTAATGAAATAGTGGCAAAACTTGAATTAATTTACAATGAGTACACCAGGGTATCAATTAAAAATGATGTACAACCTGCTGCAACCAGTATATCTGATCACCCACCTGATATATCTTCCCCTTTTAATGATAATCCCCCTGGGGAAATTTCAATACTCCATGGTGGTGAGAATCACCAGAAAAGTGTCTGGGGAGCAGGAACTGGATATGGTGGTCACAGAAGTGAAGGGCTGTCAACTCAGGAGAATGCAAGAAAGCATGAAAAGGAACTTGACTGCCAGGCAGAAAATGCTCTGAAATCTTTGACAAGTATTCTCAACAATGAAGCTGAAGACCGATTAGCAACCTTAGGTTCATCAGCTTATACTCTTCTTTCTCGGGGAAATGTAGTTGGCCAACTGTTAGAATACTTAGTAATGAATGATTCTATGATGGACATCTGTGCAAGGGGTGCTTTGTATATTCAACTGGCAGACCTGTTGGAAACCATGGCATTGTATCCAGAACTCGTTATGATGTTGATAGGATCCTCCTCCCAAGGTCATAGAAAAGGAGGTCCTGATGTTGGTAGTGACAATGGCAGTGAAACATGTGTCTTTAAAAAGATGAAAAACATTTATGAGCAATCCAAGATTATGGTGAGTAGATTCACAGATGGGAAACAGGATGCAAATATGGAAGCTGACATAGGCATTGCTAGCTGTCTTTTGGAGTGCTATGAGAAATTGGAAACTGCAGCTGGGAAGCAAACACTGGCAACACCATCTGTGATTTCTGTTTCAAATGAGGAAGATTCAGGAATGGCAAGAGAATATTCAGGAATGGCAAGAGAAAGTGAAGTGACTGCAGACCAGAAGTCATCAGCTTCAAAGGAGGAATGTTCTGAAAACATGGAAGATAATGAAGTCAGTTCAGAACAGGATAAGAATGTGTCTGTATATAAGGAGAGCTTGAAGCCACTACAATTTGCAGAGTATTCTTTTCTTGGAACAGGTTTTCAACATCACACTTACAGTAAACACTTTGATGAGTCAGGATCAAATAAGCAGAGCATTGATAATGAAGGTGTACACAATAAGAAAAGGATGTTGCATATTCTCAAAGAGATAGCTTCTTTGGCAACAAATCTTCCTCTGGAGTGGGAATCCAGTATACATGTACGAGTGGACCCTGTGAGAATGGATTTATTGAAGACTTTGATAGTGGGCCCTCAAGGGACTCCATATCAAAATGGAGTATTTACATTTGATATATATCTTCCACCAGGTATGAACACAAAGAAATCCTTATTAGATGGCAGCTTATGCCTCTTGGACTATTTAGATGTCTGGTTTTCGTTAGTGAATCATTTCTGCACATCTGTTTTTTTTTTAACATATTAAGCAAGCTTTGTTTAAAGTAAAAAGTACACTTGATAATCAAATAGAAACTATTGAATCCCATAATGATTTTTTTATGTAATTATTTAGATTAACATTGGATAGTTGATATTGACTCTTATTGATTATTTTGTCTATAATTATCATTTCATGGCTCTAGATTGGCCTTATTCTATATCATTGAATAGTTGATTTTTAGAAAATAGAAGTTGCAAGCTCTTATGTCCATTTATGGTTGCTTTCTTAATAATTTATTTCTATGCGTTTGGGTTGTTTGTTGATCTCCCTATATGCTTTTTTATCATGCATCTTTCAAATTTTTAAGCCTTTCTTTCTTTTTTTATTCATTTAATACCCCATTATATGTTGCAGCATTCTTTTGACATGTACAGCCGAATTTCAAAGCAAATTGACTATTTTTTTTTAACTATATAGTAGTATTAGTATTATAACTTGGCAATTATGCATGTATGTCTTAGCAAGATTTGAACCTGTGTTTCTTCCTTGAAAGTTGAGGAATATAACTGAATGAGCTGCACCGTTTGATGTAAATTTGACAACTTTTATAGAAGCAAAAGAGAAACAATATGTAGATAATAACATAACAATATCCAGGAAGATATTGATCTTACTAAATTTGTTTAAGGTCTAACTCTACTGTATATTATATTCAGAATGCGCAGAAACAATATGTAGATAATAACATAACAATATCCAGGAAGATATTGATCTTACTAAATTTGTTTAAGGTCTAACTGTACTGTATATTATATTCAGAATGCGCAGATCCTGAAGTGTTTGGGACTTGCTATCATGGGTTCTACATGTCATTGTCGTTGTCGCTATATACACTATGTTTTCTATGTTGCTGTACAAGTCATGATATGTTTTTGAATGCTCTAGATAGCATGTAATTGCATGAACACTAATGGAGTTTTGTTATGTCTTGTATATACATATGATAAACTACTGACTTTGTTTTTGATGTTGACAGACTATCCCCAAGTGCCTCCTAAAGTAACTTTTCTTACAACAGGATGTGGAAAGGTGCGTTTTAATCCAAATCTATATGCTGATGGGAAGGTCTGCTTAAGTTTGCTTGGAACGTGGAATGGCCCTAGCTGGCAACCTTGGAAGTCAACTCTTTTGCAAGTTCTTGTTTCTTTTCAGAGCTTGATATTTGTAGCAGACCCATACTATAATGAACCAGGATTTGAGCATCACACAAATTCTGAAGGAGCTGCTGAAGAAGAAAATAGAAGTCACAGATATAATACTTTGAAATACGCTATCCTTGGTGCACTGCAAAACCCAGATCCTAGCTTTAAAGATTTAATTTTAATGCATTTTCGACAAAAGAAGGATGAGATTATGTGTCAATGTGATGAATGGGTAAAAGCTTGTGGTGATCCCACACATCATCTCTACAACAAACTCGTTGAGACTGCTGACAATGTGAAGTTAGAGCTGGTAAAGATGTCAGCACTCTAGTGGGAAAAAGATAGCTGTTCAGAAATAATGTAATTGTTGAATTTGACATGTTTCTTTTTGGTGATGGCAATCTAGATAATAGATGATTGACATCAAATTCTTATTTTCATTGACATTTTTAATTTCATCATCTATTAATGGCATTATCCATGGCATGCTTGGATTTTAGTCCATTGAATGCTTTTTGTAAAGCAGAATCCAGGAAGTGGATTTATGGACATTTTCATTATTCTCTTTGGGAGTTATGAAGAAATTATAAGAGCAAAGATCTCAGAGAATATATATAGAATATATAATTTATAAAAGATAGTTGATCTAGTCAATGCTGATCCCATTCAGAGCTTCTATATAGTTATGTGCATGTATTTTTTTCTTCTAAATGCAATCAAAAGTAGATAGATTTGGTTTGTTATACTCTTGAGTTTATATGTTCCATGCAATGTTTTCTGTTTTTGTTCTTTTTTTCAATTGGATCACGGCAAGATTCAAACCTCGTTTATAATTGAACTGGTTAAGCTAATACCGTTTGTTTGTTATGTTCTCTGTATTTGTTATTCATGTTTACATTGGTGGATATTCAATATCTTCATCTTCGTATGGAGAGTTTTAGGGTTTTCAGTTTAAGCTTTTTTAAATTGATGATAAGGAAAGGGTTAATGTCTTTTGGACTGTAACTATATTTCGCTGTGTATTAAATATTGGCATCTTGGTATGGAGAATTTTAAGGCTTCCAACTTAAATTTTTGGTCTGTATGAGTCTGGATTGTGATTGTTTGATCTACTTGTTCACTGGCATGTTTTTCTGTTAATGCCCAAGGGACTGACCACTTCCACTTTAGAGCAAGTGACCCCTATTCATCACTGGGCCAAGACCTTGTGGTCAACCCCTTGCCTGTTACAATGCCTAGTTCTTGAGTAAGCAATCTTAGTTTATATCATTTATGTTTATCTAGGATTTCACTAGTTCAATGGGTTTTAATATAGGTTAAAAAAAGAAATAAAGGTAAAAAACTGTTACAATTATTATAATTAAGTGGTATTAGCTTAATTGTTTAAATTCCTCAATATTTAAAGAGAAGACCAAGGTTTAAATCTTGCTAAGCGATACATGGATAATATCCAAGCTTTGTTGTAATACCACTATGTGGTGATGATGTAATAAGAGTAGGGTCCATTTCAATCCCATATAACAAATCAAAAAACAAAATTATCATATTGATTATAATTATGTTGCGTGGTTTGTTTTTGTGCTTGTGCTTGGTTATAATGAATGCCACGTGGGAGCAATATTTGTATCAAGACAAGTAGAGCAATATTTGAAAACTAATAATATTGAATCCTTAGGTAGAGCCTCTAGTGACCAAATATTCTTCCAAGGGAGGTAAGTCTTTTGAAGTACGAAATTTTAATTGCTTTAAATCTTCGTATTAACTGCTCTTTGCTTGACTTCTCCTTCAATCAAGTTACTAATAAAAATCTATGATTGGAGTTCTTTACATTAGTATAATCTTTGACCTTTGAACCCTTGTAAGTTATAGATGCATGAGCCAATTGTTGCTATTTTTAATTTAAAGATAAAAGACTTATTTCCTTGATTTATGTAATTTTCATACCCTGAATACCAAATTCATGAGTCTACAATTATACAAGCTTACTCCTTTAATACTCCTTCCTTTGCAAACCCTATCTTGCTTACAAATAGGAAACCTATTTTTTTCTCGTCCTTTCCAAACAAAATTTCTTTGAATTTTATTAATTTCAGATGCTATACTTGTTGGCAATCTTGAAAGTAAGATCATATAAATAAAGATGGGTTGTAAAGTAGTCTTTATAAGTTGTAACCTTCATGCCATGATTAAAAACTTACCTATCCAACCTGCCAAATAAGATATTATTATTTCCTTTATGAGACAATGAAATGCCCCAAGTAGGTTGATGGAATTTTATAAAATTTAAGTCTTAATATATCCACAATATTATATTGTAAATCTAGGTCAATGTTATTGAAAAAAACTTGGATATTATAACAAGAACTAGCTATTCAGGAGGGTTCTCATAACATCATGATATCAACTTACCTTTATGGTTCATGCCATGATTAAAAACTTACCTTTCTAACCTACCAAACAAGATTTTTGGAACCAATGACTCATTTTTTGAAAAAAAATATACTAACAAGAAAGATATTAGATATCAATGAGTTTACACATGTTTTTACCTCTGAGTTTTTAGTTTACACATGTTTTTATGAGGGGTTTTGGTCCCCTCATATTGAGTGAGGTTTGAACCTTGGACCTCTCAAAGAGAGGCCAAAGCCCTTACTAGTGCAGTAAGCTTGCAACTATCTTTGATTTATTTCTTATTATTAGACTTTTTTTTTTTGATAGTAGGGGAATCGGTAGAGGTTTCTGTCTCCAAATTGTGGGTGAAATTTTGCACCCTTCATTCACTCTTTCCTTTAGGAAGTGATTCCCTTTGTTCGAAAGGAGCCCACCAAATTTTGAAGGAACATCAGTGGATGGGTGGTAGATATCAGTTGGCGACAACATCAACCGCATGCAGACCAAACCGATGGGTGGACGACGGATTAAAGCAGGGCGGGTGATAGAGCAGGCAGACAATCTGCCCTTGGCCTTGTGTGAAACTTTCTAAAAGACCCATCCACGGACCTTCTAAGTGGCTAGCGAAGGCGGAGGAATTGTGTGCCCCTGCCCTTGGGTACGAGAAGGACCCCGCCCATCTCGGGTGGGAAATACAAGCGTGAAGTTGGTCGAATCATCGGAGAAACGCTCGTCCTCTCTCCTAAGGACCCTTGTGGGCGAAACAAAGGCACCCGCCCGACATGCAAGGCTCCCATCAATGCCTGAAATTCAAATAGAAGACATGTCCACTACTTCGGCAGTTTGGGTACCTAACAACGTAAATGAAGATGATTGATTTGAGGTGCGTTGCTCCGAAGGCACTTTAGTGTCTGTCATTTGCCGCCTCAACCAGAGGATCACCAGTCGAGGAGAAGGACGAGGTAGCTGAGAATTAATGAACTGGGCACAAACGTCAAAGGATCCAAGGGCCCAAATCCAACCAGATGCATCCGCTTCCTTCTAGAATATCGGCGCCATTCAAAGGAACAATGTACTAGTGCGGTGCTTGTTTGCTGCAAGGATTGTCTTCCCGCCTACCGCCATTAATGTTCAATTTTGAAATTGATGTAAATATACCTATAAATAGTGGAATGTTGGTCATTCCTAAGGGCAACTCTTTAGCCATTACAATTCATATGTAAGATTTACCTCTATGTAAATACAAATTCTGCATTGTTTGGTCTCTGACTTTGTCTCCATGTTCTTTATTGATTGTATGAATGCATATTTTTGTCTGGTTTTTTAAGTTATCCCGTGATATTATGCTATCTGGATTCTATGGGGTTTACTTGAGTGACTCAGGAGTGCGCATTCGTAAATACGGGTTGAGGGTTTATTTTTGCTAAAGTCTATTGGGCAGGAGCACTCTGATTCTGAATCTTGGATCTCATGCACCTGCTCATTGTTTCTGGAATTTGCCCCTTGCCCATCGCTAATAGGAGCCGAAACAAAGGTATTGTTGGGTGATCTGTTAGGTGCGGGGTCTGCATTTCATACGTGGTATGTTGCTTGCATAGGTCTTGATCCGGCTATACCCGTCCTTGCAAGTTTTGGCTACAACCATTTTCTTAATTTCTTTCCCCCTTTTCTTTTTTCCTGTTTTGCAACGTAGATAGCTGGAACTACCCCCAAAGGAACCGACCTTCTCCAGAGATCGTTTGCCTCGTCTCGTGGTGGTGGTCATTCTATGCTGTGTTGTTGGTTCGCCTCGCCCTTGCACGTGGTGTCGGATTGGCGACCAACAAATTTTGGTGACTCTGTTGGGGAACTCACTAAGTTTTCATGTTTAAGGAAATCAGAGTTTGGTGGCTCTCTGATTTGCCTAGATCTTCTCAAAGTTACCTGGCAACTTCGACTGCACAACACGTCCAAATCATGAGACTAGTCTTTCGCTTGTGCTAAAGATCCAAACATCCCGAAGGACTCAAGGTACGAAGAGCAGCGTTGACCTTACTAGCGAAGATAGCATGCTCATCTGGTGACTCCAACTCCAATTCCAACAGAAGAGCCAAGACCTCTGAAGACTGGTGCCATGATGGCTTAACCATTGTTCCCCTAGTGGAACTATCCTGGTCCCCTTAATCTCCCTCACCGACATGATATTCTTGAAGCTGTCTTCGACACCCTGACAAAATATAGTTGTGTCAAGGGAGCTGTGAAGGAACACCTTGAAAATGTGGCTTCTCTGGCCACCCTTCACAATATCGTGCACGAAGATGCAATGATCAGGTTGCTGGTTGCTTCCCTTAAAGGCAGAGCATGGCTCTGGTACAAAACCCTACAGCCTAGAAGCATCTCTACATGGGCGGATCTGGCAAAGCCTCTCATGGATACGTTTGGCAAAATGGAGGACCCCTTCCAGTCTCTGAATCAATTCACATTTATCAAGAGGAACCCTCTTGAAAGTGTGGCAAACTTCAATGTCTATTTTGAGAAGCGTTGGAAGAGGATTTCACGACAAATCCTCCCAACCTTTGCCCATTTTGAGATCAACTTCCTTCTGCATCAATAAGGGGAAACCAGTTTCCTGCAACTCTATAAGGAAGCTATCAGAGCTGAGCAAGTTTTGATGTGGAGGTTCCATCCAATCAGTTCCTTTCAGGAGCTGGTGTCAGATCATGCAATGGGCACATACTAGGAGCAGGTGTGCCACAGTGACCACGTCCACGAAGGCAATGTGACAGATCAACCCTAGACTCAACAGGATCTGGGCGAGGACGTGGATGCCCATGAGCGGGAGAAGAATCCAACAATGGAGGAAGAGTCGGCCACGAGATTGGAACAATTGTCCAATCTCAAAAAGAGACAACATGAAAATATGGTCCTTGACATCTCACCCTAGGATTCAAAGGCCTGAGTGTTTAGATGCTTAGGCAAAATAAAAAGAATTATGATTTTATCGTAATTCTAATCTAGTGTGGACGACGCTAGATGAATCACAAGCGATGCCTAAAGTACAATATGATCTGGTCCGACCATTGCAGATTCAAAGGATGATTTGCATATGACATCCTGGCTTAGGCATTCTTGTCACGTCATAATTTTGTGGCCAGTAAATAAAGCCTTGCATTATGCAGGGCTAGTGCATTGCGAATCACAAGTTTTATCACCAACTATTGGTGCAATAGAGTCCTATGAAAAGATGCCACTTGGTCAGGCATCGAAGGGCATCAACAAAGGATTCCCCAAAAATTGTAACATTCTCGTCCATCTCTGTGTTTTTTTCCTAGTTTTCTGTTCTTTTGTCTATTGTTGTTGTGATCCCATAGCCCAATGGATATATTCAACAATTTTCAAGGCCTCTTAACTCATCCCCAGGAGTTGCAACAAGCCTTGGAACTCACAGGCACAAGCACAAGGTAAGGTGAGTATGCTATAAATAGCCCCTATGGTAAGATGCAAATGAGACCATAAAGTGTAAACCGCAAGTTGTGGTTGAAGCTAAATGACCTCCTGGTTGATAACAATCAGTAAAATAGGATCATTGCTAGGTCGTGTAAAAAAGAGGGCCTGGGACAACAGAGATAAAATACAAAGACAATTTGTCTGCTCTTGGAATGTCTCAAGTCTTCGGTGGGTTGTGTTTAGGGGGTTTCAATCCGTAAGAATGCCCTATTGGTTTCACTTGATAGGTTTCGTATTGTTTTTCCCGTCGTGTCTCCCTATTTCCCCGTCATTTCTTCCCCCTCGCCTTCCTCTCCCATTTATTGCCTGTAACAAAGGCTTCGTTGTCTCTACTGATTCCTGTTTCCCTTCCCTCCTGTGTGTGTCTTACAACAAGCTTCTTGAGCATTTACTTCCACTACTTGCCTTCTTGTTGCTCTTGTCCACAATAGTTCTCTGTGTTGGTCGTCTTGGCCCTATCCTTCTGGTTTTATTTTTCTTATTTCTCCCTTTCGCTCTCATTGGTTTTGTCCCTATTCTGTTTCCTCCACTTTGCTTTTCGTTGTGTTAAATGTCTCGTTTCTTTCGACATATTTTCACGCTCAATCTTCTCCTTGTGTCGTTTCCTTCTTTGCATCCTCCTTTCCTTTATGCCATTCACTCCTCTCCTCTATCTCCTTGTTTGATTGTTATATTTCCTAATCCTTCTAGATTCCATTTTTTTTCACAAGTTGGAAGACCCCTGAAAGTCGCCAAAAGTGTGGGTGAAATTTTACACCCTTCACCCACTCTTCCCTTCAGGAAGTGATTCCCTTTGTTTGAAAGGAGCCCACCAAATTTTGAAGGAACATCAATGGACGGGTGGAAGCTATCAAGTGGCGACAACAACCGCAAGCAAACCAAACCGACGAACAGACGACGGATTAAAGCAGGACGGGTGATAGAGCGGGCAGACAATCTGCCCTTGGCCTTGGGCAAAAATTTCTAAAAGACCCATCCAATTTTTTGGGCAGGCCTTCTAAGTGGCTAGCGAAGGTGAAAGAATTGTGCGCCCCCACCCTTGGGTACAAGAAGGACCTCGCCCATATTGGGCTGGAAATACAAGCGCGAAGTTGGGCAAACTTTTTGGACCAAAAACCATTTGGTCTCTGACTTTGTCTCCTTGTTCTTTATTGATTGTATGAATGCCTATTTTTATCTGGTTTTTTAAGTTATCCCGTGATATTCTGCTATCTGGATTCTATGGGGTTTACTTGAGTGAATCAGGAGGGCGCATTCGTAAATACGGTTTGAGGGTTTATTTTTGCTAAAGTCAATTGGGCAAGAGCACTCTGATTTTGAATCCTGGATCTCATGGACTTGTTCGTTGGTTCTGGAATTCGCCCCTCGCCCATTGCTGATAGGAGCCAAAAAAAGGTATTGTTGGGTGATCTGTTAGGTGTGGGGTCTATGTTTCATATGTGGTATGTTGCTTGCATAGGTCTTGATGTGGCTATACCCGTCCTTGTGAGTTTTGGCTATGACCATTTTCTTAATTTCTTTCCCCTATTTTCTTTCCCCATTGGCTCGGATGGAAGGCCTAACTGAACTCCAATTTAGACCATAGGTCACAACTACGGGCCAGACTGCAGACCGCAGACCGCAGGTCTGGGCTGCGGTTCAAACTGCTTAGGCCAGAATGCCTAAATTGAGTGATTAGAACCACAACACTATCTTAGAGTCTATCCAAGATCCTTCATATGGTTTTGTAGCATGTCCATATGAGTAGTCGCCCTCGACATGACGTGTTTGAAGTGTCTACACCCTTTTCCTATTTTGCGGCGTAGATAGCTAGAACCATCCCCGAAGGAATCGACCTTCTTCGAAAATCGTCCACCCCGTCCCGACGCAACGACCGTTCTATGTTGCATCGTTGGTCTGCCCCCGCCCTGGCATGCACTGTTGTATTGACGACCAACACAAACACAAATCAAATCATTGAAGCTACTTCTATAACCCCTGCCTCTCCTCGACAAACACGTCCTGAAGTGAGGGAAACCCCCGGTGGATCACGGTTGATACCACCGTCGTTAAGCTAGTGCGCACTCAACAGAGTCAAGTTAGACTTCTACCTTTTCCCTTATTGGGCATGCCCCCAAAGTTTGAACCTAAGTCTCCTCTTGGTAAGTGTCCAAAGTCTTACCAATCCACCTACCGGTCATTATTAATACATTATTTGTGTTACAATGTTGAAGATGTATAATCTGACAAAATATGTGGTCTAGAAAATACCAAGAATCTCTAAAAAGATGTAAAATATGAAAAAATATGTGGTCTAAAAAATACCAAGAATCTCTCCAAAAATCAAGACACATTCCTTTATATATCTATAAAACTTTGCTCATTTTATTTGGATAAAATATATTTTTTCTTTTTGGTCGATTCCATCATGATACTAGAACAAAGATTTTTTTAAGCCGATTTTTTTACTTGTGAATTCTTTGTAACCTATTTTTTTTTGCTCGACTCATTTTTCATTTCAGTCGAGTGTTTTTTTTAATCACCTATATTTTTTCTTTTTGGTCGATTCCATTATGATACTAGAACAAAGATTTTTTTAAGCCGATTTTTTTACTTGTGAATTCTTTGTAACCTATTTTTTTTGCTCGACTCATTTTTCATTTCAGTTGAGTGTTTTTTTTAATCACCTATTTTATCTCTATTATTATTATTATTTTATTGCACATATTCCATCGACTCATAGCTATTTAGGGGTTCTTTTGAGAGGCAGGTTGGTTTACTTTGAAATTTATGTCAAAAGTTTGTTAATATCTCTATTGTTGCAGTTGGAAAACCTTTCGCAGGAAACAGGCTGCATTATTTTTTAGATGCAGTTTGTTGTTAAGAGTTTATTTATATTTTTATTAGAGGTTTTGGTTCCTTCATACAACTTTAAATCTCTTAAAACTAAATCTTTTGATAATAAATTATATCAACTATTTAAAAAAATCACCACTTAATGGTTATGTTTCTAGTTATACATAAGGTCTTTATTTGATGCTATCCTATATACTCTCATCTCAGTCCCACCAAAAGAGACTAATTTCTCTAGGCTTCTAAGGCCAAAGCCTTAATAATAATGAGGCTATCTCCAAACATTTCAATAGCCATTTTGTTTGTGCATACCTGCAATCTCTATAGCCCCAAAATTTATGCTGGTGACAACATCCTCTCAATGTGAGAGTTTTTTTTTTTTCTAATTGGCATATCAAGGACAACACTATGGTATACTGGTACATTGAAGACAGAAAAAAAATCAAAGGTTGAAGTTATGTTAACCAGTGAGGCATTGGTGTAACCGTTTCTAGAGTTAAAGATTAAACAACATTAGCAAGTGAGACATGGGTGCTTTACATTAAAGAGATCACATGTTAAAACCTCTTTGCTATTATTATGATGTATTATTTAATAAAAAAAATTAAAAAGTTTTTTTTCCTGGATAAGTTGAAAGGAAATACTCCTAGAACATTTTTAAATTTTTTTTTTTTATAGTTTTTTAAAAATCTTTATTGCATAAAATGGGGTAAGTGTTTTTTTAAAGTGACTGACATATTATTTTTTCAAAGATAAATTTTGAATCAAAAAATATTTTTTTAATTCAAATCAAACGTGTGTTTAACACAATCACAACGTTCATGCTTTTGGCTTGCATTTATGAGTAAAGCTATCACATTAAGCTATTGTGTCTAGCCTAATATAAATGTCATAATGATATTTAGGCATCGAAGCCAATAAATCGTTAGGGAAAAATAAGGATATTATATTATTGTGATTCTTTCCACTCTATTTTTACCCTATTCGTTACTATTGTTAGATATAAATCCTAAAATTGAGAATTTTTAAGTATATAGAGAAGTTACACTTATGTACAAGAATTTATGTTTAAACATGTGTTATCGATAAGGCAAATCTTTTTCATGTACTTTAAAGTTTCTTTCATTTACAACCATGTATATTGAGAGGACTAGCTTCTTCCGCATACTAATAGGTATATAACAAAGGTAGGTATATAGAAAGGATTGATATATCAAATTAATGGTATATAGAAAGGAAACCATTGCCCGAATTTCTTTTTCACAAAATTACAATTGCCCAAAGGCCCAAATTATGCACCTTGGAAGACCAAGATGAGGACCATCCTAGTGATTGAGAAACTTTGTGACAATCATTGGAGACAAAATCGACCTAAGAAGATTGCAACTTAGAAAAAGTTTGATGACGGAGATAACAAGGCCCTAATGCTCATCACTTTTGGTGTAGAAGATGAAATTCAACCACACATCAATGAAGTATGTGAAGAACACAAGCTTATACTAAGAGGGGGGGTGAACAGTATAAGACCACTTTTTACTTTTCTTTCCTAATCAATATTATGCAATGTATCAATAGCAATATCAACAACAATAATCAAAGCAATGCACAAATCACCACACACAATAGAGACACCAATTTAACGTGGTTCACCCAATGTGGGCTACTCCATGGAGAAAATATTTCACTAAAATTTTCTCAACAAATATCTTGGGAATCCTTTCCCTATTACAATGTTTATGGACCTCTGTCCAAAGGAGACACCAATCCCCTAATCAAGTTCGTGGATCTCTATCCACAGGAGAACTCCTTCTCCTTTGCTCTGGTTGGTGATCTTCTAGAAGAACTGCTACCTCCACTGCATTGGCTTATGGATCTCTATCCACTGAAGACTCTTACCCTCACACAGAAGACCTATCTTCACTACCCTGGCTAATGGACCTCTATCCACTAGAGACTGTTGTCCTCTATACTCTGTCACCTCCAAAGCTTGCTCTCAACTCTATCTCAAATCTACACTAAACACAGTCCTTCGGTCTAGCACAAATATGCTCAATCTTTATCCTCAAATATATACTAAACACAGTCCTTCGATCTAGCACAAATATGCTCAATCTCTATCCTCAAATTTGCACTAAACATAGTCCTTCGATCTAGCACAAATCTTCTCAATCTCTATCCTCAAATCTACATTAAACATAGTCCTTCGGTCTAGCACAAATATGCTCAATCTCTATCCTCAAATATGCACTAAACATAGTCCTTCGGTCTAGCACAAATCTGCTCAATATCTGTCCTCAAATCTGCACTAAACACAGTCCTTCGGTCTAGCACAAATCTACTCAATCTCTGTCCTCAAGCCTTAACACAAAGCTTGACTCAATCACAAATCAACTCTGCTAGATCTGCCCCAAACCTTAACCCAAGGTTTGAACAAATCAATCAAATCTGCTCTCAAGTCTTCTCAAAGACTTGTCTCAAATCTACCTTGTAAGCTTCCACAAAAGCTCACACTAATCTATCCACAAGTCCTCTCTAGAACTTGTCCAATCTGCTCAACAAGTCTTCACCAAGACTTACCTCAAATCTGCTCAACAAGTCCTCACTAGAACTTGTCCAATCTGCTCAACAAGTCTTCACCAAGACTTACCTCAAATCTGCTCAACAAGTCTTCAACAAGACTTGCTTCAACTATGCATTTTAAGCTTCCACAAAATCTTACTCAACATAACTCAAATCCTTTTCAATCACATCAACAAGTTTCACATAGAATCTAGTTCAATCTTACAGAAACATATAGAGAATTGTTAGAGACTCAATATGCTTCACACTCACAACAATGCTCAATCACTTTCAATCTCTTTCTCAAATCAATTCAGAATATAGAACAATTTGTTTCACAGAACTTGAACTATCACTTCAACACTTCCACTTGACTAGGCTTATACAACTCCACTCAATCAATCACTCAATGAAACACTCCTTGCTTACAAACCCTAGTCCAAGCATATGAACACTCACTCAATTATTTCCAACAATGCTTATCAAACAATCTCACATAACAATGATACTCATGATCTTGCACAAACCCTAGTTCAAGATAGTTCTCAACTTCACATAACAATGATACTCATGATCTTGCACAAACCCTAGTTCAAGCATATGAAAGCTTTACTTCAATATTTCCAACAATGCTTATCAAACAAGGTTTTTGTCATCAACTTTCACTCAAAAAAACCTTTAACAATCAAACTCAACAATGCTTATCAAACAACCCTTTTCACTCCAACTTAGCATTCACAACATCCAACAATCACTCACAAGGAAGATGTGCCCATACCTTTTTTTTTGATGAAGAATTGCCCTTAAAAACTTGTCTCAATCACAATTACTCTCTTTGCCAATTTTAAGGGTTAGGTAGCAAAAACCTTCTCAAAATTTTAATCAATAATTTCCTCACAAATTATTTTCACCATACAAAACATGAGAACTCAATTAACCTTATTACTCCTTTCAAATATTAAACAAAATAAGACTTTATTTTGAAATAACATTCAAAACCATCTAAAGCCTTATCACTCCATTCAACACTCTAATCACCAAAAATCACAATATAAAAATCAATTTTCATAAACCTTATATCTCCCTAAAATCTTATGCCAAACAACCTTAGGACAAAAATTAAATTTCAAAAATTTAAATACCTTTTGCCCTTGGTGGGAATCGAACCCACGTTGTGCTTCCACCAGCGCCCTAGTCGTGGCTCCAACCACCGCGTGAGCTAGGCGCTCACCTTGGAAGCAAGGATCACCTTGTGCTCTATATGCTTCCCTTTGGCACCTAAACCAAAAAGAGTGCGCTACTTCCTTTGGCGCCCAAACAAAACCTTCACCAAAACTACCATCGAGATTCGATCGTGGGTCCTCCCGCTTGCCAAAGCCCTAAGTCATAGTCGCTTGCCACCAGGCCAACCCACCGGATGGATATGAGGCTTAGAGCCTCGCCAACCTTGTTCCTTTGTTGGCGCATACAAGATAAAAAAATTTTGTCTTCTTCCTCGCACGAAAATCACATAAATCACAGGCTTAGAGTAATTCGAACGAAGGTAATTTCTTTGCCACCAAGGCACATGGTATTTATACCATTGTGCCACCACAATATTAGACGTCGGTGGAGGGATTTATTCATGATGTCGGCACATTTCTTTTTGCCTTGTAACCCTAACTTTAGGGTTAATTAAATTAGATTATAATTTAATTAATAATAAAATTATTATAATTAACTTATAATTAATTTAATAACCATAGGGTTAATTAAATTAAATTACAAATTAATTTATAATGAAATTATTATAATTAATTTAATTACTTTAGGTCTTTCCATTAGACCTTTAATATTATAATAAAATATTATAATATTATTTTTCTTGGGCCTTCTAACTTCTCCTGTAGACCTTATTTGATCACCTTCTTATTTCTGAAACTGACTCTTGAAATCCTTCCTCTTGCACTGCTCATTGAAATTGACTTTTGACATCAATGACAACAAATCTTGCTCATATTTCCAACAATCTTCCCCTTTGTCATTGATGGCAACCCATTTTACTTTTACCATTCCTTTTACCTTTTTCTGTTCTGCTCCCCCTAACTGAATGCTCTCCCCCTAAATCAAATCTCTCCCCCTTTGTCATCAATGGCAAAGGGTCACCTTTGGGGCTCGGGGCTAAGAATGAGACTCTTAGCTTAGCCCCTCCCCCACCTCCTCTTGAGGTGGTTAATTATGGGGTGGGAGTATTTCTACTCCCAGCATGCATTGATCTTTTCCTTTGTCCACTTTCCTCCTCATATGATCCTTCTGATTCCTATGACTATTTCTATTCTTGCTTGTCTCTGGAATTTTTGCTCTACACCACTTTGTTGTATGTCCATCATTATTGCACTTATAACACTTAATGTTGTTATTCCTTGGAGGTGTAAATGTCTTGGGATTTCTCCTGGTGAAGCCATATCTATTCTTGTCATGAACCCTACAATTCACTGCCTTGTGACCAAACTGATTACAAGAGTAGCAATACCCTTGAAAAAGTTGTCTGTTGTTGAAGCTTCCATATTCCTTTTTTCCATGTGTCCTGCATTGTGTAGCCTTGTGCCCAAACCTGTGACATGAGAAGCATCATCCATTGAAACTACCTTGCCTTGACCTCATTGGTATTTTAGTTTCTTTTACCCTATGCTAGTTTCTGTTCCATCTGTTCCTCATTTGTGCATTGTTCCTTTCTTTGTTGAACTTTTTGTTATCCAACTCTTCCTCAGAAGTTTCACTTTCTCTTACACTCTCTTCTTCTGAAGTTTCTTCTTCTTCAGAACTTGAGATTGACTCCTCTCTTTGTTTATTTTGTACCTGTTCAAAACCAAGTCATGTTTTGTTTGATGTAGGTTTTTGTGTCTTGATAATCTTATCCAAATTCTTTGAGCTTCTCCCAAACCTGTGTAACCTGTCCTTAGACTCTTTTACTTCCTTCTTTAGTGAAGCTACTTCATGCTCTAACCTTTCACATTCTAAGACCTTTTCTTCTAACTTATATTTGAACTTCCTTGTCTTAGCCATTGACTTATTTAGATCCTCTATAAGCTTTCCTTTCTCTTCATCACATTCTTGAAACTGAAGCTTAAGTTGGGAGTTTTGCTTTCTTACCTTCTTTAATGCATCAAGAGCATGAATAAGCTCTCCCTCAAGATCAACTTCTCCTTTCTCTGATTCTTCCTCTATTTGTTTACCTTTGAAAACATCTTCATTCTTTTTTGACTTATCTTCTATAGGATCACCTCCTTCTTCTTCTAGTGCCATAAGAAGATTCTCTTCTGGTCCTTCAAATGTATCTTCATATTCATCATCACTGAAACTGAATCCATTCCTTGTACAACTATCTTCAAGATGACCAAAGTTACCACATCTAAAACATTTGAGGATTATTGGTGTCCTTTTCCTAACCACTTCTTTTTATTTTTCCAGAAATAGAACTTCATCTCTATCATTATCTGAGGAACTATCATCACTATCACTTGAGCTCTTACCTACCTTATCTGCATAGAAACTCTTCTTATACCTTTGGAAAAACTTATTTCCTTGTGTACCTTGTCCATCCCTATTTTTCTTTTGGTACTTGTGCCTTCCTGCATCCCTATTCTTATGATCTTGTTTCTCATCACCATTGCTATTTCTAGCTTTTGGACAATCAGATGCATAGTGACCATATTTTCCACATTTAAAACATCTAACTGATTTCGTACCTTTATAATTTCTTGAGTCCTTGTTCCTTCTACCATAATTGGCTTCTTCATCACTGGATAGCTCATTGCTTGAATTTGACTTCTTACCCTTAGTCTTCTTAGTGGCTTTAAATATTGCTTCTTTCTAGGGAATAGGTTCCTCTTTTATTATTATCTCAAATACTGTGAGAATGCCATGTAATTCATCTCTTGTCAAAATATCAATATCTTTTGACTCTTCTATAGCTGAAATATTTTCACTAAACCTTTTTGGAAGTGACCTTAGAATCTTATCACACACATCAGGTTTTGAAACTTCAAGCCCAAGTCCTTACATGGAGCTAACAACTTCATCCACATGAAGTAGATATGCAAAAATATTTTCCTCATCCTTCATTTTTAGATCTTCAAATGCTCTTTTGAAGTTTTGCAACTTGGCCCTTTTGACCTTTTTATCTCCTTCATATATGCCTTGCAACTTATCCCAAATTTCCTTTGTTGATTTGCAATGCATAATATTTATAAAATCTATTTCACGTAAGCCCTTTTGAATTGCATTCATTGCTCTTGAATTATAATGATGTAGAAGCTTACCATATTTATCTATAGGTGGAGTTGCTGGTGGTGTGTATCCATTTTCAAGTGCTTCCCACACTTCATTTCCAAGTGCCATTAGATGAAACTTCATCCTTGTGCTCCATAGTGTATAATTGTTCCCATCGAACAATGGTGCTAAATTTCCTGAGGATCCACTCTGAGAATCCATCTGTGTTCTTGTAAGCTTTTCCTTCAAGCTGTTAAACTCTTCCAAAGGAACCTGCTTTGAATCTTGTTGGTCAAATATCTGCCTAATCAACAAAACTACGTTTGTGCACCCTAGATATGGCCAACATTGAATGACCGGAGGAAAGGAATGTCCTCCATGCCAATCTCCAGAGAGGGTTGGCTCCCAAGCTAAATCCTACATGGGTTAAAGACTAGAGTTGCAGGAAAGAAATTAGAAATTGCAGAAAGAGATGGGAAATATGGCCACAGGCCAAAGGTGTAGGATTTGGGGCAGACTAACAGCAGGAAATTCACCCAAGCATGAAATAGCATATAATAAAAGAAAAGCAGCAAAATTTACTCATAAACTTGCAGAAACAACCTCCAGAATAACACTCCAACACTCACTCCCTCATTAGCAACATTTAAATTCAGATGCAAAATTCAAATTTAACAACAAATAAGGAACATGAATGTAAAATAGAAATGCACAAATACAGAAGGAAATTACACACAAGATCACTTGCAAATTTAGAAGCCTTGTATCTTCTATTGATGCAGAGAACTTGGAGAGTTTTCTCGCAAAATGTCTAACCTCCTTTTACAATGAGAATTCAGTAGTATTTATAGAGGATTTCGCCTCTTTCATTAAATGCACATGGAGACAAAATGATCGCAGATCCGGAACCATGGAGAGGAAATTCCTCCTTGGAAATATTCAAAGCTTGTTGTCTTGAAACAACGATCCGGTTTACAAGGAAACTTCTTCATGAAATCTGCACTTTTGGATTCGGTGCACAGAAAATTAAGAGATATTCGACATCTTGAAAACACGCTCTTGCTTCGGAAATCATGAAAATCATCCTGTATTTTTAATACGACTTTCTTCTTTGCTCGGGATTCATGATTTGAGTTACTTCTCGCCTCCATTATTTAATATTTTCCATGATCTACTCTAGGCACCTTTAAAAATTTAGATATTAGTGGTGAGTACGCTTTTCAATTGACTATCTCCCTTCTTTGACCATGGCGACAACAATGCCTTTCATTCTTGGCAAAAATATTTAGCAACCATGTCGCTTGCCTTTAAAAATCATGTTCACCCCCAAAAGGGGCACCAAAGACAGTCGCCCTCCCTTTGGGGCGAACGCGACGTTGACTATTCAACGTCACCTCAACCTTTTGATGCATTCGCCCAATTTGCATTCGCCAGAGCGTTCGTGCGACTCTATTCCTGGGAGGACGTTCGCCCATGGGAGGGGCGAACGAGGCGTTCACCCCTCAACCTGGGTGAACGCGATGTTGACCATTTGGTCATGCACATGTTGTTGACTTTCCCTCTTCCGTCGCGCTTCTAATTATGTTCACCCCAAAGTGGGGTGAATGGAGCTTTCACCCCACCTTTGGGGCGAACGCACTCCTTCATCGAAATGATTTTCTTTATAATGGTGAGCACGCATTATTTCAAATTTAAAAGACGTTCACCCCAAAGTGGGGCGAACGGAGCCTTCACCCCATATTTGGGGTGAACATGCTCTTTCACGTCTTATCCTTGGGCACTTTCATACCTTTCAATGTTTTCTTTTTAATGTTTCCTTCTTTTTCTTTGGCAGTGTGCAGGGCCGAACGCGTCTTCAATTTGTAGTGAGTGAGCTTTCGAATGATACAAACTTGAATTTCTAATGCAGTTTTCAACTTCTCCCCTTAAACATTCATCACTTCTAAGCTAAAAGAGTATATATACAAATAAAAAAGAAAGATAAAATAATTGCAACATATAAATTTAGCCAAAATATTATATTAGGATTAATATATTTTATCGTATTACAATCAAAATGCTCCATTAAAATAAGATCAAAATCTCAATGTGGCAAAGTGTAAAACTACCAATATTTTTGGTGACTCATGGGGTATCCAGCTCGCATGGATGCAAGCGATCCTAGGCCTTTATCCATTGGGCTGCTATGGAGTCTTTTTGCTAGCTGCCTTGGCTGGCGCTTTCGATGTGGATGCCTTTCGATGTGCCTCCTCTTCGGCTTTCTCCTTGGCTTCAGCTTCAATTGTAACTTTGAGGACTTCGGCTCGCTCTGCTTCTTCAGCTACTTTCTCTGCCATGCACCTTTGTTGCTCTTTCTCACCTGCTCTTTGAGGCTTTTAGAGGTAACCTCATAAACTGTGACTACTTCTTCCCAAGCTTGAGTGGTGAATAAGTAGGGAGTACTCAATGACTCATAAATAAAGCGTAGATTCTGGACATCCTCCAAGCTGAGGCGCTTTGCTCTTTGAGCCAGCTCATATAATGACAACTCCAAGCGGGTATATTTTTGCATTAGAGGCAATACCTATGCTTCTTGATGGGCTCCTCCCATGCATCGATCTCCGAGGTATCCTCTATGAACTTCTTCCAGGTCGCCTCCAATTGCTCCTTCGGTAGAGGTTCACCCCATTCATTAGTGAAGTCTAGGAATCCCAAACCAGCAAGAGTGTCAAAATGTGTCATGGAAATAGTATGCTCTCGCTCGATGGTATTAAGAATTTTTCGCCCTCTCTCACCAGGTCCATTCTCTAGAAATAACTATGCAGTGTGACTTTTGCAATGGACCAAGCATGATCCATTTCGCTTAAGGGGTGAATGTGAATGTTGGAATTAGCCAAAGCTTGAATTTTTATAGCCATCTCCATATATGGCTCTAGCATCTCCTCCATGTTATCAATCAATTGCTACCCCATCTGAATCTGTATGCTAGCCTTCCATAAATAATGCAATACTTGAACTACTTGTATTGCCAATTTCTCATAGTTTTGGGCTAAGCGAAGGCGCACTTCCTTAATATTCTTTGGAGAAAATCCTACAGCCTGTGCAGCCTTCTCTGCTAGCTGATTCTGGATAGCCTCTAGCTACTTTCAGAGTGAATGCATCTCTATCCTGGTTGCATCTCTTTCCTTTAAATGCACTCCTACCTGTCGATGCAAGTGTTCATTTTCTATGGTCGTCTTTTCTTCTTGCGCTCTACTCTTAGCTAGGGCATTTTCGAGCTCGATAATTTTATTTTCATTCTCAAAATATTTCTCCTTGTAGTATTCACCATGCAAATATACCGAGCTCATATCAACCTGTATGTTGCCCATTTTCTCCGTTGGATCAATCCTGGTGAGATCTTCTGTTATAGTCTCACAGACATAATCACTCGACAACATTTCTCCTTGTGGATTTTGAACTAAGGGAGTGATTCTAGTCATGTGAGACTCCATGGCGACTGGGTCAAAGGCAACCTTCTTGATCGGTCGAGCTAGAGCCAGGGCCTCCTTTCACCTCTTGCTCTTCAACCATTGTGAAGAACTCAGGTGCACTCGATTAATTTTCTCCATGTCGGGTTATTTTGGTGCCACTTGAACTTCGGGCAATGCTTGTATTTCCAAAAATGGAGTGAATGGAATCAAAACTTCTGAGCGGTTAGGCTCAAAAGAAGCAGTTGTGATGGTTAGAAGTGAGGGAACTAAAATGGTGGAATGGATGGAGGAACTTGGTTCGGTTGTAGTTATGCTCACTCTGGGAGGAGCTTGCATACTTACAACCTTAATGGAAGTGGTGGTGAAAATGGAAGGGGAAGGGCACAAAAATGGATTCAACCCTGATGCATATGAACTAAAAGAAAGGGAGGCCAAAGAAAAGGGAAGAGAAGGAGCAATAGTGACTTCGGGAAGGGAAGAAGAAGGAAGTAAAATAGATACGGAGGGCATACCAAAGGGTGGAGAAATGGAGACAAAAACTGATGGGAGTGAATCAAAAGTCACTACATGCTCTAGAGAAGAAGAAGGGGAATAGAAGATGTACCTTCGGGCATGGGCACCATGTGATACGGTGATGGGAGCGGCTATGAAATAACTTCTTCCTATTGCTCTTCCACTCTCTCCTCAACATTCACATTCTCCTCGACATCCATGACTTCCACCTGAGAGCTCTTCAATTGATGGTCCTCCCCTTGTTCTTGAATCATTGGAAATATTTGTGCAACCATGGTCGGAACCTCTATTGTTGGTGAAGGATTGATAATTACCATTGAAACAATAGGAATTGTAGGAACTATAGCAACTAAAACCTTAATAGTAGAGGATGAAATGGTGCTAGTCCTTGGCCTCTTTGCTGCTTTGGGAAATGGGGGTGCATTCTGAACATTCTGCTTCTCTAATGTGGGTGCCTCCTCTATCTTATATTTGTTCATTGTGACCTTCTCTTGAACACATACTGTTGTTCTTCCTCCTCGGGAATATCTTCTTCAACTGACGGGTGTTCACTTTTATCTCTACTTTCACCACTATCAAAATGATGGAAACTTTAGGGTAAAATCTTAGTGAAAGCAATAGGTTGATAGGAGTCAATGAACTCATCATAGGTGTCTGAAAATACCTCATCCAATTTCAACCCATAAGGAGTGGTGGTCTTCCCTCGGTGAACCCGCATTATCCACTAGTTCATGATTTTCTCTTCAGTCCATTCGGGTTCACTATATTTTACTTGGCTAAACAAACTAGGTGGAGGAATCTGATTCTTATATCTTGCTGGATTATATTCAACCTCTTGTTCGTAGCAATCATGCTAGGGTGGGAGCATCGTCATATCTTCAATATGCCAATCCATGTCGGGCCCATCAAAATTATTTTACCTTTTCTCAATATCGAGCCATGGACAATAATGGAATGACTTGGCTTTTATTATCGCTAAAAATTTCCCCAATGGGTCATACCTCCATCGTTGTGGTAGTTCTATCAAGCCCATACTTGGCTCACTTCTATACTACCAAATTTGAATGACATATTACAGGTTGTTTTCTTGCCATGCCCGACTCCATATACATCATTTACATAGTCGAACTGGTGCACCACCTCCATAGCAAAAACATGCTTGGTGGTAAAATAAGGCAACAAAAATGGCTTACCTATAAAGCCAAAAATCCTCATGACCATGCCTTGAGTGAGTAGAAAAATATCTCCTTTCTCTCCATTAACCACCGATTCTCTCAACTCTCGTGGCACCCTCTCGCATGTACCATAGAGTAATTCTATCGCAGGTCCCAAAAATAAACTATTGAAACTATAAAATGACTCCCTAGTTGTCAAAGTGGAAGTCCACAAGTATACTAGCAGAAGTTCATCTCTTTCATCCATCTGCCTTACCGTGATGAAATGAAAATGATGTTGCAAGTGAAAAAAGAAATACCATACCAAGAAAGAGGTATGTCTGAAAGACGTCTCCTCCCTAGTCTGCAATTTCTCCAACTGAAAATTCAATCTTCAAGAAATAAAATCAGCCCAATCGAAGAAAATTGGATTGGTATCTTTCCTCATAGCCGACGAAGAGTAAAATTTAGTCTGACAAATACATTGTGCTAGGGCCACCTACCATTTATGAATAGTAGAGTCTATAGGTAAACCCACCACCCATGCCAACATAGAATAAATATCTAAATTTTTGAATTTTGTGAGTGGCTTTGGAAAATTTGGAAGCTGCCCCATTGGTGGCTCCTTAATCAGCTGTGTCTCCATGAATTGATGCATGGTTACTGTGGAGACATATCTATCCTCCTGCTCATGGGTATGCAATTTTTTAGAAATTACATAAGAAGGAGGCTTCAAACCACAAGTGAATGCTTCCCTCACTTCATCCGGGGTGATGGTAAACAATATTTCTCTCTTAGCATTCCTCACTGCTCTCGTGAATGGGTCGTAAAACTGAGCAATCAACTTTACTAGCTCTGGACAAGGGTGTACGAGTGGACATAGGTACCAAAATAACTATGAGTGATAGGGTACTATCAACAAAATTTCTGACATCACCCCCTGATTTACTGCAACTTCCACATCTTACCATAATTTTTCCACACCTTTGTGTGTTATCACATAGTCATCGATTTCCGCCATTGTGTCGGTGTATGGGTCTAAATCAACATTTTCATTCCTTCGGGCCTTCTTGGATTTAGACCCTCCTCTTTTTCATGACCTCTTAGGCTCTGTGGCTTCTGTAGTCTCTTGAGTCTCTTTACTTCGCTTTCCCATTGTTTCTTTCTTCTGACAAATACTTTCAATGCTCTCTAAAAATTTTGCAATGATAGTTTGGAACACAACGACAGTAAAAAATTTGAAAAATAAACTATGGGCTTTTACCTGGTCCTTTATATAGAGCGCTCTCCCAACTACCGTAATAAATGTTGAGTTACCCTAGGCGCTTTCGGGAGAATGTGTGTATTGATTCACTCACCTGGCACTACTCCCAATGCTCTAATGGTATCACCTTTGATTCACTACCAAATCATCTTGGGAAAGAGTGCCCTCCTTCATCGTGTAAATTTATTGTAAAATGTGCCCCGATAATCGAAGCTTTCTTGGAAAAATAAAGCGGCCCCCAAAACCAATGATATATATTTTTGTTCCTTGGGAAGATAAAATCCTCCTTCTATGCAAATCTTGGTGAACGTTCGAATTAAACCTACATGCACGCTTCCCAATACCTACCACACGTTCAAGGGCAAAACTTCTTCTACAAGCGTGTTTCCAAAAGAGAATGGGGTAAAAATTTTGAGCGCACTTGTCTTTCCTTCTCTAACTTTTCTTTTCTCTAAACCTTTGTCTCTTATGGTAAATATTCATAGTGCATAGCCTCCCTTTAAAACCTTCTCATTCTTCTTTTCATCCAGATTTAGAAAAGCTTGCTTTTCTTAGAAAAAATAGCACTTTTAGGGCTTTTTTTTTTTTTTTTTTAAAATGCCTTAAATTAATATTTGAAATATTTAGCCGAAAAAATTTATATTTTAATTAAACGCGTTCCCCCAATCTTGGGCGAACATCCTATCTTTGGGTGAACATGATTTTTTATCTTTTTTAGTTCCCCTTTTAGGGGTGAATTCTTCCCCTTTTTAGGGTGAATGGATTTTGATTTTAAATAGTTGACCGATGCTTTTTCTTATTTGTTGTGTTCAACCTCAAGGGGGGTGGCTTAAGACCTTTCCTTTTCCTTTGGGCGAAAATACCTAAATATCCTTTTATTTTTAATATCATGAGAGGGGAAGCATTTTGTTAATTTTATCTTTTTTATGCACTTTCCTTGCTAAGGAACTTTGTAACACTATCTTTAAACCAAAGCTTTTCAATATCCAAAATAGATTCGAAGCGAAACTAATTCTAAAAGAAATAATTTTCTTTTCTTTTCTCTTTTTTTTTCTTTTTTTTTTCTCTTTTATATATAAATAAAATACAATGCTAGAAAAATATGTACATATTTACAAGATGGTACCTCTTTAAAATCAACTCATTGAATATAAGCCTTCAAATGAAGGCCATTCACTGGAATAGGAAGATCCCAACCCTCCATGTCATGAAGATGATATGCATTGGTAGAATTCACTATAGAAATCTGAAAAGGGCCTTCCCAGATTGCATCAAACTTGTGGTGTTTCCCTAGCTTGGCCTTATTTTCGTTCCATTTGAGAACTAAATCTCCCACCTAAATCTGCACTAGATAGTTTTCTTTCTGAACCACCTCTGCATCTCTTTAGTGTGATCGATGAATGCTTGATAAGCCTTTTCTCTATCTTCCTCCAACTGCAAAAGTTGTGCCAATCTAGCACTCATCGGATCATATTCCTCATCTTCATCTTTAAATAACTGCAATGTTTGGAGCACTAGAAGCTCAATGTGGGTAGGCAAGATCGCTTCTTTCCCATACACCAAAGCATACGAAGAAGTCTTAATAGATTTTTTCATAGATATACGGTCTGCCCAAAGAGCTTGGTTCAACAACAGGTGCCAACTCCTTTTATTATTTTTGAGTGTCCTTTTTAAAATTCGCAGCAAATTTTTATTGGTAGATTCGGCCAAGCCATTCCCTTGCGGGTAATAATTGGATGACATCTTGAGATAAATTCCATATTTTTTGGTGAACTCAGTAATTTTAGCTCCAATAAATGGAGTTCCATTATCTGTTACAATTGAATCTGGGACACCAAAATGGGTGATGAGTCCCTCCAGGAAAGAGATGACAGTCGCTTGATCAACCTTTTTGGTAGGAATAGCCTCTGCCCACCTAGTGAAATAATCAGTCATCGTTAAAATGTATTTATGCTCTATGGAGGAATGTGGATCAATGACTCCAATGAAGTCAAGACCCCATTGTTGAAAGGGTGCTTCTACTTGAATTGGGTGCAGGGGCAGTGCTCCTTTCCTAGTCCTGCCAACATACCGTTGATAGTTATCATAGTGTTGACTTACTTTATGAGTATCGACGAATAGAGTAGGCCAAAAGTAACTAGCTCGGAATGATTTTCAAGGCCATAGGCCTTCCTACATAATGGCCACCAGAGAGTCCAGAATGAAATTCTTCCAGTATTTTCTCTTTTTAGACTCCTTCACACATCTGAGGAGAACTCCATCAATATTCTTATGAAATAGTCCATTAGGCAATATAACATATTTGAGTGCTTGCAGCCTAAACCTCCGACTTTGTGAAGCATCAAGGTGTGGTGGACACTTCCTAGAAGTAAAGAAGTCAATAAGCTCCTCTGTCCAGTCATGATTGCTTGCAGTATGATTTGCACAAATGCTTTCACCAACTTCTTCTTGCATTATAGCCAATGATTCTGATGTTGCACTTTTAGCCAATTCTTGACAAAGAGCTCATCCATGAACTAATTTTGTTGATCGGATCTCCATGTCATATTCTTGAATTTTTGAGACCCAACCTACTCTTTTGTCACCTAGTTCTCCTTGGAGTATGAAGTTTTGAACATCAGGGTGTATAACATAAATGATAGTTTTGCTCTAGGAAATAAAGTGTCGAAACTTCTTCAATGATTTCATCATCGTGTACACCTATTTTTCAATGAAATTGTACTTCTCTTGGTGAGGCACAATGACTTGGCTCAAGAAGGCAATGGGCTTCTCATCTCCATCTTCTTGCTTCTGTGTCAAAACTATAACATAACTCTCTTGCTCACCTACTACATAGAGAATGAAGTCCTTTGAATAATCAAGATTGATCAACACTGGAGCTTGGGTGATTCTTTCCTTGATCTCCTAAAAAGCTCATCTTCTGGCTTCTATCCATTTAAAATCGGTATTCTTTTTTAAGAGCTCAGTCATGGGTTTCACCACTTGAGCAAAGTCAACAATAAACTTGTGAATGAAATTTATTTGGCCGAAGAAATATTGTAGGTCCTTTTTGTTGGTAGGAAATGGTAGCTTCAGGAGTGCCTCAGCTCTTGTAGGATCAATTGCCAATCCTTCTTGTGAAATCACATGACCCAACAATTTTCCTTCTTTGATAACAAATATTGACTTCTTCAGATTAATAGAAATCCTGAACTCATGATATTTCTTGAACACCTACCTCAAATGAGAAACATGGTCTTCTCTGTGATGTGAAAACATAGTCATATCATCAAGATAGATTACAATAATTCTATTCAATAACTCATCGAAAGCGATGTCCATGGCCCTCTGAAAGGTAGCACCAATATTTGAGAGTCCAAATGGTATCCTTTGATAGGCAAATGTGCCCCACTTTGTAGTGAATGTCATTTTATGTTGGTCTTCATCCTTCACCCATATCTGATTATAACTAGAGAAACCATCTAACAATGAAAATATTTATGCACCAACAACCACATGAAGGATTTGATCAATCTACGGTAGAGGGTAATGATCTTTTAGTGATGCCTGGTTCAGGTTGCAAAAATCAACACACAACCGAATATCTTCATTCTTCTTTCGTACTGGCACCAGATTCGCCACCCATGTTGAGTGCTTAATTGGGTATATTATCTTTACCTCTAGCATCTTCAATAGTTCTACCTTCATGAGTACTTCTATCTTGGGATTGATGGGTCATTATTTTTACCAAAAAGGTTTTACTCCCTCCTGTAGCTCAATGGTGTGTTGGATCACGTTCTTGTCATATCCCTTCAAATCTTGATAGCTCCATGCAACGATGTTGGGGTACTCATAACATAAGTTCTTGATATCTTCCAATTCTTCTGGCATGCAATCAGTTCTGATTTTGATGATCTTCTCAGGTTCTAGCTGCAACTCCTTATACTCCTTTGCATCCACCTTGATTCTATGCTTCTCGGCCCTATCATTTTGATCAAATAAACTTTCCAATGAAATCAGTCCCCTAGGAATGTGATTGTTCTTCAATTGTATCATCCCCTCCATCTCTTCTTCAACAAGCTTTCTATCATCTGCGCTTGCAACTTCCTTGATCAAAAAATTGACTATTTGCTCATCATTATCAAATACTTGCCAATAGATGTTCTTGTCAGGGATTGAGGGTCTATAGATCACCCTGACAGTCTTGGGATTTTTGACTACTTGTTCCATAGGAGAATAATTTGTGCCAAGAGAAGCTAAAATATCTGCATGTTTGTTTTTCTCATGGGAAATCACCTGAATGTTCAAGGTTGTGAAAGATTCAAACAAATCCCACACTTTTTTGTGATAGGCTTTCAGGTAATGTTTCTTAGACACACATTTATTTGTGGTTTGATTGACAATAAGTTCGGAGTCACCAAAAATTTGTAGCTGTTTAATGCCCAAATTTTTAGCCTTCTTCAATCCGAGGCACAATGCTTCATATTCAGCTACATTATTTGTGCAACTCCAAGTTAATCTATAAGAATAAGTCTTCTGTAACCCCATGGGAGAGATCAAAACAATACCAGCCCCTACACCATTCTTACACCTAGCACCATCAAAATATAGCTTCCATAATTGATCTGCGATAGGGTCCGGGAATCAGGGACTTTTTCTTCAATCTGCTCCGGTTTGGTTATCGTATAACAACCAATGTCTGTTTCAATCATTGCATTAAAATCTATGAGTGAGAATTCATCTTCAAGGTGAAGTTCACCAAGCACTTCTTCCATCAAGTCAACCTCTCCTAATTCTTCAGTCATCATGTTAACTGTGCCTGGAGATTTTTCTTCCTCCTCCAACTTCTCAATATGAAAAGTTGATGGCTTTTCATTATATATGTGAATTCTCTTTCCTTTAAATGGAATTTCTAAATGTGAGTAGTCTAAGGATAGGTATCCTCCTAGTTTTATTGTGAACTCCCTTGAGAGGCACATGCTAAAGTATGGCTCCAGGTCAACCACCACTACTTCTTGGATGATAGTAATTTATGGTATGCTATGTAGAACGATAGGAATATCTTTGATTACTCCTACCATTTTGATTAGACATCCCATCCAACTGCAACACTCCTGGGCTACTTCTTGTGTATTCCATCCCCATCACTTCGCATACTACCTTTGGCATGACAGTAGTCGCAACATCGAAATCTATCATACAATTGTGTACAATCCACCCCTCCATTCTGAGTGACAAATAGAATGGGGGTGGCCTATTCTTTCCAGTGGCTAAAGTCGGTAATGTCTGTGCCAACACTATTTGAGAAGGACTTTTATTTTGATATTTTGTAGTCTTAAGAGACTCTTGCAGTAGGTCAACTTGTCCAGGCAACTGTAGTGCATCGTATAAGCTCACTTTTGTAGGTATCTTCTTCATTTCTTCCACAATGTTATAATTTGAAATAGTTGGAGCCTTTTCTTCTACAACCCACTCATACTTGTCCTGGTACTGTTGAGTAGCTTCCACCCTTTGTCTCTTTGTCAATGATGGGTATTTGAGGCATTCCTTGGCCTGTTCTTTCATTTCATTTTGCATTTGGGCAGTTGTTGCAGGTTGTGAAGTCGATGCCTTTGTTTGTGTCTTTTCTTGAGCTTGCTTAGGTAGTAAATATTTCAACAAGATAGAATCCTGTTGCTTAGCCATTGCACTAGGTGCTTTCGCTGGAGGTTGCCCTTTTTCATTTTGCACCTTTGGTTTCGTAGGCACCTTCAAGGGTTCAAGCTCAGCTGGATCTACAGTTATTGGCTTCTTTTCGGACCTCGTGAGAACCAAAACTTGCTCCAAGGATGGCATCATAAAATTATGATCAACCTCCCTGATCATGTTGACTTGTCCACTAGCTAAAATTTCTACAAGCGTTTGCACATAGTTCATGTGCACCATGCAGGTTTCTTCTCCATGAGGATCATTGCATGTTGAACACCAGTACACCTTTTCTGTCATGCTAGTCTCTTCATTTTCTAACATCGTTGTGCTCTTCTCAGGGCCTCTACTAGTAGATGCTTGCTCTCGAGTAATCGATGGAGTTTGAAATCTCCTCGACCAAAATTCAGCCTCGACTTGCTTCTTCCTTACCATCGTAAGCTCATTTGATATTGTCCTTAAGGTTGAGTTATTAGATTTCACCTCTTGTAACAATGTCATGTAGGGATCAGGGTTAGAAGGTGCAGGGGCTATCGATAAAGGTAGAGGAGTTGATGGAGCGGGTAATGGTAGTGGGACCGATGGTACTGGTAATGTTGGAAAAGGAATAGGTGTGGGCAATTGTGGTACTATCGGAGTGGGTAACTATGAAAATCTTGGAGCAGGAAGTTGTGGGATAGGAATCGGAGTGATTTGAGGTGGACCTGAGCTCCATGAGGGAACTGGGTACATGGAAGGCATGGGCTATGAAAATGCACTTGAATACAAATGTTGTGGGAGATCAGGAAGAATAGGCATCATCATTTTTGGAGGAAGCTTGCCTATAGCGATCAAGTCGGATTCAGCTTTCTGGGCTTGCGTATACAGATCGGGGAAGGTATTCACATTGGTTTGTCGAACAACCATGCCAATGTCAGTGTTGAATACCTTGAGGTAATAGAATGCAACTTGTTCATGCATGGGCCATAAACCATCGAGAACTCTTTGCCAACTTTGGGTAAACCTGACATTGAAATCAACTATCTCCTCTTGCGGATGTCTTTGGATCATTGTAAACTGATGCAACAAGGAGAATGGGTCGGCTTGTTCATGGAAATTCTTGATCAACAATTTTGCCAATTGATCCCATGTGGTGATAGTAGCAGGTTGCAAGGATCGGTACCAATATAACAACTTTCCTCTTAATGATAATACTAGTAACTTTACCATTATATCTTCATCCGTTATTCCATGGATCGTAGCCAAAGAAGCTACATCTTGAATATGCTCATAGGTCATTTTACCAGTGCCATCATAGGTCGGCAAAGCCTTCAAAGCTGCTTGAGGCACTAGATTTTGTGCTTGTAAATTCAAGGCCCCTGAACTATTCCATGTTGGGAACTACCTTGGTGGTTGTTGTTGCTATGGTGGTGGGTTCTGAGCCATGTGAACTGGTGTGTGTGGTGGAGCTTGAGGAATGCTAGTGGTAGTACTAACTAGACTTGTGGGAGCAAAAAATACACCAGCTAGTCATGAGGATGATACCGATGATGTATGAGATGTATGAGGTAAGGATGATGTACGACGTAAAGTGACTAATTGAGGATGTTCTCCTAACCTTTGGATATCAAGTTCGTAGAACTCAATAGGGTCTTCGGGATTCTTGGCCTTCGATCTCGTAATCATGAAACACATCTTTTGCCATCTTCATGTTTGGAGGTTTTTGGGTATAATCGAGTCGCCAGATGTTCTAACTATACAACATGAAGGTGAACATCAAACCTTAATACTATCGAAAGTGGGACTTTCGGGGTCCCATCGGGCGTGCCAAAAATTGTTGGTCAAATATCTGCCTAATCAACAAAACTATGTTTGTGCACCCTAGATATGGCCAACATTGAATGATCGGAGGAAAGGAATGTCCTCCATGCCAATCTCCAGAGAGGGTTGGCTCCCAAGCTAAATCCTACATTGGTTGAAGACTAGAGTTGTAGGAAAGAAATTAGAAATTGTAGAAAGAGATGGGAAATATGGCCACAGGCCAAAGGTGTAGGATTTGGGGTAGACTAATAATAGGAAATTCACCCAAGCATGAAATAGCATATAATAAAAGAAAAGCAGCAAAATTTACTTATAAACTTGCAGAAACAACCTCCAAAGTAACACTCCAACACTCACTCCCTCATTAGCAACATTTAAATTCAGATGCAGAATTCAAATTCAACAACAAATAAGGAACATGAATGTAAAATAGAAATGCACAAATATAGAAGGAAATCGCACACAAGATCACTTGCAAATTCAGAAGCCTTGTATCTTCTATTGATGCAGAGAACTTGGAGAGTTTTCTCGCAAAATGTCTAACCTCCTTTTACAATGAGAATTCAGTAGTATTTATAGAGGATTTCGCCTCTTTCATTAAATGCACATGGAGACAAAATGATCACAGATCAGGAACCATGGAGAGGAAATTCCTCCTTGGAAATATTCAAAGCTTGTTGTCTTGAAACAATGATCCGATTTACAAGGAAACTTCTTCATGAAATCTGCACTTCTGGATTCGGTGCACAGAAAATTAAGAGACGTTCGACATCTTGAAAATGCGCTCCTACTTCGGAAATCATGAAAATCATCCTACATTTTTAATACGACTTGCTTCTCTGCTCGGGATTCATGATTTGAGTTACTTCTCGCCTCCATTATTTAATATTTTCCATGATCTACTCTGGGCACCTTTAAAAATTTGGACATTAGTGGTGAGTACGCTTTCAATTGACTATCTCCCTTCTTTGACCATGGTGACAACAATGCCTTTCATTCTCGGTGAAAATATTTAGCAGCCGCATCGCTTGCCTTTAAAAATCGTGTTCACCCCCAAAAGGGGTGCCAAAGACAGTCGCCCTCCCTTTGGGGTGAACACGATGTTGACTATTCAATGTCACCTCAACCCTTTCGATGCATTCACCCAACTTTGCATTCACCAACGCGTTCACGCGACTCTATTCCTGGGAGGACGTTCACCCATGGGAGGGGTAAACGGGGCGTTCACCCCTCAACCTAGGCGAACGTGATGTTGACCATTTGGTCACGTGCACTATTGACTTTCCTTCTTCCATCGCGCTTCTAATTACGTTCACCCCAAAGTGGGGTGAACGGAGCTTTCACCCCACCTTTGGGGTGAACGCACTCCTTAGCCAAAATGATTTTCTTTATGATGGCGGGCATGCATTATTTCAAACTTTAAAAAGACGTTCACCCCAAAGTGGGGCGAATGGAGCTTTCACCCCATCTTTGGGGTGAACGCACTCTTTCACGTCTCATCCTTGGGCGCTTTCATACCTTTCAATATTTTACCATTTTTTAATGTTTCCTTCTTTTTCCTTTGGCAGTGTGTAGGGCCGAACGCGTCTTCAATTTGCAGTGAGCTTTCGAATGACACAAACTTGAATTTCTAATGCAATTTTCAACTTCTCCCCTTAAACATTCATCACTTCCAAGCTAAAAGAGTATATATACAAATAAAAATAGAAAGATAAAATAACTGCAACATATAAATTCGGCCCAAAATATTATATTAGGATTAATGTATGTCATCGTATTACAATCAAAATGCTCCATTAAAATAAAACCAAAATCCCAATGTGGCAAAGTGCAAAACTACCAATAGATACCAATTGAATAACATAAGCTTATACTGAGAGGGGGGTGAACAGTATAAGACCACTTTTTACTTTTCTTTCTCAATCAATATTATGCAATGTATCAATAACAATATCAACATCAGTAATTATAGCAATGCACAAATCACCACACACAATAGAGACACCAATTTAACATGGTTCACCTAATGTGGGCTACTCCACGGAGAAAACCTTTCACTAATTTTTTTTGAACAAATATCTTGGTAATCCTTTTTCTATTACAATTTTTATGGACCTCTATCCAAAGGAGACACCAATCCCCTAATCAGTTTTATGGATCTCTATCCACTGGAGAACTCCTTATCCTTTGCTTTGGTTGGTGATATTATAGAAGAACTATTGCCTCCACTACACTGGCTTATGGATCTCTATCCACTGAAGACTCTTGCCCTCACATAGAAGACTTGTATTCACTGCCCTAGCTAATTCGATCATGGGTCCTCTCGATTTCCAAAGCCCTAAGTCACAGTTGCTTGCCACCAAGACAACCCATCGAATGGATATTAGGCTTAGAGCCTCACTAACCTTGTTCCTTTGCTAGCGCATACAAGACAAAAAACGTTTGTCTTCTTCCTCACATGAAAATCGTAAAAATAATAGGCTTAGAGTAATTCGAATGAAGGTAATTTCTTTGCCACCAAGGCACATGGTATTTATACCATTGTGCCACCACAACATTAGACGTCGATAGAGGGATTTATTCATGATGTCAGTGCATTTATTTTTCCCTTGTAACCCTAAATTTAGGGTTAATTAAATTATATTATAATTTAATTAATAATAAAATTATTATAATTAACTTATAATTAATTTAATAACCATAGTGTTAATTAAATTTAATTACAAATTAATTTATAATGAAATTATTATAATTAATTTATAATTAATTTAAATACTTTAGGTCTTTCCATTAGACCTTTAATATTATAATATTGTTTTTCCTGGGCCTTCTAACTCTTCCTGTAGACCTTATCTGATCACCTTCTTACTTTTGAAACTAACTCTTAAAATCCTTCCTCTTGCACTGCTCACTGAAATTGACTTTTGACTTCAATGACAACAAATATTGCTCATAATTCCAATAGTATGGACATAAAAAGAAGCATAGGATATAATTTTCACTATATTAGAAGGGAAGAATGAAGCCATAATTCTTCATCTTCAATCTCAACTTCATACATTGAGTGTTCAGGATGAAGAAAGTATTGAGTAAATTCTTCATAGAATTGTGAAATTGAAGGTAAATTTGAATACCATGGGGAAAAGGTAGAAGAAAAGCTTTTAGTCTTCATTGTACTTAGAACTCTCAATTCATTTTGAATGTTGGTTACTTCTTTGCAAGTATCACATAGAAGGGTGCCATTAAAAAATTGGTAAATATCCTTCAATAGGAGGAACATAGAAAATCAATTAAAGCACCATCAATAATACTTTCATATTAACAAAGAAACCAAAAAAGGGTCCTTTCACTTCTTCACAAAAACAACCTAACAAACAAAGGACATTGTCATATTTGTGAAAAGGAAGGACATGATACCAAATTTTATAGACACAATTAATTTACTAGAGGGGGTCAAGCCAACAAAACTTCTAAAAAAACCACAGTAGCAAAAACGGGATGTTGAACATGAGGAACTAGAATATTATTGTGAAGAGGAATTTGAACTAGCACACAAGGTATTGATGTCTAAGCCAGTGAGAAAACCAAAAGATGAAGTTTGGTGTACTAATTCAAGAGCTAGTAAACATGTTACTGGAGACAAAGAATGGGTTGATACCATATAAGATAAATATGGAAAACCAATCATTATTGTTGATGATAAACCTTATCAAGTTAAAGGAGTGGGTAATGTTCCTCTCAATCTATCTCATGGTAAATGCACAACTAAAAATGTGTTATATGTACCAAGGTTAGCAAAAAACTTGCTATTAGTATCACAAATTTTAGATCAAGAAATGGTAGTACAATGTAAAGTTGTTAATAGCAAGAAGAAATGTTCAATTACAAAACATTGAAATTTTGTAGCTATTGGTTCCTATAAAAATAATTTGTTTGCACTTGATGTTCTATCATCTTATCATGTCATATTATTTTCATCCACAACTGATGCTACCTCACTTTGGCATAGGAGACATGTACATCTAATTTTTGGATATTTAATCTAGATGAATAAGCATCAAATAGTAAATGGTTTACCCAACTTTTTATCCAAATTGCCAATTTGTTCAAGTTGTTTAGTAGGAAAACAACATTGAGCACCACTTAAACTCAACACTCATAGAGCTAAAATACCATTGAATGTAGTCCACACTGATCTGTGTGGATACATGATGAACAATTATGATGGAAACATGTACTTTAAGCTATTTTTTGATGACTACTAACAAAAAATATGAGCATATTTCTTGCTACTAAAATAAAATGCCTTTAGACATTTCCAATACTTTAAAGTTCTTGTTGAAACAAAAATAATGCGTTTTGTTAGTCCTTTGTTTAGATCAAGGGAGGCATATACATCCAGTAATTTTTAAAAATTTCTAGCACAAAATGGGATCAAGCAAAAAATTACTTCTACTTATACTCCACAATAAAATGGGGTTGCTAAGAGGAGAAATCGTTCCATCATGTAAATAGTTCATCGTATGCTCATAACAACAAATTGAGAGCAATATTATTAGACTAAAGTCATTAATACTATGATGTATCTTCATAATAGAGACCTACAAAGGCTATTCAAAGGATTACACCTAAAGAAGATTGGTCTATAATAAAACCCTTAGTTTTACACCTTAGAGTTTTTAGATGTCAAGCATACATGCACGTGCCAAAACAAAAGAGGAAAAAACTGGATTTCAAAACTCTATCTTGTATATTTATTGGGTATGATGAGGCATCATAAGACTATCAATTGATTGACCAAGTCACCATGATGAAGAATTTAAGATAAAAATTGAATATTTTAGGGAGTTTAAGGACACCACATCTCCAATTGTGACCATTGAGTTAGATGAAGAAGTTTCAAAAGTTGAGTCAAAAGTGGGTATGAACTAGTTGTAGAGCTGGTAGTGGTGACACCACATCAATAGAAAAATACTCTAAAATAGATCACAAATACTCTTATATAAGCTAAGATTGATACACCACCTATTGTGGCTTCCACTAAACCTCATTTTCATAGTAATACATGGGAAGAACTAAATTTAGGCTTTATGACTTCAATAATGGAGAATTCAGAACCAATATCAATAAATGATGTAATTAATTTACTTGAGTGGAAGGGGGTAATGGAAGTATTGAATCTTAAAAATCTAACTGCATTTTGGAGCCAATATCCCATTTACCCTTGGGCACACAAGGTGGTGCACCCCGAATTAACCCTATGCACTCCACTCCAATGGAATGCACTCGAATCCACCCAGGCGCACAAGCTAGTGCACCACAAACCAAGGTTATGCACTCCATGGGGAGATGGAGCACACAATAATCCTTTGGGGTGTACAAGGTCGTGCACCCCATGCATTCCAAGGAAATGGAGCGTGCACAAGCTCGTGAAGGGTGCACAACTTGTGCACCCCATAGAAGCTGTACGCTTCACCATAATGGAGAACATAGTGGATCACAAGGATGTGCATTTTTATGCGTGCCCTAAAGCCTGATGTGTGCTTCATTATAATTAAATACACTCAATCCTTTGGAGCGTACAAGGTGGTGCGCTACCCCCCCAGCCAATGCGCTCCACTTTCAAAGTAGAGTGCACAACATTAGTCGGGGCGCACAAGGCTATGCACCCCATCTCGAGTCAGCGTGCCCCTCCCTTAGGGGTGTGCAAGTGTCCAAGTCAGGTGTACAAGGTTGTGTGCCCACCTTCGGGTCATGCACTCCACCATAGTGGAGCGTGTAAAGTCTAAAGGGGCACACAACCTGTGCACCCCGTTGAGTTGAGTGCGCTCCACTCCCTTGGAGCATGCAAAGGTCGCATGGGTGCACAACCCTATGTGCCTACCTTGAAAGTCATGCACCCCACTCCCTAAGGGGATGCACATGCTAAAATTAATATTGAAATGCCTTAAGCGAGCACACACCTACCTATGCCTCACCATCGCTAACCCTAAGCTACCCTGTGTCACAACCATTATCCTCAGCCACAATTCATTTATCAGTATGAGAAGGCGACAATTGATGTGGCACACTTGACCAATCCTAAGAACCCCTGAAAAGAAAAAATAGTGCATGTGCCATCTACCATATTCAATGCACCCATTTTAAATGGGAATGTGGTGGTCCTATTTTGCATCATCCGTGCATGCAAAGTTACCTATCGACAAGGTCGAACACAAAGTGAAGTGTGGAGAGCGCAAAGGAGAGATTACAACCATAGGCTAAACATTCCATGATAGTTTGGGTAAGATGGTGTCTACCGGATCTTCGACCCTGAGACATCAATCGTTCATAAAATAATTGGTAAACTTACCAGGGCATGGCCCATTGATAAGAGGTCAGGGAGGGCGCTGAACCCTAAGGAATTCAAAAATTTACCCAATACCAATAAAGAAATCATTGAAGAGTAGCAAAAATATGTGGAGGAGGTCACCATTTATGCATTCGACCCCATGGAGGAGGATAACTAGTGCCACCCGACACTCCTGAGAGACAGTACTAGACTAGATCCTATGTGCAACAAGTGGAATATGAACCTGGGCCAGTTAACCTGTCCGAAGGCATACCATTATTTTAATATGTTGGCATGGCTTGTTATCTCCTATGACTCCAGAGCATGCACCATTCATGATTTTAAAGGCTAGGCAGTAGACCGGGTATCGACTGATAAGATTCGATATATTTTTGGCCTAGCCACCGCTTCCAGGGTGGTAGATTTTAAGATGTTGGCCCTTTAGGCCAATTATATGATGAATACGATGTTCCCTCAGAACCTGTTGAAGAGAGGGAAGATGAGGCCAGCATTATTCCCCATAAAAAAGTTCATGCTCCATCCCTAGGTGCAATATTATGCCGACATGATCAACCTAGCCCTAGGAGTAAAAGACTTGGAGTCAATCACTAAGGAGGTGATGTTTTTAATCCTCCAATGCAACAGGACAGACAAGACTCCTCTTTACTGATGGGAGGATGTTATCAGTGATAATATGGATGAAGAACTACGACTACTGTAGGAGGCCATATTAGCCAATAAAATGGAGATGCCTCCATTTTTGTACTACTCATTTTTTATTCACTTGTTTATAGAACAATTGGATAAAGCCTTGGTGGCCCAGATGGGGGGGGATGAATGCGTTCACTGTACAAGATCAGCTGCTATGCATCCAGGAGGGGTGTTCCATCTATACCACCTTTGAGAAGGTCTTGTCCATAGTACACTACTGGTTGTGTGGTAAATTCCTAAACATAATCGGGGTAGGGGTTAGAGATTTTTTATGCAAGGAAAAAGTAGGAGGCTACTTCTACATAGAAGAATTTTCCTATAACAGGATTTATGGATCAAAACTGACCCCGAAGGCACTACCATTCCATTGCCCAACTTCCATCACCATCCTAGAGATCACTCGATAGGTGGCCAAAGATGTAAAAATTAGACATCTAAGGAAGAAGGGACCAATGAAGTGGATGCCCATTCTCTGTACAATGGGCCATTACACCTATCTTGGCCACTTTGCCACATTGTGAGCTATATGGAATATGGATACCTACTATTTCCTAGAGGTCACTTGCAGGGCCTATGACCCAGATGGCCATCACAGGAAAGAAGTTACTAGCAAGCTGGCCCTTCTGGCAATCACACACAGTGGTGATGATTTTGAAGATGCAATGCAACAAGATTCAGAGATAACAGGACTTTGGACTTAGTATGGATGATGCCCAAGGATAAGCAACCTTACAGTGAATTGGAGGCTGTCGATGATTATAACACTCAACTAAAATTGCATCGAAGCTTGCTAGTAGATAATATGGCCCCACTGGTCCCATAAGCCCTCCTAAAGAATTCAAAGACCCCACTCTTCAAATTTCTTAGTAAGACTCTGACCTCTTTGAGGTCATGATGAAGATAGTTGACTAACAAGCCAAACTCCCCTCCTCTTCCAGTTCCCCCATTGCCAATTCAAAAGGTAAGGAGTTGGCCATTGTCCCATATTGATAGGCTACCACATCATCAATGCTAACCTTGATAAGCCCATGTGAGCAAGGCCAATTGGCAAAAATTCAATGTTCGTTATATTCTGCCACCCTGGTAGTAAATCAAGAAGAACGTCAAGTACGACCCAGGGTGATGAAAAAGATAGCACAAGCTAGGGGGCTATCTAATATTATAAGAGGCTATGAAGTGTGAAGCCCCATGCAATCCCCTATTCACAAAAAGGCTAGGACTAAATTCTTGGGTCAAGGAGTGGAGAAGTTTGCAATGGCAAGAGTCATTGACACTTGCCAGTTCATCGCTAATGAAGAAGAACATATCCGGGACATGGAAGAACAAAGGTCCCCTAGCAAGAGGATAGTCAAAAATAGAGGAATAACTGGACAAGAAATCACTAACACACTTGTTGCATCATTTGAGATCCCTCTGCAATCTAGCATGAGAGAGGTTACTATATATACTAGCAAATGCGTCATTCGAGCATCTACTACACCCATCCAAATGATGAAATGACAAGTAGCTACTCAAGCACAGGTGGCCAAAGTAGTGGAAAATGAAATTGAAGAATGGAAAGCCAAGGTTGCAGAAGTTGACCCATTACAAATCAAGGTCAAGCAACTTCAGGCAAAAGTCGATAAACTAAATATGCTCGCTCCTTCCACTACATAGATTAGTGTCCAACTCGGGTCAGCATATGAGCTCAAAAAAGAGATGAAGGAGAAGATCCAAGTCAAAATGGGGTATTTGGAGTCCATTCTGATGGATATATATGCTATGAGACGTGTAGTAGGTCTCATTTAGAACAACTTACAATAAGAGAGACAAAGAATATATAAAATTATGCTGATATATAGGAGGTTTCAAGAGGACTACGTGCCTATTTTTGGGCTAAAAACCACTCTGTTAGATGACTCCCTATGATTATTTGCATAAGAATACATCAAGGTCTCCCTATTCTTAAAAAATGAGAAAAATTGGACCAGTGGAGCCAAGAAGTGGTAGAATCTAAGTATGAGGTCAACGATGAGTTGGTCGATTGCAACCTCTCCATTGAGGACTTTGGACGAGCTCCAGTTATCCAAGATTTTGATTTTCAAAAGATCAGATATTTTGATCTAGAGTCTAGCGACAAGCTGTGAAAATGCTTCACAGCTTTGGTGGAGATGGTAGACCGCCTATGTGAATTCATCTATAATATTGTGTAGTAGGCCAAGGACCAGATAGTTGAGGCCATGCAAGATTTGAACCTACTCCTCTTCTCCTTGACCTTTCATGACAAATCTTGGGAATTCATTGACCAAGTTATTCAAAATCACAAGGCAGGATTGGGATCCACCGTTGTTGCAACACACACACCAGGAGGACCACAACCACCAGCACAAGGCAATACCGATGGAGATGCACAACCTCAACCTACATAAAAAGGAACATGGGCTACGTGCCCTTTTTTGAATGCATCTCAGGTTTAGGTACAACAAGATTCTTAAAACATGGTAGGTTGTTAAAATAATCAGGCAACCCACACTATAAAAAGAACACTACAACAACAAAGTGTTTTATCAAACCTATGAGAGAGAAAAGCCAGGTATTAACCTTATCTAGTATTGAGTTGTATTTTCCTTTATGTCTCCTGTGTCCGTTTCTTATCATTTTTCCTTCTGCCATGTCCAAGGATTACTAGGGAGCGTTGTTCACTATGATCATTTCCTATTGAACGCGCTAATTTGGAGACTCTTACATTGCTACAATCAATATAGAGTGGAGAAACCCCTTTATTACATCATTCGAATGGGGGTTTTATTGTAAATCACTAGCATACAAGACCCGAGCACTTTGTCAGACCTGCTTTATGTAAATCTCTTTATATTAATACAAAATCCAACTCGATTCCTTGTTCATATTATGTGTTTATGGTTTGTGTGATTCTCATTCATGTGTTCTTGTAATCAAAACCTGTGAACGATGCTTTCTGTTTCACTAGTTTAATCATTTTTTTTACTTTACATTATTTGACTGGGATAAAAAAAATTGGTTCTTCTTGATTTAATCTGTCTAAAGCCATTTATAAATTTGCTACAACTTTGTAATGGATAAGGCACCGATCTGGGTTTTTATGAGTTCTAATATTGATAGGTTCGGTCACTAAAAATATCAAAAATAACTAAATAACATTTTTCTGGCATAGTGGGCATGTGCATCATAAAGCATTAGTCAAACTGGAGCTGTCTAAGGTAGTCTATTCCTAGGTTAATGAGGTGGATCTGCCATAATCCATAGTGCTGGTTGTTATCTTCAGAGTTTTTCATGACGTGACAAATCCTGCTGAGGGTAAGTGGAAAAACTAAAAATAGGAAGCATAATATATATCTCTAATGAAGGATGAAACATGGGACCTAGTTGATATGCCTAAAAAAAAGAAGCCAATAGGCTACAAATAGGTCTTCAAATTTAAATACAAGGCAAATAGTTCCATTAATAAATATAAGGCTTAGATTATTGCAAAGGATTTTGCATAAAGCAAAGGTATTAACTATGCAGAAACATTTCTACCTACAACTAAGATGATAATTATTCATGCAATCTATGCACTGATAACATAATTTGGGTGGAAAATCCATTAAATGAATGTTAAAAGTGCCTTCCTCATTGGTGATATTGAAGAATAGGTGTACATGACCCAAACTAAAGTATTTTTTGTCAACGAGAAACAACAAATAGTTTATATATTAAAAAATAATATATGGGTTGAAACAGGATTCCAAAGCCTTGTATATCAAAATTATTGATCACCTCTTGCAACATGGTTTTATAAGAAGTTTGTATGATCCAAAAATTTATATCAAGAAAATTGGTTTTGACATAGTGGTCCTTGTGGTGTATGTGATGATTTGGATATCACAAGGAGTTCAGATAAATTGATGGATAATGTGAAGAATGATTTAAAATAATCATTTTATATAACATATTTGGGATGTTTGCATTGTTGTCTTGGCCTATAAATTTGGTAGAAGTAGAATCACATAGTAATCATGCAGATAAAATATGCTAAGACATTACTTAAAAGATATAATATGGTAGATTGTAAACCTAAGGTGACACCCATGGAGCATGGGTTACAACTATCTATGTATAAAAAATCACCATAGGTATCAGTTGCTCTTTATCATCAATTGATAGGGAGTCTTATATACCTAACAAATATATGACCTAACACCATTTTTGCTATAAATTTTATTTCAAGATTCATGCAAAATCCTAAAGAGGGTTACTAGAGAGATTTAAAAAGAATATTAAATTATGTCCATGGTATACTAGAATATGGATTGGAATATAATAAGAGTGCTATTTTTTTCTTACAAGGATATACAAACTCAGATTATGCTGGATATATAAATGATAGGAACTTAACATTAGGATATGTATTTTATCTAGGATCTAGGCCTATCTTGTGGTATAGTAAAAATCAACACACGATGGCACTATCATAAAATATCATGCTACATGAGGATCTATGTTTGAAGTACTATGGTTACAATTCATTCTATTAGATATGGGTATGTGCAAAACATGATAAGCAATGTTGAATTGTGATAACCAAGGTGTTTTAAAATTGATCAATAATTTAGTATATCATGAAAGGACAAAACATATTGAAGCACAACATCATTTTATTTGTGAGCAAGTTTAGAACCACCAAATACAACTCAAATACATTCCCACCTGAGACCAACTTGCAGATATTTTCACAAAGGCACTTGGAAGAATCAAGTTTGAACACAATTCTATGTGTATACCAAATAATGTAATAATGGGGGATGCTAGACATTATTATTATACTATTTGTATTACAATATTGAAGACGTACAATATGAATATTTATGTGGTCTCCAAAGCACCAAGAGTTCCTTATTTTATTTAAATATTTGACCATAAAAATTGTCATTTCAAATTTTCATTTGCCTCTTTGGATATTTCATATTTTAAACAAACCTGTACATGCACGATCCTTTAAAATTTACTTGATGCCACCATAACATAACCATATAAAAGAAATTAGGGTCTTGGAGCCACATATACCATGATAATAAATTAGGTTTGAGTATCATGGTCCTCCATTCACCGCTCTTTCACTTTGCACATTTAGATCATAGCATTGGGAGAAAATAACTTATATATATACACCCGACCAATCAATAAAACTACTATACACGAAATTAAATACTTTGCATAACTTGCACAATGGCATATAAGCAGTGTAAGTATAGTAGTCTTATTTCTAAACCTACACAACAATTGAAAAATTCAAATTTGTTACCCCATATCTAATATTTGAGAGGCTTAATTTTTTTTATTCTTGGAGAATTGATAAGTCCAATTCTTTGGAGGCTATAACTTTAACATTCAAGGGTGTTTTGGGATCAATTTTTGAGATCACAAAATTTTCCATCTCTTTGCATTGGTGAAACTAGTTCAAGGACCTATTACCATGTTGATAATAACATTGTGATAAATGGATGTTGTGGCTTATGTTACATATCTAAATAGATGAAATTATAGTACTTGGTCCACTCAAATGACTTATTTATTGACAAATTAGAATCTCTAGTGTTATTATAAGTGAGAAGTTATGAAATTCCTTGATGAAAACATCCATGTTGATAAGATGGAGGATGCCCTAGGTTTGCTTTTGATGTTGATTGAGCTTGACATACTTTTCTACACTAAATATGAGACTAATCCCACTAATCTATGGGCTAAATTATGAAATTGATTGGAATTTCAATGCCATGAAGGTTAGTTAGTTGGATCTAGAGCTTTATTCTCTTAATATGCCAAATTTCAATAATGTTGTGGATTATATTTTGAGATTCAATGCATTAAGCATAAATATTACATATTTAATAGAAAATGATAAGGATGACGAAAAAATGTGTCAAGAGGTTCCTTTCTAATATATTTTCTTCCTCTTTAAAGGAGCATACAAATTTAATCCCTAATGATATATTTTCTCTTCTTGTTCGCTTTAAGTGTTTTTCAAATCGTGGTGCTTCTACTCAAGTAGAGGATCATGTAATTGATTTCAATATAGTGGATCCTTCTCAATTCAAACAAGATCTTATAGATGCTATCAAGGGGAAGGTCATCCAACTAAGAACTCTCTAATGAGATTATAGAACATTGAAGTTTAAGAAGACAAAATACAATCTTATAGATAAAAAGGGAGATGTTAATGGATCCTTCTCATATCATAGTAAATCTAACCACTAAGGATTTCATTAAGGGAAGAGATGTTATTATCATCAGTTTCTTCTCTCCTTTGCCTATTGGGTATTGAAAATATGTAATTTGACCTTATTTGGCCAAGCCAATAGTACATGATGTTATGTGTAGTCTATTGGTAACCATTGTATTATGTTTAATGAGGACTTATGTATATAGCCTATCTGGCCATAGTTTAATCTTCTAAAGGTTGACCTTGCTAGTAATTTGTAATCAATTATTGAGAATCAATCTAATCCATTATATTGATGTGATTTATTATCTTGATCATTTTGGATGGGTGCCTAAGGACATCCTTCATATCTTGTGTGTTATCACTCTATCATTTTGCTCTTGATTTTTTCTTGATATAAGATTTGAATGGATGATTTCCTTCTACTTGTTCTAGAAAAGTATAATAAATACATGCTAAAACTACCAAAAGAACTCATTGTTTGTAATTATTTTATTGGAAATATTATTTTAAATTAGTTATGCTATTGTTACTATCATCCCACTTTTACATTTTTTGTTAAAATACCACATGATATTATTTTGATTTTCATCTAGATAACGAAGATTGAGTTTTCATATAAATATTTTTATAAGTTATGAGGACATTTTATATTAGCTACACAATATTTTTTTTTTTTTTTGAATTTACATGGTGGAATCGGTAGCCGCCACAAATCTGGGCAGGCTGTCCAGCTTTTATGGCCGCCATAGTATTCTGCATTGTCCGCCCTAGAAGCCTCCACACAGATCTTCGCGTAGTCCGCCCCTATAACCACCATGCCATAATCATTTTAAACCTTTTACGCCGCTGAAAGCACTAGGAAAGGGACAAGCGTTCAGTCCGACGAGGCCCGAGATTTGAACCTTGGACCTCCGCCCCCCTTATGGGGTTTGGATGAACCAATTGGTCTACACCTCGGACCTTAAAACTAATTTATAGTGGAAAACACCCCTTTCGAGGTGCCACTTTCAACAGGTTGGGCATAGGAGGAATGGAGCCTTGTCGGCCTTTACCAGCACATAGGACATTCCTAACTATACCATATATCTGCAGGATGGAGACAAGGGGAATGGAACCTAGTTTGACCTCTACCAGCACCCAGGGCATTTACCACTACACCACAACAAGCAGATTATTAGCTACACATATTAGTACACTCTTTCTCACTTAAAAATTATACTTTAAATTCTTTCATTTCTAAAAGTTATCTGTGAAAATTTTAGTACACTTGGGATTGATCTTAATCGGATCGTTATTTTATTTTACTAGTATTTTGTTCATTTTATTAAAAAATATCTAGATAGTATTGCTATTATTTACCTTGTATATGCTTTAAAAAAATCTAGCATACCCAAATATTTTTTTAGTGTTATTGTATTGCATTTCCTTCAAGCCTTAGCTACACTAGATATTGGGCTTTTATTCTCCCTTTATTTTTATAGTTTGTTTGATAGATGGTTGTGGTTGTTTTACATCATAGAAAAAGGTAAATGATCTATAAATTTTACTCTCACTAGATTAATATTTTGGATTTGGATTTAGTTATCCTTCTTAATTTAGTTTGATTCATTTGGATATGTTTATTGTGAATCCACAATGTTCTACATTCCTATATGTGGGGTGCATGCTAATTATTTAGAAATGGGATTATTTTTTACCTCAATTTGGATGATCTTAGGAAGATACTACACCCATAATTGACGGAAACACTAGCACTAACCCAAATCAAGCAAAATTCTACAAAGATAAGATACATTTTGAGGAAAATTAGGTTAGAATCTTGGAAATAAGTATGCCTAGAGGGATGATCTAGGTATAATATAGATATATAGGTGAAGCATACATAATATAGCTTATGGAAAACAAATCGAATCAAAGTACCTAAATAAAATAAGACAAATAAGATGGGATAGAGAGCAAAAACATAAATGATAATAAAAAAATGTGTGTGTGATAGTGCACAACATGATGAATATTATTTGATGAGGATGTTTGCCTTAGGTTTTTTGGATGCTTAGATGTCATTAGTGATACTTTGATCTGTAGATGCTTGGATATCATTTAAAATTATTTGATTACTCCATTAGGAATATCCCTTAATAAGGTTTGATTAAATACAACTTTCTCTTGATTGATGATAATGCTACTTTGACCTTGAGGTAAGGAGCTCCTTATAGAAGGGTTAAACTACTGTATAGGACAAGAACACAAATTTCTTCTTTCCTTGTTGATTTGAGTTTGAATTGCAAGAATATTTCTAGGAGGGATATGGTGGAGACAAATGGACAACCAACTAGAATGAAAATGATGGGGAAGTTTTGAGAAAGCATGACTTGAATATGACTTAGTGTGTCGTGCTTGCTTTATAAGATCTACAAGCTCTTATGTGCCAAAAATTATGCTAAATGATCTTTTAATATAACCCATTCCATTTTACTATTTTGACCCATTCAAGAATAGCATCAAAAAACTATAAAAACATTAATAGTGAAGAACTAAAAATCAATAAGTGCATCAATAGGACCATAGGAGGCATAATCATGCATTAATTAAATTTTTAAAGTGTTATGAGTGATAGTTTCTACCATTAATACTTTTTTTAAAATAAAATATTTTATGTTAGTGGTGTCTCCATGACAGAGTGGTGTCCTTGTTAGAGAATGGAACTCAAGCTAATAAGGTTCCAAAACATGAAATCAATGGTATGAGATCTATTCTAGGCTAGTCTAGTGGACCTAGAAGGATTTGTATATGGTAGTTTGAATTATTCTATCCTAGGAAATGACTTGGACAAAAATAAGGACACCTAAATGAATATTTAAGGCTTATGATCCTTAATACCTACCCTTATTTTCTCAACCAAGTTAGAAAAAAAATGATACATAAATTATATTTTATGATTGTATTTTGGGTTGGATTTGTTTCCATTTATGCATCTTGCCCTCATAGGATGCCTATTTCACCACAAATGGAAGTGAAGATGAGGCACTTTTAAAATAAAAATATGAAACCTATAAAAATATCAAATAACAAAAAAATATCAAATAACAAAAAAATATCAAACACAAACTTGTTATCTTGATGATGGCCATTTGTAAGTGATAAAATATAGAAGATACAAGTAAGTATGGAGTGCATGGGTGAATACAAGTAACATTGAAACAATGGAAAATCATAATTAAAATTGAAGGTTCATCACTACTAGTTAGAGGCTAATTGTTAGTAGTCAATCAAATGGTAAGTCTACATGGTCAAGAGAGGGAATTTTATAAGCTAACTAGTTCATTTTTATTATCCTAATAAATCCAAAGAGAAACATAGATATCTAAGAAGATTATCTATCAAATAACATGGATTTTGTTATCATGATCGAACATGGTTGTCAAGACCCATAGTGGAGCATGTTGCTACTATTCCTACCTATTGGATATATTGGTTTACAATATTTAAGTAGATATTTTGGATTTAAAATTAAAAATATGATCTAGAAGAAAGAAGAATAAGTTGTATGGTATTTGCATGTGGATTCAAAATATGAAACAATTTTCATTTGCTTTCAATTTTATGATGTTTAGGTTCATCCAAAATCCATAGGTTTTGTGAATTCACTAAGATTTTTTCTTTATCTTGATTAGAACTAGTTTGTTAACTTTTATTTGTTTTTTTATATTGTTTTTGAGTTTATTCTATGCATCTATTTAATTTTAGATAGTCTCAAGTGTGAGTGCTAGTTTTTGATACACAATGCTCTTATGAAAATAGGAACACATGATGAAAATTAGACACTATTGATAGGCTTAGTTGTCAAACTAGAAACTTTTGACTTGTATTGTCACTAGATTAGAGAACATAGTTGATAGGTACTATAACATGTCAAACAATATTGATAGGTGTTACTTCCTAATAGAGTGAATATCTTATTAGAGTGTGAAACTTTTTATTTTCTATTATATTAGCTTACATGTTGATATTAAATTTTTATTTATTTCTAAGATCAAATATTTATGACAAAATGGGATGAAGAGAACCCATGGTAGTTCCCATGAGGGAAGATAGTCAATTATGGAGGATTGGAGATCCCATCATGGTTTGTAGAGGTGTTGGGATGCTTGTTATAAGAGATTTGAGATACATTAAATGGCTATGAACTAGATGTAGTAGCATAGAGGACATATTGTGGGATTAGAAAAATATCACGAAGGGCCTCTTAGGAAATTTTTCATGTTGTTTCCTCTCTCACCTCAAGGATAAGGGGATTTTTTTTATCTTATATCTTAATGTTTTATGGATTGAAGAACATATATGTTTCTCCTAATATACTTCTTTGATGAAGCTTAACCCTAATCTAGTCCTAATGCAATATACAAATGTAATCACATGGCCTAAATATACAATACTTATGCTTTTGATGATAAAATAAATGATTACTTTTCATTTTCCTTCAAGAGGTATGGGTGCAATAAGAATGCAATAAATAAGTCTTAAATGCAATTATATGTGATTTCAACTTAATGCTAAAGCTTAAATATTTAGTTAGTCACTTAAATGATTAAAGTATAAAGCTATTTCCTTCTTTCATTTTTGCTTAGTTTTCTAAATAAATAGAAAAAAACTAATCTAGTAAGCAGTAAATAGAATTAGATCCTAAATGTTGAAATGATAAATATTATGGAGTAGAAAATCCTATTTCTATAATAGAGGTAAAAGTGTTGCGAATATATACAAGCACTACCAATATTTTTACTATCAATGACACATATGCCTTTCTATAAAATAGATAGAAAAGTATATGATCAACAAAAATGTGGCTTATCTAGGCTAGAGAAGAATATTAGGCTCCCTTGAATAACAACTAGGCCCCTGTTTAAACAAATATGAAAAATTAAAGAAATGATAGATGCATGTTATAAATGCTCTATGGTAAAGAAACCATAGGTTTGATGATAGCACCATTGGTGCTTTCACCTGAATGGTGGTGATTTTTCTCTCCATGTCTATGTAAAACCAAAGAGCAATAACACCATCAAACCTACAATCTGATAGTGCTTTCACTTTAAAAATCAACAAAGTAAGATTAAATGCAAGAATAAATGCTTTAATGATTAAAGGTATGAAGGCCTCTAACTATAGGGGTACATAGGATCTACCAAATGATAGAAGAAATAATATTTCCTTGTATAAAATAAATATTGAAATGACAAAGTGAGATACTAAACTACATGCAAATAAGACATGCAAAACTAGCTAATGTGTAACAATATTAAAGCTTGGAGTAGCAAAGCAAGAGAGTATCAAAAGAAAATAATAGGAAAGAGTACAACCCAAGATAATATGGTTTCTTCCTATTGTTTGTGAACACTTGTTTACTTGTATACTCTTGAGATCTTAAGATTGGAGGATTGAATGCTTGATTCTTGAGTGCTTAAATGCTTTGAGACTTGATTTCTTGAGGAGTTATTGAATGCTTGATGTGCTTAGAGACTTGATGATTGGATTTTTGAATGAAAAAGAGATTGAATCCTTGAATGATGGCCTTCACAATATTGTGGAAGTTTTTTGGCATAACCTTTCTATGGATGAAGATAAATTCCTATGAATCTTGGTAGATTTTGAAAAAAATTGCTATTAAAAAAACCATTATCAATTGATCATCCCAAGTGTTTATTTTATAGGAAACCATGGATCCTTGGGGGATGGATTACATTTAAGGTGATAGGATTGGATAAGGTAATAATTTAAAATGATATCAATATACCATTAATGGTGAGAAATATTAACATTGACAAATATTGTATTTGATATTTCTATTGGGAGCTATGAATTTGATCTTAGAGATTTGATCCATTAATCATGGGTGGATTAAAAGGTACTAGTATCCAAATTTATTGGTTTAGGTTCATGATAGTCAAAATAATTGATAGGGTGAAAGCATTGGTGGTGCTTTTGATATGGCACTTTTATTGACATGACTATTGAAGGTCAAATTTGGATGGGAAAATTTAATGTCAAACTTTTGGCAAAAGCACTACCTAGGAAACAAAAGAGTTGGTGGCTCTTTCACTCATGCCTCGATGCTTTTGCTTTTGGAGCAAATAATTCTCCAAATTTGAGTATGGAAAATATTGATACAATTTGGATGGTTAATCGGATAATTTATGAAGATACTAACAAAGTTGAAGATTATCCATGTGCTCAAAATTGGGTGTATACACTTGCCCATTTTTAAGTATTTATTGCATAACAAATATATAAAAAATTGACATAAATGTCCTAGTTAAGATATGAGGATTTGTTGTTGCTTATACTTAGTGATGCAAGATGATTGATACTATGATTGTTTGTTTAGAAGTGATTTTTAAATTTGTAATTTAGGCAACATTATATATTGTTGTGTCCAATGTGGCCCCTCAATTTTTAGAGAGAAAAATAAGTTGAATTGAGGAAAATCAACTTGATTATGATCTACATGGTTGTAGTGATGAAAACTCGACAAATAGTGAAGAACAACCAAGAATGCCAAGGGGGTAAAAGGGCTAGGTGGGATAAACATAAATTTATTTTTACCATAGAGAGGAGGAAAATGAGATATCTAGAGAAGTAAAAGTGACTAAATTTTTTACGGCTCAACAAACATGTTCATCATTGAGAAAATTATGTGAGGGGACCTATTGAAAGAGGAGGAGCATTAGCACCAATGAGTACCAAAAAACTAACTAAGCACTAGCCATTTTGAAATTGCCTAGACTACCAAGGTAAATTGGGGACTAGGAGAAATTAACAACCTACATGTGGGACTAACGCTTTGAGGGAAAATAGATAAGGTCTAATAGGACCATTTTGGTGGTGACCAAGAGGGAATACATGAGATGTAGCTAGCATAGGTCATTTAGAGACTATATGGGCATATTTTTGACATGATGATGCCTACCATCTAGTTCACATAAAGCAACTTATATTGCTAGAGGAACCATAGGGAAAGTGAGAGCTCCACAATTTTGATCAAGTGGTCTACTAGTTTGACATGAGGCAGGGGGTACTTGTAGAGCCAATATGGTGCCACAAGTTCACATGGTAGGGGATTAACAAACCTCTAGATCTATTTTTTTTTACAAAGGTGGACCTAGATGATATAAGCATTCTAAATCTAGGGTGAGATGATTTTGGGATCACCCAAGACTACTAAAGGTGGAAAAAAACCATTTTGTAAATAAAGAACATAATGGTAGGGATGGTCTATAGAGTAATGATAGAGGTTGATAAAATCTAGATAGGCAATACTAGTTTGATGAAACATTACCAAGAAGCTTAGAGATGAAGGGGGGCATAAGGATAGACAAGAATAACTTCAAAAGTAGTATTAATTCCTCCATTGCTTTCTCTATTGATTATCATGGTTAGTGAGGTAGGGCCGATTAGGTCATCTTTGGTGGCCATCAAGGTGGAGTAAGATGCCATGGCTAGGTAAGTGGAGAGCTTACATGAAGCTTTGGTGATGAGGATAGTGGAGAGGGACCAACTAGTGGTACATGTCATGGGGAAGCAATAGACCATCCAAATCCTAATTATGGAGTGATGAGCAACAACAATAATAGCTGCAATGATAGTAGGATGGAGCTAGGTGGTGTAGGCTCTACTAGATTAGATGACATAGATCTAGTGAGACATGTAGGACCAGATTGAATGGGTGACACTATATAGCCATGTACCATGTAACTATGTCAACTTATAAATGCTTGCCATTGCCAAAAAGAACACAATAATGGACCCACTTGATATCAATGACACATTAGTCATAGTGATCAATATGTATTCATCACCTATAGGAGGAGGAGAAGCCATAGGTGCACTAGACACAAGATCCTAAATCTAGCTATAAAAGTAGTTTATCTAGATATTTTAGGAATGGATTGATACTATATTGTTTGTGATGATTATTATGATTATACAACATGATATTGTATATATACTTTGATATTGTATATAAACTTTAATATTTGTATATATACTAATGTTTATGAGTTATGATGTGATATTTTAATTACTTTAAGTTGTTTAATATTTTATTATTAATGACTTGAGTATATTTAAAATGACTAATGATGATGGGATTGTATGTGTAATTAATGAGGTAGATTAGATGATTATGATGTAGATTTATGATTTGATTGAGATGAAATGTTTTATAAATGTGATTAATAATGATTAATTAAAGGTTAATTAACTAATGGTGATTAATTAATTAAATGTTATGAATGGAAAATGAAAGATGAATGATTAAATGCACTAAGAAATGTATGATTAAATAAGTGACATGATGAAGAATGCATGATATGACCAAGAGGGTACTTGCTATAGTATAAATATGTACAAATATATATATATATATATATATATATATATATATATATATATATATATATATATATATATATATATATATATATATATATATGCACAACTATATACATAAACATATGCTTAAATATTTTTCCAAGAGGACTTTAGTTAGCTTTGATATTTTCCCAAGGGAACATTACTTAGATTTCCTTGGAGTACTTTTTTTTAGCTTTGAGATTTTTCTAGGGGGATTTTAGTTAGATTTACTTGGAGGTATTTTAGCTAGTTATTATGATACAAAGATATGTACAAACATGAAAATAAATTATTTACCTTTAAAAAATAAATAAAGGACATCTTCTTTATATGTACAACACTTGATTTACCTCTAAATAAAGTCTTAAGGACTTATTATTTGACCATAGGTATTTTAATTTTCCTCTAAACAAAAGCTTAAAGGACATGTAGGAATTTTGATCTAGCTTTGATCGTAGGACTTTTAATTTTTGGATTTTAAGTCTAACCATCTCAAAATATCATAGGTCCCAATATAAATAAGCTAAAAATATTATAGGTTGAAATATAAGTAATCAAGAGTAGAATCATATATGAGAAATCAAATATATATCTAGGAAAATATAATAATGAAATAACATTCACTTATAATATCAAACATGAATGTAAATGGCCAAAATAATTCATGTACATGCATGAAGAATACTTACAATATGAAAATTACTCAAAATATGTATACAAGTTTTATTATCAATGATTGTTATGTGGTGATCAGTACATACCGTTTTTACTTACATTGTATGGATATTTATCTCCATGATATAGCCATAGTACTATGAATATTCAATACTTGTCTATTACTCTCCTAAAAAATCTGGGAGATGCAACCTTTCCTAATATTGACCTTTGGCTTCTCATATTACCACTTGTATACTAGACTCTTCACTCTCTTCTTACATGTATACTTGATTTATTGACACTTGCATACTTCTACATGAATCTTATTCTCCTACATGCACTCCTAATACAAGACACTAGTGCACACCCTCACTTTCCATATTTTCACACTTACATACATGCCGCTTGTACACATTCTCTCAAAATACACTTACACTTTTTTTTAAAAATTAGTTATATGGGATTGAAATTAATATTGGATATTATCATCATTACAACATAAAGGTATTACACCAAATATTGGATATTATTTGTGTATCACTTGGAAATATTTGAACTTGGGTCTCCTCCTTTTTAATATTAAGGAATCTAACCGATTGAGCTATTGTCGTTTGGTTTTTTCAATGAGTTTACACAGGTTTTTACTTGGATCTTAGTGCCATCATACTTAGTGGGATTTGAATATACACTTACACTCTTACTTACATGACACTTGTGCATTTCCTGCACATTACACTCTTACATGACACTTGTGCATATCCTGCACATTGACACTTACATAAAAAGGAAATATAAATAACTCATATAAACTATAGACACAAAACCTAATATATTACATATTTACATTTGTACCATGAAGGTACCATGGGGGTACATTTGCATGTACCAAATAATGTAATATTCTCCAACATCGAAGCGAGAATCGAGTTGCCCCACTTGGTCACATAGAAATGTTATTTGATGCCTTTGATTTTTCTTTTGGGTGATTCTCTCCTTCTAATATCATTTTTTGGTTTTGAAAAAGAGGTAAAATATATTGTCTACATAATTGGTTTTAAATATTTGTATTCATTCTTCAATATTCATATGACCTTGCATTATTCATGAACCTCTGCTTGAGATTCATCTTGAATCTTAGATTCATCCATTGCTCATGTTTGTAATCTTTGTAAGGTAATATTGGACTATGCCTGATCCAATTTCCTATTTTCTATTTTTCTAAAAAATCAAATAGCTTATCATTTTTTTTGAATTTAGCAAAAAAACCCTTGTTGGGCCACCTTGGTATGAGAATCCACAACCAGGGGGTTCTACAACATCAAAATCACCCAGGAATCACACTCGAACTTGATCGCACCAGCATTATCAACTGGATTTTGGGTACCTGATGTGTATTTGGTAGGGTGGAGATTCGAACTAGGGACCTCCCTTAGAGGGTTGCCCTACCCTCTCCAACTCACCTACAACACGTGGGTCAAATATTAATCTGATCTTGAGGTAATAAATACTCAATGATATCTTGTGAGAATCCCATTGTATCTAAGTGTTGGTGTGCAATTTTTTCAAGTCACAAAGCCACTCGACAACTTAGAACTTTAAGTTCTCTCTTGCAAAAAAATAGGCATTTCTTTAAGGCTTCCACTTAAAATGTTTCAAATGTTAAGCATGTATATATGTAAAAGTAAATGCTTGGAAAAATCCCTGTGGTTTGCAAAATACTATTAACAAGGGGCCTAGAAAATTTAGGTAAATGATCTCATAAGTATCATGTATAGCATATATGTCATATCCACTTTAACCATTCAATTATGAAAGAAATATTGATTTATGATGTTCAATCTATTTATACAACCTTCAATTCATAATAAAGTTTGAATTAAGATGCTTGAAATACCTACTCTTTAAAGTACTTATGAAATTATATATATTAACAGAGCAGATGTGAGATTCAAAATCTGATTTTTTTTTTTAAATGAATAATTAAAATCAAATTTCTGATTGAATCTTTTCTTTATTTGGACTTTATAAAATTGTATTGTGTTAGATTAGAATCTAATTTTGAAATTTTTGAAAGGACGTCAATCCCAATATTATAATCTCATGAGATGAAAAATCAACACTGGGAATAATCATTTATCCTTTAACTTTATTAATTCAAATATTAATTTAAAATAATATTTGAAATAATAAGCTTAAATGTAATCTAGTTCTTGATACTTTACTTTATAAAGCTTAACTAGATTAGATTACTATGTATATAATTCATAGAATCAAATAAAATGATAAAATTTTTTATTTTCAAAAACTAAACTAATTACTTTATCAGACAAATTTCACAGCAGTAACCAAACTACAGGACTTCAAAACCTACTCAATATTTACCAGCATTCGCACAACAAAAGTATTGAATGAGTGCAAGCTTCTAAGGTATACAAACATTTAATAAATTACTTTGAACATTTCATTCACTCCAAAAATAGCAAATGCACAAGTATGGATAAAAAATATTCAAAATAACTTTCAAATATTACAATATATTTTTGTTCCTGTAAATGATTCCTCTGCTCTTTCCTGATGAAGACTATATCTTTCACTTCTTTCAAACTTTATTTTTCCTTTCCTACATCAGATGTCTGACCTCTGACCCATGGAATACAATTCCATTTGTAATAAAAAAAGATTCATTACTTTTCTATTTCTAATATCATTCATTCAGTTGCTTCTACCAACTTTGCTTTCGTGGCGTTACTTAATAACACCCTGTTTATTTTATTACCCCCATATTTATTTTATGTAGCTTATACCTTAAATTATGGTAATAAACTTTACATATATGAAAAATAACAAATATAGCGACATAACCTATTTAGGGTTATCCCTCTAACCAATGTGTTAAGGAATCCTACTTTATATCCATACTAGACAAATGGAGATTACCAAATTTTCGTCCCATTTGAAAATGTTCATTCATGAACTCTAAGCCAGTCTCTTCAAAAACCTTGACCCTGACAATAACAAACGTAATCTCATGCAACATCATTAGCAATTTTACGTTCTTCGTACTCCTCGACAGACATGCCATTCACCTCTTTCGTTTCATTTTATTTGAAATCTCAAACGAAGTATACCAACAAGGACATCCCAAACATATCGAATAACAGATGATGCTCCCAATGGTAGGTGCTCCCGCATCCCAGTATTTGTATGTGATTCACTAAAACTATTAAAATATTTCTATGATTGATCGAGAACGTCTTTGCTGTATGTGAAAAATATAACAATGCATGCCAAAAGATATTACCCCCCATAACTTCTGCATGAAATTTTATCACTCGGCGATCCGTGCATAGTGGCGATCCTCCACCCTTATTGTGTTGGCTTCTATTGCATTATGCTACCCCAAAAAATACTCCAACCATGCATAAATCATAATATATAACTTCTATTGTCTCGAAGAACAAAATTGCCTACAATCGTTCCTCCTCGAGCGACATCATCCACCCTTTATTCATATTTGTTTTCTGAATCTGTATGAAATACATTGATAATCTTATCTAGCACCTGTATGTACTATATAGCTTATGACAGTGATAATATTCTTTAAAAAGAGATGATATTGTTCTATATGTGCATGTATTATCTGTTATTTCAGCTCCTACACCTCGACTTCTGCATTCCATACATGCCATGCCTCTACAACTACTCCTGACATGAACCCCTCATTCGAAAATGCCGGACCCTAAGTCCTCGACCCTTAAAAGGAACCCTATAAACTGACTGTGAAATGACACATATGACATTCTTCATTGTCACTGGCGATGACGGTGTCTTTTCGATAGGCAACAACCACAAAAATTCTTGTGCATGCCCCAATAACAAGGTGGGGATATCTCGAATGTAACCAAGCATCCAACATTCCACAGTAAAAGCCATCACATACAACCATAATGTGGTCTTTGGTTTTCTATCCATCTCTAAATACATCCGTCTTTTCATCTTCATAGTGTCCCCAATGTCCAAACTCTACGCATACCGGGTTCTAACAAATCGCCCACTTTATCCCATCATTACCTCGGCTTGATTATCCCATATGGCCTCAAATTTCGGTAGAGCATATTTTATCGTTTCATACTGGTCCTTTCTCGTTGTTCGAGCCACAATAGCTATATCAAATTACCTCACAATATGGACATCATCCTTTTCATATTTTGGGATCTACATAAATTAAAACGACTCCCTTTAGTAACCTTGAACCCATCAACTTCAACATAAATAAAGGCACAAAAAATACGAAGACAAGCGGGTCTATTAATAAATATTTTAACTCACACAAACATTAATCCACTAACACATGAACACCATGCCCATGATACCCATATGAACAAGCCAACTAAACAAAATCACAACCTATACCCCAGCCTTATACATGCATTATAGACTCACAAGACAAAATCTAAACACAAAAGAGAACAACATTCACATATGATAAAATATACGACACGCCTAAGAAACCAACACCCCTATATAACATGTTAAACACAGCTTAATTCACATTAAGCCCTTCTAATATAGAATAAGAAGACAACATGCTAATATCCACTTTAACATAAAGTGAACATAAAAAAAAAAACAACACAAATAACATAATAAAAACAAACAACATTAATTATGAATATAACAAAAATAAATACAAATTTAAACACCCAAAATATATCTAACCAAATAAAAAAATTAATATACAAATACACCTTTACACAAAAGCTTAAAAAACAACAACAACATATAACGAACATGATACAATTTTAAACAAAAATCTTGAGCAAACAAATTTAATTGAAATGGCCTTGATAAGCATAACTCGGAGCAACTTTGGCAAACACCAGGTGAATCTTAGTGATAGATTATGATATACAACCATTCAAATGAAAATCCAAACCTTTAAGAATTTCAATAATTATTATTAAACCAAGGATGTAAATAATCATTTGAAACAAGCTTTCAAATTTCAAGTGGGTCCCCAAATTTTGGGGTCGTTGTGAAGGACATCACAACAATGGCGACTCTGCTGGTCAATGTCCCTGGACATTTTGGACTCAAACATCAAACTCTGAAAACAAAAACCTGAAAATTAGAATCACGAACATCGATGAGTATCCAGATAATATGAATAGACCAAAGCAAATATGAACTACCAGAATCATTTCAGGGATTTATGCAGGATATGATGTATTGCTGGTTGGAATCGGGTGACTTGTATTAATGATCATTTTAATGTAAACCTTTGTTTTGGCCATGCTTGTCATCGTACTTTAATCAGGGGTCCAATCATTTATACTCATGAAAATAAGATGATATGAAAATGATATGACGTAAGCTGAAACATGTATTGATAGAATATGAATGACATGTTTTACAGAGACTCAAACACTCTAGTACAATAAAAAAACACACTAAAACTCATCTAACCCTCTTAGGACCAAATGTGTGTGCTGTGAGTTCCTTACCAGATCAAGAGCTCAGTTATGACCTTACTATCATCCAGAACCAATGTGTGTGCAAGTGAGTTCATTACCTCATTTTGACCAAAATGATTAAACCTGTTATGAAAGAACCACAAGGCTAGCTTGCCCGTTTGAATGATCAGAGGTCTTGATTTGCAACAAGACATGTCACCACGCATGAGCATACTCCACTGCCAGTCAAGCGTCTATAGCTCCGGTGGAGGTTAACCCCATAGTCCATAATTTTGGCTTTTGATTGCTTGAATCTTGGGGACGACTACCCTTCCTTCTGACAGACGAGTAGTACGAATCCTTACGACCCAATGGTGAATGATGTGTTTAGCTTTTTGATTTCTTGAACCTTGGGGATGACTACCCTTCCTTCTGACAGATGAGTAGTATGAATCCTTACGATCCAATGGTGAATGATGTAAATAGACTCAGAGCTTTGGGGAATTGGATTCTCAACCGAAGTATGATGAGAATTTGACCCTATCCTTACTACTCTGATTTTGTTTGGAGTTTTCAAGTATTTGTGGTAATAATGAGTTTTATGGACTATGTTGCATGATAGGACCGACAAGGATGCCCCTTTTCACCTCACATTTTCTTCCAAGGATGGTTTTGACCATTTTACCCAAAATATTTTTAATATGTGTAAACTATGTTTGGTTCCAGACGATTTCAACATCAGTCCCCGATCTCAAGACCCATTTAGTGTATATTGTGCAATGATCCTAAGAGAATCTGACATGCTTTTTGGTGGTTGCCTACCATACTAGAAATGGTTGAGTGACTAAAAACATTTAAGAACTTTGAAACTATGGAGTGCAACATGAAGCTTTTGCCTTTTACAACTTTGTACAAAATGCCTTTGTGAAAGTGCCCCTGATTAAAGCAACATGACTTTTGACAAAACCAATTAACACCTTTTGAATTTGATAAATGATCTTTCTATGGGATATGAAATATGGAGTGCGAGGGTGATGTATGCAATGCTATGAAACATGTTTATGAAATGCGAGTGCATGCAAGGATACGAAGTTTTCATGATACAATTCCAATTTTTCATATTTGCTTTATCTTTGTTCACATTCATAAGGACATAAATCAATACCTCATTTTCCCTTTTTCCAGGTTTCACAGGTCCTCAAACTAGGTAGCTTTACCCTACTCTTTGGAAGACTCACCTAAAAACTGTGCCAACTTGAAACACATTCAGTCACAAAACTCCAACAAGATCTGGCAAAGTCCATCTATCATTAAGCTCAACAACAAAACAATACACATGAAAACAAACACAACAACAAACAAAACAACACAACAAATAACACATGACACCAACACATCACATGACAAAATAGTATATACAATAATGTACAAATAAGACTCATTTCCTGTGTTTAGGCTTGAAAATAATGCTTCAGATAACGCCCATTCACAGGAAGCGACAAGTTTTCTCCACTCAAAGTTTTCAGTCTAAAGGCATTCTCACCTAAGATTTCTGAAATCTGGTATGGGCCTAACCACAAGTTATCAAATTTTTTGTGATCACCTTTCTTTTCATGCGCTTTGTCCCACAACAAAACTAAGTCAGAGATTCTAAAAGCTTTCATAGTTGCCCGTTTATCAAACCAACGTTTCACCACATCCTGATGCTTGCTAAAGTGAAGTAAGGCTTCCTCACGTTTTTCATCAAGCTTAAGAAGATTCACTAAATGGGATTCAACTTTATCATCGGTTTCAAGGTAATATTTCATAAATTGCAAAGTTTGGAGCTTAAGATTAGTGGGAAATAATGGATCCTGTCCATATACTAAATGATAAGGAGATGTTCCTATGGATTCTTTGATTCTGATCCTATCTACCCATAATGCAAATTTAAGTTTTGAATGCCATTCACGTGGATTATGTTCAAGCAATATTTTAATGACTGACAACAAGTTCTTATTAGTAGACTCAGCGAGACCATTACCTTGTGGGTAGTAGTTCATGGTAAACTTCAAACTTACCTTGTTGTCGTAAGCCCATTCTGCTAAATGAATGGATGCAAAAGCAGAACCATTATCACTAACAATAGCATTGGGCATACCAAACCGAGTGATAATGTTCTCTTCCAAGAATTTGACCATGACCTCCGAAGTGCAATTCTTCGTAGGAATCGCTTTCGACCATCTAGTGCAGTAATCGGTGGCAGTCAAAATGTACTTGTGTTGTGCAAAATAATTCGGACTGATTTCTCCCACAAAATCGAGCCCCCATTGAGCGAATGGTCTTGATTCAATCACAGGCTACAACGACATTGGCGCATTTCTCTCACGATTTGTAGCAACCTGGAAAACATGACAATGACTAACATGAGCATGTACATTCTTAAAAAGGTGGGGCCAATAATAGCCTGCTCTCAAAATTTGATGTGCAGTAGAATTAGCGAAACCATGACCAATACCAAATTTACCATGAAAATCATCTAATACCTGTGAAGCCTCATTCTTATTAAGACATCGAAGATAAATACCTTCGTGATTCTTTCTATACAAGACCCCTGTTTTAATCATGAAGTTAGCACATTTTAACCTTAAAGATCTTCTTTGCGTAGCATTTAAGTTTGGAGGGGTTTTACCATTGAGAAGAAAGTACACGATGTCTTTATACCAATCATCATCTATGATTTCCTCCATCGTGTATTGTTGGCAACTGATTTGTGGATCAATTTGAGCAAGGGTCTTGGATAATCCTTGACCACGAACAATATTCATTGGTTGAATTTCCAAGTCGTACTCCTACAATGTAGAGATCCATTTTCCTCGCCTTTCACCCAACTCATTCTGCAAATACATCATTTTAATTGTAGGGTCAGGTACTATTGCAAATACTTGACTATGTAAAAGATAATGTCTAAATTTCTTGACAGTTTTGAATAAGGCATACATTTGTTTGTCAAGAATTGAGAATCTCACCTCTACATCTTTGAAAGGTTTACTTACAAATGCAATTGGATTTTCAACATTACCTTCACTCTTTTGAGTGAGCACACTGGCAAATGAATGTTCTGAAGCAAATGAGTAAATGTAAAAGGGCTTCTTGTAGTCCGGGCTTACCAACACAGGTGCCTTTGAAATTGCATCTTTCACATTTTGGAATGCAGTCTTTGCTTCATTACTCCAGGACATGTTAGCATTTTTCTTCATCATATTATTCAATGGGTTAACAATTTCAGCAAAACCAAAAATAAATTTACGCACAAAGTTAATCTTCCCAAAGAAAGATCTTAGTTCTTTTTTGCTTCCTGGTAGCTGAATCTTTTGTATGGCACTTATTCGTTCAGGATCTATGGATATACCATCTTTAGAAATCACATGACCTAATAATTTACCTTCAGTTAGGCCAAAAATGCATTTTTTAGGATTCAAAGAAATTCCATGTTCTCTACATTTTTGTAACACCTTCCTCAAATCCCTAACATGGTCATTTCTATTTTTGGAAAATACAAGAATATCATCGACATAAACAACAATGCATTTACCTATCAAATCTCAAAATGCGAAATCCATTGCTCTTTGAAATGTGGCACCTACATTTAATAACCCAAATGGCATTCTTCGATAAGCAAATGTTCCCCATTTGGTTGTGAAAGTTGTTTTCATTCGATCTCTAGGATCAATGAGTATCTGATTGTATCCTGAATATCCATCTAGGAATGACATCATTTCAGATCCATTTACCATTTGTAATATGCTATCTATGGATGGTAATGGATAGTTATCCTTCTGTGAGGCTTTGTTCAAATTCCTAAAGTCAATGCATAACCTAATTTCACCAGTTTTCTTTCTGACAGGCACAATGTTAGCAACCCATGTAGAATGCCTAATTGGAAAAATGATCTTGGCATCTAACAACTTTTTAACTTCTTTTTCAATAAGAGGTTCTAAAAGTGGGTTAACTAGTCTCTGTTTTTGCCTAAATGGTTTTGCATCTGGCTTTAAAGGAATTGTGTGAGTTATAATGTTTTGATTATATGTTTTAAGATCTTTATAACTCCACGCTATCACATCTTTGTAATATTTTAAAGCATGCATGATACCTTCCTTTTCATTAGATGTAGTAGCTTTACTTATGAGAATATTTTGTGTTTCATCTGACTCACCAATATTATAAGCATCATAAGCATCTTGAGGTAGAGAAATCTTGTCGCATTGTTTAGTTTTGTAACCTATATCGAAGAGTTTTTCTAAAGAGAGCATACCTTGAGGGATATTATTGACTTTAGTCATTTCTTCACTTTCATTGATGTCCTCATGCAATATTTCATCCTCATCAATAACCTGGTTTTCAAAAATACCAGAGTTAGTTACAAAATTAAAGATATGCCTATCACTCTCAAAAACTTGAAAATTATTTACATTATCCAGAACTGAGGGACAAGGCATGAGCTCAATCGTAAATTTTTTAAGCTTTTTATTATCGATTGGATTGAGCATACCTACGACAATAACTAGTGCATCTGCAACACGGTTGCCCTTTCGAGAAATCAAAGCAATGTTAAAGGCCAAAAATTCATCAATTAGGCTTCTGAATCTATTCCTATAATGGATTAATCTTTTATCATTGTAGGAATATTGACCCTTAACTTGTTTAACTACTAGCTGTGAGTCTCCTAAAAATTTTAAGCATTTGATACCCTTACTCAAAGCTAGTTGTAATCCACAAACCAATGCCTCATATTCTGTTGAATTGCAAGTACAAGGAAATTGTAACCGATAAGCAAAAAATGAGGTCTTACCTTTGGGGCTTATGAGTTCTACCCCAACACCACTACCTTTCCTGGATCTAGATCCATCGAATTTTAATATCCAAACAAGATTGTTCTCTGCAAGTGATTCATTAGATGTACCTTGTGCTTCTGGCTCACTTGTTCTTTCGATCACGTCTAAGGCGTATGTACCAAGTTCTGTTTCACTATACAAAATTTCATTTGTTCCTTTATTGTATTTCGTGATGAGCTCTTTAAGTCTAGGCTCTCGTTCAACCCGGATTTGATTTGCTACTCCCTTCCAAGGTAGCCACATGTGTGAGAAATCTATTGAGAAGTAACCGTTCAAGTTCTTGCTCCAATCCCTGCTCAACAATAACCCATATTTAGCATAAATATCAACAACTTGAATATCAATGTATTGCTGAATTCTGGGTTCTGATGCAATTTGAATGAACACGTTTTTCAACATACCTACCACATTCACCTCTGTTTTATCTAATTGGACAACTATTTTGTTCGTCTTCGTAGGAGTGAGTCCTAATATTTGGCAAACCGAATATGGCATTACGTTACCTGATGCTCCTGAATCCACCATGCAATTGTGTACATTCTTTCCTACAATTCGAACCGTTAGCAGAAAAGGTAAAGCTTCTTCTTTTTCTTTTTTAGCAAAATATTTAACCTCAATAACGTCATGGCTCTCTTTTGCTTCTTGAAACCCTAGGTTTTGCATTAAAAGTTTCCTTTGTTCAGGTAACTGACAAGCATCATAAAGATTAATGTTGGCCTTTGTTTTCTTCAAATATTCGATAATGTTATAACTTGTAGATTCAACATCTTGAACTTTTGACATGTTTTTCAGAGTTACCTTTGACTTTTCAGGCAAAGGTGGTGGAATGGGATTGTTATTAGATTTGACATCAAGTGGCACATTCAAATTCTTAGGGGGGGTGGAAGATGTGTTATAAATTTTACCTCTAATCCGTAAATGGTAGCCGTGAGTTGGCTTCTTGTATTGTTTTAGAGTATGCACTTCTTCCACAATCTCATCCTCTTGTTCACTTTCTTCTTCTTCTTCAATTTCACCCGGTTCACAAATGTCCACTACAAAAGTTGAACTCTTACCTTTGCTTGTGCTAGCCTCATCCACATCATTATCTGGAACTAACTCCATTTTATCCAAACCCTATTGAATGTAATTTGCAACACAACTAAATTCATTGCATTCTAGTTCATTATGTTCATTTGTACCATGCAATCTACACCAATTATCTAACACTACTTCTGTAAGATTAACAATAGTGGCTTTTGAGTTTGAGCTAGAAGCTCCATTATTGTTAGCCACAGGGGTTGGTACACCCCCATTATTTGGTCTCGTGTTAAAATGTTTAGGTCTTTGCATGGTAAATCTTCGATTAGGTTGTGCATTTTGATTGTTTTGCTTCTGCATTTGTACCATATCACTACTTAATTTAAGACACATCCTTTCTAAATCTGCTACCTTTTTTGGATCAGGAGTATCATTAGCAGGTTGATTTTGGTTTTGAGTTGCAACATTTGGGTTTGGTGGAACATTTTGAATAGTTGGATTCAACCAACTAGAAGTGTTTTGATTTGGCATGTTTGGTTGAGGATTCAACCAACTCTGATTAGGCACATTTTGATGAGGTGTCATATTTGTAATATTTGTTTGAGGCACAACATTGGGCAAATTTTGGTTATGTAACATGTTTTGATTTACCCATGGGTTAGAATTCATAGAATTTGTTTGATTTTGCATGTTTTGCATAAACATCGGATTACCCTGTTGCATTTGTAGATTTTGTAAATTTTGAGCAAACATGGGATTGTTTTGTTGTGTTTGAAAATTCTGAAATTGATTCAAGTTTTGATTTGGGGCAACATTTCCAAACATATTGAATTGTGATGCATCATTTCTAGTTTTTTGTGCAGCATAATGACTCTCTAACAACATTTGATTATTTTGTGGTGCATAAGCCATTTGATTTGGTATTTGAGGAATCATGTTTAACATTGGAGTTTGATTCATCAAAGCATTATTAATCATGGGTATTTGATTTTGCATACCCGGATATCCGATCGAAGGCAATTGACCAAGCCCGCAACTTGAAGGCATCATCTGTTGCTCCACCAATAGAGCTTCCATGTATGCTCCTGTGAGTGTCGTTATCTGCCCAGTTCTTCTGACGAACATCGTCGTTAATGGATCCAATGCTCCAAAGTAGACTTGGATTACGGTATCTTCTGCAACATTATAAGGAGCAGTTAGTCGTGAGTACATTTTATGGAACCTAGTATTGAATATCCGTAAAGGTTCATTAGGTTCTCTACGAGTTGAAGAAAATTGCAAATAAACACTAGCGGGATCAATTGCAAATTTAAATTGTGTGATGAAAGCATTTTTGAGCATATCCCAAGAAGTTATTGAACCAGAGGGTAAGCAAACATACCAATCGTAGGCTATCTCATCCAAGGTTAGAGGAAACAACCTACATGCGACGTCTTCATGTTCGACTTGTAGTCTGGTCATGGCATCTGTATATGCCTGTATATGTTCTTCTGCCATGCAAGTTCCATCATGCTTGTATCTTGGTAAATATTTCTCCACACTCTTTGGCATGTCATGGGCAACACCTGGTATATTCAGTGGACTTCGCTGATTTCCCATCCATGCCAAATTTCCAGTAGGTGGAGCAACCATATTGATATGTGGGGAATTAACAAGCACACTTGAACTAGCGTTAGCAGTGTTAGGAAGATTTATAGTTTGGGTCTTACTTCGTCTATGTCTCTTGGTGGGTGATAAACTTTGGAATATTGTGGACCCAGTAGACTTAGACCTAGTGATGATTTCTTTAGACTCTAGTTTAATTCAAAATCTCACTAATCAAAATACAATACTTGAAACATACGTTTAAATAAATCAATGTAACTGCAATGTTCAAGTATATAATAAACAACTCAAGAACAAATGTGATTGAGAAAAATTGCATGAAAAACAAAATCAATTACCAGTTTTTCATGCCCTCCTTCTAGCGCCAATTTGTTGATGTGTGATTTTGTCAAGTCACAAAACCACTCGACAACTTAGAACTTTAAGTTCTCTCTTGCAAAGAAATAGGTGTTTCTTCAAGGTTTCCACTTAAAATGTTTCAAATGTTAAGCATGTATATATGTAAAAGTAAATGCTTGGAAAACTCCCTGTGGTTTGCAAAATACTGTTAACAAGGGGCCTGGGAAATTAGGTAAATGATCTCATAGGTATCATGTATAGCATATATGTCATATCCACTTTAACCATTCAATTATGAAAGAAAGTTTGATTTATGATGTTCAATCTATTTATACAACCTTCACTTCGTAATAAAGTTTGAATTAAGATGCTTGAAATGCCTACTCTTTAAAATACTTATGAAATTAGATATTTTAATAGAGCAGATGTGAGATTCGAAATCTGATTTTTTTTAAAATGAATAATTAAAATCAAATTTCTGATTGAATATTTTCTTTATTTGGACTTTATAAAATGGTACTATGTCATATTAGAATCCAATTTTGAAATTTTTGAAAGGACGTCAATCCCAATATTATAATCTCATGAGATGAAAAATCAACACTGGGATAATCATTTATCCTTTAACTTTATTAATTCAAATATTAATTGAAAATAATATTTGAAATAATAAGTTTAAATGTAATCTAGTTCTTGAGACTTTACTTTATAAAGCTTAACTAGATTACTGTGTATGTAATTCACATAATCAAAGAAAATGATAAAAGTTTTGATTTTCAGAAACTAAACTAATTACTCTATCGGACAAATTTCACAGCAGTAACCAAACTACAGAACTTCAAAACCTACTCAATATTTACCAGCATTCGCACAACAAAAGTATTGAATGAGTGCAAGCTTCTAAGGTATACAAACATTTAATAAATTACTTTGAACATTTCATTCACTCCAAAAATAGCAAATGCACAAGTCTGGATCAAAAATATTCAAAATAACTTTCAAATCTTACAATATATTTCTGTTCCTGCAAATGATTCCTCTACTCTTTCCTGATGAAGACTATATCTTTCACTTCTTTCCAACTTCCTTTTTCCTTTCCTGCATCAGATGTCTGAACTCTGACCCATGGAATACAATTCCATTTGTAATAAAAAAGAATTCGTTACTTTTCTATTTCTAATATCATTCATTCAGTTGCTTCTGCCAGCTTTGCTTTCGCGGCGTTACTTAATAACACCCTGTTTATTTTATTACCCCCATATTTATTTTATGTAGCTTATACCTTAAATTATGGTAATAAACTTTACATATATGAAAAATATCAAATATAGCGATATAACCTGTTTAGGGTTATCCCTCTAACCAATGTGTTAACGAATCCTACTTTATATCCATACTAGAAAAATGGAGATTACCAATCTTCGTCCCATTTGAAAACGTTCATTCATGAACTCTAAGCCAGTATCTTCAAAAAACTTGACCCCAGAAATAACAAACGTAATCTCATGCAGCATCATTAGCAATTTGACGTTCTCCGTACTCCTCGACAGACATGCCATTCACCTCTTTCATTTCATTTTATTTAAAATCTCAAACGGAGTATACCAACAAGGACATCCCGAACATCTCAAATAACAGACGATGCTCCCAATGGTAGGTGCTCCCGCATCCCAATCTTCGTATGTGATTCACTAAAACTATTAAAATATTTCTATGATTGACCGAGAATGTCCTTGTTGTATGTGAAAAATATAACAACACATGCCGAAAGATATTACTCCCTATAACTTCTACATGTAATTTTACCACTCGGCGATCCGCGCATAGTGGCGATCCTCCGCCCTTATTGTGTCGGCTTCTATTGCATTGTGATCCTTTCTTGTTGTTTAAGCCACACGATTGTATAAAATTACCTCACAATGTGGACATCATCCTTTTCGTATTTTGGGATCTGCATAAATTAAAACGACTCCCTTTAGTAACCTTGAACCCATCAACTTTAACATAAACAAACATAAATAAAGGCACAAAAAATACGAAGACAAGCAAGTCTATTAATCCATTCTTTCAACTCACATGAACATTAACCCACTAACACATGAACACCATGCCCATGATACCCATATGAACAAGCCAACTAAAAAAAATCACAACCTATACCCTAGCCTTATACATGCATTATGAACTCACAACAAGACAAAATCTAAACACAAAAGATAACAACATTCACATATGATAAAACATACGACATGCCTAAGAAACCAACACCCCTATATAACATGTTCAACACAAGATAATTCACATTAAGCCCTTCTAATATAGAATAATAATACAACATGCTAATATCCACTTTAACATAAACTGAACATTAAAAAAAAAAAACAAAAAAACACAAATAACATAATAAAAACAAACAACATTAATTATGAATATAAAAAAACTAAATACAAATTTAAACACCCAAAATATATATAACCAAATAACAAAATTAATATACAAATACACCTTTACACAAAACTTAACAAACAACAACAACATATAAAGAACAATATACAATTTTAAACAAAAGTCTTGAGCAAACAAATTTAATTGAAATGGCCTTGGTAAGCATATCTCAGAGCAACTTTGGCAAACATTAGGTGAATATTAGTGATAGATTTTGATATACAACTATTCACACGAAAGTCCAAACCTTTAAGAATTTCAATAATGATTATTAAACCAAGGATGTAAACAATCATTTGAACCACGCTTTCAAATTTCAAGTCGGTCCTCAATTTTTGGGGTCATTGTGAAGGACATCACAACACTAAGGAAAATATTTCATTCTTGATTGACCCTATAGCTTTAGTTTTTCTTTGATTCTTGATAATGCATTTTTTATGTTCATTTTTATATTTAAATTCCATTGTTCTTCCTTTTTCAATTAATTGAGCAACTAAGATGAGATTAGTTGATAATGCGAGAAAATATAAAATATCTTCTAGCACAAAATATAGAAATAGCATGCTAGGTATTACTTTTCCAGTTCCTTGAACTTGATACATCTTATCATCTACAATTTTTAGTGAAATATTATCTTTGACTTCTAAGGATTCAAACTAATGTAAGTTTTTAGTCATATGATGACTAACACTTGAATCTATATACCAAATATCTTTTTCTCTTTGTATTTTTTGATGAGATTCAAGTGATATTATTTCACATATTTGATAAGAATTTTGAAAAACTCTTATGATTTTACCTTTTGAACTCAAAATATTGTTTTTGATACAACTATTAATTTTGAAATGGTTCTTTAATATTTCTCTTATGATGTGAAACTCCTATTTTTCTTTGTCATTTATTCATATTCAAATTTCTTGATTTCTTTGAAGTTGAAATCCTTATTACTCCAAAGTTTAAAAACACTCAAATAAGAAATTTACAAATTTCTAAATTCTAAACCATTGATATAGAAATCCTTTTAACCCCCTATTAAATTAAATTTGTAAAATCTTAAATTTCTAAATTTTCTCTAAATTTTAAAATCTGCAAAAAACTTCAAATAACTTAAAATAATTTTAAACTTTAAAAACCTTTTAAAAATTTAAATCTTCAAACCTTTTAACTCCACTACTTTTAAATATTTTAAAAAAACTCAAATCTTAAATAACTTAAGTCTTCTAATCTTCAAATCTTAAAACTTAATAAAGTTTAAATTCAAATTACTTGCTTTCCCTCCAAGCAATAAAGGTATGAAAGGTAATTTAATGTACCTTTCCTTTGAAACATTTTGAAATCAATAATAACAATTCTAATTGGTAATGTATGGATGTTACCTCTGTTGACTCCACATTTTGTACTTAATCCTAATTACAATGCTTACACTCATTCAGATGTTTGAATTTCCTAAGTATGATGCTTACTATTCCATCATTCTTAGGTTTTGGATTGATTCTCTTTAGCTGTATGGCATCCTAGGATTATGTTTGCTGAATATGATGCTAAAAACACTCTTAATCTCCTACAAAATAACACACTTGGTGCATTCTCAATATCCTTAGCTGAATACCATGCTTAGTACATTCTTGATTTTATTTTTCTAAATAGCATGCTTAGTGCATTCTCAATTTCCTTCAGCTAAACAACATGCTTAGTACATTCTTGATCTCCTTTGTTGGATGATGCACTCATTTTCTATTTTTGGATAGCTCATTGGAAATGCAATCTAGTCTCTATTACTAGATGGCATATTGTAAATGTGCTTAGTCTTTGTTAAAAAATGGTACATTATGAATATGCTCTACTTTGGACTATGCCATTCTATTACAACTTGCTTTACTCTAGATAATGCTCTTCTGTTACAACTTGCTTTACTCTAGATAATGCTCTTATGTTAGTGCTTTTCTCCACTCTAGACAACACTCTTCTATTACAACATTTCTCCACTCCTGTATAATGCTCTTTTAATACAACATTACTCCTTTCTAGACATCACTCTTTTGTTACAACATTGATTTTTGATTACAATGTTGCTCATTTTTAGATAAAGTTCTTATATTACAATGTTGTTCTTTGATTATAGTGTTGATCATTTCTATACAATGCTCTTTTATTACATATTTTATCTTTGATGGCACACTACTTAGTTTCCTAGTTGGCCACTTTGTCTCCCTAGTTTTGGTTGCTTAGATTGTTGTTTGAACTTCTATATATAGGCCACTTGAATGTTGACCACTCAAATATATTGGCCACTTAGATGTTGGTCACTCAATTTCAATGGTGGATGATAGCTCCACTAAATAGACATTTATTGTACCTTATCGCTTCTTGTTGTCTCTAGATTGTGCTTTAGTAGCGCTATTATCCATTATAGGATAAAACTTATTTCAAACGAGCGATTGAAGTTACCTATGGAGCCTCATCCTCAACCTTATTATTTGGGTTGGAAGGATAGTGGAAGGGGCTCATAAATCACTCACACTTGCACATTAAAATTTGCACTTGGCCCACATTTCATAGATCAAGTCACTTGTGATGTGACTCCTATGGATTGTTGTGGGATTTTGCTTGGACAACCTTTTCAATATGATAGGAGAGCTATTTATGATGCTTTCAAAAGAACCTACACACTTCAAAAATATGGTCAGGTCTTTCTCATTAAAAGCACCAACACTCCTAACATCATTCTAAATTCCAAGCAAACAAAAAGAGTAATTAAAAAAGGTGGTGACATTGCTCTAATTTTCATTCGCTCTCAAAACACTCCTACATCCACATCCATTCCAAAGCAACACTCTTCAATGGATAAAATATTGCAAAATTACTCACACATATTTAAGGAGCCCAAGTCTCTTCCTCCAATTCGTACAATTAATCACAACATTGAAATCATTCCTGGTTCTTCACTACCTAATGCTCCCATGTATAGACAATCTATTTTGCAAAATGAAGAAATAATAAGGCAAATAGAAGATTTGTTGTCTAAGGGTTTCATTAAGGAAAGTACTTCTGCTTGTGCTTCACCTATTTTGTTGGTTCTTAAAAAATATGGCACTTGGAGATTGTGCATTGATTTTCATGCTTTGAACAAAATTTTTGTAAAGAATAGATATCCACTACCACGCACTGATGATTTATTAGATCAGCTCCAAGGAGCTAAGTTCTTTTCAAAAATAGATCTCAAAAGTGGATATCATCAAGTGCATATCCAAGCTGAGGATACATGGAAGACAACTTTTAAGACGAATATGGGCCTCTTTGAATGGTTGGTCATGCCCTTCGGTCTTACTAATGCTCCTAAAACCTTCATGAGGTTGATGAATGATGTTTTTCGTGATGTACTTGACAAATTTGTAATCATATATCTTGATTATATATTGATATTCTCAAAGACTTGGGAGGAACACCTTAGGCATATCCATCATACACTTGATCTTCTTGCGAAGAATCAATTATATGCCAATTCTTCCAAGTGTTCTTTTGGCAATACTTCAGTTTCTTACCTTGGTTATGTGATTAGTGAAAGTGGAATTCAAGTAGATCCCACCAAAGTTGATGTTTTACTTAAGTGACCCCCTCCTTCAACTCTCACTGAGTTAAGGAGTTTCCTAGGACTTGCGAATTTTTATTGCAAGTTCATTCCTCAATATTCCACCCTTGCAGCTCCATTGCATTATCTCACTAAGTCTAAAGTTCCATTTCATTGGGAGAAAAGCCAAGAGATTGCCTTTGAGAAACTCAAAAAGAAACTTTGTACAACACATGTGTTAACTTTACCTGACCTCTCTCAAACTTTTGAGATTGAAATGGATGCCTCTAAAGTTGCCTTAGGAGCTATGCTCAAACAGAATGGTCATCCAGTTGCTTATCATTCAGAAAATTTTTCTGCTGCTAAGTTGAACTATTCTACATATGACAAGGAGTTATATACATTAGTTCAAGCTATCAAGTACTAGAGACATTATATTTTGGGAAAATATACAGTAGTACACACTGATCATATGCCTCTCAAGTTTTTACAATCTCAAAGTAAAATTGAAGAATCAAGACATATGAAGTGGGCCTCTTACCTCCAAAAATTTGACTTGGTGATCAAGTACAAAAAGGGGAAGAGTAATACTGTTGTTGATTATTTGAGTAGGCCTCCTACCGCTCTTGCCTTAATAGTTATGTCCACTTCACACTTGGGATTTCAGACTTGGCCTAATCAGTATTCATAGGATCCTTATTTTGGGAAAATATTTGAGCAAGTGAGTAAGCCTTCTTCTTCCAATTTGCATCCTTTCCAAGATTTCTACATCAAAGAAGGACTTATTTATAAATTGGATAAGGTTTGTGTTCCTTATGAGCCTGGAGTGTCACTTATTAAGGAAGCTCATTCTACACTTTATGGTGGTCACTTTGGGAAGCACAAAACACTTCATCACTTGCAAAGATTTTTCTACTAGCCTAAAATGCAGAGGGATGTGTTGAGATTTCTCAAATAGTGTGCAGTTTGTTGTCACTCAAAACTAGCTAACATGAAGTTTGGCTTAGGCATGCCTTTGCCCATTCCTTCCCATCCTTGGGAAAGCATTTCCATGGATTTGGTTAGTGGTTTTCCCATGACAGTGCGACAACATGATTGTGTGTTCGTGGTGGTTGACAGATTCAGTAATATGGCTAAGTTTATTCCATGCCGCAAGACAAGTTCTGTAGTCGACTTAGCCCAATTGTTCTTTGACAGCATTTGGCATTCCTTTGGTCTACCTACCAGCATTATATCGGATCGTGATTCATGCTTTGTGGGTCACTTTTGGCGTTCTTTGTGGAAAATTTTGGGAGTTTCCCTTAAATTTTCCATCGCCTATCATCCGCAGTCAGATGGGCAGACTAAAGTGGTAAACCGTACAAACTGAAGTGACTTGATATAACTTTTCCACTTGAATTCGATGGCAGACTGAAGTGTGTAGGTTCTTTTGAAAGCATCATAAACAACTCTCCTATCATACTGAAAATGTTGTCCAAGCAAAATCCCACAAAAATCCATAGGAGTCACATCACAAGTGACTTGATCTATGAAATGTGGGCCAAGTGCAAATTTTAATGTGCAAGTGTGAGTGATTTTTGAGCCCCTTCCACCATCCTTCCAACACAAAGAATAAGGTTGAGGATGAGGCTCCATAGGTAACTTCAATTGCTCGACAACGGACCTCGTAATTAGATTTTTCTACGAGCCATTATCCACTATACAATCTATTGCAAAATTATGGAGCAAATGAGCTCGAGTGATGAACAAAGCATCACGAGCGCCCCCTGATGAACTTAAATTTACCATGGTAACCTCATTGAGCTTACCTCGTAATTCCATGTATACTCTACTTTCTCCTACTGACTCAAGAGGGCCTTTGTAAGCATCCTGTTCTTGAGTAGTGATGACTAAACTTTTCTTCTTAAGCTTAAAACAATAAGCTTTTTCATGACCTTTCTTCTTACAATAGTTACAAAACTTTTTTTTTTTTTTGAAGAAGAAGGTTTGGAAGAAGAAGAAGAAGAAGAAGAAGTGGAAGGGGAAGGAGAAGAAGGATATGGAGAAGAAGAATTCTTCTTTTGAGCAAAGTTCTTTGGTGAGAAATAACTATTCCATTTTGATGAGTTCACAACCACTTGAGTAACAGGTGCGCGGAATGCCTGCGAATGCGCCTTAAACTTATCCTCCGCAAGTTGCGCCTGGTTGAAAACTAAATCCAATGTGTCCATAGAAACAAACATAATTTCCCTGTATAAATGTTCCAAAAAATCACTTTGAAATTTGAGAATCAAAGCTTTAATATCTTCCTCCACATTCAAAGTATCCTGTACCTGTTGAATTGAAAGATATACTCCTACACAGTCATATTAGTACTTTGCCAAAATCGAAACCACTTAATGACCAATTCCTTAGAATAATTGGAAGGATAAAAATTGGTCTTAATACAGTCTACAAGCTCATCCCATGAAGTGAGTTCATCATGACCTCTTTTTATTTCAACAAGTACTTTAGCTAAACCAGAAATTTTGAGTTTAACATATGGAACCATATCCTCATATGAAAGTTGAGTGTAAGAAAACCAAGAACTCATGTCAAGAATCCAACTATTCAAGACTTCTGGGTTTTGGGATCCATCATAAAGTGGCACTTCACAACGAACTCTCAGGCGAGAATCATTAGCAGAAGTGGAAGCATTGTGGACAAAAATGTCATTTACCTTCATTGCAAGGTTACCAAGAACTTCTACCATGGTAGTATCATTAGCTTTATCTGCTAAAGCATTTACAACATGTGCAAGTTCTGCCACTTGGACAACCAAGTCAGAAGCCATGTGAGACCGGGTATAAGCTAGGAGGAAAAAGGAAAAAGCACTGAAAATCAAGGTAAAAATTGAAAATTCCTTGTTACAATGTTGTGCCCTAAATTGAAAAACACTCCTAAGGCTCAAAATTGAAAAATTTAAACTAACCTAAGGTTTACAATTTATATTTTATTAATTTAAAAATAACTTAATTAAAAATTAAATTATAATTAATCAAAGATTAATTAATTTAATTAATTTATTAAAAATTAAATTAATAAAAAATAAAAATGACATGCATAACCTTAGAATAGTAAAATTTTAAAAAATTACAATATTTACCCTTGGTCTTACCGAAACTGCACTCCACCTGCTTGCATGAATTTTTGAGCTTCAGTGGCACATTTCCCAAGGCAACAATTACCAAGCCATTGAAAACAAAAAGTCAGTGCAAATAAAATTCGGTGCCTAGTGCAAGAAAATTCGGTTGCAGCCTCCTGGCGACGTGTAGGCTGCCAGCTACCGACTGTTGGCAGTGGACGTGGCATAGCTGACGTTTCGTCGACTGTATGGCGCGTCGACGTCCACGCCTGCAATTCGTGCAGGTGGACAGACAATCCTGTCAGCCTGTCAGCCATGGCAAGACTAAAAAAGTCGTGTAGGCCTGTCAGCCACAGTAGGACTGATAAAGCCCTATAGGCCTGTCAGCCGCGACAGGCATACCAGATCTTGTCAGGCCTGTCAGCCACAGTAGGGCTAACAGAGTCGTCGGGCTGTCAGCCACAACAGTCCTTATAGACCTCTGCAGGCCTGTCAACCGCGATAGGCCTGACAGATCTATGCAGGCTTGTAAGCCATAGCGGGTCTGACAGAGCCGCCGGGTCTATCAGCCATGATGTAACACAGACGATCTCCTGTCGGCTGTGTTGGACGTCAGCCAACGTCTGTTGGTAGCCAATAGGAAAATGCTGTCGACCAACGGGCGTCCGGTGGCCGACGTTGGTAGGCGACGGTGCTGACGCAGCTGAGCCACCTGCAAAGATTGGCCCTCAGCTCCTGCTAAGATGGGGCCGAGGGGCTAAAATATATATATATATATATATATATATATTATTTACAATCAATATTTAATTAATATATAAAGAAAAATATATATTAATTAAAATACAAGTTTTCTAATAAAAACTATGAAATTTTTAAAAATTAACAAGGAGGGTTAATTTAAAAACATGGAAAACTTAAACTGTTACAAATATTAGCAATTTTTGAAGGCAAATTACCTTCAAATATAAAAAAATTGCTAATTTCTCTTGAATAACCCAAGACTCCTTCAGTAGCTCTCCTTCCAATATCCAGTCGACACACGACCAGCGTTTGAAAGGCAACCAGATCTAAGTCGACACACGACCTAGTTTGATGATGCTCAATCTTCAAGACTCCAAAATGGCAAGAACATCAGGAACAAAAGGCTCCCTAATTCACATTTCACTATAGGAGAAATCCAAACCTGCCAAGGGATTTTTGTAAGATAGAAATCAGGGTAAACTTCTCCTATACTTCTTGAGCAAACGGAGAAAGTTGGAACGAGATTTTGATGCCTAAGGAACTTCCTTATACGAATGGTTTTCAAGCTCCCCTTGAGCTTGAACCGAGTCCTCAATGAGAAAAAGTTTCTCATAAGAAAACTAACTCCTTTCCTCTCACCTCACAAGCCCTAGTGCAAACTTGAACTAGGCTCTGATACTAATGAAAAGGATTGAAAATCCAACTAACTTCATATTATTTACAAACTCATTATATAGGCTCTAATGGCCCAAAATACATAACCAAACCCATCAAATCATGGATTTGATCCAATATGCTTAACCATAAGCTACAAAAGTGCAAATGAGAATGCACGTAACTTCTAAGTTAAGAGGAAAGGAATAATGCTAACTATAAGATCCATTTTAGCTATCTTGAAGTACACACTTCCTACTTTGAGTTCACACTTACTAACACTCTAAATGACAACTAGAAGATAACTAGTGCCCACAAGTGCATGTGAGAATGAGACTCACTTACAATATTAATTTGCAAGAAATAAACTATGCAAACCTAGCTAGGAACTACTAGAGGGGTCATATGAGTGATCAAACATCAATCCTCATCAGCAAGTAATTTAAATTTTAAAACTAATCCTTATTTCTCCTTGGTAACCTTTGCAAATATTAATAATTCTAAAATATGCTTGCTTAATAAATCACTAATGTTGAATATTGCAATAGTAGATGTAATGTTTCCTTATAACTCCAAAACCTTAGGTTTAAAGCAAGAAAATAATAAATCAACCTTTATCTTATTAATCCTTCAATGTTGTGCTATGTGGTGATCGATTAGTCACTTTATGGAGCATAGCGCTCATGGGAGATCATAACTCTCTTTGACTGGTTTTGGTTTTCTCTTAGGTTGGTGCTTCTTCTCCTCTACATATGGCATCGTATACTCCTTGATATGCACTCTACTTATGAAATAGCTCTTCTGAATGCACGCATTGGTTCGCTGGGTTTATGATAGCATCTTAAATGCTCTTGTAACACCTTTGAATTGTGTATGTCTTGAATTAGCCTATTTATTTAGACATGCTTCAATGCTTGAATTGGTTTGACTTCATTCTAGCTTCATGCTGTGTTCTATTTTGTTATCCAAGATTTACATCTTATGTAGGATGGACTTCGTGACAAGTGTCACTCGAAGCATTACAAGGTATGTGTCTTCAATGTACCTTTAGCACTGATGAGGTTGGTAGTAACCTCCAAATATTTATAACTCCCTTTAAGGTGAGTTCTCAGGTCTTCATGAATATTAGGAAGCTTAGAGAATTTGTGCCAAGTAGCACTCAAGGCTTGTGCATGCAAGCTTTCTTTCTAATGTTTAAAAGATGAGATTGCAACCCTAATTATTCCTTTATCTTTGCACCATATGCGAGCTTGATATGTTTCTTGAGATGCAAGCTTCCTTTTTAATGCTATCTTGGTGAGGATTATGGATGGATACATCTAGATTTCTCCATAGTTTTATGGCACACTCTTGATATTTCCTTTTGGTGGACGTTTGCTTAAATGGATGCCTTAGGTATAGCTCTTTTATCTACACCTACTTGTAGGTTTCATAGCTCGTTTTAATGCTGATTTATACCTTTAATTAATGCTTGAAAAATAGTGTTGGTTATAACAACCAGTAGGTAGCCCTTTTACTTTATCTTTTATGTAGATAACCTATCACTGAATGCTGCCTTTTTTTTCTATGTAAGCACAAGTGATAATGCCCTATTTCAATGGCTCCATTGTTTCAGGTGACACACCACTTATAGGGCTGGATTTGATGGAGGAAAATGGTGTTTTTAAATACCTCACTTCTTGGATGTGAGAGCTCTTCGATGGCTCCTTCCTCTGATCGTAAATCTATAGATCGTGTGAGCTCTTTGGTGGCTCCTTCCTTTGGACGTAAATCTACTGATCATGTGAGCTCTTCATTGGCTCCTTCTTACCATATATTTGCTGGATAAAATATCCTTACTGCCACTCTATAGATAGTAATACTTTTGTCCATCCAAAGGAACAAAAGAGGTGCTTCTTGTAATAGATAGATTTGCACCAAAATGAATAATTTTTACGTAATCCTTTTTGCTTTTTCTTTTTGGATGCTATTCAATCCAAGCTGATGAAATATTTATTTGAATAAGGATTCCTACACTGTGCTAAAAAATAAACCCTTATTTTATCGTTGAATCTTGAGACTTCCAAGGTCTCTCTTTGAGGCTTATTTCAAGGAATTTAATGGTGGATTTATATTCCACATTTTTTCTTGTAATGGTGGCTTATTTTTGCCATGAAAGTGCTACAATTTTTTAGTTTTTGTGCTTTTAACAACATAAAATTATTGCTCCACTAATCTCTCAAAACTGCACTTAACAATTCCACGACAACCTTTCAAGCATAATATTTAATGGTTGACTGTAGATGATGTAGATCTAGCTACCTTGAAATGAATAAAGTATGCAAATAATTTTGTCCTCTTCTTCCTATTGATATACTATGGTAAACTTTGCAAGAGACAGTGCATTGAGGTGAGTCCGGTTCATAAAATAACAGGCCCAATAATAGCAATGGTGATTTTCCTATTCCTAAGCACCATAGCTCTAATACCATTGATAGATTTAGTAGTATTACTTTAGGAGATAGAGACTAGAACAAAAAAGAATCTTATTACAAGAATAGATTAATACAATCCGAATGGATCTATAGAACCATTTATATAGGAATATGGATTCCTTGGCCAACACTCTAAATAGATGTACAAGGGGACACCTTGCACATTTACAACTTGCACAATGACACTTGTGCATAGCATCTAGATAACTTACCCCTAAAGTAATCTATCATATCAAAGGATGTAATATATTCTAACAAACATTCATGATTTAAGAAAACATTGATGAGGTTGGGAATTGCCTGATGGACTATTTTTGATAACTTATAAACTCTTTGAAACACCTTATGTTATGTTTTAATGTTGATTATGGTGATATAATTCATTATGTGTTAGTATTTACATGTTTTAAATTTTGAAGAGCATATATTCTATTTTGACTATTTTTCTAGATTTTTGACCTGTTTCAGTTGAATTATCTAACAAATTAGGATTTATTTGAAGTTGTAATAATAGGTGTTGATATGTATTCATTATTAAATCACTCTATTTGATTTCATTAACTTTTTAACAAATGCAAATGCTAAAAAGGGCACCAAAACCTATTCAAATTAAGCTGACTGTGCATAAATAAAATATTGACCATATAAATTCTAGCCAACTGTGCATACACAACATGGCTTGGAATTGGTCAGCTCCAATACGTGCCAATGGTGGAATAGGTATTATAAGAATGGTAGGAGAATTTTCACACAGTCAAAACCACTTTCCTGTGCATCGAAGGCATGAATTATCATCGAAATTGTTATACTACCTGATATTCTGGAGCAACTCTAGAATAAGCGAAGCAGAAATAGTTCTAGTCAAAATCAACCACAGAATGGTCAAGACAATGGAAAATGGTGAGATAAGGATGGTTTCAGCAGTATAAGGGGTTGTTTTAATCCTTCTACCTCATTTATCCCAATTGTTGTAGGCCAGCAAAGCAAATGGATAAACTATAGCAGAACTGATTCCTGCATATTAGGAAAACAATTCTGAAATAGTTAATTGCATCCTTGAAAAACAACAACTCATATCAGTATTGTAATAGAATAATATAAATAACCTAGCTCCCATTCGGTTGAGCATATAGAATATAGATGTATAAGAATTCTAGAAAAGATAAGTTGTTTTATTGTAGCAAAACAATATTTTGAAAGTATTTTCCTGCACTGTTGTAATGCTATTATAGAATCAATAAAGGTGTAATTTTCCATTCTATTGGCATTATGAGTGAATTTGTGTGAGATTTAGATAGTTTAAGACAATTATTTCCACCTTCTTCTAGTTTAGGGATCAAGGGCAACTTCCAGGCCCAAGAGAAGGAATAACTTTGACAGGTTTTCTGCTCATTTCTTGCTACAACAAATTTGTAGGAACCTGATAGTTTCTCTTTCACATTTTTAGCTATGCTATTTTAGATTGCATGTGATAATTTGTAATGATTATAGAAGTGTGTGCATTTCAGCTGACCACTTAGCATAGATTCTTACATCCTATAATATTTCTTGATATTCCCTATTTTAAATAGTTGTTTTCAGATTTTGGCATTTCTAGTTTGTATCAGTGAATTCCCTATTGTTTTAGTTTTGCAACATTTTAATTCTTGTCCTTTGAATTCTATTATTGTAATTAGGTTTACTTTATGCAAATTATGCATTTCAATTCTACAAAGTTTATTTTCTGTTATTTCTAGTTCGACAACACTTCATTTTTGTCATTCTGCAAATTTTAGATAGTTTTCTTTTTTCTACAAAGTTTCAATTTCTACAATTTCATTTTTGCAATGGTAAATGGGAGTCAAATTTAGTTTATAGGATTTAGAGGTAATATCAAACCCCCAAACACTAATTTTTTCACCAATAAAAGCCATCTCCTGAATGAACTGATCCTTAAAACTGCTTACCTTTTCTATTGTATACAACCACTGGACACCGCCCTGGATTGACAAGTATAATGACTAAATGATGAATAATTGAAGACACTCATCATTTTTTGCATCATTTTTTAGGACAAATAGGTGTTTTTAGGATAATTATAGCATTTCAAGAACTATCCTATTACAGGTAATAGTTCTTGAAAACTGAATTCTATTTCCTTTAGTGGATGAGCATGAATGCATAGGCCAAGAGATGAAAGAGGATGGTTTATCAAAACTGGATCTTTTATGCCAAGGCGTTCTTCATGATCAAGTGAATATCTGCCTATGTATTAACTTTTTGAAAGAATTAAATGAGAATCATCTTCTTCATTAACTAAAATTTCTGGATCTTTGCAAGAAGAACTCTTAGAGGCACTTGCTTCTAGACATACCCATAGGGCTGATCCATATAAACCAATTGAACAAGTCAAAACTAAGGAAGCACCTATGGCAGAACAAGGAGAACATGATAGGGATATTGTTGGTCATGATGCTGAAAATCCTCCTATCAGAACTTTTGAATACCCTATTTTTCTGAATCCTACTCAGAATGCTCCTATGAAAATAATTTCACCCTTAGTATTGCCAATATTTAGGGGAATTGTTTTTGAAGATCCTGATCAGTTCTTGTTTGAATTCAAAGTTATGTGTCAAACTTATGACTATGTCAATGACAACTAGAAACTAAAGTTATTTCCCTCTACACTCAAAGATGCAACCTTACGATGGTTTATGAGCCTTGAACCGGATTCAATCCGCACTTGGGATCAAATGGAAACTGTATTTTTGGATAAATATCAAGAGTATTGTAGAGTGAGAAATAGGAAGGATGAGTTATTTTGGATTAGACAAGAAGAGGATGAAAACTTAGAATATTATCTTGATAGATTTATCTTTATTCAAAAGAGACGTGGTCCTGTGGAAACTGATTTATTAAAAACTATATTTCTAAGAGGTTTGCAGGATGATTCGAGAGAAGTATTGGATTTAATGGGAAAAGGATATTTTTTTTGGTAAGTTATATTAAAAGTTGATTTTTATCAAGGATCCCAAAACTTGATTACAAAGGATTAGATTACAACACAATACATCAGATTGTAATAAAAGGTAACACTAGAGGAACACAAACAAGAAAAGGGATGTGCCATCCTAAATGCCAGAGGAAGGCACAATCCTTTGTGCCAGAGGAATATGACTTCCTATGCACCAAAGGAAAAATGGGCAGGAAGGGAAAGCCTACCAGAGAACCAAATTTGAATCAAAGGGTGCCAAGCAAGTAACTGAAGTAAACAAAGGGTGGGAGAAAGTGCCAAACTACCCCATCCACTAAAAACCATTTTGAAACTTTCCCAAGGGTAGGAAAAGGAAACAAAGCTAGGATTTTAAAATTTGAAACAACCCAAGGGTGGGAAAACCAAAAACCACCCTTGGAAAACATGCCTAAGAGAAAATAACTCCCCATGCAGGGGAAAACCAGAAAGAAACATAAAATCCACCTTGAACCAAAGGGTGGATCAGTGTAGCAGAATAAATCATATAGGGATAGTGCACGATTATGAAAACTGAAGAGACCACTCTTTGAAATCCTAAAAAAATGAATCAACATAAACAGCAAAATTGTAGGCTATGAAATCATCATGCAGTGGAAAAAAAACCTGGAGGATGGTGCATCAGTGGAACAGGAACAAGAGGAACTTCCTAGGAAATGAAGTCCTCAAGAAAGAAAAAAGAAGTCTTCGAGAAACAACGACCCAACACAGGAAATAACAGCAGTGGAATAGTGCATCAAAAGGAAATGCAAGAAATTACCATAGGAATCTAAGAAGAAGGATTCACGAGGAGGCATGGCTACAGAAAAAATATCCCAAAATGAAAGGAAGCAACCAGGCATCCCAGACAACCTTCAACACCAAAGCTTCAAGGATGTAGAGAAGGAAAACCTACAAGGATTCAACAACAAGAAAAGTAGAGGCCCATCCCTGAAGCCATGAAAGGAATTGAAAACCTACAGGAACCAACACCATGAATCCAAAGAGTAGAGTCACAGTAGAAAGCACACGGTAACCCCTAAAATTGAAAGGATGTTGTGCAAAACTTCTCATGAAGCCAAAATTCCTCAGACCCACCAACAAATAGCTTCAAGGAAACAAAAGAGGAAGTCTTGAAAGGATTCAATAGCAAGAAGAACATAGGCCCGCCTGAAGCCACGAAAGAAGCTGAAATCCCCCAAGAGCCACCACTTCAGACCCAAAGAGCAGAGCCATAGTATAAAGCACATGGTCCCTCCAACCAAAAGGATGTTGTGCAAAACTGCTCATGAAGCCATAAATCCTAAGACCTAGTAAACCACAACTGAAGCAACCCAAAGGAAAATTGAGAGGAAGACTTCCAAAAACAACCTGAGAAAAACCCTAGGAAAATTCCTAGGGAAAAACCTGAACACAACCCAGAACCCAGGCACCAAAGGATGGAACAGTGGAACAAAAAATGGGACAAGTTTTCCCACCTTAGGGCAAGGAAAGGGGTAGAACAATGGATCAAGGATCTCCCCCCCAAAGGAGATCGTCTACAACACCTTCCTTTCGTAAAGGATGGGAAAGGTGCCAAGGAAACTGGGAAAGGAACAGGGTCCTAGGATAGGGACAAGGAAAGGATGCAGGTAAGAGGAACATGAATTCCATGGGAAGTCACCTTGTAGAGCCTCCCTCCCAAGCAATTTTTGGTCTTGCAGGAGATATAAACCAGCTTGAGATTAATGATATTGTAGAGTTATGCAGAAATTATTCCTGCACTAGGCAAATAAGAAGGAAGCGGAATCTTGGTAATACTGATATAAAATATTTGATGGAAGAAATGGCTAACATGAAAACTGATATTCTTGTACAATTAAATTCCGCATTAGGGGAAAGGAATTCAAAATCTAATTCTTCACCACCCCTGGCTATCTATTGTCCTAGATGCAGAAATAAGCATGCCCTACATGATTGTCCTTTGGATAGAACCTCTATCTCAACTATTTGTGGCATATGTTCAAAAGAGCATAAAATTGATAGGTGTCATTTGTTGCCTCACCTGAAAACTATTTTGGAAACTCAAACTGAAGAACTCAATGTTATTGGGCAGAGGCCAGGTGGTAACTTTTCACAATACCAAAATGCCCCTCGTTTTCCTACAAGTTGGGGATAAAATCCTTGGAATATGCCTTGGGGATATTCAGAACCACCTTCACAACCATGGAATCAATCTTGGGCATCTTCCCAAGATTGGTCACATCCTCCCTGGAATCCTGTTAATCCACCTTGGACACAGAATCAACAATATGGGCAAATATGGGGGCCAAAATACCCATCATATCAAGGGCAACAAAGGTATCAAGGGAAAGGTATCAAGGCAAACTCAAAACTTGCTACCAGCTCCTAATCAAAACTTTCAAGGAAGAATACAACCTCAACAAGCACAGCCAGTTAAGCAACCCCCACTTCCAGCTCAGCCTATGGCTAACCCAAATAATACTAGACAAGCAACCCCTATTTATGGAGCTGAGTCTGAAGACACTGCTATAGTTCATGTACTTGACTATAGTAATATCCAGTTACATTCAGGGAAAGTTTTACCTAACCCTACCCCACCCACCATTGAAGAAATTGATGGAAAGCAAGAGTCTCCACGTTCAGAACCAATGCAAACAAAAGAAAAAGAAGAGAAACTAGAAAAAATGCAAGGGCAAAAGGAACCTTCTTCAGAAGTAGTGCCATACCCTGAAAGGTTTGATCATACTGTCACTACTCCTGAATCAGAATTGGTTACAGAACTTAAAAATATGTCTATCTCCCTCCCTTTGTTGCAAGCAATAAAGGATGTGCCCTTAATCAAGAAAACCATTCAAGAATTGTGTATCAAGAAACCTGGTAGAAAGAAGAAAGCCTTTCCTAAAACTGTGCAAGTAGAAGGGAAGTTGGCTGACCTACTATCTGGAAAACTAGTGCCTCCCAAATATAGTGATCCAGGAAGTCCAGTAGTCACAATCACTATTGGGTTAATACAAATTCCAAATGTACTAATTGATCTTGGAGCTGCAATCAATGTAATGACTAAAGAAACAATGCAACAACTGCAACTCAATAATCTCAGTCCTACCACCATAGTTTTGGAAATGGTAGATAGGTCAGTTGCCAAGCCAGAAGGGATCCTAGAAGATATTGCCATTGAAGTTTCTTCTTGGGAATATCCTATAGATTTCTTGGTATTGCAGCCTAGAAATTCAGCTAATGGTTATCCCATCATTCTAGGATGACCTTGGCTTGCTACTACAGCTACTTTTATAGACTGTAGGTCAGGAGAAATGACTATTTCAAATGGCATTGACCTTAAGAAGATTTCCTTGTATCCACTAGCCCAACCTTCAACCAAATTTTTTGGACAGATATGGTATCCTGAGTCTGATGAAGAACAAGAAACTATTGCCACTTTGGCCACAGTAATAGTGAAGGAACACATTGAGGAAGTCAATTCACCAAAAAGGGAAATTTTTGAAGATGAAACTATCCTAGTGAAAACATTACAGGAAGGACTTAAAGATGATCAAATTCTTGTCCATCACCTACTATGGAAGGATGAAGAACAAACCTCAAAATATCTATCACCTATTCCCATACAAGAAAGCTCTTTCACACTACCACATGGATGGCATCATCATCTTCTTACCTCTTTCACATGTCCTATGCAGGGAATGATTCCATTCGACATCACCTATGAAACAGAATCCAGAGTATTTCATACTCTGCAGCCACATCACTATCCATTAAATTATTTAATAAGCAGATATGAAGCAGTCAATTCTGTTTATCCAGGGATTAAACAAATTGAAATACAACCAAGAAAAGTTCTAAATATTAATAGTTGGCTGACTAATGAACAAGAAGCCAAACTATTTGTTGTTCTACAGAAACATGTTCAGGCTTTTGCCTGGAGTTACAAGGATATGACTGGCATTCATCCTGATGTATGTACACATAGGATATACACTGAAGATGTAAAACCAGTGAGACAACCTCAAAGATGCCTGAATCCTACTCTGAAAGATATTGTTAAAGAAGAAATTGAAAAAATTTTAGAAGTAGGATTCATTTACCCAATTTCAGACAGTAAGTGGGTTTCTCCATTGGTCATTGTTCCAAAGAAAAATGGGAAAATGAGAGTGTGTGTGGATTACAGAGAGTTAAAAAAAGTGACACATAAAGACCATTTTCCATTACCATTTATAGACCAAGTGTTAGATACCCTTGCTGGTAAGAAATTCTTCTATTTTCTTGATGGTTTTAGTGGTTATAATCAAATACAGGTTGCACCAGAAGACCAGGAAAAGACTACTTTCACCTGCCCTTGGGGAACATTTGCTTACAAAGTTTTACCCTTCGGTTTGTGTAATGCTCCAACAACATTTCAAAGAGTTGTTTTGGCCATATTCTCTGATTTGACAAATGAGAGTGTAGAAATTTACATGGATGATTTCACAGTGTTTGGAGATAGTTTTGAGTATACCTTAGAACAACTTGAAAAAGTTTTAATACGTTGTGAAACATACCATCTGTCTCTTAATCCTGAGAAATGCTTCTTAATGATGGAGGAAGGGATTGTCCTTGGTCATCATATTTCCTCTTATGGGATCAAGGTTGATCCTAAAAAGGTGGAAGTCATTAAAAACCTTCCTCCTCCAAAAACTCAAACTGATGTAAGGAGTTTCTTGGGACACATTGGTTTCTACCGTAGATTTATTGCCAATTTTAGTACCATAGCCAATCCAATGTTTGCATTACTAACTAAGGATTCTGAATTTACTTGGTCTACTGAGTGTCAAACATATTTTGAAGTATTGAAAGAAAAGTTAACAACTCCCCCTGTATTGAGAGGACCTAATTGGGAACTGCCATTCCATATTCAGATCGATGCTTCCAATATTGCTATTGGAGCTGCATTAGGACAAATTGAAAATGGGGAGCATTATGCCATTTATTACATCAGTAAAAACTTGACAGGAGCTGAAAAGAACTACACCACCACTGAAAAGGAATTCTTAGCTGTGATATATGCTATTAATAAATTCCGACACTATATCACAGGATATCAAGTATTCATCCATACGGATCATGCTGCCATAAAATACTTGATGAATAAACCTTTGGTGAGTGCAAGAATTATTCGTTGGTTAATATTGTTGCAGGAATTTGATATCACCATAATTAATAAACCAGGGAAAACTAATGTAGTAGCAGATTTTCTGTCAAGGTTGCCAAATGCAGATACAGGAGAATTGGTAGAGGATACGTTCTCGAATGAAAAAATATTTGCTATTTTTGTACAATCTCCATGGTTTGTAGATATAGCTAATTACTTGGCTACAGGAAATATTCCTCTTCACTTTACTCCTAAGAAAAAGAAACAGTTAATCAAGCAAAGTTCTTCTTTCAAATGGATAGGAGGCTTATTGTTTAAATGCAGTCCTGACCATGTTTTACGCAGGTGTATTCGCAAGGAAGAGGTATATGATATCTTACGGGCATGTCATGATGAACCGTCAGGAGGACATTATTCAGTAAAAAGCACCATTCAAAATATTTTGGGTACTGGTTACTACTGGCCATCTTTACATAAAGATGTGAAAAGATATGTCAGACATTGTGATGCATGCCAAAGGATGGGAAAACCTACCTTCACTAGTGAAATGCCATTACAACCTCAAATAGGAACAAAACCATTTGAGAGATGGGGGCTAGATTTTGTAGGACCCATTGACCCTCCTTCCCAAGGGAAAGTGCATATCTTGGTATGTACTGACTATGTAACCAAATGGGTAGAAGCCCATGCTTTTAAGCATGCTCGAGAAGAAAAAGTTGTTGATTTCCTGTATTCACATATTTTCCTATGTTTTGGGGCCCCACAATCCATCACCACAGATCAAGGACCTCAGTTTACCTCAAGAGTTGTTGAAGATTTCACTCAACTATATCAAATCAAGCACAGGAAATCCTCACCTTATCATCCACAAGCCAATGGACAGGTTGAAGTGACTAATAGGGAACTAGAGAGAATCTTAACTAAAACCATAGCAGCCCATAGGAGGAATTGGTTGGACAAACTACCTGAAGCAATTTGGGCTTACAACACTACTTGGAAATCCACCACTGGATTTACACCATATGAATTGGTTTATGGTAAAAAGCCTCTTTTGCCTATTGAATTTGAGTTACTGACTCTTCGAACTGCTTTGGATGTAGGTATTGATTTGTCACAGGCACAAATAGACCAAATTTTGTAGCTCAATGCATTGGATGAGCTACGAATGGATGCATTGCACCAAACTGAGATGATCCAAGCACAACAAAAATTGTGGCATGACAATCACATTCAACAACAAAAATTTTAGCAAGGCGATTGGGCTTTGTTGTTTGACTCTCGTTATGAAGACTATCCTGGAAATTTGCAGACTAGGTGGCTTGGACCATATCATATTGAGGAAGTGTTTGAAAATGGAGTTGTTCACCTTTCACCTATTGATGATTCACGATGAAAGTTGGTGGTTAATGGACATCGTCTTCGGATATACCATAAACCACTAACTAAAGAGGAGTTTCTCAAGCAAGTGGAAAACTTGGATGTACACATGTTGGAAGAAAACACTTCTTCCACACCGGACTCAGTAGAGTAACATGAAAGAAATTGAAAAACAATAAAAAATAATAATAATAATAATAAAAAAAAAATGAATAATTCAGAAAGTGAAAACCTCTTTGAGGCGCTTCTGAATTAGGCTTGCATGAAAACCGGTCTTCCGACATGTTTGCCTTGTTGAAATCACAATTTGGACCCACCATCACTATTCTGTATTTTCTCACAATCACTGTTTCACCTATTTTTAGATTGCACCTATCTTAGTCAGTAGAGTAGCTAGTTGGAAATCAATAGGAACAACCATCTGTACAAATGTAGATAAATGGTTATATCAGGTATGTGCCTTTTTCATTTTAGAACATTGTTGATATCTAGTATGTAGTGTATAATATCCCTAGTTAGTATATAAGGCATACATAAGGTTGATTCAAAAGTTATCCATCTGGTCAATGGGAGATGTGGCTATGATATGATCATGAAAAGTTTTAGTCGATGTCTTCAAATGCTTTTGTATGATAATGCTCCAGAATGAGAATGTTGTTCATAACAATTTTGGAATGATGGTAGCTCTAGAACCAGAAAGTAGAAAGCAGTTTCAGAATAAAAAAACCTGTGCTCTGGAATTTGAACTAACATTACGCTTTGAAATGATTCAATAAACTCCGGAATGAGTTTAAGAGTGAATTAGTTGGAAATAGAAGGTAACACGTGTCCTCCTAAGTTTTGTTACCATTGGGGTTGGAAATATGAAACGGAGCATGAGTTTCAACTGCAGAGTTCAAGGCAACATATGGTTTTGAGGCATATAAAAGTTTACGACACACGTATCAAGGTAAACTTTGGAAAGGAAACCACCATAAGATTGGTGATTCTACGTCACCTCAACCAAGCCATAATCATTCAATGACATGCAGTAAAATAGATCATTAAGGACTCCTCTATACAATAAAACTCTGCCATGTGTCCAATTCACGTTCTTAGACACGTTTCGAAGTCGTTCTTATGTTGCCAAAATTTACTCCTCAAAGCCAAACATAAGCTTCAAATGAAATTGATCATTCCAAATTGGAGATAACTTCTGCTGCCAAAATTTTGCAGGGCTAAAATACATAGAGCACAAGCAATTTACAATGGGGGGTAAGAAAAATAGGGCTGAACCAAAAAATATTGAGTATTTGCAAAAGGATTCTGAATCCCTACGGGTCTTCACGGAAGGTGGGTTCATGTCGTTTCTGAGCAAGTTCGATGGATACTCTGAGGGGTTGGCAGCTGAGTTCACTCGGACATTCAGAAACAACCAAGTCCATATTAGTGGCATGACCATCCAGGTAACTCCAAAAATTCTTAGCCATATTACTGAAATGCCTTTGCAAGGAGTTCAGATTGTGAAAACTGGTAAAAATGCTTTAGTAGAAATTGTTAACCAGTTTAGGGAAGAAGGAGACAGACCAATTGAATTTTTAATGAGTAAGAATGTCTACAAAGGGGTTAAATGGTCTAGTCTACCACCTCCCTGGGATAATGTAGCGATGTGGGTTATTAGGTTTTTAACTTGTGATGGACAATTTCCTGTTCTGTCTGGGCATCATGTCAGAATTTTGAATCATTTATGGCATGGTCATTCAAACCCAAAGGTCAAGATAAATCTTCCCTTATACCTTCACCAGGAATTGAAAAATATGGCTAGAAAATACCAAGAAGGAAAGGGCACTCCCAAACACCATGGGCTCATCAAGCTCATCTACAAACACCACTTTAGGGGAAACCCTAGGAGTTTTGAATGATTTTTCTCTACATGGAATGAATTAGAAGTTGAAAGCCCTAGATCTGAAGAAGAGGTAGAGGTTGAAGGACCTGAATCTGAAGCAAAAGTAGAAATTGAAAGTTTTGAACATGAAATTGAAACTGAATCCTCTAAAAAAGAAATTCCCTCCTCACCATAGGGACCTCCATCCTCCAGGACCAGGAAGCAAAGAGAGAAACAGTCTAAGATTGATCCTGTAGGAAAGAGGAGGAAGGTTACATTTTCTAAAAATGTAACTATTTTTCCCACATAGTCCATTGAGCAATTTGGAAGTTCAAGCAGGGAAGGGCAGATGGAGAAGGAAACACCTAAAGTAGACCCTACCCTAGAATTGACAAGCTCTATTCCGAGATCTACAAAGAAACAAAAACAACCTGCTCTAGGGTTACGGAGGTCCTCAAGACTTTGGAAATCCAGTGCCATGGAAGAAGAGATAAAAGAAAGTGTAACAGAGCATATTAATTTGTCCGGTGAAGACACATTGCAGGAAGAGGAATTCATGGAGGAATCTAAAAATACAGGTACCCAGGATGAATATACAGGTCCAGAAGATGTAGGAGTAGGCACAATAATAGATTTAGATGTAGAAATGCCTACAATCCCACTTGTTGACTATTCAGATTCTGAAGATTCTGGTTCTGACAAAGGATCCATAAGAGAAGAAGAAGAAGAAACTGACATGCAAACCCAGTTACATGCTACCAGAAGTGTCATCAAGACACAAATGGGTTGGATTGAGAAACATGAGGCCTCCATTAAGGAAAAATATGACCTCATTGCTAAATTATGGTAGGAAATAGAAGCAATAAAGGCTAGACTATCAATTCTAGAGCAACAACCCCCTCAAGCTGATTCTGAGAATGAATTGGCCAACATTTTGCTAGACTTAGCTGTAGAACATGGAAATGCAGCCTTACCTAAAAGAAAATCACCCATAAGGGAAGCAGATACAGAAGGAGTGGCCACACAAACAACCCAACAGGATGTGGATAGAACAGAGCATGAAAATTTAGGGGCACTTGTACAATCTTCTGAGGACCTACAACAACAAGAAGAACAAGCAACAAATATTGATGCAGGGATAGAAGTACAAGAAGAGGTAAATCCACATTCCCCTCAAGTTTTTGTTGACTTGATTTCATTTGTTACACCTGAAGTGGAAACAACAAAAACTAGGATACAAACAGATTTACCCACTGTTGAAATAATAGAAGTAGGCATACAAGTAAATATTATCCCACAGATGCAACCTATAATTAGGCCTCCAGATACAGTGACCTTAACAAAATACAATGAGGATATAGCATACTGGATGGGGCAGTGTCATAAGCTGGAGACACAAATCTTGTCTTTAAAACCTCTGAAAGAACAACTGGAAGCTAAAAATGCAGACATCAGTAAGTTGCAGGAGCAGGTACAAGAAACATGTCAAATTGCAGAGTGTCTAGTGCAGTGTAGGAGACCGAAACAATTCTATAGTTTGATATTGAAAGAGAAATATCTTCGATGGCAATTAATGAGAATTGCTTCTGGTCTTCCTCATAAGCTGGAAACTCCTGGAGAGTTTTTAGAAACATTTTGGTAGAGTTCAGTAGCCCAGCAGAACCTGTTATGTGAGCTATTCCTACATAACTTCTTCTTACCAACTGAAGTGATATTCTTGCCACACATCTTTATAGGTGATCTCCAATTGAGGGCTTTTATGTCAACATTGCAAAACCAAATTCACTAGGAATAGGAAAAGAAAGTAAGGAGATGGAGCTACAAGCAATGTTACTCATCAGACCTGTTCATCGTAACCACAGAGATTCCACCTGCCAACATTATACTCTGATGAGAGATACAAGGGTCAAAAATATGTATATGGGAAATCTTCAGAGGTGTATGACTCATTTTCAGGATTTTTGTGCAGAATATTTTGTTGATGCTTTATCAGCATGCAAAAGTAGATGGGGAGAATTACCCATATCACTGCAAAAGAGGGAGCCCATCTCTCCAAACAACTTACTGTGGTCAAGACGAAGAGCAAAAAGTATTATCCAGACCATCCTGGAAGTAAAGGAACAATGGGTAGGTCTCAGGTATAGGTCACCAACAATCATCACCCCTGTCCCTTATTTCTTTGACAATGATCCTCAATATGATGAACAATTCCAAGAATGGCTTAGAGAAATAAAGGAGCATCAAGGATATTATAATATTGGGGGAAGACTATGGAAGTATCATGAAATATATCTTGACATAGATCTTTGTGCCTCTATAGCTGCACAAAATGCATGAGGACATGCATTATAACAGGTTGGGGGGAAATGATGAGGCTAGGAATTGCCTCATCCATGGACTATTTTTGATAACTTATAAACTCTTTGAAACACCTTATGTTATGTTTTGATGCTGATTATGGTGATAGAATGCATTATGTATTAGTATTTACATGTTTTAAATGTTGAAGAGCATATATTCTATTTTGACTATTTTTCTGCATTTTTGACCTGTTTTAGCTGAATTATCTAGCAAATTAGGATTTATTTGAAGTTGTAATAATAGGTGTTGATATGTATTCATTCTGAAATCACTCTGTTTGCTTTCATTACCTTTTTAACAAATTCAAATGCTAAAAAGGGCACCAAAACCTGTTCAAATTAAGTTGACTATGCAGAAACAGAATATTGACCATATAAATTCTAGCCAGCTGTGCATACACAACATGGCTTGGAATTGGTCAGCTCCAACATGTGCCAATGGTGGAATAGGTCTTCTGAGGATGGTAGGAGAATGTTCACATAGTAAAAACCACTTTCCTGTGCATCGGATGCATGGATTAGCACAGGAACTGTTATACTGCCTGATATTCTGAAGCAGCTCCGAAATGAGTGAAGCAGAAATAGTTCTGGTCAAAATCAGCCACAGAATGGTCAAGACAATGGCAAATGGTGAGATAAGGATGGTTTCAGCTATCTAAGGGGTTGTTTTACTCCTTCCACCTCCTTTCTCCCAATGGTTGTAGGCCAACAAAGCAAATGGATAAACTGTAGCAGAACTGATTCTTGCATATTAGGAAAATAGTTCTAAAACAGTTAATGGCATCCCTAAAAAATAACAACTCATATCAACATTGTAATAGAATAATATAAATAACCTAGCTCCCATTCGGTTGAGCATATAGGATATAGGTGTAGAAGAATTCCAGAATAGATAAGTTGTTTTATTGTAGCAGAACAATATTTTGCAGGTATTTTCCTGCACTACTATAATGCTACTACAGAATCAATAAAGGTGCAATTTTTCCATTCTGTTGGCATTCTGAGTGAATGTGTGTGAGATTTAGATAGTTTAAGATAGTTATTTCCACCTTCTTCTGGTTCAGGGAGCAAGGGCCACTTCCAGGCCCAGGAGAAGGAACAACTTTGACAGGTTTTCTGCTCATTTCTTGCTGCAACAAATTAGCAGGAACCTGATAGTTTCTCTTTCACATTTTTAGCTGTGCTATTTTAGATTGCATGTGATAATTTGTAATGATTATAGAAGTGTGTGCATGTCAGTTGACCACTTAGCATAGATTCTTGCATCCTACAACATTTCCTGATATTCCCTATTTTCAATAGCTATTTTTAGATTTTGGCATTTCCAGTTTGTATCAGTGAACTCCCTATTGTTTCAGTTTTGCAACATTTTAATTCCTGTCCTTTGAATTCTATTACTGTAATTAGGTTTAATTTATGCAAAGTGTGCATTTCAATTCTGCAAAGTTTATTTTTTGTTATTTCTAGTTCTGCAACACTTCATTTCTATCATTCTGCAAATTTAGATAGTTTTCTTTTTCTGCAAAGTTTCAATTCCTGCAATTTCATTTTTGCAAGGGTAAATAGGAGTCAACTTCAGTTTATAGGATTTAGAGGTGACATCAAACCCCCAAATGCTAATTTTTTCACCAATAAAAGCCATCTCTTGAATGAACTGATCCTTAAACTGCTTACCTTTCCTATCGTATACAACCATTGGACACCGCCCTGGATTGACAAGTATAATGACTAAATGATGAATAATTGATGACACTCATCAAAAATATCCAAAAAAAAAACTATTTTTGTTGAGATAGTCTAAGGGATAATCTTGAGGAGGCTCATTTTGGATGTCCTCTGTCTCATAGTTATTTTTGTTAGAAATCGAATTAGGATAGGCTAAGGTTAAGATATTTATATTTACATATTATATAAATAAAAAAGGTTAGGATCTATGAGGAGCGATGACCATCGTTATTCTCCTCATATCAATTCAACCTTTTTAATGAAATAATATGATCATGGGATGCCCTATCAAGAAGGATGACTCCATATTCACCATCAAAAGAAGAAGATAAGAGAAAAGGATGACCATAGTTAAGGATATAACCTATCCCAAAGTATCTTAGCCATGTATTGGTCTATAGGGGCTCTTTGATGCCTTGCTCATATAGACCCAGTACTTTACCTTGATATACCATATTGAAAGGTATATACTTAGGGATGTAATATGAGTTTGAAAAGAAGCATGAATAAAACTATCATTCAACTATGAAAGGGTTATTGCAATGTAATTTTCATTGTTGGTGGCACCGAAATAAGTGAAGAAGCAAAATTTTATTTGCATCATTTTACTCTTACTATTAGAAGGAAAACCTAAGGTTTGAGGATGATTTGATTATTATTTGAATTATTATTATTAGTGTTGATTGGATAAGATATTTTACTCTTAGGTTTATTGTTAGGTGAATTTTTAATATGAGATCCCTTAATACATTAGTAATTAGAATTTAAAAAATGAAGAAGATGAGTCTAGTGATGAATTGAGAGAAGTGCAAAGATGAGCTTTAGGGATATTGATCTTGATCACCTAGCAATAGGTGAAGGGTTCAAGGTTGGATGGAACATAGTAATTCTTTCCCTTATATTCACACTTAAGATACTGATGAATAATATAAGTGATAACCTATATCTCATGGATCCATGGTCTCTCAAGAAGAACGTTGTAAGTTAAGTCATAAGGAATGACATATAAATGAGTCTTGAGAGTGCAAGATACAACTTTAAAGGGTAAGACTATAGTGCTACTAGCCTCACATTTCCTGTTGTCAAATTCCCTATTAACAAGATTAAATTTCTCTAAAATCTATTTAGTTAGCCTAAAATGACTAATGAATCTTAGGCTATAGACATTGAGACTAGAACCATTATTGACTAGGATTTGCTTGATGAATTTATTATCAATATGGCCTATGACATATAATAGAAAATATCTAACCATAGAAAATTTGGGTATGTCATCCTCATGAGATGATTTAGTTGTATGGTTATAATTGAAAGAATCCTAGCATAGAAGTGAGACCATTCTATTGAGATCTTGAGGAATGACTTGTCCACTCAAAATTTTAAGATGTGTCAATGGGATAGATAGGTCATAAGAAGTTCAAGAAGAGAGATTTTGTCTAAGTTAATCTCAATTTGATGAATCAAATCAAAATTTCCCTTAGAATTAACTCATGTTTGGATGATTAATGAAGGTCCTTTAGGGGGAGAATTTATTTGTACATGAAGGACCAAGGGAGGTCTTAAAGGCTACTCAAATGATGGATTCCTATATTATTGTCTAGTTACAATACAAATGTGAGAGATATTTTTAGAAGAATTTAGTATCTCAATCATTATTTGGTTTGGAGGTGTTGATGTGCTTGTAATAAATTTTATTTATAGAGTTTTGATTCTAATTATAATTAGGCAATGCATTTTGGAAAAAGACAAGGTCTTGGTTTTAGAAGATTGAGAATTAAAGATATTTAGGACAACATGATCTTTGTTAATTAGATCTTTGATCAAGTTTCTAAGGCTTATGCATTTAATGGTCGTATAACTATTAATTTAGTGGAAGAAACATTGCTCATCATGAAAAACCAAGGAGCCTTTTTACTTTTGGATCGTAAAGGATCGATAGATGGAAGCTCCAATATTTTGGATCTAGGAGTTGATCTAGGATGGTTGAAAAATATTCATCTAGTTGAGAGTACTTCCTCTTGGGTTTCTATTGTTCTAGCTTCCCTATGGTAAGCTTTTGAAGGTTTTTTATAAATCTAACATGTTGTCCTAGTGTGAGTCTATGATTCTATCACCTATAATGTGTGTTCTTTTAATTCCTCTTTACGTTAGAAGAAGATTTATCTTCCTCATGGAATTTTATTTTTAATTTCCTTTCTTTAAAAAGGGTGGTCTCTACTCTCTTGGCCATGCTAATCGTATATTTGAAAGAAGACGAATTGGATGTATATAAATAGAAGAAAAAATTCTCATTTAGGTTAGATATAAATATATCTAGAAGGTCTCTAGGTGGGGGGACATACTAGAGTCTTTCCACTAGGGTTAACCATCTTGCTAAGAAGTTAGAAAATTTCTTGTCATTAGACTTCTTAAGTTGGCATAGGTTATTAATCGAGAACTTTCCACGTTGTAGATAGAGAATTATTTAACAAACATATCAATAATGTCTCTAAATATTTTCAAGAAATGTATCAATATTTGGTAGTACCATTCCAAGGAAGAGCCACTAAGGCAATTAGGAAATATCTTAAGTAGTAATGTTTCATCATAGACAAATATCATTACAAGTCATTCTAAAAACCTAAGGTGGCTGATGAGATCTTCCTCCCATTTATACATTTAAAACTTAGGATTGTTAAAGTTGGGAGGAAAAGATGACTATTTATAAAAGGATCTAGGGGTTTGTTATACAAGTCATCATAAGATTCCTTATGATTGGAAGAAGACAATTAAATGATGACCATTTTTTGTTTCAATAGCTCTAGTTGAGAAGTTACAATTTAAAGTTTGAAAGAAATATTATTTGATGGTATAAAAGGTATGTGTTGAAGGACTAAAGGATTTTTATAATTGACATAAGGAGGATGATACAGGTACATGATATCAAAGTTGGTATAGTATGATTTACTCTTAAGGTATTTATAAGATAAAAGGATTAAAACATGAAGGATGAGATATTATAGGATTAGGATTTTGTGTGAAGTCCATGCTTATGCTTGTGAGATTAAAATAAATATTATTAATATGAGGATTAACAGTGGGGATACTTGAGGGTATGCCCTGATTAGGAGCATAAATTTTACCTACTTGTTGAGATATAAGACAACTTATAACTTACACTACACTATAACAGTTTCTTAAGAGTAAGCAAAGATAAGTGATGTCCCATGGATAATGGGATATTTTTCATGCTAGTGTTCATAGAAGTAGTGATGATAAGAGGATTTGAATAAATGAAATTAGAATTTGATGCATTAAGGTTTGTATTTAGATATCCAAGGTTATATCTAATTGATTAAGGGGCAAATGGGTTGATCAAGGATTTTGGGGATGGTCCATGAGTGAACCTTTCTCTATAGAAATAGCTAGGGTGTCATGATATTTCCTATGAAATAATTTCACAATGTCTCTATGCTTTTATAAAAAGTAATCCATGTAAGTTATAGATTAGAATACTACTCTTATTTTCTCATCATGGATAGGGCTAAGAGAACATGAAGTTGTAGAAACCTCCTCTTTTTCTTGATGGTAGGTCCTTAAAGGTGGGTTGGTCATCATGACCTTCCACTAGAGGGTTAAGTTTAAAGGCCAACTAATGAGTAGAACTATCGTTTAGGTAGTGTAGACTCAAAATTTTTGCACCCATTTACTTCACGCTAATGGATCCGTGCCTAGAAGGGGGATGGAAAAATAGGGGATCTACACATTAGACAAGAGACACTTGTGTCATGCCCTCTTTGGTGGTTGTCAATGAATTATGGTGGGTTCACAAGAAAACACTTTGTGGTGATTTCCATGCCTATGCAATATGAAAGTTTTTGATGAGTTCTTTGCTTAACATATGCCTAAGGTTTAGGTAAAATGCAACTATATGTAGACTACATGCAATTCAGCTTTTATGAAGGCAAAACACAATGAACTAGAAGATTTTTAGAATAAAATATAATGCAACAAATCTACTAATGCAAGATGATAATTCTATGCTACCATATACATATAATTTTTTTTTATATATTTCTTGTTCTTTTTAGATTTTTTAAGAAATAGGAAATATGAAATAAATAGGAAAATGGAAATAGAAGTGAAAATAGATCAAATAATATACTTACCTGGTTTGAATGACTAAATGAAGTAGATTCATTGCCTACTAAGCAAATTCATTGACTATTGGATTTGCAAGTAAATTTGTTATCTTGAGAGCGAACTTGTAATAAACCTGCAGCTTGTCAAATAAACACTAAAATTTGCAATTAGTGTTTGGGGATCTGCTTAAGCCACTTGTATATTTGATCTTGATGGCATAGTAGTTAGATCCACTTAGTCTTTTAAACAATTGTGCATAAAAATAATGATAATCTTAAAATCTATGAGCATACAAAAATTGTACTTAGATGATAAGACAATGCAATATATGGTACAATGTGTGATGCAAGGTAATTTAGATCCTAAGTATAGACTAAAATGATAGATTTAAAGTCAAATATTTGTTGTTAGACTTATGCTTGTGCAAATTCACTCTCTTTTGAGCAAATTCACTCTGTTATGATCAAAATTGCTCTGTTATGAGCAAAATCGTTCTCTATTGAGAAAATTCACAACTTACCCATGAATTCATGATAGCTCATATCCATATACAGTTTTTTGACATTTTGGAGGACCAAATGATATCAAAATAGGATGTATCATATACCATTGGAAAGCTCTTTTTGAGCCCAATCCAATGGTATAGGTTTTTATAGGAATACATATTATTTTATTAGGGAAAAGTTGGTTTAAATATGACTTTAATTTTCTAAGAGAAAAATTATGCTTAATATGAAATGCAAGTGCAAAAAAATGAAATGATGATGCTAAGATGATCTAGAATTAATGTGCAAAGTGAAATAATAGATCTAAGGACAATAATTTGCTTCTAAACTCATGTTTATGCAATTTTCTCAAAACAAAGCAAATTTGCTCAAAACAGAGCAAATTCGCTCTGTCACATCTTACTCATAAATTTGCTTGATTTTTATTAACGTCTAAGGTTTGTGTAAAAACATAACTAAAAATGTCACAAAAAAATTCAAAAATTGATATCGCTTACAGTGTTTGTCCATTCATTAATTTAGTATTTGCGAGGTGATGGTGGTAACATAACATGATTAGCAATAACGAGGTTTGTAGCAGCAAATTTCAACCATCATTCCCATCGCTCAACCTGCAATAAAGAGATTAGAAAATAAAAGTGATATCACTTCGTTCCAACATTAGGGCATCAAAGTATTAGGAGTTTATAGAGAGCCAAAGGGCTCATTATATATTTTTTTACCAGTGTAGGAGGACAAATCTAGTTAGGTTAAATTGGGTTGTTATTTTGGTTGTTAATCCATACTAGGCAAATTGTCAATCTGGGTAGATTTACAGGACAGTTTTGGGAAGCCGATCCAACATAGATACTAGGAAATAGATTCCATTGAAACAAAATATTGGTGGATTGCCAAATTTAGGCAAACAACCAAATTTGACAATTTCACTCTCGACTCTACAAATTCAATCTAAAGTAAGTTAATTCGCAGTGGGTGTGAAATAACTCGAAACAAAGCAAAATTGCTCGAAACAAAGCGAAACTACAAAAATAAAGGAGATGTGTGAATTTTTTTGGTACTTTGAGGGGCCAAACAAAGTCAAAATTGGTTATATTATATACTTTTGGAAATCTCTTTTCGAGCCCGATCTAACTGTATAGGTCTTAGGAAAAATGGAGTGGATTTGGTTGGATAAAAGTAAACTCAAAGATGACCTTACGTTTTTAAGAGGAAAACTAATAAAAATGACTCATCTTAATGGGTCAGTTTTTCATGTCTACCTTTTCCCCCTCTTTGACATATTTATGAACAATAAATGCATCAAAGAAAGGTGTAGACACTTGAGAAGAGGTGACAATGGTTGATATGGGAGAAAAAGGGGTATCCATTTTAGAATGTATAGTTCATGTAGGATTGATGCTAGAAAAATAATTACTAATTTTTCTAGTTAGGGTGCCCCCTCGAGTTTCATGAGGAATGCCACATTCCTAATGGAACTCAAAATGACTAATGGAAGAGAAGAGTGGGAAATAGAAAATAATGGTGGAGCATTGAAGAGAAAAGATACTTGTTATCCATAAAGTGGAATTTGTGTGGAGAGACAATGATGGAGCAGCTAAGAGGGTCAGAGTAAGTGGCAAATTTCTTTGTGTAAATTTTTTTTTTTTTGTTGATGTATGTTGTGAATAATCTAAATGGTAATGCATGTGATTTTGCATGTTTTTAATGGTCTAAATATATGATGATTGCATATGTACTTTTTCTCAAGAGTAACAACATAATTCATTTTTTTCTTTTTATGTGTTATGGAGATGCAAAATATTTTTGTTGTTTTTGATGATCTTACATAATGATGCTTATGGTCATGTTTGTTTTTTTATGCACTTTTTATCATGCTAGTCACAATACAATTGTGGGTGAATGAGATGTGATTTTATGGAATGTATTTAATATTTTTAAAGTGATATAATTGATATTTTTAGAAAAGTGTATTGGGAAACATACCCTTGCATTTTTTATTAGACAACAATAGACCTCAAGGATGTGTGCTTGTATATGATCGTAAAAGGAGGTTACCACTTGCATGTGGTCATGAAGCGGATCTTGTGTGAGGTTTTGCTATTATGCTGACATCGAAGGGATATAATCCAAAAGTAGTTTAAAAGTTATTGATTAAATATGAAATGGTTAGCGATAAGTAATGTGTGACCTTAAGATTAATTTTGATTAAAATTAAGGTAAGTAGAGAGGTACTATTATGTGACTTGGGCATGAATAATATTATAGAGGGCTTGTGCTAGGAATGAGATTCCTATTGTGAAATAAATATAAGAAAACCTTACTAGGGTTATCTCATGCCATCATCACAAAGCCTTTATGCAACTACATGACCAATCAATTATGTATAATTAATGCAAAGTTTGTGTATGGAAATCAATCATGCAATATGATATAACAAATGACTAAGAATACAATGTACTAAGATGGTAGATGTGTAATGCAAGACTTAACTAGTTGTTTTAGCCTCAATTACGTATGATAAAATTCATACAAATCCATGCAGATATAATTACTTCAGCCAATCAAAACTCAAGGAAAATCATGTTTATTTCTAATATGAACTCAAGTTTATCAAGAATCGATGTCTGCAATTCATTAATTATTTTCCCATATTGATCTTAATTATGATGCAAATCTCTCAAGGATCAAATATGTGTTCTTATGAAGTTTATTTACCAATTTTGAGTAGGGTAATGATGCAAGCCAATTTAAGAACCATTGTGTGTGCAAAATGGATTCATTTACCAATCTCGAGTAAGATAGAGATTAAACCAGTCATGGAGGGAACCAAGAGGCTAGCTTATCCTTATGTGTGATTAGAGGTCTCTTCAAGAGAGACATTTTGCCACGCATGAGCATACTCCACAACTAATCAAGCATCTATAGCCTTGGTGGAGGTTAGCCCCATAGTCCAATGATATGATTTTTAAGGTTTGGAGATTCAGAATACCGAACCATATAGATGGAAATGTAGTGCTATACTTATAAATTATATTATTTGGTGTATATTTGTATCTCCAATCTTTGGGAAATCAGATTCTCAACAAGTTCGATGAAATTTTTTACCCTATCCTTACTACTTGGAGATTTATTATGATTTGTTTGTGTATTCATTTGCATAATTATTTTGGACTATGTGCATGATGGGACAAGCAAGAAGACTTTGCACTTCAAGGTACAAACCAATCGAGGCATCATCCTTCTCTCGATATAAGATTTTATTAATAAGTGTGATATGTGATTGGTTCAAAAATGAAAAAATCAGTTCCCAAAACTCAATTTGTTTTTTAAATGAGAAATGTGTTTTAATTCGAGAGATATTTTTAATCAATATCGAGAACCAAGATTTTATTAAAGTATGAATTATGTGAGTGGTTCGATATAGACTCTAAATCACATCAAATGGACCAAGATTGGCTATGAAATTGATAGCATCTATCTAGTTGTAATGCAATGTGGAGATGATAGTTGTGCTAGATGAGCTATATGCAAACCTAAATGAAATGCATAGGTGAATGAAAATAAAAACTCCAAAAGGCCAAAGAAAAATGATAAGAGGTGTTGAACCCGCTATGAGTGTAACACTTGCTAATGGTCAAAAATAGAAGAGATATACCCACTAGGATGTATGCTTACAAATGGTTGAATGGAGGCTGCCCCTCACTCGTGACCATGAATCTATCCACTATGGGGTGCTAAGATGATGGGAATGATATTGCTAAAGCAAGTACTACTCAATAGAGGTGTACATTAAAGTGCATGAATCAAGGCCAATGGAGCAAAACAAGAACTATATCCCTCGCCTTGGGGAGATATAAGCAATAAAAAATATAAGGTCAAGAGATATAAAATGGCATGAGCGAATACAATGATGGAAATGCAATGATTGAAATGCAAACTAGATGAGAATGCAATACCTATGTATAAATTTTGTTTGATTTGATTTGATTGTCTTTTTTTTTTTGATGATGGGATTGGTGGTATATACAAGATGATCTATATACACTATACAAGGTGATTTGTGCATAACATTTCTAAGGCAGCTTCAAAATCAAAGGTGGTTTTGAACATGGAAGTTCCTTTATAGCTTTTTCTTCAATAGCCTTTACATGAAAATCTATGCATTCTCAAACAAAACCATTTTTCTTAACATAGGAAGGAGCAATCCCTAATTTTGCAAGATCTCTGTAAGATAGTGAAACAGGGATCTCTTGAGATGTAGAAGATTGAATATCAAAATGTGTATAATTTATCATATTACAAAATAAAATATCAGAAGGATAAGGAGGTCCCTAATATTCATCACCATATTCCATGTCTTATAGGATGGAAGGAGCATGTTTTAAATATGTGAATGAATACTATGTAGTGAGTAAGGGATATACAACATAGATGAAGAAGAGTAATTGAAGAAAGATAATGATGATGATATAGAGGTAGACTGTGGATAATTTGGTGATTCAATCATTGAAGAACATCCAAATGGTGTTGGGTCACCATGGATGGTGATAAATTGATTTTCAAATGTAAACTTCAAGTGTTTATGAAGGGTGGAAAGGATAAACCTCGTCATATGAACCCAAGGGCATCCAAGAAGCAACTTGTAATGTGCAAGGCAATACAACACATAAAATAGGGTATCCAAGACCTTAGGTCTAACTCTAAGGGTAAGGACTATAATACCACAAGTTTCTTAGGGTTTGTCATTGAAAGCTTTTATGATGAAATCAAATTTAGTAAGATCTTTCTCCTTTAATACAAGTATCTGGAATAATTGATAAGTGCACATATTAAGAGAGGAACCATTATCTACTAAGATACTTTTGATAAATGTTTCTTCAATAAATCCTGTAATGTAAAGAGATGAATCTTCTTGCAAATACGAGGAAGGAATCTCATCATCATAGAATGAAATATGATTACTGTAGAGGGGGAAAAATGCCCTACCATGTACAATTCCCAAAAAAAAAACTATATCCGCAAGGAGATAATATTTTGAGGGGTGAACCATGGGGGTATGTTGTACTCTACACTCGATTCTAGGGGGAAGGATTCACCACAAACGATTTAAGGACTTGCTCCAAGTCCTTAGGATATTCAAGAATGTTTGATGTATTCAGTTTTAAGAAACACAACTAAGTTTAGCATTTCTAGATCTATGCTATGAAATATAAAGGACAATGCAAAATATAATAGCTAAAAATAAAATGCAAGCATACAAGAGCTAGCCTAATATGATTCTTTATTTTGAATGCTCACTAACCTAGGGTTTATTTTAGAAAATATTTAAAGTAGAAAAAATATAAAATAAATGCACAAAAGTTATCCCTAGGTGCAAACTAAATAATTTTCACTTTTAGATGCCCAAGAATTAATAATTAGATCATATCTTCAACCAACAAAATTATTAGAACACTTATCTAGACTAGTGATTGATTTATCTTTTTCTACCTCTTTTCCAATGATATCAAAAATACCTATTTTGCAAAATAACTCATAAACACTTGAAAAGGGAATTAGCATTAGGGGGCCTACTTAGGTCATTGTGTAACAGTCCTCAAAGGTGCAGAAGTCAAGCCCTCTAGGTCCTTTTAGATGACTTTTAAATTAAAAGCAAAAATTGACTTTTGGATGATTAATCATAAAACTAAAATGCAGTAACAAAAAATAGAAAACATAATGCAACAATATGATCTAGATGCCAAATGGAATGAAATAGGGAAAATAGAATCTTGAAATTATCCTTTGTGTGCTCTCGGGAAAATTCATGCCTCACTTGTAATGAGTGCGATAACGCAGCAGCAAAGTCACACCCTGAATAGATGGGGCGTGATTTTTCTTCTGTAGACTGTTTAACCCTAATCTGGGTAATCAAAGTCCTACCTCACTAATAACGGGTGTGATATCACTGCAAATTAATGAAAAATAAAAAGTAAATGTAGGAAGAAAAATAAATACCAAAAACTAAGTAATCAAACCCTGATGGACATCACAGAAGCAGGCAGAGAAAATTGAAGTATCCAAGTGGGCACTCTATCTCTCCAAACCACACCACAATTCCACCAAGTCACACTGCAATCCAATCCAATTCATGTAATAGAAGATCAAAACCAAAATTCGTACTTCAAGGTTAGCTTGCAGTAAAAGAAATCAAAGTAAGAAGAGTGAGCTATTATAAAAATTTCAAGCTTTAATCAATAATCAAAATTTTGCATTAAGATCACATATCACTTGTGTATATCTGAAGCAAGAACATCCTTCCTTTTATAGATGAAATTGAAGGAAAAATGTGGGCAAAATAAACCCAAAGTTGATGCCAAAATGCGTTGGGAGAGTTTATACCTATGTTTAAATAGGCCAAAAATAATAAAATAAAAATTAAATTAAAAAAAACAAAGTCGTGTCCCATGATGACAGAGCCTGAGATCGCTTCGACGAAGTCACGCCCAACCATGATGGAATGCGATTTCACCAAAGGCACTAAAACAGACAAGGCTAAGGGAGGAGAGGTCTATCCTTACCTTAGACAAGGTTTTGGGACCTCTTAGGGGCTCTAAGGAAGATTACCCACTGAAAGTGGATCAATTTTTTGTGTCTACAATTACTCCCAAGAGAACTCACAATACTAACAGTATCTCTAGGAAGGATATCTCGAGGAACAAACTATTGAATTAAAATCTCCCACAAGGCTTCTATATGAATATGAGAAGTTTACAAAAGTTCTAAAAGGGAGACTTTAGGTCAAAAATTCAACACTAAATAGGGGTTTTCTATGCTTGTATTATCTTTCTAATTATTCTTCAGAATTAAGAGAGGTCTTGAAGGTTGGTTTGATGAAGAATTTATCTTTTGCTTATCAAATTGAATCGGTTGAGCTTTAACTTGCTTTCTTGTAGTCTTAGATACAATATCAATAATATCATTATGATGAGATATATTAGGATATGACACTTGCTTGGTTTCTTGTTTTTGACGATTAAATTAGGAACTTTGTAAGCTCCCCATGTCTTGATTAATTATAGGTATTTCTTCTGTAAGAGATTGATTGTTTATTTGAGAATAATAACCAATAGTGAGTGGAAAATCCTCTATAGCAAAAATACCCTCATCAATCAAATATTGAATTACATATTTCAAATTTTTACATGATTGTGTCATGTGTCCATCCACTCTATGATATTCATAATGTAGCTCAAGCTTATACCAATCTACTGTGATATCATGTTGCCTTATGGGTAGCAACTCAATCATGTATGTATCTAGAAAATGCTTGAGGATTATGGTTAATGGTTGTTTGAGTTTTGTGAACTTACATGGTGAAGGTTTTGAGGAACCTTGAACATTTATATTAGGGTATTAGCAATAGCAGGATGTAATGGATGATTTCCTATTTTTTCTTGATTGTAGGTAGAATGATGATAGGAAGATCGTGAAGTATGATGTGAGTGCATGGTAGGATTGGAAGAAGTATTTCCTTGTTGAAATGAATGTGTTGTGTTGAAAAAAGAATGTTGAAATGGTTGTGATTGTAATAATGGTGGAGAAGGATTGTATGTAGATTGAAAATCATGACATGGATGTGTGGTGGGAATAATACCATTATTATGAAGAGGTTGAGGTGAATATGTGGTTTGACAGGAAGAATATGGTAGTGATTGTGGAGGAAATAGTGATGGGAAATATTGTAAAAATGAAACTTGTGAAGGGATTGGTTGATAGGAAGTATATGAACTAAGATGAGGTTGTGATAATTATAATGTTGAATATGGAAGAAATTGTGAATGGGGTTGACCATAATCAACCAATGCAGCTGATGGAATTCCCCTGAAATTACCGATCGAGATAGTGACATAAACATGTTTGTATTGAATTGGGCTATTTACAAGACCCATGATCTCTTTACCATTCTAGGAAGTGATAGTCATTTGTTTTTGAAAGAAAATAACACACACCAAAAAGTTTTTTCTATTCTATTGATCACACATATAAACAAGTTTTCTAAAAACCCTTTTGAAACCATTGAAAAAGTTGGATAGGTATAGTTATCTTATTTGAATTAAGGCTTTCACCTAGATGCTTGCATACAAACACTTAGTGATGAAGTCCAAGTCATTATGAAACCCAAGTCCTACCAATCCTCACCCATTTCACCGTGGTCAACGATACACTCTTTGAAGAGAAATGCTTGCTCTATTCCATGACTATGACGGTTGTTGGATCAGCAAAATTTTAATCTTGATTAGAGGTTTTAAATTTTTTGGGCACAGGAAAAAGGATAATCCCTTTCCAAATATTCGTGGGTATGGCTAACCCCCTTCACTGTGTGTTCCCATTATGTCCAGACTAGCTAAAGCTACGGAATAATACGTTGGATGTGATTATTTTTATGGAATGATGTATAAAAACAAAAAAAATGTGAATAGCTTCAATTTAAAAATTATCTTTTTATATGATTTAATCTAAGACAAACAAATTTTAATGGCATTTTTAGTTTTTTTCAAAAATAAAGAAGAACAAAAAATAAAAGTGGTGGTGTTTCACTTCGGATTCACCAAAGAATGTAGACTCAAGATTTTTGCATGTCATTCCTTCATAATAATGGATCCACGCCTAGAAGGGGGATGGGAAAATAGGGGATCTACACCTCAGGTGAGATACACTTGTGTCGTTTCCTATTTGGTGGTTGTCGATGAATTGTGGTGGGTTCACTAGGAAACACTTTATGGCAGTTTCCACGCCTATGCAATATGAAAGTTTTTGATGAGTTCTTTGCTTAACATACACCTAAGGTTTAGGTAAAATGCAACTATGCCTAGACTACATGCAATTCAACTTTTATGAAGGCAACACACAATGAACTAGAATTTTTAGAATCAACTATAATGCAACAAATCTATGAATGCAAGATGATAATTCTATGCTACCACACACACACACACACACACACACACATATATATATATATATATATATTGTATTTTCTTGTTCTTTTTAGATTTTTTAAGAAATAGGAAATATGAAATAAATAGGAAAATAGAAATAGAAGTGAAAATATATCAAATCAAATATTTACCTGATCTAGATAGCTGAATGAAGTAGATTTTCTACCTACTAAGTGAATTCATTGATTGTTTGATCTGCAAGTGAATTTGTTGTTTTGAGAGTGAACTTGCAACAGACCTGCAACTTGTCAAATAAACACTAAAATTTGCAATTAGTGTTTGGGGATCTACTTAAGCCATTGTAGATTTGATATTGATGGTGTAGTAGTTAGATCCCCTTGGTATTTTAAACAACCATGCATAAAAAGAATGATAATCTTAAAATCTATGAGCATATAAAAATTATACTTGGAGGATAAGAAAATAAAATATATGGTACGATGTGTGATGCAAGATAACTTAGATCCTAAGTATAGACTCAAATGATAGATCTAAATTCAGATATTTACCCCTAGACTTATGCTTGTGCAAATTCGCTCTTTGTTGAGCAAATTTACTCTGTTATGAGAAAATTCGCTCTCTGTTGATGATAGGGATGATATGTAATCAACCTTCTATATTGTAAATAGTTTCCTTTCTAGCATACTTTCTATATTATGCACCGGATAAGATTTTTGAACAACTATTATGCTTATCCAAAAATATGTGTAATTGGTTATAAATAGTCCTTCAATCTAAGCATTATGCAGTTCTTTTGAGTGCATCTTCTCTATTTTAGGTGTGAGTCTTCCTGTGGATTATCCACATCAGTTGGAATCAGAGCACATATTTACACAATGAGATCATTTCGACTCATAATTACCTTTGGTTGTAATCTCTTCCATGGCCTTTATTGCCTCTGTATTCATGAAGAACACAAGCTTATACTGAGAGGGAGAGTGAACAGTATAAGGCCACTTTTTACTTTTCTTTTCCAATCAATATTATGCAATGTATAGATAGCAATATCAATAGCAATAATCAAAGCAATGCATAAATCATCACACAATAGAGACACCACAATTTATGTGGTTCATCCAATGTGGGCTACTCCACGGAGAAAATATTTCACTAAATTTTTCTCAATAAATCTCTTGGGAATCCTTTACCTATTACAATGTTTATGTACCTCTGTACAAAGCAGATACTAATCCCCTAAATCAAGTTTGTGGATCTATATCCATAGGAGAACTCCTTTCTCCTCTTGCTCTAGCTGGTGATCTTCTAGAAGACTACTGCCTCCACTACACTGGCTTGTGGATCTCTCTCCACTAAAGACTCTTGTCCTCAGTCAGAAGACCTGTCCTCATTGCCCTGGCTAATGGATCTATATCCATAGGAGACTACTATCCTATGCACTTTGTCACCTCCAAAGCTCTGTCTCAAATCTACACTAAACATAGTCCTTCAGTCTAGTACAACTCTGTTAAATATCTGTCTATGGTCTGGCACATACCTATCCTCAAATCTGCACCAAAATCTGTCCTCAATATCTGTCCTCAAGCCTTAACTCAAATATTGACTCAATCTCAAATCAACTCTACTATATCTACCCTAAACCTAAACTCAAGGTTTGAACAAATCAATCAATCAACTTTGCTCTCAAGCCTTATCAAAGACTTGTCTCAAATATGCCTTTTAAGATTCCTCAAAAGCTCACACTAATCTATCCACAAGTCCTCTCTAGAACTTGTCCAATATGCTCAATAAGTCCTCTCAAGAACTTATATAGATCTTCTCAAGATCTGTATTGTAATATTCCATAAAAGCTCACACCAAATTTGTCCATAAGTCTTCTCAAATACTTACCTCAAATCTGCTCAACAAGTCCACACAAGAACTTGTCCAATCTCTTAGAAATATAAAGAGAATTTTTAGAGACTCAATATGTTCTATAATTATCACAATGCTCAATTACGTTCAATCACTCTCTTAGAAATATATAAATAATTTTTAGAGACTCAATATGCTTCAAATTCAACTTAATGCTCAATCACTTTCAATCACTCTTTCATAAAAATAAGGAGAATTGTTAGAGACTCAATATGCTTCTTATTCACCTCAATGCTCAATCACTTTCTGAAATCCAATTCAAAATATAGAATAGTTTGTTTTATGGAACTTGAACAATCACTTCACACACACACTTGACTAGGCTCAACCAACTCTACTCAACCAAACACTCAATGAAATAATCCTTGCTCACAAACCCTAGTACAAGCATATAAAAACCAACTCAAAATGTTTTCAACAATGCTCAACAACAAATCTCACATAACAATGATACTCATGTTATTTTCAAACCCTAGTTCAAGTTCTTTGCTCAACAACTCACTTCAACAACAATTATCATAAGACAATATTCACATAGCAATGATACTCAAACCCTAGTTCAAGTTCTTCATACAACCAGTGGCTTCAACAACAATGCTTATAAAACAATCGCTTATTCCAGAAAACCTTGAAGCATTAACTTAACACACTCAATAGGAAACCCTAATCAAGTCCTTTTCACTCCAAACTTATTTTCTAGAAAACCAATCAATCAACTTAACTATGGAAGAATGTGCTCATACCTTTTTCTTAATGATGAAGGAATATCATAAATCTGCCACAACCACAAACACTTATTTGCCAAGCTAAAAGAAGTTATAATATGATAAACTCCCTCAAGAATACAATGTTAATATCAAAACACACATACACCTTATCACTCCATCTTTAAGAAAACATTCATCAACATTTACAAAAATAATTCACCAAATACACCTTATAATCTCCCAATTAAAATAATATTCAATGACAAGAATAATATTAATGCAATCTCCTTTTCAAAATAACTATATGCAAGAAGTCCCTTTTATCCTTTTAAATCTTCAACAAATCAATGTGACACAAACACTTTATTAAAAAATAAAGCTAACTCCTTATTCCTCCAATTTATCAAAAATAATAATCAAATTAAAATCTTTTTAAGCAATCCTTTTAACTCCCTAAGACCTCATGTCAAACTTTAGGCAACACCAAAATAATAATCAAAATTTATTACCTTTGCCTTGGAGGGACTTGAACTCATGGTTCAACCTCAACCAATGCCCTAGCTGCAGCTCCAACTGCCACATGATCTAGGCGCTCACTTGGGGATTAAAGAGCACCACATGCTCTATGAAGATCCCCGCCTTACCTAGAAAAACATGCAGTGTTTCCTTTGACGCTTCCAACACAAACGCAACCAAAAAAAAATGCTACTACCACATTTTGAATGTAGGTCACCTAGCGCCCAAACACTCTAACCATTGTCCTCTTGCCACTAGGCCACGTTGCCCAGTTGGCACTTTGTAATTTTGTGCTCTTCCTTTTAACCTTATTCACTGGCACTCTAAACACAAAATTCACTTCTCTTTATCCACATGAGTTCTCAACAAAATTGCACACATTAATCGATTGAGCAAAAGGATAATTTTAATGCCTCTAAGGCATGGATTTATATATTGATTTCCTCCTTCATGCATACACGTCGATGCTCAAATTTCATTTAAACTTTTAGACATTGGAATTTTTTATTTTCCTTTAAACTTGTTAATTTATAAATTATTTAAATTATTTTGAATTTAAATTTTATAAATTAATTCTTTAACCCTTTGGTTTTATTAAGGTCATCTCTCATTGTACAACTTTGTATAAATAATATTTATGTATAAAATTTAAATTCAATTTGAATTTAAATATTTTATAAAATAAATATTAAACCTTCCTTTACATTTGCAATAATGTTCCTTGGGTTTTTACGAAAAACCTTTTAACTTATGCTTCCACATAATATTAAAAAATATTATGAAGCCCCTTTACCTTTAACCTTTGCATTGTTCCTTGACATCAATGATGACTTCATTCCTTGACATCAATGACAAAATTGACTTACTGACTCAAAATGTCCAACAATTTGGTCCTTTTTATTTTTACCCACACTTTGATCTGTCATGCCTCGCTGAGCATCATCCACATCGACTGTATTGACATCAATATTGCTTCCTCACTTTGTGCCTTATTTTCTATCGCCCAACCACATCTCTACCCTTTGCTGCCATTTTAGGTTGTCGTAGCTTATCGTTCATCCCGTGGGCTACCTTCAGTAGAAATCATCGCACCTTCAGCCTAGGCTTTACTCCATTTGTTTAGACATACACATAAGCTAGCTAGTGTCCCCGATGTCCAATATTTCTAAGTGAAAGGATTAATTTCCCTTCCTCATTTTTTTCTCTACTTGCCACATGGACATTGCCTACGAAGGCCTCCCTGCTATGGCTTGATGTGTTGGCCACCCATACTTGACCTCCATTCATGGGTGAAGTCGTACCTCTTCAAACCTGCACACCAAATCTAGGATATGACCTCTACGTTTGCTAACATCAACTACTATGTGTATCCATAATTTTTGCGGTTCCTGCTGAGCCTACCACATCTGACTGCTGCATGTCGCACCAAAATTGCTCTCTACCACAAAATTTTTGATGTCCATAAGCAAGCCTACGTACCTTGAAGGAGGGAGTTTCATTGTGTGCCTTCTATGACCTTGCAATGCCTCTCCAAAGCATGCATTCTCATACATGGAAACAAGCAAGGGTTTCTTTTGTTAAAAAAAGAAGAAAAGGTTTATTTTATTATTAAAAAAAAAATTGTCGGTCAATTTTCCAACTTTTTCAAAGATTTTTAGATTTTATTGTAAACACATCTTGAGTTTAAAAAAAAGAAGCTTTTTTGTATTTTATTTAGTGGGCATCATAATATTTCACCTGCTCCACCTAGACTTATGGCTACCAATGTAGCAAAAAAATTAGCTGACATTACTGCCTTAGTTCTTTATTTAGCTGACACTGGTCGAGATATCCAATCACATTCTTCCTCCCCCTCTCATACTCATTCTCCTAAATGTGAAGTCAAAATCTACGAAGGCTCTAGGGATCCTAATGTTCTTAATACCTAGATATTAGATATGGAGACCTGGTTTGAATTCACTCAAACCTCGGATGAGGAAAAAGTTCCATTTGCCAAGCTCAAAATTTCTACCATGGCTAAGGGTCTCATTACCAAACACCAAGGAACTCATAACCCCATATCCACTTGGGATGCTTTTATTACATCTTTGAAAGCTACTTTTTATCCGTCCAACTATGATGATATCCTCAACCATTGGCTTCACCTTTTTCAGGGCAAGAATCAGTCTATTTAGGACTATGTCCATGAATTCAACAAATTACGTGTGTTGCTTTGCATTTCAAATCCCACTACTTCCCTTATTGCCAAATTTAAAAGTGGTCTTCTCACTCACTTTCATCAAGAAATCAAGTACACTTCTTGTACAACTCGATAATATTTTCAAATAGGCACAACTTGTAGAGGAGAAGTTTTCAACACAACACAAGGGTAACCACTACTCTTCAAGAGGTTCAAAGCCATCGCCTCGTCTTCAACAACAGGCACCATGAAGCTCTTCATGCTTTCCCATTTCTCATTATTCTCCTACTCCCACTCCTTCTCAGTCCTCTACTTATAAGCACACATTTCATGCTTCTTCTTCTTCTAATGCTGTCTTAAAAAAATTATAATTTTTATAAATGAAAAGGGAATCTTAAATATGAATGTCAACAATTGTAGAAGAAGAAAACTTTGTTTGTATAGTCTGATGATGGAACCAATGATAACCCCATAAAGACTACCGGTGAAGAGAAAGTATATGAGGATTTGAAAGGTAAACTCAATCTTGTAATGAATCACCATTCTGATGCTCGAGACCGTTACAATCTATTCATCATGCATGATCATTTATGCCATGAATTTGAAGTTGATTGTATCATAGACAATGGCTCACAAAAGAACGTTATCGTGCAGTTCATTATTGATAAGCTTAAGCTCCCTACTTCTCCACATCCTCATCCATACTCTCTTGGATGGAAGGATAGTGTGACCTCTTCACATATTACACACACATGCACTCTTGCATTTGCCTTTGGTCCAAAGTTCAGAGACAAGGTCACTTGTGATGTGACCCTAATGGATTTTTGTGGTCTTTTGCTTGGTAATTCCTATCAATATGATAGACATGCTACATATGATGCTTATAAAAATACATACACATTGCAGCAAGATAATAAGCACTATCTCATTCAATAAATTTAATAACCTACCAAGTACTCCAATAATCTATTGCTAAATTGTAGACAAGCATGCAAAGCAACCAATCAAGCACAAGCACTTGCTCTCATTTTCATTCGTCCACAACATAAGCAATTTTCAGAAAAAGCTTCTAAATCTAATAGATCCAAATCAATTGATAACATATTGCACAAATATCAAAGTGTTTTTCAAGAGCCCACTTGCTTGCCTCCAGAAAGGGCCATTAACCACACTATTGATATAGTTCCAGCTGCACCTCTTCCTAATGCCCCCATGTATAGGCAATCACTTTTGCAATATGATGAAATAAAGAAGCAAATTCAAGACCTTCTAGATAAAGGTTTCATTAAACCTAGCATTTCTCCTTGTGCCTCTCCTATTCTTCTTGTTCTAAAAAAATATGGCACTTGACATATTTGCATTGATTTATGGTCACTTAATAAAATCACAAAAAAAATAGATATCCACTCCCTCGTATTGATGATCTCTTAGACCAACTTTAGGGAGCTAAATTTTTCACTAAGATTTATCTCAAAAATGGATATCATTAGGTTTGTATCCAAGCTGAAGATACTTGGAAGACAACTTTTAAAATAAATATGGGTCTTTTTGAATGGATTGTTATGCCCTCTGGCCTTACCAATGCTCCTGCTACCTTCATGAGGATCATGAATGAAGTTTCTAGAGACTGCTTGGATAGATATGTCATTATCTATCTTGATGATATTCTCATATTTTCTCCTACATGGGAGGCCCATTTATAGCATCTGGATCATTTTATTTCTATCCTTCAACAACATATGTTGTATGCCAATTTGCCTAAATGCTCTTTTGGGAAAAATTCTATTTCGTACCTTGGTTTTATCATTGATGAGCAAGGTATTTAGGTGGATCCTAGAAAAGTATAAGTCCTCCTTAATTGTCCTAATCCTACCACTACCACTAACTTATGAAGTTTCCTTGGCCTAGCCAACTTCTACCGCAAGTTTATTCCAGGCTATTCCACCATTGCTACTCCTTTGCATAATTTGACTAAGGCAAAATTTGTTTTCCATTGGACTCCTGCACATTCCCATGCATTTTCCACTTTGAAAGATAATATTTGTTCTGCTCCTGTTCTCATTATTCCTAACCTTAGACAACCTTCTGATATTGTAAATGATGCTTCTCAATTCGCCTCTGGTGTTACCCTCAAACAAAATGGTCATCTTGTTGCTTATCATTTAGAGTCCTTTTCCATTGCCAAGCAAAATTATTCCACATATGAAAAAGAGCTTTACGCCTTAGTCCAAGCTATAAAATGTTGGTGTCATTACCTATTAGGCAAAGAAACCATTATTCATACAAATCATTTGCCTTTGCAGTTTTTCCAATCTCATAATAAAATCCAAGAAGCTCACCACATGAAATGGGCTTCTTACCTTCAACAATTCCACCTTGTCATAAAATACAAAAAGGGTAGTACCAATTTTGTGGTTGATTGCCTAAGTCATCCTCCTTCCTCCCATGCCTTGACTATTGTTACTACCTCCCACTTGGGATTTTAGTCTTGGACTTCTTTGTATCCTCATGACCATGACTTTACCAAAGTTTTTCAACATTTGCAGCATCCTTCCTCCTCAAACTTAGCCCCTTTTCAAGATTATCATCTTAAGGAAGGTTTGCTTTACCACTTGGATAAACTTTGTGTACCCTGTGAGTCTCAGAAATCCCTTATTAAGGAGGTAAATTCTACCCTTTATGGTGGAAATTTTGGCAAGCATAACTCTTCATCACTTGCAGCAATTCTTCTACTGGCCCCACATGTAATGTGATGTTTTGAGGTATTTAAGGTAGTGTACCGCTTGTTGAAAATCCAAGCCATCCAATAGAAATCTCAGCCTTCAGGATGCCTTTACCTATTGCATCTCATTCATGGGAAAGCACTTAAATGGATCTACTTAGTGGTTTTCCTAAGATAGTCCATCAAAATTACTATGTTTCTATCATATTTTACCGATTTAGTAAAATGGCTAAGTTCAGCCCTTGTAGAAAAATCAGTTTTGTTGCCAACTTAGCCCAACTCTTTTTTGATATTGTCTGGCATTCCTTTGGTCTACCCACTAGTATTATCTTTGATCGTGATTCTCGTTTTGATGGCCATTTCTGGTGTTCATTATGGAAACTTCTAGGGGTATCTCTTAAATTTTCCACAACTTTTCATCCTCAAACTGAAGCAGTCAACCGTACTCTTGTCTAAAGTCTTCATATTTTTCACCATTCATATCCAGCCAAATGGGATTTTAGTCTTACCCACATTGATCATGTATATAATAGAGTTGTCTATTCCTCCACAGGTCACTCACCATTTGAAGTATGTCTAGGTTTTCAACCCTTAGCACCTTATGAGTTACCCTTGTCCCTTCCATCTCCTGTCACAACCCATATGAAAAAAGAACAAGATAAAGCCCATTTTTTTATCCAAAATTTGTAGCAGCTTCACTCTAACATTGTTCACATTTTGTAGAAAACCCAACAATAATAGAAGAAAGCCATGGAAAAACATCATGTTCCACATCATTTAGAGGTGGGAGATAGAGTTTGGTTTCACCTTGATCGTCGCAGGTTCTAGGAGATAGCCCATAGTAATATCAAACCCATTCACTTTGGGCCATACACTATTGTCTAGTAGGTGTTCAAGTATACTTTTTGGCTTGATCTTCCAGCACACTTGGGCATCCTTGATGTTGTTAATGTTGACTTGCTCTGACCATACCATGAGTCTACATTAGAGACAGATCCTATCATTAGTCATCCTACTGATATTGTACATGACTTCAAATTTTATTTAGAGAATGATCATATTTTTAACACCAAGAAATGCCACACTCACCAAGGATCTTCGACTTCCTACCTAGTGGCCAAACAAGGATAGCTATCACACCAGGCCCGATGGATCTCTCATAGCCATATGATTCATGACTTTCCTTCCATTTTGACCGCATTGGATCCCAATGCTCTTATGGTGGGGAGGAATGATAGGGATGATACATAATCAACCTTCTATATTGTAAATAGTTTCCTTTCTAGCATACTTTCTATATTATGCACCGGATAAGATTTTTGAACAACTATTATGCTTATCCAAAAAGATGTGTAATTTGTTATAAATAGTCCTTCAATATAAGCATTATGCAGTTATTTTGAGTGTATCTTCTCTATTTTAGGTGTAAGTATTCATGTGGATTATCCACATTAATTGAGCAAATACGTAGCTTACCCATGAATTCACGATAGCTCATACCAATATGGATATTTTTGGCATTTTGGAGGACCAAACGGTATCAAAATAGGATGTATCATATACCATTGGAAAAATATTTTTGAGACCAATCCAATGGTATAGGTTCCAAGAGGAATATATATGATTTTATTAGGAAACAATTGGCTCAAAAATGACCTTACATTTCTAGGAGGAAAAAATACTAAATATGAAATGCAAGTGCAATAAAAATGAAATGATGATGCTAAGATGATCTAGATCTAATGTGCAAAGTAAAATAATCGATCTAAGGACAAAAATTTACCCCTAAACTAATTTTTATGCAAATTCGCTCAAAATGGAGTAAATTCACTCAAAATAGAGCAAATTCACTCAAAACAAAGCAAATTTGTTCAAAATAAAGCAAATTCACTCCGTGTCATGGGTTACTCATGAATTTGCTTGATTTTTATCAACATTTAAGGTTTGCAGAAAAATGTGATTGAAAATATCATAGAAAAATTTAGAAATTGATATTGCTTACAGTGCTTGTTCATTCGTTTGTTCAGTATTTATGGGGAGATGGTGGCAGCATAACATGATTAGCAACAATGAGGTTCGCAACAATAACTTCCAACCATCATTCCTGTTGCTCAACCTGCAGTAAATATTTTAGAAAATAGAAGTGATAGCACTTTGTTAGAGCATCAAAGCATCAGAGTATAAAGGGTTTCTAGAGAGCCAGAGGGCTCATTATATAATTTTTTTACCAGCATAGGAGGACAAATTTAGTTAGGTTAATTTGGTCTGTTGTTTCAATTGTTAACCTATATTGGGTAAATTACCAATCTAGGCAAATTTGTAGGCCAGTTTTGGGAAGCTGACACAACACGAATATCGGGAAACAGATTACATTGAAACAAAATCTTGGTGGGTTTCCAAATTTAGGCAAACTACCAAATTTGGTGATTTCACTTTTGTTTATGCAAATTCGCTCTAAAGTAAGCGAATTTGCAGTGGGTGTGAAATCACTCGAAACATAGCAAAATTACAAAAATAAAGGAGATGTGTATAATATTTTGGCACTTTGCAGGGCCAAATGATATCAAAATGGGTCATATTATATACTGTTGGAAAGCTCTTTTTGAGATAAATCCAATGGTATAGGTCTTGGGAAAAATGGAGGTGATTTTGTTGGGTAAATATAAGCTCAAATATGACCTTACTTTTCTAAGAGGAAAGCTAAGAAAAATGACTCATCTTAATGGGTCAATTTTTCATGTCTACATTTTTCCCCCTCTTTGGCATATTTATGAATAATAAATGTGTAAAAGAAAGGTGTAGACACTTGAGCAGAGGAAAAATGGTTGACATAGGCAAAAAAAGGGGTAGATGAAAGTTCATGTAGGATTGATGCTAGAAAAATGATTATTGATTTTTCTAGTTAGGGTGTTCCCTAAAGTTTCATGAGGAATACCACATTCCTAATGGAAATAGAAATTATTGATGGAAAAGATGAGTAAAAAATAGAAAATAATGATGGAGAATTTAAGAGAAATGACACTTGTTATCCATAGAGTGGAATTTGTGTGGAGAGACAATGATGGAGCAGCTAGGAGGGTCTGAGTAAGTGGCAAATTGCTTTGTGTGTAAAAAAAGTTTTGCTTTTTTTTGTTGATGTATGTTGTGAATAATATAAATGGTAACGCATGTGATTTTGCATGTTTTGAATGGTATAAATATATGATGATTGCATATGTAATTTTTCTCAAGAGTAATAACATACTTCATTTTTGTCTTTTTATGTGTTATGTAGATGCAAAATTTTTTTGTTGTTTTTGATGATCTTACATAATGATGCTTATGGTCATGTTTGATTTTTTATGGACTTTTTATTATGCTAATCACAATATAATTGTAGGTGAATGAGATGTTATTTGATGGAATGTATTTAATATTTGTAAAATGATATAATTGATATTTGTATAAAAGTGTACTGGGAAACATACCCTTGCAATTTTTATCAGTCAAAAATAGGCCTCGAGGATGTGTGCTTGTATATGACCATAAATGGAGGTTGCCCCTCGTGTGTGGTCATGAAGTGGATCTTGTGTGAGGTTTTTTTGTTATGCTAACATCGAAGGGATATGATCCAAAAGTAGTTTGAAAGTGATTGATTAAAGATGACATAGTTGGTGATAAGTAATGTGTGACCTTAAGATTAATTTTGATTAAAATTAAGGTAAGTAGAGAGGTAGTATTGCATGATTGGGCATGAATAATATGATAGAGAGATTGTGCTAGGCATAATATTCCTAGTATGAAATAAATATAAGTAAACCTTACTAGGGTTATCTCATACCATCATTGCAAAACTTTTATGCAACTACATGACCAAGCTATTATGTATAATCAATGCAAATTTTGTGTATGGTAATCGATCATGCAATATGATATAACAAATGACTGAGAATGCAATGTACTAAGATGGTAGATGTGTAATGCAAGACTTAATTGGTTATTTTAGCCTCAATTGCATATGCTAATAGTCATACAGATCCGTGAAGATATAATGACTTCAACCAATCAAATATTAAATAAAATCATGGTTATTTCTTAGATGAATTCAGGTTTATCAAGAATCGGTGTGTGTGATTCATGCATTATTTTCCCATATTGATATTAATTATGATGTAAATATATAAAGGATAAAATATGTGTACTTATGAAGTTCATTTACCAATTTTGAGGAGGGTAATGATGCAAGTCGTTTTAAGAACCATTGTGTGTGTGCAAAATGGATTCATTTACCAATCTCAAGTAATATAGAGATTAAGTCAATCATGGAGGGAACCAAGATGCTAGCTTATCCTTATGTGCGATCAGAGGTCTCTTCAAGAGATATGTGTTGCCATGCATGAGCGTACTCCAATACAAGTCAAGCGTCTATAGCCCTGGTGGAGGTTAACCCCATACTCCAATGATATGATTTTTAAGCTTTGGGGATTCAAAATACCTAACCATATAGATGTAAATGTAGTGCTATCCTTACAACTTAGATTATTTGGTGTATATTTATATCTCCAATATTTGGTAAATTAGATTCTCAACAAGTCCTATGAGAAATTTTACCCTATCCTTACTACTTAGAGATTTATTATTATTTTTTTATGTATTCACTCGCATAATTAATTTGGACTATATGCATGATAGGATAAGCAAGAAGACTTTTCGCTTCAAGGTTCAAACCAATCGAGGCATCATCCTTCTCTCAATGCAAGATTTTATAAATAAGTGTGATATGTGGTTGGTTCAAAAATGATGAAATCAATTCCAAAAAATCAAAAGTTTTATTAAATAAGAAATGTGTTTTGATTCGAGAGAGATTTTAAATCAATATCGAGAATCAAGATTTTATTAAAGTATGAATTGTGTGAATGGTTCGAGATAGACTCTAAATCATGTCAAAAGGACCAATATTGACTATGAACTTGATAGCACCCATATGATATTTAAATAACATAATAACTAGATGTGACTATCTGACATATGCAATTAGAACCAAAATAAGTTTTGGGAGGTGCAAAAATGTAACTATATGATAGATGATTGATGGTTTATGTAATGCAATGTGGAGATAGTTTTACTAGATGATCTATATGCAAACCTAAATGAAATGCATAGGTGAATGAAAATAAAAAATCCAAAAGTCCAAAGAAAAAATATAAAAGGTGATGAACCCGCTATGAGTGTAACACTTGCTAATGGTCGAAAATATAAGAGATATACCTGTTGGTATGTATGCTTGCAAATGGTCGAATGGAGGTTGTCCCTCGCTTGTGACCATGAAGCTATCCACTATGGGATGTTGAGATGATGGGAATGATATTTTCAAAGCAAGTACTACTCAATAGAGGCATACATTAGCATGAATCAAGGCCAATGGAGTGAAACAAGAACTATATCCCTCACCTTGGAGAGATATAAGCAATGAAAAATTTTTAAGGTCAAGAGATATAAAATGGCATGAGCGAATACAATGATGGAAATGCAATGATTAAAAAACAAACTAGATGAGAATGTAATACCTATGTATAAATTTTGTTTGATTTGATTTTATTATCTCTTTTTTTTTTGATGATGGGATTGGTGGTATATACAAGATGATCTATATACACTATACAAGGTAATTTGTGCATAATATTTCTAAGGCAACTTCAAAATCAAAGGTGGTTTTGAACAAGGAAGTTCCTTTATAGATTTTTCTTTAGTAGCCTTTGCCCAAAAATCTATGCATTCTCAAACAAAACCATTTTTATTAACATAGGGAGGAGTAATCCCTAATTTTGCAAGATATCTATAAGATAGCGAAGTAGGGCTCTCTTGAGATGCAGAAGATTGACTATCAAAATGTGTATAATTTATCATATTATAGAACAAAATATCAGAGGGATAAGGAGGTCCCTCATCTTCATCACCCTCTTCCAAGTATTTATGGGATTGAGAAAGCATATTTGAAATATGTGAATGAATACTATGCGGTGAACAAGGGTTATCAAACATATATGAATAAGAGTAATTGACGAAAGATGATGATGACGATATAGAGGTAGATTGTGGAGAATTTGGTGATTTGATCATTGAAGAACATCCAAATGGTGTTGGGTCATCATGGATGGTGATAAATTAATTTTCAAGTCTAAACTTCAAGCGTTGATGAAAGGTGGAAGGGATAACCCTCATAATATGAATCCAAGGGCATCCAATAAGCAACTTGTAATGTGCAGGTCAAGATATCATTTAAAATAAGGTATCCAAGGCCTTGGGTCATAGAAAAATTCAAAAATTTATATTGCTTAAAGTTCTTGTTCATTCATTTGTTTAGTATTTGTGAGATGATGGTAGCAACATAACATGATTATAAACAATGAGGTTCATAGCAACGACTTCCATCCATCATTCATGTTGCTCAACTTGTAGTAAAGAGTTTAGAAAATAAAAGTGATAGCACTTCGTTCGAGCATCAAGGCATCAGAGTATTAGGGGTTTTTGGAGATCCAGAGGGATCATTATATAATTTTTTTACCAATGTAGGAGGACAAATTTATTTAGGTTAATTTAGGCTACCATTTTGACTGCTAACCCAAATTTTGGCAAATTACCAATCTAGGTAGATTTGCAAGACAATGTTTGGAAGCCGATGCAACACGAATACTGGGAAAAATATTCAATTGAAATTGAATCTTGGTGGGTTGTCAAATTTAGGAAAACTTCTAAATTTATAAATTTCACTCTCGATTGTAGAAATTCACTCCGAAGTAAGCAAATTTGCAATGGGTGCGAAATCGCTCAAAATAGAGCAAAATCGCTCGAAACAAAGCGAAATTGCAAAATATAAAGGAGATGTGTGTAGTGTTTTGACACTTTGAGGGGCCAAAAAATGTCAAAATGGGTCATTTCATATACCATTGGAAATATCTTTTTGATCCCAATTCAATGGTGTAGGTCTTAGGAAAATTGGAGAGGATTCAGTTGGATAAAAGTAAGCTCAAAGATGACCGTACTTTTCTAAGAGGAAAACTAAGGAAAATGACTCATATTAATGGGTCAATTTTTTATGTCTACAGGTAGTGTCTCTTGGCCTTAGTTTTTGGAAAAAAAGGACTACATTAAATAAGTTCTAAATTTTACAGAGTTGAGTTAAGAAGAAGAGAAGATGCTTTTTCAATATTATATCCATTTCCCTTGATATACCAAATTTGACCTTTATACCTCAAGGACCTCCCTATATAGTAAAGGTTTTGATATACTTGAATCCTCTATATATACCCATTATTACATGAAGAAATCCAAAACATGTGTTACTAATGATATATGGAAGTGATTTCTTGGATACATGGCTAAGATGGTATGTGAGGGGTAATAGTATATCTCCTTATGACTCCCACTAGTCCACTATAATATGCTCCTTACTAGGTGTAAGTACATGTGAGACCCTATGTGGGTAATTGGTAGCCTGGGCTTTCTATTAGCCAATATAGCCTAGTAGTTAATATGATAATTACTCAAAGGATTGATGAATATAAATTATGTATAGAAAACAATCATTTATCTTCCATAAATTATTCATCCAGTAAGTCTGTAAACTTATGAGTGTTACACAGTATATGCCTATAGTGTGGGGGATTGAATCCCTCTATACCTTATTTAGTTTTGTGGGGGATGTTTATGCATTTTTATTTCAGCCAAACCAAATAAAACTAAGTGCAAAAAATTAAATAAATAAATTACAAACTAAAATTAAAGTGCTGAAAATAAAAGTGTGGGAAATTAAAATGCAGGAAAATAAAACACATAGCTAAATTAAAATAAAGCAGGAAATAAAAAAATAAATCTAATATACAGAAAAAAAATACAAAAATAAAATAGGGGCCAGATCTCAATAGGATCTTGATATCAAATTGTGAAAATGATTCGAAGAAAAGATAGATGAGATGTTTTTCGCAGGACTGCCCAAACTGCCAAACTCGTTTTGGCCATATCTCACTCATCCAGACTCGGATTGAGCTGAAATTTTGAGGGTAGATGCCTGAAAAACCCTAGAACATCTCCACCAATTTTCATATCATTTGGAGCAACAAAGATCCTAGTGCATCCCTATGTGTGAACGACATATTTGGCAAGCGGCTATGCGAGGGTTTCATCTGGGTTGAGTGCAAGCAGCTCCAGAGGTTGGTTTTTAGGGCCTTCGGGCCCTAGCGGCCAATATTTTTGTGGTTTATGCTCAATATTTTAGCAGGAAATGTTGTAGGGGATACAATATGGGTTAGAAATTTGTCTTTCAACAGATCATACTGTGAACTTGAGTGACAACGGCTTCCAATTTGCTGCACAAAAGAAAAGTGAAAACCATACCTTTCCACGACGTCTAGGGCAAGGATTAAAGAGATCACAAAACAAGTTTCAAGTAGTTGATCAAAAAATGGCTCATATCTCAAGTGAATCTGGTGCTAAGGTGCACCCACAAAATAATTCTCTTGTGAAAACCCCTATCAAGGGTAAGAATTTCGAAGACTCGGTCCCAAAAATGAATTTTAGGGATGCCCTTCATGGTGGACAGCCTCAGCCCAATGCTAATATCAATATTAGGGCTTCCCATAAACCTCTAAGAATGCCTAATATTGATCCCAAGAAAATGGAGTCAGGATGTCTTAAAGCAGTTGATGGAACTCCTATTGTTAAGCTTGATATGGGTAACATTCAAACTGGCATTGAAGATTTGGAAAAAAGAGGACTAATTTGTCGGTTCATGGGTTTTCGTTCGAGTCTATCTGCTTTCAAAGTCTGGGCTGCAAAAATATGGAAAACTAAAGGTGAGTTACAAATCTCTATTTATCCAAATGGTTATTTTCTTGTTTTATTTGCTAATAATGAAGATAGAGAGAAAAATTTTCAAGGGGGTCCTTGGTTTTTTGGAAGGGCAAGGCTTTTCATGAAGCCCTGGCATACTAAATTTAAAGTCGAAGAAGAGATGCCTTCTATAGCTCCCGTGTGGGTTAGACTCTTTGGCCTCCCTATTGAATTTTGGAATCCTACTATTTTTTCTTCAATTGGAAACTCTTTAGGAACTTTTATGATGATTCGTTGATTGTACTCAAAATTTTGAACATATTATTTATGCTCGGATTTGTGTTTTAATGGATTTTGACAAACCCCTACCTAAAAATATCACATTACAATTTGGGGAAGACACTTGGGAGCAAGTAGTGGACTATGAGAACATTCCTTTTCGTTGTAGAATTTGCCATGAATATGGTCATTTGGCCGGTGCTTGCCCAAATAAAATTCTTGATCAAAAGAAAGAAGATATAAACTCAGCAGGTTTCCAAATACCTAAGAAGAAGAACACTAAAAAAAAACCAGGTTATGAAGGATCAATCAAAGTCATCTGCTAATATGTTTGAAATCCTTTCCACAAATGATGTCCCAAGTGAGGAAGAGGAAATAATGGAAACTGAAATCTTAGAAACACAATTTAAATATGAAGGGAAGAACTCAGAGACAAACCAACAAATCAAAGGTTTTCAACAAAAAAAAAAGGAGAAAATTTACACAAGAAAAACAATATTTCAAATGTCAAAACTTCAAATAATGCAAGTCCCAATATAGACTCCTTTGAACCATCTAGTAAAATTTTGGTTGTGTACAAGCATTCTTCAAGGTTAGAAGCCATCTCAGATTCAATTGGAATAAGTCAAGAAATAGGGAAAAAAAATTGAAGATGGATTCTAATCAAAAAGTAGGTCGCAAGACCAATCAATATCATATGGTAAAAGAAGGTGAAAATCTTGTAGAGGAAGGTAAGATTAATGCCCTTCCCAAATTTTTTAGCCCTGGTATTAATGAAGATCATCACTTGGAATATTAGAGGACTCAAAGGAAGTCTTTCAAAACAAAATGAAATTAGAAGAATGATTCGAGTAAATCATCCACATCTTGTTTTCCTTCAAGAAACAAAGATGTCAATGGAGGATATGGACTTAATTGCCGATAAAATTTGGCCAGCTGGAAAAGTGGTTTCCCTCGGTTCCCAAGGGACTTCGGGTGGCATTGCTTGTCTTTGGGATCCAAAAGAGGTAGTTATTCACCATATGGTTGGCAGTTGGGGTTTGTTGGCTATAGCTATTCAAAGTAGACATTCCAACCAGATTATGCTCTGCATTATTGTTTATGCTCCAACTTCTTTGGAGGAAAAAAGAAGACAGTGGAAGGATATTACTCATATTATCTCTCATTTTCCTAAAGCTTGGATCTTGATCGGAGGAGATTTCAATACCATCCTCTCTTTGGATGAGAAAAGGGGGGAAATAGAAATTTGGACAAAAGCACTGACCTCATGAGCGAATATATTGCAAACCTCCATCTTGTGGATATCCAACCAGATAATGGCCTTATGACTTGGTCTAATAGAAGGCAAGGCTTAGCTTGTATAATGGAGAGATTGGATAGGTTTTTGCTCTCTGAAAATTTCTTAATCCATGGTCACATTCCTAAAGTGAAGACTCTTAATAATGTTGGTTCGGATCATTGGCCAGTCATGGTGGAAATGTGGAAAACCAATGTGAGTTTCTCTCCTTTTCATTTTCAATTAATGTGGCTTAGAGACATTTCCTTCGGACCTCATGTGCAACAATGGTGGAAGGAAGGTAAACCTAGGCATGGGACTAAGATGTTCTATTTTTCCAAAAGACTGCAATACATTAAATCCAAAATCAAGACTTGGAACTGGAAAGAGTTTGGGGATGTTCATAAAAAAAACATGAAGTTATTGCTCATCTTGAAAATTTGAATAAGAAAATCCGTTTAGATGGCCTCACGGAGAAGAGAAGTGCGGATGAAATTAAACTCACAACTCAGTTAGAGGAATGGGAAAAAAGAGAAGAAATCTTATGGAAGCAAAAATCTAGAATTCAATGGCTCAAAGAAGGAGATCGAAACACAAATTTCTTCCACAAATCTCTTCTAGCTCGAAGATCTCACAACTTTATTTCTTCCTTAAAATCAGATTCTGGAGATGTTGTTTATACTTGGGATGGCATGAACTCTATTGTTGTTGATTACTTTTCCAATATTTTTCTTGCTACTCCCCTTGACTCAGCTTCACAATATAATGTTCTTCAAGCAATCCCTTCTCTTATCACTTCGAGGAGAACTCTATTTTGATCTGTTCTATTACTATCAATGAGCTTCAACAAGTAGTTTTTAAAATGCAAAAAGGGAAAACCCCAAGTCCTGATGGTTTTCCTATTGAGTTCTACCAAGAGTTCTGGGATATCCTTCATGTTGATTTATTAGAGGTGGTGGAAGAAGCCAGGAAAGCCAAAGAAATTTTGAAGGTTATCAATAAAACTTATATTACTCTTGTTCCAAAATCTCAAGAGGTTGATCATATCTCAGCTTTTAGACCTATTGCTTTATGTAATGTTCTTCTCAAAATCATTACTAAAATCATGGCAAAAAGGTTGAAGCCTCTTTTGCATAAGATTATTTCCCCAGAGCAAGGGGGTTATGTGGAAGGACGTCAAATAGTAGATGAGATAGTTCTTGCTCAGGAAGCCATCCATTCCATGGATATGCAAAATTCTCCTTCCATGTTCATTCGGTTAGACTTATCCAAAGCTTATGATAGAGTGGATTGGCACTTCCTTATCAAAGTTTTGAGGCAATTTGGTTTCTCTAAGGATTGGATGGATTGGATTATGGGATGTATCTCTTCAAGTTTCTACTTAGTTCTTATCAATGGCAGGCCTTCTCGGTCTTTCCCGACTTCCAGAGGTATTAGGCAAGGTGACCCGCTATCCCCTTATTTATTCATCATTCTTGTTGAATGCTTGGGTAGGACTATAACCAAAAAGAGGGAAAACAAAACCCTTGAGGGAGTTACCATTGCTCATGGAGCTAGACCTATCTCTCATCTTCAATTTGTGGATGACTCTACTCTTTTAGGTAAAGCTACAGTTAAGGAAGCTTCTAATATTAAGCAAATCATTAGTTGTTTTTCTAAGGCTACTGGGCAGTTGATCAATGAAGACAAATCTAAAGTTATTTTCTTTCACTGCTCTACTAGACAGGAATCCATGGTCTTGGATAAGCTAAGATATAAGAAGACCTCTCTTCCAATCACTTATTTAGGTATTCCCATAAATATTCAAAGGCAGAAAAATAAATATTGGAATTGGTTGTTGGACAAAGTCAAGAAGAAAATTGGAAAGTGGACCAACAAGTGGCTTTCTTATGGGGGTAGAATCACCTTGGTAAAATCAGTCCTTCAAGCTATTCCTATTTATGTTTCTTTCGTTTTGAATATCCCAAAGGCTGTTCTTCAAGAATTGGATCAAATCAGTCATCGTTTCCTTTGGAGTGGTACTAAGGAGAAAAGAAAATGGGCCTTGGTGAAATGGGATACTTTATGTCTTCCTAAGAGTGAAGGGGGGTTAGGATTACGGTCTTCAATTAATAACAACAAAGCTTTAGCTGCTAAATTATATTGGAGGATGTTGCATAACCCCAATGCTCTTTGGGCCAACAATCTTCGTGCTAAATATCTTGAGAACAAAAGTCCTGAAGACCTTGTTCGCTATCAACTTCCTACCAAAGGTTCTCCCATTTTAGCAGTTCTTAAGACTAGTGAGGATTTGATAAAGAAAAAATTATTTTGGATCATTCATAATGGTCAACATGCAAATTTTTGGACAGATTCTTGGGATGGTCACAAGCCTTTGATAACTCAGTTTCCCGATTGGAGGCCTTGGATGGAGGAGCTTCACCGAGCTAATTGGATAAAGGTGGCTAATTACTATCGGTACCATATTGGTAATTCAAAGGTTGGTAGATATTGGATCCCTATTGAGGACTGGCCTATTCAAATCCCAGAAAGGCAAAGACAAGATATCCAAGGCATCCTTCATATGATATCCCTCTCTTGGTCCCATGAAAAAGATTGTTTTGGATGGAACAACACTACTAAGGGTGAGTATTCAGTTGCTCAAGGTTATTTGACCTTATGCCATAATAATCCCAACCATTCTTCTGACATATTTTCTCGATTGTGGGCTCAAAATATCTGGCCTAAGGTGAGGTTCTTTAATTGGCTTTTATTGCATCATAGGGTGCTTATTGGTGAGCAACTTATGAAGCGTGGTTTTCATGGCCCTTTTAGATGTGAAATGTGTGAAGAGAATGTAGAAAATATCAACCATATTTTTATTGAGTGTACTTTAGCCTCTGAGCTGATGGAGGAGAATGGCCACTTTACTTGGCTTACAGTGGTCCAATTTTTTTACTTTTGAACAACTTTGGAGGGATTGGCCTAATCAAGAGGGTGTTGATCATTTTATTAGGCAGTTAGTTTGGATGGGTTCTACCATTCTTCTTTGGAATATTTGGAATGAAAGGAACAACCAAATTTTTAATCAAGATAGGAAGGATATTCACTATATTTGGCAAAAGACCATAGCCAACTTAGTTGAATCAGTCCATCATCTCCTTAATCACCCCCAAAACTCCCACCAAAGATGGGATCAAGTGATGCAAATATTGAAGATTAAACCTTCTAAGGGCAACCAACTTAAAGGGAATGTGAGTATTAGTAAGATGGATAGGAATAGAAATTGGCAACCTCCTCCTAAGGATTTTGGAAAAGTCAATACTGATGGAGCCTCTAGAGGGAACCATGGAAAAGCCAGTGTGGGAGGAATTGGTAGACTTTCAGATGGCTCCCTGGTTTTTACTTTTGCTGAGAATTTGGGTATTCTTTCCAATAACCTTGCTTGAGGGGTATGGTATCCTCGAGAGGCCTTCAGGAGGCTACTAAGGTTGGATGGGAAAAGGTGTTAGTTGAGTCGACTCTCAACTTATGATTAATCTCTTGAAGAATCCTTCTAAGAATCATAAGGTGGATTGGAGAATAAAAAGAATTATTGAGAAGATTTGGTTAATCCGGATGGGATTTTTGAAAGTTGATTACAATCATGTGGTCAGAGATCAAAACAAGAGTGATGATGCTTTAGCTAATTGGGCTTTGGACAAAGGTGATCTTACTTGTTATGGCCACCCTCCTATATGGTGGGCTTCTCAAATTAGGGAAGCTCTTCTTTCTATCATTTCTTTGGATGGCTCCAGTTCTGAAGGTACCTAGTTTCTTCTTGTTTTTTTTTTTGCTTCTCTTTGGTTCATTCAGTTTTTTTTAGTTCCCTAGCTCATTCTATTCTTTATTTTGTTTCCTCTGTTGATTCTTGCCTTAATAGTCTTCTGGTCTAGATAGGTCATTGTTTTGTTCATTTTTTATTTCTTATTTCTTTTTTGTTTTTTTTGTTTAGTTTTTTAAGGTGGGTGGGTTTTTTTATTTTGTTTTGTTTTTGTGTTCTTTGTGTTGTTTTTTGTTGTTCTTGTGTTTTTGTTGTTTTGTTTTGTTTTTTTTTTATGTTTTTTGTTATTGTTCTTGTGTTTTTTTCGTTCTTGTTCTTGGGTTTCTCTTTGTTTGTGTTATTTCGTGTTTTTATGTGTGAGTGTTTTCTATGTTTTTTGTTTTTGTTTATTTTCTGTTGTTGGTTGTTTTTTATTTTTATTTTTATTTTATTTTTTAATTTTTTAGGTTTTGGTTGTGTTTATTTTTCATGTTTTTTTTTGGGTTATGTCTTTGTAGTGTTCTGTTGTTTTTGTCTTGTTTGTGTTTTGTTATGTGGTTCTTGTGTTTTTCTATGTGGTTTGTGTTGTGGTTTCTTTTATCTTATTGTGCGTGTTTGGTTGTGCTTTTGTTTTTGACACACTCAAGGAGCATGTTTTTTATTTTATTTTATTATTTTTGTTGTTATTTACTTATTTTTAAATTGGTTTTGTGTGTTTGTTTGCTCCTTGAGTATGTCAAAGGTGGTAGGCCGGGTCCGAGTCCTGGGCATTTTTGGTGGAATGGATACCCCTGCCTCCTTGGGTCTTACCCGAAAGTGGCATCCCTTTTGGGATGTTTTCCACAAATAAAAAAATAAAATAAAAATAAAAATAAAATAGGTGAGGACTACTGCAAGTAGTGGGCCCAAGCTCCTGCAAATAGTCCGCCAGACTAATTACGTAGAGTTTGATTTAAGTAAGTGTGAGTATTTGCACCCTTAATAAATTATATAGGAAATGAAATGAAATAGCTTTCTATGTAATTGATTCCCCTCATTCATATGGCTTGCATATTTATATAAAGCACAGCTAGATCTCATTACAAAAACAAATCAATTTATTTTTAATCACATAACGTGATTAGTTACAGTCGGTTCATACACAGGTATTATTCTACTATTGAAAGTATGTTCGTTCACCAGATGGATAAATGTAAAAATCCTTAGGTATACGTAACAAACTAATGCCAAAATAATGCAACCTAAAAAAAATTCTTTAAAAAGCCTTACAAATTCAATCGACCAATCGGTTAATAATAAAATTCCTTTATTATATTTTAATAATAATGCATGATTAAAATATTTATCCTTTGTCTTCACGTGCAACAACCTCCTTAGCCCATTGGTCAACCGATCAAAGTTGGCTTGGTGCATCTTCTCAACAGGAGCAAGGTGGGAGTAAGGCACCACAAGTAGGCACCTACTTCTTCATCAAGGTGCCTTCCTGTTGACTTGGACAGATCAAGGTGCCTTATTATTATCTTGGTCAGATCAATGTGCCTCTAATGCATGGCATCAAGGTGCCTTCTTGTAGAGTAAGGTGTCTACCTAAAGAGTAAGGCACCTACAATAAGGCGTCTGCCTATAGAGTAAGGTGTCTACAGTAAGATGCCTACCTATAGAGTAAGGTACCTATAGTAAGGCACCTTCCTGTAGAGTAAGGCACCTACAATAAGGTGCCTTCCTATAGAGTAAGGTACCTTCCTATAGAGTAAGGCACATTCCTGTAGAGTAAGGCGCCTTCTTTAGAGTAAGGTGCCTTCCTGTAGAGTAAGGCACCTATAGTAAGGCGCTTGATTGGGGAGTAAGGCACCTTACCAATATGAATTAGAATCATTGAAGCAGAAGCATGCTAGGTCCAAGTGGGACGTAGACTGGAAAAAACCATATTAGTAGCAAAACCTACATTTATACACATTTTCCACTAAAAACACCAGTCAAGCATAATACTAAATTTTCTATCAATTATATGCATAATTTATATAAATATACATATTTAATGCTAACTAAACCAGTAATGATGCCCCTTAAGAATGTATATAAAATGATAATTTCTAGTGCTCATCGTCCCCCCATACCTAAATATTGTCACGTCCTCATAACAACAGCCTCCCAATTTTTTTTTCCTAGGAGTAAGGCACAATTATCGAAGTAAGGCACCTTTATATGAGAGTTAGGTGCCTCCTATTTTTACACCGGAGTAAGGCACCTTTATATGGGAGTAAGGTGCCTTTATATGGGAGTTAGGCACCTCCTATTTTCACATAAGAGTAAGGTGCCATCGAGAGTAAGGTGCTGTCAAGAGTAAGCCCCTATCATTTTTTTTGGGTAATGAATTTTTCTCATGTATGAGGCAAAATTGTAATGAGAAAATTTCACAAAGGGAATTATGGAGGCATCTTCTTGGTATCAACATAGAAACTATTTTAAAATAACTATGCACATAATTAACGAAAAACTCAATACATACCTGGGTGAATTTCACAAAACCTGATGTGTATGATGTTGATGGTGTGAAATGTCTTCATGCTACCTATAATCATGGTGCACCAAAAAATGAGATTGTTGGTGCATCTTGGAGTAATTGTTTTTTTCATATGTTCTGCCATGGAAGCGAGCATGCCTAGAATAGATCTCGGTTTATCATTTTTTTCGTCATCTACATCAGAGAATAGAAAGTCAACTGCAATAATGTGAACTAGTGATTTTAAAATTAGGTAGCCAAGATAGAGAACTATCACTAATCCATCCTGGAAATTTGGCTGAATGAACTCTTTTCACTATGACAACTTCATGATTTCATATCCTCACCACCTCTCTATAAAGTTGGCATTCTCCTCCACCATAGTGAGACTCTGTCTCTTCTTTGTATTTTATTTTTCCACATATTTTAACAGAATGAAATGCTACCATAAAAAATTATAATATTGGCACTATGCATTAAAAAGTGGAGGTCGTGCAAGCCAGGTAACTATGCAACCTGGTGTGCAAAAATTTGCATCCCATATACCACTATTAGAGGATTTATGATAGCCAAAAACTCCAATATTTGAAACACCAAGTTCCTCATCAATAACACACACACACACACACACACACACATATATATATATATATTTTAATCCTAATTTAACGTATCTCAAGAGCATCAAACTTTTCGAATGCATCGCAGGGATTAATTTTTGTGCATTATTATTTTCTCACCGTGTGCTTCTGAACACGTCTTTTTTTTAATTAGACTTTATACAACCCTGATACACATGTGTCCGAATCAAAATGATCTCCCACTATGAATTATTTCCTTTGTAGGTAAAATTAGAGTAGCACTACGACCCTCTATTTTCTAGAGTGAAGATAAATAAATCCATCCATCATCATCTATGACATGTGTTGGGTGTTCCGGTGTGACATTTTCATGAGACACATCATTGAGATTTATGTGCTATTATTTCTAGCCACTATGAGCTCTGTTCATATTATTTATCGTGCTCAGGAATCATGTGGCCTTCTTGTAGATTTTTGACATATGATTACTTCCAGGATCCTCCTCTACTTTATTTAGTTACCGGTTGGATATTTCTCATTTTATTCTAGACCAAGCTGGTACTAGGGAAAGAGGATACCCTCTTCCAACAAGTAGTGGAAATAAAGCTTTGTTTTTTATCTATATTTTAACTTGGAGCCTTTTTAGTAGAAGATTTTTTTTTACAAGAGATTTAGATTCATCCATACTCTCTCCCACTTAAATTGGTGATGCCCTCATCTCCAGTAATAGGTCCCTCTGTGTAATAGGTCTACAGCCCTCTGAACATCAGGTTCCACACTAAACAATAGGTACCCCAATCTAGGGAGAAGAATTTTGAGCACTACTTGGTATAAAGTGGATCTATAGCTCTCTTCTCAAGCAAGGGCTAAAAATTATTTTTAGAACCCATCCATCAGATTCTCCAAAAAAAAATTCAAATATATGGACCCCACTCTTCCTGGTGGGAGAGTGACACCACTTATTGGTACCTTCATCCAGTTGGAAAAAGGCATTATTGTACTGGGCTGATTGTAGGCACTCTCTTCCTTGTGGGACGTAAGTGCCTTTTTTTGCTTCATTGCACTCCTAATTATAGGGCACGATATGTCACATCCGTTAGTCCTAGTTTAATCTAGCTCTACCTACAAATTGTGCTCATGGTTGTGTCCTACAAAACTAAACACACAAAAGTAGGGAAAATAGAAATCTTGCATGTGCTTAAGGACCTGAATCTTAGGATACATTCAGATTGCATTCAGAGGGCACGATGACATGCAAAGCAAAAACACACGAAAGAATGAAAATAGGAATCATTACATTCATGTCTGTTAGGCCTTGGCTCTTAGGATACCTACAGGTTGCATGTGGTTCATGATTTCCTGCAAAGCAAAAAATAAAAATAAATTTTATGCTAAACAGGACATGTTCCATGTGGTATATTTTTTTTTATGAGATAATCATTGGGAGGATTCACATATTTTTTTTCCCCTCTGTGCCATCGAACTACACAGGTACTTGAAATGGATCAAGGCACCCCTAAAATATATGACAAGTAGGAGCCTTCTTATAGAGTAAGGCACCTTTAGTAAGGTGCTTTCCTGTAGAGTAAGGCACCTATAGTAAGGCACCTTCCTGTAGAGTAAGGTACCTACAGTAAGATTCCTTCTTGTATAGTAAGGCATCTTTAGTAAGGTTCATTACTATAGATTAAGGCACCTACAGTAATGCGAACCACACAGGTGCTGGAAATGGATCAAGGCACCCTTAAAATGATAAGTAGGCACCTTCTTGTAGAAAAAAGAACCTTCAGTAAGGCACCTGCTTGTGGATTAAGGTGCCTATAGTAAGGCACCTTCCTATAGAGTAAGGCACCTACAATAAGACACCTTCCTGTAGAGTAAGGCACCTTCAATAAGGTGCCTTACTATAGAGTAAGGTGCCTATAGTAAGGTGCTTGCGTATAGATTAAGGTGCCTACTTGTAGATTAAGGTGCCTACCTGAATAGTAAGGTACCTACTTGTAGAGTTAGGTGCCCTTGATCAAGGTGCCTACTTGTAGAGTTAGGCGCCCTTGATCAAGGTACCTACGATGCTTCATCATTTTTTTCTCTTTTTTTTTGTGTATCCTTTTTTTTAACGAATGTGTGAAAATTCATCAAAACTATTGGTATGGTATGGGGTCTCCCCCATGTTGATGTCTGATCCAATCTTGCAAATGTGAGGTATTTTAAATGGAGTCCACTGACTGCTTATCAAACATTATCTTGGTATTCTATTCCTCTCTTGGTGTAGCATCTCTGACTCTGTTTATCATTCAGGTTGTAACAATCATGCACCTTGTTGCAAATTTTTCCTCCAAGTTCCACAACCACCTTGGGTTGGAAGCCTTTCGCTTGATCAGGGTTACTTAGCCTACCTTCGGGTGCTTATGTTGCCAAGGAAAAATTTTGCTTGCTTTCACTTGTTTGGACTGGATGCTACACAAGATGGTTTGTATAGTGCTATTATAAACTCCACATATGAATATCAATTCATGAAATATTTACAGACAACTCCTTATTTTTCTACATCACACTTCATGTTATCCTGGAAGACATAAAAGAAAAATCTAAACGAAAGTCATTAAAATAAAATTCTAACTAATATATTTTTTTAAATGAACATTGTAAACAACGTTCTTTGTGTTGTAGGTGGCAATGATGAAGGTAGGGTCTCCCGCATGCCTACATCTGAACTAGTCTCTAAAAATCATTTGTTTTTGTTACCAACTAGTTTGATATGCCATAGCATGAGAAGAGTATTTTACCCCATGGACTCAAAACCAAACTTTTTCAACTTAATGGTAAAATATGCAGGTTAGAAAATGACTATCTGTAGACTAGAAATTGGGAGAAACATGGCATAGCAGTATTTTAAAAACACAGGCTATTTTCTGATTCACCAGGTCGCCTTAAGCGCAAGTGAAGAGCATACTCCATAACAAGATGTTCTTTTTAAATTTTGCTCTATCATTTTTCCTGCTACTAATGTCATCGTTAAAAATTTACCAATATGTTGCAAAGTGTGAAGCCTATAAATTTTTTTAATCGTTAAAACTAAGCTTCTGGAGGTATAATTCCCCAATGGTTTTTGTATAAAAACACATCCCTAAAGATTTTTAACTATATCAAACCTGGGTTGTGCTATTTATTTGATATCTTGAAACCATTCATAATATTATGGAAATCATTCACTGCCTTATTTTTTGATTTTTTTCAACAACACAATTTATTCCTACTTCTACACTTAATATGGTACATCGGGTTCATTCCTGTATTTACTTGAGAAGCTAGTAAATTTAAACTGTTGCCTATGGAATTTGGCTCTGACTGTTATGGCAACTATTTTTGGCCTTGTAAAAAGGCCCTTGGTGGACTCATGCTTCTCAAGTAGAATATCTATAAGTAATTTTAAATGGGATTTTTATCTAACCTGTAAATCATAACACTATAGTTTTGACATTTCCCTAAAATAGCACAAAAATGGTGAGTATAAATTATGTCATTTCTCTTCCATAAATTATCAATCCGGTAAGTCTGTAAACTTACGAGTGTCACGCACAATATATGCCTGCAGTGCGGAGGAATGAATCCCTCTATACCTTATTTAGTTTGGTGGGGGATGTTTGTGCATTTTGATTTCAGCCAAACCAAATAAAACTAAGTGTAAAAAATTAAATAAATAAATTACAAACTAAAATTAAAGTGCTGAAAATAAAAGTGTGGGAAATTAAAATGCAAAAAAATAAAACACACAACTAAATTAAAAGAAAGCAGGAAATAAAATAATAAATCTAATCTACAAAAAATAAATATAGAAATAAAATAGGGGAGGACTACTACAGGGAGTGGGCCCAAGCTCCCACAGATAGTCTGCCCGAATAATTACGTAGAGCTTGCTTTAAGCAAGTAAGAGGATTTGCACTCTTAATAAATTATACAAAAAATGAAATGAAATAGCTTTTTGTGTAATTGATCCCCCCCATTCATTTGGCCTACGTCTTTATATAAAGCGCAACCAGATATTGTTACAATAACAAATCAATCTATTTTTAATCACATAACATGATTAGTTATAGTCGGTTCATACACAGGTATTATTCTACTATTGAAAGTATATCCGTTCACCAGAAGGATAAATATAAAAATCCTTAGGTGTACGTAACAAACTAATGCTAAAATAATGCAACCTAAAAATAATGCTTTTAAAAGCCTTACAAAGTCAATCGACCAATTGGTTAATAATAAAAGTGCTTTATTCTATTTTAATAATAATGCATGATTAAAATATTTCTCCTTTGTCTTCACGTGCAACAACCTCCTTAGCCCATTGGTCAACCGATCAAAGTTGGCTTGGTGCATCTTCTCAATGGAAGCAAGGTGGGAGTAAGGCACCATAAGTAGGCACCTACTTCTTCATCAAGGTGCCTTCCTGTTGACTTGATAAGATCAAGGCGCCTTCCTATTAACTTGGTTAGATCAAGGCACCTCCAACGTATGGCATCAAGGCGCATTCTTGTAGAGTAAGGCACCTATAGTAATGTGCCTACCTATAGAGTAAGGTGCCTACATTAAGGTGCCTACCTATAGAGTAATGCACCTACAGTAAGGTGCCTGCCTGTAGAGTAAGATGCCTACAATAAGGCACCTTCCTATAGAGTCAGGTGCTAACCTATAGAGTAAGGCACCTACAGTAAGGTGCCTTCTTTTAGAGTAAGGTGCCTATAGTAAGGCACCTTCTTGGGGATTAAGGTGCCTTCCCAATATGCCTTAGACTCATTGAAGCAAAAGCATGCCAGGTCCAAGTGGGATGTAGATTGGAAAACACCATATTAGTAGCAAAACCTACATTTATACATAGTTTTCACTAAAAACACCAGTCAAGCATAATATTGGATTTTCTATCAATTAAAGTTATTTAAAAATACATCTCTAATGCTAATTAAACCAATAACGATGCCCCTTAATAATGTATATAAAATGAGCATTTCTAGCGCTCATTAAGGATCATAAAGTTCCTTAGTAGGATTAGGAATTTGTTATGTTCTTGTTATAAAAATTTAATATGATCTAATATAAACAAATAAGATAAAAAATTTTTATTGAAGTTTGATCAATTTTAGCTTGATTAAGGTTTAACTTGGTCAAATAAGATATTGGAACCTATCATGGTATTCATGTCAGGTTCACCAAAATGTGGGATTGGGAAAAGATCATGAGGGGTCTCTTAGGGGATTCACCATGTCTTTCTCTCTCACCTTGAGGATAGGTGGAGTTTGTTAGCTTAGAGCTTAACATTTGATCAATTGATTGAAGAACACACATGTTTCTCCTAAGATACTTCTTTAACTAAGGTTAATCCTAATCTAGCCCTAATGCAACATACAAATACAACATATAAATGCAACAAGACCTAAATCTAAAATGATTTTTCTTTTGATGATAATATAGATGATTTTTTTCTTCAAGAGGGAAGTGTACAAGAAAAATGTAACAAACAAGTCTTAAGTGTAGCTATATGTTATTTTAACTTAATTTATAAGCTTGAATATTTAGTTAGTCGCTTAAATTATTAAAGTGCTAAAGATAGTTCCTTCTTTCCTTTTTTACTTATTTTACCAAATAAAAAATAAATACAACTAATTGAGCAAGCAACAAACATAACTAGATCCTAAGTACTAAAATGATAGAATATAGAGTAGAAATGCTTGTTTTTATATCAAAGGTATAAGCACTACCAGAACATAGAAGTTTCATTAATGGTTTTGCATACTTATGGCATTTTCACCTTCTTGTAAAATAAATATAAAAATATATGATGAGTAGCAAATAGGCCTACTTGAGTTGGAGGAATGTCACTACCTTGAATAACAATTAGGCTCCTATATATATAATGAAAGAAATGATAGGTGCATATTATAAATACTTTATAGAAAAACCACCATAGGGTTAATGATAGTGCTATTAGTGTTTTTTCTTGATTGATGATTCTTTCACACTTTATATTTGTGTAAAACTAGAGAAAAATAGCACCATTAGACCTACAATATAGTAGTTATTTCACTTTAGAAAGATATAAAGCAAGATTAAATATAAGAATGAAGAATTTAATGGTAAAAGGAATGAACGCCTCTAACTATAGGGGTAGAGAGGCTTTATCAAAAGATAGAAAAGTAGAGATTTGATTTCTTAAAGTAAATATTAACTTGCTAAAATGAGATACTAAGCTAGATGTAAATAAGATATGCAAAACTAGCTAATGTGCAACAATATTATAGCTTAAAGTAACAAACAAAGAGAGTGTTGCATGTGGTAGCAAACAAAGAGAGATGCTAAATTATGGAGTAATTGTATTCATACAAAAATTTAAAAATATCTAGAAAATAAAAATCAAGAATTCAGATATTTTATGTAATATGATGTAGCTTTCTAGCTATAGCATCTCAATTGAGATGAGAAGTGTATCTATTTATAAACTCTTAAGATCTAAAGAAGAGAGATGTGATTTGTTAAGGGTGGGGGACCTTGTTAGGAAGTGAAGTCACTATACAGGTGCATAGTCAGTAGAAGCAAACTAGATATTTGGGCTGCTAGATGTCTATGTAAAATATCTAGGCAACAGACTAGATGTCTGGGCTGCTAGACATCTAGGCTAGATGTCTAGGTAGCAGAACAAACATCTGGGTTGCTATATGTCTAGGTCAGACATCTAGGTAGCATACCAAACATCTAGGCTTCTAGATGTCTAGGTCAAATGTCTAGGTAGCAGACCAAATGTTTGGACTACTAGACATCTTGATTAGACATCTAGGTAATAGACCAAACATATAGGCTACTAGATGTCTAGGCCAGATGTCTAGGTAGTAGACCAAACATCTTTGTTGATAGACATATAGGTCAGACATCTAGTCAGTAGACTAGATGTCTGGGCTGATAGATGTCTAGGCAAGTAGACGTCTAGGATAGATGTTAGGACATGAAAGACAAATCACTTTAGTTCCACATGGAAACAAATAATTTTACGATGGTTTCCTTTGGGAGAGGAAACAAACAGTTCAGGGTCTTCCCTTCATGCTCTATAAAAGGGACTTGATCCCTTGCATATCTATGATATGAATGTAACATGAATGTAAAGTTTTGCTAAAAATAATAAAAAGGAGAAGTTGCCATTATCTCATGGTTTTCCTACACATTGTAGGTTTCCACATAAATCTCTGTGTTGTGTTGTTTTTTTTCTCTACATTGTGTTTCTACTTACAGGTCTAAAATATAAAGTTTTTACTAACATATAGTATCAAAGCTCAAGGTTTTGTGTGAGTGGGAGTTGCAACAATGATAAGAGGTGTAACCAAGTTTGATATTGAGAAATTTTATGGTAGGAACTTTGCTCTATGGAATATAAATGTGGAGGATTTGCTAGTTCAGAATGACCAAGCTCAAACCTTAAAAGGGATCATGAGTAAACTAAGCAGTATGAAATATGAGGAGTGGGCAACGCTAGACAAGAAGGTAGTTTCTACAATCCGTCTATGCCTAGAAGACTTTATCTTGTTCAATGTAGCTAAAGAGAAGACCGTGGAAGCCCTTTGGGAAAAGCTAGAAAATTTGTATGAAATAAAATCAACAAATAATAAGGTTTTTTTGAAAAAATGACTTTATAACTTGAGGATGAAGGAAATTTTATCCGTTGTAGATCATTTGAATGAGTTTAATACTCTTATTAGTAAACTGGTTTTAGTTAATGTGAATATGGAGGATGAAGATAGAGCTATCATCCTACTTTGTTCCCTCCCATACACTTGGGATAATATGGTGATGACCATTAGTAATTCATCATTAGAAACTCTCAAATATGTTGATATGGTAGCCACTTTGTTGGAAAAAGAGCTGAGGTGAAAAATATCTCTAGTTTTGCATATTATGCAATTACTATCAAATTGCATGCTTGATAGTGGTGCTTCCATAAATGTGATGTCAAAATAGGTAGCTGATCAGTTAGTCTTGATTTGTCAAAAGTAGCATCCCCCTATTTTTGTAATAGATAATAGGAGAGTACCTTGTGTAGGCATTATCACCAGACTTATTGTCCATATTGAAAAATATCCTAATAAGGGTGTGGTAATGGATATTGCAGTTGTATATGTAGACCCTTTCTTTTCCATCTTACTCTTTAGGCATTGGGCATAGCATCTAGGTGGTACTATTCAGTTGGATTGATCATATGCCACTATCCCAATGCAGGGTAAGGAAAAAGTGATATAGAAAATAGAACCCTTTAATAGGTATTCAATTGAATTTAGAGATCCTAATGATAATATGGTTAATATCATGGATTCTATTGAGGAAAAGGATATGGGGGTTTACTCTATTTGGCATTCTCCTTTCTTGTTAGAAGTGCCTAATGTTGAGAATATGGATCCAAAACTAAAGGTTGAAGGAGATGTAAAAATTGATAGAATTCTGACTTCAGATTTATGGACTATGACCTTTGATGGGGCAAAATCTAAAGCAGGAGTACGAGCTAGAGTACTGTTGACAGACATCAATGGTAGGTAGCTATCTTGATATACTATACATGTTAGAATTTTCTTGTTCAAATAATATTATAGAGTATGAAGCTTTATTGCTAGGGCTAAGAAAATACAAGGAATTAGGTATTAATTACCTCAAATCTAATGGGGATGTTGAGCTGATAATTCAACAAAACAAAGGGAAATATCAAATAAAGCACCCTAGATTAAAGTAATATAAGCAAGTAGTGTTGGATTAAATAGATAGATTCTTCATTATATGTGTGTTAGTTCACATAATCAGATTGGTGCTATTTTGGTGTCTACAGATGCCTCTTTTTGGGAAGCGTTGTGCAAGGCGCAGCGCTGAGCAAAAATATAACCAAAGCACTAATGATTAGGGTTTCTCAGTAACCTAAACAACTCTTGATGCCCCAAGTATGGAAATGGCATGCATTCTTGAATCCTTGCTTCTGACGAGCTAAGGAACTTAAATCAAGCATTAACCTGGTTCGGTGAGGTATTACTTGAACTTAGACATTGATCAGTCATGAATAGGCAAAGGGCGCAACCTTTTGTTGTGGGAACCTTGAGTTCATGATTCACGAATGCCAAGTATATGATCAGTTTGTGATGATTGTTTGTTTGCTGCCCCAAGCAGGAGCGCGATTGTCATTTGCAATGATCCTTTGAATGCGTGTCATTTCCCAGATTGGGTATAATGGTGTTGATTGGCAACTAAGTGTGACTACCCCCTCAAGCGACGAATCGATGAGGGAATGACCGACATGAGAAAAGCGACGAGTCGCTTGACCCAAGAGGACGTGTGCAAGGGTGCCGTTAGATGGTTTACCGCTAAGCATGCTCGAACAGTTCCTCGACTGTTTTGACCTATTTTTTTTATTTTGTTGGCATTTGTCATTTTTATGTTGTGGTTGTTTTTTATGTGTTTTTTTTTTTTTGGTATTCGTCCCATGGTGGGACGATTGCAGTGATAGCACTCGTCCTGGGGTAAGATGAGTGCGCCGCGCCGGTAGTCATCCTGGGGTGGGACGAGCACGCCGAAGAGCGCTCGTCCCTTTGAAGGACGATTATCGAACGACAAAAAGTATAAATAGGCGAAAATGACGGATTTGGTTCATTTGCACTGTTCAGCAATTGCGATTTGGAGCTCTGGGAGGAGGAGGTAGATTTCTGACGCGAAGCGCTACCGGATTATCTAGCCACCATGAGTGCACAGACCGGGTCGTCGAGTGGAGGAGCCGAGGCGAGACCAGTAAGTGCACTGTCTCTTCAATTGTGAATTTGAAAAATGCAAATATGTTTTTATTGTTTTTCGTTTATTGAAACATGAAACCCTAATTAATTAAATTAAAAGGTAAATGAATGGAAAACCATGAAACCAAAGACTACACAGATGCAAACCGATGAAAACTTAGATGGAAAACCGTAGGATAAACCCAAAACGAAACTTAGAGTAACACTTAGGGTAACCATGGTTAAAAAAATGCTTTGTTTTTTATGTGAATGGGAAAACTTAGGTCGAAACCATAGGTAAACCATGCCCATATTTTTGTGTTATGTTTATGAAATTAAAAAATGGAAAATGAATGAATTTGTTTTTTTTTGTATTGAAATGGTAAACTTAGGTCGAAACCATAGGTAAACCATGTCGATTTTTTTTTTTTTTGTTTTTGATGAAATTAAAGATAAATTTGTTTGGTTGAAATGGTAAACTTAGGTAAAACCGTAGGTAAACCATGTCAATTTTTTTTTTTTTTCGTGTTTTATGAAATTAAGGATAAATTTGTTTGGTTGAAATGGTAAACTTAGGTAAAACCGTAGGTAAACCATGTCAATTTTTTTTTTTTTTTTTTTTGTTTTTATGAAATTAAAAATGAATTTTTTTTGGTTGAAATGGTAAACTTAGGTAAAACCGTAGGTAAACCATGTCAAATTTTTATCATATTGGTTTTTTTTTTGATGAAATTAAATATGCAAAATTGATGAATTTTTTTTTTTTTTTGGATGTACATGTGAATGAAAGATGTTACTGTACAGTTAGGCATTTTTGTACATGTGATGGTAATTTGGATGCATGTTTTTGATGTTTGTTGGTTTTTTTTTTTTTTTTTTTTTTTTGTGATGTGCAGGAGGTAAAGAGTCGACATCGAGTACCGACCATTTTTTCTAATGCCCGCGAGGCATTGACTAATGATGACTGGGAGTGGCTTGATGTCCTAGGGCTTAAGCATGTGGCTCAATTGGATGCAGTTGTGGCGGACCGGGCGTACCTTATAGCACTGATTGGCCTATGGGATGTTCGGACGAACACCTTCCATATTTCGATAGGGGAGATGACTGTCACCTTGGAGGACGTGTATCAGATTCTTTGGATTCTGATAGACGGGGTTCCCATTCGGACGACACCACAGGGCCAGAGGACAGCGATACTGACACGATACTTTGGATATGGGGAGGATGATGATGGGATGACCTCATTGGAGAGGGCAGAGCTAGATTACCACATTGGGGGGATCTTGGTGCGATAATGGTACGCGAGGGGAATGTTGGGAGTGAGGCATGCAGTGCTCATGAGCCTCATTTCCAACATACTCCTGCCAAACTCTTTAGGAGCGAGGTTCCCATGGAACCTATTGGAGGTGGTGTGGCAGTTGGTGGGTTGCCCGATGACAGAGCCGGTCATCATGAGGTGGGGTCAGACGCTTTTGGCATAGCTGTATGATGAGCTGTATGAGGTCTGCTGTCGGAGGAAAAAGGGGATGGGGTGCAGTTTCTTGTTGCAGTGCTGGGCATGGCAGCACATAGCCATAGAGCGACCACGAGGGTTGCCCTGGACTACCCGAGCTGAGTTGGTGGACAAGGATATTGGGTATGGTGCCTTATGGTACCGGTTAGAGGAGTGGGGGCATAGTCGACGGTTCGTGGGAGACGTCGACCATTACAGAGATGCACTGTCACGACTGACTCCCGGAGATGTGAGATGGAGGCCATATCGGGATTGCCCCGCATGGCCAGAGGCAGATGATTGGCTTCGATGGGTTCAGAGGGTGAGATGGGTTATTGGACGGCATGGGATAGAGCAGGAGTACTTCCATTACCTCCGAGTGACGCGACAGTTTGGGGTATGCCAGGGGTTGCCTGGGGAGCCCGTAGCCTACCGGCGTTGGAGTGATGAGAGGACCCTAGCTACGCCGATCCTCGAGCCGTTGGGGGAGGAGTCTGATACCGTTTTGGACATTTCGGACGTCGATGACGTCGGAGTGACAGCCGAGTACCAGGAGTGGTGGACGCTGCGGCAGTGGCGAGGGGAGGGGCCATTAGGAGGGGCTGAGGCAGCGGGAGGTGGAGAGGGTGCAGAGGCACCAGGAGAGGGTTGGGGAGCTCCTGTAGATGTAGAGATGGTGGAGGTGGCAGAGGTGGGAGATGACTTTGGGGAGGAGGAGCAGCCGGAGATGTAGGATGCTCCAGAGCAGGCTGGCTCGGGGGAGACAGAGGCAGAGTTGCACGCTGAGGTAGCGCGTTTGACAGGATTGTTGCAGAGGCGGGATGGAGAGCTGGAAGAGATGATGCAGGAGAGGGATCTCCTGCGAACACAGTTGGTAGGGCAGGGGAGCGCAGGGGTTGCGGTTCACCAGCAGGTTGGGGATACGGATGCTACACGGGAGAGGGATCTCCTATGGGTGTAGCTAGCATAGCACGATGATGCCATCGCGTACTATCGTAGGCGGGAGGCAGAGTCGAGGCTACGGGAGGAAGATTGGAGGCGACGGGAGGCAGATTGGGGGCGACAAGAGGCCGCTTGGGGGCGGCATCGGTCAAAGATGGAGGGTGAGATTATCCGCCTTGGTGGGCGAATACTAGAGCCGTCGGCCAGTGGCTCGTCGTCTAGGACGAGAGACAGTGGGACGGAGCAGTCGGCATCATCCCGGCGCAGGCGACGAGAGGAGGGCGGAGCGAGTGGGCGTGATGCAGGGGCGAGTCGCCCTGAGAGGTCGTAGAGGACAGATACCACGGGGGGTAGCTCTCGTCGCACCGATCCTGCATGATCATGGTGGCCGATGCCCTAGGCTGGGGGTTTTTGAGATTTTGGATTGTGCGGGGTCAGATGACTGGGTATTGTAGCCTGCGGGCATTTTGGATGATATATATACAAATGATTCTTTTTGGTGTTTATCTTTTTTTTGTATGATTTATTTTTATGTACATGTTTTTACATTGATGTATGCATATGCGATTATGAATGTGATGATTCTAATTTGCATGATGTATGCTTATGGAATGAATGAAATGAATTGTTGATGGTTTGTCGATGCACCATAGACTGTACAAGATTTGACTGACTTGCGATACTAATGGGATGACTTTGTGGAACGACTTTGCATGTGAAAAATTTGTTTTTGTATTTTGCATATATTTTGATGGTGATGTACAGAATAAAATGTGACAGTTGTTTTTTTTTTTTTAAATGTAATTAAGCTTTTCTGAGATTTAGATATTTTAACTAACTAGCCAAGACTATACATTTATCTCACAAGACTTTTGATCAAGGTATAAATTTGACTTGAATTTAACCAAGTTATTTCACATCCTTGTGTGTGCAATTGAGTTCGTTTATGTGTTATTCATCAGGATACCGCCAGTGCCAGATGGGCTTTCAACCGAACCTATACTGAGGATCACCTAATTAGCTCCACTAACTCCTTGATTGTATTTGGTTAGATTAATCTGCGATGCTATCTAGGATACCATAAACTAGCTCATCCACATGCAAACATTGATCTATACACAAGTTAATGTGACAAATATATCGTCATGCGGGAGGTTTACTATCAGTGACTGATAGGCTATCAACCAAACCGATACTGAAGCTTGCCTCATGACCTGTCGAAATGCTGAGAATTCCAAGGATTCAAGTTCGACTCCCTGCTTTTCTTCAATTGTATTGGGATACTTGCTCTTTATAGTGATAAGATCACTGTTTATTTTGTTTTATTGATGTTTTTTTTTTTTTTTTTGAGCAAGGGATTTGAATATGGAGTGACGAGAATCACTATTGTTTGTGCCTTTTGATGTGTGCACTGTAAGATGTCAAATTTTAGTGTTTTGACGTTTGCAAATGTTTGATGTTTTTTTGCAACTTTTGAGAACTTGGGATTCATGGGGAATTGGGTAGGGAGGAAGCTTGTCCTTTTGCCAACTCTCAGCATTTCTAGGGTCATTCGCACAAGGGGATAAGCAAGATAGCCGTTTTGTTTATGGTAACCGGGATTACGGTGCAGGTTTCATCTTTCGTCCACACAACTTAGGAATTATTTTATGTGTGTTAATTTGTGTTGGGATGCTACGTACCAAGGTGTGATCCAAGTAAAACTTTCCCGTGTAAAATCTGTTTAATTATGTACAGTTTTGGCTAGAAATTTAAAGACATCTGAATGACGAAAACCCTATATACATTAGGAAACAACTGACTATGCTAAAATAAAAAGGTGATATGCTGGATGTATGCATTTATGGAAATGGATTTGAGGTGGAAATGATGGAATTGCCAAGTAATGACAGCCTATGGTGCTTTTGACTTGTATGACCTATCGAAGTATGCAAGGGATGGATGCAATGTTTAATGCAACCTATATTTTTGTATTTTGATTTTTATGAAAATGCATGCAAATGTTTTGGTGATTTCGTTTTTTTTTTTTATGAGAATGTATGGAAAATGCAAATGTTTTTGTGATTTTGTTTTTTATGAGAATGCATGTAATTGAAATGCAATTGTTTTTGTGATTTTGATTTTGATTTTATTTTATTTATTTTTATGAGTATGCATGGAATTGAAATGCAATTGTTTTTGTAATTTTGATGTGTTATGAGAATGCATGGAATTGAAATGCAAATGTTTTTGTGATTTTGATTTTTGTGTTGTTTTTGTTGATTTTTGAATACTTATGTTGACCAAGCAGTTATGGTAACTCTTGGAGCTTTTGGGTTGACCAAGCAATTGTGGTAATCCTTGGAGCTTTTGTCTTGACCAAAGGGTTTATAGATAACTTTGGGGCATTTAGGGTTTGACCAAGCGATTATGAAAATCCTTGGAGCTTTTAGGGTGACCAAGTGATTGTGATAATCCTTGGAGCTTTTTTGGGATGACCAAGCGATTGCGATAATTCCTTGGAGCTTTTTGGGATGACCAAGCGATTGCGATAATCCTTGGAGCTTTTTGGGATGACCAAGCGATTGCGATAATCCTTGGAGCTTTTTGGGATGACCAAGCGATTACGATAATCTTTGGAGCTTTTGGGGATGACCAAGAGATTGCGATAATCCTTGGAGCTTTTTGGGATGACCAAGCGATTGCGATAATCCTTGGAGCTTTTGGGATGACCAAGAGATTGCGATAATCCTTGGAGATTTTGGGGATGACCAAGAGATTGCAATAATCCTTGGAGCTTTTGGGGATGACCAAGAGATTGCGATAATCCTTGGAGCTTTTTGGGGTGACCAAGTGATTGCGATAATCCTTGGAGATTTTGGGATGACCAAGAGATTGCGATAATCCTTGGAGCCTTTTGGGATGACCAAGAGATTGCGATAATCCTTGGAGCTTTTTGGGGTGACCAAGTGATTGCGATAATCCTTGGAGCTTTTGGGGTGACCAAGAGATTGTGATAATCCTTGGAGCTTTTGGTTTGACCAAAGGGTTTATGGACACCTTTGGAGCATTTGGTTTGACCAAAGGGTTTATGGACACCTTTGGAGTGTTTGGTTTGACCAAAGGGTTTATGGACACCTTTGGAGCGTTTGGTGTAACCCACTGGCTCTTCAGGGAATAGAGGTACCCACAACGTGATGATCTTTGTGCACCGAATCTGGCTCTGTAGGAATTGGCACGAATGGATTGGCCTTATGCACGGATAGGAGGGCAAGTTCTGCCTTCGACACTGATGGTGCTATGATATATCTGGGTGGAAGTGGCTCGTGATCTTCCCAAAGGAGCAAAATCAACATGTGATGCCAGTAGGCCGGGTCTATGCGCCACTCATGCCCTAGTCTTATGCCTAGTTGGGCCATTAGTTCGTCATGGGTGATTGTGCCGTCATGCATGATTGAGATAAGCCATCTTAGTTTCATCTTCGTAATCATTGTCAGTGATCCAAAGGCCCTCGTTGGCCTCGATAGTTGTCTGTGACATGTTAAGCTCTTCTTGTTCGAGCAGATTGATGTGGTCCTCATGGAGTTGTTTCGCGCTTTGCGGGGGGACCTAATTTTTTGGCAATGGCACGGGCTCGATGGGAGCCTCCAAAGGGAGTAATGTTAGGAGAATTTTGTGATGCTCATCCATCGGGACCACCTGTGAATTAATGTTGTCAAAATCGAATGGGTCCCATGGCGCTATTGCATATGCTGACTCATCTTTGGCGAGAGAGTCAGGCTTATCAGAATCTGGTGATTCTAAGATATGGAAGACCTCATCATCAGGTAGCTCTACAACCAGGGGTTGATCCTCTTTGAGAGGAGTTTCGCATGAGTTGGGCTTTTGTGGCCCCAAAATATTGGTCTCTACTGACTCTAAGTGCTTGGGCAGTGCATTGCTTGTATCGAGGGATTTGAGATCCTCCTGTTTGATTTGTTCCCATTGCAAGTTGTGGGAAACTTGATGCCTTGAGAGGGATGACTGAATAGCACCCCCCATGCTTTGGTATTTCGTTTTAGTCCACTATTTTTCTAGCTCAGGTTCCTCAGAGGCTTCTTGAAGAATTTTTGGGGGTGGTCCATGAACCTGGGTGGGCGCTTGAAGAAGGCACCCGTCATTGGTCTTAGGATTGGCCTCCCGCTCAAGTCTAGGAGGCGTCGAGGGCAACGTTTGATAAGGTCGTAGAGACCTGTCTTGCACCCAGTTGTGTTTCTCATAATGTTTTGTCTTATGCATGCAAGGGGTTGGAGTCTTCGCCCGCATAGTGTGTTGTAACAACTCATCCTCCTGGCGTTGAAGGCACTCTTGATTTAAAAGATATTGTTGCTCTAATTGTTGTTGTTCCAGCTCAAGTATCGTGAGTTGCATCTGACGTGCAATATGCTTGGCGATTCTAATATAGTTGGTCCTATCGTCTCATGTCTAGAAGGCCTAGATGCCTCTCCTAGATATCTATCTCGGTCATGGTGATTTGAGATCTCTATAGGTCGCCTCCCTCTGTTGGGGGTAGCGGCATTCCCCCGAGGCTTTGGCCTCAATAGGTAATCCTGAAAGCTAGCAATTGCGGAGGCATGTTGCTCCTGCGATGTATATTGTTCTTGAGGAAGGTAAGGGTTTTCCTCATGCTATCTTTTGTAAGTGAAAGAGGAACGGGAAGAGTTGGCTCACCCCGCCTGAGGAGCCTTGTGCTCTGGATTTGTCCTTGTAGGCCTGACAACTAGAGGGGGTGAAGGAGGGATAGTGTAATCATGTGGTTCCTCCCGTCGAACCCTATGTTGACCTAGCGCTTCATTGCGAGATGACCACTCATAGCGAGCATCTAAGGGAGCTCTCCTATGGATATACCTCTCATGGGAGGGTGTGTGTTGGGTGCTATGCTGAACAGGAATGCCCCTAGAAGAGGTGCCCCTATAGTCCCTTTTCGTTAAGTTGTGGAGGGGTCTGCCTTGTGTGTTAGGTCACCAAGGTGGTATGACCAAATCTTGGGGACTATAATGGATGCGACTCATGTTTCTTTGGACATTCCCCACAACATTCGCCCGTGATTGGGCTTGGCTGCAGGTGAGCACCATGACGATCTCTCTAAAAACCCTAAAATTGAAAATGAGTCAGATGGGGCCCAAAATTGGTGTGCGCATCCCTCTTACAGTAGATAAGCCAAAAATGAAGTTTCAAGTCCTAACTCTAAATAAATTAGGAGATATTAACCTTTGAATAGCTCAAAAAGCGTAAAAAATTAGGTAAGCAATTTTAAAACCTAATTTTGAGGCCCTAGATGATGGAATTTGGCCCCGAAAATGAGTTTTCTAGGCAAATACAACTCTAATGAGTTGTATTTGTTTAAAAATCTCCCAAATAACTCCCTGTAAAATTTCATGTCAATCGGAGCTATGGTTGAGAAGTTATGGCCCCGACAAGATGCACTAAAATTTAGGGAAAAATATAAAATTTCCCATATTTTGTTAGATGGTCCTGCATCACTTGTGGGAATCTTGGGGCACTTTTGGGTTGACCAAAGGGTTCATGGACACCTTTGGGGCATTTTGGAGTGACCAAGCGATTGCGGGAATCCTTGGAGCTTTTGGAGCGAGTGGCAAAATGCGTAGATTTTTATCTTTGTTTATGATTTTTTTTATTTTTGATTTTTTTGTCTAAACAGAAAATAACATACACACACAAGCAATGTTTATCTCTTTTAAAGATTAATAGTGTGCCCTAAATCTGGTTTAGTGTGTTTTTGTTGTTTGTTTTATTTTTTTTTGAAAATTTTGTGAAACGTTTAAATGCAATTATGAAGGCTCTTATAACTCCCAAAATGGTCGCCCCTTCAATATACTAGCCAGGCCGATATACCAACCTCTCTATATACCCGCCCTTACGAGAGGGAGACTATAGGTACGTGAGAGCAGATGGTACGTGGTACGTAGGCGGTATGGAAGGGGGATTGTCCTGTTAATGGCACCTACCATAGAAGACTTATCCTCGCGCGCATGGGAATCACCCTAGCGACACTCGGTCAGATTTCATCAAGATTTACACCTAAAAACAGTGGACAATCGGGGAATGGATGCAAAGCTAAGCCAAGGTGGTGATGAACCCACCGTTGGTCTTGCTCAAGGGTTGGGGTTTTACGACCAACGCCTTGTGTTTAAAATACCACGTGGTGTGTGGGGTTCGTTTTAATTTTGTGAAATTGAAACAAGCAAACGAAAAGAAATCTTTCCCTAAGCCATACAAACTGAAAACCAGAAACAGAAAAACAGAAATTTAATAGAAGCTGTAAAAAAACAACCCCTACCTCTTCTTTGCCTAATCAAAATTTTTGATTTGCTCTGAAAATTTGCACAGATCTATAATCGTCCCTGGGTGAGGCGAATAACAGAACCGTAATCGTCACAGGGTGGAACAAATAGTTTATTTGTCCCGGGGTGAAATGAGTAACAATTATGTAATCGTCACTTGCAAAGACGAATAATAGTCCGATTGTTGAAAAACAGGTACCTGTAAAAAAATAAAAAACTCAATTTTAGATCAGTAATTTAACCTAAAAAAAATAGAGGACAGAGGTCCCACCGTGGTCGCCATTGAAAGCACGAGATTCCGGAAGCAAAAGGAAAACTATAACTATGCAATATAAGACGAAATGTAACGCTTTAATCCTATGCACAAAAACAAGGAAAGGAGATAAATTGGAAATGAAAGAAAAGATGTAAGGAAATCACAACCCTCTTTATTCAAATTTCTTATCCTCGGTTACATAGACGTCTCCTCCCTTTTTAGGGGCTAGGAGCGTTAAATTGGTCTTTGTTACAATTTGTGACTTAGTCTTCCTCCTTCCGCATGCCCACATTTGGAATGGGCGGGCCAAATGTTGCCGCCGCTTGCGTTGGTAAGGTAGACTCCTCGCCGCTCCTCTAATGCTGCAACTCTACACTCAAAGAAACAAACAAGAAAGTCAGTAGCACCTGTGTATGAAAAATAAAAGATGAATCTAACGATGGTTGAAATGAATCTAAATGAAATGAAAAACTTGACAAAAGCATAAACATGAAACTAAAAGAAATACCATGATTATGAAAGCACAAATCGCAAGTAAGTGAATTAGCAGCACTTCGTCGCTCAAAATGCTCCTTCTCTGTATCATTTTGGGTGAGGAAACTCACCATTTTATAGACCCAAGGGGTCTCTTTGAATTAACATGCAAAAGTGTTTCTTTGCATGAATGCTTTTGTTTGTGAAGAGAAGACTTCTTCTTGATCAAGGGCTTCTTAACTTCCTCTGTGCATGTCTTTGTGTGTTTTAGAAAACTCACTTGCACTCCTATGTCATGCATGAAAAGGTGAGTGGTAGTTACGAGTTGTCATGCGCTGAGGTCTGACTTTTTGCTGGTCAAACCTGGCGTTCGTCCCACCCCGAAGCGAGTGCTAATAATCGTCCCTGGGTGAAACGAGTACAAATCCATACTCGTCCTTGGGTAGGACGAGTACAAATTCGCACTCGTCCCTGGGTGGGACGAATAAGAAATAAAGTGTCTAAAAGGTGCCAAACTGATTTTTGACTTGTAAAACTGCTGTGTAAGTGGTTAGAACCACTGTTTTAACCTCTGAGGGCTGCCCTGGGAACTATGTGTGTTAGTGCGATCAGTGCTTGTAATCACATAATCGGATTGGTGCTATTTTGGTGTCTACAGTTTAATATCATGGATTCTATTGAGGAAAAGGATATGGGATTTTACTCTATTTGGCATTCTCCTTTCTTGTTAGAAGTGCCTAATGTTGAGAATATGGATCCAAAACTAAAGGTTGAAGGAGATGTAAAAATTGATAGAATTCTGACTTCAGATTTATGGACTATGACCTTTGATGGGGCAAAATCTAAAGCAGGAGTAGGAGCTAGAGTACTGTTGACAGACATCAATGGTAGGTAGCTATCTTGATATACTATATATGTTAGAATTTTCTTGTTCAAATAATATTATAGAGTATGAAGCTTTATTGCTAGGGCTAAGAAAATACAAGGAATTAGGTATTAATTACCTCAAATCTAATGGGGATGTTGAGCTGATAATTCAACAAAACAAAGGGAAATATCAAATAAAGCACCCTAGATTAAAGTAATATAAGCAAGTAGTGTTGGATTAAATAGATAGATTCTTGGCTTTTGATCTACAATTTATTCCTATATCACATAATCACAATGTCAATATTTTGGCCATTAATGCTTTTGGAGCAAAAAACCTTGAGATAGACAATTAGTTTATGGAAAGGTTCCCAACCATATCTATTTATAAGCCATATGTACCTGAAAATGTGGTATATTTACAAGTTATTCATGATGATATGCACATTAATGATTTTTAGAATATGCAAAATTTATTTTTTGATGTTATTTGTGATGAAAGTGATGAAGAAAAACTGAAGGATGTTATTGAAGAACCCACAGAAGTCATACAACTAAAGACCAATAGGATCCCTAGGGGGTTGGTATCTTTGGAAATCCTGTTTGCTAACTTTGATAGAGCATTAGTTCAGGAATCTGGGATTGATGAAGTTAATATTGGAATAGAGGAAGAGCCCAAGATTGTTAGGATCAATAAAGCTCTGTCAGGAAAAGAGAAGTAGCAGTATATCAAATTATTCAAAAAGAACTTGATCTTTTTTCTTGGAGTTATGAAGATGTGAAGACCTTCAATACAAAGGTAATGACTCACATAATACCCCTTTAGAATTATACCAAGCCTTTCAGGAAGAAATATATAAAGTTCAATCCCACTTTGCATCCAATTATGTAGAAAGAAGTGCAGAAGAAATTGGATACCAAGATAATAAGGAAGGTGATATTTTCTTCTTGATTGGCAAATCTTGTTCCAGTTAGAAATAATGATGGTGATATTAGGCTTTGTGTAGATTTTAGAAATTTCAATAAAATCTCTCTTAAAGACAAATACCCACTTTTGAATATGGAATGGTTGCTTCGATAGACATGAAATTTTTTGGAGTTTTATTGGGCCCTAATTCCTTCATCTAGTGCCCTGAAAATGGATTTTAGTGTTTTTTAGAAAATTGGAAGAAAGAATATTTGTAATTTAATAAATTTTTAGACATGAGTACATGTTGATATTTTCTAGAAGGCTTAATATGGGTAATCCAATAATGTGTATTAATTTTGAGGCCCATCATAGATTTTTTGGAACTTACTAAAAATAGGTTTGTTTTTCATCAAAAATGGTAAATTATCAAAAAATAGTAATTTCTTATCTTTAGGGCTTTAAGATGTAGGGTTTTATTTTTAGGTTTCTCACATTGTAAAATGGGTGGGGGGGAACCCTAAACCCTAAATCTAAAAAAAACACCTAAACCCTAAACCTTAAAATCCTAAACCCTTAAAAAAAAGAGATAAAAAAAAATGAAGGTGATGGAGATAGTGGCTATTATGGATCATTTCTAGTTATGGGCCATCATAGAGGCAGTTATAGTTTTTGTAATTATGGACCAAGTGATCAAGCTATTTAAGAGAGTTGTTGCAACAAGAAACATCATCAAGTTTTTGCACAGTAATTTTGCAAGAGGTATACCAGAGTGCCCATCCTTGTCGGTTGTATTTTCCTTTGTGTGTCTTGTCTAGTCACCCCTTTTTCTTCCCCATTATTGTGTAGGATTTTATTGAGGAGGTGTCCAATTTACTAAGATCAGTTCCTATGGTTGAGGATGGAATCCAAGAGGCTCTTTATTACATCATTTGAAAAAAGAGTTACAATTCTCTATTCCATCATTTGAATGGAGAAATTATTTGTATTTGCTTAGTGATATCTTATTATACTAAAAAAACTCCCATTGTAATGATTTATTGGATAATATAATCCTGCTTCCTCATTTCAATAGTTCTATGTGTAGTTTTTTTTTTCTATTTACATGTTACATCATTTGAATGTGTAAATGGTGTCTTCGTTAACTGGCATGCTTAATCACCTTTGTTGCATTATTTGAATGAATGTGATTGGCTCAGTTTTATTTTCTCCCCCCTTCTCTCTTCACCATATTTTAAGTTTAGCTACAATTGCCCAATGGATAAGGCACCGGTCTACTTTTTGAAGCACTATATGGGAGTTACTTCGAAGCTTGGTCAACTTTTATGTTGTAGTTTTATTTTATTTTTTGCAATCTGGATGAGCATGAGCATATAAGAAATATTTTAGGATCACCTATAGGTTTCCATACCTTAATCAATTTGTCTAGAGTCTTAGGATAATATTTTCCCAAGTTAAAGAGGTGAATCCACCAGAATCCATAGTGTTGAATGAATCAAAGGAGTCTTGCAGCGTGACAAATATGTTAAGGGTACATGAATTTTCCCCAACAATTTTTGGCATTGTTGTCGAGGAAGACTCAATACAATTTTGAGTTTGTTTTTCTCAGTCTTTCCTGGAGTGAAATTTGTGAGAATTGAGTGAATATCAAGCTAATCAATCTTGGCCAAAGTATTGTTGAAGATCTTGCTCTTTCTTTGCACATATGTGTTAGTGACTTCCATTGAACTCAAAAATTTAAAAATCAAAGGAGGAGTTGGATCTAGCTTCTACAAGAAGAAGTGGCAAAGAAGTGCTTGTTGGAGTGCCAAATCCTAAGGTATTCGTCAAGTCTCATAGAAAATCTTAAATTTAAATTTTTATTTCTAGCCAAAATATTGGTTTGAATCAGTCTTCTCTTGTTGTAAACCAAGTACCTATAGTGAATCAAACTGTAGTGAGTATGGCAGCTCCTAATGCAAATAAAAATATCAATCAAAATACCAATGCTAATTTTAATCATTGGAGGACTAATACATATAGATATTTTGTGTTACCTGTAAATCTGAATCCTCTTCCTGGTAAAGCTCATAAGTACTTTCCTAAATTCCAAGGAAACAATGTTGTGATTGGTGAAGATCATATTAGGGATTTTCTATATGCCATGGATAGTCTTGAGGTAGATGATGAAGATGTTGTCCTTAGATTTTTATTTCAAACTTTAGAGAAGGATGCTCGAGAATGTTTCAACAGCCTTGGAGATAGTACTATCAATAATTTTCAATAGCTAGAGAACACTTTCCTTAGGAAATATGGAGAGAGGAAGAATGAACAATCCTTGCTTACAGAATTGGCTACCATGAAAAAGAAATAAAATAAATCAGTGGAAGATTTTAATAGAATATTATTTAAGACCAAAAATAATATTCCAGTAGCATTAAGGTCGAATGATGATCAGTCCATTTTTTTCTACAAAAATGCTTTCTATGGAGATTTTAGTTATGAGCTGAGATAACAAGCAACAACCACCATTAAAATATGTATGGAAAAGGCTATTAAAATAGAGAGACATATGATTGATAGTGGTAATATGAAAACATACTCTTTAGAGCCCAATCAACCTAAAAGGAAGCCCAAGAAGGTTGAGTTCTCTATCCCTAATAAAATATATCAGGATCCTATGAACAAAATAGCTAATTAGTTGAGTGAGATGTTAACTACTTTGAATAACAAGTTTTCTATACTTGGAAAAGGTAAGTACAACATTGCAGAAACTTTACAGGGTAATAATAAATAGCAGGAAGATATTAGACCTCCTTTTAGGAGGAATTTCAATAGAAATTAGAATAACAATGGAAATGAAGAGGGAAATAGGAATCAAAATGGAAATTGGAAGAAGAAAGAAATAGAAAGAGATCTAGATTCTGTTCCAAATCCCATGCCATCGAATAATATAACATCATATTATCCCTTTTATTGCTCTTTATGTGATGCACCACATAACCTTGTTGATTGTGGTATTTATCTAAGTATGCATTCTAATGTTGATTCTAAAGTTGAAGATATTAGAATTAATGTATATTGGACTCAAGAGGATGAAACCAAAGAACAATAATTTGAAAGGGACATGGACATATGTGCTAGTAGTACCTAAAACATAAGAGGTTGAGTCTTTACAAAGGATACATGTTATTAATCTCAAGAATAGAACAATGGAGGACAAAGTTGATGAAGGGCTAACATAAAAGGAGAAAGCTATAGGAGTGATTTCATAGAGGTAATGATTCCTGAAGAGCTTGATGTAGAAGAAATTATCCAAAAGTAGAAAATGACTTGGCTAATAAAAAATCTAGAAAAGGAATTGATGATAAGAAAGATCATTTGATCTAGGTATAGAACTTGCCAAGCATAAGGTCATCATCACTTTTGGGGAATTAATGACTATTCCAAAGTATCGGTATCAAGTATGTAGAGCCTTCAAATTAGCTGATCAGTCAGGAGGAAAACCTCAAAATCCCATAGGCCTTGTGAACAATGCAATTAGAGCCCCATATTCAATTAAGCCATTTTATATATCACTAAGATACACATCAGGCTATGGGGATAAATATGTTATTCATAAATATATGCTTGATAGTGGCGCTTCCATGAATGTGATGTCAAAATAGGTAGTTGATTAGTTAGGCTTAATTTATCATAAATATCATCTCCCTAATTCTATAATGGATAATAGGAGAGTACCTTGTGCATTATCATTGGACTTCTTGTCCATCTTGAACAATATCTTAAGAATGGTGCGGTAATGGGTGTTGCAGTTGTAGATGTGGATCCTTTCTTTTCCATATTGCTCTTTAGGCATTGGGTAGAGCATCTAGGTGGTACTAGTTAGTTGGATTAGCCATATGCCACTATCCCAATGCAAGGTAAGGAAAAAGTTATATTGAAAAGAGAACCCTTTAATAGGTATTCAATTGAATCCAAATATCCTAATGATAATATGGTTAATATCATGGATTCTATTGAGGAAAAGGATATTGGGGTTCACTCTACTTGGCATTCTCCTTTCTTGTTAGAAGTACCTAATGTTGAGAATATGGATCCAAAATTGAAGGTTGAAGCAAATGCAAAAATTGATAGAATTTTGACTTCATAATTTGATGGGGGAAAATCTAAAGCAGGAGTAGGAGCTAGAGTATTGTTGATAGACATAAATGGAAGCTATCTTGGCATACCATACAAGTTATAATTTTCTTATGAAAATAATATTGCAGACTATGAAGCTTTATTGCTAGGGCTGAGAAAAGCCAAGGAATTGGATATTAATTACCTCAAAGTAGTGGGGATATTGAGCTGATAATTCAACAAATCAAATGAAAATATCAAAAAAATAACCCTAGATTAAAGAAATGTAAGTAAGTAGTGTTGGATGAAATAGAGATATTCTTAGCTTTTGATTTGCAATTTATTCCTAGAGCACAGAATCACAATGCTAATATTTTGGGTATTAATTCTTCTGGAGTAGAAAACATTGAGATAGAAACTTGGTTTATGGAAAGTTTCCCAACCATATCTATTTATAAGCCATCTATCCCTAATAATGTGTTATATTTACAAGTTATTCATGATGATATACACATTAATGATTTTATGACTATGCAAAATGAATTTCTGAAGTTATTTGTGATGAAAATTATCAAGAAAAACTGAAGGTTGTTACTGGAGAGCCCACATAAGTCATACAACTGAAGACCAATAGGATCCCCAAGGGGTTGGTATATTTGGAGAGCATGTTTGATGAATTTGATAGAGCATATAAACCTTTGGTTCAGGAATTTGATATTTATGAAGTTAATATTGGAACAAAGGAAGAGCCCAAGATTTTTAGGATCAATAAAACTCTATCAGCAAAAGAGAAGTAGCAGTATATCAAATTATTTAAAAAGAACATTGATGATTTTGCTTGTAGTTATGAAGATCTGAAGACCTATCAATACAGAGGTAATGACTCACATCATACCCCTTTAGAACGATACCAAGCCTTTCAGGCAAAAACAAAGAAAAATCAATCCCTCTATGTATCCTTTTATGTAGAAAGAAATGCAAAAGTTACTAGATACCAAGATAATCAAGAAGGTGAGATTTTATTCTTGGTTGGAAAATCTTGTTCCAGTTAGAAAGAAGAATGGTGAGATCAAGATTTGTGTAGATTTTAGGAATAATAAAATCTCTCTTAAATACAACTACCCACTTTAGAATATGTAATAGTTGCTTCAAACAATGGTTGGGCCAGAAGAATGTCTTTATTGGATGGCTTTTTAGGTTACAATCAAATTTTAGTGAGTCCAGAAGATAGACACAAAAAACATTTCACCACACCATGGGGAATGTTGGAAATTTTGAGTTAGTTGTGTTGTAATTGATGTCAAGAGTCAGTGTTAGGAATCAATGCAGGACTTGGCAAAAGAAGGGTTAAAATATTTATATTTAAGCCCAAGAGATTTGGTTTAAGAGCTTCACATGATTGGTCAAAAGGACGGTTAAATACCTTGAAGAAAAGGCCTAAAGGAAATAATATTATAATATCTCTTATTATAATATTCAAGGTGGTCAGATAAGGTCTAAAGGAGCAATAGGAAGACCCAAAAAAATTAATATTATAATATTTTATTATGATATTAAAGATCTAATGTTAAGACCTAAAGTTATTAAATTAATTATAAATTAATTATAATAATATCATTATAAATTAATTTATAATTTAATTTAATTAACCCTAAGGTTAGGGTTATAAGGGTATAAGGTTTAATTTTATTAAAGTGCTGACGTCATATATATTTTCCCCCTCCGTCGACGTCCAAAGGGATATGGCACAATGGTATAAATACCATGTGCATTTGGTTGCCTAAGTTCCATCCTTCGATCGATTAATATTTCTAGTGCCTACAAATTTTTGTGATCTACGTGCAAGAAAAAGGATAAATTTTTTATAGTTTCAGCGGCCATCGAAGGGATAATACAGTGGAGGCTTAAAGCCTCATTGCCAACCTGGCGGTTGGGCTAGCGGCAAGTGGTAGTGAGTTGAGGCATTGAAATATGAGAGGTCTCATGACCGAATCCCGATGGTAGGCCTAGGAGTGTTTTTTTGGTGGTCCATTTGGTTTTGGCACCTAGCATAGGAGACAAATTGCACAAGGTGCTTTTGTCTACCAATGTGAGCACCTAGCTCATGTGGCATTTGGGCCGTAGCTAGGGGACTAGTGGCAGTGCAGCGGGGGATCGAATCTTGTCGATGGCAATAAAGGTATTTAATTTTTTAATTAAATTTACTCCTAAGGTTTTTATTGTAGCATGAATTTTTGAGTTAAAGGGAGTTATAAGGTGTTTTATTAAAATTTAAATTTTTGCATTTTTGAGCATATTAAAGGAGTGATTTAATTTTTGAGAAAGGAGTTATAAGGACATTTTTGAGGAATTTATTTTTGCCAATTTAATTTGAGATCTAGGGTTTTGAGTAGTGTTTAAGAGTGTGGAGATTATAAGGTGTAATTGAGATTTAATGTTTTGTATGGTAAAATATTTTGAAGGAATATTTGAATGAAATTTTGAGAAGGTTTTTGCTACCTAACCTTTGAGATTGGCAAAGAGCAAAGAGGTTGATTGTGATTGAGACAGGTTTTGAGGTTAAATCTTCTTCAAACAAAAGGTATGGGTATATCATCCTTGTGAAGTGAAATATTGTTGGATGTTGTGAATGCTAAGTTGGAGTGAAAAGGTTTTTTTATAAGCATTGTTGAGTAAGCTTTCATATGCATGATTGGTGAATGTTTGTGAGAACATTTGAGTGAGAAATTGAGAACTATATTGAACTAGGGTTTGAGAAAGATCATGAGTATCATTGTTATGTGAGATTGTTTGATAAGAATTATTGGAAATATTTGAGTAAGCTTTCATATGCTTGATTAGGATTTATGAAAAAGACCATGAGTATCATTGTTATGTGAATTTGGAATCATCTGGAGTCAAGGTTTAAGTTCCATTATGTGAGTTGTTGAAAGCATTGTGAAACACTTATCTAGGGTTTATAAGCAAGTTATGTTTCATTGAGTGATTGGTTGAGTGAATTTGATTGAGCATAATTGATTGAAAGCATTGGAGTGATAGTTCAAGTTTTGTGAAACAAATTGTTCTTTACTAATTTGAGAAAGAGATTGAAAGTGATTGAGTGTGAAACATATTGAGTCTCTTACCATTCTCTATATGTTTCTATGGTTAAACAAAATTTTGAGTGAAATTTGTTTATGAAATTGAAGAGGTTTTCTGGAAAACATTAAGTTAATTTTTGTGAGTGTTTTGTAAGTGTGAAATATATTGAGTCTCTAACCATTATTTAAATGCTTCTAAGGTCAAACAAAATTCTGAGTGATTTTTTTTTGTGTGACTGAAGAGGTTTTTTGTGATAGATTGAGTTGATTTGAATAAGCTTTATGAGGGCTAGTGGATAGATTTGAAGTAATTCCTAGAGTGAACTTAAGGACTGAGTTGAGTAAGCTTTTGTGGAAGCTTACAATGTAGATTTGAGGTAAGTATTGGTGAAGACTTATTGAGAATATTGGACAAGTTCTAGTGAGAACTTGTTGAGAAGATTTGAGATAAGTCTTAGTGAAGACTTATGGACATATTAGTGTGAGCTTTTGTGGAAGCTTACAATGCAAATTTGAGGTAAGTCTTGGTGAATACTTGAGAGCAGTTTGAGAAAGTTCTAGAGAGGACTTATGGATACATTTGAGGCAAGTCTTTGAGAAGACTTATGAGCAGAGTTGATTGATTTGTTCAAACCTTGAGTTAAGATTTTGAACAAAACTAGCAGAGTTGATTTGTGATTGAGTCAAACTTTGTGTTAAGGCTTGAGGACAAATTTGAAGATAGAGATTGAATAAATTTGTATTAGACTAGAGATAGATATTGAGTAGATTTGTGCTATATCAAAGGACTGTGTTTAGTGCAAATTTGAGATAGAGATTGAGCAGATTTGTGCTAGAACGAAGGACTATGTTTAGTGTAGATTTGAGATAGATATTGAATAGATTTGTGCTAGACCGAAGGACTATATTTAGTGTATATTTGAGATAGATATTGAGAAGATTTGTGCTAGACCAAAGGATTGTGTTTAGTGTAGATTTGAGACAGAGCTGAGAGTAAGCTTTGGAGGTGACAGAGTAGAGGATAGTAGTCTCCAGTGGATAGAGATCCATTAGCTAGGGTAGTGAGGATAGAGGTATTCTAAGTGAGTATAGGAGTCTTCAGTGGAAAGAGATCCAAAATCAAGTGTAGTGAAATCAATATTCTTCTAGAGGATTACTACCCAAAGCAGAGGAGAAGGAGTTCTCTTGTGGATAGAGAGTTCCACGAATTAGATTAGGGGATTGTGTCTCTTGTGGATAGATATCGATGAACTTGATTAGGGGATTGGTGTCTCCTTTAGACAGTGGTCCATAAACATTGTAATAGGGAAGGATTTCCAAGAGATTTGTTGAGAAAATTTAGTGAAATATTTTCTTCATGGACGTAGCCCACATTAGGTGAACCACATTAAATTGGTGTCTCTATTGTTTGTGATAATTTATACATTTTTTCTATTACTGCAGTTGATATTGCCATTGATATATTGGACAATATTATTTGCGAAAATAAAATTAAAAAGTGGTCTTATACTTTTCACCCCTCTCTTAGTATAAGCTTGTGTTCTTGTTGGAACAAAATTTGCCTTCGGTTAATAGTGTTGCACCTTAGACTTTGCCAACATTGAATAGATAGACCTTGCTTGAGATCATCTGTCTAATCTCCAGAGAAGGTTGGTTCCTTTGAGTTTTTTAGAGAAAATGGAAACAAGAGATAAGGGAAATATAGCCGAAGCTAGAACTTTTCTCATGGTACATATTAGACAACTAAAAATGGTACATATTAGACAACAACTAAAAAATGATGATGCAAATTACTATCTTCAGAGTTTCTTTATGTCTTCCTATAGAAAACATGAATTCCTGAGTGTGATTTTAAATGTTTGTCTAAATACATGTAAATATCTTTAATATTCAACTCTAGAGATAAGGTTTATACATGCACATTTCAGATTTCAGAACAGATACATTATAAAACTTAAAATGAATAAAAGTTAAAAACCAGATACATACACTCGTATACAAAATTTTAGAAGCCAAAGGAAGAATATTTCTTATTGCTTGTAATCCAGTAACATGTACATCAAGTCTGTAAACGTCTAAGAGCCGACCCTTTTCATGATCGACTCACTCCTATTTATACCCTAAAAAAAGTATCTTCTACTATGTACATTTAATTTCCTTAATCAATTACAAGTAATTATCTGTAGTTTTTAAGAATATACAATGGATTTCTCACAGATTAGATAGATTTCCTTCTGGCTAAATTTAGATGAGCCTATTATTCTGCAATCATCCAGCGGACCTGCCATGTTATAATCAACTGACCATTCTTCAGAAATCAGCACATGATGTTAGTGCATGCCCTAGTTGCCAAAAATATACTATGTTTCTCTATAGCGTGTATGTCATGAAATCATGACATTCTACCTTTGTGAAACCTTCTTTACTTTTTTCTTTAGCGAAAACCAGACATGTCGCAAAATCGTGACACTCTTGTTTCTCTGCATGTCCCCTTCTTGAGTCGCAAAAATGCAACATGTCATGAAATCGCAACATTTCTATGTCTTCAGCCTGATTCTTCTTTTTGCAGCGCAAAAATTGACCATGTCGTGAAATCGCGACACTTCCACCTCCTTAGATCTTTGTCTTGGTTTTGACAGTGAAAATGCAACATGTCGCGAAATCGCGACACTTCTGCTTCCTTGCTCTCTCTTGTTGCTTTTGGCCGCGAAAAAGGGGACATGTCACGAAATCACGACACTTTTAGTCTCTTTAGCAGTTTTTCTATTCTTCTAGCAAAAATAAGCCATGTCGCAAAATTGTGAAATTCTCCCTGACTTCTATCCTTTTATTGATGGACTTGGCAAAAATGGACAACATCGCGAAATCATGACTTTTTCCTTTGCTTTCCCTCTTTGCTATTTTTCACCGTGAAAACTCGATATGTTGCAAGATCTCGACAATTTTCTTCCTTAGTGTATTTTGCTTTATCTTTGTTCTTTAGCATATGGGCTACTTCGGTCTTCTTTGAAAATATGCAAAAAAGGTGCATTAGCCATTTTTTGTAGTTATTCACTTTTTGACTAACATTCTTGGTGCCTTCCGGGGGATTTTTATCTCACAAAAATAAATAGAAACCAGGCATTTATCCATTGGGAAATAGAGTCACCAACACAACTGCGAAAAGTAAAATTTCAAGTAAAAAAGAAAAGTTAAAAGAAAAAGAATGCACTTTGGAATATAAGTGATTTTTACCTTATCAAAACTTTTTTCTACCGCTTAGTGACTTAACTTTTTTTTGAGGAACTTAAAAGATTCAATTTTGAGAGCTTTCTGATTTTGTCCATTGTTGTAATTACCTCTTGATAATTTTTGCAAACTCGGTTCCAGTATTCATCTTCTAAATTAGAAGAATCAATAAAAATTTGATATACATACTGCAACTCCTCCACTTTATCATAAGAAATGATCTTTTGCCTTAAAATTAGTTCTTGTAAGCAGGCTTTAATCTGTGTTAGCCTCTGGATCATCTCCATGACCTATGTTTCTTCTATAGGTTCTTGCCCACCATATATGTCTGTTTCATCCTCAACAAAAGCTTTTATTGATTCTGAAAGGACCTCTTCCTTCAACACTTTTGAACCATCATCCCAGAGGTAAGGAAGCCCATTATGGATAGCCAAATCAAGGTTTTGGAGCAACCGTTTCGCTTCATCTTCAAGCTCTTGCAGAAACTTGTTTCCCTGTGCTATCAATTTAAAATTTCTAAAGAAGTTCTTTGCTACGATTTTAGCTTGAGACCAGGCTTCGCTTCTGAGCTTGGCTTCCATGCTTCCTGGCATCTTTTCTGACAAAATATAAATTTTAGTAGCTGCATCTTCTCTTTTCAATAAAAATGCTTTGGCAACTCCAAATTACTATTTTACTACTTCAGTAGTTTCCTTTACTTTAGCTAAATACAATAATAAAGGTCTAGCCTTTAATACTAAATATAAAAAATATTTTAACAATTTTTTCCTCATTTTCTTTACTTTATCCTTTGAAAATTTGGAAGGAGCATTTTGTTGTTCTACCAACTGTTGTTGTAGCTGTTGTATCTGTGTATTCAACGCCTGAATTTGAGCTTCTGCCACACTCAAATTTTCTTTACATTTTGCCACTTCACTAGCAGCAGCACTGAATTTACCCTCCCATTTTTTAGCTTCCAAAGTAAGAGCCTTCTCTGTTGTTTTTTGTTCTTTCACCACAGTCTCTAATTCCTTCCTCTTCTCCTTTTCCTTTAAAAACATTTCTTGATAATGTCCTCCCTGTAAGTATATGGTCCCAAAATGTGCTTGGGCTTTCACCCACTCATCTTGCATAGGCAGTTGAGATATATCTTCATTTATCTCTTTTGCTTGGTAATCTTCTACAGTCATTACTCCCTTTGATTTCTTAGTAATAGGAGTTAACTTCAAATTCTTCCTCTGCATACTAGCTGGGTCTAAAACAATGATTTCTCTTACAGTAGCCGGTGTTTTAGAATCCTCAGCTGAATGTGAAGTCCACCAATCTAAAGCATTCCTGCTTACTTTTTTCATATTTTCAATCTTGGCCATGGTGGAGTGTGGCTCAGTCCTTGAGAAGTTGTAACCCCAGCCATCGGGATGTCAATGTTGGGGAGAAAAGGAATGGGAGCAACTACAAATCCAACATTTAGCAGATTCTGGGAAGATGTTGCCATTTCTGGGAGAACAAGGTAATTTTTTGGCAAGAACATTATACTTTTGTTGATTTTAGAAAAGGAGGGAGAATTACAATGGGAATGAGTAGGAGAATGAGAAGAAGAAAGTAAAGAAAACATACATGTTTCTGGATGGATTTGTTGTTGGTGTTCTTCTTCTTCTTCATGTTCACTAATGATCATTTCTTCACTCGGTGCTTTGTCTTTATCAGGAGTTTAATTTCCCTCATCACTTTCATCCAAGTTTATAATTTGTTTCTCCTGTTGCTTTACTACCGTCAAGATTTATTTTTTAACCAAATATTTTTTTTTATTTTCACTATTTTGGCTCTCTTGAGCCGAACTAGGTGGGCCACGTGAGACTTCCTTCTGTGAATTTTCATGCTCAACTTCTTGAGCATCTGCATCAGTGTTTTCTTCAGTCATATGGTCTTGTTCACCTTCTTGAGTCCTTTTCCCTAAGTTGTCTTCTGTATCTTGAGGCTCTTGATCACTAGAAGAAGTTTGAATAATATTATTGTCTTTTCTTCTATCAGCCATCATTTTAAATTTTCTCATTCTTTCTGCTATGGGTTCATCAGATTATGTACCTGAGTCTAAAGGTGGAACGAATTTTACAATTCTTGAGGAATGATGTCTTGATGTCAGAGTATCTGCCCCAAGTGCTAGACGCTTCTCTATTTTTGTTACTAGAATAGGTTCAACTCTCCCTTGTCCTTCTTTGCCCAACTCTTTTCCATCATAACCCATTTTCAACATCATTGAACTATAAGTATTTCCTTGCTCTTCAGTAAAAACTTCTTCTATTGATATTTTCCTATATGTCCTAGGTTTGGTCTGAACAAGGGGAAGATTCTGAGCCTCTGCAATTTCTTTTCCTTACTAGCTTCGGGCTTCTAGGATTCCTCAGGTGGCTGGGATACTTTAGGTTGCTGAGATACTTTGGGAGTACAAGAATGACTACCTCCTATGCTTGGAGGGATTCTAATAGGGAAACTTCCTCCCTAGGAGTCATGGTTTTCATTATACCGAGGTTCGAACAAATTATCATTTTTGGTGGGGTATCTCGATGAAATTGAATTTTTCTGGACTCTCATTACCCATCATTCTTGAATTTTAGCCACATCCCAATATGGCGTATTCTTATGAATCTTGGTGATTTTACCCTCCGTCAATTGATGAGCTTTTATATTTTCTAGGTCAAACTGAACAATTAATTTGTAAAAATCATGCCAAAGAGGCAAAGGCTCCATCTTTTCTATGTGCCACTCCAGGGGTTCATCTTCTATGTTATTTCTATTTTCTTCAACATCATCTCTGACTTTAACATGAAATTCTTTAATTGTGTTTTATTCAAAATGGATTGTCTCTCAGCAAATCTATTCATGGGATCATATTTCCATCTTTACGAAATCTCAATAAGCCCTAATTTTCTCAAATACTTTGCTATCTGTTCATTTTACCCCTTTCTTGAAATAGTAATTCCTTCAAAACTAAAAGGCATATTACAGGTACCGGTTTTCCCAATTCCAGTCCCGAATTTGACATTAATGTTTTCTATTTGCCTAACATATTCTAAGGCAAAGACTCTGTCAGTCACATAATGAGGAAGTAAAAAGGGTTTGTCTGTAAATTGATACAATCTGATGCATACTCCTTGTGTTAGAATAAACCAATCCCCCTCCTCTGCAAACTTGGTTTGCAATACCTTTTCTGCTTTGGGGTTCAATATTATTATTTGTCCATACATGATTTTTAGCACAGGGCCCAAAAATTCCTTATTGAAATCATAATATGACTCGGATTTGTATAACACATTGGTCCATTCATACATTGGTAAGATTTCTCCCTTCTCATTCTTATCATTTTTTGAAATAAAAGCTAACTCTTGAGACATAAAGTAAAATAATAACCACACCAAATATGAAGTGTATCTAAATGAAAACTGGGTTCTAGCCTTCAATGCCGCCAAACCCTCATGAATTTATGCACTTAAAAACTCAGGCTAGTCAAAGAAAATAGGTTTCACACTCCTGCTCATAACAGTCGAATCATACATTCTAGGGTTCGACAAACATTCTACTACAACAACCTGCCACTTCTGAACCTTTTCATCATTTTTTAGTCAGCAATCATGGCCAGGATGGAATATAGTTTAGGATTTTTAAAAGCTACCATGTCAATTGGGGGTTCTGATGGATTTACTCCTTTTGGAAGATCTTTTATCTGAGTGGCTAGGAAACCCTTCACCTTTTTTGACGAGCCAAAATATGTAGCCTGTTCTAAGGGGTCAAAATTCTTCAGTTCTAATAAAGGGACATGGCCCACAACAAAAGCAAAAACAAAAGCATCTTTGGACAGAGAAAACAGAACCTTCCCTGAAAAATCTCTAACCTTTCTCTCCTTTTCATCATAGAAATTTACAATTGCCCTTACCAATTTTGGGCAGGGATGAACATGAATATATACATACTAGTACAAGAAATAATGGTATGCAAACATTGAAGGAGAAGACGCAGAAACCCCAGTCACTACCCGGTTCTTTATATTGCTTCGAATCTCTGTCGGGTCCTTCCATGTTATTATTGTATCTGCAATTCGGGAGTCTCTATCAATAAAACCAACACTGTTCTCCTCCCTTATTTTTACTACCAAAGTAGTCAGGGGTGATGAGGTAGATGCTACCTGGTTCTTCACATTCTTAGGGGCCATTATGAATTATCAGGTACACAGACTTTGAACTTCTTCTGATTGCTTCACAACTCCTTCCTCACTATGCTATAGTGTGGTGGTATAAAAGTGGTTGGCGAGATTTTTGGCTTTTCAAGTGTTACAGAGATAGTTCCTCACTTATTTTTCTTCTTCAGGAGTTTCAGAAAGTTTTCAAATGGCGAAATGCCTTTCCAAATCCTTGAATTTAATTTTATGTAGCTTGAGAGGACATGCAAAATTAATGCATTAAATGAAGGTTGGTCGATTTGATTCGTCCATATTTCTTTGGTTTCTATTCTCACCACATTCCTTAGGAAACTCCTAAAAATGCTCGTTGGCTCATTAAAAACCCACTTGGGGACTGGGAATTATCCCATGCCAAAAAAGATGCTACCTGACAGATTAATTATCTTCTTCCACTGAACCTCGGGCACGTGGTTGCTTAGAAATATTTGGTGGTGGATCTTTAGAAACATTTCAAGAAGCACACATAACATATTTCAAAAAATTATTTTACTCATTCCCTCTTGCCGACTCTCAGGTGACCACGCGGTAGCTCCAGATTTGAAAATGCAAAATAACAAGGGCGGAATTTTCCCTCCATATTTTATTCAAAATGTTGGACTCTGATAGTCCTAAAAAATGATTCTTATTAGGCCGCAAAAAGGGAATATTTACAAACTCAAAACTTATAATATACTATACATATAATGGTGATCTATCCCTTTTACTGGAAATATAATTTTAGGTGAAATGCATTCACCATGATGGGTAGAACCCATCCATATTGATCTTTTAACTAGAAGGCATTGAATTGCTTTTCTGAAATAATTTCAAATGGCCCCTCCTAGAACGCGTCAAACTTGTCATGATGTCTTGGTTTCACTTTCTTGATGTTCCATTTTAACACCAGGTCACCTATTTTGAATTTATTGAAAGTGGTTTTCTTATCGAACCACCCGGTTGTTTTCAACATATGTTTTTGATGATGATTGTAGGCCTGTTCCCTAGACTCTTCTAGCTATAGAAGTTGCATCAGTAGGGCATCCATTGGATGGACTTCATCTTCATTAACTTGGTTTAGCAATTTCAACATGGGTATCTCCATATGAATCGGCAAAAAAGCCTCTTTGCCATAAACCAAAGCATATGGTGATGTATTTATTGATTTCTTGATTGAAATTATGTCGGCACATAGGGCCTGATTCAGGAGTGAGTGCCAGTTCTTCTTATTATCCTCTAATGTTATTTTTATGATTCTTAAAATATTCTTATTAGTAGACTCGGCTAATCCATTACCTTGTAAGTAATAATTATAGGAAGTCTTCGGGTAAATTTTATATCGACTGGTAATTTCAATCATCTTTGCACTAGTGAAAGGAGATCCATTGTCTGTAATCAAAGAGTCTGGTATGCCAAACCTTGTGATTAGACTCTCAAAAAATTCTATCACCACTTTCGAATTAGCTTTCTTTGTGGGTCATGCTTCTACCTACTTAGTGAAGTAGTCGGTGGCAGTGAGAATGTATTTGTGGCCTGATGATGAATTTGGCTCTATTATACCTATGAAATCCAACCCCCACTACTGGAAGGGTTCCTCGGCTTGAATAGCTTTTAAGGGCATAGGTGCATTCCTATTCCTCCCCACATACCTCTGACACTGTTTGCACCTCTGGGTCACTTTGTATGCATCTAGGAATATGGAAGGACAATAACATCTAGCTCTAAGGATCTTCAAAGCTGTGGTTTGGCCTGCATAATGTCCCCTTGAGAGACCCCCATGAAATTCATCTAACACTTTCTGCTTTTCATTATTGGGAATGCATTTCAACAATACACCATCGATATTAATCTTGTACAACCCTTCTATTCGAAGGGTATATTTTAATGCTTGGGTTCAGAATCTCCTTCTCTGGGAAGCATTCATATCTTTAAGGCATGACCCAGTCTGAAAGTACCTCACAAAGTTGTCAATCCAATCTGAACTTACTCTGTCTTGATGTTGCTCAGTGTTTGCCATGACGGGGTGGCTCTCCCCATATCAACTTGCAACTTGCTTGGCCAATTCCTGGCACAAAGCTCTCCCTTTGACTATTTTAGTAGGATGTATTTCTACATCATACTCTTGGATGCGAGTCACCCATCTAGCTCTTTTTTCACCCAGTTCTCCTTGAATTATGAAGTTCCTTACATCGTGATGAATAACATAAACCATCATCCGACTTTGGGATAAGAAGTGTTTTAGCTTATTCAAGGATTTCATAATTACATATACTTGTTTTTCTATGAAGCTATACCTTTCCTCGTGTTTGTGCATGGTGGAACTCAGAAAGGCTATGGGTCTTTCTTCATCATCTACTCCTTTCTAAGTGAGAACTGCAACATAACTATATTTTTCTCCGACAACATATAGTATGAAGCCTTAGGAATAGTCAGGGTTAACTAGCACAGGAGCTTGAGCGATGGCTTCTAGAATTTTTTGAAAAGATTCTTTCCTTGGCTCTGTCCATTTGAAAGGAGCGTCCTTTTTCAATAATTTAGTCATTGGTTTAACTGTATGGGCAAAGTCTGCAATGAATTTTCTGACGAAATTTATTTGCCCAAAGAAGGACTGCAAACCTTTCTTGTTAACTGGAAGCGATAACTCAAGAAGTGTCTTCACTCTATCAGGGTCAATTGAAAGCCCAGCTTTAGAAATAACATGCCCAAGGAGTATTCCTTCATCCATAGCAAAAATAGACTTTTTAGGATTTAATGATATTCCAAATTCTCTACATTTCTCAAATACTTGTCGCATATGAGTGGCATGGTCTTTTTTGTTGTGAGAAAATACGGTCATGTCATCTAAATAGATGACAATAATTTTGTTTGCAAGCTCCCCCAAAAGCTACGTCCATGGCTCTTTGAAAAGTTGCTCCTGCGTTAGATAATCCAAAGGGCATCCTTTGGTATGCAAATGTTCCCCACTTAGTGGTGAATGCAGTCTTATATTGATCTTCATTTCTCACTCAAACTTGATTGTAACTAGAGAAGCCATCTAACAGAGAAAACCTTTCTGCTCCTACCACAGTATGAAGGATTGGGTCAATCTGGAGTAAATGATAGTGATATTTTAAAGAGGCTCTGTTCAAATTTTTGAAATCGATGCATAGTCTTATTTCTCCATTTTTTTTGCAAACTGGGACCAAATTTTCCACCCAGGTAGAGTGTTTGATTGGGTATACTATCTTAGCCTGTAGGATTTTTAACAACTCTTGTTTCATTAAGGCTTCAATTTTAGGATTCACAGGCCTCTGCTTTTGCCTAAAAGTTTTAGCTCCTTCCTCTAGTTTTATGGTATGCTGAATGACCTCTTTCCTATACACTTTTAGATCACTATAAGTCCAGGCTATTATATCTGGATACTCTCTACATAACTTTTTTGTTTGATCTAGTTCTACTTCTGTACAATTAGTCCCTACTTTGATCATCTTGCCCGGTTCTAGTTATACTTCTTTATACCGATGTTCATCTACCTTGATCCTTCGACCTACAGCTCTATCGCTATTGTCAAAAAGGCTCTCCAAGGTGATCAGTCCCCTGGGGATATGATTGTTTTTTAGTTGAATAAGGCTCTCTTCGTCCTCTTCTTGTAATGCTCTATCTGTAGAGCAATTCATCTCATGAATCATAAAATCTAGTATCTGCTCATCGTCCTCAAATACTTGCCAAAAAATGTCCTTTTCGGGCACAGAAGGCCTGTATATAAGTCTTACTGTTTTAGACTTTTGAATAACATTACTGACTGGGCAAAAATTGGATCCTACTAACGCTAACAGGTCTGCAAGTGTGTTCTTCTCTCTGGAAATGGATTTCATGTTTAGTGCTTCAAAATTTTCCAATAGATCCAACACTTTGTTTTTGTAAGCCCTTAGGTAATGTTGCTTACAAATGCATTTGCCAGTAACCTATTTAACAATCAGCTCTGAATCTCCATAGATCAACAGTTGTTTTGCACTCAATTTTTTAGCTTTCCTAAGTCCCAAACACAAAGCTTCGTATTCAGCTGCATTATTGGTGCAACTCCATGTCAACCTATATGAAAAGACTTTTTATTTTCTAGTGGGTGAAATCAGAACAATTCCAGCTCCTGCTCCATATTTGCACCTTGACCTATCAAAGTACAATTTCCATTACTAGTTGGCCGAATCACCTATTTTAGGGACAACAACAGGGAGCTTTTTTGGTTTCTCAATGGAATAGCTTCCCATTTCTATCTCTACCATAGCATTGAAGTTCTTCATTGAAAACTGATTCTCAGATTGGAGTTCCTCTAGGGTTTCTTCCATTAAATCAATATTTTCCAATTCCTCAAACATCATTTTGATGGTGGTTGTTTCCTCCAGTCTTTCTACGTGAAAAGTAGATGGTTTTTCATTGTATATCTTGATTATTTTACCTTTGAAAAGTACCTCCAAATGAGAATAATCTAGAGATAGATAACCGCCCATTTTGGCCATGAACTCTCTGGATAAACACATACCGAAATATGTTTCTAAGTCTATAATGACTACCTCTTGTATGACGACTACTTCTGGTATTCTATGGAGTTGAATAGGGATATATTTGATCACCCCAACAAATTTTACTGGAGTACCATATAATTGCAACACACCAGGATGACTCTGAGTATATTCCATCCCCATCATGTCACATACGACTTTTGACATCACCGTAGTTGCGGCCCCTGAATCAATCATGGAATTGTGATCTATCCAGCCCTCCATTTGCAAAGATAGATAGAATGGGGGTGGTATATTTTTCCTAGAGGTTGACATAACAATTGCTTGTATAACATTTGAGAAGGAGGTATCATTCTTTAAATTTAGGGATTATTGGAGGAGGTCAATCTGACCAGGAATTTGCAGTGCATCATACATGCTTATTTTGGAAGGAGTCCTCTTCATTTATTTTGCAATGTTGAACGAAAGGGTTGCAGTTGGGGATACCTCAACACTTTTCTCCTTTCCACTAGTCGCATTGAAGGAAATCTAAGTCTTTCCTTCACTTGCTCTTGAGTCTCACTCCCTTTTCTAGGAGGAAATTATTTTCTTGGTGTAGTCACAGAAGTCTGAGGAGGGTCAGAACGTCCTTTCTCATTAGACTGGTTTTTCTGCGGAGTCGCCCTAGGGCCGGGAGGAAAACTTAGTGGTTGGAGTTCCTTAGGGTCGACTTGTAATGAATTTTTTCTCGATCTTGTTAGGACTGAGACTTGTTCCACAGATGGCATTGCCAAATTATGGTGGACTTCTCTTATTATGTTCACTTGTCCCTTACTAATTTCTTTGGCTCTCTCTTTAATAACTGCTTGCACATGATGTTGATGAATCATGCATGAATCTTCTCCATGAGGATTGTTGCAAGTGGTACACCAGTAATCAGGATTAGTGGGTTCTCCATTATCTCCTGTCTCATTCGCATACACAACATTTTTTCTATCTTGACCTCTACCACTCATTGAAGCACCATATTTTTGTATCTGTGGAAATCTTCTTGCTTGGATATTTCGTCCAGCTTCCCTCTTTTTCATGGATGCCATCTCATTTGACAATGTTTTCATTGTATCAATTATGGTCGTGTACTGGTCATTTTGGGGAGCTAATGCAAGAGGTGGGGCTAGTAATGCAAGGAGTGTAGGAGGTGTGGCTATAGCTGGGAGAGCCTGCATTGATGGGAGTACATGCAGTTTAGAAATTGATGCTTGGGAAAGTTTTGGTACAATTGGCAATAGACTCTTTGATGGATATTTCTTTGTAGCGATGAGATCAGGTTCACCCTTTGCTACCTCTAGATAGATCTCAGGAAAAGTGGTTATGCAGGATTGCCTTATTATCATACTGAGATCTGAATCAAAAGCCCTTAAATAATAGCATATAGCTTGTTCTTCCATGGGTTTTATGCCCTGAGGTACTCTATCACGAGTTCTAGTAAATCTGATGTTGAAATCCTAGATTTCTTCTTGTGGATGCCTCTCAATGATAGTGAATTGATTCAACAATGTGAAAGGATCCACATGTATATTAAATTCATCGACCAGACGATCGGCAAGCACTACCCAAGAAGTAATGGATCCAGTGGGAAGCGCTCTGTACCAATAGAGCATATTTCCTTTCAAATATATAACCAACAATCTGACCATTACATCTTCCTGAGTGATATTGTAAATAGATGCTAGCGATGATACATCTAAACAGTTCTCATTTATTGTTTTGCCTATTCTTTCAAGAGTAGGCAATGCTTTTAGTGTAGCTTGTGTAATTTTGTTTTGTGCTCCCAAGTTCAAAGGACCAGTTTGATTCTACACAAGATGCACTGAGACAGGGGCAGCTGCCATGGTTGCTAAAGGAGTTACAAATACTATAGGATTGCTTGCAGATGCTCCCACAACGGGTTTTAAAGAGGTGCTAATGGTGCTAGGTGGATTTTATCATGCGGCTAGCACAGGGTGTGCCTTTAGGATTCCGATATGTAGCTCAAAGAACTCGATGGGTTCTTCGGGATCTGGTTATCATATGGCTATATAACCAGAAAATTTTTGACAAGGTCTTTCTTTTATGGTCTAAATTTTATTGCAACGGAATCGCCAGGTAGTTTTTTCTTGAGATTTTCAAACAAAAGGCTCTAAAGTAAAACACCAAAACTTATATAATACTATGGGATTTACTAGTCCCATCGGGCGTGCCAAAAAATGTTGGAACAAAATCTACCTTCAATTAATAGTGTTGCACCTTAGACTTTGCCAACATTGAATAGACAAACCTTGCTTGAGATCATCTATCTAATCTCCAAAGAAGGCTGGTTCCTTTGAGTTTTTTAGAGGAAAGGGAAACAAGAGATAAGGGAAATATAGTCGAAGTTAGAAATTTTCTAACGATACAGATTAGACAACAACTAAAAAATGATGATGCAGATTACTATCTTCAGAGTTTCTTTATATCTTCCTATAGAAAACATGAATTCCTGAGTGTGATTTTAAATTTTTGTCTAAATACATGTAAATATATTTAATATTCAAATCTAGAGATAATATTTATATATGCACAATTCATATTTTAGAACATATACATTATAAAACTTAAAATAAATAAAAGTTAAAAACCAGATACATACACTCGCATACAAAATTTCAGAAGCCAAAGGAAGAATATCTCTTATTGCTTGTAATATAGTAACATGTACATCAAGTCTGTAAATGTCCAAGAGACGACCCTTTTCATGATCGACTCACTCCTATTTATACCCTAAAAAGAATAACTTCTACTATGTACATTTAATTTCCTCATCAATTACAAGTAATTATCTATAGTTTCTAAGAATATACAACGAATTTCCCGTAGATTAGATAGATTTCCTTCTGGCTAAATTCAGATGAGCCTGTTATTCTGCAATCATCCAGTGGACCTGTCATGTTATAATCAATTGTCCATTCTTCAAAAATTAGCACATGATGTCAGTGCATGCCCCAGTTGCCAAAAATATACTTTGTTTCTCTACTGTGTTTATGTCGCAAAATCGTGACATTCTACCTTTGTGAAGCCTTATTTACTTTTTTCTTTAGCGAAAACCAGACATGTCATGAAATCGTGACACTCTTGTTTCTCTGCTTGTCTGCCCTTCTTGAGTTAAAAAAATGCAACATGTCATGAAATTGTGACATTTCTATGTCTTCAGCCTGATTCTTCTTTTTGCACCACAAAAATTGACCATGTCGTGAAATCGTGACACTTTCACCTTCTTAGCTCTTTGTCTTGGTTTTGACAACGAAAATGTGACATGTCACGAAATCGCGACACTTCTGCCTCCTTGCTCTCTCTTGTTGCTTTTGGCCGTGAAAAAGGGACATGTCGTGAAAAAGGGACATGTCACGAAATCATGACACTTTTAGTCTCTTTAGCAGTTTTAATATTCTTCTTGCGAAAATAAGCCATGTCACAAAATCATGACATTCTCCCTGACTTCTACCCTTTTATTGATGGACTTGGCAAAAATGGGCAACGTCGCGAAATCGTGACTTTTTCCTCTGCTTTCCCTCTTTGCTTTTTTTCGTCGTGAAAACTCGACATGTCGCGATATCGTGACACTTTTCTTCCTTAGTGTATTTTGTTTTTTCTTTGTTATTTAGCATATGGGCTACTTCGGTCTTCTTTGAAAATATGCAAAAAAGGTGCATCAGCCATTTTTTGTAGTTAGTCACTTTTTGACTAACAGTTCTTCAATTGGTATAAGAGTTGGTTCCTTCAAAATAGTTTAACATCTTGAAGAAAAATCTCACAAAAACATAGAAGCATTATCAGAATGGATCTTCAAGGAATTCAACACCATTGTTTGATGGGAACAATTATGCACTTTGGAGTATGAGAATGAAGATTCACCTAATGGCACTTGGAAATGAAATATGGCAAGCAGTTGAGGATGGATACATATCACCAGCTACTCCACCTATATATAAATATGGTAAGCTCCTACAATTGAATAATTTAAAGGCAATGAATGGAATATTAAAGGGTTTGCGTGAAATTGAGTTTATAAAGGTTATGCACTGCACATCAACAAAGGAAATCTAGGATAAGTTGAAAGGTATATATGAGGGAGATAAAAATGTCAAAAGGGCAAAGTTGTAAAATTACAAGAGAACATTTGAATACCTAAAGATGAAGGATGAGGAAAACATTGTTGCATAACTACTTCATGTAGATGAGGTTGTTAACTCCATGCAAGGACTTGAGATTAAAGTTGAAGAAACATATGTTTGTGATAAGATTTTAAGGTCACTCCCAAAAAGGTATAGTGAACATATTTTAGCTATAGAAGAGTAGAAAGCTATTGAATGTTTGACAAGAGATGAATTACATGGAATTATCACAACTTTTGAGATGAGAATAAAAGAGGAACCTATTCCCCAGAAAGAAGTGGCCTTCAAATTTACTAAGAAGACAAAGGGTAAGAAGTCAGATTCAAGCAATGAGTTATCTAGTGATGAACAAGAAGATTATGGCAGAAGGAACAAGGACTTGAGAAAGTATAAAGGTACAAAATTAGTTAGATGTTTTAATTGTGGTAAATATGGTCACTATGCAACTGATTTTCCAGAAGCTAGAAATAGTAGTGAAGATGAGAAACAGGATCATAAGAACAGGGAAACATGAAAAAATAGGTATCAAAAGAAAAACAAGGATGGACAAAGCAAGCATGGAAAGAAGTTTTTCCAAAGGCATAAGAAGAGTTTTTATGCAGATAATACAGGTAATATTTCAAGTGATAGTGATGGAAGCTCCTCAAATAATGATTAAGATGAAATTTTATTTCTAGCAAAAGAAAAAGATGATGTTAGAAAAAGGGCACAAATGATTCTCAAGTGTTTTAGATGTGGTAACTTTGGTCATCTTGAAGATAGTTGTACAAGGAATGGATTCAGTTTCAATGAAGATGAATATGAAGATGCTCTTGAAGGTTCAAAAGAAGAAAGTCTACTTTTGGCAATAGAAGAAGAAGGACATGCTCCTATGGAAGATGAATCAGAAAGGAATGAAGATGATCCTAAAGGTAAAGGAATAGAGGTAGAATCAAAGGAAGGAGAAGTTGATCTTGAGGGTGAGATTATTTCTACCCTTGATGCATTAATAAAGGTAAGAAAGTAGAACTCAAAACTCAAGCTTCAATTTCAAGAATGTGATGAAGAGAAAGGAAAGGTTATAGAAGATCTAACCAACTCAATAGCCAAGACAAGAAAATTTAAAGAGAGGTTAGAGGCTAAGGTTTTATAATGTGAAATTTTAGAGCATGAAGTAGCTTTACTAAGGAAGGAAGTAAAAGAGTCTAAAGACAATCTACATAGGTTTAGAATAAGATCAAAAAAATTGAAAAATATTATAAAGGTACAAATACCTTCATCAAACAAAATAGGACTTGGTTTTGAATAGGAATAAAAAGAACAAGGGGAGGAGTCAATATCAAGTTCCAAAGAATAAGAAGCTTCATAAGAGGAGAGTGTAAGAGAAAGTGAGACTTCTGAGGATGAGTTGGATAATAGAAAGTTCAATAGGAGAAGGAACAATGCACAAATGAGGAACATATGGAACAGGAAACAACATAGGGTAGAAGAGACTAAGAGACAAATGGGGTCAAGGCAAGGTTTATTCAATGGATGATGCTTCTCATGTCACAGGTTTGGGCATAAGGCTACACGGTGTAGGACACATGAAAGACAATAATATGGAAGTTTTAGAAACAAGTATCTCTTTCAAGGGTATTGTTACTCTTGTAATCACTTTGGTCACAAGGTAGTTAATTGTAAGGTTCATGATAGGAATGGATATGGCTTCACCAGGAGAAACTTCAAAATATTTGCACCTTCAAGGAACCACAATATTAAGTTTTATAATTGAAATAATATTGGGCATACATCAAAGTGGTGTAGAGTAGAAATTCCAGAGACAAGCAATAACATGAATATTTAGAGGAATCAGAAAGATCAGTTGAGAAAGAAGGTGGACAAAGGTAAAGATCAGTGTATGCTGGGAGTAGAGATACTCCCACCCCAAAATTAACCACCTCAAGAGGAGGTGGGGGAGGGACTAAGCTAAGAGTCTCATTTTTATCCCCAAGTCCCAAAGGTGGCCCTTTGCCATTGATGTCAAAGGGGGAGAGATTTGAGTTAGGGGGAGATCATTCAGTTAGGGGGAACAATAATGAAAAAGGAAAAGGAATGGTTTCAAAAAAGGGGTTACCATCAATGACAAAGGGGGATATTGTTGGAAGTTTTGAGTTATTGTATTGTCATTTATTTCAAGATTTAGTTTCAGGAATCAGTGCAGGACTTGGCAAAATAAGGGTTAAAATATTTATATAAGCCCAAGAGATTTGGATTAAGAGCTTCACATGATTGGTCAAAAGGATGGTTAAATACCCTGAAGAAAAATTCTAAAGGAAATAATATTATAATATCTCTTATTATAATATTCAAGGTGGTCAGATAAGGTCTAAAGGAGCTATAGGAAGGCCCAAGAAAAATAATATTTTATTATAATATTAAAGGTCTAATGTTAAGACCTAAAGTTATTAAATTAATTATAATTTTTTTTTAAATTTTTGGAAAACATCCCAAAAGGGATGCCACTTTCGGGTAAGACCCAAGGAGGCAGGGTATCCATAATTATAAATTAATTATAATAATTTCATTAAAAATTAATTTATAATTTAATTTAATTAACCCTAAGTTTAGGGTTATAAGGGGAAAAGGTTTAATTTTATTAAAGTGTCGGCGTCATATATTTTCCCCCTCTGTCGACTTCCAAAGGGAGATGGCACAAGGTATAAATACCATGTGCATTTGATTGCCTAAGTTCCATCCTTCGATCAAATAATATTGCTAGTGCCTCTGAATTTCCATGATCTACGTGCAAGAAAAAGGATAAAAAAATTATAGTTTTAGCGGCCATCGAAGGGATAAGGTAGTGGAGGCTTAAAGCCTCATTGCCAACTTGACGATTGAGCTAGAGGCAAGTGGTAGTGCATTGAGGTGTTGACAGGTGGTAGAACTTGTGATTGAATCCCAGTGGTAGGCCTAGGAGTGTTTTTTTGGCGTTCCATTTGGTTTTGGCACCTAACATAGGAGATAAACCGCACAAGGTGCTTTTGTATACCAATGTGAGCACCTAGCTCACATAGTAGTCGGGTCGCGGCTAGGACACTGGTGGCAGCGCAACAGGGGATCAAATCCCATCGAGGGCAATAAAGGTATTCAAATTTTTAATTAAATTTGCTCCTAAGGTTTTTATTTTGGCATGAATTTTTGAGTTAAATGGAGGTATAAGGTGTTTTATTACAATTTAATTTTTACATTTTTGAGCATATTAAAGGAGTGATTTAATTTTTGAGAAAGGAGTTATAAGGACATTTTTGAGGAGTTTATTTTTTCCAATTTAATTTGAGATCTAGGGTTTTGAGTAGTGTTTAAGAGTGTGGATATTATAAGGTGTAATTGAGATTTAATGTTTTGTATGGTGAAATATTTTGAGGGAATATTTGAATGAAATTTTGAGAAGGTTTTTGCTACCTAACCTTTGAGATTGGCAAAGAGGTTGATTGTGATTGAGACAAGTTTTGAGGTTAAATATTCTTCAAACAAAAGGTCATCCTTGTGAAGTGAAATATTGTTGGATGTTGCTAAGTTGGAATGAAAAGGTTTGTTTGATAAGCATTATTGAGTAATATTTCATATGCATGATTTGTGAAATTTTGTGAGAACATTTGAGTGAGAAATTGAGAACTATCTTGAACTAGGGTTTGAGAAAGATCATGAGTATCATTGTTATGTGAGATTGTTTGATAAGCATTGTTGGAAATATTTGAGTAAGCTTTCATGTGCTTGATTAGGATTTGTGAAAAATACCATGAGTATCATTGTTATGTGAATTTAGAATCATCTTGAGTCAAGGTTTGAGTTCCATTATGTGAGTTGTTGAAAGCATTGTGAAACACTTGTCTAGGATTTATAAGCAAGTTGTGTTTCATTGAGTGATTGGTTGAGTGAAGTTGATTGAGCATAATTGATTGAAAGCATTGGAGTGATAGTTCAAGTTTTGTGAAACAAATTGTTCTTTACTAACTTGAGAAAGATAGTGAAAGTGATTGACTATGAAACATATTGAGTCTCATACCATTATCTATATGTTTCTATGGTTAAACAAAATTTTGAGTAGAATTTGTTTGTGATATTGAAAAAGTTTTATGGAAAATATTAAGTTGAGTTTTGTGAGTGTTATGTGCATGCGAAACATATTGAGTCTCTAACCATTCTCTATATGTTTCTAAGGTCAAATAAAATTCTGAGTGAAATTTTTTTGTGTGATTAAAGAGGGTTTTGGTGATATATTGAGTTGAGTTGAATAAGATTTTGTGAAAGCTAGTGGAAAGATTTGAATTAAGTCCTAGAGTGGACTTAAGGATTGAGTTGAGTAAGCTTTTGTGGAAGCTTACTATTGGAACTGATTCTTGCATCCATAGGAAATCAATTGTCACACTATAAGAATCTGTTTGAAACCAACAAGCTATTACAGGCTCTGGTCGATCTGCCTCAATTTTTGCTAAACCCGAATATTGCTAAATAAGACGACAGAATGGGTAAGGAAACCCCAGTGGAAATTCTTTAATTAAACTTCTAATTTGCATGCTCCAGATTTATATTAAACTATAAGTATTCTTATTAAAATGACCAAGCATGAAAACAACCAACTGTTATACCTTATGTAGACCAGTGCCTAGATTCATTAGGTTGTTATAGCAATTTAACAACAATTTTAATTATGAACACAGAGAAAGGGAAAATAAAATTAGCGTTATTGATTTTATTCAAATGTTGTAACAAAACCAAAAGTTAACTAACGAAAGAAACGTGTATAATGCATTCAAATAATGTAACCCATTATACAGATACACACAATACTGAGGCAAAGAAATGATAGGAATAAGATTCAAAATTGTATTGATTCTTGGAAAAAATTACATGCAGAGTGGGCATAATGCCTTTTAACTCTATTTTTCTCAAAATAATACAACAATACAATGGAGAAGACTATGTTCAAATGATGTAACAAGTCTCTCCTACTCTCCTTATTCCAATATGGTAATAGAAGAATCTCTGAATCCTAGGCTCAATAAGACTAGAAATATTCTCAATTTCTTGAATGCTTTGCTATCATACAATCCTGCACAACAAGGGGAGGAAGAAATAATGAATAAAATAAAATAGACACGAAAAGGAAATACAACAACACAACTATCGGGAACTCAAGTATACCTCTTAGCAAAAATGCTATTCTCTAATTGCTTGATGTAGAATCTGAACACCGTTGCTTTCTTTTATAGCTTCAGGTTCTTGATTCTCTTATTCTTGGTTCATCCTTGACTGCACACTTGTCAGTATCTAATTGAACCCGTTCTATATGTTGTCCATCTGATGCGACTCTGAACTGACTATTAAGGTTATTTTTTGGACTGAAGGGAGTTCTTTGTTATTTTAATTTGGCCTTTTTGCTCTCTTTGGTTGGCCCTAAAAACTAAAGATTCAACATTATATTTTTCCTTTTTGTTCTGCTTGTCCTGGCCACTATGCTTGGTTGTTAGGGACCGGCCAAGCTGTCATCGTGAATTCTAGACGAGGAACGGAGGGGGACCCAACGTGATGGTGAAGACAAGGGGTGGCATGCCAATGGCAAACAGATGGAGTTGCACTGATCACGAGATAGAGTGAAGAAGTAAGGATTGTTGAGGGTCTGATGGATGGAATGATAGGGGGCAAATGGTAGGAGGTGGTAGTGAGCAAGGGTGGCATACTAGGAAAAATGTCAAGATGGTAAAGGAGGAATGCCTAGGAGGAGGAGGGCAGTGGTAAATAGGAAGAAGGTGGGAATGGACAATAATATCTAGAAGCACCTATAATTTACTTCCATAACTATACTCCGTCGAAGTGCTCCCTTGGTAATTATATTCCTTCGAAGCGTAGATTGAATGACTTTCTAAAATTTGAAACCATGCTTTTTTATTCATGCGCTTCCTTGGTCTTAAGTGTTTGCATAACTAAAAATGATAATTTTGGAATCCTTTATGATCCATTGTTTCCTTTTGCTAATGCTTCAACCCTTCCCTACTGTCTCTTATTTATAAGCCTGTGACTATGCTTTGTAGTCTTATCTTGTGGTACACCATTATTCCTGTGAGATATACACGATCTGGTGGCATGCTTGAGCATCAAGATTTGTATTTTATTTGGTTTGCTTTGTTCTTAACAAGGTACTATACATGGTATTTTCTCCTATTTCTTCGAATCATTCTTCCCATGAGTATTCTTCTGGATTCATAGCTTCTATGCGTTACTATTTTGACTCCGTCTTGGCTATTGATTTTCATAATGTCTTTCAGTGTATCTTTTTGTAAATGAGACACTTATTTATTTCTACATTGATAATGTTGAAGGCATTTTTGTGAAGTAATCACCTTTCTTTGGAGGCTTGGTCATTTGAATATTTCTTACGGGTGATTTTACCAATTTTTTTGGTTTACGATCTTCACAGGTTTCGTCATGGAATTTTATGGTACTTTTAAACCTGCAAGAGTGTTAATTTCTAAAGCTTTGAATACATTTGTCAATGGTGATTTTATTTTTATTGATATCTTCGTATCTATTGGTTTATATTTTTGACCACATTCGGTCGCTCGACCAGCCTTTATTGTATCGCTTTATTAAATATTTAAAAACCTGTAAGTTAGATAGCCAAAAGATGCATGCTTTGAACCTTTTCATTTTTTTAATCAAGATGAAGATATTGATTAATAATGTGTTAATGCCCTTGTTAAGAATTTTTAAATCTTTGATTAATCATGTGTCTATTTTAGACTTACATTTGGTTTTACCTTTGAATCTTGCGCTACCGTTGGATTGATTTGGGGTGAAGCATGTCCATTGTTGTTCTGAAACTTGTATGATAGTTACTGTACCTAATCGCATATAAACACTTGACATAACATGTTTTATGGTCTTCAATTAATCATGATTATCCAATGTTTAATCCTTATATTTTCAAACCTTAACAACTCGTAATTTAATTGATGGCAATCATATGATACGTGCATTTTTCTTTTGCGATCACCGTTAGATCTTACTATGGTGAGGAACGATCGTTGGATCATGTAGATGTACATAGTTCTTAATAATGATAGGAGTCCCTATGTACCTTGGGACAATTAATCAACCTTTTGAAATAATAATGCTTAGATTAACCTTTGATTATATTTTTGTATATGCATCGTTGGATCTGGGGAGACATGAGCGCATTCATTTGATTTGTGCAACATTAAAACGTCTTCATTTATCTTTCAATCCTTTTTCTCCACTACAATCCTTCACAACTGTCTATTTTTGGATTAGTTTGGGTGCTATCGTTAGATTGCCAATAAGATGCCCACCATATGATCAATGTAAAAACTTTTGATTTTATATTAATCATGATTAAGGTGAAAAGGGGTGGATTAGTCAACGTATTAAGCCCTTTCTAAACACAATTAGTCTTTGTCTTTATCTTAGTCTTCATCTTACAATTCACGATTTCAGCACGACCGTCGGATCTGAGTGGAGACAAGCACTGTCGTCGGATTAAGTCAACCTACAAGTTAGTTTAATCAAGGGTGTATAATACTAATCATGTTTAAGTCAAAAGGGGGAAATTAGCTGATGTATTAAACCCTTGCTAATAACATGATTATCATTAATTAATATTTTCCAAATATTAACACTCCTTAATGTATTTCCAATTAGCACGCCACCTTTAGATTAAAAACCGATCGAGTGCAATCGTTTGATCTTGGTAACCTACCTGATGATTAATCAAGGGGGCACATTCTTTTAATATTGTTTTTTAATAGGTGATTAATTTGGAACATGCATGGTCGTTTAGTTGGATATTGCATGGGCCTGATCGTCCGATCTATTAGACTTGTTCTGATTTTAACTTGACCCATGACAACTTTTATTAAACCTTTGACCTCTCAGAGGACGCACAACCATTGATTTTAAAGATGATTGAGTGTTGTCTGATTCTTTAGACTTACTATTTAATTGAAACCTTTGACCATTATGTCTCATTCTTAATGCTTCGACTTTTCAAACAGTGTGTAGCCATTGATTTGATCTTGGGGTCGACACGTTTGTCGATCTTGTCGAAGGTGCAAGGACTTTAATCACATTCGTTTATTGGTTCATGACTTAACCTTCAGGTTTTATTGTGAAAGCACATCTGTCAAATTTTTAAAACGATGCACTTTCATTCGATTTAATGAGAGATGCTCGATTTTTAAACCTTGGGTTAAACCTTATTGACCCTTTGACTTATCTTTTGGACTTCTTTTTGAATGTACTTTTGTTAGATCTATTCATGACGATGCACTACCGTCTGATTAAGCCTAAGATGTGATCCTTTTACTTTTTGACCATGGATTGACTTTTGACTTGTCTTTTTGTTCGATTTTATTAAAGCGTTGTCGTCTAATTTCTTTCGGATCGAGCGCGACCCTTGGATTAAATCTAAGGTGCTCGATTTTTAGCTTGGTGGGGTGCATACCCTTAGGTTTCAATTAATTAATATCTGATTTAACCTTAGACCTTTCAGATTTTGAGACCATGGTGAATTCTTAACCGACTTATGATTTAAGGACTTTATTAATTGGTTTTAGGCCCAAGGAAAGATTTATGAAGGTTAGAATTTGGCTTTAGGTTTTTAATTTGAAAATTTCTTCCCTAACCATTTGAGGTACTTTTATTTATACAATGAAGCCCACATTATTAAAAAGGCTAAGGTTAGACTTTATCAAACCAACCAATGAAAAATCGAATTACTCACAACAACTTAAGCAATAACCAACAGTATTAGCAGTTTGATTTAAACCAAAAATTTAAATTTGAGGGTTTAAAAGTTGAGTCAAATTTGGCTCCAACATAGGCTCTGACTAGGACAATGTGTTGAAAACATGAAACACATTTTTTTTTGGTAGATAAGATATTATAGCATTAATATCGGGTTTTACAGGTTGACCCAAAACCTTTTACAAAAATTAGCCTAGGGCTATTGATGAACATATCCTTATTAAGGATCCTATATATGTAAAATCTACATGCCGCCAAAGCCATTACATTCGGTAAGGCACATAGCCTGTTATCAAAAAGAAACTTTCCATACAACATTTTAGGTATACCCCGAGAAAACACATATGCATCATAATTACAAAAAAGAAACAGACACGGATCCCTTCCTTAAGACAATGGAGAAACAAAAAGCTATAGACACACATAGCAGAGTACTGAAAAAAACTCCCACAAGCTCTGCATTGACAGTTACTATTAATAATTATTTGGTAATTGTTTTCTTTCGTATATGACATGCTTTGGTACCACATACTATCTTGGCCAATCAACCTTGGAGAAGTGAACCTGCTGGCTAGATTTATGGCAGTGGCTATTTGGTGGTCCACATGGCTTTGGTTCGAAGTCTTATATTGTCGTTTCTTTCCTTCCCTATGATTATCAACCAACCTCAAATTACTAAGATGACTAGGAGCCATGTTATCTAACATGTGACTGTCCCCATTAGTCTTTGTGGTATTTCCAAGCAGCATCCACGAAGACTGACAACTCAGATAATTTTTATTGTAAGTCCAATTCAAAAAAGAGACGGGAATACTCCTAGCCTTCGAACTTACAGTGCCTTCCCTGTTGGTAAATTCTACTATCATTCTTGGAATTCTTATTGAATAAGATCCTTTATTTCACTTGGGATACCGTGTTCCCATTTGAAAAGTCTGTCACCATCGACACCCAAATTGGCCAGATTATCAGCAATTTTGTTAGCTTCTCGAAAGACATGTTAGGATTTTCTGTCCTGTCTTCCTTGGAAAAGGATCCTAGCCTCTTCAACAATTGTTTTAATCCTCCAAGGAGGTGTTTTCCAATTATTGAGGAGATTTATAACATTCATAGAGTCTCCTTATATGATCAAATTGCCTTCTAAGTCTTGAGTCATTTGAAGGCCTCTCCACATAGCTCTAGCTTCAGCTTCATTGTTCATCCTTGTTCCCAAATATTTAGAAAATGCAAGCATCATATTCCCATTATGATCTTGCACAATGCCACCAGTGCCTACTCTGCCAAAATTTTCCTTAGCTGCTCCATAAAAATTAAGCTTAAACCAACCTGTAGGAGGTGGAGACCACTTAACATTGGCTCTAGGGTTGACTACCCTAGGCACATACTCATCTAACAAGGTTAAGCTTAAATATTGAGCAATCGTGGTCTCTTGCAGATGAGGTTTACAACTATCAAAAGGGATAAGGTTCACATTCTCATTGGCAAAGGATAGGATCCTGGAAATGATAGTTTGATGATCATGGATAGACTCATTAAAGACTCTATGGTTCCTTTCTAACCACACCTGCCAAAGATAGTGATTGAGACAAATTTTTGACATGTATCTAAGTCTTTGGCTTGAAAAGGGGCAAGGCCACTAGATGAAAAAATCAAGTACGATGGCTGGTTTAACCCAGGAAATATTGAAGTTCTGAAAAACCCCACTTAGGAAAGTCAAGGAAAAAGGGCACTCAAGGAAAATGTGATAAATGGTCTCCCAATTAGCCCTGCACAGATAACAACGATTAGTGATACAAATACCTTTACGCATCATATTATCAATGGTTAGAATTCTTCCTTGGATAACCAGCCATGGAAATACTACAATTATTGGAATTAAATTTTTTATCCAAACTAAGTCATTTTGGAGGACAAAATCCTCGTCATCAAGCAAAAGCTTGTAAGCTGATTTAATAGTGAACTGCTCATTTTCTGTAGGAGCCCAGGTCACTTGATCTTCCTTGGGTCTTGTTGAGAAGCAACACACCCCCACTGAAAAAATGAATTTTCATCCTTTGAAAATATTTAGCTTTCATTTTATAGTAGGGACCCTCTTGATGTTTTCCAGGTTTTTTATTCCAAATTTTGCTTGCCTCCTTCTTCTTCAAATTTTGCATATACCAAAGTATCCAAGTAGGCTTGCCTATGGCTTTGATTTCAATTTAGAATTCATTTTTAAAATGTTAGAGTCATTTCTGAGTAAAGAAAATCTTTCACTAAATATGTAAAAATGCAGAATGCATATGAATTCATTAGGAGTCAAAACTTCCATTTTTGGAAAAGTCGTGATATCGCGACACTTTTCATTTTTGGAAATGTCATGAAATCGCGACGGGTCTTGGAAGAATTGGCTAAGTGCTGGAAACATCGCGATATCGTGACACTTCCATTTTTGGAAAAGTCGCGATATCGTGACACTTTCCATTTTTGGAAATGTCGCAAAATCACGACGGGTCTTAGAAGAATTGGTTAAGTGCTGGAAACGTCGTGATATCGCGACGTTTCCATTTTTTGAAAAGTCGCGATATCGTGACACTTTCCATTTTTGGAAATGTCGCGAAATCGCGACACTTTCCATTTTTGGAAATGTCGCGAAATCACGACGGGTCTTAGAAGAATTGGTTAAGTGTTGGAAACGTCGCGATATCGCGACACTTCCATTTTTGAAAAAGTCGCGATATCGCGACACTTTCCATTTTTGAAAATGTCGTGAAATCGCGACGGGTCTTAGAAGAATTGGTTAAGTGCTAGAAACGTCGCGATATCGCGACACTTCCATTTTTGAAAAATTCATGATATCGTGACACTTTCCATTTTTGGAAATGTCATGAAATCGCAATGGGTCTTGGAAGAATTGGTCAAGTGCCGGAAACGTCGTGATATCGTGACACTTCCATTTTTTGAAAAGTTGCGATACCGTGACACTTTCCATTTTTGAAAATGTCACGAAATCGCGAAGGGTTTTGGGAGAAATAGCAAGTGCAAAGGAAGGTCGCGATTTTGCAACATGTCATGAAATCGCGACATGTCGCGATTTCGCGGCAAAAGGGGCAAGAAGAAGCTAAGGCATAGAAGGTGTCGCAAAATCGTGACACAAAACAGAAAAGCGCCTAAGGCAAGGAAGGTGTCACGAAATCGCGACGTCGAGAAATCGTGACACAAAACAAAAAAGCGCCTAAGGCAAGGAAAGTGTCACGAAATCGCAACGTCGCAATTTCGCGACACGGATAGTAGAAGAGTGCAAGGCCAGGGAAGAAAATGCCTAAGGCATGGCCATGTCACGAAATCGTGACACGGTAGAGCAGAAGAGCGCAAGGCCTAGCCGTGTCACGAAATCACGACGTATCGATTTTGCGATGTCGCAAAATTATGACACGGCAGGGAAGAAGGAGCCAAGTGTAGGGACCGTCGTGATTTCGTGACATATCGTGAAATCGCGACGGATGAGAGTAAAGGGGAACCAGGCGCAAGGGACGTCGCGATTTCGTGACATGTCATGAAATCGCGACATGTCACGGTTTCACGACAAAGAGGCAACAGTGGACGCAAAGCGCAGGGGACGTCACGATTTTGTGACATGTCGCGAAATCGTGACATGTCGCGGTTTCAGGCAAAAGAGACAGAGAAGCCAAAATGAAAAGCGGCTTAAGGAAAACGTCGTGTTATCGTGACACGTGTCAAAGGGAATCAAGCCGACGTGTGATAAACATTAGAGGTTTAATTTAATAATATTAAATACTAATCCTTGCTTGTTCTTTTGCAGAAAGCCAGCTGGCAGTTGCATGCTAGCGAAAGTAATGGCGAAAAAGGGCAAAATAAGCACGGGTTAAATGAAGGCCATCAGATGAAAATTTGAGATGCCGAGAATTGCTGGTTCATCCAGATTTTACAGATCTGGCCGCAAAGAGACTTTACGGTGACTAAGCAGCTGCCCATTTAATAGAATATGTCGGCAAGTGCACCAGAAAAATGAAGATATTTACTTGCAGTTACAGATGGATGAGAATAATATCAGATCATGCCTTCTCCATTTATGGCAAGTAACTGCACTAAGATTTGCAGAGTGGTTAGGGTTTATTCAAAACTCTATTTTTAAAGGGACTTATATTGTAAAACCGAGGAAGTAAGGTTTAGAAGATAAGATTTAGGGTTTGAGAAGAAGATATTTCTGAAAAGATCAGGGTCTGTCCTGAGTCTATAAATACTTCTTCTGAATGTAAATTCAAGGAGGCGAAAACTTAGAAATACAAGCTATTGGAGCAATTTCCTGCAAATCTTGTTTGAATGCTTTGTTCTAGACTTAGAGTTGGTGTGACTTTCGTTTTCTGTGATAGCATGGCCAGGAGCCTAATCTCTTTCAGATTGTGATAAGTTCATCTTCTTTTGTTTTCGTTTCATTAAGGTTTATTTAATTTATGTTGTAGATCTGTGTTACTAGGATTGGATATGCTGTTAGGCTTCATTTTCTTTATTGTATGTTAGGGAAAATTATAGATTTAAGGTTCAAGCCTGTTCTAATTGCTCTGTCCTCACTGTGCGAGCTAGGCTACTGGTGAAAGATACCAATTTTAACCGACTTCCCTTCTGTTTGTGATTTTCTTTCAGATCTGTTGTTGTCTTTGTCTTATGCTCTTAGTGGAAGGTGATCTTAGAAAGCTGGACACTTTCCTCTTTGATTTTGTTCTATTTTGAAGCTAACCGGTATAACTAAAATTGGTAGTTTTGGTTTTGCAGCTAAGTTAGATAAATTTCTCTTCTCGCCTTACCCTACTCTCTCTCGTTCCACCGATTGAATGATCCATTTTTATTTTTATTTACATTTGTCTTTTATTTAAATCTGCTAACACATAAAGAGCTAGATCAAAGAACTGATTGTAAATCTGAGTGTCTACCAAGATAACCAATTCCAAAAACATTATTGAACAAGTTCAGAACCCGTTGTAAGGTAACAGACAGTCCACTTGAAACTATTTCAGAAGTGGAAAAGAGTGAATAGACATTTGACCCAACTCTGTAACTCACACCTTGGATATCCAACAAGATCCTAAAGTGAGTGGGATTTATCCCGTATAAGTGTTATCGGTATTTTATGCTCATTCTTCACAGGGTGTGTATAAAAGTCGAACCAACATTTAAAATTGGCGCTAGAAGGAGGGCCGAAGTTCAGTAGTTTGTTAAGGATTGTAAGATTATAAGTTGCTTGTGAAAAACTGGATTCCACTTATAGAGTAACAAGGTCCCACTCCAGAGCTGGAGAGCTCCTTGTGCCTGAATTAGAAACTCCAAGAAGAAGCAGCCTCGTAAGGGCCAAGTCCTTGTCCGGAATAGTTTTGTCACCACTTGTAGTTACTCCAACTGCAACTGAAAGTATCATCGTCAATCAAGTAGTAATGGCCAACTGGTTGGGTTCCACAGCCTTAAATATCCCGGTGCAGCCCATGACCTGCCCAGAAATCTTGAGAGATATCTTCCCAGATACAAGCATGATGGAACTAGGACAACAGAAGAACATCTAGTAGCATTCAAGAATGCTCTGAAATTGTTAAATGTATAGCATGAAGATGTCGCTTGCAGATTGTTCCCGTTCACTCTCCAGGAGGGAGCGTACGACTGGTTTCTAAATCTCACTAACGATTCTATTACCAGTTGGAATGATTTGGAAAAGGTTTTTGTATCGCAGTTTGGTGAAGTAATAGATCCCAATGTATTATATCAGCAGTTTTTTGGTATTAAAAGAGAAATAAATGAATTTGTCAGATCATACAATGTCAGATTTTAGAAGGCTTATGGTAGACTGACTGGTTATTATGTGCCAAATGCAGACCTGGCATTAGAGATTTTTAAGAATTCTCTAGATCCAATGACTTCTATTTTCTTGAAAAGAGATGCCTCTATTACCAATCTAACAGAGGCTTACAAAGAAGCTTTAGTTCTGAAAAGGCAATTGGGGCCTCAACCTTTAAATACTCATCAAATTCCTTTGGTCACACAAGGTACTCCTGTCTTCAATCCCATACCGCATCAGATGATGTTGCCAACACATCAAATCCCACCAATAAGCAATCCATTGGCTGTAACACCTGCTGAAAATGTACAGAATCCAGGTAAAGAAGTCGATAACACAAGAGTTGAGGAAGTGTCAAAAATAGTCCAAAAGTTGGCCAATGACTTTTTAAGTTTTAAAAGGCAGGTTTCTACTGGGGAGAACTCAAACAGGTATTCTTATCAGCAGAACAGATTCACTCGGCCCCCATATGAACCCAATAAGGATTATAAAGGTAAAGGTCATGATGTAAATATTTGTGATTTGGCTTTGCCTAACTAGTGCAGGATACATGCTACTTCTCAGCATGGGGAGTTGGACTGTTTGGAATTTTGTAACGCCTTTGAAGCTTTATCTGGGGAGTTGATTTCTCCTGAACATCAAAGAAATGCGGACGGCCCAAGTTCATCCAGCCACAGTGCAGCTATGGTCTTAGATTCTTTCACTTTTCCAGGTGAGTCTGAGAATGTAGTTGAAATGCCTATGGATGAGGTACAAGCTTTTCAACAATACAAGAGGGACAACTACAACCTCAGAAATAGAAATCCGGAGCCCAACACTACGTCTACCCCTCCGAACAACTCCCACAACGTTCCTCCAGATCCATCTTCAAGCAATAACCCATCTCCACCCAAGGGAGGAAATCCGAGAGGACCAGATGCTTTTGTCCCTCCACTCAATAAGGGATATAATATAGTGGAGGACATGAAGAAGATCAAAGCCAACATCACTCTTCATGAGTTGGCCCAAATTTTAGAACAGAGGGATAACTTGATTAAAACATACTCTGGGCCTGCTACCAAATCTTTGGATAGGGGAAAGAAGATGGCCAATGCAAATGTAGCCATGTATAAAGAGAAAACTGAGGTTCCGCCTTTTCTACTAACTGTTCGTATTTTTGGGAAAAACTTACACAACTGTCTAGTAGATTCGGGTGCTTCAGCTAATGTTATGCCTTTGGCCATTTGTCAACAGTTGGGTTTGACCCCAATGAAGTTTGAAAGAAGAGTTGTCCAATTGGACAAATCAGAGGTTAAAGTAGTAGGTGAACTTCAGAATATTCATATCCAGTTAGCATCTAAGCCAAGGGCACAACACATAATTGAAATCCAGGTGGTGGATATTCCTGTGGGGTACGGAATGCTTCTGAGCAGGGATTGGTCGAAATCTTTGAATGGATACTTGGCAACTGACTTTTCACACATGTGGTTGCCATGGAAAGGAGTTGCAAACCAATTAAGGGTTGAAAGAGAACCCAGATACAAACATACGATCACTGAATATAATGCAGAAAATGAGACTGTAAATATTGCTGATGTAGATATTGGAGTTTATAATTTAACAACGGGACAAAATGAGAAGTTTAGTAAAGCTCATCCTGTTCATAGTAATGAAGTTTGGACGCTTCATGTGGATGGGGCTAAATCTAAACAGGGTTCTGGTATGGGGGCAGTCCTTAAAGGGCCTAAAAGTCAGACATATTTTATGTCTTATCGCCTACAGTTCCCTTGCACAAATAATTTAGCGGAATACGAAGCACTGGTGCTAGGATTGAAATTTGCTTTGGATAAAGGTGTAAGAAATATCCAAGTTTTTACAGATTCAGAGTTGGTGGCTAATCAAGTTAAAGGTAAATTCCAGTGCAAAGCATCTTATTTAAAAGGATACAAACACCGAGCATGGGATCTCGTGGAAGATTTTGATGCTTTTAATTTAACGCACATACCTAGAGAGCAGAATTCACGTGCAGATGTCTTGGCTTCATCAGCCGCAAGTCTGAAACCACTAGAAGAATTCAAATGGAACAAGTTTTTGATCGAGTTAGTCCCTTGTCCTTCGGTCCCAAATAATGTGGATAATTTTCAGGTTTTCTCTGATGACCAGCAGATTATAAATTTTTTACAGAGTACCAAAGCGTTTGAAAATGCTATAATCGATGATGGACAAAGGGATACTCTGTTGGAGCAGTTAGACGATGAAAGGGGAATAATAAGGTTGAAAGATAACAGAATTCCAAAAGGGATGGTGGAACTGGAGCGGCTCTTTGATGTTGACCAAATCAAGCAAAAGGTGAGTTCTAAGGATTCTATGGGTGTAACAAACAGTGAGACTGAGAACCTGAACGTGGGGATTGAAGAAGATCCCATGCACCTCAAGTTGGCTAAAACTTGTGACCCAAAAATAAAAAGAAATATGATTGATTTTCTTCACAGGTCCAAGGATGTTATGGCCTGGTCTTACAAAGACTTAAAAGTTTTTGATCCGAAAGTTTACACTCATGTTATACCTTTAAAAGAATTTTGCAAACCTTTCCGAAAAAAATAGAGGCATGTCAACGCTCTGCTAGAGCCCCTCATCCAGAAGGAGGTAGAAAAATTATTGAGTGCCGCCATTATTTTTCCCGTTAGGCATTCTACTTGGGTGGCCAATTTGGTGCCGATCGAAAGAAAAATGGAGAGATCCGCTTGTGTGTGGATTTTAGAAATTTGAACAAGGCATCTGAGAAAGATAATTATCCTCTGCCTTCCATGGATGAGGTGCTATAGATTGTCAATGGTTCGGAAATGATGTCTTTCCTAGACGGTTTCTCAGGGTATAATCAGATATTAGTTGAAAAGGAAGACAGGATGAAAACTGCCTTCACAACCAAGTGGGGAACTTTTTCCTACAAAAGAATGCCGTTCGGATTGATTAATGCTGAAGCTACTTTTCAACGTGTGATGGATCATGCTTTCAAAGGCCTTATGGGTAAGTGTATTGTTGTTTACATGGATGACTTAACAGTTTTCTCTAAATCTCGGTTTGACCACGTAAAACACTTGGAGTCTGTGTTCAACAAATGCAGGGAGTTCGACATTTCTTTGAATCCGAAGAAGTGTGTTTTTGGTGTAACGGAAGGAAAGCTCCTTGGACACTTGATCACCAAAGATGGCATTTCCATGGATCCTGACAGAGTTGAAGCCATATCCGACATACCCTTTCCCAACTCTAAGAAAGAGTTAAGATCTTTTTTTGGGAAAATTAATTTTGTCAGGAAGTTCATCTCCAGTTTTGCGAGAAATAGTCAAGCCATTGAATGACATGCTAAAGGAAACTGCTCAGATCGCTTGGACAACGAAGCCAAAATAGCGTTCCAAGAGATCAAGACCGCCATCAAGCAAGCTCCGGTTTCGGTGAGCCCGGACTTTCAGTGCAGATTTTTACTTGTACACCTTTTCTTCTGAACACACACTTGCTGCAGTTCTGACCCAACAAAGAGAAACAGGGGAGCATCCAATTGCCTTCAAGAGTACCAATTTAAAGGGGGCTAAGCTAAAATATTCTCGCTTAGATAAACAAGCCTATGCCTTAGTGAGAGCAGTTAAGCAATTCAGACACTACATACTAAGAAGCAGAGTCCATGCTATAGTTTCTGATCCAGTTGTCAAATACCTATTAAGCCAAGATGAATTGGGTGAACTAAGAGGTAATTGGGTTACAAGACTACAGGAATACGACTTAGAAATTTGGCCTACAAAATTAATCAGAGGACTTGGTTTGTCTCGACACATTGCCAAAATACCTGTACAAGAAGAAATTAATCAGTTGAATTTTGGATTCGATGACTGGTATGGAGATATTATTCATCTGTTGCAATTTGGAATTTGTCCATCTCACTTGAATAGAACCCAAAGGAGAGCACTAAAACTGAAAGTTGCTCATTATCTCCTCAAAGGAGGCAACTTGTATAGAGAAAATTATGCCGGCATTTTCTTAAGATGCATTTCTCAGAGTGAAGTCAATGAGGTGATGTCCAGTTTTTATGAAAAGTTAGGGGCAAGGCATTCCTCAGGATCTGCTACTGCACATAAAATATTGAGAGTAGGCTATTACTGGCCTACATTGTTTAAAGATGCACATCAGCATGTGAGAACTTGCCATCAGTGTCAAAATTTTGCATCCAAAGAGGCCAATCGAGCTCTACCATTGCAGCCTATTGTAATAAATAAACCTTTTATGCAATGGGGACTTGATTTTGTGGGAGTGATAAACCCAAATTCTTCAGCAAGGCATAAGTATGTTCTAACAGCTATTGATTACTGCACAAGATGGGTTGAAGCAGTAGCCACCATGAGAAGTACAACTCATGAAGTGATTGAATTTCTAGAGTCAAATGTCATAACCAGGTTTGGGGTTCCTCCGAATTTGGTGTGCGATAATGGACCAGCCTTCCAATCATTAGAGTTTGCAGAATGGGCATACCAGATGGGGATAGTTATCCGATTTTCATCCAACTATTATCCCCAAGGTAATGGACTAGCTGAGTCCACGAATAAGAATTTAATGAATGCCATTAAGAAATCTGTAGCAGACAAACCCAGACAATGGCATACATTATTGAAATATGCACTTTGGGCTGACAGGATAAGATATAAAGTGGCTCTTAAGACTTCCCCATTTTCTTTGTTGTATGGTACTCAGCCCATTGTTCCCATCTCTCTAAAATTACCTACTTATCAATTTGTTTTAGACTATTTTGAGGATCAAGCAGAAGTAGAGGCTCGTGTTTTGGATCTAACTAATTTACAGGATGAACGACTCCAAGCCCTGGAACATTTTAGTTTGCACCAAGAAATCGTCAAGCGCTGGTTTGACAAAAGAGCCAGAGTGAAAGCTTTCAGACTTGCAGACACTGGTGCTTCTATGGGACAAGGCCCATGAAAAGAAAGGTAAACACACAAAGTTGCAGACCGCTATGGATAGGGCCATACCAGATTGTCGAGATCCTGGGTAATAATGCATTTCATTTACAGGACCTTGATGGTAATTTTTTGAACCTCCCTGTTAATGGTCAATACCTAAAGCATTATTTCTCAGCTGTTCCGTCCGATATATCGTTTGAATGAATCACAAAGATGTTGTAACATGTGTATACATTGTAAATGAGCTTTAAAGTAGTTTGTTTTTTTTTATTTTGTTTTATTTTAAAGGTCTGTGTTTATCCTTTGGGGTCTCGTACAAAGTAGTTTGTTTTATTTTATTTTGTTTGATTTTAAGTTCGTGTTTTATCCTTTGGGATCTGTACAAAGTAGTTTGTTTTATTTTATTTTATTTGATTTTAAAGTTCTGTGTTTTATCCTTTGGGATCTATACAAATTTCTTTTAGCTTTTAAAAATTCTTTTTTTTTTAAGTTTTGCCTGGGCAACAAAGAAAAAGTCAGCCTTCTAAAATTGTTTTATTCTGAGTTCAAAATCCAGTGTTCATTTTGTTTTATTCTAATTAAGAGATAGTCTGCTTAAACTGAATAGTGGAACTATTTTGTTATTTAGAACAACAATAGAAAGATAATTGGATTTTGTGTCTTACTTGCCACAATTATTTTAATTATTAAGAAACCGCTATACTGTTTGGTCGGAGAAACTCCCAAGGAATCCAAGAAAAGTTGGTCATAAGAGGGGACTCTGATTCATGAAATTATTTGAGTATCCATAGAGGCTATCAGTACCTAGGATGAAGCAGTTCCAGATCGATGAAATATTAAAAAAAAAAAAATTGTTTTTTTTTTAGCAAGGCTTTCCAGATTTTGGTATATTTCAAAAGAGAGAGAGAGAAGGTGAAAGTTGAGCAAGGCAACATAAAACTGGCACTCTTTTATTTTCTATACAAAAAAAAAAGGAAGGAAGAAGTTATGTAATGAAAGAGATAGCCAAGGCTTCAGAAGATGTTTTCTTTTACCAAGTTGTAGATACTACCTCACAGTTGTGGATCAGGGTCATGAAAATCTAAAGAGTAACTCTGTCGGGGCTATAAAAGGCTAAACTAGTAAACAAAGCCCTACTCGGTTTCCCCTTTCACAACTCGGTTTTTCCTTTCTAGAAAAGCTGATCAATCCAGAGTACAACATTCAAAGGCCCAGTAATTCTTGAAGAAAGTTTTATACGCTTATAATTGCACATCAGAAATCTTCCTTAAGTGATTCAACCTAGTATGTCCTTGGGAAATTTTAACAACTATCAGGTAGTAGTTAAATTATTTTGAAGAATATTTGTGGCAAGGCATGGTACATGGTTTATATTGTTTTGAAACTAGAGTCCTGGATTCTAAAATAGTGCTACTATTTTACCCGTAGATATCGCCATTTGTTGAGAAGCAACACACCCCCACTAAAAAAATGAATTTCCATCCTTTGAAAATATTTAGCTTTCATTTTATAGTAGGGACCCTCTTGATGTTTTCCAAGTTTTTTATTCCAAATTTTGCTTGCCTCCTTCTTCAAATTTTGCATATACCAAAGTATCCAAGTAGGCTTGCCTATGGCTTTGATTTCAATTTAGAATTCATTTTTAAAATGTTAAAGTCATTTCTGAGTAAAGAAAATCTTTCACTAAATATGTAAAAATGCAGAATGCATATGAATTCATTAGGAGTCAAAACTTTCATTTTTGGAAAAGTCGCGATATCGCGACACTTTTCATTTTTGGAAATGTCGTGAAATCGTGACGGGTCTTGGAAGAATTGGCTAAGTGCTGGAAACGTCGCGATATCGCGACACTTCCATTTTTGGAAAAGTCACGATATCGTGACACTTTCCATTTTTGGAAATGACACGAAATCGCGACGGGTCTTGGAAGAATTGGTCAAGTGCCGAAAACGTCGCGATATCGCGACACTTTCATTTTTGGAAAAGTCGCGATATTGCGACACTTTCTATTTTTGGAAATGTCACGAAATCGCGACGGGTCTTAGAAGAATTGGTTAAGTGCTGGAAGTGTCGCGATATCGCGACACTTCCATTTTTGAAAAGTCGCGATATCGCGACACTTTCCATTTTTGGAAATGTCGCGAAATCGCGACGGGTCTTAGAAGAATTGGTTAAGTGCTGGAAACGTCGCGATATCGTGACACTTCCATTTTTAGAAAAGTCGTGATATCGTGACACTTTCCATTTTTGGAAATGTCACGAAATCGCGACGAGTCTTGGAAGAATTGGTCAAGTGCCAAAAACGTCGCGATATCGCGACACTTTCATTTTTGAAAAAGTCGCGATACCGCGACACTTTCCATTTTTGGAAATGTCACGAAATCGCGACGGGTTTTGGGAGAAAGAGCAAGTGCGAAGGAAGGTCACGATTTCGTGACATGTCGTGGTTTTGCGGCAAAATGGGCAAGAAGAAGCTAAGGCATAGAAGGTGTCACGAAATCGTGACGGCGCGATTTCGTGACGTCGCGAAATTGCGACACAAAACAGAAAGCGCCTAAGGCAAGGAAGGTGTCACGAAATCGTGACGTCGCGATTTTGCGACGTCATGAAATCGTGACACAAAACAGAAAAGTGCCTAAGGCAAGGAAGGTGTCGCGATATCATGACGTCACGAAAATAGAAAAGCACCTAAGGCAAGGAAGGTGTAGCGAAATCGCGACGTCACGATTTCGCGACGTCGCGATTTCGCGACATCGCGATATTGCGACACGGATAGCAGAAGAGTGCAAGGCCTGGCCATGTCGTGAAATCGTGACATGTCACGATTTTGCGACGTCGCGAAATTGCAACACGACAGGGAAGAAAATGCCTAAGGCATGGCCGTGTCATGAAATCGCGACATCGCGATTTCGTGACGTCGCAAAATTGTGACACGACAGAGCAGAAGAGCGCAAGGCCTGGCCTTGTCGCGAAATCATGACACGGTAGGGAAGAAGGAGCCAAGTGTAGGGACCGTCGCGATTTCGTGACATGTCACGATTTCACGACAGATGAGAGTAAAGGAGAACCAGGCGTAAGGGATGTCACGATTTTGCGACATGTCGCAAAATCGTGACATGTCATGATTTTGTGACAAAGAGGCAACAGTGGACGCAAAGCGCAGGGTGGACGCAAAGCGCAAGGGACGTCACGATTTTGTGACATGTCACGAAATTGTGACATGTTGTGGTTTCATGCAAAAAGAGGTAGAGAAGCCAAAATGAAAAGCGGCTTAAGGAAAACATTGTGTTATCGCGACATGTGTCAAAGGGAATCAAGCCGACGTGTGATAAACATTAGAGGTTTAATTTAATAATATTAAATACTAATCCTTGCTTGTTCTTTTGCAGAAAGCCAGCTGGCAGTTGCATGCTAGCGGAAGTAATGGCGAAAAAGGGCAAAATAAGCACGGGTTAAATGAAGGCCGTCAGATGAAAATTTGAGATGCCGAGAATTGCTGGTTCATCTAGATTTTACAGATCTGGCCGCAAAGAGACTTTACGGTGACTAAGCAGCTGCCCATTTAATAGAATATGTCGACAAGTGCACCAAAAAAATGAAGATATTTACTTGCAGTTACATATGGATGAGAATAATATCAGATCATGCCTTCTCCATTTATGACAAGTAACTGCACTAAGATTTGCAGAGTGGTTAGGTTTTATTCAAAACTCTATTTTTAAAGGGACTTATATTGTAAAACCGAGGAAGTAAGGTTTAGAAGATAAGATTTAGGGTTTGAGAAGAAGATATTTCTGAAAAGATCAGGGTCTGTCCTGAGTCTATAAATACTTCTTCTGAATGTAAATTCAAGGAGGCGGAAATTTAGAAATACAAGCTATTGGAGCAATTTCCTACAAATCTTGTTTGAATGCTTTGTTCTAGACTTAGAGTTGGTGTGACTTCTGTTTTCTATGATAGTGTGGCCAGGAGCCTAATCTCTTTCAGATTGTGATAAGTTCATCTTCTTTTGTTTCCGTTTCATTAAGGTTTATTTAATTTATGTTGTAGATCTGTGTTACCAGGATTGGATATGCTGCTAGGCTTTATTTTCTTTATTGTATGTTAGGGAAAATTAAAGATTTAAGGTTCAGGCCTGTTCTAATTACTCTGTCCTCACTGTGCGAGCTAGGCTGCTGGTGAGAGATACCAATTTTAATCGACTTCCCTTCTGTTTATAATTTTTTTTTAGATTTGTTTCATCTTTGTCTTATGCTCTTAGTTGAAAGTGATCTTAGAAAGCTGGACACTTTCCTCTTTGATTTGTTCTATTGTGAAGCTAACCGATATAACTAAAATTGGTAGTTTTGGTTTTGCAGCTAAGTTAGATAAACTTCTCTTTCTGCCTTACCCTACTCTCTCTGTTCCATCGTGAAATGATCCATTTTTATCTTTCTTTAAATTTGTCTTTTATTTAAATCTGCTAAAGCATAAAGAGCTAGATCAAAGAACTGATTGTAAATCTAATTATCCACAAAGATAACCAACTCCAAAAACATTATTGAACTGAAGTCTCGAGCCCGTTGTAAGGTAACAGACAGTCCACTTGAAACTATTCCAGAAGTGAAAATGAGTGAATAGACATTCGACCCAACTCTGTAACTCACACCTTGGATATCTAGCAAGATCCTAAAGTGAGTGGGATTTATCTTGTATAAGTGTTATCGGTATTTTATGCTCATCCTTCACAGGGTGTGTATAAAAGTCGAACCAACAGGTCTCATGGGGATAAATTGTTACCCGAGAATGTTACAAAGATCATTTGATTCCGCTTGAAATCCCTGAATTCTTATTTGTTTCCACTTCATTCTACCTATGTCCTCAACCATATAATTAGAGACTTTTTTGCCAATGAGTTCTTCTGTGATATCTTTGATTCGGGATAAGTTAGGATATTACATCAATGGTTCGTCCTTAGCCCACCTATCATTCCAGCAATTTATCCTCTCACCATTGCCTAAAACCCATCTTAAACTTTTTTTGATGATTTCTTTACAATTGAGAATTGCTTTCCAAAAAGCAGAACCTTTGATTGGAACTGAGCCACTTAGAAATTCCATATTTTGAAGATACTTTCGTTTGATGATAGATGTCCATTCATTTTATTCACCAAAAATGAGGCGCCACGCCTACTTAGCTAGTAAAGCTAAATTTATATGAGCAATTATCCTCAGACCTAAGCCCCCATTTTCCCTGGGTCTGCACACTTTGGTCCATCCTACAAGGTGTATCCTTTTTTTCTCCTCTGATCCAGTCCATAAAAATTCTTTTTGGAGTTTCTCAAATTTCTGGAAAACCTTCACAGGGGCTTTGAAAACGGAGAGGAAATAGACTGGAATGCTCTAAAGAGAGGCCTTAGTGAGGGTCAGATTTCCTACTTGAGATAGAATATGACCTTTCCATCCAACAAGTTTTTTTTAATTCTTTCAATAACCCTGTCCCACATTGACTCTCTCGGAGAACCAATGAAAATAGGGAGACCAAGATACGAAGTGGGGAGGTTTTCTATATCACACCCTAAAATTTTTGCAATCCTTCCTTGCCTCTGAATGGGGGTGTTCAAGAAATATAACTTGCTTTTACTAAAATTAACTTTCTGACCAGCAGCATCCTCGTAGAGTTGCAGGATGTATTTAATTATTTTAGCCTCAACCACCGATGCCTTAGTCAATAGAAGGGTATCATCGATGAATTATTGGTGAGAAACAACCCTAGTGAGAGATGTTGCCTTGATTCCCGATATTAGCCTTGAACTGCAAGTATTTTTTATGGTTCTACCTAAAGCTTCTACCACAATGATGAATAACATGGGGCTGATAGGGTCCCCCTGCCGAATTCCTCTACGACTTTGAAAGTAACCAGTAGTTGTTCCATTAACTAGAATCGAGAACCATGCTTTAGAAATGCATTATTTGATAAAATTAACCCATTTGTGGTGAAAACCAAACTTAAGGAGGATAGTAATTAGAAAGTCCCAATAATAGAAAGTCCCAATTTAGCCTATCAAATGCTTTGTTCATATCAAGCTTGAGGGCAAAAATAGACCTGTTAGTCTTATGAGCAGAGTGCAAAGCTTCATAAACTATGATAACTCCATCCAAGATTGACCTACCCTGGATAGAGCTTCCCTGGCATGGATCTATGATGTGGGGTAGAATATCTCTCATTCTATTTGCAATGGATTTAGTTAGGATCTTGTAAGAAACATTGCACAGATTGATTGGCCTGAAGTCAGCCATAGATTCAGGGGTTTGCTTCTTAGTAATTAGAGAAATAAAAGTAGATTTGAGACCTTTTGGGATATGATTGCTTGCTTGGAATTCTTTGACATAAAAAATTACATCCTCACTTACGATGTCCCAAAAATCTTGATAGAAATGAGGGGGAAAGCCATCGGGTCCCGAGGCTTTGTCTGGCTCCATGCTAAACAAGGCTTCCTTAATTTCCTCATCAAAAAAGGGAGCTAGAAGCTTAAGGTTTATATCCTCATTTATTATGATAGGAATGGATTGCAAGAGAATATATTTGACCTCCTCATTGCACTGTGATTCCTAACCAAGGATAGAATTGAAATAAGTTACTACCTCCTTTCTGATTTCTATTAAGTCTTGAGTAATAGAACCATATGCTTTTTTTTTAAAAAATTTATCTTGTTATTGCTTCTGTTTCTAAGCATGGTGACGTGAAAAAAATTGGAATTTGAATCTCCATATTTCAACCAAATAACCCTTGATTTTTGCCTCCAATATATTTCCTCACAGGCCAAAATGTTATGAAACTCTGCTAGTTTTATTCGTTCCTCCTGCCTAGTAGTTTCATCAGCATCACCATGTTGAATCCTCTGATCAATTATCTTCAAACTTTCAACAACCTATTTTTTATTTTCAAAGAGGTTCCCAAAGACCTCTTTGTTCCAAGTTCAAAGCTTTTCCTTAACAAACTTTAATTTTCCAGCAAGTTTAAAAGTTGCACTACCCCTGACAGGCTGCTACCACCACTGAATTAAGTTATCTCTAAAACTAGAATGTTTGATCCACATAGATTGAAATATGAAAGGTTTCTTGAAGTACAGAGAGTTAGGGATCTCCAACAAAATGGGATTATGATCAAAGGTAATTTTAGGAAGGGCTTGTAGGGTAGAATCACCGAATAGATTTGTAGCCTCCTTTGATAGAAAAAACCTGTCAAGCCTTTCTTGAATGAGATGACACCCTATCCACCGATTTCTCCAGGTATAATTCACTCCTCTAAGTTTTACATCCATCAACATGTTGGAGTTCACAAAGTCATTGAACTCATCCATGCTCCTGATAGGTGGTCCATTTCCACCCATTTTGTCTGAAGGGTAAAGAGGAGTGTTAAAATCCCCAACTAGAATCCAGGGGACATTATGGAATATTTCACTCAGATTGCCTAAGTACTCCCACAGTAGAGCTCTCCCTTGAATTGAAGTCGGGGCATAAATATTTGAAAGGATCCATGACCTGTTGTTGTTTATTTCCTTAAATAAAAACTAATAACCCTATCATATTTTTAATAATGGTGCCTTCTACTATCGAGGATCACACAAAGTCATAAGGCCTCCGATGCTCCTCTGCTATTTGCAAACCATATCCCCTTGATTCCATTTTTTTTGCTATTTTTTTCCGAATCTCATCGGTTTTTGTCTTGCAACATGATAATAGTTGGATTCACTTGATTTCTTGTTGCTCTTCCTTGTGTTTGGGAGGCCATTGAGGCCTTCTCACGTTCAATGAGAGGAACTTCATTTAGATTGTTTGGGATTTCTTCCTCTCCCCTCCTTGGGGGTTTTCCTAATTTGTTGTCTTTCGAACCATAATAACTGTTGAAACAAGGTTCTCTATTTTACATTGGCAATATCATTATCGGTTTTAATTTTTTGATGCCTCAGCATTTGATATTCTCCCTCTTCTTTTTCACTGCCAAAATCTATAGGAGACTTCATAGTGCTCTTGGTTTGTTTAGGACTAAACTGAGGGGAGGCAATTTGTTGTAGAATCGGACTGCCATATTCCTCAGTCTAAAGAGTTTCACATATCTCCACCCCTACATCCAAATCTTCTCCTTTTTTCCTGTATTCCCCTGGTCTGCGGGATGGCCCCTCAGTAGGATTCACTTGGATCCTAGTGATGATGTTAGGGAGATGAGATTTTTTATTTTCCAATGCCTCAAATTTCTTCCTAAGTTCTTCAGCATTAGGGTTTGGCTTTGGGATGCCCACTGGGCTTGAAGTATTTTTAGCATTGGGGTTTAAGGATCCCGACTTGGATGGGGATTCTAGAGATTAGGCATTAGGGTTTGGATTTGTGATGCCCATGGGGCTTATAGTAATTTTAGCATTAGGGTTTGAGGATCCTGACTTGGATGGGGATTCTAGAGAGTCAGAAAGGTTAGCCTGAAGGTTTTGGGCTTCCATGTCTTTCGATAATCCTCCTACTCCCATATTGGATAGAATTGAAAATTTATTTGAAACTAGAGGATTGGAACTTACTTGAGTATTTTGGTTGCCAACAACCTATTGTTTTCCTTTGTCTTGTTGGGACCCTGCACCCTCTCTTTTCTTTTTTGGTAGACATAGTTTGCCTGATTGAAATCACCTCTACCAAGGAAACTCCTCAAATTTCCTCTATCTAGCATTCCCTGCTTCTACTTTTCTCTATTCATTGGCAAGTTAAGGCATTGATTGCATAGATGTCCTTGATTTTTGCATTCTGCATAGAATGTTGGTCTGTTATCGTATTCTATCGGCTATTTTTTATAGTATTCTCCATACTCTAGCTCCACAAACCTTGGCAATTCATTATCCAAATTAGTATTTACATAGATTCATGCATGAGTCATCCTTGTCCTAGCCAAGGTCGCATGGTCAATGGAGATCAAGTCCCCTATAGTTCTGGCTATGCCCTGTAGCCAATATTCATTGAAGAACTGGGTAGGTAGACTCGGGAGATGAACCCAAATAGGGGTAATGTTAATATTTTGCTTTTCAGGGTCAAAATATTCATCCCATCATCTGAGAAAAAGGCTCCTTTTGCCCAGAAACCAAGGACCTCCTATTAAAATGTGGTTAGCATCCTCCATATTGTTAAAACAGATAATGAAGAACCCTCAAGTTAGAGCTACCAACTCCAAGCTGCCTACCAGTCACCATTTACCTGTCACCCAAGCCCTGATAGTCTCCATGTCCGGCCTACCTCCCAAAAACTTGCCTACTAGGGAGAATTCTTCCATTGAAATAAAAGGGCTCATGGAACTTGTCGGGGCTAAAATTTTATTATTTACTGGAACTAGGGGTGGAAGAGAGAGAACCTCCTTTATTTTTCCTCTAAGAGTCTCAGCAAAAGATAGCCACTTCTTGGGCCCCGCATTGTCCTTCATATCTTTTTTGTCGGGGTCTTTCTGAGGAGGTTCGGGCCCCCGTGTGATGCCCACCTCCAAATATACCGTAGCTTGACCGCCTTCCTCTGGATCCTCACTTGATCCATGCTCGAGGTTCCCACCTACCCCTTATGTACCTGCTCTACCTCTACCACCTTGGCTAAGATTCTTGCCCAGAAAATTCAAACCCTCACTCCCGTCGCACCCGCTAAACCTCAACTCACTCATTCCTCTTGCTAAAGGAGTATATTGAGCAAGCACCTATGAGCAAGCACTTGAGAACCACAGAATCTCCTGGTTTTATTTTACAAAATTTTAACAAAAAACAACAAAATTTTGATTACTAAGCAAAACTTGAAATGTATAACAGAAAAAATTTCCTTCCTCTTTTTCTTTATTTTCTTCATCATTTTTTTATATACTGAAAAATTGTATGAATAACATGATATCAAAGCATTTAGAGTATAAAAAACTATAGATCCCTTTTCATTCAATTTGGAAACAAAGGTTAGAATTTTTAGAAATCAATGAGTTTTATTTTGAAATTTTAATGCTTGTTTTAGCTAAGTCATAAGATATGATTACACAGATTTTGTCATAGCCATTTGTCTCATCATATTTTTGCCCATGTGTGTGTTTGTGCATTCTTTTTTGGATTTCTAAATATTTCAAAAATTTACCATATCTGAGCAAAATATCCAATCCTAATATGTTGGTATGAAACTAAATGGTGCGGGAAGCAAGATCGTTTTTATATTGAATCGCTTTTTGATTGTAAGGTAGAAAACCCACAATAGACTTAATTTATATATTTGTTCGATGATGCCTTATTATCATATTTGGATTGCATTTAAATACCTAGTATAATAGTTGTAAGAGTGAAGGGTTGTGACCCTAGAATATAATTAATAAATAATATAAGTATTAGGACATGTTAGGAGGGTCCTAACATGCCACCCCCTTAAAGGAGCTTTGTCCTCAAAGCTGGAAATTTGGAAATTGCTGCTGGATATCTTGAAAATTTTCCCATGTCGCGTCTTCTAAAGGTAGACCTTTCCAATGGATTAAAACTTTCGTGATATCGTGAGTATGAAGGTGACGAGAGTGGTGATCCAAGATAGCTTCTGGCTCGACTAGAAGTACTCCATCATCGGAGAGTTTAGGGAGAGTGGTTTGTGTCGTGATATGGGCTCCAACTGCGAGCTTAAGGCAAGATACATGAAATATGGGGTGAAGTTTGGAAGAGGGAGGAAGCTCTAGTTTATAAGCAACGGTCCCAATACGTTGGAGAACTTTATACGGCCCGTAAAATTTGGGTGCTAACTTCTGAGAACCTTTTTGTTTAAGAGAGGATTGACGGTAAGGTTTGAGACGTAAGAAAACCATATCACCCTCGTGGAAACTACGTTCACTTCTATGTTGATCGGCTTGCTGCTTCATGCGATGTTGGGCGGTGTGTAGGTTCTCTTTTAGGATCCATAGTATGTCATCTCTATTAGCAAGTTTTGTTTCCACCGCATGGACTTTTGTAGTCCCTGGAATATAGGAAGTGAGGGATGGTGGTGTTTGACCATATAGTGCTTCATAAGGAGTCATTTTGATGGACGTATGGTATGAAGTGTTATACCACCATTCCGCTAGTGAAATCCACTTTACCCAATGGAGTGGTTGAGTAGAAACAAAACATCGAAGGTATGTTTCCAAGCATTTATTTACAACTTTTGTTTTGCCATCGGTTTGAGGATGGTAAGCGGATGTCATACGAAGTTGAGTACCTTGTAATTTGAACAATTCCTTCCAAAAGGTGCTAGTGAAAGTTGGGTCACGGTCACTAACAATTGTGGAGGGTATACCATGTAATTTAAATATGTTATCTAGGAAGAGGTGGGCTATAGTGCTAGAGGTATAAGGATGAGCCACAAAACAAAAATGGGCATATTTAGATAAACGATCAACGACTACGAAAATGGTTGTTTTTCCTCCTGATTTTGGTAATCCTTCAATAAAGTCCATAGAAATATCTCCCCATGTTTTGGTGGGTATAGGAAGAGGTTGAAGTAATCCTGGAATAGCGAGGGTCTCCCCCTTTTGTCTTTGGCAAACTTCACATTCTTTTACAAATTTTTTGATGTAATTTTTCATTCCTACCCAATAGAAGGAGGTAGTGGCTCTTTTATAGGTTTTTAATAACCCTGAGTGGCCTGCAGTGGGTGAGGTATGTAACTCATGAAGAAGTTTTTCATGATAAGTTGAATTGGGGGTGAGGACCATCCTCCCTTTGTATCTTAATATATTGTCCTTCCAAGTGTATGGAGGTTTTCTACTAGGATTATGTTGAAGTTGTTGAATTAAGGCGTGGATAGTAGGATCATTTATCCATTCTTCATGCACCTCATCTACCCATTTAGGAATAAGGGAGGAAAGAGAATGGACTTGAGGCATATCTTCAAATTTTCTAGAAAGTGCATCGGCTGCCATGTTGTCCTTTCCATTTTTATATGTAATTTCATAATCATAGCCAAGAAGTTTAGTAACCCATTTTTTTTGTTTCGAGGTATTAGTCCTTTGTTCCAAAAAATACTTCAAGCTATGATGGTCAGTGCGTATAATGAAATGTTGGCCAATAAGGTAAGGCCTCCAATGTTGAATAGCATGGAAAATCGCCAACATCTCTTTTTCATACGTAGAGCGAGCTAAATTCTTAGGAGAAAATGCTTTGCTTATAAAATCTAGAGGCCTTTCATCCTGCATGAGTACGGCTCCCATTCCTATTCTTGAAGCGTCACTTTCAATGACGAACGGTTTAGAAAATTTGGGCATGGCTAGAACAAGGGTGGTACACATTGCAGTTTTCAAGGTGATAAAGGCCTCATCCGCTTTAGACGACCATTTGAAAGCATTTTTCTTAAGTAATGTTGTTAGAGGAGCAACGATTTTACTATAATTTTGGACAAATTTTCTATAATATCCCATTAGTCCAAGAAACCCACGTAGAGCTTTTAAGGTTTTTGGAATAGGCCAATTTTTCACCTCCTCGATTTTGGAAGGATCTACCATAACTCCTTCCTTTGATACAATATGCCCTAAGTATTCAATTTCTTGTTTTCCAAAGGAACACTTTGATCTTTTTGCATAAAGTTGATTTTCCTCCAAGATTTGGAACGCTTGTCTAACATGGTCCAAATGTTCTTCCCATGTTTTGCTATAAATCAAAATGTCATCAAAGGAAACTAATATAAATTTATGAAGAAAATGGTGAAATACCTTATTCATTAGACTTTGAAAGGTAGAAGGAGCATTTGTTAGGCCAAATGGCATCACCAAGAATTCGTAGTGTCCTTCGTGAGTGCGAAAGGCCGTCTTAGGAATATCCTTTTCATTGACTCGTATTTGGTGGTAGCCTGACCGTAAGTCTAACTTGGAAAAATAAGCTGCCCCGTGGAGTTCATCTAATAGCTCGTCTATGACCGGAATAGGAAATTTATCTTTGATGGTCATTTTATTAAGCGCTCGAAAATCGACACATAAACGCCACGAGCCATCCTTTTTTCTAACTAAAATAATTGGAGAGGAGTAAGGGATTTTGCTAGGTCTAATGACTCCTTCCTTAAGAAGCTCTTGTACTAATTTCTCTATTTCGGTCTTTTGGAGGTATGGATAATGATAAGGTCTAATATTAGGAGGTTGATGCCCTAGAAATAGTGGAATAGTGTGATCGTGACTTCGTTGTGGAGGTAGTCCTTTTGGTTCATTGAATACCGCCTTATGGTGGTCAAAAATATTTTGTAACTCTGGTGTCTCGTCTTCTTTGTGACTAGGTTGAATTGAAAATAATTGGGTGACCATTCCTTTGTTTCCTTTTCGAATAATTTTCTCCATTCTATGCGAGCTGATGATTTGGGAAGGTCCTGATTTTAGGCCTTGGATAATATAGGTTTGGTTCTTTGCTATGAATTTCATCCATAGTTCATCAAATTCCCATTGGACTATGCCCAAGGTTCGTAACCATTGTACGCCTAGTACAATGTCGCACCCACCTAGGGGTAGGACGTACATGTCGCCTTTCATGTTATAAACCCCCATAGTTAGTTTTATATTTCTGCATTTTCCTTTGCATGCAATTTTTCCGCCATTTCCAATCATCACTTTGAAGTTATTGCAAGGGTATATAAAACAATTTGCTTGTTTAGCCACCTTTGGATCAATAAAATTGTGCGTGCTACCAGAATCTAGGAGCACGGTAAGGTTTTGTTTCTTAAAATACCCTTTTACTCGCATTGTTTGAGGGGCAAAAAATCCGGCAAGGGCGTTGAAGGAAACCTTTGGTGCATTTTCTTCGTCACTTTCAAGTGTGTTGGATAATACCTCTACTTCAAGTTCAGGTTCCTCTTCAGTAGAATTCCCTTCCTCTGTGGCATCTAGAATATATAATTTCTATGAGGCACATTTATGATTTCTATCAAATTTCTCATCGCAATGGTAGCAAAGACCCTTAGCTTGTCTTTCCTTCATTTCCTCGAAACTCAGACGCTTAATTGGTATAGCGGGTTAATTTTGGGGGTTGTGTAGGAGTTTTGGGTTCATCCATTTTGCATTGGTTTGGGGTTGGTATAAGTGTTTGATGGTTTCCCCCAAGTTGGTTTTGTGAACCGATTCCGTGCCTTGATTTTGTCCTCCGCTAATTTCACCAAGCCGATGGTCTCTAACATGTTTGTAGGGTTATACATTTGCACCTCTATTCGAATTTATTCTTTTAATCCACTGACAAAACATTCTTGAAATAAGGCAACGTCTAATCCAGATGTTCGATTAGCTAGCCTTTCAAATTCTACTTGGTATTTGCTTACCGAAGTGGTTTGGCATAATTTAGTGAGGGCCCCTATAAAGCTTTGAAACTTGCTAGGGCTGAATTGCACTAATAGATTCTGTGTAAAGGTTGACCACGTCGGAGTGCCATTAGTTTTCTCGAACCATTGGTACCATTGGATGGCATCATTTTCCAAGTGGAAGGAGGTGATATGCACTTTTTGCATTTTTAGAATTTGATTTAGTGAGAAATATTGCTCTGCTCGGTAGATCCAGTTTGTAGGGTCTCCTCCTTCAAATTTTGGGAAGTCTAATTTGGTCGTCCATGGTAGAATGGAAGTTTGTGGACCTCCTAACATTTCTCGATTTGATGACCCGTGGTTGGGTGAATTTGCATGTGTTGTTGCCTGATTTTGACTGATGGCATCAAGTTTAACATCCATTGCAAATATTTTCTCGAAGAGTTCTCTTGTGTTACGGGTATTCTCCTCTCTTTCCTATTGAACTTCTTCAGTGAGCCTTTCATGTTTCTCATGAATGGAATCCAGTGATCGTCGTCCTTTAGCCATTGCGGTTGGTGTAGGTAACAATCAATATGACTTGGTACAGGTGAGCAAAAAATAAAAAAATAATTTTAATTTTAATTTTTTTTCCCTTTGCGTTTCGGACGTCAAAAACCTTGATGTTGCGTTGAATATTTTAGCGTTTTCAAAACAGCCACCGGTCACCATGCGAAAGGTCGAGCAATTTGGGTGTAAGACAACTTAATTTGTACCTTAGGAGAAGGTTTAATTTTCTATGAGGATTTTGACATGGATCCGTGAAGCGTGAATGTTGTTTGCATCCTCGCGAATGTGGATTGGCTGAAATGTGCGGTGGGAAAAATTTTTAATGGTGAATTTGCTCCTTGATCTAGCTCTGATCCAGATGGTATGAAACTAAATAGTGCGGGAAGAAGGAATCATTTTTATATTGAATCGCTTTTTTATTGTAAGGTAGAAAACCCACAATAGACTTAATTTATATATTTGTTCGATGATGCCTTATTATCATATTTGGATTGCATTTAAATACCTAGTCTAATAGTTGTAAGAGTGAAGGGTTGTGACCCTAGAATATAATTAATAAATAATATAAGTATTAGGACATGTTAGGAGGGTCCTAACATATGTGATTTCACTCTTTAAAATTTTTTACCATTCTGCAGGGCTCCACTGCCATCCAGGAATCTATAGCCTTGTTGGAGTTGCTTCTAATACCATCTTAGTTTTACCCTACTGTCAGTCAAGCATCTATAGCTCCGATAGAGGTTTTCCAAGATATCTTAGGTAGTGACTCAATTTTACTTTATTTTTTATTTTCTTTCTTGTGAGAGAAGTGTTTGGATATATAATTAAATTGTGCAATAAGTATGCCTGAGTTGAGGATTAGTTTATGGCTATAAAATATGAGTCTAATAATTTTTTACTCAACTACCCTCTCAAAGATAACTCAGTTCTTTGGACCTTTGAAGTCACTTTAAGTGTCATTTGTTATGTGAGGCTTGACATGATGTTTCAATCAAATTTGCTTTCTATCTGTTTTATCTCATATCAAACAACTATTGCATAAACACTTATTTTTGACAAAATTGTAAAACTCATCAACATCTAAAATAAATCCCCCCCTTTTTAATTGTCTTTGGTGGAATAAACAGTTAGATATACTCATCAAACTAAGATATCATGTGTACAGTAAACTCAAAATTATTTAATAACAAAAGGGAAGCTTAACTAATAAACAAAATACACCACTCTATTTTTGGATTTTTGTTTTTCTATTTTTTTTGTGTAATGCTTTTTTTGTAAGTACACCTTCAATAGGAATTGTATATTTTGAGGTTTTGGCCATTAATAGGGATAGCCATTATTTCTCCCTGAAATTTCTGTAGCTTGTAAGTATTCTGACTGATAACATGGGCAATTTGATATGGGCCAATCCATTTAGGTTCAAACTTACCCTTTTCACCATGCTTATCATTTTTAGGATCCCAAAAGATGACTATATCTCATTGAGAAAAAGGAGTACCCTTGGCTTTCTTATTAAACAATTTTATAGTTTTCTGGGTTTGTTCCATAATTCTATTGAGGGTCTCTCTTCTTTGTTATTCTAACAAGACAATTTGGTCAATCCTTCTTTGAATGGGATCAGGGTTTTCATGGTCTTGCAATAAAAGGGAAAGTGCCATTTTTTCCATTTTTGGGGGCAGTAGGCCTTTTTCTCCATAAACCATCTCATAGGGGATTCTTCCTGTATTTCTTTTAACAAACAGCCTGTCAGACCATAAAGAAAATTTAATTTCACTGTCCCATCCCCTTTTATTTTTGCCTAATGACATTTTTATTCTTGTTATTACATTTTTATTTGATGACTCATCTAGACCATTTCCTTGGGGATAATAATTAGCAAAATGAGATAATTCAATTCCATATTCAGCATAAAATTCTACCATTTTATATGACATAAAATATTGAGCATTATCAGTTACAAGATTTTTAGGAACTCCATACCTAGTCAAAATATTTTCCTCTATGAATATGATGACTGTAGCATATGTAGATGTTCTTAAAGGTGCAACTTCCACCCACTTTTTGAAGTAATCTGTTGCAGTTATGATCCACTTATGCTGACCAGATGAATTAGGCTTGATCTCTCCAATCAGGTCAATGCCCCATTGAGAAAAATGTGCTTCAATGATTACTGACTTGAGGGGCATGGCTGGTAGATGCTTTTTCCCTATAAAAACTTGGTATTTATGACAATTCCTAACATATTTATATACATCCTTAAAAAGAGATGGCCAATAATATCCTGCTCTCATGATTTTATTTGCTGTAGCTTTTGGAGCAAAGTGTCCTCCATAGAAACCATTATGAAATTCATTAATTATTTCTGAGACTTCTCTTTCATATAAGTAGACTAATAATACTCCATCATGATGTTTCCAATATAATACTCCATTTTGTATATAATACTTCTGAGCTTGAAGTTTGACTGACCTCATTCTTTTTATTGTCATATCTTTGGGGAAAGACAACGTTTGTAAGTATGACAATATTTCTTCATACCATTTGCATTCTTTATTTTTTATTCTTCTGTCATCATATGTTTGATCTATGGTGAGAATATTTTCAGATCCTACTTCTTCTTTGTTAGCCAATAGTTTAGCTAAACCCTTCCCTTTGACTGTTTTAACTATTTTGAATTCAACATCATATTGCAAAAATTTTACCATCCATCTTGCTAGTCTTCCCAATGGCTTTGATTGAGAAAAGATATATTTTATTACTATAAAGGGAATACAGAAGTAAACTTTTTTTGAGCCAAATATATCTTTGAAGTGTTCTAAAGATTGGATGACTGCATAGGCATGTTTTTCCAGCAGGGTATATTTAAGATTTACTCCTTTTAGTCCCGAGCTCATAAAGGCTATTGGACTTTCCTTATTTTCATTATCTTTTTGTGAAATGACTGCAGCAATAGAGTTTTCAGAAGCATATGAATAAATATTAAAATACTTTGCATAATCAAGGTAAATTAAAGTTGGAGTGGTTGATATGGCTTCTTTAATATTGTTAAATGTTTCCATATTTTCTAATGTCCATTTTATTTCTCCAGTTTTCTTCACCATATCATTTATGGGTTTGGTCATTTCTGCAAAATTTGGGATAAATATTTTGATAAAATTTATTTTGCCAAATAATGACCTTACTCCTTTTAGATTCTTGGGTGGGGGAATTTTAGAAATGGCTTATATCCTTTCTGGATCAATGTTTATCCCCTTTTCTAAAACCATATGACCTAGCAATTTTCCTTGTGTAGTTCCAAATATGCATTTTTTTGGATTTAGAGAGATTCCAAATTCCTTGCATTGGAAAAAAAACTACAGTCAAATGTTCTATATGATCTTCTGGATTTTTAGAAAAAATTGTGATATCATCTAAGTACACTACTACAATTTTGAACATTAGTCCTTTGAAAGAAAATTCCATCGCTCTTTGGAAATTAGCACCTGCATTCATCAATCCAAAAGGTATTCTTAAATATTCAAATGTGCCCCAGGGTGTGGTGAATGTTGCCTTGTTTCTATCTTCTAGATTTATCAGAATTTGATTGTACCCTAAAAATCCATCTAATAGGGACAATCTAGTTGAACCTACTACTACTTGCAGCAGTTGTTCAATGTTAGGCAATGGGTAATTGTCTTTTAGTGAGCTCTTGTTTAAATTTCTAAAATCCACGCATAGTCTAATGTCCACAATATTTTTCCTAATTGGTACTAAGTTGGATATCCAGGAGAAAAATTTGACTTTTCTTATTATCTTGGAGTCCAAAAATTTTTTAACCTCTTTTTGCATTACTAGGTGCAAAGTTGGATTGTACTTTCTCTATTTTTGTCTAAATGGTTTGGCCTCTTCTTTCAAGGGTATTATATGTGTCATCACATCCATTTTAAAAGTTTTGATATCTTCATAGGTCCAAGCAAAATGTTCTTTGTTCTATTTTAGGAAATTGATATATCCAAATTTTTCTTTTGCAGGTAGTGTCATGTCTACTTTCACTATTATGGGTTCTTTCATTGAGCCAATATTAATATCCTCAGATATCACTTCTTTGCGTATAGGTTTATAGGCTTTATCAAAATCATCAAATAGGCTTTCAATAGACATCAATACTTTGGGTATTCTATTATTTTTCAACTATATTACTTCTACTGGTTCTCCTATTTGATATTTTAGCTTTTCTTCATCTTTTTCATCACAGATGGCATCTGCATACTGATTTTGCAAAGTCATAAAATCTTTAATATCTATATCATATTGAAAGAACTGAAGATAGACTATGTTATCTAGCACAGTAGGTTTATAGACTGAGATAGTTGGAAATCTATCCATATATTCGTAGTTATTTCCGGGTGATCTAGACTTGAGGCATTCACAGCTAAGAGATCTGCAACATGATTTTGTTCTCTAGGAATATATGAAATATTGAAAGCCAAAAATTTATCAATTTCTTCCAGTACTGCATTTCTATATTGCTTAAGTCTAGGATGCTTGGTATGATATTTACCTTTTATTTGTAGTATAATAAGTTATGCATCCCCTGTTACAGTTAAGTAGTTAATATCTAACTTTGTTGCTTTCCTTAGCCCTAAAAGTAAAGCTTCATACTCAGCTACATTGTTTGTGCAAGAAAATTATAATCTGTAAGGGATACTAAGGTAATATCCTTTAATATCAGTCAAATTTACACCTGCTCAGCTCCAGATTAGGATTTAGCCCCATCAAATGACATGGTCCACATTTCTTGGGTTAATACGAATTGATTCACCATTAGTTATTCTCATATCTTCTGGATCCATGTTCTTTGCATCTGGTACTTCCATCAAGAATGGGTTGTGCCATATTTAATAGACTCTCATTCCTTTTTATTCCATAGATTTAACTAATTTAATCATGGTTTCATCTGTTTGAATTAACTCTATAGAGTGTTTTTTGAATGGTTCCCTTCTCAAAATTATATTCTATGTATCTGATATGGGGATGGTAGCATAATACTAGTCTAGTTGTATTGATCCCCCTAGTTGTTTTTCCCAATGCCTACTGAGTAATAGTGAGAAGAATGGGTCAACATCAACTATTGCTACATCCATGAAAATGCCCTTTTTGGGGTGTTGTTATAGGAAAACTAATAATCCAGTTATCACCCCTACACAGGGAATTTTTTTGTTGTCCATTAAAAAAATAGGAGCAGAATCTCTTGTATAGATTAATCCCATTTGGTCAGCTATTAACTTAGGCATGATATTATGTGAAGCTCCACTATTAAGCATGCAATTATGAATCACATATCTTTCTCCTTCATCTGAATTATATCTTAATGACACATAGAAGGGTCTGACAGAAGATGGTGATCTTGTATCATGTTGATTTTGTCTAGCAACATGACAAGTAGGGTCTTCTTTCTGCTCTACTAATCCAAAATATCTGCATACTTGTTCTCTATATGTTTGAAATTTCATAAGTTTTCCGAATGTGATATTAACTTTTTGCTTATTGAGTTCTGACCCAACATCAAATTCTATCTTCTTTATATCCAATGGTTTGTTACTTTCTTATTTGGGGACTTCTTTTGTTGATTTTATTACCTCAGGAGTAATTATGTTAGGGTTCCTATTAGTTTTCTCTTTACTAATATTTTTATTGGTGAAAGTTTGTCTTCTTATTTCATTTGTAGATAATTTCTCCATTTCTTTAGGGATTGTTCTATTCCTCAAATTTAAAGCATGGGTTGCCTCTAATTCTTCAACCTCTTGAGCAATGGGAATCAATTTCCCTTGCTTCATCTTATAATATCTTGACTCATGTGACTTCTGCAATATTTTAGTTCCTTCAGTTACTAAGATCTGAGGATGATGATTTGAAGCATATTTATCCATATCTTCTTCAAACAACCTTTCTCTGTATTCATCTTCAATAGACCAACATGCATTAATTTTTATATCCTCTTATGATTCTACATGCATATCTACATTATGTTGATCACTCAGGTGTATCCCACATGCATTAGGGTTATGAGGTGCATCACAAGTAGAGCAAAAATAAGGAAAACCTTCAGCTATATTGGCACATGGCATTGGGTTAGGGATATTGTTCTGATCCCTATTAGAATATCCATTTTTTCTAGTTGTTATTCCCATTATCCCTATTCCTATTTACTTCTTCAAAACCATTATTGTTTCTCCAATTCTTACTGTAATTTTTCTTAAATGCGGGATGGTTGTCAACATGTGGTCGCTCTATATGTGAATATTCACCGTTATTTTCATTTCTTTCAATTATCGCTAACCTGTTACTCATACTATTGAACATTTTTGTCATTTGACTGGTCAACTTCTCCATAGGATCAATTTTAGTTCTTCTTTGTGTAGACACCAAAATAGCACCAATCCGATTATGTGACTGCAAACACTGATCGCATTGACACACATAGCCCCCAGGGCAGCCCACAGAGGTTAAATAGTGGTCTTAACCACTCTCATAGCAATTTTGGAAGGTCAGACACCATTTTGGCACCTTTCAGGCACTCTGCCCCATATTCGTCTCACCCAGGGATGAATACGGACTTTCAATTCGCGCTCGCTCCTGGGTGGGATGAATTCCAGGTTTGATCGGAAAAAAGTCAAATCTCGGTGCATGATAACTTAGAACTGCCACTTAACTATCCCTTCATTGCATGGGAGTTCGAGTCAAGTTTTTTGAGCATGCAGGGGCAGTTACAGTACCAGTTGCAAAGACATGCACAGAGGCAGTTAAGAAGCCCTTGATCAAGATGAAGTCTTCTCTTCACAAAAAGCATTCATGCTAAGTAACACTTCTGCATGTTAATTCAAGAGACCCCTTGGGTCTATAAAATGGTGAATTTCTTCACCCAAAATATATATAGAGAAGGAGCATTTTGAGCGATGAAGTGCTGCTGTTTTGCTGACTTATGATTTGTGTCTTTACATCCATAATCTCTTAATAAAAAATGAGGTTATTGGGTGACTTTGAAGGCACGAATCAAGAACCAAAAACCCAAATTTTTGACCACAATATCCTATCAATTCACCGATAATGCATCACAACAGGTTTCAGACTCATCCCAAGTGGATTGGTGTCGAAACAAAATATCAACCGGCGGGTGGTTTGCCTTCGGGCACCCCCTGCCTGATTGTAGGTTTACTCATTTCACCCAGAAATGAATACCAGTTGCTGTAGGTTTACTCGTTTCACCCCGGGACGAATACCAGTCTGTTGTAGGTTTATTCGTCCTTCCCCGGATGAATACCGATCTGCGTCGAACTTGGTGATTGTTTCTTTTGCAGCATTTTATTAGTTACGTATTTATGCTTCTGTCAAATTTTTAGTTTATTTGGACTCATTTTAACCATCATTACATTTATCTTTTACGGTAACCTTTCATATTCGTTCTTTTATTTTTCATACACAGGTGCTACTGATTCTTTGTTTGTTTCTTTGAACGTAGATTTTCAGCATTAGAGGAGCAGCAAGGAATCTACTTTTACCAACATAAGCGACGACAACATTTTGGTTCGCCCATCTTATATGTGGGCACGTGAAAGGAGGAATTCTGAAACAAGTTGTAAAAGACCAACATTTAACGCTTTCCTATCTCCTAAAAAGGAAGGAGACGCATTGTAACACAAATTTGAAAAGGATATCAATAAAAGGGCCGTATTTTATATTGCTTTTATATCTTGTGTTCATTCAATTGTGTTCTTTCCTTTTAATGCAATTTTTTTAGTCTTTCCTTTTTCTTCCGAAATCTTGTGCTTTCAATGGCGATCACGATGGGACCTTCTGTCCTCTGTTTTTTTTTTTTAGGTTAGATTTTTGACCTGAAATTGCTTGTTTTGATTACAGGTACCTATTTTTTAGTCAGCAGACTGTTATTCGTTTTTGACAGTGACGATTACAGAATTGGAATTCGTTTCACCCAGAGATGAATATACCATTCGTCTCACCCTAGAACGAATACTGTTATAATATTCGTCTCACACAGGGACAAATAAATTTCTGTGCATTTTTTAGAGCAGCAAATCAGAAATATCCTGTTGGGCAGAGAAGAGGTAGGGGTTTTAACAAGCTTCTGTCAAATTTATGTTTTTTGTTCTCTGGTTTTCAATTTTGTATGGCTTAGGAAAAGTTTCCTTTTTGTTTGCCTGTTTCAATTTTTGCAAATTAAAAGGAACTCCACACACATCACGTGACATTCTTAAACCAAGGAGCTGGTCGTAAAACCCCAGCTCTTGATCAAGACCAACGATGGATTCATCACCACCTTGGCTTGAATTTTTCATTCATTTACCCTGATTGTCACTGTTGTTAGGCATAAATCCTGATGAAAGTTGATCGAGTGTCGCTGGGGTGATTCCTAGTGTGCGAGGATAAGTCTTCTATGGTAGGTGTCATTAACAGGACAATCCCCCTTTCGTACCGCCTATGTTCCATGTATCATCTACTCTCACGTACCTACAGTCTCCCTCACGTAAGGGCGGGTATATAGAGAGGTCGGTATATCGGTCCGACAATGGTATATTGAAGGGCGACCATTTATGGGAGTCATATGAGCCAACATTTTGCATTTAAATGGTCTTCACAAAAAATTTCAACAACAAAATAAAAATCATCATCAACGACACACTAAAACTAGTCTAGGACACACCATTAATATTTAAACGAGATAATCATTGCTTTGTGTGTGTATGTTCTTTTCTGCTTAGTGTAACAAAAAAAATCAAAAAATCATAAACAAAAGATAAAAATCTACATAGCTTGTAGAGAGTCATTATCATGGTATTCACCCGCAGTCAAGCCCACTCATGGGCAGACGCTACGAGTCACCTCCGTTACAGTCCCTTGGATTTGGTCATACCACCTTGGTGACCTAACACACAAGGCAGTCCCCTCCACACCTTAACGAAAAGGGACTATAGTGACACCTCTTCTAGGGGTATTCTTGTTCAGCATAGCACCCAGCACACACCCTTCCATGAGGGGCACATCCGTAGGAGAGCTCCCTTAGATGCTTGCTATGAGTGGTCATCACGCGATGAAGCGCTAGGTCAATATAGGGTTCGACGGGAGGAACCACATGATTACATTATCCCTCCTTCACCCCCTCTAGTTGTTAGGATTACAAAGACAAATCTAGAGCACAAGGCTCCTCAGGCAGGGTGAGCCAACTCCACCCGTTCCTTTTTCACTTACGAAAGAGAGCACGAGGAGATCCCTTACCTTCCTCAAGAGCAATATACATTGTGGGAGCAATACACATCTACAACTGCTATCTATCAGGATCACCTATTAAGGACAAAGCCTTAGGGGAGTACCGCTACCCCCAACCGAGGGAGGCAGCCTATAGAGATCTCGGATCACCACGACCGAGATAGATATCTAGGAGAGGCATCTAGGCCTTCTAGACATGAGACGATAGGACCAACTATCTTAGAATCTTCCAAGCATATCGCACGTCGGATGGAACTCACGTTACTTGAGCTATACCGACAACAGTTAGAGCAATAGTATCTTCTAAATCAAGAGTGCATTCAGCGCCATGAGTATGAGTTGTTCCAATATACTATGCAAGCGAGGACTCCAACCCTTCACACGCATAAGACAAAAAATTATGAGGGACACAACCCCTCGATGAGAAACAGGTCTTTGCGACCCTATCAAACATTGCCCCCGACGCCTCCTAGACTTGAGCGGGAGGCTACTCCTCAGACCAATGATGGGCGCCTTCTTCAGGCACCCACCCAAGTTCATGGGCCACCCTCACAAATTCTTCAAGAAGCCTTTGAGGAACTTGAGCGAGAAGAAAAGCAGGATGAAATGCCATACCAAGGCATGGGGGGTGCTATCCTGCCACCCCTCCCAAGGCCCCAAGTTCCCCTTAGTAAAATTGGCGCAGTAAAATTATAAAATTTACATTCACCTTAGTAAATAAATTTAAATTCAAATTTAACCTCCCAAACCGCCCGTTAACCGTCGGGAAATCCGTTTCCCCCTTTTTGCGTCCATTTTTAGAGGTTGTTTTGACCGTTTGACGATATCGTCGCCGATCAGACGATATCGCCCCAGATTTGACGATTTCGTCTGGACTAGGACGTCCAGACGATCTTGTCGCAAAACTGAATTTGCATAGTTGGAATCTATTCCAACGGGTCTCCAATCTGGGCAGAAGCGTGTCTGCACCGTTGGGACCCTCCCCGTTGGAGATCTCCCAAATTGGGATGATCTCCAACCTCCTAACTACTCCCCCTAAGCCTATTTAATCTCTAGAATTTTCCCTCCCCAACCCCTGGCTGAAATTATCTGCAAACTGATTCCCTCTGCGTCAAAACATCTTAATTTTGCTTTTACACTAGTTCCATAGCAATTTTGTTGCAGGTACATCACTATTTTTCAACCGGAGCCAGCACCCATCGTCGTCGATGAACCTGTTCAGATCGGAGGCGATCCCGTCAAATGCGAGACGATTTCGTACTGATGCGAGACGATCTCGACTGCAGTCCACATCGAGGCAATCAGTGCTCGGAGTTTGCTTTTCTCAACCTTTTCTTTGTCATTTTATGCTGCAAATTAGATCATTTACTCGGTGTTTATATTATTTTGCATTTGGAGTTCACCCATTTAGCTTAGATTGCACATTATGTTCATGATTTGTTGTTAAAATACAGTAATTTGCTAGGATTTTTGTTTTAAACTATTGCTCAGTATTCATTTTATTATTTGGTGTAATTTGCCTCTGTTAGCACAGTAGGACTTCTTGTATTTTGCATCTATTTTCTATCTTGCAGGTCTCTGACGAATTCGTCTGACGAATTCGTCAGATCTCAGACGATTCTGTCAATCTCAGACGATTATGTCAGTCTCAGACGATCCTGTCAGATTGCAGGCGATTCTGTCGAATTCCAGACGATCCAGACTGCTTCAAACGTCAGAATCTTCTTCAGACATCCGGATCAGGTATTCCCCATTTTCCTCCTGTAAATTCTCTGTTTTTTGCTTTTTTAATCTGTTTGCTGTATTCATGAAAGTTGCATTTTCATGTAGTTTAATTTAGATTCATTCGGCCAAACCTAGGATATGAATGCTTAAGATTAAAACGAACTCATCTAAACACATTCCAAAACCTAGGCGTGGAAACTGTCGCTAAATGTTTCCTGGTGAACCCACCATCCATCGAAAAATCACCAAAATACACCTCCCTTGAGAGGCGGGACCTTCGCAAAGTCCTCTCGATCCGAGGTACCGCACCATCCTTTTCCCATCCTCCTTCGGGCGCGGATCCTATAGCCTGAAGGTAGGGATGCGAAAAATTTGGAGCGATACATTTTGGTGAACCCGACGTGAATGCATCATAACCTTTTGAAAACAAAAACAAAAAAACAAAAAAATTAGAACAACTAAAACTTAGATGCATTTTAAAACATTTAAGGTTTAAAGTCATGTTTAGATGGTAGCTCCTAAAAAGAGGTTAGCAGTTACTATAAACGTAGAAAATCAATTGGCAGCTATAGAAGTTAATTCTGTCCTTAGTATCCCTGAAACGAGTAGAAATCAATCCTTGTGGGACGAACTTGATAGGAGACTTAGTATCATCTCATCTAGGTCCACACAACTTAAGCAAATTAAGAGGCTAGTCTTGGATAGAATCCTGGATCCTCATCAACTAGTTTTTTATCATGAACTTCAGAGAGCCTGCCATAGATGGTTAGCCTATAGGAGGGCTTTAGTATCTTCAGAATTGTTCACCTTCGAGGAATACCTCGAGAACGCAGCTATTGTGCACCAGTTCCTAGGTTGTGTAGAAGACCAAGAGGTTGTTCTTACAGATAGGGAAATATGGAATAGAGTTCCTCGTGCTGTGTTATATCGAGAGTATTGCCATGAGCTTTACTTTTATCAACCAGCATCTGAGACAGATAATATTACCATAGCCCTTTTCATCAAATTTCTAAAAGAAAACTTTCAATTTGAAGAAGAACATTTCATGACCCCTGAACAACTTGAACCTATTAATGATATTCATAAGTTATTCATAGAAAACTAGCTCATTTACTTTCAGTCTTATTATTTTGTGCATTTATTGTGTTATTTGCTGTCTTTATTATATCATTTCAAAAAAAAAAAATTAAAGAAAAAATTAAAAATCAAAAAACTTAGCAAAAACTTAAACATTTCATTTTTCAAATATTGTAGTAGGTATATAGTAAATATATACCTCTTAATTTGTTGCATATATATATATATATATATATATATATATATATATTTTTCTGAAATCAAAACTTAGCACCATGCCTAAACTTAGGAATGGTAAAGAAACTTTAGGGGAAGGAGAAGATTGGTTACAAGATACAACTGAAAACCCAAATGTCCTTCTTGGAGAAACAAATCCGGAAGGAGAAACTCTAGGTCAATCAGATGAAGACTTAGGGGAAGATAAGGAACAAGAAGCAAGTGTTAAAGAGGATGGATCCTCATCCCCTAGAGTAGCTCCAAATGGAGCTATTGCCTTTGACAATGCAGAGCATTTCAAGAGATTTCTCATGGAAAACATTGATGACCTTAATGTGGCAATTCGCCTTGATAAAGGGCAAATTAGTAAAACTCAAGCGGCCATGGAATATATATGCAATATGCAGACTAATCCCTTGTCTTTCATTGATCAAGAAAGTGACAAGGGTGGACCATCCAATACGGATATGGTCACTATAGCCCAAAGCATGTCAAAACAACAGGTTACCCAACCTCCTAAGGAACCTGTTACTCAACCTAAAATCACTCCCGCACAAAAGAAAATTCCCTTCACTACTTTGTTCCGCCAAACTATTGAGCAAAATGCTTTAAATAAACAGAAACCTAAAACAAAGCCAAATACAAACTTTCAACAATCTGGAATACAACATAATACAGCTTCAAAATTCCTCCATAATACTTTTCCTACCAATAATTTACACAACAGTAACATGGCATCTAATCTGCATGTTCCTCCATCATATGCCCATAACACTTATGTCAATGCCCTACCAAACCAATATGGGGGGCAAACTAGTAATCTGGAAGCCATGGTGAAACAATTAGCTTCACGTATGGACCAGATAGATCCCTACCGTCCCTCGTATAATTATCGAGAGATCTGTAGTCAACCTTTGGATCCCATAGTTGTAGCTCAACCATACCCTAAACATTTTCCCATGCCTGTTCTGCCTATATATAAAGGAACCGAAGATCCCATAGAGCATCTTCGCATGTTTAGGATAGCATGTCACGACATATCGCATGACGACTTGCTATTACTAAAAATGTTCCCCAAAAGTTTAGGTGGAATGGCATTAGAGTGGTACTATCAATTGCCCACTCATTCTTTGAGAAACTTTGAAGAAACAGCTGAATCATTTGTCCATCAATTTAGTGCCTACATCGAGAGGCATGTAACTATTAAAGACCTATACAATTTAAAACAAGATAAGGATGAATGCTTTGCCGATTTCTTAGCTAGATGGAGGCAATTGACAGGAAAACTGCACTTTGTGCTACCCTATAGGGAAATGTTAGACATTTTCATCAACAATTTACAAGAACAGATATCTTATGAGCTATCGACTGCTACCCTAACTACCTTCGATCAAGCTATAGATTTAGCTCGAAGAGTAGAAGATGCCCTCATTAGGAGAGGCCAACTTAGGAAGAAGGATGATGAGAAAACATCCAGAAATCAATATAAAAACAAACAGGTTGTCGGTGATGGAGTCACTGACGGCGAGGAATGTTGCTAATATCAATGCAACGAAGACAACGGAAAAATTCATATTGAAACCTCCTGACAAGCCTCCTCGAGAATTCACTAGATTAAACCAACCTTTGTCAACTATTTTACCTCAATTACTCGAAAGAGGTTTGATCCAATTACCAGCTATCCGGGAACCTGACCCAAGTATACCCGGATATAGAGCTGATTTGCACTGTGATTTCCATAGAGGACCTGGACATTCTACCAACGCTTGTAAGAGGTTGAAACATAAAATACAAGATTTGATTGACAATAATGAAATGGAAGTGCAAGCCTTCCAACCTAAACAAAACCCTCCTAATAATACTCAAAAGACCATTCCCCAAAATCAAAATCAAAACGCCAATCAAACTTTAGACATATTTCAACACCCTTTACCACGACATGGTAAAGAGGTAGCCAATCAAATCGAACATCATAATGTTCCCCCTCCTACCCGATATGTAGGAACCATTAGCGGACAATTACCTGTTCAAGATTCTCAAATATTTGACACAACCTTATCCCTGGTTACAACCAGGCCCTTACATAATTTTCAAACTTCTGATTCTAGTGATATAGAGTCAGATAGTGAAAGTGAAGTAGACATTACTTCAAACCAATCGAATAGTTCTGAAAACGAATCAGATCCTATTCAACCTGTCACAGATGATATGGTTCCAGAAGAACCATTTCCTAGAAGAGTCACTACTCGACCTTCTTCTAATATAGTCCTTCCTTATGAACAAGCCATAAATTCTCAACCGAGACCAGTTCAACGTCTTCACTATAACATCGTAGGTACCATTGGAGTCGTTACTCGACAACAAGCTCAAAACTCTCAACAAGAACCAAACCAGAATGATGGATCGGCTCCATTCGTTCTGAAAAACCCTAATAAAGGGAATCATGCTCCTAATATCCAATCTAAACCCCCTTACAGCATTAATGAGCAATTGTCCAATACCACGGCCAAAATTTCCCTCTTAGATTTATTAAGATCCTCTCCCACCCATAGGGATGAGTTGATGCTTACATTGAGCCAAATGATGGTACCTCAAAACATTCAACCTGAAGCTATGGCCAATACTATCATCACTCGAGAGATTGATTGTATTGACTTCCGGGATAAAGATATCCCACAACACAGTTTACATAAGGACAATCCCTTATACATTACTGCTTTAATTGGAGATGTAGCTGTCAAAAGAGTTTTGATTGATAATGGCTCATCTCTAAACATTTGCACCTTTGACTTCTACCAACGATTTGGCTTTAGAAGTGATGAAATGAAGAAAACTGATATGATCATCAAAGCTTTTAATGACGAAACACAAGAAACATGTGGAGTTATTACCCTCCCATTGCAAGTTGGTCCTAGAACCCTAGAAACAACCGTGTTTATTGTACATTGCCCAGCATCGTACAATATACTTTTGGGTCGCCCTTGGATCAACGCCATGCGAGCAGTCCCATCAACTTTACACCAATGTGTTAAATTTGAGTTTAAAAATCAGTTGGTCACTATTCATGGTGACCCTAGACCTTTTGATATGTGTGCTTTGGCAGAACCAGTTGGAGTGCAATTTTGCCCTGCTCTGTCATCCACACATCCTAGTTCTTCTTTTTCATCTAAAACTATGAAACATAAACCCATAACTTCACCTAGTTCCCCTCCATTTGTTTCATCCTCCTATATAGATCAACAACCCTCTAAACAAATTCTTCTAGAACCTCAAAAAGATTTTACAACCAATCCTTCAACTATTATCCCTACAAATTCAAAACCTCTAGACACATCTATCATACCTTCCACATCTCAAGACATAGGTAATAAACCTTCTACATCTTATGCCCTTTCTGATGAACTTTTACCAGATTTATCTACAACCTTAATATCAGAAAAAATGAATGCTTTCATGCAAGATTCAAACCTTTTAAATAAATTGCCGCCATCTCCTCGTACTTTGGGCCTCCCACAACCTATGGGAAGTACTTACCAAGTCGGGAGTTGTGCCTTCATTTATAAAGGATATGACTGGGGAAGAATCCCTCGGAATATCAAAACTCATCATGAGGGATACGCTCGGTGTTATTTTACCAATGATTATATTAAAGCTAAACCCATGATGCTTAAAATGGGATATAAAGGGAAAGGCTTGGGACCTTTCCAAAATGGCATGAAAGAACCTTTCGAGGTAGAACCGTGGCCTGCCCGCTGTGGTGTGGGCCTATTTCCTAGTAAGGGACAACCCTTTCCTTTTGAAGAGGATGATCACCTCATATGCTATCAAGATTATTTGGATAGGCATGTTGATTTGCCTCTTAATAATCAGTCGTTTTCATGCAACATGCTATCCATAGCATACCCTGAAATGATTGTTGACCCCGATGAAGAGTTGGAAGGAGATATCTTCCATGATGTCTCTGTTGAAGAGATGTTACACAATGGGTTTTATTTTGATGGTTCTATACCAACTATAGCCCAACTTGAGGCCACTGATCCTCAGAATGAATTATCTAAATTAACCTTACAAGAATTACAAGAATTGGGCGTTTCACCCGCCCCACCTAATTTTGAAAGAGATCTACACATGGAGGTAGAAAATGTCATTAAAATTAACATTGGAACTGAGGACAATCCTCACATAATCAATATTGGAGCAGAACTAAGTCAAGAAAAACAAGAACAATACATCGCATTCCTTAAAGAGTATGAAGATGTCTTCGCTTGGACATACGAAGATATGCCAGGTCTAGACCCTTCCGTAGTCATGCATCATCTAGTGGTCCATCCGGATGCTAAACCGGTTAAACAAAAACTTAGAAAAATGCATCCCAAAGTGGCTCTGCTAGTCAAAGGGGAGTTAGAAAAACTCCTGAATGTTATCTTTATACAAGCTATTGATTATGCTTGAATGGATCTCAAATGTAGTTCCAGTCACCAAGAAAGAAGCTACCAAAGTTAGGGTTTGCACCGATTTTAGAGATATCAACGCTGCATGCCCTAAAGATGACTTTCCTCTTCCAAACATGGATCAAATTATTGACTTCACTACCGAAAGTGGGATGATGTCCTTAATGGATGGATTCTCCGGTTATAATCAGATCAGGATAGCTCCTGAAGACCAGGCTAAAACAACCTTTATTACCCCCTGGGGTACCTTTTGCTGGAAAGTGATGCCATTTGGCTTAAAGAACGTCGGTGCAACTTATCAACGAGCTATGACCTACATTTTTCATGATCTGATGCATGATATCCTACATGATTATGTGGATGATATTATAGCTCGCTCTCTTATTGAAGATCATCATTTAGATGATTTAAGAAAAGTTTTTAATCGATTACGAGAATATCTCATTCGATTAAATCCAGCAAAATGCATATTCGGAGTTAAATCCGGCAAACTATTAGGGGTTTTAGTTTCTTTACGTGGTATCGAAATTGACCCTCTCAAGATTGCGGCTATCACTGATATGCCCGCACCTACTAATATATCTGAATTACGAAGTTTACAAGGTAAACTTCAAGCTATCCGTCGCTTCATTGATAGGCTGGCGGATAAAACTAGTCCCTTTCTTAAACTTCTTAAGAAGGATGTCCCTTTCAATTGGGACACAGAATGTAGAGAAGCTTTTGAGCTTCTCAAACAATACCTCCTTAATCCGCCGGTGCTTTCACCGCCTAAATCTGATCGCCCATTTCTCCTATATATTTTAGCTTCAGATTCTGCCTTAGGAGCTATGTTAGCTCAACTTGATGATGAAAAATGAGAACGTGCTAATTATTATATTAGCCGAACCTTCATCAGTTATGAAACCCGCTATACAACGTTAGAGAAGCTATGTCTAGCAGTCATTTTTGCTACGCAAAAATTATGACATTATATGCTTAGCCAAAAAACTTATGTCATTGCCAAATATGATCCCTTAAGATATCTCATGAGTCGACCTTATTTATCGGGTCGCACAGCCAAGTGGGTTCTTGCTTTAAGCGAGTTTGATCTCACATTCATAGGACAAAAGTCTGTTAAGGGTCAAATCATAGCAGATCAATTAGCTGCTGCACCCTTAGAGTCTACTCATCCCCTCATCATCGAGTTTCCTGATGAATGCCTTCAATTAGAGGCAGACCATCCTGAACAATGGTCCTTATACTTTGATGGAGCCCGATGCATGAGTGGGGCTGGTGCGGGTATTATTTTAATATCTCTGCAAAAACATCTTATTCCTCTGTCCTTCAAACTGACCTTTGCTTGCACCAACAATACTGTTGAGTATGAGGCTCTAATCCTTGGATTACGAGCTGCTTTAGCACTAAAAATTAAACACCTTTTAGTTTTTGGTGATTCCCAATTGGTTATAAACCAAATTAATGAAGTCTATCAAACCCGAGATGATAAATTGTGCCCATATAAGGCCTATGTTTTACAACTAATGTCCTTGTTTGATCAAGTTACCTTGGAAGCTATTCCTCGCACTAGCAACCGTGCAGCTGATGCTATGGCCGCCGCTGCATCTCTCCTGCCCTTGGAGTTAGATGACGAATATGCGACTATCATTATTCATCGACTCCAGGAACCCGCTTCAAATAAGTCATGCTTAGAGCCTTTGGATGTGTTTCTAATCAATGAAACTACTCCTGCACCTTGGTACACAGACATATTTGATTTTCTCCAAAATGGGACTTTCCCTGCTAATTCTAATAGAAACCAGCGTCGGTTATTACGTCGACGAGCAAGTCGCTTTGTAATAATTGGCAATACTTTATATAGGAGATCTTTTGAAGGTATCCTATTAAGATGTTTAAACTTAGAAGAGTCTAAATCAGCCTTGAGTGAAGCCCACGATGGATCTTGTGGAGGACACTTTAGTGGTAGTGCCATTGCTAAAAAGCTCCTTCGGATAGGATACTTTTGGCCTACCATGGAAACGGATGCACATGAGTATGTGCGCCATTGCGACAAGTGTCAAAAACATGCTGACCTTGTCCATGCGCCTGCACAAGAGCTACAGGCTATTTCATCTCCTTGGCCCTTTTCTAAATGGGGCTTGGATATTATTGGCAAAATCAATCCTGTGTCATCTGATGGACACAAGTTCATCATAACTGCCACTGAGTATTTCACGAAGTGGGTCGAAGCTATGCCTTTAGCTTCCTGCACTGGCACACAAGTTTCTAAATTTATTTTTAATCAAATTATTTGTAGGTTCGGAATTCCTGCCAACCTCATCTCTGACAATGGAACTCCTTTCAAAAATAAAGATGTTAAAAAATTATGCCAAAAATACAAGATTCAACATCGCTGGTCCACCCCCTATTATCCTCAGGGTAATGGTCAAGCAGAAGCATCTAACAAAACTTTAATCAAAATTCTCAAAATATTAGTCAATAAAACTGGCCGTGACTGGCATATTCAATTATATCCAGCCTTGTGGGCTTATCGAACTAGTGTTCGAACCCCGACGGGCACTTCACCATTTGTTTTGGTATATGGTGCTTGAAGCAGTTTTCCATTTGAATTGGAAGTTCCTTCTTTGGCTCTGCTACTTCAAGATACCGAAGTAGGAGATGAATATCATGCTGGCAGACTCAGTCAACTGGAACTCCTAGATGAAAAATGCATCAATGCTTTGGAGCATCTCCGTGCTTACCAAAACAAGCTTAAAAGATCATATGCTAAGAAAGTTCGTCATCGATCCTTTGAGATCGACGACCTTGTTTTAAAAGAAAATCAAAAAAATACAAATGCAACCAAAGAACTTAAAGGTAAATTTGAGCCCAACTGGCTTGGACCATACATTATTACTGCAAAATTTGAATCAGGAGCATATAAATTATCTACCTTAGATGGTAAAGAACTTAAAGAACCCATGAATATTTTGCATCTTAAACGTTACTATGCATAAACTTGGTCATTTCATCCATGTATATATTTGTTCAAAATTACTATCTTGTATTTCTTTCAAAAAATTCAAAAACACCAAAAACATTCATAAATCTCCAAAAATCTTCAAAAACTATCTATTGCATTTGTTTAAGGCAGTTGTTAAATTTTTTGCTCAAAAATATAAAAACAACAATATTCTTGACTTTTTCGAAACCAAAACAATATACAGAAGAAAGAGAGAGTCAACATTCTCAAAACTTCTTAAAATTATTTATATCTATATTTTTCTTCCAATTATTGCAGTTATATGTTTCAACTTATTTTGGATAAAATTAGCATTTATTTGGCATCCCTCACTTGCACACTCACAACAATAAATATCTTGATTTTATCTGGCATGATTACTAATCTCTCTTATATCAAAGTTCACAAAATTTAATTAAATAAAGTTTGAGCATAGAGAATTGATCTTGTTATTTACTTAAACCAAGCACATCTTTCCACAATAAAATGATTATATTTGTAATTTCCATGTTTTGCTACATAGTAGAACCGATTTCTTGAGTGAAAAGTTTCCCCTGCTATCCTATCATGCACATGGTCTAGAATCTTTGAGAATTGGCAAAAGGACAAGCTCACCCCTACCCAGAATAAAAATCCCTTGCTCTACAACTAATCCGAGCAAGTATCCCTAGCAAAGAAAAAGAGAAGAAAAATTCAAGAAAGAAGAGAAAAGAAAAATGTTATTTCAGCAATGTTCCAAGTATTATCAAGCAAAAGAAATACAAAAGAAAAATAAGCAAAATTCAAAAGAAGGCAAGAAAGCAATAAAATCCCTTTCCCTACCCTTTGAAAAGAAAAGAAGGGTTGATGAGCTTGAATCCCTGGAATTCTCAATTATTCGAAAACTGTGAGGTAAGCCCCATAACGGGTGGTTTGTGCCCAACCTGCTTGGCCTTGGGTAACTCCTAGCGTGGCGATATGTCTGTCACATTAGCGACCTTCTTTTGTACAGACCTATGTCTGCTTATGGATTAGCTAGCTCTTGATAATCCGGTCTACATAGTAGCCTAGTATGGTTATATGCATCTACATCATGGTTAATGAACACTTATTTGGTTTCTTCAAATCACTTGTATCATAGTATCTTGCTCACAACTGGTAAATGAAAAATGCAATTGCACACACATTTGTATTTGAGAGATTTTGTCTATCATTATGATAAATCAAGATTGGAAATGAATTCACATATGCACATGGGATTCCTTATAAATCTTACTTTTGTCTTCAAAACACTTTGAAATATTATTTTTTGCAATTTGTTGAAATAAATCAAGTACAATTGTTTACTACAAAGACAACTATATAAATAGAAAAATCAAAAATTTCTTTCAAATATACAAAACATATACATATATATCTGGTTGACTTTCGCGACGATGGTATAGTTTCAAAACCAAAATTGGAATTTTATGCCTAGCGCAAGTCCTCATTTTCATCTTTTCTGTTCATCAAAAATCAACCATGCAATAAAACTATCTTTTTGGATTTTCGCGATGATGGTATAAGTCTATACCTACATATTCTATGCCTAGCGCAAACCATTGTAACAATTTTTATTCCCCCATTTATCAAAAATCATAAAAACCATATGACTTCATTTTACACAAATTATGCTTTTCAAAAGCAAACCCATTTTTTCACTATTTTTATGTCATTATGTCAACCTTCAACTTTGCAATGATGGTATAATTCCTAAGGAATTATTCACAAATTTTATCACACTTAGGAATTTATGCCTAGCAAAAATCATTTTAAAATATTTCATGCATAATATTTTTCATGAAAATCTGAAAACAAACCATCATCATCATCATCATCATTTGCACTATTGCACCAAAGTCTTAAGACAGTCTCTTAAGCACTCTTTTCCTTTTTAACAATATTTCTATACCTGGGATTAGCTTGACGACCGAGTGAGCGGCGACTCCATGAAATGGTCTATAATAGCGACAATGTCCTTTGAAATTATTGTTAAAAGTCCCCTTTTATTTTTATCAAATTATTGCATCACAAACAAACACTTTGTTACATCGGATTATTTCATTTACAATGTTATAGCATGACATTCAAATCATATTTCCAACGACATAATTACATCCAATTATCAAATCAATCAATCAAACATAAAAGCATCATAAGCATCACAAAATACATAACACAATACAAGTCATATGATCAAAAATATATCATCTTATATATCTCAAAAAAATATGTACATCATATCGGCTAGATTGGTATGCCACAATCCATATCTTGGCATACTCAATCAAATACCCTCTGTGTAGTGTCTCGAGAGCCCCTCGAGCTCTCCGCCTCATCTCCTCCCCCCCGAGGTGGAGGAGGTGGCCCCATCGCAGTCCGTGTGGTGTCGTGAGTCTTGGATGCCGATCGTGATGATGTCCTAGATGACCCCATCATGATAGGCTCTGTAATGTGTGCTGGTAATGGCACCCTCTGCTCCGCTGGCACCGCCTGGTAGTATAGAGCCTGATAGAAAGTGATCTGGGTGATAGCACATGCTAAATCCCGAGTGCTCGCTCCTCCGCCCCGAGCTCTGAGCCGTGTAGCCTCATCCTGCAGTGTCTGCACCTGAGCCCGCAAGCGGGCAACCTCAGCTCGGAGAGTCGTTGTCTCGCTGCTCTCCCTAGTGTCTACACCCTTGCCCTTATCGAGCGATGGTGGCCTATCCCTCTGTGGAGATGGGGGTCTCTCCTCCCTCCTCTCCCACTATCACGGCCTCTCCTGTGCCTGTGGCCTCCTCTGCTCCCTCCCGTCGTGACCCTGGGCCGCCTCTATCGCCGCCTGGCACCGCCTCCCTATCCGACGCACAACCGCATGGATCGGACCCTATGCCCTCGTCATCCGAGGAGGGCGGATGCTTGCATACCAGGCATCGTAGCCATCGGCTACTCCTGCGTCATCCCCATCCACTGGCTGGATGGGGGCATCATCCGCGTCCTGGCTCCAGAAGCGCTGCATGTTCGGAGCCCCACTAACAGTAGTGTTATCCCGGACAGTCCAAGAAAACTCGTAATCCCCGAGAGATGGGATCCCCTGTTGTAGACCGAACTGCCTCAAAACTCGATCATAGCGGTGGAGCTCCACCTCTCCTCTCTCCATCCTCAGCCCGGCAGACTCGCCCGATGCGAGCCGGCTCTCGTCCGTCCTCCGGCCACCCCTGGATGCTCTCTCCATGGCCTCTAGGTGATCTGGTCCGGGACCAAATCATCCAGTAGTCTCCGGGACATCGGTAGGTCGATCCGCCGCTGTGACCCTCTCCGGAGCCACCGAGTAGAAGACTCGGGGCCTCTCCCCGTCAATCCCTATCGCTGGAAGCCCTACCGGCCTCCGCACCGCAATGTGCTCCCAAGCACCAAACCTCTAGGAGCGATGTCATCACCGGACATCAGCCGCCCTTGTACACGACCCCATATAGGATCCTGTACAATCGGCATAGTACAAAACGCGCCCAAAGAAACCTATACCCATGGTCCCGCATATCGTGGATCACATCTGCGAGCATCCATGGTACCCTGCACCCACTCTGGTGGCACAGCAGAAGTCCACCAACCACTCCAGCTAGAACTCGTGTGAGTCTGGATGCCCCAGGCATCTGGCGTAGTGCCTCGATATTAACTTCGCCCTTCTCCAGGGCGAAGCTCGGGTCACCACACAGCCGTCCCATAGCGTGGCCCTGGTTGGCCGTAGGAGTGATCATCCGTCCTTGTATGGGGATTCTCAGAATCCTCCATACGTCCTCTAGTGTGGGAGTCATCTCCCCTGTCGGTAACCGAAAATAGGAAGACCCCGGATACCATCTCTCTGCTAGGGCTGTTAGAAGCCCCATATCTATAGATACTTGTGGCATCTCCGCCACATGCCGCAAGCCGGCTCGTGCCAGCGATCTCGCTCCGCTCGTGTCGGAGCGGCCAAGTCATCTCTCAATCCTCCATATTTCCACTCCCTGCTCTTTAGTAAACCTCTCTGCAAACATAAACAACATAAACAACAAGCAATCATTAATAACAATTCAAGTAATTAATAATGCAACTTAAAGATCAATTTCATGTAATTGATGATATCGCCCACTATTGGACGATATCGTCCCAAATTTGAGCATAATCGTCTCCGATTTCGTAGTTCTAAATCGTCTCTAATTTGACGAAATCGTCCCCCTTTCGACGATTTCGCCCTCGGGCGAAATTGAGACGATTTCATCGAAATCGGGACGATTTCGTCCCGACGACGTCGACGGCCCAAAAACGGCCGCGATGCTCCAAATTCATCTAAAATCTACCTAAAAAGCATGTAAAATCAAATTAAATCAGTTCTAGTTAAGTCTAGGCTCTTACCCGTAGACCGCGCCGGACCTCTGTCGATCTATGCGTTGTCTCCACCATTTCTCGCTTTAGAGCTCTAAAAACCAAAAAATGAACAGTAAAAATGAATTAGGGTTTTACCCTATTTTTCTTAATTTTATTCAACAATAATTTTTTGCTTTTTCGCGTTTTTACCTCAAACGTTCGATTTGGGTAAAAACACGGAGGGGGCACCATAGTAAGTCGTCGTACGATTCGACCAAGAATCGTCGCCTAAAAATGGGTATAATTTTTTGCTTTCTCGTAGATCGAGAAGAACTCATCTTTAACGCATTTTCTTCGGAAAATTCGCTAAAGAGGGGGCAAAATGTAGCACCCTAAAATTGGCGCGATAGAAATTATAAAATTTACATTCACCTTAGTAAATAAATTTAAATTCAAATTTAACCTCCCAAACCGCTCGTTAACCGGGAAATCCGTTTCCCCCTTTTTCGTGCCATTTTTAGAGGTTGTTTTGACCGTTTGACGATATCGTCGCCGATCAGACGATATCGCCCCATATTTGACGATTTCGTCTGGACTAGGACGTCCAGACGATCTTGTCGCAAAACTGAATTTGCATAGTTGGAATCTGTTCCAACGGGTCTCCAATCTGGGCAGAAGCATGTCTGCGCCGTTGGGACCCTCCCCGTTGGAGATCTCCCAAATTGGGATGATCTCCAACCTCCTAACTACTCCCCCTAAGCCTATTTAATCTCTAGAATTTTCCCTCCCCAACCCCTGGCTGAAATTATCTGCAAACTGATTCCCTCTGCGTCAAAACATCTTAATTTTGCTTTTACACTAGTTCCATAGCAATTTTGTTGTAGGTACATCACTATTTTTCAACCGGAGCCAGCACCCATCGTCGTCGATGAACCTGTTCAGATCGGAGGCGATCCCGTCAAATGCGAGACGATTTCGTACTGATGCGAGACGATCTCGACTGCAGTCCACATCGAGGCAATCAGTGCCTAGAGTTTGCTTTTCTCAACCTTTTCTTTGTCATTTTATGCTGCAAATTAGATCATTTACTCAGTGTTTATATTATTTTGCATTTGGAGTTCACCCATTTAGCTTAGATTGCACATTAAGTTCATGATTTGTTGTTAAAGTACAAAAATTTGCTTGAATTTCTGTTCTTAAACTATTGCTCAATATTCATTTTATTATTTGGTGTAATTTGCCTCTAGTTAGCACAGTAGGACTTCTTGTATTTTGCATCTATTTTCTGTCTTGCAGGTCTCTGACGAATTCGTCTGACGAATTCGTCAGATCTCAGACGATTCTATCAATCTCAGACGATTCTATCGCTCTCGGACGATTCTCGTCGGATTGCGAGCGATTCTTGTAGAATTCCGGACGATCCGGATCGCTTCAAACGTCGGAATCTTCTTCGGACATCCGGATCGGGTATTCCCCATTTTCCTCCCGTAAATTCTCTGTTTTTTGCTTTTTTTAATCTGTTTGCTGTATTCATGAAAGTTGCATTTTCATGTAGTTTAATTTAGATTCATTCGGCCAAACCTAGGATATGAATGCTTAAGATTAAAACGAACTCATCTAAACACATTCCAAAACCTAGGCATGGAAACCGCCGCTAAATGTTTCCTGGTGAACCCACCATCCGTCGAAAAATCACCAAAATACACCTCCCTTGAGAGGCGGGACCTTCGCAAAGTCCTCTCAGTCCGAGGTACCGCACCATCCTTTTCCCATCCTCCTTCCGGGCGCGGATCCTATAGCCTGAAGGTAGGGATGCGAAAAATTTGGAGCGATACAAGGGACACAACCCCTCGATGAGAAACAGGTCTCCGCAACCCTATCAAACGTTGCCCCCGATGCCTCCTAGACTTGAGCGGGAGGCTACTCCTCAGACCAATGATGGGCACCTTCTTCAGGCACCCACCCAGGTTCATGGGCCACCCTCACAAATTCTTCAAGAAGCCTCAGAGGAACTTGAGCGAGAAGAAAAGTATGATGAAATGCCATACCAAGGCATGGGGGTGCTATCCAGCCACCCCTCCCAAGGCCCCAAGTTCCCCACAACCTGCAATGGGAGAAAATCAAAGAGGAGGAGCTCAAATCCCCTGATACAAGCAATGCGCTGCCAAAGCACTTAGAGTCAGTAGAGACCAAGATTTTGGGGCTCCAAAAGCCCAACTTATGCGAGGCTCCTCTCCAAGAGGATCAACCCCTGGTTGTAGATCTACCTGATGATGAGGTCTTCCATATCTCAGCATCACCAGATTTTGCTGAGCTTGACTCTCTCGCCAAATATGAGTCAGCATATACAATAGCATCATGGGACCCGTTTGAGTCAGACAGCAATAATTCGTAGGTGGTTCCCATGGATGATCATCACAAAATTCTCCTAACATTATTCCCTTTGGAAGCTCCCATCGAGCCCATGCCATTGCAAGAAAATTAGGTCCCCCTACAAAATGCGAAACAACCCCACGAGGACCACATCAATCTGCTCGAACAAGAAGAGCCTAGAATGTCGTAGACAATTGTCGGGGCCAACGAGAGCCTTTGGATCTCCGACAATGATTACGAAGATGAAACTGAGATGGCATATCTCAATCATGCATGATGGCACAATCATCCTGTAACCCATGACAAACTGATGGCACAACTAGGCATAAGACTAGGGCATGAGTGGCACGTAGACCCAGCCCATTGGCATCAAATGTTGATTTCGCTCCTTTGGGTAGATCACGAGCAAACTCCACCAAGAGATATCATAGCACCATCAGTGCCGAGGGTGGACCCTGTCCTTGTCTCCGTGCATAAGGCCGATCCATTCGTGCCAATCCCTATAGAGCCAGATCTGATGCACCATAATCATCAAGCTGGGGGTACCTCTATTCCCTGAAGAGCAAGTGGATCACACCAAATGCTCCAAAGGTGTCCATAAACCCTTTGGTCAACCTAAAAGCTCCAAGGATTATTGTAATCTCTTGGTCAACCACAAAAATCTCCAAGGATTATCGTAATCTCTTGGTCAACCACAAAAAGCTCCAAAGATTATCGCAATCTCTTGGTCAACCCCAAAAGCTCCAAGGATTATTGCAATCACTTGGTCACCCTACAATCTCCAAGGATTATCGCAATTACTTGGTCATCCCAAAAAGCTCCAAGGATTATCACAATCGCTTGGTCAACCCCAAAATGCCCCAAAGGTGTCCATAAATCCTTTGGTCAAATTAAATGCTCCAAGGGTTACCATAACCGCCTGGTCAAAACAAATATTCCAAAACCAAACAAAAACAATCAAATCATCAAATATCAAAAAAAAAAAAAACAATTGCATTTCAATTCCATGCATAGTCATAAAAAATCACAAATCACAAAAACATTTGCATTTCAATTCCATGCATTCTCATAAAAATCAAAATACAAAAATATAGGTTGCATTAGGCATCGCATCCATACATTATACCTTTGATAGGTCATACAAGTCAAAAGCACCATAGGCTGTCATTACTTGGCAATTCCATCCTTTTCCACATCAAATCCATTTTCATAAATGCATACATCTAGCATACCGCCATTTTTAGCATAGTCAGTTGTTTCCTAATGTATATAGGGTTTTCGTCATTCAGCTGTCTTTAATTTTCTAGCCAAAATTGTACATAGTTAAACAGATTTTACACGGGAAATTTTTACTTGGATCACACCTTGTTATGTAGCATCCCAACACAAATTTACACACATAAAATAATTCCTAAGTTGTGTGAACGTAAGAGCAACCTACAAAGCAGTTTTGGGTACCATAGGTGAAAGATTAGTCTATTCATCCCCCTGTGCGAATGGTTCCATAATGCTGAGAATTGACAAAAGGACGAGTTCTTCCCTATCCATTCCCCATCATAAATAGTGGTTTTCACCACTCCCACAAATCCCCATCATAGTTTGTCCTCAAAGTTGTAAGGATTCGTACTACACGTCCTTGCCAAGGATGGGTAGTCGTCCCCAAGACCTAAAAGGATCAACGCTATTCAAAAACACAATTCCAACAAACCATCATCACAACCATATCCACTCACCTTTGGTCTCCAAGTTGTAAGGATTCGTACTACACGTCCCTAACCAGGATGGGTAGTCATCCCCAAGGCCTAAGAGATCAATGCCCTTACTTCATAATCTCCATTATCCCCTTGGTTCCCAAATTCGTAAGGATTCGTACTACACGTCCCTGCATAGGATGGGTAGTCATCCCCAAGGCCAATAGGATCAATGCCATTCACAAGCTCAAACTTACAAAGCTCAAAATACAAAATCAAATAATAGTGGTTATCACCACTATCCAAAATCCTTGCTCAAAAAGAAAAACAAAGTGAAAATAAACAGTGATTTTCATCACTATATAGACTAGCAAGTCTCCCAAATCATTCAGCCAACAAATAACCTGAACTTGAATCCCTAGAATTCTCAGCATTCAAAAACCATCTAGGTGATCCTCATTACAGGTTTGGTTGATAGCCTACTTGGCAATGGTGGTATCCTACCCGCATGACGATATGTCTGTCACATTAGCTTTGCGTGTGCGCAGACCAATGTTTGCATGTGAATGAGCTAGCCTATGGTACCTTAGATTTTCCCATGGATTAATCTTGCTCAATACAACAACGGAGTTAGTGGAGCTAATTAGGTGATCCTCGCATACAGGTTTGGGTGATAGCCCATCTGGCACTGGCGGTATCCTGATGAATAACACATAAACAAACTCAATGGCACACACAAGGATATGAAATAACTTAGTTAAATACAAGTCGGATTTAGACCTTGTTCAAAAGTCTTACGAGATAAATGTATAGTCTTGGCTATTTAGTTAAAATATCTGCATCTCAGAAAAGCTTAACTACATTTTCAAACAACTGGTACATTTCAATCCGTACATCACCATCAAAATCTATGCAAAATACAAAAACAAAGTTTTCACATGCAAAGTCAGTTCACAAAGTCATCCCATTAGTACAAGTCAGTCAAATCTTGTATAGTCTATGGTGCATCAAAAAGTCATCAACAACTCATTTCATTCATTCCACATGCATACATCATACAAATTAGACACATCGCATTCATAAAAGCATTTGCATACATCAATGTAAATACATATACATAAAAACAAAACAACACATATCCACAAACAATAGCAATAAAAGTGTTGAACAAAGGCACCTTTGCGCCTGACATTCAATGGCATAAACAAACTGACATCAGGGTCTACCTTGTCGCTATCCTACTCCCTAAGAAGGCTACCATAGCCGGACCACTCCACGAGAAGACGGATTTTTGACAATTTCACCCCCCAACGACGTCCCAAATGGGTCAAAACCCACTCAAAAACAATAAAAACAACAAAAACAAAGTAATAAGCATTGTCGGACACAAGTGCTTTTTCACTTAACTTCTTGGCATAGAAAATCGATTTTGGGGCTCAAATTTTCACTCTCCTAATTCCCCAAGAAGGCTACCATAGCTGGACCGCTCCACGGGAAGACGGGTTTTTGACGATTTCACCCCATTCTGGCATCACCAAAAGGGTTTTTACCCACCAAAAATAGGTCCAAAAATCAAAAAACTGCTCGAGCATTCAACAGAAAACATCTGAAGGCACCCTTACTTAAGTCATATTGCGTCAAGCGACTCATCACTTTTCTCATAGCAGTAATTCCTTCATCGATTCGTCGCTTGAGGGGGTAGTCACACTTAAGTCACCAATCAACAAACACACACCCAATCAAGGCAATGGCATGCATTCAAAGAATCATTGACAAAGACAATCATGCCCCTGCTTGGGGCAGCAAACAAGCAACAATCACAAATTGATCAAACACTTGGCATTCATGAATCATGAACTCAAGGTTCCCACAGACAAAAGGTTACGCCCTTTGCCTATTCATGACTAATCAATGTCCAAGCTCAAGTCACACCTCACCAAAACAAGCTAATACTTGAAATCAAATTCCTTAGCTCGTCAGAAGCAAGGATTCAAGAATGCATGCCCTTTCCATACTTGGGACATCAAGAGTTGGTTAGGTTACTGAGAAACCCTAATCATTAGTGCTTTGGTTATCTATTTTTGCTCGGCGCTGCACCTTGCACAGCGCTTCCCAAAAAGGGGCATTTGTAGACACCAAAACAGCACCAATCCGATTATGTGACTGCAAACACTAATTGCATTGACACACATAGCCCCCAGGGCAGCCCACAGAGGTTAAATAGTGGTCTTAACCACTCTCACAGCAGTTTTGGAAGGTCAGACACCATTTTGGCACCTTTCAGGCACTCTGCCCCATATTCGTCTCACCCAGGGATGAATACGGACTTTCAATTCGCGCTCGCTCCTGGGTGGGACGAATTCCAAGTTTGACCAGAAAAAAGTCAAATCTTGGCGCATGATAACTCAGAACTGCCACTTAACTATCCCTTCATTGCATGGGAGTTCAAGTCAAGTTTTCTGAGCATGCAGGGGCAGTTACAGTACTAGTTGCAAAGACATGCAGAGAGGAAGTTAAGAAGCCCTTGATCAAGATGAAGTCTTCTCTTCACAAAAAGAATTCATGCTAAGTAACACTTCTGCATGTTAATTCAAGAGACCCCTTGGGTCTATAAAATGGTGAATTTCCTCACCCAAAATATATACAAAGAAGGAGCATTTTGAGCGACGAAGTGCTGCTGTTTTGCTGACTTACGATTTGTGTCTTTACATCCATAATCTCTTAATCAAAAAGGAGGTTATTGGGTGACTTTGTAGGCATGAATCAAGAAGCAAAAACCCAATTTTCTAACCACAATATCCTATCAATTTGTCAACAACGCATCACAACAGGTTTTGGACTCATCCCAAGTAGATTGGTGTTGAAACAAAATCTCAACCGACAGATGGTTTGCCTTCGGGCACCCCCTGCCTTATTGCAGGTTTACTCGTTTCACCCAGAAACGAATACCAGTTGCTACAGGTTTACTCATTTCACCCCGAGACGAATACCAGTCTATTGCAAGTTTATTCGTCCTTCCCCGAAACGAATACCGATCTGCGTCGAACTTGGTGACTGTTTCTTTTGCAGCATTTTATTAGTTACGTATTTATGCTTCTGTAAAATTTTTAGTTTATTTGGACTCATTTTAACCATCATTACATTTATCTTTTACGGTAACCTTTCATATTCGTTCTTTTATTTTTCATACACAGGTGCTACTGATTCTTTGTTTGTTTCTTTGAACGCAGATTTTCAGCATTAGAGGAGTAGTGAGGAATCTACTTTTACCAACATAAGCGACGGCAACGTTTTGGTTCGCCCATCTTATATGTGGGCACGCGGAAGGAGGAATTCTGAAACAAGTTGTAAAAGACCAACATTTAACGCTCTCCTATCCCCTAAAAAGGAAGGAGACGCATTGTAACACAAATTTGAAAAGGATATCAATAAAAGGGTTGTATTTTATATTGCTTTTATATCTTGTGTTCATTCAATTGTGTTATTTCCTTTTAATGCAATTTTGTTTAGTCTTTCCTTTTTCTTTCGGTATCTCGTGCTTTCACTTTGTATATCAAAAGCCACTCTCTTAGGTTTTCTCTCAGGCATGTTAACCTCTAAAGAATAAGGCTTCATCTTACCATTGTCAAGCATATTTCTTTCTATATCCATTGCTTTTTCCATACAACCACCAATGGTAGTGGCTTGTTCTTGCCTTAGTTCATAGTTAAATTCTCTTTGAAAATCATTCTTATAAAAATAAATAGACTGAATATCACTAGGCCTAAGGTTGACAGGGATTTTGTTTCTTGTTTTTGAAAATCTTCTGTTAAAATCACTAACAGCCTCATTTTCTTTCTTCTTCATAGTGGCTAGCTGAGTTAACAATGATTTTTTATTTTTTCTTTCACCATAATTCTTTAGGAAAACCTCTTCCGAAGTCTGGGATATCATTTTTAGGAAGGGAATTAAACCATTCTCTAGCATCTTTTTCCAAAGTCTGCAGAAATAGTCTTAATACTACATCTTCATGTTCAACTTCCAAACTATCCATTGCATATAAGAAACTTTTGATATGATCCTCTCCAGTTACTACATTGTTTCCTAAAAACTTAGGGAGGTATTTGTGAGTTTTACTAGGTAAGGCATTTAAATTTACTGGTAATACAAAAGGCCTATATCTATTAGTTCTCCAAAAATGAACATTACCCTGAGCCATAACTATTATTGAATTTAATTTCACAGATGTAGTACCTATGACAAAATGGTTCTAAGTAGCTTGAATGTAATCAGATTGACTATCTACTGTAGTATTACTATTTATTGTATGATGAGAGCAATTGCATATATCTTCTACAATAGGATTTAAAAGTTCATCAATAGTAATATCAGTAGTAATAATATTTTGAATTTTCTTTACGTACTTTTTACTGTTAGAATTAGATCTACTATAATATGTAGAATTCTTAAAAATGGTGATTTCTGGGTATGTATAAATACGTCTAGATTTTTGAGTTCTAGGAATAGCTCCTTACCACTTCTCCTGGTGTTCGCCAGCACGTTCTGTTCTCTCCTTTTTTATATATATTTTTCTTTTGGGTTCATCCAACAGAGTCGCCAGCACTAGGGTGTAGAAAGAACAGCGTATACTCTTATCAAGAATGCTTGATATTATCTCTCATCCTCATAGGAGTGGGTTCTTGGGGAAATTCTAGAAAATCAAGAAAGAGAATTCAAGAAAATCAAGAAACGGGAATTGGGAAAATAAAGGACATAAAACAATGAAAATTAAAACAAACGTTCTTTATTCGAACTGGCCACCTGTTTTTTAAAAATAATGTCGTTCGGTAAACAAAATTAAGATGATATGATCTTAACATATAAGTTCATCCTCGAAAACGACACCAAAATTTTTTTGGAACCGATTTTTGCATCCATAGGAAATAATTTGTCACACTACAAGAATCCATTTGAAACCAACGAGCTATTACAGGCTCTGGTCGACCTGCTTCATGTTCTGCTAAATCCGAATATTGCTAAAGAAGATGATAGAATGGGTAAGGAAACCCCAACGACAATTATTTAATTAAACTTCTAATTTGCACGCTCCAGATTTATATTAAACTATAAGTATTATTATTAAAATGACCAAGCATGAAAACAACCAACTGTTATGCCTTATGTAGATCGATGCCTAGATTTATTGGGTTGTTATAGAAATTTAACAACAATTTTTATTATGAACAAAGAGAAGGGGAAAATGAAATTAGCGTTATTGATTTCATTCGAATATCGTAGCAAAATCAAAAGTTAACCAATGAAAGAAACATGTATAATGTATTCAAATAATGTAACCCATTATACAGATACACACAATACTAAGACAAAGAAATGATAGGAATAAGATTCAAAATTATATTTATTCTTGGAAAAAATTACATGCAAAATGGGTAGAATACCTTTTAACTCTGTTTTTCTCAAAAGAATACAACAATACAATGGAGAAGACTCTATTCAAATTATGTAATAGGTCTCTCCTACTCTCCTTATTCCAATCTGGTAAATAGAAGAATCTCTGCATCCTAGGCTCAATAAGATTGGAAATATTCTCAGTTTCTTGAATGCTTTCCTATCATACAATCCTGCATAGCAAGGGAAGGAAGAAAGAATGAATAAAATAAAATAGACAAAAAAATGAAATACAACAACACAACTATCGGGTACTCAAGTATACCTCTTAGCAAAAATGTTATTCTCTAATTGCTTGATGTAGAAATTGAACATCGCTGATTTCTTTTATAGCTTCAGGTTCTTGATTTTGTTATTCTTGGTTCATCCCTAACTATACACTTGTGAGTATCTGATTGAACCCATTATATATGTTGTCCAGCTGGTGCAGCTCTTAATTGATTATTAAGGTTCTTCTCTAGACTAAAGGGAGTTCTTTGTTATTTTAATTTGGCCTTTTTGCTCTCTTTGGTTGGCCCTAGAAACTAAAGATTCAGCATTATATTTTTCCTTTTTTTTTTGCTTGTCTTGGCCACTATGCTTGGATGTTAGGGACCATCCAAGCTGTCATCGTGAATTCTAGATGAGGAACGGAGGGGAACCTGACATGATGGTGAAGACAAGGGGTGGCGTGCCAGTGGCAAACAGATGGAGTTGCACTGATCATGAGATAGAGTGAAGAAGTAAGGATGGTGAGGGTCTGATGGATGGAATGATGGGGGATAAATGGTAGGAGGTGGTAGTGAGTGAGGGTGGCATAATAGAAAAAATGTCAGGATGGTAAAGGAGGAATGCCCAGGAGGAGGAGGAGGTTAGTGGTAAATAGGAAGAAGGTGGTAATGGAAAACAAGATATGGAAGCACCTATAATTTACTTCCATAACTATACTCCGTCGAAGTGCTCCCTTGGTAACTATATTTCATCGAAGCGCAGATTGAATAACTTTTGAAATTTGACACCATGTTTTTTTCTTCACGCACTTCCTTCATCTTAAGTGTTTGTAGAACTAAAAACGATAATTTTGGAATCCTTTATGCTCCATTGTTTCCTTTATTTGATGCTTCAACTCTTCCCTACTGTCTCTTATTTATAAGCCTATGACTATGCTTTGTAGTCTTATCTTGTGGTACACCATTATTCCTGTGAGATATACACAATCTGGTGGCATGTTTGAGCTTTAGGATTTGTCTTTTATTTGGTTTACTTTGTTCTTAACAAGGTACTATACACGGGATTTTCTTCGATTTATTCGAATCTTTCCTCCCATGAGTATTCTTCTGGATTCATAGCTTTTGTGTGTACTATTTTGACTCCATCTTGGCTATTGATTTTCATAATGTTTTTTAGTGTACCTTGATGTGAATGAGTCACTTCTTTGATTTCTACCTTGATAATGTTGAAGGCATTTTTGTGAAGTAATCACCTTTATTTTGAGGCTTGGTCCTTTGAATATTTCTTACAGGTGATTTTACTGATTTTTTTGGTTTGCGATCTTCACAGGTTTCATCATGGCGGTTTCTGGTATTTTTAAACCTGCAAGAGTGTTAGTTTCTAAAGCTTTGAAGATGTTATTCAATGGTGATTTTATTTTTATTGATATCTTCATATCTATTGGTTTAGATTTTTGACCACGTTCGATCGCTCGACCAGCCTTTATTGTACCACTTTATTAAATATTTAAAAACCTGTAAGTTAGATAGCCAAAATATGCATGCTTTGAACCTTTTCATTTTTTTAATCAAGATGAAGATATTGATTAATAATGTGTTAATGTCCTTGTTAAAAAAATTTAAATCTTTGATTAATCAAGCATCTATTTTAGACTTAAATTTGGTTTTACCTTTTAATCGTGCACTACCATTGGATTGATCTGGGGTGAAGCGATTGATCTGGGGTGAAGCGCATCCGTTGTTTTGAAACCTGTATGATATTTATTGTACCTAACTGCATATAAACACTTGACATAAAGTGTTTTATGGTCTTCAATTAATCATGATTATCCAATGTTTAATCCTTATATTTTCAGACCTTAACAACTCGTAATTTAATTGATGGCAATCATATGATACGTGTATTTTTCTTTTGCAATCACCGTTAGATCTTACTGTGGTGAGGCACGACCATTAAATCATGTAGATGTACATTGTTCTTAATAATGAGAGGAGTCCCTACATACCTTGGGTCAATTAATCAACCTTTTGAAATAATAATGCTTATATTAACCTTCGGTTATCTTTTTCTATGTGCATCGTTGGATCTGGGGAGACATGAGCACCTCCGTCTGATTTGTGCATCATTAAAATGTCTTCATTTATCTTTCAATCCTTTGCTGCCACTACAATCCTTCATGACTGTCGATTTTTGGATTAGTTTGGGAGCTATCGTTAGATTTCCAATAAGATGCCCACCATATAATCAATGTAAAAAATTTTGATTTTCTATTAATCATGATTAATATGAAAAGGGGGGATTAGTCAACATATTAAACCCTCGCTAAACACAATTAATCTTTGTCTTTACCTTAGTCTTCATCTTACCATTCATGATTTCAGTGTGACCATCGGATCTGAGTGGAGACAAGTGTTGTCATCGGATTAAGTCAACCTACAAGTTAGTTTAATCAAGGGTGTATAATACTAATCATGTTTAAGCCAAAAGGGGGGAATTAGTTGATGTATTAAACCCTTGCTAATAACATGATTATAATTAATTAAATTTTTTTGAATCTTAGTATTTCCAATTAGTGCGCCACCATTAGATTAAAAATCGATCGAGCGCAACCGTTTGATCTTGGTAACCTGCCCAATGATTAATCAAGGGGACACATTCTTTTAATATTGACTTTTAACAGGTGATTAATTTAGAACATGCACGGTCGTTGATCTGGATATTGCATGGGCACGATCATCTGATCTGTCAAACCTGCTCTGATTTGAACTTGATCTTGATCTATGATGACTTTTCTTAAACCTTTGACCTCTTAGAGGATGTGCAACCATTGATTTTAAATATTATTGAGCGCTGTCATTCGATTCTTTAGACTTACTGTTTAATCAGAACCTTTGACAATTATGGCTCATGCTCAATGCTTCAACTTTTTGGACAGTGCGTAGCCATTGATTTGATCTTGGGATCGATGCGTCTGTTGATTTTGTCAAAGGTGCAAGGACTTTAATCACATTTTTTTATTGGTTCATGACTTAACCTTTGGGTTTTATTGTGAAAGCACATCCGTAAGATTTTTAAGACGATGCGCTTTCATTCGATTTAATGAGAGATGCTCAATTTTTAAACCTTAGGTTAAACCTTATTGACCCTTTGACTTATCTTTCGGACTTCTTTTTGAATGTGCTTTCGTTAGATCTATTCATGACGACGCGCTACCATTCTATTAAGCCTAAGGTGCGATCTTTTTACTTTTTGACCATGGATTGACTTTTGACTTGTCCTTTGAATAGATTTTATTAAAGTGTTGTCATTCGATTTCTTTTGGATCGAGCGCGGCCCTTGGATTAAATCTAAGGTGCTCGATTTTTAGCTTGGTTGGGTGCATGCCCTTAGGTTTCAATTAATTGATATCTACTTTAACCTTAGACCTTTTGAATTTTGAGACCATGGTGAATGCTTAACCAACTTATGATTTAAGGACTTTATTAATTGGTTTTAGGCCCAAGGAAATATTTATGAAGGTCGGACTTTGGCTTTAGGTTTTTAATTTGAAAATTTCTTCCCTAACCATTTGAGGTACTTTGATTTATACAATGAATCCCACATTATTAAAAAGGCTAAGGTTAGACTTTATCAAACCAACCAATGAAAAATCGAATTACTCACAACTTAAGCAATGACCAACAGTATTAGCAGTTTGATTGAGACCACAAATTTAAATTTGGGGGTTTAAAAGTTGAGTCAAATATGGCTCCAACACTTACAATGCATATTTGAGGTAAGTCTTGGTGAAGACTTATTGAGTAGATTGGACAAGTTCTAGTGAGAACTTGTTGAGCAGATTTGAGGTAAGTCTTGGTGAAGACTTGTGGATAGATTAGTGTGAGCTTTTGTGGAAGCTTACAATGCAGATTTGAGGTAAGTCTTGGTGAAGACTTGAGAGTAGTTTGAGCAAGTTCTAGAGAGGACTTGTGGACATATTTGAGGTAAGTCTTTGAGAAGACTTGTAAGTAGAGTTGATTGATTTGTTCAAACCTTGATTTAAGGTTTGGAACAAAACTAGAAGAGTTGATTTATAATTGATTCAAGCTTTGTGTTAAGGCTTGAGGATAGATTTGAAGACAAATATTGAACATATTTATAACAGACCAGAGACAAAAATTGAACAGATTTGTGCTAGATTGAAGGACTGTGTTTAGTGCAAATTTGAGATAGAGATTGAGCATATTTGTACTAGATTGAAGGACTGTGTTTAGTGCAAATTTGAGAGCATATTTGTGCTATACTTAAGGATTGTATTTAGTGCATATTTTATATTGATATTGAGAATATTTGTTCTATAAGGAAGGACTTTTTTTAGTACAGATTTGAGATAAATATGAGAGAAATCTTTGGAGGTGATAGAGTAGAGGATAATAGTCTCCAATGGATAGAGATCCATTAGCCATGGTAGTGAGGATAGAGGTATTCTGAGTGAGGATAGGAGTCTTAAGTGGAGAGAGATCCACAATCTAGTGTAGTGGAGGTAGAAGTATTCTAGAGGATCACCAACCAAAGCATAGGAGGAGTTCTCTTGTGGATAGAGAGTTCCACGAATCAGCTTAAGGAATTGGTGTCTCTTGTGGATAGGTATCCACAAACTTGATTAGGGGATTGGTGTCTCCTTTGGATAGAGGTCCATAAACATTGTAATAGGGAAGGATTTCCAAGATATTTGTTGAGAAAATTTGGTGAAATATTTTCTCCATGGACGTAGCCCAAATTGGGTGAACCATGTTAAATTAGTGTCTCTATCGTGTGTGATGTTTTGTGCATTGCTTTGATTACTGCAGTTAATATTACCATTGATATATTGGATAATATTGTTTGAGAAAATAAAATTAAAAATTTATCTTATAATATTCACCCCCCTATCAGTATAAGCTTGTGTTCTTCAGGGAACATTTAAATATCTCAGGATGCCCTTTGTGTTGATGAATGCAGGGTCAACGTTTTAGAGAGCAATGGATGTTGCATTTAAGGGGTTGATGTTCAAGATAGTGGTAGTATATCTTGATGACATTATATTTTTTTTTCAAAAATCCTAAAGATAATTTTGCACATCTAACTCAAGTGTTTGACAAGTGCAAGAATTTTGTCATATCCTTGAATCCTAGATAATGTGTTTGGGACCACACAAGGTAAACTTCTTGGGCATATTGTTTCAAAGGATGGAATTAGCATTGATCCAAAAATAATAAAGGTAATCACTAAAATTTCCCCTCTTAAAAATCTTAAGGGGGTTAGATCATTCTTTGGTAATATTTACTTTATTAGGATATTTATCCTTGATTTTGCTCAAATTGCCAAGCCGATAAATGACATGATCAAGAAAAATGGATAAATAAGGTGGATAGAGAAAAATATTGCAACTTTTCAAAAGATCAAAGATGCAATTACTAAGGCTCCAGTATTAAATTGCCCTGATTACTCCAAAGATTTCAAAATGTACTCATTTTATTTAGAACACACTATTGTTGCAATTCTAGCTTAGTAATATGAAGAGAAAAATGAAAGGCCCATAGCCTTTATGAGTACAACATTGAAGGGTGCTAAACTAAAATACTCTTTGCTAGAAAAATAGGCTTATGCATTAATTAGAGCATTGGATCATTTCAAGTGTATTTTTGGGTCTAATAAGGTAATAGCATGTATCCCTTACATTGTTGTTAAAGATATTTTCACTCAAATTGAACCTTTAGGCAGTCCTGCAAGGTGGATGGCTAAATTGTTGTAGTATGATGTGGAATTCAAAGTAGTGTAAATTTTCAAAGGATAGATATTGGCAAAGTATCTAGCTAACAAAGAAGGGGAGTCTATGAATAATACTATTGTAGTAGATGGGCAACAACTATAACCCAAAACAAAATGTCTATCAAGCAATTGGCTCAAAGGTATTACATTCAAGAAGGAATAATGTATTGGAGGCATCCATATGGTGTGTTGCTTCTTTATTTGTTTGAGAAAGAGGTCACTCAAGTGTTGAAAGAATATCATTTTGGCTTTTGTGGGGTCACATTGCTCCAAATGCTACTGCTCACAAGATCATGAGAGCTGGTTATTACTAGCCCTCCTTGTTTAAGTATGTTTACCAGTTTGTTAGGAGTTTCATAACTATCAAATTTTTGCAGGAAAGAAGAATTTTCTAGCCATACCCCTGAATCCAATGATTGTGGAAGCTCCTTTTATTCATTGGGGAATATATATCATAGGTGATATTAAAACCAATTCTTCTAGAGATCATAGATGGATCATTACAACAATAGACTATTTTACCAAGTGGGTAGAAGTAGCACCTCTCAAGAAATCCACTACATAAGTGGTCATCAAGTTTTTAGAAGAGTACATATTAACAAGATTTGGGGTTCCTAGGAAGATAGTCATAGACAATGGTAACTACTTCACTTCTTTTGAGATTATTGAATTTTGTGCTAGGTACAGCATAGAGCTTTCTCATTCTACAAATTACTATCCTCAAGAGAATGGTTTACCAGAATACTCAAATAAGAATTTGATCACAAGAATTAGAAGAGCATTAGGCAAAAACAAAAGAATTTGGGACAATGAGATAAATTTTACTTTATGGGTTGATAGAATATTTATCAAAAGAAGCACAGGAAAACCTCCTTATGAACTAGTATATGATGAGAATGCAATATTACCTCCTCAAGTGGAAAGTCATGTTTTATATTTGCTTCTTCTGGATCATAATAATCCAAATTTCTTGTAGAGAAGACTTGATCAAATTATTAAATTGCAGGAAGATAGAAAGGATGCATTAATGAAGATAATTGAGTAGGCTTACAAAATAATGCAGTTGTTCAATAAGAAATACAAGGGTAAAAATTTTCAAGGAGGAGATATAGTGTTATACTAGGACCTTAAAAATGAAAAGCATGGTGATAAGGGGAAGTGGGAACCCAAATGGCTTGGCCCCTATCAAATCCTTCAGAATGTAGGCCAACATACTTACAAATTGCAAACTCTAGATGGTACAAAATTTTCAATTCCTATCAATGGCTAGCATTTGAAACTATATCATTCTACATAGAAGGATTGAGAAGCCTAAAAAAAAGAAGTGTGTAATTCAATATTGTTCATTTTATGCGATTAAGGTTTCAGTTTTTAGGTGATTAAGGTGTCCTTTTTAGGTGATTAGTTTAGTTTTTGAGTCCTTGTGGTCTGCTAGATATTTTGGAGTTCTCAAGTGAATCATTGTTAAAGAGTCTTTTCATCACCTGTCCCAGTTGGAGCCTATGTTGGATTCTAAAAACCAACTTGAGTTTGCCCCAAATTTTTGAATTTTTGGTGTCCCCTTGAGTTCGTTCCAAATATTACAAATTTTTGGTCCTTTTGAAGTCTTGTTTCACCCTCCAAGAGCAATGAAATTTTTTTGTCACCAAGGTTAGGTCGTTGTTTTGATTTTCCTAAGGTCTTTTTGTCAATAAATGTTTGGCCTAAATAAGGTTGTTGCAGGAGCCTATCTTCTAGAGAGCATAACTTTTGATCCGATCATTGGATCGGATTGAAATTTTACAGGGATCTAGATGAAGAGGTGGAAAAATTTGTGGCAAGGATTCTTTGGAAGCCTTGAATAACTTTAAGTGTTTTATTGGACCGTAATTCTTCATCTAGTGCCCCAAAAATGGATTTTAGTGTTTTTCAAAAATTGGAAGAAAGAATATTTGCAATTTAATAACTTTTCAGACATGAGTATGTGTTGCAATTTTCTAGAAGGCTTAAAATGGCTGATCCAATAATGTGTATTATTTTTTAGGCTCATCCAAGTTTTTTTGAAACTTACTAAAAATAGCGTTGTTTTCACCAAAAATGGCAAATTGTCCATAAATAGTAATTTCTTATCTTTAGGTCTTTAACATGTAGGATTTTATTTTAGGGTTTCTCACATTGTAAAAGGGTGGGGGAACCCTAAACCCTAAAATTGAAACCCTAAACCCTAAACCTTTAAAAAAAAAAAATGAAGGTGATGGAGATAGTGGCTATTATGGATCATTTCTAGTTATGGGCCATCATCGAGGTAGTTACAATTTTCATAATTATGGACCAAGTGATCAAGCTATTTAAGAGATTTTCTACAACAAGAAACATCATCAAGTTTTTGCACAGTAATTTTGTAAGAGGTATACTAGAGTGCCCATCCTTGTCGGTTGTATTTTCCTTTGTGTGTCTTGTCTAGTTACTCATTTTTCTTCCCCATTATTATGCAGGTTTTTTCTGAGGAGGTTTCCAATTTATTGAGATCAGTTCTAGTGGCCGAGACCGAAATCTAGGAGGCTCTTTGTTACATCATTTGAACAAAGAGTTGTAGTTCTCTATTGCATAATTTGAATGGAGAACTCATTTGTATTTGCTTAGTGAGATTTGATTACACTAATAAGATTCCCATTGCAATGACCTGCTTCCTCATTTCAGTAGTTCTATGTGTAGTTTTTTTTGTTGTCTTATTTATTTGTTATATCATTTGAATGTGTAAATGGCATCTTCTTTCACTGGCATGCTTAATCACCTTTGTTGCATTATTTGAATGAATGTGGTTGGCTTAGTTATATTTTCTCTCCACTTCTCTTTTCACCATATTTTAAGTTTGGCTACAATTGCCCAATGGATAAGGCATCAGTCTACTTTTTGAAGGACTAGCTCGAAGTTACTTTGACGCTTGGTCAACTTTTATGTTGTAATTTTATTTTATTTTTTGTAATCTGGATGAGCATGAGCATATAAGAAATATTGTAGGCTTACCTCTAGGGTTTCCATACCTTAATCGATCTGTCTAGAGTCTTAGGATAATATTTTTTCAAGTTAAAGAGGTGGATTCACCAGAATCCATAGTGTTGATTGGATCAAAGAAGTCTTGCAGTGTGACAAATCTATTAAGGGTGCAGGAATTTCCCCCAACAAGGCTTAATGATAACCTTGTGCGAATTTGGTTTAACATAGTCACACTCAAATATTGAGGGACCCAACTGATTTAATGCCACATGTGATGATGTTGAATGATTTTGAACAAGTGTCCTTATGGTGAGCTACCCATCCTACCAGATTGCATGGATTACCAATCGTTGCAACCTCTAGGTGTCTAGAGTAACTCACTAGATACAAGGGTCACTTTAAATGATTATGATGGTTGAAAATGATGATTTTAATGCATTTGTGTTGATTTTATGAAGGTGTTTGTTATTTTTTTATTTTCAACTACGTGTCCACATTTGGTTGTGCCTGAAAATCGCGCATTCGTTATTGGCACCGCCAAACACGGATGCATGGTTGGCTCCGCAAAATATGGTTATAAATATGCATGAGTTGAAAATTGGATTCATTTGTGCATTTGAAGTTTTTTTGAATGGTTGAGATATTGAGTGATGGAGACAACTTGTGAGATTGAGTTTTTTACCTCCCTCTTTTTCATCATAAAAAAAATAATTTTTTTACCATCCCCTCTTAGTTTTTCCAAAAAAAAATTATCATCCCTTCTTAGTTTACAAAAAAAAATAATAATAAATAAAAAGGCCTCAAAAGCCTACCTCTTCCACCCGCGCACCAACTCCAGCTCCAACTGAATCTCTAGCCTCCACCATGACAACCGCTCCACTCATCTCACCAGTCGTCTCCATAACTCAATCTCTCAACTGCTCAAAAAAACTTTAAACACACAAATAAATCCAATTTGCCAACTCATGCATATTTATAGCCGCATTTTACAAAGACAACCATGCATCTGCATTTGGCAAGCACATGCAACAATGCACCCCCATCAAATCAACATAAATGAATTAAAATCATCATTTTCAACCATTATAATCATTTAAAGTGATCCTTGTATCTAGTGAGTTACTCTAGACACCTAACGGTTGCAGTGATTGGTAATTCACGCAATTTGATAGGATGGGTAGCTCACCATAAGGACACTTGTTCAAAATTATTCAACATCATCACATGTGGTATTAAATTATCTAGGTCCCTTAATATTTGAGTGTGATTGTGTTCAACCAAATTTGCATAAGGTTATCATTAAGCCCTTTCCATTGGGTTACAAAAGCGAAAAACAATCAACTCACAATTTGGTAATAATTACCAAAATCACTAAGGTGTTCGAGCTCCCAGAGTGCCTGGTTCCTTTAACACCATATCATTTGGTAGGAATTGCTATAGTCACATGGGCACCTGAACTCCCAGAGTGGTTGGTTCTTTTACCACATCATTTTGTACCTCATTACAACCAAAGGCAAATTTGCAACATCACAAAACCACCCCAAACTTGGGGTATCAAGTTGATCTTCAATTTCACACATTTGCATCCATCACATCCACCCCTTTTCATCATCCACATTTGGTCAATTGGCTTGTGGGTTTCATTCTTTACCCATTCGCCAATTGAGGGGGTAAGCAAAAAAAAATTAAAATTTTCAAAAATCATTCATTATTGTGCATCGAGAATATTTGAGTCAATTTATCCATCCAAAAAGGATATGTATCTCTTATTTTTGCATCGCATTGTGTTTTACACAAAACGATACAAAAAAGGCATCTATAGACACCAAAATCTAGGTGAAACGGGTAGAAATCGACATTTGATCCATTAATACAAAACATGAATGTACTAAATGAAATAGTTGTATTTCATTAATATTGAGGAATATGTGTTACAATAGGGACATGATGCCCTTTTTCCATTTCTTCTTTTACTAATGTTACAACTAGCTCGATGTCGTTTTCTATCGTCCCTCAGTGTAGGTGGGCTTCTTTGTATGTGGGCCACCGTGGGGTTGTGTTTGTAGCTGCTTTCCCTCCTTGATTCTTGGTCAAACCTACAAAAAGGGATTAGTTCATTGGGGGCTTGCCTTAGTCAGACCCCATGTTTATAAAGACAAAACAGACAGTAAATATGCATTGAAAACTGAAATTAAAGGTGCAAAAGCTGATAAAATAGCAAAATAGAGCTTACCTACCAAATCTGAGCTGATTTGGGACCTGTAGAACCAATTCGCCACTCGAGGGGCAAACTGATATTGGATTCACAGGGCGGGGGGTGAATCAGACCCTGAGAAGTGTTCTACAAAAATCCTTCGGTGGGAAGGTTCCTTGGCTATTGTAATGTTGTTGTTCAGGTGTGGATTCACTGTATCATGCATCGGTATCCATTTGGGTAGTGTTTCTGTGCTTTAAACATAATATGGAGAGCTAGGCTAAGTGAGGGTTTGGGCCCACTATATATAGAAAATGGCAAGGTGTAGGGGGGAGAGTTAAGGAAACTAACCCTAGGTTGAAGTCTAACCAAAGTTAGGTTAGGGTTTGTGATATGGAAGTCTCATATTCCTCATAGAAAATATCCTATCCTCACACATGTGTGAGGAAGGATTAGGTCTAATCAGGATTAGGAGGTCCTAAGTCAAATTAGGGCTTGATTAGGGTTCTTAGGAAAATATCTTAGCTAACCCTAATTACACACATGTGGGAGGATGCAATTAGTGTTAATTAAGGATTAAGAGTTCAATTAATCAATTTTGCCCTAAAAAGGTGACTTAAGTGAAGTCAACATTAAATTAGATTTTAGGAATTGACTTGGTAATTGTTTTTGTCAACTAATACCCCGTGGGGGCCTCAATTGAGTGCAAATAGGTTGTTGAATGATATCCCAATGCTCGGGATGTGATTTTGAAGGCTTATTAGGGTTTTGGACCTGAAAGCTATATATGGAAGTCTACACACTACTATGGCGAACTACGACAATCTACGCATGACTACGCATGACTATGCATGACTATGCATGACTACAATAGCCTACAATAGCCTAGGGATGTCTGGAATCACCTATGGATATGTAGAGATAGCAATGTGTGACTTTTGGGTGTCTACATTTTGCCCCTTTTTGTACTATATTGTGTGGAACACAGTTTAATACAAAAATGTGAAGGGTTTGTGCAGAAGGAAAAGGGATAGAAGGGGAATGGAATCCAATCAAAGGTATGTAGCCGCTCGAAGCGTGACCATACAAATTAACTGGATGTCCAAGGGAAAGAAGAGAAGAAGGAAAGAAGGAGAAGAGGAAAGAAATAAAAACAATGTTGGTGAATGGAAATGGATGATTGTGAATGCAATGTTATGATTTTGTTGAGTCCGTATGACATTTACGATGCCATACTAGTTTCTTGAGAATGGCAACTTTTGACTGCTTTGCTTTTGCGACCAGATCAGCATGGTCCAAAAGTATGAATAGGACAAAAGCCTATCTAAATCTTTGTTGTTGATTGATTGATGAGAACATGGTGACAAGTGTCAAACCATTTGAGTTAGTTAACATTTGAATTATTCAAATGTGACCAGATCAGCATGGTCGTGAAATCCTTTTCCAAATGTTGCGCTAGGATTAGTCAAATGTGTCATTCATTATGCTCCATGAATGCCAAAGTGACCTTTCCATTGTTACGCATAACTCTCTTGATTTAACCCATATCTAGTTGGGATTGAGATTATTTCGTATGATAATCTTCAACAAAAATTTTTAGACAAATGTGCTAATCACACTTTTGGATTTTCAGTTTTGTGGTTGCATGCAAAGTTGACTTTGGATATGAATACCCCCTCAAATGAGGAATCAACAATGAGGTGAATGAAATGTGGTGAGTTGATGATGCAATGATTGATAAGATACCAATGCATGATGAATTTGATTGAAAACTTAAAATAGAAGACAATTTTGGAGGGTTCCTAGGGTTTTAGAAGAAATTTGCTTGATTTCCTAGGGTTTTGGGGGCAGTTTGATTGATTTTGGGAGGTTTTAGCTGAATTCACCACCCGAGGGGTGATTTTGACCTAAATCACCACTCGGGGGTGAATTGGATCTAGATTCACCCCTCGGGGGTGAATGCAGGATTAAAGCCTATTTAAGCCCAAATTTGCTTGGCATTGGTTCATTTTGACGGTGGGAGAGGTTGGAAAGTGACTTGGGAGAGCTTTTGATGATGCGAGGAGAGCACAGTTGGCGATTTCAAGGGCGACGATGATGAGGGGATGTAGCATAATGGGTAGCAGCTGCATGGGGATCCACCGGTAAGTGTCCTTTGTCTTTGTTTTTGTTTTGTTTTGTTTTTCCTAAGAAATGTGAATGAGGGGGGAGGTTTTCATCCCATTTTAAAAAAATTGTAATTTTTAATTGAAATTTGAACACATAGTGTAAAACTAGCCAAATGGGTACCCAAAAACGTGATTTGTTTCTGAGTCTGACTTGTTTTAGCACCAATTTGACCGGGTGAAGGGTAGAGTAGGTGTGAAGTTTGACCATCTATTTTTGAAGCAATGGAGTACTATTTTTGAAATGTTATTGAATTTTATCCATAAAAGTGGGAAATGGGTATCCCGTTATGTGACTGTTATATTTTTTTGCCTTCGTTTGGCCTTGTTTTTGAATGTGTTGCTTTTGGGTGTAATTTGGAAAACTTTGACCATTAAATTTTCCATTTTTGATGTAATATTTTTGGAATCGATGAACACTTTCATCTTAGAAGGGCAAAATGGGTATCTAAAAATATGATTTGTTTTGGCATATGTGTTTGTTTGGCATATCTTTGATTTACGTGCCAAGGTGTAGGTAGTTTGAAATTAAAAATGAGTTGTAGGGAGCCCGATTTATACTGTTTTCCACATCTGTTTGAACTTTCACCATGAAGTGGGCAAATGGGTGTTCAAAAATGTGACTGTTTTTTTGATGTTGTGTGTATCGGTGTATGTTTGTTTTGGTGTATGTATGGTAAGAATGATCTTGAACTCCGTGTTGATTGGTGTACTGTTTTTGAATTTTGTCAAAATTTTTACTGCAAAGTGGGCAAATGGGTATTCAAAAATGTATTTTGTTTTTGTATGTCAGATGGATTGACTTAGTTTTGAATTTCGTGCCATAGTGGGTATGTGGGTGAATTTATATTTGACTGTTGGGAGCCAAATATGTACTGTTTGTCACATTTGTTTGAACTTTTGCCATGAAATGACAAAATGGGTATCCAAATATGCGATTATTTTGTTGATATGTTTTATCATGTGACTTGTGCACTATTTTTGTCTCGAAGTGCATGTCAAATTAAATTGTTTTAATTTGTAAATTTTGATTCATGAAGTTTTATTTGATTGCATTGTTATGTGGATGACTAATGTGTGTCTCGTTGTGTTTTGTTGTGGATGAATAGGTGAAAATGCTTGAACCTCATCATCGTGTACGACAAATGAAGGAGGGTTTTGATAAGTTGATGGATAAACCTGATGAGCTAAAGTGGTTGGATGATATATGGTTTCGAGGTGTGTGGGAGTGTAAGAGTATACACACCAACAGGGCATATATGTCTATGTTATGTGAGCGATGGGATGCTGATAGGAACACATTTCATTTTCCCACTAGGGAAATGACCATTACTTTGGAGGATATATATCGGATTTATAGATTATCGATTGAGGGTGTTCTAGTGAGAGTAGCAGTTGATGATAGTAAGGAGGCTATGTTGGAGTGGTTCTTTGGGGTAGAGTGGAGAGCCATAGATGCCTCTAAGATGGATTATGAGTGGTTGTGGTTGAAGGAGAAGATCTCTTATCGATAGTGTGCAGCCATGATGATGATCTCCACTTATGCATTACTTGATACTTTCGGGGTTTTGTTCACTTGGAATATGTTAGATGTGGTGAGTGATATGGTGGAGCGTAGGGTTGTGTTTGCATGGGCACCTACACTATTGGCCCAAGTGTATCGGGAGCTACATGATGTTGTGTGAGGTAGACGCATGGGGTTGAGTTTGATTCCTTTGTTACAGGTATGGGCGTGGGAGCACATAGCTATTGAGAGGCCATCATTATTGCCTCACCCTATGCATGTGAGGGGCAAGGAGTATTTACCCTATGCTTTGAGGTGGAGTACAAAGGTGGAGCAGGGTATTAAGAGGCCACATGAGGGTGATCCATTATTGTGGAGGGGTAAGTTTGGAGGCCTGACACCTGGTGACATTAGATGGAGGTCTTGGTTGGGTGGGGTAATGTGGGATGAGGATGATGAGCAGTTGCATGTTATATAGGGTAGGTGGTTAGTGGGGTGATATACTCGGTAGACCAAGTATTTTTAGTTTGATAGGGTGAGGTGATAGTTTGGCTTACGGTAGGATATGCTAGGGGCTCCTAGTCATTTACTTTAGGTGAGAGGTGATAGAGGAGAGCATCCTATGGTTTTACCTTGGGTTGGGGAGAGGGATCCACCTCTGGCTACCCTGGATGTGGAGGATGTTGGGATGACTCTCGAGTTTGAGGCTTGGTGGGCGATGTAGGGTTGGGAGCCTAGCAGAGGTGTGATTGATCGATGGGTGGCACCTGATGTTGGGGCACCTCCACTAGAGGGGAGAGCCAGTAGGGGTGCTCGAGCTAGGTTAGAGGATGTGGCTAGCGATGAGGAGGAGGTTCCTCTATGATGGTCATGATGATGCTTGGGTGGTGTAGCGAGCACCTAAGGAGTGAGGGTAGAGGAGGTACCTGTGGATGTTGATGTGACTATGGGGTAGGCTATTGGAGTATAGGAGGAGAGAGGTGGGGCTACTACTATGGGTGGTATAGATGATACCATTGATATTGGTGTTTTTGTTGGTATGGGGGAGATTCTTATCGATGTCCTGGAGAGGTGAGGTGTGGAGGAGGAGGTATAGGTACTACGAGATAGAGTTTAGTAGTTGGAGGCTAAGGTGGAGTAGTTGAGGGCTAGGATGGCTAGGCAGGAGTAGGAGATTGAGAGGTTGACTGGTCAGTTGGTTGTGGAGTCTGCTAAGAAGTTTTTATGTGAGACTTCTCTGATAGTGCATGGGATTCCTCTTCCTGATTATGATTTGGTGGTGTCGTATTCTGAGTCATGATCATGAGTGTGGGCACCTTCACATCATAGTCAGCATAGTGTTGCTTTGATAGGATAGATGGGTGCTAGGGTTGAGGTGTAGGATCAACCTATCATGGATCCAGTTCTAGAGTTTGAGGCAGAGTCGAGCAGGGCTGTAGAGATGCGGGTGAGCCATGAGGGATATGGGGAGACTCCTGGTGGTAGTTAGGATTTTTATGGATTGTAGCCTATGGGAATTTTGGATGCTAGATGATGGGCATGGTCCTAGTTTGTAGCCTTCGGGTATTTTGGATGGATGATATATATACATACTTTGATTTTGGTTGTTATATATACATGTGTCATTGTTATGGTTTGAAATGTGTTCTCTTTATGTTTGCATAGATAGCATAACATAGTTTGTAGGTATGTATGATAAATAGATATACATGTGTGATATGGTTTAGATCTATTATCATTTTGTAGTATGAATGAATTATAGAGTAGTATGCATGATTGTATTTTGAATGTGATATGATGTAATATCATATGCGATTTTGTAGTGAATGCATGTAGGGTGAATGCAATAATGTGATTTGATATTGAAATGCATGTAGGATGAATGCAATAATATGATTTGATATTGAAATGCATGTAGGATGAATGCATAGCTGTAATGTGCACTAAATGTATATGACATAGATGCATGGATGCATGTATGGACGTACTGAAATGCGCCAAGGAAGCACTTGTATCATGGCATTTACCTGTATGGATGTGATCCATCCCTTGATTTTAGGGATGTTGGATAATGTAAGGCATGTGTAATGGCTTTGACCAACATAGTTGTGATAATCAAATCTCAGACCCTTAGCTATACAAGTATTGTGGCAACTTATAACTAATCGGGCTGGTTCAGAATCTATCATGGACCTATGTGTGTGCATGTGTAAGGTTCATTTATCCATTTTGAGGGAGGTAGGATTAACCCATTGTAGACGTAACTGGACTAGCTAGCTCATCCATCTGCAATAGTGATCTATACAAAAGTAGGATGCTAATGTTATAGATATGTTGCCACTTGTAAGACTATTCCACTAGTAGGTAGGCTCTTGGAGCCTATTTCTAGCGATGGAAATCATCCCATGGTGTTATGTTGAACCTAAGGACCAAAGGCGATAAGCATAACATGGGTGATATCAAGAGGCATTTCCTTTTGTTTTCTGCCCCTCTTCTAGTGTTGACCTATTTATTGTGGTGCTCTTTTTGTTTGGTTTTTTTTTTTTTTTTTTTTTTGTTTTGTATGGGTGATGACTTTTGTTTTCTACCCAATAATTTATTTTTGCTTATGCTTGATCCCTTTGTTTATCCCTAGGTTGTATGTTGACCATGCAAGCGATAGGGTGAGCAGGGGATACCATTCGCTAGATGGTGATATCTACTCAAGATGTCCTCTTTCCTAGACTCAAAATTGTTTAATGTATAACCTATTGTGTATGGTCCATGAGAGAAGTTGAACCAGCCTAAAGATCCATAAGAAGAATGTACAAGACTCGGTAGCTATGGGTGACACTGGATTGATTGAACTAAAGAGTAGTCAAAGTCGAACATGACACCTATGTATACCTTGATCCTAAAAAGGGGGAATGGACATCCAGGTGGTGATGCTAACAAGTGCATTTATTACTCCTATTGAAGGCACATTTTGGGGGAGAATGTACAAACATGAACTAAAATTTTAAATGAAAAACATATGGATATGTGCAATGGATGTAAATGTAAATGATGCAAGTGGGGGAATGCAATATCTACAAGAGGAAATGCATGACATATAGATGAAGGAGTTTGGAAAATTTATTTATAGATGAGTAAAGTGCATTGTGATGACAAAAAGTATGATGCTATGATCATGGTTGCCCTAGCGTGTGGGGTGTGTGTATAGTATGCGTATAAGCTGTGAGCTACAAAAGTGTATGTAATAGTCACCAAGAGAGGGAAGATGTAAGAGTAGGATGTACAGCTGGAAGAAGTGAGAAGAAATAGACTTTGGTAACCAACAAGATAAGGGGATTACCTAAAGCCAAGAGAGATAGAAGAGAAGAAGTGAGTCAGCTATTGTAAGAAGTAGAAGAAGTATGAAAGAAGAAGGAAAGCACTACTAGAACTACTATCGGGTGAAGTGGCATGGGTCCGATCGGGAGTGGGATGGTGAAGTGATGATGCGGCTAGGATTGTGGTTGTTGCTATAGTTGGATATGTTATGGATGTAATGAGTTGGCGTTATCAGGGTGTTGTATGATGGTAAGGTTCTAGGGGTAATGTGATGTGGAGGACTCAGAAGTTGGCTAAATAGGATGGGATATTTTGGTGATGGGGTTCGCTCATCATGCAACATGTTGTGCACTAGGTTCTCGAATGATCAACACTCTTCAATGTCATGACCTGGTTGGTGATGGTAGATGCAATATTGGTTCTCATTGTAATTTCATGGTTTGGAGCATGAGGGATCAAGGGGTCAAATTTTTGGTAAATCGAGGAGGCCTTGATGCATGAGATGGTAAAACATTTCTGACAATGGCGTGAATGGAATCGACATGGGGTAAATATAGGGCTCTGTTGGAGGTGATGAAGGTCGGTCTACCTATGGGCGTGTGGGTTGAGGGTCTGATGTAGGTTGGATATGAGATTGAGGGGTGGATCTATGTGAAGGCGAGGGTGCACGGGTCATAGGAGACTAGCGTGGGTGCACATGGCAATGGTAGTGGCTCATCTATAGCTCTAGAGCCTTGATATGGGAGAAGAGATGTTGTATCTCATGATGTTGTGGTGATAGTGTTGGTGAAGGTGGTGATCGAGGCCTTGATGTGTGTGGTGTGGCTTGATATGCATGGGAAAGTGGATGAGGTCTTGATGATGAGGGGGAGGAATGGAAAGGCCTAGGGGATTGGAGAACTTGTTAGGAAGGTAAGCCTCGTATGGGGGAAGGTGGTGTCTAGAGTATGGGTGGCATGGGGGATGGCCCTAAATGATGGTATGTATGGGATGGAGGTATGCCCATGGAGGCGGCTTGGGCAGCTTGTGCAGCGTGAGCTTGCAAAGCTTGGGAGTAGGTGGACTCACCATTGGGAAGTGGGGTGGGTAGGCATGATGGATGAGTTGGATGATGGGTGTATCCTCTATTAGGAGGGTGATAGGCTCCTAGGGGGTGATGGGGATGATCTATTGGTGAGTAGGGGTTTCTAAAATTATTAGGTGGATGAGAGGGTGACCCCTATTCTTGGGGATGGGATGATTCCTCCTTTTCATCAAAAGAGGATAGGGAGACTTGGCTGTCTCTAGAGTGGGGTGAATAGGAAGAGCCTCGATGGTGAGTTTCCATGTGGTGGGGTGATGTGTGATCTAAGTGTGGTGAATGTGACGTCTACCTAGGGTGAATGACAAGTACTAGTTGGGCTAGGTCAGCCGATGTAATGGGTATAGACTATGGCTATAGAGTATCTTGCATGGTGCTGTCGTGTATCGTTGTTGTTGGTGTGAATGTGGATAATGTAAATCCTACAAAAAGAGAAACAAATACCAATAGTATATAAATGACAATCAAAGAGTAAATAAATATGCATGTATAATGTAATTGTAAAATAATAGAAATGTATGTTTGGTGATGTGCGTAGTAGCTAGTGTGCTTGTGCCTAGCAGTGTATACTACTTGTGATGGTGAATGCCTATGTGTATTAGGCATTGAATGCATGGAGATGCAATATGTTGATGGGTTCAGGTTCTTTAAGGCCTTCAAGATCGGCCAAATGATATGCTCCTAAACCATATTTATGTGTAACAATGAATGGGCCCAACTAGTTTGGGGTAAACTTGTCACATTGTTGGTGAGGTTGACTCATGATTTGCTAGTTTTCCTTGAGAACCAGGTCATCAATTTTAAACTCATATTGATGTACCTTACTATTGTAGGCATGGAGAAGGTGATCTTGATAGACTCATGTGTGCTCGATTGCATGAATGCGATGTTCATCGAGAAGTGTTAATTGATCTAAATGAGCTTGGCGAGCAGTGTCATCATCAATGAAATCCTTCATAGATATCCTTAAGGAAGGTATCTCAAGCTCAAGGGGCATGATAGCTTCTACCCCGTATACAAGTGAAAAATGTGTTGCCCCAGTAGGAGTATGGATGCTCGTACGATATGCCCATAAGGCTAGGGGTATTTGATTATGCCAGTCATGATGAGATTCTGCTATGGTTTTATGAAGGATGGAACAAATGGTTTTGTTTGTGGCTTCTACCTAGCCATTACCCTGAGGGTAGTATGGGGTAGAAAAACTATGATGTATGTGGAATTTGTCACATAGGGCTTAGATAGTTTTGTTCTTAAAGGATTTCCCATTATCAAAAATGATTTGGGAGGGAATTCCAAAATGACATATGATGTGATCTATGATGAATGCTGCAATTTTAGCTCCTGTGGTTTGGACCAGTGGGATGGCTTCGACCCACTTGGTAAAATACTCTGTGGTAGTGATGATAAATTTGTGGTTGCTTGAGGAAGCTGGTGTAATCTATCCAATTAGATCTAGGCCCCATTGGGAGAAAGGCCACATGGACTGGATAGGTTGAAGTGCTTGAGATGGGAGATGTGTTAGGTTCACATGTTGTTGGCATTTGATGCAATGCTTCACATATTCACAGTAGTCATGCTCCATTTTGGGCTAGTAATAGCCCATATGGAGGATGCATTTGGTGATTGCCATGCCACTAAAATGGCCACCACAAGTACCATCATGGGTTTCTTGTACAACCCATTGTGATTCTTGTGGTTCTAGGCAACGTAGGAGCATGTCATCATAGCTACGATGATAGAGGATGTCCCCCAACAAGGTGTAGTGGATCACTCTTTGTTTGAAGGTTCGACATTGAGCGTGGGGTAAATCACATGGTAGGAAACCTAGTTTGATGTACTCTTTAATTTGTGAGAACCATGGATCATGGGGTTCAGTGTTTACCACATACACACCACCATCATCTGTAGGAGGTGTGGGTGATATGGCAGATCGAGTGAGTGTATGGATGGATATGGATGTTGTGTCAGATGTTGGGTTTTGTGGAATGAGGGATCCTAAGGAGGCCATAGTATCTGCAAAATGGTTTGATGATCATGGAGTGGCTTCGAGGTCATACCACTCAAATTGAGATAAGAGTTGTGCGATTTTCTTATATTTCTGGAGGACTGGGCAATTGCATAGCCAGAGTTCCTACACTTGATTGACTATTAGGAGTGAATCACCTATGATGTGGAGGCATTTGATATGCATGGAATGTGCTTGTTTTAGTCCTAGGATTAGGGCTTCATATTCTGCATTGTTGTTGGTATAGGGGAAGTCAAGTTTGAATGAAAATGGGAGTGGTTCTCCTTCAGGTGTGAAGAAGACAATGCCTGCACCCCCAGCATGGAGACATCTGGAACCATCGAAGAATAGGGTGAGGTCAGCTACAACTTTGGGTTCAACATATTCTTCAGCTTTGGTTATGTGGAAGATGGAATCATCTGGAAGTTGGATGAGGAGGGGTTGATTGTCAATCAAAGGGGCTTCGACCAGTTGGTCTGTGATGACCTACCCTTTGATGGATTTTTGGGATATGAATTCTAGGTCAAATTCAGTTAAGAGCATGATCCACTTAGATGTGCATGAATTGTGGTAGCTCTTGTTCATCATGTACCGAAGGGGATTATCTCGGGTGATGACAAAAGTTGTGTGATTTAACATGTAGTGTCATAATTTTTGAGTAGCGAATACTACTTCTAAGCATAGTTTTTCCATGTATCCATATCTTGTCTCATAACTGACTAGTGTGTGACTGATGTAATAGATAGCCTGCTCTTTGTCGAGCACATTCTTTTGAGCTAGAAGTGTACCTAGCGCAAGTTCTATGGCTGAAATGTATAGAGTCAATGGTAATTCTGGATGCGGTGGTGACATAACCGGTGGTGATATAAGGTAGGTTTTGATAGCATCAAATGCTTCTTGATAGTTATCATCCCATTTGAAGTTTACTCCTTTCTGTAGGAGATGGTTGAATGGCTGACACTTGTCGGATAATTGTGCTATGAATCTATGGATAGAAGTGATCTTGCCCTGGAGGCTATGCAATTGCTTCAATGTGGTAGGAGGAGGCATCTCGATGATGGCTTTCACCTTACTAGGATCAACCTCAATGCCTCGTTGGGAGACAATGAATCCTAGTATTTTTCTCGAGGTAACACCAAACACACACTTCTTTGGGTTCAAGCGCACGTTGTGTTCTAATAATCGATCAAAAATCTGATGGAGATCTTTGAGATGGTCTGCACATTTCTTGGATTTTGTGATGAGATCATCTACATAGTCTTCAACATTTTTGTGCATCAAGTCATGGAAGATATAGGTCATGGCACGTTGGTAGGTTGCCCTAACATTTTTGAGGCCAAAGGGCATGACCTTATAGCAAAATGTCCCCTAGGGTGTTGTAAAGGAGGTTTTGTGTTGATCGGCTGGGTTGATCCTGATTTGATTGTATCCTAAGAATCCATCCATGAGGGAGATCATCTCATGGCCTATGATGGAATTGACAAGGGAGTCAATGTTAGGTAGGGGAAAATTGTCTTTGGGATAAGCTTTGTTTAAATCATGAAAATTTGTGTAGACATGAACTTCGCTAGATGGCTTAGGTATAGGGACCATGCTAGATACCCACTCAGGATAGTCGATGGGTACAATGAAATCAATGTCTAGGAGATTTTGGAGCTCAGACTTCACTATTAATGTGATAGTTGGATGCATGCATCATAACTTTTGTCTCATCGGTTTGGCATTAGGATCGAGTATGAGATTATGAACCACTATGGTAGGGTCAAGTCCCGACATGTCTTTGTATGACCATGCAAAAACTTTAATGTACTTGCAAAGGAAGTTTGTGAAGGTGATGCACTCCTCGGGTGAGAGGCTAGCGGCTAGTTTGAGGATGTGGGGATTTTCAGGATCATCTCCAATGTCGACATCGATAGTGTCTTCAATGAGCATGCGAGATCCATCACGTAACTGTTCAGGGATAGGAATGAGGTTAAAGTCATCGATGGCTTCGCTGAACTCATATTCATCATCTACGTAGATGCTCGTGTGATGGACCTGAGGGGCTTGGGATGATGTGGATGAGGAAGGGGCATTTGCAGCTCATAAGACATGAGGTGAAAGAAGGAAATCTCGAGGCACTAGTATGGGTGATATATGCATGAGATCTATAAAGTTTGGGTTTGGGGTATCATCTCAAATTCATTGGTGGCTATAATGGAGGGGAGAGTGCAAGTCTACCTCAACCATGTTGATCGATGTTGTAGGTGAAGTAGGTGGGGAGGAATCTGGTGAGTAGGGCTCTATGGTTTGTGCGTACCCTAAGAGACTCAAGGGAGGTCATAGAATAACTAGAGGTGAATGAGGATGAGTAGCTGCTCTCTGTAGTTGCCTATGTATAGGTAGGAACGTGGCTAAGCGCATTGGTGATGACTCAAGAGGGATTGTATCAGGCTCTATTGGTACTACATTTAAGGATAAGGTAGTGAAATGGTCTACCAATCTACCAACATCATAGAATGAGGAGGTATCGAATGTAGGAGATTCTTGAAAGAAGTCATAGGGGACTACAATGGTAGAACTGGGTGAGGGAGTGTCTTCTAGTATATCCATATCGATATACTCCTCCAAGGTATGTGTTGGATATGGAGGAGGATGTAAGGATAAATCTTGGATCTCATATTCTAGTGTATAGATGGTGGTTGGGCGATAGCCTAGGCCAAATTTGTCGGTGGGTGATCGAACACGAGGGTTAATGGGTGTACGTAACCCTTGTTCATAGTGGCCAAGCCCGAATCCATGCCAATGGAAATGCTTGAGGTAGCACAAGGCAAAATGAGGGTTGGCCAGGTGCGTAAGTGCATCACTAGAGCTAGCTTGTGGTGGTGGAGAAGCTGGTGGGGGGATCGAAGAGTCGACTCCTGCATAAAAAAAATTGGTATGGTTTTTAGGACTTCCTAATTGGACAATGGTTCCAATAGTCAACATCGAGGCTGAGGGATGACCAAAATCTTGGGTAGATTGGATAGGGGGGTCACATACGTGGGCATCACGTACATTATAGTCTCTTGGGCCACCATTAGACATGAAAATGGATATGCATGGTGTGGCATGATCTGGTGACTAGGGTGGGGTATCAAAATCAGATGAGGAAGGTGAAAACTAGGATTCCTTGATGGTAGCGGCTGAAGGGTGTGGAAGTTGTTCATCTGAACTAGGTGTCGGTTGTTCTTGTTCATGGCATTTGGTTGTTGTAGCTTGAATAGGATGTTTGGTCTATGTGGGGGAAGGTATCGGCATAGGCATTGGGCTATGTGTAGATGAGAATGTCCTAGGCCATGGTCAAAAGGGAAGAGGAGGTGTTTGTGGCGTAGGAAGGATAGGGGCTTCCATAGGCAAGGATGGAGGAGGTAATGTAACAGGTTGTGTAATGGGTGGCGATGGTGGTTGCGACACCATAGGTGGAAATTGGAATGGTATTGGTTGGGATGGTTGTGGAGGCCATAAGGATGGTGATGAGAAAGGCATGCTAGAGGTTTTGGGTCCCATGGAAGATGGTGCTAATGGTGCAGACATTGAGGCTTGTGCTCTTGATGAACACTGGGATATTGAGGTGGAAGTTGGGGAGGATATCGATGCTCCTACCAACTGATGAGAGGACACGAGGAATAGTTGGGAGGATGAAAATGATGGTGCAGGGGGAAGGTCTACAATGTTGCAAAACTTAAATGGATCTCCATCGGCTGGGACATAGTGAACTAGTCCGTTGTGGATGTACTTAAGGCAATGGTGTAGTGTGGAAGGGACACACTACATGTCTCTAATCCATGGGTGACCGAGGAGAATATTGTATTGCATTTCTCCTTGGATGATGTGAAAGAGGATAGAGATGGTATGAATGCCTACGTGGATAGGTAAAACTATGGATCCTATGGTAGGTCTCATGGAGCCATCGAATGCACGTAGGTCAAGGGAAGGTATGGTAAAATGGGTTGGCGGGATATGCAGGTGATGTAGAGCTATTGTGGATATAATGCTAATGGATGAGCCTATGTCAATGAGTACCCACTTGTAGGTGATATCATTGATCGTGGCTTGTATGTGGAGAGGGGGATTTGCTCCTTCTCCTACAAGTTTCGTTATCTCATGGTCATGGAAGCTAATTGAGGGTTGGAGGCATCATGGGATATTTCCTACAAAATTGACAAAGGCATTCGTGTCATGTGTCTCTAAGTCAATGGAGCATAGGATGTCATTCAATGCCTCACGATGGGGTTGAGACTATTGTAGGAGATCAAATATGGATAGCTATGCGGGGGCATTACGTAACTGATGGGTTAGGCTACCATGGATGGTAATCACATTTTGAGGTGGTGGTGGTATGGTAGTAGGCATTTGAGGTACTTGTGGTGATGTGAACTGAGCTGGCAGGGAAACAATAGGTGTTGTCTGGCATGATGGGTACCATTGGTTCCTCGTAGTAAGGTTGATCATACCTACTACACCATGTGATGGAGGATCATGTTGGACACTGTTCACTTGGTGAGGTGGTGTTGGGGGATTGTTTGGAGGTCTAGGAGGATTGGGTCCTCTGTGGTCTGGTAGAGGGTTTTGAAAAATCCCTAAATTTTGATTCTATGGGGCTAGAGGGTTTGCTACCTGGATGGTGCCCCTATCGATTAGGTCTTGAACTTACCCATGGAAGGAGCGACATGAATCGATATCATGGCCATGTTGTCTATGGAAAGGACAAAAGAGCTGCTCATTATATCCATGAGGCTTGGGTGCATTTGGATCCAATGGGTGGATCTCGGGTAGGACGAGATGGTTACCCTCATACAATCTATGAAATAGAGTTGGTAATGGTTTGGATAATGGTGTGAAGTTGCATGGTGGAACCTATGGGTGCATGCCTCGGTATTGTTGTGGTCGAGGTGGGGCAGGAGCATTAGTCTAGAATGCTTGTGGTTGTGGTGTATAGGGTGGAGGAGTCGGTGCTAGCACTAGGGTAGCGGTTGCGACTTGGTTGGCTTGAGGTGGCCTAGGGTAAGGTTGATTTGGTGTGGTCCTGTTGAAGTGGAAGTTGGGGTTATAGTTGGATTTGGCTCTCAACTTAATCTTCCCAGATTGAACCTTAATGTCTTCAATAACTTTTTCTTGTGAAATGGCATCTTCAAAGGTGCGGCTTTGGTGAAGCTGGAGGGATGTGGAGATGTGTTTGTGGCAACTCTTGGAAAAGAGTGTCATGAGCTCAGTAGTGGGGAGGCTATGGGTGAGGTCATGGATAATCACTCTCCATCTGGAAATGAACTCAGTAATGGGTTCATCGTCCACTTGTCGTAAGGCGTAGACATCAAAAAATGTGGTCTTTTTCTTGATGTTGATGGAAAAGTGTTCTAGGAAGGAGTTGGCCAGCTGCTCAAAGGTATACAGGCTATGGCATGGGAGCATGTTGTACCAATCCAATGCTGGCCCGATGAGCAAGAGGGAGAAGGTACACAACATGAGGGGGTTACTACTGTGAAGCTGGTAGCAGGATGAGCGGTAATTGCTCACATGCTCTCTAGGGTCTTCCTTACCTCTATACTTGTCAAATTTTGGTATTTCAAAGTGATAGGGGTAGGGAGGAATGGGAACTAATGGGTGGACTAGCTCATTGCACAACTCATCATAACAGGGCTTTTGTGGCCCATAACTAGAGGTGCGTAGGTTCAGCATTTTGACTTCATCTCGTAAGAGTTGAAGTTCAGGTGTCATAGGAGTAGGGGACTGGGCTATGGTAGGCTGACCCTATGGATGTGGTGGATACTAGTATTGTTGCTCTTCCTAGTATTGTGAAGAGTATGGTTGTACCTAATCTTGATAAGGTAGGTACTAGGTGATATGTGCTGTCGTATCTACGGGCACACTAGGTTGTGGGGTAGGTGTCTATTATGGGTAATAGTACTATGATTGGGAAGCATGCGGTTGTGGCATGGGTACTTGTTGGGTTGGAGCCTACTGTAATGGTTGGGCCATAGGTGGTGATGACCAAGATGGAGGAGGCATAAAGAAGCTGGGTGCAACTGGTAATGGTGTAGGTGTTGGAGCTACCGATACTAGGGGTGGTCGAGATGAGGTATCAAAGGATGGGATCTATCTCTATCTTGGAGGGTAGGCATTAGGGAAGCTAAACTACGTAGAATAGCTTGGTTGGGTGGGTGGATAAGCTTTCGGTCTCGATCCATAGGTGGGAAGGATATTGGTAGTGGGAGCTTGAAAAGGAGGAGGTGGTGGTATCCTAAAATTTGTCGTAGACATAGGTGGCTCTAAAGGTTGGGTATCGTACACTCTGGATACCTAGGAGATTGGTGGGAAAGCTACCAAAAAGGTAGGGTAAGCTACCGAAGTAGGAGCTTGGGTTGAGGGGAAGGTGTATGTGTACACTCCCTCTTGGGTTTGTGCATCTTGCACCTAAAGGGGCGGTTGGTAGATGATGAGGCCTGGAAATGCCTCAATCATAACATGTTTTGAATACTAAAATTACCTATAAACTCTTATGTTTAATCTAATATGCTAGTTAAGTTAATTCAATATGTTGTGTATTAACTATTTGCATGATGAATGTATCTGAAATACTATATTTTGATTTTTACAGCTTTTTGTATAAGTTTTATGTTGTTTTGTTATGACTTGCTAAAATGAGATATGCTTAGATTAATAGCAACATTTCACTAATCATGTTTTGATATGTCTCAAGCATTCATCTTATCTAAATATGGCAACAGTTCAAGAAAATTGTTACTGTGCAGCAAAAACTAGGTTTTCCCATGTAAATTCTAGCCAGCTGCCAATGAATGGCAAGGCATGGAATTCACATGTGAAAAGAGATGAAGACCATTGGAATCTAATCTTGAGAAGTAACCCACATGAGAAATGCAGAAGAAATCATTTAAGGAGCCCACATTTGTTCATTCCAAAGTCTCTTCAAAATGAACAGATATCTTCGAAATGAGAAAACACAGTGTCTTCGAAATGAGCGGATCTTCGAAATGAGAACTATAGTATCTTCGAAATGAGTAGATCTTCAGAATGATAATTGTAGTATCTTCAAAATGAGCGGATCTTCGGAATGAGAATTGTAGATATCTTCGGAATGAGCCACTTATCTTCGGAATGAAAATAGAATGTGTTTTTTTACTTATTGACCGAATTCTGACGATGGAAAAATGGAAATAAAGATTGAAAAGGGTAAGGGAAAATATATCAGATCTGACTTTGCCATCCTTGCTGACCAAAGCCACCATTTATGGAAAGATCAATTTTGATCTTCTTTTTAGGATAAAACCAGGAATTGTTGCAGCATAATAGGATTAGATCTTTTGAGATATTCTCAGCTTGTTAGTAGATCTTAGGACATCTATAAATATGGATCCCATTCAGGTTGAGCTGGTATTAGTAAGTAGAGAGAGTGGAATAGAAGATAGAGAAATAAGATAATAATAGGTGATAATCAGAAAGTGACTGTTACAGTCTTGTAACAGTTTTTAGCAGCATTATTGTAATCATGTTCTTGAATCAATAAAAGTATGTTGTTTATATTTCATATTGCTTGTAAATGAGTGTGATTAAGATCTAAATAGAGAGAGAGACTCATACCTTCTTCTAGACAAATAGGCTAGCCACTTCCAAACCTAGGAGGAGGACTAACAACAGGTTTTTATTCTAATTTTTTTGCAGTAGAATGAGTTGTAGAACTTGTCCTTTCATTCCTTTGTAAACAACTAATGATATTTGCCATCTTAGCTTATTTTATGTTTTGTGATTAATGATTTTGTTGTAATCCCAACTTTCGGCAAAGCTTTCAATTTATTGCAGACTTTCATTTCCAGAATTTACTATTTTCTATAATTTCTTGCATTTTATGTTTTGCTGTCAACCCCTACACAGAAGATTGACAACCTTCTGTTGCAGAGCCTTGATAGTTTCATTTGCATGTTAGAAGTAGATTTTCATTACTGCAAAAGTAAATAGATTTCCTTTCTGCAATTAGAATCAGACTTTCAATTCTACAACTATTATTTCTGCAACATAATTAGGTCTCATTCTGCAAATTGTAATTAGGACTTCATTTCTACAGTTAATGATTAGTTTCTAATTCTTCAACTTAGATTAAGGTTTAATTCATGCAATTTAGAGATAGGAATGTCCTAAATTCCCCCCACACAATCGGTTTCACTAATAAGACATGTTGCTATAGATTGACCTAAGTTATAACTATGTTCACCCCTTCTTTCGCAGATAGCCTTGTACATAGCCCTGGATTGACAAATTCATTGAGAATTAATGATGTGTATAATGAAAATGCATCATTTTGGCATCGTTGATGGGGAATTGTGTTGCTAGAAGGTAACAACAGTATAATAGTTGTTAATTAGACTGAACTGTGAAGATTCAAGATAAAATCTGAATAGAACAGTTGGTTAAAATAAAAACTATTGACCTATAATTTATGTCATTTAAGAGAAATATGAATGAGTAAGTCTAGGGATGAAAAAGGTAGAATTACCCAAAAGGATCCCTAGCTTGTTCTATTAAGGAGATCTTCACGCCTAAGGGGTGAATCACCTGTGTTTGAATTACCAAAAATATTGAAAGAAAAATCACCAGTCTCACCATCATTAGAACATTCTGAGAAAGGAAAATCACCAGTTTCACCATCATTAGAACATCCTAAGAAAGAAGAATCATCAGAATCATCATCAATAGAGGGTCTTGGACCTCTTGAGAGTGAAATTTGGATAGGGTTAACTGTTCCTAGAGAACAGGAAACTATGGCAAAAAATATGGATAGAGATGGCCAACATGGCTATGTCCATAATGAAGGAGATGATCAGGATATTCCTCAACCTTCTAGAACATTTGAATATCCTATTCGTTTGAATCCAATACAAAACTCTCCCATGAAAACCATTTCACCTTTAGTACTTCCAACCTTCCGAGGTGTTGTATCTGAATATCCTGATTAGTTTTTGTTTGAATTCAAGGTAGTATGTCAAACCTATGATTATGTAAATGACAATCAAAAACTTAAGGTCTTTCCCTCAACACTCAAGGACTTAGCATTACGCTGGTTCATGAGCTTAGAGCAAAATTCCATCCGAACCTTGGATAAAATGAAAACTATGTTTTTAGACAAATATCAGGAGTATTGTCGTGTAAGGAACAAAAAATATGATTTATTTAGGATTAAACAAGAAGATGATGAAACATTAGAAGACTATCTTGATAGGTTCTCCTTTGTTCAAAGGAGATGTGGACTTGTAGAACCAGAATTATGCAAAACCATATTTTTTAGAGGATTGCAAGATGAATCCAGAGACGTATTGTATTTTATGGGAAGAGGGGATGTAAAGACTCTCAGTAATGAGGAAATTATGGATCTCTGTAGGAATTACTCTCGCAATAAGAAAGGAAGAAGGAAAAAAAATACAAATGGCACTGATGTGAAGGAATTAATAGAGGAACTTGCAAATTTTAAAATTGATATTTTAGTGCAATTAAACACAACTTTGGGGGAAATGTCTGCAAAAGAAAAAACCATAGAACCTTTGGTAATTTATTTCCCAAGATGTAGAAATAAATATGCTTTGCAGGAATTTCCTTTGAATAAAACATCCATCTCAGCCATTTGTAGTATTTTTTCAAAGAAGCATTCAACTGTTCAATGCCACTTGCTACCACAACTCAAAACTGTGTTAAAAAGTCAGACTAAGGAACTCAACTATATTGGACAAAAACAAGGGGGAAATTTCTCTCAATACCAAAATCTCCTTTATTTTCTTACAAATTGGGGGCATAATCCTGGAACTATGCCTTGGGGACAATCAGAACCACCCCAACGTCCTTGGAATTATCCTCAATGGACAAATTCCCAAGAATGGCTACAAACGAATTGGAGTAATTCATCCTGGAATCAGAATCAAAACAACCCAGCCTAGAATCAGAATCAAAACAACCCATCATGGAATCAAAACAACCCATCATGGAGTCAAAACAACCCATCATGGAATCAAAACAACCCATCCTGGAATCAAAATCAGACTAATCCACATTGGATGCAAAATCAACCATAGTGGAATCAACAATACCAGTCCTATCTAAGGCAGTAAAGAAATCAAGGTCAAAATCAACATTTGCTGCCTGCACCTAATCAAAACTTTCAAGAAAAATAGAACTAACCACAACAAACACAACAGGTGAAACAACCTCAACTCCCAGCTCAATTAGTCACTAATCCAAATAGCATGAGACAGGCATCCCCTGTCTATGTGGCTGAAGCTAAAGAAAATGTTGAAATAAATGTTATTAATTGTAGTAACATCCAACTTCGTTCAGGAAAAGTTGTACCTAAACCTATTTCCAATAAAAGCAAATAAAATGAAGAGCAAGAACCTTTGGAACCAGTTATAGTGGAACCAACAATAGATAAAGAAGAAGAAAAAATAGAACCACAGGCAGAACAATTACCTTCATCAAGGATAATTCCATATCCTAAAAGATTCAATACCATAGCAAAAAATTTTGAATCAGACCTGATCAAGGAACTTAAAAAATTAACTATATCATTGACCTTATTGCAATCCATTAAGGATATACCAGTAATTAAAAGTACTATCCAATATTTGTGCATTAGAAGAGCAATAATGAAAAAGAAGGCATTTCCCAAGACTGTTTAGATTGAAGGAAAGATAGTTGATCTCTTATCTGGAAAACTAGTACCTCCAAAGTATAGTGACCCAGGAAGTCCAGTTATCACAGTTACTATAGTTTCAATACCAATATCAAATGTCGTAGTAGATCTAGGAGCTACAATAAATGTCATGACCAAGGATATAATGAAAAAATTACAGCTCAAACATCTCAGCCCCACATTTACAGTTTTAGAAATGGCTGATAGGTCAGTTGCAAAACCTAAAGGTATTATTGAAGATGTTCATATAGAAGTTTCTTCTTGGGAATTCCCTACAATTTTTTTGGTTTTACAGCCAAGAAATTTAGCACATGGATATCCCATCATTTTGGGAAGACCTTGGCTTGCAACTACAATAGCCTTCATAGACTGCAGATCTGGAAAAATGACTATTTCAAATGGTATTGATCTAAAACAGATCTCTCTGTATCCTCTTGCAAGACCCTCCAACAATTTTTTAGGTCAGTTATGGTTTCCTGATTCATATGAAGAATTAGAGGAGGTTATTTCCACACTAGCCACGTTGGTAGTAAGAGAACACACAGAAGACCTCCATGACATAGAAAACTCAAAAAATGAAACTATCCTAAAGAATGTTCTGCATGAACAAGGGTTAGAAGAGGAAGTAGTAAATATCCATCAATTGTTAAAGAATGAGGAGAACTAAAACTCTGAAGGTGAACCATCTATACTATCACAGGAAAAATCTGTTTCACTACCACATGGGTGGCACCATCACTTGATTTTTCCTTCTCACTGTTCCATACAGGATATGCTTCCATCAAAAAATAATGAAACAAAAATTTCTTATTTCCTCCCATCTCAGCAGTGTCATCTTAACTCCCTAAACACCAGGTATGAAAAAGTGAGTTCAGTCCTTCCAAATACAAAAAAAATAGAAGTCCAGCCAGTAAATTTTTTGAACATTTACAACTGGCTTACTAGGTAAAAGGAAGACAAATTGATAGTTGTCTTGCAGAAGCATGTTCATGCTTTTGCTTGGGACTATAAAGATATGTCAGGAGTTCACCCTGATATATGTACCCACAAAATTTATATTGAAGAAGTCAAACCAGTAAGACAACCCCAAAGAAGACTGAATCCTACCCTAAGGGATATTGTAAAAGAAGAAATTGAAAAACTTCTAGAGGTAGGATTCATTTACCCAATTTATGATAGCTAGTGGGTCTCTCCATTGGTTATAGTTCCTAAGAAAAATGGAAAAATGAGAGTATGTGTAGACTACAGAGAGCTGAATAAAGTGACATATAAAGACCATTTTCCATTACCTTTCATAGATCAAGTGTTAGATACCCTTGCTGGAAAGAGATACTTTTTTTTTCTTGATGGATTTAGTGGATATAATCAAATTTAGATTGCACCTGAAGATCAAGAAAAAACAACCTTTACCTATCCATGGGGAACATTTGCCTATAGGGTTTTACCTTTTGGTTTGTGTAATGTCCCAGCAACATTTTAGCGAGCAGTTTTAGCAATTTTTTTTTATCTGACTACCAACAGTGTTGAGATATACATGGATGATTTCATAGTATGTGGACAGACTTTTGACTTTATATTAGAAAACCTTGACAAAGTTTTAACTCACTGTGAAGCATACCAGTTATCCTTGAATCCAAAAAAATGTTTTATGATGATGAAGGAAGGAATAGTTCTTGGTCATCACATCTCTCTTCAAGGGATCCAGGTTGATCCAAAGAATGTGGAAATTATCAAAAACCTCCTTCCTCCTAAAACTCAAACTGATGTCAGAAGCTTCCTAGGACATATTGGTTTTTACCACAGGTTTATTCCTATCTTTAGCACAATCGCCAATCCCATGTTTGCCCTATTGACTAAAGATTCTGAATTTTCTTGGACTACAAGATGTCAGGAATCATTTGAAGCTCTGAAAGAAAAATTAGTAACTCCACCTGTGTTAAGAGGCCCTAATTGGACATTACCATTTCACATACAGGCTGATGCTTCCAATACTGCAATTGGAGCAACATTAGGAAAAATTGACAATGGTGAACACTATGCCATCTACTACATTAACAAGAATTTGATAGGAGCTGAAAAAAATTATACCACAATTGAGAAAGAATTCTTGGCAATAATTTATGCCATCAACAAATTTAGGCATTACATCACAGGTTATCAAATATTTATTCACACAGATCACACAACCATTAAATATTTGATGAATAAGCCTATGGTAAGTGCAAGAATTATTCGTTGGTTACTGTTGCTACAAGAATTTGATATCACTATAATCAACAAACTAGGAAAAGCTAATGTTGTAGCAGACTACTTATCCAGATTATAGAACACAGATTAAGGGGAATTAGTTGAAGACACATTTTTTGATAAAAAATTATTTGCTATATCAGTCCAATCACCTTGGTTTGCAGATATAGCTAATTACTTGGTCACAACAAAAGGTCCTCCACATTTTACTTCAAAACAGAAAAACAATTGATCAAACAGAGTTCTTCTTTTGAATGGATCAAGGGTATACTCTTTAAGTGCAGTCCTGACCATGTGTTACGTAGGTGCTTCCAAAAGGATGAGGTGTATGATATCATTAGGGCTTGTCATGATGAACCCTCAGGTGGACACTACTCTATAAAAAGCACAATTAGGAAAATCTTAGGGACAAGATATTATTGGCCATCTCTTCACAATGTGAAAAAGTACATCAGGAATTGTGGTGCATGCCAAAGAATGGGGAAACCCACTCATACAAATGAAATGTCACTGTAGCCTCAATTGGTTTTAGAGCCATTTGAGAGGTGGGGGCTTAATTTTGTAGGACCTATTGATCCACCTTCTCAAGAAAAGGTGCATATTCTAGTATGCACTGATTACTTGACAAAGTGGGTAGAGGTGCATGCTTTCAAACATGCTCGTGAAGAGAAGGTCACTAATTTCTTATATACTCAAATTTTTCAAATATTTGGAGCTCCCCGGTCTATCACCACATACCAAGGACCCCAATTTGCATCTAAAGTCATTGAGGCATTTACAGAATTATATGAAATCAAACATATAAAATCATCACCTTATCACCCACAAGCCAATGGCTAGGCTGAGGTAACAAATAGGGAACTAGAACGAATCTTAACAAAAATAGTAGCTTTTCATAGGAAGAACTGGCTAGATAAATTACCTGAAGCAGTGTGGGCTTACAATACTACTTGGAAATCCACTATTGGATTCACACCTTATGAACTAGTCTTTGGTAAAAATCCCCTCTTACCTATTGAATTTGAGCTACTAACACTACGCACAACATTGGAAATTAGAATTGAATTGTCACAGACATAGAAAAACAGGATTCTACAACTGAATGCATTGGATGAACTTAGGTTGGATGCTCTACACCAAACTGAAGTAATTCAAGAGTAGAGGAAGATGTGGCATGACAGTCATATTCAGCAGAGGAAACTTCAACAAGGAGATTGGGCTTTACTATTTGATTCTCGCTATGAAGACTTCCCTAGAAAGCTGAGAACTAGATGGCTTGGACCTTACTGGATCGAGGAGGTATTTGACAATGGAGCAGTTCATTTATCTCTTATTGATGGGTCACAAAGAAAGTTGGTAGTGAATGGACATTGCCTCAGGGTGTACCATACACCTCTGACTAAAGAGGAATTCTTGCAGTAGCTTGACAGTTTGGATACACAACAGGTGGAAGAAATTTCTTCTTCCACTTCAAAATAATCAGCATGATCATGGATTTCAAGAAAATACAAAAAAATCAAAAAAAGCAGAAAACAAAAAGATGAATAAATTATAATTGTGAATTCCTTCATGGGCATGTTTCAGGGAAATCATGAATTCCTTCATGGGCATGTTTCAGGGAAATCATGAATTCCTTCATGGGCATAGTCAAAATCAAGAAAAAAAAAAAAGAGAAAAGGAGAGGTAAGAAAAAAAAAAGGGAAAAAAAAAAAAAAAATGAATAACTCAACAGTGAAAACCTTTTCCAAGGCACTACTAGGTTGGTATGTATGAAAACTAGTTTTCTGGCATGCATAACCTTGAAAATTTTTGAACCATCATTGTTCAAATTCACCAACTGCACTTGTTTTGAAATATTGCAAAAAATCTCAACAGAACATCAACAAAGGTAGTCATTCTTCAAAACTTGCATTAACTTGTTTTAATCAGGTATATATTTCTTACATTTCTTCATTGTAAATAATTGGTATATAGTATATAACAATTAACCATTAGCATAAAAGGTATCCATAAGAGTTGGCATACTTAAAACATGTTTTGAGAATGAGAATATTGATTTCTGCTTAATCTTCGAAACAAGAATGTCAAAAACAGTGTCTGATACCTTCTTCAGATTAACTGATGTATTGTCTTCGGATTGAAATTGTCTTCGAAATGACAGTAGAATGAATTTTGCACTTTGTCTTCGAAATGAAGCTTTGTCTTTGGAATGAAGATTTATCTTCGAAATGAAACTCTGTCTTTGGAATGATAATTTGCCTTCACAATGAAGCATCATCTTCGGAATGAAGCTTTGTCTTCAGAATGAAGCAAGATTTGTCTTCAAAATGTAGTAGGAATTGTCTTCGAAATGAAGATTGATCTTCAAAATGAGGATTTGTCTTCGGAATGAAGTTATGTCTTCAAAATGATGATTTACCTTCACAATGCAGCCTGATCTTCGAAATGAAGCCTCATCTTCGGAATGAAGCTTTGTCTTCGGAATGAAGTAGGATTTGTCTTCAGAATGCAGCAGGATTTATCTTCGAAAAGAAGATTTGTCTTCGAAATGAGGATTTGACATCGCAAAGAAGCATGATCTTCGAAATGAAGACTCATCTTCGAAATGAAGTTATAATCTTCGGAATGAAGTCATAATCTTCAGAATGAAGTTTTGTTTTCGTAATAAATTATAATCTTCAGAAAGAACATTCAATGTAATATCTCCACGTGGCATCCAAGGAAGGAAAGAAATATAATCAAGTGAAAATTATTTTGATAGCATATGATAAAGGAACACGTGTCAGTCAAAATGTGGTTTGTTTTTGCACCCATTTAAAAAATACCAAAATCACGAAGAACGTGACCAACCGTATGCCACCAATTTTTGATGCTAATAAACATGCACGTGAGAGTCTACAAAAAAAATAGAAAAATTAAAAATGAGTAAGGTGGATCTGACGGCAAGGGCATCTGTGCAATCATTGATGGACATGTGTTCGAAGAAAAAATAGAAACGTGTGTCACTCTTCTTTCCGAAGACATATTTGCTAGCGCAAAATGATTACAAGGTACAGTGCTCAGATTACGATTCATTTCAAAGAACAAAAACAGGGCAATTAAAAGCTGGAACCAAACCCTACAAAGTTGCAACCACCAAAAATCGGAGATCCAGCAAAGAAATCACAGTAGAAGTGAACAATTTGTGACGTACCAAGACAAAAAATTGGGGCAAAAAACAAGAATGGAACCAGCAGATACCACCCATCTCCGAGAAAATCCAGAAGTGGTGCAAATTTTTGAAGATGGAGGGCTTATGCCGTTTTTGGATAAATTTAATGGGTCCTCTGAAGACTTGGTCAGCATGTTCACCCACACGTTCAAAAAAAACCGGGCACACGTTAACGACATGACTATTGAGGTAACCCTTGAAGTTTTGAGTCAAATTACTGAGCTGCCATTAGAAGGTCTTCCAATTTCTAGGTTTGGTAAAAATACATTGGTAAATACAGTTAATCAATTTTTGGAGGAAAATGATAGGGCACCAGAGTATTTAACACATAATAACATATGCAAGGGGGTAAAAAGGGCCAGTCTACAGGAACCCTTGGATGAAGTGGCCACATGGGTAATCAAATTTCTAACCTTTGAAGGGCAGTATGTACTGTTGTCAGGGCATCATATAAAAATTCTAAACCATCTCAGACATGGTAGGCAACAACCAGATGTTAGGGTAAATCTTCCCCTATACCTGCACTAAGAATTGAAAAACATGGCAAAAAGATATCAAGAAGGAAAATGAAGTCTTCGCCACCATGGTCTCATCAAACTAGTTTGCCAGCACCATTTTAGAGGAAACTCTAGGAGCTTTGAGAGGTTTTACTCCACCTTAAATGATGTAATTTTTGGAGATGAGGATGAAGAGGAAGAAACAGATACTGTTGATGTTGTTGCAGAAGAAGAAATAGCTACTGCAGAAGATGTTGCAAAAGATGTTGCAGAAGCTATTGCAAAAGATGTTGCAGAAGCTATTGCAGAAGATGCTACAGAAGTTGTTGCAGAAAAAGAAACACACCCAATAGTAGCAGCAAAACATCTTGCTCCAGAACCTTCAACTTCACAAGCAAAAAGGCAAAAGAAAAGAGGATTTGGAACTGAAAGCATAACATAAAAATAAAAGAAGGTCCATTTTTTCAAAGTTGCAACTGATTTGTCAAAACAGATAAATAAAGCACCTAGCCCAATAGGGGAAGAAACAAGAGAAACAGGATCATCTGAAACTATCCCCACAACTCCTGCTGTCATAAAAAAATAGAGCAAAAAGAAGAAGTTTACATCTAGAACCAGGAGGTCTACAAGACTCCACTTGAGGGAAATGACAGAACAGGTCATAGAAGAAGAAGTTGTACAAAGCAGTCCAGATGTCACAGAGATACAACCAGCTTCTAAAAACTTCCCAGAATTCCCTGAACAAATAATTGAGGAAGAAGTTAGGCAGGATAATTTGGAGGTGACTACGGTTCAACAAGCCATAGAAATGGTAGATGCAATTATAGACAGTTTCATAGATCCTCCTGAATAGGAGCAAACATATGTTGCAGAAGAAGAGCCAGCTGTTGAGCAACCTGCTGTAGCTGACTTGTCTGCATCTAATTCTGAAGCAGAAATAGAGGAAGAAGACATCATAGAGCAATGGAGTGTTGTTAAGACACAAACCAGATGGATTGCAGATTTCTTGGAAGCATACTTTGATAGCCCTTTTGAGTAGAAAAATCTCCTGTGTGAACTATTTTTACACAGTTTCTTTATTCCATAAGAAGTAGAGTTTCATTCACATATCTACATTGGAGATGTTCAATTGAGGGCATTCATGTCCACCTTGCAGAATCAATTTTATTGGGACCAAGAGAAAATGTAAAACAAAGAGATTGAAAAAATAGTTGAATTATTAGTCAGAGTAATTCAGCCAAATCACCCCATTATCACAAGACAACACTTCACTATGATGAACAAGGATGATGTGAAGAGAATGTACTTGATAAACTTGAGGGACTGTGTGAACATATTCCATAATTTTTGTAATGACAATTTCTTACTAGCATTATCAGTCTGTAGAAACAGATGGGTTGAACTTTCCATGTCTTTGCAGAAAAGAGAACCCATTTCCCCCATCAACTTAGAATGTTCCATAAGAAGGGCAGAAGGAGTAATACAGTTGATTGAAATTATGCAGCATAATTAGATAGGTCTTAGATTTAGACCTCCAACTATCATCACTCCAGTTCCATTCTACTTTGAAGAAGATGCCCAACCTGATGAACAATTTGAAGAATGGCTCAGGGACCTTCAGAAGAACAGAGGATTTTATATAGGCAAGAAGTTGTTCTACAGGTCATGGAATTTGACCATGGACATATGTGATTCCATAGCCCAACAGAATGCATCAGTACATGCATCAATATAAGTTGGGTGGAAAATGATGAGGCCTGGAAATGCCTCAATCATAACATGTTTTGAACACTGAAATTATCTATAAACTCTTATGTTTAATCTAATATGCTAGTTAAGTTAATTCAATATGTTGTGTATTAACTATTTGCATGATGAATGTATCTAAAATACTATATTTTGATTTTTACAGCTTTTTGTATAAGTTTTATGTTGTTTTTTTATGACTTGCTAAAATGAGATATGCTTAGATTAATAGCAACATTTCACTAATCATGTTTTGATATGTCTCAAGCATTCATTTTACCTAAATCTGGCAACAATTCAAGAAAATTGTTACTGTGCAAAGAAAAACTGGGTTTTTCCATATAAATTCCAGCCAGCTGCCAATGAATGGCAAGGCATGGAATTCACATGTGAAAAGAGATGACCATTGGAATCTGATCCTGAGAAGTAACCCACATGAGAAATGCAGAAGAAATCATTTAAGGAGCCCACATTTGTTCATTTCGAAGTCTCTTCGGAATGAATAGATATCTTCGAAATGAGAAAACATAGTGTCTTCAAAATGAGCGGATCTTCGAAATGAGAACTGTAGTATCTTCAAAATGAGCAAATCTTCAAAATGAGAATTGTAGTATCTTTGGAATGAGCGGATATTCATAATGAGAATTGCAAATATCTTCAGAATGAGCCACTTATCTTCAGAATGAAAATAGAATGTGGTTTTTGACTTGTTGACCGAATTTTGATGATGGAAAAAGGGAAATAAAGATTGAAAAGGGTAAGGGAAAGTATCTCAGATCTGACTTTGTCATCCTTGCCGACCAAAGCCACCATTTATGGAAAGATCAGGTTTGATCTTCTTTTTAGGATAAAACCAGGAATTGTTGTAGCATAATAGGATTAGATATTTTGAGATATTCTCAACTTGTTAGTAGATCTTAGGACATCTATAAATATGGCTCCCATTCAGGTTGAGTTGGTAGCAGTAATTAGAGAGAGTGGAATAGAAGATGGAGAAATCAGAGAATAATAGGTGATAATCAGAAAGTGACTGTTACAGTCCTATAACAGTTTTTAGCAGCATTATTGTAATCATGTTCTTAAATCAATAAAAATATACTGTTTATATTTCATATTGCTTGTAAATGAGTGTGATTAAGATCTAAAGAGAGAGAGAGACTCATAACTTCTTCTAGACAAAGATGTTGGCCACTTCTAGACCTAGGAGGAGGACTAACAATAGGTTTTTATTCTAATTTTGCTGTAGCAGAATGAGTTGTAAAACTTGTCCTTTCATTCCTTTGTAAACAACTAATGATATTTGCCATCTTAGCTTATTTTATGTTTTGTGATTAATGATTTGGTTGTAATACCCACTTTCAGCAAAGCTTTCAATTTATTGCAGACTTTCATTTCCATAATTTACTGTTTTCTCGTAATTTCTTGCATTTTATGTTTTGTTGTCAACCCCCGTACGGAAGATTGACAACCTTCCGTTATAGAGCCTTAACAGTTTCATTTCCATGTCAGAAGTAGATTTTCATTACTGCAAAAGTAAATAGATTTTCTTTCTACAATTACAATCAAACTTTCAATTTTGCAATTGTTATTTCTGCAACATAATTAGGTCTCATTCTACAAATTGTAATTAGGACTTCATTTATGCAGTTAATGATTAGTTTCCAATTCTGCAACTTATATTAAGGTTTAATTCATGCAATTTAGAGATAAGAATGTCCTAAATTCCCCCCACACAATCGGTTTCACCAATAAGACATGTTGCTCTAGATTGACCTAAGTTATAACTTTGTTCACCCCTTCTTCCACAGATAACCTTGTACACAGCCCTGGATTGACAAATTCATTGAGAATTAATGATGTGTATAACGACAACGCATCAGTAGATGCCTTCAGATATGGTGAAAAATGGGTCTTGGGAAGGAGATGGTTGGGACTCCTATAAGGGTATGGGTGTGAGGTTTGAGGAAATGCTTGCGGTTCCTATTGGGGAGGAAGCTTTTACACAGTTCAAAAGGATGGCTTCTAGTTTCCTACAGTAGAGTAAGATGGGTCTGACACCATTCCTACGATAGGGGTGAATGATGTGACCTCTGGATGGGTACGATTTAGGAGGGATGAGTCACTCTCAAAAAGGGATTGAGATAGATTTTGGAAGAAAGGGTGTGTGAAGGTGGGAGAAGTAGGTATGACCTCCTCATCTATGGTAAAGAATGGATGAGGTTGTCCTGGCTCTGTGTAGATCACATGGTCGCATGACATGGTCGATGGATTAGGTGAGGATGGGTATAATAGGAGCGGGTAATCCTCTATGAGTGAAGTAGCAAGGACTTCACTCAAGGTTGACGTCTCATCTCAAGGCATCATGTGTGTGAACTGTACATCAGATTCCATGTGTGAATTAGATGTATCTATAGTCTTCCCCTTCATGATTGAAGGAGTAAGAGTGGAATGACTAGAGGAAGTGGCAGGCAATTCCTCTATGAAGCGCGCTTGCTCACGCACTCTACTACGAGTGACCACAAGCATTGTGACATGTGTAAAAAGGTTTTAGAAATAAACCTTGTGTGATACAGACTCGACCATGTATAATGTAAATGTAAAGCAAGTGACATGTTGTGTATGACAAAATAATATGTAGTGTAATGTGATGAGATCAGTCTATGATCATGCAAACAACGGTAGACCAAAATAAATTCTAAATGCTAAAAAAGTAAAAGTGTTTTGTTCATTTTGTGTGTTGTGATGTTGATACTCCCTATGTAGAATAATAGTTAATGGAGTGCATACTCTAGCAAATTGGGAATATCATCGATATCAAACCTCCTGCAACACCCAAATATGCATAGAATAGAATGGTATCGCAATGTGCGAAAGGTGACATGTATGGAGGGTGCAGTAAAATGATATCCTAAAAGGGGAGAACCCCCTATGCTGAAGCGAGTTCATAAATTACTCTCAAAAAGAGAGATGGCACTATCAAAGACCTAATATCGACATACCCATGTTTTCTCTTCACCCTCAGGTGGGCTTAGTCAAGAATGACAGTTACCATTTCCACTAATTATACTAGCCTTGTGGATGAAGGCACTAAATACTATCCCACTCTACAAGTAACCATTGGTGATAAAATCTAGGGCCCAATCGCAAAAGTGGGGGATTTTTTGATGATGAAATCCATAAAACCACTCCGGTGGGGTTGCTAGGTGTCTAGGGGATGAGCTGATGGAGAGTGAAACTCGATCCACACCAGTCTCGAGCGATGGATTGGAGATGAAGTCCAATACCACCACTCGTTTAAATACCACGTGAGTGTGTGCGGGTTTGTGTTTTGCTAACGGTGTATGCAAGATGAGAAACTAACTAGTTGCCTTTTCAAAATAAAATCTAATCCTAATACCTTTTTGAAAGAAAATTATTAGATAAACATATTCTTTGCAAAGAGATAGTCTAGTCTTAGATACCTTTGTAAATAAAATTAATCTATTTTGTAAAGCGTGGAAACATGCAATCCAAGTGTGTGGAGTAAAGGGGATTAGGAAACCCTAATTTTCAATCTTAGAATGCAAAATTTTTCAAGAATAAAATAACATGGAAGAGGGGATTAGGAAACCCTAATTTAAACTTTAGCATGTGCACTTCTTTTAGCAATAGATGCTATGAACGAAGAGGGAAACAATGTAGGCTTATACTACATGCGAAACAAAAAAGGAAAATGTAAATTTCTTTGAAAAATAAATTTGAGAAAGTTGTTGGAAAGTTGTAGGTTCTGAAACTTCAAAAAAATCTAATGATCCTACAAGCTTGAAAAGAAAGGAAACCTATACCTAGAAATTATTATTCAACTAGTGTATGCTTCATGCTTTCAAAATTTTTAAAACAGAGGTAAAAAAAGGGAAATACCTATGATATAATGCTATGGGGGGTTTTATTGGCCCCTGAATAGGTCACCCCTATGGATTTGGGGGTTTTTGAGGCTTTTGTGTTCAAATCACCACCCGAGGGGCAAATTGAGTTTTGAAGGGGTAGATCTGAAATTTGATAGTCTAGAAGGCCTCTAGAGGTTGCAGAGAGTCTTGAAAAACTAATATTTGTAGGTTTTGAGGCTCTAGAATGCAAATCGCCACCTGAGGGGCGAATTGGGAACTGGTTTGCGGGGTGGGGGTGAATCCAGTTTAGAGGCTTTAGATTTAGAATCTGATGGCCTGGGGTGGTTCCCAAGGCTTTGGAGATCTCTATGGAAAATAGATTTAGTACCTAAAAACATAGAAAATAGAGAACAACGTTAGATTCACGAGAGAACAGTTAGTCTAGCATTATCCATTGTGGGTGGTCCCATCGAGCATGCCAGAATGAAATGGGTAGAAATCAACATTTGATCTATCAATACAAAACATGAATGTACCAAAAAAAATAGTTGTATTTCATTAATATTGAGGAATATGTGTTACAATAGGGACATGATGCCCTTTTTCCATTTCTTATTTTACTAATGTTACAACTAGCTCGATGTCGTTTTCTATCGTCCCTCAGTTTAGGTGGGCTTCTTTGTATGCGAGCCACCACGGGGTTATGTTTGTAGTTGTTTTCCCTCCTTGATTCCTAGTCAAACCTACAAAAAGAGATTAGTTCATTGGGGGGCTTGCCTTAGTCAGGCCCCATGTTTATAAAGGTAAAACAGACGATAAATATGCATTAAAAACTGAAATCAAAGGTGCAAAAGTTGATAAAATAGAAAAACAGAGCTTACCTACCAAATCTAAGGTGATTTGGGACTTGTTGAACCAATTTCCCACCTGAGGGGTAAATTGATGTCGGATTCACGAGGTGGGGGGAAAATCAAACCTTAAGAAGTATTCTACAAAAATCCTTCGATGGGAAGGTTTTTTGTTTGTTGTAATGTTGTTGTTTAGGTGCGGATTCACTGTATCATGCGTCAGTATTCATTTGGGTAGTATTTTTATACTTTAAACATAAGATGGAAAGCCAGGCTAAGTGAGGGTGTGGGCCACTATATATAGAAAATGGAAAGGTGTAGGGGGGAGAGTTAAGGAAACTAACCCTAGGTTGAAGTCTAACCAAAGTTAGGTTAGGGTTTGTGATATGGAAGTCTCCTATTCCTCATAGAAAATATCCTATCCTCACACATGTGTGAGGAAGGATTAGGTCTAATCAATATTAGGAGGTCCTAAGTCAAATTAGGGCTTGATTAGGGTTCTTAGGAAAATATCTTAGCTAACCCTAATTACACACATGTGGGAGGAAGCAATTAGTGTTAATTAAGGATTAAGAGTTCAATTAATCAAATTTGCCCTAAAAAGGTGACTTAAGTGAAGTCAACATTAAATTAGATTTTTAGAATTGACTTGGTAATTTTTTTTGTCAACTAATACCCCATGGGGGTCTCAATTGAGTGCAAATAGGCTATTTAAGGATATCCCAATGATCGGGATGTGATTTTGAAGGCTTATTAGGGTTTTGGACCTAAAAGCTATCTATGGACGTCTACACACTACTATGGTGAACTATGGCAACCTACACATGACTACAATAGCCTACAATAGCCTAAGGATGTCTGGAATCACCTATGGATACGTAGAGATAGCAATGTGTGACTTTTCGGTGTCTACACTAGGCACCTGCACTTCACCACATAATAAAATATATGCCTAAGTCTAAACTTAGGCATATTGATCCTTGCACATTCCACCCCACATTGCACAATACAATCCTGCATAATATATGCCTAAGTCTAAACTTAGGCATAAAAATCTACACATTAAAAGTATTTTCTAGATTTTCTAAATCTAGAAAAATCTACCTAGGATACCCTACCTACTCACAAGACATCTGTCCTGGCCACATCACCACCATCCCTTGCCACCTCTCACACACATATTTCATGCTTGTTCCTTCACATGGGACATCCTCCAAACCACACCCCACTTTCACCTACCACTAGCCACATCACCCTAGTTAAGTGAGACACCCTAGATGACTCACTATAATTGCCCCTTCCATTTGGTAGCACTAGATTACCACTTGGTAATCCTGGCTTACACCTCCCATTTCCTCCAAAATTCCAATGATTTTATAAAGGCACCTTCATCCCATAAACCAAAATAGGCTGAAATAACATACCATCAGACTGTCAAAATCATGCTAGGAGCTTGCACGCACCCCAAGCAGATCGAGGATTCGAAGCCCCAAAGTGTCTTTTTGAAGGTTTTTTCCATTCATCCTAAATCGCCCATTGGTGGTTACATAGTTGCAACTATCCTCCCATGGTTCTCCAACAACCTACCCATAGTTGGACAGCCCCACCCACATTCCCACGGTTACTCAAGAGCGATTTTCAATCAACCACAACAAAGATTGCAAAGCTAAAATTTGGCAAGGCATTTAGGTCTAGTTTTTCATGTTTTTTGCATTGTACTTTTTATTTCTGTAAGCATTCATTTAAGGGTCTATTGCATTGGTTTTCAATCATATATGTAGGTGCTACTAAACCCTTGTTTGCATTTTGTGTGTGCAAGAGATAGATCCTTGAGCAACAGCTAAAGCTAGAGTGGCCCTATTCCCAAGATACTCAAGCCCACTCGACCTTTGAAGTTGTAGTAGAGGAGCGAAAGACACCAGTTTAACCTGCTTGGAGAACAAGAGACTATCATTTGAGCATTGTATTTTGTAAAAGAAAGCATTGTAATATTTACCCCTTCACATTGGGGCAACAACATTGTAAAAATGGGAGATCAAGGCTCCCCTGTTTAATACAAATATCATTCATTATATTGCAATCGCTTTATTTTCAGTTTATGTGTTTGGTGTCATTTATTTTGCTGCAAAAACTATCAAAAAAATATCTTATTTTATATTTTGTAAAGGCATGCATAATTATCAAGTTCTAATATCACTATATGGTCATGATATAATATAATATAAATAGGACCCATGTAATATGGGTAGATGCATTTCAAACAATGTAACCAAATATTTTTAAAAAGTCCTTGCTTATAAAAAGACAGGTAGAGTCAATTTAATTATTTGAAAATAAAAAATGTATATTTTTTACGGAGAATAAGAGGTTGTATTTGGATCCCCCATCCTTGAAAAATCACAACTTTCTTCTTTAGAGATTAAGAGTTTACAAATAAATTCACTTCTCATCTCAATTGAGATGTTATAGCTAGAAACCAACATCATTTTACATAAAATGTTTGAATTTTTTATTTTCTTTTCTCTTTTTTTCAAATTTTTGTGTGAATATAAATATTTCAGAATTCAGCATCCTTCTTAACATTTTTTAGAGAAGCCTTAACAATATCAAAACTTCGTGTTTACTATCTAAGCATTGCATCTTAATAGAAAAATATTTCCAAACATCACACTATCATAGTTCGCTTTACCAATTTGGGATTGCTAGTTTCCTTCCTAAAGCACAAGTGCAACCACAATAAATATAATAAATAGTTTATATAAAAATACATTATGTTATAAAATAAAGCAGATATTACCAATGGAAAACATTAAAGTAAATCTTATAATTATTTTATTCAATTGGTCAACATTTTTTGTCAAATTTAGCAAATGTACTACTTATAACCATGAAAAAGAGAATTTAACTTCATGATCCTCAATTAAAACCCCTCTATTGGCTAGTCTATTTGCACATTTGTTTCTTTCCCTTAATGTATGTGTAAACCTGATTTCTTCAAACTCTTTAGCAAGATCTTGAATTTCCATAATTATCTCTTGTATGTTTCGTGGAGTATTTGTTTTCCTTAAAATTGCATTTATTACTATGACTGAATCATCTTCCATCCATACTCTATCCCATTTCAAATGTTTACATATTTTTATCCCTTCTAGATTTTCCCAAGCTTCAGCTTCATTATTTGTCTTAAATCCACTATTGAACTCATAATGAGATAAAATATCTCATCTAATATTTCTAATTGTTCCTCCTCCTCCTATTGGTATTGGATTTATTTTAGATGCTCTCTCAAAATTTAGTTTGACCAACTCCACATTTGGTGGTTTTTACTTTATATTTTTTCCCTTCTTTTTTTTCTCCTATACCCAACATCATAATTCCATTTCATGATTTGACTCTATCTATCAAGGTTCTCTACTTCCAAATTAAGGATCAGGTGAGTTTATAGGGTTGGATTAGAATCCTCTATGGCTAAACAACTCTTCCTTTACATTATCTGTAAATTTCTTTTCTTTCTTTTAAATATTCTACTCCTTTTTAACCAAATAGTCTAAAGTATTGTATCTTTTGATATATCCTAGATTTTCTATAAAGTCTCACTTTTAAAAGTTCTCTACCATTTCTTTAACCATTTTTTAGTTCTACTATTCATCACTATGCATTTACCAAATATATTAAGAATCCATTGCCATAATTTCCAGACTATTGAGCAATGTCTCAAGAGATGGTCTATACTCTCCTTTTTACAAACAACACATTGAGAGGGGCCATGAAAACTCCTTTTCATAAGGTTATTCCAGGATAAAATTCTTCTATGACCTACTAGCCAAATAAACATTTTAACTTTAGGAATGCTTGGGCTATCCCAAATATCTCTCCATATTCTTGCAATATTCTTATTTGTTGGTGCTTTACATTATATCCACTTCTTGTTGTGTATTCTCTTGAGCTATTCAACTCCTAAATCAATTTATCCTTACATGCTTAGTTAGAATAATTTTTGCCCATTGTATATAATTCTCTTTGTACAGTCTCCGTGTTACTTTCCCCCTAAGATCTAAGTTTACATTTGTAAGAACTCTTAAACCAAGACCTCCCCTAGTTGTATGATCACACACCTTGATCCATTTCACCAAATGAAATTTTCTTTTATCATATAATACTAACCACAAAAATGATTGCATAATTTACTTATAACTGGATTTCATAATTCTATCATCATTCTCCCCTCAAATAAGGGCATCCCTAGATAAGTTGTTGGTAAATTTGTCATCTCCATTTAAGGTATCATGATATACCTGCGTTGATTTTATTTGGAGTATTTAGGAAGTGAATTTTAGATTTTTTTCTATTAACATTTTTTCCTAATGCCCTTTCGTATTCCTTTAATAAATTATTCAAAGCTCTAGCCTTGTTTATCCTTGACCTCCCAAAAATCACTATATAATTAACAAATCATTGATGGGTGATTTTGTAAATGTTATTACTAGCCTTAAGTCCACTTATAAGCCCATTTTTGTTAGGTTTTTTAAGTTCCTGTTCAAAATCTCTACCATAATAATGAATATATATGGTGATAGAGGATATCCTTATCTAAGACCTATTTTGACTTTAAATGATTTTGTTATCAACCCATTGACCAACACTAAATATGAAATTGTAGAGACACAAGATTTAATCCATCTAATATATTTCTTTCCAAATTCAATTTTTTCTAATACTACAAAAATAAAATCCCATTTAACCCTATCATAGGCTTTACTCATATCAATTTTTAAGAGCATTGTTTTCTCTTTTCATGAAGTTGTCAAATGTATAACTTCATGAGCTACTATGATCCCATCCAGAATCTATCTCCCTTTCACAAATACTCCTTGCTCTTCTAAAACATTTTTTCTAATAGTGATCTTAACTGATTCACTATCACTTTGGAGATAATCTTATAAGCCATATTACATAGGTTTATGGGTCTAAATAAATCAATCAATTTTGCATCCTTCCTTTTTGGAATTAGGATAAGATATGTTGCATTTATTTTATAAGGTATGTATTGTTTTACCCTAGACTATTCCACAACCACCAATAAATAATCCTTCACTATATCCCAATTATGTTGATAGAATTCTATAGAGAGCCCATATGAACTTGTGGATTCATTCTTATTAAAAGAGAACAGATCTAAATGAACTTCTTTCTTAGTAATAGGCTCCATCAATTTTCTATTGTCTTCATTTGTTATAATTGAAGGTACTTCTTGTAGAAGTTTATCATTAATAACTTCATACTCCTAGGGCTAGGTGGATCCACCAAGGGCTAGGTGGATTGCTAAGTACGAGTGTGGTTGGGCACTTACCAAGAAGATACCTAGGGTCAAATATTTAGGGGTAATCCAAGCCTTTGCAAAGGTAGTGGCATGCTTGAAATCCTTTGAGTGAGCATCAGATCGATGATTATGGTACGAACCCTGAGCGATCAATGGTCCCCATCTCATATTGGTTCAACAAGAACGAGATAGATAGGTCTTCTAGGAGCAATCCCTGTGGTTTGAACCTTGCACTAGCCAGTTACTAAAAATAGTGGTTGTAACCAACTCTCCTTTGTAATCAAAAAAAAACTTCATACTCTGAACCTAAAATATTTTTTTAAAAATACCTTGCCTCCTTTCTAATTTTACTTGTCTCGAATACAAACCCCTTCTACTAATTTTGGATGCTGGTCTCTATACTATAGCCATCCTATGAAAAAACTTTATATTTTTATCTCTTGTTAACTAAGTTTGTCTCAATTTTAATCTCTAAACTTTCTCTTCCTTACTCAAAATATTATGATATTCACTAAGCAACTCCCTTTCCTTTGAGCTTAGATTATTATGATCACCTTTTTAGAATTTTGAAAGTTTATATTTTAGTTCTTCTTTCTTCTTAATAATATTTCCAAAAGTGTTTTTTTCCATTATTTTTAATCCAGATGTCATTAATTTAATTTGTTTTGGAAGTGTATACAACCCACCATTTCTTGAAGAATTTCACGTTTGTGCTATCATATCAACAAATTTAGGATGGTCTTCCCACATCTACTCATATTTAAAATATAATATTTTTTGAATTCACTTACCACCATTTAAAATCTTATTGGCTAGTAATCTAAACCAATCCTTGTAAAGGCATTAATGTTAGCACAATTTCCTTCATCTAGACAATGATCTGAGAGTATGCATCTATCTAATTTTTTTATATTAGGTTTTGGCATCTCTTATTGTTGATCCATATATAGTTATCTTCTTCAAATTCAACCTTCCATAGATTATTTTTTTGAATAAAAGCTAAGAAATCTCTCATAATTTGGTTTAATTTTCTAATTCCCCCAAAAAAAATTATTTAGCTTGGTTATGGCATTAAAATATCCTATGATCATGAATCATGTTTCTTGGTCTTTACTTGCCATAAAGGCTTCAATACCACTCCATACTTTTGAATTCCTTAATTAAGGTTTATTAGACTATAGGCTATTGCTATTACATTATTTTAATTATTTGTTTGTAATGCACATCAAGTTGACCTTCCAAAAGCCAAGATGTTGTTTGGAATAAATTAGCATAGGCTAAGATTAGGAGATTTAATTTTGGGTATATAATATTGTGTTTCATATTTGGCTTCTTCCATTACTGGCTAATCTCAGCCATCCATTGTAAATAAATACCACATAGTTGAATGTAATTATTGATTAATTTCCCAAAAATGGTATTTGAACATTCATTATGGCTCTTTGCATAGAAATTACTCTTGTCAAGAGCTGACCGTGAGCTCATCCTAGAGAGCCTGCAATTGGGTAGAGGAGGCATATTATTTGTAGGCAAAGAGAACATTATTGAAGGCTTTCCCCTATGTGCTACTCTAAATAAAAAAAATAAATAATATATAGGGTATGGTGTCCCTATTTTTTGTGCATAGAGGCTACTACAGACTCCAAGGTCATAGATAACCCTGATAGGATCAGTCACAGCTATGCCCATGTGCCCCAAATTGGGTTGCATAGCCATAGGTTATAGCCAATAGACTACAAAGCCCATGTTGCAGCATGACCCCATAGCCAAAATAAACATAGCTATGTGCATCAGGATCATACATCCATGGCCAAGAGAGGTAGCATTGCAAGCACAAGGGCCACTAACCTCAAGGTAGCGGATGGCCCCAAATCGGCCACAAGCAAGGCCCGAACACAGGGTTACCATAGATCATGTAGGTAGAAACTTGATAACAGAGTCACAAAGGTGAAAGGTAAAACAAAGAAAAACTTAAATCCTCTTTCTAAGGTTTAAACACAACAAAATCCATCCAATCATGCATCATGTCCAATTTGTGACACATGGTAGTGCATTATTCGTTTATATGCAAGGAGCGAATTGTAGTTTATCTTTGGTCGTGGCATTTTATCCCACATGCAGGATGCAGTGAATCCATGTGGGGTTTATTAGTGTGAAGACACACTCACTTTTTCAATGCATTGTGCACTCCCACTAATGAACAAAAATAAAACAAAAAAAAACAAACCCTCCAATCAGTATTTTGACATGTGGAAGACTCCAAATTCTTTTGTTCTATGCATGTGCTCAGAGGAAAGACTATCTTTTTCTTTGTTTTATATGTGGCTTTAGTCCCACATGCATTGTGGGTAAGTACTTTGAGCACCATATATGCACGAAGGTGCATAATATATTTTGACCACCATAAGGTGGTCAGGACACCACCGTGCAAGGTCGACCCAACGCACCAGTTTGGCGGTGCGACACTTGTTAAAATTTATTATGGATTGACTTTTGGGTTGTTGGTTGTTGTTGTTTGAGTTGGACTGCTGACTTGGAATCTGTTTGACTTTGTTAGACTAACTGTTGACTTGGAGGATTCATTGCCCCATAAGTTTTAAAATAAAAACAAAATTTTATTTTTGCATTATTTTATTTAATTAATTTAGTTAGATAATTATTTTATTGTTTCTAATGTTTTAGGTAATTAATTAATTAGTTAAAGATGATTTAATTAAAATACTAATTAATTTATATTAAATTTAATGCAATATTTTGGCTTTGAACCTTAAAACCTCAAATTGTAAAACAAAAGGGGGTAAATCAAACCATTTTTTGAATTGATGTTAGTTGAAAACACAAAGGAGGAACAAATTTGAAACAAAATTCAAAAAAAAATATAACAAAAGGGGGGACACAATTGTTTGTTTGGATTTTTCAAATCAAACTCAAACTAGGGCAAAAGTTAGTGAATATCATTTTTTTTGCAACTAGACCTCAAATCAAAACTAGTGTAAAAATAATCTTGAAATTTGACATTGTAAAAGGTGCATTTTCAATGGAATCCGACACCTTCAAAAATATCATAAATTTGTGGGCATGATGAATGTATGAATGCATTTCAATTTCTATTTTATGCATTGATATATATTGTGGTAGCAAAAGACCCCAAATTTATACCCTATTTTTGTGCAATTTTGTGCAAAGCAACGTTTGGTAAAAATGGTACCTATGGCCCACACTTATAGGTAATGTTGTCATTATTGGGCTATTGTATCTAACATCAAATATAGTTACAATAATTATGTACGGACTATTATTCCCTATAAATCATCAAGGAGAAATAAGGAAAACCAATATTGATATTCACTCCATCATTAACCTATTCACTACTATTGTTTGATGTAGATCCTGAAATTAAGTTCTTTCAAGTATTTAAGGGTCTTGTTGCCTTACGTATGCGAAATTTTTTTAAGCAAGTGTTAAATATAGAGTGAATCCCTTTCAGTATTGTTTATGTGCCATAAATCAATCTATTATACATACCTCAAAGTCTCCCTCATGTACAACCACATATATTGAAGGGACCAACTTATTCCACGTACCGACGGGTATTATAGGAAAAGCAGGTATATCAGATAGATTAGGTCTATCATATTAGTGATATAAAGAAAGTGGGACCATTTGGTGTTATAAGGAACCCTCACAATGGCCATTTCAAAAGCATATTTATCAGAATCACAACTACTTAGAGATCTAAATTTTGCTCCATGGAAGACAAAGATGCAAACCATCCTATAGGTTGAAAAATTATGGGATATAGTGACTAGAAAAGTTACTTATCTAAATTTTTAAGTTAAATTAGTTCGAAGATATGATTAACAAGAAATATATGATGAGGAAAATATCAAATCCTTTATCTTCTTGCTACTATTGATGAGATTCAACCACACATCTATGAAAAGGAGAATGCAAAAGATGCATGGTATACATTGACCACAATATATGAAGGAAAGAATCAACCCACAATTATTAATTTTCAATACCAACTTCACACTCTCAACATGAATAATGGCAAAAGTGTAGAGGTGTTTCTTTGCAGAGTTGTTGATCTAAGAGCCAAGTTGCATGTAATGGAAGAAAAAGTGAAGGATAAGCTCTTAAACTCCATAATTTTGAGAGCTTTACCATATTCTTTTAGAATGCTTGTCACTTCCCTTAAAGTGTCAAATATACAAGTCTCTTTTGAGGAGTTGGTTAATTTGCTACAATAAGAAGAAGCAAATAACAACCTAAGAGACCAAATTTCCAACACAACATTTTTTCAAAGAAATTTGGAGCTAAGAAACAAGGATACTTTCAAAAGGGATCTTCCTCTAAGGGTTCTAACACCACATCCTCTTCACAAAAGACACCTCAAAAACAAAATAGATACTACCACATTTGTGAGAAGGATAATCATGACACCAAGAAATGTTGGTTTGATTATTCCAACAAAGGTGACAAAAGTAAGCAACCACCACAAAAGAAGGGGCAATACAAACCACATTTAATAAATAGATAACAAAGAGAAAATATTGCTATTGAAGAATATGATTCAAATTTTGAGAGAGCACACAAGGCGCTCATGACTCAAACTGATCCCAAACAAAAAGACAATGTATGGTATATTGATTCTGGTGCTAGCAAACACATGATTGGTGATAAAGGGTGGTTTGACACATTTGAAGACAAAGAAGTAAACTTGTGATAATTTTCGATGATAAGACCTATAAAGTCTAAGGAGAAGGAGATGTTTTAGTGACACTTCTAGGTGGACAATGTAAAATTGAGAAGGTCCTTTATGTACCAAGATTGACCAATAATTTGTTTTTAGTTCCCTAGATCCTAGAGAAGAATATGGTGGTTAAATATTAAAGCGGTTGATGGCAAGAAGCATTTTCATCACCAAGCATGGTAAACATATAACAAATGTTTCCTATAAACATGGATTGTTTGTTTTATATGCTCTTCAGACACCTCATGTTGCCTTGGTTACAAACACAAAATAAGTAACCTCTTTATGGCATAAAAGGTATGGGCATCTAAGTTCAGGTTATCTACTCAAATTGAGTAAATATGATATGGTGTTAGGTCTATCCAACCTCTCACCTACTTTTCTTGTATACTCAGATTGCTTAGTAGGGAAGCAATACTAAGTTCCATTTGATTTTAGCTCTTCTAGAACCAAAGCACCATTGGAGTTAATCCACATCAATCTGTGTGGACCCATACCAAACAGTTATGGTGGAAAGAAATATTTTTAATTGTTTGTTGATGATTACTCTTGAAATATGTGGGTCTTCTTCCTATAGTTAAAGTTATATGCTTTCCTATATTTTTAGCAGTTTTAGAAATGTGTTGAGAAGGAATCAAGATATTCTATCAAGGTCCTCTGCTTAGATCAATGGGAGGAATTGACCTCCAGCGAGTTCTCAAGGTTTCTCACCAAAAATGGGATCAAAATAAAACTTACTATAGCTTATACTCCTCAAAAAAATGGAGTTGGTGAGAGGATAAATTGTTCCATAATGGAGATGGTTCGATGTACGCTCATAGGTGCACATCTTGGAAAAAATTATTGGGTAGAATTTATCACTATAGTCGTATATCTCTTAAATCGAGCACCAACAAAATCTCATAAATAATTCACACCAGAAGAAGCCTAGAGTGGAATAAAAACCTAATTTATCATCTAAGGAGATTTTGATGCAAAGCCTTCATGCACATTTCAAAGAAGAAAAGGAGCAAGCTAGATGAGAAAAATTTGCAATGCATATTTTTTGGTTATGATGAAGAATCGAAGGGGTATTAATTGATTGATCCTATAACCAATAAAATTCATATAATTCAAGATGTGGTATTCGATGAAGCTCCCAAATTGGATACACCAAAATCTAGCAAAGACACATCTCCTAATGTGCTATTGGAATTTGAGGAGCTTGAAGTAGTAGCTCCCCAAAATAGTTGAAATTCCTAAAATGGTATAAAAGCATAATAAGAGACACAAAATTTGATGCACCTCTTTATCTCAATTCAGATCGACCACATACTTGAAGTATGTCTCACCAAAAAATAGAAATTGAAGACACAAAAGATTTATAAGATGAAGAAGATAGGAGTGAAGAAGAAGATAGAGGTTTGATGACTTTGGTGGTGGAGCATGAACCTACTTCGGTGGAAGAAGCACTTAGTGTGCCTCAATGGAAGGTAGCTATGGATATCGAATATATATCTCTTATGAAGAACAAAATGTGGGAACTAGTTGATATGCCTACTGGAAAGAAACCCATTGGCTATAAATTTATACCCTATTTTTGTGCAATTTTGTGCAAAGAAAAGTTTAATAAAAATGGTACCTTAGGCCCAAATTTACAGGTAATGTTATCATGATTGGACTACTATATCTAACACCTAATATAGTTGCAGCAACAAGGTATGGGCTATTATTCCCTATAAACCATCGGGGAGAAATAAGGAAAGCCAATATTGATATTCACTCCATCATTACCCTATTCACTACTATTGCTCGACGTAAATCCTGAAATTAAGTTCTTCCAAGTATTTAAGGGTCTTGTTGCCCTACATATGCGAAAGTATTTTTAAGCAAGTGTCAAAGATAGATTGAATTCCTTTTAGTACTACTTATGTGCCATGGATCAATATGTTACACATGCCTTAAAGTCTCTCGTGTATGGCTGCATGTATTGAGGGGACCAGCTTATTCCATGTATTGATGGGTATTATAGGAAAAGTAGGTATATCGAACAGATCGGGTCTATCAGACTAGCAATATAAAGAAAGAGGGGTCATTTGGTGTTATAAGGAACCCTCATAATGGCCATTACAAAAAGCATATTTGTCAGAATCATAGCTACTTAGAGATCTAAATTTTGCTCCATGGAAGATAAAGATGCAAACCATCCTATAGGTTGAAAAATTATGGGATATAGTGACTGGTAGAGTTACTTATCCAAAATATAGAGGTAAATTAGTTGGAGGATATTATGAACAAGAAACATATGATGAGGCAAATGCCAAAGCCCTTATGATCATACTTCTTGCTATTGTTGATAATATTTAACCACACATCTATGAAAAGGAGAATGCAAAAGATGCATGGTATACATTGACCATAATCTATGAATAAAAGAATCAAACCACAATTTTAATCTTCAATCCCAACTTCACACTCTTAGCATGAATAATGGTGAAAGTGTAGAGTGTTTTTTTTAGAGTTGATCTAAGAGCCAAGTTGCATATAATGGGAGAAAAAATGGAAGATAAGCTCTTAAATTCCATCATTTTGATAGCTTTACCACATTCTTTTATAATTCTTGTCACTTCCCTTCAAGTGTCCAACAGACAAATCTCTTTTGATGAGTTGGTTGATTTACCACAACAAGAAGAAGCAAATAACAATCTAAGAGACCAAATGTCCAACACAACATTTTTTTCAAAGAAATTTAGAGCTAAGAAACAAGGATACTTTTAGAAGGGATCTTCCTCTAAGGGTTCTAACACCACATCCTCTTCACAAAAGATACCTCAACAACAAAAGAGGTACTACCACATTTGTGAGAAGGATAATCATGACACCAAGAAATGTTGGTTCAATTCTTCCAACAAAGATGATAAAAATAAGCAACCACCACAAAATAAGGGGCATTACAAACCACCTCCAATAAATAGACAACAAAGAGAAATGTTACTATTGAAGAATCCAATTCATATTCTGAGAGAGCACACAAGGTGCTCATGACTCAAATTGATTCTAAACAAAAAGATAATGTTTGGTATATTGATTATGGTGCTAGAAAATGTGATAAAGGGTGGTTTGACACATTTGAAGCCAAAGAAGTAAACCTATGATAATTATTGATGATAAGACCTATAAAGTCCAAGGAGAAGGAGATGTTTTAGTGATACTTCCAGATGGACAATACAAAAATGAGAAGGTCCTTTATGTGCTAGGATTGGCCAATAATTTATTGTTAGTTCCCCATATCCTAGACAAGAATATGGTGGTTAATTTTAAAGTGGTTGATGACAAGAAGCGTTGCTTCATCACCAAGCATGGTAAACATATAACAACTATTTTCTACAAAAATAGACTGTTTGCTTTAGATGTTCTTCATACACCTCATGTTACCTTGGTTACAAACACAAAATAAGAAACCTTTGTATGGCACAAAAGATATGGGCATCTAAGTTTAGGTTATCTACTTGAATTGAGTAAACATGATATGGTGTTACATCTACCCAACCTCTCACCTACTTTGCTTGTATGCTTAAATTGATTAGAAGAGAAGCAACACTAGGTTCCATTGAGTTGAGCTCTTAGAACCAAATCACCATTGGAGTTAATCCACACCGATCTGTGTGGACCCATGCCAAATAGTTGTGGTGGAAAGAAGTATTTTTAGTTGTTTGAATTTTTAGTATTTTTTAGCAGCTTTAGAAATGTGTTGAGAAGGAATTAGGATAGTCTATCAAGATCCTTCACTCAGATCGAGGGGAGGAATTCACCTCTAATGAGTTCTCAAGGTTTCTCACCAAACATGGGATCAAAAGACAACTTACTACAACCTATACTCCTAAAAAAAATGGAGTTGTTGAGAGGAGGAATAATTCCATAATGGAGATGGTTCGATGTATGCTCACAGGTACACATATTGGAAAATAATATTGGGTATAAGTTATCACTATAGTCGTGTATCTTTTAAATCGAGCACCAACAAAAGCTCTTCAAGGAGTCACACCAAAAGAAGCCTAGAGTGTAAGAAAATCCTCCATTTCTCATATGAGTATATTTGGATGCAAAGCCTTTATGCACATTTTAAAGAAGAAAAGGAGCAAGCTAGATGAGAAAATTTTGTAATGCATATTTCTTTGTTATGATGAAGAATCAAAGGGGTATCGAGATTGATATTATAACCAAGAAAATTTATATAAGTTGATATGTGGTATTTAATGAAGCTCCCAAATTAGATACAACATAATCTAGAAAAGACATATTTTGTTGTGCTATTATAATTTGAGGAGCCTAAAGTAGTAGCTTCCCTAAAATAGAATAAATTTCTAAAATAGTACAAAAGCATAAGAAGATATGCAAAACTTGATGCACCTCTTGATATCAATTCAGATCAGCCACATACTCGAAGTATGTCTCACCTAGAAAGATAAGAAGTTGAAGATGCAGAAGATGCAGAAGATGAAGAAGAAGATAGGAGTGAAGAAGAAGATAGAGGTTTGATGACTTTGGTGGTGGAACATGAACCCAAATGGAAAAAGCACTTAGTGTGCCTCAATGGAAGGTAGTTATGGATGTAGAACATATATCTCTTATGAAGAACAAAACATGGGAGCTAGTTGATCTACCTATTGGAAAGAAACCCATTGGCTGCAAATGGGTGTACAAGTTCAAGTATAAGGCAAATGGAACTATTGATAAGCATAAAGCTCTCTTGTTTCAAAGGGCTATGCTAAAAAAGAAGACATAGATTATGAAGAGACATTTGTACCAATGACAATGATGACAATCATTCATGTAATTTGTGCAATGGAAGCTTAGTTTGGATGGAAGCTTCATCATATGGATGTGAAGAGTGCATTATTGAATGGTTATCTCAAAGAATAAGTGTATATGACTCAACCTAAAGTATTTTTTGTTAAAGGACAAGAGAAAAAGGTTTGTAAATTGATAAAGTCCTTTTATGGGTTGAAACAAGCTCTGAGATATTGGTACATTAATATTGATAATCACCTACTACAACATGGTTTTAGGGGAAGTCCCTCATATGCCAAACTCTATTTCAAAAAAATTGGTTCTAAAATAGTGATACTTGTGCTATATGTAGACAATATGATCATCACTAGAAATTTTGAAAAGATGATAGAAGCAGTGAAGGATGACTTGAAGAAGTCATTTGAAATGAAAAATTTGGGACTTCTATATTATTGTCTTATCTTGGAAGTTGTGTAGAAAAAAGAACCACATCAAGGTCACACAAATGAAATATACCAATGCACTAATTAAAAAATATTGCATGATAGATTGTAAGCCCAAATCAAATCTAATGGAAACAAGGTTACAACTATCTTAATATGACAAATCTCCTCAGGTAGATGGAACTCTCTATAAATAGTTGATTGAGAGTCTCATATATTTTACCAATACTAGGTTGGATATCAACCTTACCATGAGTTTTCTTTTGAGGTTCATGTAGGAACCTAAGGTCAGTCACTAGAAGGCAGTAAAGTGAGCTTTACACTATATTTGTGGTACAATAGAATATGGCCTAGAATACAATAAGAATGATAAGTTCTTGAAAGGATACACAGACTTAGATTATTTTGGATATATAGATGACAAAAAATCAATGTCAAGATACATATTTCATCTTGGATCTAGACCTATCTCTTGGTACAACAAAAATCAACAAGTTATTGTACTTTCATCTATAGAGGCAGAATATTGTGCTACATGAGAATCTGTGTGCAAAGCGATATGGCTACGTTGCATTCTTTCAAGTATGGGTCTTCAAAAGAATATTCCAATACACTTGAAATGTGATAACCAAGGTGTTTTAAAACTAGTCAAGAATCATGTGTTCCATGATCGAACAAAGCATATCGACACTTCGTGCCACTTCATTCAAGATAAAGTTCTAAAATATAAGATTTGACTTGATTACATTCCCATCAATGAGCAGGTTGTAGACATTTTCACTAAGGCACTTGCACATGTCAAATTTGAGTTGTTTCTCAACTCCTTATGTACATCAAATAATGTAATAAAAGGGGATGTTAGAATATAGGTTGTTGTTATTACATTATTTTAATTATTTGTTTGTAATGCACATCAGGTTAGCCTTTTGGAAGCCAACATTTTGTTTGAAATAAATTAGCATAGGCTAAGATTAGGAGATTTAATTTTGGGCATAGAATATTGTGTTTCATATTTGGCTTCTTCCGTTACTGGCTAATCTTAGCCATTCACTGTAAATAAATACCACATAGTTGAATGCAATTATTGATTTATTTCTCAATAAAATATAGGTCCATAGACATTGATAAAGATGAAATAAATCTCTACAAAGTAGCATGTGACTAATGAGGCTATCCAATGCCTAGTTTTATAAATGAAGGTTATTATCCAATGTCTCCAACAGAAAGAGAGTAGTATCTAAAGTTGCTCTAAATAAAAATATTGCATCGTCTAGCACAAGCATCATGCTTCATAGTGTCGAGTGAGAAGACCAACGATGGAGTAACAAGATCAATACTTCATGATATCAAGTGAGGAGACTAGTAGTGGAGTAAACACTTTATAACGTTGAGTGATAAGACCAACAATGAAGCAAAGAGTTTAACAGTGTCGAGTGAAGAGGCCAATAGAGTAAGGAAACCAAAGAGGATACCAATGAAGAGATGAGTGTTAGAAAAAATATTAATGAAGAAGGTAACAAAATTAATGTTTTCTTTACACCTGCAAGAAGTAACATGAAGCAATATTTTTAATAGCCAATAAAAGTAACATGGATACATGAAGGTTGTTATCATATAAAGAAGCCAATATAACGATTGGATTGCATGTAGAGTTCCATGTGGTATTAGGGTTTAGTTTAGCACAAGCTACTTAATTCAAAACGTAGAGTCATTGCGTATCCAAAAATTAAGCGCAAGTTGACCAAGATGACAAGCAAGAGTCGTTAGCACATCCTTAAGCAAGTGCAAGTTAAGCAAGGTAAAAAGAAAGGGCAATTAAAAACTAAAGTTTTTGAATGCTTTAATTGAAGTCATAAGTTAGAATAAGGAGATTATAATTGGAGTTATAAGGTTTAGATGCAAGTTTTTTATTTTTGAGTTTTTTAAAAGTGTGGAGTGATAAGGATTTCAAATTTAATTAGTTTATTTGATTATTTAAAGGTTTTTCAAGTATTTGAAGATATTTGAAGTTTTTAAGATAGAAGATTTATTTTCTTAAGTTCTTTAATTTTTGAGAAAATTAAAAATATTAGAAGTTTTTGAAATTTTGTAAATTTAAAATATTTGGGAGTTAAAAGGTTTTCTAAATCAAAGGATTAGAAATTTAAATTTTTGTAAATTTTATTTTTTTTAAATATATAGAAAACTTGGGAGATATAAGTTTTTTAACTTAACAAAATGGATAAATGACAAACTTCACACTATAAGAGAATTTTTCAAGGTACAAGACCATACTATTTGAGAGGAAAAAGTTCAAAAACAAAATTTGTATAAAAAATAATATTTTGAATACAAAGGACAACATCATAAAAGAGTTCTTCAAAACTCTTATCAAATATGTGAGATAATATCACTTGAATCTCATCAAAAGGTACAAATGGAAAAGAGATGTTTGGTATATATATGTAGGTGCTAGTCATCATACAACTAGAAATTTACATTGAAGTTGCATATAATATTCACTAAAATTGTAGATAATAAGATATATCAAGTTCAAGGAACTGGTAGAGTAATACCTAGCATGCCTTTTTCAGATTTTGTGCTAGAAAATATTTTATATGTTCTTGTATTATCAACTAATCTTATCTCAGTTGGTAAATTGGTTGAAAAAGGAATATCAATTGAATTCAAATATATAAAATAACATAACAAATGCATCATCAAAAATTAAAACAAAACCAAAGCTACAAGTTCAATCAAAAATGGAATATATGCCTTAGACTCAATGGGATTCTCTCAAGATATTGTTGAACATCTATCTCAAGATGAAATTAATGATAAGTTGCACGATTTTTCAGAAAGACAGGAAACAAGAAATTGGATCAAGCATAGTCCAAGATTATCCTACAAACATGAACATTGGATGAATTCAAGATGCAAGATGATGAAGAATATTCTAGAGAAGTAGAGGTTCATAAATAATGCAAGGTCACATAAAGATTGAAGACAAAGACAAAGACCAATCTTGAAGACTAAAGTCTTCAATCAACCAAAAAATGTTATACAAGGGGGTGTTGAGGAATATTACATTATTTGGTGTAGGCTAATGTACCCCCATGGTACCTTAATGGTACAATTGTAAATATGTAATAGATTAGGGTTGATTCTATAGATTAGAATGTGATTCATATTTCCCATTTCATGTAAGTGTCAATATGCAGGAAATGCACAAGTGTCATGTAAGAGTGCAATGCATAGGAAATGCCACAAGTATCATGTATGCAAGTATGGAAATATGTAATGTGAGAATGTGCACAAATATCTTAGATTAGGTGTGCATGTAGAAGTATAAAATTCATGTATATGTATGCAAGTGTCTTAGAGTCAAGTGTCCATGTAAGAAGAACTTGAAGAGTCTAGTATGCAAGTGGCAAGATGATAAACCAAAGATCATGGAACTTTTCATATGGAAAGCAATAGTCAAATACTTGAAAAGTCATGTTACTATGGCTATATTATGGATATAATGCTCCATGATAAAGCAAATTGATTATCTGGTTATAAAAGAGATCTAGTTTGGAATAGATCTTGTATACATATTTTTGAGCAATTAATAGTGTAAGTTTTCTTCATGCATAGTTCATGAATGACGTAGGCCATTTACATTCATATTTGATTATATAACTAAATGTTTATTTCAGTATTATATAGGCCTTGATATACATATTAATTGGCTCATATATTATTCTACTCTTCATTATTGATATTTTGACCTTTAATATTGTGGTTATTTTATATTGGGACCTATGATATTTTGTGGTAGTAAGGCTTAAAAATCCAACAAATCTAGGATTTGCAACCTTTCCTATTATTATCCTTTGGCTTCTCATCTTGCCACTTGTATATGTTAGCTTTTGATACTATATACTTTAGGATTTGCAACCTTAAGGTATAAAATGAGCATGCAATATTAACTATATGATAATGGCAATATCTTAAACATGTAAATAGCATGAGAAAATTCTTTAAATACTCTAAAATAGCCATCAATGAAAGCTCATGAAAATGAGATCTTCATACAAAAATAGGAAGACCTCAAGTACTTCATTCTTCATTCATGCTCTACATTGTATCTAACTTGAGAACTACTCTACTCTATTGTGCTCTTGCACTCTCTCTCTTACTTTATCTCCTTCAAAGACCAATTTATAATGGAGTATGACTATTGGCCTTCCATATTCCTATGACTCGCTATATTCCTATTCTAGAATCATGTACGCTTGGACAACATGCACATTTACATAATTAAAAATTCTAATAATACTTGTGCATTTATTTATTACATAAAGTAAATACTCAATACCAAGATGGGAAGGCAAGGAGGGATGTTTTTCGTAGGACTGCCCAAACTACCGAACTTGTTTCGGCCATATTTCACTCATCCGGACTCGGATTGAGCTAAAATTTTGAGGGTAGATGCCTGACAAACCCTAGAACATCTCCACCAATTTTTAGATCATTTGGAGCAACACAGATCCTAGCACATCCCTATGTGTGAACAAGATTTTTGGCAAGCGACTATGCGAGGGTTTCATCTGGGTTAAGTGCAAGCAGCTCTAGAGGTTGGTTTTCGGGGCCTTCGAGCCCTAGCGACCAATATTTTTGTGGTTTCTGCTCAATATTTTAGCAGGAAATATTGTAGGGGATCCAATATGGGTTAGAAATCTATCTTTCAATAGATCTTCATGCTGTGAACTTGAGTGACAATGGCTTCCAATTTGCTGCACAAAAGAAAAGTGAAAATCATACCTTTCCACGACGTCTAGGGCATGGATTAAAGAGATCACGAAACAAGTTTCAAGTAGCTGATCAAAAAATGGCTCAGATCTCAAGTGAATCTGGTGCTAAGGTGCACCCACAAAATAAATCTACTATGGAAACCCCTATCAAGGGTAAGAATTTTGAAGAATCAGCCCCAAAAATGAATTTTAGGGATGCCCTCCATGGTGGACAACCTCAACCTAATGCTAATATTAATCTTAGGGCTTCCCGTAAACCTCTAAGAATGCCTAAGATTGATCCTAGGAAAATGGAGTCAGGATGTCTTAAAGCAATTGATGGAACTCCTATTGTTAAGCTTGATATGGGCAACATTCAGATTGGCATTGAAGATCTAGAAAAAAGAGGACTAATTTGTCATTTCATGGGTTTTCATCCGAGCCTATCTACTTTCAAAGTCTGGGCTACAAAAAGCTAGAAAACTAAAGGTGAGTTACAAATCTCTATTTATCCAAATGGTTATTTTCTTGTTTTATTTTCTAATAATGAAGATAGAGAGAAAACTTTTCAAGGGGGTCCCTGGTTCTTTGGAAGGGTAGGGCTTTTCATGAAGCCCTGGCATACTAAATTTAAAGTCAAAGAAGAGATGCCTTCTACAGGTCCCGTGTGGGTTAGACTCTTTGGCCTCCCAATTGAATTCTGGAATCTGACTATTTTTTCTTCAATTGGAAACTCTTTAGGAATATTTATGATGACTGTTGATTGTACTAAAAAATTTGAACATATTATTTATGCTCAGATTTGTGTTTTAATGGATTTTGACAAACCCCTACCTAAAAATATCACTTTACAATTTGGGGAGGACACTTGGGAGCAAGTAGTGGACTATGAGAACATTCCTTTTCATTGTAGAATTTGCCATGAATATGGTCATTTGGCTAGTGTTTTCCCAAATAAAATTCCAGATCAAAAGAAAGAAGATATAAATTCAATAGGTTTCCAAATGCCTAAGAAGAAGAACACTAAAAAAAAACTAGTTATGAAGGATCAATCAAAGTTATCTACTAATATGTTTGAAATTCTTTCCACAAATGAGGTCCCAAGTGAGGAAGAGGAAATAATGGAAACAAAAATCTTAGAAACACAATTTAAATATAAAGGGAAGAACTCAGAGACAAACCAACAAATCAAAGGTTTTCAATAAAAAAAAGGAGAAAATATTCACAAGAAAAACAATATTTTAAATGTTAAAACTTCAAATAATATAGGTCCCAATATAGACTCTGTTGAACCTTCTAGTAACATTTTGATTGTGTACAAGCATTCTTCAAGGCTAGAAGCCATCTCAGATTCAATTGGAGTAAGTCAAGAAATAGGGAAAAAAATTGAAGATGGATTCTAATCAAAAGGCAGGTCGCAAGACTAATCAATATCATATGGTAAAAGAAGGTGAAAAGCTTGTAGAGGAAGGTAAGATTAATGCCCTTCCCAAATTTTTTAGCCCTAGTATTAATGAAGATCATCACTTGGAATATTAGAGGACTCAAAGGGAGTCTTTCAAAACAAAATGAAATTAGAAGAATGATTCAGATAAATCATCCACATCTTGTTTTCCTTCAAGAAATGAAGATGTCAATAGAGGATATGGAATCAATTGCTAGTAAAATTTGGCTAGTTGGAAAAGTGGTTTCCCTCAGTTCCTAGGGGACTTCTGGTGGCATTGCTTGCCTTTGGGACCCAAAAGAGGTAGTTATTCACCATATGGTTGGCAGTTGGGGTCTTTTGGCTATAGCTATTCAAAGCAGACATTCCAACCAAATTATGCTCTGCATTACTATTTATGCTCCGACTAATTTGGAGGAAAAAAGAAGACAGTGGAAGAATATTACTTATATTATCTCTCATTTTCTTGAAGCTTGGATCTTGATCGGAGGAGATTTCAATACCATCCTCTCTCTAGATGAGAAAATGGGGGAAATAGAAATTTGGATAGGAGCACTGACCTCATGAGCGAATATATTACAAACCTCCATCTTGTGGACATCCAACTAGATAATGGCCTTATGACTTGGTCTAATAGAAGGTAAGGCTTAGCTTGTATAATGGAGAGATTGGATAGGTTCTTGCTCTCTGACAATTTCTTAATCCATGGTCACATTCCTAAAGTGAAGACTCTTAACAATGTTGGTTCGGATCACTGGCTTGTCATGGTGGAAATGTGGAAAACCAATGTGAGTTTCTCTCCTTTTCGATTTTAGTTAATGTGGCTTAGAGATAGTTCCTTTAAACCTCGAGTGCAACAATGGTGGAAGGAAGGTAAACCTAGGTATGGGACTAAGATGTTCTATTTTGCCAAAATATTGCAATACATTAAATCCAAAATCAAGACTTGGAACTGGAAGGAGTTTGGGGATGTTCATAAAAAAACATGAAGTTATTGCTCAACTTGAAAATTTGAATAAGAAAATCCATTTAGATGGCCTCACAGAGAGTACAAGTGTAGATGAAATTAAACTCATAGCTCAGTTAGAGGAATGGGAAAAAGAGAAGAACTCTTATGGAAGCAAAAATCTAGAATTCAATGGCTCAAAGAAGGTGATCGAAACACAAATTTCTTCCACAAATATCTTCTAGCTCGAAGATCTCACAACTTTATTTCTTCCCTGAAATCATATTCTGGAGATGTTGTCTACACTTGGGATGGCATGAACTCTATTGTTGTCAATTACTTTTCCAATATTTTTACTGCTACTCCTCTTGACTCGACTTCTCAACAAAATGTTCTTCAAGCAATCCCTTCTCTTATCACTTCTGAGGAGAACTCTATTTTGACTACTCCTGTTACTATCAATGAGCTTCAATAGGTAGTTTTTAAAATGCAAAAAGGAAAACCCTAGGTCCTGATGGTTTTCCCATTGAGTTCTACCAAGAGTTTTGGGATATCCTTCATGCTGATTTATTAGAGGTGGTGGAAGAAGCCAGGAAAGCCAAAGAAATTTTGAAGGTTATCAATAAAACTTATATTACTCTTGTTCCAAAATCTCAAGAGGTTGAACATATCTCAACTTTTAGACCTATTGCTTTATGTAATGTTCTTCTCAAAATCATTACTAAGATCATGGCAGAAAGGTTGAAGCCTCTTTTGCATAAGATTATTTCCCCTGAACAAGGGGGTTATGTGGAAGGGCATCAAATAGTTGATGAGATAGTTCTTGCTCAGGAAGCCATCCATTCCATGGATATGCAAAAATCTCCTTCCATGTTCATTCAGTTAGACTTATCCAAAGCTTATGATAGAGTGGATTGGCACTTCCTTATCAAAGTTTTGAGGCAATTTGGTTTCTCTCAGGATTGGATGGATTGGATTATGGGATGTATCTCTTTAGTTTCCTACTTAGTTCTTATCAATGGTAGGCCTTCTCAGTTGTTCCTAGCTTCTAGAGGTATTAGGCAAGGTGACCCCCTATCCCCTTATTTATTCATCATTATTGTTGAATGCTTAGGTAGGGCTATAACCAAAAAGAGAGAAGACAAAACCCTTGAGGGAGTTACCATTGCTCATGGAGCTAGACCTATCTCTCATCTTCAATTTTTTGATGACTCTACTCTTTTAGGTAAAGCTATAGTTAAGGAAGCTTCTACTATTAAGCAAATCATTAGCTATTTTTCTAAGGCTATCAGGAAATTGATCAATGAAGATAAATCTAAAGTCATTTTCTTTCACTACTCTGCTAGACAGGAATCCATGGTCTTGGATAAATTAAGATATAATAAGACCTCCCTTCCAATCACTTATTTAGGTATTCCCATCAATATTCGAAGATAGAAAAAAATATTGGAATTGGTTGTTGGACAAAGTCAAGAAGAAAATTGGAAAGTGGACCAATAGGTGGCTTTCTTCTGGGGGTAGAATCACCTTGGTAAAATCAGTCCTTCAGGCTATTCCTATTTATGTTTCTACCATGTTGAATATCCCAAAGGCTGTTCTTCGAGAACTAGATCAAATCAGTCATCGGTTCCTCTGGAGTGGTACTAAGGAGAAAATAAAATGGGCCTTGGTGAAATGGGACACTTTATGTCTTCCTAAGAATGAAGGGGGTTAGGATTCTGGTCTGCTATTAATAACAACAAAGCTTTAGCTACTAAATTATATTGGAGGATTTTGCATAACCCCAATGCTCTTTGGGCCAAGAATATTCATGCTAAATATGTTGAGAACAAAAGTCCTGAAGACCTTGTTCGCTATCAATTGCCTTCCAAAGGTTCTCCCATTTTAGCAGTTCTTAATACTGGTGAGGATTTGATAAAGAAAAAATTATTTTGGATCATTCATAATGGTCAATAGGTAAATTTTTGGATAGATTCTTGGGATGGTCACAAGCCTTTGATAACTCAGTTTCCTGATTGGAGGCCTTGGATGGAGGAGCTTCACCGAGCTAACTGGATAAAGGTGGCTAATTATTATCGGTACCATACTGGTAATTCAGAGGTTGGTAGATATTGGATCCCTATTGAGGACTGGCCTATTCAAATCCTAGAAAGGCAAAGACAAGATATCCAATGCATCCTTCATATGAGATCTCTCTCTTGGTCCCATGATAAATATTGTTTTGGATGGAACAACACTACTAAGGGTGAGTATTCGAGTTGCTCAAGGTTATTTGACCTTATGCCATAATAATCCCAACCAATCATCTGACATATTTTCTCAGTTGTGGGCTCAAAATCTCTGGCCTAAGGTGAGGTTCTTTACTTGGCTTTTATTGCATCGCAGGGTGCTTACTAGGGAGCATCTTATGAAGCATGGTTTTCATGGCCCTTTTAGATGTGAAATGTGTGGAGAGAATGTGGAAACTCTCAACCATATTTTTATTGAGTGTACTTTAGCCTCTGAGATTTGGAGGAGAATGGCCACTTTACTTGGCTTACAATGGTCCAATTTTTTTACTTTTGAACAACTTTGGAGGGATTGGCCTAATCAAGAGGGTGTTGATCATTTTATTAGGCAGTTAGTTTGGATGGGTTCTACCATTCTTCTTTGGAATATATGGAATGAAAGGAACAACCAAATTTTTAATCAAGAAAGGAAGGATATTCACTATATCTAGAAAAAGACCATTGCCAACTTAGTTGAATCAGTCCATCAACTCCTTAATCACCCCCAAAACTCCCACCAAATATGGGATCAAGTGATGCAAATATTGAATATTAACTCTTCTAAGAGAAACCAACTTAAAGGGAATGTGAGTAATTGCAAGATGGATAGAACAAGGAATTGGCAACCTCCTCCTAAGGATTTTGGAAAATTCAATACTGATGGAGCCTCTAGAGGGAACCTTGGAAAAGCTAGTGTAGGAGGAATTGGTAGACTTTCATATGGCTCCCTGGTTTTTACTTTTGCTGAGAATTTGGGTATTCTATCCAATAACCTTGTTGAGGGGTATGGTATCCTTAGAGGCCTTCAAGAGGCTACTAAGGTTGGATGGGAAAAGGTACTAGTTGAGTCTGACTCTCAACTCATGATTAATATTTTGAAGACTCTTAAGAATCATAAGGTTGATTGGAGAATAAAAAGAATTATTGAGAAGATTCAGTTAATCCAGATGGGATTTTTGAAAGTTGATTACAATCATGTGGTCAGAGATCAGAACAAGAGTGTTGATGCTTTAGCTAATTGGGCTTTGGACAAAGGTGATCTTACTTGCTACGACCACCCTCCTAGATGGTGGGCTTCACAAATAAGGGAAGCTCTTCTTTCTATCATTTCTTTGGATGGCTCTAGTTCTGAAGGTACCTAGTTTCTTCTTGCTTTATTTTTGCTTCTCTTTGGTTTGGTCAGGGTATTTTAGTTCCCTAGCTCAAACTAATATTTCTTTTGTTTCCTCTGTTGATTCTTGCCTTAATAGTATTTTGGTCTAGAAAGGTCATTGTTGTGTTCTATTTTTTTCTTTTTTCTTTTCTATTTATGTGTGTGTTTTTTGTTTTGTTTTGTTTTTGTGTTTTTTTTGTTGTTCTTGTGTTTTTTGTTGTTGTTCTTGTGTTTTTGTTCTTGTGCTTGTGTTTCTGTATGTTTGTGTTAATTGGTGTTTTTGTGTTTTGGTGTGTGAGTGTTTTCTATGTTTTTATTTTTCTCTGTTGTTTGTTGTTGGTTGTTTTTTTATTTTTATTTTTTAGGTTTTGGTTGTTTTTGTTTTTCATGTTTTTGTTGGTTGTGTCTTTGTAGCGTTCTGTTGTTTTTTGTTATGTTGTTCTTGTGTTTTTTCTGTGTGGTTCGTGTTGTGTTTTTTTATCTTATTGTGTGTGTGTTTGGTTGTGCTTTATCAAAGGTGGTAGGCCAGGTGCGAGCCCTAGGCGATTTTGGTGGAAGAGATACCCCTACCTCCTTGGGTCTTACCCGAAAGTGGCATTCCTTATGGGATGTTTTCCACACAAAAAAGAAATTATTTTTTAGAAATGGGACTTTAGTCTTCAATATGGGTCTTCATTTTTTAGATGTTCTTCAACTTGATCTGGTTCCTACCCTTCTACTGGTTCAGTCTTCATTATATTCTTGTAGCTCATGTTGTCTTTTATTGTATCCTTCATTCCACTATTTATCTATATTTTAAAGTGGTTGCAGATGTGATCTTTATTTTTTAATTTATTCAAGTATATTTGATGAACAAGAGATCTCATTATCTTGCAAGCCCTAAGTGGATTAGAATTGATCCATTTTCTTTTCTTTTGTTCTTTGGATGACATTTCTTCTTATTCATCAAAAACTTCAAATTTGAACTTATTAGTAGTAGATGCTTCAAAAATAAGAACTTGAAAAAGATAATCTAATCTGAATATCAATATCTCTTCAAATATTCTATAGTACTTATCTTTATAGTAACAAAAAAAATATGAGTGAGACTTTCCTCCACAATATTTACATGGATGGAAAGTCCAACAATTTGCTTTCTCATGACCATTTTTGTTGCAATAAGCACATTGTGAAGTTATTCCTACTTCTTTGTTACTTGTCTTTAGAAATTCAAATCCATCCATTTCCTTGATAAAAAGGTAAAACCATTTTTGTACAACTAAAGCTACTTTACCTTTACTTCTTTCATAGATTTGTAGGATGTCTTTCTGATCAATATTCTTTTCTACCTTTTGAGTATGGTTTTTGATTTTATTCTCAATATCTCCATTAATATAGTTTTCATTGATTCCTTTCATCATGTCATTGGAAGATATCTCTATAGAATCTATTTCTATCAAACTATTAGTTTATGAGTTCTCAGAAATATTTCTAAGCCATATTGGTTCTTCTCTTCTAATTGCATTTTCCTTATTATCATTTCTAGAATCAAGTATGTCTCTGAACCATTTTGATTCCTTGAATCTTGTATACTTAATAAGCTTTTCTATAGTTCCTTTTAAAGTAATATTTATTGTTACTCTTTGATTTAAAAGGAACAATTTTGGTAGAATTTTAGAATCTCTAAACCTTTGAGGTTGACCCTAGTTTTAAGTATGTGAACAAATTTGATAATATATTTTCAATTCACAAGTTTTGTAGAATACCTTGTATCTCCCAAATATTTTGAATATGATATGGTTTTGATAAAGTGCTTAGCTTTCTTAGTTTTCTTTTGAGTTGAATCCCTTTTATCTCCCTAATGTTAAACTTATATTCTTCATCTTATTTATCCCTATGAATAAATAGAAAACTAAAGATACTTTTTGATGCACCTTCAAGTTTTGATAAGGTTCTTTATTTTCAAGACCTTTAAGTTGAAATTTTGATGTCTCATTAATTTGAGCAAGAGACTAATATTAAAAATAATTTTCCAACTTTCTAGCAATTCTATGTTTTGCTTCTAGTATATTTCAATGATATAGTTTCTAAATTTCAATATATTTAATTTGGTGTTGAACTCCTTATAACTCCCTAGTTGGAAATTTAGAAACAAATGTATTTGCAAATATAATATTTCTATTTCAATGTATAAATCCTTATGCCTCCAATTTAGACTATTTGCAAAAATATTTCTATGCACTTTGAATGAGGTAATTTCATAACCTTTCTAAATACTTCTTTCTTCAAAAACTTCTAAGGCATTTAATAATACTACTAAGGTTGTAAAACTATTCCTTATTTCTCCTTTTTTATAAAACCTTGAGTATAATGAAATAATTAAATTGACTCCAATATTATGCCTTGTATCCTTTGCAAAGGTTATATATTAGATTAAATATTTATTATCTCCTTTAATGTAGCACTCCAAAGGCTTTCTATTGCTTACTTTATACTGCACCCGGTATTTTCATGGTGTGCATATGCCCTATGTTTAATTAACACTCTTCACATATGATTGCTAGATTCTTCAATGCTTCTCCTTCCAATGTAACGCTCATTAATGAGCAATCTTCAACCTCTTCTATTGCTCTTTCTTCTATATGCATTATGTTGGCTACAACTCAAGTGTTCTACCTTATTTCTGTGTTATGTAGCAATTGTTATATCAAATGATGATAATACCTTCGATGTCCTCCTTTCAATAACCTATTATTGAGTTAGTGCAACCCTAATGGTGTTTTCTCTTTGCTATCCTCCTTTGAACGACCTTGTAATGAGTTTGTGCAACCCTAATGGTGTTCACTTAACCATACCAACTCTCCTTCGATGATGAAACTCTTCCTCAGTTGTGTTCTTGGTTGTATGATGGTGGCACTCTAGGTAATATTCTTTGATAAAGGAGGTGGTTCCTCTACATTGACCTATTAGTTCTTCCACTAGTTTGGTGGTTTTTCAATATTGGCAATGGTTGATATCATCTTCTTGGTGATGCTCTTACCTTGTTGCTTGGCACTTTTCTACGTAAATTACAGTACTCTCTAGTGCTTAACTTGAATAAAACTTATTTCTCCTTTGTTGTAACTAATTGCCAATTGTTATACGTAGCTTTAGATAGACAATAGCTATTGTTTGCTTCACTATACTTTCAGTTATATTGGATTTCTTAAAATAGTGACTTTCTTATCCAATATGGTGGTGCCTCTTCTCTTTTCCAAGACTTGATAATGATGGTTTTCCTTCCATGATAGATTCTCCTTGTTGGCTACTCTTCCATAACAACTCCTATGCTTGGAAGTTTCTTTGGTGACTCCAAGCTTCCAATTTATGCCAAACCCTATGTCTTTCAAATAGAATAATACTTCTATTTTTTGCTACAACTTATTTACTTTCCAAGAGATAATAAGGATTTTATTTCTTTCCTTATTCTAATTCTAACTTCTTCTTTCTTTGTTGTAGGTTTTAATCCCTTGGGAATGCTATCTTCTCCAACCTTGAATATATAAACTTGATACCTTTCCTTTTGCAACTTTAAAAACTTAAATGTGGTGCTTTTAAAGACTTAATAATAAGCTAATATGAATGTTCAAATAATAAACCTTTTTATGCACCAATATTGCATACCTTTTGGTCTCATTTTGTAGCTCGATTTATTGGTGATTTGATTCACCTATTTGTTACCTCAAATTTGTAAAACTTGCTGCTCCAATTCTTATTACTTTGCTGCCCTAAACTTGTTAATCTAGCAACTCTTCTTGCTATCCAAGTCATCTTGTAAACTCCTTCAATTCATAGCTCTATAACTCCTTTAACTTTGTTGTCCAAGAGTGTGTATTTTTGCAGCTATAATGTTGTCTTTAACTTCTAAAATTTGTAGCACCTTTCCTTGACCAAATGTTGTCCAATCCTTCTTGCAAATCTGCTCTAAGTTTCTCCAAATCACAACTATCTTTTCTCCTTCTAATGTTACCCAATATTGTAGTCCAAATCTCTTGATTTGTTACCTTATTTTGCTGCCAACTTCTCCTTCAATTTGTTGTCTTGTGACTCTTCAAATTTTGCTACAAAAATCAGCGATCTTCTCCTTTGCAAATTAGCCTTTAGGCCTTTAATGATAGTCTTTAAATTTCTTAAATTGGTGGCCTCTTCTACCTTATTTCTCCTCCTTAACTCTTGTCAAATTTTGACTTCAAACTTGGCCTATTTAGTTGACCTCTTTCTCAAGAATCTGAATGTCTTGAGATCTTCAAGAATTCCTTTCCAAAATTTTGCAAACTTCTTGCCAAATCCTTCTTCCTTTTTGGCTTGTTGTTGGATGGCAACAATTATCCCAAATATTTCTTATCAGGAACTTCTCCTTGCTTGCAATATTCTCCCTTGAGCTTTCTTCAGATCTTCTCCAATGGCCACTTCTTCAATAGGGCTTTTCTAGCCTTCTTCTTCTTTCTTCTTTCAACTTTTCTTGAGACCTCTTCTCTTGGGTCTTCAAATTTTGCAGCTTCTCTAATCTGCAACAGGACCTTTTCTAGTCCTTCTCTATCTTCAATATTCCAAATATGGAAGTTCTTCAATGGGATCTCCTTTGGGTCTCTTCAACTTCTTCAATATTCTAAGGGAACCTTCTTCTTAAGTCTCCTCAATATTCAATATTCAATATTCAATCTTCAATAGGGATCCTTTGGCCTCTTTCTTCTCTTCTCAATCTTCAATATAAAATATTCTATGGAGACTTTCTTATTGGTTATCCTCAATCTTCAATGTTTATTTTTCTGCAACAAAGAACTAATCCATGCACAAGAAAAACACATAGACTTTAAGGTAATCGAAGATGAATTATTCTCTATCTATTGTAGGAAGCTTCTCAACTTTTGAGAACTAATTTTCTGTAGCAAAAAATCTAGATAGTAGCAAACGATTCCATGCGAATATTTAGATATCTTTAAATTAATAAACATCACTAGTTATCCTTCAATCTAGTGGAAAAGAGATCTATGTTGAGTCCTAGTCTTCACGAGTTTTCCTGCAACCCTATGAAAAGACTAGCCAAAAAGTAATTTTAAAAATTTTGAAAATAAAATCTCCCTATCTCTTCTCAATCTTCTTGTGGATCTCTCTATTTCCTATCAATCTACCTTGTGATTTGATACCACTGTTAGCTTTTGATACTATATACTTAAGAAAATGCAACCACAAGGTATAAAATGAGCATGCAATATTAACTATATGATAATGGAAATATCTTAAGCATGTAAATAGCATGAGAAACTTCTAAAAATACTCATAAAATAGCCATTAATGAAAGCTCATGAAAATGAGATCTTCATACAAAATATGGAGACCTCAAGTGCTCCATTCTTCATTCATGCTCTACATTGTATCTAACTTGAGCACTACTCTACTCTATTGTGCTCTTGCACTCTCTCTTACTTTCTCTACTACAAAGGCCAATATATAATGGAGTATGACTCTTGGCCTTCCATCTTCCTATGAATCACTATATTCCTATTCTAGACTCATGTACACATGGACAACATGCACATTTACATCATTGCACATTCTAATAATACTTGTGCATTTATTTAATACATAAATTAAATAATCCCTAATCTAAGGATACTCTACTAATCTATAGATGCACCCAAGATGGTACATTAGCATGTACCAAATAGTGTAATATATTCCAAAAGTATACAAGACTATTCACTCTCTACTTACATGTATACTTGAATCTATGACACTTGCAAACTTCTACATGACTCTTTCTCTCCTACATTCACTCCTAATACAAGCCACTTATGCACATCCTTATATTACATATTTGCACACTTACATACATGACACTTGTACACATTCTCTCAATACACATGTACACTCTTACTTACATGAAACTCATGCATATCCTGTACATAGACACTTACATAAAGGAGAAATATAAATAATTCACCTAAACTATAGACTCAAATCCTAATCTATTACATATTTACATTTGTACCATAAAGGTACCATGGGGGTATATTTGCATGTACCAAATAATGTAATATTCTCCAACATCAAAGCAGAAATGGAATTGCCTCACTTGGTAACATAGAAATTCTTTTTGGTGCCTTTGAATTTTCTTTTGGGTGATTCTCTCCTTCTAATATCATTTATTGGTTTTGCATAAGAAGTAAAAAGTATTGTCTACATAGTTTTTGTATTCACTTTTCCAAAATTCTTGGGAGTTTTCCACTATGCTTTCAAAAATAAACATTAGAAGCTAAGAGCCAAAAGATTCTAATCAAAGGCTACCAAAGGGATTCAAGGACTTTGGCTCAAAGCACCCTCTCCTTATCAAAAAATTCATGAACAAATTTTAAATTTTAAATATAGCATCTTTGCTTATCATGGCCTTGGCCTGGTGACCTCACAAGGAGTGCATATTGTCTTTCCCTATGCGTAAAGGACACATTGTATCCTACAATATAAGATGGCCATTTTAGCTAGAACACTGCATCCAAGAGCTTTCTAGCCTAAAGGTCCTAAGTTTAAGTTGTTGCAGACATTATTTTTGATAATGATGAGTGCATGATTTGTTTAGGGTGCTCTAGGTTCTTATAGTCTTTAAGAAGGTGGTGATATTTGTCCAAATGTGGTCATGGCATGGTGGTGTGAAGGTTACATTGGAAGGGATAGGGTGCAAGATTGATTCATGCTCATCCCCCATTTTACACAAAATAAACCTAGTTTTATCTTCTATAGAGGACCAATCTATTTACTCACCATAACAAGGATTACCCAGATTAATAGTAGCTATGTCTTTAGGAGCAATAGGTGTGCATTCAAATCAATCAATGGTCTTCTTTGATGATGAAAAAGGAATGGGTGGAAGATTAAAATGTGTTTTCCCAAATTTTTACTCATTTGTGGTATATTTGAAGCAACTAGTACATTACACTTAGCACAAAGGATGCCAAGGTTCAATACCCTCCAAGTGTCTTTGGAAAATCTAAAAATTCATCGATGAGTTCAACATGGTGGTCGGTGTGGTCTTCTTTTGTGTCATGTCAAACCATTTATATATATATGACATCAACAAATCAAATGAAACCAAGTATCATAGTCATATGGATTGAGATAAGTTTATGTAGCAAGAAATTAGTGGAAGACACCAATGAATTATGGATTTCCAAGTGGAAACAGACAATTGGATCTTCTTTTTGTAGGGTTTAGAGGTTTAATTTTTAAAAGGATTACAAGAAAAGGATTTAGAATTTGTGTTAGTCAATTCCTCTTCCTCCTGTGGGTGATTGATTCAACTTATTCATGAAGATCTAATATTTAATTAGCTCTTTCTTTTATCTTTTATTTAGGTACTCTTAAAGGTTTATTACAACTCTTCTTTTAAGTAAGTTCATGTAAAGCCTCCTTTGGTGATTGAAATCAAGTGGCCCATTGATAAGATAAAGTCTTCAAATAAGGTAGTGTATGCCATACAAGGAAAAGTTATACGTTCAAGACATGTCTTATGTGACCATGAAATATTGAAAGAGCCTATATTTAAAGGAGGTGGTGATCTTTTCTTCTCTTCTTCATTTGAAGTCCTAATATAAGTTTTTTTTGGATGTGTATGAAGGAGACACTTGTGTAGGAAATATTTTTGTAACAATAGATTTTAGATTATGGAAGGGATCCAGATGAGTCTACCTCAAAATATGGAGGCCCACTAGGGTATCTATTATGGAGGGTGATATTATTGTTACTAGTTTCTTCTATCCTTGGCCCTTTAATTTATATTATGGGGGTGTTGAAAGTGTAATATGATTCATGGTTAGGTCCAATATTGTATGATGTGTTGGATAGGCCTAAGGGAATTCATTGTACAATGTGTTAACTTACTATAATTTTTTGTTATGTAAGCCTTATGGGCCACAATTAACCTTGTTATGGATAAACCGTCTTTATAACTTTTATTAATTTTGAGCCCTCTTATTATGTTTGCATAGGTTAAACTCTATTTTGTAATGGGGTTTGGCATTGGCATAAATACCCCCTTCCACTCTTTATTTTATGATCATAGTGTTGTGTCATTTTATCTACGAATATAGTGATTATTTATGGTGCTTGTGGGTGGCCACCATATCTTTATTTTTTGTCCTCCTTTTTGCTTTCTGTATAATATTTGAATGGATGGATTGCTTTTGTTTGTTTCTAGAAATTACTGTGACTTTCAACATAAATTTTCATAATAAGTGGTATCAAAGCAATGATTCTGACAAAGTGGAGATTGTTTTTGTCGATTGTAGAAATTGGGAAAATTTTCAAAAAATATCTCATTTTTTGGGATCCAATCTTTTCTTAAATTTGTCCAATTCATATGATTATTGTGCCAATTTATTCAAAAATTTAAGAGCTTCAAACGAGTGTTCATATGAAGGAATTCAAGCAATATTGAGGCAAACAAAACCCTATGAAGTTAGTCATTTGGAACAAGGATAGTGACATTTTTCCAAATAATGTTTTCTCTAGAAAATTAAATTTGAGATATATGTTACTTGGGGTAAACAAATCGTTTGTTGTTGTTGTTGTTGTGTTTAAAGGATTTTTTAAGGTCTAATTATTTATGTGGAATTTTAGCTTCAAATTAGTAGGATGATATATTTTTGTAAAACCCAAGTTTTCATTATCTTTTCTTGTTGGGTGTGATCTCATGGATTTAATCTCATTTTATTGAAGAGAGGATATTTTTGTTAGATAGTGGTTGAAATATTTTTTATGCATGCATTTTATGGCTATTTGTGTGGGAAGCTTTGTTTTGGTATTATAGTTTTGTTATAGCCCCTAATTATAAACATATTTGGGAAGAAGTAGAGAAAGCATTTTTTAGTAAATGGGAATTTCAAAGCAAAGATAACAAGATATCTAGGTTGAAGGTTACTATCATAAGATTTGAAGAATAAATAAAGGGGATCAAGGAAGATAAGGAAGAAAAAGTAAGGTTGACAATATACAGGATGAGAAAATCACATCTTTGGTTGGATAAACCAAAAAGTGCTCCAAAATATTTGTTTGAATCTAAACATTCTAATTTGCATGTTCATGGTTACATTCAAACGAAAAAGATTATTATTTCCATAAAACCTACTAGTAGGTATAATTTCATTAATATTACTTTAGCTAAGAGGTTGCATGTTTAGGCAACAAAAATTAAGGATATACAACTTAAGGCTGAGTATGTTCAATTTTTTGAAGATTTAGATTTCATTCTAAAGAATTGAGTATGAAAATCTCAATAGAATGAAAATCTAAAAAATTGAGTATGTTATACATTTAGAATGGAAATCTCAAATTTTACATTTAGATTTCCATTCTATTGATATTTGCATGCTATTTAGATCATCGTGGATATTGTTCTTGATTATCCTTAGTTGGATTCTTTGGATACTATTAAAATTATTGTGCAAAATAAGTTCATGAAGTTATGGTATAGGAAAAAGAAGATAAAACTATAGGAATTTTCTTAGCTTAACAATCAAGGATCCAAGAAGAAACCAGAAGCATTTACGATAGGAAAAGAAGATAAAGAACTAGTAAAGGAATCAAAAGTTGAGTTTATAGTAGAGGTATTAATAGAGTCCAAGGAAGAAGCAACAACAAATTCTAAGGAAGCTTTATTAGAAGAGTAGAAGGATATAAAAAATAAAGGGTACATGAGTGAAGAGCATGGGGAAGAATTTAAAATAGAAGAACAAAATGTTGAAGATTCGAGGGAAGCAGAACATTAGGTTAAAGTTGCAACATATCGCCATGCATACAACCATGAGTGGTAATAATCATGAAGGCATGTCATAGGGTATCAATATTATTATAGACCTACATGGAATCAGAAAGGCATCATATATGGCACTAATTGTTAGTAAAAAATATAGTACTTTTTGCATTTTAGAGTGGTGCAATAGGATCATGGAACCATAGGAGCAATCATTATTAATATTAAAGTAGAGAAACACAAGCATGGAACCAATGGAGTAGTTATGAATTTTCAAGTGGCACAATGACAACTTGGCATCATGGAAGAACACCATCAATCAATATTTCGCTTGGTTGGATGAATGATTAAGATTGACACTAGTTGTAAACATTGCTTAGAAGATCATATTATTTTCTTCCTATGTTTTGAGGATAAAACATTTGTAATGAGGGTGGAATGTTATGGTACTTAGGGATAGGTATATGGGGATATAATATTATAATGTATATGGGTATAATTAATAGTTGGCATGGGCTACACATAGCCCAAGGTTGATTGCATTATTAATAATATATTATAATAATAAGTGGGATAAAGGTTTAGGATTTGACCAAGGTTAGGGTTATACCCTCCCAAAAGTATTATTCGAAGATGAGTATATAAAAAAAGATATTGTCATTGTAGTATTAATAATTTATAACAATTATTACTTGTAATCATCTTTTCCCATGAAGTGGCTTATGATATTTTTCTCTCTCTAAGTGGTGCTCTCATATTGGGAGATCTTGTGGAGTTATTCCTTCCTTAAGGAGTATAATTGGTATTTCCCTACCCTAAGGGTATTATCTATCTCTATATCATTCTATGGATTTTTGTTGTGAATAATTATGTATGGATGAATAATTTGATATTTTTGCATTATGGTAAATGATTTATGTTTGTGAGAAAATAATTTTGAAAAAAAAGGCATCCTTTATGTATAGAAGGCATGTTGTTGTACACCAAGGAGCAAGTGAGAATTCCTATTTATTTAAGGGGCATGATATACTAGCCAATAGAATATGTGCTAAGCCTTGACAACACAAGGATGGTAGGTTTGAATCCCACTAGTCTACATTTTTTGTCATTTGTGTTAGAGTTCATGTTTTCTCTTTAATGGATGCTCTCTATCACATCCCACATCATGGTAGGTTGGTTATGTACTCAATAGGAAGTCACAAGATCAAGTCACACCTTCACCATTTTTTATTTTTTGTTGCATTCATCATGACAATACTTATATTCAAGGAGCAATCACATTTTGGTTCAAGATGGACAATAGTGGAGGAATGGCTAGACGAATTGTACATAGATATTTATTTCCCTTTGGTTATAACTTTGAGCTCATAGATGTTAAAAATTTGCATTCAGTATAGAGGACATGTTGTCATCTATAGAGGCACTAGCCCTTTGGTCACCATAGTTGGTATGCATGAGTTGGCTATGTAGAAGGTGAAAGAACATTAACAAAGAGGTGGACTCAAGTTTGAGTCATGCACCCTCTTTTTTGCAAATACAAATTGATATACAATAGTCCAAAAACCACTATTCAAATGAGAGTTGGTGTATTTATTAGCTGAATATCTTTTGATAAGAGAGGACCCAAGTTTAGTTATGAGTGGCATACTTTGGCATGATCTTAGTGGTGGTTTTCTTCCTCATCCAATGTGGTAGTTGACATGGCATCCTCTGATCACATAATACTAACTTTTACCTATATATACCATTTTTCAATCAAAGACCACTAAGTATTAATGATTGAGCAGATCAAAGGAGTTGAAGTGGAAATAAAAAAGAATTAAGCACACTAGTGAATACAAAATTACCAAGTGGTAGGTTGAGATTTGTTCTTGCATCTCTAATATTTGAGGATTTAAATTTTGTATTTTTGAGGTACATAAGGGAAAATCCTTCAAAGGCCATAACTTTTGTTATGAGCCCATTTTTTTCAAGTTGCACAATTTTTTGAGCTCTACACATTAGTAACATTAGTTCACGGACTTGTTACAGTGTTAGGGGCCAAATTGTGTAAGATGGATAATCAAGCCCTAATTACTTGCCTTAATGGGATAAATTACATTATTTGTTCAACCCAAATGATTGGCATATTACATAGAAAGAACCTATGGTGCATCTTTCAAGAAGATAAAGCAACACCCATTGATAAAGAAACTTGCTAGCATAACGAAGAAAAATATTTTGATCTATTCTCCTTGTTGTTTAAACTAGAATTTCTTTTTCATATTAAAGAAGAATGTGAACCTATCAAGGTATGGTCAAAATTGAATGGGTTATTGGAAAATTAAATACCACAAAAGAAAATCTCTTGGAATTAGAGATTTCTTCACTTAAATTGGTTGAGTTTGATAATGTTGGGGACTATATTACAAAATTTAAGACACTAAGTGTTGGAAAATATGGCTATTACATCATTTGGTTATTTTCACAATGTAGCTTCATTTTGCTATAATGGAGGAGTTGCAAACTCCATGAGAGGAGCATTACAATTTTCGTGAGCTTTCTTATATGAGTATTTCTAGAGCATTGTATCAAGTTTTCTATCATATTTTCATGCATGTTAAGTTTCCATTATTATAGTTATTTCATTGCATGCTTATTTCAATACTTGTGAATGCATTTCATTTATGTTTAAGGCTCCAAAAGCTAAGACTAAGAGCATATATTGCATCTTCTAGAGGCAAAAAGATAGATGATGCAAAATGTGTGAAGATTGTTATTGCTAATCTCTCTCCTTCTCAGATGTTGATCCTCATGATTCTCATTATTCCTATGTTCTTGAATCATAATAAACTCTTGTTTTTGATCAACTTTTCTTTCTCCTAGTTCATTTTTAGGTAGCAACGAGAAATTGTGGTGGTATTTCACAAATATATGATCATGCAAAGGAATTAAAAACTATGGAGGCTAAGACCTAGAGGCCTAAGGGCCATATTATATTCAAAGAAATCAAAGACCATTTGTGAATATTGCAAAAGATAAGGACAACCAACCAAGAATTTCTTGTTGAAATTACAAAGGATTGAAGTTGAGTTTTTGAAGATAGGTGGATGTCTTCTAGATGATAAAAGATTTGCCTCAATTACAAGGCCACTAGAGTATCCATTATGTGGGAAGAGATATTATTGCCATTGATGTCTTCTCTCCTTGGCTCCTTAAATTAGATTATAAAGGGGTGTTGAAGGCAAACATTGTACAATGTATTAAATTTTTTGTAATATTTTAGTATGTAAGTTCTAAGGGTCATGATTAACCTTGTTGTAGTTAGACCCACCTTATAACTTGTAATTAATATTACACCCTCTTGTTATGTTGGCTTAGGCTAAATTCATTGATGTAATTGGGGTTTGAGCATTGGTCTAAATATCCCCACCACTCCATTAATGGTATTGGAATGTTGCGATCGTTATCTACAAATAATGCAACAATGATTTATGATGCCTATAAACACCCAACAATTTTTTTGTTTTGTTTTTTTAAGTAATACTTCTTATACACATCCGCTGTAGGGATTGAACCCGGGTCACATCCCTGATAATGCAAGTGGTGTCCTTGTCGGTAGACCACACTCATGTGGATTTTTTGTTTTTTGTTTTCTTTCATCTTTTTTATATTTTTATATGAGATTTGAGTGGATGAATTGGGGACAATCAAACCATAATTAAACTTGAACCAAAACATATATAATCCACATTTCTTAATTAAAATAGTAATAAAAAATATTAAAATGTATATCTATATCTGTCTATATAGATTTTTTGATTTGGTTAGTGTGAGAAACCCCTACGACCAACGCACATGGCTGGGCAGTCTCCTCCCAACGATGACCCCTTTAAAGTTGAGAACTATGTTTATCAATAGAGAATTTAACACAAAACCACCACACACCCACCCCTCACACACTTGCCCACGCCCCGGTTTGAACCTTAGACCTTCCGAAGAATATTAAAGAATATTAAGATATATTTCAATTGAAAGAGATTTACATATTATTAATAGTATAATTATAAATATTCATATAAGATTGTCTTGAAAATATCACTATATCTTATCTTAAAGGAAGGAAATAAGATGATACTACATTATAGAAGTAATTAGTTAATAGAAATTTATTTTCTTTAGAAAATAATATTAAAAATTTATTATTTTTAAATTTATAAGGTTATTTTATTTTAACAAGCTCACACACACCCAATGTTATATGAACCTGAGTCTCAAGCCCAACCCACTATGGTGTCCCACAAGGTCAAATTTATAAGGTTTTTTAATTTTATAAATAAAGTTAATTAAAATGTTTTGAATAAAAAATAAAAAAATAATTAGTTTTACATTCTAAACCAAGGTTACTCTCTCATAGCTAAACTTAATTTTAGATAAATAAGATAGATTGACATAGAGATATTTACATATTATTATTACTTTAACAATTTCACATTTCATTTCTTACTATAAATAAGATAGATTGACATATTTTAATTGAGAGATATTTACATATTATTATTGATATAAAAAATTCAATCAACAATACCATTATTTTAGATGTGCATAGCCTATAGTTGAGGAAGTGTATTGAAAATACTGACCTATGTAAAAAGAGATAAGGTGAGAGTCTTAGTGGAGTTAAGTAATTGATTAAGTCATCTTCTCTTAAATATATACATTTAAGAGGAAAATATGATAATATTAAAAAAAAAAAAAAACCTAAAATCAAATGGTATGAACTCAACTTCAAGAATTCATCCACCTTTCAATCTTATCTTGTCCAAAGATGCATGCATAATTATTAAGTTATTATAACACCTCTTTAAATAAAATTCATAGTCTCAGTTCCTTTATACTCACACTAAAACCATGATGCTATAAAACTTTATCAATCTTATTTTATCAAAAAAAAATACATGCTTAATTGTTAAACTATTATGAAACACACTTTCTCAATTCCTTTATACTCATACTAAAACTATGATGCTGTAAAACTACTTAGGTCAAACAAGTTCATTGTGTAAACCTATTTATTAGTGGATTTTAATACCTCTGCCTCTGATTATCTATATTTGTTTTTAATATATAAATGTAGATTTACTTGGAGTCTTCTGAAAGGTTAAATCCATGCTACAACATGCATGTCGTGGAAATCTACTAAAATTATAAAAAAAAATTCTAATAATAATAATAAATTGTGAATTTATACTTGTACTATGGCCGAGTATACCAAGAGCTTTTCCAACACGCAAACTTTTAAAAAATGCAGATGATAGTTTTAAGTGGAAAATGATTAAATACGGAAAAGAAGAAAATATTAAACTAACTGTAATAGTGCCATGATGATTTAATAGCCATATATATATACATGGGCATCATTGAATGCTGTGGAGACCTAGAGGGGAAAATTTTGCATAATTGCTTGTTAAGGGGAGAAGCATAATTTTGCTAGATGATATGATGAATCATGAAAGAAGATTTAAGGAATTTGGCGTTGGAATCCTTATCACATGACCTGGTTTTAGTGCATTGAATTGGGTGGTGGAATCTTATACAGGAAGTTTAAGTTGTAGGGGAGAGGTCTTTTCTTCTTTACTCCTCGGATTGGAGAGGAATCTTGAATAACAAAGTTGGGTTCTAGTGGAGATTTGTGGTGGTTGGGAAGAGGAGGGGAAGGAATTGGGGGAATTGAACTGTGGGTGACCTCAATTTTGAGTTGTGGTTACCTGGTTTGATCTGGGGGTGGTTTAAATTTTAATTTGTGGATTGGATTGTGGGGAAGATGGAATTGGGTCCCCACCATGGGATGTGGGTTTCTGTCGAGGATGGGGTCGAGGTTCTGAATTTTCGGAATGGAGGAGCTGAGAGCCATCATGAATCTGATGACAGTGATGAAGTGATGGTGATTGAGGGGAAGGCGGCCAAGAGGAGGGGTTATGATGTCTCAGAGAACTCAAGTTCCTCCAGTAAGCGCAAAAGGACTCCACGATTAAGCTCTGCAGGTTAGTGTTAGTATTGGTAACCATTGTCATGCAAATTAGGGAACTTAATTCAGAGTTCAATTCAATGATTGAGCACCCTATTGAGACCTGAATGCAATGATACAAGACCCATTAGCTTATTGTTTTGTTTTTTCCTTTTCTTTTGTTTAGTAGAATTTGGATGAGATTATGGGCTGTTGAATTCAATAATGTAACGCCCAATTCAAAGCTGAATGAAATGATACAAGACGTATTAGCTGATTTTTTTTGGTTTTTTGCTTAGTAGAATTTGGGTGAGATTATGGGGTAATTTGAGCTTTTATTTTGGGTAGATCATAGGCTAGGTTATGGGTTTTTTTTGTTCACCTGGGTCACAATGGAGTGCAATACCCGTTAGGATAGATGATGATTATTATTTGATATGCTTATTTTGGGTCCGAGAGTCGATTGCACCTCTGTTCACCTGGATCACAATGGAGTGCAACATCCATTAGGTTAAATATTTATTTATTTCTTCAATTGGTTATATGGGATTGAAATGGTTATAGGAGTATTATGGAACATTTTGGAAATTATGTATGTCAAATTTGAATCTGGGTCTTTCTGGGTCTCTTCATTGAAACTCTAGGTGTTTAAATAGTTGTGTTCATGCCATTTGATTAATGTTAAGAATTGTGTTGTAGAATTGGAACCTTGACCTACTGTATGAAACATACAGGTTATATGGTTGTTATTATTATTCTTTTCCGGCATTGTAATTTTTGGGTGAGGTGATGGGCTGCCTTTGTTTAGATGTCTGAAAGTCGGATGTACCCTTATTTAATCACATGTTTGCTGGAATTAAAGGCTGTCTAATTGTGTGCTGAGGGTATTTGAATTCGAATTGCATTTTTATATTGAACCCATTTCCATTACAAGGGCATCCAATAACATTACAAGTCTAGCTGTTCTCTTGTATTGTATCCATTAGCATTACAAGTGTACTTATTACCACCCTTGTTGCAGTGCCTTCCTTCACTTCCCCACTCACAATTTGGCCTGTTTTATGGTACCCTTGGCTTGCGTAGGGTGCATCTGAACCATATCAGGTTACTTTTCAAGAATTATTTGAAATTGCATAGGGAAAACCATGATATGTTTTTCTCTTGAATGACCTCTAGGAGAGCATCCATCTTGTGGTGGAAAGTTGTTCTGAAAGACTGTCCTGTGAATTAGTTCTGTAAATTTAGGGCTAATCAAGCTCAATAAAACTGAGCATTGTGCTAGAAACTATGATGCTAAATTCGTTCTGGCACTGGCGCCGCTGGAGAAAAAGGGAGAAATAGCAGATGGAGACTGGAATGTGAGAGAGATTTTGGGGGGAAAAAAAGAAAAAAATTGGGATTGTCGGAAAATTGCTTTTTGAGAGCGAGCTAACTTTCACTTGAAAGCATAACAATGACATAGCATTTTTGTTATAGCCATGGACTGCCTGTCATTGCCGTAAAACATGCACAAATCATGGTTTGTAAAGTAAGTCATAGTAAGTCCATTGTAATTGAAATTCATCAATTGGATGTCAAAAAGTATAGCATGCAGACATAGGAATAGTGCGGGTTCTTGACGCAGCTAATGTCTGAGAAAGGAACATTGTTTACCAATTGTACTGAAACCCTAGAAAGAGTCCAGATACAAAATAGAAGTCTATATCAAATACAACAAAGCTAGAGAAGCTGCTTCATGTAAGAAAATGACCAACTGCATTGCGAAATTTGATTATTTCTATAGAAAAGCTAACTATCCTTAATGTTTGAGATCAAATTCTTATTGCTGTATTCAGAGGTTTTAAGCCAACCTATTCTGAAATGGTTATTGTTGGCATACACATTTGTTATAACATCATCCATAACTTTAAAAAGAAAATGCCTTTCAAAATTGTCAAAATTTATCAACTTTTAGGGATAAACATTATGGTGTGAATTCTGGTGGGCTCTAATTTGCAGGCATTTAAAACAAATGTCACACTATCACAACACATTTTTTGTCACTTGGGGGGCATGGTGCTTGCTGTAACAATGCATTTATTTTGCTTCCTTGAAACACAGGTCTTTGATATATTTTGATAAAAGACTTGTGGTGAGTGGATCTTCTTACTCTTTCAAGTTGATTAGAATTCTAGCTTTGAAAGAGATTTGACAAATTTAGGCTTTATTTTCTCAGGTTTATCAAGTATGTGCGGACATCAGAATCTTGGAAATGTTTTTGTCACCAGCTGCATGCATAACACTTGTAGAAACTGCTTAAAATCTCATGTGGATTACCTACTGAAGAAGTCAATGAGAACATTAGAACCCTCATATAATGAGATCAAAGTACAATTGCTATGCCCAGATCAGAGGTAATGTATAAGCAACTCATCAAGCGGTCATGAGAAGTTTTTCTTTTTTGAATCATTTATATGGGATTGAAATGGGCCCCACCCATATTACGTCATGCCGCATGGTGGTATTACAACAGATTGGGTAATTATGCATGTATCGCATGGCAATATTCGAACCTTGGTCTCCTTGAAAGTTAAGGAATTTAACCGGTTGGATTAATGCCATTTAATCAGCATTCATGCGAGTTTTTGTATCATAAAGAGGACAAATATTTATTCATTTCAAGATGTATTCCTAATTAGTGCTGAGAAAAAAATGTTCACATTATTATTTGTATGCTAGGTGTGGACTGGAGCTCAGTAAAGCAGACTTAATCAATCTACTCGAAATTGATACAGTGAAAAACTATGAGACTTGGTTGAGGACTGCTTGCAAAGATCTTTATGGTGCAGCTTCGAGTGCTAATGTGATGAATTGTATTAGGTGTCAGCAGGGAAGGGCAATAAAATGCTCAATTGTGTCTTCCACTAAAGGAAAAGGTATAATGAAGCTGGGTTACCTGGAAATCCAAATTTAGAGGCCTGTCTCTTTATTTTTGGAGAGGACAGATATCATACAGCGAGGAGTTAATTGTTACTCTGTATAATTCATCTAGATCTACAGATGTGCATATGTAGACATTACTGAATTTTTGAATCCCTCTTGTTTGCAGGTAAGGCAAAGGTCAATGATGATTTAAATCATTTCCAGAATGGATCAAGTACAGGGAGCATTCAATGTTTAGACCAATGGGTATGTTCAAATTGCGAATTTACTTGGTGTGCTGCATGTGGTTTTACCTTCAATTGCCAGTCTAAGGTGGACAAAAGCAAAGGTAGTCACATTTGCAGCGAAGCAACAAACTACATGATTAATGACATAGTTACAAAACTTGAATCTATTTACAATCAGTACATCACAGTAAAAATTAAAACTGATGTCCAGCCTGTTACAACCAATAAATCTGATGACCAACCTGTTACGACATGTTCCCCTTTTCATATTAACCCCCCTGGGATGTTTTATGGACTTTATGGTGGTGAGAATAACAAGAATAGTGTCTGGGGAGCAGGAACTGGATTTGGTGGTCACAGACGTGAAGGTAAATCAACTCAGGAGAAGGTAAGAAAGATTGAAAAGGAACTTGACAGCCAGGCAGAAAGTTTGTTTAAATCTTTGACGAGTGTTCTTAAGAATAAAGGTGGAAATCAGCTTCAACCCACCTTAGGTTTCTCAACTTCTGCTGTTCTTGGTCGGGAAAATGTAGTTGGCCAAATTTTAGTGTGCTTCGTGATGAATGATTCTATGATGGACATCTGTGCAAGGGGTGCATTATATGTTCAGCTGGCAGACCTGTTGGAAACCATGGCACAATATCCAGAGCTCCTTCTGATGTTAAAAGGATCTTCCTCCCAAAGTGATAGGAAAGATGGTACTGATGTTCACGGTAAAAATGGTGGGGAAGCTTCTCTAATTAAAAAAATGAAGAACATATATGAACAGTCAAAGATTATTGTGAGTAGATTCAAAGATGGGAAACATGATGTGAATGTGGAAACTGACTTAGGCATTGCTAGGCGTCTTTTGGAGTGTTATGAGAAATTGGCAACTCTAGCTGGCAAACAAACGCCATCGACACCATCGGTGATTTCTGTTTCAGATGAGGAAGATTCAGCAATGACAGGGGACAGTGAAGCGACTTCAGACCAGGTGTCATCAGCTTCAAAGGAGGAATGTTTAAAAAACATGGAAGATAATGAAGTCAGTTCAGAACAGTATAAGAATGTCTCTTCATATAAGGAGAGCTTGAAGCCTCTACAATTTAAAGAGTGTCCATTGCTTGGGACAGGTTTTCAATGTCACACCTATAGTAAATATTTTGACGAGTCAGGATCAAATAAGCAGAGCATTGATAACAACGGTGTACACAATAAGAAAAGGATGTTGCATATTGTCAAAGAGATAGCTTCTTTGGCAACAAATCTTCCTCTGGAGTGGGAATCCAGTATACATGTACGAGTTGACCATGAGAGAGTGGATTTATTGAAGGCTTTGATAGTGGGTCCTAAAGGAACTCCATACCAAAATGGAGTATTTATATTTGATATTTATCTTCCACCAGGTATCAACACAAAGAAATCCTTTTTAGATGGTAACTCATGCTTTTTGAACTGTTTTGATATTTGATTTTTGTTAGAGGAACATTTGGTATGCATCGGCACATCTTTTATTTGAACTTATTAAGCCAGCTTCCTTTAGAGAAAAAAGGACGCTGCATAATCAAATAGCAACTATTGAACCGCAAAATGATTGTTAAGCGTGTTCAGATTGACCTTGGATGGTTGATTTGAACTTTTATTAATTAGTTTTTCCATACTTTTCATTTCATGGCTTGAGATTGTTCAAACGCTATGTCATTCGATGGTTAACTTTTCCAAAATAGAAGTTGTAAGCTCTTATGTCCATTTACTGTTGCTTTCCTAAACTTTTTTTCTTTCTATGCTCGCAGGTTGTTTGTTGATCGCTCTGTATGCTTTTTAATCATGCATGCTTCATTTTGTGAAGCCTCTTTAGTTTTTATGTTTGGCTCATATATTATTATTAATTTGATAGCCCCATTATATGTTGCAACATTATTTCATAATTTAGAACGTAGTTTTATAAATAGTAATCTTGTTGTTTGCCTATTACTTATAATATGTACAACCAACTTTCAAACCAAATTTGAACTCTAGCCATCCTTGTTTGTCCTTTACTTTTTAAATTTTTTATTTTGATTAGTAAGTTGGACTGAACCAAAAGAGTAAAACAGTTTGTAGATGATAACATAACAGCATATTCAATGAGATATTTCTATTGCTAAATTTGTTCGAATGTTGAATAGGCTCATCCATAGGTCTGTACTATTTATTATATTAAATATATGCAGATCCTCAAGTGTTTGGGATGTGCTATCATGGATTCTGCATATGTATGTTGTTGTATCCACTTTTTTTCCGAGGTGTTGATGTACTTGTTATGACATGTTTTTGAATGCTCTAGATAGCATGTTATTGCATGAACACATGGATTTGTTTAATTGCTATTTTTGTGTCACAAATAGCTAAATCATCTAGTTTATTCTATCTTGTATATACATATGATAAACAACTGACTTTGTTTCTTGGTGTTGACAGACTATCCTCAGGTACCCCCGAAAGTAACTTTTCTTACAACAGGATGTGGAAAGGTGCGTTTTAATCCAAATCTATACCACGATGGCAAGGTCTGCTTAAGTTTGCTTGGAACGTGGGATGGGCCTAGCTGGCAACCTTGGAAGTCAACTCTTTTGCAAGTTCTTGTTTCTATTCAGAGCTTGATATTTGTAGCAGAGCCATATTATAATGAGCCAGGATATGAGCATATGACAAATTCTCGAGGAGCTGCAGAAGAAGAAAACAGAAATCACAGGTATAACACGTTGAGATATGCCATCCTTGGTGCGCTTCAAAACCCAGATCCTAGCTTTAAAGATCTAATAATAATGCATTTTCAACAAAAGAAGGATGAAATTGTAAATCAGTGTCACGAGTGGGTAAATGCTTGTGGTGATTCCACACACCAACTGTACAACAGAGTCGCTAAGACTGCTGAAGATGTAACGTTAGAGCTGGTAAGGGTCTTGCCGCTGTAGTGACAAAAATGCTCAGAAATAATGTAATTGTTGAATGGGATTATGTGTTTCCTTTTGGTGATGGCAGTCGAGATAATAGATGATTGTCGTCCCCACATTCTGACTTTCAATGACATTTTTTATTTCCCATCATCTATCCATGGAATGATGGGATTTTAGTTCAGAGAAGGATTTTGTAAAGCAGAATTCAGGAAGGGAAACTTTGGACCTTTTCATGCTTCTCCCAAATCATTTCCAAGCTATGACAGTGGAAATTAGGAGAGCAAACACATATATTTCTCACAGGCTCTGTATATATTTGAAATCTATACAAAGTAGATGAATTTATTTTGTCTCTTGCTTCCCATTTAGAGCTTCCTATGTAGTAGTTTTGTATAAAAAAAAAAAAAAAATACATGCTGTTTATTATTTTAATTTTTTTTTTAAGCGAAAAACCCCTTGCGGGGTCGCCTTGGTCTGAGAGACCACGACCAGGGGGTTCTACACCGTCAAAGTCACCTGGGAGTCGTGCCCGGCCCTGCCCGCACCAACATTATCAATTGGATTTTGGGTACCCAATTCAACTTTTTGGTAGGGTGGAGATTCGAACCTGGGACCTCCCTTTGAGGATTGCCCTTTCCTCTCCAACTCACCTACATCACCGAGATGCATACTGTTTATTATAGTCTGGGTAACTTATTCTCAATTTCTTCTTTATATTTATCTTAGTGAATATTCAATATCATTATAATGATATGGAGAAATTTAGGGTTCCTCTTTTTATATTTTCCAAATTGATGGCTATGGTCAACGGTTGTGTCTTGTAGGGTACATTGGTTTGTATGATTTTTGATTGTTTATCTAATCTAATTGGTACTTTCCTGTTAGTTTATATATATATAAAATGTCTGGTTCAATACTGATGAATTTGCTTTGAACAAAGAATTTTAGTTTATATCTTCTGTATGTTGATGTAGTATTTGACTATTTTAAATTATAATTTAAAAATTATAAAGAAAATATAGGATAAAGCTGCACTAATCGTAGAGTGTCATAATGGTTTCCTCTGGCCGGCCTTGATGACACTTCTTTATCAATGCCAATAATTTTTTTTTTTGTAGCCAAACAAAATACTTTTCATAACGAGAAAGTTAGACTACAACAATTGAGAGTATTCTGAATTGAAATAAAGAATTTTGTACTGATTGAAGTTAGGATTAAGATTACCATAATTAGAATTACAAAATTAAAAGAGAAAAGAAATTTTGTATTGTTTGAAGTTGAGATGAATATATTTAGAATTTAGGATTTAAAAATAAATGTAGGTGAAATATGAAAGGTGGAGGAGATAAGTAGGGAGGAGGTAACAATTGGTATAACACTAAATCTTTTACAAGATTAAAAGAGAAAAGAAATTTTGGATTTTTTGAAGTTGAGATTAATATATTTAGAATTTAGGATTTAAAAATAAATGTAGGTGAAATATGAAAGGTGGAGGAGATAAGTAGGGAGGTGGGAAAATTTGGTCTAATTTATCATTGAAGGCTTACATTATGTTTATGTGTCTATCTACATTTTAAAGAGAGTATTTAAAAAGTTTGCTTTTTAAGGTTAAAGAGTAGGAATAAGCATTATGGTGTAAGCACGGTTTAGCATAAACTAATTGTGATCTTATTTTTTTAGTTATATTCTTTGACTTTTCAAGTAGTCTAATCATTTTAATATTTCTAATGTTTGGCAAGTGATGGTATATTTTTTCTCAACCTTTTAATTATGTAAAACATCTTTAACTAATGTGTTAGGATTCTCTGATTTATTATATATATATAAATATGAAATTATTTTCTTTTTTCATAGAAAGATTTTATCTATGAAAATTTTTATTTACAATGAAATGAAAATTTTTATTTACAATGAAATGAAAGATTTTAATTATGTCGGTTAGAAACAAAACATGGCCTATGGGACCTCCAAATATGGAAATACAGTTGTTCAAATTATATGACCATTAATATCCTTGAGAAGGATGTTCCTTCTCCTACTGATTTGGGTTAGCAACACCCCAATTTTTTTTATTTTACTGTTTTCAAATATCTTTGTTTTAGAAACTTTTCCAAACATTTCTTTGTATTTGCCATGGATGTCCAAAAAAACTTGAGCATTCATAGATGGAATGTTTCTCTGTCTCTATTGCCCCTGTGTTGCATAGAGTACATATCCATTCTTCCCATTGTTCCCTGGGTGTTGTCCATATCCTTGTTTCACATCTAAGCCTATGAGAGCTAGTTCTTATCTGAACACTGAGGATTTTTTCCCTCCACTTAATTTTCAGCGCCTATATATGCTTTTTCCTTGTGGTCATATGTTGGGTTAAACTTTGCAATATAGTATTGTCTTTTCTTGCTTGCATTTTTCCACATTCCACTTCTAAATTTTTCGTTCATATAATTTTTTATGTTTTTATTGAAAGTTGGGCATTCAATTATGTTGATTTCCCTACGTTGCATCCATTTCTGATTTTGTTTCATCCATGTGTTCTTCCGCCTATGTAGCTCTTCATCCCTAACTGCCCTAAGCCATCTGTTGTTTTTCATGTTTTCTGTTTTTTCAAGTAACATGATAGCTTGGTCATAGCAATTGCCTCTAAAGGGAACATTCCAATTTTAGCTAGAATAATTTCATAAGGGACTATGGTCTTAATTCTAAAAAATTATAATTAGATGTTTTTGAATCCTTTCTATTTGCCTCCATTTTGTATTTGTCGTGCCACTGGCCCACACCTCGCAACCATACAACACAATCGGTGTGACAAGTAGGCCAAATAAGACCTTGGTGGTCTTCCAGTCCCACAACTTGACATTCCTACACCGATTTTGAAGTGCATATAGCGCTCTCCAACCACTTACAGTTCTTTTTATCCTAAATGTATTCCAATTGAGTTTGTCATGAAAGTCTATGCTTAGGTATTTGTATTCTACCACTACCTCAAGAGGTTCTCCTGCAAATTGAAATTCGAGATGTTGCTTCTTTTTTGCTGAAAAAATCATTATTTTTGTTTTGCTCGTGTTCATTTGCATCCCAACTTCCTTACAAAAGAGTTCTAGAGTCCGAAGGTGATCTTCTAGATCTTTATCTATTTCGGCCACAAGAATTACATCATCTGCATACATGAGGAGTTTTACCACATATTTGGCTAAGTGCACACCCTCTCCCCCAAATTTGTTTATCCATTCTTCTAACTTGTCAATGTACAACCCAAATAATGTCGGAGATAGAGGGCAACCTTGTTTGATGCCTATGTCACTCCTAAAACATTCATATAACCCTTCCTGCATTCTGATTCTAGCCTTTACATGCTCATATAATATGTGAATTGTTGCCCTATAGTGAATTGGAACCTCTAGCTCTTCCATTCTACTCCATAATTTTTTCCTTGGCACTGTGTCAAATGCCTTTTTGAAGTCTACAAAACAACAAAAAAAATTTTGTCCCATATTTTTTCCACTATGTGTCTAAGCATGATACAATGATCAATAGTTGAGTGCTTGGGCCTAAATTCCGCTTGCCCCTTTGCTCTCTTTCCCTTTTCTTCCGTCCATATTCTGATCCTACGCTCTATCATACTCCCAAATAGCTTTGCAAAGAAAGTGTTGATCATGATAGTTCGATAGTTTGAGAGATTATTTACATCTCCACTTTTAAACAAATGAATGGTCAAGCTAGTTGTCCATTCTGTAGGAAAGCCATTTTGTATGACCTCATTGAAAATCTCTTTGATCTACAGTGCAAAAATATCTACCCCCAATTTATATGCTTTGCCTAAATATTGTCTATGTCACGGGCTTTACCAGTTGCTAACTTTTTTATCCTTTGAATAATGTCTTCATTTGTGAAAAGTTCTTTCTTGACAATGATAGTAGAGGGTGTCTCCTGCTGGTTACTACACTCATACAATTGTTTTGAATACTCCAACCACTGACTAGTTATGTTATTTTTAGTTTGCATCTTTTTCACGCTTAGTTCCTTCCAAAATTTCTTTGGTTCATGTTTCCCTACGTAAATCAGTTCTTTCCTCCTTGTTCTAGTGTATTCTTTTTTTTTTCCCTTACTACTTTCCCATATGTTTTTTTGTTTGCTCTTGTTTTACCCGTTGGTTCCTTTAGTAATCTCCACGCTTCCTTGCAATCTTCATTGAACACGGGTTGGTTGGGAAGCTATTTCTTTCTTTCTTTCAAGGTTTAGCTTTCTTGCATTTGTTTAGAGCTTCATGGATAATGTGCATTAACCATTCACTTTTATTATAATCTCTGTTACTGTGAGGTAGTCCCTTTCTTTCCCTTTCCTATAACTTGTTATTCAATGTTGCCTTGAAACTCTATCGATTTTCTTCTGTTAAGAGTATGTTTCCCTTGTGAGGAAGTTTGTTTTGATTGCCTTGCATGTGTTTTTTCCTTGGTTTGTCTCCTTGCATTTGAAGTTTCATAACAATTGGGTTGTGATCTGACTTAGTTCCACTGGGGAATCTTCCACTTCTAAATCCTCTATTTTTGGTATGCAGTTTTGTGAACATATAACATAGTCTATTACACTTTGTCTCTTATATGTTTTGCATGTATACTATCCTGAATTTTTTCAACTTTTCATCCCATTGCAAATAACCAAGTTTTGTATGCTGCAAAGACCTAACAACTCTTCTCCATATTGCATGATAGCCCCATGCTCATCTTCTGAAGTCCTGGTCCACTACTGATTTTCCTCTTCTGGCATCCAAAGATGATTAATCTCAATATCTTTGTTACCTACTAAAATGTTAGCTTGCTTATTGGTTGTCCTTGCATTGAAGTCTCAAATTAATATAATCTTCCCCAACTTACTGTATGTCAAAATGTCTCTTTTTAGGGAGGAGTATGGGTCTTCTCTGTTAAGGTCATGTTTCTTATAGAATTTAGAATTCTTGGGAGCAAAATAACATGTTGCTATGCTAATAACTGACTTATTTTCTAGGATATTTATCCAGATGTATTGTTTGTTTTCATCTTATTTTTAAAATTTAATAATTCTATCCCACTCCTCTTTTATTAAAATCATAATACCCCCTGCCCCTTGCCATTTTTTGTTGCTTTATTCCATATTGCTATTTTCTTGTATCCCACAAAGTCTGGAGTCCTACATCCATCGTGCTCATGTGTTTTCGTTAGGATGATTATATATGTCTCTAGCAATGGACCACAACCTGGGTCTTCTTCTCCAAGGGTAACCTCTATAGTTTCAACTTACCATCGTAAGATATTCCTGGGCGGGCCATACTCCCTAAATATTTTGGGTTTGTTTAGATGTGATGTATGCCTTTCCATTTCTTAAATATGCCCATCTCCCTTCATTCCTTGCTACCCTCACCTTTTCCCATTCCTTGTTTATTTCTTCCTGCTATAGAAAGGTTAGGTCGTCATATAAATCGAATTGTGATCCTCTCAACATGCATCTATTTCTTAGTAACCTTGTTTTATCCTCACAAATCATCAATGTGACCCAAATATGCCTATCTTTACCTCATTCTCTCAACTTGCCAATTTTACTTGCTTGTTTGATCTGACCTTTTCATTGTAACCGATCTGACAAGAAGTCCCTGGTTAAATGGTTTGTGTTTTTCCTATCCCCATAATATTTTAACCTTTTGATGATTATGTTTGATAACTTCTCATGTCTTTCTTTCTCTTCTATTATTTGAATTTTTACTTGCTTCTCTATCAACTCTTTCTGCTGATTGACTGGTTCTTTTACTACTTAAGACCATGCCTTTGCCTTTGCTAATTCATTTTACAACTTATTTTATCTTGTTTCTATGTTTTGGAGTGTTTCCTGTACATCTTATTTGTTTTGCATTCATTTTTTCCACCTCTATTGTATCATTGATTTGGGAGTGGATCGCTTGTTTGAGGATATGCCATTCACGTTGACCCATGTTCGCAAGGTTTTGTAGCTTTGACATTTGCTCCTTGAGTTGGTTGTTTTCCTTTTCTAGCCTCTGATTGATGTTTATGACATCTAATTTAGTATCTCTTATTTTCTCTCTCCTTTCCATGCTCTAAGTTTCTCTTTCATCTTCATTAGCTCTTGCACATAAAGTCTTGGTGCCCACATGAGTGACGTGGTTGTGGGATTGTAAATTTCTTCCCTATCTTGAAACTCATTTTGGTGACCTGCACTTTCCATGCTAAATGTTTTCTTGCTTTCATTTTTTTATTTTTTTATCCTTGCTTATTTTTCCTTTTTTGTTCTTGTGTGTTGCCACTTTGCCTCCATCTCTTTTGTCTTCCTTCTTTTGTCCCCTATGTTGGTCTGACTGATCTCCCCGTTCGGCGATGGTTAGTGCCTTTGATGTTTATGTGGAAGAATATTCTTTACTGTTATTTTTTGATTAGTCCTCTTCATTGTTGCTACCCTTGTTCGAGCTTGTCGGTGCCTTATTATTCTCCAATGCTATTTTGCATTGACATATATAGGTTTTTCCATTTCTTTTTTGGGTGTCGCAAATGACAATATTGTTGTATGCCCTATTGCTTGTGGATATGTCAATACCCATGTTTCGTTAGCTTAGCTGATTGGAATAATATGTGAATTCATGGAGACCAACTATCCTATGATTTCTACTTGTTCTTGTATTTGTTGTTTTCCTTCTTCCATTATCAAGCCACCCTTGTACTACCGATCTGTTCTTTCCTACTCCCTATCAAACTTTCCTAAAACCTAAATAATTTCAAGCACTAAATCAGAGATTCCAAAACTTACCTCGCTATCACTGCCTAGCTTCAAACCCTCTACGATCACTACCACCTAACTCAGCTGTGGATTAAAAACCCTCTAAAGCCATTATTGCCTGGCTTCAAACCCTCTACAGCCATCGCCGCTTGACTCAATTGTGGATTCAAAATCCTCTAGAATTATCCCTACTTTGATTCAAATTCTCAATAGTCACCATTGCCTGGGACTCAGTTGTGGATTAAAAGACCCTCCAAAACCACTGTTGTCTAGCTTTAAACCCTCTTCAGCCACCGATTGAATCAACTATGGATTAAAAACCCTCCAAAGATGTCGCTACTTGGCTTCAAACCCTCTCATCGAGTCTTAACTCAGTTGTGGATTAAAAAACCTCCAAAGCCACCACTGCTTTGATTCAAACCCTCTATAACTGTTATCGCCTAACTCAGTTGTGGATTAAAAAACCTCCAAAGCCACCACTGATTTGATTCAAACCCTCTACAACCGTTATCGCCTAACTTAGTTGTGGATTAAAACCCTTCAAAATTGTTGTTTTCTGAATTCAAACCCTCTACAGTCACCGTCGCCTGAATCAGCTGTGGATTAAAAACCCTCCAAAGCCACCGATGTCTAGCTTCAAACCCTCTAGAGCCATCGCTGAGAGGCGAGTGTTTTTTTATCTTGCTCTTTGACCCCACACACAAAAAATAAAATAAAAACACTCCCCTTTGCACTAAATCAGAGATACCAAAACTTACCTCGTCGCACTTCAAACCCTCTACACTAACCGTCACTTGAGAATTCGATCAGCTTTTTGCCACCGTCGCTTGAGAATTCGATCATCCACAAGTTAATTTTATTTAATATTTAAATGTTTTTTATTTTTTTATTTTTTTGAAGAATACAGGGTTGTAGGGTTGTACTCGGGTCCCTATATTTGATAAATCACAACTCTCTCCTTTAAAGCTGAAGGGTTTACATACAGATTCTCATCTCATCTCAATTGAGTTGCTATAGCTAGATACCTACATTATTTTTCATTAAAATTCTGAATTCTTGATTTTCATTTTATGATTTTTTTCAATTCTATGTGTGAAAGCAAATATTCCAAAATTCAACATCCTTTTTCTTGATATTTTCTTGCAGCATCCTTCACAATACCTCTATTGTGTATGCATTGCATTGTGTCTTAGTAAAGTAATATTTTCAAAACTTTGTGCTATCATAGTGTGCTATATCTGGATTGCTAGTTTCGTTCCTGAAGCATAAGTGCAACCATAAGAATTGTAATAAATAGTTTATATGGAAAATATTAATGTTATAAAATAAAGCAAAAATTACCAATAGAAAACATTAAAGTAAATGTTATAATGTTTTTATTGAGGTGGTCAATATTTGCTAGTCAGCTTTACGTAAACTTACTACTTCCTCTAACAATGGAAAAGAGAATTTAACTTCATGATCCTCAATTAAAACCTTTATATTGGCTAGCCTATCTACATATTTGTTTCCTTCCCTTAACATATGTGTAAACATGATTTCTTCAAATTTGTAGCAAGGTCTTGTATTTCCACAATTATTTCTTGTATGTTCCATGAAGCCTTTGCTTTCCTCAAAATTACATTTATTACTGTTAGTGAATCACCTTCCATCCATACTATATTCCATTTCATTTGTTTGTATATTTTTAACCCTTTCAAAGCTGCCTAAGCTTTAGTTTTATTATTTATCGTAAATCCACTATAGAAAGCATAATACGAGAAAATCTCTCCCCTATTATTTCTAATTATTCCTCCTCCCATGGACTTGGATTTTAAGTAATATTTAAATGTTATATCTCTAGGATTTAGATTATATGGTTTAAAGGAATTAGTAAGTTCTTCAGTTTTATTATTTATCGTAAATCCACTATAGAAAGCATAATACGAGAAAATCTCTCCCCTATTATTTCTAATTATTCCTCCTCCCATGGACTTGGATTTCAAGTAATATTTAAATGTTATATCTCTAGGATTTAGATTATATGATTTAAAGGAATTAGTAAGTTCTTGCAACTTATGACATGATAGCCAAAACTTTTAGATACATGAGATACAAAAAACATACCAAAGTATAGAAGACTGACTCTATAGGTTTAGCAATGGTAACTTTTAGTTTGAGGAGAACCATGGTTTGACACACTTGAAACATAATGAAACGTCAATGGAGATTCACACCCTTTTAAATGCTTAAAAACAAGTTTATCTTTAAAAATAATATAAAATAATCAATTAGGAATGAAATGTCAATGGAGCTTCACACCCTTTTAAATGCTTAAAAGCAAGTTTATATTTAAAATTAATATAAAATAATCAATGAGGAATCTTAGAGTTCTTTGAATTTTTTGAATCTAGATTTTTTTTTTTTTTACTTTTGTATTTCCATATTGTTGTTAGTTCATGCATAAATTTGAGATCAAAGTTATGATTCTAAGAAATATTATATATGCATAAAATTTAAGATCAAAGCTATGGTTAATTATTTTTATTTTTAGGTTCGAGGTGTAGACCAATTGGTTCAACCAAACCCTGTAAGGAAGGCGGAGGTCCAAGGTTAAAATCTTGGGCCTCATTGGACTGAATGCTTGTCCCTTTCTTGGTGCTTTTAGCAGCGTAAAAGTTTTAAAATAATTGTGGCATGGTGGTTATAGGGGCAGAATGCGCGAAGAACTATGTGGCGGCTTCCGGGGCGACAACACAGAATACTGTGGTGGCCATAAAAGTCGGAAAACATAACCGGATTCGTTGCAGCTATCAATTCCACCATGTAAATTCAAAAAAAAAAATTGTATTTATTTTTATTTTAATTTTACAGTTAAGATGTTGAAATAAGCCAAGTTCAAACAAATTATTTTATTTGGTTGCTAGAACCCTTCTTCTTTCTCATTTGAATGAATGGAAATGCTCACAAACTAAATGACCATGAAAAAAGAAAGTAACATAAGTTCTCATAAAAACAAACTTATATTAATTAAGTGAAATATATATCATATGCCTCTTTGAGGGGGAAACCTCCTTGGAAGCAAAGCTATAGTAAAATATGAGAAAAACATGAGATGCCTTCTACTCCAATCCCATGTCCTTATATAAACTCTTATTTACCCTAACCCTAATTCATGCTTAAGTGTCGGATCACATCAAGGAGGGACCCGAACTACTAAGTCCTAATTACAATAAAAGTAAAGGTTAGATCATAATGAGCCTATGCACACTAGGCACCCATGGTGTAAACATACACTGACACTAGGCAAGTACATAGTGATAGTTGTGTTAGGATAGGGTACTAACATGTTCTCCCCCCTTCAAGAAGCTATGTACTCAGAGCTTTGAGGTGAGAAAATTATTGCTATAGTTGGAGTGGCTCCTAGGTAACATCTTAACACTGTAGTCCATATCACTGGAAGAGTGTGGTTGCAAAGTGTGTGTGTTCGTCAGTCTAGAATATGCTCAGGTTCTAAGATGATAAAACCTTTCTCATACAACTAGGATAATATGGATTGGACTTGTACACAGTTGTCAAGGACCTTTAAATATGACATGTAGAAATTTGGATGTATAATGGAAGAAGGTGGCAATTCTAACTTGTAGGCCATGGGGTCAACCTACTGAAGCCTTTTACGGTCCATAGAATTTTGGTGCTATGATGTGACTTCTATAGAGTTTCAATAATTCTAAATTGTATGTCATACAACCAACCTATTGGAGCACTTTTTATGATCCATAAAATTTTGGTGCTATCGTGTGATTTCAATAGTTTCAACAATGATTTTTTAGAGGGCTATAACTATAGGAAAACCATACCCCTAATGTTAAAACTACACTTAGAATGATGCTAATTTGCTTGTTTTTGCATATTTTTCTCCACCATGACCATATTATCTTTGAGATTTTAAAATATTTGTGTGTGCTCCATGAGAGTGGAATCCACTGCTTGAACCTTGAAACTACCTAGAATGTATGACATGAGTAACAATGGTGGTTGTATTTAAACCGCTTCATACGGTTTCATATTGGTAGAGGAGTGATAGGAAGTATTATGCCACCACTTGACCAAAGGAAGCTATTTGACCCAATGAGTCGATTGCTAAGATGCAAAGCAACATAGATAAGTCTCTAAACACTTTTTGACAATTTTAATTTGCCCATCAGTCTGTACATGGTGTGTGAAGCTCATCTTGAATTGTATCTTGTGTAGCTTGAATAGTTCCTACCAGAAATGACTAGTGAATGTGGGATCATGATTGGATATAATGGATTGAGACAATGCCATGAAGGCAAAAAATAAAATCTAGAAAACATTAGGTAACAGTTGACGCCTTGTAAGGGTGGGCTAGAGGACAAAATTGAACATACTTAGATATGATCCACCACCATGAGAATGGTTGTTTTACCTCAAACTTTGGGAGCCCTTTAATAAAATACATAGAAATATCTATCCAAATAGTCTAAGGAATTGGAAGTAACTAGAGTGGGCTTGATGTGCAAACATTTTTACCTTGAATACACTAACAAGTGTCACCTTCTGCAACAAAGGTCTTGATATCCTTTTTCATGCCTACATCCCAAAAAGGGTAGGCATATCCCATCATCAGAGAAGCATGCATTTATTATAGTATGGACTCACCAAGCGGTGAATGTTTAGGGAAAATGAGGTAACCTCGATATGTATTGTCCATCCCATGTATATCCTGGGTTACAGTCATAATCAATTTGAAGTTGTTGAATTAGTGATTGAAAGGTGGAATCCTGGATCACTTCTTGAAGCTGGTGAGTCCATCAAGGAAGAGAAACACAAATGACACATAACATATCCTAATCCTTGTATTATTGGGATAATGCATCAATGACTACATTTTTATTACCCTTTTTAAAAATGATCTCTACTCATACCCCAACAATTTGGTAACCCATTTTTGTTGTTTGGACATAGATACATGCTACTCAAGAAATTACTTAAGGCTATGGTGGTTTGTTTTGATGGAAAAATATCACCCAATAAGATAAGGCCTCCATTGGTTTACAACATGTAGGATCTCTATCATCTCCTTCTCATAAGTTGATTTTTCCAGATTTTTGCTTGATAGTGCCTTAATAATGAAGGCCAATGGCCTCTCTTCTTGTATAAGCACTACACCAATTCCACTTTATAAGGTGCCACTTTCAACCATAAATGGTCTAGAGAAATCTAGCATAACATGGATGGGAGTAAATATCATATCTTGCTTGAGTAATAGAAATGCATGTTCAATGAGTTTTGACCATAAAAACAAGTTCTTTCAGAACATATCAATTAAAGGGGATGCAATATTTCCATAATCATGCAAAAAAAATTCATAATAGCTAGTGAGGCCTACGAAACCTCAAAGAATTTTTAAAGCCTATGTTTTGGGCCATTCTTGCATGTTTGCAATTTTTTTGGGTCCATCTTGATCCCTTCTTCTAAACTATATGAGCTAGATATTCCACTTTTTGCATCCCAAAAGACCCTTTGGATCATTTGGCACATAGTTGATAATTGGCCAGGAGTTGCAGTGTCTAGTATAAATGTTCAAATATTTCGCCCATGTATGACTATAAACCAAAATGATATCATATAAGACCAAAATGAATATACGTAGGAAGGGTTAAAATATTGCATTAATGAGATTATAAAAGGTGGATGATGCATTGGTAATACTGAATGGCATGATGAAGAAATTATAATGGTCTTCATGAGTGTGGAATACTACCTTTGGAATATCTTCTTCCTGTAATATGATATGATGATAACCTGAGCAAAGATCTAATTTTGAGAAGAAGTGAGCACTATGGAGTTCATCTAATAACTCATTAATTATGAGAATAGGGAATTTATCCTTGATGGTAATTTTGTTGAATTCTTGAATATCCACACATAACTACCAAGATCTATCTTTCTTACAAACCAAAAGTATTGGGAAGGAATATGGGCTGAAAATCGGTCAAATGATACCTACTACTAATAAATCTTGTACCATCCTTTTGTTGAACACACTCACACACCCAAATCGTGGTTTAAACTTGGGTCTCTTTGATGAGAACCTAAAGATATACCAAATATCCCACTCTTGTACCATCTTTTAAATTTTAATCTTTTGCATATATGGGTACCAATAGGGATGCATGTTCAGTGGTAAGCTTCATAGAACAAGTTCGATAACATGATCATGAGAGTGTTTTGGTGGTAACCTTTGTAGTTCTGGAAATACAAGGGTATGTTTATCCATAATTTCTTGTAATTTAGTTGATTGAATTGTATCATCAATATTTAGGGCCTATGATGCAAATAATTGTGACATCACCCCTTAAGACAATTTCTTCAAAAGTATTTTAATACAATGTGAGCTATTGAGTTGGGAAGGACCTATGATCATACCTCGGAGAGTGTGTTGAATCCTATGTTCTATGAATTACATTCATAGCTCAAAAAAATCTCGTACTATTGGGTTGAGGGTGTGAAGTCTTTGAGTCCCAAAAAAAAAGTTACAACTCCCCAAAGGAAGAGTAAATATGTCTACCCTAAGTTTGTAGTCACCCATTGCAACCTTCATATTTTTTCCTTACATGATAGAGTATCCCCATTGGCAACTATAACTTCAAATGAATTATAAGAATAGATGTATCAGGTTTCTTGTTTAGGGACCCAAAGATAAATAAAACTATGGTGACGATGGTGGGAGCAGGTGTTGCAGGTTTGTCCTCGGGTCCTGCAGGTGTTGTTGGGCCTACCGCAGGCCCACTAGGTGGGAATCTCGATGAAGACCCAAACGACATGGTGAAACTAGCGGATGGCGATGGGAGCCACTCTAAAACTATTAGGGTTTCATCCTCTTCTCCTTCCAAAGCACCTCTGTGGTCTTCATCCTTTGCTGACAAAGTGCGGTCTTCATCCGACGCGTTTTCTTTCCAAACCCCTTTGCCCTTCTCTGTTACGAGAACTAAAGTTTCTTTCTCGAGTGAGGTCATGGAGCCACTAATATTCCAAGAGTCTCTCTCTCTTATTGGGAAATTTGTCGATGCTCGGCTTGATATGGAAACTATCCACGAGTGGGCTCTATCCAAATGGTGGCTTTTGGGTAGCTTGGAGTTAGTGGCCTTTCCCAGGGGGTTTTTCATGATAAGGCTAAATAATGCCCTTGACACCCACCACATCCTTATCGGAGGGCCATGGTTTTTCAGCCGCCGTAGCCTGTTTCTGCGAAGATGGGGGGAAGACTTTGACCCTGAAACTTAGTCTATCAACATCACACCGATTTGGGTCAAACTTCATGGGCTTCCCCCATAGTTTTTCTACAACGATGCACTCAAAGGAATTACTCAACCGATTGGAGATTTGGTCGCCATCGACCCTGCTACCCGAGCCAGAACCAGAATGACCTATGCTCAAGTTTGTGTCATGGCAAATCTGGACTCGACTTTGCCTACCTTCATCGGTATCAACTATGGGAGCTACAGAAGATGCCAAGGAGTTGAGTATGAAAACAAGCCCACTTTTTTCTTGGAGTGCAATACTCAGGGCCATCTGCTTTCTCAATGCCATTCCCAAAAAAAAGAAACCCCCAGTGATTCAGGACAAAAGTTGGATACTCAGATCTAGACTATCCAAAAAAAGGCTACTGCCCGAGGTCATGGCCGATTTGCAGGCCCTCCTAAGACCTCTGCTTCAGATCCAGTCAAACCCAACAAGGTTAGCGCTCTGCCTCCTCGATCTAATAATTTTGCCCCCTTAAATAATATTCATATTGGAGATGACATTTCAGATGACCTACTCATAGATTTAACCGTCGCATCCACACCCACTTTGATCCAGTCCCATTTGTCCAAAGGAAAGTCTACAATGCTCTTTCCAAACTCACCCATTGATTTCGGTCCCTCACACCTTCCTCTTCCTCTCCCACCCCTCCCCCCATATCAGAGCCCCCTTCACCAAACCCCTGAGTCTGCTGCCCTGTGCCAGCCTCCCCACTCTTCATCCCCCCATCGGCCAGCCCCTAGAACTGACTCCACTAACATCCACCAAATCTCCAACCTAATGAAATCTCCCAATCATGCACCCAAAGTAGACGTCAACAAAGAACAGAGAAGGGGATGACCGTCAAATGTAGAAAAACTTTCCAAAGCAGCTGAGATCGAAATGGCTGATGGCGCAGTGCCTACCGCCTTGGGGCCCATTTCTGAACACTCCATCACAACTCACCAAGATGAGGATGAAGTTAGACCCAAACTAACTCCGTCTCAAGGGAGAGGCAGAGGTCGCAAAGCAAACTCCAAATAATCTCGATGAAGATCGTCTCCTGGAATGTCAGAGGCCTCAACGAAACTGCAAAAGCGAGAAGCTGTTAAAACAAGTAAGAAAAAATCTAAAACCAAATATCATGTTCCTTCAAGAATCCAAATTAGATGAGAATAGCAGCACTCAAGTCTGCAAGTTAATATGAGAAAACAACAATTTTGCCTTTTGTCCCTCCACAGGGGCATCTGGGGGTCTCCTCTATTTATGGGACCCGACAAACATTGAAGGGCGTGTTATTTCAATCTCTGATAGAATCATCAACATTCTGTTTACCAATAAAGACACTCACCTCTAGTGGATCGGCACCAATGTTTATGGACCTAACAGTCCTGTTAACAGAATATTGCTGTGGGATAACATTTCTGCAATGCGTAACAACTTTGTAGACTTTCCATGCATGCTTTGTGGCGATTTCAATTCTCCCCTCCATTTGTTTGATAAACAAGGAGGCAATACGATCACCAACAGCTGCATAGAAGACTTCAACAAATTTGTCAACCACAACGAGCTAATGGACATGCCGCACCAAGGGTCCAACTACACATAGAGCAACAGAAGAGCGGGAATCCATCACATCCAAATCCGGCTAGACAAATTTCTCTTATCCAAAGAACTCATTCCTATTTTTGGCGATGCCAGGATTCATTGCCACCCTAAAATTGGCTTCGACCACAATCCCTTAATTATGGATTGTTCCCGCCCTCAACAAATCTTCAAAACCCCCTTCAGGTTCGAAAATATGTGGCTCACTCATACAAATTTAGGCTGGTGTATTCGAAAATGGTGGCAGTAGGAATTCTGTCCAAACCCTCTCACGAATCTGTTCCTCAAACTAAAAGCGGTCAAACTCAAGCTGAAATGCTGGAACAGGGATGTCTTCGGCAACCTCTTCACCGAGAAAAAGCATCTGATGGATTAGGCGAAAAGGGTGGAAAATCGATTCAGGGAGGTGATCTGAGGGCCAAAAATTTCCTTGAAGAAAAGAGCCTCCTTTCAAATTTTCACAATGCCTTGGCTAAGGAAGAGACTTACTGGAGGAAAAAATCCAGAAACCTCTGGCTCAAAGAAGGAGACACCAACATGAATTTTTTCCATGCTTCCACCATGCATCACAGAGGCTCTAATAAAATCTCTGATCTGACCAAGGCTAATGGATCCATTGTCTCTGACATCCAAGCAATCAGGCAGGAAGTTGTTTGCCACTTCCAAGAAATCTTAGGTCCAAGCACTGGCTGCCATCCCCGCACTTCAAGTTCTTTGCTACAGAACATCCCAAAGTTGGTGTCTAACAATGATAATGGAAAATTGCTTGAAAGCTTCACTGAAGAGGAGATCAAAGAAGCTCTGTTCGCAATGGAACCTGATAAGGCCCCCAGACCTGATGGCTTCCCACCCCAGTTCTTTCAACATTTCTGGGATATTATGGGCCAAGATGTTGTTGCCATGGTTAAATTCTTCCAGAGAGTCAAAAAGATACTGAGAGAAGCCAATTCCACTTTCATTGTTTTAATTCTGTTGAGTGGTATTTTCACACACTTGTGAAATTACACTCTCCTTTAGGATTTGGGTTCCAAATCCCCTCTTGCAAAGAAGTTAAACAACCAACTTCTCCAAGGTCTCCGTTGTATTAGCATTTGCAACTGTGTATTAGTAATCTCAAATGAAGATAATCAATTTAAAATGCTTGGAACACCTTAGTGATTGCAAGTAACTGTAAACAAGGGGCAATGTTGGTTTATTTTACCATGAAGCTTTAGTGATTGTTCATTATTTTACTTTTTTTTAGATTTTGTAATTTTTTTAATGTTCATTTTAAATAAATTAAACCTTCTGGAAAAATAAAATAAAATGAACAGAAATGCAGAAAATTAAAAATTGAACACGTTCAGTCTGATGCTATCCTATTCCGACAAAACCGAAGATGTGAGAGTTTCATACATGCAACCTAGCCTATTTGACCTGCAAAACAAACACAATCAAAGTAAACTAGGTGCTGGCTCCTAGGGTTTAAAATAATTTCCAGATTGTAGACATTCACATGAAATAACCCAAAACAATGGCATGAATTTCATTTACAAATCTGAAATCTGAAAGGAGAAAAATAGAACAGTTAAAATGAAGCATGCAAAAAATTTCTCCTTCTTTCTTGCCCATAAAATGCAAATTTTTGAACAATTTTGCATTAAAAATATGTCCTGTTACAATAGCAGAATCTCTGGTTTTTCTCAAAACCAGCAAAAGTGGAAGAAAAGCACTCCACAACAGGCTCAGAATGGCTAATCACCCTCAACTCTGCAACCCGCTCGTAGCGGTTTTCGACCCCTGTATCAATCTGTGCCTCTGCATTTTATACTTGCCGGTACGGTTCTCTGCTTCATTCTGCGATGCTTCGTTTCACCTCCCAGATTGTATCGTTTCATCTTCTAGATTGCTTCGTTTCACCTTCCTCGCCTTTCCATTGCTTTTGATTTTATGCTCGAGATCTTCTCTATGAATTGTAACGCCTCTGCAGCCCTTACACATGTACGCCACGTGTTCCGCACTTTTTTGCATGTTCTGTAACGGCCCCATGTAAATCGTGACAAAAAATAGCATGTAGCTTTGCTCCTTTACTTTCATCGCGAAAATGCGACATGTCGCGATATCGCGACATTTTCTTGCCAACAGCCTTGTCCGCCTTCATGCACAACGAAAATGAGACATGTCGCGATATCGCGACGTTTTTCTGTCAGCAGCTTTGTTTCTCATCATGCATCATGAAAATGAGACATGTCGCGATATCGCGATGTTTTTCTGCTTTGTTTCTCATCATGCATCGCGAAAATGATACATGTCGCGATATCGTGACATTTTTTTGCTTTGGGCCATGGATGCAACTTGTCCCGAAATCATGACGCTTTTTTTTGTCTTATTTGCTCTGAAAATGTCATGAAATCGTGACATATTTTCCTTCGTACCACTTCTTTTGTCGAAATCGTGACTCTTTTGTTCGTGCCCTTTCTTCTTCTTCGTCGAAATCGTGACACTTTTCTACTTTGCCCTGTTTGACTAGTTTGATCGCGATTTTGTGACATGTCGTGATTTCGTGACAATTTTCCATTCTATCTTTCTCTCTCCTCTTTGGACCGTGATTTCACAACACATCACGAAATCGTGACAATTTTCGATCAATGCCTCTTCCTGCTTGCCTGGGCCGCGAAAGCTTGACATGTCGCGATATCGCGACATTTTTTCATTTTAGGCCGCGACGGAGCGACATGTCGCGATATCGCGACAACTTTTCTTTTTGGCCGCGACAGAGCGACATGTCGCGATATCGCGACAACTTTTTATTTTCGGCCGCGACAGAGCGACATGTCGCGATATCGCGACACTTTTTCTCCTTAGTGAAATTTTTGCTTTTTTCTTGATTTTTTTAGCATCTGGGCCACTTGCAGTTTTCTTTGAAAGCATGCAAAAAAGGTGGGTCCCCAATTTTGGGGTGTGTTGTGGATCAGCCACAACAAATGGCGACTCTGTTGTCAAATGCTCTTGAGCATTTTGGTGAGAACCCAACCTGAAACATACAAGCTTAGATACAGGCGTCAGCACATAGAAGATAAACAAATACCGACAAGATCAAAAATACATGAAACATCGGAATCATTAAGTATCAGCTCGGTGTGTGCAATGTGTTTCATTCCCTATCATTTGAACTTGTTCAACATTCCATTGTCAGTTTCACTTATGATTTGTATGCAAGGCTATGAATGATTTGTGCAGGATTTGATGTATGATGAAGATGCTAGAGATGTAACAACCTGCTTTATAAATGCTCAAACCTTCTAATATCATGGACAAACATATTAAAAATGTCAAACCCTCTTAGGACCAAATATATGTATATTGAATTAATTTACTAGATCCCAAAGTTGGTCATGTGTCACTACCATCTTGAACCCATGTGCAAGTGTGAGTGAAATCAGAACTTTGGGGAATAGGATTCCCAACCTAAGCGAGATGGGAATTTAACCCTATCCTTACTATTCTGATTTGGAGTTCATTACCTCATCTTGAACAAAATAATTTAACCTGTTATGGATGAAATGGTCGGGCTAGTCTATCCATATGAGCAATCAGTGGTCTTGCTTTTAGGCAAGACATGTTGCCACGCATGAGCATACTTAACCCCATAATCCATGACTTGGCTTCATTCATTCTTTTTCTTTTATTTCTTGGACCTTTGGGATGACTACCCATCCTTGCTAGGGACATGTAGTATGATCCTTCCAATCCAAGATTTATGAAATGGGAAATATTAATTTTTTATTACTTGGACCTTTGGGATGACTACCCATCCTTTGCAGAGGACACGTAGTACAATCCTTCCAATCCAAGATGGAGATGAAATGGAAAATATTAGTTTTACTTTTATTGCTTGGACCTTTGGGATGACTACCCATCCTTTGCGAGAGGACATGTAGTACGATCCTTCCAATCCAAGCCTTATGATGAAATGGGAAAAAATGGAAGCTTTGGGGAATCGGATTCTCAACCTAAGCGAGATGAGAATTAAGTCCTATCCTTACTACTCCATGTAGGTCAAATCAGAGCTTTGGGGAATTGGATCCTCAACCTAAGCGAGATGAGGATTTAACCCTATCCTTACTACTTTGATTTTAGGCTTTAAGCATTATGGAAGTGGTAAAAACCACCGTTTTAAGGATTATGTTGCATGATAGGACAGACATGAAATATTCTTTTCACCTCACCTTTTCATCCAAGTATGGTTTTGACCATTTTGCTCAAGATTCTTTTTAATGTGCATGGAATGTGCTTGGTTCAAGATAGCTTGGGCAGCGAGTTCCCAACCTTAGGATCCTTTTAATATATGTTATGTAATAATCCTAAGAGGATTCAACACCTTCTCAATAATTGCCCATGGAATGAAAATGTAACCGAGATGACATGTATATGCAATGTGGAATATGACATGAGATATGAATGCACTACTTCTTTTGGAATATATCATCTATTTTACCATAATGTGCAAAGCTGACAACTTCATGCATCACAAGATCCAAACGATAATATTTAAATGTTTGTGTTACTTGTGGAGCTTTCTACAACACAATTCCAATGTTTCATATTCTCCCGATTTTAGGCATAAGTTGACATCTCAAATTTTCTTTTTTTTTTTTTATCAAAACAAACTAAACATGTCAAATGAAATCAAACACACAACTTAAATCCTAATCCAAATAGCAATCCCAAAATGAAACTTGAAAACACAAACCCAAACCAAAACCCAAAATTTATATACAATATAGTACAAGATGATGCCAAGCTTGGACTATTACTTTCTTGGATCCCAAACATGATTAGAACATTTCAAAAGACATATGTCACAATACACATGCCAAATGTTGTAGGAATCCAACAACAATAAGATCAAACCAAGCAATGCAACAAATTTCAACTTGCCATGCTCACCATACCAATTTGATTTAGTTCTATTAGCAACATCATAGGTGAGATTCAAATCAAATTGATTAGACAATGGTTGGTATTCAATTTTATTTTGTCTATTCTTTAAAGTGCAAGTTTCATCATTCCATTCATGATTTAGAAGTAGGCTTTCCTTTTCAAATGTGAGATATTGCAAACAAGAGCCTATTTCTAAAAGTCTTGAATTCAAATTATTTTTCAAGATTTTAAAGCAATCAAAATCAATCAAAACTTGACAAACATCACCAAGATTTGACATTTCATCATTAATGACATTAGCATCCAAAGGGACATCATGTAACCCATCACTTAAAATTTTTGTGGCTACTACCAAAGGTAAAGATTTCACCTTGTCACCCATACTCAACCCATCATGATTAGAATTTATCACAACTTGATGAGTGTTAGTAGCTTTTTCTTCATTGTCTTCTTCATCATCCAACACCTGTTCAAAAACACCAAAGTTAGGCACCCAATCAAACATGTGTCCATATTTTTCAAAACAAGAGCCTAATTTTCCAAGATATGTGTCACGTGACACCTTTCCATGATCAATGGCTTGAGTTGCCTCAAAATCCATATTTTCATTAGGATCATCAATAGTATCAAACCCACACCACTTAGGCTTTGTAATTTCATCATTTTGAGATGGCATAGACATTGTAGAAACAATAGGTGGATCAAGATTTTTGATTTCTTGCCCCTCAAGGGGAACAAAAACAATTGATTCTCCTTCTTCATCCATGGTAGTAAAATCATTATCCTTCTCCAACTTTTGATGAGATTCCAACCCTTCTTCCAAAACATTCTTAGATTGTACAGGGACTTGTAATATCCTCATATGAAAGGGCAATTGTATTATCCTGCATATCAATAGGCACACAAATTTCATTAGCAGTTTTGGAGTGAGCATACTCTTCCCAAGAATCATAATGATCATCTTTCAAAATCAAATTGTGATGCTCAACTATTTCTTCTTCATCTTTTAATTCATCAACATGTTTCTCATCAAATTTATCTTCACCTTCCTTAGATGGTTCAATTACTTCCAAAATTGGGTTATTGCTTGTATTCAAATTGATAAGGCTATCATAATCCACATGTGTAACCCATGATTCAAGTTTAACATGATTTGGAAGGTGTGAATTTTCTTGGCCATCATTTTCAACAATGTCATCCGAAACAGATTCATCCTCATAGAATTCATCTTTTGGTGAGTCAAGGGTTTCCAATTTGTCACATGTTTCAATACTAGTTGGATCTAGTACTCCTCCCTTGCCTAAAATCATATTCTTATGAAAATCATTAAAATTGATTTTAGAAATATCCTTTGATTCAAGATGAGTATTTTGAAGTTGATTCATACTTAAGAAAGATGGTTGATCTTGCATAGTAGGTTGAGGATTTTGAAATTGATTGAAGCTTGGGAATGATTGTTGATTCTGAAATTGATTTACACTTGAATTTGGTTGAGGTGGATAAATCATTGGATGGGTAAAGGATGTATTAAATGATTGAAGATTATACGATCCAAAACCCCCACCATAATTTTGACAACTCAATTGTTGCTCAATTGCCATTGCTTGAGTATAGGCTTGTGTCAAAGATGTGATTTGAGGCATCCCTCGCAAATATGTGGAAATGAGTGGGTCAAGAGCATTTACATATATTTGGAGAGCCATTTCTTCTTGAAGAGCATAAAATGTCACTAATTGAGCATATAATCCAAAGAACCTTTCAGAAAATGACTTCACATTTTCACTTGGTCCTTTTTTAATAGTGAAAAACTGCTCATACATGCGGATTGGGTCAACTTGCTTTTTGTTGAATTGATTAAGAAATGCTGCCTCTAGTTGAGCCCAAGAAGTGATAGACCCTAAGGGCAGACTTGTAAACCAATCAAATGCCACTTTGTCCAAGGTGTAAGGGAACATTTTACAAACAACATCATCATGCCAAATTGTTAAGTGATTCACAACAAATTTGAATGCTTGAATGTGTTCTCCTGCAATATTTGTCCCGTTAGACAAAAATCGAGGAAGACATCTCTCAAAACCAACGGGCAAATAATGTTGAACTCCTGGTATGTTCAATGGGCTACCTGTCATCCACGGTGAAAACATAGCCATTAGTGAATCTTAAAGAATATAACTTTAATACCCAAAAAAAAACAATTCTTTTTTATTTATTTATTATTATTATTATTTTTTAAATTAAATTAAATCACATTATTCCTGTATGAACAATCAAAGCGTTAGAACAATGCATAGCAATTCATGTCCTCCTTTTAACAGTACAATGTTGTATTGTTAAAAGAGGTTTAAAGATAATAACCAATAGGGCATGAAAATATTCAAAATTTAAATCCCTATAGCATTTAAATCAATCTGAAATAAACCGGTTCAGGCCCTCCTTCTAGCGCCAAAATGTTGAGTGGTATTTTCACACACTTGTGAAATTACACTCTCCTTTAGGATTTGGGTTCCAAATCCCCTCTTGCAAAGAAGTTAAACAACCAACTTCTCCAAGGTCTCCGCTTGTATTAGCATTTGCAAGCTGTGTATTAGTAATCTCAAATGAAGATAATCAATTTAAAATGCTTGGAACACCTTAGTGATTGCAAGTAACTGTAAACAAGGGGCAATGTTGGTTTATTTTACCATGAAGCTTTAGTGATTGTTCATTATTTTACTTTTTTTAGATTTTGTAATTTTTTAATGTTCATTTTAAATAAATTAAACCTTCTGGAAAAATAAAATAAAATGAACAGAAATGCAGAAAATTAAAAATTGAACACGTTCAGTCTGATGCTATCCTATTCCGACAAAACCGAAGATGTGAGAGTTTCGTACATGCAACCTAGCCTATTTGACCTGCAAAACAAACACAATCAAAGTAAACTAGGTGCTGGCTCCTAGGGTTTAAAATAATTTCCAGATTGTAGACATTCACATGAAATAACCCAAAACAATGGCATGAATTTCATTTACAAATCTGAAATCTGAAAGGAGAAAAATAGAACAGTTAAAATGAAGCATGCAAAAAATTTCTCCTTCTTTCTTGCCCATAAAATGCAAATTTTTGAACAATTATGCATTAAAAATATGTCCTGTTACAATAGCAGAATCTCTGGTTTTTCTCAAAACCAGCAAAAGGTGGAAGAAAAGCACTCCACAACAGGCTCAAAACGGCTAATCACCCTCAACTCTGCAACCCGCTCGTAGCGGTTTTCGACCCCTGTATCAATCTGTGCCTCTGCATTTTATACTTGCTGGTACGGTTCTCTGCTTCATTCTGCGATGCTTCGTTTCACCTCCCAGATTGTATCGTTTCGTCTTCTAGATTGCTTCGTTTCACCTTCCTCGCCTTTCCATTGCTTTTGATTTTATGCTCGAGATCTTCTCTGTGAATTGTAACGCCTCTGCAGCCCTTACACATGTACGCCACGTGTTTCGCACTTTTTTGCATGTTCTGTAATGGCCCCATGTAAATCATGACAAAAAATAGCATGTAGCTTTGCTCCTTTGCTTTCACCGCGAAAACGCGACATGTCGCGATATCGCGACATTTTCTTGCCAGCAGCCTTGTCCGCCTTCATGCACAGCAAAAATGAGACATGTCGCGATATCGCGACGTTTTTCTGTCAGCAGCTTTGTTTCTCATCACGCATCGCGAAAATGAGACATGTCGCGATATCGTGACGTTTTTCTATCAGCAGCTTTGTTTCTCATCATGCATCGCGAAAATGATACATGTCGCGATATCGCGACATTTTTCTGCTTCGGGCCGCGTGGATGCAACCTGTCGCGAAATCGTGACGCTTTTCTCTTTCGGGCTGTCTTGCTGCATTTGGCTATGAAAACGCGACATGTCACGAAATCGTGACATATTTTCCTTCCGTACCACTTCGCTGCTTCCTGTCGCGAAATCGTGATGCTTTTCTGCTTCGTGCCCCTTTGCTGCTTCCTATCGCGAAATCGCGACGCTTTTAGTGCCTTGCCCTGTTTGACTAGTTTGACCATGATTTTGTGACATGTCGCGATTTCACGACAATTTTCCATTCTGTCTTTCTCTCTCCTCTCTGGACCGCGATTTCACAACACATCGCGAAATCGCGACAATTTTCGATCAATGCCTCTTCCTGCTTGCCTAGGCCGCTGAAAGCTTGACATGTCGCGATATCGCGACGTTTTTTCATTTCCGGCCGCGACGGAGCAACATGTCACGCGTACACGACTTTTTTGGAGCGACATGTCGCGATATCGCGACAACTTTTTATTTTCGGCCACGACAGAGCGACATGTCGCGATATCGCGACACTTTTTCTCCTTAGTGAAATTTTTGCTTTTTTCTTGATTTTTTTAGCATCTGGGCCACTGCAGTTTTCTTTGAAAGCATGCAAAAAAGGTGGGTCCCCAATTTTGGGGTGTGTTGTGGATCAGCCACAACAATTCCCAAGTCCAACGATCGTGCTTCCCTTTCTGATTTCAGGTCGATTAGTCTTTGCACTGTCATTTACAAACTTATCACCAAAGTTATGGCAAATAGGTTGAAAGACATCCTTCCCTCCATCATCGATCAGTGCCAAGGGAGCTCGGTCAAAGGCATATTAATTTTGTATGGAGTGATAACCATCCACAAATTGGCCCACTCGGTATCAAAAAATAAAAAACCCAGCATGTTCCTTAAGCTTGACATGAACAAGGCTTTCGATCGGGTTTCCTGGAAATTCCTATTTGAAGTCCTGGAAAAGTTTGGGTTTCACAAAGAATGGATCAAGATGGTTCGTGAATGTGTCTCGACTGCTTGGTTCTCGGTTCTTATCAATGGCTCACCCGTAGGTTTCTTCCAAAGTTTCAAAGGCATCCATCAAGGGGACCCTCTGTCCCCCTTTCTCTTCATTATTTTGGTCGAAACCCTTGGAAGAACCCTCTTAGCTGCCTGCAACAGTGGTCTTATTTCCGGGATCAAACTAGCCTCTACATCCAAAGCCATATCCCATCAACAGTTTGTTGATGATACTATTCTATCCTCTCATGCTTCCGTTCCCGAAGCAAAAATCATTAAGAACATTCTTGATTCTTATGAAGAGGCGACTGGTCAGAAAGTCAACTACTACAAAAGCAAGCTATACTTTCTCAATACTCCCAATCACAGATAAAATAGGATTGTTGAGATCCTTGGGTGCAACATTGGGAGCCTTCCAACTACTTATCTTGGATTACCACTTTTCCATGGCAGATCAGTCTCGGCTATGTGGAACCCTGTTCTAGATCGCCTCAACAAGAAACTAGCGGGGTGGAAAAGCTCAATGCTCAGCCAGGCAGCAAAAGCCACTCTAGTCCAAGCTTGCCTTCAAAGTATCCCCATTTTTTTCTTATCTATTTTCAAATCTCCAGCTACCATCTGCCAAAAAATTGAACAAATTCAACATAGATTCCTTTGGGCTGGAAACGAAAACAAGAACAAATTTTCGCTAGTCGCCTGGGACAGGGTCTGTTCCAAGAAAAAGGATGGAGGACTCGGATTTAGAGACATCAAGCGGATGAACTTGGCCCTCATTGCCAAGTAGGCTTGGAGACTTACCATCAATGAAAAAATTACTTGGATTGATATCATTAAAGCTAAGTACCTCCATCAGTTGTCCTTTCTTGGAGAGCACAACCTCCCTATTGGATCCCATTTCTAGAATGACGTAATCAAAACAAGGAAAATCATCATGGAAGGCTTAAGGTGGTGTCTAGGAACTGGAATGACCATCTATTTTTGGGATGACCCGTGGATCCGTGATAAACCTCTCAACAAAAATTTGCATCTCGTAGTGCTCAAGGTGATTACCGAAGCCACCTTTGGAGATAAGGTGTGCCATTTCATTAACCAAGGTCATACAAGACTTGAATGGAAACACCTGGCTCTTAACGGGACCAGGCATATCATCGAGGCTCTCAGGCTGTTACAAAACTTGTTGAGGACTTGCATCATCCCGAGCCCTCACAAAGATGATTCCATGGTCTGGAACCTTGAAGAATATGGAAATTTCACTGTCAAATCAGCCTACTACAGTCAAGAAACTCCCACAGATGGTTGGGACTTATCAAATCAGGTCTGGGTCCCCAAGATCATTTCCAAGGTCAAATTATTTTGTTGGTTGGCCACCTAAAACAAAATCCTCACCATTGACAACTTGATAATCAGAGGGTTACTCATTCCCAATTGGTGTATCCTGTGCAAAAATGCCTGTGAGTCTACTTTGCATGTTTTTTTGGAATGTCCCTTTTCTCTTGCAGTTCTCAACCAAGTCCATAACACCTTTGACATCTCCACAATCCTCCCACATTCCATTCCCCTCCTTATTAAGTAATGGCCCCGGCCTTTCAAGAGCAACCAACTAAAATTCATGTGGCAAGCTTGCCTCCACCTTTACCTATGGCAGATATGGCTCGAAAGAAATGCCCGAATTTTCAAAAATCAAGCCACTGATAAGAAGATTATCACTGCCAAAATCATGAACCTTGCTGCGGAGAATGCCTCTCTTGTTTCATCTTCTAAACCCCCCCTCCTGGCTTAGAATCGGACCTAACCAAACTTTTCAATCTATCTAACATCTCTGTCATGCCTCGTATTTCTGTTGACAGGTCCGTCATCAAGTGGGTCTTACCACCTATTGGGTGGCACAAGCTCAATTTCGATGGTGCGGCAAAAGGTAACCCAGGAGCGGCTGGAGAAGGGGGAATTCTCAAAAATCACAGAGGAGAAATAATTTTGGCCTTTGCCCAGAACCTGGGAATTCAATCCAACAATATGGCAGAGGTGTGGGCCCTATTCCAAAGTTTGATCCTCATGGAAGGGTTGACCATCAATAAACTTATCATCGAAGGAGACTCGTTGCAATGTATTAACTGGCTCAATGGTACCGCTAAGCCTCCTTGGGTCCTTGCTTTGATTTTCCAAGAATGCAAGGCCCTAATTGGCAATTACCTAAAATTAGCCATTAAGCATCAATACCGAGAAGGAAACAAAGCTACGGACTGGCTTGCTAACAAGGGAGTCGGCAAAACTGACATTCAAGTATGGAGAGACTCCTTTCCCATTGGCCTAAGGAACCATCCTACAAGTTTCAATGTCGGCACAATGTGAGATGTTTCCAGGGGATTGGTTTGGCATGCTGTTGAAACTTGTTGCGTTATCGCGACACCTTTTCCTTCTTCTCCTTCGACAGCGAAAATGCAACATGTCGTGATTTCACGACACTTTTCACCTTTGGCCACGAAAATGCAACATGTCGCGATATCGCGACATTTCTTTCTCCTTTGGGTGCAATGTTGCAACTTGTCACGATATCATGACACTTTTTTCTCCTTTGGTCGCGGCACTACATCTTGTCACAATATCACGACACTTTTTCTCTGTCGGCCGTGATGATGCAACTTGTCGCGATATCGCAAAAATTTTTCTCTTTGGCCGCGATAATGCAACTTGTCACGATATCGCGACACTTTTTCTATTTTGCCGCGATAATGCAACATGTCGCGATATCGCAACACTTTTTCTATTTGGCCGTGATAATGCAACATGTCGCGATATCGCGACACTTTTTCTCTTTGGCCATGATAATGCAACATGTCGTGATATCGCGACACTTTTTCTATTTGGCCGCGATAATGCAACATGTCGTGATATTGCAACACTTTTTCTCTTTGGCCGCGATAATGCAACATGTCGCGATATTGCAACACTTTTTCTATTTGGCCATGATAATGCAACATGTCGCAATATCGTGACACTTTTTCTCTTTGGTTGTGATTTTGCAACTTGTCGCAATATCGTGACACTTTTTTTATTTGGCCGCGATAATGTAACATGTCGTGATATCGCGACACTTTTTCTCTTTGGTCGTGATAATGCAACATGTTGTGATATCGTGACACTTTTTCTATTTGGCCACGATAATGCAACATGTCGCGATATCGCGACACTTCTTCTCTTTGGTCATGATATTGCAACATGTCGCGATATCGCGACACTTTTTCTATTTGGCCGCAATAATACAACATGTCGCGATATCGTGACACTTTTTCTCTTTGGCCGTGATAATGCAACATGTCACGATATCACGACACTTTTTCTATTTGGCCACGATAATGCAACATGTCACGATATCGCGACACTTTTTCTCTTTGGTCATGATATTGCAACATGTCACGATATCGCGACACTTTTTCCTCATTCGACCGCGACAATGCAACATGTGATATCGTGACACTTCTTCTCCTTCGGCTACGTCGTTGCAACATGTCATGATATCACAACATATTTACTCTTTGAATGCGATGTTGCATCTTGTCACGATATCGCGACACTTTTTCTCCTCTGGCCACGATGCTGCAAATTGTCATGATATCGTGACACTTTTTTTCCTCTGGCCGCGATGACGCAACATGTCATGATTTCGTGACACTTTTTCTCTTTGTCCGTGATGATGCAACTTGTCACGATATCGTGACACATTTTCCTTCTTTGGCCGTGACATTGCAACATTTCGTGATATCGCGACATTTTTTACCCTTTAGGTGAGCTGATGCACCACGTCGCGATTTCACAACATTTTTCTCCTTAGGCTGCGATGATACATCATGTCGCGATATCACGACACCTTTTCTCTTCTGGCCATGAAATTGCAACATGTCATGATATCGCGACACTTTTCCTCCTTTGGCAGTGACTATACATCATGTCGCGACATTGTGACACTTTTTCTCTTATAGCCACGATGGTGCAGCATGTCGCAATATCGTGACACTTTTTCTCCTGTGTCCGCGATGATGCAACATGTCGTGATATATTTTCTTCTAGGGCCTCGACGATACAACTTGTCGCGATATCGCGACACCTTTCCTCCTTTGGCCACGACGATGCAACTTGTCACGATATAGCGACACTTCTTCCTTTCTGGTAGTGACATTCCAAAATATCATGATTTCACGAAACTTTATCTCCTTCGGACGTGATGCTGCATCTTGTCGCGATATCACGACATCCTTTCCTACCTTGGTCACGATGACACAACATGTCACGATATCGCGACACCTTTTCCTCCTTGCCTTTTCTATATGCTTGGGACCGCAAAAATGCAACATGTCGCGATATCGCGACACCTTTCTTCTTATGGTGTTTGGCTTTTTCTCTGATCTTTAGCTCTTGGGCCTCTTTGGTCAGTTTGAATTACATGTAAAAAATTCTTGTACAAGGTTCAGGGACCTTTCAACACCCTTTCAACCAATAAAAAAAAAATCAATAAGGATGATTATTCAATGGCATTTGAAATACCTACCACCTTCATGGTCTAGGGATTAAAAATCCCAACTGATGCATGTACTAAAATTTTGGGTGGTGGTTCCTCTATCAATTTGGAATCTTAAGGTTGATCTACCTCTATTTGGTCATCCCTTTCATTGTGTAGTTCCCTGATGGAAGGTTCACCCACATCTAGCAAATATAATTTTTTTCGTACACACTCGTGGCCTAGAGAATATTTTTCATCATAGTTGTAACATGGACCCTATGCCTAATGTGTCTCCATTTATTTACAAGTGAAATGTTTAACCTATGGTGGTTTATTTCTTGAGTTTGATGATGTAGAATGGAAATAGGGTCTGAGCCTATGATGGTTTAAAAGTATGTCTTTATGATACAAATTTATCCACAGTAATCCTAGCCAATCCTAAAGTTTCCATCATGTTGTTTAGCTTGAATATTTTCACCTCAACATGAATATATTCCTTTAATCCACTAATGAAACAAATTTGAAAAAACATAACACTCAATCCCCTAGTGTGATTTGCTAGCTTTTCAAATTGTGTCTAGTAATCATGAACAATTGTTGTCTATCTTAACTTGGTGAGGGTTGTAAAATTTTCATACTCATTAGGTACAAAATGGGTGAATAAGTTATGCTCAATCTCAGGCCAAGTGATCATTGGATGGATATTCTCTAACTACTAAAACCATTTGACTACTTTCTATTTTAGGTTGAAATATGCAATTGCAAATTTTTGATTATGAGGAGCGACATGAAGAGAAAGATATTGTTTGACCTGATACAACCAAATGGTTGGATCATCACTATCAATTTTTGAAAATTCCAGCTTGGACATTCTTTGATTTGTATTTAAAGGTAGGATGTTTCATCCTCCATTGAAACTAGCACCTTTACTCTCTAATGATTGTCTTTATAGAACGTCATATTTTGCATTTAGACCTCTTAAATGAATTTTTAGGCCATTAATTTTATCCAATTTGTCTAAATTAAATAATCCTTGGAGGAATGTTGATTGAGAAGCTTAAATTTGTTTTACCTATTTACCTAATCTCTCTAGCTCTAATAGTTCTAGTACCACCAGCAATTTTTTATTTTAGGTCCTTCAAAAAGGTTGATTGGAGTTAGGTCTCAAAATTATCAACTCAAAGAGAGGATCACAATGGGCTATTTCTTAGAATGACAATTTTTTATTTTTTTCTCATTGGAGACTATTGACAACTAACCACTCTGCTAGAAAAATACTAACTGACCACTCTGTTGGAAAACTACTGGCAACTGACCACTCTAATGGTCAGGATGCAATTATTTATTTTTATTTTAGAAGGATCTCAACAAGTGGAATTATGACCTAATCAAATGTGGCCACATAAATGATCAATATTGTGCTCAATCAACAAGAAAATATTTTGTACGTAAGTAGATAAATTGGACCAATTACAAGCTACTTAGTGTTAGAAATATATTTTTCCACATGAGTGTTATGCATAATTATTAGGATAAATAGTTAATAGACATTCACTAGAGCATTTGTATAAAAAGATGCATTGAAAAATGTGCTACTGATACCACTTGACATCCCTTTTTAGATCCATTTTAAAAGGTGAAATTTTGAAGGCCATAATGTTTTTTTATTAGTTAAAGAAGGGGTTTTGAAAGGATCCTTGAAAATTTTACAAAGGAAAAACTGCTACAGCCAAAAGAGACAAAAAATACAACATACCACTATCCCAAAATAGGGCCCTACCATTAACTAAAACTAAACCAAACATCCAAAAGAGAAGAGGACACAAAAAGAGACCCAAAAAAAAACCACCCAACCATAAGACACCAACTACAACCCATAACTACATAAGAATAAGGAAAAAACAATAAAAAAGATGGGCATAATGGATTATCACCCCCTTATATAACTTACGTAAACTAGACATTATGACCTCTCATTGGTCCCAAACGTAGACAACTTTCAACTCCTCAATATTCCAAAGTATCTAAAAGCATATTAGTGCCAACTAGCTTGTGAAACAAACCTACCAAAAATCCTAGTTTGAGAACCACTTGGAACACTATCACTTTTATCCAAGAAGAGAGACCATCCAACTCATTATCTAGGTAGCAAAATAATGACACATTGGACCCACTTAGCCAATTAAAAGAGGGACATACAACAAATCATAGAATGGATTCCATGGGAAATCAACAAGAAAAAAATTTCCTCCTACAACACTCACAACCAATCATAAATCAAAAGTTAGGAGAGTAAGGAAAACAAATGGCCATCTAGCATGAAGGAAAGAAACCTATGCAAAGCCATTAGAGACATCAATATGTCAGCCATTATTCATCGATCTAAATTAGGCCCAAATTAGAGAAACCATAGGTTGGTGAGGAAGTCAACCACCTTGTTACCTTACCTATATGTATATCTCACTTGAATACTTTTCATACCATGGATAATACAATTAGATTCCTCGATCATATTAGCAATATTCTAGCTAGGGACTTGCAATCTAGAGATCATATTGACAATGTTTAATTAGTCACCTTGGATAATAATTTTACTACAACCAATTGAAAGGAGAAACACTACCCCTTGGAAGAATACTTTAGCTTTCACAAAGTGGCAGGTCTGGGACCCAAGATTTTTAGTAAAGGCCAAAATAATATCTTCATTGTGATTTTGAAACACACCTCCTACACCAAATTTCTTGGGGTTTCCTTTAGAGGCTCTATCAAAGTTAAGTTTGATCCATTCAGGGGGGTGGGATCCACTTGGTTAAATCTCTGGTATTCCTTAGGTTTTTAATAGTTTCTCTTCTATATTGTTAGAAACCAAGATTAGATTCAATGAGGGATTCAACCTTTGGGCCATCAAAATATCCAGAGATAGGATAGACACATTCTCAATAATTATTGGTAAGACTTTAGTCCAAATAGAAGCAGCATATCTAAAAAAATTCTTAAATACCTTGTTTTTTATTTCCTTCTAGATACCACATACCAGGTGAAGAAAACTAAATGACCAAAAGGTATGCAATCTCAAGATAGCAAAGGATGGAGATCATTGATAAAAGACATTAGAAAACTGGTTCGGGACAAACCAATAGACCCCTAGGGTATTCATAAGGAGACAGAGGACGTCAAGCGAAAAGGGACAAAGGAAGAAAAGGTGGTTAGTAGATTCAACATCACATCTGCAAATGTGGCACCTATTCGAGATGGTCATACCTCTTTTTTGGAGGTTTTTCATAGTGAGAATCTTGTTTTGGATAGAAAGCCACAAAAAAGTTGACTTACCTGAATGAAGTCTGCAACTTTAGCTCCAAAGAAGGTCCAAGTTATGCATTTCATAATTGCAGCCTCAAGAATGTGAGCTAGAGGAGCATCACCCATCCAAGTGTTTTCCAAAAAATTGATAATTCTGCCATTTCCCAGCTTCCATATGTGGCCATTTGAAATGACATGATGAATCTTAGTGATACCAAACCAAAAAGCTAATCCTAGAGAGGGGGACAAATCAACCATAAAATATCTATTTTGAGAAATATATTTGGTTGTTAGGATGCAAACCCATTCAACATTCTCATTCTTGAATAACTTCCACCCTTATTTGGCAAGGCAATGTTCATGCTCTAAAATCTTCTGATGCCAAGGCCATCGAATTATTTTCTAGTACATACTTATTCCCAAGAAACTAGGTGAAAATTTTTATGCTCCTCATTTATATATCAAAGAAAGAACTTTTGGATGAGTTCAATTCTTTGAATAAATTTAGCTGGGGCTTTGAAAAACTAAAAAAATAATAAAGGAATGCTCTGAAGGGTGGATTTAACTAGATGGGCTTTCCCAATCTGGTTAAGAAGAGCCCTCTTCCAACTAGCCAATTTCATTTGCATCCTTTCAATGATCGGGTCCTAGAATTTCTCTTTCAATCTCCCCTTAAATAAGGGCATCCCAAGGTAGGTAGAGGGAAATTTAGTCACCCCACAACCAAAAATTTGGAATATCACTCTTTGCCTTTTGTTGGGGTGTTAAGGAAGATGATTAAAATTTTTAAAAAGTTGATCTTCTAGCCCGCAACCCATTCAAAGAATGTTAGAATCTTCTTAATATTCATTGCTTGTGGAATAGAAGATGACGTGGCTATAAGAGTGTCATCAACAAACTATTGGTGGGATAATGAATCTATTGAAAGAGCTATATTTATACCTAATATGGTTGGTTTCGCTTTTGTAGATCTTTCCAATGCTTGAACCATAATGATAAAGAGGAAGGGAAAAAGGGGGTCACCTTGGCATAGGCCCCTACAACTTTTAAAGTATCCCATAATCAAACCATTTATTATAACTGAGAAGAAGGCTAACGAGATACAAGCATTAATCAAGCTTATCCATATTTGATGAAACCCAAATTTGTTTAGCACTTTTATGAGGAAACTCCATGAAACCCTATCATACGCTTTGTTCATATTGAGCTTGAGAAAAATGCCAACTCTCCCACTCTTTTACATAGAATGAATGAGTTCATGAACTAAAATAATTCCATCCAAAATCTATCTTTCTACCACAAATCCACTCTAAGTTGGATCAATAATTATGGGGAGAAATAGCTTGATCTTGTTAGCCAAAATTTTTGTCAAAAACTTGTAGATGGTATTACAAAGGCTAATAGGTCTAAAGTTGCTAAAGACCTTAGCTCTTTGGGATTTCAAAACAAGACCAAGAAGATGGATTTTGAATTAGGGCATCTCCTATGTCTTTCCTCATAATGTGCCATAAAATTTGGAAGAATATTAGGGGAAATCCATCTAGATCGGGGGCTTTCAAACTGTCCATTTCAAATATTTTTTTATTTCCTTATCCTTATCCTTAAAGGGAATCAACATAAATGAGTTTAGGTTTTTAGAAATTAGGTTTAGGATATTTTGAAGTAAGCAATCCTCAGCCCCAGGGTCACTATCCTCCATGTCATAAAACAAATATTAAGAAAAAATAACAACCTCTAGCCTGATTTACTAAATATCATTTGTATTAGATCCATCAACCATCAAAATTTATCTAATTATATTGGAGGCTCTATGCATCAGAGTAGACACATGAAAATATTTTATATTTCTATCTCATACTTTGAGCCACAATTTCCTTAACTTCTATTTCCAAAGATCTCCTCCTCAACCAAATTATTATGGAGCTCAACAATCACCCCTTTCTATCTATCTCTAATCTCCTGAGACTAGTCCCCAACATTGACTGCTCTCTCAATTTTTTTTTAAGCAAAAAACCCCTTGCGGGTTCACCTTGGTCTGAGAGACCATGAACAGGGGGTTCTACACCATCAAAGTCACCTGGGAGTCGCACTCGACCCTGCCTGTACCAACATTATCAATTGGATTTTGGATACCCAATGTATCGCTCCAAATTTTCCGCACCCTTACCTTCAGGCTAAAGGATCCGCGCTCGAAAGGGGGATGCGGGAAGGATGGGACAATACCTCGGACTAAGAGGCCTTTGGAAGGTCCCGCCTCTCGGGGGAGGTGTATTAAGGTGATTTTTTGACGGATGGTGGGTTCACCAGGAAACTTTTGAATGGCAGTTTCCACGCCTAGGTTGGGAATGTGTTTGATGTGTTCAATTTTATTTTTAATCATCCAAAGCCCAGGTTTGGCCAAATGAATCTAAGTTGTTCTATATGAAATGCAGATTTAAATGAATACAAAAAATAGAATTAATAGAAAACACAGAGAATAAATTAAATGAAGAAATCCATACCTGGTTCCGGATGTTTGATGGAGGTTCTAATTTTTGAAGCAGTCAAGATCGTCTGGAATTTGACAGAATCGTCTCCTATCTGACAGGATCGTCTAAGATCTGACGAATTCGTCAGAGACCTGCAAATAGAGAAATAGATACAAAATACCAAAAATGCAACTATTCTGATGAAGGAAAATGATGTACAATAATAATAAGGATGTTAATAAGATAATCCTGAATAGAAATGAAAGTAAATTATGACCTTTTAATAGCTAATCATGATTTTATTATGCAATTAAACTACATGGGTGAACTCCAAGATGCAGGATAATAGGAAATAATAATAAAACAGATGAAATGCAGAATAAAATAGCAGCAAAGTATAGGAAAAGCACAAACTCTGGGCACTGATTGCCTCTAATGCAGACTGTAGTCAAAATCGTCTAGAATTTGACAAGATTGTCTTCGATCTGGACAGGATCGTCTGCGATGATCTGAGCTTGCTCCGGCTGAAGAATGACAAGGTTCCTGCAACAAAATTTGGAAAGCACAAATGCAGATGGTAATCCAAGGTATTCTAATGCGCGTACAGGTCAAGTTATAGGAAAATTCAGCCAGGGGAAGGTCAGGGGAAAATCTTAAGGTTAAATAGGATTAGGAAGGATGTTGGGAGGTTGGAGATCATCCCAATTTGGGAGATCTCCAATAGGGTAAGTCTCTAACTGAGCAGACACGCTTTTGCCTAGGTTAGAGACACCATTGAAACAGAAGCTAATTATGAAAAATTAGTTTTGGGACGAAATCGTCTGGACGTCCTAGTCCAAATGAAATCATCCGATCTGAGGCGATATCATCTGATCGACGACGATATCGTCCAACGGTCACAACAAATCCTAAAAATGGTGCGGAAAATAAGGAAAGCGGGTAGCAGGAAATTTTGGAGCGATTTTGGGGTTGAATTTGAATTTGAATTATTACTAAGGTAATTTTAATTATTGCTAAGTTTTACTACACCAATTTTAGGGTGCTACATTTTGCCCCCTCTTTAGCGAATTTTCCGAAGAAAATGTGTTAAAGATGAGTTCTTCTCGATCTACGAGAAAGCAAAAATTATTCCCATTTTTAGGTGACAATTCTAGGTCGAATCATACGACAGCTTACTATGGTGCCCCCTCCGTGTTTTTACCCAAATCAAACGTTTGAGGTAAAAACACGAAAAAGCAAAATTTTAAAATGTTGTTTAATTGTTTTTTGAATAAAATTAAAAAAAATAGGGTAAAACCCTAATTCATTGTTACTTTTCATTGGGGCCACCTCGTCCACCTCAGGGTGGGGGAGGAGATGAGGCTGAGAGCTCGAGGGGTTCTCAAGGCTAGGCTACTGCACTGCCTGCATCTGGATATATGGTTGAGAGGATTGAGTATGCCAAGATGTAGATTGTGGCATACCAATCTAGTTTTGATATGATGTACATATATTGTTGAGATATATATATATATATATATATATATATATATATTGATATTTTTGATCATATGACTTGTCTTATGTATTTGTATGATGCTTTAATGTTTTTGATGTGATTGATTTGATGATTCATGTAATTATGCCGTTTGGAAAATATTATGGTTTGGATGTCATGCTTTTAAGATTTAAATGAAATAATCTGATGTAAACAAATTGGTTGTTTGTGATGTGATAATTTGATAAAAAATAAAAGGGGACTTCTAACAATAATTTCAAAGGACATTGTCAGCTATTATAGACCATTTCATGGAGTCGCCGCTCACTCGGTCGTCAAGCTAATCCCAGTATAGAAATATTGTTAAAAGTAAAAAGAGTGCTTAAGAGACTGTCTTAAGACTTTGTTGTGATGATGCAAATGATGATGATGATGGTGATTTGTTTTCAGATTTTCATAAAAATAGTATGCATGAAATATTTTGAAATGATTTTTGCTAGGCATAAATTCCTAAGTGTGATAAAATTTTGAACAATTCCTTAGAATTTATACCATGGTTGCAATATTGAATTTGAACATAATGACATGAAATAGAATAAGTTTTCGTTTGTTTGTAAAGCATAATTGTGTAACATAATGATTTAAGTCATATGTTTTTTATGATTTGGAATAAATGGGAAAATAAAATTAAAACAATGGTTTGCACTAGGCATAGAATATTTAGGTATAGACTTATACCATCATCGCAAAATCCAAAGAAGAAAATAAATAGTTTTATTGCATGGTTGATTTTTAATTTTTGAAAATAAATAGAAAATATGAAGATGAGGACTTGTGCTAGGCATAAAATTCCAATTGTGGTTTTGGAATTATACCATCGTCGCGAAAGTCAAAAGTTATATGTAACTTTATTGCATGTTGTTGAAAAATGATTTTGATTTTTTTTTGGTAATGCATGTAGTTGTCTTTATACTAAACAATTGTTCTCAGAGAAGAAAATGAAATTATTCTAGACAATTTGCAAAAATATTTCAAGGTATCTTAAAGAAAAAAGTTAGATTTATAAGGAATCCCATGTGCGTATGTGAGTTCATTTCCGATCTTGATTTATCATAATGATACACAAAATCTCTCAAATACAAATGTGTGTGCGATTGTAGTGTTCATTTACCAGGTTTGAGCAAGATACTATGATACAAGTGATTTGAATTAACCAAATAAGTGTTCATTAACCATGATTTAGATGCATATAACCATACCAGACTACTATGTAAGTCGGGTTATCAAGAGCTAGCTAATCCATAAGCGAGACATAGGTCTGTACAAAAGAAGGTCGCTAATGTGACAGACATATCACCATGCTAGGAGTTACCCAAGGCCAAGCGGGTTGGGCACAAACCACCTGTTATGGGGCTTACCTCACAGTTTTTGAATAATTGAGAATTCCAGGGATTCAAGCTCATCAACCCTTCTTTTCTTTTCAATGGGTAGGGAAAGGGATTTTATTGCTTTTGCTTTTGCTCATTTTGCTTTCTTTCTTTCTTTGCTTTCTCTTTTTTTTTCTTTTTCGTATCTTTTGCTTTGATATTTGAGATAATGCTGAAAGAACGCTTTTTCTTGTTCTCTTTTTCTTGAAATTTTCTTTTTCTTTCCTATTCTAGGGATACTTGCTCGGATTAGCTGTAGAGCAAGGGATTTTTATTCTAGGTAGGGGTGAGCTTGTCCTTTTGCCAATTCTCAAAGATTCTAGACCATGTGCATGATAGGATAGCAAGGGAAACTTTTCGCTCAAGAAACCACTTCTACTATGTAGGATAGCATGGACATTACAAATATAATCATTTTATTGTGAAAAGATATGCTTGGTTTAAGTAAATAACAAGATCAATTCTCTATGCTCAAACTTTATTTAATTGAATTTTGTGGACTTTGATATAAGAGAGATTAGTAATCATGCCAAATAAATCAAGATATTTATTCATGTGAATGTGAAAGTGCGGGATTCCAAATAAATGCTAATTTATCCAAAATAATTTGAAAATATAACTGCAATATGTCACAATTTGAGAAGTACAAAAATAAAAGATGTTTTTGAAGATTTTGATGATTTTGGATGTTTTTGGTGTTTTTAATTTTAAGTTATGAATTGAGAGAAATATAAGATAGTGGTTTTTTGAAATATTTTAAACAAATATATACAATGATGAAATGACCAATTTTTATGCATAGTAACGTTTAAGATGCATAATGTTCATGGGTTCTTTAAGTTCTTTACCATCTAAGGTAGATAATTTGTATGCTCCCGATTCAAATTTAGCAGTGATAATATATGGTCCAAGCTAGTTGGGCTCAAATTTACCTTTAAGGTCTTTAGTTGCATTAGTATTTTTTTGATTTTCTTTTAAAACAAGGTCGCCAACCTCAAAGGATCGATGACGAAACTTTTCTCAAATCATCTAAATGATCATCTTCTTTAATAAAGCGAGCTATAATATCATCTACATAATCATGTAGGATATCATGCATCATATCATGAAAAATATAAGTCATAGCTCGTTGATAGGTTGCACCTACGTTCTTTAAGCCAAAATGGCATCACTTTAACCAAACAAAAGGTTCCCAAGGGGTAATAAAGGTGTTTTAGCCTGATCTTCGAGGAGCTATCCTCGATCGAATTATAACCAAAAAATCCATCCATTAGAGACATCATTCCACTCCTAGTGGTAAAGTCAATGATTTGATCCATGTTTGGAAGAGGAAAATCATCTTTAGGGCATGCTGCATTAATATCTCTAAAGTCTATGCAAACCCTAACTTTGGTAGCTTCTTTCTTGGTGACTGGAATTACATTCGAAATCCATTTAGCATAATCAATAGATTATATGAAAACAACATTCAGGAGTTTTTCTAACTCCCCTTTGACTAGTAAGGCCACTTTGGGATGCATTTTTCTAAGTTTCTATTTAACAGGTTTAGTATCCGGATGGACTACTAGGTGATGCATGACTACAGAAGGGTCTAAACCTGGCATATCTTCATATGTCCAAGCGAAGACATCTTCATATTCTTTAAGGAATGCAACATATTGCTCTTGTTTTTCTTGACTTAAGTCTGATCCAATATTTATTATGTGGGGGGATTATCCTCAGTTCCAATGTTAATTTTAATGACGTTTTCTACTTCCATGTGTAGATCTCTTTCAAAATTAGGTGGGGCGGGTGAAACACCCAATTCTTGTAATTCTTTTAAGGTTAACTTGGATAATTCATCTTGAGGAGTCGTGGCCTCAAGTTGGGCTATAGTAGGTATAGAACCATCAAAATAAAAACCATTATGTAACATCTCTTCAACGGAGACATCATGGAAAATATCTCCTTCCAACTCATCATCGGATTCAACAATCATTTCGGGATAAGCTATGGATAGCATATTGCATGTAAATGGCTGATTTTTTAGAGGCAAATCATCATGCCCATCCAAATAATCTTGATAACATATGAGTTGATCATCATCTTCAAAAGGGAAGGGTTGACCCTTACTAGGAAATAGGCCCACACCACATCGGGTGGGCCATGGTTCTACCTCAAAAGGTTCTTTCATACCATCTTGGAAAGGTCCCAAGCCTTTCCCTTTATATCCCATTTTAAGCATTATAGGTTTAGCTTTAATATACTCATTAGTAAAATAACATCGAGCATATCCCTCATGATGAGTTTTGATGTTCCTAGGTATTCTTCCCCAATCATATCCCTTATAAATGAAGGCACAACTCCCGACTTGGTAAGTACTTCCCATAGGTTGTGGGAGGCCCAAAGTACGAGGAGATGGCGAAAAATTACTTAAGATAATGGAATTTTGCATAGAAGCATTTGTTTTTTCTGATATAAGAATGTTAGATAAATCAGGTAAGAGTTCATCAAAAAGAGCATAAGATGTAGAAGGATCATTCCCTATATCTTTAGATGTGGAAGGTATGATAGATGTAGATAATGTGGAGGTGTTAATAGATGGGTCTATAGGTTTTGAAATTATAGGGACGGAACATGAAGGATTGGTTGTGGATTTAAGATCTTTTTGAGGTTCTAGAGTGGTTTGTTTAGAAGATTGTTGATCTATATATGAGGGTGAAATTAATGGAGGAGAAATAGATGAAGTTATGGGTGTGTGTTTCACAGTTTTAGATGAAAAATAAGAATTGGGATGTGTGGATGACAGAGCAGGGTAAAATTGAACTCCAACAGGTTCTGCCAAAGCACACATATCAAAGGGTCTGGGATCACCATGGATAGTGACCAACTGATTTTTAAATTCGAATTTAACACATTGGTGTAAAGTTGATGGGACAACCCGCATTGCGTTGATCCAAGGACGACCCAAGAGTATATTGTATGATGAGGGGCAATGTACAATAAACACGGTCGTATCTAGGGTCCTAGGACCAACTTGCAATGGGATGGTAATAACTCCACACGTTTCTTGTGTTTCGTCATTGAAAGATTTTATGATCATGTCAGTTTTCTTCATTTCATCACTTCTAAACCCAAATCTTTGGTAGAAGTCAAAAGTGCAAATATTTAGAGATGAACCATTATCAATCAAGACCCTTTTAATGGCTACATCTCCTATTAGGGCAGTAATATATAAGGGGTTATCCTTATGTAAACTATGTTGCGGGATATCTTTATCTCGAAAGTCAATACAATCGACTTCTCTAGTGATGATAGTATTGGTCATGGCTTTAGGTTGAATGTTTTGTGGTACCATCATTTGGCTTAATGTAAGCATTAATTCATCTCTATGTGTAGGAGAAGATCTTAATAAGTCCAAAAGGGAAATTCTGGCTATAGTATTGGATAATTGCTCATTAATATTGTAAGGAGGTTTAGGTTGAACATTAGGAGCATGATTCCCTTTATTGGGATTTCTCAAAACAAATGGAGTTGATCCATCATTCTGATTTGGTTCTTGTTGAGAATTTTGAGCTTGTTGTCTGGTAATGACTCCGATGGTACCTACAATGTTATATTGAGGATGTTGAATAGGTCTTGGTCTAGCATTTATAGCTTGTTCATTAGGAAGGAACTGATTAGAAGAGGGTCGAGTAGTAACTCTTCTAGGAAATGGTTCTTCCGGAACCATAGAATATGTGATAGGTTGAATAGGATCTGATTCATCTTCAGAACTATTCGATTGATTTGAGGTGATTTCCATGTCACTTTCAGTGTCCGATTCTACATCACTGAGATCCGATGTTTGAATATTATGTAGGGGCCTAGTCGTGACCATGGATAAAGTTGTGTCAAATTTTTGTAAATCATGATTAGGTAAATGTCCACTAATAGTTCCTACATATTGGGTAGGAGGAGGGACATTATGATGCTCAATTTGATTGGCCACCTCTTTACCATGTCTTGGTAAAGGATGTTGAAATATATCTAATGATTGATTAGCATTTTGATTTTGATTTTGGGGAATGTTCTTTTGAGCATTATTAGGAGCATTTTGTTTAGGCTGGAAGGCTTGCACCTCCATTTCATTATTATCAATCAGATCTTGTATTTTATGTTTTAACCTTTTACAAGAGTTGGTAGAGTGTCCAGGTCCTCTATGGAAATCACAGTGTAAATCAGCTCTGTATCCGGGTATGGTTGGATCAGGTTCCCGGATAGCTGGTAATTGAATCAAACCTCTTTCGAGTAATTGGGGTAAAATAGTTGATAATGGTTGGTTCAATCTAGTAAACTCTCGAGGAGGTTTATCAGGAGGTTTCAATATAAATTTTTTTGTTGTCTTCATTGTATTGATATTAGCAACATTTCTACTGTCAGTGACTCCGTCACCTACAACTTGTTTGTTTTTATATTGATTTCTGGATGTTTTCTCATCATATTTCTTCCTAAGTTGGCCTCTCCTAATGAGAGCATCTTCTACTCTTCGAGCCAAGTCTATAGCCTGATCGAAGGTAGTTAAGGTAGCGGTTGATAACTCATAAGATATTTGTTCTTGCAAATTATTAATAAAAATGTCCAACATTTCCCTATAAGGTAGCACAAAGTGCAGTTTTCCTATCAACTGCCTCCATCTAGCTAAGAAATCCGCAAAACATTCATCTTTGTCTTGTTTTAAGTTGTACAAATATTTAATGGTTACATGCCTTTCGATATAGGCACTAAATTGATGCACAAAAGATTCAACGGTCTCTTCAAAATTTCTCAAAGAATGAGTGGGCAATTGATAGTACCACTCTAATGCCATTCCTCCTAAACTTTTTGGGAACATTTTTAGTAATAACAAGTCATCATGTGATATATCATGACATGCTATCCTAAACATGCGAAGATGCTCTATGGGATCTTCAGTTCCTTTATATATAGGAAGAAAGGGCATGGGAAAATGTTTAGGGTATGGTTGTTCTACAACCATAGGATCTAGAGGTTGACTACACATCTCTCGATAATTGTACGAGGGACGGTAGGGATCTATCTAGTCCATGCGAGAAGCTAACTGTTTCACCATGGCTTCCAGATTATTGGTTTGCCCACCATATTGGTTCGGTAGGGCATTAATATGAGATTTGTGAGCATATGATGGAGGGACATGCATATTAGATGCTATATTACTATTGTGTAAATTGTTGGTAGGAAGGGTGTTATGAAGAAGTTTTGAAGTTGTATTATGTTGTATCCCAGATTGTTGAAAATTGGTGTTTGGCTTCATTTTAGGTTTTTGTCGGTTTGAAGCATATTGATCAATAGTTTGGCAAAATAAAGCAGTGAATGAAGGTCTCTTTTGTGTGGGCATGATTTTAGGCTCAATAACAGGTTCCTTAGGAGGTTGGGTAACCTATTGTTTTTGCATGTTCTAAATTATAGCGGCCATATCCATATTGGATGGTCCAACTTTATCACTTTCTTGATCAATGAAAGACAAGGGATTAGTGTGTATGTCAAACATATGTTCCATGGCTGCTTGAGTGTCACTAATTTGTCCCCTATCAATACGAACTGCCATATTAAGAGCACCAATGTTATTATTGAAGAATTTCCAAAAATGATCTAAGTTATCAAAAGCAATAGTTCCATATTGAGCCATTCTAGGGGATGAGGATCCTTCCTCCCTAACATTTTCTTGTTGTTCATTTTCTTCAACAAGGTCATCTTCTGGCTGTTCTAGAGTTTCTTCTTCTGGGATTGGATCCTCAGGAAGGGCATTTGATTTTTTGTTTTTCTTGCCTAACCAATCTTCTTCTTCTTCTTCTTCTTCTTCAGTTTGTTTACCATTCCTAAGTTTAGTCATTGTGCTTAAACTTAGATTTCAGCAAATATATATATATATATATATATATATATATATATATATATATATATATATATATATATATATATATATATATATATATGCAACAAGCTTAAGAGGTATATATTTTAATTATATACCTACTATAATATTTAAAATGAAATGTTTTGGTTTTTGTTATGTTTTTTTTTTTGGTTTTTGGTTTTAATAACAATATTATAAAGATAACAAATAGCACACAAAATGCAAGAAATAATAATAATGAAAGCAATGATCTAGTTTTCTATAAACAATTTATAAATATCATTAATGGGCTCAAGTTCTTCAGGAGTCATGAAATGTTCTTCTTCAAATTGAAAATTTTCTTTCAAGAATTTGACAAAAAGTGCTATAGTGATATTATCTATTTCAGATTCTGTTTTGTAGAAGTAAAGCTCGTGGCAATACTCTCGATATAACATAGCTCTAGGAACTCTCCTCCATATTTCCCTATCCGTAAGAACGACCTCTTGATCTTCTACATGACCTAGGAATTGGTGTATAGTGGCTGCGTTCTCGAGGTATTCCTCGAAGGTGAACAATTTTGAAGACACAAGAGCTCTCCTATAAGCTAACCACCTATGGCAAGCTCTCTGAAGTTCATGATAAAAAATGAGTTGATGAGGATCCAGGATTCTATCTAGGGCAAGCCTCTTGATTTGTTTAAGTTTTGTTGACCTAGATGAAATGATACCTAGTCTCCTATCAAGTTCGTCCCACAAAAGTGGGTCTCTATATGTTTCGGATGCTCTAAACACAGAATTAATTTCTATGGCTACTAATTGGTTTTCAACATTTATAGTAACTGCTAGTCTTTTCTTAGGAGCTACCATCTAAACATGATATGCAACTTAGTAGTTTTATAGTGATTTTAAATGCATCTATTTTTTTTGTTTTTGTTTTTGTTTTCATTTTCAAAAGGTTTTAGTTTCACGTAGGGTTCACCAAAATGTATCGCTTCAAAATTTTCGCACCCTTACCTTCAGGCTAAAGGATCCGTGCTCGAAAGGGGGATGCGGGAAGGATGGGACAATACCTCGGACTGAGAGGCCTTTGGAAGGTCCCGCCTCTTGGGGGAGGTGTATTAAGGTGATTTTTCGATGGATGGTGGGTTCACCAGGAAAATTTTGAATGGAAGTTTCCACGCCTAGGTTGGGAATGTGTTTGATGTGTTCAATTTTATCTTTAATCATCCAAAGCCTAGGTTTGGCCAAATGAATCTAAGTTGTTCTATATGAAATGCAGATTTAAATGAATACAAAAAATAGAATTAATAGAAAACACAAAGAATAAATTAAATGAAGAAATCCATACCTGGTTTCGGATGTCTGATGGAGGTTCTGATTTTTGAAGCAGTCAAGATCGTCTAGAATTTGACAGGATCGTCTCCTATCTGACAGGATCATCTAAGATCTGACGAATTCGTCAGACGAATTCATCAGAGACCTGCAAACAGAGAAATAGATACAAAATACCAGAAATGCAACTATTATGATGAAGGAAAATGATGTACAATAATAATAAGGATGTTAATAAGATAATCTCGAATAGAAATGCAAGTAAATTATGACCTTTTAATAGCTAATCATGATTTTATTATGCAATTAAACTATATGGGTGAACTCTAAGATGCAGGATAACAGGAAATAATAATAAAACAGACTAAATGCAGAATAAAATAGCAGCAAAGTATAGGAAAAGCACAAACTCTGGGCACTAATTGCCCCCAATGCAGACTACAGTCAAAATCATCTGGAATTTGACAGGATCATCTCCGATCTGGACAGGATCGTCTGCGACGATCTGAGCTTGCTCCGACTAAAGAATAACAAAGTTCCTGCAAGAAAAATTGGAAAGCACAAATGCAGATGGTAATCCAAGGTATTCTAATGCACGTAAAGGTCAAGTTACAGGAAAATTCAGCCAGGGGAATGTCAAGGGGGGGTCCTAAGGTTTAAATAGGCTTAGGAAGGAGGTTAGGAGGTTGGGGATCATCCCAATTTGGGAGATCTCCAATGGGGGAGGTCTCTAACCGCACAGACACGCTTTTGCCCAGGTTAGAGATGTCGTTGAAACAGAAGCTAATTATGAAAAATCAGTTTTGGGACGAAATCGTCTGGACGTCCTAGTCTAGACGAAATCGTCCGATCTGAGGCAATATCGTCTGATCGGCGACGATATCATCCAACGGTCACAAAAAATCCTAAAAATGGCACAAAAAATGAGGAAAGCGGGTAGCAGGCGGTTTTGGAGCGGTTTTGGGGTTGAATTTGAATTTGAATTATTACTAAGGTAATTTTAATTATTGCTAAGTTTTATTGCGCCAATTTTAGGGTGCTACACCCAATTCAACTTTTTTGATAGGGTAGAGATTTGAACCTAGGACCTCCCTTGGAGGATTGCCCTCTCCTCTCCAACTCACATACAACACCTGGGTAACTGCTCTCTCAATTTCCATAAGCTAAGATCGTAGATAATCCTTTCTTTGGAATATTTGACCAAAGATGACCTTATTCTAGATTTTAATGTTTGACTTAATCCACCTAAGCTTAGAAGCTATTTGGGAGATTAAGGGGCTAAAGAAGTCTTGGGACCACAAATCCTTAACATTTTCTTCCAGATTAGGGTGTTAGCACTACATCACCTCAAATATGAAGGGCCTTGGGAACCTCTTGGAAGGTTGATACAAAAACATCAATAGAGGGTTATGGTTCGATCCCACTTTAGGGAGAGAGCACAAAGAAGTATCGAAAAATAGGTAAGGCTTCCTTATAAATTAGGATTCTATCTAACATGATATAAATGAGTTGGTCCTCAATTCTCCTATTCCTCCATGTATATTTACTACCTTTAAGATCAAGATCCATTAATTCATTTTGATTCACAAACAAAGAAAATCTTCCATACCTCTTGAAATACCTACAATTCTCCCTTTCTTGTTAGACTAGAAGAGTGGAGAGTTAAAATATTTAGCCAAAATATAGCTTTTACCTTTGAAGGCCTCTCTCACAACACCCAAAAATTTCCATAGTAGACTCCTATTAGTATATGAGTTTGGATCATAGATATTAGAAAGGACCCATTGATTATTGGAATCCTTGCAACAAAAAATGATGTTAATAACTCTGTCTAAGGATGATAACACCGAGATTACCAGTTTCTCCCCATATCAGAGGTATAGAAGCCCCATTGAAGCCCCTTGACTTGGGCTAGCCATAAAATGTTCACTCCTCCAAATAGTTTTTTTGACTGAATTGATCCTTACCTCCTCCAAATTTATTCTTGAAGTAAAAAATATCAGGTAAATTGTTTTCCTCAATGATGCCACCAAATGTTGCTTTGTAAGGCTATTAAAATACCTTATATTCTAGGATAGGAGTTTCATTTATGATATTTGGCAAAGGGTTTTCTTCCTCCTCCATTATTATGGGAGGAACGATCCAAAGTAGGTAATATTTAATTGCTTTTCACCATCCCATTTTCCTTCTTTTGAGCCCAATAGGAGTTGAATTCCATTTGCTATTTTTGACTCTATCTCCTTCTTCCTAAGGTCCCTATTAAATAGTTTTATAGACTTTAGCTCCACCCCCACATCGACCACATTTTTCTTATGGTTGTGAGTTTTTGGGCCTAGGGAACCCTTCTCCAATATTAGATTTTTTTTTAGCCACCATCAGCTCTGCAAGAGTAGTATTCAAACTGGAAGTTATTACTATTCTCGAATCAATCTAGAAATCACCTTTTGAGCCCAAGAAATCAAAATATTTTTGCACCTTCAACAAGGGAAATGAAGGGGGAGAACTAACTAGGGGATATGACAAGCCCCCACCTTCCATTGAAAGGTATTCTAAAACTAGGTTTAGAGGAGTTGGAATATATTCCTCCCGTTCCAAGGTAATTGAGTCACCAAAAGTATCCAGGACCAAATATCCAACACCCTCCTCTCCTTGAGCAGAGGATCTAGCCCCCTTCTACAAAATGTGATTCTTACCTTTGGGGACAATCTTAGTCCAAGATTTTTTTTGAATTATTTGCAGGGCAATTTTTGAGGATATGCTCTAATTTTTTATAGTTACTGCAAACAATCAATCGATTTTCATAGACGATGGTTTGAGTCCAAGATCCCAAACTCGAGATAAGCTTGGTGGATGATGGCAAATATGCTTCCAAGTATGCATTAATGCACATACGTATAAAAATAATTCTTGACTTAGATCTATGTTTTCATACAAACACATTTCTATTTTTTAAAGATAAGCCATGAAATTTCATGAGTTCATATTGGGAGTAATTATTTTTGCCTTTCATCAAACTCAATTTTGCAAAAGCTTAATAATATGTACCACTCGTATTATCAAAATGAATGTGATAAATATGGTCTCTAGCAATATAAATTAATTCTCACACTCAAAATACTGAGAGGGGGGGTGAACAGTATAAGACCTCTTTTTACTTTTTCCTTTATACTACAAAACAGTAAAGCAATATACCCAAAGCAATATCAAAGCAATGCACAAAATCATCCACAAAGTGACAGCAATTTTAACGTGGTTCACCCAAAATTGTTGGGCTACGTCCACGGATAAAATATTTCACTAAATTTTATCAATCCAAATTCTGGGAAACCTTTCCTGATTACAATGTTTATTGGCACCAACCCAAAGGAGAAATCAATATCCTAATCTCGAGTTTGTGGGCACCAACCCATAGGAGACACCAATCCCCTAGCTCTGCTCTGGCTGGTGATCCTCTAGAAGACCTCTACCTCTACTGCCCTTAGCAAATGGAACTCTATCCACAGAAGACACCTGTCCTCCCTACTATGGCTGGGGACCTCTGTCCTCAACTCTGTCACCTCCAAAGCTCGTCCTCAAATTTGCATTGAACACAGTCCTTCGGTCTAGCACAAATGTCCTCATTCTCTTTCTCTGATCTGCACCAAACATAGTCCTTCGGTCTGGCACAAATGTTATCAAAACTGCACCAATCTCTGTCCTCAACTGGTCCTCAAATCTGGTTCACAGAATTTGTTTCACAAGCTTCCACTAAAGCTTGCTTGATCTTCACCCAAGTCTTCACCAAGACTTGTATCATATCTGCTTTGCAAGTTCTCACTAGAACCTACCCAAACTACTCCACAAGCTCAACAAAAGCTTGCTCAAATCTATCCAACAATCCCTCTCAATGATTTGTCCAAAACCATCAAGGCTTGTGCACTATCTCCGAACGTCGTAGAAACGATGCACCCAACAACTTTGCACTTTTCTGCTCCTTGTGCGTTCTTGCTTCGCACTTAGCTTGATTCTGCATGACTCACTCTTTGCGCACCGTAGACTTAACTTGCACACTTCAACAACACATTCAATCCCCTCACAACTCTCCAAATAGCCCTCCTTTTATACTAACACTTTCAAGATCAAAACCTTGATCTTAGTCAGCTGCACAACCCTAAACTATGTTGACTGCAAACCCTAATATTTGTCGGCCTCACTACCTCTGCAACTCTTTTGTAGCTTCTGTCGTGAAACTACAACATGTCACGATATCACGACACCTTTGCAACCATACACTTTCTTTTGGATTTTGTCGCGATATCGCGACATTTCAGCCTTTGTCGACTTCAACTATGTTCTTGTCGCGATATCGCGACACTTATGTCTTTGTCAGCATCAACTTTGCTTTTGTCATGATATCATGACACTTCTCCCTTTGTCGACCTCCTTTCTGCTTTTGTCATGAAATCATGATACTTCTACCTCTGCAGACTTCGTCTTCACTTCTGTCGTGAAATCATGACACTTTTGTCTTCATGGCCTTCCTCTTTGCTTTTGTCGTGAAATCGTGACACTTCACCTATGGAAGACATGCTTTCAGTTTCTGTCATGAAATCGTGACACTTTATCCATCCATACGCTGCCATCTCAAACTATCATAAAATCGTGACACTTTCTCTTCCTTGCACTCTTGTCTGCTTGCACTAGCAAAAACGAAACATGTCACGAAATCGCGACACTTTCACTGCCTTGTGTTTTTCTCTGCCTTACACCCGCGAAAACAAAACATGTCATGAAATTGTAACGCTTTCACCTTTGAGCTCTTCCTCCTTGAATTTGTCATGAAATCACGACACTTCTAGCTTCCGTATGTTTTCTTTGTAGCTTGTCGCAAAATCGTGACGCTTTCAGCTTTCGTACGACTTCTCTGCAACCTATCGCGAAATCACGACGCTTCTCATTTCAGACTCTTCCCTTTGCTGCATGTCGTGACATCATGACAGTTCTTACTTGGAACATTTTCATCTGTAGCATGTCACAAAATCACGACACTTTATCTTGCTTCCACTTTGTCTTCTGACTTGTCACGAAATCGTGACACTTTTTCTCCTTAGCGCTTTTCTTTTCTTTGAGTCGCGAAAACCCGACATGTCGCGATATCACGACACTTTTTCTCTCGGACTCTCTCTCCTGCATTATGTCATGAAATCGTGACATTTTTGACTCCAAACATTCTCTCTCCTCTTTGAGTCGTGAAACTGTGACATGTCGCGATATCGCGACACTTTTCTAAAAAGCTTTCTCTCGCCTGCTTAAGTCATGAAAATGCGACATGTCACGATATCGCGACACTTTTCTAAAAAGCTTTCTCTCTCCTGCATAGGTCACGAAAATGCGACATGTTGCGATATTGTGACATTTTTCTAACTTATTCTAACTTACTTTCTTTCGAACCTGTCATGCCGAAACCTTCATCAAAACAAATTCTTTTACATCAAATCAAATTCCTTCAACAACTTCTTGACATCAATGACAACTTATTCACTTGAGAAAATGCAATGTACCCAAGGTACCCAAAATTGCCAACAATCTCCCCCTTTGTCATTGATGGCAAACCTTTACTGAAAACACGTCTCAGGAGCCAAAACTGAAACCAACCGTGCTAACAATCGAGAAACTGTGCCCACAGCTAAGAATCTTCCTTTGAAGTTTTTCTCCCCCTGAATTGAAGCTTTCCTCTTCACTTGAAGCTCTCCACCTTACTCATATCTCTCCCCCTTTGTCATCAATGGCAAAGGGTCACCTTTAGGGCTCGGGACTAAGAATGAGCCTCTTAGCTTAGTCCCTCCCCCACCTCCTAATGAGGTGATTAATTCTGGGGTGGGAGTAAAAATCCCATTAGGTACTGATCATCATCAGCGTCTATAACTTCCTTGTCGGGCCTTCTCTTGAAATCTTTGTCCATATTCCTGTTCCTGTTCCTGTCAGTGTTCATGTTCTTGTTATCATTCCTTTTTTTATCCATGCCTTGATCCTTAGACCTGTTCATGCCATTGTTCCTGTTCCTGTACCCTGGAAGTTCAGCTCTACACTGTATAGCTATGTGACCTCCATTGTTGCACTTATAACAAGTAACAATGTTATTTCTTTTAGGCATACCTATTCTTTGAATCCGCCAGTTCTGCCTAAACCTGTTCTGATCAAACCTGTTCCTGTTATTTACCTTGCAATAGACTGCCTTGTGCCCGAACTATTGACAAGAGTAGCAATACCCTCAAAAGAAACTAGTGCTTATGAAATTGTCATTTACCTTCTTCACTTGAGCCATGCAATGTGCAACCATGTGACCAAACCTGTGACATGCAAAACATCTGTCATGAAATTTTCCTTTATTCGACCTCTTGGGTCCTAAAAACTTCTTCTTCTCATTCTGAATTTTGTTTTCTGTTTCTGCGCATCTATCATCCAAGGACTCATAATCTGAAATACTTTCCTCATCAGAAATCTCTTCCTTTTGGAGTCTCTTACTAGACTCTCCAGCTTGTTCCTTGACAAAACCAAGGCCTGTTTTATCCATTGTCTTTATTTGACCTTTGATGAGTGACTTAACCTTTTTGGAGCTATCTTGAAACCTATAAAGCTTATCCTTGTACTCTTTAGTTTCCTCTTTCAAAGAAGCCATTTTCTGTTCTAACTCACTATACTCAAGAACCTTAGACTCTAACTCATCCTTGAGTTCTTGTATCTTAGCCATAGAGAAGTCAAGACTTTCTATACGATCATCTCTCTCTATAAAAAATTCATCTAACTTATCCTTGAGTCTAGCATTCTTATTTCTTTCATTTTTCAAAACACTAAGAGCATTAGTAAGTTCACTTTCAAGATCCTTTAATTGTTTGTTTTCAGAATCATCAAAGCCTTTTTCAGTTTTCTTATCACTAGAGGTGCTACCTTTTTCAAAAACCATACATGCATATTCCTTATAGTTTTCTGAAGCATCCTCATACATACTAGAAACCAAATCATTATTTGTGCAATCATCCTCAAGGTGACCAAAATTTCCACATCTAAGACATTTCATGATAATGAATCTATGTTTCGGTTCTTCCTCCTTTTCTGATATGAACAACATCTCATTTTCATTATCACTTGAAGAACTTTCACTATCACTACTAGAACACTTACTTGCTTTTTCTATGTAGAAACTCTTCTTATGCTTGTGAGAATACCTCTTTCCTTGATTGTTGTGCTTGTCTCTGTTTTTCTTGTGATGCTTGTGCTTTTCAGAATCCTTGCTCTTAGAATCATGTTTATCTTCATCACTTTCATCCTTGGGAACAATACAGTCTGTAGCATAATGACCAAACTTTCCACAATTGAAACATCTTATATTTTTCATGCTTTTGTGCTTTCTAGAGAACTTGCCTTTCTTGCTGTAATACGCCTCTTCATCACTAGAAGACTCATCACTCTCTTGAAGTTGTTTACCCTTGGATTTCTTGGTAGCCTTGAAAGCTGCTTCTTTCTTGACATCAACCTTCACTTGAGTTCTCAAGTCAAATGCTGCAAGTATACTATGGAGCTCATCATTTTTCAACTTATCCAAATCTTTAGCTTCTTCAATAGCAGAAATATTTTCACTAAATCTATTCGGAAGAGATCTTAAAATATTATCACAAACATCATTTTCAGCAAGCTCAAGACCTAAGTATTTCATGGAGTTAACAACCTCATCCATACGAAGCATGTAGTCACTAATATTTTCATCATCATTCATCTTGAGTTGTTCAAACATACCTTTGAAGTGTCTCGACTTGGTCTTTCTGACATTTGTATCACCTGTATGAACCACTTGCAGCTGTTTCCACATTTCACTAGTTGTTTTGCAGTGAATTACTTTGGTGAGATCTTCTTTCTGTAAGCCTTTCAGGATTGCGTTCATTGCTTTTGAATTACTGTGATGTAGGTGCCTTTCTTATTTAGTATTTGGACCATGTATAGGAATAGTGTACTCATCTTCAATTACTTACCATACCTCATTACCAAGTGCCATTAGATGAACCTTCATCCTCGTACTCCAAAGACCAAAATCTGACCCATCAAGAATAGGTGCTGCATTGCCACTTGAATAATCCATTGTATTATGTATTAGCTTTTCCTTCAAGCTGTAAAAATTTTCGAAGGCACCTACTCTGATACCAATTTAAGAACACAAGCTTATACTGAGATGGGGGGGTGAATAGTATAAGACCTATTTTTACTTTTTCCTTTATACTACAAAACATTAAAGCAATATACCCAAAGCAATATCAAAGCAATGCACAAAATCATCCACAAAGTGACAACAATTTTAACGTGGTTCACCCATAATTGCTGGGCTACATCCATGGATAAAATCTTTCACTAAATTTTATCAATCCAAATTCTAGGAAACCTTTCTCGATTACAATGTTTATGGGCACCAACCCAAAGGAGACACCAATCCCCTAATCTTGAGTTCACGGGCACTAACCCACAGGAGACACCAATCCCCTAGCTCTGCTCTGGCTGGTGATCCTATAGAAGACCTCTGCCTCTGCTGCCCTTAGAAAATGGAAATCTATCCACAGAAGACACCTGTCCTCCCTGCTCTGGCTGGAGACCTTTGTCCTCAACTTTGTCACCTCCAAAGCTGGTCCTCAAATTTGCATTGAACACAGTCCTTCGATCTAGCACAAATGTCCTCGTTCTATTTCTCTGATCTACACCAAACATAGTCCTTCGATCTAGCACAAATGTCCTCGAAACTGCACCAATCTCTGTCCTCAACTAGTCCTCAAATTTGGTTCACATAAGTTGTTTCACAAGCTTCCACTAAAGCTTGCTTGATCTTCACCCAAGTCTTCACCAAGACTTGTCTCAGATCTGCTTTGCAAGTTCTCACTAGAACATGCCCAAAATGCTCTAGAAGCTCAACAAAAGCTTGCTCAAATCTATCCAACAATACCTCTCAATGATTTGTCCAAAACCATCAAGGCTTATGCACTATCTCCAAAAATCGCAGAAACGATGCACCCAATAGCTTTGTGCTTTTCTGCTCCCTGTGTGTTCTTGCTTCGCACTTAGCTCAATTTTGCACGACTCACTCTTTGTGCACTGCAGACTTAACTTGCACACTTCAACAACACATTCGATCCCCTCACAACTCTCCAAATAGCCCTCCTTTTATACTAACACTTTCAAGATCAAAACCTTGATCTTAGTCGACTGCACAACCCTAAACTATGTCGGCTGCAAACCCTAATCTTTGTCGGCCAAAATTTAACTTTGTCGGCCTCCTGCCTCTGCAACTCTTCTGTAGCTTCTGCTGCGAAACTACAACATGTCACAATATCATGACACCTTTGCAACCGTACACTTTCTTTTGGCTTTTGTCACGATATCGTGACATTTCAACCTTTGTCAACTTCAACTACGTTCTTGTCGCGATATAGCGACACTTCTATCTTTGTCAGCATCAAATTTGCTTTTGTCATGATATTGCGAAACTTCTCCCTTTGTCGACCTCCTTTCTTCTTTTGTCATGAAATCACGATACTTCTGCCTCTGCAGACTTCGTCTTCACTTTTGTCATGAAATCATGACACTTTTGTCTTCATGGCCTTCCTCTCTGCTTTTGTCGCGAAATCGTGACACTTCACCTATGGAAAAAATGCTTTCAGTTTCTATTGCAAAATTGTGACACTTTCTCCATCCATAAGCTGCCATCTCAAACTGTCGTGAAATCGTGACACTTTCTCTTCCTTGCACTCTTGTCTGCTTGCACTAGCGAAAACGGAACATGTCGCGAAATCGTGACACTTTCGCTGCCTTGTGTTTTTCTCTGTCTTATGCCCGCGAAAACAAAACATGTCACAAAATCATGATGCTTTCACCTTTGAGCTCTTCCTCCTTGAATTTTTCATGAAATCACGACACTTCTAGCTTCCGTATGTTTTCTTTGCAGCCTGTCGCAAAATTACGACGCTTTCAGCTTTCGTACTTCTCTGCAACCTATCGCGAAATCGTGACGCTTCTCATTTCAGACTCTTCCCTTTGCTACATGTCATGAAATAACGATAGTTCTTACTTGGAACATTTTCATCTACAGCATGTCGCGAAATTACGACACTTTATCTTGCTTCCACTTTGTCTTCTGACTTGTCACGAAATCGCGACACTTTTTCTCCTTAGCGTTTTTCTTTTCTTTGGGTCGTGAAAACCCGACATGTCGTGATATCGTGACAATTTTTCTCTCAGACTCTCTCTCCTACATTATGTCATGAAATCATGACATTTTTGACTCTGAACATTCTCTCTCCTCTTTGAGTCACGAAACTGTGACATGTCGCGATATCGTGACACTTTTCTAAAAAGCTTTCTCTCGCCTGCTTAAGTCATGAAAATGTGACATGTTGCGATATCGTGACACTTTTCTAAAAATATTTCTCTCTCCTACATAGGTCACGAAAATGCGACATGTCACGATATCGCAACATTTTTCTAACTTATTCTAACTTACTTTCTTTCGAACCTGTCATGCTGAAACCTTCATCAAAACAAATTTTTTTACATAAAATCAAATTCCTTCAACGGCTTCTTGACATCAATGACAACTTATTCACTTGAGCAAATGCAGTGTACCCAAGGTACCCAAAATTGCCAACACAAAATCAAGGGGTTATGGATGCAAATGATATTAAGGAATGCTCATTGTAGGTTGACATAAAGAAAAGAAAGAAAAACAATGGATAAATAAGGATAGAACTCAAAAATTGATCTTAATTCTTGAACCAAACTTTTTCCTTAACACCAAATAAAATTTTGATCGAAATGTTGTTTAAAATACATTCAATAAATATTTGAACAATTCAATACTACTCAAACTAAGCCGCTTTTAAAACTAGGAATGACCCCTTAATTGGTGGGACTTAAACAATGTTGATGAATATATTATGCTGTTCAAAAATTATAAATTATAAATTATAAATTATTACTATCAAAGTATTTATGGAGTGTTATGTTAGAAATTATTACATCATAGATAATGTGAATGTAAGACAAGTACAACTACTCAACATATGGTATGTAAGTTCCACTAAAGGACAAGGGTTATTGCATGATTAGTTAAGGTTTGTTATGCCAAAACTGGACATATTTAAATATCCTTAATTCCATAATGTAAATCACTGAAGAACTAAGCATTATTAGTGGTATAAAAGTAGGTGGAAGGAAGAGTCGACTCTCCTTCCAATCCATCTTTTTATTTCTTCAATTTGGATAAGCTAAAAAAGCACTCTATTACTGAATTAGAGATTGCAAAAGCAAATCCTTGCAAGAAAAAATAATACCTACAAAATAGGCTCTACGTAAGCTTGTGTAATTGAAGATACATACTTCTATTTGGAGAAAGAATTGGAATTTTTGCAGCACACAGTGACTATGAGTCTAGTGTACTACATTAAGCTAGCCTCCAAAAATATCTATAGATGTTATCAACGATAAAAAACCACTTAGACAACATCACCACATTTGGGGAACCAGATCTGACCAAAAAATAAAGTTGATTTGTTGCAAGTATTTTTTGTTAGTTGTAGAGTGCAATTGGAAAGTTCACAACGCCTTAAGTTTAAAGCCCAAGAAAATGTAAGGAGCTATTTTCTAAGTTATCTAGTGCTAGCAAATCACTCTTATTCTCTCAAGATAATTCTACATGATCTCACAATACCTTACAATATCTCAAATACAAATCTCACATAATAATAATAATGATCTCATTGAGATATAATTCATAAAATTTACTTTAAGCAATGCATAAATGTAATGCTTCTTCAATTACATATTACAAGGTTTTTTATTAAATATATACATACATGAGACTTCATATTCACATGACTCTTGACCTTTGCACTTACATAAAATCTTCATCTTCTCATACTCATGGGATATCTAACTCTTCACATTTGTCTCTTACATACTAATAAATATCACATATTCACATAAAGACAAAGTCTCTCATGATTGCTCATAAATACCCACTTCTAAACATAACACTTCACTCACAAAGCTCCACACTTATTTACATGACACAAAACTCACACTTAATAGGATGACACAAACTATAGACTCAAATATTAAACACACCCTAACGTAAAATATTTACAAATTCCTTGCATTAATGTTGCAAGGTACCAAACAATGTGATACCTCCAACACCCCCCATATTATATTATGTGGTATGGACATTTTCCTTCAATCTTTGGTTCTTATTTTGGTTTTCTTAATCTAGATTTGGTACTTCTTCAAGTTCTAGCATTGTATATTCCCCATTAAGTTGTAACCTATATCTTCCTTTTTTCTTGTACATCTTGGATATAAATTTGTGCTCGTCAGACTTATTTTCTTCTTGTAAGAATATTTTAGAATTTTTATAATTATGTTCCATTATATTTTATTTATCCATCTATAATGTAATTCAATTTTTTTTCTTAATAAAAATTTGGTTTTTTCTTTTCACAAACTTTGCAATTCTAGAGTATCCATCGATTATGTTTTTATTCATGTTTTTTGTTCTTTTTCCTTGTTTATTTTTAAAAAATTCTTGTTTTGTAATCAATGCTATATTTTTTTTGGTAGGTAAAATTGCTTAAGTGTGGGGTTTAAATGGGTCCCAAACCCAAGTACATAAACTAGTAGCTAAAAAAATATCATAAGATGACACATACCTGCACATTGACTAGCTGCAACCTAAATGAAAAGGACCAAACTACAACAGAGAAGGATGAGTGGATGCCTAACATCATAAACACAAAAATACATCCCGAGCACTACCCATGCAAGGATTTATTAAGAGAAGTAACTACCTGTAAAACTTGTAAAGGAGCTATAACATAAAACCACATAGGGATGCTCGCAAAAGATCAATAAAAACTATAACAGATACAAGAATAGGAAGAAACATAGTATTCAAAAAGGCCTATGCAAGGGCAATAAAGAACTTAGAAATAGTAATGAGAAACCTTGGAGCTCATGTTCCTAGTTATGATGATCTTGCTCAACCCCTTTGAACTTGCTGAGGAAAGGAATGAGACCATGAGCTTCAAAAAAGGTCTGAGATAGGGGATCAAGCTAAAGGCTAGATGGCTCAAGCAGGGCTATGCTGGTAACACTAAGGAAAAAGGAAGACCACATAAACCAGACACTATGCTTCTTACTGCCTAGGATACATAATAGCGGATAAAAATAGATGGTAATGGATTGACATAGACCAGGGTTGTAAATATAGAAATTTTTGGCACAATAAAAGATATTTTCAGAAGTTGAGTTGGAGTGATTGGTGGACCACTTAGTAATTATCCATAGGGAATAGACAATAGAAAATACAAACAAGGCACAAAATAGACTACGCAAAGGATAAGAATAGGATAATATTGGGAGTGCCAATTGACTAAAAAAATATTTTCAAAATTTATAAGATGCAAAAAAGAGGATCTCAAGACTTGACACATATTGACCTTGTTTGAAAACATCCAATTACACTACCTAGACCTACTAAGGGGCTTGAGATGCTTGGATAAGACCACCATGAGATAAACCCACTAACAGAGCCTACATTGGGACATAGCATACTTCATATAAAGGAAACAAGAGAACCAACCACCAGTAATGATAACAATACTGAGAGTCACGCTAATAAAAAAACATCTACCATAAGAATTGAAACTCAAGAAATAAATCATGTTAAAAAAGCTAGAGTCATAATTGGAGAAGTTGACCCGCAAAAACCTGTGACCACATATTTTAAACCAAATAATTATTAGTAGAATTTAAAACTTCTTAGGGAAATTTTTCTTTCCAAATGGACAGTAATTTATGGATAACTCCCCAATTGGTAAGAATATCTGCAAGCATGTTAGCTTCACGACACACATGATTGATAGAGATATCATTGAAAATTTAGGATATCTTCTTAGCTTCCTGAACAATGGTTCTGATATTCCAAGAGGAAGCCCTACTATTTTTGAGAGCATTGATATCATTGTTATCAATGCTATCAATGCCATTATTAATGAGAATTTTTTAATGGCTTGTGTTATTATCCTTGTTCCACTGATTCTCAATTTGATCCATACCTCCATTTTCTATACCTATATTGTCAAGGATGGAGAAATCTATTATTTTTTTGATAAATAACATATTATATACAATTAGGTTTTTTTAAGGGACCCAAAACCTTATTACAAAAGGTGCCGCAACACTAGCAAACCGATAAAACCTGACATACTAGACCAGGGGTGGATAGTGATTACAAAAACTAGGATCCGGGACCCCAGAAAAACCCACAAAAGGCCACTACCCCCAGGGCAGGACAAAACCAATCCACAACCAGGGTGAACACCCATGCCAAAATAGGGATAAGGTATCTCTGGAATCCAGCAATAAAAGCCTATTGTAGGGACATGACAGGAACCCTCAAAAACATCGTAAAGGGCCAGGATGCAACATTGAGCCTACAAAAATTCACCACCAAAATAGGACCACAAAAATGCCCCGAGAAGGGGACCCCTACTAAAGAGGAACATCCTATTTATTATCCCCGTAAGATCTAGGTCCAAGCCTTTGACGAAGCTCCTTGAAGACGTGAACAGAGGTCAAAGTCGCATTGGTTGCTGAGGTTAGAGAATTAATCACCATGTCCAGTAGAATTCTGATAGGGAAGACCCTCAGTTCACCCTTTGAATTTGAGCCGATCTCGATAGTGCCCTTACTCTCCACTCTCATTTGTCTGAGTCTACGAGAGGATATGTTGCCACTAGGAGCACCCAAATCGCTAGGGGTCAAAACGCCAGGGTCTGGGTCAACGCCCACCTCTTTAGGGTGGGTCTATGCTTTTTGGTAGGGGGAGTAATGTCAGGGTCAGTAGGAATGTCCTCCTTGGCCCTGGAATCTAGGTTGGAAGAGGCCAGATACATGGGAGGATTGGTGGAGAGGGGAGGGATATGCTGGATGGTGGGCTAGTGCGTAAGGGTGTGGTGACAGAGGACTGCCATGAGACCTTGGTGAATGGGGTGGGTGTGGGCTTTTTGGGCCTTTTTTATGGCACTCATGAGGGAGTAGAGAATGTATCGAGGGGTGCACAATAGGGTGGTTCCCTGGATGTGGTTGATGAAATTGAGGTGTAAAATACATAGCTTTTTATCGGGGTCATCGCAGGTGATGAACTGCATGATGGGCACAATTACTTCGTTGTAGGGTTTGGGCAGTTGTGATCTAAAAATGGTGGTCTTGTCCTAGCCATGGTCCGATAAGTGGGCAAGCTCCTCCTCCCAATTTTTTTATCCCGATGAATGTACTTCCATTTTTTATCATGGTGAAGCCCTATGACCTCGAACATAAATTATTTAGTCACCTGAAAGTGGACGCCTTTCACAACCACCTCATCATTGTTCCAGGTGTTGAGGAAGGCCTGGGTAATTTCCTCATCAAGGCCTATAAATTTGTGCAGGAAGGGAGTGAGAGATATGACATCCATGAAAAATTTTGCAGAGTTGCTCAAGTTGAGGGAGGAGGGCTCAATGAAGGTAATATTGGAAGAGGATATGGTGGCAAGGGTAAGTGGTGGCAGAACATAGTAGAGGGGAGCAACATCGACCAGAGAACAAAATTGGGCAGAACCGATGGAGAAGACCTGGGAGGAAGTAGGGCTAAAAAGTATAGGAAGGAATGAATAGGTGGGGAGGGATTTGAAGGGGCACTGGGTAGTCACATATGTCAGGAATCTACGTCGAAGGAGTCGGGCACCACCCTCAAAATGTGGCGAGGGTGGGGGAAAATGTGGCGAACACGATAAAATATGGGAGGAAGCCAATAGGGAATTTGGAGCATTGGGATGCAGTTTATGAGGAGGCACATTGGGAGAGGGCCAGGTGGATGGAGAACTCAGGACAACTATATTGTCAAAGAAATGCAGGGATAAAATGAAAACAATGTGGCAGGTATGCTGAGTTGGCATAGGGCCAAACAATATGTTGATGACAAGGCTGACACCGCAATGGAGAAGCTTGCTTGGGTCTAATGAGGCACTGATGTGGCTATTGAGGGTAGGATCAAGAAGATCGATGTCCTCAGGAATCTTCGAGCATAAGTCAATGACCTCCAGAACCCATGAGTGTAGTCTGAACCTCCATGTCAGCGTGGCCCTATAATCAATGAGACTAGTCATCAGTGTTGACATCAAAAATCAAAGACAACTCCTTGGATGTCGTAGCCATAAGCTAATCGGGAAACCCATCACACCAGATTTGAAGCCCTAATGATGCCACTATCGAGTTTTCCATGAGGTCTGCTAGCTTATTCCCTTCATGAAAGATGTGGCAGATGGAGAATTCAGGGAGCTCCTATATGATGACCCATGATTCTTGGATGATGTTGGCAATGCACCACGACAACTCCCCTTGCTGGGTCACAGTGTTGATGATGTTTAGAGAGTCACCCTTGATGATGGGGGAAGTCCTAGAGAGCGATCAACCCATGGAGGAGCACCAAAACTTCCACAAAGTTATTAGTTTGAACACCCAAAAACTCTACGTAGGCTAGCACCAGTTGCTCTAAGTGATCATAGAAAACCCTGCCAACGCATGAGGGCCTGGGATTTATTTTAGAAGTGCCATCAAAGTTCAACTTGACCCACCTAGGAGGAGGGGCTGACTAGGTGGTAAAGGTTATAGGGGAGGGGGAGGGGAGGGGGTGGGGAGGGAGGCGATGAGATTCCAAGGGAGCAGAGGAGGGTTAACTCACTCTCTTTCCAAGGAGGGGAGGCTGAGACGAGGGTACGGGAATTCTCTGAAGCAAAGGCCAAGGCTTTGATTGCCAACCCTGGGGGTCCTGGGGGGAGGAGAAAGCTCTGTCGTTGCACTCAAGATAGATTTTCTAGAGTAGGTGGGGAAGGTAGAAGGCCTAGAGGGATTAGAGGGTGGTATGGGATAAGGGGTTGGTCCATTGGATGAGGAGGTCATGTATGGATTCAGAGGGGTCCATTGAATGAAAAAGGTGGTTAGGAGGTGTCCAAGGGCCTTAGAGGAGAAGGGGCATCTGAATAAGAGATGGATCGATGACTCCCAATCAGCACAACACAAGTAGCATATGTTTGGGATCAAGAAGCCCCTCCTAGACAAATTTTTAATGGTGAAGATTTTATTCTGGACAGCGGTCCAAAAAAAAAACTAAACTTAGGGGTTAACCTCTTAGCCTAGACCTTATTGACAAGGAATTGGGCCACCTAGGGATCCCTTTGGAGGCCATAGGTAGATTTTACCAAGAAGGAACTGCTGATGGTGCCATTCCAAACACATATATCTTCATCATAATTATAAGGGATGTTAACAATGCCAAGGAGGGCTGAGAGGCATTCAGCCTGGTGAGAAAACTAGGGAACATCGATGGACCCCCATACTGCTCTACCCTAACCCCTGATGATGTAGTCTGCCATATTGGGTCCCTTGAAACCCTCCAAGAATGGCCTCAGGACCAGAAGGTTAGTATTTATGCTCAAGGCCTCATCCTAGAACCATCTGTCATTCCAAAAGTTAATTCTAGAACCATTGCCAAGAATCCACCTGGTCCCCTTCCTAATGAGGTCCTTAGCCTAGGATAGGGATTTACAAAAGGCAGACCCATCCTGGGGCTGGAGGTCATTAAGGAAGGGATGCTGTTAGAGGTATTTCCTCCTGACAATGCTGACCGACTCAGCTAGGACATTGGTGAAAACCTTCCAGGCATGCTTGGCCAATAGGGCCTTGTTCATCAGGGACACCCGACGGAGTTCGATATTGCCTTAGGCTTTAGGGTGGCATACCAGGGGCCAAGCCACAAGAAAAATTCCCTTCTTTTCCTTACTTTTAGACCATAGGAAGTATTTTTGGATCTACTCAATGCGGGCACCAATCGAGGCCAATATTTTGAAGATGAACATGAAGTACACCGAAATGCTCTGGAGGTAGTTAGACATGAGGGTGACTTTGCCTGCCTGAGAGAGGAGATGCCCTTTCCACGAGACCAATTTTTTTTGGATCTGCTCAACTAGGATGCTCTAGAGGGACTTGGAGAGGAAACCCTTGAATAGGGGGAGGCCAAGGTAGGTGGTGGGGAGGGTATCCGAGGTGCATCCCAGGATCCAAGCTATCTTAGCCTACCGGGTCGGGGGGTGTGGATGAAGTAAATTTTTCTCTTATGGAGGTTGATTTTTTGCCCTGCTGCCTCCTCGTACAAATGAAGAATGTGCTTAATGACTTTAGCTTGAGCTATCAAAGCAGTGATGGCTAAAATGGTGTCATCCACAAATTTTTGATGGGATACTAGGGTCAGGCCTGAGGCCGGTATGATGCCAGAAATGAGCCCACTATTGGTAGCACTAGAGATGGTGCAGCCCAAGGCCTCTGCTACAATGATGAAAAGGATTAGGGATAGAGGGTCATATTGGTAGAGCCCTCTGATGTTGGGAAAGAACCTAGCCAGGGTATTGACCAAAATCAAGAACCACGAGGATGAGACACATCGATTGATGAAATCAACCTAGGAGGGCTGGAAGCCAAATTTGAGGACCTTGGCGAGGAAATCCTAGCTGATTCTGTCAAAGGCTTTGTTCATGTCTAGCTTGAGGAGAAGCACTAGTTTTTTGGCAAGGGAAGCAGAGTGGAGGACCTCATGGATGATGATGATTCCATCTGTGATCACTCTCCCTTTGATGGAGCTCCCCTAGCAAGGGGCTATGATAAGGGGGAGGATGTATTTGAATTAGGTTGCCAAGGCCTTGGTGAGGATTTTGTAGAGGAAATTACACAGGCTAATGGGATGGAAGTCAAAAATGTATTTTGTCACCAGGGTGTTGGGAATCAGGGTGATGAAAGTGGAATTTATGCCTCTAGGGATGGATTTGGCAAATTGGAGGTCGTGGATGGAAAGACACACCTCATTTTAAAGCAAATCCCAAAAATTCTAGAAGAAGTAGGGAGGGAAGCCGTCCGAATCGGGGGTAGCATTAGGTTTCATGGAAAATAGGGCCGCTATGATCTCCCCATCAGAGAGGGTGCTTAGAAGCTTCTTATTTGTCTTGATGGAAATGGAGGGGGGATGTGCTCAAGGAGGGCCATGAATGCAAGAGGGGAGGGGTGGGAGGGCGTGCCAAGGAGCTCCTAGTAGAAGTTGGTTGCCTCAGCTATGATTTCTTCCTCATCCCTCATGGTCCTACCGTCATTGTATATGAGCTCAGGGATTATGTTGGTACTCTAGTTTTTGAGGGTGGAGGTATGAAAGAATTTGGTTTTTGCATCTCCATATTTGAGCCAAAGGGCTCTCAAATTCTACCTCCAAAAGGTCTCCTCTCTAGCAAAAACATTGTGGTATTCCCCTAGGACACTAAGTTCCTCCTCCCTCAAGCCAGGCTTGATGCATACATCTTGAAGTTTGGACTGAAGGACTTCCAATTTAGCTCTTAGGATCTCCTTGCTATCGAAGATGTTTTTGAGCACCTCCCTGTTCTAGCTGTTAAGGTGATCCTTTATAGTTCTCAACTTTTGATAGAGTTTCCCTACATGGTGTCCTATCATGGTATGGCTCCACCACCTGCCCACTTGGTCTTTGAAGTTGGGGTGGTGGAACCACATGGACTCAAACCAAAAAGGGCACTTATGGGGGGTGGCTGTTCGCTTCAAAGAGGAGGGGGCTATGATCCAATGCTATTTTGGGAAGGGCCAAGAGGGTGGCATCAACAAATAGGGGAATGGCTTATTAGGAGAGGAAGACTCTCTCTAGCTTGACCTAAATGAGGTTGACCCTTGCTCGTTTGTTGCTCTAGGTGAACTTGGCACCCTTCAAAGGTACGTCCATGAGCTTGTTGGTATTAGTAAACTTGTCGAAGTCTTGCATGCTTATGGGATTCAAATTTGTTCCTCTATATTTGTCAAAGGAGAAGAGGGGGCTATTGAAATCACCACCAAGATCCAAGGGAGGGGGGTGAATGCCTCCCTCATGAGGCTAATTTCATTCCATAAGGTGGCTTGTTCGACCAGGCTATTGGGGGCATATATGTTGGAGAAGATCTAGGTCTGCCCTGTTTCCAGGCTATGAAACATGACATTAATGATTTTGGGGGAGGACGAGATCAAAATTCCTTTGACTGTGCCCAAATCCCATAGGCACATAAGCCCCCAAGGGATATGAGGGTTGGGGCAGAGAGGGCATTACCATTGTTATAGATCACCTTGGCAACCTTAGGGGAGGATGATTCATCAAGCTTGGTTTCTTGGAGAAGCAAAATAATGGGTTTATGATCCCTTCAGAGTTGGGCTAGGACGTGCCTCATGGGGGCTCCATTGTGTCCTCTTGCATTCTAGGAGATTATCTTCATCTGACACCCTTGGGGGGGTGCTTTCCTCCCTTGCCCTACTGGGTGGGAGGTTTGGATCTAAGGAGTTCTTATTTTGATAGGTTGAGGGATTCAACCAGGAGGGTTGACTGGAAGCCACTGGAAATATCATCCTCTAGTTTCTTGATGCGTTGTTCCCCAAGCATGGATCGACCTATCCTCTTCTTCCTACAAAAATTTATGGCAAAATTTTACTGCAAGTCCATTTGGGGCTAAACCCTTCAGTGGTGGACGGGGAGAGACTGCCATTATCGTTACCCTCAGATGCCTCTGAGCCAACTTCAGAGAAGGCTTGAAGAGGGAGGGGAGGTTCTGGAGGGGTGGGGGTTAGTGGGATATTCCATGAAGGGGAGGAGGTGCGAGATGCTCAAGGAGGCTCTCCAGAGTTGGTTTTGGGGCGAGAATACCTTTGGTTGGTAAGGGGGGAGGGGGTCGATTAGGGGGGGTCACCTGGAGGAAAGGGGTTTCGAGAGGGCCATCGGCCTGGTGGGGAAGCTCCTTAGGATAACATAGGGCTGTACATGAAGCCTCAATTATGGGGTCAAGGATGGTGCATACCTAGTTTTGGATGTCTTTCGGGATGGGGTCCTCCTATTTTCCTTTATCACCTGGATCAGTCTTCTTCCCATGCCACTCATGGGGTGGTCATCTGGGGGGCCACAGGATATATCATGCGACTACAGCTTGGAGTAGGGATCCATTATAGTCGAATATTTAGGTTGCTTAGAGAGGGGGCACTGATTGAGGAGATACCCCTACATGTTGTAGTGGGTGCAAAAGGTTGGTTTATTTTCATATTATAGGGTTTGGTGCCAAAAGTAGGCCCTAGATGAGATGGTGATTGAGGACAGGAGCTTCAATTTGAGGTTTGCATTGAGCATAACTTGGAATGGACCATCTGGTATCTATCTTTGGTTGCTGATTTGAAAGCCACCAGTTCACCAATGGCCTGGGTGAAGAGTCTGAGCACACCCTCCTGCCAGAGGTGGAAGGGGAGTTCAGACACCCGAACCCATATCGGGGAAAATTTAATGCTATGAGTGTTGGGGTTGAAGTCAGCTACCCAAAATTTGAGGAAGAGGCTTCTGAGCCCCAGGAACCAGGGCCCGCTCATGAGGATCCTACTTATGTCTTCCCTATTATTGAGCTTGATGAGGAAAACCCACTTCAATAGGGCAACAATCTGCATGTTTCTTATGGTATTCCATTTGGAGAAGGCCCACCTGTAGATAGTTTCCATATCTGGATGGCCCCCAATGAACTTATCGACCAGGGAGAATGATGAACACAAAGGATGAAAACACGTCATCCTTGATTGAAACGTGTGTCCATGCCAAGGAGATCCCTGAGGAGGGGGTCTGGGGATGACTGGAATCTCCCTCCAGGATCTAAGAAAATGAGGGTTTTTGGACCCCTCAACTACTTTGTCAGGGGGTTCTTTTCTTGGGTAGGGACTCATGAGGGTGCTTGTAGCCATAGAGATTTGGGCCCCTAAACGGGCGGGCCTCGGTACCAGCCCTAGTTTACCTCGAGCCCATCCCTAAACTTTTTGCTGTTCCCGATCCTGGAGTTGCAGACCTTGCTGCCCCAGCTCCCGCTGTTGTCCCTGACCTCGCACCTGCTCCCACTCCTGCTCCCATCATCTCAAAGAATGGCCACCTTAGGAGAAATCTATTATTCTTCCCATGATGACTCTATGAATTGTTTTATTTTATCCTCTCATTGATATTTTTTATTTCTTATACTTCTTGGACCATGTTTCTTTTTTGATTTTTCTGTTTTGGATATCGTTGTTGTGTTGATGTGTATCGCTATTGATTAGGTTGCTATTGTCTTTCTTGGTATGTTTGGAAAGGTCTATTCATTTGATTCCATTGATTTAGAGAATTATATCTACAATAACTAGTGTTATGACCTTCCTTATTACATTGATAATATTTTTTTCTCCATTTAGGTTGATACTGTGAATATAAAGAAGTATTTTGACACCTTTTTCTTTGAAATAAAAACATTGTTTGTCATTTCATCTCACTTGGTTCTTTATTTCATATTCTTGTAGTATGTTGACTAATTCATCAAAGGATACAATTATGTTTAGTACTTGAATATAGGTGACTAATTTTTTAAATTTATATGGGAGTGCTCTTAATGTAACTTAAACAAGAAATATTTCTTACAATTTTTCTCCCATAGTGTGTAGTTTAGTTTTCAATTCTACTACCCTTTGAAGAAAATGTTCTATACTTTCTCCTTCATGGAGTTTTAGTGAATATAATTGTGATTGCAAGTGTAAAATAGTAGCTCCATTTTTTCCTTCAAATATTGTGCATAACTTTTCCCAAGTTGTTTTTGAAGTTTTTGCCTCACTAATGTGTGCTTGAATCTCATCTGATATTAGCATAAGAGCCTTTGCATCATCTTCTTTAAATTTTTGTATTCCAATTGTATCTTTTGGAATTTGTTTTTCTCAATTTACTACATCCCAAATTTTCTCAACAATGAGTATTGATATCATTTTGTTTTTCCATGGGGTAAAGTTGGGTCCTTTTAGAAGTTGAGATTCAAAAATAAATATATTTGTATTTTTCGTAATAAAAGTTTATTAATAATTTTCTTTCTTTAATTTTTAATTTCAAATTTGATATTCTTTTTCAATCATTCCTTTTTATTAATTGTAGAATTTTTTTAAAGTGAAAAACCCCTTGCGGGGCTGCCTTGGTCTGAGAGACCACAACCAAGGGGTTCTACATCGTCAAAGTCACCTAGGAGTCGTGCCCGGCCCTACCCGCACCAACATTATCAATTGGATTTTGGGTACCCAGTTCAAATTTTTTGGTAGGGTGGAGATTTGAACCTGGGACCTCCCTTGGAGGATTGCCATCTCCTCTCCAACTCACCTACAATACTTGGGTGTTGAAGAAAAAATTTTGACTCCAATATTTCTTCCTTCAATTCAATTAATTTCTTTCTTCAAAACTTTTTCCTTCTTCAATTTTCTTCAATTTAATATTTTTTCTTCTTCAAATTCTTTCTTCGTTCAATATTTCATTCTTTTAATCTTCTTATTAAAATAATTTCTTTTCTAATTTCCTTCAATTATTTCTAAAAATTTCAATTTTTTATTTCAATTATTATTATTATTATTATTTTAATTTCATAATTATTACTTTTATTTCTTCAATAAATAATCATCGTCTTCTTATAACTATATTTAATTATTCTTCTTCATTTGTAATAATTCAATAATTAATTTTTTCTCTTTAATTTCTTCTCAATTTTTTCTTAAATTCTTCTTATAACTCTAAAATTATTTTCTTCCTCCAAAAACTAAAATTATTCTTCTTATTACTCCAATAAACTAATCCTCTTCACCTTTTAATATTATAAGGTAGGTTTATGAAATACCTTATATGACAACTATTGTCCAAATGTCTAGGCTATGATATGATGACATGAATTTTGCATTTTTAGAAATTACTCAAGCCTCTTGCTCCCTCGACATTATGGCTTTTGTATAAGCATTATTGCATGAATATTCTTCCATGCTCCTTACTTTCTATTGGTTTCAACTAATCTACTATTCAACACATTCAATATTTAGCTTCAATTTAACCTCAAATACCTCCTTCAAATGGTTCTATCTATACAATATTCTCTTGGTTTTGCTTCATTCTGGTATGTCAAGCTCATACTCTTGTTTTTCTGCATGTCCATTTAGCTCATGCTCTAGTTTATCTGCACATTTTTCCAACTCATGTTTTGATTCGTTTGACTCATGTTCTAATTTTTTTGTATGTCCAAATCACATTTTGGCTTGTCTAGCTCATGTTTTGTTTTGTCTTCACTATCATCATGTTCAACCCTCCTGACTAATGTAATCAACCTTGAATTTCAACTCCTCTTAGACTTATGGGGCTCCCAAGAATATATTTCTTCCTTTAGACACTTATCTTTCTATCTACTCTCTCCTCTTTATCATATATCTCCTTCAAAATTCTAGTAGTATGGATCTTCTCAAACATGGACTTGGCTCTCATTAAGCATAGTCAAGGTGGATCTTTCCAACAAGAATTCTTCATTGGAACTTTCTCTCATGAAATCTCTAAATTATCTTCTTTGTATCTCAATATTTTTTCCACCGTAGCTTTGTTACCACTATTAGCAAATAACTCATAGTCTCTCAAAATAATTTCACAGGATCTCATAATACCTCACAATATCTCAAATTTAAATCTCATAAAATAACAATAAAAATCTCACTAAAATATAATTCATAAACTCTACTTTAAGCAATGCATAAATGCAATGTTTATTCTTCATTTACTTATTACAAGGCTTTATCTTCAATATATACATACATGAGACTCTTCATATTCACATGACTCTTGACCTTTACACTTACATAAACTCTTCATCTCCTCATACTCATGGGAGATCTAACTCTTCACATTTCTCTCTTACATAATAATAAATCTCACATATTTACATAAATATAAAGTCTCTCATGATTGCTCATAACTCCTCACTTCTAAACATGATACTTCACTCATAAAACTTTACACTTATTTATATGACATATAACTCACACTTAATAACATGAAATACACTATAGAATCAAAATATTAAACACACCATAATCTAACTATTTACAAGGTCCTTGAATTAATTTTGCAAGGTACCAAATAATGTAATACCTTCAACATCTCGTTCATCAATAATCCAAGATTAAGTTACTAATTTAGGTGTTGGAGGTTTTATTATTTAGATAAAAAGCATCAATTTTTAGCAATACATTTTCAATGTGTGATATTCTAGTTTGTATATGAAAATAATAACATCAATAGCCTCTTTGCTATTGGTCAAAGGAAACTCTCCTTCTAATAAAAGCAAAAAACTCATCGTCAATGCCTTTCACTTTTTCCATGTAGTAAAACAAAATTTTAGTAGATTAGATCATAGGCATAAATTGACGAAGCCTTAACACAAAATAACTCACTTTTATATTTGTTAAAGCATCAAGGTATTGATATTTCTTTCTACATGATCCATATTTTTAATGAAAATAACTAAAAACTTGGACCATGATTTACAATATATAGCATAGAATACAAAAGTTTCAAAGAAGTCTCAACCAACAAAATAAAAATCTAAGTGTGAATTCTTGAATACTTTCTCAAGAATAGTTCCTTGTTGAACATCAAGAGAAGTGATACTCCCAACAAATACCAAATATTGATGTACAAACTATCATAGTTAGAGAAGGTATCCAAGGCTAGGTAGATGCTCTTCATCGTGCACACTCCTTGTGTAGACCCAAAGTTGTTTGGACCAATCATTTGATTTCTCCATCATGAGTGCGCCTTATGTAGATCCAAATATATTCAAACCAATCATCTGACATCATTACCATTTTAGATTCAATAACGGTTAGCTGCCCATAGTGGTAAAATACTAGATCAACCAATTCAAGCTTGTGGGCAACCTCTATAAATACACTCTAAACCAACTATTAATTCAATTAATTCCACATTGATAGTGGGAAGGCTCATTAGAGCCTATATGAGTTTTGATTTTCTTCTTTATTGATGTAGGTGAAAAGGAGAAGAAACATATAATATTTTAAAGAAATATAATATTTCAAAGAATATTCCCAAAAGTAAAACATTTTCTTTGCTTAATATTTTTCGTGATGAGATTATTTTTCTCACAATTCAAGGCATCAACCAAGTTACGAGTATAGACTTATATATACTCCTTGGAAAATATTTTTGAGGCCAATCCAATGGATGTAAAATTTTCCGATTTTGTGAAATTTAAAAACGTTTAGTGGTACACTAAAGTTCCTATTGCTTGATTCCAAACAATTGTGAGGAATTAATTATGCTACTCAAAATATAAAACTCAAAACACAACAAAAGTTTGAAGAAGTATGAGAAGTTGTAGACAATTCCATAACCCATCCTAATGTAAAAAATAAAGAGCATACAAAATTTGACAAGGAAGATAGAAAATCATAATTGATCATCATGTTTGAGGCAGCTATTTAAGTACAACCATATATTCATAATTCTACCATAGCTAAATATACATGGGAAAAAATTCAAACAATATTTGAGGTAAGGAACAATAGTCAATTTCTATTTCTTTTAAAGTGAATTTCAATGCTTAAAAATGAAGAATGAAGAAAAAATTAAATACTTCTTGATGAGAGTTATTGAACTACAAGCATCACTACAAGACTTGAGAGAAAAGGTATTTGTTGAGACACTTGTTCCTATTATTTTAAGATCTCTTCCTTCTCAATATAATGCATTTGTGACAACCTTGAATATCACTGAGCAAATACCAAATTTTAAAAATTTGGTAACCTTACTTCAAACAGTAGAGTCTCACATACAACACAAGAAGAATATTAAGTTCTTACAAATAAAAAAGGTAAAAAAATCACCTAGAAGAGGCACAATACCTCAAAAATTATTTAAAAAATAGAGAAATAATTCTTTACACGTAAGAATATCAATAGCAAAAAATTAATTTTTAAATGCAAGGATATCAGTAGTAAAGAAATAGTTTTCATAAATAAAAGGTGTGTGGACTTTGTGGTAAGAATGACCACATAGTGAAGGAAGGTTGGCACAACCCCATCACAAATTAGTCTTCTCAAGAGAGACATCAATAATAATTCATCCTTAGATAAGAGAAATCCAATTAAAAAAAGGTACAACATAATAATGTAGTTGAAGACAACCAAATTTATAAAGAAGATAAATATAACATAGGAAAAGAACATGTATTTATTGCACATGCATAACTAAGTCAACCTAATCATGTTTGGTACGACTTAGTAGTAATCAATCTTAACAATTATCAAAAAAATTGGTTTCATCCAAGTCATATAGGAAAAGTATACCTATAATATAATATAATCAGTGACATAAAAGCTTAGTTGATCACTCCAAGCCACTAGAGAACCAATATGAGAACAAGAAGAATTATCAAACTTTGTAACTTTAAATAAAGTATATTTGAGTTCCCAAGATGAAGCAACTTGAAATTTAAGAAATAGAAGAGTTAGAAGCAGAAGACAAAGAGAAGGACCAAGAATTTATGCATGAGGTACTCAGTAATTAACCATTTTATCAACAACATATCATGCAACAAATACACTAAAGCATGAATACATAAATTATCACAAGAAAATAAACAAAGCTAAGACAAAGAAAAAGAAGAAGGTGATTGATCTCACTACAAAAAGTGGTGACTAAAAAATAAAATGGAGGTATGTCACTAAAAAAAAATATGGAAATGTAAGACAAAGATCCTTCTAAGGAAGAATATAATGATTTAAACATATTTTTTATGAATATATATGTATATATTTAATCACAAGAGGGCAATCAATGAGACTATAATATTCACTGAATTTGTAAGTATTAGATATTTAAATAAGTAAAGTGTGTTTTGGAGTGCATGTTTAGTGGTACCCAAAACTCCCAAGTATTATAGTATAAAGTTTACATTGAGGAAGAATTTTCTCTATTCAAAAATCTAGATATTCCAATATCACCCTAGAAAATATTTCCCTCAAGTCTAGAGCTAGAGCCACAACTACAACCAAGAGCTAGAGCTAGAGCTCAAAAGCAAAGCCAGAGCCAAGGGCAAGAGCTAGAGCCAAAACTAAGACTATAATGTAATAAAGGGGTATGTTAGGAATTATTACAGCATAGATAATGTGAATTTTAGTTGAGTAAAACTACTCAATACATGGTACGTAAGATCCATTAAATGTCAAGGGTAGTTGCATGATTAGTTAAGGTTTGTTATGCCAAAATGAGGTATCCATTATATTTTATTATAAGATTAGGTAAGGTTTGTTATGCCAAAATGCGACATCCATTATATTCAAGTATCCTTCATTCCATTATGTAAATCATCAAAGGATTAAACACTATCATGTTATAAGTATTTTAGAATTCTTTTCAATAATTTATCTTCCATTTATGATAAGTTTACTAGAAAATTTAATTATCACATCCTTAAATTTTAGGTTTTTATTAGATTTTGTTTTCATCTAGATTTGATACCTAGTCATAAAAATATATTTAGAATATTATGGATGAAATATACGTCGAAAGGACATTGGTTGATATTACCAAATTTAATGATATTTCATAATTGTGATCTATGGATTCTTGGGTGGAGGAGGAGAATTCAATAGAGTTTTATCTTCTTTAGGAAAGAAAGGTGATACTCCTAGATTGTCTAAATCAATGAAATATTTTCCTTCATTTGTCAATTGAAATATCCTTTGAGAAGATATTATTTCAATATTTTAATATATATGGATATCACACATATTGGGTAAAACCATATAGTAGAAATATTGGATATATTTTTGTTATCTAGTACATGGTTGCATAAAAAGTAAACAAACTCTTGAGATATTTTATTATATGCAAGGTTAAATCACAAACCCATTCTATTAAAATCTAATTTAATAAAAAAATGCTCATCCAAATCCATTTTGTTTTCAATCTATGTGGCTCCAAACCATGATATATTATATATGGTTATGCCATGATGGAATAAATCAAGGTTTGAAGGATCAATATATATAAGTTTGTTAAAAAATAAAACATCTAAACATGCAAATGAAGATCTAGAATGCCAATTTTTGGGTAATATATTTAAAATAAAAGAGGAAATTAAATCTAATCTCAACTATTTACACGAGGTAGTAGCAATTAGTGGAATGAACTAAGATACTTATGTGCAATACAAACAATTACTTTTTTATTATCATAATGTATTGAAAATGGAAGAGTCATATAGGTCCCAAAAATATAGAAAAAAATAAATTAACAAGATAAGAATACCAAATATTTTCAATCCAACATGAATTTATATTTTTGTTGAATTCAAAACTATTTCAACTCCAGATGGAAGAAGTATCAAGGAAGAACAAGACATTAGGAATTAACCAATTAATTATTTCAAAGATATTTTATCAAAATTTGGGTAAGATAAAGAGGTTGAAGGCATGCTTTTAATAAATACTACATCAATTATTACATAAGGATAGAATTAAAACTTGATGAGGAAGATATTTATGGAAGAGATATAGGAAACCATTTTCTTTTCCACCCTAATAATACAACTGATATTGATGGAATTCTTACAATTTTCTTTTATAATTTTTGGGATTTTTTGAAGAGTGATATGTTGGATGTGGATGAAAAGGATAGGAAAAATAAGACTATAATAAGTGAGTTCAATACTATCTTTATTACATTGGTTCCCAATAAAGGTGAGACAAAATATTTTGATAACTTTTGTCCAATAAGCCTTTATAATATGGTTTATAAGATAATTTTAAAATTTATAGCAAAAAAGCATTCTAGATTGTGTTATCTAAGGAACAAACTAGTTTTATGTATGGAAGAGAAATTATTGATGTTCTAATAAAATAATAAGAGGCCATACATTCTTTGCATTCGATGAAAAACTAGGTATGCTTGTAAAATTATATATTAACAAATCATATGTAGGGTCTTTCAATATTTTATATATTTATTTAAAATTTTTTTTTATCAAGGTTGGTATGAATGGATTATATGTTATTATAGCACTCTAAAATATTATATTTTTACCAATGGATCCCTTGTATATTTTGAATCATCCCATGGACTCTACTAAGGTGACCCACTATTTTTTTGTTCTTGTTCATACATTAAGGAGAAATTGCTCATAGAAAAAAATAGAAGGGAATATCAAAATTATTCAAGCTATAAAAATATTAGAATAAACAAATTTGATTAGGATTTTAGTATTGTATTGTTCATTACGAAAATTTAACTTGTAAGGATTTTTAGGTATAACTTGTTAGAATTTTTAGGATCTGGTTTTATTAGCACCACAAGATTAGTAGATTGTAAATCATTATACATTATAGATAAAAAATGCAAATAGAGCAACCTATATTACATTTTTTTATGGTATTAGATCCATAGAAAGGATAAAGGAGAATTTTATCTCATACCATTTTCATCCAAGTTGATTTATTTTGGATTTGGAAGTCAATGCAACTGTAAATTATCACTATGTAGTTAGTTTGTTGGATTTAACACCTATTTTAAAAAATAAACAAAAGCAATACATCTACTAAAATATTATATAAAAATCATAAAAAAGGATGAATGAGAGAAAGGTATAGTGGGGACCCATAGGTATAATAAATAATCTCTATATTAACCATAAATAAGAATCACAACACTCTGATACAATGAATGGAGTGGTGGGGGCTATTTATGACAACAAAAAAATCCTAATTATGTAAATGAGTTTAATCTAAGTTGGTATGACTGTTAGGACTGATCTTGAAATGAACAAGATGGAATATTTATTGTTACAAAATGTGTTACATATATAGGCAGGAGGCCTATATGATAAATGACAAGTGTCAATATAAACTGACAAGTGTCAAGGAAGGCATAGTGCACATTACATTAATTCTAACATTCCCCCTTAATGTGCACTATCCTAACTAAAGAAAGAAACAAGTCAACATTAGGTAACATTCCCCCTTAATGTTGACTTCTCTAAAAAGTAACCTATCATCCTCTTTTATTGTTGATTTGGTCTAGGCTCGTGTTTTTTGCGCTTGGCTCTCTAACTGTGAATAATGCTAGATTCACTATGTATACATCTCGATCTGTTGCCTCAGGGTCAGCCACTTCCATGGGTTTGTTGCCACTGGGTCAGCCGTCTAAGTGCCTTAGGGTCATCATGGGTGCCTCAGGGTCAGCCACTTCTAGGTCTATTGCCTCTGCAGGTCATCCTCAGAGGATGTTGCCTCTCGTAGGTCACTGAATAGATCCACCATGAATATCAAGTCCCTTTTCATGGTGAACTCAATCTATAAGGTGTCGGTCTCTATCGAAAATGCACCTTAATACAAAAGAAATACGAGCCATGAAATACAATAAAATTAAGCCTTAGAATCCAAGTGGGGAGGAGAAGAAAGAAGAATACAAGAGAATTTTTTGAAGTGTCTTCCTCTGTAGTCTTCAGAAGTAGATCCAAAAAAAAACTTTGGATAGAGTCTAGGGTGTCTATGTCTGTAGTCCCTAGAATAAGTGTCCTTATGGTAGTCACCTCATCTTACCGAAATGCATGGGTAACCAGCCGCTACATCCGCCAAGTAGAAATAGGAGAATACTAGATACTAGGTTCACTTACAAGTGCCTTGGGAGTGTCGGGTTCAACCAAGAGTGCACTCCAAGGTAGAAAAAAATTGAGGCTAAAAAAAATCAATTGAAACAGCCTCAAAATTACAAATTGATACCACCATTGTGTCCATCGCGAAAAAACGTTTCCAACGACTATAAATACCCCTATATTCCACCATCAAAGGGGCCTTCATCATGAGGAAAAACCATCATGCCTATCTAAGGCAGCAAAATAAACATCGCTCAATGGCGGCATCGCTCTCAGGTGGAATAAAAATAGTCTTAAAATTTCCCTTGTAGGGGAATTACATGGGCCAGCTAGGCCTTTTACTTCCACTTCAATGTGGGAAAACTTTCCAACGTGTCTCAAAATACATGAGCTTCATTCAGGCAACGTGGACTGCACCGTCCGGAGTCCACATTGCTAGCAGAAGATGATGAAAGAAGACACAAACTGTATGCGGTAGATGACAGGTAGCATAATGCAAAGCAACACTTCACAACAACACACCACTTTACTGCCGATGAACTAGGTATAGTCTCAAAAAAGCATTACATAAAATAAAAAAACACAGCGACTACAACCGCAATCACTGCGTGCTCACCACAGATTCAGAGCTTGACGAACTGCGATCTTCAACAGCGCTTAGGTCAAACTATGATGCATAGCATTGGGATGGGCTCCATCTTCATCACTCCAAATCACGATGTATCTAGCAACACGACGCGATCACCATAACTGGTTTTTCGACAAACATGCATGGCAGACATGGCATCATGGTTTGTCTGGCATGAAATACTGAATGAAAATAGTGTAGTTCATGGCTTTAGTCAGACATTGGAAATAGTGGGTACCGAAAGTAACAGACACCATTCCATCATTTTCTTATGGCTCCTGTATCGGGTAGCTACAAAGACGATGCACAGAAGAAAATCGAACAACCAACATTCATTGTCATTCTTGTGGCAGAGATATATATCAATCAGATGAAATTTTTTGGATTTGTTTGGTTCAATGCAGCTTCTCTTTAAAAAACTAAAAGCAATTTTGCAAAGCATCTCTGCAAATTATGACCATCATCACTGCTGTCGATCTCACTCGATTTTCACCCTTTAGGTATTGCACCATGGTAGGTTCACTTCCAACGAATTAAAAATCATGACTCAAAATTACATAGTGCGGTCACTGTTTGTTCTCCAACGGTCCCCAAAAATAAGCCAATAAAAGTGCCAAGGTTTACGATAAAAAAAATTTCGTAGATTATACTACGAGAATGCAGAGATAAATCCTATGGTAAAAAAATAAATTAACTTAGGTAGCTCCAATTACAATCACATACAGCTCCAATTCCCGTACTCGTGGCATGCCCACAGCTAACAGTTCAACATCGAACTAACAATGGTATTAACAGGTGATAGTGGCGAGCAACAACAGAGGATTTATCCATGATTCGCTTCTACTGCGGAAAAAAATCTTGGCCCACCTAAAAATAAGATGCGGCATAGACCAGTACAACACATCCATGACGGGAGCTGTAAAATAAAAAATGCCCATTTTTGCTATCATTTTACAACCTTCCTCACTGGCCATTATTGTTGAGGGGAGAAATGCGTCGCCGGTTCCAATCAAGTCTCCTCGTTTATGCTTCACAATTCACAATGATGAAAGCATCAAACGCCCATGGGATTCGAATCGATGCATCATACCAGGCAGAGGCAAGACATCTAGCAATAAAATGAACACATCGAAGATATTTGGCGATGGCACCGAGAGTGGCACGGGATGTAAAAATATATCATTCTTAAAATGTGATGGATTCTGTTTGTTCAAAAAAATGAATTTTTTTTTTACTGTCAAAGGGCGCTTAGCTTTGCAGTAATTTCCAGCGCCAACGGGAAGCGCAGTCTGCCGCAGCGCTATCGGGCATCGCACCAGAATGCTGCATCGTCGGGCATCACACCCAAAAATTGGCATCGATGGGAGTTGCTACATAGTCAGACGGTGCACACGAAGCTTGGCATTGGATATTTCACCTTGAATTTCTAGAAAAATGTGCCACACAAACACATTTCCATGGTCGATTACATAGAAGACCGAAAAATCCCATCGTCCATAGAGCATCTTTCGCCAAGATACATCTTGCGCTGCACCTTGGCTGAAAACATCACGGGTCTTTCAATCGCCATGCACAACTGTGACCACGCTGTTGCTGTTCACCAGATCAATAAAATATTTGACGTCAAGAAAATATTGGATGCTGTGCAAAAGACACGCATGGATCCAGAAGAAAACATGTGTCCTCGAGTTCAACAGGCTTCGCTTCGCAAAAAAAGGGCAAACAAGCTTCCTTTAAAGACTGTCCACCACCATAACCAGGTAAATGAGACGTCAAAACACTGCATTCTCTCACACAACAATCACCAGGGCACACAACAAGAAATCACTTCTCTAAAAAATTTGACAAATCTAAGAGCACCATCTGCCCATCAAATCTGCATTGTTTGTGTTCAAAAAATGGCATTCAACATCCACAAAGTAGTTAATGGCAGCTCATCCACTACGTCAAATTTCCTCTCAATCACTCTAAGAAAAAAAATATTTGGCAGCCATTGATTTTTCAAAGCTTCTAGTTTCTGATCCATCTCATGGATGGAGAGCATACTCCCTAGCTAAAGAAAAAAAATGGAGGAAAAATATGGGGGGAGGGAGGATTTCCATGAGGGAAATCCCCCCTCAAGCTCACAAGGCCAGAGAAATCCTGGAGCTCTGATACCAAATGTTAGGACTGATCTTGAAATGAACAAGATGGAATATTTATTGTTACAAAATGTGTTACATATATAGGCAGGAGGCCTATATGATAAATGACAAGTGTCAATATAAACTGACAAGTGTCAACGAAGGCATAGTGCACATTACATTAATTCTAACAATGACAAGAGGGGTTAAGGTTAATTACAAGTTATAAGGTGGGTTTAACCATAACAAGGTTAACCACAACCTATATATATTACATAATAAAATATGACACTAGATTAAATACAATTATACAATGGTTGCCTATAGACATATACGAGATTACATCATACAATGTTGACCTTATCCATAAGTTAGATTTCACTTTCAACATTCCCTCACAATATAAAATAAGTGACCAAAATAGAATACATTAGTATCACTAATATCTCTCCCTCACCCCAAAATAATGGATGCTCTAGTAGGCCTCTATAATCAAGGAATATCCTTCTAAATCCCCCTCATCATATAGGAGACATCCACCCATATTTAGAAACTCAACTTCAACTCTTTCTAATTTTAACAAGCAATTTTTGGTTGGATATTCTTCCTTTTTGCAGTATCTATAAATGGTCTTCAACTTATTTGAAGACTTAACCTGGCCCTTAGGCCCTTGGTTCTAAGATTCCTTAGGTTTGAATTCCTTTGCATGACCCTATACTTGTGAAATACACCACAATTCCTCATCGCTACCTAAAAATGAATTAGTAGAGAAAAACATTGATCAAGAGTAAGAGTAATTTATGTTTCCAAGAACATAGGAATCACATGAACCATGGGGTTCAACATCTAAAAAGGAGGAGAGAGATTGGAAAGGAAAATTCTCATATATTTTACATTATCTTTACTTTTTCCTCTAGAAGATGCATTATATGATTTTAATGCCTTGAATCTCATAATATAGTCCTCAATGTTATAAAAATTAGCTAATTTGAGAGATAAAAGGTGTAGTTCCAATAAAATTACTTTAGTTGTATTTTATTTCCCAATTAAATTATGCAATTTTGACCATAAATTGATAGGGTTGTTCTTTTATTTGATATGGAAAAGTAATTCTAGTTTAATCAACAAGGAGAGTAGCTTCTTCTTGCTTTTGTTGGCAAGTCTCTTCATTAAGGGTTGTTGCTTTCTCCTCTTTATAGATGCACCACATATTATTACTATGTAATAAGCTAGCCAAGTAAGTTGGCCATATGTTATACTTTCACCCATTAAGGTGAGTAACATAGGCTTGAGGATCCATCTTACATAACTTTACCCTTAACACTATAGCAGGTCCTTGAACTAATACCACCAATATGTGATTTGAAAAATAGGCTCATAATTCTTCCATATGAAAAAGTTATGGCTTTGGAGGTTTTTACCTAATGGAACTAAAAAATATAAAAATTAAAGTCCCAAACTTTATAGAAGTAGTATCCAATTGCCTGCTTTCACTTGGCATCTTAGGATTCATTAGTTTTCTCCACTAATTGTTTTCCACTTTAGCACCTCTGAACTCCTACAACTACAACACTTGCCTCAACTAGATTGGTAAATGAGATATTTATAGTATAAGAAGTGTAATATGTGGCACATAAGGGTGCCATGTCATCCACCACATTGACCAAGAACTTCTTATGTGGCACATAAGAAGTGTAATATGTGGCACATAAGGGTGCCATGTCATCCACCACATCGACCAAGAACTCATCTATTTTCTTTGTAATTTCTAAAATTGATATTCAAACCTAGGTTGGTCCATAGCTAAGTATTTTGCCTCAACCAAGCTGCCAATCCTTTATTTGGAGCATAAATGACATATTTTCCTTCTAAATCTATAATTCATGCTTGGGCTATAAAAATGGATAACCAAGGCTTTTTACTTCGGAGAATAAAACATGCATCCTTAAGTTCCTAGTATGCTTTGATTTATGAGTAGAGAAAGGCAAGCATTTGGAATGAGGTCATCAATACCTCCTTAAAGAATATTCTCCATCATAGAAAAATATATATTCTTGTAAAATGACATGGATGCAAATTTTAAATCATACACCTTCTTCTATATATGCACCAAGTGTGCCCTTATCAAGTTGCCATGACTACTGAATGATCCAAGGCACAACCAAACCATTGAAATTGTATGTTTTCTATTCAAATTAAGAAAAACATATTATGTCCTCACTCAAACCTATAACTTCCTCCTTTATATGCCTTTGAGGACACCATGCTATCTGGTCTATTATTATTTATGAATGGGATCAAGTGTGCTTGATATACTTTTTCTTCATTGTAGAATGATGCCAAAAAGCCATACACATAACATGTGCAGAAAAATAAAAATATTTGAACTCAAAAATGATACCCTTACCTCCTTTTTAAGTACAATATTATAGAATTTTTGAAAATTAAGACTCTGATGTATAATTTAATTGAGACAAAAGAATCCTAAAATTGATAAAAAGGAGAGTGGTGAAGAGATGAATCCTCCAAATATTATAAATGAGAAATGATAGAAGAAAAATACTTCTCTACTTCTTATGTTGTATGTACTTATAAAGTTTTTAAAAATAGTTCACCCTAAAACTTGGAAGAGGGATTAAAGGATCCAAGTGAACTTCCTACATGACCAAAAAATTCCACTCCATACCTACTCTGATACCACATATTTCTAAAAATGAGCATAAGTAACCCATCCACTCAAATATTTTACAAAAAACATAAAAATGGATTTCAAAGAGAAGGATATATTGGGAATCCATAGGAATCATTAATAATCACTATATTATTTATAGATAATAAAAAAAAACACTCCAATACAATGGATAGAGTGGATGTGGGTATTTATACCAATACTAAAACCCTAATTATATAAATAAGTTTTACCTAACTTGCAATAACAAAATAGATTATGATTAGTTACAAGTTTTAAGGTGGGTTTAACCATAACAAGGTTAATTATGATCCATAGGTATTACATAATAAAATATTATAATAAAGTACATACAATCGTACAATGATTGCCTATAGGTATATACAAGATCACATCATACAATGTTGACCTTGGTTATAAGTCATATGATACTTTCAATAGTTTTGGTGTTTTTGAATTATCAATGGAGGTTTTCTTCTACATTGTGTTAGATTTATTGTATATGACAAATGGTATTTGGTGTTTTAATATTTGGCATTCAATGGTTTTATCCTCACTTGATAAAGTTATTGCTTGGGATATTTTATTTTGGCCAAGCAAAGGGAAAGTGCAACTTTGATTTTACCTATTTTTCTAGCTTGAGCATAGCAATGGTCATAGGTTGCTCATGTTTATAACTTAAGAAAAGGCAGCTTAGAGTTTGCTCAAATTTTGATCTTGGGTAGAACAAAGTACAATGTTTGGCATTCATTGCTTTAAGTCTAGTATTTAAGACATGTTTGGAATTTGACATTTCCCCTTTGGGGTTGTAATTAGTGGAAGAATAAAAATACTTAGATTCTAATTCTTTCAAATTTATATAAATTGAATGCAAAAATTTATAGCATGTAGAGATATAAGATATTTATAAATTATGAGTATCGATATTTGGTGAATGTAATTCTTAAGAAAGAAACTAGACTAGAAGTTGGTGCTGATGACTTCAAGATGATTCTTAATTTTTTTAGTAGAGATGATTTAGTTCCTAAAGTTCATAATGAATATAATTTTACAAAACTATGGACAAATTTATAGAATATTTATATTAGAAATTTGAAGCAAGACATGATTTGTTTTTTAAGAATATTCTTTATTCTTCTTAGTTAGAGGAACAAGAGTTTATTTTTGAGTACGTTATGCATCTAAAGGATCTAAGAGATCAATTGACTACTTAAATGATAGTTGATGATGAGGACATAGTTGATATTATTTTGTGATATTTACCTCTATCTTATGATCCTTTTGTTAAGTACCTACATTTGCTCAAAGTCAAACTCTTGATTTTGAAAATATATCTTCTTTACTTTTATACAAAGAGAGGAGACAACCATAGATGGGAGTATTCACCTTAGGGAGTATAAAGAGTGAATTTACTACTAAACTTAATCACAAAGGTAATTGAAATGCTAGTTTTCATCATTTAATTATAAGTAAGGTAAAAATTAATATAAAGCAATCCCAAGTCATCTGTTTTCATTGTAGGAAACCTAGTCATTTCAAACTGGTTTGCAACAAATTGAAGACTACAAAAATTTAACAAGGGAATAAATAAGTAAACACTATTGAGATAAGATATTAGGATGATAAGTTTGATTTTTTAATAACTTTGAATTGAGTGGTACTTTAACCCTAGATCGTATGGATAATATACATGTCAGAAAATCTAGTATGCTAATTTCATTGAATATCTAAATTTTTACATGGTAATGGTAAATCATACTTTGTTGAAGGGCGCGATTATATTAGTGTGACATTGAAAAAAAATGTTACATACACCTTCAAGAATGTTAGATATGTTTATAAAATGAACAAAATTATTTTATTCATTATTGAAACCACTAGGAACTCTTAACCTGCTATGCGTTTTCATAAAAATTGATGTGAAATGATGCATATGGGTAAACATAATCCCATTATTATTGATATAGATTAGAAGAGGTTACACAAGTTAGTTGATACCAAGTCTGCCAATTTATTTCCTTTGGTAGTTGAAGACAATAGTTTTATCCTTTGGAATGAGAGGTTTGGTCACCTTAACTATAAGTATTTATCAATTCTCACTAACACGGTTAATGGTTTAACTTATATTTAGGAGTAGTAAAATTTGTGTGAATAATATTAAATTGGAAAATAGAGTCATAAAACATTTGAGACAAGTAGGTATTGGCATGCACAAGGTGTTTGATATTTAGTGCATATTGATTTATGTGGTCTAATGAATAGACCTTAATTTTATGGTGCAAAATATTTTTTTGATGATTGATGATTATTTAAGGAATATGCAGGTATATTTCCTCAAGTATAAGTCTATTTTTTATAATTTCAAAATTTTAAGGCTCTCATAGAGAAATTGTTGAATGGTTGGACCCTCAACCTTTGAATTTGGGCTCTTCCTAGATCCTAACCTCCTTAGCAGACACCTTCATCATTGGATCAATTATTTGATGCAATGGTAGCAATGTGGTGTTTTAAAAAATTGGTGACTTCATTAGGGAGAGGTTTGATTATGTACCTTGATAGTTTACTCACTTTGTGATTGAATATGTCCCTTGTTAGACCTATTAATTTAGGAAGTGAAACTATTGAGTGGTGGGATCCTCAACCTCTACCTTTAGGCTCTCCCTAAATCCTAACCTTCTCAACAATTGCTTTCACCACTAGCTTGGGATTTTGGTGCAATGGTAGCATTGTGGTGTGTTAATAATAGAAAAAAATTGAAAATAAAATAAGGGTCTTGAGGTTAGATAATAGAGGTGAGTTTACCTTAAAATAATTTTAGGATTTCTATAGGCATGGCGGTATACATAGGTAGTATACAAATCCTTATACTTCATAGCAAAATTGGATAGTACAAAGGAGGAACAAGACAATCATAGAGATGGCTAGATGCATTGTGCATAGTTAAAATATACTATATCATTACCGTATATAAGCAATAAATACTACAATATTAATTCTTAATAGGTGTCCATGAAAATATTTGTAAAATGCTACTCCAAAAGAAACTTGGTTTAGAAGATTTTTTTTGGTTAGTTATTTCTATAATTTTGGTTGTGTTGCACATTAAGGATAAAATAACTAAGCTAGATGGAAAAATAAAATTAAAAAACATTCATGTTTGTTGGCTATAGTGAATAATCCAAGGCATATAAGTTTGATGTCTCTATAACAAGATTATAATTAGTAGAGATATAATTATACATAAGAAAAATCCTTTCTTCTTAAATGATGGTGCATCTATTAAGGTTTTTGTATGTTTTTATAACTACTAATGGTACTACAATAGGTAGTGAAATTCACTTAAATTTAGATAAACTAAAGATTCATTATGAAAATAAATATGTGTGAAGAAAACCAAATTGGTGTATTGAAAATTCACTTGGGATGGGCTTGGAGCACAAAGCTTGATAGGGGTACACCAAAGTGATTTTTTCCAACAACAAGATCCATATAACAAACAAAATAGTAAACATAAATAATGAAAAATATCAAGGATTATGGTAAAGCAATAGTTGGCCAATCTAGGAGATTTATAAAATATACTGGGTAAATGAATGAGTAGGCAAATTTTGCTTTAACTTCACAACTTTATGAACCCAATAGTTATGAAGAGAACAATGGTAAACCATATTGGAAAGATACCATGGAGGTAGAATTTGACTCATTAATAAAGAATAAAACATGGGAACTATGTGAATTACCCCATGGAAAGAAACCCATTGGTTATAAATGGGTTTACAAGATAAAATATAAATCATATGGTTCAATTGAAAAATTCAAAGCTCATATTGTTTGTAAAGGATATGCACAAGAGGAAGGTTACACTATGGAGAGACATTTGCTTCATATACGAGGATGGTTTTTTTATTAGTTATTTTTATTGCAACACATTTTGGTTGGAAGATATATCAAATGGATGTTAAGAATGCCTTCCTATTTAGCCATAAGGATTTTAGATACCAAAAAATATATATTTCATTTGTAGATTGAGTACGTTCCTATACAAACGTAACAAGACTTTCAAAGCCTAGTAATTTAAAATTGATCAATATCTTGGATATTCAAGATTTAGGCTATTTTCTAATTTTAATCTTGTTATGAACCTCTCTTCTAGTAAACAATAAATCATTTACCAATGTGCAAAAATATCAAATATGCATCCACAATAAATTACACAATAATAATCCACATAATAAAATAGATATAGAAAATACCCTTAAGGTAGGGAAACACCAAGAATACTTCTTAGGAAGGAATCACTCACAGATCTCTAGCTCCATGAGCCAATACTACTACAAAGAATACTTGATATGACTTCATTTTACAATTTAGGGTATAGCTATATTTATACAAGAATATGATGGTTCACCTTCTATGAGTTAGAAGGTCACCCATGTGGTGATTCACCTTCCATGAGTTACAAAGTACATAATATTATAATATGACACTATGCTATATATTATTATAATTTTATGTGTCACCCATGCCATAATACCATATACAATATTATTTCCCCATATTCTTATCCCTTGGTACATAAAATTCTACCTCCTTACAAATGTTTCATCCTCGAAATATAAAAAGAAACTAATTAGAATGATCTTCTAAGCAACGATGACAACTTGTACCAATCTTGATTATCCCTCCATCCAAATGAAATCTTGATTGGTGATAGTTTACAATGTTGTCAAGTTGCCCTTGTTCCACTTGAATCTCCATATTGTTTTCTCATGTGGCTCCATGTATGTCCATTGTAGTTCTTCAGTTACTTTACACCTGTCTCCATGATTGTAGCCTCTCATGATGGTGTGGATGGTGATATGCTACAACCTTAACCTATTGTTCTACTTTCTTTGACTCATCAACCTTTTGTTCCTCTATTTTGTGCTCTTTTTATGCTCTCATATTTTGATTCATCTTAAGATATTATTTATATTTCTTCCTTGATCTATGATACTACCTTCTAATTAGACTCTATTATATGTTCTTTTAATTCTTCAATTGGTTCTCTTGCAATTTTTTCATAGTTTTCCCTTGATCCTTGCTCTCTAAGCTAAGTAATATCTTGCAAAGTTATTTTTTTCCCATATCATAATTTCATAAGTTTTTTTTGCATATTTATGTTAGCAGTACCCAAATAATACAACCAAGGATAACCAAGAACAATTCCTATATAGTTTATTTCGTTGTTTAGCCTTAATTAATAAAATTTATGGATTTATCCTATCAAACCTTGGGAAATATATCTTAGGGAGTCTAGGGGCCATGCCTCTATGGTTTCCTAACTATTGATGGTTATCCTCAATAATGGTCATAGAAAAATTTGACATATCAAGAGATTTCCCTTTATGATATTGAGGGTCATTTTTAGTCTATCCATCAAAATTTAGATATTTAAACTTAAGCAATTCAATGTCTTAGATCATCGATTCCTATATATACTTGAAATTTGTAGCCATGCTAGTAAGGGTAGACATTTGAGCAACATGTTCATTTGGGTCATCCAACTTAGTGAGATATTCCTCCATTGATATAGAACTAGAATGACTACCTAAAAACTTGATTTGTTTATTCATAAGCTCAAGTATATGTATAGGAATTTTATTACCCTTACAAGATTAGATCATATCTCACAAGATAAGACTATATTTAATATAGGCTTGTTGTATCTCTTTAAAATCCACCTTACAAGATAATTTTATATTGAATGACTTGTTAGATTCCATTACGAAGATAAAGTAAGTCTATTATGTAAAATACTGATCACCTAAGATTAATTACAAAATTATATAATTTGTTTTCCTTATCATTCCTCCCATAATAGAAGCATTGGATTCCAGTGCAATCAAAAGAGAAGGGAGAGAAAGTGGCAGTACCCTAGTGGAAAAACACAACCATGTGTTCAAGCCTTGGTGGCCTCTATAGTGAACATTTATGTAAAAACATTGGAGATATTGCAAAGAGAAACAAGATGCTTAGAAGTTGCCTAAAAATATACCTCAAATGGACACCTACAAATTTCCCACAGAAACCATGATGAGTGCGCATTTGAAAGGAAAGCTTATATCTTCTTTGTTTTGTGTGTCCACAAGAAATATTTTATGGGTGGATTGAATATAGGCTACCCAAATTCAACAAAGTCCCTATTGAGGTAGTACATGAGAAACTTGTTTGCCTTTGGTTTTGGTATTTTGCTCACCAAAAAACAACCCTAGTGATAGAAGCATATACTTACGACATTTAAATAGAAAAAGCTATTTCTAGTTTATCGTATACATTTATGAAATTAATCTATGGTTGTATTTTTCTTCATTGTTCAAGGCCATGCATTCATTCACATTATCCATAGGCTAATAAACAAATAGCATCATATTAAAAAATGAATGTCATTAACATTCCTTCTAGGAATATAACAATACTCCTTGTTCATTTTTCTCTTTTAATTGAGACTCCCTCTCATAATTATTTTGTGCTTTACCAACATACCACTCATCATCAAATTTTTTATCATCTAAATCTTCAACATCTTTTGCAACATCATATACATTGTAATTTTTATCATTGTTCAAGGCCATGCATTCATCCACATTATCCACAAGCTAATAAACAAAGAATATCACATTAGAAAGCTTCATGATGATATTAAAGACCGTGGTATTGGAGTTGTCATCTTTGATGATATGCTTTGAGTCATCCATACCAAGGATCTCTTCTTAGTCTACATCATTCATATATGACATGGTCATCATCATCTTAGCACATATATCTTTAGCCATTTGTTCCAACTCCTAGATAGAGAGAGTCTGAAGGAAATCTTGGCTAGGCAACATGGTGCCTTAAACAACCCATAATAGGGTCTTACCACTTTGATACCAATGATGTGGAATAAGCTTGATTCTAACCAAATTGTATTCCATTGAATTTCAAAGGTATTTATAGGTATCAAATTCCTTTACAATCCACCATTGGAGTCACAAATCATGTGGTCAATAATATTTAATGTGTCTACATTTCTAGAAGGTGACAAGACGTGGCTATTGCCATGTTTCAAAACATGTGCATATGCTTTTTCTAGAAGCCTAATATTTTATATCATTTTTATTTTAACACATGTTTTTTCTAGAAATCTAATATTTTATATTATTATATTATAGCATATGCTTTCCTTATCAAAGACCCTAAGAAGTAGCACCAAACATGGGTTGTAGACATGCCATGTGTACTTGATGTGGAAACAATGGGAAAAAGATATAAATCTGGAAATTCAATGCTGAATAATTTTATTCACTATGTTTCAATATAAATAGTACATTATATGAATAGGCACAATGTTTGGAACATGCCTTTACAATTAAGTTTTTTCATAAATTTATATTAATTAATAATTAATTAAACTTTTTAACTTAATTAATATTTAATGAAATATTAATTAAAGTTTAAATTAATTAATATTTAATTGGATGAGGAATATTATTCCTCATCATTCCTCCCAACAATATCTAATGTGTTCAAAATAGGAGCAAATATTGAGAAGGTGATGATGGCCATGGGGGAGGCTGAGGATGTGGCACTATGCACTTGAAGCAGATGAGTAGGAATGGTATTCAAAGAATATTTATCCTGCACAATGATGGATTTGATTTTGGGAAAAATAGGAGCAGGTGTGTCAATATTGAACTTGGGTTGGACAAGGCTTCCATCCAAGAAAATTTGCATCAACTTTGGAGCACAAGAATAGGTCTATATAGAGTGACCAGGGTCCACTCCTGATATAAATGGTTAATCAAAGAAATGAATCACATCCTCAATGATCTCATCTTCAAACACATTTTTCAAATTGTTGTCAAGCATTAGATCTTTGAAGCCAGTAAAGGAGGATACACCTTGAAGAAAAGTAAGATCAAGAACAATATCTTCCATGACGTACACTAAATTAGGTGGAGGAGGAGTTTCCTCTCGAGTGGAAGGCACCTCGTTAAATAGTTCCAAAGAAAAAGGATTTCTAGGCTTGATTATGCCTTGTTGTCCACACCCAGCTTTGATTATGCCAATTTTTTTATCCACAATGCTAAGAGTTGGGGCCGATGGAGTAGGACTGAAATCAACTTTAACATCTTTCATGGAGTCCTTAACACCAAGGGACTCATTCTAGTCTGCATCATTCATAGTGGACATGGTATTTACTATTTGGGCATATATATCTTTGGCTAATAGGGCCATATCTTTGGCCTGTTGTGTCAGCTTTGCAAGCTTCATGAAATCTTAGCTAGACGACATTGTGCTAGCCTCTTCCCTTGCAATATTTTGTCCCCTTCAATAATTTTCCTTCTCAATTTGATATTTTCCCTCCTTGAATTGATATATTTCTTCCTTGGTGGAATATTTTACCTCCTTTAATAATTAATTAATTAAAATATTAATTAATTAATTAATTATTATTATTTTAATAAATAATTTAAATTAATAATTAATTATTAATTTTTAGAAAGGTGGGGAGGTTGCGCAAAATATTAAACGCATGCTTATTAAAGGGAATGGGGTTCCGAGAAGTGTACAAGGTGTGAAGTATAATGCATGCACTAATGCCAAGGCATGCTAGGAATGAATAGAGTGCAATGCACAATATAATATATGAAAATATTATATAGTTAATAATATATAATACTTAATGCACACAAATAATATATACAAGTATTATATATTTAATAATATATAATCCTTAATGTATGCAAACAATATATGCAAGTATTATATATTTAGTAATATATAATATTTAATGCATGCAAATAATATATAACATAAGATATTAGTATTTATGTGTAAATTAATATTATAATGCATTCGTAGGTTGAGGGCCTAGTCTAGTGGTCAAAACGCTCATGTGGGAGCACAGAGACCACGGTTCCAGCCCCTTAAGCCTCGTAGTATCAAAGTACATGTCATGCTAGCATTGCTAGCTACATTAAAAAGTTTACCCGATGCAACTAGAGGTTATCGTGGCATAAAGGAGAAAAATTCGAACTCACAAAAAAGCGTAGAAAATTGTAACGTGTTACTGCTTCATCTAGTATAATACTAATAAAATGTAAGAGCAAGTTATAATAATATTATTTGTAAATATTATATTTTAATTTAAAAATATATGCAATTGAACTGCACTTTGAATTGTGCAGTATTATGCTACAAAGAACAAGTTTCATAGGGCCACGAATCAACACTTTGAAAAACATCCAAAAATATCTTGAAATAGAAGAGAAGACAGTGAACCTGGTACCCGTATAAAACTGCTTCAAGAACGTCCAAATGGTCTAGATACTTTAGACTACAGTATTAAAGGACAAGGGTGAAAGCTAGGTTATGGAGCTACCCAATCAATAAGATCGATACGCTCTGATGCTAAATGATGTGGAGAGAATGGGCAAGAAGATATATAATTGAAAATCAAAATCCAAGTATTCTCATTCATTACTTTTCAATATAAATATTACATTTCATGAGAAGGCATGATGTTTCATATGCCTTTTCAATTAACTTTTCATAAAGTTATATTAATTATTAATTAATAATAATTAACTATTAACTAATTATTAGTTAATAATAGTTAACTACTAACTAATTATTAGTTAATAATAATTAACTATTAATTAATAATAGTTAACTATTAATTAATAATTAATTAATATTTTAATTTAATATTTAATTGAATGAGGAATCTTATTCCTCATCAGTACTACTCATCCTAGCAGGGTTGAAAGTTATCCATGAGGGTCTACGTATGAACCCAACTTTGTCTGTATGTGGAAAAACAATAGTCATTAGGTATCATACTGTTTTGTGGTCTATATGGGTAGTAGGTGCTATGTGCCTAGGATGCCAAGCTTTAGAACATTTAGTGGTGGCTTTCAAAGGTAGTATATAGTCAGTCATATATTACTACAAAGGTATGCCATCTCATATAACACATGGCATATGGGTACAACTTTCTTAATGTCATCCATAAGCAATTCCATCTCATTCACCAAGGGGACTAGGGGTCAGTATATATTACCAGAGCATTCATTGGTGATGTCAAGCACCAGCAAGTTGCTCATGTTCCAAATATTGAGGGGTATGTCATCATTTTTGGATATTTATGCCATCGTTTGAAGGTTTTCCTTTCATCGTATGCTGGCCTACAATTTGACTTTTGTAGGACTAAAGAGGGGTGTAACACAAATTTGTCAGAGGTGGCACTAGTGGGGGCCATTGGGGACAAAGTCAAGGAGTAAAAATAAAAGTTGATGTATTTTCCTATGGTGGCATTGCTTAGGAACATGAAGTATGACCCCTCAAACTCTCCTATATTATTCTTAAAACCTACGATTTTGGACATCAATAGTATAATCAATCTATTGATGAATGCAAAAATCTCATAGTGGAAAAAACATGTCACTTTTTCACTTTCTCCTTGGAAATGTTGGAAACTCTATAAAAATCCATGAAAACAAGATATAATGGGCCTCAAGGACCAATCTATTAAGGAACAAGTGGAAAGAAACTCTATAAACATAACTATTTGAATCCCAATGGTTGCACAAAATTGAAAGTAATCATGGGAGAATGCTTGAGTGGTCACTACCTCTAGAACCCTGGGTAGCTCATCCAAGTTAGTGATCAAAATAAGTAAAATATTGACCATGTCATAATGTGAGAGATGTCAATATTTTTACTAGCTATAAAGATCAATATCAGGCGATAGTTGACCACGAGTTTCTCATTTTTGGAATCGATGTTGGTGAGAATCATTTTGACACCTCTTGCAACCCTCATGATAGACCTCTTATTGGCCCAACAAGTGATCCCTTAGTCATAGACCACAATATTACTAGCCATAATCTTAGGGTTGAGATTCCCCACCAAGCAAAGGTTCATGGGGTTGGAGTCATTGTCTTCGATGGTAGGATTAGATCCTCAATATTAAGGCTTATACCCAGGTGACATCCCATTTTTGATACATCCAAAACAATCTCTATATATAGTTGCTTGATCCATTGTGTTTGATCCTGGATAGATAGATTCTTGTAATTACTAGTGTTAAGCTATAGTGTTGTAGGCTTCTCTACTAAGAAATTAGTCTTCATGATAATTGAACAAGAGCATGGTGTGAATGAGATATGGGACTTGTGTCTAAAAATGAAAGGCCACAACACAAAAAACTTGTTGATAAAATCATAAAAACCCAATTGGAAAGACAATTCAACTCCTTAAATTAAAATGTGAGACAAGACCCAAATTAAAGATAATCAAAATTGCTTTGATACCAATTGTTATGGAACCAAAATGGATACCCAAAACTCTGATTTATTCATTTCTAAGCTCAAGTATATATAGGAATTTCATCGTCCTTACAAGATAAGATTGTATCTTGTAGAATAAGATCATATTTAATATAGGCTTGATGGATCTCTCTCAAAACCACCAAAAAATATAAGATTATATAGAATGACCTATCAAAAGCCATTAATTACAAAATCCTATTATACAAAATCCTAAGTGCTTAAGATTAATTACAAATATTACATAATTGGGTGCTTATTACAAATATTATATGATTTGCTTTCCTCATCATCCATATTGTACATTTTGGCCTCAATTGCTTGAGTTTTTGTCTTTGGTGGTATTTACTAAAAATATAATTACTATTTTTAGTAAGGGTCTTGATCTAAAATCCTTTTGTGATGCATTATACCAAAATGATTATCTCATCGAGGAGATAAAAATAATGTATATATTGAATAAGTAACTTTAGGATATCAACACTTTATTTTATTGGATAGTGATTTTGGTGTTATGTATCTCCTTCAAAATGATCTAGATCATATCTACTTTAAAATAATCTCGATTGAAAAAACTTGACTATGATCATACTTTTCCAAGATAGACTAAGATTTTTAACCCTCTGTTTCTCGATGTTTCCTATCCTACTAATGATAAAGCTAGCACAATTATGAAACTACCACAATCAAAAATCAAGGGAGGTAGTCTAGGTTGAGGTGTGTGTACCTTCCATAGCCCACTAATATACTATTATAGTGAACAATAATTCTTGGACCAATATTTTATGACATTACCCAAAGAGGATTTGGGTTGTTACCTTGGGTACACTACCTACCTCTAACCAATATATGATAATTTTCTCAAGTGCTATTCTTGGTGCACTATGGATAATTACACAACTAACTCAATATGCTCCCTATATTTGAAGGTTTGACTTAAGATTTATAATAATCGTCTCTCAATATATTCAAGGTATGTGGGAGATTAATTATGTGTTGTAAGATCCTGTTTAATGGATTGGTTTTAAGGCTTTTAGCAACTGCACATAAAAGGCTATTGTGCTTTGTCCTAATGATATATCCTCCTAGTTATTTTAAAATGGATAGAACACCATTTCTAACCTATAGATCTACAATTAAAGAAAAATATTACTCATAATAGAAGCTTACCATGCCTTGGAAAGGGATTTGATATCACTTGGAATGAACCTCTTCTATTGATTTACGTATTTCACCTAAAAATTCCTAGTTCTAATCTATTCTAAAACAAATATACCAAGGATAACTTTAACTACAAATACAAGGAATAACTATAGGAGAAGGATAATGATCACATTTTTAAAAATAGAAACATTAGATAAATGGATCTTAGAAACTCAAAAAAAGAGCAAATATATTAATATTGCTTGTCTCTTTGGGGGGCAATGCACTTAACAATATATTCCAGTATTCTACCCTATGAAGGTTACATCCATGCATTTTTATAAGTTTTACAAGCATATTTCCTAACTATTCTATGATAATATTCCTTGACTACATATTCTAAGATAGTTACATATATTATTCTATGACAATATTCTCCTACCTATTTATAACTTGACATGTGGCCCTCTTCATATACTCCATATCGTAAAATAACATAGGTCAATATGGATTACATTCATGGGTTGTATATCAAGTTCATCTAACATCCAAGTGGGTTAAGATACTTTTAAAAGATGCTCAACCAATTTTGTCTTAAGAGAGACATTTGAAATATTCTTCTTGAGGTTTGGCCTCAAAGGTTACTCATTCTTAGGATCTTCTTACCTATTCTTAGGAAAAGGGATGGATGGAATTGAAATATGCTAAGCTAGCAGAATATGATGCTTTGATGAAGAATATGACTTGGGAGTTGGTTCCTAATATAGAAGGGAAGAGTGTAGTTAGCTTAAAATGGACTCCATTATAATGATCCTCTTTATTTCTACCTTATATGGATAGAAGGTTCACTATATGGATGTGAAAAGTACCTTCTATATGCATATATTCAAGAAGATAACTACATATAGTAGCTCTCTAGCTTTGAGCTTGAGGACCTTGTAGGAAAATGTTTTCTACAACCTCACTTCACTCCAAGTAAGACCAATCAAAAGTGAGATAGACCAAGGAAATGCTATTGAAAGGCACTTCTTGCCTTCAGTTGAAAGATGAAATATCTAAGTAAAGTCAAATGAGCTTAGAGATTGCATGAATCATTAGATATTCCATTTATGACTAACACTCACCTTCTACCCAGATCCAACCACATCAATGAAACCAAGGCTTATGGGCCATTGATTTTTAATCCAATGGTCTACACATACATTCCAATAGAGGATAGCATGTAAAAAAGGAAAGGATCTAAAAGAGGATACAACTAGACATATGGTAACTAGTCAAGATACCAAGAAAGAAAATATCACATCCCTGCTGCTCGATATATTTTTATTTGGAAGAATGTGATATTGCATTGAATTTCTATGATGAAGCTATAGGTTTACGCATGGATGAGTAAGAGAGAGTAACCACCCCTGACGGAGACTAAGGTTGAAATACGTCAGGTAGGTGGGATATGATGATGTGCTTCATTGCACCTTGGCAAGTGGATACATGGAATTCCACCATAGAACTTGCATGTGAAATCATTTTGACTGTTGATGCATGAGAGTTTGTGTGTGTTTGCACTTCGTACAAAGTTACTATTGTATTCTTATTCATCCTTTGATGTTGTGATGGAGAGCCAAGCTTTCGAATCAAATCAATTCTCATTCAAAAAATTGGAAAGATTTACAGAAATGGCAGCAATATACCAAACAAACTCCTTTATTCTGAAAGATAGTTTTTTTTTTCTTTTACAGCATTTTTCACCCTGGAAAAAAAACAACCCAAACAGGTCTAGAATGACCCTCTTGCCTTCAAATCTGCAACTCTATCTCAGCAGTTTTTGACCCCTTGTGCATGCCTTTTCTTCCCCTTTTAAATTTTTTGGTGTGACTCTCTGTTTCCCTTTTTGTGGCCCTTTGTTTCATTTCCCATGCCTCTTCATTGTTTTGGCTTTCGAAACATTTTTATTTCCGAATCTTGGTATTCGTCTGCTTTCATTGCACCTTGGTGCCACGTGTTGTTCAGTGCTGCCACTGTAGACTCTATCTGCCTGTCAACCAATGATGACGTTCGGTATACCCATCACTCAATAATTTCCTCTATAATGGCCTCTATAACTGCCTACCATTTTTTTCTTGAGTCACGAAAATGCAACATGTCGTGATATCGTGATACTTTTTCCCTCTTGCTCCTTCTCTTCTCTTTTGGTCATGAAAATGCGACATGTCATGATATCACGACACTTTTCCCTCTTGGTATTTCTCTTCTCTTTTTGTCGTGAAAATGCGACATGTCGCGATATCACGACACTTTTTCTCTCTTGCGCCTTCTCTTGTCTTTTGGTCACGAAAATGCGACATGTCGCGATATCGTGACACATTTTCTCTCTATGCCTTCTCTTGTATTTTGGTCATGATAATGCGACATGTCGCGATATCACGACACTTTTTCTCTCTTGCGCCTTCTCTTGTCTTTTGGTCATGATAATGCGACATGTCGCGATATCGCGACACTTTTTCTCTCTGCGCCTTCTCTTGTCTTTTGGTCACGATAATGCGACATGTCGCGATATCACGACACTTTTTCTCTCTTGCGCCTTCTCTTGTCCTTTGGTCGCGATAATGTGACATGTCGTGATATCGCGACACTTTTTCTCTCTTGCACCTTCTCTTGTCCTTTGGTCACAATAATGCGACATGTCACGATATCGCGACACTTTTCTCTCTTGCGCCTTCTCTCATCTTTTGGTCGCGATAATGCGACATGTCGCGATATCGCGACACTTTTCTCTCTTGCGCCTTCTCTCGTCTTTTGGTCATGATAATATGACATGTTGCGATATCATGATACTTTTTCTCTCTTTGTCGACATGTCGCAATATCGCGACACTTTTTCTTCTTTGCCAACATGTCGCAATATCGTGACACTTTTTCTTCTTTGCGGTATTTTGTTTTTCGTTGGATGCTCCTGCATCATACAACCGGGGTGGATTGAGAAGTTACCTTCACTTCTGTACTATTTTGTCACATTATTTTTCAACATCTCAAAACATGCACCTGCCTTTGCAGTCCACTTAAACTCCTTGAAATACCTCTTTTGATCTATTTTGGCCTTGTATTGAGTATTCATCTTACTGATATGTTGTTGTACCTCTTCATGTAAACTCTTTATGTTCTTTGCAAAATATTTAGCCTCAGTACTACTCTTTTATCCTTTATCCATCGTTCTCAACTCAGAAGCCTTCCTTGGACTACTCCCACATACAATCTAGAATGGTGATTTACCAGTACAATTGACAGTCCTATCTAGAGTAACTAGGGCTGTACAAGTTCTCCAAGCTTCAGCAAAATCTGGGTCTTCAGGGTACAAACCCTTAAGTTATTCAAACCCCACAACTTCCACTTTCATTGTTGTCAGCAAACTCTTTTCATCCATATCCTTCAGTGGCTTTAGTTTATGGCACACTCCATTTTTTAGGGAGTAAGTGTTGACATGTCCATCATGGACTACACAACAATCAAACTGCCATGGTATTTCTAACAGCATATGGTAAGCATCCATAGGTAGGATATCATACAGGACCTCATCTTGGTATCTACCAATATTAAACTTGACTAAGGACTATTCACTGACCAATGCCCTATGGTCCTTTTGCAACCACGTAATCTGGTATGGATGCGGGTGTCTCCTTCTCTCTAGCTGTAACTTAGTAACCATTTCTTTAGAGACCAAGTTATCAGTACTACCATTATCTATAATAACATTACAGACCTTACCTGAAAATTTGCACCTTGTGCAAAACAGGCTCCTCCTCTAGTTTGGTTCTTTCTCCTCATTCAACAAGATTCTCCTTGTGACCATAACTTCTCCTCTCTCTGCCTCCTCAAAATATTATGATTCAGCACCTTCATATGCTACCATAGCTCTGGCATGACCCACAGGTCTCTTGTTCATCCTCTCTTGGTGTTGGGGACACTCATATGCCCGATGTCCCTCTTCCCCACAATGGAAACAGGTTCCACAAAATCCTCCTCTTCCATACCCATGTCCAGATCTACCTCTTCCTCTTTGGTAACCATTGTTCTGACCACGGGATCTATAATCATTATCTCCATTATGATCCTGACTGCTGCTAGCTTCTTCTTTCTTCTCATCTCGTCCTCCATCTATTCTTCCACTAGTTCTTTCTCCATGACCTCTTCCTTTCTGCTTACCCTCAAACCTTCTATTCAGCTTCTCTTCAACTTTTAGAGCAAACTGGTAAGCATCCTCAATGGTTCTCATCCTAACTAGACAACTCTTCTTGAATACTGGTTCTCAATCCATTGATGTAACGGGATACCTTCTCCTTGTTAGCCTCAGAATGGCCAGTTCTGATTGAGATCTTGTAAAACTCCTTTATATATTCTTTGACAGATTTTCTTGACTGTCTCAAACTCTGCATTTTTCTCAACAGATCCAATTCGTAATCTGTAGGAATAAACTATCTCTTCAACTTCTCTACCATTCGATCCCATATGGTTATCTTTTTGAAAAGGATTTAAAATCCAACTAAGTGTTCTATTATTTACAAACCATTATATAGGCACTAATGGCCCAAAATACATAACCAACCCATGAAATCATGGATTTGATTCAATACGCTTCAACCAAAAGCTACAAAGGTGCAAAGGAGAATGCACGTAAACTTCTAAGTTAAGATTGCTAACTAGAAGATCCATTTTAGCTAACTTGAAGCACACACTTCCTACTTGAGTTCACACTTGCTAACTAACACTCTAAAAGACAACTAGAAGACAACTAGTGCCCACAAGTGCATGTGAGAAAGAGACTCACTTACAATATGAATTTGCTAGAAATAAACTAAGCAAACCTAAGCTAGGAACTACTAGAGGGGTCATATGAAAGATCTAACATCAATCCTCATCACTTTTCCTTTTCGCTTCTATTTCTTTCTAGATGCACTTCTTTCTACCATATGCTAGCATGGCTTTTCAACTTTGTTTTTGCAAACTTGATCTGATCTGGATCTACAACCTCCTCATACTCAAAATACTCCTCCATATCATTGATCCAATCAATAAACTCCTCTAGATTGATATTCCTAGAATATGTGGAGACATCACACTTTCGCTTCTTTTCGATTCGAGATATGGCCCTAAATAATCTAGCTTCTGTAGGATCCATTGCTTCTTCTTCATCAGATGGATCATCAACCTCCCAAGCTTCATCTTCACTACGGTCTTCTCTCCTTGGCTCAACCCCTCTTCGTAACTCCTCTTACAGGGCTTGCACTTGCCTCTGCAAAGCTCTAAAATCTCCTTCAGGTACCACATTTATCCCACCACCACGGTTTATTCATAGAGGCATTCTTCCTCAATCTCTTCTCATAATCCTTCCATAGATCCTGGTGCAAATTGCCTCACTTTTGGTGATCTGCTCACACACTTAGGAACCCTAATATCTTCCACAGATCTTGGTGTAAACTGCCTCACTTTTGGTGATCTGCTCACACACTCAGGAAACCTAAGCTCTGATACCACTTAATGGAGAGCCAAGCTTTCGAATCAAATCAATTCTCATTCAAAAACTTGGAAAGATTTACAGCAATGGCAGAAATCTGCCAAACAAAATCCTTTATTATGAAAGATAGTTTATTTTTTTTCTTTTACAAAATTTCCTGCCCTAGAAGAAAAACAGCCCAAACAGGTCCAGAATGACCCTCTTGCCTTCAAATCTGCAACTCTGTCTCAGTAGTTTCCGACCCCTTATGCATGCCTTTGCTTCCCCTTTTAAAATTTCTTGCGTGACTATCTGTTTCCATTTTTGTGGCCCTTCGTTTCATTTCCCATGCCTCTTTGTTGTTTTGGCTTTCAAAACATTTTTCTTTTTGACTCTTGGTCTTCGTCTACTTTCATTGCACCTTGGTGCCACATTTTGTTCAGTGCTGCCACTGTAGACTCTATCCGCCTGTCAACCAATGATGACGTTTGGTATACCCATCACTCGATAATTTCCTCTGTAACAACCCCTGTAACCACCTACCCTTTTTTTCTTGAGTCGCAAAAATGCGACATGTCGTGATATCATGACACTTTTTCCCTCTTGCTCCTTCTCTTCTCTTTTGGTCACAAAAATGTGGCATGTCGCGATATCGCAACACTTTTCCCTCTTGGTCTTTCTCTTTTCTTTTGGCACGAAAATGCGACATGTCGCGATATCGCGACACTTTTTCTCTCTTGCACCTTCTCTTGTCTTTTGGTCGTGAAAATGCGACATGTCGCGATATCATGACACTTTTTCTCTCTGTGCCTTCTCTTGTCTTTTGGTCATGATAATGCGACATGTCACGATATCGTGACACTTTTTCTCTCTTGCGCCTTCTCTTGTCCTTTGGTTGCAATAATGTGACATGTCGTGATATCACGATACTTTTTCTCTCTTGTGCCTTCTCTTGTCCTTTGGTCGCGATAATGTGACATGTCACGATATCGTGACACTTTTTCTCTATTGCGCCTTCTCTTGTCCTTTGGTTGCGATAATGCGACATGTCACTATATCGCGACACTTTTCTCTCTTGCACCTTCTCTCGTCTTTTGGTCATGATATCGTGACACTTTTCTCTCTTACGCCTTCTCTCGTATTTTAGTCACGATAATGCGACATGTCGCAATATCGCGACACTTTTTATCTCTTTGCTAGCATGTCGCGATATCGCGACACTTTTTCTTCTTTGCCAACATGTCGCAATATTGCGACACTTTTTCTTCTTTGCGGTATTTTTTTTTTTGTTGGATGCTCCTGCATAATGTTGTGTGCATTTATTGTGTGCTCCTTGTTGTTGTGCAAAGTCAATGCTAAGTTTATTCAATGGGAAAATATATAAAGAAAAAATAATAAATAATAAACATGGATATGTTGCTTGTTTCCCTTTGAAGAAAGAAACTCATGTATTGCAAGATATATATATATATATATATATATATATATAAAAAATATAAAACATAATTTAAATAATGTGTAATTTTTTTAAAAATATATATTTAATAAGAATTTTCTTGATAATTGCTTACATGGAGTTAAATTAATAATATAAACCCATGAGATAGGTGCCTATGAAGTCATTACGTTTAATGATGATAACAACCAGTAAGACCACTTTGTTTTCTTTCCATTTAAAGGAGGAAAATAAATAATAAAATTTATATTCGGTTGTGTATGGGGAGATGATTTGGCATAACAACCATGTGAGGCATCATCTTTGGATAGTGGAGTAAGTTTTTTTAGTAATAATGAGGTGAAGCGGATGCATGTCAAAAAATCGAGCATTAAGGAAGGAGTAGTGGAGAAGGAAGAAGGTAGACATGCGAAGAGAGAGTTGGAAGGAGTGCTGAACAAGGAGAGCGGCATTGGAGCAAATCTGCTGGTGAAAAAAAAAAAGTTAGTGGGAAGCTGTGTAACCAGGTAGACTTGAGCTCTAATTTTAAAATGCCTTCTGTGTGTTATGTATCTTATGACTGAAATTGTTGGAAATTATATGTTTTCCCTATTGTTGTTAAGTGATAAACTATTGCAGTATTGTCGCAGTTGAAACTTTTAGTTTGAGGAAAACTTCCTCATGATAATACATGGTCAATTCTGGAAAATATAGCACCCAATGTTAATGATTTGATGAATCAAAATTTTGAGAGATAGCCTTAATAAGCCAAAAATCTTATATGAGAAAAGAATAACATCAAATCTGAATTATTGCTATAATTTGTATGCCTGTGTTTTGCATACGTGGAAGCTATCTTTATTTTGAACTTCAAGAGATTTTTTTTTTTTTAAGAAAAGGTTATATAAACTGCATGCCCTGTATATTATGTAAGTGAGTAAACTTCATTTTGAATTCTTGGAGAGTTCGAATCTTGCATGCTTGTGTATTGCATAGTTGAGGACTGTGTTTCTAAATCTGAGATGAGCTTGATGAAATGCATGCCTAAGTGATGCATGATTGAGGAATATTTAATGAGTTCATCGAATTGCTCAATGCATTTAGTATGGGAAATATTTTATTGAAAGAATTGGAAACTTGCATGTTGTGTGTTTGATATCTTGCATGCTTTATGATTTGAATCTTGCATGCTCTGTGTATGGAATGAGAAGAAACCATCAATTAAAATTTGAGAAAGAGTTCAATATTTTATATGCATTGTGAATTGCATGAGAAGAGAATTCTATTTTTTTGAAAAGAGATTGTCTGTTCTATGAGAATGTGAAATATATAAATCTGGGATGATTTTTCTATAGCATGTGTGCTTGCATGAGTACTGTTTGCATTTAGATGCATAAATGGCCAAGCTGATCCCATACTCTCACCTTTAAACTCTTTCTCCTGATGGGTAGTCTGAACGGGTGATTGAACGTGTGGTTCAAGGATGGCAATGGTGATATTGCCGTATTAAAATATGCACATGGTGTCATGGCAACATTACCATTTTCCTAGGAAGAACAACGAGTGACTCTCATTTAAACCCAATGCATTCTCTGGCAAATTTATATAAAGTGTTTGTAAGTCAAGAGTGGTTGTTATATTGTCTTTCAAAGTGAAAGAAAACTGAAATGTATTATTGATTGATCCTGTAGAGTTTGATTAAATGCAAAATTAGATCTTTCATAATTAGAAAAGTCGTATGAGGTGTTCCTTTGTAGTTTTATATGACTGCAGCAAGTCATGAAATGTAATTACTTATTGAAAATTTCCTCATAGAATTGCAAGAATTATTTTGTGTGCTTTTCTAATATTTGAATGATGTAAAATAGGAACTCTGTTATTTTAAAAAAAATTATATAATGTCTAAATGATATTATGTTGGAAGTCAGTTCTTTTTATGGATAATACATTGGAATTTTGTAGGAAAATTAAGGAATATTTGTTATATGAAAGAAAATCAAATTATATAGCCTAAAAATAGATGACAGTCCAATCGCAAGTGTATAGAGTGCTTAAAAGAAAATACATATGATATTCTTTGATTTAGATATGGATAGATGAAATGGCCTCATGATAAGAAGTGAGTATGATTTGGAGAATTGTTAGATAAATCTATGTTTGATTAGAAAGTTCTAGAAAGAACAATTAATGTGATTAATGTTTTCTTTAAAAAATAGTTTTTAAGGAATTCTTTTCATATAATCTTTATATTTGAAGAATAAAATAGAGTTTTGAGTTATATTGTGTAATTATATGTTTAATTTTGATGAAAATAAATGGACTTGTTGATGCTATTTAGAATTATTTTAGTTAGCATCACAAATCTTCTAGTTGTATGAATGTGCAAAAGAAGAGACTTCAATATTATGCTATATGAAAACTTGTGTTTATGTGATTAAAAATATATATATCACCAAAAGAATTCAAGCTAAAACTGAGCATTAAGCCAAAAAGAAACCTTTGCCAGAGAAAGCAAAAGATATTTTGAAGAAGTCAAAGTGAATAAGACTTCATTCTTACAATGAGAGCTAGTGTTTATCGAGGAGGATAACACTAATTGAATTTCGGTATCCAGCGGTGGTGGCAACAGTGAATATGTATACAAATATAAAGTGCTTATCGAGGAGGATAGCACTAATTGATCTCCGATAGCCAGTAGTGGTGGCAACCATGATTATGTATACCATTATGAAGTGCTTATCAAGGAGGATAGCACTAACCCAACTTCGGTGGCCAGCGATGGCAGACAACCGGGTATATGTGTTCCCAATATTCAGCTAAGAGTTGAACTAGAGGTTCCACGCTGATGAGAGTAAGAGATGATGGTATGGGACATTGTCTCTAGAACACATGGATGGTACATGAGGATTTTTACTACTTGCTTCGATTGTGGAATTGTCAATGAGACTCATAACCAGAGAGCTGGTATATGAGGTTGAAAAGTCTAGTGGTAGATGGGATGGGCAACATTACCATCAATCGAAGATGGAATTGAATAATCTGGTTCAGAAGCCATGCGATGGTGAACCCTGACTATACTTTAGTAGAAAGTCAATGGTTAGTCACAGGCATAAACATGCTAGTTCCAAAGTGATTATTTAAAATGTGTATGAGTCGGTGGACTCTCATGGTCATGAGCGGGATTGTGAATCCTTGCCCGAATTTGGAATAGGGGAGTTAAGGCGTTCCTCCTTTCAGGTGATATGGGCCCTGTAAGGACAAACCCCATGCCAAGAATGGTAGATACCCGTGATGGGGTAAAGTTCTATTTATGGCAAATATTGTGGGAAGTTGGCCGGTCCCGAGCACTTAAGACACCAACTGTAGTGGTGGAAATCTTGAAGTGTGATACTTTTATGCCTAGTAAAAATATTAAGTTGGGTGTATATAATGTAAAAGTGAAAGTTTTGTTTATGCTCTCATTTAAAAAAAATTTTGTGTTTGTGTGTTTTAACAACCGGTGAGTAGGCCGGGTTGTTACAGTTGGTATCAGAGCCTAGGTTGTGAACCTTGGTGAATGAACATGCATAGCTGTTCTGACATAACTCTTTTGATGCCAGGTATGGTGGGTACCTCATGGAGGACCAGTGAAAATCTGCAAGAGGAAAATGTAGAAGTTCCATGAGTGGGAACAAGAAGACTCATGAGGGAGTCTGAAATAGAAGTTCCATGAGTAGGAACAAGAAGAAGACTCATGAGAGAGTCTGAAAGGATGCAAGCTACCAATACACCATGACGAGTGGTCAGAAGAGAGAAAGAGCCTGTAGCTACGAGAGCTACACAGAATGATGAAAATATGGCTCAAATGATTCAGATGATGCAGGGGCAACTGAATCAACAGAATGAACAAATGCAAATTCAAAAAGCTCAAATGAATGAGTATATGGATCAACAAAGGGCACAAATGACCCAACAACAAGAATTAATCACCCAACAACAAAAAGTCATTGAGAATTTGACTAATAGAAGGGGAGCTGAAAATGTAAGTGAATTTCCAGAGGGTTCCTCGAGGAGGAAAGTGGGTGAAGAATTGAAAAAGGAAATCAAGAAATTGGATATATCCAAGTTTGATGGAAGAGGTGATGGTGAAACCATTGTTAATTGGCTAAGTGAGGCCGAAGGATATTTTGCGATCCAACCTCTTTGTTCTGAATCCAAAACCACATGGGCAGTGGCTCATTTAGAAGGTCCTGCAAGAGACTGGTGGACCACATACAAGAAAATTACTCAAAAGGAAGCGATAGATATACCTTGGGAGGAATTTGAAAGAGAGTTTAAAAACCGCTTTCTTACTGAACAATTCTATATTGAGAAACATGGAGAATTTACCAATTTACGACAAGGTAATATGATGGTAATTGAGTATTACCAGAGGTTTGTACAACTTCTTAAGTATGCTCCAAAATTTAATGGGCAAGAAAAGTTCAAAGCTCATAAGTTTGTTATGGGGTTGCACCCAAAATATAGTCAACCAATGGGTAGAAAAGTACCTCAAACATTGTTAGTTGCCTATGATGTTGCCCGATATGAAGAGTCAAGCCAGAAAGAGGTAAAGGCTTACTATCAACAAGTCGAGAAAGAAAATTCTAAGAAAAGAAGGTATCCCGAGAAAAATAGAGGTAAATATCAGTATAAGAAATTTAGATATGGAGGGTGAAATATAAATGATAATAGAGGCAAGGGTAAATTCCAGGGGAATAGAGGGCAGCCAGATCGAAGGAATTTCCAGGAAAGGAAAAACAATAATAGAGAATAGGGTAAAAATGGTAATCAGAATAAGGAAAGTGATAAACAAAAGAATGATGGACCAAACACATGCTTTACTTGTGGAGCACTAGACCATTTTTCCAGACAATGCCCTAATAGAGTTGATCGTAGGAATTCCACTAAGGAAGCACCGCATAGAATTTTTGCTGCCATAGGTAACCCTAATATTTTGGGATAAGCTACTCCATTTTTTATTAAAGGAAAGTTAGGCAAAAGAGATGTTCAAATTTTAATTGATAGTGGTGCTACAGATAGTTTCATCTCCAATAGTATATTGAGAGACATACCAGTTAAACCTGGGATTATGGCCAGAGGGTGGCAAGTTGAGTATGGTTCGGGATAAACTTACTTAGTCAACCAGTGTCTATTTGACCCACAAATAGATTTACCCCAAGGAAAAATCAATTGGCATCTGTATGTGGCTCCTTTGCATTCATTTGACATTGTCCTAGGAGTGGACTGGCTTAAAGCTCATAAGGCCCTTTTGAATTTTGAGGAAATATGGATGGATTATACGGATGATGTAAACCGATGAATCCGTATTCACTGCAATCGAACATTCTTTGAGCCTCATTTGATGACCACCATGCAGGTCAAAAGAGCCTGGAGGAAAGGATGTAAACTGTATGTGGTTAAATTAAACAAAAAGGAGGAAACTGATTCAAGCTCCATAATATTTCAGCAATACCCAGTGTTGAATGAATATAGGGATGTTTTTCCTGAAGATTTACCTGGGCTACCTCCAAAAAGAGAATTTGATTTTTCAATCGAGCTTATACTAGGAGCAACTCTAGTAGTTCAAACTCCTTACCGGATGACACCTCTTGAATTGCAAGAACTTAAGACACAACTACAGGACTTGTTAGAGAAAGGGCACATTAAACCTAGTGTTTCACCCTAGGGAGCACCAGTGCTATTTGTTAAAAATAAGGATGGATCCTTGAGATTATGCATTGATTATAGAATGCTCAACAAGATGATAGTTAAGAATAAGTATCCCTTGCCCAGAATTGATGATCTATTTGATCAACTGAAAGGAGCTACAATCTACTCAAAGATTGATTTAAGGTCAGGATATCATCAGTTGAGAATCAGAGAGGAGGATACTTATAAGACTGCCTTTAGAACTTGGTATGGACATTATGAGTTCACAGTGTTACCATTTGGATTAACAAATGCACCAGCTGCATTTATGAATTTGATGAATAGTGTATTTCGAGAGCAGTTAGATAAATTTGTGCTAATATTTCTGGATGATATCTTGATTTATTCTCAAAGTAGAGAAGAGCATGATCAACACATGAGGATAGTGTTGGAAATCCTTAGGAAAAATTAGTTGTATGGTAAACTATCCAAATGTGAGTTTTATACATCACAAGTTCAGTATTTGGGACATATTGTCTCCACCAATGGAATAGTTGTAGATCCTAAAAATATTGAAGCTATAATGGATTGGCCAGCTCCAATCAATGTGTCAAAAGTAAGAAGTTTCATGGGAATGGCCGGTTATTATCGATGATTTGTTAAAGGGTTTTCGAAGATTGCATCTCCTATTACTAATTTGCAAAGAAAAGGGAAAGCTTTTAGGTGGATGACTCAGTGTGAAGAAGCCTTCAGAATACTTAAGGAAAAGTTGACAACTGCACCTATATTAAAAATAGTTGACCCAAGCAAATTATTCACAGTATGTACCGATGCTTCATTGGAAGGATTGGGTGGTGTGTTGATGCAAGATGAAGTTGTAATAGCATATGAGTCTAGAAAACTCAAGAGACATGAAATAAATTATGCTACCCATGATTTAGAGCTAGCAGCAGTAGTTCATGCTCTTAAGATATGGAGACATTATTTGTTAGGAAAGCCTTTTGAGCTTAAAACCGATCATCAGAGTTTGAAATATATTTTTACTCAACCTCTGCTAAATTCCAGACAACGAAGATGGATGGAGTTTCTAGCTGAATATGACTTTGGTATTGAATATATCAAAGGAAAAGAGAATAAATTGGCAGATGCTCTCAGTAGAAGAAGGCACATAGCAACAATTACAAAATGCCAATATGATCTAATGGAACAGATCAAGGAAATGCAAAAGAGTGATGAGTTTTGCAATCAATGCCGCAATAAGGTTGAGCGAGAACCAGAATGGCACAAAGATTATAATATTAAGCAAGATCTGGTATATTTTTGTAATAGAATTATAGTACCTAATGATGAGGGACTAAAAAGAGCTATCTTGCAAGAAGCTCATTATCCACCATATTCTGCTCATCCAGGGGTAATTAAAATGAAAGAAACCTTGAGAAAGGACTATTTTTGGCCTGGAATGAAAAAGGATGTGGTACAATTTGTTGCTAAATGCTTGGAATATCAAAAGGTTAAGGTAGAGCATCAACATCCTAGGGGACAATTGCATCTGTTCGATGTGCCAAAATAGAAATGGCAAGTAATATCTATGGATTTTATTGTTGGCCTTCCTAAGACATGATTCCAGCATGATGCCATATTTTTTGTGGTGGATAAGTTAACTAAAGTAGCACATTTTATACCAGGCAACATACATGATGATGCATCAGCCATAGCACAAAAATTTGCTCATGAAATTGTAAGATTACATGGCTTTCCTAAAATAATAATCTCGGATAGAGATTCAAGATTTACCTCTAAGTTTTGGTAGGCTTTACACCGAGCTTGGGGAACAAAGCTCAATATCAGCACCGCTTATCATCCTGAGATGGATGGATAGACCGAGAGAGTCAATCAAGTGCTAGAAGACATGTTGCGCATGTATTGTATGGATCACTAGAATAAATGGGAAGAATATCTCTTCCTGGTGGAATTTTCTTATAATAACAGCTACCATACCACGTTGGGCATGGCCCCTTTTGAGGCTCTATATGGGCGTAGGTGTAGGACACCTTTAACGTGGGATAATTTGGATGATCGAGAGGCGATCGGTCCTAAAGTTGTCAAAAGGATGGAGATCCAACTTAAAGAAATTTGTCAACGACTTCGTGAAGCTGTTGATCGCCAAAAGAGTTATGCCGACTTGAAATGAACCCCCCAAGAATTTGTTGTAGGTGATAAAGTTTTTCTTAGAGTCAAACCGACCAAAATTTCAATCAAATCCACCAAATTAAGTTCTAGATATGTTGGTCCTTTTGACATTGTTGACAAGATTAGTCCTGTCACCTACAAACTTGCTTTGCCACCAAATCTATCCAAAATCCATAGTGTTTTCCATGTGTCTCTCCTTCACAAATATGTTGCTGACCCATCACATGTTTTGGATGTGTCACATTTGTAGACGTCGGACCCGCAACTCATCGAGGTTCGACCAGTTAAAATTTTGGGGTTCAAAACTAAAAACTTGAGGAAAAGAACTATGGAACAGTGTAGGGTTCAGTGGGACCACTACTCTGAGAAAAATGCCACCTAGGAAAATGTTGCAGACATGAAAAATCAATTTCCATACTTATTTGAAAACTGTTAACCAAAAGATAAATTGCTATATGCATTGAGTTGTATATATTTTATATGTTGGCATGTCGAGATTTGATAGGGCATATTTGACTATTGTGTAATTTTTGATATTGTATATATATATGACAGATGTTGTGGATATCTACATTTATGTTTTCTAGTTAACACAGGGACTATGTTAATTCTTAGAGGGGGAGTATGTCACATCCCTGCTACTTGATATCTTTTTATTTGGAAGAATGTGATGTTGCATTGAGTTTTTGTGATGCAGGTATAGGTTTACGCATGGAGGCGTAAGAGAGTAACCACCCCTGATGGAGACTGAGGTTGAAAGGCATCAGGTAGGTGGGATATGATGTTGTGCTTCATTGCACCTTGGCCAGTGGATACATGGAATTCCACCATAGAATTTGCATGTGAAATCATCCTGACTGTTGATGCATTTGGGCATGTGTGTGATTGCACTTTGTACAAGGTCGCTATTGCATTTCTTACTTATCCTTTGATGTTGTGTGCATTTCTTGTGTGCTCCTTGTTGATGTGCAAATGTCAATGTTAAGTTTATTCAATGGGAAAATATAAAAAGAATATAAATATGGATATGTTGCTTGTTGCCTTTGAAGGAAGAAACTCATGTATTGCAAGATAATATAGATAAATAAATATAAATATAAAAAAACATAATTTAAATAATGTGTAATTTAAAAAAATATATATATTTAATAAATATTTCCTTGATAATTGCTTACATGGAGTTAAATTAATAATATGAATCCATTAGATAGGTGTCTTTGCAATCATTACGTTTAATGATGATAACCATCAGTAAGATCACTTTGTTTTCATTCCATTCGAAGAAAAAAATATAATAAATTAAAAATATTTGTCTTTGTATGGGAGATGACTTGGCATAGCCATTATGTGAAGCGTCACCCATGGATAGTGGAGTAAGTTTTTAATAATGATGAAGAAAAACTGATGCATGTCGTCGATCGAGCATTAAGGAAGGAGTAGTTGGAGGGAAAAAGGGGGCATGCAAAGAGAGTTGGAAGGAGGTGTTGAACAAGGAGAGCGACGTTGGAGCAAATCTGCTGGTGAAAGAAAAATAGTCAGTGGGAAGCTGTATAACCAGGTAGACTTGAGCTCTAATTTAAAACGCCTTCTGTGTGTTATGTTTCTTATGACTGAAATTGTTTGAATTATATGTTTTTCCTATTGTTGTTATGTGATAAACCATTGTAGTATTGTCGTAATTGAAAACTTTTAGTTTGAGAAAACTTCCCCATGACAATACATGGTCAATTCTGGAAAATATAGCACCCATATTCAATGATTTGATGAATCAAAATTTTGAGAGATAGCCTTAATAAGCCAAAAATCTTACATGTGAAAACAATAACATCAAATCTGAATCATTAATAGTTGTATGCCTGTGTTTTACATACGTAGAAGCCATTTTTATTTGGACTTCAAGAGATTTTTCTTTTTAAGAAAATATATATACATAAATTGCATGCCCTATATATTAAGTAAGTGAGTAAACTTCATTTTGAATTCTTGGAGAGTTCAAATTTTGCATGCCTGTGTAATGCATGTTGAGCATTGTTCTTCTTAACCTGAGTTGAGCTTGATAAAATACATGCCTAAGTGATGCATGAATGAGGAATCTTTAATGGGTTCATCGAATTGCTCAATGCAAGAATGGGAAATATTTATTGGAAAGAATTGGAAACCATGCATGTTGTGTGTTGATATTTTTCATACTTCATGTTTGAATCTTGTATGCTCTGTGTATGGATTGTGAATAAAACCATCAATTAATTTGAGAAAGGAGTCAATATTTTACATGCATTGTGAATTGCATGAGAAGAGAATTTTTTAAAAGAGATTGTCTATTAAGTGAGAGTGTGAAATATATAATCTGGAATGATTTTTCTATAGCATGCGTGCTTGCATGAGTACTGTTTGCATTTAGATGCATAAATGGCCAAGCTGATCCCATACTCTCACCTTTAAACTCTTTCTCCTGATGGGTAGTCTGAACGGGTGATTGAACGTGTGGTTCAAGGATGGCAATGGTGAGATTGTTGAGCTATGGTCTACACATAATGTTCTGGCATTATAGCCATTTTCCTAGAATAAGCAGCGAAGTGTCTCATTTATACCAAATGCATTCTCTGGCTATGTTTATATATAGTGTTAGTAAGCCAAGGGTGGTTGTATATTGTCTTTCGAAGTGAAAGAAAACTAAAATGTATTATTATTATCCTGTAGAGTTTGAAGAGATGCAAACTTTAAATCTTTCAGACTTAGGAAAGTCTTTTGAGGTGTTTCATATAGTCTTTTATGACTGCATTAAATCATGTAATGTATTTATTTATTAAAAAAAAAACTCCTCAATCAAATTGCAAGATCATTTTATGTGCTTTTCTAAATTTTGAACGATGTAAAATATGAACTCTGTTGTTTAAAAAAAAATTTAGAATGTGATATTATGTTGGAGACAGTATCTTTTTATGGATAATACATTGAAATTTTAGTAGGAAATGAAGGGAATGTATGGCTAAAGGATATATTAAATAAAACAAATTCATAACTTTATATAGTCTATAAGTAGATGACAGTCAATTCGAAAAAGGTAAAGAGTGCTTAAAAGAAATACATATGATATTCTCTTGATAAGAAGTGAATAGAAAAAATGGCCCATGAAAAAGAAGTGAACATGATTTGGATGTTAGATAATGTTTGAAGTTCTAGAAAGAACAATTAATGCGATTAATGTTTTCTTTAAAAATAGTTTTTATCATACTCTTTTCATAGAGTCTTTATATTTGAAGAATGAAATGGTAGGGGGGGAGTTTTGAGTTATATTGTGTAATTATATGTTTATTTTTTTGAAGAAAGTAAATGGACTGTTATGATGCTATTTTAGAACTATTTAGTCAGCATCACAAATTTTCTAGTTGTATGACTGTGCAAAAGAAGAGACTTCAATATTATGCTATATGAAAACTTGTGTTTATGTGATTGGAAAATATCATATACCCAAAAGAATTCAAGCTGAAACTGAGCATTAAGCCAAAAAGAAACCTTTGCCAGAGAAACAAAAGATATTTTGGACGAAGTCAAAGTGAACAAGACTTCATTCTTACAATGAGAGCAAGTGTTCATCGAGGAGGATAACACTAAATGAATTTCGGTAGCCAATGGTGGCAACCGTGAATATGTATACATATATAAAGTGCTTATCGAGAAGGATAGCACTAAATGATCTTCGATAGCCAGTGGTGGTGGCAACCATGATTATGTATACCAAATGAAGTGCTTATCAAGGAGGATAGCACTAACCCAACTCCGGTGGCCAGCGGTGGTAGGCAACCGGGTATATGTGTTCCAATATTCAGCCAAGAGGTGAACTAGAGGTTCCACGCTGATGAGAGTAAGAGATGATGGTATGGGACATTGTCTCTGGAACACATGGATGGTACGTGAGGATTTTTACTACTTGCTTCGATTGTGGAATTGTCAACAGGACTCATAACCAGGGAGCTGGTATATGAGGTTGAAAAGTCCAGTGGTAGATGGGATGGGCAGCATTACCGCCAATCGAAGACGGAATTGAATAATCTGGTTCAGAAGCCATGCGATGGTGAACCCTGACTATACTTTAGTAGAAAGTCAATGGTTAGTCATAGGCATAAGCACGCCAGTTCCAAAGTGATTATCTAAAATGTGTATGAGTCGGTGGACTCTCATGGTCATGAGCGGGATTGCGAATCCTTGCCCGACTTTGGAACAGGGGAGTTAAGGCATTCCTCCTTTCAGGTGATATGGGCCCTGTAAGGACAAACCCCATGCCAAGAACAATAGATACCCATGGAGGGGTAAAGTTCTATTTATGGCAAATATTGCAGGAAGTTGGCCGGTCCCGAGCACTTAAGACACCAGCTGCAGTGGTGGAAATCTTGAAGTGTGATACTCTTATGCCTAGTACAAATATTAAGTTGGGTGTATATAATGTAAAAGTGAAAGTTTGGTTATGCTCTCATTTAAAAAATTTTGTGTGTGTGTTTTAACAACCGGTGAGTAGGCCGGGTTGTTACAGGAAAGCATCAATGCTTAATGAAGAAGGTCTACCATTGGCCAAAGGAGGTTCAACTTCATTCAAAGGACACATGGAAGCCATGTATACAAGAAGGAAAGTAGATGAAGGAGAATTAAAGAGGACATCCACTATGGCTACAAAGATTAACTTTCATGGTTAAATCTATTAGAGCTAATTACACATTAGTCATGGCCATTGCCCACCATATGCATGATCCTACCATATCCATCTACACCAATCAAAGAGGCCATACTCATTATATTAGCAAGGTGACACATTCTAGAAGACATGATGAAAGAGTAATGGTGTAGCCACCCCAACATAGTAGCAGAGAGCCAAGTCATTCACACTTGATAACCCAAAGGCCTAGAAGATTTCAATATTTATGGCCCTAGATCTAGAGACCTCAAAGTTATTACTACAAAATTTGCAAATGGATTCTTGGTTATAAGAACAAAATATATTTGTAGGCCTTCTATACAAAACTTTGGAGGGAAGGTACCCTCTTCTTGGCTTATAAAGAGGCCTGATTTTATTGTAAATGGCATTAGGTGTTGTTTTCTCATGCTTGATACCTAATCTTGTGGGCTATTCCTTTAACCCTTCTTTCCTACTATAAAAAGGGGAGCCCAAACCTTTTCTCATACCTAAGGAGAATCGAACCTTCTGGGCATCATCTCTTGTAGTCATTTTAAGCATGTTAGTGGAATCCATGACTAATTTTTTCTATGTCCTCATATTCTTAGCTTGTCTTTATTATTCACAATGTGTTTGCTTGGTTGTATTCACTAGCCATAGGTGGCATTTTTTGTGTTTAATTTCCAGTTGTAGTCAAAAATTGGGGGCCCTGATTCTTTGGTGCATCACCCCTATAGCTTAGGGTTTTACTTTTTTTTAAAAGCATTTAATTTCTTATTTTCACTTTCATTGCAATTCTTTTCCCAACCTCATCTTATGGAGGTCCACTATATGTCAAGTATTAGCTTCCAAAAAGGATCTAGCATCGATAACCCATAAGGTTTCCCCATAGGGTGGTCCCCCATCTATGGTGCTTCCTACTATTTCATTCTATGTAAGGCACATGCACATTTGTCTTATCAGGCCCCACAACTTTGGTTTGGTGGGTGCATTATGAGATAAGAGTTTTCTAGCATGCCTGGTGGGATGGGATTTTATAGTTTATCTTATGAATATTTAATAAGTCCAATTATGACTTTGTTGAAGGTCATAGTATTTCTACTTGAAGAGAAGAATTTGGATAATTCATTTTGCAACTCTACTTGATAAATCAAATTGAAATTATAGAGTTCTAAAGAAGTCATCTAACAAAATATAGATCGATACTCTAGTGGGGGTCTCTGTCTCATCATATTGTTGAAGAAACATATCCCCACTTGGTGACTCTATTCTCAAAGTGAAGGCCTAGAATTATATGAGTGAAATGCTTGTGACTAGAGCCTTTGATAGAGCTAATAAAAAAGAGTTGGTACCACCTCTAAAATAGATACAAGGAAGAAGGAAATGATGATGCAACATGATAACTATGGTACATCAACCTCTTAGAATTTTTTAGGTCTGGAATGAAAGAGGTCCCCTTATTCCACTAGTTCCACCTAACACATATGACCCAATTATTGCCTCGATTCTCAAATACTTACCCTACTTATTAGAAGAAGATGTCACTCTGATAGACAACTTGCAACACCTAGAAAGCTTATGCATCATGCATTTAATTAAAAAGCAAGATGTATCATTGAGTCTATTGTCAACTTATTTCTAAGGGAGAGCTTGTGAATGGTACCTCAATCTCAACCCACAAACAATTAGAAGTTGGGACCATTTGAAAAAGCTCTCGGTAAATTTATTTAGAGAAAAAGTAGATGGAGCATTTATCCTAGAGCAACTCACAACTATCAAGAGGGTACCTACAAAGACAATGAATTATTTTAAAGTTCAATTTCATAATAATTGGAAAAGGAATCCTAACAATATTTGACCACTTTTGAGTATGGTATTCATTTACTATCTAAAAGCTTTTAATTATGATATATTTTTTTTTTCAAGTTTAAAGGTGGTAATTAACTATGGAAGGCCTATGAAATAGCCATCCAATTTGAGAAATTCCTAATCCAAATAGCTAGATCTTAGACCACCTATACCTTTGTTTCCATCCACTCAACACCTCTATAACTACTCTCTAACCATACAACCTACCACCAGTCTATACCATTCTCCTACATACCTAGAGAAAAATTCAACTTTCTCTCCTCTAGGTGCTAAAATGGATGATATATTTAAAACTATGAATATCCTTACTAAGGATGTCATAACCTTGACAAGGCAAGGTAATATCCAAATGTTTCTCTATCAAAGTTATCTGAAGCCTTCTTTCCAATAGGGAAATATAGGCTTTCGAACATCTCCAACTGGATATCATAAGCCCCTATTTTTGGCCAACAAGAATCCTAGTCATCCCTAGGCCTTGAGTCAATAGATAGTACCCGTGTTGATCCTAGTTCACCAAGTGCCTACAAGATCAGCTAGGGATTTGGTCTCCACCTAGAACAACTACGTCAAATACCCTAGTGGCTGGCACTATCCTGCTCTTGACTATCCTTACTCTAACTATTATGTCATAATGGAATCTTAGGCTATTGAGACTTCCTATTCTAATGATAATATTACTTATCCTTATTATTTGAAAGTCCCAATACTTAGTTAGGAACCTATCACTCAATATTTGACCATGCCATTAGTTTTTGACTTGTCAACCTTAGAGTAGACCTTTGTTACATGGGATGAAGTGAAAGCATACATTGTGTCAAATGTAGTAGGTCCCTTAGGCAAAAGGCTACAAGTCTAATTTGAGTATAGCACACAAGACAAAATAAGGACCATTGAAGAGTAGGGTATTCTTAGCTCAATTGAGGCTAGACCTTAAAGGAGAGAATATGATAATCAGGAGACCCATCTAGCATAAGATACACCAATGAATCGATGTCGAGCCGTCCTGATAGTGATAATACCTACCCCTAAACTATTAAGGCAACATGTTGTGACTTCATTAAGACCACCTACAATGATAGAAAGGACTAGGATTTTGATAATGTAAACCATTCAAAAAGTAACTACTATAAAAAAATTAAATGTGGTGGAGGACCTAGGGAAGTCTACTATAGACATACCTCTTTGGGAGGTCCTATCTATTCTAGAACAAATGAATAACTTATAAGAGACCCTAAATAAGAAAAAGGATATGAGTAGATAAGGAACACCCATTGTATTATATATTTTAGGCACAAACCCTAGAAGTACCACTACTATGGTGATAGCTTTTACCATTGTGGGTGACCTATTCAACAAATACACTGTTGTGGTAATAGCTTCTGCCCAAAAATATTGCTCTAGATGGGCTCATGTTTTGAATACATCAAAATATTTCCATGATGGAATGGTTACTTCACTCAACAACTCCATTTTTCTGAGGAGTATAAGCAATAGTGAGTTGTCTTTTGATCTCATGTGCGATCAAATATATAAAAAATTATTTAGAGGTGAACTCTCCCCTCGATCTGAGTGGAGGGTCCTTATTGAAGTATTTGACTCAAAAAATTGCTTGAATTGTTGGAAGTAATTGAAATATTTGGATTTCATATGAAGAAAGAACACCCACATTTTCCATGAGTAGTCATCTACAAATAACTGAAAGTACCTCTTGCCCCAAAATTGTTTGGGGTGAAGGGACCAACAGATCGGTGTGAATTAACTCCATAGGTTTCTTTGCTCATGTAGAGCTATTTTCAAAAGGAACTCTATGCTGCTTCCATACCAAGAAGTTAGAGCACACTGGTAATATAGAGGAAAGGGAGGGAAGGCCCTTTACCATCTCATATTTACTTAGCTCAAGTAAATATCTAGAACTAAGATGCCCATATCTCCTATGCCAAAGTGAAGTTGCCTCCTTTGTAGAGACTGTCATGGATACATAAGGGGTGGAGAGAGCATCCAATGTGAACAAGCCATGCTTGTATGAAGTAGTTGCAATGTTTTTACCCATCTTGGTGATAAAGCAATGCTTCTAACCATCCTCAACATGAAAATCAACAACCATACTTCTAGCCAAGATTTATGGGACTGACAACAAATTGTTCACCAATATTGAAACATAAAGGACTCTTTCAATATAATAGGTTGACTGAAACTATACCCTCAACCTGAACCTTGTAGGTTTTATCATCAACAATGGTGATGAGTTTTCCTTCCTTGGCTTCATATGTCACAAACCATTACTTGTCGCTAGTCATGTGCTTACTAGCAACAGAATCAATATACCACAGAGGATCCTTTGACTTTGAGGTCATAATAGTCATGAGCACCTTGTGTTCCCACTCAAAATTTGAGTCATATTCTTCAAAAACAACATTCACCTTTGGTTGCTTGTTTTTATTCTAGGGTTTGTTATGGCCCTTGTTCTTTGGTTGTTTATTCTTGTACCAACATCGATTGGTGTCATGGGTATCTTTATCACAAATATTTCAATAGCACTTCTACTATTGAGGTTGTTTTCCCTTATCCTTGGAAGAGGATCCTCCATTTTGAAAATTACCTTTCTTTTTAGATCCCTTCTTCTTGGACGGTATTAGAAGCATCATCATTTTGAAGTTGGACTACTTCCTCAGTTTGAAGCAGATTGATCAACTCCACAAAGGTAAATTTTCTTTGTGAGACTTGAAGGGTAGTGATAAATGTTCTATATGAATATGGAAAAGCTCTAATAATTACTGATATGAGGAGCTTATCCTCTACAATATCTCCCATAGAATTCAATTTTGTTTTCAAATCGACCACATGATATAAAAAGATGTCAACTATTTCACCATACTTCATAATCAAATTGTGGAGTTGAGTTTGAAGGTTAAGAATGGTGGAATAATTATTATCCTCATAAATGGTCTTAAGGGCATCCCATGCCTCCTGACCATATTATTTGTCATCAATGTGAGGTTGAATTTAATTAGACACAACTATAAAAATGAGCACTTTGGCCTTACTATCTTTCTTGTCAAATTAAATCATCTTTGCAATTAGGCTTGTTGGTTGAGTTGATTGCTGATGGTGAAGGACATATTTCCTTGCCTTAAACTATATCCCACAATTCTTCCATTTGTAGAATAGCCTTCAATTTTGTTTTCCATGGTATATAATTGGAACCTCTAAGTAACTAAGCATTTTTCATGTACTTGTGGATAGCAACCATGATGAGGGTTCCTTATATCACCAAATGGTACCCCTTTCTGTATACTTTTACCAATACTTTATATCGAACCTCTCTATATACTCGCCCTTATGTGAGGGAGACTATAAGTACATGAGAGCAGAACAATACGTGGAATATAGGTGGTACTGAAAGGGAATCATTTTGTTTATGACACCTAACATAAAAGGTCTTTACTCATGTGTGGGGTATAACTTCCTCTAAACACTTTAGAAAGCACTTTGTTAGGATTTACGTCTAACAACAATAATGATTAGGGTATGAATGGAGTGAAAATAATGACAAAATGGTAAACTTATATCTCCTCGATGATTTATAGAGAACAATCTTAGACGTCGTTGTTGTAGCTATGTTAGGCAATAGATATAGTATCCCAAAGCATGACAACATTACCTGTAAGTGTGGGCTAGAGGTATTGTAAATACCGAATAGTATAGTGCAAATAAATTTGCATGGATGGGTTCAATTTTTGGGGACTTAATTGTGCTTGATTTTTACTTAATGAAGTAGTGCAAATGTAAATGGAAATGCAACATACATCAGAAAGTACCCACAAAAAAAATGAACTTAAGGTGTCAATTTTTCACCAAAAATGCACCTTATTACAAATGTTAAATTGTGTTTTTCAATGCTGAAAAAATTCACTCTCTATCCCCCTTTTTATCCTCATTTGATTAATTTGCAATAATATGACAAAAAATAATGCCTCCCCCTTTTGTTTTGCAATATGGAGGCTGAAAAAATTTGAGTGCTCCAAAGGTATATAAAAAGTTGAATTTTTGAAAACAAAAAGTTTTAATTTTAATGAAAAAAATTAATTTTAACTAAAAAAACAATTCCTCAATAAAATTTATAAAAAATAAAATTAAGAAATTTATTTTTAATTAAAAAAAATTGCTAATAAAAAAAACTTTTAAAAAATGTTATACCTTTGGGGTCGATGGGGATTGAACCCTCGATTCTTTGGCCGATAGCGCTTTATATTATGGACTCCAATCTTCTGGCCTCCAACCAACCATGCTAGATCACTAGCCAGGATTGTAAGGGAAGCTTCCCTTAGCCTCGCCCGAGGCTATGGGAGGAGAAGTCACTGGTGGTGAGTGGTGGTGTGACCTATGTCTGGTGGCACCTCCTATATTTGATCAAATACACTATTGGCATTGCACTCCTCCACCTTAGCACATACCTCATCTGCACCATCTTCTACGCATCGATAGACAAAAAAAAATGATATGATATCCTGACTGCATCTGCTCTATCTGTGGTTTCGATTAGGGCCATCCATTGATCACTATGTATTTGCTGGAATTAACTTACGATTTGTGCACTACAAAATAATAGTTCCAGATATTCTCAGATACTCACAGGTGATTGCAATGTTGAAAGCTACGTCAATATCAGTCCTCACCAAATCACATGCTACAAATCCCCTCACAAAGTTTTCAAACCTTTATCAGTTATTTTCTCTCGCACAAACATTATCTATAGATATCCTCCAGTGGTCTGTTGATGACCAAAGTGGTGTCTATAGATTTTACGTTTAGCATCTCAGACTCAGTGTTCATAAAATAAATCTTCTACGCAACACACAGGACAAATACATGATGTCACGATCTGATGATTTGCAATGCTCTAAAGGTAGTCATCCTCTATTTTTTTTTATTCACTCAAGAATAAAATCCCATATGGAGTGAGCAGGGAAAGAGTTAGTGGTTTAAAATAAAAACACCACCATAAATGTAAATGACTACCTTTGGGTAGTCAAGTAGATCACCCAACATTTTGTCACTCACCACATGGATCACTTCAGTATGCCTTGGCAACATCTAGTGTGTCCTACGCTTCGGTCTAAGTCAGTAGTTTGGTGGCTAGTTGTGTGTCCTTGTGTCAGTCATCTGAGTCAATCCACACAGGTCTGACATCCACGTGTCCCATAAAGGACGTTAGATCTATCACTCCCTGTCGAGTTCGAGTCAGTAGTGATAGTTTCATCAGAGTCCAGGTCTAGATCTAGTTCGGTCCCACGTCAGTCCTCGGATTACATGCTGCTTGGGAGTCTGGGCCAGTCTACCCATGTTAGTAGATTCTTTATCTATGTGTCCAGTCTACCATGTCATGTCCAGGATATCTAGTTAGTAGATCCTTTATCTACATGTCAACTATCCACTGTCTAGTCTGCATCTATTAGGGCCCATCAGCCTGCTTAGGTCTAGGTGCATATCGAGCCCAAGTTGCAGGTCTAGTCCTACCTCGATAAACATACCCATTTCCAAATTAGTTAGGGCTTCAAAAAAAATCGAGCCTCCAATAGAAAGCTTTGATACCATGTAAAATAATAGAGCCAACAGTCCTACCTCGATAAACATACCCATTTCCAAATTAGTTACAGCTTCAAAAACAAATCGAGCCTCCAACAGAAAGCTTTGATACCATGTAAAATGATAGAGCCAACATTAAATATTCAATTGATATTCCAAAGCTTAAATACATAATTTTGAGGCTAAAGATAACCTTAAAATAAATATCACCATGATAAGTGCTAACAACAATATGCCCTCAAGAAAAATTTGTTGGTCGACAATGCTAGCCGACAAGTGATAAAATATCACCTAAAAGGATGATGACAGGAAAATAATGAAATAAATTAAACTATATGCTAATAATTCACAAGGACAACATTAAAGAGAAATGTAGCCTTTGAAATCCATAAGGGCAACATTAAAGGAATAGCAAGTTTAGAGAACGCAGGGCAATATTTATAGCATTTCCATTAACAAGTGAAGCATCACAATAGCATCACAACAAGAAGAATTGAAGCTAGAGAAGCATATTTAGTCAAGAAAAAACTGAAAACTAGAACAATCTTGAAGACAAGAAGAGATTTTCAAGAGATATAGGAGACAAAAAGAACTCCAAAAAATTAAATTCACATCAATTTTGGGACAATCATCTCCACATGATGACAAGCCCATAAGGTATAGTGGAATTGCATTGAAGCAGTTTCAATAAAAGTTATGAAAGCATAAGGAAGGCAAGTATCTTACCAAAGTTTGAATGATAGGGTAACATCAAATGCCATAATAAGTGTCATAAGAGCATTTACAAAAAGGTGAAAATTAAGAGAAATAGAGGTAGTATATCTCTATAGAATTGGTTAAGAATAAGATTTTGAAAGAAAACAACTTAAGGTATCCAAGAAAACAAATTTCTTAAAGTCCACAAGAGAATATTTAAGTTTTGGTTTCAACCAACATAAAGACACAAAATTAGGGCAAAAAAGCTAATGTTCCAAAAGAATGTAGAAAGTGTTTTTCAGAGTGTAATCTAAGGTACAAAAGGAAAAGTTCCTCCATATAGTCAAATTTTTGGAGAAATGATCTTCGACGTCTTATCTACGTATATTTTTACCTGCAAAACAAAAATTATTGTAAGCACCATGTATATCAAAAATGTGTTATTGGTAAAGTAAAAAAAGTGAGTGCTATTGCTGAATGAAAAAGAGCACCAGAGAACATCATTACTAAAGGAGAGAAAGCATAGTTTATAAAATATGGAGAGTGTCATTTCTAAAGGAAAGAGAGTGTCATTGCTAAAGGGAAAGAAGGTGCCATTACATATAGACAATGTAATAGAGAATATACTATCATTGAGGGAAGTATTATTATAGCATAGGTAGTAAGCATGACAAAGCTAGAAGAAGTGCCATTAGAGATGGCATAACATAGGAGCCAAGTCTGATCAAGCAATGGACACAAAGCATCAACCCAAGAGCTATTCGGTTAATGAAGAACAAGAGTGTAGTAGTCAACATTGAGTTGCACCATTCTGAGCCAACATTGAACAATAGGAAAACCAAGTCGGTTTTACAATAGAAATAATCAAGCATCAGTAAATGAAGTCTACACCTGTAAAATAAAGTTAGCAACATAGATAGAGAATAAGCATAAGTGAATGCAATAAGGAAGACAACAAAAGTATAAAGTCATAATTTACATTACAACCACATAGAAGGCATTAGGAATGCAAGCGCACCATAGCCACCTGAGCCAAATGTAGTAAGGAAGGAACAACATCATTTTTTAGTGCCATTACATTATCCATTACAATCATTAAGGAGTGTTTGAACACAATGCAATAACATCACCCATTGCAATCCAAAGAAGGGCATTGAAACATCATTGGTCATTGTCATAAAGGAGAATTGAAATGTTAGGGTTTAGAAAATGGAGCACCAACTATCAAAAGATCCAAGTGCCATTGAACGTGTGAGTAGCCAACAAGAAGACATTAGGAATTGAGCACCAAGTTGAGTGTTATGAAAGAATATTAAGGCATTACAACAATGTAACATATTATGAAAGAGCATTAATATCTACCCCAAATTATTGTGCACCATGTTTGAAGGAGGAAGTCAAAATATTAGCAAGTTGAATATTGGAAAAAGAGTCACTTGGTAGAAGCCAAGCATTGGAAAGTCTAATGCCAAGGTCAATACAATGTTTTATTTGCACGCACCTAAGAAAGTTGAATTCACCATATGTAGAGCCAAGGTGACACGTAGAAGAATATAAGGTGAAGGGCAAGTGTTTTAAAATATCCATTCAAAATAATTCAAATAGAGGTCCATGCAAAGATCCTCCAACTAATTCTCACACACTCAAAGGAATAAGTAAAGTGAAACAATTTTCATATTTTACAACATCCAAGACATCATAAAGAGTTGCATCCTCAAGGAGGTATTTTTAGGGTTTTTGGTTTATATTATTTACTAAAGTTAAAGGAGAAATAAGTTTAGTTTTTTTTTCTCTCTAAGGTTTAATGAAACAAAGAGGAGAGATAAGGATACTAATAAAGTATTAAAACCTTAGAATTTTTATATAATTTCTTTTGAAGTTCTAATTAGAAGTTATTTTATTTACTTTCTTAAATTTTTGGAGAGATAAGTTAAAATAGAGTTGATTTATTTAACATTTAAAATTTTATTTTGTAAATAATTTAATTGTGGAGAGATAAGGTATTCTACATCAAACCTAGAAAAAAAATATTTTATAGTTTCTATTCAATTAGGGAGACATAAGGTTGACTACACCAAAGGAAGTTAATGGAGAAATTATCAAGAGGGACTTATCAACATAAAAAACATTATGGAAGGATTCAAGATCATAATTCATTTAACTCTTCATAATTCTTATCAACAATGCAAGATAACATCAAATAGAGATAATTATGTGGTTCAAAAAGATAGAGATATTTGGTACATATATTCTAGTGCTAGCCATCATATGACTAGAAATTTACAATGGTTTGATTGTCTAGAAGTCAAAGACAACTTCAATTTGAAAATTGTAGATGGTAAAACCTATCTTGTTCATGGTTGTGGATATGTAACACCTAGTATATCATTTTTTGATTTTGTGTTACATGATGTCATGTATGTTCCTGGATTGACATCTAATCTCATTTTAGTGACCAAGCTAGTAGAAAGCAAAATAATGATTGAGTTCAAATATGTAAATGGAGTTAATAAGTGTCTCATTAAAAATAAAAATGATATAGAAGCTATAGGATCAATCAAGAATGGAATATATGCTTTAGACTCAATTAGTTTCTCTCAAGATCTTGTTTTAGTTCAAAATAATATTGTTGAACATGAGATAGAATCTATAGGATCAATTAAGAATGGCATACCGATTCAAAGACTACTCATATCATTCAATATATGAAAATAGGATCATCATTGTATTCTTACTTCTCATATTTAGATGGGATGTTTCACAAAAATATCGTATTTATCTTCCTCAATATTCGACTATTAAGTCAATGGTTCTCCAAGAATTGCATGCATCTCCTCTAGTGGGACACTCAGGATTATTGAAAACATACTAACAAGTGAAGCAATAATTTTTTTGGAAAGGCTTAAAAGCAAATTTCAAGATATTTGTGGCTGAGTGTGAGGTATGCCAATGTAACAAAGGGAAAACAATTAAATCTTCTAGATTATTGCAACCCTTACCTATCCCTAACTACCAATGGGAGCACATATCCATGGATTTCATTGAGGGTATTCCCTAATCAAGGATAAAATAATGATATTTATGGTAGTAGATCACCTTTCCAAGTATGCTCATTTTTGTACACTACAACATCCTTATTCAACAAGGTGTTCAAGGTATTTCTTGATTCCATTTTTAAGTTACATGGTATGCCCAAAACCATTGTGAGTGATTGTGATCCTATATTCACTACCAATTTTTGGAAGGAATTATTTTGTCTTAGTGGTACCAAGTTGAGTATGTCTTCCTCATATCACCCCAGTCTGATGGTCAAATAGAGATTGTTAATAAATGTTTGGGTACTTACCTTCGTTGTTTTGCTCAAGATAAGCAATATCATTGGGTTCAATGGATTTTGTTAGTAGAATGATGGTATAATACTTCTTACCATTTTTCCCTTAATATGTATTCATTTGAATATTTGTATGATCAAAATTCTCCATCAATCACATACTATGTTTCAAGATATTCCAAAGTGTTCCAGGTAGATGATTTGGTACAACAACATCAAATTGTACTTGAACTTCTTAAAGATAATTTGACCCAATCCTAGAACTATATGAAGCAACAATAGGATTCACATCGTTCTAAACAATAATTCAATGCAGGAGATATGGTCTTTTTGCACCTACAACCTTATAAGAAATTGTCCTTGAATATCAAGTCTAATAAAAAGTTTGCTCCTTGATTTTATGGGTCATACAAGGTGGTTTGTCACATTGGTGAAGTAGCATATCAATTGGAGCTTCCACCCTCTTCTTGCATCCATTCAGGTTTTCATGTATCCTATCTCAAACAAGTTATTGGTCAAAAGGTGTAGTCCCATATAAAGTTTCCATTATTTGATGAAAAATATCAAATAACTCTTCAGCCTAAAGCAATATTGTAGTCTACATTGTATCATCTTTGATATCGAAAAATTTAGGAGTTTTTCATCAAGTGGTAGGACCTTCTAGAAGAAGATGCTATATGGGATCCTGAGAGTATTTTCCAATATTTTCTAGCTTTGAGGACAAAGCTTTTAGAGGGACGAAGCCATGTAACGGTCCCAATATAGCCATGTTGGCTAATTATTTTTATCTTGGATCTTTGATTTACTTTGTCAGCCCTCGAGAATTATGGTTAGGTTATTATTAAATTCATTTATAAATAGAAAGAATATTTTATTAATTTGGATCATCAAAGAATTAAAATTTAATTTTTGTATACTATGCATATGAGAAATTTTCCTCTATGAGTGGTTGTGGATTTGTTGTGACATTGATTTGATTGGATTTACTATTTTCTTATTATCTGGATTGGAATTGATAATTGCATATTGTTTGTAGTATTAGTATTTGAATCAAAAATATTATTATTGCATTTTTTAATAATAATTTGATATTGAAGTGTTGTAGAAGATATTAAATTAATTGTACGATTTTGCAACACGCTCTTGCTAAAAGTTATCCTCACCCGATGCATTCCACAACAACAAGATATAAATTGATGCACAACAATACTATTCTCTAAGCAAGAGGTATCATGATAACTACAAGGTTATCAACCACCTACAAGAGATCCCTAAGCACAAGGGTAAGGGGTATTTTGCTTTTATAGCAACCTCCTTTCCTGATTATGCATTTAATCACACATGCACACATGCAAATGCTATCCCTATGGGATGTCAACTAAAAATAATCCATCATTTCCCATTTCTCATTCCTCTCAACTTCGATGGTTGTCCCATATCAATCCACCTGTGAGAGTACCTACCCCGCAACCACAAAATTCATCAACAATACCATATTCTAAAAATAGAATAATCCAACTTTAGAAAACATAAAGTACAACTATCAACTCATCTTCATAGAATAAAATAGGATCATGCATTAATTATCAACACATCAATACATAAATCAAACAAGGGAAGGTCCTACCAAAATGGGTCATTACTATCTTTCAACTTGCTCTATCTTCATTTATGTGTCCATATTTAGCACATATTGTTAAAGAAGTGGGTGACACACTTAGATAGACTTGGTATTTATAGTACTTAGTAGGCAGAACCTTCAATTCAGTTGAACTTGATTTTTGTACTAGGAAGAGTTGATGGTGAATATTGGAGTAATGCAAAGACACAACTTATCCACATATCTCTAGTTTTATGTAGGCAAAGAATACCATAGAAAATATGGGAAAAAACCCTATATATTCAACCCAATATTTAGAATATGTAATAATTTACTTTAATAATATAAAAGAATACACATTTGTAATGGATTGACAGGGAAGGAGTAATGGGTGAAGTTACTTCCAACATTTTTGAATGATGCTACTATGTGATGGTATGAGATCCAAGAAGATGAGATCAAAAAATAGTGGGATTTGATTAGTGAGTGCATGACTCAGGTGTATAGTCCATATTAAAAAATATTCTAACCTAAAGGTTGATATCACAAAGTTGGTCCATGGAGCTAAAGAGAAGGTTCAAGATTATCATGGAATATTGTAGGATCAATAAAGGAAAATTGAAGTATAAATATATAAGAAGAAAGAAGGTTGAGGTCATTGTATTCAATGTAGTGGTTAACTTATATGCTCTACAAGTTGAGGTCTTATGTAAAGGTATATTTATTCCTAATTTCTTGTTTATGGATCCACTACCAATATAATCATAGAATATAAAATGAAGACATTATGCTAGAGAAGATCATAAATCCAAATTTAAGCTTAGATCTCTAAATCAAAATAAAAAATAAATCTAGTAATGAGTAGCCACTAATATAGTAGTTTTATACATAAGAACTATTTATGTGGTAGATTTCAAGTCATGGAAGATGGTTTTGTTTCCTATATAATATTTTTAGGTATGTTATGGTTAATAAAAACCCTTGCTCAAAATTACTAGAAAAAAGGATACATATAAAGGTCCCAACCAAGTGAGAATAAATGTTGTACCTCATCCTCATAAGCTATGGTTGATAAATACAAAGGGTGAAAAGAAATAAATAACAACATAAAAATATGCTAGTACTAACAAGATAGATATAGACGAAGAAGAAAGTGAAGTGGATGTTTTCTTGGATAAAATTCTTCTTGATGATCCAATGAAAACCCATGATAATTATCTAAGGAAGAGGTGGATAACGAATTGTAACAACTATAATTTGTGGATGTAGTAGAAGAGAATAAAAAAGGGATTACTTTTAGCTCTTTCACAAGTATAATCATCTATTTACTTTTGATTATAAAGGGTTACAACAAGTTGATTAGGTGGAAAATTATATAGATTTGATAGATAATACTAAGCCTATGATGCAAATATCATACAACATACATCCAAATTTTTCCAAGTCTAATCAAAGAAGAGATAGACAATTTGTTTGATGCAAGATTTATTTTTCTAGTAGATAAATCAAAATTGGTGTTCTCAATCATCATTATAAGGAATAATACTAGAAATATAATGGTATGCGTCAATTACCAAAAGTTAAAAAAGGCTATAAATAAAAATAACTACATGCTCTCTTTCTTAGATTAGATCTTGGACAAAGTTTCTTGGCAAGAGTGCTATAACATTGTATATGGATATAATAGCTACAATTAGGTTTGCATTATAGAAAAATACTTTTAAATATAATCTTTACCACTTCACGGGATACCTTTTTCTATTGAGTGATGTTTTTTAGGTTGTGCAATTTTATTGTGATACTCCAATGGTTGATGAATAAGAAAGTCTAAATATTATATTTGAGGCTTTATAAGAGTTTTTCTAAATGATTTTTATGTTTATAGAAAGAAAGTGGACCACCTAACTTCTCTTGAGAAGTTATTTAAGTGGTTGGATGAGACAAAGGTTTCACTCAACCCTACAAAGGGTATCTTTGAATTCTTCAAATGTGACTTGCTAGGACATGTATTTTTTAGTAAGGTATTGCACCAAATCCTAAGAAGGTGCAAAGATCAAAGTTTCCAACCAATAATACCAAGTTATAATTTATTAATTCATGCAGGATATTATAAGAGGTTAATCAAGAAATATCAAAGATCATGCAACCATTTACAAATTTTATCAATAAGGATATGTTCTATGAACCAACGAAAGAAGCTAAATATGCATTTGAGGAACTATAGCATGCCCTAATAATTGATTTAGTTTTAAAAATATAAATTATAACAAGGCATTTGTTATCTACATAGATGTATCTAGTAAAACACTTGAAAGCACATTGAGTTAGTGTGATGACAATGGGTATGATCACACCATCTACTTTGGCACTAGGCAAATGAACAATACCAACATAAATTATATAGTCATAAGAAAGGAATCCCTAGCCATCATATTTGCTATTAATAAATTTAGAAACTATAATCTAGGACAAAAATCACCATCATCACAAACCATGTTTCCCTCAAGTTTATTATCCATAAGCCTAATCCATTAGGAAGAATTATGCAATGGATATTACTTTTATAGGAATATGTCTTTGACATTGTGGATTGGTCTGGGAAGAAGTAAATTAATACATATACTCTTATACGAGTATAGAAATGTGTCAAATTTGAATGCATAGATGATGAGTTTTGTAAACATTATTGTTAGTATTACAATCCATGAAGAGCATGAAAATATTTGAAAGTACTTGAACAACATCAAGTTTTTAGAGTGTACAAAATCAAATATAGAGAGGAATATTTTTCAAGATAATCATCCCTACTTAATAATACAAGTTGTTTCACATGAATTAAATCTAGATGGAAAGTATTTACAACTACAAGTGATTGAAAAAGAGAAATTTCATGGTGGTATGTGCAAAGGTCACTTCTCGAGGTAGCTTACAACATTTTTTTTTAGATATAGGATATCATAGGATTGTTATCTTCAAGGATTATATGACCTGTTATAAGACTTGTCTTTTAGTACATGGATAACCATATAACCTACACCCTTGTGTCCTATTTTCCATTTGGCATTTTCAAAGGTGGAGCATTGATATTTTTGGGTCCCTTTCTTTGATAGCTCAAAGAAAAAGCTTTACCATTATTTCAATAGATTATCTAATAAATAAGGCTAAGTTTTTTCAATGAGGTAAGGAATAAAGGGAGAAGTTGCATGACTCATCTATGAATAAATTATTACCAAGATAGACTATCTGATAGATATGATATCCAACCAAGGGTCTCATTTTTATAATAATGCAATAGTTGTTGGAAGTGTAATCTAGATTATGGTTGTTAGGACCCTATCCTAACACAACTATTACTATGCACTTGTCTAGTGTTAGTGTTATGTTTACACCATGAGTGTCTTGTTTTTGGGCCCATTATGATTTAACCTTTAATTTTTATCGTAAGTAGGATTTAAGGTCTCATGTCCCATAATTTATGTGGTCTAACCCTTAATCATTAGGGTTAGGGTAAATAAGATTCTATACAAGGACATAAGTTTGAAATTGAAGGTATTTCATATTTTCTCATTTTGTATTACAACTTAGTTTCTAAGGATATTTCCCCTCAAAGAGGCATGTGATATCTTTCCACTTGATTAATATAAGATTCTAACCAGTGGTATCATAGATCTTTCTAGGGTTGTATTCTATAGCAGTAGTAGTTCTTGTCCTCTCCATTTTTTATTCTACAACTTCTCATTCTATTCATTTTCCATTAAAGTATCTTTCTAAAAAAAAATTGTGTGGGGTAGAAACTCTATTTTTGGGGTTTTTAAATAATATAAATATATCTAAGCATAAAAAAAATAAAGGGACAAAAAATTTGGGTTAACAATCCATGCAAATTGTCATCCATGCAAATTGTCATGTGTTGTGTAAGCAACAACAAATGGTGACTCTATAGGAAAATGCTCCCTAGCATTCTCAAAATAATATATACCATCCCAAAATAAAAAAGGGCTACAAAATCAAACACTTGACGTCTATTTAAGGTGGGACTATGAAATTATCCTAGAAGCAATACTCAATTTTGTCTTAACTAAAGTGTGTGCATCATTTAAATTTTATAATAAAATACAATCTATTATTATAGTCTAGAAAACATGTTAGTTCATCCGTAAGTGGACATTGGTCTACTAATGGTATTCTTTCTTCATAGCTAGATATATCACCAACTACATGACATTGCTCCACTTTTAGACAAGCATCTATAGCCCTAACAGAGTTATATCTGGTTCTAGTTTAGACCTTATTTTACTGCCAGTTAGGCATCAATAGTCCTAGTAGAGTTTGTTTGAATCACCTAGGCAATTTTTATTTTTATTTTTATTTTTTTTAAATATTTTGCTTAATTTAAAGACATTGAAGTCTATTTTCTAGGTTGGGAACCACTATATAAATAAGAAGGTAAATATCAAAATAATTTTCACCTAATGACTAATTCATAATAGTTTCATTCCTACTAATTTGGAATTCTTTTAAAACATTGTAAAGTCACAATAATATTTTATATCACTTCTAGATTGATGTGACTTGTCCCAAAATAGTTTTTTGATTTGGTAAATGAAGGGGTTTTGAGGTCCCTAAACCTATTACAATAGGCTAAGATAGGGCATGAGAATGTACTAAACTACAACACTAAATCAAATCTAGCCAATGTGCAGGAATAACAAGCCACCCTCAACAAGGTAAAATAAAGAGGGCCCTATACAAACAAAATACCATAAAAGTCGGGTAACAACATCTAAAGGAACCAGACCTCTCTCAGAAAAACAAAATAGAGAGGGCCCCATACAACCAATATAAAATATAACCTGATATAAACTGCCAAAAGAACATTATAGCAAAGCTAGTTCAGGGTTGCCATATCCATCTGCTTGTTAACCACATACCGAATCTCATTGACAAAGGAGACCACAACCTGCAATGTACCCAGAAGAGTAGAATAACTTTATGTGACTTATCCCAAAACATGAATATATATATCAAATAACTAATTAATATGGTTATAAATTTCTAGAGTCTAAAATAATACATTTACTTCCAAAATGTATAGGAACACTTCATCATCAAAGTAACTAGAACTTGGATGGACCTGACTAATTGGAGATAAAAGAGAAAAATACAAAGTAAGACAAATATAAAATTGTAAATGTAAAGAAAACCAAGCCAAATTAAAATAACATGTGACAATGACACAAAAATGTTAAAATAGAATTAAAACTCCAAATATAAAGTAAGCCATAACAAATTGAAACAACACATAACAAAGATACTAACAAACTATGTACAAGACTACTTGTAAGGTTTTTTGTGAATAATACTAAAATACTCCCTAGTCTGAATACATTGTAGGATTTGCATATAGGGTTGATCCATTCCATCCTATCATGAGCATTGTGTTTTGATTTTGATCCATCAATCTTGAGGATCCATAACTAATCCATAGTTGTTCTTTACTTATTTTTTGGGGCAGAGCATCATTTTCAAGTTTGGTTTCAACTTCTATAGTGTAAACTTCCTATTCTAACTTGGTGTATATGACCTCATTAATGTTGTTGTACTCAATGATAAACTTCTTTAGCCTAGATTCCCTTTCTATTTGAATCCAATTGGTTAAGTCATGCCAAGGAAACCACATATGTAAAAAATCAGTTTGCATATGGTTGTTTAGTGTTCTAGACTAGTTGTAAGTATGTAGCATCTTGTATGCATCTAGGATATTAACCACTAGAATATCATTATATTATTGTATCTTGGATTTATAAGCCAGTTGTGTATGAATCTCATTCAAAACCCTAACTGTATTTAATTTTATCTTGTCTAGTGGTACTACCTTCTTGTTTTATGGTGTGGGAATCAATCCTAATATTTGGAATATAACATAGGATATCACATTACCAAAAGCATCTAAACCCATAAGACAATTATATATATTTTTTACCAGTAATCCTGATAGTTAAAAGGAAAGGAGAGGACTCCACATTTTATTTATATATAGCCACATAGACCTTAGTAACCTTCTTAGTCTTCCTTTTATTTTTATTAGAAAAATTTTTAAGTAATAAATCCTTTTGATCAACCAATTGAGCTACCTCAAACAAAGATATGTTTGCCTTGGTCATCTTAAGATATCCAATAATATTGTATCCAAACTTGTTTTTCTCTAGAGATTTTTCTTTCTATCATGGTGGCATATTATATTTTAGTTGTGTAGGTACTATGGAACCCTTAGATGGTACTAGGATCTTATTTGCTAGCTCATCGGGTAGGATAGAGGTACTATTAGGGGGTTTGGAATAAGTCAATGGTGTTTTTTCTTTGCTCTAGAGAGTATAGTTGTTACCTCTTTAAAATTATCAATAAGCTTGTACTACTTATAGATATTCTTTGGGTTTATCTTCATCCACTCCTAAGAGTTCACTAAAACTAGAGTAGTCTCTGGGTTCTAGTTAGCTTGATTTGTATATCTCTTATTTATGGGCACTAACTGTAGGTTTTCTATTTATTTTTGGATAATATCCAAAGCCAATATAGATTTTAAATAGTTCATTTCATCATGTTGAGCTATGGAATGGATCCTACACCAATTAGGTAGAGCAAGATCTACCAAATTCACTAAAGTGCTTGAGTTATTGTTAGATCGATTACTAGCAAGACTTGAGAGTCCTCCATTGTTTGGTTGGGTATTCCACTAACTGTTAGTACTTTGAAAGTTAAATTTTCTATTATGATTGTTGTTAATAGTTTGGTTTATAGGAACTTGGATTTGTAGGTTAAGCATATCATTTCTCAAATTTTGAACCATTATTTGTATATTTTCTAATTTGGGATTCAAAGTATAAGGTTGATTTTATCTCGATTTAACTATTGCACTACCTGTTGTTAGCTTTTGATGGGAGGTAATACAACCACAAGATGTAAGATAACTAATATGAGATAACTATAAACTAATGGCACAATAATATTTAGGAAAATAATAATATGAACATCTACAAATAACTAAGAAATATGCCATTAATGAAAGTGACAAAAATAGTACAATGCTATACAATGGAGGATATGAACACTCCATGTATAGATATGAAAGGACTACATTGTACCATCCTACTAAACTATAACACACTCTATATATTCACTGCTCCCTCTGAAAACACTCACTATGAAGCCTTTATATATTACGATAGATTCCTTGGCCCTTACTCTACCTAAGACTCATGTACATGTGGACTACATGCACATTTATAACTTGCACATTGATACTTTTACATTTATTACAATACTTGAAGTAACTAACTTTACTCTAAAGTAAACTCCTACTCTAGTTATGTACCAAAGGTGGTACATTTACATAACCCAAATGATGTAATATACTCTAACACCCCCTTGTATTATATTATTTGGGTATTGAAGACTTTAGTCTTCAATATGCATATACTCTCCTTTGATGTCTATGTCTTGCTCAAGCAAGTAGTTAGTATCATAAAATATCATCTTGGTTGACATAGCTTTAATTTCATGTTCCTTAGTTTTGGTCTTCATGTTGTTTGTGTCCTTTCTTCTGTTATGTTTTCATTTCCTCATGGTTATGCATAAGGGGTAGTATAGAAAAAGTATTTATCAAATCGGGGCAAATCAACGTGAAAACTGTATAAAATTTGGGGTAAATTTTTCAAATTTTTGAAGAAAATTTTTCAAAACATGGCGATTTTTTCTTTTTTCCCACTAAAATTATCAACAAAATTATCACAAGGCGACTGGCAGAAGGCGAGTGATAGAATGCGAGTGGCAAAAAGACGACTGGCAGAAGGTGATTGACAAAAGGCAACTGTTAGAAGGTGACTAGTAGAAGGCGACTGGCATAAGGTGACTGGCAGAAGGTGATTGGCAGAAGGCGACTAGCATAAGGCGATTGGAATAAGGTGACTGGCAGAAGGAGACTAGCATAAGGTGACTGGCAGAAGGCAACTAGCAAAAGGTGACTAGCAGAAGGCAGCTGGCAACAAACGACTGACAGAAGATGACTAGCATCAAGTGAATGGAAGAAGATGACTGGAAGAATGCGACTAGCAGAAGGTGACTGATAGATGGCGAGTGGCACAAGGCAATTGGAGGATGGTGAGTGGTACAAGGTGATTGACCAATGGCGAGTGGCAAAAGGAAACCACCATAACCCGTAAATAAGATGATGCCACGTATCCTCCATTCTACCACGTGTCGTTCATACGTTAACTCCTACTATGTGAAATATATAAATTTATTTGCAGGATCATTTGCAGTGTTTTCTAGAGCAATTTTAAACCTTTTTCCAGCATTTTCAAGGCATTTTCCATAGCAGTTTCCAAGCAATTTCATAGCATTTTGGCAACGTTTTTAGAGCATTTTGGCAGCATTTTGAGAGCGTTTTGGCAACATTTTTAGAGGGTTTTGGCAACATTTTGAGAGCATTTTTGCAGCATTTTGAGAGAATTTTAGAAGCATTTTTATAAGGTTTTACCAGCATTTTCCTGCTTCTTTTCAGATATGGCTAGTTGTTCCTCTCCTCTTCCATCAAAAGTGCATTTCAAGTACATCTTTTTCCCCAATCTCAAGAGCATTTTCAACACTCCTGATAGATATTCCCAATGGATTTACACCATTGGACTTTCTAGTGTGTTGAAGATGCCTCAGTTGAACATTAACGTTCAATTGATGCAATAGATCATTTCTTGTTACAACCATGACGTGTCCACTATTTCAGTGCATATTGATAAAAAGGAAATAGTTTTTTTGGTTAAACCCTCTGATGTGCAACGACTAACAACGCTACCATTTTCAGATGTTGTATTGGTGAACAACCCGTACACCTTAACTGACAATGATAAATCGACCCTAGGAACCCTTTAATCTGTTCATCCTGACAAACTGAAAGGTATTATTTAAAAATTTATTTTTTATTTAACATTAAATATTGTTCTACTATACTTTCATTTCTCTAAAAATGTTCTCCTTGTTTTATTTTTTGTTTTCTAATAATGTTCTCTTTTTCCAGTTAATTCTTGCTACATACCAAACCTAGCCGTCGGCTAGGTTCTCCAAATGCATAAAATTTCATATTTATTAGCATAGTGTTTCATTAATTCAGATCATCTTATCTTTTTATATTTTCTCAATTTATCATTTGCGTTCTCGCACAGGGTGAGCCCACCTCAAGTGGCGAATCACATTCTTATTATTGTTATCAATTACTTTTGCGTACTCTTTATCTACTTGATTATCTGGTATAATTCAGTGAGCAAGTTAATTTTAATTAATTAGAAGATCAGGGAAGGTGTTCCCTTGCAAGTGGTATCAGATTTCAGTTTCAACCTCCCTGGGCATCCAACGACAGTTTCCTAATCTCGGCGTAAGCATCGTCATAGTGGAAAATGACGATTGGCAGGTTCAAGCATTAAAGTAACGGTAGCGTACACGGCCGTTTTTCATTCCAGGAAATCAACAGGGGAATCACGGGCACCAGACCTCCGAATCACACACCAGACATATTTACAGACAAAAAAATTCATAAATCCGCCACGCACAAGCACGAACGCCCCCGACCAATCACCATTCGCAAAATTCATAATTATTTAGTGCAAAGCTAAGGTTGTTTTTTTAATTTAAATTATGGACGTCTTTTAAAACATTTTTTTGTCAGTGGGCTTAAATATTTATCCCACACGAGCTAGGGGAAACACAGGTGAGGGTTTATAACTCACAAGGCACACTAACACCAGTGAGACTAAGTCACACCCTCTCGTCTCCTCATGCATCTCATAACTTCCAGCTGTCCTTGTCCAGTCTCATCACCAGCTATTCTTGTCCCATCCGTAGCTAGTGTCCTTGTTTAGTTCTATTGCCAGTTGTCTGTGTTGTAATTGTGTTTCCTCGTTGTCTCAGTCCATTCCTCATTGTCTCTGTCCTCATTGTCAGTCGTCTCGTCGTCTGTCACCTGTGTCAGTCGCGTCCTGTTGTTTCTATCGCCTGTGTCATTTTGTTTCTCGTCGTGTCATTGCCTAGCATCTTGCATTTTGTGTCATTCATTTCACGTCCTTGGCTTTCGTCACTTTTTTCCGTTGTGTCTTGTCGTGTCATTATTGTCTGCGCCTATGTCCTCGTTGTCAATCGTCTTCGATCGGTCTTGTCCCTAGCGGTCCGTGGTTATTGGTCAGTCTAGCATCGTGTGGTGGTATCATTGTCTTGTGTCGTTGTTGTCGTGTCCTGTATATCATCAAGAAAAGTTGTTAAAAGTTGTCACTAATTGTCGTCAAAATTTGTCACTAAAAGCTGTCAAAAGTTGCTATCAAGGAGGAGCCCAAATCCAAATTCAAATCTGCATCGAGCGATAGTTGAAGCGAAACACAAAATTTTTTGCCAAATTTTCATAGAAATCGAAGCTCAAGGATTACTAAGCAAGAAATTTTGAATAGTGCATGAGTAGAAATTGGATCAAAGGACCTGACGGTCGACTATCAAGCTCGAAGATGACCAATAACAACACAAGAAGACCTCATCGAAGCCCAGGTACAAAAAATTCTCCTTCTCCTTTCAAAATTGGTAGTTATAATCCACATCATCCACTGGTAGACCCTATGGCTACTAACCCTCCCCCAACTCACGAAAACATCACACAAGGAGACTCAAGTAACTCGGCCATTACCACGGATGAAACTCTTCGACTCTTACTAGATGGTATGCGCAAAATTAGTGTCAACCTAACTAACCTATTGAGCACACAAAACCGACTTAATCCCAATACTAATCCCCAAAATCACTCCCATGAACAAAGGAATGAAGAAAATGATGACCAGGATGACGATTGGGAGCAGCAAAGAGGCAATCCGAATAATTACGGGAATCGCTATCATAGACAGCAGTATAACCAAGATTAGGAAAGGGATATGGGTTATCACCAACCGAGAGGCCCTAATAATTTTCCATGCATTGATATGCCCACTTTTGAAGGTCATGATCCTCGTGGTTGGATAGCCAAAATGGAAGGCATTCTCGATTTATACCAAATTAAGGATTTTGATAAAGTCCCTTTCGCCGCATCAAAATTAGGCACTGAGGCCTACCAATGGTTCGTATGGCTTAAGCGAGAGAAAGGAGCTACTATTAACTGGAAAAAATTCACTACCTATTTTTTAGAAAGATTTGATGAAGGAGCTACATCATCATACACAGTAAGACTGTTATCTCTTAAACAAGAAGGATCGGTTAGCGAGTTCGTCTCGAAATTCACCAGTTTACTACCATATACATTAGACCTCAGTCCCGACACAGTGGTAGGAGCTTTTCGCAATGGATTGAAAGAAAATATTAGGGTGGAGGTGGACATTCAAAATCCAACCTCGCTGAACGATTGTATAAGAATAGCCAAGCTGGCTGAGAAGAGAATTCAATTGTATGCACGGCGTGAAACTTATAGTCGTCCTTCGTATCGCAACAATTCCTTTCATAGAAATGATCAACCATCAAGATACTTTTGCTATAAATGTCGCACTCATCATCCCAGGGAACAAGCATGTGCCCAAAAACAAAACTTTCATATTGAATGCGATCAATATGAAGGAGAAGAGGAAGAAACTTACCACCAAGAAGAACCTATGCAAGAAGAACTACCAAGTACTCTAGAAGAGAAGGAAGAGGATACAATGGCGATCTCCGTGCATGCCCTCATGGGGTTAACCGCCCACCATACCATCAAGGTACCAGGATTTCTTCGCTAGAAAAAGGTGAATGTGCTAATTGATTCTGGCAATACCCATAATTTTATCGACATCAAAACAGCAAAAGCTTTGAATTTATTCATTAACTCTTCCAACAAAGACAAATTCCAAGTTCTAGTAGCCAATGGGGTGAACGTGCAATGTGTTGGTAGAACATCTCAAGTTTCCATAAAAATGGGAACTTATACCTAGTTTGGATCCCTTTTCGTCATGAATTTAGGGAACCCTGATGTCATTTTGGGAGTTGAATGGTTGGAAACATTAGACACGGTTAGCTTCAATTTCAAAAAATTATTTGTGGAATGGAAGGAAAACGGACGAGTCATTCGATTACAAGGCATTACTACTCCTCCATCACAAATGGTGAGCTCTCATAGTATGGAGAAGATGTTAAAAAAGGGTGGATATGGATTTATAGCTCAAATTAATTGTTTGGAAAAACAATCTCGAGCAACTTTGGATATTACTGCTCCAGATTTATGAGACATCGTAACAAATTACGAAGAGGTTTTCCAAGAACCTAAAGGATTACCACCTAAATGATCTCATGACCATGCCATCCATTTGATTCCAGGGAGTGTCCCACCTAACAATCGTCCTTACCGCTATCCTCAACCACAAAAGACAAAAATTGAACAGATCATTCAGGATCTGCTAGATCATGGAGTCATTCAGTCACAGCACTAGCCCTTATTCCTCACCTGTAGTTCTGGCTCGATGAAAAGATAACTCTTGGTGTATGTGTCCTGATTTTTGTTCTCTCAATAAACTCACTATCAAGGACAAATTTCCTATCCCTGTCATAGATGACCTACTAGATGAGTTGCATGGTGCAAAATTTTTTACAAAATTAGACCTTCGCTCAGGATTTCACCAAATCCGTGTCAGAGAAGAAGATATTCCCAAAACTGCTTTTCGTACTCATGAAGGTCATTACAAATTTTTGGTCATGCCTTTTGGTCTCACCAATGCACCATCCACATTCCAAAGTCTCATGAACCAAGTGTTTCGTCCACTCCTCCATAAGTTTGTGTTAGTTTTTTTTTATGACATTCTCATATATAGCAAAACATGGAAGGATCATTTACATCATGTGGATAAAGCCCTTCACATTTTACACAAAGAAAAGTTATTTGTCAAACGTTCCAAATGTTCATTTGGTGTCCAAGAAGTCGAGTATCTTGGTCATATAGTTTCACACGAGGGTGTCAAAGTCGACCCCAATAAGATTAAGGCAATTCAAGAATGGCCTTTACCTAAAACCATCAAGAAACTTCGTGGTTTTTTGGGTCTCACGGGCTACTATCGCAAGTTTGTACAAAATTATGGTAAGATTGCAGCACCTCTCATAGCACTCACAAAGAAGGATGCTTTTCGTTGGTCGAAAGAGGCTACTCAAGCCTTCGAAGCTCTTAAGGAGGCCATGTGTACAACTCCAGTTTTAGCAACTCCCAATTTTCACAAACCATTTATTATCGAATGTGATGCGTCAGGAACAGGAATTGGGGCTATATTAATGCAAGAAGGTCATCCGTTGGCATTTGAAAGTAAATAGCTCTCGGGGAAAAATTTGGGAAGATCAACATATGAAAAAGAAATGTTGGCTATTCTTCACGCGGTAGAAAAATGGAGACACTACCTAATCGAGAGTCGCTTCATTATAAAAACAGATCATAGTAGTCTCAAACATTTTCTTGAGCAAAGGTTTTCCTATCCGGAACAAAATAAGTGGTTAACCAAACTATTGGGCTATGATTTTGTTATCGAATACAAGAAAGGGAAGGAAAATGTAGCCATCGATGCGCTGTCCAGGAAATATGAAGACGAAGTAGTCATTAACGCTATTTCAGGTCCTTGCTCCCAATGGGTGAATCAATTACAAGATGAATGGTTGTCCAATAGCGAAACTGCTCAGATACTTCAAGAATTATCTATAGGGTCCTCTAAACACCCTTTGTTCTCTTATGAAGATAAAATCCTCCGGAAGAAGAACCGCATTTACATTCCACACAATTCAGAACTCAAATCGAAGATCCTCGATGAATCGCACGCTTCTCCATCAGCGGGACATTCAAGATTTTTGAAAACATATTTAAGGGTCAAACAATCATTTTGTTGGAAAGGATTAAAAGCAGAAGTCAAACAATGGGTAGCAGAATGCGAAGTTTGCCAGCGCAATAAAGGAGAAATAGTCAAATCACCAGGGTTGTTACAACCATTACCCATCCCTGAACGATAGTGGGAACATATATCCATGGATTTTATTGAAGGTCTTCCAAAGTCAGAAGGCAGGATAGTAATCTTCGTAGTCGTAGACCGGTTATCCAAATACGCTCACTTTCAGGCTTTACAACATCCATTTTCCGCAAGCAAGGTGGCAAAGGTATTTATGGATTCAATTTTCAAATTACATGGTATGCCAAAAAATATTGTAAGTGATAGAGACCCCATCTTCACTAGTAACTTTTGGCAGGAATTATTTCGACTTAGTGGTACCAAATTGAACATGTCCTCACCTACCATCCACAGATAGATGGTCAAACAGAAGTAGTTAACAAATGTTTGGGTACGTACTTAAGATGTTTCGCTCAAGATAAACAATACCAATGGAGCCAGTGGTTAGCATTGGTAGAATGGTGGTACAACACTTCTTACCATTACTCAATTAAGATGTCTCCCTTTGAAGCATTGTATGGCACCAAGCCTCCAACCGTCACAGATTACGTACAAGGATCATCCAAAGTAGCCAAAGTGGATGATTGGTTCCAACAAAGGCAGTCTACACTCACCATCCTCAAAGAGAATTTAGTCCAAGCACAAAATCGTATGAAACAACAACAAGACTTGCACCGATCAGAGAGAACTTTTAATATAGGTGATTGGGTTTTCCTAAGGTTGCAACCTTACAAACAATCATCGTTAAGGATAAAGTCCAGCCAAAATTTGGCTCCACGATTCTATGGTCCTTACAAAATTGTGCGTCGCATTGGAGAAGTAGCCTATCAGTTAGAGCTACCTTCATCATCACGAATACACCCGGTATTTCATGTTTCATGTCTCAAAAAAGTAATTGGTCAGAAAGTGCAAAGTCAATCAGAATTACCAGTGCTCGATGAGGAAGGACGCATACATCTCCAACCTGAATATATACTACAACACAGAATATGAAGACTAAGATCGCACTAGATTCAAGAATTTCTCATCAAATGGCAAGACCTACTAGAGGAAGATGCCACATGGGAACATGAAAGTATTTTCCAGACATTTCCAGCTTTGAGGACAAAGCTTTCCGAGGAGGGGAGTCATGCTACATACCAAACCTAGCCATCGGCTAGGTTCTCCAAATGCATAAAATTTCATATTTATTAGCATAGTGTTTCATTAATTCAGATCATCTTATCTTTTTATATTTTTCTCAATTTATCATTTGCGTTCTCACACAGGGTGAGCCCACCTCAAGTGGCGAATCACATTCTTATTATTGTTATCAATTACTTCTGCATACTCTTTATCTACTTGATTATCTGGTATAATTCAGTGAGAAAGTTAATTTTAATTAATTAGAAGATCAGGGAAGGTGTTCCCTTGCAAGTTCCCTTGCAATTCTTCTAAGTCCAAAAGGGGCTTAAACATTTCGAATGTTGGAGACAAATTTCTATATGCTTGCATTGAATTTTTTTAGGCAAGGCTTATTCTGCAGGGGTGACCTACAAAAATGCCTTTTTGGGCACTTTATTTATTGCTTCATTGTATTTATGGCGGTAAATTTGATTGGTGCATGCACATTTCCAACCGCCTGAAGCACGACCTTTTGAGTGCCCAAAAAATTCAATCTTCTGCTTAAACAGTGACTACCAACAATTTATTCTTTGTTTATTTAATGAAGCTTATTTTAACCTTCAATAGAGCAGTCATCCCATTGCATTGCACCCCTGTTTGTTGTCTATTGGCATGTCTGATGGTGAGATACAGGTAAAAATATTTGTTGAAATATCATTGTTTTCTTTTTTTTATTCTATCTTTTTATTTTCTAATTTTGTTTTCAAAACAGAAAATAGCATCTCAGTATTCAAGAGGGATGCCGTATTTAGGATTCAGGAAGTATTTTTTGATTCTGACACCCAATCGTAGTCATCACCAATAACTCCCAACAAACGTGTGAGGTCTCATGATAATCAAATTCAGCATACACCTGCAACACTTTTTATTGGAGAAACAATTACAATCGATGTAGAAGAGGTTACCTCCAACCCACAAGGTAACCTTACTCTTCATTGTTCAAAAATGCTTTTTTAAATGATTTATTTTTTTAACGTAAAATTATGTTTTTTTAATGTGTTTTACATATTTTTCAGAAAAAGGGCAAATGGTTGAAACATCAATGGCTGCAGAGTCTGAGTCAGGTATGTATATTTTAAATAAATATTTTTTAATGCTATTGTTATTTACAAAAGATTTATTTTATGTTTTTGTGTGAAATTTAACAGAGGGACCTGCTAGATTCAAAAGGCTGAAAAAAATATGGCTCCACCATCTGACCAACCATGACCACAACCACAACCATAGCCATAGCCATAGCCATAGCCACAACAGGTTCCACTGTCTGTCCACTCAAAGCAAGTTCCGGTCCATCCACATCAGGTTCCACCTATGAGGAACCAATCACGCATGCGTGGTAAAATGTTCCTCACACCGCCACATCATCATGCAAGAAGTGCTACAGAGACACAAAATGTGTCATCATCTAATCTTTCTGTTGTACCGATATTAACCTTGGAGAATTTTTCAAATGTTGAGAGTGCATCTCAAATGCCCTCGGGAACTCTAGATTGTGACTTTCTTTATCAGGGTATGAATCCTAAAAATTACCCTTTAAAGGCAAGTGATATTCTTGAGGATGAAGAGGGCATTGATGGAGAAGAGGATGTCAATGTAGATGCCATTGAAGTTTCCCCCTCCGCCACACAACAAGTCATCGCTCGTACTATTATAGAAGATGATATCCTAAAATTTTATGAAAATGTGTTATTAGTCGATGCATGTAAAGTTGTAGTTCATAATACTCTTCTTTCGGATATTGATAAATTGAAAGAATGGGAATATCGGGCCAAGGTTTTGATTAAAGCCATCAATGGCCGATATAAGAATTTTTCAAAAAGAAAAGAGTTATTTTTCAATATGGAGAATGAGCCCCAAAAGCTCGATGCCTTGCTACATAAAGTTGAATCTGGCACTATGGAGGCCGAGTCTACATACAGAGATGAAATTATGGCCGTTGTTTTGAATCGTTTGGAAAACCTCAATGCAGAAGCCCAAGCATATTTCAATGAATGGGCACTTGATCAGAACAAAGTAGCAGTTGCAAAAACAACATGACTTACAACTGATGTAAGTTCTACATCTAACTAAAAAATATTTTTTTTGTTAAATATGTTTTGTTTATAAATATTAACCTTTTTTTATTTCTATTTTGTAGTCTAATTTCTAGCACCTAAAGCAACAAGTTAGTGCCATGAAAGTTTTTGATCAAGACTACCAAAATTAGCATTAATAATGCTATTGAATTGAAGAAGAGGTTACAAAAGATGGTTAGAGAAAATAATTTCTTGAAGAAGATTATCAAAGATAGGGGCCTGGATGTCGAGGCTAAACTGAAATAAAATGAGAAGGATCTGAATGCACCTTTCAAAGAAGATCCAGCAAAGGAAGAGAGTGCCTTGTTATCGGGGATCAACACTACAACATAAAGTTTGGTTAGGGTTGGGGTATTAGAAGAAAATGATATTGAGGTAGATGTGGGTGGACCTTCAGGAAACATTGAAAAAGAATAGAACTTTGTTGTGTTGGATTTGAAGTGAAACAAAAACTCAATATATCTTTATATTTTTATAAATTATTTAAGACTGGTATTTTTTTGAAAATTGAAATCAATGATAGAGGCAATTTCTGAAAAATTCATATTATCATTTTGAAATTTTGTTTTTAATTATTGTTATGTTTTAATTTGAAGTGGAATAAATAATGTTTGATATGTTTTGTTTGATATGTTTGATATCCTTTTTGAGAATTGAAATCAATGAATGAGACTATTTTCGAAAAATGTGTTATCTATTGAAAATTTTGTTTTCAATGTTGTTATGTTAGGATTATATGTGTTGATGTATTAAGTAATTTGAAGTGGAAGAAATAATGTTTGATATGTTTTGTAAATTGCAAATGAATGGTATCCTTTTTGAGAATTGAAACAATGAATGAGACTATTTTCGAAAAATGTGTTATCTATTGAAAATTTTGTTTTGAATGTTGTTATGTTAGGATTATATGTGTTGATGTATTAAGTAATTTGAAGTGGAAGAAATAATGTTTGATATGTTTTGTAAATTGCAAATGAATGGTATCCTTTTTGAGAATTGAAACAATGAATGAGACTATTTTCGAAAAATGTGTTATCTATTGAAAATTTTGTTTTGAATGTTGTTATGTTAGGATTATATGTGTTGATGTATTAAGTAATTTGAACTAAAAAAAATAATGTTTGATATGTTTTGTAAATTGCAAATGAATGGTATCCTTTTTGAGAATTGAAACAATGAATGAGACTATTTCCAAAAAATGTGTTATCTATTGGAAATTTTGTTTTGAATGTTGTTATGTTATGATTATGTGTTGATGTATTAAGTAATTTGAAGTGGAAGAAATAATGTTTGATATGTATTGTAAATCACGAATGAATGGTATCTTATTTAAATATTGAATTCAATGAAAGAGACTATTTTTTGATTATTTATGATGATGTAAAAGTTTGTTGTTCTTTATTTGAAGTGGAAGAAATAATGTTTGATATGTGTTATCTCTTGAAAACTTTGTTTTGAATGTTGTTATGTTTTGATTGTTTGTGTTGATATATTAAGTAATATTGAAGTATGTCTTTTATGTTATATGAATTAATTTGAAATGTCATAAAATGCAGCATAGACAATTACTTTCACAAATAACAAATACTACAAGAAAAACATAAACTTTTAACTAATAGTTCAATAACAAGGCTAATGAAAAATGATATACAAAATATCCAGTAACACATTTCTATAATTCAATAAACAAATCATGTGTAATCAAAGAATATGTGTAACACGTGTAATCAAATAATACATAATTAAATCAGAGGGCTATGCTATATAGAGTATCCAATGGCATCCTTTCATTCTGATATGTGAAATCAAATCAAATGATAATATGTGAAATCAAATCAAATAATTATATGTGAACTCAAATCAAATCAAATGAAAATATCCTTTAATTATGATATGTGAAATCAAAACAAATGATAGCATCCTTTCATTTTGATATGTGAAATCAAATCAAATGATAGCATCCTTTCATTCTGATATGTGAAATCAAATCAAATGATAATATGTGAAATCAAATCAAATAATAACATGTGAACTCAAATTAAATCAAATGAAAACATCCTTTCATTCTGATATGTGAAATCAAATCAAATGATAGCATCCTCTCATTCTGATATGTGAAATCAAATCAAATGATAATATGTGAAATAAAATCAAATGAATGCATCCTTGCATCATAATGTTGGAAGCTGGAACAAACTCTTTTCAGATTGTACAAAATGTTCTGCACTCATTCCCAAAAATTTTGTTGTCACAATTTGACCAGTGTTACCATCATCCTCATCATTATCAATATTCGTTACACCTCTTCTCTCTGCCAAAGAATTCCAATGTGACAATGCTCTTTCATAAGGAAACTCCTCCACCTCATAGGCCAACACATATACTCTCAAAAAATTCTCCAAATTTTTGTCCAACCTATTTCAAACTTTAGATTTTATATATGATAGTGCACTGAACACCCTTTCATCTTCCATGGATCCCAAAATCATCGTTTGACATAATTCATATAAATGAAAATATTCACTCATAGTATGTTGTAAGACAGTACTTGGTTGTAATATTCTCCACAAACGTGAAATAGAACTTGCTTCATGACGGTTAGAGAGCTGTGAAACTTGAGCAGACATTGTTGTTCCAAAATAGTTTGATTATTTTGTCAAAAGATCTCTATTGAGAATGCCATTGATTTCAATGCCATTGACTACAACACTTTTACTAAAATGGCCAGCAAGGCTGCCCATGTATTTGAGAAAAAAAAATTTATAATCTGGTATTCATTACAAGGATCCCAAAACATCGGATTTACCACACCCATAGCCTCTAGCAATTCATCTCTTTGAAAATGGTCTCTTATTTCTTTTGTCAATGATTCTGCTATTTGTTTTAGTTTAAGTTTTGTATCTTCTACAACTACATGAAATATGTTGTAGGTTATGGGCATTTTCTCAACTTCATTTGTAGCTATATCCAATCGCACACCATAACAATATAAAGGTATTTCATTTTCGTGGATATTAATACACATATGATCGTTTATATTGAACTTCAAAAAGCTCTGAGGACCATTCACATTTGTTAATGCTCTCCAACTCTCAAACAAGGGATCCATAAAATTTTGACCAGATGCATACATCATATCAATATGCATGCAAATTTATATTCTCGCCTTGATGAAATCCACAATATAAATCGATCTTTCTTGTGCAATTTTGATCAAAGTATTCATTTTTTCCAACATTGGAAGAATTCCACACAATGTGAGAAGAGTTTCAAAGTCACTCATTCGAAAAAGTAAATCTTTAGCCTTATCAACCACCCTACGATTTGCATACATAAACCCTATCAAGGATTGATATTCTTTGAAAACTCTTAATGCCGGTAGATACATCAAAATCCACCTAGTATCCACATATTTCAATAATTTTTTACCTTCGGTAACTCCTAGTGCAAACTGTTGAAACTCTAAAAATATTTTTGGACTACATGAAAAATATTCATGAATTTCACGGACAAGCTCTTCCACTCTCGCAACATTTGTAAATGTATCCACAATTTTGTATGCAAGATTCATTCTATGAGCCATGCAATGAATAGGGATCAAATATGGGGTAACCAATGTTTGTAGTCTAACACAAAGACCATTCTTGTATCCTTGCATTGTAGTAGCACCATCAGCTCCTACACATATTAACTTAGTGGCTATTTCAATTTCATTCATTCCTGCTTCTTATTTTAAACTAGTTACAACAACATTGTAAATATTTTTTTACATTACAATTTTCCACCATTTTTCGTATTCCAAGTAAATGAGGTTGCCTTGAATGATTTTCCAATGTGTAAACATGCATGCAAATCCAAGATGTATTGTCAACTGCAGTCACCTCATCAATTGAAAGTGAAATAAATTTTACCTTTTTTACTTTCTCTCTAAGGTCATCCTGCTCAACCAATGACATATATTTTACCATTTCCCAACCACTTCGATTTGACCAATGAGCGTTGGGTAAGTTCTGCACATAAGCTAGTCGAAATAGAGATTTATAATCCTTGAAATCAGACATAGGTCTACCCTTATTAAGAATATAAAATACAACAAACTGCAAACTTTTTGAAGCTAAAGTTAACTTATTAATTTTTTTAAATTGGGCTTGAATCATTGCACCTTTCTCAACCAATGTTTTTTTTTGTTTCATTTATTTATAATATTCTTGCGCATATCTCATATGTGCACACTATGATACATCCTTCCACCTATAAGTTTTTTGTGTTGCTTGATCACCTTATTTTGTTTTGATATAAACCTTTCCACAATGTTTTTCTACTGTATCTTTCTTAAGTTGCAATCTATGCTCCTTTTCGTGTTTCCAACTGCAAATTACGTATCTTAATTTTGTTATATCATCACTACTATTCTCTGGAAGCACTGGCTCAATAAATGGAAATTATGATATCCAATCAGGCTGAAATGATCTGTTAATTGTCCACCTAGATAACCTTGCATGTTTATTTTTTTAGATGAATATTATCCGGAAGTAGGGACTACATAAGAACTATTAGTTTCTTTTCTACTTGGCATGTTAGATTCAGGAATCTCTTCATGTTGTTTTTTTATTTTATTGAGATTATATTCATATATGGACTGTTCATTAACATGGATATGTGGAAGTGGAGGAATACCAGGGTTAACATTGTTTTCTGTAGATATAATATTAGTGTCAATAGTAGATTCATTATCACCATGGCATTTAAAAGCATACTAGTGTTTTCTACAGATAAAAGTGGAGAAAGCCATCAACCAAAAAACACACTTCTTTATGAATGAAGATATTATATTTAAAATTAACAAAGTAAAAAAATTAACTAGGGAGTAAAGTTGTTCGTACCTTTAGTTTGTGCAGATGTTGATGGCTGACCGGGTTTTGAAATATTATGAAAGTATTTGAGGATACTCCTTTTATTGGAAGATTGGCCTCCCTTCTTTCCACTGCTTGTAGTTGACATTTTACCTATATGAACAGAAGAATAACATGAACAAAGAACATCATTTTTAAATATGAAAATAACTAGTATAAAAGAGAACTACTGCTAGAGACAACAAAATATGTCCCATGAATATCATTCACAGGTAGAATAAACCTCCTTATTGAGTGTCCATTAATAAAATGTTAAATGAAATTTAATGGTAAAAGAAGCATACTGATAAATTGAGTCACCTTATGCCATTCGCCTTATGCCAATCACCTTATGCCAGTAATATTCTGCCAGTCACCTTCTGCTTGTCGTCTTATGCCAGTTGTCTTATGCCAGTTGCCTTATGCTAGTCACCCTCTGCCAGTCACCTTATTCCAGTCACCTTCTGCCAGTCACCTTATGTCATTCACCTTATGCCAGTCACCTTATGCATGTCACCTTCATCACCTTTTTCTAGTCACCTTCTACCAGTCACCTTCTGCGAGTCGCCTACAGTTAGTCACATTCTACCAGTCACCTTCTGCCAGTAACCTTATGCCAGTCACCTTCTGCCAGTCGCCTTATGCCAGTCACCTTCTACCAGTCGCATTCTGCCAATCGCCTTTGGCCAGTCACCTTCAGCCAGTCACCTTCTGCTAGTCACCTTCTGTTAGTTGCCTTTCGATAGTCATGGACTTTGGTTTTGTCAGTTTTCTACTTTATATCGCTCGCTATCTAGAAAAAATGTTGTAATTGTATGGGAGTTGTTGTCAGGGTTAGCTATATATAATGGGGTACAAGGGGTAATTTGGGCGGGATATTTCTTATTTTTAATAAATTTAGGGCAAAAATTGGGCGGTAAACCTTATGACAACAAGGCAAATTTACCCTAAAAAAATATATATCCCAAAATTTTTGGGTGAACAGGCCGACCTCTATGGTCCCAAAATTCACAAAATTGACATTTTGGAAATTCGAATATTCGTGCTAAATTGCGAAATTCGCCACTAAGCAAAACCCCGCTCTTCCTCCTCCTTCTTCATTTATGTATTGGTACTAGAGGAATATCTACTTCATGAGTTAGTCTATCATCACAATAATATTGACTAAGATTCATGTTTTGAACAAGTTCAAAAATAATTAATGATAGATACATCATCAAGCATTCTTCTGGAGTGATTATAACTAATTTTTGTGCATTCCACCGAGATAACTAATTAACATTGTGAACTTGCCTTCCTTTGCTTCTTTGAGGAATAATGAAAATTTATCCAACAAGAGATTTCCAAAAGAGCTTTCCAAGAAGCATATATACACTCATAATCATGGAAATATATGTATCTCTAATTGCTAAAGATAAAAAAAATAAGCCAAGAAAAATTATATATGGTCTTCAAGACTAACATCAACCACCAAGTCTCTCAATTTAAATTTTTGTTTTCCAATTTGGCAATAAAAAATTATTTTTGAAATGTCCTACAGGATATGTGAGATATAAGGCACTAAAATTTCATCCCACATTGCATGTGAAACAAAATATTCTATTGCTTTCCAAACAAATTGTGCTCTCAACCAATTAGATGACACTCATTTTACAACTAGTTAACATCACACTTTCAAATTTTGAATCACCACCATTATCTTTATACAATATAATGGGTCACATATATCAATGAGTTACGATTTGAAAATAAATCTATGACGTTTATTTTATTGTTCATACAAATCACCTTAATTTAGTTTTTTCTTTTAAAATGATGTCTTTGTCTCAAACATCCTCATTTCTCAATCTCTTTGTGGCACTCTTAAATATTGAATAGGAATATCTCTATTATTTTCCAATAGACAACACAATGGCTTCCATGATGAGTTCACCTTCAAAAAGCCTCCTCTTAGATTAAATGGTGGTAAAAACATCACCTCAAACTAGGACATCAAAGTCTTATCCTAGCATTCTGTAACAACCCAGAATCGTATACACATATGGTTGACAAAAATAAAAAGGAAAAGAATAGAAAGTATATTTTTTTTCTATCTAAACTCCCTAAAATTTGGGAAGGTAATTTTGTTTTAATTTATTTTTTAATCATCCAAGCAATTTTCAATCATTTATAACATAGATATAACCACGCATTTGAGTTCAATATTGTTGCAGCCAGTCACCCAAGTGGACGAGATCGACCTTATCCCGTTAATTAGCTATTTTTTGAAATCAATTGTCCTCATTTATCATCCATATTTTTTAGCATGAGGTCTAATTCATGGTAAGCATTATCCTCTAGGGCCCATAACACTTAGAGGGGGATGCTTTCTTCCCTTTTCTCTTCCACTAAACCTTCAAAAATCTAGTCGACTTGTTTTTAATTAGCATGTATGAGGTTAGTGTATTTATGTCTCCATGAATAACTGGTGACTCCCTTATTCCTGGAGGCAGTTAGCACCATGTCAATACCCTGACCTTGGACCCCATTACTCATACTCACTGCAAATCACAATAATTTATCCCATACCAAAATTTGTGGTTGATCTACAAATCACTACAATATAGTATGGTATAATAACAATAATACCTTACTTCTTATAAACTAGTTTTTCTCTTTCAACATTCAGGTGTTTTTCCAACATTCTATTGATTTATTAACTATCTACCAGCATAGCTTTACGACAATGTTCACACAATGATAAAGAAAATATGTTTAACATAGCAGACTAACATGAACACAAATATTTTTTTTAAAACACGATATCAAAACAATATTGCACTCAACGAAATTAAACTAACAAGGTAATGTTAAAATTTTACTCCTATTGCTTTCAATCACCAATAATCAATACATCGCACAACAATGTTCGAACAATGAAAAGTTCACTAACGTAGTAGTTTCGATTTATCATTTTCATTGTTTTCTTTTTAATTCAGTAGAAAAGAACGCAACAACACATCAGTGGTTCACACAAAGAAATATGATAATTAAATTTATTGAGTATACACCAAACAAAAATGGCATACATATTCCAAAGTTTTGAATTGCAGAAAACCAACCTGTTTGACACTTCCAACTTCCCTATTCTTTACTCTTCGTCCTTCGCTCCCCCTTCGTCTTCTCTTCTTTTTTCAAAATATTGTTTTCTTCCTATTTTTTTTCTCCCTAGAAAATTATTTACGAAGAAACCACAAGTTTTTTTCTTTTCCCTGCATGCGTAACACCATTTTACTGAGTCCTTCCTCCACCACTTCGTGCACACCCCAAGCTATCATGACTATTAACTAATCACTACGACTCTATAGTAACATGGAGATTATGTCTAGCCACATGGGCATTTTTAATAATGCTTAATTCTACCAACATTTAATCATATCCTTAATATTCCAAACAATCACCATTTTAACAATAGTGTAATCTATTTATAGTTATTTTGAACAAAAAGATGAATAATCTTATATCCAATTTTCTTGTTCCTACTAACTAATGGAACAATGGAATTTATAAAAGCTTCAATACATGATAAGTTTATTTACCATAATAAATTCATAAATGATCGAAAGATTATTTTAAATAACTTTTATGCCATAACAAGCAATCTCACACATGCATTTACCAACTATTGGCTTCCATCATCATTGCCACTGAAAATAACAAGTCTAATTTATTACCACATGAAAAATACTCAAGCTAAACAAACCCATGCAATAATGCAATATGAAATGTACCTAAATGATATGCAAGCATGAGTTTCCATGTACTCATGAGCCGAATCATCACGTCCCTATCTTACCTTTTTCCCTTGACTTGTTTCCCGTTTATTGCCATAACGCCACTGTCCTGCACTCATAGAAGCTGTCAACAGTACCAGGAATCATAAAAAATGTAAGTGTATGTATAATTCACTATTTTTCATGAACCATATGAGGAGGGTCGTTACATCCTCCTCCACTAGGGATTAACATAGTCCTTGTGTTATTTAACCATATTAAACAAAGAAATACTTTGCATTTTCATTCTACTCACTTTTCCAAAATATTCAAGTAAATTCATTGCTTACATCTAATTCTAAATTTTGTAAACAAGGAATTTTTCCACACAATTGGAATATAACCATATCATAGATTACATCACACTATAATATTATTTATCAAATATCTACATATATTCCAAAATATGTCAATTTTGCAATACCACACTCTTGCAAGCTTCTCTACTCAGTAAAATGGAAACCACACTTAATTCTACTTAGTATTCAGTTCCATTTTCATTTGTATATATACAAGTATTCCAAAATTTATAAAAGTTCATGACAAGTCTATTTCTACTCAAATAGATAAGGAAACTGTTGTCACTTTTTTTCCACATTTTCCCATGTAGCATTCCGATCTGAATAGTGGTCCCACTAGAGTTGACATTGCTCAATGTCCCGCTTTCGTAGATTCTTGGTTCAGAAACCAAGCAAGCGAACAGGTCACACCTCAATTCTTAATGGATTGATCATCTGCAAATTGGAAACATCCAATACATGAGTAGGGTCAAAGATATATTTTCTAAAGAGGGATACATGGAAGACATTATGGATTTTGGATAATCTTGGTGGTAGAGCTAATTTGTATGCTACAAGGCTTATCTTTGCAATTATCTCAAACAAACCCACATATCTAGAATCAAGCTTAGATGTTTTAATAGAACTCTTAGCTGGATTTACCCTCAAGAATACTTTATCTTCCATAGAATATTCTCTTGGTGTCCTTTTGAGGTCCGTGTAGCTCTTCTGACAATCTGTGGCCTCTTTTAGCTTCTATTGAATTTTATTTAGTTGCATTTCCATTTCTCTTAACATTTCTAGGTCTATCACTACCCAATCCTTTGTATTGTCCCAGAGTTAAGGGAATTCTGCATCGTTGCCCATATAGAGCTTCAAAAGGTGCCATGCCTAGTGATGTGTGATAACTATTATTATACGTAAATTCTACTAGGTACAAGTAGTATTTCCACTTTGTGTGCTATTCCATGTATTACATTCTTAGAATATCCTCAGCACTTGATTCACCCTCTTATTCTATCCATTCGTCTTAGGTTGATAGATTGTGCTAATATTCAACTTAGTCCCTAATGCTTTATGCATGACTTTCCAAAATTCATATGTAAAACGAGTCTCTATCAGAGATTAAAACTTCTGGGAACCCATGTAGCCTCACCACTTCCATAGAAAACTTACTTGCTATCGTGGGTGCATCATCATGCACATTACCTGGTATAAAATGTGTGACTTTGGTAAGCTTATCCACAATAACTAAAATTGCATCATGCCTAAATCTTGTTTTAGGCAATCCCATTATAAAGTCCATTGATACCACCTACCATTTTTTCTCAGGTATCTCATGCGAATATAATTTTTCAACTGGATGCAGATGTTCTACCTTCACTTTTTGTAATTCCAAACATTTGACCACATAATTGATGATATCCTGTTTCATACTTGGAAAGAAATAAACTTTATTTAAATTCTTGCTCATTTTTACCCCTTCTAGGTGCACAGAATAGGGTGTATTGTGAGCCTCCTTAAGGATTTTTCTCTCAATCCTCCTAAATTAGGTACAACCAACCTATCTTTAAAGAATAATAGATCATTCATGAACACATATTTTGCATCCTTGTTCATTTCCTATCCAATTTATCCAAAATAGGATTGAAAAAATTTATATTTTCTTTGCCACTCTTTTATTTGATCCAACAGATCATATTGACATCTTGTCATAGCAGTAATATATCCTCTTCTACTAAATAGGTGTGGGTCAAGAATTTAATTCCCAAAATTGTAGTGTTCTCGTGGCTAGCGATCCAAGGAAGAATACTCACCATCGACAACATGATTAAGAGAGGTATGATTCTTGCTAACCGATGTCTTCTCTGTAGGAACAATTGGGAGTTCGTCCTTCACATTTTCTTGGATTGTTCTTTTTCTCGGAGTATTCTATATGGAGTTTTTCAAGCCTTCGGTATTTCTTGGGCCAGACCTACTACCATTGTTGAACTTTTTGACCAATGGCCAAGTCCTTTCATAAGCCCTAGACTTAGGTTCATGTGGAAGGTCTGTCTTCACCACTTTCTCTGGCAGGTGTGGTTAGAGCGTAATCATAGAGCTTTTCACGAGTCTAGCCATGATCTCCCCACTGTCATTTCTAGGATCCTCACCTTTGCCAAAGAAAACGCTAGTCTTATTTCCCCTGAAGCCCATGTTTCGCCTCATAATGAGACCCAGATTGCTCAATATTTGAAATTAACCTTGATGGAAGACCTTGCTCCTAACAGACCCAATCCTAGAATAGGTTTCAAGTGGTCTGCACCTCCGGTTGGATGGCAAAGGATAACCCGAGAAAAGTAGGGGCGGGTGGAATAGTTAGAGACCATGAAGGAAGAATGGTCAGGGCTTTTTCGAGTAGCTAGGGATAAGGAAAAATAACAAGGCAGAGGTGAGAGCATTGTGGAGAGGTCTCCAATTGGCTCAGGAGATAGAGGGCAAGCTAATTATTGAAGGTGACTCAATGCACATTATAAACCTCCTAAGTAATGAGAAAAATCTCTTGTGGTGAATCAAAACTGTCATGGAAGAGGTAAGGATATTTTATCAGGCTAGGAGAGAAAGAATGGCCCATCACGTGTTTCGGGAGGCCAACAAAGCAACAGATAGGTTGGCTAACATAGGAGTGGATGTTGACGGGCTTGTCACTTGGGATCATGGGGCTCCAAGTGACGTGGACAAAATTATCCAATATGATTGCCAAGAATGACAGATTCATGGACCTGGAGAGGAAGGAGCAAAGTCACGAAGTTTAATAAAAATCCCACCAAATTTTTGAATTTTATTCGCAAGCAAAGGTGCGAGCATATGTGGTTTTCATTTGGAAATAACGCCCTGCCTGCTCTCTATGCTTTGCTCCATCCGATGATAATTTTGGTTTTATCTATGTGTTAAGGATAAAGTCCTTTTTGTTTTGGTTTGAAATATGCAATAGTTATGTTTATTGGCATGATTAGAAGATCGGATATATGTACAACAGTTGGGTATAACTGTTCGAAGCTTCTTTTTGCTGGTAATATATGTAAAAGGTTGTATGCCCTCTCGGCTATTAGTTTTATGAAAGACAATAGTACCGGTGGATAGACTGTCCTCAGTAAGGATATAGTCCTTAATAGAATTATGATGAATGTTGTAATAGGTTTTGGGCCAATCTCTAAAACTCGGTTTTAATGATATAGTCCCTTAATTACTAAAAAAAATATACCCTCTTCTACTTAAAGCATCAACGACCTTATTCTCCTTACCCTTAATGTACTTGATGCCAAAATCATACTCCATAAGAAACTCCATCCAACGTCGTTGCCTAGCATTTAATAAAGGTTGGGTGAATATGTAATTTAGACTCTAATGGTCCATCTTTAATTCAAATGGTTTCCCCAATAAATAATGTCGTCAAACTTTCAATGCGTGCACTATCGCTACCAATTCTAAATCATGAGTGGCATAATTGACTTCATGCCTCTTAAGCTTTTTGGAATCATAGGCAATTACTGCACCATCTTGAGTCAATATTCCACCTAACCCTTCGATCGATGCATCGATACAAACTGTAAACTACTTATTAAGATCGGGTAATTGTAGGATTGGTGTTGTCATCAATATTTCCTTCAAAATCTGAAAAGCCTTTTCACACTGCTCTATCCACTTAAAGCTTTTCCCTTTTCTCTAAAGGTTTGTAATGGGTTGAGCAATTCTCAAAAATTCCTTGATGAACCTTCTATAATACCTTGCAATCCCCATAAAACTTTGCACCTCAAAAACATTAGTAGGTATTGGCTAGTCAATAATTACCTCAATATTCTTGGGATCTACTACAATTCCTTTCACAGAAACAATGTGCCCAAGGTATTGCACTTGTGGAGTATAAAACTCACACTTGGTCAATTTTCCATATAATTGATTCTTTCTAAGAATCGCAAGCACTTTTCTCATGTGCTCATCATGCTCTTCCTTGCTTTTGGAGTAAACCAAAATATCATCCAAAAATACAAGTACAAACTTGTCCAATTGTTCTCTAAAGACTCTATTTATGAGGTTCATGGATGCGGTTGGGGCATTGGTTAACCCAAAAGGTAAGACTGTAAACTCAAAATACCCATATCTTATTCTAAATGTTGTCTTAGAAGTATCTTCCTCCCGAATTCTTAGCTGATGATATCCAGATCTCAAATCTATCTTGGAAAAGATAGTGGCTCCTTTCAATTGATCAAACAAATCATCAATCCTTGGTAACGAGTACCTATTTTTTATGGTAACTTTATTCAACATACGGTAGTCTATGCACATTCTTAAGGTACCATCTTTCTTTTTAACAAATAAAATAGGAGCTCCCCAAGGTGACACACTAGGTTTGATTAGCCCTTTTTCAAGCAATTCTTGTAGTTGCGTTTTGAGCTCCTACAACTCTATGGGTGTCATTCTATAAGGTGACCTTGCAATTGGTGTTGCCCCCGGTAATAACTCAATTGAGAAATCAAATTCCCTCCGAGGTGGTAATCCTAGGAGATCCTCAGGAAATACATCTTTGAATGCTCCCAACATTGGGTGTTGTTGAAGAAGGTCACATCCCTTTTCTGATGCTTCTAACTTATTCATATTTACTATGAAGATCATTTCCTTCTTTCTAATAACCTTCTTGATCTGCATTGCAGTTAATAAATGTGGCTTAACTTCTTTTCACTCACAACTAATTTGAATCCTTTGATTAGACTCATCCAAAAACTCTACCCATCTATCTTCAAAATTTAAAAGAGCCTTGTGTGCTTTTAACCAATCAACTCCCAAAATAATATCAAACGCATGCAAAGGTGCCACATACAAATGCCAGTTAATATTTCCTTGAGATAAGGAGATATGGACGTCAAAGAAATATTGATTAACATGATGGGTTTGCCTTGATCCATACTCTACCTTCCAATATTTGGCCAAGAATCCAGGTCTAACAGGAAAATCCCTCACTAATCTAGATGAGATAAAACTATTTGTTGACCCACTATCTACTAAAATTTGCACATTTTTATCAAAAAATTTACCATGCAATAAGAAAGGAGTAATTTGACCATTGAGTTCAGAACTACCTGTGGCCACATAGATCCTGTGGCTAGCCTCTTCTGGGGTTTTTGGTGGTAGGTCAGCCCTATGAGGACATTTGTTAGCATAATGAGCCCCTTTGCACACCCAACATCCACATGGTGGAGCTCGATTGCCATTATTATTACCTTCATTTTTATTCATAGTTGAAGTTTCTCTATCCCTTCCTTGACCTACCAGCTTCTGGTCCTATCTCCTGGGAAATTCTTTAGCATCCTTCTTGAATTTACCACCTTGGTAATTGGATCTATTCTTGCTCCCTTGCTTGTTCTGATCTCCTCCTTTGGGTTTCTTATTCTGTTCCTTTTCCCATTTCATAAAACCTACACTTTTATGCTTCCTGAGTTCATATTTTTCCTTTTTAGATAGCTTTTGGTAGTTAAAATATGCCTTTCTCATTTCCTGATTAGCTTCCTCTTTTCTTGCTAGATCAAATACAGTTGGTAAATTGATAGGATTATGCATGTTTACCACCGTCATAATTCTAGGGTGTAATTAAATTTTTGTGTTTTCATTTCTTCGTTGCTTTCATATTGGGAAGCATATTTCAGCAGTTGAATGAAATTTTGGTAGTATTCACACATCGACATGTTTTCTTATCTTAAGTTTGAGAAATCCCCAAATTTCTCTACATAATATTGTTTTGTCAAGAATCTATCCCTGAATTCTTTGACAAATTCTTCCCATTTGAGATCAACATTCTACTCTATGCCCTTTCTTATACGACTTCCACCAGTCCAGGGCTATTTATGTCATGTTCATTACTGCCAAAGTAGTCTTGGATTCAGAGGATAGGACTACTAGAGAAAAGTAGGATTCTAGTTCACTCAACCAATTCTTGGCAGATTCACCATCGCCCTTACCATCAAACTTAGTTATTACTACTTTTCTTAGATTTTTGTCCAACTCCTTACTCACTCTCACCCTTCCAGCACTGGATCTCTCTAGTTCCCTTGATTCATCCATTGACATTTCCATTCCATTACCTCATCCATTAGTTAAGTCTTCTATAACTCATTGTTGTTGGATGATAAATTCTTGTTGTTGGACCATGTGAGTTTTTTGTTGGGCCATCTCTTCTCTTTGGTGGTCCATGTGAGTTTGCAATAACTGCACTACTTTAGCAAGGTTTCCTACCTCCACACTAGTCTCGCTTTCACTATGGGAAATCTCATCAATCCTCCTTTCATGTTGAGGTCCTTTTTGCCTTAGATTTATTCGTGGCCTCCTTACAGGTCTCTCGATGTCTTCCTCCTCCCTGCCTCCCATAGGATTTCTTGAGGATCCACCTCGCAACAATCATGTCATTCAACCTGTAGGTGAAAGAGGTAGTGCATTAGTTTATATTATCTAATCCCATTCACAGTTAGAGTCTACAATTTAGAATCTCTTCTGCTCTAATACCATATGTAACAACCTAGAATCATCTACACATCTGGTTGACCAAAATAAAAAGGGAAAGAATAGAAAGTATTTTTTTTAATCTAAACTCCCTAAAAGTTGGGAAGCTAATTTTGTTTTAATTTGTTTTTGAATCATCCAAGCAATTTTCAATCATTTATAACACAGACATAACCACCACATTTGAGTTCAATACTGTTGTAGCTAGTCACCCAAGTGGACGAGATCGGCCTTATCCCATTAATTAGCCATTTTGTGAAATCGGTTGTCCTCATTTATCATCCATATTTTTTTGTATGAGGTTTGATTCACGATAAGGGTTATCCTCTAGGGCCCATAACACCTAGAGGGGGGACACTTTCTTCCCTTTCCTCTTCCACTAAACCTTCAACAATCTAGTCGACTTGTTTTTACTTAGCATGGATGAGGTTAGCATATTTATGTCTCTGTGACTAACTGGTGACTCCCTTATTCTTGGAGGTAGTTAGTGCCATGTCAATACCCTGACCTTGGACCTCATTACTCATACTCACTGTAACTCACAATAATTTATCCCATACCAAACCCTATGGCTGATCTAGCTAAGTTCAATGAGTATGTAACGAGCACCGTGCTATCCGAGTCCAACCTAAAAAAGGTGTCCCATACCACCTTTATCAATTTCATCCTGACCAAGTCATTTTGACCAATCCCATCAGAACTAGGTTGTCTCAAGCTTGTTGTGTGCATCCCCGCACCTCAACATACTTGGATGTTCTTTTTTTAAAAAGAGTCCACATTATTTAAATAAAAGAACATTATAATAGTCTTTACTATTAGGCTATTTACACTATATTAGATTCTAACCTAACCAAGGGATAATTATGTTTTCACAATAACTATTGGATTACCATTTCACATGAAAAGTCTTGTAGTACCAACTACCTATGCATGCATAGCCTTAAGTAAGGTTCGGTAGCAAATTCTCATAAGCTTCCTTGAGAAACTATATTGTACATGTTTTGAAACTAAAGATACCAATCTTCCTCATTAAGAGTGGTTTTCCATTTGTTTAGCTCTACCAAGGACTAGTTTATCTATTATCCAAGTGTAGACAACATCCACAAAAAAGGTTTAAGTTTTTAAATACAACGGATATGAACCAATTAAGTCTTGCTCTTTTATCGGTATGCCTAATAGTCATTTTGACAAAGCATGAATTTTTTATATATATATATATATATACATATCCACACTTAGCTCATGAAATTACCAGATGCATCATTTTATAAGGAAGAATATTAACATCATAAGCTCTATGAATTAATTAAAAGAATACAATTTCATTACAATACAGGAGCTTCGCTCCGTGACACCAACACACAAAGCTGCTTCTCGGATGCATTTTCAAGCAAAGAAAATAGTAATCATTACATGAGACCCTCTTCTCACTTTCAAACCAACAACTCGTTTTATTAACAAATCTGAATCTTAAACTAAATTCATTCTCCTGAGCCTGGTTCGTCCAATGTCCTAGTGCATTTCTACTCCATTGCCAAGTCGGTTGAAGCTAAGGAGTACATGATCACTTTCTTAGTTTTCGGAGTCTATTGAACAACAACTTCATGGTAATATATGTTCCGTCGTAGGCTTCTGGTTACGCCATTCCCGAACTTGATCACCACTAAATAGATTTCTTCCATATGGTCAACATTCCACATAGGGGAAAAATTGGAATCATCACCAGGGATCAGAGATGGCTCAAAATAATGAACATGCAACTTTTAACATGTCTAAATGCAAAATAATCTAACAAGTAATTCACACAGAAAACACCAGTTTCTTTTCTGTAACTTGTCAAAGCATTTGGTAGAATGTTTGTATATACATTTTTATACAATTATCTTCTTCCATCGGGTAAGACATTCACGAAACCAACCTCCATCATCTTGAGGTGTTTCCCAGTCCCCAAAGAAGAATAAGTTTCAACTAGTTTCATTCATTCTTTTTGAGGATGAGTACAACACACTTACTACACTCATTGCACCCATTTCCTCATAGTATGCACATAAGCAAAACTTACAATACACTGCAATAGAAAGAATAATATATCCCGACAAGGTAATGCTTCTAATACTACAATATAGTATGGTATAATAACAACAATACCTTGCTTCTTATAAAATGGTTTTTCCCTTTTAGTAATAAGTTATTTGCTAGCCTTCCATTACTTTATTAACTATCTACTAGCATAGCTTTATGACAATGTTCACACAACGATAAAAAAAATATGTTTAACATATCAGACTAACATGAATGCACATGTTTTTTGTATAACACGACATCACAACAATGTTGCACTCAGTGAAAGCAAACTAACAGGGTAATATTAAAATATCACTCCTATTGCTTTCAATCACCAATAATCAATACAACACACAACAATATTTGAACAATGAAAAGCTCACTAACGTAGCAGTTTCGATTTATCAATTTCATTGTTTCTTTTTAATTCATCAGAAAAGAACACAACAACACAACAATGGTTCACATAATGAAATATAATAATTAAATTTGTTGAGTATACACCATACAACTATGGAGGACATATTCCAAAGTTTTGAATTGCAGATAACCAACCTGTTTGATGCTTCCAACTTCCCTGTTCTCTGCTCTTCATCCTCCGCTCCCCTTCATCTTCTCCCTTCATTTTTTTCAAAATATTATTTTCTTCCTTTTTGTTTTTCTCCCCAAAAATGATTTGCGAAGAAACCACAGGTTGTTTTATTTTCCCTCCATGCGTAGCACCATATCATCGAGTCCTTCCTCCACCACTTCGTGCACACCCCGAGCTATCATGACTATTAACTAATCACTACGACTCTACAACAACATGGAGAGTATGTCTAGCCACATGGACATTTTAATAATGCTTAATTCTACCAACCTTTAATCATATCCTTAATATTCCAAACAATCACCATTTTAACAATAGTGTAAGCTATTTATAATTATTTTGAATAAAAATATTAATAATCTTATATCCAATTTCCTTGTTCCTACTAACTAATGCAACAATGGAATTTATAAAATCTTCCATACATGATAAGTTTATTTACCATAATAAATTCATATATGATCGAAATATTATTTTAAATAACAAATTTTATGCCATAACAAGCAATCTCACACATGCATTTCCAAACTAGTGGCTCCCATCATCATTGCCACTAAAAATAACATGTCTCATTTCTTTCCATACAAACAATACTCAAGCTAAACAAACCCATGCAATGATGCAATATGCAATGCACCTAAATGATATGCAAGCGCGAGTTTCCATGTACTCGCGAGCCAAATCATCACTTCCCTGTCTCACCTTTTTCCCCTAACTTGTTTCCCATTCATTGCCATTACGCCACTGTCCTACACTCACAAAAGCCATCAACAGTACCAGGAATCATAGAAAAAGGTAAGTGTATGCATAATTCACTATTTTTCATAAACCGTGCGAGGGTCATTACACATTCAAACATATCTCAACAATGCCAATTATATTTAATTCAAACTTTCAAATATGTATCAACCAATATTTACAAATTAACATCTCATCAATTATTCTATGTTTATTGTGTCTGACAATATGAGACATCACACAATGTCTCTCAAACTTATCTACTCTCACAGTGCAAAATGATTCTCCTTTCAATGTTTTAGTTTAGGCAAACTAAATGGCAATGGTAGATCTTGAAATTTTGCAAGATGGACTCTATCTTAGTCTAGATGGACCAAAATCTAGATTGAAGGCATTTCTTCACTTAAGCTACACTTGGATGACTTATGCAAACAAATCAAATGACCCTCATGTTGCTTATATAAAATAACTTTATTTTTAATTTCTTTTTATTTGGCCTAGATGATCCTTCCTAATGGCAATTCAAATTGAAATAGTATTTCTTTAAATTAGACATTGCAATAGCTCATGCACAAAGACTTCAATGCTCAAATGGATAACCCAAAATTTTAACTAAATGACACAAATTTCACTTTAATATGGCTTATTCAATATCTAAATGACCCTTCTATTTATAACAATACTTCAATTAGAACAATAGTATAAAACGCTCCTCTCAACTAATTATGTCTATTGTTGAATGTCTCCATATTAAAATGTCTCACAAGCTTTGGGATGGCCTATATGCATGCATTTTTAACAAACAAGTTGGTCCAAATACACTAACACTTACGTCTTCATGCCTCCCTTTCTTCAACATGCAATTTTTTCATGTTTGAATATTCAAGATGACATATGTCAATTCTTCACAAGATAATGATGACTTGTCTCTAAAGCTTTAAATAACAAAATGGACAACCCACTTTTCCTTCAAGTTGGATGATCTCACATAACTTTACACGCAAACAATTTATCCTCTTGATTGGAAAACAACTAGATGGTCTAATGCATTTAACTCCACTAGAATATACCATCTCTCAACTTCAAACTTGTAAAGTAAAAGACAAAAAACAAGAAAAAAAATAAATATTCTCTTCTAAAATTGAACCAACAAGGTTTTCTTACTCCTTGCATAAACATAATTACTAACATCACCTCCTTGATTGGCCAAGACAACCATGAACTTCAAATGATGTTTTCTCCTCTACAACATTGGTCTCACCTCAAGAACATCATACCAAATATTCTGAATGTAGATTGATTCTAATAAACTTCACATTAATGTGATAATTCTATAAATACAAGCAAGAAACAAGAATAGAGATGCCCTTGGATTACAACCAATTTATAACTACTTAGAACCCCCAAAATTGTTTATATGATTTTTGCAACTTTTGTAAGAACAAAGGACATAAGGTAGAATTTTATCAATTGTGGATCAAGAAGCTTGAAGAAACATCTAAAAAGTGGGTGTTGATACTTCTCTATTCTATGCCTAGGGTGAGAATGAATGTGGTGCTAAATCCTCATAGGAACATGTAGTTGTTCGTTCAACATATTTGACATCCACTTCCTCTAAAGAGTGGATTGTAGATTAAGGGGCAACCTAGCATATGACTAAGCATCATCACCTTTTGCATAACTAAGTGGACAATATTTCATAGAGTGTGCAGTTATTGAGGATGATTTCTCTTTATACGTGTCCAGATGTGGTGAGGTGACAGTTGGTTCTTCCTCATTTGATGAAGTTCTTCATGTTTTAGGTGTAGGAGCCAATCTTTTTTCCATTTGTCAAATCAAGAATAAACAAGTTGAGTTTTGGCTAGATCAATGGGTGATTACGGATACTGATGATGGTTTTAAGATAGTTGTCTCACTATATTGTGATGAGTCTGATCAGATGTTATAGCTTGGCAATAATTCGTCTTCTTCTTCCTCCACTAAGAAAGACTTTGTGTCTATGTTGGAATGGGTAGATGACATTAACAAGTGATGGCATTGCAAGCTTAGGCCTATCGGCTATGGATCCAAGGTAGATGACTCAACATTAGTTGGCTATTGGCTTTCCTCCTATTTCTCCTCCTAGCGGTGTCTGTGAGGAGTGTATCTTAGGGAAGAATAATCGATATTCCTTTGTGAAAGGGATTGTGAGGTGAAATTTATAGGCCCATGGGGGCACCATATCAAGAATAAGTACTTTCTCACCTTTATAACAAGTCACATATATATATATATATATATATATATATATATATATATATATATATATATATATATATATATATATATATATATAGTGTTCACGGATATGTATATCTAAATAACACTTTTAGAAATATGATAAATGTCTTTTTTGACAAAAAGACATATATAGTGTTCACACATATGTATATCTAAATTTAGAAAGATGATAAATGTCTTTTTTGACAAAAAAACATGCTTGATATGTTTAAATTTACCAAAGAACAAATATAATACTTGTTTGTTTTGAGAAAAGTAAACTGAATAAAAATTACAAATATTTTATTTTCTAAAAATAATAATTTATATTATATCATAATAATTTTTTTATAAAAATTTAAATAATTTTTTTTTTAATTTTATCAACTCAAATTTATTTATTAAAATTAAAATTAAAAAAAACACCTTCGACATAGATTTGATATAATAAAACCTAGTAAAAATATTAATAGTTTTTGTTTTTTAAGAGACTCAACCCTCAATTCAATTAAGTCCGTAAGTTTTAATTTTGATGCAATTGATTTATCTATTCTAATTTAAGCCAATTTCAAAGACAATTGAAGATAATATATATTTATGTTTTTTTTTTTTTTTGAGGTTTAAATTTCAAGAAGATAATTAGGGAGGCGTAATGGTGTGTTAATAATAATATAAATAAATATTTGTTTTTTAAATTAAATTAAATTTTTACTTTTAAATTTTAATATTTTTTATTTTTAAATATTTTTATAAAAACTTATATATACGAATATTTATTTTTATTTTATTTTTTTTATATATTTATATATATATATATATATATATATATATATATATATATAGAGAAACTCAAGAGTACATTACAAAACTTATATAATCTAGTTTTTTGGTTATTAGATAACAATTCAAATAAAACTACAAATTCAAACTAATTTGTTTACCTAGCAAACCAACTATCCTACTATTGGAGCTTATGACTATTGGAACAAGACCCTCTAACATCCTCTATCATGACTAGAATTGAGGAACTGCATAAGAACATAGAATATCAGAGAAGAACATACTACACTAAGGCTTGCACAAGATTTGCACAAGAGAACTGCCTGGAAAACTGCATAAGAACTGAAGAACTGCACAAAAAACTGCCTGAAAAACTGCACAAAAACTGCCCAAGAAATTGCTTAACAACTTAGTCATAGCTTCTGACATTGCCATCAAGAGACTGAACAAGGAGAAGATGGGTTTTAGGTCATAGTTTGGTCTGGCCACCACCTAGGAGGGAAACCATAGCACTTAATATCTCCTTTGTCAAGAGCCCAATTTGCCATAGCATCAGCCACTGTTCTCTCTAGGCGCATGATTCAAAACAACCTCTTGAAAACTAGAAGCTATTAATCTAATATTATCTATGATCCTTTGAATTCACCAGTCTACCTTCTCAGGTTTTGAAGTTGAATTTAGGTAATTGATCATAATTTGAGTGCCTTCACCCTTCTCCACCCTGCCCATTCTGCCAAGTTATTGGACAGAATTCTTAGATTTTGAGCAAAAGTAGAAATTGGAGTACCATCCTCCATCCTACCTATTCCTCCTATACTAGCTCTACCAGAATTTCCTTTGGATGCTCCATCGGTATTGATTTTTCCAAAATTCTTTGAAGAAGCTGCCATTGCTGGATTTCAAACTATTTATGACTAAAATAAATAAATCTCCACATATTTGGAGATCTATTTATTTTAGTTATAAATAGGTTGAAATCTAGCAATATAAAAGCTACTCAAGGGTGTTGAAATTTAAACATTAGGGTAAAGGCTGGTTTGAGTGGTTTGAACATTGAACCTTATTTACTGGATGAAAACCCAACCCAAAACCATACCACTATTGTATCCAACTGCAATTTAAATTTTATTTAACTATAAATATTAATTCAAAACCATACCACTACTATATCCTACTGCAATTTTAGATTCTATTTAACTATAAATATCAATACAAATATTTCGGAATTGGACACCGAAGAAACTAGACACCAAGCTATAGGAATTAGATGTATAATGATAATAGGGAGCCTTTATAAGGCTAAAAATATAGTTTTATTATCTTGGTTGAAGTTTTGATGCAACAGTTTTTATAACTTTCCTGAGCAGTGTTATTGGTGTGATTTCATGAGGTTTGAACCTATTAATTATCTGTTATGCTGTTTATTTTAAATATCGGAATACGTACATTTATGTTTGTCTTTTCATTTTTTTTAAATTAGACTCAAAACAACTTAAAAGATACATCAGTTTGAACTTATTAATTATCTGTTATGCTGTTTATTTTAAATATTGGAATGCATACATTTATGTTTGTCTTTCCATATTTTTTAAATTAGACTCAAAACAACTTAAAAGATAAATCAGTTAATAATGACCGAATGATTATAAGTAAACTATACCAATTCTAAACAGTTGGAGATCCTATTAATAAGGAAAAGCCAAAAATTCAGAAAGTTACAGCAATAAGTTTTTAAAGTTCAATCTTGGGAGGTAGATGTATTTTTTTCTGTCCAACAGATGAGATCTAAGCTTCAATTATAAACACTGAGCAATTAAAGATTTTTTCTTTTCTGTTCAAATGATACTGAAACTGCATATTTTTATTTTAGTGTTTAAAAGGCCTGTGCATATTTGAAAGCTGGATCTCTATTGGTGAAGTCCATATAAATATGCTTTTTTAGATGAAAATTAGAGGTATTTTTAAGTATGCATCTTGGAGTTTCATGCCAAAAACTTTGAGAGTGTTTCGGTAATTGTCTGCACATAGCACTTGTACGCTCTCCTTAAAGTTTTATATGAATCTGTAGCAAAGAAGTCAGTGGCATCATTGGAACTCTCACATGAATATATCAGACTACAATTGCTATGTGCTGGCAAGCAAGCGGTTGATCAGCATATGATTGGAAAAGGATAAGCATGCAATTAACAGCAATTTGGGTTTTAAAAAAAAAAAAAATTTAGGAAAGAAAAGAAAACGAAAGGAGAGGAGAACAAAGAAGATATGATAAGCATGCAATTGGCAGCCACTTTTGAGACAATTAGATGATTTATGTTTTTTTTTGTTGAGAAAAGTTAGATTTGAAAAAAAAAAAAAATTGTTTTTAGAAAAAATTGAATTTTTTAAAAAAGCTAAATTTTTAACGAAAAAAACAAAAAGCTCATTGTCTTCGTTGTTTATAAATAAAAAGGATTTTTATTAGAGGAGAGCAAAGGAGATATGACTGGATAAGGATAAGCATGTAATTGGAAGCTACTTTTGAGATAATTGGATGAGGATTTTTAAAAAAATGTGATTTTAAAAAAAAAAAATAGATTTTTAGAATAAGTTAAATTTAAAAAATAAAAATAAAAAACTCATTGTCCTCTTTGCTTATAAATAAAAAGGAGAAAGAAGAGGAGAGCAATAGAGATATGATCAGATAAGGATAAGCATGCAATTGACAGCCACTTTTGAGACAATTAAATGATTTGTGCTTTTAGAGAAAAGCTGAATTTTTAAAAAAATATGTTTTTTAGAAAAAAAATGGATTTTTAGAGAAAGTTAATTTTTTTTGAAAAAAAAAACGAAAAACTCATTGTCCTTATTGCTTATAAATAAAAAGAACTTTTATTGAGAAGAAGAGAAGAGGAGAGCAAAGGAGCTATGAGAAATAAATAGCCCATAAGGTTTGCATGGGTTTAAATTTTTCATTATCAACTAGAAGGCAAATTATTCTTAACTTTTAGAAAGCACTCACAAAAAGTTTGTCCTATGATTTGTTGTGGTGTAGTGTGGAATGGAACTTAGTAAAACAGATTTACTTACATCAATGAAGAGTGAGATATGAGCATTGGCTGAGGACTACTTCTAAATATTTCTATTGTACACTATCACATGCCAATGTGATGAGTTGCCTTAAGTGCCAGCAGAGAAGGGCAATAAAATGCTCAATTGTGTCTTCTATGAAAGGAAAAGGTACGCTAAGGTGTTTCAATCAACTACATTTATCAAGATGAAAAATGCATTTATTTATTTAGTTTTCTTTTGGTTCGGAAAAAAAAAATATATATCACAGGAATTATAAGATATTATAAGATATGCTAATTTGTTTCAATCAATTAGATTTATTAAGATGAAAATGCAGTTTTTTTTAAGCTGGGAAAGAATTGACATCATATAAAAACAAATTAATTGGTACCCTATGGTTCATTCACACTGTGCAAAAACCAATTTTAAATCTTTCCTGTTTGCACAGAGAATGAAATGATCAAATATGAAAGGAATGGAGTCTCCAGTGTACCAAGTAATGGAAGTATTCAATTTGTAGACTCATGGATATGTGTAAACTGTAATTTTTCATGGTGTGCTGCATGTGGGTTTGCTTTTTCTGACAGTAAAAGCAAAAAGAATCATCTTTGCACTGAAGCAATAAATTACATCATCAGTGATATAGTGACAAGACTTAAATCTATTCTTAAGTAATATAAGACTCTATACTTAAGGCTGATGGCCAACCTGCTATATCCAATAATTCTCATAAATTTAATAATCAATCTGGTACAACATCTTTTCCTCTTAGCAATGGTTTCCCTGGGATTTTTTATAAAGATAAGAAGCGCAAGTATACAGTAAGGGAAGCAGGAAGTCATACATATGAAGGTAAGCCAACCCAAATAAAGAAGCAGCTAAGAAAGTTGGAAAATGGACTTGACTGCCAAGCAGAGAGTGTGCTGAAATCTTTGACAACTGTTCATAAGAACAAAGCTGGAATCCAAGTTCAAACATCCTTAGATTTTTCAGCTTATAATGTAATTGGCTAACTGTTGGAATACTTATTACTGAATTATTCTATGATAGACATTTGTGCAAGGGACACATTGTATATTCAATTGGCAGACCTGTTGGAAACCATGGCACAATATCCACAACTCCTTACGATGTTGATAGGACCCTCCTCCGAAGGAGGTCCTGATTTTGACGGTGACAATGGAAGCGATACTTGTGTCCTTAAAAAAATGAAAAACATATATGAACAATCAAAGATCATGGTGAACAGATTCAAACATGCGAAACAAAATATAAATGCACAGGATGATCTAGGCATTGCTAGATGTCTTTTGGAGTGCTATGGAAAATTGGCAGCTGCAGCAGAGAAGCTTAAACCCTGTGTGCCAACTGTGGGTTCTGTTTCAAATGAGAAAGATGTTCGACATAGAGAAGCAACTGCAGGACAAGTGGTATCAGCTTCAACAGATGATGGCTTCAAAACCATGAAAAATAGGGATGTCAGACCAGAGCAGTATATAAATATCTCTCTATATAAAGAGAGCTTGAAGCCAATACAATTTGCAGAGTATCCTTTGTTTGGAAATCACACCCACAGTAAATATTTTAATGAGTCAGGGTTAAACAAGCAGAGCATTGATAACAGAGGTGTGCATAATAAAAATAGAATGGTGTATATTGCAAAAGAAATAGCTTCGTTGGCAACCAATCTTCCTCTGGAGTGGGAATCCAGCATACATGTTCGAGTGGACGAAGTGAGAATGGATATATTGAAGGCTCTGATAGTGGGTCCTAAAGGGACTCCATATCAAAATGGAGTCTTCATATTTGATATCTATCTTCCACCAGGTATGATAGTACAGCATTCCTTGTTCTGGTCTTTTGGACTGTAGAAGATTTTGTCTCTCTTTACAATTTACAATATAATTTCGTATGCATCTGCAACTTTTACCTGATTTTATTGAATAAACATCCATTAAAATAAAAGGCACTGCTGAAAATCCAACAACAAGTAACAGGTCTATTATTATATTTTTTTTTATTGTTTTCAGTCACATATTTTTATGATGAAATTGTTTTTTTTATTTTAAGGTTTATTAGTATTATAATATTTTAAATTCTTTTGAAGTCAAAATTAAGTAATTTTTGATAAAGGGAAGAGCCCTCCCCTGCTCCCCCTCCCATGGTTCCTGGTTCCTGCCCAGTCCCTGGCTCAACCCAGGTCATCCCTCCCGGGGAGTGGTTGTTTGCAGATGATCTCCTGGGGGGAGATCCTTCTCCACTATCTGCGCCCCTCCCGGCTGGCTAGGGTTTCCTTGGTTGTTTTTTCGGACTGGTGCTTCCCAGGGATCCCTGTTTGGTTGGGGATCCCTTCCCTTTTTCCCTCAGGCTTCCCCCTGGGGTTTTTTGCAGGTTATTCGCGTGGATCTGGTCCCCTGCGTTTCTCGGTGCGGTGGAGGTGACGGTTTAGGGTTTGGACAGCTTCCCCCTTTTTCTTGTGAATCCTCGGCGGGCTCTGTGCTTGGACGGGATTCTTGGTCCCTGCTGCTGGGATCCTCTTCTGTTTTCCCGGGGCGGGTTCCTTGTGGTACAACTCTTTGGTCACTTCCTGATGGGCTGGATCCTCTCTGTGCTGGCTGTCGGCTTCCTACAGGATGGCTCTCGCTGAACGGAATGTTTTCCCGGTGGGCGGCTGGTTTCTCCACAGGGCGGGATCCGCCAAATCCGCCGGTTTTCCCGCGAGGCGGGATCCTTTCTTTTCTGCTGGTTTCCCGGTGATTTCCCTGTTGCTTCCCGCTAGGCGGGACTGTTTGTGGTGGTTTTGACTGCTTCCCGCGAGGCGAGATTTTATTGTAACGGTTTTTCTTTGCTTCCTGCTGGGCGGGATCTTCTCGATGGTGGTTTTTGGCTACTCCCCGCTGGGCGGGATCTCCAAAACTACTTTCTTTCTTATTTGTTTATTTCCCACTAAGAGGGATTGTTTCATGCTTACTGTTACCGTTGGGCGGGATTTCTGTTTTGGTGTTCAGTTTCAAGGGATTGATGCCCTAGGCCCATTGCTTATGTAATCAGGTTTTGGGATCCTTGTTAAAACCCGCTGTAAATACAAACACTACTTACCAAAAAAAAAATTAAGTAATTTTTAATTTCCAAAAACATTAGATATATCAAATGATCATTTACTTACTATTTCTAGTAATTGATAAAGTTTAAATCATAGGAACTACTTCCAACAAACCTATTCCAACTTCTATTCCAACTTGTTATTATGATCAGCTTAAAGAGAATACCACTAATGGCTTGAAAAATTGGTACCATCAAAATTAAGCAACTTTTAAAATCTACTAATATTATAAATACTCTATATTAAATCTTCTTAGATCAAAATAAATATACTTAAATTAAAATTAAGTACCTTTTAATGTACACCAATATTACTAATATAAAATGACCTTGTACTTCCCTAGATCCAAACCATGTAGAAGAAAGCAGTCATATTGTGTTACTTTTATCTAATACAATAATTTAAAAAAAAAACATACAATAACAATTAAAATATACAATTAAAAGTGAGATTAAAATATAATTTTTTCATAATTTAAATTTAAGTTTTTATTAAAAATCCAAACAAATTTGAAGTCATCTATCTCTACTAAATCCAATATCTTAATCATTACAATTTCTCTTTATCTCTACTAAAATCCAATATCTTAACCATTATGGTGGTGACAGACTATCCTCAGGTGCCTCCCAAGGTATCTTTAAAAACAACAGGTGGCGGAAAGGTTAGTTTAATTCCAAATCTATACACTGATGGGAAGGTCTGTTTAAGTTTACTTGGAACTTGGCATGGTCCTGGGTGGCAGCCTTGGAAGTCAACTCTTTTGCAAGTTCTTGTTTCTATTCAAAGCTTAATATTTGTAGCCGATCCATACTATAATGAACCAGAATTTGAGAATGAACCAGATTATACTGAACCAGAATTTGAGGATGAACCAGATAATATTGAACCAGAAGTTGAGGATGAACCAAATTATAATGAACCAGATGCTCAACCTGAGGCTGAAAGACATAATAGAAATTACAGATACTACAATCTAAGATATGCCATTCTTGGTGCACTTCAACAACCAGATCCTAGCTTCAATGATATAATTATAATGCATTTCCGTCATAAGAAAGATGAGATTATAGAACAGTGCCATGAGTGGGTCCAGGCATCTCGCTTTTCCAGGAAGGTTGTAGAGACTGCTGAAAATGTAATGTTAGAGCTGGTAAAGGTTTAGCCACTAGAGCAGAACGTTTTTTTATTATTATTTCATTAAAGGATTTTTATGTAGAAAAGAATTTCAGGACATCTTAGTTAATCTTTAGTGCTTCATTTCATCAAAGGATTTTTATGTAAAAAAAAATTGACATCTTAATTAATCTTTAATTCTTCATATTATTTATTTTATTTTTTTTTAATACATTTAATATACATCATCATAAAAAATGGGTGATTTTCCATAATGTATATGAGAACCAAAGTTCAAATAACATGGAATTGCACACATTAAACGGTTTGAACTTTGAATGTTTTATATAGTAAAATATTAATTACATTAGCAATTCCACCTTTAAAAGGAAATATATCTCTCTCTACCTTTAGATTTAGGCCAACTTTTTACTACTTTTGTTAAATTTAATTGTCCTTGGGAGAGTTTGTTATGGGTGAGGGAGAGCTATCATGGGGTGAAGTTTTGTATGGGTGAGGGAGAGCTATCATGGGGTGAAGTTTTGTTATGGGTGAGGGAGAGCTATCATGGGGTGAAGTTTTGGACATGTTTTTTATTTTATTTTTTAAAACAAAATGAGAAATGAGTTGGATAAGGAGGAAAGTATTCATAATTGAATAGTATAAGAAATAATTGAATAGAATAAGAAGCAACAAAAGATTATAGTTGTATCTTGCTGCAGTATGTTAGATATCGTCATTCATCCTTGGGAGAGCCTCTTATGTGGTGAAGTTTTGGTTATGTCTTTCATTATATCTTTTGAAGTTGTCAAAAAAAAATAGAAATATTTAGTTATTAACCTGTTCATCACTATTTATTCAAGAATTTGTTCATTATATCTTTTAAAGTTTTTACGAAAGAAATAGAAATAATCAGTTATTGAACTTGTTCATCACTGTTTATTATTTTTTTTTAGTTTTTTATTAGGCCTTTTAAAGGTCTTATATCATTTCAAAAAATTGATAAAGTTTATTGATAACACATTGAAAAAAATAGAAATAATCAGCTATTGAACTTGTTCATCATTGTTTACTCAAAAACTTCGTCACTATTGTTTATTATTATTTTTTTTAGTTTTTTCTTGGGCCTCATAAAAGTCTCATATCATATATCATATGAAAGAAACGATGAAGTTTTTTTGATAACATTTCTTAATGTGTTGAAAGTTCTATAAACATAAGAATAAATGCTTCCCAACTATAACAAAAGTCAAATTCTATGTAAAAAATCTAAATTATAACCTTAAATAAAAATAAGATAAATTTCATATAAAATATATAAGACTAAAAATAAAATGAATTTTACATTTAACAATATTATATATATATATATATATAAGCATTTAAAGTAGTTAATAAAGGATCTTGCCTAAAAGTCAGCTGAATTTTACATTGAGTAATAGTCTAATTTTAGATTAAGCAGTAGTTTATCGAAGGATTTTTAAAGGATCTTAGTTAATGTCGGCTAAATTTTACTGAGCTATAGTTTATATGAAGGACATTTAAGAAATATGCTTCTACTTGAATTACAAGTATGTTATTGTTTTAGTAGAAATAGATTTTTTTTACAACTCGTAATATGGTAATTATTATAATTTGATTTTTAATATATATTTAGTTGAAAAAGTTATCTTTGTTCTAGATGTTATTAATAAAAGTAATTATTATGATTTGATTTGTAAGATATTTTATTATTAGTTGATATAGTTATCTTTGTTGTAGGTGTAGTTGATAATAGAAATGTAGTTATTATAATTTATTTTTTAATATTTTTTAAAAAACTGAATAAATAAATTCAAATAGATAGTTTAAAACTATTACAAAATATTTTAATAAAATAAAGAAAATATAGCTAAAATATCTTTATCTAGAAGATTTTTATGGGTTGGTAATTTGGAGTCTTCGAAGTGGAGCTTGGAGTCTTCGAAGTGGAGCTTGGTTAAGTGGGAAACTATTTGCAGACCGAAGCAAGAAGAGGGTTTGGGTCTTTGTTTGTCTTCTCTTTCTGAAGAGGCTTTGGCAGCTAAGTTTTATTGGCGATGGTGTATTTCTCAATACCAAGCTTGGGCAAATATTCTTTCCTATAAATATTTAAATGGGGTTGAGGGCTCTATAGATAGAAGGAACCAAAAGAGAAGTGGGAGAGGAAAAGTATATTTTATAAAGAAGCAATTGAAATAGACAAACATTTTATTTTGGAATAAGAGGTATATAAAGATATTTGAGCTAGCTATATGGATATTCTAATGGCATAATAATTGTAAGAGCATAATGATCAACAAAAGACTATAGTTGTATCTTGTTGCAGTATGTCTAATATCATCACTTATCCATGGGAGAGATTGTCATTTGGTGAATTTTTGGAAATGTCTTTCATTATATCTTTTGAACTTGTTCATCACTATTTATTGCCTTCATTTTAGTCTTTTTTGGGACCTTTTGAAGGTCTTGTATCATATGAAAATTTTGATGACGTTTTTTGGTAACATATCCTAATGTGTTTGAAGTTCCATATACATGGAAATAAATACCCCAAATGAACTTAAGATCAAAGGTCAAATTCCATCCAAAGAACCTAAGTTATAACCTTAGATAAAAGAGGTGAATTTTACATAGAGTATTTAAGTTATAACCTTACATAAAAGTGAGATGGATTTTACATTGAGCAATAGTCTATTGAAGGACATTTAAAGGATCTTACATCCGGTTGAATTTACATTGAGAAATAGTCTATTTGAAGGACATTTAAGAAATAGTATTCTAATAGTATTTGAAATACAAGTATGTTATTATATTAGTAGAAATAGGTACTTTTTTTTAAGGCAACTATTAATAGAGGTAATTGTTATGATTTGAATTTTAATATATCCTATTATTTAGCTGAAATAGCTATCTTTGTTATAGATGTAGTTGAAAATAGATATGTAGTTACTATAATTTATTTTTTAGAATATATATAAAAAATGAATAGATAAATGTAATTACAATAAAATACCTTAACAAAATAAAGAAAAGATAGATAAAATAAAATAGGTAGGTAAATAAATGGAATATCAACTTGGATCAATGGCTAAATAATAAGAGACAAAGGAATTGTTAATGGAAAAGAATAGCTATGTGGGAAAAATACTTAGAAAGAAAGAATATTATCTTGTTAAATTTAGCATTATGTATGGTAATATTGGAGAGAATATATGCCCATGATCAAACTAAGGACCAATTCACCCTAATTCAAATGTAAGGCAGATAGATAGAAGGGACCAAAAGAGAAGTAGGAGAGGATATGTATCTTCTATACTTTAGAGGAAAATGAAATGGAGAAACATTTTATTTTGGAACATGAGGTATATATAGATATTTGAGCTAGCTATATTGATATTCTAGTTAGAGAATTTATCATAAAAATTAGTAGTAAAAGGTCAATGTTGTAGAAATATAATGATTGAATTAGATATGAGATTAAAAACCATGGTTCTTTCTAGAATTTATGTTCCACATGTTGCTTTTCACCTCATGGAGGTTAAAAGCCTTCTACTTCATTCTATTAGGATGAGATAGCATTGGTTTTCTTCCCTCTTACAATTAGAATAAGATAGGACAAATTTCCTTTTATTTTCTTTTGAAATTGTCTTCAAATGAAGCATTTGAGCACATGAATTCAACATGGACTAACTAGTATTTACTCTATGATTCATAAAAACTAAAAACTATACCATATAAAATAAAAATAAAAAAATAAGAAAATAACATTGTTGAACTAAACACATAATATTGGCAGTAACAAAACATTGTATTATCAAGTAATATATATTAATATTTTTAGTTACCAACAGTTGAGAAGACCTTAGTAGATTTGTGTTTGTCCATTGTCATTATTTATCTCAATGTTCTTTATTTTTTAATAAATTCAAAAAAAAAAAAACAGTTTTTGAATGATCTTATAAAATGTTGTGAACACATATTTGTTGCAATAAGTTTTACATTGAAATGATAGATGTGTATATACAAGCATAAATAAGAATAGAGAGTTCTCTAGTTATAATTGATTTTGTAACTACCTATAACTCCCATATTAGATCAAGGTTATATCATATTCATAATATTCCAACCTTATTACATCAATGCTTGATCAAAGTACATCCAAGAAAAACTCTAGAATTTTTAAACTTAATATGCATAAGAGACTTTGTGAAATGTTTGTTTTAGAAATCCAATTTTGATCACGTAGCTAATATTCAAGTCTACTAATCCCTTCACGAATCAACTTGTTATCTTTTAAGTTAACTATCTCAAAATATCATAGATCCCAATGTAAATAAACCACCAATATTATAGGTCAAAATATCAATAATCAAGAGTAGAATTATATATGAGCAATCAAATATATATCAAGGCCAATATAATAATAAAATAGCATTCACTTATAATATCAAATATGAATTTAAATGTCTAAAATCATTCATGTACATGCATAAATAATACTTACAATATGAATTTCTCAAAATCTATATACAAACTTTATTAATGCTTCTTATGTGGCGATCATTACAAACCATTTTTCCTTTTTCTCTTGTTACATTGTATGGAGCTTTATCTCCATAATATAGACATAGTAATGTGACTCTTTAATACTTGTCTATTGCACTCCTCACATATATGGGAGATGTGACCTTTCCTATTCTTGACCTTTGGCTTCTCATCTTGCCACTTGTATACTAGACTCTTCACTCTCTTCTTACATGCATACTTGACTTTATGACACTTGCACACTTCTACATGACTCTTAATTTCCTACATGCAATTCTAATACAAGATACTTTTGCACATACTCATTTTATATATTTGCACACTTATATACCTCACACTTGTGCAATTCCTACACATTGCACTCTAACCTGATACTTGTGAATATCTTGCACATTAACACTTGCATAAAATGGAAATATAAGTCACTCATCTAAACTATAGACACAACCCTAATCTATTATATATTTATATATGTACCATGGGGGTACATTTGCATTGTACCAAATAGTGTAACATTCTTCAACATGGACTTTCAATTAGCCAAATTGAATCAGCCATCCTTGTGCACAAATGTGGAACATTTACTGCTCCAAGAGTAAAAGCACCAAGGCATGAGTAGTATTATTGGTGACACTTATGCGAAGCTATTCAATTTGATATTTCCTATCCAAATTTGATCTCCAATGCTCATAAGGTAAAAGCACCATAACAAAGTTTTTGTTGGTGCATTTGCCATTTAGTGCTTTTGATTTTCATTAGTCAAAACAAAAAATATGACTTCCTATTCCTCTCAAGCCATCCATAATTAACAAACCAAATATAATATTTGATTCACATCCCCTTGTAAAAATCTCAAATTCAAGATTTTTTATTTCCAATCTTCTTCCATTATTGACTTATTATCATTTTCAATGCAATTCTTCCCCCAAGGAGTCATGGCTTCCTACAAAGCTAACACTTGGGAGAGCTCAATATATGGTATTTTTAAATCAATAAAATTATGCCAAAATATTTTTAAATTTTATAGGTATTTGTTATTTTACATGGGAAGATTATCCCAAAATATTGTCATAATCTTGTGAAGGCCATCTTTGCAAGCATTTAAGCTCTTGTTCTTGGAAGCATCTAAGCATCCAAGCTTTCTCTAAGTAATCAAGTATCCAAATTTCTTCAAGAAATCTCAAGCATTAAGCATCCAAGCTGTCAAGCTCAAGCATTCAAGTGTCAACAGGTAATCTAACAAGTTTCCATAAATAAGGGAGAAACAACCTTGCAAATTGGGTTGTGCTCTTTCTCTTTATTTGTATTTGGCACTCTTTTTGTCTTATAGATCTAGACTTTTATCTTATTACATGTTTAAATAATCTTGCACTTTACATTTACATATAGTTAGCACCTCACTTTGTCATTTAATCTTCATTTCATGCAAGTAAATATGTATTTTTCTATTGTTTGATAGGGTATCTATACTCCTAAGTTAGAGCACTACATTATTATAATAATAATATTAGCATAGCTTGTAATTAATCATTTTTTGTTTTCAAAAGTGAAAGTGTTGCCAAAAAGTAGGTCAATTGTGCTATCACTCTAGTTTACATAGAGCAAAAGTGTTAGCGACACTATTGCGACCTCGTGGTGATTTATCCACCAAGAATTTATTTCATGTGCGTGTTATATCTATCAAAACATAGGCTTTATTGTTATCCACAAGATTCCAACATCCTCTACCAACTCAAACAAACCCCTCTATAATTAATCATATTTTTTTTGTCTATTTTGTAAGTTAAGAAAAAGTGCCATCAATAGATAAAAGTGTCGATAACATTTTTTCTCTATGAAACAAATAGGTTCTTCTACCCCCAATCTCTATCATTTATGCATTTGGGATTAAGGTCCCATTTATTGTCTAATTATATGAGGTTTTATTTCCTATTTATTTAGCAAAATAGACAAAAAGGAAAGAAGGAACTAGTTTAGCCTTAATCACATAGGGGACCAACTAAAATATTTAAGCATTAGAATTAAATAAAAATTATATATAGTTGTATTTAGGACTTATTTCCTACATAAATATTGTATCCTTACCCTTAAAAGAGAAATTTTTATTTACTTTTTCATCAAAATTAAAACCATTTTAATTTTAAGTCGTAAGTATTGCATTAGGGCTATATGAGGGTTAATCTTAGACAAAGAAGTATCTTCAGGGAAATATAGGTGTTATTTAACTAATATATCAAATACAAAGTCCACACAAACTTTCCCTAATCTCAAAGTGACACAGAGCTAAAAAAATCACAACAAGATCCCTAAGAGGTAATTCATGATCTCCTCTTTCTCCCTCATCATATTTGGTGAACCCGACATAAACACCACCATAGGTCCCAAGATCTTCTTTATCCAAGCTAAATATTAATCAAGATAGTATTTATCAAACTTTAGTCAAGATCATGCAATCTTGTTTGTTTAGACCAAATCACATTAAATCTAGAGAACAAGAACAAAACCAATTACTAGTCCTACTAAGGGTCTTAAATATCCTTTGAGTAGCTATCATATAAGCTACTAGGCTATATTAGGCATATAGTGAGCTCGGGACACCAACCACCCATATAAGGTATTGCATGCACTTATGCCTAGTAAGGAGTATATTATAGTGTTGGTCAATATCTACCTAATCATACAGACATACATTTGTGTGCCCTAGACATGGCCAACATTGAAATGCCAGAGGAAATAAATGTCCTCCGTGTCAATCTCCAGAGAGGGTTGGATCCCTTACTAATCCTACACTGGTTTAAGACTATAGTTGCAGGAAAGAAATTGCAAATAATAGAAAGAAATGGGAAATATGGCTACAGGTCGAAGGTGTAGGATCAAGGACAGACTAGTAGTAGGAATTCCACCCAAGTGTTATAGTAACATGAAAATATAAAGGAGGTAAAATAATTCACTTATAGTTCCTTTAGGATAACTTCTAGAATCATATTCCAGTATTCATACTTACACCAACAATGCCCAAATCCAAGTGCAAAATTTGAACTTCACAATAGATAGCAAACATGAATATGAAATAGAAATGCTAGAACAAAAATAAATCACACATGGAAACTGCTTGCAAAATCAGAAGCAACAAATTCTTATATTTACGTAAAGAACTTGAACATTTTTTCAGCAGAATTTCTATCCTCATTTTTTTATAATAGAAATTGATTAGTATTTATAGAGGATTTCATCTCTTTCATTAAATGCACATGAAGACAAAATGTTTACAGATCAGGGGCATTGATGAGGAAATTCCTTCTTGAAAATCTGGAAAATTCATTATTTTGAAATAGAGATCCAGCTTCTAAGGAAAAACCTCCAAGAAATTGGCATATTCAGGTGTCGGTGCACATAAAACTGCAAAGGTGGTTGACGACTTGCTATACCTCGAAAATATATCCCTGTTCGAAATTTCTTGGAATTCATAGAAATCTTCTGGTGATTTAAATATTGGAGCTCCTTTAACTGGAAACTCATGACTTTGGCTACTTCTCGCCCCAATCAATAAATACCTTTCATTCATCTGTCTTGAGCACCTTCGAAAACTCGTGTTGGTGCTAAGAGTATAATTTACCTAAAATTGAGCAAGGAGTGAACGTACTTTCTTCGATTCCCAAAATTTGCTCCTTAATTGCACTTTCTAGTAGAAAAAGTATCCCCCGTGTTTATTTTCTTATCACAACAACAATCCATGGGTGAAAATAACTTATTACAATGCTTTGAGTTATCCTTTGCATTGTCTTTCTTTCGGAGCGAAAGTGCCTCTCATAAGACGTCTTCTTTTTCTTAAAATATACATTCACCCCTAGAGTGGGTGAAAGGCATTTTCATCCCCCACTTTGGGCAAACATTGCGTTGAATTTTCAACGCCCAATATTTCTATAGTTGCCTCAAAGCAAAATAAAACCCTTTGATACATCGTCGGGCCATTTTCCTGTAGCTTTACCCTAGTGAAGGGTGAATGAGACATTCGCCCCTCATCTGGGGTGAAAGCGCTTTCAACTTTCATTTTCCCTTCGTGTGCCAAAGTGGGGTCCACACCCTACCTTATACATATACGTTCGCCCTCAGTATGGGTGAAAGGCACTGTCGTCCTCCATCTTGGGTGAACCTAATGTTGACTTTTCAACGCAACCAAAGTGCTTGTCATTTCCTTTACCTTCGCCAAACTTGACCATTCGTTGCACTTTCACCCTCGAGAGAAGCAAATGGAGCTTTTGCCCCTCAACCATGGTGAATGCACTGTTGACTCGTCATTGCTTTATTTTAAATGACGTTCACCCCAAAGTGGGGCGAACAAAGCTTTCACCCCAACTTTGGGGTAAACGCACCCTTTTTTGAAGTCATCGCATTTCCTTGGGGCTCACCATAATTTCAAAGTGCTTCAATGTAATTTTTCCCCAATAAGGAGCGAAAGGGACTTTAACCCCTCATTTGGGGTGAAAGCATTTTTCCATTTAACTTTTTATGTTCGCCCCAGGGTGAGGTGAACGTGCCCTTCACCATTTTTTGAGGTGAATGTGATTTTATCCTTCTGTAATGCACTTCCTTGGTTGCAATTTTTTTGATTTTGTATTTAACTTATGATATCCATTTTCGAAGTACGAAATTTCATGAAACTACAAGAAAATAATTACACAAAATATTATGAAAACACCATAACATAATTTTATTATAAGTGCTGATTTTACAAATCACAAATCCTTCAAAAAAATTCATCAAAAATCCCAATGTGGCATATGTCAAAATTACCAATATTTTTTATGGCTCGCGGGGTATCCAGCTTGCATGGATGCAAGCGATCCGAGGCCTTTATACATTGGGCACACTATTGAGTCTTCTTGCGAGCTGCTTTGGCTGGCACTCTTGATGTGGACGTATTTTTCTGTTCCTACTCTTATGTTTCCTTCTCAGCCACCTCTGCCTCTGCTGCTACCCGTAACACTTCTGCCTATTTTGCTTCAGTTGTTGCTTGCTCTACTGCATCTCATTTTTCTTGCTCCTTCAATATTTCACAGGTAACTTCATAGACTATGATAACCTCAACCCAAGCATGTGTAGTAAATAGGCAAGGAACACTAAGTAAATCGTACACATATCACGGGTTCTAGATGTCCTCTAGGCTAAGACGCTTAGCTCATTGGGCTAGCTCGAACAACAATAGCTCCATGCAGGTAAACTTCTTCATAAGCAACAACACATGTTCCTTTGTGATATGCTTATCCCACTTATCAATCTCTGAGGTATCTTCCACAAAATTCTTCCAAGCCGCTTCCAAATGTTCCTTCGGTAGAGAATCACCCCATTCATCGATAAAACCTGGAAAGCCCATATTGGCGAGATCATCAAAATGGATCATGGAAACAGTGTGCTCTCGCTCTATTATGTTAAGGATATTTCTGCCTTATCTCACCAATTCCATCCTCTAAAAGTAACTACGTAGCATGACCTTAGCGGTAGACCAAGCCTGATCCATCTCACATAGAGGGCAAATGTACATACTGGACTGAGCCAAAGCCTAGATTTTTATAGCCATTCCATATAGGGTTCCAGAATCTCCTCAACAGTATCTATCACTTGTTGGCACAATTGAATTTATATCTGAGATGCCCATAGATAATGCAAAACCTAAACTGCATTTGTCGCCAACTTCTCGTAATTTTGAGTCGAGCAAAGGTTTCTTTGAACATTTTCAGAGAAAAGCCTATAGCCTGTGTGGCCTTCTCTACCAGTTGGGTTTGTATGAACTCAAATTGTGCTTTCAGTGCCTGCACTTACTACTCCAATGCTTCTTTGTCTTTCTGATGAACCCCCACCTGCTGATGCAAGTGTTCATTTTCTATCACCATATTTTTTTGTTGTGTCCTACTTGCTGCCAAGGCATCTTCAAGTTCAACACTTTTATTTTTGGTGTCAAAATATTTTTGCATATAATACTCACCATGTAGATAAACCAAACTCATATCAACCTATATATTCCCCATTTTTTCAGTGGGGTTGATCCTTGTTAGGTCCTCTGTCACAATCTCACAAGCATAATCACTTGGAATTATTTCTCCTTGCATATTCTAGACCAGGAGAGTGATCTTGGTCATGTGAACCTCCATGGCCACCAGATCAAAGGTAACTTTCTTGAGAGGCAGGGCTGGGGCAAGTGCCTCTTTTCACCTATGAATATTTATCCATTGTGATTAACTGAGGTGCACTCAATTGATTTTCTCTGCATTTGGCTACTTAGGTCCACCTCGGCTTCAGGGAGTACTTGCAAATCCAAAAATGGTGTGAAAGAAATTAAAATCTGTGAACGGTCAGGCTGAAAGGAAGAAGAAGAGATAGCAAGAAGAGAGGGGACCAAAACAGTGGAGTGGATGGAAGAACCAGGTTTGGCTGTAATTACGCTCACTATTGGAGGAGCTTGCGTATTACAACCTTAATGGAAGTGGTGGTAGCAATATAAGGGGAAGGATGCGAAAATGGATTTGGCCCTGATGCAAGCAAACAGAAAGAAGGAGAGGTCAAAGAGAGGGGAATAGGAGAAGTAGTAACTTGCGGGTTAGAAGAGGGAAGTAAAATGGACATGGAGGGCATACTAAAATGGGGAGTGACTGATGTAGGGACTGACAAAAATTAACAAACAATCACTACATGCTCCGAAGTAGAGAAAGAGAGAAGGAAAAATGTACCTTTAGGCATGGACATCGTGTGTCCTATTGATGGAGGTGGCTATGTAATAAATTCTTCTTGTTGCTCCTTTGCCTCCACTTCAAGGTTAACAATTTCATCCTGATGGTCCTCCAACTACTCATGAAGTAATGGGAACATCTAGGAGATGGTATCTGAAGCAACCGACACCAGCAAAGATGGATTGACAGTTACTACAACAATCGTAATTGTAGGAACCATAATATCCAAAACTACAACAATAGAAGAGGAAGTAGCATCGCTCCTTGGATTTTTCATAGATTTTGGCAATGGAAACACCTCTCTATTAGTATGATTATCTAACGAAGGCGCCTCTTCTATATTTTTCTTCACTCGTCGAGATCTTCACTGAAACACGTATTGTTGCTCTTTTTCCTCAGGTGTCTCTTTCTCGGCTACTAGGCGCTCTGCTTTTGCCATGCTTTTGCCACTGTCATAATATTGAAAACTTTGAGGTAATATTTTGGTGAAAGTGATGGGTTGATAGGCGTTAACATACTCATCATACGCTTTTGAAAACACCTCATCCATATTCAACCCATAAGGTGATATAATTTTTCCTCTCTGGACCTGCATTATCCACCAATTCATAATCTTCTCTTCGGTCCATGGCAATTGTTCCTTCATTTGGCCAAATAGCCCTGGTGGAGGAATGTGATCTCTATGCACTACCGGGTTGTATTCGACCTCATGTTCATAAAATTCATGCCACGGAGGGAATGAAATTTATGTATGGCTTCTTTGTTGCTTTCTCTTTCTCAAATTTTCATTATGATCAAATGTTGGACTCTTTGCAAGTGTTTCTTTTATCATAAGTTTATAGGATGTATATTTTGGATGCAATCTATAGCAATTTTGCATACTTGTTTTAGTCCTTTGAATGATGTCATAGTTGCTACATTTTTTTCTTGGACTAGAATGTAGCAACTTGTCAATTGTTTTATGGTCTTGAGAATTGAGCCATTAGGACCCAATAGTTGTCATTGTCTAACAAATTTTCCTTTATCACAAAATTATGTTGTCAATCTTGATGATATCATAATGCATATTATCATTCAGTATCTTGGTTGCTTGTGATGATTGTATACTTCTTGAAAATAGTCTTATGATATCATGAGCTTTGATAATAATGTATGGATCTCTTTTTCAAGTCACAAAAATAGATAATCTTCTTTCAACAAGATCTAGTTTGCAAGCTATCCCATGCTTCTTCAATATTTTCTTCACAATAGGTCATTCATCCTACAAATATTTTTCTCTATACTTGGAAAAATGAGTAGAAAATGAATGAACTTTGAATGTACCATCTTCATTCCATAATATAATAAGCATCTTGGCCTTAGAGGTATCCCATGGTTTGCACTTGTAATAGTTCCTTTTGTATCCAGGTAGTGTTGCCTCTTGTTGGTTCTTTAGCTTGAAGTGATCAACCGATGAAACTTTTCCTATATAGTGATTTATATGCATCCAACTTTCTCAACATGTCATATGTGTGGATTCATATAAAACATTATTATGTTGTCACATCTATGCAATAAACACACATTCAGCTTCTTCTTCCTTTGTTTCTTTTTCTTCATATTAACTTCTTTGGCTGCATTATTCTATTGTTTTTCTCCAACTTTTATTTTTCTTTTCTAAAGATGGCATATCTTGTTGTTGATTCATATCTCATGAAGTGGATCTATTTTTGAATGGATTGTACCAACATTCCTTTATGGTGTGTTCACTTCTACCAAAATATTCATACATCTTTTGCATGTGGAAAATGCTTCTTTGAGAATAATTTATTTGATTCTAATATATTTGAAAATTATTTCTTTTTTGGAAGCATTGTAAAGGTCTAATGCCTCTTTTGAATGGTTTTTTTCCTCTTTGACTTGTAAGTAGTAACTACTCTTCTTTATTTATCGTATGTAAGGCCTCTACTTTTTAAAGCAAGTTCACCAGCTTTTCAAAGCTTGGTTTGCTCAAAAATATTTAATGTAGTCACAAAAACATTATAATTTTATGGAATAAATCTCAACATAATTGGAACTAATATTTCATCAGATACTTAAAATCCCAATGCTTAATGATGTTCAAAATTTTACAATTCTCCTTATGAATGATTCTAACTTTTCTCCACTCTTCATCTTTAGAAAATAGAGTTGGCTTTGGAGGAATAGAATTTGACTTTGAGTCTCTACTTCAAAAACCATCCTCAACTTCTCCCATGTATCTTTGGTTGTGGTTGAATCCCTAATATATTCTTGGACCTTATTTGTTACTTTGAACATGATGATTAGTCTCTTTTTTTTGCCTTGTTGAACTCTATTTGGTCTTCTCATTATTTATTAGGATGGATAATGGTCCCATCTATTACTTGTTATACTTCCTCAAACTCAAATTATATTCTAAGTTTGGTCTTCTAGGTAGCATAATCGTTTCCCCTCAGTTAGGAATCTAGCAACAAAAACTTTGGTGCACCACTAGCCATAGTAAACTTTTACAAAATCTAAATATTCTTCTTTCATGGAATTTGCCTTGAAAAATATTTTTTGATGAGTATATATATACCTATACTCATATTTCAATTGATGTTTCAAAACACGAGAAATATTTATATCTCACCAAGGTAGTAGAAATGCTTCTTTGTCTATGGAATATTCACTTTTTATTTGTTTTTGAAATTTCTCTATGAGTGCACTTCTCCTTTGTCCACGTGCTACTATCTAATTGGATTTATTTTAAATTTTAAAATTTATGGCTAAAATTTAAATACCGCCAAGGCTTTGTGTCTCTTTATCCCACAATTTGTTGGTTCAAAAGTGTCATATGCTTCTATGATTTTGAGTGATCATAGGATGCATTGAGATTCTTATGTGTTCCATTGCTTCTTTTAAAAATGGATGATGTTTGTAAATGGATGAGCTAAATAGAACATAATACATTATTATAAAATGCTACTTTGACTTTCAGGCATTTTCTTGTTCTACTCAACATCATCCAGGTATTATATATTTTGCTTGTCTTTTGTAATCTCTCAAAAAAAAAATTAAGTCTACTACTTCTCCATCCTTCCTATGCTTGTTCTATGCTTCTTGCACATTTTAGATGCAATTTTCTCCTTCAAAGATGCTTCTACATGGCTTCTTGATTAATGTCAGGTGTGATGTTCGAGTGTGTTAGAATCAATGTTCAAGTGATTGTTAGATCATTATTTATGTAGAATGTCAAGGTGAGTATCTGTATTACAGTCTACACAAATTGTGATAGTTGTGTCAAGGTTTCCTGGACAATACTGATCCAAGGAGGACCTTCAACTAAATCATTTGTTTCTTCCTAATTTGAATGTCTCATTTTCTTCTAAATATTTTAACCAAACATACCTTTTGTAGTTGTATGCATCTTTTCCTTGTGACGCAATTGCTATGACTATTAAAGAATGATTTCCTTCTTTGGTGAAGATAAGGCTTCATGTGCTTCTATTTCCAAATAAAACTTGTTTTTTTGTTGTAACTATAGTTCATAGGACCTAGATTTTAGACCTTTCCTTCTTTAGTTTGTGAAGTTGAGCTATGCTCTTTTGTCCTTTTTCCAATATTCTAGCTATGAGGCAAATTATGTGCCTTGCCTAATTCTCTTGTTTTCATAGGCTTCTTGCCTTCTAAACAATATTTTTTCTAGTTTGAATTTTTACACAAGATTGTTGATTATTTTTCTAGCTTGTTGTCTTTCGTTTTTGTATGGCTAGCTTGGCTCTGTACACATACTTTTCAATTTTCTTGATATTCTTCTTTAGAGTTGTTATTCTACTCTTAGACCCGATATGATGATTTGTTTCTAATGATAGTGTATTTCTTTATAACTCTTAAGGATCTTGAATGGCTTCCTTGGTGCTAATTTATCTTCTTACAATTTTCTAAGAAGCTACAATGGCTTCTTCATCTTTTTCTTAAGGAGCTTCTTATGGCTTCCTGCCTTACCTTTTACAATGGTAATTCTTTATGACTTCTTTCCTTTCTTGCTTAAATTTACCTAGTATTATGACCATGTTGGTCTTTAGAATTGATTGAAACCCTTTTAAGGCTTGAAGGTTTTAACCTTTGGTAGGGGATTTGTACCCTAAAACTTTTTTAATTTACCATAGAATTTTCCTTCACAAAGATAATTCTATATAGAGTAATTTTGCCCTTGAAACATCTTATCTCAATCTTAAATTTTCTTCTCTTAAATTTGAATTTTTTTCTCAAACAAAGTGCACCTCTAGCTTTCTTTGTGTCAAAGCTATAGGATTATAAGGAGAATTATTTCTTCATTCTACCTGCTTTGATACTACATGTTAGAACTCAATGCTTTGATTATTGTATTATGGAAATGAAGGGTATTTAAGTACATAGGATGCCTATTTCAAGCATAACAAACCCTCAAACGAACTTGTAACTATTTATATCCTATACTACATGCATGTACCTTGTGAGGGGTGGTTATACCACTTGGTCTCTCACATGGTCTATGATGTAATAACTCCTAACATTCTTCACTACTCATGATGTCATAAATGAATGTTAAAATTATCATATTTCTTACATCTAAATGCAATACATGCAATGGTAATGGTAGTTATTCCCTTCCAACATGTAAACCGTCAAATGTTAGGGAGGTGATCTCAAATATATAAAGAAAGACATTTGTTAATTTGATTGGACTTTTAGATCTTGATGGAATGATTGTTAGAGTAATATTCCATCATTTGGTATATTTACCCTTTCCCTACTTTAGGTAGAATTTATTTACTGCATGGTAAAAGTAGTTTGTTACTTTTACCACTCGCATTTACTTTTACTTAGGATATTTACATTGTTTGTAAATATCTAAGTAGTTAGTTGTCGTAGTCATTTTGACTACGTTAGTTGTTAGTGTCAACATCATTTTGTTGTCGTCATTAGTTAGTAGTTAGCACTATTTGGGGGGATATTATTTCTAATATCCTAAGGTTATTTTTAGCCTATGTTAATGTTTATTTAAGCTCTTTGATAATTAATAAAGTTCTTAATGCTTCCGTACCCAACATTGGTATCAAAGTAAGTCGATTTTGATCTTGCTCTGATTGGTAAGGATGTGAGCAGGTTCCACTATTGATGGTGGAAAATACCTAACTCACATTTGGTCCAGGTTCCACCATAGGTGGACAAGGCCTGGACACTAGCAAGGTGTACAAAATTTGATTGTTGGCATTTACCTCGGAGGGTGACGGCTCGACCCCACCTAACTAGGTGCATACACTGCATACCGCAGCAAGGCCCACCTAAGCAGGCGACCCCACATAGACCTGCAGAATGCCCACCTCCATGAGTGGAGGCAAGTGGGCCACTGGACCAGCGATCGGCCCGACCACCTAAGGAGGGCAATCGCGCCCTCCCAGGTGGCATCCGCCCACGTGAAGGTCGACACTGGCGATTAGAGACCAAGCTCCGATGACCGAATGCAACCACCTGTGGTCGACTTGCACGAGAGGGCAGGAGCACCCTCCGTGCGACGATAGGCCTCCGTGACGGACACACATGAACAACATTGAATAAACCCTAAACCTACATGCAATCTGAGATGGGCACGTTGACGTGGACCTAACACCTGGCATTATTGACTAGATTGGGCATGCGGATCGAGGCAAACACATGAACTAACACTAGCATGCACCTCGAGGTGTTGGCTGAATGGACACATGGACTGACATCGACATGCATGCCGAGGTGCTAACTGGACCGAGACCGAACTAGCCATGATACGTGGCGACTTGATAGCCACTGGACGATGACCAAACGAAGGCCACACGCCACCTAGACGCTGACTAGACAAACGACCAGACTGGACCTGACACGTGGCGAACAACCATAGGGACTAGACCTGACTCGCATGGGAGAGCTGACGGCTGATGTGGCGAAAGGTTATTGGTTGATCGGGCAAAATATCGATGGTCTTGATTGCCCGCAGGCAATCGAAATGCAAAGGGTGTGTTTGCCCTTTTAAACACTAAAAATCACGTTCACGGGATGCATGTGGGATTAATCCCACTTTCTTCCCGCTTGGATGCGGGGAAGCCTTCAAATTGAAGGTCTTCCCCTTTAAAACCCGTCGGGCTTGCTAGCCCGACCGGCGGAGTGGCTATTGCGAAGACGTTGTCTGACGGGAGGTCGGGAGTTCGACTCCCGTCGGGGCCGAGCGCTCTATTCTTTTACACAGGCCGCAGCAAAAGGCTCAAAGGTAATAAATTTTTTTTAATTTGTAATACTTTAATTAAAGTTTTATATATATATATATATATATATATATATATATATATATATTTTAATAATTTAAATTTTAAATAAATGTTTTATTTTTTAAATCAATTTATTTTAAACCTTTGAATTGATTTATTTAAAGCATTTATTTTAGTTTTTATTATTAATTAAAATGTTTTGAATTAAACTTTCTTTAAAATTTTGCAAATTAGAATTAAATGAAATAGGGCTATTTTTTTTGCAAACTACCAATTCTAAGGTGCTTATGTTTTCTCACAAACTGGAGATATAAGACAGAAAGAGCACACTTTTGTTGCAAATTAGAAAGCCCTTATAACTCTTCTCAAACCTTGTCAATTTTGCACCATAAAAGGGAGACAAAAATCAAACACATATTGATTCTTTATTGTAAAATTAGCAAACAAGGAGACACCAAAACTTGCAAAATTCAAAGACAAACATTTGTGCAATTGTTTTCTCCGAGGGATAAAAGACAAGAAATTGCACATCTTATTTTTTTGCAAAATTGAGAAGAAATTGTAACCTTGGGTCCACCATAAAAACTAAGTCGTGTGTCGACTAGTTCTGGAAGCCTTTCAAACGCGGGTCGTGTGTCGACTTGTCTTGAAAGGAGTACTCATATTGTTAATTTTGTAAAATAAAAGGGGAAAGACAACATTGTACTTCTTTTGCAAAATTGTAAAACAAAGTAAGAGACATAAAAATATCAATTTTTTTTGCACAACACACATTAATATTTTGTTGCAAAAATTAAAAAGGTGCATTCTCGATTTTACTCGACACCTTCATTGGCAAATTAGGTGCATTTTCGGTTGCATCCGACACCTAGGTGATAAGAATTTTGTGGGCATTCTTGTTTGATTATTGCATTATTTTTTTGCAATTATAAGTCATATAATCAAGAACACACTAAACCCCAAAATTTCACAAATTTGTGTAAATCCTTACACAGATTTAAAGCCAAAATTCAATTGATATTATCTCCTAAATCAACAAATCCCCTAATTCACTCCTATTTTTTTGGCTTAATTTCCTCAAACTTTTCATCCTTCTTGAAGGGTGTTAAGGCAGGTGCCATTAAATATTTGTTTGAGTGAATTATATTTTGGTACTCTTTTAGGGTAATCAAAAAGAAAGAACAAGTTTTTGAAAATAAGGAACCTTAAAAAGTTGCAATCCTTTGCACTAAGGGGGGATAATTCCTTTCTTCCTTCAAAACACAGATTTTTGACAAGAGGGAAATAAAAATTGTAAAGGCAATCATAAAAGTAGAAGTCATAAAAATTATACCTTTTCTTTTAGACTTCATAATAGCAATCATGCTTGAAGTTCTTACAATAAGGAAGGATGATTTGGTGAACTTTTTGATAAAATTTGCCTAGAAAGCATAGTTTTGCACAAATTGTAAAAATGACAACCATGACACCATTCAGTGTTGGTTTCAAAACAAGCAAAACTAAAATGGCAAAGGCACATCACGGAAGCCATCTTTCTAGTGAAGTGTCTCATTCGGATTCCGATTCTGGTTCAAAGAGAGCAAACAGAGTGCTCATTGCTAAGACAATATTGTAGAGGGAAAACACATTTTGTCACCTTAAGAAAAGCACCATTTCCTCTCTCTTTTTTTTTAGGCTTCATAAAATAGCATAAGTTTTTGTTTGAAGTACTTGCAATAAGGGGTGATCATACCTCTTTTAGGCTTCATAAATAGCAAACTCTCAATTTTTGAAGTGCTTATAACAAAAGGAGGGAATTTTTTGGTGTAAAATTGCCTAGGAGGCAATATTTGTAAAAATCCTTCACAAAACTCTTGAGTTGCACATCTTTTGTAATTAAGGGGGGATATACATTTCTTTTCTTCACAAATTTTTGTAACAAGGGAAGAAGACTTATAAGGGTGCATTTTCGGTTGCGACCGACACCTTAGTCACACTTCTTTCAGAAATTAAATACATGTTTTGCAACGAGAAGGGGGGAACTTATAAGGGTGCATTTTTGGCTGTGACCAACACCTTAGCAACCTAATATTTTGCAAACTCATATTGTAAAATGAATGAATCTTGTATGAAGTGATCTACTCTACTACACCTAGCGATTGCAGTGGCTGGTTACCCATGCAATTCGGTTGGATGATGTGATTACTATAAGGACATTCGTTGGTGTGAAGACAAAGTGAGGAATGACCCATTTTTTGCTTAGGAGCAGCCAGAGCATTGTGATAGAGCAAGAACCAGCAGATCAACATCTTCTTCACTGTATTGGGGCAGTTATATACTTTACCCAAATATTGTTGTATAGAGGGATATGTATGTATTACCAAAATAATGTAATAAGGGGGGATGTTAGAGTAATATTCCATCATTTGGTATATTTACCCTTTCCCTACTTTAGGTAGAATTTATTTACTGCATGGTAAAAGTAGTTTGTTACTTTTACCACTTGCATTTACTTTTACTTAGGATATTTACATTGTTCGTAAATATCTAAGTAGTTAGTTGTCGTAGTCATTTTGACTACGTTAGTTGTTAGTGTCGGCATCATTTTGTTGTCGTCATTAGTTAGTAGTTAGCACTATTTGGGGGGATATTATTTCTAATATCCTAAGGCTATTTCTAGCCTATGTTAATGTTTATTTAAGCTCTTTGATAATTAATAAAGCTCTTAATGCTTCTGTACCCAACAATGATATAAAAGAAGTGTTTTTTATTGTAGGTCCAAATGTTTTAAACTTTTTTATAGCATTTGTTATTGCCAAGACTTTACTCTTTTGATCACTACATCGTGAATGAAAACATGACTTCAAAAATTCCATTTTAATACTTGATCTACAAAATTATTATTGTATTCTATAAAAGTAATTTTTATTTCTTTCATTTGAAATCAATTGATAAAACAATGAAAAAAAAAATGCCATAATAAAAAAATTATAGATAAGATTTAAGTTGTTATTTGACATGAAATCCTCTATTGTGTTGATTCAACAAGGTAATTATGATGCTTAATCATGGGTCTATGCAAAGTCGACTAATAAAATACCATTCTATAATGTTTGTCAAATATCTAGAGTAGGGTAAGTTTGTAGTAATAAATAGGAGTAATAAATTTCACATTGTCATTGAAGCCCATCTTGTTTGATCCATGAGGACTCAAAGATAGGGATTAAACTTATGACTATGCATGAACCTAGGGCTAAGCATAACCATATGGATCCAAGTCCATCCTCTTGTTCTTTATGAGATATGTCCCAATGTTAATTCTTAACATTTTTTTCCAGTGTAAGTTAATAAATACAAAGGTATTATGGAATAAGGATGCAATCATATGAGTGTAGCCTAATTTTAGTTTTTGTTTGTAACAAATATTTTGTGATAACAAGGTTCAAGATAGTATAAATTTTTAAAATATCAGGATAATATAATTTCTTCAAGTGTATTAGGTAACAAATACATCGTGCATCTACAATCTATTCTTGAGATTATGAAAGCCACCTCTCATGTTACAATATATAAGAAGCAATGATGGAATAATATCTTTCTTATGGAATAATCATTTCTAAAAATAAACAATTTTGATAAAATAATGCCTTTTAAGATTCTATATTGTCACACATTATTGTCAAGGGTTTATATGCTATACGAAATGTTTGATTTAACAACATATAAATACATGTCGAGGGAGTGTTAATTGTAAAAAACCTCAGTTGTCCCTCATAATATCTTAATGGGTGGTCAACTAACTCAACATTCTTCCCTTTGTATATTAATGTGTAATTTATATAAACATACAAGCAAGAAAAACTTGAAAATTTTTAGGCTTTATGCATGTAAGAGATACTGTGAAAATGTGTACACGTTGATATTCATTTTAAACAAAACCATAGCCATATATTGTGTTGCTATACATCTTCATGAATTAAGTGGCACTAAATCTAGATGTGCATGATGCATTGATGAACCATTGGGTTGCAAACAAGCTTCAGTACTCCTTGATTGTTGCAATTGAAGATTGTTAGTTGTTTCTATGAAATACCCATTCTTGTAAAAATGTAAACTATAGTCTTGTAGACAACTTATCCTACAAAACAATATTTTGCCTTAATGAGAGATCGAACAATAACATGTTGTTTCTTGATTCTCCAAGATATCAGGCTAGGTGTAAAAAAGAATATATATTTAGAAGTGGATCTATTATCATTTATAGATTTTGCATAGTCTACATCCATGTGACTTATCAAGAAGAATTGATTATTCTTCCATTCTTGATAGTATAACAAATACACCCAACTATTCATTTTGTTTCTTTCTAGGCCATATCATCGATTCCTACATGAACTAAAAAGGATAGTTGACAATGTAATAGATATCTAGTCTAATATAGAGTTAGGTAAATGAGACTACCAATTAAAGTTTCGATAAAGAGTTGCATTTATTTGTGATGAAGGGTCATTATAAAATAATTGCAACCCTATTTCCATAGGAGTTGGCATAATCTTATAATTAGTCATCCAAAACTTCTCTAGTAATATATTAGCATATTTCATTTGTGTCATGCTTGCCACACATTCAAGCTAAGACAATGATCATGAATGTGAGATCTATCATGTTGAACAATACCTTTAAATCATTCTTCATTGCCTCAAGCATCCCCTTAGAACTATTAGTGAGAACCAAGTCATCAAAATATATGTATAATGACCACATGTTCATTGATCTCGATATATGAGGCTCTAAGAGCCTCCTTGAGGCTATAGAGAGATTTAATTAGGTCACAGAAGCTTACCTTCTTGTCCTAATCAAGTATGACAAATTCTCTAGTTGTTTGATTCACACTAATCCCTTTTCACATCCATTTGATGCAATTTCTAGCCCAATTGAGCCACCACTATAGATACCATTTAAATGGTCTCAGTTTTGGATTAGAATCAAATATCTCCTCGTACTCAATGTTTTCATCTTGTGTACAATCCTTTGCAACAATTTTAGCATTATAGTTATCAATATTGTCATTGCATTACTCAATGACATTCTTAGTAGGTGGGAAACTAATAAGTCGTCATATCTTGTTCTTCATTAATATCTAATAGTATCCTTCTATAGTTTTGATGCAAGGGCTTCTTGAACCATTGAGGTTCAAAATTATGTACCACAATACTAGGAGGAGCCAAATTGACTATATTATGGACTTTGCTAAGTTCTCGACCGTGAAGTTGATGTGATTTAGACTTCAATCAACTGTGAATCTAAAATTGTGTTATATAGTACCATTGGAGTTGTGTGGTTCTCAAATTCATCAACATAATCATTATTGTCATTATGATTGTCAACATTCATCACTAATTGAGGTTTCATCTTCATCCACAATAAATAGAAAATGATTTTTTTTTAAGACAATTGGTTTTATAAGAGGTGAGTTGGACTCGCTCTTCTTATCAAACAACTTTCGACTAACATACAATGCCAAGATACATGATTCAACGGGCTTTCAACTCATCATTGTACCCAAAAAATATTTATTTTTTGGATTTTTCATCCAAGTTTGTTCCTTGTCGCTTTGAAATATGCATGAATGTTGTGCATTGAAATATTTAAAGAATTTATCATTATCCATTCTTATTCAAGGGTGACACCATCAAAATCTACTTTGGGTTCATATGTCAATAGATAAACCACTATATATACAATTTCATTCCAAAATATTGTTTCTAACTATACATCAATCAATATCTTGTTAAGGCTAACCTCCGAAGATTTGAGAGGATCCTCCACTAAGGTTAAAAAATGATTAAAATAAAATCAGACATGGGCTGTAAATAAATTTGATAATAATAACTCCTTACTCATTACCTATTTATAATGTACATCAAAAGACTATCATAACGTAAGAAAGAAGATTTGAAATATTTAGTGGTATTCCCAACTTCTTCTTCATTATCCATTAAAAAATGTATATCTAAGGGTTATCATTATATATAAATGGACACTTAGAATGTAACTTGTTCCCTATTATCCATTAAAGTTATATACAAAGGCTATCATTGCAGAGAGATCATTCTAACCCATTAAAAATACACATGCAAAGGTTGTCTTGACATGGGAAACAACACTTTAAATTTATTTGTCACAAATGACATTGCAATGCATTGTAAGCTTCATGCTTATAATAATACATATTTAGATTTGTGCCAAAATAAAATAATATTCATATATTATTTCCTATCCATCCAAAAATATTATGATCTCGTTGCTTCATTTTACAGGTTAAATGTCTCCTTTGATATAATATAGGAGATGCACTTTTTTTTAGCAACAGTTCCAATTTAGATCATTACTAAGGTTTTGACAATGAAAACTTTGATACTCTCAAGTCTAAAATTTAACTAAACTATTTAAAATTTTGGTAGTTTAAATATATATTAGATAAACAATATTGTTTACCTTACTAAAACCATTATTTCAAGTTCTATTTTTTCAAATTCACTAAAGATTAACATATCAATGCATCATAATTATGAAACTTTTTTAAGTCATATAAATAAATATTACAATTAATTATAAAAATCTTTCTAAAACAAATATAATCTAAAAACATCATCAACATTTTTTCAAGTTTTATTTTTTCAAATTCACTAAAGAATTACATATTGATGCATTATAATTATGAAATTTTTTTAATAACATATAAATAAATATTACAATTAATTATAAAAATCTTTCTAAAACAAATATAATTTAAAAACATCATCACACAATATCAATAATTATCACATATTAAAAGATACTTTAAATGTTAAATAATAAAAGAAATAAAAAGACTGTATAAGATTCGGTCTATAAAAGTTTCCTTATACAACCAAAAAAAACATAATATCCTCCAGGTAAAATAAAAATATCAATAATGAATCTTCAAAGAATTATAGAAATTAAATGATAAAAAAAAACAAACCATGATGATGAAAAAAAGACCTTAGGAATTTAAATGAAATCAAACATCTAAAGAGGAAAGAATGGGAAATAAAAACATATAAGCTCCTTCATTTCTAGCTTACATAGAGGTTGCCATTATCACGATGAAAACAAAAAAAAAATCCATTCCATGGGGCCTAGGAAAGGACAAATAAAATCCATTTATCCTATCACCTTCAAAAACGTTTATTCATGTTAAAACAAAACTTACCAGAAATACTCAGCAAAGTGGGGTCCATCCGTGGATTCTCTGGAATATGTATCATATATACGATTCCAAGCAGTTGTACTTGCAAATTTTATTTATTTATGCATTTTGAAATGAAAGATCGTTTACTTCATTAATATCAAAATAAAAATGTACAGAGCATTCGTCAGAAGGCTAAAATCTACAGAATATATATATCAATTATATAAACAAAGATTATAAAAACTAGAACTACGAACAAAGATTATAAAAACTAGAACTACGAACAACTACCCAGCAAAACCCATTACAAAATATCTTTATCATCCCAAAACCCAAGGCAACAACAGGAAGGAACCTCGGATCTGCATAAAAGAAACTATAAGCTGCGATCATTTTTGGCATTGTAATCTAAAACAAACATCTGAAGATAATGTTGAATCAAAAGCACCTGAGAATAGTCGTCAATTTGAAAATGAAGCTTTTGAAGATGAGGAAAGAAAAGAGAATTCTTTGATCTGAATTTGGACTTGAAAGTTATCATCACACGAGCAACCTGTAGCAAAATTTTCAGCCTTGTGAGTCTCCTCACAGACTCAGTAAGGATTCTCATAACTTGCCGAAATAACTCATCATTTCTAGCAGACCAAATATGTCATAAAATCTAAGTAGATAACATTAACCAAAACATATTAAAACAATGATGCATCCGAGGAATGACGCCAAATAAGATATGTTGTCTAATAGGCACATTATTGATGTTCCAACCAGTCATAGTAGAAAAAAGCAAACTCCAAATTTCACAAGCATATAAACAATCAAAAAATATATGATCAAATGTATCTGGAACCCGACATAGAGAACATATAGAATAATTATGAGGCTCTCTACTGATTGGCAGCGTCTGTAACAAAAGCATTCATATGAAACAAACCTTTTTAGGCTCTAATGGATTGAACCATAAGTGCTGGAAAATGCTTTGAATTTGATTAACAGTGAGAGCCAGTTGCCAACTACTGTTGACATTACAAACAATACCAGAAGCATCATGTAAGAGAATATACAACAGCTTAGCCTTAGTGCACTTGAGTCTGGTACCATCGGACCACTTACAAGAATCATAAAACTACTGAAGATCATCAATAAAAATAAAAACATGTCGTCCATACTGAAAAAAGGAAAGCCTTAGTAAAGAATATGTCCTCCACTGAGATTGTGGAAGATCATACACGAAACTAAGACATTCCCAAGGCAATATATTACCATTGACCAATATATCATTAAAAGTATTAATACTTTTGGCTGCCCATTTTTTAGCAGAACAGCCTCTGATAAGAGCAAGAGGCTTATTATTGTACCAAAGATTCCACCAAATAGAACCAAATTTAAAATAAAAACCAACATTGTGCCCAACAAAATTCTCAATAACAATTTTATCATGAACCATTTCCTAAGCCCTCCAAATACTATGGAAAATTGTTGAGCCAACAGGTACAACATGAAACTTTCCAAAGAGAATATTCATAATGTGCAAATTTTTCCAGAATTTAGCTTTATGAGGGACAGCATTGTAAAGATTATATCTAACCAGAACCTTCCAAGGTTCACTGTCATCTAAACATTTCACAATCCACTTAACGGATAATGCAATGCCGTGAAATTTAAGATTTTTCAATCCTAAACCACCTTTCAACTTTTCAAAAGTATACCACGTCCAATTAACTAAGTGCCTGTTGGTCATCAAATCTGCCTAGGAAAGGATTTGGGTAAGTGTACGCGCCCTAGACCTAGACCAACATTGAAAGGCCGAAGGGAAGAGATGCCCCTCGTGCCAATCTCCGAAGAAAGGCCGACTCCTATGCTAAACTACTTTGGTGTTTTGAGATAAGGGATGCAGGAAAGAGATAAACAGAGTAAGGATGCAGGAAAGAGATAAAAGGAGTTAGGGTTAGAGAAATAAATAAAAAAGGGGTAAGGGAAGAGAGATCGGTAATTAAAGGTGGGAGAGAACAGGAAGCACGATCACTAACTAACAACTTGAATAGCAGCAAAGAACACCAAGAATAAACGAAAGAAACGCCACATTAACCTTCCTATGTATCCTCTAAGCGAGCTCCAGGATTCTCCTTCTCCCTTTCGTCGAAATTCAGGGTTCAAAGTAACGACGTTTAGGAGAAGCGAATATAACAGAAACCACAACCCACCAGGCAGCATAAAAGAAAACCAATATAGCGTTTTTCCTCTCCTATGTATCCTTCAGGCAAATTTTAGGGTACAGTCCCCAATCACACACCAGATTCAGGATTTAGAGTCACAGTATGCAAATGAAGAAAGACAAGAAATAAACACAAAAGGCAACATAAAAGAAATGAATTGAGCCCAAAGCTCTTTAGTATTAATCGCAGGACATCAAGTTACAACAGCTTTCTAGCAGATAGTTCCCTCCCTTTTTCCATTACAATGCCTGGGTTTTTATAGAGGACCCGACCCTCTGAGTCATAATTACACATAATGGAGAAGTACGCTCTCGAGCCCTAAGAATTCGGCCCCCCCTCGTCTCTCGTGATCGAGCTCTCAAATCTGTTACAAAAACTGGCAACTGTGACCTGGTCAACCATGGAAAGATGCATTGATGAGTCGTCTGAGCGTCCTTAGCTTCTGGGTGCAATGCTCGAGTGGTTGCCATGCTTGTCGGGCTCGCCTTCAGGGACTGATACCTCGTTTCCAATTGCCAAAAATGAGCAGCGAGCTTACCGGGCACGAAAAAATGCATTTATGAGGCACTTGATCGCCTTGGAAAAATGCTCGGCTTGGAGTGTGTGCCCGTGAATGCGCTTCGTTGGATGCTCGGTTGCAATGGATTCGGGCCGAAGCAATAACTCCTTAATTCGTACTTCGCAAAATGGAACTTTGCAAAACTGCTTCGGGGGTGATGAGTGCAAAAATAGATTTCGTCCTTGTCATTTTGTCGACACAAATGCTTCGCTGATGCCTTGGAGAAATACTTCGCTGCGATCCTTGTTCAAAACTGTGGTTCAGGGAGGTTTCGGCCGAAACACATTCTTGCCTTCAAAAATGCTTCGTTCTTCTCGGTTGCCAACACTTCGGTTGAAAATGCTTCAGCCGAAAACGAGCCGAAACGGATGCTTCGCTATGGTTTTCGCTGAAGTAGAAATAGTTCGTTGGCGGAGAGGCCCGAAGTGGGTGTTTCGGCAGCTTCTTGGCGAAGTAATCTTCAATGTTTCTTCGGGTTCTGCTGCGCTAGTCTTCTGGCCGAAGTATTTGTAAGAAATGCTTCGAGCCCGAAGTTCTTTTATCGCTTCCCTTGTATTCTTCTTCGGCAATACTACTTCGCAAAATTTTCACCCGAAGTAGTGCTGGAAATGCCTCGGGTGCAAAGCTCTTTTTCTGAATTCTTCTTCGGCAACGCCACTTCGCAAGATTTTCGCCCGAAGTAGTTTCTTCAAGTGCTTCGGGGCCGAAGTAGATTCCATCCTTAGTGATTTCCTTCTGCGAAGCTATCTTCCTTAGCTTGTTCGGTAGCGAAGCTCTTTCTTCTTTACTTTATGTACAAGGGGGTGGCAGGGAAAGCCAAAATTGCTGTAACACTTACAAATATAACAAAAGAAAATTTTGATTTTTTTCTACCCCTCTATGCAATGTGACAAAATTGTCAACATTCTTGGCGGCTCGCGGGGCATTTAGCTCATCTGAATGTAGAGATCCCAGGCCTTTATCCATTGGGCAACAGAGTCATTCCCATTATCCTCTTCTCTGACTATTCACTGACGACATTTTTTTTTTTTTTTTTGTGCCTAAGCTCCTAAGCAACACTTAGCGCCCTCGGCACTTGTTTCCTAGTCGGGCCATTTATAGTATTTACACAAACTTTTGCGACATGATTGGCATGCCGCCACCCTAAACTCAGCTTCGGGTGCCTATCCGGTGAACCTGCAATGTTCGGACCAGATCTGATTGAACTTCAGTTGATCTTTGAAGTCCGACTGGCTTCTTCCCGAAGTTGTCCATGTTGCAAACAGGAAGCAGCGCAGTGAGTTGTCACTCCTGCCAGTACCCGTACTCGTTGATGAAAGATGTGGCGAAGAAGTTCGCCGCATGAGGGGCCTCTTGGGGTACTGGTCGTAGTGGGGGCTGGAACCAATACCATAATACTAAAGAATCTACTAACTACGGGCTGGGTACAGGTTCTTCCATCCTCCTGATGCGGTAACAGGGCTCCTCCGACAAAGAGTAATCTTCCAGGATCTCTTCAGGTTCAGCTTCTTGATGAGGCATGCTTAATGGATTCTGGCTGAACACTCGCGAGCCATCCCTTGGGATACAAAAAGGGTGCAAAAATGTGCCCTCTTCGTTCTCAGGTTCTACCGCTTGGGCCTGCTCTTGTCCTTGGCCCGTCCTCTGATGGAGACTGCAAGCAACCATATTGTTCATTGCTGGGGCAAAGCTTGCATATTCCCATCGTTGGCCTTGGACAAAATTTGCCTCTTGAGCTCCAAACGACTGCATTTCAGGCCTCTGCTCAGTATGAGGAATCTTCCATGGTGAATACTATGCAGGATAGACAGGAGCAGCCAATATTGGAGAAAGTGATGGAGTTTCCCCCCACTGCCACATTCCAGATAGGAGCAGGAGCTGCTCTGCTTGTATTGCTTCCTCAAATATTTGAGGAAATCTTCGTTCACCCGATTGCAGTAAGATGAGGCCCATGTCCGGGTGAAAAGCCCGAACATAGAAGAGGTGGGCTTGGGAGAGCGTCGGTTGGATCTCCACTGGAATTCTCTTCCAACTTCTGCAAAATCGAACATTGAAGTCCGTGATGCTCTCTAGAGGTGCTTTCGTGATGGTGAAGAGATGCATCAAAAGCTGGAAGGGATCCTGAGAGCCGTCAAATGTTCTGATAAGTGCTCCTGCTAAATCGTCCCACGAGCAGATGCTTTTACACTCGAGCAGTCTGTACCACTGCAGCGCCCTTCCTTCCAGAGACAGGACCAGAAGTCTGATCATGACATCTTTGCGGATTATGTCATGGAGGCTCGCTAAAGCAACAACATCTTCAAGGTGCTCTTGGGCCATTCCTTTAGTGCCATTGTATTTCGTCAATGTCTTCAAGGCGCTTTTGGGAATTTCATGGTAACTTTGAAGATTCAGAGGGCCACGATCATCCCAGCTGGGATATACCCTCTCCATTATAGCAGTGGCTTGCAGAGATCACGGTTCTCGCCACTAAGTCGAAGTCGCCAGGTGAACATACTTTTCTCCGCTTGTGAGGTCAAGGCTGCTCACCGAACCTTGATTCCTCCGGGTGTCTTCTTTCGGCTTTAAAAGGCGCCTACGATCAAGAAATCTGGATCTTCAGCTCAGTCAGAGTCGCCAGGTGATTTTGCTAGATGGAGACAAGCCAGAGACTCACCAAACTCGGGCTTCCTTAAAACATGGGACCAGAGTCCCACCAGGCGTGCCAAAAACTGTTAGCCCCGATGGGGACGAGTTAGAGATTCGCGTTCTTAAAATATGAGACCTTGGTCCCACCGGGCGTGCCAGAAACTGTTGGTCATCAAATATGCCAAGGAAAGGATTTGGGTAAGTGTACGCGCCCTAGACCTGGACCAACATTGAAAGGTCGAAGGGAAGAGATGCCTCTCGTGCCAATCTCCAGAGAAAGGCCGGCTCCTATGCTAAACTACTTTGGTGTTTTAAGATAAGGGATGCAAGAAAGAGATAAACAGAGTAAGGATGCAGAAAAGAGATAAAAGGAGTTACGGTTAGAGAAATAAATAAAAAAAGGGTAAGGGAAGAGAGATCGGTAATTAAAGGTGGAAAAGAACAGGAAGCACGATCACTAACTAACAACTTGAATAGCAGCAAAGAACACTAAGAATAAACGAAAGAAACGCCACATTAACCTTCCTATGTATCCTCTGAGCGAGCTCCAGGATTCTCCTTCTCCCTTTCGTCGAAATTCAGGGTTCAGAGTAATGACGTTTAGGAGAAGCGAATATAACAGAAACCACAACCCACCATGCAGCATAAAAGAAAACCAATATAGCATTTTTCCTCTCCTATGTATCCTTCAGGCAAATTTCAGGGTACAGTCCCCAATCGCACACCAGATTCAGGATTTAGAGTCACAGTATGCAAATGAAGAAAGACAAAAGAAATAAACACAGAAGGCAGCATAAAAGAAATGAATTGAGCCCAAAGCTCTTTAGTATTAATCGCAGGACATCAAGTTACAACAGCTTTCTAGCAGATAGTTTCCCCCCTTTTTCCATTACAATGCCTGGGTTTTTATAGAGGACCCGACCCTCTGAGTCATAATTACACATAATGGAGAAGTACGCCCTCGAGCCCTGAGAAGTCGATCCCCCCTTCGGCAATACTACTTCGCAAAATTTTCACCCGAAGTAGTGCTGGAAATGCCTCGGGTGCGAAGCTCTTTTTCTGAATTCTTCTTCGGCAACGCCACTTCGCAAGATTTTCGCCCGAAGTAGTTTCTTCAAGTTCTTCGGGGCCGAAGTAGATTCCATCCTTAGTGATTTCCTTCTGTGAAGCTATCTTCCTTAGCTTGTTCGGTAGGGAAGCTCTTTCTTCTTTACTTTATGTACAAGGGGGTGGCAGGGAAAGCCAAAATTGTTGTAACACTTACAAATATAACAAAAGAAACACATTACAAAAGAAAAAATTGATTTTTTTCTACCCCTCTATGCAATGTGAAAAAATTGTCAACAGTGCCTTTTAGTCCCACCTTGACCATCTGACCATAAAAATCTGCGGATATATTTCTGAATCACATCCACCTGATAGGCAGAAAAAATCCAAGTAGAAGCAAAATAAGTGGAATATGAGGACAAAATTTTTTGGCAGACCTGAAACCGACCAACAAAAGACAATGGAAATATGTTCCATTTGCATAATTTGCCAATTATTTTGTTTTTAACCCAGTCCCACATATCTTTGAGGCAAGGATCCACTGCAAAGGGAATACCAAAATAACGAACCTACTTCGTAGGTCCTCCCCATTGAATAGGAAATCTAGAAAACCAAGGAGGATTCCAATCCCAGCCGCGCAAAATTGATTTGGGAAAGGAAATCTTAGCACCAGAAGCACTTTGAAAAATGGATAGAACATGAAAAAAATTATTCATATTTTCCTCATCTAAGGAAACAAAAATGTTATTATCATCAGCAAATTGCACATTAAGAAGGTCATCACCATTCGGAAGAGTAATGCCTTGCACCTTAGGATAATATAAAGAATCTCTGAGCAAATAGTAAAGGGCATCAGAGTTGGAGCTAAAGGACAGCCTTGACGAATAAACCTCTGAAGATAAATAGGATCAGAAAAGGAGCCATTAACATCTATATAAATGACAGCATCGAATAAAAGGACCCTAACCATCTTACAAAAGTTTGGAGGAAAGCCAAAAGCTTCAAGAGCCATCAAAATAAAATCCCATTCAATTTTGTCATAGGCTTTTTCAAAATCAAGTAGCAATAGCCCAACATTCTGCCCAGAGCTCCTGGCCCAGCTCATAGCCTCCCAACAAGTTATGAGATTTTCAAGTATAAATCTACCCTTAATAAAGCCAGTCTGAGTAGGGCTAATAAAGTCTTGCAAGACAATAGTAAGCCGCAAAGCCAGCACTTCAGCAATAATTTTATAAGAAACATTTAATAAAGTAATATGACGCCAGATTTTAATAAGAGATTTATCTGCCCCTTTAGGCAAAAGTCTAATAATACCTGTATTAATTGACTGGCCCAAAGATTCCAAACGGAAAGCCTCAACATAAACCTCTAGGAGATCCTCACACACCCTATTAAGATTTTTTTTATAAAACTTGGAAACCCATCCATACCAGGTACTTTATCATTGCTAATAGCCTATTTATGCATTTTGTCTTTTTGTCTTGTCTTTGTCAAAATTGGAGAAGGAAAAGACATTTATCTATTTACACAAGAAAATACAACTTCCAAATATGGTTTCGTCCATATTCTAGAGACAATTTCCTAATAGTATTTGTTCCAAGCACCAATATTTCTGTTTTTCTATAGACAATGTTTATCACTTGTTCCAACTATAACCTATTACAGATAACATATAGAAAAATTGTAAAGGGACCTCCATCATCTACTATCATTGCAGATTATTATATAGATTTCAACATCATAATAAATATTCAACAACAAAGCAAAATGCGTTGCAAATACAATTAAGATTTGTTCAATTTGTTCAATATTTAAACCTTGTTGACTTTTAATGCAACGTTCAATTCCATTCCAACCTTGTTGACTTTTAATGCAACGTTCAATTCCATTCCAATGGTCATCTAAAACTTTTTGACATTTAATGTCATTTGTTGATTTCCATTGAAAAGTCCTTTACAAAGGTTTTTTAATGATCTTTTGCAGCTTTATATGTTCTCATTTTCCTCTATTGTAATGATTATTTAAAATTTGCTGATTCCATTCCAATAATCATCTGCAAACCTTTTAAGTTGATCTCCGTATGCTCCTCTTTAAGGCTACATATGTTCTCATTACCCAAGTATATTTTGTAGCTTTCATGGTGCATAGATTTATTGAGTTCCATTGCAATGATCATCTACAATGCTTTGTGTTGATCTTCTTGTGCTGCTGCTCTTAAGGCTTCGTGTGTTCTCATTCACTATACCTTCCATAGATGCATAACCGTCCATTTAAAAATCATGCATGCATAGATGCTACATATCGGCCTTCTTGCAATGCTAAGCTATTCATGCCTTTGCACAAGCACCGCTCCTGCATCGATCATGAGCAAAATTAGCTTTGTTGATAACCTCTTAATAGGGTCTCTATAATCAAATTTAACATTACAATTCATAAAGTCATCTTTTTATGAATTTGGTCACACTGCAATTTCATTTTGGCTAGTACCATGCTTTAGCATTTTGGTTTTGGCCTCCATTTCTTCTTCAGGTTCTCAATGCTTTTGTGGGGTCAATAGTGTGTTTGAAATCTATGTTGTAGTCATTCACCACGATATTAGTCCTACTCAAGGAGTACTTCTGAGGTAGAAGTGTACCATTTTGAAATTGCAAATTTGATAAGTGGGAATGCCTAGTAGTTTTTCAATATTGAGTATGCTAAGGAAAGAAAAATACATACATCCCTGCGGACAAGAATCATTAACAGCATATACGGTCACACACATTTACAGTCTTATACATCTTTCTAAAATGTTTGGCTATTTGTTTCAGTATGCTCATAAAATGAAAGAGATGTACAGTAGTAGAATTTTCATTTCCAAATTCCTACACTACTGATTGGGACAACATTTTCTTTTTGAGTTTTTCTCAAGAAGATTCAATTTTCATTAGGAGATTAGACTACAAGTTTCCCAAACGGAAATAAATAATTCTTAGACCAATTCTGCCCATACTTGAAGAATTACCAATAATCAGTATCTTATACCAACAAATAAACTTTACATGTTCGGTCTGCAAGCATTACTATGTTTACCTCCACAATCTCAAGTTATAGAATCTGCTCTACTGCCATTGCCTATTTGGCAATGTTTTTATCTTTAATTTAAGGATATATAAACCAATCCAAGTTCTTTCCCTATAATTAATGTGAAATGAAGAAAGATTAACGCAGTATAGTTCTCCTCACAGTCTCCAATTTTGGTATCCAATCCAGTTGCTTGAGATTAGTGGTTAACCAGAATTTCCACTACAGTAAGAATAAATAGAGAAGATGGTAAATATTATCATTGCTTTCAATCGTGGTTCTTTACTCTAGGGAATGTGAAAGAATTTACTTATTTATTTCTGTTTGGGAAAATTGTAGTCTAATCTCATAATGAAAATTGAATCTTCTTGAGAAAAACTCAAAAAGAAAATGTTGTCCCAATCAGTAGTGTAGGAATTTGGAAATGAAAATTCTACAACTGTACATCTCTTTCATTTTATGAGCATACTGAAGCAAATAGCCAAACATTTAAGAAAGATGTATAAGACTGTAAATGTGTGTGACCGTAGATGCTGTTAATGATTCTTGTCTGCAGGGATGTATGTATTTTTCTTTCCCTAGAGTAAAGAATTACCAATAATCAGTATCTTATACCAACAAATAAACTTTACATGTTCAGTCTGCAAGCATTACTATGTTTATTTCCACAATCTCAAGTCATAGAATCTGCTCTACTGCCATTGCCTGTTTGGCAATGTTTTTATCTTTAATATAAGGATATATAAACCAATCCAAGTTCTTTCCCTCTACTTAATGTGAAATGAAGAAAGATTAACGCAGTATAGTTCTCCTCACAGTCTCCAATTTTGGTATCCAATCCAGTTGCTTGAGATTATTGGTTAACCAGAATTTCCATTACAGTAAGAATAAATAGAGAAGATGGTAAATATTATCATTGCTTTCAATCGTGGTTCTTTACTCTAGGGAATGTGAAAACAGATGTTCATGAAATTTACAAAGGACCTCCACACACCATTGTCGTATCTCAGACTATATGAATTTCCAGCTTTCATAATCTTTCTTCCCGTACCAAAAACAACTACAGAATAAACGCAGCTTAAGAATCAACATGCATGAACTACTTCAGTACCTCATTTTTTGAATTTGACATGCATACTTATTTAAGGCATAGAAAATAAATTTGACACATCATTTAAGTAAATAAAATTATTTATTTTATACAATGGAACAACTGAGAGAAATGGTTCAACTTTTTCTCTTGCTAAAATTAAAATCCATCTAATATCACACAATTAATCTGATTGCCTTAGTTTGTCCCAACACATTTAAAAGTGTACATTTATCATGCGTGATTGGCTAGGGATGAATAGGACCACATCATTCAAGGACCGCAAATATTGATAAGAAATATAATATCAATGTTTAAGGAAGATGAATGTTATCCAATATTTTAGAAGGTTGGTACACAGTCTGCTTGGAGAATAATATTAGGTTCCCTGTTATCTAGGAGGAAGAGACAAATTTGGCAAGATTTATCTGGATCATAAGCATATACAACAAATTGATCTAGTCTGATCACCATAGACGGGGGTAGGCCTATGTTATCAACACATATTTGACAAAGCAACACAACTCAAACACATAAATTTCAGAATACTCTTCATCAATCTAGAATATAACTACAAAGACTGAACTTCCACCACCGTTATTAGGATATGATAAGGAAGGAACTAAAGCCAGCATATATTAAGAGGTGAGAAAAGCATTTTGACAACCAAAAGTCAGTTGTAAAAACATTCTTAATTTCCTTCAAATGCACATTGCAGAGCTCAAATATAGGTGGTATATCTGAAAGAAATTTTGTCTATAAAAAAACAAAAGGCGTATATAGAGAAACTTCAAAACTTCAATATTTTATAGGATCGTTGATATTAATCAAAAGATCAATTACATTTGGTGGCACAACCAAATTAAAAAATAAAAATCTTCAGAACCGAATAAAAATAAACTTCAGAGGGTAGGGGTAAGAAAAGTCTCTAGATTTCCAAACATATAAGAAATTGCAAATTTTGAGGTTTAGGCCTTAAATGTCATAGAACGTGTCATGGCACACAGACAGCTTGACCACATAAACCTGGGGAATAGCTCCTCGTTGGCAATCTGGAAAGATATTGCTTTAGATGCATCAGAATTGAGTGCATACATTTTATTCAAAACAAGCAGAAAATAGGACTTTCTCCTAATGTTATTAAAGATCTGCTTCAGCTTGTAAATCATTACATTTATTGCTTTTCTTTAACTCTTTGTTCGCCCATCCCTGCAGGATTGAGAATGATGCTGACAAGTTCAAGCAATGCCGAAGACCACCTATTTTCCAAAATAATGCCACTGCAAAGTGACATCAACAGGAGGCATGAAGGTTTCGTTTAGCAGTGTCCACAGTAGCTCTAAACACAACCCGACTTTTTTTTATTATATGGGTTTCAGTAGCTGTAAAAACAATCAAATATTTCTTTTTTTCCTAAATTGGTTATATGGATATTTCAATAGTTTTAAACAAAATTGAATGTTATTATTTTTTAATTGGTATATGGGATTCCAGTAACTGAAATTATAACTAATTACTCTTTTAATGGATTGATTGTATGAGATTTTAATAGCCTTAATCAAATTGGTTGGTTATATCTGATTAAAACCAAGGTATTACAACAACATCAATGTTTTGTCAGTTATGAATATCTGGATTGAAAAGATTTACACCTCAACTGACAAGATTTAGACCCTGGTCACACCAATGTATTTATCCAATTAAAGTCCTACCATTTGATAACATATTTGGATCCAATACTCTTGTGACTAATTGTTTTCGGAGTTCTTCTTCCCACTATAGTGTAGGACAGTGTAAATAAATAGATAATTCACAACACCTTTATAAAAAAAAGAATCTGATCCATAGTATATCCGATATGGGAAGGGATAATTGTTGAACCAACGAAAGAAATCAGGACCCCAACAATAGAACGGAAATGGAAATGAGGACGACCCTAATTAAAAATTAACAATTTTTTTTTTAAAAGGGATTGGGGGTTTTTCCCTTATGAAATCACATCTAGAGAACATTTTAATCACATCGGCTTAACAACAAAGCTAGAAGGAAAATATCATATTATAAAAGCCACAAAAGATAACATCTGAGACTACACCCTATGCACCCTAGGAGGGAGAGCTAGTTCAAGGAATCTTAAAACAATTTTCTTTCAGTAATAAAGTCTACGAAAAACAAAAAATCATTCATACGAAATGCAGCAAGTTTGCAATAGATAAAGTATACATTTCCTGTATACAAATAACATATCTAGGCATAGATATATTCAATATATCAAAATACTAGGGATGATCATTCAATATCAAAATACTAGGCATGATCAGCAGCAAATGGTTAGATATAATCCAATCCTCCAAAATGCTGCATACAATTTTCCATGAAATCAAAAACACCTGAGCACCATTTTTGCCTTCAATACCAAAAGACTATAATTTCCAAATCTATGAGAACAGTTACCAAAATTGATTGCTAAAGTGCCTTCAAAATGTCTTCAGCTCCACTGACAGTGAATGCACCGCCCTCCTCTAACTTGAGAACCTTGACAACCCCATTAACCGCTAAAAGTGCATATCGCCTAGAACGAACCCCCAGCCCTGCTGCCTTGTCACTCAAGTCCAAAGTCACACCCATGGCCTTCGTAAACTCCCCATTCCCATCAGCAAGCAAGAGAACCTTATCTTCAACATTGAGGTCCTCCCCCCAAGCTTTCATGACAAATGCATCATTCACAGAAATGCAAGCAATGGTGTCAACTCCCTTGCCCTTCAATTCATCTGATTTCTCAACAAATCCAGGGAGGTGTTTCTGGGAGCAGATGGGTGTGAAGGCACCTGGAACAGCAAATAAAACAACCCTCTTCCCTCTGGTTAAATCTGAAACTGTCACTGTCTGCAGATTGTCCTCATGGTCAATGAAAGACAATGTGGCTTCTGGGAGTTTGTCCCCAACAGAGATTGTTGCCCTGATAAAAGGGCTAGTAGGCTTTGGGCTGCTTCTCAGGGGTTTAGCCCTTAGGTTCAGGAGGAGCTTATGCTTTGGCCCTGGACCACCATACAGGCTTACAAATGAGGACCTGTCTGAGCGGGGCAGTTTTGCTTGTGGGTTCCATGCCACTATGGGGCATGACGAAAAGGAAGACAGGGAAGCATTGTTCATGGCCAGGGAAGTGGATGTTGATAAAGTTGGTTGCTTTGATGAGATTTTGCCCCCTGACGAAGAAAATGTTGCCGCTATGTTGTTCACTGCTGCAGCCATCGCAGAAGAAGTGGGTATGATCCTAAGCCTAAAAAATCAAATGGGTATCGCCTTCTAAGAATAACGAAAGTGGGTATTGACCTAAGCCTGAAAAAACCAAATGGGTATTGCCTTCTTCAAAAAGCAATCTAAACCCAAAAAAGACCACAGGGCTAAAACCCATAGACTACCTCTGCCTTATATATAGACAGCCTATTTGATTGCCATGAAAGACCAGTTTTCAATAGAGATATAAGTCTAAATTGAAACAAAGATTAATGGGCAAGATCAGCAAGATCATGACCAGAAATTTAATGGCCTTTGGGAGCAGACATGACCAGAAATTTAATGGCCTTTGGGAGCAGCATTAATGAAATTGAGCATTCTATGCAGTTAAAAAAGGCAAGATATGGAAGATTCGCATTGTTTCCAAGAAAGTAATATTTAATTTTGATTGAATACAAAGATTACAAATAATCCAAGGGCTTCCTGTCAAGCTGCATTGGAAGTAACTACAAATAGAAAAAGATGAATTTTCTAGATTACCCAACCATTACCAGGAGGACAAGTTAATTACATCAAATTCAGCCTATCAAAATGTCAAACGGTAATCAAGGCAATGAATTTTGGCCCAGTAACCATAGGTACCTAGGTCATAACTCATGCCAACCATTGAAGCACTTTGGCTACCTAATATCATCTATTTTTTAGGCTTCATTGGCCCAGTAACCATAGGTAATTAGGTCATAACTCATGCCAACCATTGAAGCACTTTGGCTACCTAATATCATCTATTTTTTAGGCTTCATTGGCCCAGTAACCATAGGTAATTAGGTCATAACTCATGCCAACCATTGAAGCACTTTGGCTACCTAATATCATCTATTTTTTAGGTTTTTTTTTATTTACATAGAGGAAATTTTGGGATGTTCCTTCCCGGGAAGCAAAGGCCATTTTTGATTTAGTGTTTGACCAGATTACACAGTATTATTAGGTTATAAAAATTCAATGCTGGAAAGTCTATTCTTTTTTAGGTTATATATGTCGATTGATGCGTCATCTTAATTCTTCTTTTATATGCTAGGCTATTTTTTTAATAAAGAAGTATATATTAAATAAAGCTTTTAATCATACAAAAATAATAATCTCTGTTGATTGATGCGTCATCTTAATTCTTCTTTTATATGCTATGCTATTTTTTTAATAAAGAAGCATATATTAAATAAAGCTTTTAATTATGCAAAAATGAATAATCTCACGCAGAAGTTAAATCAAACCAGCTTAACAAACATAAAAATCATCAAACTGACTTAAAAAACCAAAACCCTAATCAAAACATCACATTAACGATAGATGCGTCAGCTTAATTGTCTTTTAAATGCTATGGAGCACAGTCACAGTTTATTCAGCACAATTTTTTCGCTATGGAGCACAGTTACAAATTAATCAGCACAATTTTCTAGGTTTTGGTTTTTATTCAAAATTATAATGGATATTATTCATTAATTTTTTATTAATAAATTTAATTTTTAATTTTACATGGTTAAAATAAAAAAACTAACATTAATTAACCTTATACGATGAGGTTTCTTTCATTATTTAAATAAAAATAATAATTAAAATTCGAATGTAAAAATACCGCTGGATAGCTGTGGAAAATGGTGGATATATATATTTTTTAAATCTTCATATTTAATAACAATTACTTAAAATGTTTTCATTTCTTAAACTAGCCTTAAAAAATAGGTAGGTGGTAGCATAAAGAGAAAAATACATAACGGTGTCAACTTAATTCATTTAAGTTATTTTACAGTGTGATCGATATGGATAATGTTTTGGTTGGTTTTTTTAAATATTTTATAAAAGGTTGTATTTTTTATTTTGTTTTAATAAAATTTTGATTGTGTTTTTAAATTAGTTATAATATCTTTCATGATAAGTGTTATTAATCAATTAGTTATAATTTTTTATTGTAATAAGATATTTAAATATTTTCCATATTGAGTGTTATTACAACAATTAGTTATAATAATTTGAACTTTGATGTGGCTTATATCACTTATATGTCTCAACCATTGAACCAAAGCCCCTTGTTGTGGTTTGAACCTGGATATCCTAGAGGAAAGTCCAAAGTCAAACCACTATGGTGTTCCATAGAGACTTATACTTAGCTTTTTATTGTAATGAAATATGAGTTAAATAAAGATATAAGAAAATTTAATTTTATTCTATTTTATGAAAAATAAAAGTATGAAGTGATTGAAAACGTATTTAAGTTAATAGTAAACATTAAACATTTAGTAATCAAGAACTTAATCAATCGAATAATTCAATTAAAGGAGAGAGGAAGGAGAGGGGGTCTTCCACATGAGAAGTGTATAGAAAAACAAAATAAAAGTTCACAAACTAATAATATATAGAAGGGTTATTGTCTCCATTATGCCATAGTTTGTTGTTGGTGATGATTTTCTCCTAAAAAAAGCCCTTATATGTTATGAATTGCTTATTTTTAGAACTTATCTAAGAATCAAACCAGAAGAGAAGTAAGGGATAGCAACAAGGGTAAATGAGGGAGAAAAGAGTTCAATAAATGTCATGACTAATTGATGAATACCTTTATTTGCCATCAACAAATACCTAACCATCATCTCTAATGTCACATTCACCAATGATTCCGTTGTTGGCATCAACAAGAATTTTACCTAAATAAACTTGAGTTGATTGTCTCTACCAAAATATCTATCATTGTTGTGCAAAAGCAGTTTGATTTATATTATTGTCAAAATTGAAATTTATAAGTTTCACAATATAGTTTGGGACCAACAAATACCTCCTTAAACCTTTAATGCCACATTTGTCCACTACTCCATTGTTGGCATTAGCAAGAATTTCACTCAAAAAACATGGGTTGATTTTTTATATAGAAATATTCATTATCTTTGTGTAAAAGCATTTTGATTGATATTATTATCAAAATTGAAGTTTATGAGTTTCAACTTTCACAATAATGTATTGTTTGGATAGATTAAGGTATTTTTAAAGATTAAAGATTTTTTAATCCCAATTTTATTACCATTATAGACACCTAATTTTGAGTGCATCACTAATCTTCAAGTATGTCAATCTCTTCATCAATTAGCTAATCAATAAGCCAAATTGAAATCAATCATCCTTATACCAAAATTTGGAGCATTTAATGCTCTAGAAGTGAAAGCGTTAGGGCATAATTGAAAGTGTCGTTAGCACTTTTGCCACTCAAGCAATGCTTTTGCAAAGATTTCATTTTTAATATTTCCTGCCCATATTTGATCCCCAATGGTCATTTCAGCAAAAGAGTTGGAACAAGAATATCATTGATTGTCAAGCACCAAAATAATAATAAAATTATTGCTAGTACCTTTCAAGCTACCCACCATTAATGGATTTGATCACCAAGATCCAATTCGTAACCCCTAATAGAAATCCCAAGCCCAAGATTTACCATTTTCAATCTTCCTCTATTAATGGCATCTTGATCCCATTCTCCAATCCTATCAACTTCAATGCAATCCATCCCATAAGGAGCCATGGCTTCCTATAAAACTAGCACTTAGGATGCTCAATTCATATCATCTTTCATTGTAACAAAATTATTTAAAATCCATCTAGATTCATAGGAATACATCTTCATGCATAGTAAGGTTATGCCAAAAATTTATCACAATTTGGTGAAGGCATCCTTCAAGCATCAAGCATCCAAGTATCCAAGAACTTAAGCACATCAAGTATCCAAGCATTCAATTTCAAGCTCTCAAGTGCCTTCAAGCAACAAGTAAGCTTCCAACAAGCTTCTACAATAAGGGGAAAACAACCATAGCACATTGAAGCAACAAGAGTGTATAGAATTGTGCCCTTTCCTCTTATTTGTTGTGTCATTTTCATTGTGCTTGTAGCTCTAATATCTAATAATATTACATGCTCTTTTTCTATGAATATCACATTTGCATTTAGCTTAGCATTCATATTCCATCATTGTTAGCTTAAAAATTAAGCATTTAATATTTTTATTCCTTTAATTTTTTTCTTTTTTTTGAATTTACATGGTGGAATCGGTAGTCGCCACGAATCCGAGCAAGTTGTCCGACTTTTATGGCTGCCACAATATTCTGTGTTGTCTGCCCTGAAAGCTGCCACAAGATCTTCGCGTAGTCCACCCTTATAACCACCATGCCACAATCATTTTAAACCTTTTACGCTGCTAAAAGCACCAATAAAGGGACAAGTGTTCAGTCCGACAAGGCTCAATATTTGAACCTTGGACCTCCACCCCTTACAGGTTTTGGTCGAACCAATTGGTCTACACCTCGAACCTTTTTATTCCTTTAATATTAGTAGAGGCTTTGTACCTATTTTTTAGAGACCTCCATCACATTAGTCATTAAATTATTTAATCTTAGTTTGTAGCACAATAAAGCAAAAGCATTATCAGATTGTGGGTCTAGTTGCATTGTCACTCTCTAGTTTTTACACAAACATAAAAATCAAAAGTGTTGTATACTAGGCAAAGGTATAAATAGTGCTATTCTTGACCTAGTGACACTTTTGTGATTGATCATTAACTCATGCATATATTATTTTAATTATTTTTAACACTTATCTAAACAAGGATCTGATGTTGGCCAAGGGAGTATAACATTTTCCTATAACTTAGGCAAGCCTCTTTGCTACTAATTCCATATTTTTTGTTTGTTTTACAAGAAGGTAGAAGCACCATATGGGCATGATAGTGCTAGTAGCACTTTGTATTTGTAGTAGAAACATGTTTTCTTGATTCATACTCCATTTTATTTTAGCATCTAGACTATAGAATTTGTTTGTTGTTTGTAGAGTTCTATTTTTTATTTATTTGTAAAAAAATTAATTTAAGCACTTTTTTGGTAAGTAAAATATTTTAATTAATTTTTGGGTTGAAGGGTCTCAATCCCTATTACATAGGGCATTTAGAATACCAATAGTACAAAATTTGAAGCATCCCAAAGTCACAGGGATGAACATGAAGACAACCAATAGCCTATAAAAGCCTTATACAAATTGACTCCAAGAACTGAACAAGAAAATTAAAATAAACATACAGACTTGAATCCATGATCAGGAGAAACGACACCACATAATTAAAAAATTTAAGAGAAAACCATCTGCCAACTACCCCACTCCTAGTACTACTAGGAATCATCTTCATCCTCCTATTTTGCAAGGAGGACATTGAGGGCAATCGGGAGTTCATGGAGCTCCTTGATGGTGTGCGAAAAGATGATGCACGCCTCCCTGACCATGTTGGCTGCTGTCGTGAGTTGCTTCACCGCTATAGAAACATGATCGATGGTCCTGGTTCGAAGCACCTCATCAACATTGTACCTATCATCTTCCTCTTCATCTAAAATGACCTCAGATATGGGTTGGGATCCGTTAGCACCCTTCTTTTTAAGGCATCATGAACTTCTATGAGGAGAGGGTCGAACAACTTTCCTTTTGCTCCTCAAGGGTCTGCCTTTGGCTTCAATAGCATGAAATTCTACTAGGGATGAATCCTTGGGCTTGGACGATGGACTTTCCTCATCTTTGCTTCTAGTTTGACTGGGATTGATAACTTTTGAGAGGCCATCAGAAGGGGTATAAGACTGCAGGGGCACTTCAACAAAGGGATTATTAGAGAGGGAAGCAACACTATATGGCTCAATTGGGGGATTTGAATCACAGGAATCTAGACCAGAAGTTGGATTAGGAGATGGCACCGTGATTTGAGGAGACATCGAAGGTCTGATTGCAGGTTGGGGCAAGAGAGCATGTTTATAAATGATGAGGAATAAACCCTAGTGTGAAAGATACTTGGATGTTTTCTTATCCTTGTAGTTTTCTATGGTAAGTCTCATGGACCAAAATAGAAAGTCAAAAACACTAATAGGCTTGATGTCTGATAGATGATTAATTAAAGCGAGGTGGAAGGAATAGAGGGGAATATTAACATTGTCCATAGTGATGTATTGCATAATGGGAATAATGATAGAGTCCCAGTGATGAAGGAGAGAGGAGTGGACAACTCCCGCCTTAATCCAAGTCAACTCCTTGTCTTTATCAGGAAAGTTGTCAGTTTCTTCTTTGAAATTATGTTGGTTCCATCTCACTGCCCTGCCCTTGGCAAACAACCCAATAATTTTAGCCAAATAATGGATGTTTACCTCAATTTGGATCCCTCAAATCTGAATCATGTTGTTATTCCATGAACTGATGAACTCGTTGGTGACACCCGCATCAACGCCATCAAAGAGCTTGAATAAGGGAATGAATCCCTTGGATCCAAGCAAGGCTTCAACGATAGATTCGAGCTACAACACGAAAGGCTCAAGAATGGCCATAAGGTCGAACAGGAACCAGTAGTAAAAACACCAAGATAGAGACACAGTGGTAAGGATGCTAATCAGCAAATGAGCTCGGCCTAGAAGGTGGTGGATTAAGAACAAGTGCCAAAGGTCATAGTAGAAGGGAATACAAGATAGGAGGCACTTACCGATGCATGTTGGAACTCCAACCGTAGGATAAAGACACTAGGACACATCAACTAGGACATAGTAAAAGGAGATAGTTTGAAAAATGATGAGGACTGAAGGGAAGACAGAGTAGAAGGGGCTAGCTGATGAGGCAGATCGATCAGTGCAAATGGAAGACAGGTGATGGAAATGGAAAGTTTGAAGGGTGGACTTAGTGAGAAGAGAGTAAAATAGGTGGATGAGATAGAGGCATGGGTCAATGGGATGATGTCGAAGGGACTCAAAAGCTTTTCTATGTTCTAACTGAACCTCTTGGAAAGAGATACCATCTAAAATTTGAGAGGAAATGATTAAATGGGAAGGGGAACAAATGACTGTGGTGTTAATGGAAACACCCATGGTGTTGATAAAAACACCTTTTAAACGACACTTGCTATCATTGTTAGAATATTATTTAATGTGCACTATGCCTTCCTTAAGTTTTACCACTTATCTTATTTCCAATTTGAGTTAGAGTTATGTGTCTTCTACATGACACTTGGAGTGGAGATTATGACACTTGTCAAATCTCACTCATAGGCTTGATGCCTATATATTGTACCATACTTGATCAATACATTGTGCCTTAAAGATCGAGTGTTGCTGAAAATATATGCATTGTGAGCATTTTTTAAAAAATAAGCTATTATGAGAATTATGGTTTAGATTTTTGTGTAGAATACTCCATTGCTAAAGACAAAGTTGGGTTCTGTGTAATGCAAACCGTTCTACACTTGCTATTTGTGTGGCTCCTTACGGTGCCCCATTGTAAGTCTCCAACAACCACTGCTCTCAAACTATGTGTGTTCCTTCCCGCACATCACTAGATCAGCGAAATCCTCCAGATTCGGCCGCACCCTCCCAAAGATCTGAACGTATTTACCATCAGACGTTGTTGAAACCTATATTTTTTTACTGTATTGAAACTTTCCCTTACTAGGATGGTTGGATAATATAAGCTGCGACAAATCGTGGAGGTCACCATTGTTCCTGCGTGGGCATGCCAGAGCTATGAATCTTTATTTAAACTTTTTGTGTGGAAATTATTTGCATCCTTGATTTGCAGCGTTGAAATTCAGCGATAGCGGCCCACTATAGTGCACTTCCATGTTTGTTTCTCATGGTGAATTTGGACGTGAATTTTATTTCATCGTGCCAAAACGTGAAGCATTTGTCAAGAAAAAATCTAGAAATAACCGAAACTAGAATAAATCAAAGGTGGATTTGAGACCTCGATGAAGCAGGTGGCTAATCTTCATAAAGGTCTCCCTATCAGGATGCAGTTCTACAATTTTGATGTTGGTGGCACCACCCAGACAATTTCGCCAATAGAAACCCTCGATTTTGTAATCCTCAACCTTGATGACACAAGATAAACCCCATACTACGAAGGCTACTATTTTTGGCTAGTGAGTCGGTGCACTGAAATAAAACTGGTGGCCCTCATTTCAACTGTTTGTGACCCATTGAAGCAGATCCTATTTTTTAAAAATTGGTGGAAATCCACGTAGTAGAAGCCACACCCTCCTATGTTGCACCCCCTACCACTCTTTCGTGTTTGTCGTGCCAACAAAAATCTATATTGAATTAGGCGTAAATCATACGGTTAGAGGACGTGTTTGAGCCTCGTCTTATATTTTGTTTTGGTAGTCATGGCAATATCAGCTTTGTGATCAAGGGCTCGATCGAAGCTATGTAGACGCATGCACATTAAAAAAAAAAATCAAATAGCCTTTTTTTTGTTGAATTTGAGGAAATTCGTTGGCTGAGTTTGATAGTTGAAGAAGTGCACAATTACAGAGGATAATGAACATATGAGGAGCTTGATTGGCCACTATATTATACATTACATATAAAATACCATATTTAACTCTCCTCTTTCACATCTCTTGACACCGTGATTTTCAATGCTGTGTTGATCACTAAAGACCCTGCTTCCTACTGAATGTCAAATCCACAATGCTCAGGAGTCGATCTGCTATTGTAGATCTGTCACCCACATTGTAAAGAATTTTTTTTTAAGCACACATTTTTCTGCCCATTGATGTCGTACCCCACAACCACTAACACTCGTTCCTCGTTGCTACAACATAAAAAGCTGACAAGTTAGCACCACTTCTTGTCAGTCTTAGCAGTGCTGAAAGTTGCGCTCTGCTCACTACGTTGATTTTTGTGCAGTATACACATTGATTTAAAAAAAATGTTGTTATCCTGGTATCATCTTGTTTAAAAAGGATTCTTCATTGATATTTTAATATCATTTTGAAAGTTGGCTTTCTGGCAGCAAGTTTTATAAAAACTCCCAAGTTAAGCAATTTGTTCTAGAGTAGCACTCAGATGGGTGACCACTTGGGAAGTCCCGGAGCTGCACACATTTAGAAGGTCATTGTTTTTTGCTTTTTTGAAGCAAAAATTTGTATCCGACTATAGGCTTATATATAGTCGTTGGAAAGGATTTTTTGAGGGGGATCTATTGGTGCAGTCATTTTTCAATTCTAAAATCATTTGCTATGCTGAATTATGGTTTGAAGTTCACATTGTAAATCAGAGTGCATTTTTGGTTGCATCCGACACTCTTGAATAGAAAATTTGGCAAACTTGAGAGGGGCTCATTTTTAAGTCATTGGGGGACATTAGGCCAAGTTATTCATTGAATTTGGTAAGTTTGGAGGCATTATTATCATTGGAGGCATTGATATTGTATCATATTTTGAGGCACATTTGGGGCTATATTTTAGCCAAATTTTCTAATAAAATCATCAACTCAAGGGGTGATTTAGGGCCCCTTGTCCCTTGCTGGTGGAGTCATTTTGTGGCATTGTCTTGGCCACATAGTGTTTGTTGCTTGCCTCTCCTCATTTGGGCTTGTTCTTCATTTTATGCTTGCTATAACCCTTGCATGTTTTTGGGGTTTATATAATTGTAATCAAGTGTAGTCCCTTTGCATATACACACTTGAACTTTTTTTGCAACATCTAAAAGCAAGCAAGAACACAAGCACCTTGTCATAACATCCAAGCACTTGAAACTTTGGCACACTATTGTAACAAATTCTCAAAAGGCAAGCAAGTAAGCATTGTAATAAGTAGTTTCACTTCTTACTCTCTTTGGGTGGAAAAGGGCACTTGTGTTCAAGTTATCCCTCCCACTATTGGAACCACTTGATGATTCAGAGTGGAAAACTAGGTGAACCCTCCTCTAGATTTTAAGTGGTGTACCCTAGATTTTTTTGAGGGCTCTAATTTGGCATTTGTGTTTCTTATTTCCTCCTTTTTTGAGCTCCCTCTTCTCTCAATCCTTTTCTAAATCATGGCTACTACAAATCTACTAAGTGGACTCACTAAAAATCTTGAAGGAGCTCACTCTTTTGCAAATTGGAAATATGAAATGGAATCTATCTTAATGATGAATGGCATGTGGGATTTTGTAAGAGATAGAAAAAATTATGAAGACCCACTCACAACACCTGAAGACCCTAAAGAAAAAGCACTATTTGAAAAGAATTCCAATATAGCTTTAAGTCTCATCAAGCTAGCTATAGGAATTCAATGTAGAGAAACTGTAAGGGCTGCAACTACACCTAAACAAGCTTGGGATGCTCTAATAAGATTGTTTGATAGGCCAAGTCAAGACAACATTTTGTATCTAAAACAAAAATTGCACAATCTCTGTATGAAAGGATCACTAACCGATTACCTTATGGAAGTGAAGTCTATTAGGAATGATTTCTTAGTTATTGGTAAAACTCTTGATGATAATGAGTTGATTCCTATAATGTTGCATGGCCTTCCTTCAAAATTTCACTCCTATGCTACCATGTTAGATCTAAGTGGTAAAACAATGAATTCATCACTTGAGGAGATTGAAATTCTACTTAAGAAACATGAGCAAGCCCTAATCAAAGATGAAGAGATTGAATCCTCATCAACAAATTTTGCCACCAAGGCATCCTTACAACCTAGAAAAAACAAGGGTCCAAATCAGTAGAATCAAAATCAGAGAGGTAGACAACATCAAAGATACCCACAGTAGCCACGTCAATAGTAGCATCAACAACCACATCAGTAATACCAACAATAGCCATGTCAGTAGTACCAATAACAACCACATCAACAACAACCACAATAGTATAATCAATAGCCAAATCAGTAGCCAAGATGGCAAACAAGACCTCCTCAAGGGGGTCATCCTAATAGAGGGCCTCAAAACAACAATCAACAAGGGTGTGACTATTGTGGCAAATGGAATCATAATGTCACTAATTGCTATCAAAGACAAAGAGATCAAAGGGGTCCACAAGATAATAATCTCAACACATTGTATGCAACAAACCAAGTTAATGTTGAAGATAAATATTGTTGGTATATTGATTCTGGGGCAGCAAAGCACATGACAGGAAGGCAAGATTGGTTGACCAAGGTTCAACCTACTTCTAATCAATTCATTACTTTTGGTGATGAAAGTGCCCTTCCCATTGAAGGTGTTGGGGAGGCACCACTTGCTTTGCATGATGGGAATAATGTTCCTACAATAGATGTCTTGTATGTACCTAGTCTTAAAAGGAGTCTTCTTTCTATTGGGTAACTTACAGATAAGGGCTATACTGTCTATTTTGAAAAATACAAGTGCTACATTCAGGAACCAAATGGCACTATCAAAGCCATGGGAGTAAAAAAGGATGGTGTTTACTACCTCCTTACCAAATCTGTAACTCAAAACTCTTTGCATACAACAACTACTTTTTCTTTGGAGTACATGTGGCATGAAAGAATGGGGCATTTAAATTTTCATAATCTTCAAATGATGGCAAGGAAAGGTTTGGTAAAAGGACTTCCTCACCTTAAGGAGTCAAAATATTTTTGTGAGCCATGTGTTATAGCCAAACACCATAGACAACCTTTTGAGTCAGGAAAGGCTTGGAGAGCCAATAGACCATTGCAATTGGTTCATTCAGACATTTGTGGGCCAATGTCTGTTCAATATTATACTGGGGCTAGATACTACATCACCTTCATTGATGATTATAGTAGAAAGGTATGGATCTACCTAATTCAGTACAAATGGCAAGCCCTTGATAAGTTCAAGGAATTCATGGCACTTGTTGAGAGAGAAAGTGGCTACCAAATCTCCACCTTAAGATCAGATAATGGTGGAGAATATATCTCCAATGAATTCTTCAATTTTTGTAAGTACCATGGGATAAGGAGGCAATTCACAACTCCTTATACCCCCCAAAAAATGGAGTAGCTGAGAGGATGAATCAAACAATCACAAATAGGGCAAAATCAATGTTACTTGCTGCTACATTGCCTAACTCATTTTGGGGAGAAGTTGTTCTTACTGCTGCATACTTGACTAATAGGTCATACACTAAGGCCTTACATGATAGAACACCTGAAGAAGCATGGAGTGGAAGGATGCCCTATGTGGGCCATTTCAAAGTCTTTGGATGTGATGCCTATGCTCATATTCCTCATAAGAAAAGGAAGAAGTTTGATGATAAGAGCCAAAAATGCATCTTTGTTGGCTATAGTGATAGTGCCAATGCCTATAAGTTGTATGAGCTTATTTCCAAGAGGATATTTTTATCTAGGGATGTTACCTTTAATGAGAATCCCTAATCTAATTCTCCTCCTATGCCCCCACTTTTGATTTAATAATGAAATATTTGCTCCTTGATTAATACAATATCATCTAGTCCTTTCTTCTTCACTCATAAAATTAAGAAATTCCTCCATATGAAGGAATTCTAAAAATGACATTTTCTCATCTCCTTTTCTCCATCCATAATATCAACCAAAATAATACATTCTTTACCTAAGGGGGTTCAAGCAAACATAAAATGAAGCCCAAAGTCATATTTGCCCCCCCCTTATAGAGTAAAAGACCTCCTCCAGCCCTAAGACACCAAGTGAATTATGCCCTCATGGCCAAAGTCCTTAGCCAACCTGAACCTTCTAATATCAAAGAAGCACTTGGTGATCCTAAATGGGTTCTTGCCATGGATCAAGAATTGGATTCCATTGAAAGGAATCACACTTGGGAGTTAGTTGATTTACCCCAAGGTAAATATACCATTGGCACAAAATGGGTGTACAAGGCAAAGTATAAAGCAGATGGCTCATTAGATCGCTACAAGGCTCACCTAGTAGCTCAAGGTTACAAGCAACAAGAGGGAATTGATTATGAGGAGACTTTTGCTCATGTGGCAAATATGACTACAATCCGCATAGTTATTGCTTTGGCAGCTCAAAAGCATTGGCCTATATATCATATGGATGTCAAAAGTGCATTTCTCAATGGTAACTTGAAGGAGGAAGTGTATGTGAACCAACCACCAGGGTACACAGTTGAAGGCCAAGAAAACAAAGTCCTCAGATTGAAGAAAGCTCTATATGGGTTGAAGCAAGCACCCCGAGCTTGGTATGCAAAAATTGACTCCTATTTCATCAACCTTGGTTTCACTAGATCTACAGTAGAATCTACTCTCTATGTGAAACATTGGAGGAACCACATCATTTTGGTCACATTGTATGTGGATGATCTTCTCATTACAGGTGATGACATAGAAGGAATAAGGTTGCTCAAGGAGGACTTATGTAAAAAATTTGAGATGACAGACTTAGGCCTCCTCCACTATTGCTTAGGCATAGAGGTATGGCAACATCCTGGTAATATTTTTATCTCATAGGCTAAATACATTCAGTCTATTTTGGAGAGGTTTTGCATGGAGGAGTGTAAGCCCTCCCTCACTCCCATGGAAACCAGGTTGAAATTGGTTAATAGTGATGATGAAGAAAGGGTTGATGGCACCCTTTATAGGTAGCTAGTTGGAAGTTTGATCTACTTAACTTCAACTAGACCAGATATTTCCTATTCAGTTGGCCTTGTTTCCATATTCATGCAGGATCCTAAGAAGAGCCATTGGATAGCAGCTAAGAGGATTTTGAGATTCCTCAAGGCCACCCCACATCATGGCCTTATGTACACATCATGTGATGATTTTTATTTTATTGGGTACATAGATTCAGATTGGGCTAGTTGTCCTGAAACTAGAAGATCCACATCAAGTTATTGTTTTCAGTTGGGCCAGGGCTCTATTTCATGGAGCACAAAGAAGCAGAACACAGTTTCATTATCTTCAGCAGAGGCTGAATATAGAGCAGCAATTGAGGCAACTAAGGAGGCAATTTGGTTGAGGCAATTACTTCAGGATATTGGGCTATTCATAGATGGTCCAACATATATATTGTGACAATCAAAGTACCATCAAGATGACCAAGAATCCAGTTTTCCATGCCAGAACAAAGCACATTGAGATCCATCATCACTTCATCAGAGAAATGGTCCAAGAAGACATTATACACATGGAGTATGTACCAACTCAATATCAAGTGGCTGACATCTTCACCAAGTCACTTGGGCAAGACAAGTTTTCTCAGTTTAGCAAATTGCTCTATGTATGTAATAGAAGTCAACATTAAGGGGGAATGTTATCTAATGTTGACTTATTTTTTTATATAGTTAGGATAGTGCACATTAAGGGGGAATGTTAGAATATTATTTTAATGTGCACTATGCCTTCCTTCAGTTATGCCACTTGTCTTATTTCCAGTTTGAGTTGGAGTTATGTGTCTTCTGCATGACACTTGGAGTGGAGATTATGACACTTGTCAAATCTCCCTCATAGGCTTGATGCCTATATATTGTAACACATATTGTCAATATATTTGTGCCTTATTGTTATGTCCCAACAAAACCAAACCAACTAAATGCATATATGTAATTTTCTTCTTTCTCATCCCTTTTTTAATGTTGTCTTCATAATATTTTGCTTTCAACTGCCTATGGGGATATTTATTTTTTAAAATAATACTTCTATTTTTTTTTAACATAGAAATGTAAATGTATAGATAGAGATATTTCAATTGTCCAAGGAACAACTAGGATATAACAATCAGGTAGGACTTAGTTTAAGCACACCAAAAAAACACACGTTTTTTTAATATAATAGCAGGAAACTATGCCTTTAGCCTAGAAAAATAGAAAAAGTTGATGAAAATCATATAAAGATATAGTACATGGATTTGTTCATGGATCTCCCAAATCACAAACTTCTTAGAGCTTATTCTTGTGTGGATCATTACATGATTGGTCGAAACATTCTAAGGAATATTCACTACAAAAAATAAAATGCAAGGTAAGAGATACCAAACTCATTTTGACACAAAATAGATGCTCCCTTTGTAGTGATTGTCCATGTATCCTTCTATTGTCTTCATAGACCAATGAATTTATTGATAAATTGTGGTCTCTTTGTGTCTAATTCTTCCACCCAAGCATCTTTGTTGTGGTAGTAGCTCTAAACTAGTAGATATCCATTTTCATGTAGCCAAGAGTTAAACTAAGCATCTGAAGTATACACTAGATGTCATTTCTTTACAACAAGAAAATTGTGTCACCTCACATGGCTTTAATTACTTACTTTTTTTATTTTTAGATTGGAAGTTTTAAATTTTACTTAATATTTATGCAGACATTAGGGCATATTTTGGATAGCTCTAATGAAAAATGAGAGATCAAATTTTTATTTGACATATACGTAGGTTATGGAAGGATGCTTGATATTTTAGATTTGATGCACATAGGTTATGGGAAGAACAAACTAGGTTGAGTGTTTTAAGCATTGTAGAGAAGATTCTTGGATTATTATATAAATTAATAGGTATATACTAAAATGAAATAGTGTAGATGATACGATATTTATCTATTGAATATGGGACTTACTACTTGGATAAACAAAGATAATTGCATGAGCTTCAATGTCTCAAAATTTTAAGGGGATTATTAAAAAATTAGCCAAAGGACTCTCACCAAATTTCAAAACTTCCCTCTTCTCAAAATAGACTTCAAAATTACATGACATTAAATGAAATATGCACATTAACTAAGACTTGTGCAGAATAAGTTATAAGGGTATGCCATTGAATGATGGTAATTATCCCTTCTCACTCAAATCTCTTATACACTAACTACCTCATAGAACTCTATGGCTTTGATACCACTATTGGCTTAAGGCCCATATTTAATAATATATTCACACATCAAGATTCAAACACAAAATATATTCATATATGACACATATTTTTCTCAAAGATACATTCTTTCTCTCTAGCCATTGTTTTATATATCATGGAGTCTCCTTGCATTCTTGAGACTTCAATAGTTGTAATTATTTAGCTTCATATTCAATTATATTTCCATCTCCTCTCACTCCCGTGGAAGATATGGCTATTCAATTTTTTTATGGAGAAATATTTATTTAACTCTCAATGATTACATAATGATAAATAAATCCATAATGGTAAATATGCCAAATAATATAATATTCTCTAAAATGGTGGCATCCTAACCAATCATTGTGTCTAGCATATTAAAAACCTCAATTGAGTCTATAACTATGTCATCATCAATGATGAGAGATGTTTGTCCATTAGGAAAATTATATGGTATGAAATTTTGTAGTGCACTTCCCATGCACTCTCATCCTACAAGTCCCTCTATATTTGAGCCATATGATCTAGTAGTTCCTACATCATTTGGCCCTTTATGACTCCTAATATTGTGACCTTAGATGGTCTACTACATCCATATGATCTACCTTACCAACAAAACTTTCTCCATCATCTGTGTTATTGCCTCCACCTATATAGCCACCAGTGTAGCCTTTAGGCTTTCCATCTATCTAGCTAAGGCATCCTACTATGCCTCAATGGTCGGTTGACATGACCTACTTAATCTAGTATCATCAATCATGCTCATAAGCAACACAAGAAGTGGTAGTCCTACTATTGTTACCTATTCCTATGCCTCCCACTATATTCAATACTTATATTGATGCACCAATCTATCTCACCTTGTTAGGTATCTTCTACTACTCCAATGGTCATGTCCCTATGACTATCATCTGCTTTGGATTGATGGTCTGATACCATCCCCAATAGTCATCAGTCACTCCAAGATCATTATGTCTAGGGCTTGGTATCATAGGGTCATTAAGGTCCATCTCTTCATAAGGATCTAGATTTTGTGCTCCATATAATCCCCTCTCTCATATGAATATCCTATATTAGACTAACCATTTTAGTATCCCCTATCGCATGCCAAACTAGTGGACCATGTGATCTAAATGGTGTAAATCCTATTACCTCATGGTTCCATCAACCATCTAACTCACCTGACATGAGCTAGATGCTAGGAATCACCTTGCTATTTTAGGTGATCCCTATATGGTTTTTATCACTTGCCTTGTCATAGCCAACATGCCCCTATTAGGTCTGCTCTACGTTAACTCAAATTGGAGGTCCCACTTATAGGCTACTAGTGCCTGCTAATCCGTAATCAAAATTAGTGGTCTTGGGGACCTCAAAACATGATGAGGAATGATGATGTAATTAGATAGTTTTATGTAATAGGCTTAGATTTTTATATTGCATAAATAATACATAGTAAACATATTAAAATAAAAGCACATGTTGTAAATACAAACCTTCTATAATTGTAGTAGGTGTATTCTAAAATGCTTATGGTTGCTTGGTTGTTGGTTTTATGCCCTTGCTTTTAGACTAGAGGTCATTTGTAAAAGCCATGTGCAACTTATATATACATGAGCTTATAAATAAGATAATCACGTTTATGGTTGTAAATCAAGTCTCATATCATTAGTATCAAAATATTTTCATTCTTTCCTAGGAGAGGGGTTTCCCTATTGGAAATTCCCCCTCCCTCTTTTTATCATCTTAAATGTAGTCATCATTTTGGCCTCGTCCTATTATTTTTGACAATGGCCTTACATCAACTTGTTGTTTCTCTCCATTTATGTGTATACATTCCACATCCATTTGCATATACACCACATAAGATTCAAATCCCAATCGATGTTTGTTGGTTTTTTAGCCAAATTAAATCATAGATCCTAATATCCAATATTTAATATATATTATTAATATTGAATCATGCAATACTTTGATCAATATGGATAAAATATTATATTCATGAAATAACAATATTTCAAAATAATACTCATAATACTATTGATCAAATATACAAGATTTGTATTACAAATTTCTTCAATGCTCAAATATTTCTTGTTACAATACATGGAGCTTTGTCTCCATAATATAACCTTAGAAGATGACTCTTCAATACTTGACTATTGCTCTCCTCACATATTTGGGAGATGCATCCTTTCCTATTCCACACATATGACAAACCTCTCATGTCTCTTGAATTTACATCTTACCACATACCATGTGACTCTTCACTTGTATATTTGACACCTACACACATGACTCTTGACTTACTATATGACACATTGCATACTCTTAACTTGCACAATTTAGTAAATGACACTTTGCACACTCTTACACATTGAAACATACTTTAGGGGTAATATAAATCACATTTTATAATCTAATAACTCACACCCTAATCTAATATTTATAAATGTACAATTGCACCATGAGGTTATTTTTTAATAGGTTATATGTGGCTTCTATTGGGGGCCACTCCCATCAAAATACCAAAATATTACATTTGTTGCAGCATACATTTTTATCACAATTTTTTCATTTCTTTTTTCTCTTAAATATATTCTTCAACTTCCTCGAAGTGCTATGTTTCCACAATCAACTCCTTGACATCATTTTGATTAAGACATAAAATCTCACTTGGCCAGTTGCCTTCTAAAATTTGAATTTCATCGGGATGAAGATCAACACCATAATTCGCTAATTTATCTGCTACTCGATTTCCTTCTCTATAAATATGCTCACACTTCCAGGAGATTGCCTCTAGTAATAGATGATGAACATCAACAATAATATTATTTTTTATCTAGTCTCCACATCCATTTTTGTTAATAGCATTGATGATAATTTGTGAGTCCCCCTCAATTGAAATATATTTCCATCCTTTTTTTCTACAATTTTAATCCCTGTAAGAAGTGCCTAGCCTCTGCATAGTTGTTAGTTGAAGTTCCATATGATTCTAAATAAGTGAGGAGAATTTTGCCTTCACTATTTCTAAAAACACCACCTCCACCAGCTTTTCTTGGATTTCCTTTAGAAGCACCATCAAAATTAATTTTGATAAACCTAATTTTTGGACATTTCCATTTTACCATAGATTGAAGTAGATCCTTTGTTTTAATTTTATTGTCGTAGATGACTCTTCCATGTATGTTCAAATCTTGTAGCCAAGTTATTAGCACCTCTTTTTCTACAATTGAGACTTCCCATGATGAGCACCATATTTGTAGACATTCTGCAAGAGAGGCAATAATATGGTTCCAAACTTGGGCATGATTTTGATATTTATTTTTAAAAATTTGTTATTCCTTTCAAGCCATAAATTCCAACAAATAATGGTAGGGCCAATCCTCCAAAGAATACATAATGCTTTAGCTTTGAAATAATTTATCCAACATTTTATCAACTCTTTCAATGTTGATGGAGCTACCCAATATAATTTCATATTTTTAAAAATAACCCCAAATGGTGTGAGAAAATGGATAATGAAGAAGTAAATGGTCTGATGTTTCTAAATCCTTCTCACACAAGGCACATCTGAAGGGTCCATAATATCCTCTTCTTTGTAGACTCTCTCCTGTAAGAATCTTACTTTGAACTGCTAACCAAAGAAATGTTGAGGCCTTAGGGAGAGCCTCTAATGACCAAACGTTCTTCCAAGGAAAATATTTGGGAGAAGGAAATTTTGATTGTTCTAAATCCTCATATCCCAACTTGATTGAGTATCCACCATCCTTTGATAAATTCCAAACCAACTCATCCTTTCGTGTAAAAATTGGTAAATAAAACTCTTGAAGCATCTTTTGAAGTTCATCTACAATTTGTTTGAGTTCCTCTCCTTCAACTAGGTTACTAAAATAAATCCATGATCTAGAGTTTTTGCTCATAATAATATAATATTTGACCTTTGGACCTTTACATGCTAGGCATGCTTGAGCCAATGGTTTCCATTTTGAGTCAGAGATAAGAGGATAAGGCTTCAACCAAGCATCAAACCAAAAATTTGTATAACTCCCCTCATTGATTGACCATCTAATATGTTTCTTTATCAATTGTAAACTCTCTGATATGAAGTTCCATGTTGATGATCCTTTGGGTAGAGTTCTTTTCCTAAATAATTTCATTGCATCAAGAGAACCTATATATTTTTGAAGTAATATTTTTGCCCAATTCTTTCCTTGATCTCTGAATAATCTCCACCCAAGCTTTGCTCCTAATGCCAAATTCATAAGTCTACAATTCTATAAGCTTGCTCCTCCAATATTCTTTCCTTTGCAAACCCTATCCCACTTACAAAGAGGAAACCTAAATTTTTCCTCACAACCTTTCCATAGAAAGTCTCTTTGAATTTTATCAATTTTTGATGCAATACCTGTTGGTAGTCTTGAAAGTGACATCATATAAATAGGAATGGATTGCAATGTAGTCTTTATGAGTTGTAGCCTTCCTGCCATGGTTAAGAACTTACCTTTCCAACCTGCCAAGCAAGCTTTCATTCTATCCAAAAAAGAGATCCAAAGCTCCTTTTTATTTCCTTTATCAGACAAAGGAATACCCAAGTAGGTTGATGGAAATTTTTCAATTTTAAACCCTAAAATATTCACAATAATTTGTTGTAAATCTAGGGCAATATTAATGAAAAAATCTTGGATTTTGTAGTATTTACCAATTGTCTAGTAGCCTTCTCATAGCATGATAATATTGATTTAAACTCCATGGCCTCATTGACTGAGGGATGGCCCAAAAGAAAAGTATCATCAACAAATTGGAGATGAGATTCAAAGGGACCATTTTTTGCAACTTGAATACCCTTGATTTTTCCTTCCATTTTTGCCTTTGAAAAGGCTCTCCCTAATGCTTCTACTAGAATAATGAATAGATAAGGAGAAAGTGGATCACCTTGATGAAGTCCACAAGATGACTTGAAGTAACCAATAAGAGAACCATTGATCAAAATAGAAAATTTTGTAGTGCTATAACAACATTTAATCCACTCACACCAACTATAATCAAAGCCAAAATTTCTAAGAATAACATGTAGAAAATTCTAGGAAACCCTATCATATGCTTTGTTCATATCTAATTTCAAAAGCATACCTGGTTTTTTCATGGAATGAAGAGAATGTATGGCCTCTTGTGCAATAATTATACCATCAAGAATTTGTTTACCATGAACAAAGCCACCTTGTTCCTCTGAGATAAGACACCCTAGAATGCCCTTCAACCTGTTTGCCATAATTTTTGAAATGATCTTATAAATCATATTACAAAGGCTTATTGGATGAAAATTATCAAAATATTTTGTGTCACCTTTCTTGGGAACCAAGGTAATAAAAGTAGCATTGATCTCACTTATTATAGCCTTCCTTTTTGGCCTCTTCAACCGCATCTAACATATCACTCTTCAATAAATCCCAAATTTTTGAAAGAAAATTGTAGGAAATCCATCGGGGCTAGGTGCCTTGTTAGGATGGAAAGAGAAAATTGCTTCATGGAGCTCCTCCATAGATATCTTCTTCATCAAGCTTTCATTTTGTCCCTGAGTGATAATTGATGGAATATTTTGTAGAAGTTTTTCTTGTGCCTCCTTATCTTGCCTAGAATCTGATAAAATATTTTTGAAATAATTAATTGCTTCCTTCCTTATATCTTCTTCGTCCTCAATATTTCTTCCATCTGGAGTTATAATATTTTTGATATGATGAACAAAAAATTTGTTTTTGTTGTAGCATGAATTTTTTGTATTTCTATCTCCTTCCTTGAGCCATTTCTCTCTAGATTTTTGGAACCAATATGACTCCCTTTTTCAATGCATTATGATAATAATAAAGTAATTGTTTTTCTTTCACATAAGAATCTTGATCCATTCCATTAATTTCTACTATCTCTTGTAAATTTTTGAGCTTGGATTCAATTTCTTTTTTTCTTTAAAAATGTTACCAAAATATTTGGCATTCCATATCTTCATTTGCTCCTTTAAATATTTCAACTTTTGAACAAACCTGTACATACATGATCCTTCAAATTTTGATTCATCCCACCATAACATAACCATATGGAAAAAATTAGGGTCTTGGAGCCACATAGATTAGAAGCGAAATGGCTTTGGATGACCATTATTAGGTAACTCACAAGTCAAAAGAATGGGTTTGTGATCTGATCTTACTCATAATAAAATATTTGAAGAGATTGTATACTTTGTTTGCAACCATTTATTGGATAACAAGAATCTATCTAGTATTTCTGCTATATGATTTTTCCCAATGCATCTATTATCCCATGTATATTGAAATCTTGAGGGACTAACATCCCAAAGGTCATTTGAATTGACAAATGAAGCAAAATATTGCATTGATTTAGACCATCCTAGAATGCCACCCTTCTTTTCCAAAGGAGATAGAATAATATTAAAATCACCCCCAAGAATCCATAGATCACAATGAATCATCATTGTATTTGACAAAAATATACTAAGGTCCTTCCAACATCTTTCACGAGGAGTAACTATAGTTGGAGCATATACATTTATAACCCCAACTTTGATGTTTTCCTCTTTCTTGCAAAATAATCCAACAACCCAATTACTTTTTGCTTCTAATAGTTGTCCATCCCATTTGCATTTGTCCCATATTATTGCAATATCCCTGAAGCTCCTATAGAAGAAACTGCTAAACAATCACCTATCTTCCAAATCTTCTTAAAAGCATCCTTACATTCCTCACTGCTTAATTTTGTTTCTTGTATTAAAATAAACTCAGGGCTATAACAACCTATTAATTCCTTAATAACTCTTTTTTAGGGTTTTATTCATACCCCTAATATTCCATGATATCATTTTCATCATCAACACTTTTTATTTTTATTAGTGGGCTTAGCCCCACTTCTTGTTAACACCTATGATATTTTTATTTGGCTTCCCAGATCAATATCCTTTTGAGTTTCTTTTTCTCTTTGTTCCTGCTTTGATGGCCTTCCTCTCCTTCTTCCATTCCCGCCAACACTCTCATCTTCATCAATCTCTTCTATTTTTTCATATTGTTCAAAATGAGACTTATCTTCTAAAGATTTATGTTGCCCTAAAGAGTCGAAAGTGCAAGGAATAGCCTCATTAGCATTTTCTTCTTTATGTTGCCCTAAAAACTCTAAATTGCATAGATGATCCTCCATAGTCATTACTTTCTTATGTTGGCTTGAAAACCCTAAATTTCCTTGGATATCCTCCATAATATTTTCTTTACTATACTGCTCTTGAAATCCTAAAGTGCAAGGAATACACTTCGTACTACTTTCATTTTTATTGTAAGGAGAATATTTTATGCTACTTGAGGATAATAAAGGTGATTTACCTAGATTAAGCTTGACCTCCTTCACCTCATTTGCTTTAAAATTTATCTTCCCATATTCCTTTGTTTTAAAATTTGCCTTCCCCTCTTCCTTCGCACCTTTAGCTCCTTCTATATTTGAACTTGCGCATTGTACTTCCTCATCCCCCATATCATTTTTTTCTTCTAATGGCTGATTTGAGTGAACTATAATGGCCTTTGCCATCTGATGATGTAGAGGGATTTTTCTAGCCACTTTCTTAGGAGTGGAAAATCCTTGATTTGACCTAGCTTCTCCTATGATATGATCTCCTTGTTTCAAATTGAAGCTACCCTCATGCCCAAAAATTTCCATCTCTTCCTCCATTTTCACTTTGCAGTCTCTTGCCATGTGCCCAGTTTCATGACATTTGCGACATCGAAATGCAATGTTTTCATAATCCACTTGTTGATCCCATTCTCTTGATTCAGATTTAATCCTAATCGATTGTGGTAAAGGTTTAGAAATATCCATGGCAACACATATTTGAGTGTATACAACATGCCTTCTCTCCTTAGTAGTTGGTCCCTCTTGGATGAATTCACCTAGAGTATTACCAATATTCTTCAAAACCTCCTTATTGATGAGTTGATAAGGAAGTCCAAAAAGCCTAATCCATATCGAAAGCCTTTTAATAGTTTTTGTGTCCATAAAAAAATTCTCACTCCAAGGTCTTAAATATAATGCATCTTTACCCCTAAACCATGGGCCTCCATCCATTATTTTATCCCTTATTTCTGAATTAGAGAAAATAATGAGGAAAAATCCTTTTGGAAGAAAATTCATGGAGTAATTTGAATTCAATCCCCACTTCCACTTGATCCAATTTTGAATCTTAAAAAAACTTGGCCAATATCCATGAAACTTACATATTAACCCTTTGGTTTTAAGAATCATTATATCATGCTCAATCATCTCATCCTTGATAATCACTTTTGGTGTAGAATCTGCTACCTGGACTAGGTTTGCCATAGATTCTCTCTTCCTCTTATTGCTAGCTAGGGCATCCATACTTCCAACTTGGCCATTCATACTTTTAGTAAGGACTTTCACAAATGACTTTCTTTCCATGTTACCTAGATTTTCTTCAAATGAATCCTTTAAATTCTCCTAAGATCTGGAACAAGAAGTGGCACTTGTTCCTTGATCACACTTTGCTTTCTACTTTCTGCTTTCCTGCTCACACTTCCTCCCCCTTGTGCTCACACTCGCTTTTGGTTGCACTCACTCCTGGCTCGTGCTCGCACTCACTTTTGGTTGCACTCACTCTCAGCTCGTGCTTGCACTCGCTACCAGCTGCACTCACTCTTGGCTTGCACTCACACTCTTGTTTTTGGCTACACTCACTCCTGGCTCATGCTTGCACTTGCTCCTAACTACACTCACTCTTAGATTTTTCTCACTATCTCTTTCGACTATGTTCACTTGCTCATGGATTATGCTCGCACTCTCTTTCAAATACGTTCACTCCCATATTGTGCTCGCTACAATTGGTGGTAGATTTAGACTAATGAAAAAGGGAAGGTTTGCATGCTTATAAACATGCACTAACATTGAATGATCATGAAGCTGGAAGGGGTTAGGTGATCTATCTTCGAAGAGGGTCGATTCCTAGGAAGTCCTAGCTAACTATACCTAGAGGAAAAGGGGGCATAAAGAGAGGAAAAGAGGTTGTAGCCAGAACTCACGAGGATGGATTCAACTACATCAAGACATATATGTGGTAAAATTACATCATTATAGGGAATATAAGAAAACCACCTAATAGATCAGCCAACCTTACTCCTAGTTAACATTTAAATCACCTTGCTAAAAGTGAATTCCAAAACTACTAAATGAAATGTAGGAAATCTAGATAGTATAATTATTGCATACCCATTCAACTAGCTTTAATAGAAATAAACCTTCAACATTCACACATACACATAAGAGTCAATTTGGAGACCAAAAAATAGAATAATTGTATTTCTAGAATGGGAAAATCTTTACATATGAATTGTAATGGTCAAAGAGCTACCCTTTGGAATGCCTTGCACTTTAGCATACATAGATATTACAATGAATGTTGCATTCAAGATGGTGGATGGTGAATGAGACTGTTGGGATATGCCAGTAGGAGCGGCCGTGTTGTGGATATTCTACAAATATTCTATAGCATGCGATAGAGGGTGACTTCCAGAAGGGGCAAGAAACAGTCCTCAAATATGAACTCTTGATCAATCTTACTTTGTCTAAAAATACTACCAGACAATAAATTCTATCCATTAACACCTAGATTCATTAATTACATGAGAAGATGTGTTGAGGTTGATTTCTACTACGTACCTAGGACCTGACTTACTACCCAGTGGATGAGTATTGGGTCTATTCATTACTAGCTACTCATTGTATGCCTTCATAAATGAAAGCATTGCTTCCCTCCTATAGAAGTTATTCAATGCAGCTTGAACTTCATGATAGGTGGGACTTTGGGATCTGCCCACTGTTTGCTATCGACCCAAAAATCCACCCATAATTTTAGGGCAGGTTTTTAGGTCTTTGCCCCAATATCTATCTTGGGTATAATTTTGGGATCCATTAAAGAACTGGTAGATGCCCAAACCTTTGCTAGGCTCCAAACTCGAGTGACCCTCCTTTTCACTAGGGTGGCATTTCAAGAAGTGACCCCAAATTGTTACTACACCGTTTGCATGTGGTAAGTATTTTGGATCCTACTTCTCTGCCCTTACATTAGGGAAAATATTTAGGCTCTATCAATAGGGTCTGCCTACCCATTTGTCTGCCTGATTCTCTTCTTAGCCAAATTTTATGCTTTGAACTCACGGGACTCCAAAAGTTATTTTGTAATTAACAATGCTCTATCCTTATTGGTCACCTTTCTTCAAGCAAAATTTTGGGGCTTGTTCACCACTTCAATTTGTTCGATTCTCCTACCCTTATTAGTACTATCCCATTTCTTATTGCCCACGTTGCAACCTACTCTAGCATCCCTCACTACATCCATGAGGCCCACTCTTAGCAATGAACACCCAATGCTTAGGGGGCTTGGCTTCAAAACTTAGCCAATTCTAAGGATTATCATCTTGCCTACCCAAAAGGGGAAAGAGTGGGTGAGAGAAAGCAAAAATTTCATCCACATTCTTGGAAATTCACAAGTAATTTCCACTTTATGGAAAAAATCCTAGGCAAACATCTTAGGTACAAAAAAAAATTAGAAAGGGAAGAGAATAAGAAGAAATGATAGAAAATGCACAAACAATTACAACCAGATAGAACTACAAGATAAAAGAGGGTTATGCGCAATGGGGGGAGCAATACGATGGAACACTATGAAGAAAAATAAGAAAAGGGGGATAGCGAGGGGCCTCAAAAAGGAATCCTGAGAAATAAGAAACATAATAGACCAGAATAAAGGGGAGGAAACATGGAATAACAAAGGCAAGACTACGGATGCTACTAACCAAAGAGGTTAGTGACAACAAGCACAGGAGGAGGATAGAAGAAGAAAAAGGATGCAAAAAATTAAAAACGTAAAAGGGAAGGCAATCCTAGGATTATCCTATGAAGATATCAAGGTGAATCGCCCAATCCATAGGATACCCCCATAGATTGCATTCCCATAACCACACCCTACTATAGCCTAATAAAATTCCAAGAGCAGACATAATTCCAAAGAGATTTGCCCATCCTACTACAACTTTTCTTTCTAATGCAATCCAACAAGTACCTTCTTTGCTTATCATCATTCACCATTGGGGCACTCAACTTTAGCTGCGCTCTAAGGCTCATATATATTGATAGTTTTTGTGGTCATGTATATGGTGATATATATAGAATATTTGCCCTATTTTAGATAGATTTGGCATGTAACAAATCATCCAAAAGTGGTACCAACGTGTGAGTCTAGATCTATCTTTTTAGGCACCTTCTAAGCTAATGATTTCATGTCCACATAGGCATGGCGTATTGTCCTACTTACACGAGTCTGCCAACTTTTCTTTATGTGATCTCATGTTTTTTAGGATAGCATGTAAGGACTTTTTGCACTTATTGGTTGCATCCATTAGGCTATGGGATCACAATAATAAAAAAATGAAAAAATAGACAACGAGCAAAAAAGGAAAAAACAAGGAGACAAAATGAAATTGTTATGACTCCAATATCACCTAGAAATCCCTGATATTACCAATATTTATAAATTCCAATGTCTAAACCAACTGGCAATATATTACTGGACCTGTGCTTATTGTAAGTTATGCACAAGATGATGGTAAGATCATGTAGCTAAGGATTAACCATGTGTTTTTATTTAATTTCCAGTTATTTACACAAAATTATGATGTGTTTGACATGCCTAGGCTGAGAAACCTTCTCCAACTCATCCGGTGAACCTATAGTGTCCAGACCAAATGATACCAAATCTGAGTTGTTTCTTGTGTTTTCCTTGATACTACCCATAATCATCATCTATTATGGTAGCACTCCCTCCAGATCTTTGTTCTTCCCCCAAAGTAGTTGTACTTTGGACATAAATGCTTTGTATGGGAGCCACTATCATGATGTCTATTCTACTACCCCTTGGATTTAATTGTACCTAAAAATATCTAGTAGGTTATCATGAGGAAATTAGGTGAAGGTTTCATAATGGAGTCTGAGATGAGGTGGCCATACTATTGAGATATCATTAAAATTTACCCTACATTGGCTTATGATCCCTTATGGATATCTTACACCTAATTCATCATATATTTCGATATAGAAAGAATGCAACCCATGATTTTGTATCAAAATAATTTTCCCAACCAATAGGATGAACATTTTATCATGCTCCTAGGTTATACACCCTCCTAGATACTTGAGAAAATTTGAAGCTAAGCATGGGCTAATTAGGAGGGATATCGATCACCTTTATATCCTAGATGACATCCAAGTCTAGATGCCTAGATATCAACATAGAAACTTGGGACAGAGTTCCTATCATTTTCAAGTGCTTTCCCTTGAAAAGCAAATCCTCTGATTGTTGTAGCTTGGGGGCTAATACCAAATTTTTATAGATTTTTGTAGGCATAAATAACACCTTGGCCCTTAGATCCACCACACAATTGTGAATCACATTATTTTCTAGCCAAAGAAAAAAAATAGAAAGGGAGGGAATGACTCTCCAAGGAATTGAGGAGGGGCCTACGAGTGCACATACACTCATTCAAGCATTGAAGCCCCTACTAGGGAGATATTTATCATGTTAACCCTTTCAGAAGCTAACAAGTCCTTTCCTACCACCATCATTGTAGAGCTTTAGAATGATATTTGAAATTGCTTTGCTCTCTTTGCTCTCTACTCAGTGTTGACAAACAAAAAGTACATCCTCCTAGATGTCTCTAGCTGCTCTAAACCTATAGATGAGTTATTTGGAGGTAGGCCTTGCAATGATATCTAGTATTTTACATCTAAACTTTGTATCAGATATGGTAAAACATGTTGGTCAACATGTCCCTCCAGTTGAGGAATCACTAAACTTGAGCTAATTCAATGGTCATGTCACTGCACCAAATTGTAAACAACCATACTCTTGATACCATGACATGTCTTTTTTTATGATGACTACTAATTTTATCTGAAGTCTAGACTGGATCATTTATCCTTTCTTCATTTTCATTAAGCCATAACATAAGTATTTGCTGGAGGAGTAAGGGCTGTAGAGACTACCACATAATTAGTCCCCAACTACTGGGGTTTGGTCTTCCATCTTCTGGAATTTGCACCTCCCTAACCTCTTGATCCATATTTTGAATACTAAAGATCATTTCTTGATCCTCGAGAGAATTGATAAGGGTACCATCCATTGTTGTCTAATATATGTATTTTTTGATGTCCTATGGGGGTGTATCATGACATGGACCTGCAAAGGAGTGCAGAGGACATGCCTCCTCTTAGGAGGTAACTTTTCTACTTGGATTAGTATTTTTCAGCTCATATGGCCTCCTTAAAAATTTGTAGAAATGTCTTCTCCTTGAACTGTTGAATAATAAGGCTTATATCAAAGTAAACAACCTAGGTGTAGAAGAGGTATACCTACGTAAATGATGGCTAGAACTCATGGAGAATCCTTCTCCATGTCCTTTGGAAATGAATATTAAAATCAACAATGTCCTTGCAGGGACTTCACTTGATGAATGAAAATTGGTTGAGAATGGAGAAGGGATCGCTTGAATCATCAAATATACTAATGAGAGTCTTTGCCATGTTGGTCCATGTATAGATGCTCTTTTCCTCCAAGTATTTGTACCATATCAATACCCTCTAAGGGAAAGGGCAAGTAACCTGACCATAACATCTTTATGATAAATATTATGGATTATAGCCAGGGAGGCCACATCTTGAAAATGCTCAAATGCAGTTTTAACTATGCCATAAAAGCTTGAAAAAGTCCTTAAAGCTTCCTTAGGGATATCATGTGAAATAATGATATTAAGAAGGTCTGCATCATTCCATGGAGGGTAGTGGCATTAAGCCATTTCTCTCCTTGAGGCACTGATCCTTCAAAACTTTTGGGTTCTTCCTTCAGGTTGGAGTCATTGGAAGAGCATAATTCTCTACTGATGAGGTCAAGGTTACTCATAAAAAATTGAGTTATCTAAGAAAGTAAACTTTAAAAATAGTATAACCGATCATGAATCTCAGTTGATCCCCAGTAGAGTCATTAGGCTTAATTTGAAATGTAACCATTCATATGAACTCTGTACACAAATAGATATTGCACGACAAAGTATCAATAGACTCCATACACAAATAAGGTGGGACCTCAAGGTCCCCCTAGGCATGTCAAAAATTATTGGTGGTAGATTCAACCTAATAGAAAAGGTAAGGTTTATATGCTCATGAACCTGCACCAACATTGAACAACCATGAAGTCGAAAGGGACCAGGCAATCGATCTTCGAAGAAGGTTAGTTCCTAGGAATTTCTAGCTAACTATGTTTGGAGGAAAAGGGAGTGAAAAGAGAGGAAAAAAGGTCATAGCCAGAACTCACAACGATGGATTTAGCCACATCAAGACATTTGCACAATAAACTTGCACCATTATGGGGAACACAAGCAGACCACCTAATAGATCAACCAACCTTACTCCAATTTAAAATTTAAAGCACCCTACTAAAAGTGAATTTTGGAAATACTAAATGAAATGCAATAAATCTAGATAGTAGAATTATTGCATACCCATTCAACTAGCTTTAACAAAAATAAACCTTCAACATTCATGCATACACATAAGAGCTAATTTGGATACCAAACAATAGAATACTTATATTTCTAGAATGGGAAAAGCTTTACATATGAATTTTAATGGCTAAAGAGATGCCCTTTGGAATGCCTTACATTCCAACATATATAGATCTTACAATGAATGTTGCATTCAATATGGTGGGTGGTGGATGATACCGTTGGGTTGCGCCAGTAGGAGTGACCATACTGCGGATATCCTACAAATATTCTATAGATTATGATAGAGGGTGGATGCCAGAAGGGGTAAGAAATAGTCCTAAAATTTGAACCCTTGATCGATATGAATTTGTTTAAAAATAATACCAGGAAATAAATTCTATCCATCAATACTTGGAGTTATTACTTATGCAAGAAGATGTGTCAAGGCTGACTATTGCTATGTACTTGGGACTTGATCCACTACTCAATGGATGAGTATTGGATCTATTGATTGCCAGCTACTCATTATGCACCTTCATAAATGAGGGTGTTGATTCCCTCCTATAGAAGTCATTCAACGTGACTTGAACTTCATGATGGGCAAGACTTTGGGATCTACTCGCTACTTGCTACTGATCCAAAACTCTGCTCGTAATACTAGGGTAGGTTTTTAGATCTTTGCCCCAATATCTATCTTGGGTATGATTTTGGTATCTTTCAAAGAACTGGTAGATGTCCAAATATCCACCAAGCTCCAAACTTGAGTGACCCTCCTTTTCATTAGGGTAACATTTCAAGAAGTGACCCTGACTTGATGTTGTGCCCTTTGCATGTGGTAGGCATTTGAAATCTCGCTTCTCTACCCTTACATCAAGGTGGATATTGTAAGAATATTGAGGAGCAATATTATAACCCAAGTCAAGATAGAAATGTGAAGCATCACAAGACACTTTGAAAGAAGTTGTAAAACTGATTGATTTATTCCATGGATCAACTTTGTATAAATAGTAAATTTGATCATTGAGAGTCGTTGGATTACAACAACTCAACAAATCTAAACTAGTCTAAATTGAGAGTTCACCTGACTCATGGAAGAGTGGTAACTCAAGTAAGTCTATCCTAGTAGAACTTAAGAGAATAAATATTTATTCTAACACCCCCCTTAAGTGATACTAGGGGTGAATGTAACAAATGAGTCCCAGAAACAGGGCCTGATGAGGTACTCATGTACAATGATTCTTATTGAAGAGATGGTAAAAAAAACCACATGGGAAAAAACCATCTTAAAAAAAAAAAGAAGAGGCATGTCTTCGGATGGCGAAGATTGTCCTCATTGAACAAAAAAGAAATGAGTCCCGAAAACTGGGCCTGATGAGGTACTCATGTACAATGTTATTACAATAGGAGATATGGTGAAAAAACCACATGGGAAAAACCATCTTCCAAAGAAAAGAACAATAAGAAGAAAGGAGAGGTGAAAACCTCTGTGCATTCTTCAATGCATCTGCCTTACCCCAAGTTTTTCTCACAACTGAATGTAACGTGGAGAAGGAAAGGATTTGGTGAAGATGTCTGCAATTTGATTTTCTATGGGAATATAGTCCAAGTGTATTTCCCCTTTCTGAATATGCTACCGAATGAAGTGCATGTGAATTTCAATGTGCTTGGTGCACTGATGCTCAACTGGATTACAGGAAATATGAATTGTGCTCTGATTATCACACCAAAGAGTAATAGGTTTGTCATGGAAAAAATCAAATTCTCTTAGTATCTGACGAAGCCAAAGAGCTTCTTGACTGGCCAAAACTGCTGCCCTGTATTCTGCCTCTGTAGATGATAATGCTATTGCTTGTTGTTTTTTGCATGACCAAGCAATTGGTGAAGAACCAAGACAAAATACATAGCCAAAAGTTGAACATCTATCTTCTACTGAACCTGCCCAATCAGAATCTATGAAACCTATGATATCCATGGATTTTCCTTCATATAAGAGCCCAAAGTGAGTAGTTCCTTGCAAGTAGCGTAGGATTCTTTTTGCTGCTTGCCAATGGCTGAAATGAGGTTGATGTGAGAATCTAGATATCAAGCCAACAACATATGAAATATCTGGGTGAGTATGAGTGAGGTATAGCAGACTCCCTACAAGTTGTCGGTATAGAGTAGCATCACATAGAGGGGATTTGTAGGAAGTACTTAGAGTGACTCCAGACTGAAAAGGTGTAGAAGAAGGCTTACAATCAGTCATCTTAAACCATTGAAGAAGGTCTAGAGTGTATTTCTGTTGACACAATGAAATTCCTGCATCTGTTTGATTTATTTGAATCCCAAGGAAGTAATGAGCTAAACCCAGATCAACCATTTCAAATTTTTTAGAAAGGGAGTCTTTGATAGTCTGAATGTGAGAAATGTCACTACCAGTGAGTAGTAGATCATCAACATAGAGAACAAGTAGGGTGATTTTTTCTTCATCTCTCCAAATGTAGATTGTGGCATCAAACTCACAATGAGAAAAACCTGAGGAAAGAAGGAAGGAGTCCATTTTTTCATACCAAGCTCTAGGAGCTTGTTTGAGACCATAGAGAGATTTCCTTAGTCTACAAAAAAGGGAGGAGTCTTGAGTGAATCCAGTAGGTTGTTCCATGAATATCTCCTCTTTTAAGTCCCCATGTAAGAAAGCACTTTTAACATCCATCTGAAAAACTGGCCATTTTTGGGAAGCAGCTAGTGCAAGTACCAGCCTAACAGAATCCATTTTGGCAACTAGTGCAAAGGTTTCAGAATAATCAATGCCTTCAATTTGTGAGAAACCTTTAGCTACCAAGCGAGCTTTGTGTTTGTCAATTTCTCCATCAGGTCCATACTTAGTTCTGTAAATCCATTTACAGCGAACTAACTTCCTTCCTTTAGGTAGAGGAACTAAATCCCAAGTTTTATTTTTGATTAAGGAAGAGAATTCATTCTCCATGGCATCATCCCATTCTTTTATACCAGTTGCTTCCTTGAAGGATTGAGGATCTATGGAAATGGACTGACAAACAAGACCAGATCCTATGGAGTTGCCTAATCTGGATGATGGAATATTTTGGATGTAAGGAGTGGCTTCTTCAACTATGGTGCGGGCCCATTTTGGCATTGTGGAAGGAGTAATTGGTGTGGCAGGACTTTGAGTTGGATTTTGGAGTATAGGATCCTCATTTTGGTCATTTTGATCATTTATCTCTAAAATGGGATCTTCATTATATTGAGGCTCTAATATTGGAGATGGCTCAAGAGAATTAATGTTGGAAGAGGATGGTTGAGGATATTTATTAGGGAATGTTTCATCAAATTGAACATTTCTATGAAAAAATACCTCATGAGTTGTGGGATCAAGAAGCCTGTATGCTTTCATTTCCTCACAATAACCAACAAAGATGAGTTGCTTGCTTTTCTTATCTAGAGCCTTCCTTTTCTTCTTTGGGATATGTGCCCAAGCTATACACCCAAAATTTTTGAAGAAAGAGACATCAGGTTTTGAGCCAGTCCATGCTTCCTCAGGAGTCAAATGGCCAAGAGCTTTATGAGGTGTCCGGTTTTGAATATAGTTTGCACAGTTAATTGCCTCAGCCCAAAAAACTGCTGGAAGATCTCTTGAGTGGAGCATACAATTCACCATTTATTTCAAGGTTCTGTTTTTCCTTTTTGCAATTCCATTTTGCTAAGGATTATGGGAGACATAATGTTGATGAATTATTCCATGATTTGAGAGAAATATGGAGAACTCATTACTGAAGTATTACCCCCATTATCTATGCAAATTTTCTTGATTTTGCAAGTGGCTTGATTTTCAACTAGGGCCTTGAAGATTTTGAAGTGGGATAGAACATCACTTTTGTATTTTAGAAAGTAGACCCAAGTTCTTCTTGAAAAATCATCAATGAAGGTTAAGGCATATTTTGCTCCTTTGAAAGAAGGCTCTGGGAAGACCATCAAGTCACTATGGATTAACTCTAGAGGGGATGAGGCTCTTTGAGAGCTACTTGGGTGAAAAGGATATTGATGTTGTTTTCCAAGAGCACATCCAGGACATACTCCATCAATAGATGAGACTTTTGGCAACCCTGTTACCATATCATGATTATTTAACTCCTTTAGATAGCTATAACTGAGATGTCCAAACCTTTCATGCCAAATTTTGCTTTCAAGATCGCTATGTGCAACAAAACAGGAGGCCCCATCTGAATTTTTGAACCCCTTGAAGTGAAATAGGTGAGTGTTATGATCAATATCTCCTTGTGCTATGATAGAGTGTGGTTCTTGAAGGTCTCTTATCTCAACTCCTGTTGGTGAAAATAGAACTATTTTTCCCTTTGCAAAAGTACAAATTTGATAGATGGAGAGGAGATTTGTAGCTATATTTGGGACATAGAGAACATTATTGATATAACCACCATCAATAGATATGTCACCTTTTCCTTTGACTGGGATAAAGGATGAGTCACCAACTTCTATGCTACAAGTTGAGCTTGAGGAGATTGAAGTGAATGGCTCTTGTGAGGAAGTCATATGATGAGTTGCCCCTGAATCTAGAACCCAGTATTTTGATGAAGTTTTTATAGCTTTACCTTGAACATTTAAGGCTTTTCCTATCTACTTTTTGATGTCTATTTTGTGATCCTTCATTGCTGCCTCTAGTTGTTGTAGTCTCTTCCAACATTTATTCACAGAATGACCATCCTTTTTGCAGTGTGTACAAGTTATAGGACTTCTTTCTTTCTTTTTGAATTTTTCTTTAGTGGAGGTGGATGCTACTAAGGCTTTTGAGGAAGAGGGAGAGATCTCATACTTTGCAAGTTTTGTTTCCTCTCTAGTTAGCCTATCACAAAATTCCTCTAAAGAGGGCATTTTAAAACTTGCACCAAGAGCATCTTTTGTAGACAAAAAGGTGGTTGCAAAAATTTGAAATACACCATTTAATTTAGAAAGAATTAGATAGATGCATTCTTCATCTATTTTGTTCTTGCCACTACCTTTGAATTGAGTGAGGACTTCTTTAAATTTGGTGAGAAATTCAACAATATTGCTGAAGTCTTCAGGAGATAGTGTTGTTAATTCTGCCTCTAGCTGCATTGACCTTATTTGATCCACTTTTCCAAATAAGTTCTTTAGTTTCTTCCAACTCTCATATGGAGTTTTACATTCTGAAATGTGAAACCATAAGCTTTCATTTACATTTGTGCTTATAATACCCATTGTTTCATACATATTCCCTTTATGAACAAATATTTCATATTCCTTTTCAAATTCAGGCTACTTCTCTTCTAGCAAGTGTGTGAGCCCTTTTTGAGAAATAAGATTTAATATTTTTGGTTTCCATGTGTGATAGTTATGAGGGGTGAGAGGATCAATTGTATTCATTTTGCCTAAGAAAATTGAAGTGAACCAATAATCCCCCCTTTAACTTCAAGAACGTGTATAGAAGACAATGATATTCCCTCTATCAGTAGAACTTTGTCCAGCCAAAAATATTTTTAATTAAAGCAGCATAAGCCAAAACCTTTATACTTGATCTCCTCAATTTACCCACCCTTACATGAGGGAAACTATAAGTAAATGAGGAGAGCGATACGTGGAACATAGGCTATATGAAGGAAGAATAATCTGCCAGACCTTTATACCTAAACTTCTCAATCACCCGCCCTTACGTGAGGGAGACTGTAGGTTTATGAGAAGAATGATATGTAGAACATTGGTGATTATGAGATGTTTCTAGATGTTACAATTTTTGTTTGAAGATGAAGATCTTTTTCTTGCTTGTAAAAAATTGCGTATGAATGTAATATATAGTGTAGCAGCAAAGAATGTATCATGTGGAGCTGAAATAAATATAAGCAGTAGTAAAACCTCTTTCTTGAATGAAGGTAGCACATAGGTGCAATGTATTTTAGGTGTTCATGAGATTCTTTATCATGTTTGCTTTTTTATAATGAATTTTATTTATCAATGAAAAATAGAGTGCAGCAGCAAAGTAAAGTAGTAGGTGGAGCTTGAAAGAAAATAGTTGGACCCAAGTATGCAGCAACAAGACCCCCCTTGAACCAAGGCAGTACACAGGTGCAAGAAGAATCACCCAAAATTCCCCCCCAAAAAATTTATTTATGAGATTACAATTGGACTCTTCACTCTTTGATAGCCTCTTTGGATTTGGTTGAAGAGAATAGTGAGAGGAGTCAAGATTTTGAAGAATATTACAGTGCTTTAAAAAAAATTCACCTTGAAAAGAAGGTGAAAAAATATTTAGAGCCTGTGAATTTGAACTTCTCGTTCTTTTAAAAAAAAATAAACTTTTGGTGGGCGCTAGGCTTATAACAAAAAATTATTTACTTTGTTTCTCAGAGTTTTAAATTACTCTGGAAATGAAAAGTAAATTTTATTTTTACATTTGAAATAACCAAAAGATCAAAATACCTTTTTGATTATGCAACTTTGGAGTGCACCTGGAGGAACGAATGCAAAGCTTCGAATTATGGATGCCAAGTCTTGATGAACGTAGCAAAGTTTCTAATGATGATGGGCACCAAGATGCTGAGACCAGATGAACTATTACAAAGCTTCGAACTGCACAATTCGAAGATGCTGAGCCTAAAACCTCGAAAGCAGAAGATAGATTTAAATGAATATTTTTATCCAGTGCCAAGGAGAGACATCATTTTCATATGGTGGAAGTAGGTGAGGTCTTTCATTTAGCATCATCTTCGGGAGTAGTGAGATTACTCAGGTCAAGGGGAGACATCTTTCAAAAAATAGCAGCATATATCGCTTAACATCACATGTTGCCAATGAATTTGACAAGGGCATACCAAGCAGCATACGTCTTCAAAGCACACTATGAAGCAGCGTCAAGCCCAACAACATACATCTCCAATGAAATATGACAAGGGTAGTAGTATACGTCTTTCAAAATGCACTGTTCAAGCATGTGAGAAATACTTTAACCTGCAATAGCAAACAATGACTAACAAATACATAGATGAGAGGGATATAAGTAGTCCACGAGAGAAGCAACATGGAAGACTTCACAAGAAAGAACTATTAGTTCTTGAAGCATAACTGGGAGAGGAGTTCATTAGGGTGCCAATGAGTTTCACATGAATATGGCGCCATAAGGGACCGTTGAAGACTTAAAGTGCATATGGGGGGATTAAGTCATGGCAAAATATTTTAATTTTTTTTTTCACGATTGCCATGGATATTGCGCACGAGGGATAGGAAGTGGTGGGAAAACTTTGTGGGGGAGTATTCAACTCTATGATGCACCTCCTTTTTAAAAAAATAATTATGGTAGCCTCCTGAGTGAGCTACGAAAGCTACAAACACCCAAACAACACTGATTAAGCAAGGGCCAAATAAAAACAACTCTCACAACTATTTCATATAAAAAAGGCCTACTATATTCTCAAAATATAGCAGAATATGCTTTATATAAAGAAATAGTGGGACACTTAAAAGGAAACTTCTTTTCAGATACGAAACAAGCAGGGAGGAAAAAAATGGCAGGAGCAACAACAGGAGCTAGAGCGAACGCAAGGTTGGGGATAGGTTTTGTGCATGGTGCAGGTTCTCGGGTGGGATCGGGCTCGGGGTCGGGGTCAGGCACGTCAGGGCCCGGTCCCGGGCCAGCAGGACCCTCGACGGGCCCAGAGGATGGCTCTACGCTTGATCCGTTTGGCGGCCAGGGTGGGGTCGACATCTTGGGCCCTGGCCCCCAGGCCAGCCTCGATGCGAGCGCAGGACTGGGGAAAAGCCCCCTGATCCTGGGTTGGGCTTTGTCTCGGGTGGGCCCAAACCCTCCTATCAGCAGATCTTGGTGGGCACCAGGGCCCCTTCTCGGGCCCTAGGGCTAGGTCTTTCCCTCGAGGGCACCCACATTTCTATCCAGGAGGAGGTCTACTCTTCCTTGGTAGCTGGTTCCTCTGCCTCCCTGGTTGGGAAATTCTTGGGAGGGCGTCCCGACATGGAAACCGTTCGTAGATGGGCGGCTACCAAATGGAAGGTTTTTGGGCACATCCAGCTGGTTGCCCTGACCAAGGGCTTCTTCATTATCAAACTAAACAACAGTGAGGACGTCGAAAAGATCCTATCGGGTGGGCCCTGGTTTCTGGGGTGCAAAAGCCTTTTCCTCAGGCGGTATGGAGCTGACTTCCACCCCAGCACCCAAAGCATCAACTTCACCCCGGTCTGGGTTCGTCTCCTAGACCTTCCCTTCCACCTGTGGCACGAAGACGTCCTCAGACTCATTGCTCAGTCGGTCGGGGACCTGGTGGCCTTTGACCCCGCTACCAAGGCAGGATCCCGAATGGTGCATGCCAGATTTTGCATCAACGCCAATCTCGAATCCGTTCTCCCCTCCTCGGTGACCATCTCTTCTGGGTCCTTCTTTTGGAGCCAACCCCTGATCTACAAAAACAAACCTACTTTCTGCCCCACCTACAGCACTCAGGGTCACCTCTCCCACCAATGCCCGATTTCCAGAAAGGTTGAAGGCCCTCCCCCCAAACCCCCTTCTCAATCAAGGCGGGCCCCATCCCGAGGGCCCCCTCGTGACCCCAGATCCCAGGCCTGGACCACCAAGGGAGCCCCCCTTCCTACCCCAAAGGACTCTCATGTGGACCCCGGTCTGGAGGGCGGTCTTCCCCAGGTTTCCCCTCCCGCTGCTCCCTCCCCTAGGTCATCTCCCGGGGCCCCGATCCCAGGTTCTCCCTCCCTGCCCACTTTGAATCCCTCCCCATAGGCCCTTGCTTGCACCCCCCTCCAGGCTTGTGAGCCTCCCGGGCCCTCTTCCCCATCGGCTCCCTCTATCGGGGCCCCCTTCTCCTCCCCCACTCCCGCTCTCCCTCCCTCGACCCCCTCCCGGCCCTCCCGATGATCCCTGTTGGGCTTCCTCCCTTGGAGTGCGGATCTGAGGGGTCCGATGAAGAGATTGAAGCTAGTTCTCCATCCGGGCCCGACGAAGTCAGCCCCAAGATGACCCGAAGTAGGACTTTTGCCATAGACTTTGGCAGCAAACTCAAAAGAGGGCGGCCCACCCTAGGCGATCAGCGGACAAGGTTCACTAAAGATGACATAGCCAATGGCTCCCAGACAACTCTCTCTGACGTTGGGGCAAGCTTCTCCAAGATGGACGCCATCCGACCCAAACCCCCCGCTCAGACCGGGAAGGGGGGCAAGCGACCCCTCAAGGGTGTCAAATGAAGCTCATCACCTAGAATATCAGGGGCCTCAATGGGGCCCCCAAGAAAAGGATCCTCGACCAACTCCATAGGGATCACCGCCCGTCCTTCCTCCTCCTTCAGGAGACCAAAATAGATGATGCTACTGCCCGACGTGTAGCCCAAGCTACCTGGCGCAATTGTGAGTCCCTGTCTACCCCTATGGCTGGCTCAGCCGAGGGTTTGCTGTGCATGTGGGACCCCCGGTATTTTGAGGGAAGACTCATTTCTTCATCCCCCAGAATCATCAACATTTTGGTCCATTGCGTGAAGTCAAGGCGCTCATGGATTTTGTCCAACGTCTATGCCCCTAACAGTCCCATCGAGAAAGCGGCCTTATGGAAGGAAATTAGCTCGATGAGAGAAGCCTTTGCCCCCTACCCTGGATCCTGGTTGGGGACTTCAACAGCCCTCTATTCCTCTCTGACAAGAGTGAGGGCTCAGCGGTTCAGGGCAAGAGCATGGAGGACTTTGGAGCCTTTACCGCCTTCAACGAGCTCATGGACGTCAGCCTGAAAGGAGCCAGGTTCACTTGGTCCAACAGAAGATCGAGAGCAAATCATATCTAGGTCAGACTAGACAGAGTTTTCTTGTCCAAGGAAGCCCTGCCCATGTTTTTCGATGCCACCCTGTTGGCCCTCCCCAAAATCGGGTCTGATCATAGCCCCCTCCTCCTCGAAACCGATCATAGGCCCTCCCCCAAGAGGCCTTTCCGGTTCGAGTCCATGTGGCTGCATCACCCTGACTTTCGGGCCCAGGTAGGCCACTGGTGGGCTCCCCCAGTCCCTGGACGCCCCGCTGAACAAGTCTTCCACAAGCTGAGATGCCTTAAAGAACAACTCAAGGTATGGAACAAGGAGGTGTTCGACAATATCTTCGAAAACAAAGTGATACTCAAAGAAAAACTCGAAGACCTCGAGTCCAGATTTCAAGTAGGATCCCAAGACCCGGGGCTCAGGGAAGAGGAATGCCTTGCCCTCAGCGAGTATCATAACATTCTGGCCAGGGAAGAAACCTTTTGGAGATAGAAGTCGAGAGCCCTGTGGCTCCAAGATGGCGATGCAAACACTAAGTTCTTCCACGCGTCGACTCTCAGGAACAGGGGCTCCAACAGAATTGCTGAGTTGGTGGGCAGCGATGGTAGAATCATCAAGGAAGAAGAGGACATCCGGGCTGAAGCCACCCAATTCTTCTAGGAGCTCCTGGGTGACAGCCCCCCCATGTCCCCAGAAGTGGTTGATTCCCTTCTGGAGCATATTCCTTCTTCTGTCTCGGCCATGGCAAATCAGATGCTTGTGCAGCCCCTGTCTGACTCCAAAATCCATGCTGCCACTTTTTCCATGAAGGCTGAGGTAGCCCCGGGCCCGGACGGATTCCCCCCCTAATTTTTCCAATCATTCTAGGACATCGTCGGGCCGAAAGTGTGTGCTGCCACCCGGGACCTGCAGACTGCCAGATCCATCCCTAGAGGTATCAACTCCACCTTCATAGCCCTGATCCCCAAGACCCAGGCAGCCCGATCCCTCTCGAATTTCTGCCCCATCAGCTTGTGCAATGTCCTGTACAAAATCTTGACTAAATCCATGGCATCCCGTCTTAAGGATATCCTTCCCCTGATTATTGCCCCCTATCAGGGCAGTTCGATCAAAGGCAGATTGATCACTGACGGTGTCATTATCATGCATGAGGCCATTCACTCGACTGTCCTATCCAAAAAGGCCTCCTTTTTGCTCAAGCTGGATATGAACAAGGCCTTTGATAGAGTTGACTGGGATTTCCTATCCAAGGTCCTCCTTAAGTTCGGGTTCCACCCTTCCTGGGTCAGGCTCATCAGCAACTGCGTGTCCTCCCCATGGTTCTCTATCCTCGTCAACGGGTCCCCTGCCGGGTTCTTCCCCAGCTCCAGAGGCCTCCGCCAAGGTGACCCCCTGTCCCCGATCCTCTTCATCATCCTGGCTGAGGCCCTGGGGCGTACCATCTCGGGCGCTGTGACCCACGGTCTCATTTCAGGCATCAGGCCTACGTCGGGCCTACCCCCTGTGTCCCACCAACAGTTCATGGATGACACCATCCTCGCCACCTCTGCCTCAATCCCCCAAGCCAAAAATCTCAAGCATATTTTGACCCTGTACGAGGAGGCGGCCGACCAAAAAATCAACCTCCGAAAAAGCTTGATTTTCTTTATCCATACCCCCTTGGCTAGGCAGATCAGAATCGGGTGGATCTTGGGCTGCACCCCTGGTTCCCTCCCCTCCTCGTATCTCGGGCTTCCCCTATTCATAGGTGCATCCTCCAAGGCCCTATGGGGTGGGGTGATTGAGCGGATTCAGAGAAAGCTGGCCCCCTGGAAAGGTCACCTCCTCTCGCAGGCTGGCAGAGCCACCCTCTTGGCGGCAGTCCTGCAAAGCATTTCGATATATTTCATGTCGGTCTTTAGAATCCCGGCCTCCATTGCAGCTCACATCGAACAAATTTAGAAATGCTTTCTCTGGTCGGGCAACGAAGATAAGAAGAGGATTCCCCTGGTCTCCTGGCCCCTGGTCTGTCACCCCAAAGGTGAGGGAGGGATAGGGCTCAGGCGGGTAGTCCTCATGAACAAGGCTCTCTTGGCCAAGCACGCCTGGAAGGTGCACACCAACACCCCTGATGAGTGGGTTAGCATCATGCACAGAAAATACTGCCATAGCCACCCCTTCCTCAGTGAATCTCAGCCCCGAGATGGATCAGCCTTTTGGAAGTCCCTGATATCCACCAAAGACATAATCTAGAAAGGGACCAGATGGATCCTCGGGGACGGAGCCAAGATCGACTTCTGGGATGACAGATGGATTCATGATGAGGCCCTGACTATCGACAGAGAGCTTCTCATTCTCAAACCAGGGCTGGCAGACAGAGGACCCAGAGTGGTGGCCTATCTTTCCCAGAACCAGGGGCGTGCTACCTAGAAACCCATCCTGGATCCCAGGCACCCGCTTCAAGCTGCCAGGCTCTAGTGCCTCCTCAAGGTGACTGTCATCCCGTCCTCCGGAGGAAACGATAGATGCGTTTGGCATGGTACTCCTAGTGGAGTCTTTTCTATCAAATCTGCCTACAATCTCCAAAGAGTCCCCGACGAGGCTCCCTTTCCAACCCGGCAGGTGTGGGCCAAGAAGCTGGTCCCCAAAATCAGCCACTTCATTTGGGCGGCCATCCAAAACAAGATTCTGACGATCGAGAATCTGATCAAGAGGGGCTTTCAGATCCCGAATAGATGCTTCCTTTGTTGTGCTACCTGGGAATCCACCAATCACCTCTTTATCAACTGTCCCTTTTCGTCTGAAGTCTTGGGCCTCATCCTTTCCCAATTCTCTATCCAGTGGGTGGCCCCCAAATCCATATCTGACCTCCTATCATAGTGGCCCAACCCCTTTGCCCATCCCTTCATCTACTTCCTCTGGAGTTCCTGCCTTCCCCATATGCTTTGGCAATTATGGCTGGAGTGCAACAATAGAGCCTTCTCCTCCCCGGCCCGTTCCCCCTTGTGGATAGCGACCAAGGCAGTGACCTTCGCCCTTGAGAATTCCCGCTCCATCCCCCTGACCGAGGCGCCCCGGCGGCTGGGCGAAGCCACCCTTCTTTCCTCCCTCGACATTCAGCTTCCCCCCGGTCCCCCCCCCCCCCCTCCCGTCGATCTTTGACAAGGTGGACTGCCCCCCCCCGGTTGGGTCAAGCTCAACTTCGACGGTGCTTCTAAAGGCAATCTCGGGCCCTCTAGGGCGGGTGGGGTCATCCGAGACTGCCACGGGGCCCTGATCATGGCATTTGCTGCTCCGCTTGGCTTCCAGACTAACAACTTCGCCGAAGCAGTAGCTCTGCTAAGCGGGCTGACCGCCCTCAGGGAGTCTCCCTCAAAAGTCATCATTGAGGGCGATTCCCAAGTTATCATCAAAGCTGCCCATAGCCCAGGAAATTGCTTCTGGCGCATCTACAACTTCATCCGGGAAGCCCTCTCCATCCTCCAGGGATTCCCCGATCATGCCTTCCGGCATGTGTATAGGGAAGGCAACAGGGCGACCGATTTCATGGCAAACCAAGGCATCTCAGCTGACGCCTTCACCACCTGGACTATGAATTTTCTCGAAGCTCTGGTCCATATCACTATGCAAGATCAGTCCAGCAATGTTGAGGACCCTGGTGCCTAGCTTGCCCCGAGTCGGGGCCCCGACGTTCCACCGGCATGGTTTCCAGAGGACATGGGACTTTCCCCCTGTGGCACCACGTCGTCTACTCCAGGCCCGTCTCCTGCCCGTGAGTTGGTCTCCCAGATCCCCCTCGTGGTGCCAAGTGTGCTCGACCACGTCAACAGATCGGCTCTTCCCGGCTTGGACCTGCGTTGCTCCGTTGGCACTTCTGGCAGTTCCAAGATAGTTTCCATGTCGGCCCTCTCAGCTTTTTTTGCCTCGATCACTTTGCTGACGGATCCCCATGCCGCGTCAGTCCGCCCGTGGCTTTATCCCATGTTGTACCCTCAAGGCGCTCCCCCGCTCAGTCTATGCCATCTGGCATGCTAGCAGTGGCCCCTCCCCCTTGCCCCGCATGGCAACCTATAGTCGCGCCCCCTCAGCCCCTCCCCCTCGTGTCGCACCCGGCCCCGAGCGCTCATTCCCGATGTCGATGGCTTCCCCCACTGCGGCCCCCTGCATGGTTTTAAATTCGTCTCTGCACTGAGCCTTCCTGCAGTCTTGTCTGTTTCCCCCATCCCCGGGCCCCGCGTCTCTGGTCAGTTTTCCCCTATCTCCCCTATCCCTGGGCTGTCAGCTCGATCCTCATGGCTGCTAAGAATGTCTTCACCGAGCCTTCCATGCTCATTTTGAGCGAGTCGGCCAGACTGTTCTCCAATGCCAAAAAATTCACTCCTTTCTTCAGCAAATTTGTAGGAGCTGACGATGAAATCACCCAAAGCTTTCTGGACTCGTGGAATGACGGTGAGGTCATGGTAAAGGGCCTTCATTTCAAAGTGAACAAAGATTTCTTGACAGATGTTACAGGCCTTCACCATGAGGAAAAGGGGCGAGTAGTCAGGCGGGATAAGCATAATTGGGAGGAGGAGCTGTCCCGTTTCCTGAAGCAATAGTGGGACAAGGCGAACCTATTTCGCTCCAATCTCCCAGCCCCCTTCGATGAGGCCATCATCCCGATAATGCAGTACATTACCTACGATGACCCAGACCAGAGGCTTTTCAGCTTCCACCTAAGCTACTTCAACCACCTCTAGGGGGCCATAGTGGTTAGCACCCCCTGATTCCTATTGTATTCCCTGGGTCTGTCCATTGACCATGCCTGCAAAAGCCATTCTCGGCCCTCCCACCAAGGCCTTATGGCCATTCTGTATCGGCATGCCCTAGCCAATCAGCCACAGCTCCATCGCATCCCTCCCCTATCTTCTGTCCCCCCTGAATCGGCTATCTCTCCTGCTGCCTCCCCTGCTGCTTCCATTTCTAAGGAGACCCCCTCCCCGAAGGCTCCCCTTCCTCGAAGCATCGCAGACCCACTCGAAAGTGTAGGACTCTAGCCCAGGGCCCAGGCGGGGCCCCGACTCCTAGGGGTGCTCGCAAAGGCCCCTTCCCTGGCAGCATCAGGGCTGCTGGCAGCGCCAAAAGGACCAAACAGGAGGCCCCGGAGCCCGTCGATGTTAGCTCTGATTTCGGCAGTAGGATGCAAAATCTGGCTATCAGAGCCCTTCTCGACATGGCTATTGGATCCCTGACTGTGGCTGCCCAAGCGGCCTCCTCCACTGCCAAAGCCCTGGTCGAGCTCCGACGCAGGCTGGGAGATGGCCCCGATAGGGAGTAAAGTTGGCCGGCTAGGGGCCCCGTCCTGGCCAGGACCGGCCGTAGGGTCCACCGGCACACTGGCGTCCAGCTTCTGCGTTGTTGACGGTGGCATTTTCTGGTTTTTGGTGGCTTCTAGCCAAGTTTTGATGTTGTGTGTCTTAGTCGGTTTTTGTAGACACCAGGGCCTCGGGCCCCGGATCACTGCCTTTGGGTGCAGCCCCGGTTTTTATTCATTTTTTCAGCCTCGGCTTCTGATGTAACTAAGGTTTTGGGATCCTGTTCTAAAAAACCCGCTGTAAATATTCCGTTACTTATCAAAAAAAAAAAATAGTGGGACACTTAAAAGGAAACTATCAAAAAATTAGATAGAATGAACCAGTTAAAGAAACGCTTCAAGAGGTAAGAATCTAGAATGCAAGCATCTACCAAGGCTCTGGTACCATGTAAGAATATTGAGGAGCAATATTATAACCCAAGTCAAGATAAAAATGTGAAGTATCACAAGACACTTTGAAGTAATATGTAAAACTGATTGATTTATTCCATGGATCAACTTTGTATAAATAGCAAAGTTGATCATTGAGAGCCGTTGGATTACAACAACTCAACAAATCTGAACTAGTCTAACCCGAGAGTTCATCTGACTCATGGAAGAGTGGTAATTCAAGTAAGTCTATCCTAGTAGAACTTAAGAGAATAAATATTTATTCTAATAGATATTTGGGTTCCATCAGTAGGGTCTGCTTACCCATTTGTCTGCCTAATGCCCTTCTTGTCCAAATTTTTCACTTTGAATTAGTGGGGCTCTAGAAGTTATTTCATGGTTAACAATTCTCCATCCTTGTTGGTCACCTTTATTTAAGTAGAATTTTGGTTCTTGTTCACCACTTCAATTTGTATGATTCTTTCACCCTTCTTAGTACTACCCCATTTCTTGATGCCTGCACTACAACCTACTCTAGCATATCTCATCGCATCCATGAGGTCCACACTTAGCAATGAATATCCAATGCTTAGGGGTCTTGGCTTAAAAACTTAGCCAATTCTAAGGATAATCATCTTACCTACCCAAAAGGGGAAGAGTGGGTGAGAGGAAGCAAAAGTTTCACCCACAGCTACCATGGTGGTATATTAACTTCTATCAAATAATGTAATATTCTCCATCCCTTGTATTACATTATTTGGTTTTGAAGACTATAGTCTTAAATCTTTGATTTTAGTTTTTTTCCTTTAGATTTGGCTTTGGCACTACTTGATGTTCTAGCACTGACCTACTAACCTGTTTCTTGAAGTATTTATTAGACTTCCTTTTTTACCATAAAAATATTTATAACATATTCATGATCTTGTTCCAGTCTGATTTTTTATCCATCCATAGTCTACTTCAATTTTCTTTTCATGATCTATTTTTGGTTTAGTTCTATCACAAAGTTTACATTTTTGGAATGATCTGGGTTTTAATTTCTACCTTTCAACTATTTTTTTTATATTACTTTCTACTACTTTTATTTTATCTGAAATATCAATGACATTATAAATATCTAAATAATTTATATTTTCATTATTTTCTTCAATTTGGTCTTCATTTGATGTCTCTATAATCCTTGTTGTAAGGGCTCTAATTTCATTTTCTTCTTCAACTTTATCTATCTCTTGAATCTCTTCAACTTCTTGAACTAAATTTTCCTTTTGAATCTCTTCTCTTGGTTGTTTTTGTTGTTGTGGATATTGATATTGTCTCAGTTGATACTTTTGAAAAAATATCATATTTCTTTAACTCAATGAATTATATTTGCAATAAATTGTAGTATGGCCTACTTTATTGCATATGTAATAATATTATTATTTTCATTCAAGTTGATATTGTGATATGTTGTAATATTGCCTGGTATATTTTCCTTTGATATCAAGACATTATTAGTCATCTCATCCTTGACTAAATTTTCCACCTTATACTCTTGAAGAACATTAACCAATTCATCAAAGGTTATTGTATTATTTAGCACTTGAAGTGAAGTGACTAAATGCTTGAAAGTTTCTAGAAGTGCTCTTAATGTGACTTGAACAAGAAACTTGTCTTCTACTTTTTCTCCTAGAGTTAATAACTTAACCTTTCTATATTCTCTCCACTATTAACCTTTAATGAATATAATTGTAATTACAAATGCAAGATGGTTGCTTTGTTCTTTCCTTCAAATATTTTGCATAATTTCTTCCAAGAAACTATTGAAGTCTTTGCTTCACTTATGTATGGCTATATTTCATCAATTATCCCAAATGTAATCAACATAAGGGATTTTGCATCATTTTCTTCAAATTTGTTTCCTGCTACATCTTTTGGCATAGTTTTTGTTCCATTTACTATATCCCAAAGTTTCTCAACAATGAGAATTGATTTCATTTTTTTCATGATGTAAAATTAGGTCCTTACAGAAGTTGTGATTCAAAAAGGAAAATTTTACTATTTGACATAATGAAACTCATTTAATAATTTTTATTTCAATTTTTTTAACTTGTTATAAATCCCAAACATTATTTCAAATCAAGAAAGTTTCAATTCAAAAATCGTAAAATTAATCAAACAATATTGCATTATAAATCTTCAATAATCAAATTCTTCAAATTAAACAAAAAGTTTTTAATCAAGCAATCATGCAATCAATAATTTCAATTTCAATCTTCTTATAGATCCAAAATTATCAAATTAATAATAAAATAATCTCTCCTTCAGTATCAATAAATTAATAATCAAATTTTCAATTATATTCTTATAAATCCCATGCATTTAATTCATTTCCTTTTAATTCAATTCTTTTATATATATCCTTATCCCCACAAAGATTAAAAATCAATTTTTAAAATTCTCAAACCTTATAACTCTTGACTAATTGAATGAAATCACATGCCTAAAATTTATCATTTTGAAAAAAAATTAATAATTCAATTTTACCTCTTTTCTCTTCCATGTTATGATGCACTTCAAGAATCTGGGGCTTTTGGAAATGCATTACACCCTGAAAAAATTATCTTCTGCTCTGGATGTTAGACTAGCCTACAAATCTTCCAATAATATATCTTCCTTCTTAGGCTATTCAAATTTTTTTTTTTAAACTTTATGCATTGCTCAATGTTTTTTGCTTATCATCAAGCACTCAACTCTATTATCAAGTGCTAAAGACTCAACTTCACTCTCTAGATTTTGAAAACAAGTGCTCATGGCTTTTTAGATTCTTCAAAATTAGGTACTCATGGGTTTTTGAATTCTCAAACACTCATGGATTTTTAAATTCTTCATCACAATTTTGCTAACTCTTCATAGCTTGACTAATTCATCACAGAGTGAGTTTCTTTCTTAGACTTATTGCGATATCTAATTTTAGACTCATCACAGGCTTCAACTTTTAGATGACTTGATTTGGAGTATAACTACAATAAAGTTCCTACTCAATCTAGAGATTTCTCTTTACAAATAATGTTCTCCAAACATCCTAAACCTTTAGACCACCAGCTTGTATTCTAATGCTCACCAAGATTTTAAAAAAATTATAAATCCTAATTCTTTCTCACATTCAATGTCCAAAATATCCAAAAATATTTACTATTTATCCTTAATCCATCAACTCAATTTTCAAAATACTTATAAAAAATTTTGTCCAATAATTTTCAAATCAATATGAGCCATCAATTTTATTCTTCCTCTTGAAATCTTTAAATCTCAGTTTGATCAAAGTACAACTTTGATACCACTATTCAATTTTTAACCATATTAAATTCCAAGTCCCAATATCCAAGATCTAATATAAATTAATTTTGAAGCATGCAATACTCTAATCAATATGAATCAATCTAACATTATAAAAATATTTCAAAATAATACTAATGATATATTGATCAAATATACAAGATTTTTTTTTTTTTAATTTTATTCAATGCTCAAATATTTCTCGATACAATTAATAGAGTTTTTTTTTAAGATACTACATTATTTGGTCCCCCTTGCAATATTAGTTTGGTAGTTGATTTATATGTGATAATATGAGAAAGAGTGCAAAGTTTCAAGAGAGTATGAAGAGTCACATGATATGTGGCAAGTTGAGAGCTTTGTATTTATTAGAGGAATATGAAAGGTTGCATCTCTCAGATGAAAGAGGAGAGCAATAGTTAGAGAACTGAAAAATCATGAAAAAACATATATTGGAGGTAAATATCTATGCATTTTAACCATGTTGTATCATTAATATAATTTTTGTATATTGTGTTCATTTGAGTTATATTTTGTGAAATATTTTTTTGGTAATTAAGAAGCATCTTCACTAATACCGGGTTTTACAGGTGAACCCAAAACCTGTTACAAAGATTAGCATTATGTTGTACAAAAACCAAACCTTGCTAGGGACAGTCTGTCCACTAATACTACTATCCTTAAGAAACCCCACACCCATACCTGATACAAATACCAGCATTATTCTATAGAGAAACCAAACCTTGCTAGGGACAGTTTGTCCACTAATACTATTATCCTTCAAAAACCCCACACCCCAATACACCTCAGACTTAGTTGCATTTACAATCGTTTTGAACAATGATATCCACATCACTTGGGACCTCCTATTCCCATGTGACCAATCTGTCAGCCTCCACCCCTATGTTGGCCAATTTATCAACTGCTCTATTGGATTCTCAAAATATGTGTTGGTCCATTCGATCATTCCTTGCTTGATAGAAGATCTTGTCCTCTTCGATGACAGTCTTCACTCACCACAAAGGATTTTTCCTATTGCCTAGGAGGTTTATGATATGCATTGAATCTCCTTTGACTATTAATTTACCTTCAAAATTTTAAGAAATCTGAATATCCCTCCATACCGCCCTTGCTTCCACTTCATTATTTGTCCTTTTGCCTAGCTACTCAGAGAAGGCCACTACTAGCTTACCTTGGTGGTCTCTCACTACTCCTCCAGCCCCTACTCTACCAGGATTCCCTTTAGATGCCCTGTCAAAATTGAGCTTTAACCATGCAATCGGGGGTGGATTCCACTTGGCTTCTAGTCTAGGGTTGGTCTTGATGAGCACAGGATCCTCAACCAGGATTAAATTTAAGGATTGGGCAATCTGCATCTCCCCCAGGGGAAGGTTTCGAGCTTCTTGAGGGATAAGGCAAGAGTTTTCATGATCAAAGGTCAATATCCTAGTGGTAATGGGGGTGACATCATGAATTGAATCGTGGAAATCTCTATGGTTTCTTTCTAACCACACCTGCCACAGAAAGTGGTGAAGACAGATCCTCCACGTAAACCTAATCATAAGCCTCACAAAGGGATTTGGCCATTGGTAGAAAAGTTCTAAAATGGTATCCAATCTGACCCAAGAAATACTAAAATCTTGGAATAATCCATCAAGGATACCCACAGAGATCGAGAATTCTAGGAAAATATGGAGAATGAACTTCCAATTGGCCCTGCACAAATAACAATAGTTAGCAACAATCATAACTTTTCGTATCATATTGTCAATGGTGAGGATCCTTCCTTGAATCACCAGCCATGAAAACACTGCTATTTTTAGAATAATTTTTTTGACGCACATCAATTGGGTCTAAAGAATGGGGTCCTCAAGGTCTAGCATTAGATTGTATGTGTATTTTACTGAGAACTGGTCATTTTCTGTAGTTGCCCATACAACCTAATCCTACTCTGGTTTCATAGGTATAAATTGTTGATGCATTATACTTTGGATTTCTTTTGAATCCGCTTCAAGACCCTAAATCCTTATATGTTTCCATGTGATTCTTCCTCTGTCCTATCTCATGAATTCAACTACTCTCCTCCCTATGGAGTCCTCTATGATTATTTTGATCCTGTCCAGGTGGGGAGCTTGAGATAGCGCTTATTCCTTGGCCCACCTAGCATCCCAAAACCTAATTCTTTGGCCATTCCCTAAGACCCATCTCAAAAAAATTTTGATGACCTATTTACTGGCTAAGATTGCCTTCCAAAATGTTGAATCTCTTCTGGGAATGTCTTCATTCAAGAAATCCAAACCCTGAAGATATTTTATTTTGATGATGGTTGTCCACTCATTCTCCTCATTTTTAATGAGACACCAGACATGTTTTCCCAGTAAGGCTACATTTAGGTGGGCAATTCTTCACAATCCTAGATCCCCATTTTCTTTTGGCCTACACACCTTGCTCCAACCCACAAAGTGGATTCTCTATTTTCCCTCCGATCCCGTCCAAAGAAAATTATTTTGGAGTTGCTCTATTTTTTGATAAACCTTGATTGGAGCTTTGAAAACAGATAGGAAATACACCGGGATACTCTGCAAGGTAACCATGGTGAGGGTGAGTTTCCCTGCCTGAGACAAGAAGTGTCCTTTCCATCCAACCAATTTTTTTTGGATTCTTTCTACCACTCCATCCCACATAGATTTCCTAGGAGAACCAGTGAAAAGGGGAAGGCCTAAATACGAAGTGGAAAGAGTCACTATCGAACATCCCAAAATCACTACAATTCTGGTTTACCTTTGAATAGGGGTGTTAAGGAAGTAAAGCTTACTCTTGTCAAAATTTACCTTCTGTCCTGTCGCCTCCTCGTAGAGCTAGAGAATATGCTTGATCCTTTTGGCTTCCACCACTGAATATTGAGTCAAAATTAGTCATCAACGAATTGTTGGTGAGTAACTAGATTAGTGAGAGAGGTGGCTTTAATCCTTGTAATTATACCTACATTGCATATTGCTTTAATCATCCTACCCAATGCCTCTACTGCTATGATAAACAACATCGGGTTGATAGGGTCTCCTTGCCTAAGCCCCCTATGGCTTTGAAAATACCCAGATGTTGTGTCGTTGACCAAAAATGAGAACCAAGGATTTGATATGCATTCTTTTATGATTCTCACCCATTGGGGATGAAATCCAAATTTTAGAAGAATCACTATAAATAATTCCCAGTTAATGCGATCAAAGGCTTTGCTCATATCAATTTTTAGGGAAAAGGTTGCCTTGTTAGTTTACCTAGCCGAATGAAGGGCTTCATGGACCATGATTACCCCATCCAAGATTGATCTCCCATGTACCAAAATTCCTTGACACTGATTAATGATAAAAGGTAAGATTTCTTTCATCTTATTAGCCATTGTCTTAGTTAAAATCTTGTAGGACACAATCTGCCATAGTCTCAGGGGTTGGCCCCTTAGGAATCAAGGCAATAAATATGGAGTTAAAACCTCTCAGAATATGTATTGTTGCCTGAAACTCCTTAATCGTAGCTACCACATCCTCTCCCACAATATCCCAGAAATCCTGATAGAACCGAGGGAGGAAGCCATCAGGACCAGGAGCCTTATCCATTTCCATACTAAACAAATCCTTCTTGATTTCCTCGTTAGTGAAAGGGGCAAGGAGTTTATCATTAATGGCTTCATAAACCAGATTAGGAATTAATTGGAAAAGATAATCCTTAGCTTCCTATGAACACTGGACATCCTCCCCGAGGAGGGAGCTAAAATAACCAACTACTTCTTCTCTGATCTCGATCAAGTCCTAGTTTTTGGATCCATCAGCTTTGGTCAGTTTTCTAATATTGTTTTAGCTCTTGTTCCTCAAGGTTGTGACATGAATTTTTTTTTAATTTGAGTCACGATCCTTTAACTATAAATATCTAGACTTCTGATGCCAGTAAGTCTCTTCACAAGCCAAAATATTATGGTATTATGAAAGCTTGATCTGCTCCTCATTCCTAGTAGCTTCAACACAACTACCATTATGTATCATACTGTCAATGTCCTTCAGCATTTCTCCCACTTGTTTCTTATTCTCAAATGGGTTCCCAAAGACTTCCCTGATCTAAGTTTTTATTTTCTTCACTAGTTTTATCTTTTGAGCAAGTTTGAAGATAGAGCTTCCCTGGCAAGGCTGCTGCCACCATCTCAAAATATTTTCCTTCAAGTCTGGATGCTTAGTCCACATTGACTAAAAATAGAAAGGTTTCTTGAAGGAGTTCACTTCCGGAACCTCCAGCAGGATGGGGTTGTGGTCTGAGGTAATTTTGGGAAGGGTTTGTAGTGTAGAATCTCCAAATATAGCAATTGCCTCCTTGGATAGAAAAAATCTATCAAGTTTTTCCTAAATAAGTTGGTTTCCTATACGCATGTTTCTCCACATATATTTGGCCTCTCAAAGTCTCACATCCATTAGCTAGTTTAAGTTCACAAAATCATTGAAACCTTCCATACTCCTAGATGGGAGTCCTGCTCCACCCTTTTTATCTGAGGGGTATAAGAGGGTATTGAATTATCATACTACCACCCATGGTATATCATGGAAAGCATCACCCAATTTAGCCAAGTACTCCCACAAAGACGCTCTCCCTTGAACTGAATTGGAAGCATACACATTTGAGAAAATCCACGATCTGTTACTGTCAATGTTATGGGAAAAGACTCAGAACCCTATCATCATCCTGAATAAGGTTTCTTCCACCACTCGAGGATCCCACAACACCATGATACCACTCTAGGCTCTTTTAGCTAGATTGCACACCATGCCCCCTTGACTCCAAATATTTTTTGCTGCTATTTTTGACTGAGCTTCATCTAATTTTGTTTCTTGCAATATCAAAATTATTGGATTGTATTGCTTTCTTATTGAACTAACCACCCTTTGAGTGGGTAGGCCATTGAGGCCTCTCACATTCCATGAGAGAACCTTAATTTAGATTGTTTAGAATTTTTCTCCCTCCCCCTCCTTTATGGAGGTTTTCCTAATTTTTTATCTTCTTACCCTAGGATAACTTGTTGAATCAGTATCTTTTGCTTACCACTGGCTATTTCATTTTCGGTTCTCAACTTATTATGATTTGCATTTGACATCATCCCCCTCTTTTTCTCACTACCATAGTCAATAGGCGACTTGGTGGTACTATTGGTCTACTTGGGGTTAAAATATGGGTGGGTGATCTTCTCAAGGACATAGTCTTCCTTGACCCTATTCATTCCTACCACCTCAATCCTCGATTCTAACTCATCCATATTTATCTTATGCTCTCCTAGTTTTTGCATTGAACCTTCAACCTGGTTTGTTGGGCTGCTTGTGTTGATGTTGGGAAGGACTATTTTCGATATTCCTATTTCCTCCAACCATTTACTATAATCTTCAGGGTTGAAATTCACACCCTCCTGATCATTTAGAGGACTCTTCATCCTAGGGTTTGAGGGGCCTACCCTTGATGGGGATTCTAGGGTTTTCGGTAGTTCAAATTGTAGGTTTCCTTCCTCAAAATCCTTAGCCTCCCCTTCTTCCCCTAAATTAGCTAGAATTTCAAACTTATTCGAGCTTGGATTTTTGGGGCTTACCTGGTTCTCCTATTCTCTGGTGATTTGTTGATTGTATTTGTTTTGAGGTTTCCCTACTCTATCCTTTGGATTTTTTTGATAAGTGTAGTTTCCTTTAGCTGGCTTGAAGCCTCCTTTGCCAAATGGGCCCCACCTTGGAGGAAAATCCCTAGGAAAACTTTTGTCCTTTGCACATTTGCCTTCCATCCTCTGATTTTCTTTATTAACTGCTAGATTAGAGCACGAGTTCCTTAGGTGTCCTTGAGTTTTATATTCCTGAGAAGAATACTAGCCTATTTTCATACTCCACCGCTTACTTTCTTAGGTAATCACCTACCCTAGTTTAACAAAGTTTGGTAGATCCGAATCTAAATTAGTGTTGACACATATTCTTGCATGCATCATCATCGTCCTTGCCAAGGTTGCATGGTCTATGGCTACCATTTATCCTATGGCTCTAACAATACCTTGTATCCAGTACTCATTAAAAAACTGTGTTGGAAGGTTTGGAAAGCGAACCCAAATAGGGGCTATGTTGATGCTCTACTTTTCAGGGTTGAAATCCTTCCTCCACTATCTAAGGAACAGACTCCGCTTTACCAATAACCATGGTCCTATATTTAGGAAATGGTTTGCATCTTCCTTGTTGTTAAACCTTATTATGAAAAATCATCTGAAAAGGGCAACAATATCCATGCTCCCCATTGTTCCCTACTTGGATAGAGCCCAAGACCGAATGGTCTCTATGCTAGGCCTTCCTCCTAAAAACTTGCCCACAAGCGAGAACTCTTCCATGGGCAAAAATGGACCCATAGTATTTATAGGGGCCATTATCCTATTATTCACCAATATAAGGGGAGGAAGAGAAAGAAATTCCTTCCTTCTACTCTTTAACTTCTCCGTGAAATACCAACCCCTACTGGGGCCCTCAACACCCTTCTTGGTCCATTTTTCAAGATCTTTTTGAGGAGGGTCAAACCCTCTTTGGACTACTCCTCCTCCCGTAGAGGCCCTGTCTTCCTCTAGGTCCTCACCTGCCTCTTGTTCGAGGTTCTTACCCAAAAATTTTGTACCTACTCTACTGCCTTGTTCGAGGTTCCTACCCAAAACCTTCGTACCTGCTCTACTGCCTTGTTCAAGGTTCCCACCCAAAATGTTCAAAATCCCTCTGCTGCATTAACCGCTTTCGATCCTCCCCTCCTCCATTGCGCTTCCACAAAGAAATAATTTTTGCTTCACCATAACCCTCTTGGTGGGGATCAACTTCAACCTTACAGGAATGTCTATATATTTTGTGATATATTGTTGTTCATTGTTATGAGAGATTGTTGATATTATTAGTAGCATTGATTTGTTTCATTCTTGATCCTAGAATAAGTTTGATGTGAGTTAATCCATTAGGAAATCTAACAATGGTATGAAAGGTATGATTTAGGATAATCATTGCTATATGATGAAATATCCATTTGAAGATAGAAGAATAGATGACCTCTTGAAGGAGGTCTCATTGAAGATTGATACCAATTGGAAGAGGATTATCATAAATCTAGAGAACATATTGAAGGTAACGAAATTAGAGGTGACAAGCTTAAAGATAACAAGTTTGGAGGCAACAACATAGTAGGGGATAACCTAGAGTTCAAAAGTTTGAGTTTTATCTTTGTGAGCATCTTGCATAAGTATCAACTACACCTGCATCAAGGAGATAAAGGAGATTAGCAAGAATAAAATCTATATTAGTACATGCTGGACTAGTTGGTAGCAATAAGAAAGAGAACAAGATGTGCACCTTTAATATTGACAATAATGAGGAGCACAATGCAACCTCAAACAACCTGAGATGTAATGATGGTGTCCAAAAATCCATGGATGCCCTCTTACCAATATGTAGGTGTGTTATCAAAGGTTACAGTTTACACTACCATTCAAATATAAATAATAGGAGAAGCCATCATCTCACACATGGATTCAATCAAGGGAGAAGTGCATATGATATAAGAGAGAAAATGTGTGGTTAAAATTCATAGAGTAGAAGGATAACACTAGAATTCTACTAGGCAAACAAAGATGACCTTAGGTACTACAACACAGGCTGTTTGTAGAGGAGAACCATATTTCTCTTCATTCCTTCCACCTGTGTCTGCACTCACTCCATAGGATAGTGCCACTCGTGCGCATACACCACATACGACTTGCTCGAGTGGCAAAGTTTTTTGTAATATAGTGTGATTCATTTTCAATGGATAAGGATATTCAATGGTGGAAGGAAAATCGTTAGAAAATATAAGCTTCATGACTTTTCCAAGCACGTTATCTTCGAAGATACCTAGCATTATCTCAAAGAGGAGCCTTATATGTTAGTTATAAGAGAGGAGCATTATATGTCAGTAATAATAGAGGATCATTATATGTTAGTAATAATAGAGGAGTTTTATATCTTTGTATGGCCAACCATGTGGATGGGTACCATTATTTTAGATGTTCATCCATTATAGACATAACTAGTTTGTGCAATGAATGTAATTGTTAGTGAAATAACGGTTAATTATCCTGACCAAGAAGAGATTAGCATACATAGCTAATGAGGAGAGCAGAAATAGTAAACACATGTCAGGTGGACCAAGGTTGTGACTGGCAGAACCAAGAGGGCGCGTAGGAAGAAAACATCAGGTAACTTGAAGGAGGTAATATTAGTTTTTTAAATTCAAAATTTTAATATTTTGGTAATTTTCTAAGGTTTGAGGAGTTATAAGGAAAGGGGGTTTAATAAAAAAATAAAGGAGCCATAAGTATTAAATTAGAATTTTTATATTCATATTAATTATTTGGTATAAAGTTTTTTGGAGTAATAAGGAGTTATAATTTTTTTATTAAAAACGTTTTATTAAATTTTTTAAGTTATTAATTTATTATTTTGAAACTCAATTTTTTTTTGCAAATTCTAATTGTGGAGAAATAAGGACTACTACATCAAATTGAAATATTAATTTTTGCAAATATTATTTTTCAAAATTTCTAAATTTCTATTTGGGATTTATAAGGAATTCAACATTAAAACATAGTTTTGTGAAATTTAGAATTCAATCAATTATTCAAAATTAGGGAGTTATAAGGTAGTCAACTTCAAAGGAAATGAAAAATACAAGAATTTTCTTTTCTGAATCTCAATTATTAAAAGGACCTAATTTTATCCCATGGAAAAATAAAATGAGGTCAATACTTATTGTTGAAAAACTTTGGGATGTAGTAAATGGACAAAGAAACATTCTAGTAAATAAATTCAAAAATTCAAAGATGATGATGCTAAAGCTCTTATGTTAATTATATTTGGTATATCATATGAAATTCAAGCACACATTAGTGAAGCAGAAAATTCAAAAATAGCATGGAAAAAATTGTGTATGATTTTGAAGGAAAGAATAAGGCAACCATTTTACATCTACAATCACAATTATATACACTAAAAGTTCATGATGGAGAAAACATAGAATAATTTCTTCAAAGGATATCAAAATTGAAATCAAATTACACACCTTAGGAGAAAAGATTGAAGATCAATTTCTAGTCTTAGTTGTACTTATAGAACTTCCTAAATATTTTGAAATGTTGATCATATTTCTTCTAGTATCAAACCAAAAGGTGTCATTTGAGGAATTAATAAATATTCTTTAGCAATATGAACTTGAAAATCAGTTGAGAAGTGAGTCATCCAATAAGGCTCATGTATTAGAAAACAAATTTACACTTCCTTACAAAAACAAAGACAAATGAAGTATTGTCATATTTGTGAAAAGAACAATACAAAATCTTGTAAGTATAATGCATTAGAAGGGTCAAGACAAAAAATCTCCTAAAGAGAATCAAAGAGATCAAAGAAATTAGCTGGGATTTGTAACTCAATCAGAATCTGTACATAGAAATCTTATGGTAAAACACATATGTTTGTTATCAAGTATTGAGAAATCCAATAAAGACTTAGAACCTATGATAGTAAATACTTGTTGTGACACAAAAGGCAAAGATATAGATTGTAGCTCAGATGATTTGAGTACAGTTCATGATTGGTTAGAAAAATCTTATGTTGTTAGAATTGATGATGACATAGATTCAAATTATGATAGAAATAGTGATGCTCAGAGTTGTGTTGATATTGATAGAGATCAGTCTAATGATATTTTTGGTTATTTTGAAAGGTATACTAAAGGCATTGGTTCAAAATTGTTAAATAAAATGGGATATAAAGATACAAGTTTAGGAAAACATGAACAAGGAATGAAAGAACCAATTGTATCAAAAATAAGACCAAAATATGAAGGTCTTGGATATATAGGATAAACTAGCAACAATGAGCAAGAGACTAAGTTTGTAACAGGAAATAGTAACATCAAATCTATGACAAGGATTGATAGAATCAAAGGACATAATGGTCAAAGGAATTTTGTAACAGAAAACAAATGTAGTCATTGTGGTAGATATGGACATAAGATAGAAAAATGTTGGAATCTCCATTGTTGTGAAACTTGTGGAGGACATAATCATTCTAAAAAATCTTGTTTATATAAAGAGAAGGAAATTCAAAAATTAAAAATGGATTGTGGATGGATAAGTATGAATGAATGGAATAAGATGAAAGGAATGTTGTATGGTTTCTACAAACAAAAACCAAGTGTAATGAAAAATCAAAGTTTATTGAATGAAAATAATGATATTGATCTTATCATGAAGAAATATGAAATAAATAATTATATTGATACAGGTTTAGGGAAACATGAACAAGGAATGAAAGAACCAATTGTATCAGAAATAAGACCAAAATGTGAAGGTCTTGAATATATAGGATAGACTATCAACAATGAGCAAGATCCTAAGTTTGTAACAGGAAATAGTAACATCAAATCTATGACAAGGATTGATAGAATCAAAGGACATAATAGTCAAAGGAATTTTGTAATAGAAAACAAATGTAGTCATTGTGGTATATATGGACATGAGATAGAAAATGTTGGAATCTCCATTGTTGTGAAACTTGTGAAGGGCCTAATCATTCTAAAAAATATTATTTATATAAAGAGAAGGAAATTCAAAAATTAAAAATGGATTGTGGATGGATAAGTATGAAGGAATGAAATAAGATGAAAGGAATATTGTATAGTTTATACAAACAAAAACCAAGTGTAATGAAAAATTAAAGTTTATTGAATGAAAATAATGATATTGATCTTATCATAAAGAAATATGAAATAAATAATTATATTGATACAGGTTTAGGGAAACATGAACAAGGAATGAGAGAACCAATTGTATCATAAATAAGACCAAAATATGAAGGTCTTGAATATATAGGATAGACTATCAACAATGAGCAAGAGACTAAGTTTGTAACAAGAAATAGTAACATCAAATCTATGACAAGGATTGATAGAATCAAAGGACATAATAGTCAAAGGAATTTTGTAACAGAAAAAAAATGTAGTCATTGTGGTAGATATGGACATGAGATAGAAAATGTTGGAATCTCCATTGTTGTGAAACTTATGAAGGACCTAATCATTCTAAAAAATCTTATTTATATAAATAGAAGGAAATTCAAAAATTAAAAATGGATTGTGGATGGATAAGTATGAATGAATGGAATAAGATGAAAGTAATATTGTATGGTTTCTATAAAAAAAAACCAAGTGTAATGAAAAATCAAAGTTTATTGAATGAAAATAATGATATTGATCTTATCATGAAGAAATATGAAATAAATAATTATGACCCAAGTATACCTTGGGAGGTAACCTACAATGAAATCATTAGTAGTGATGATCCTACAGAGATGATAGATTTATGATATTCTAGTGGATGACCTAGAGACAATGATAATCTAGAGGTGATCCAAAGGTAGAGTTCTAGAGGCAATGACCCAGAGGCAATAATCTAGTGGAAGTGATCCAGAGGTAGTGACCCAAAGGTAGAGACTCATAGGCAGTGATCTAGATGTAATTCCAATGGTATTGACCCAGAGGTAGTGACCCAAAGATAGAGATATAGAGGTGACTCAAATACATTGATCCAAAGGTAGACATAGATAATAGTATCCATCCATAACAGATTCAAGTCTGAATATTGAAGAAAAAGAAGAATATGAGATTGAAGGTAAAAGGTCTTCCTACCAAATAATGTAATATAGGGTGATGTTGGAGATATTACATTATTTGGTCCTCCTTTCAATATTAGTTTGGTAGATGATTTATATTTTATATAATATATGTGAAAATATGAGAAAGAGTGCAAAGTGTCAAGAGAGTATGAAGAGTCACATGATATGTGACAAGTTGAGAGCTTTGTCTTTATTAGAGGAATATGAAAGGTTACGTCTCCTAGATGAAATAGGAGAGCAATAGTTAGAGAACTTAAAAGGCTTTAAAAATTATATATTGGAGGTAAAGCTCCATGTATTGCAACCATGTTGTATCATTAATATATTTTCTGTATATTGTGTTCATTTGAGTTATATTTTGTGATATATTATTTTTCATTGTTATGAGAGATTTTTTATATTGTTAGTAGCATTGATTTATTTCTTTCTTGATATTGGAATAAGTTTACCTCCATAATATAACCTTAGAAGATGAATTTTCAAGACTTGACTATTGCTTTCCTCACATATCTAGGAGAAGCATCCTTTCATATTCCACACATATGATAAATATTTCATCTCTCTTGACTTTACATATTTCCATATACCATGTGACTCTTCACTTGTATATTTGAAACCTACACACATAAATCTTGACTTATATGACACATTGCAGACTCTTACATATTACACACTTGCACACTTTATTATATGATACTTTGTACAATTTTACACATTGACACATACTTAGGTGTAATGTCAATCACACTTCTAAATCCAATAACTCATACCCTAATATAATATTTACAAATGTACAATTGTACCATGGGGGTACATTAACATCTACCAAATAATGTAATATTCTCCAGCAATTTTCTCTTTCAAAAATGTCCTCAATATTGCTTTTTGACTATGATAATTCTTCACATTTCACATTCAATATTTATGTAGAAAAAATCATTGGTTCCCGACTATTTCACATCTTCAATGATTGTAGCCATGCAACATCATATCATGTGGAATTATTAGGGTTATGCTGGTCATTGCAATTAGCTTGGACATGCTTGAATGTGGGAAGACCATGAACTTTAGATTTTCCATTTGATATTTTCAATGCATCATTTAATATTTTTCCATTTTGCCCTATGCACTCCATTATGGTGAAACAAGCTCCTACAGAGGTAATCAAAGTACATATACTTTATGACCAAAATTTTGTATAACTGAATTATTCTCATCCTTCTTATTTGATGTCAATTCCTTCTATTACACACCACTCTAGAGAAATAAACCCACAATTCCTACATGGAAAGGTGCATCTACCTTAGACACATTTAGATTTTTTTCAAAGGGTTGAGGTTTCTTCCTCTATATATTATGATCCACCTCGTGTTTCTTATAGTTGTGCTTGTCCTCATTGAATTCAGATAATACATAAATTTAATTGTATTACTAACAAAATTGTTGGTTGATACCATAATTTATGACAATGGCTGCCTTGGAGTGCAATTCTCAAAATTTATGGTATCAATGGTAGTGTTTGGTAGTTCTCAAGTTAGTGTAGCAACCCTTTGCTTGATATCTAGTCTCTCATGACCTAGGTGATAGAGACTCCATGAGATACCACTAGGGTTGTTGGATCAACACTTTATCTGTACCTGTACTTTGCTCATCCTCACTTCTCTACTCTTTGACCAAACCGATGCCAATCATTGATGGTGCAGGACTTGTCCCTAAGACTCATAAGAACCTCATGAAATTCCACATTAGATATTAATTCATTATTGTTGATAATGAGAGGCATCCCATTTTTCCATAGGGTCGATCATGTCCTTCAACCTGAATACATTTATTTCCTTCTATCATATATATGTTGGATGGGTTGCTTGGATTCAACCAACTATCTAAGTCCAAACCATTTGATACGGTCTCTCTCATGACATCCCTCATTATGAATGATGTCGAGAATAATAATTTTTATTGGTGTTATTCTATCGAAAAATTGAATTTTTGAGGTAGAAGATAAGGCCATAGGGCCCCATTCTAAGGTCATGCATGGTTCTTGACTCTAGATCCATGAACATTGCTCATAAAATATATCACCCTTTGCTTACATCCAAGATTTTCCATGCATTTTATCTAATTTCATGCACTAGAGCTCTTTTTTATGTCACTCTCAAGCACCTACTAGAGACCATGTCATCTTCCACAATGATAGTATAACTAGTGCTATCAAATGCATTGGTGCATTAATGCCCCTATTTATAATGGTCAAAGATGTCCATTTCTAGTTTTGGGTCCTTATTTATTTTGTTCTTCTAAGAATTCAATCCCTAGATATTAATGAGATGACACATTGTGAGTCATAATACATATAGAAATTTATTGTGTGTAGCTTGCTTCTACCACACAAAAGGTAGACTCAAATAAGTAGATGTTATCATGGAGCATTTTCAACCATTTCTCTTGCATGTGCTAACTTTTCAACAAGTGGATGTTTTCCTTGCTCATCTCTATCAGTATTTATTTTAAATGACATATACCATATGGAACATGGGAAGGCTACTTGCAGCATTTATTCGATTGTATTTTTTATTTATTTCATGTAGATGAGAAGATAGAGGCACACATAAAATTTTAAAAACACCATGATATTTTAATGAATATTCCCTCAAGATTCTAGTTGGTGGAAAAATCATCTCCATATTTTTCCCAAAAAGATATTATTTCTCTCACAAATTGAGGCATCAAACCATTTTCAAGTATAGGCTTATATATATTCATTAGAAAGAGTTTTTTTAAGCCAATCCTTGTTGGATTTTTAGCTAGATTTAATCACAGGTCCCAATATCTAAGAAAAAACATAATTCACATAAATGGCATAAATACCACTCAAAAAATAAAAATATCTCACAAATATATTCAATATCAAGGGATTACATCAAGATTGATGCAGAGATATTACATTACATGGAGCTTTGTCTTCAATATATAATTGTAAACAGGGAAAATTGCCCTATCGCATACAATTCTTGGCTGGATCTACTGGGAGCTGAGGTGAACCATAGGGGTATGTTATAACTTGATACTCAATGGGAAACTAGGGGAAGGGTTCACCAGGAATGGTTTTAGGACTCGCTCCAAGTTTAGGGTAGAATGTGTTTGAATGTATCAATTAAGCATGCACCTATGTTTGGTATTTCTAAAACTACACTATGAAAAGAGAAAGAACAATGCAAGATATGAAATGTAGGAAGACAAGAGCTATCCCTAGAATGATTCTTTGATTGAATGATCACTAACCCTAGGATTATAAAACAAATCCTTTGAGCAAGGGTCCAAGGGAAATGCACAAACAAGGTTAAACCCTAGATCCACACTATATGCTTTTATTATTTAAAATGCCTAGAAATTTGATCAAATGCTTTTATTTACTTGTGATGTAGATTTTGAAATAGAAATGAATATAAAGCAAACAACAAATAACCTAAATATATATTAGGGCACTTATCTAATTTTGTGGTTGTTCCAAGCTTTATCTTGCATCCAACAATGTCCTACAACTTCAATCCTGCAAAATAACTTCATAAAAATCCTCAAAAAATATGATCAACATTACGAGGCCTACTTAGGACACTATACGATTGTACTTGAAGGCATAGTAGTTAGGAACCTAGGTACTTTTAGCTAACCTTTAAAATACAAAAGTGAAAGTTGAACTTTTTGGAAGATGAACAAATAGAATATAATCAACAGAACAATATGATATATAAAGTGTAAATTGTGCAATTATGGTCTAAATGTAACATGAGATGCAGATCTAGGATTTTCAGGGTAAAATTCTATCCCCAAGCTTGGCATAGGTGAAATCATACCTGATACAATGTGATCAAGATTTTACTGTTAGAAAACATAATGCCCTACAATTACGGGGTATGATTTCACAACAAATAAAAAATACAACAAAATAATGCTAATAAACAAATAGCAATTACAATAGTAACAATATGCGAGTATAGATGAATGAAAAAAACCTGGTGGTAGCAAAAAAAGTAGACAAAAGTATGAATACCTCCAATATAGTAGACTCCTCCTTAAGGATTCAACATTAATCCACCAAGGGTAGCAACACAATCAATGTTGCAGAAGAGATCTCCATAACTTCAACAAATCACTTGGAACTTGCAATAAAATATTGTTAGCACTTGTCTCTAAAAACTTGTTCTCATACTCTTAGTTGCTTGCTTAGGACTTCTCTTAGGATTTTTTGGGCTCTCTTAGGGGAAAAATAAAGCTTCAAACCCTCTATTTATAAGATATTTGAAATAAGGATGGGTGGGAAAACCAAGGGAAGATTGATGTTAGAGAAGGTCAAATTGAAAAATTAGGGTTGTCTAAGAGAAAACCCTATCTAGGTGAAATTGCACCTCGTAAGGACCGACTGCGATTTTCCAAAACTAGGAAAAATAGGGGGAAAAGGAGGGGGAGAGAAACCCAAACTTGCTTTGGGAAAGTTGGAGGGTCTCTCTAAGGATCTAGGTAAAATGACTCACCCAAGTGGGTCCATTTTCTGCATCTACATTTTGCCCCCTCTTTGATGCATTTATCGCCTAATAAATGCATCAAAGAAATATGTAGATACCTATGAGTAGAGGACGACAAACAAAAAAAATGAGTTGTTGGTTTAGTAAAAATGGGTGGTGCAAAAAATGGTGTCATTCAAGATATTTTCTTGTTTTACATGTAAATTGAGGCACTAGGGACATTAGTGTCTCTCAGGCCAGGTTACCCCCTTGAGTTTTAGGAGGAATGCAAAATTTTTGATAAAACTCCAAATGGTAGACGTAGAAGAAAGAAAAGTGAAAAAAATAGAAAAAGAGAGAAGAGAGAAAAAAATTTAAAAAACAAGCATAAAAGGGGCAAAAGGTGAAAACCCTAATTCATTTTCATCATGCAAAAGAAAAGGGGCTCTAGAAAAAAATAGAAATAGCTCTTCCTATACACTGTTTGACTGTTACGAGGGGTGAAGTTAGCTCAGTAGCAAAGTGAGCATATGTAAAGACTAAAATCCTCCCTCTAGATTAGGTTAGGTTAGATTTTAGACTATTTTTCAAGCATTTTTAATTTTTTTCTTGAATTTTTGGTAGAAACTCACGTTCCTAGCAGCTGGATCAAAAAATGGAGTGAATGAATGAAATTGCAAATGAGAAAAATGAGTAGAATCACTATGTAACATAATCACTTTTGCACTAGAGGATGAATCCAACCAATGGATAAATAAATAATTAATGTTCTTCGATGGATGCCTTGAAAACATCCATAGAATGCATATTTAAATCTACCTAGGGTTATGATTGTGAAAGGACACATTGGTCCCTAATAATTAAATGAATGAAGTTAATAATATATTAAGTTAGGATTAGAGTCCTAACATGCCACCCTACTTAAAAATAGCTTTATCCTCAAAGCTGGAAATGAGGAAATTGTTGCTGGATATGATGAAGTGTCTCCCATGTGGCATCTTTCGAAGGTAGATCTTTCCATTAAATAAAAACCTCGGTGATGGTGCGATTGTGAAGGTGGTGAATGCGACGATCTAGGATAGCTTCGGGTTCAATCATGAGTACCCCATATTTTTTAAACTCAGGGAGTTGAGTTTGGGTAGTGATGTGTCTGCCTACTACTAGTTTAAGGTAGGAGACATGGAACACTAGATGAATTTTGGAAGACTCGAGTAACTCAAGTTTATAAGCAACTGGTCCAATACATTGTAGAACTTTATAAGGTCCATAAAATTTGGGGGCTAAATTTTGAGAACCCTTGAGTTTTAGAGAAGTTTGGTGATATGGTTGAAGGTGAAGGAATACTATATCCCCTTCTTGAAATATGTGCTCTATTCAATGTTAGTCTACCTTTTGATTTATACGGTGTTGGGTAGTGTGTAGATTTTCTTTGAGAATGTGAAGAATTTCATCTCGAGTAGAAAGTTTCATCTCCATTACTGACACATTTGTACTTCCCAAAATATAAGAGGTAAGGGATGGTGGTGTTTGGCCATATAAATCTTCATATGGGGTCATCTTAATGGCAGTGTGATATGAGGTGTTATACCACCATTCGGATAATGGAAGCCATTTAACCCAGTGAAGGGGTTGAGTAGAAATAAAACAACGGAGGTAGGTTTCCAAACATTTATTAACAACTTTGGTTTGACCGTCTGTTTGGGGATGGTAAGTGGAGCTCATATGAAGTTGAGTGCCTTGGAGTTTAAACAATTCCTTCCAAATTTTACTAGTGAAAGTGAGATCACGATCACTAACTATAGTGGAAGTCATGCCATGTAACATAAAGATATTACCAAGAAAAATTTGAGCGATAGTACTAGCTGTATAAGGGTGGGCCATAGGACAAAAATGGGCATATTTAGATAAATGATCCACCACAAATAGAATGGTTGTTTTTCCTGTAGATTTTGGAAGACCTTTAATAAAATCCATTGAAATATCAGCCCATGTTTTTGTTGTAATGGGAAGAGGTTGAAGAAGACTTGGAGTACCTACTATATTTCATTTATGTCGTTGGCAGTTCTCACATTCATTCATGAATTTATTGATATCTTTTTTCATCCCTACCCAATAAAAATATCTAGTCACTCTTTTATAAGCTTTTAGGAATCCAGAGTGTCCTGCAGTGGGTGTGGTATGTAACTCATGAAGAAGCTTTGCATGATAGGAGGATGTAGGAGAGAGGACAATATGCCCTTTATACCTTAGTATGTTATCTTGCCAAGAATAATGAGGTTTACTAGTGGATTTTTGTTGAAGTTGTTGAATTAATGTGTGTGGTAGGGTCATTAAACCATTCCTTGTTAACTTGGTCCAACCATTTAGGAATAGGAGAGGAAAAAGCATGTAATTGGAGTACATATTCAAATTTTCTTGAAAGGGCATCAACAACCATGTTATCTTTCCCTTATATATATATGATCTCATAATCATATCCTAGTATTTTTGTAACCCACTTTTGTTGTTTCAGGGTGGTTATGCATTACTCAAGAAGGTACTTTAGGCTATGGTGGTTGGTGCAAATAATGAAATGTTGGTCGATAAGGTAAGGTTTCCAATGTTGAATAGCATGAACAATGGCTAACATTTCTTTTTCATATGTGGAGCATGCTAAATTCTTTTTAGAGAATTCCTTGCTAGTGAAAGCCAAGGGCTTTTCATTTTGCATGAGCATGGCTCCTATTCCCACTCCTGAAGCATCGCTCTCAATAATAAATGGTTTAGAAAAATCGAGCATGGCTAAAATAGGGGTGGTACACATTGCATTTTTAAAGCAATAAAGGGTTTGTTAGCTTTATAAGACCATAGAAAAGCATTCTTCTTAAGTAGTGATGTTAAGGGGGCTGCAATTTTACCATAATCTTTAACAAATTTTTGATAGTAGCTAGTTAATCCTAAAAACCCATGCAAACCTTTCAAGGTTTTTGGAATAGGCCAATTTTTCACATCTTCAATTTTACCAGGGTCTACCTTAACTCCTTCTTTAGAGACAATATGTCCAAGGTGTTCAATTTATTATTTTCCAAAGGAACATTTTGATCATTTAGCATATAATTGATTGTCCTCTAGGATCTTTAATGCTTGATCTATATGGCTTAAATGATATTCCCATGTTTTACTGTAAATCAAAATATCATCAAAGAAAACTAAAATAAACTTTAAAAGAAAGGGTGAATACCTTGTCCACTAAACTTTGAAATGTAGAAGGGATGTTGGTAAGACCAAATGGCATCACCATGAATTCATAATTTCCTTCATGAGTGTGAAAGGTCATTTATATAATGCCACTTTCTTTAACTCAAATTTGGTGGTAGCCTGAATGTAAATATAATTTGGAGAAATATGTAGCCCCATGAAGTTCATCTAGTAATTTGTCTATGACAGATAGGAAATTTATCCTTGATAGTTATTTTTTTGAGGGCGTGTTCAACACATAAGTGCCAGGATCTATCCCTCTTCCTTACTAATATAATGGCAGAAGAGTAAGGGCTTACACTAGGTCTAATAACCCCTGCCTTAAGTAGTTCTTGTAATAGTTTTTCTATTTTTGTCTTTTGTAGGTATGGATATCGGTAAGGTCGAATATTAGGGGGTTGGTACCCTAGAAGGAGTTGAATGGTATGATCATGGCTTCATTGAGGAGGCAATCCTTTTGGTTCATTGAATACTTTATCATGGAATTCTAGGAGTTTTTGTAGTTCAGGTGCCACTAGTTGTTATTCATTAGTGGGTTGAATGGAAAATAGTTGTGTGACCATACATTTACCTCCTCTGCAAATAATATTTTCCATTCTATGGGAACTTATGATTTGTGAAGGGCCTAATTTTAACCCTTTTATAGTGTATGTTTGGTCTTTTTGTGTGAATTTCATCCATAATTCTTCAAAGTCCCATTAAATTGTGTCGAGTGTCCGTAGCCATTGCACTCCTAAAATGATGTTGCATCCTCCTAAGGGTAGTACATACATGTCCCCTTCATGTTATAATATCCCATAGTTAGTTTAATATTTTTGCACTTTTCCTTGCACGCAATTCTTCCTCCATTTCCAATCATGACTTTGAAATTATTACAAGGATGTATAAAACAGTTAGCTTGTTTTGCCACCCTTGGGTCTATAAAATTTTGTGTGCTGCTAGATTCTAGGAGCACAATAGGGTTTATTTTCTTGAAATGCCCCTTAAATTTCATAGTTTGTGGGGTAGAAAATCTTGTGAGGGTGTTAAAGGAAAATCCTATTTTATCCTTGTTATTTTCTTCTTGAATATTCGTTACTACTACTTCGATATCATCTTCTTCTTTTGGAGTGCAGTCTTCAATTATATCCAAATATTTAATTTTGGTGTAATGCATTTGTGATTAGGGGTGAATTTCTCATCACATTGAAAACAAATCCCCTTTTCTCTTCTTTCTTTCATTTCTTCAAGGCTAATTCATTTAATTGACATGACTTTATTTAGTTTTTGGCTGGTCTAGGTGTTTTGTGGTTTCCTTTTTGATAGTCTTCCTATTTATCGTTGGTTATTGATCTTCTCTTCCACCATTTGTGCTAATGCAACAATGTGCATCATATCTATAGGATTGCATATTTGTACTTGTAATCAAATTTCTTCTTTCAAGCCACTAATGAAGCAACTTTGAAAGAATGATGCATAGAGTTCTGATGTAACGTTTGCCAACTTATCGAATTGAGCCTGGAATTATTGTACTATAGATATTTGGCAGAGTTTGGTAAGAGCCCCTGTGAAATCTTCAAATTTACTAGAGCTGAATCGTATCATTAGATTTTTTGTAAATTCGTTCCATGTGGGAGTACCTTTTGTCTTTTCATACCACTGGTACCATTGAGTAGCAATTTTTTCAAGGTTAAAAGATGTGATGTGAATATTTTGGGTCTCTGGAATTTGATATAGAGAGAAATATTGGTCGACCCAATATATCCAATTTTTGGTATCGCCTCCATCAAATTTTGGAAAATCCAATTTTGGAAAATCCAATTTTGTGGTTCGAGGTAGGATTGATGTGTGTGGTCCCCCTAGTAATGCTTGTTGTGGGGTGTCGTGATCAGTTGTCCAGCTTGCATTAATACCATATTTTGGTATACCAAGTCCACAAAGTGATTAGTGGCATCTATTTTTAGGGTTAATTTTGCAATTTTTATCGCTATTTTTATTTCAAAATTATCTTGCCATATAGTCAACCCTTGCAGAAATTATTTTGAAACTTCCTTCAAAAGGTCTTGTGATATTCTTTCATCTTCCATGGTAGGTTTTTTGTGATTTTACGGCTCCTTGGTTTTTGTTTTAAAAAATATTGCAATTTTTGGCAAAAGTGCAAAAAAGTTGCTTTTTACAAAAATTGTTTCAATTTTTAACAATTTGTTTCAAAAAAATGATTGACAATATTTAGCAATAATTTACAAAATTATTTCAATTTTTAACAAAAAATTAAATTATCAACTTTAAGCCCAAAAATATGTTTGCCGATGGAGCGGTGGCCGAAGGAGGGTGGCGATAGAGTGGTGGTCAGAAAGAGAGCAACGGTAGAGCAACATGTGGGTGGAGGGAAATGACAATGGTTAAGGAATGAAATTTTGAGTAAGTCAAAGTCCAAATGATGACCACTAAGTGCCCATCAACTGGCACCACAAGTATTATGTAGGTGCATATGCCTAACATGCTAGGAAATTTTAATTAGGTGCACCAATAATTTTAAACCTATATGTTTTCGTCCCCCACAATAATGTGGGATATTAGAATTGGAAAAAAAATGAGACGTTGCTCTTTTTTCGATGCTGAACAATTTTTTGATCATTGGAGAATATTTTTAACTTAAGGTTAAGTTTCTTACTAATTTTTTTTTTGTTGGGAACTTTTTATTTGGTAGGTAAAGATATGGATTTAATTAATTATCGGGTTGAAGGGATCCAATCCCTAGTACATAAGGCAATCAGAATACCGATAATACAAAAAATAAAACATCCCAGAGCCAAAGGGATGAACATGAAAACCATCGACAACCTAAAAAAATATCAGACAAATAAAAATTAGGAACTGGAAAAGAAAACTAAAACATGCATGCAGACTTAAAACCATGGAAGTGTGGGACAAGTAGCACCACAATTTCCAAAACTTCATGAAAAATGTTCGAAGGAAAAACTACTCCCAGAATTACTAGGAAACATCTTCATCCTCATGTTTAAAAACATTGTTTTGGCTCTCAATAAGGAGGGCATTGAGGGTAGCTGGGAGTTCATGAAGCTCCTTGATGGTGTGAGAGAAAATAACGTATGCCTCCTTGACCATATTGACTATTGCTATGAGTTGCTCCATAGCACTGGAAACATGATATGGTCTTGGTTCTAAGCGTAGCACCAGCATCAAACTTATAATTTTCCTCGTCATCCATAATGATATTCGATGTGGATTGGGTTTTGTTAGTACCTTTCATTTTCAGGCATCGCGAGCTTTTACAGGGAGAAGGATGAACAACTTTTCTTTTGCTCCTTAAGGGTTTGCTTCTGACTTCACCATCGGGTGCATGGGGCTCCACTAGGACAGAATAATTGGCTTTTGATGGGGTAACTTCCTCATCCTTATTTCTATATTGATTATTTTTGACTGGGAAAACTCTCGAAAGACCAGTAGTAGCAGATTGGAGGGGATCAGACACTCCAATATAAGGATCACCTAAAAAGGGAACAACACCAGAGGGCTTAGCTAGAGAATTGGTATCAAGGGATACGAGAACAAAGGTTGGATCAAGGGTGGATATGGGAATCTAAGGAGACACTAGGGGCCCGACTACCAACTAAGATAAGATAGCATGTTTAAATATAACTAGGAATAAACCCTAGTGTGAAGGATACTTGCATGTTTTATTATCTCTATATTTTTCAATGGTGATACTGATGGACCTAAATAGGAATTTAGGGATGCTAATAGGCTTTATGTCTCGCATATGATTAACAAAGGCAAGGTGGAAGGACTGAAGGGGGTTTTTGATACTATACACAGTGATATATTATAGAATGAGTATAATTATCGAGCCCCAGGGGTGAGGGAGAAAGGAGCGGTCAACTCCACCCTTGATCCAATTCAAGTCTTTACCTTTTTAGGAAAGTTGTATGTTTCTTATTTGAAGTTATGGTGATCCCATCTCACTATCTGGCCTTTAGAAGAAAATCTAAAAATTTTAGCCAAAAGATGGATTTTTACCTCAATTCGGATCCCACGAACCTGGACCACACCATATTTCCATGAACTAACAAACTCTCTAGTGACTCCATCATCAATACCACTGAAGAAATTGAAAAAATTAGTTAATCCCTTGGCTCCAAGCAGAGCATCAGCAACAGGGTCAAGCTTCAACACTGAAGGTTTTATAATGGCCATACTGATGAAAAGACGAGAGCAAAAGAGGACCAAAATAGGGAGATAATGGAGAGGATGCCAAACAACAAATGAACTCAACCAAGAAGGTGGTGGATTTTGAAGGTATGCCAAAATCCATAGAAAAGGAAAGAAAAGGACAAAAGGGGTTTACCGATGCAACTTGGAACTCCAACCATAGGACAAAGAGAAAGGGCCACATCATCTAGGGTAGAAGGATGGGAACCAATTTGAAAAATGATAGGAAGATGAGGGATGGTAGGGTTGAAGGGACCAGCTAACAAAGCGGCATGCGTAATGCAAGAGAAAAATAGGTGGTAATGTTGAAAAATATGGAATATGGACTTAGCATGATAATAGAGAAAGGGATAACTTATGTGGAGGCAAGATGCTTTGGGAAGATACCACGAAGAATTAGAAGCTACTCTATGATCTAAAATAACCTCTTGGAGGGAAATGCAATTAAAATTTTGAAAGATAATGATTAATTGGGAAGGTAAAAAATTGACCATGGTGTTGATGGAAACACCCATGGTGTTGAGAAAAATGCCTTTAGTTAGACACATTTCACCATTGAATATTTCGCTCAAAATCATTTTTAGCAATAGTGATAATATCTTGACGAAAATAGTCTTTCCAAACAATGAAGTCATTCTAATTGGCTGTCAAGTTAGCCAGTAAATCTACAACCACATTGGCCTCCATGAAAACGTGCTAGATAGTGCTAAGTGGAAGATGGCTGATAATATATTGGCTCTCCTATATAATGTTTATAATATTCCATCCCGACTTGGTGTTATTATTAACATGATTAATCACATTTAGAGAATCCCCCTCGAAGATCATTGGGTTAGGTAGGTCTTTGCTAAGTTCTAGACTCCTCCAAAGAGCATGAGCTTTAGCATAGTTGTTAGATTGAAATCCCAAGTTTTCAATGAATGCTCTAATGATCTTACCTTCGTGGTCCCGGATGACTCCTCTAACTCCAACATCTTCGGGATTACCTTTAGATGACCCATAAAAATTTGCTTTGAGCCACCCTAGAGGAGGGGGAATCCATTTGGCATTGGCTCTACAGTTTACATGAATAGGGGGTCTAGAACACTCAGAAGAAATGCTAAGGGATTTGAACAAGTAGGCTTCCAACCCAAAAATAGGTATTTTTGGATAGGGAACCAAATTTTCATTATCAATAGCAAAGCATACAGCTTTGTTGACCACCGCTTTTGGATCTCTATATCAATCACTGAAGATTATGCTATTGTGCCCAAGCCAGATTTACCAAATGGTATGATGCAGAGAAGCTTACCATAGGAATTTAAGTCTGGGATTACAAAACACTTCGGGCCATTGGGTAAAAAGGTCAATAATTTTTTGGTGCTAGACCCAATGACCTAAAACATATTCAATAGGATTGAAAAGGTATTGTAGGTAAAGGGGCACTCAATTAATAGATATCGAGTGGATTCCTAGGATTGTAAGCACATATAGCATCTATTAGGCACCATGACGCCCCTCTTGATAATATTTTCTATAGTGAGGATTCTATTATGAGTGGCTAACCCTGAGAAGTGAGCAACTTTTGAGATGAGATGCTTGAGCCAAATTTTGTTGACAATAGCAGGGGTAAGCTAACTATAATGCAGGTCCTAAGGAGAGTCAAGCAAAAGGAAGGCAGACTTGACTGAAAATGTACCATCATCACAACATTTCCAGAAGAACTTGTCTTTTTCCTGGGAAAAAGGGATAAAGCTTGATCTGAAAATTTCCTGCAGTGAGATGATAGCCTTGTCAATATTTGCATAATTTGTGTTGAAATTTATTTGCTTCCATTTGGGGTAGCCCTGATTTTGCACAATAAAATACGCAACGTTTATTCCAAAATTGTGATCAATGAGGGGCTTGAGAGCAACAATTTCTTGGTCATTGATAAGGGGCTCATACCTAGCCCAAGTGTCATACCAAAATTCAATGGTTCTCCCATATTCGAGTTGTCATCTGACTCCTTTCTAAAGTAGGGGTCTGGTTTGAATGATTGAGCATCAGAAATGAGACCCCATTTGAGGAACTTCATCATCCATAAAAGGATGGTGCTATAAATATTTTATTTTAATAATTGATATCCATTCTATATTTTCATTTGTAAAAAATTTCCAAGCATGTTTAGCTAAGAAAACATGATTCATTTTTTTAATCCTTCGAAACTTGAGGCCGCCCTTATCTTTCAGAGAGCAAACTTTATCCCAAGCCACCAAGTGAAATTTCTTCTGATTGTCAATTCTAGCCCAAAGGAAATATTTCTAAATTTATTCAATCATGGTCCCAACTGTTGTAGGAATTTTAAACACAGATAAAAAATAAATAGGTATGCTCTGTAAAACTGACATGACAAGAGTAGCCTTACCCGCTTGAGAGAGGAATCCTTTGCATCCTGCAAGTTTCTTATGAAATATCTCAATAACATTATTCCACATTGTCTTGACAGGATTACCTAGAAACATAGGAAGGCTTAAATATGTAGCTGGGAGGATTGTGATAGATCATCCAATGATTTGTGCAATTTTGACCTGGTAGGGTACTAGGGTATTTATGAAGAAAATTTTCTCTTTGTGAAATTTATGCTTTGACCCGCAACTTCTTCATAGAGGTTGAGGATAGATTTAATTACTCTTACCTTAGAAACTAATGTTGTAGTCGCCAATAGAGTATCATCCACAAATTGTTGTTGAGTTGAAGGTTGAAGGTTGGATGCAGCTTTGATGCCAAAGATCACACCTATGGAGCAAGCAAATTTTATGGCTCTTCCAAGGATCTCAGGTAGGATTATAAAGAGGATGGGGGATAAGGGGTCCCATTGTCTCAATCCTTTGGTACTTGGGAAGTACCTTGAAGCATACCCATTGACTAGCACAAAGAACCAAGAGGTGGAGATGCATTACATGATTAGATTGATCTAGTCATAATGGAAACCAAAATTTTGAAGAACTTTGGATAGAAACTCCCTATTCACTCTATCAAAAGCCTTTTTCATGTCGAGTTTCAAGATTAAAGAATTTTTTTTGGACTTATGGATAGAATGAATGATTTCATGAATGGTTATGATTCCATCCATAATATTTCTACCTTTAACAGAACTTCCTTGATAGGGATCAATCAAAGATGAGAGAATGCCCTTTAATCTATTGACCATGAATTTAGTTAAGATTTTATATACAACATTACAAAGGCTTATGGGATGATAATAAAACAGGGCTTTGGAGTTAGGGCCTTTAGATATGAGAGCTAGAAAAGCAGAATTAAAATCCCTCTGTATGACTCTAGACCTTTGCATTTCCTTGATAGCTTGGCAAAGGTTAGGGCCAATGATTTCCCAAAAGGTTTGGAAGAACCTTGGGGAGAATCCATCGGGGCCCGAAGCTTTGTTTTATTGCATAGAAAAGAGGGCTTGATGGATCTCCTCATTGCTTGAAGGTTTTAACAAATTGGCATTCATGTTATGAGTGATAATTTTGGGAATGTGTGTGAGGAGAGACTCCATAGCTTGGATATATTGAGGAGGATAGGAACCTAAGAGGGAATCAAAGTGAAGAATAGCTTCATCATGAATTTCATGAATATTGGAAGTGAAAGTGCCATTATTTATTATCAGACCCTTGATCCTATTTTCTCCTCTGTACTTGAGCGTTGAAATATAGAAAAAAAATTGAATTTGAATCTCCTTACTTCAACCACAAGTGCCTTGATTTTTGATGCCAAAAAATCTCTTCCTTCTTCAAGATGTTATGGTATTCTGATAGAAGAAGTTTTTCTTCAGTTCTTAATCTAGAATACCCTTGACCCTACTGAAACTAATTCTAAATTATTTGGAGTTTTTCCCTCATGTTATGCTTTCTTTCAAAAATATTGCCAAATATATCTTTATTCCATACCTTCAATTTGTTTTTAGTGGAGTGCAACTTTTGAGTAACTTGGCTTGTGAAAGATCTTGGAAATCTCTCTCACCACCATTCAGCAATGCATGCTCTCAAGTCAGGGTGATGGATCCATATTGCCTCAAAATGAAAAGGATTTTTGAAATGTTGTCTATTGGAAGATTCAAATATTAGGGGACTATGATCAGACCCAATATTTGGTAGAGCTTGCAAATTGGCATCTCTAAAAAAAAGTAAAGCATCCTGAGAAAGGAAAAAATGGTTAAGCCTTTCCTAAATAAGATCAACCTCTACCCTTCTATTACTCCAGGTAAATTAGGATCCCATTAGCTAGACATCCATTAGGTCATATGTATCTATAAAATTGTTGAAGTCCTCCATGGTCTTGGGAGTGATTTCTTTCCCTCCTTTTTTCTTATAAGGAAAGAGAGGAACATTAAAGTCTCCAACAAGAATCCAGGGAATATTTATAAAAGCATCTTGCATCTAAATGAGGGTATTCTAGAGGTTCAGTCTATCTTGAAGGATGTTCGGGATATAGACATTTGTCAGCACCCAAGATTACCTTGAACTTAAATCATGAAAAAATATATTAGAAATTCACTCTTTGCTTGAAATCACTCTTCCTTCCACTTTGGTTGGATCCCAAAGGCAAAGGAGTCGACCAGAAGATCCAGAGGTAGGGCTGAAAGAAAACTCACATTTTTTATAGATGATTTTGGCAACTATAGGGGAGGTTTGCATGCCTAATTTGGTCTCTTGCATGATAAAAATTGTAGGATTTGATTCCTTTCACATTGAAGCAGCAAGTCTTTGTTTTGCTGCTCCATTTAACCCTCTCGCATTCCAAGAGAGGATTCTCATATGGAATTCTTGGAGGGTTTTTTGCCTCCTTTACGTTATTGCATAGGAGGTTTGGGTCTCTTTGATTCTTCTCTATTGGAAGTTACCATTTCTTGAAAGAGAGTTCTATGGGTGCCATCAACTATGTCTTTTGCTATATCTCTATTTCTTTGCTCAATAGCAAAGGGTCTACCTTTCTTCTTGTCACTTCCAACATCAATTAAGGACTTTTTGAAACTCCTAGTTTGCTTAGGGCTCCAAGATTTAGGAGAATCATGAGACATTCCTAGGTAAAAACCTCATCTCCTTGGGGATCGAGTGGGGGGTGATAAGGTCTTGATCTATTGGGGGATGGGGAGTTAGGTGGGGGATTAGAGGGTGGCGATGAGGGGTTGGACGGTGGGATTTGGGAAAATTTGGCATGGCTGATGGAGATTTTAGAAGCATATGAGGGTAAGTATGATGGGGTTGCATGGGAGGGTTTGCCTTCATAGGTGATTGAACAGGAGGATTTGAGACAGGGACTTCCTCTCTAGGAATTTCCTCACTATCATCATTTGAATTGAGATTTAATTTGTTGAATAAACTAAACTAGTTAGAGAAAGCAAAAAGGGAACTTGCCTGATTATTATCACAATTTGAGGATGGAGGAATAGGTTTCTTTTCTTTGGGGTCATAATGAGGACCAAATTTTGACCTCATTAATTACATCTCTACTTAAGGTGGATATTGCATCTTCTGTTGGGCATGCTGAGTGAGTCTAAGTTTAGAATACTAATTTTGAAGGTGCCCTTAGGTGCAAAATTTAGTGTAGAAGGAGGTTTTGTTCTCATAATATACTACCTGACATCTGTGATATGACTCGTAAATCAAGTTTACATGGGTTGGAAGCTGGAACTCCATATTGGAATTGACACAGATGCAGGCCTGTATCATCCTCGATTGAGCACGTGTAGCAAGGTCAATAGTGACAAGCTTCCCAATCGTGTGGGCAATCAATTGGATAAAATCCTCATGCCAAAAATGAGAGGGTAAATTTGAGAGGTGGACCCAGATAGGAGAAAAGTTCATGCTTTAGGTTTCTGGGTCGAAATCCATACCCCATTTGTAGAGGAAAAGTATTCTTCTCCCAAAGAACCAGGGGCCATGAGATAGAATGTGATCCGCATCCTCTTTAGTATTGATTTTAATGATGAAAATACCTCTTGACATAGCCACAAGCTTCCATTTCACACTCACCCATAGCTTCCATATCAGGTCTGCCTGCCATAAATTTTCTAAGTAGGGAAAAGGAATCTAAGGAAATGTACCTAGCCATGACCTCATAAGGTAAGATAATATCACATATATTAGAAATAAAGGTATGAGATGAATATGAGGAAGGTTTAGAACCTCCCATAACCATTTTAACAAAAGAGACTGCTTAGGTTTTCTTGTTTTTCATAGAAATTTTGTTCGAGGGTTCTCTCTCTCCAAAAGCATCGGTCCCATCTTCCAAAATCGTAAAGTTAGACTTAACTGGGACCCTATTCTCATATCCTTGGTCACCTGTATCATTCTTGGTCCCACTTCCATGAATACCTATTCCAATCCATACCTCTGTACTACATATTCCTTGGTTCTTGCTCAACAAAATTTTAATATTCAAGGTTCCATTTGTCGTTGCTCTTCGAAGATACTCCATCCTTTCTATTGATAGCTTCAAGATGTCATTGTCAGTGTTTTAAACGTATGTTACATGTATTTTTTTGTTGATCTAGATTTATTTGAAGGACTTGCATTGATTCAAGGGTGTTACGGAGATATTTGAGTGTTAAGAACAACTTTTTATTACCTTTCATGTTACAGTTATCTACACGTCATCAAATTTTTTAGTGTTAAGTTGTCACAGTTGCCTGCATGTCACCAATATCCAGTGTGCCCTGTAAAAAAATTATTTTTATTGAATATTTCCCTGGGTGCTTGATCATGTTTTTTTAACAACATTGAGGTATAAACAATGAGAGAATGGATTTTTCTACTAATATATAAATGATGATAAAAAAAAATAAGTAGTAGCTGGTAGGAGGATGGAAAATAAATTATTTTGGTATGAGGATGCTTATGAACGGATTTTGGAATACCAGCTTTGATACCAGATGGTAGGAACTCACGTTCCTAGCAACTGGATCAAAAAATGGAGTGGATGAATGAAATTGCAAATGAAAAAAATGAGTAGAATCACTGTGTAATAGAATAAGTTTTGCATTGGAGGATGAATCCAACCAATGGATAAACAAATAATTAATGTTCTTCAATGGATGCCTTGAAAACATCCATAAAATGCATATTTAAATCTACCTAGGGTTATGATTGTGAAAGGATGTGTTGGTACCTAATAATTAAATGAAATAAGTTAAGAAGTTAATAATATATTAAGTAAGGATTAGAGTCCTAACAATTTTCTTCAATTATCAGTGTGCACGACCTGATCACGATTTCATAGCATGATCACAATTTCATCCTGGTTCATGGCGGTGAGAAAAATCACACCTTGGACACATGGGGTAGGATTTTGTGAAATCGCACCTCAAAGACAGAGGGCACGATTTTGTAGAAAGGGAAGAAAAATGAAATTGTGCCCAAAGCTAGATGGGCATGATTTTATCGAATAAAAATGTTAAGTAGTTAAGCAAGCTAGAAAACAAAAGAGAAAAATCTAATATTTTTATTAATTTAGCATTTTATTAATGTATACAAGAGACTGATAAAATTTGTATTATGTTTATGAATGTAGCATGATGTACTAGAGAGTCATGAGTGGTGACCAAGATCCTTGGAATGCAGAGCTAGATGGCCTCTTACAAGTAGAGAGATATACCTTGGAGGTAGTGGAGCTAGACCACTTGATGGAGATGCCTCGGGTAGAGGTGGATAGAGTGCTACTGATAGCACTGACAGAGATGTGGTGTCCAAAATTATCTAAATTTTGGTTACCCACAGGGGATATGGTAATTACATTAGAGGATGTGTGGTGCATCATGCGCATATCCATCAGGGGAAGAGTAGTTTATAGGGTATAGGAGCAACATACCACACTAGAGAGATTATTTGGTGATTGGACCCACGAGGTTTGAGAGAGTATGATCTTTATCGATGAGATGGTGGGACGCTATGGGGCCAATGCTCTAATAATCGTGCTCTGCAAAGTGGTGATGGGACTATCGATGTGTCATACCAACAGGTGAAGTCTACCATGGAAAATGGTAGGTGTAGTTGCAGACATGTGATATCAATGAGCTAGATTCACATGGGTCCATATGTGTTGGCATGGTTGTACAGAACATTAATGTACAATGTTGTGTACAAATGGTATACATGATTAGTGTGTACGACACTAATCCAAGTGTGGATCTAGGAGCACATAGTAGTACAGAGACCATGTGCAATTCCAAGACCATTGTCCAACCCAAAGTTGCTAGTATCATACAAATGGTCCAAGTCCTATGAGTGGGTCCGGAGGACGTATATAGATAATCTTCCACTAGCAAGGTGGGTAATAGATGAGCTACAAAGGCCCAAGATTATATGGTGATCATGGTGTTTACACCCTAGATGGGCTAAGGATGCAACGGAGCTGGCTAGAGTGAGGAGGATCAAGTGGATCTCCATGAAGAATGGGGAGCTCGAGCTCTTCAGATTCGATCGATTCTAGTGATAGTTCAGGGTTTTTCCAAGAGATCTTGACCTTGGGTGACTACTAGTATAAATGAGTGTGTCGAGATCCATTGAGAGTTGAAAGGGACCCTAATGTGGTGAGGTGGGTAGAGGAGGACCTATATGATCCACTTTATATGGATCTAGGGTTAGATGACATTGAGGTGGCTCTCAACTACTAGATATGGTATAGGGGCATCATGCCCCTACGGATCTCCCCACAAATACCAGTGTAGAGGAACCATATCATGAGCTAACACATACAATTAGCACTATGAGAGACCACTCAATGCACCACGAAGTGGTAGTGGCAAGGCTAGGAAGGCCCAAGGTAGAGAGTCAAAGACAAACATGAGTCTGAGTGGAGCTAGTGGTGGTTTCCACACAACACAAAAAGAGGGCTTTAATGATGACCAAAATAAGGTGGTTTTTTATGACGGTAAAAAACCATTCTAATAGGATCACCCTAAGAGGATAGTTTAAAATCTCCCTCTTAAGGATAAGAGGGCGGTTTAAAACCGCAACCACCCTCTTAGCCTTAAGAGGGCGATTTTAAACCTTCCTCTTAGAGTCACCCTAAGAGGGTGGTTAAAAACTACCCTCTTAAGGCTAAGAGGGTAGTTTTTAACCATACTCCTAGAGCTCATGCACTTAAAAACATTAAAGAGGACAATTAAAAACCATCCTTTTATCCCTAAGCGGGTGGTTTTTAACCGTTCTCTTAGCCCTAAGAGGGTGGTTTTTAACAGCCCTCTTAGGGCTCACACTTAAAAAAAATTAAAGTACACGGGATTTTTCCTATGCATATAGAAATTTTTAAATTTCCTTTCACAAATTTTTGACTAATTTCCTAGTGTATTGAATAAATACTTCCAATGGTATCCTTGCTTGAAGTATTGAAGAAATAATTCCAATGGCATCCTTGCTTGAAGTATTGAAGAAATACTTCCAATGGCATCCACTACTCCTATCTTCACTAAGAGTGTACCTGTTATAGATATCTAGGGCCTCTATGGCCCTGATAGAGCAAATATTGTTGATGCCATCAACAAAGCTTCTGCAATTTTACTCTACATCAAAACTAAAATTATTGAGTAATTTCTACAAATTTCTTGTTGGAAATTGCTCGCAAGAAACTTAGGTAGATCATATTTTTCACATCTTTTTCTTTGTTTTTGTTTCATTTTTTATAGGTCTCTCTCTCAGGCAATGGAATTTTCCATAGCCTAAGAACGATTTAGCAAAAAATACCCATGAATTTCTATGCAAAATGTCCCATTGGTTTTGTCAAAATAGCACAAACATTTTCAAATATTGAGATTAATTGAAACATAGGAATTTAACTTGAATTATTCGAACTTGTGCAAGGGACATGAATATTGATGTCTCATTGAGTATTTGATAGGATTAAGTCCTGGTTTATTCTCTCATAAGAGGTGGTTGTAAAAACACTAGATAATACGCAATCAAATGTGTATTTTTAGGAAATTTTTACCATGGTTATGCATTATTGTTGTAAATGTTTTCATTCTCCAACATTACGCCATGATTTGGGGCCATTAGATTTTAAATAACATTTTTCTAGCATATGGGTTTGAATTATTTGCTAGGGTTTGAAGTTGGAATATTCCTCTATTTATTTCCATAAAAGTCTCTCTGAACTATGAGAAATCTTCATTTTTTAAAATGTACTTCTAGGTAACAATTTAAAAAATTAGTTATTTGACAGATGAGGAGGAGTAGTTGGTATCCCCAACCAGGGCAATGATTTTTTAGGTGATAAATTATATGTTGGTGGTTTGTTGTCCTGCAAAAAATAGAGAGGTGCTTGGCATTTTATAAGTCGAAAATAAGGTGGCCCTAAGCATGGAGGTTTGCAATAGAGGTACAACATCAAATGTCATGTATTTATTATACTTTTTGAACCAAGAACGTGTGTATTGAGCAAGTGTGGGGGAATATTTATTGATGCAAATTACCCATTATGTTAATTCATTATTTTTTTCAATTACCAATCCCCCACGCACTCCCTCTTTTTCCCTCATGCATCCCCCCTTTCCCTCCCTCTTTCCACACGTCCCTACATTCCCCTTCCATTTCCACACATCCCTCCTCCTTCACTTAATTTTTTATTTATTTTTATCAGATGTCTGCAAAACTATGGCTATGGCAATTAGTATGAGGAATAATTTTATTTTAATTTAAGGTTGTGAGGAGTTAGATGTTTTCATAGGCTTGCAGGCTTCAAATTCTACTACTAGGGTTGCAGTGTTTTGCTTGTGGAATTTAGTTTGACATCATCACTTGAAGCTACAATGACAAATATAGAAATTTGTAAGGATTGGGTTTTGAATTTACATTGTTACTACTTTTTATGCTAGTTTTGGACTAAAGAGGATATCTTGCAATTCAAAACTTTCGAGTGATAGGTCTAAAATTGATCTAAATGTGGGCTATCTTATTCATATTTCAAGTCATGAAGAAAAGTTTAAAATGAACAACATTTGGTTTCAGAAAACATCATTCTTATAAATGTCAATGATCTTGTTTAAGATTCTTCATGTGGGCTTTGTTTCTAGGCATGCAGTACTTGCATGATCCAATCCTGGATTCAACATCTTTGTTTCTTGGGTGAAAGGTTCAATTTGTACATTGCTTACATTTGTTTTCCAACACTAATTCACCTTTAAGCTTTTAAAATTTCTCTAAATTTTTCCCAAAAAACCATTGATATGGCCATTTTAGTTTTTGGAATCGTTTTTACTATTTCTGGCACATATTGAACATATTGGTAAGGTAAGAGTTGTGATTTATCTATAGTGAAAATTTATGAAATCAACTTAGGGATTCATTTATAATTCAATTATGGATTTTGTTGTTATAGAATCGCCATACTATTAAACCTTCAAGTCAAAATAGCTTGCTTGATGTAGTAAATAAAGGTATATAAACATGTTTGACATGCTTGTGTTTCAACTATTCCATGATCTATTTATCATATGGTTGTATCTGTTTTACAATCACAAATGTTATATGTAATCAAAATTTGTACAAATCTAATGTTTACAAGTTCAGTTGTCAATTTATTTTTCATATTTTTAAGTAAATTACTCACTAGTATAGAATTCTGCAATCTTTGCTTTCACATTTTAGCTTTACATATTGGAAAAAATAGCCTTAATTGCCAATGAAGAAATTTTAATGTTGCTAGCTTAGGTCTTTTGAGATTTTGTTAGTTTATGCATGTGATTGTAACTTACATACTGCAAACACTCAAAGGCTCCAGAAAATAAAAGAGATTTGTATTCCCTCCCACAATAATGCTTCTAAATTCCAACTTGAAGCAGAGTATCTGGACTTGATGAATTGTTCCAACTTGAAGCACAGTATCTGGACTTGATGGAATATTGAAATCAATGGAAGATGTCAAAAGGATTTGGAAAATCTAAGATGCCTGTATTTAGTCAAAACTACTTTACCTCTGGATTTGACCAAACTCAAACATTTTGCCATCTTAAGGGGTAACATCATCAACAATGTTGATGAGGTATGTTCTCTACTCTTACTCTACTATATTGTATGTATTGGTTGTCCAACATGAATTTTCCCTTGCAAAATTGTTCTACACCAAGCTTTCCCCTTTCTAATTGTAGAAGTAAATAAAATATTACAAGGAATAATAGGGGAGAATAACAACCTATGCAGTTACCAGAGTCTTTGCCTCTTCTTGTGTTGACACCTTCAAACTCCCAACTTGCTTTGGATGAAAGCTTTGGCAAGTTATCTTCATTGCAAGAGCTGCATGTAAATAATGAGGTATTGCTTCCACCAAATTTCAGCCATCTTAAGTCTCTACAAATTTTAGAATTCAATGAATGCAAAATGGCTACATTGCCCTAGAGCTTTGGTAGTCTTTCTCTGCTCTAGAAGGGTTGAAATTAGCTATGTGCAGTTGAACTTCAATTTTTATAATATCTACAGATATATTGCTGCAGTAAATTGTTGAGCCTTACAAAAAAATTTGGCCAAATTACATCATTAAGAACTCTGAATTTAAGGTATTGTACAGGGTTTGCTTACTTATCACAAAGTTTTGACTATTTATCTTCTTTCCAAAAAAAAATGTTAAATAAGTGTTCCAACCTAGTGAGCCTCCCAAAAACATTTTGGTAAGCTGAGTTATTTGAAAGAGTTGAATATGGGGAATTGTGAGATGTTGTGTGGTCTACCTAATGAATTTGAGTAGTTTAAGTCTTTGGAAAGACTCTATATACACAAGTGCTTTAGGGTTGAGAGACTTTCGGGTGATTTTGGATGTTTGACTTCACTGGTGGCATTTACAACATATTGTTGCTCTTAGTTGGAGGAAGAGAAAATAGACATGTCGGTCTAGATGAAGACCTTGTTGTTTTTAAAATATCAATCCCCATGTTGATAGAGGGTTGGAGAGAAGTCATGGAAGACCACCCTAATTTCCTAGTTTCTTCCAAAGAGGAGTTTGTAATATTTAATATCTTTAATAAAGTTTTCTTGTCACCTTACTTTTTAACTCTTAAAATTGGATTTTGAGGCATATTGGTATCTTAATCCTATCTTGTCTGTTGACCATTGTATGGCAGGACAATTCCTTCGACTATGAAGAGGCATGCAGAGAAGTGATTTGCAGTGCATTGTTTTGTGATGGCAATAGATTTATGGGTATTGATGTGAATGTTCAATTGGAAGAATGGAATTGGTCTCCATCTTGCTTTCTAGCAAAAGTGGGTTTGTTTTTGAGTATGTGTGATCTATATTTCTCTTCAAAGAGCTCAAATTTAGAAATAGTGAAGAAGAAAAGTGATGAGCTTGCATCCCAAATCTTCAAAATTATTTATGTGGAGATGAGAGAATCAATAGGGAGAAGTGAAGAATTAATGGCTCAATCCCTAAGGCATTTACTAGAGGGCTCAATTACTTGGATTTCCCTAGAGGAAAGAACAATATCCCTATTTGGATTTTCTCTATGCAAAGCATTTGTAGGGAAGTGGAAGAGTTGGTCTTTCATTGAGATGTGTTTGGACACCACAAGTATTTGCATGGATGAACAAGGCAACAGGATGGTGGAAGATGAACTGGAGCTGGCACTCCCTAAACATGATAATGATGTTGAAACACTGAGAGGTCTTTTAGATGGGTTCAAAAATCTATTAAAGTATATTGATGATGTTGCATTATTATGATAGATGGTTGAAATTTTTATCTTAATTAAAGTGAATTTTTGTCATTTTGATTGCATCCAATGCTTCAATGAAATATAAGTTTGAATGGATTAAATTATAATGCCTATTGCAATTTTATTATCTCTTAGAAAGATTTATTTATTTATTTTATTAAATTTATATACAATGCTTTACATTAAATTGAATTTTTAATTTTAAAAATATTATACAAATATTTAAAATGTGAATGACAACAAAGGAAAAAAAAGTTGGCATGTGATTGTGTCATTGATGATTGGTTATCCATCTTATAGATATAAAGGATCATTGTAATTTTTTATTTATTTATGAAAATGCAATAATTATATTACTTCATATAAACAGGGTTTATATATATATATTTTTAAAAGTCACCCTAAGAAAGCAGTTTTAAACCATCCTCTTAGGGATTTTTTATATTTATTTTGTTACCCTACAAGAGTGATTTTAAACTACCTTCGTAGGGTGACCTAAGAGGGTGGTTATAAACCGTTAAACCACCCTCTTAGGGTGTCCTTATGGGTGACCTAAGAGGGTAGTTTTAAACCACCCTCGTAGCCCTAAGAGGGTGGTTTAAAACCCTTGAGGATGATTTTAAACCACCCTCTTATACCCTAAGAGGGCAAATTTTTGAGGTTTTTTTTAGCCACTGTTGTATGGGCACAAACTTTTAACGATGCTCTCATAGACAGTGGCTGAATAAATGCCCTTAAAGGTCTTCAAGGATGGTTAAAAACCATAGTTAAAGCCTTTATTTGGTGTAGTACCTCCACTACAATTGGGACCAGGGAGGTAGGAGCAACGAGATATATCCCCATGATGGTCAAAGTCATACTGAGCAAAGGGACTGAAGAGACCTCCACATCAGCGGTAGTCGACCCGAGCGAGATGGTGGCTTAGAGAGACCCAAGGAGGGAGATAAAGGTGCTACATGCATAGGTAGTGACTTTGCAATAGGATATGGACCTACTATGAGAAGATAGGACCAAGAGTATAGAGGGTCTATGGCATGCACTAAGCACTACATAGGCGAAGAGGGGCACAACACGAGTAGAGGTAGACTACCTTCAAGGAGAGATGAGCTGACTGGATGAGGAGTGATAACAAGCTCAAGCTGAGGGGATGGCTATGGTTAGAAAAATCCAGTATGGTGATAAGATCCACATACTATAGATAGATCTATAGAGGGTGGGAGAGAGGCTAGATGTAGCCATGTAGAGGGTGATTTTTTCCAATTAGTGTACTACCAAGTAGTTCCAATGGATCAATGAGTGCCACGACATCATCCTTGCAGACATCAAGCCAAACTTAGTCCAAATCATAATCATTTTCATGATCTATGAACATACCCCTACTAGGACCACCTCAAATAAGCAAAGCAGAGGAGATAGGCTCCAAGATTTAGGGAGTGGATCAGGGTGACATGCCGATATTTTTTTAGTGTGGAATGCATCCCTAGGGATGGTCGAGTGTATAGGGTTTGGACTGTGGTACACCGACCAGGAAAACTTATGTATCTTTCTACTTATCGAATAATATCATGTTACATTTTATGCTATGTGTGTGTATGTGTTTTATTTTTGTGAATTTTTTAATGTTATTTTAATGTTTTTAATTTTTATTTTTTATGTATAATATGATTTAAATATGGAATGCACTCAATCTAATATGCAAATGTATGGATGCAATGGAGTGAAATGCAATGCATGAAAACACATGGAAGAAAGGGAACAATAGAAGAGGTGAGGGAAATAAGAAGAATAAACGATAAAACACCACTCTAGGACAAATCTTGCCCCATAAAAATGGAGTGTGATAATGCTAGAGTGAAATTGTGACCCATAAATATGAGGTGTGATTTTGAAAAAGAATAAAATTAGGAGAAAGAATAAGAATAAGAGAAAATAAGAAGTAGAAAAGAAAAAGAAAAATGTCAACAATGAATAAAAGAGGGGCTCGAGGCATGATTCTTGGGTCAGCATAGATCGTACTAGATCAATGTGGCCAACCATACATACATCAAGTAAAAAGAATATGGACAAGCAGAGTGCTGGCAAAGATGGGTAGATGGTCAAGAAATATACTTGTTGGGATGTATGCTCGTAAATGGTCAAATGGAGGTTACCCCTTGCTCATGACCATGAATCTATCCACTATGGTGTGTGTTGTGTGTGTGAATTTGAGTTAAAACAAGTACTCTCCCATAGGAGTGTGGTGTGTGAAAGAATGTGAATGGTTAAAGAAAAATAATATGTGAGTGTGTGCATGTGTTACAAAAGAGAGGAAGAAAGCAAAAGCAAATAAGGGTTGTGTTCCTTAACGTGAAGATAAATTGATGGTCATTAGTAAAAATTTCAAGGTCAAGGAACATGAAAATCAAAGATAGAGAAATAAATAAAAAGATATAAAACAAGAGGAGCAAAGAAGAAGTAAAATCCCTACATTGGGAAATTTTCTAGGCATCAAAGTCCTAGTGAGAGTGCAATGGAGGTGAGCTATGACCTAACTAGGTTTCATCATGTGCCATTATCATGAGGTCCCTAGAAAGCTATATGATTAAGTAGTCATGAGCAAGCAACAATGCAATTATGACAAGCAGAGATACAAGTGCAATAGAATGTTAGGCAAATCATGCAAAATATGATAGGCAAACATGCAGTATGGATAGAAAAACAAATGCATTGAATGAAAATGCAATGTATGCCTTATTAATGATGATTTTTTTATTTGATTTTTTAATGCAAGTGAGCAGAATGGTAGTCGGCACATAGTATGATTGTGCATCCTATATTAAAAAAATAATAGGCATATAAGGGATTGATCCATCAAAGAAAAATATAGAATAGGGATCATATTAATGATTAGAATCATAAGGAATCTCCTTCATAATTTTATTCCCAAAATCCTTTGCATGAAAATCTTCATAATACTTAAATGAACCATATTTCTTAACAAAAGGAGGGATGATCCCTAATTTGAAAGATCTTTGTAAGATAGCAAAAAGGGTCTTGAGAAGCAAAAGATTCACCATCAGATTGCATAAAATTTACCATATTACAAAACAAAATATTAGAAGGATAAGGAGGTCCTTCATCCTCATCACTCCACTCCAATCTTTGATTATCTAGATATTCATCATAATTTTTAGGGTGATAATCATTATCAAATGGTAAAGGTTGGTTTTTTTTGGGCAATGTAGCCTACGCCACTCCTCCTAGGCTAGATTTTGACACCCAAAGGCTCTTGAATGCCTTTTTTTTGGGATCCCAAACCTTTACCAATATAGCTTATGCTAGATAGGATATGTTTTAGGAGTAGGTAATCATTGGATAAGTAATAGTGGGCAAAATAATGCTCCATAGGCGAAGGGTTGCTACCACAGTTATTTTCTTCAAAGGTTGTTCTTGCGAAGATAAAGGTACACATGCCAATGTGTACAACTTCACCCTTTTCATTATGTAAACCCATAGTCCTTGGTGAAGGTGGTAGCTTGGCAAGATCTAGAAGAGGATCCTGAAGAAAATGATTAACTTGATCCCATGATACAACTTTGATGAGAGGTCCCTCACTCACTTTTAGACTTTTAAGTTGCATAGATGTTTGATATGAGTAACATGGGAGTAGAAGATAAAACTAAAGGACAAAAATTGAGACTGGACTGAGCTTACTCAACCATCGAATAATGTTTGAATGGATTAGGGTCACCTAAAATGGTGACAATTTGATATTTAAATTCAAACTTCAAATACTAATGAAAGGTATAAGGGACAACCTTCATCACATGGATCCAAGTATATTTTAAAAAAATATTTAAAGATGTTGAGAAAGGTACCACATAGAACAAGGTATCTAAGATCTAAGATTTGACCCTCAAGGAGAGAGATATAGTGTTGCAAACCTCTTGGAACTCATTGTTTACAGCTTTGATGATGATGTCATCTTTAGTTAAGTCTTCCTCTTTTGACCATAAATTTTGGAAAATTTGATAAGTGCATAAATTAAGGAAAGAACCATTGTCAATCAATATTCGTTTGACAAAAGTTCTCCCAACAAATGTTGTGATGTAAAGGGAATAATACCCTCACAAGTCTTAGGAAGGCATATCATCATCCAAAAATATGATGTGATGTATCCCAATAGAACCTACAACATTGGCTATAGCACTAGGCAAAATGTCTATAGGGACAAATCGTTGTCTTAGAAGTTCCAACAGAGCTTTCCTATGAATAGGGGAAGTTTTCAAGAGTTCTAAGATAGATATTTGGTCAAGGTACTAGCTAGTTATTTTTGTATGTTAAATGAGACTTTAGGTTGAGGTTTCAATACTAAAGGTGGGGTTTTTACTCCCATACTCCTCCTTTGAGAATTCTTCAAAACTAGGATGGGCTTTGAGGGTGGGTTGGATGAAGAGCTTATCTCTTGCTGAGAATTTTGAGTCGGTTGATTCTACACTTGGTTCCTTGTAGTTATTGCTATCATACCAACCATATTATCATAGGGATGTGGCACAATCTGATATGACACATGATCAACTACCTACTACCCATGCTTAGGTAGGGAATGTTTGAAGATTCCCATATCTTGATTAGGTGTGGGTTCTTGTTGAGTAGGATGTTGGTTGTTTGGTGGATGAGAACCTTCTATGACAAGATGACCTTTGTCAATGAGGTCTTGAACCACATGTTTCAACCTCTTACAAGAGTTTGTCCAATATCCCTCCACTCTATGATACTCATAGTGTTGACTAGATTTACACCAATTAGTTATGGTAATTGATTTCCTTATGGGAGGTAACTCAATCATATTAGCTTCCAAAAGTTACTTTAGGACCATATTCATAGGCATGTTGAGTTTTATAAAATTCTTTCATGGGGGTTTTGGGGGCTAGTTAAGCACCATATTTTGTAGGTTGTTAATAATACTATTAACAAACCTACTATCTGTTACCCCATCACCAATCACATGCTTGTTCTTATACTAATTTTTAGTGGTCCTATCTTATTTAACTTTAAGTTGTCCTCTTTTGATAAGAACTTGCTCTACCTTAGTTAAAATTTGCACCACTCTTGAAATAAATTGGTTCACCACATTAGTTAAACTTTGCACCTCAAGATTGTTGTTGTGAAATACTCTAGATTTTCTAAGGGAGGGGTATAGGTAGGTTGTGGAAAGGGTACTTGGTTATGATATGTGGTATCTTTTTGGAGAGGATAACTAAAAATTGGTGGAATAGAAGCATGAATGATGAAATTAGTTGAATGAGGGGAAATTTGAAAATAATCTTGAGTGCCACTACGAGTTGGAATACCTTGCAAACCCCTTCCAACATTGGTGGTTATAGTAGTGACATAATTTTGTTGATGGACATGATTACAATGATTTAAATATTCAAACAATGGGTTGTTATGAATATTCCTAGGATAGATGGTAGGAGGAGGAGTCTCACCTATTTCAAGTTGAGCTTCTCGCTCCATCACTTTGAGCAAATTCTCCTTGTGGAGTTTCATAAAAATCCATAGATGATCAACTATTGTGAATGTGAAGCCTCCATTGGGCCCCTCAAAGGGATCATAGTTGGTATTGGTTTCAACATGTTCCTAATATTTTATCTCAAGGTTATGGTTTTCCCTATCGACCTGATCATCTTCTTGAGGAATTTTATTAGATTCTAGATAACTTCGTTGACTCCTAAGAAAAGGACCCATTGGGAGAAGTGAAAGGATAGAGGAGAAAAACAAGGAGACACACACACAAAAATATTCTTAAGATGTTTATTAATTTTCTTCTAATTCTAAGCAAACCAATTAGTGGTCTTTCTAAAAAGTTTTCAAAAGAAAAGTAAACAAAGAAAATGCTTCATAATTTGGCCACTAAGACATGCGTTCATGTCGAGTTAACCAAATATGTAGAAGAGTGAGAAGAGATGAACATTATTGTATTAGATATGGTTAATTTTATACAATAAGGAGATATTATTGTGTTGGGTTTTTCCCCGTAAGGATTTCCTAGGTGAAAATTTGTGTTATGTATATATATGATATCTTCTATTTTCCTTTGATTATGTATTTAATATTTTTCTAGATTTAGTTTATTAGGACCTTTTGCTCTTCAATGGATATCGCCAAGATATTGTTTCTTTAGCTACTCTGCATAATATTTCCCATTAAGATGTAATGGTCTAGTTGCTTGCATTTTCCTTTAGAGGTAAAATATTATCCTAGTATTATGCACTAGAGGATGGTAGCATTAGTACTTGGACTAACCTTGTTGAATCATTTGTCATAGAATTCAATGATATTGGGCATTTTTTTTCTTTGCTTACCTAGTTTACCACTATTCAAAGGCATCATAAAGAAAATATTACAAATTTCAATATTTGATTTAGTAATATTTTGAGGAGAATTCCTTAGGAGATCAGGAAATCACATGCCCAAGCATAAATATATTAAATTCATACTTTCACTCTGAACTTAGTTCTCTAGATCCATAAAACCAATGAGATGATATTTTTATAAGTTTTCCAAGTAGCTATTGAAGCTGAAAATGCACTCATATCAGTTGGTAAGCTTCCTCCAAAATTTCTAATATCATATTTCCATAAGATTTAGTAGTTTAGCCAATAGAATTTACTTTTAGTAAGACCTTCACTAGCTACTTTTCTAGCACCTAGATCATATCCTTAACTTCCTAGTCTAGCAAGCATAATGTCAGCCCTACACACCCCTAATCCAAATTATTTAACAAACATCTAAGAGTTAAAATCTTTAATCAATAATCTCACAAACAAGGTTGCAACAATTGAATGACAGTGCTAAAAAGAGGTATGATGGCTATCAACAAAGAATATGCCCTTACATGATAATATGAAGGGGCTTCTACTAGAAATTTTATCAAAAATCAAGCAATTACTTTTGTAAATCAAGTAGTTGTTGTTGAAAGACAATAATAAGTATCTATAGCTCTGGACAACTATTTATGTTTAACATGTAATGATCTACATAATGTTGATACCTATGTAATTTATCAACATCATTTCTAGTTGACTACATTAACCCAATAGGTAGAAATAAAATCAAAGGGGCTTGTAGGTATGCTAATAGATATAGATTAAAATATTGTTATTGAAGAGCCTCCAACATCTAATTTTCTCTACATATTGATAAGATATGGAAAAAAACCTTTATAATTAAATCCCCAAAAGCTATAACTTTCCCCATAAAAGGATTAACCTAAGGAGAAACCTAGGCTAGAAGCATCAAAATCTTATCAAAGGATGGAGTAGACCAAGTTGGAAGCACTTCAAGCCTATCAAAGATTGAAAGTGTCTAAGGAGTAAGACCTAGAAACACTAGCTTACCAAAACCTAGAAGCATTAACACTCTACCAGATGCTACAAGTGCCTAAGGAACAAGCCAGACCAAAATTTTCAATAGCTTACAAAAATATAGAGGCCACAAAAATCTTCTAAAGGCCAAAATCCTTTCAAGAATAGGCTAGAATAGAGACACCAAAATACAACCAAAGGATGAAATTACCAAAGGCTAACCAAGGGATGGAAGCTCAAAAACAAGAGTCAAGGAATAAGTTATAAGAAGGCTATGGTACCCTTTGGTGACCAGAAAGCAAAGAGAGGAATTTTCTCAATAGTATCAAAGGAGATTTGAGCAACTAACATGAAAAGAAGAGAAGTTGCTAGAAGCCTCCAAATTCATCATTGTGGAAGAATTTAAGAACACTCCCTCAAGAGTTAGTTTGTATGATGCTTTGTTGTTCCCTATACAAATTGATCTAGTAAAAGCAACCATAAAAAACATAACAGTAGGTAAAATTACTCCCTTGGATTTCAATTTATCATAAAATTAGTCATGTATGGGTAATATCAAGCCTTCTATTAGCACAAGTAAGATCAAACCTTCTCCCTTTTATATGTCCTTATGCATGGAAGGTTGGGTTGTACATAATCATATGGATGGTTCTAAAGCTGCCACAATAGTCATGCTTAAGGATTTTTGTGAACAAATGGGCTTAGAATACACATAGACTAGCTTCAAAATGTTGTAGGTTGATGAGACACCATTTCATAAAGTGGGGGATATAAAGAATATTCTAATGCTACTACATAAGGTCCAAGATATCTCAGTAATCTAGTAGGTGTTAGCAGTGGATGTTTTTCTATTTGGATTATGCTTATCAAGGGAGTTTAGAGTAAATATTGGGGTACCTATTATTTGAATGCACTCATGTGATAATTCCTTGCAAAGAAAAAAGGGTCTAGATCTATGCTAAGAAGCTCAACCCCTACCACATAGAAAGGTATGAAGAACAAAATTTTAATCTAGCTTAAGATAATTTAGAGCATACTCAAGTGGAGATAGAAGACTCACAAAAAATCCTAGAGGAATTGATGGATGAATCATTTAAGGAGGATGTGTTCTCCATGTTTGATCTCTTATAATAATTTGCTCAAAAATGGGAAATCAACATAGTTTAAAGTCAACCAGTCATAGGTATGTAGAAGATCCAAAGTAGTTCACTAAGTATTTGCTAGTAAAAGGTGAGTTTTCCATACTCCATATTAGTGCATTGATTCACTTAAGCTTAGAAACTCGTGAAGAGCAAGACTATAGTATGGCATAATATCTAAAGCACTTAGAGAAGTCAAAATATGGGATACAAGCCAAAGATAAACTGTCTATATTGAGTTTTTGGAAATCATATTGTATCAAGGCCAACACAAAAATGACTCTTAGCTCAAGTAAGCCACATGTTTTAAAATACCAACAGGTAAGAGCATAAGAAGTTTGGATTATTTTAGTTTAAACATTTTTAATCTTGATGAATCAACAACATGTGAAACTACTAGCAAGGAAAACCTTATCAAAAGTTTGTGTAAATAGATGAAATGTAAATAAAGATATAAAATCTAAGTAATGTATAACTACTGGATAGATCAAGTGACAAAGCAACGCTCACATGAGATAATTTTTGAGAAAATATAATAGGCAATTCACATGCATGATCAAGGAAGGTTAGTGCAAATAAGGATATCCAATAGCCAATAAATAAATTAAGCAAGAGTGGATAATTATGTTTATTTATTCATTTATGTTGAAAAAAATTACATGATAATATAGGGTGATCAACTACAACAACTCTCCAAACAAGAGAGGTCTATAAAAGGAGGGCCATTTCTAATCACTTCATAAAGTCCCAAGCAAAGCTACAACCCAAGAAAGAAATTTGTTTCCCATTCTTCTGAGCTTCAAAATTCCCTCCCCTAAGCCTCAAGAGCTTAATATTTGCCTACATAGACTCCATATCCAATAGATAAGGTTTTTATGTTTGGGTTATTTGCATCCTACAATCAAAAATCCCTTGTGAATGGCCAAACTATAGTGAAATTTCACTACATTAGGCAAATATAGCCTAAGGGAATTTTGAGCTAAATTGTTGTCCTATGTTGATAAAATGAGAGGGCCTGAGACCACTTTAATTTAACTAGTATTATCTATACAAATACCTAATACAATGACTAAAAAAATCCTTTGTCGAAAGGTACTAGCAAATCGAAGCTCTCTAAACCACGAGTTTGTGTTGACCTACTAAAACACAAAAAAATAATGACATATAGCCTTTTTGGTGGCAAATAGAAAGAATCCACTATTGACAAATTTTTTATCTCCTCAATGGTCACAAATTCATATTTGAACTAGATATATGGATTCAAAGAATGGGTATTAGCCAATTTAAAAAGAAGAATGCATTAAGCATATTCAGCAAGTTTGGATGCCTAGTAATTCCTTGTTGCAAATAAAAAGTTAGAATATTAAAAACAAATAAGGCATGCAACAGATTGAGAAATATATGAAAGCTTTAAGAACCTATTTGGAGATATAATTCTCTTAAATATCTTATCATGGAAATCTAGATCAAGCAATTTCAAAGGAAAATGGGTAAATTTGCTTCAAATTTTTAAGTTGGAAGCATTTGATATTTTTTGGACTAGCTTGCTCTTGGAAAATGTCAACCAAGCTATAAAGGATTCTAGAAAAATGCAAAAAACTCACAAAAGATTCTAGAATATAAAACAAATTATAGCAACAACCCAAACCACTCAAGTTAGTTGCTAATGCATTCGACATACTAACATTAATCAAAGAAGAAGCCTAAAAAGCATAAGGTACAAAAATAGCAATCTAGAAGGCAAAGGATATAGCAATGGCTTCCTAGACCAAAGGAGCTCAATGCAGATGATACCTTGAACTCTAAAAATGGACAATAATATCATGTAGTATATTTCAAAGCTAAAGAGTGACAACCACCTTCAAGCATGACAAAGAATATCAAGAATCATAACTGCCTAACAAGTTCGTGCATAGCAAAATTAAAAGGCCAAGTGGTGATAGCTCGAATCATGATCATGCCTAATCAATTTTGGCCAATATTTTATGTAATATTCTATTTCATTTTAGTTTAAAGAGGAAAGGTTCAAAAACTTCAATGTTTTCTTTTTTATGAGTTGAGGCTCTAGGTTGTGCTATTAAGACCAAAGACTATTTGGCTTCTTTCTAAGTTCATGCAATACTTTTAGTAATACATTACACTTTCTACATTCTATTTTAACTTTAATAGAGTCACTATTGTTTGCCTTATCTCAACATAGATTAGAGTAAATAATTTTAGGCTTAATGCTATTTGGATTGTTACTCAGGGTATTTTGGTGTTGAATGCTATAATAATTGCGCTCCTAATATTTATATTAGTTTTGACTGAGTGAATTATGTTAGGTGAAATAGTTGCTTGGATTAATCAGTTAAATGTTTGAAATTTAGGATGTTATAATTTCTATGCTTAACTTACATGAGCTTTTATAGGAGAAAATTTTGTTATGTCTTTGGTAGAAATTGATAATTTATGTTCTATCAAATTGTATTATTGTTATTACTTGAATTATGTCGTCTTCAATATTGTTTATAATCCCTTATTCCTATTTTATTCCCTTTTCTTTTATCTTTTAAACCAATTATAAGGATCCAACCTCCTTCATAGGTTGATCTAAGAGCAATCTTAGGTCATCCAATCTTGAATCTGACCTAATGTTGACCAAACCATCAATACTAACCAATTATCCATTGGGGTGGCCATATAGTATAACCAACTAGATGTAGAGAATTAGACAAATAAAAAAAGTACAAATGATCATGCATCAATAGCAGTTTAGCTTGTAATAGAAAAAATTCACATATAGCAAGAGGTAGAATCCCTAAGGAAGGACATCATTGAAGGATCCTAGTTACAGTGGCAAGTCAAAAAAATTAAAATCCCATCTTGTCAAAAGTGAAAAATACAAAATTCAATTGTACGATCTCTTTAAAAAACTTGCTTAGGATAAAAATTAGCTAAGATATTAATTCAAACAAGATAAATCATAGTTGGTATGACATATATAACAAATACAAATAGCCAAATAAGAGAGGGATAAAAAATAATTAAGCTCTTAAAAAAATCTCAAGGCTAAACGAAGGAGCAGTAGCAAACTTATGGCATGCCTCAAATATGGATGAAGTGAATTCTTTATGGATTGGTATAAAGAATAAGGTAACAAGTGTTAAACTATACTTTGAGGTAATGACCAAATAGAAGAAATCCTCATCCAAACAACAAGGAGAATCCAATAAACGAAGAACAAATTGGATATAAATATGAGGTACTAGGAGTTGCTAAAATAGTTGACCATCTTATTGATATTTTAGGCACAATAAATAGGGATTGATATAAATGACATAGTGACAAAATTAAATAAAATTCTCAATGCCCAAATAGACTTGCAAACCTATAAAACATAATGATCTCATTGAAAACCTCAGTGTAAAATATGAAAAAATAAATATGTGGGTTAGTTGATGTTGGATCATTGGACATACCTGATGATTAAAAAAGAATACTCAATGATGAAATTATAAACACAATGATCAAAGAGAAGAAGGTCAAGCTTGAAAATAAAGTATCAATAGATTGATCCTATAGTTAAGAGATATATTAGATATTTATTAGATACAATACATTAAATTATGGGAAAGTAGGATGGGTTGTCAAAGAACCCATATGAGAACATAGCAAGAGATGTTAAAGACATTACAAATCTTAGGCTATTAGGAGATTAGGAATGGAAGAAGCATCTAAAGCTACTGCCTTGAAGAAAAAAGGAGAACCATTAGTTTTATAATTTTGTGGCAAAATGATCCTAATTTTATAGACTCTATGTCCAAAGGATAAAAATAGGGTTTGGGCTATCTTGCTAATCATGTCTGGCACCCTGTGAAGTCACTAGAAATATAGTAACAAGTTACTATCTTGGGATTCCCCTATTTTAAAAAGATGTAAAACCTTTGGATTGATAAATTGAGACCAATTTTACAAAAATTTAAATAAATGTTCAACTTGCACAAGGTGATGTGATTGGATCCTAATACAAAGTGCTAGACAATATGGAGCAATTGATCCCTAAAAAATAAAGCATTACCAACATGGAGTGAAGCACTCCAAAACATGCATTATTTGCTCCCCTCCTAGAGCAAATTACTCATTGAGGAGTAAAAGTATAAAATAAATTACATATATCTCAAGGAAAATATTTAAAAAGTGATATTTTGGCACGTAGTAGTACCACTTGTTAGATTTATAGTATATTACATCATTTAGGTCATGTAAATGTACCACCTTTGGTACATAGTTAGAATAGGAGATTACTTTAGGGGGGAGTTTGCTAGTTACTTCAAGCAATGTATTAAATGCACAAGTGTCAATGTGCAAGTTGTAATGTGCAAGGTGTCCACTTGTACAACTAGGTAGAGTGTTGGCCAAGGAATCTATCTTCCTATATAAAGGACCTCATAATAGCAAGATCATAACAAGATCATATCAAGCTTATATCAAGCTCATGTCAAGTCCATTATAGTAGATAGGAGAAGAACTCTTGTATGGAGTACAATGTAGTTATTTAGCTTATATTGATGGAGTGACTATTACCTCCATACTGCATTGTATTTTCATCATTTCTATTTATAGTATATTTCAATCATATTGTAGAATTTCATTCTTTCATATTTTTTGCATCTTATTAGGACATGTGTTAGATATCTCCCACTGCATATATTCTCAAAATCTAATAGTGGTATCAAATCCACAATGAATCAAGATATATTAGGAAGAGTCATCATTGCTACTATGGGTCTGCATATTTACAAACAGGATTCGTCGTTGTGCGTTGTTGCATGCAAAAGTCACCATTAGGAATAATTTGATAGAAAGATCCATAAGGTCAATAGGATTAGAGAGAGTCACAAGAAATATTGAAAGGACTAAAATAAATATTAGTTACAAAAATTTTGATATTACATCTAGCTAGAGTCTTTCCACAGAGTTGCAGGAAAACTCATGAAGACTAGGACTCAACATTCATTTCACTAGTTTTATGGATCAATTAGTGAAGATTATTATCTCCAAAATTATAAATTATTTTGTTCCAATTTCTAACAACTTGTTGCAGGAAAAGGATATTCATAAAAAAGTTGGAAAGATTCCTACAAGAGAGTTAAGAAGAATATCTTCTTAGAATCATTCTAGCACTTGCAACAACAAGGAGAAGATTGAATATTTCAAAGACCTAGAAAAAGGTTACATTACAAGATTTACAATCCTACAAAGTGTAGAAGTGAAGAAAAGGCCACAGTAGCCTTATAGTAGACTCAAGGAAGAAGAGACTCCAAAATATGAGTCAAGGAGGAGATAGGAGATTGGTGATCTCCATTCAAGATCAATACCTACAGAGTGTAGAAGCAAAAAAGGCCACATAATCCTTGATCCAAAAGAAAAGGCCACAGAAGCCTTAATTTAGAAGAAGAGGCCAAAGAATCCTTGATCCAAAAAAGAAGGCCATAGAAGCCTTAATTCTTAAGAAAACTTTTGAGAAGAATTCTTGATTTAGAAAATAAGTTCCTGATTCAAAAGAAGACTCCAGAGAAGAGTTCTTGAGGAAGACTTCAAAGAAGAGTCCACAAAATAGGATATTGGTGATCTCCTTTACTAATTAAAGACTTCTTTTAGAAGAAGCTAAAGATATCAGGAGATATTTTTGAATAACTTCCATTCTTGAAAGAAAAATGACTAGGAGAGCTCTGTTTAAATCTAGAAGCAATAGATTTCAGAGATCCAAGAAGATCTCATCACCAACACTTCTAGAAGTAGAATGTTGAAAAAAAGTTCTTAGTTGGAAGACCAAAGAAGCTGCAAGATAGAAGACCTTGGAGAGGTCTCAAGTAGTAAAAAGAAGAAGGCTTGGAGAGCCTTATTGCAAAGCTCAAAGAAGAATCATCAAAAGAGTTCCTAGGAGAACTCATTGGAGAAATCCACTACCAAAGAGAAGCTCCTACTAGTGAATTACTTGGGACAATTATCACAATTAAACAACAAGCCCAAGAGAAGAAGAATTTGGCAAGGAGTGCCAAATACCAAAATAATAATCCAATGAAAACCTCAAGACATTTCGAATCTTGAGAAGGAGAAGATCCTATTTGAAGTCAGAATTCAACAAGAAGATTGAAGGAAGATTCAAACAGAAGAAGCCTACTAAATCCAATAAATTTGGAGATTACCTCTCGTAGAAAGAAGGGATAATTTAGATAAAAGAGTTCTATGAATATACAGTAGAAAATAGAATATCACTAAAAGAATCAAGCCACCAAACTCTAGGCTCAAGACAAAAAGTTCAAGACTACAGTTTGGTGAAGAAAAAATTTGTTCTGAGCAGTCAACAAGAAGCTACAAATTCATCCACTATAAGGCAAAAACTTGGTGAATCAAAATACCAAGATCTACATCATCTACAAAATCCATTAAAGGTAAGAAACTAGGGTGCAATTAGTTGAACTTCAAATTAGGATTCATTATCAAATTCTATTAAGCACCATATTTGGATTAAAATTGCAAGGAGAATGACTCATATTATAGTCTTCAAGAAAGTGCAAAAAGGAGAATTCATTTTAAGATATATTTGCATATTAAATATGAGTTGGATTTTTTTTTTAAAGAAAGAAAATTATCACCTATCTATTATCTATCTAGAAAGCAAGAAGACTAATTCTACAATATTGATTGTAGCAAAAAATTGTAGAATATTCATTAAGGGTTCATTACAGATTACTCTTAAAAGTTGCAGAGATTATTAAGTGCATTTGAAATTATTTTGAGAGTTCATTTACAGGAGCAATAAGGTGAGATTATTGTTACCTTTAAAGTGCATTAAGTTGGAGATATTAATCCATTAGCACTACACTAGTTAATATTTAACTAGTTACTCTCAAAAGGATTAGTTTGTGTTTATTGATTATTAAAGATCAAGAGCACAAAACCAGTAGATTATCAAATTGTCTAAAGACACTATTTGGTGCACAGAACTTGTAGCATTTTTTGGCCTAAAGAAACCACCAAAATCAAATCAGATTCCTCCAAGAAGTGGAGAAGAAAGCCACCATCAAAATCAACAAAATAAGCTACTAATCAAGACTTGGTGAGTCTCAGTTCGAGGTGCACTTAAGATTTTTATATAGGTGAAAATTAGTACAAAAAATACTTCTATAAGAGCTTCTATCTATAGATTAATCAAACAAAATGAGAGAGTTGTCCAGCAAAGAATGTAACATCAAATCAGCCCTTGCCTACAAGAAAGCTACCATTAAAACCAGCAGAAAGAGATTGCAAAAAGAGGTGCAAAAAGGTATTATATTTAAAAAATCTATTTACATTATCTTGCATCGTGATATTATGTCCTACATAGGAAAAAGGACAAAGCTTCAGTGTCACAAAGACACATTCTTCACAAGGAAGAAGCATCTCAAAGTGGTTGTAGAAAAGCATCATCCATGCAAGGCTAAAAGAGCCATAAAAAGGCTCACATCACCCAAAGTTTGGATAGCCACAATAGGTAACCTACAAACACACAAATCAAAGCACAAGGAAGGGGATATATCATTCACAAAGGAAAAAACCCAGTAGCTTGGAAGCAGGATAAAATCAAAGCAAGCAATACTAGAGCTAGATGTACATCCAAGGAGCATTCTATATCATCATTGGAGCATCACAAAGTCTCCATCAAAGTGTTGCTCATTTCTCTAGCTCAAAGCCACTCAAGCTCCACCAAAGCACCACTCAAAGCCACTCAAGCTCCACCATAGCATTGCTCAACTGGAACCAACTCAACGCCATTGAAACACAACAAAGGAAAAGGTGGAAACATACATTGGAGAAGCTTGCAAGAATATGTTAATAAGGTTGGGATATGTAAAGGAAATAAGGTGTCACTTGTCACCTTAGAATAAACCCTAACGGCTTCAATACGAGCATTCAAAGTAACATTCAAAATTCCACACGCATGAAAGGAATAATCCAAAGAAGCATTACAGAGGTCAACATTGGGAATATTAGAGAAAGGGTGACACTTGTATCCAAGGTGTACAAGTGTTTACATAAAGATTGTAATGTCTCCATTCTATAGTGAATTCCAAGTTTCTAATAGCATCATCAAGCATTGAAAGAAACCACCATGACACTTGTCCTTCTCAAGAATATCATCCTCCTATTTAAGGCACCTAAAACCAAGGAGGAAACAACATTCGAAAGCATTCAGAGTAGTAACGAGTTGCAGTACGAAGAGAATTAAAAGCTCTTGATAAAGGTATTCAAAGCAAGTCAAAGGGGCCAGACTTGAGGTGCCACCATTCAAGCATTGAAGTCAAGGAAGAATCAAAGTCTACCATTGCTCATAGCACCCAAGAAGAATGTTGAAAATTGTTGCCATACACGTCCGAATTCGTCGTTGAATATGTAGAGTTTTGAAGCATCATAAAGGTGAGAATTTACCTTGTCTAATTTTATTTCATTAAAAGGGAGTTCTAAGTATATAATATAAAATTGAAAAATTAAGGAAAATCAACCATATTTGAATGTAAAATTAAAAGGAAAAAATATATATTAAAATAGCCTATTATTTGCAATCTAAAACATAAGAGAAATAAGGATTTATGCATGGATAAATTAAACATATATTATTGTAAATATGATTATTTTCTAATATTCCATATTATGGAGTTAGAAGGAATACTACACCAAAGTAAGTAATTGGAATTTAGAAATATTAAATATCAAAATATCAAAGGCTATAAAAGAAGGTTCATTAAGTAAAATCAAGAGTTGCAAATAAATTGGTATACTTGCCTCGAAACCATATTAAAGGGACAACAAAAATCCAACCAATAGAACCTCATCAAACTAGAAAGTACTTAAGTTCAATAGGAGTAATAAGGTGTAATAGAAGTTGATTTATGCTACTTACAAAACATTACAAAATCAACTCAAAATTGAACTACTATTCTCAAAGAGCACTTTATCAATCATAAAGCATATCCAAAATCACTAGGGAGACATAAGGCATTCTACAAAACTTGATAATAATAGCATTCATAAAATATTATCAAGTACTTAATCCATTTGGGAGTCATAAGGTCTCTACAAAAATATAAGGATCTTATTAAATCAAATTCACATCTCATAACTAGGGAGATATAAGGAAGCCTACAAAACCTAAGCTCTATAAAGGTTTTATCAAATCAAATCCACATACTCTAAACTAGGGAGTCATAAGGTAGACTACTACAAAGGATTCTATTATACCACAATGGAAAGAACATATTCTCACACAAATATACAAGAACAAGGCACACATATTACATCATGCCATAAATACAAAAATAACTCTAGCATGAATGATTCAACAAAACATAAGAATACATGGTACATTGACTCAGGAGCTAGTCATCACATGACTAGAAATCTACAATGGTTTGACTATCTTGAAATCACTAATGGTTACAGACTAAGAATTGTAGATAATAAAACTTATCCTATACATGGATATGGATGTGTAACACCAAGTAAATCATTTTCAAACTTTCTACTATAAAAAATATTCTATGTTCCTGGATTAACATTCAATCTTATTTCAGTAAACAAGTTAGTAGAAAGCAATTGGATAGTCAATTTCAGATATATGAATGGGATCAATACATGTCTTATCATGAACCAAAGTGAGATAAAAGCAACAATATCGATCCATGGAAATACATATATCCTAGATTCAATGGAAATCTCATAAGACATTGTTGTATTTCAAAATGATACTAACGCATCTCCTAAGGAATAGGTTGAAGAAAATGAAGAACCAGTGCACCATAAAGGGAAGAATAGAAGGGTTTGAGGGCTTGGTTTAATGGTCAAAATGCTTTTGTAGGAGCATGGAGACCAGGGTTCCAATCCCTCTGACCCATAGTACCGTTGGATGTGTCACGTCAGCATAGTCGACTACATAAAGGATTTACACGATGCAACTGGAGGTTATAATGATGACAAGGAGAAATATTTGAACCCATGAAGAGGCATAGAAAATTGTAACGAGTTATTGATTCCTCTAGTATAATAAAAAAAAAGGAAGCATAGAAGAATCAAAATAAAAAATATGAGAGGTCAACAATACTATGCTCTACTTAGCCATCTAGAATCTGAAGAAGCAACAAAACCAAATAAATATACGAAAAAAAACAAAGAAAGATGGATAAAATAGGATGATGTACCTTGATGAGCACCATAAATGCTCATTTTTACATATACTTTTAAGGGCATCATTATTGGTTTAATTAGCATTTGAAATATATTTTTATATAGCTTTTGCATATAATTGATAGAAAATGAAGTATTATGCTTGACTAGTGTTTTTAGTGGAAAGTGTGTGTAAATGCAAGTTTTTGCTACTAATCTGGTGTTTTGAGTCTACATCCCATTTGGTCTTGGCAAAGCACGAAGATATCTTAAAAAGAACAGTCGTAAATGATGAAGGCAGGTTCTTGACTCGCGACTGTTGGTAGCACCTAATTTCTAACTATTGGCGGTGCCTAATTCTTTATTATTGGTGGTGCTTGCTTCCCGACTGTTGGCAATGCCTGATTCCTGACTATTGGTGGTGCCTGCTTCTTGACTATTTTTGGTATCTGCTTTTCGACTATTTCTGGTACCTGCTTCATGACCTGTTTCCTGGTGCCTACTTCCAAACGTATTTTTTGGCACCCGACTCCCATTGATGAGTTGATCGGTTGACCAAGTCAATGTTGATCGGTTGACCAATTCAATATTGATTGGTTGACCAATTGACCATGCACTTTTGAAGGAGGTTGTTACACAAAATATAAAGGAGAAATATTCGTATTCTTATGTATATTATATTTTTATGATTAAAATAGAATAAAACACTTTTATTCTAAGTTGACCATGTAAGCTTTTAAAAACATTATTTTAGGATGCATTATTCTAGGATTAGTTGTTTACGTACACCTAAGGATTATTATATGTATTCCTTTGGTGAATGAACATGCTTGTATATAGGAGAATAATATTTATTATTCTAGGATTAGTTTGTTACGTACACCTAAGGATTATTATATTTATTCCTTTGGAGAATGAACATGCTTGTAAATAGGAAAATAATATCTGTGTAGAAATTTCTTGTAATAAATCATGTTATGTGATTGAAAAGAGACCAATTTATTATTGTAATAAGATCTAAATATGATCTATATAAGAATGCAGGTCAGACGAATACGAATATCAATCAAATACACAAAGAATTACTTTATTTATTTTTTTGTATAATTTATTAAGATTTGCAAATACTCTTATTTGCTTGGAGAAATATTTACGTAATTAGTTGGGTGGACTATCTGCAGGAGCCTGGGCGTCCACTCCCTGCAGTAGTCCCCTTTATTTGTTTTTGTTATTTATTTTCAATAGATTAGTTTCCTACTTTATTTTAATTCATTTGTGTGTTTTATTTTTTGCATTTTATTTTTAGCACTTTAATTTTAGTTTGTAATTTATTTATTTATTTATTTTTCTACACTTAGCTTAATTTAGTTTGGCTGAAATAAAAATGAACAAACACCCCCTCCAAACTAAATAGGTATAAAGGAATTCGTTCTCCACACTGTAGGCATATATTGTGCATGACACAAGTTTACGAGTTGTCCCGGGTTGACAAATTAAATAGAGGCAAGAAATTAAACCATAGATTAACCAATTTTTTGTCCAACATTTTGGCACCGTTGTCGAGGAGTGTCAAAACTGTAGTTTATGATCCATAGGTTAGTCAGTTTGAAAATTACATTTAGATTACCCTACCTATAGATCCTCTACCTGAGAAGCATGAGTCCACCAAGGGCCTTTTTACAAGGCCAAAATAGTTGCCGGTACAACCAAAGCTGAATCCCATAGGCAACAGTTTAAATTTTACAACTTATCAGGTTAATATGGGAATGAACCTCATTACTATATTAAGTGTAGAAGTAAGAATGAATTGTGTTGTTGAAAAATAAAAAAAAAATAGGCAATGAAGGATTTCCACTGTATTCTTAATGGTTTCAAGAAATTAGAGAAATGGCACAACCTTTGTTTGATATTATGAAACAATTGAAAACTTTTATTGTCAAACTATTAGGAATGTGTTTATTTACATGGAAACCATTAGAAAATTATGCCTCAAGAAGCCTAGTTTTAACAATAAAAAATTACAGGCTTAACAGTTCTCAACACATTGGTAAATTTTAACGATGACATTAGTAGCAGAAAAAAATGATGAAAAAAGAAAGCAAAATTTAAAAAGAACATCTTGCCAAGAGTATGCTCTTCACTTGCACTTAAGGCGACCAAGTGAATCAGAAACTAGCACGTGTTTTTTAGAATACTACTACACCATATTAAAAAAGTAGTCATTTATCTGCCTACACATTTTGCCAATGAGTTGGAAGAATTTGGTTTTGAGGCCATGGAGAAAAATATTTTTCTCATGATGTAATATATCGTACTAGTTGATGAAGTAGAGGATAAGACAAATGAAAACTTAGTCATATCAAATTTTTGACACAGACTAAAAACTTATCATAGGCCTCAATTTTTAGAAACTAGTTCAGTTGTAGGCATGGGGGAGACCCCACCTTCATTATTGCCACCAAAAACACAATGAACGTTGTTCACAGTGTTCAATTAAAAAAATTAAAATTAAATTTAAAAAAACCATGGTATAGCAGACTACGCAAGGTATCCGACAAATAAGGTGAAATTGCTATGTAAACAATGATTTTTGAGCTATTCAGATTGCAGGTGGGATATTTTTGATCACAAATGTTGTGAAAAATATGGCTTCACTTTGCAATGATTCATTCAAGCAAGCAATTGTTGGATATCAGAAAATATCACGACAACAATGTGGCATGCCCATTGTGGAGGATGTTATCCACACAATCCAACTACAAAAATTGTAGAAGGCCAGGAGATCAACTTCTTGGAGGATGTAGCCATTATTTCCAACAATCAACATCTACCTTAAAAAAAAATCTATACTGGAGGGTTGTGACACGAGGACATGTCAAATATTTTGGCATGGGGAATGATGAGCATCAGAAATGCTCATTTTTACATATACTTTTAAGGGCATCATTATTAGTTTAATTAGCATTTGAAATATATTTTTATATAGCTTTTACATATAATTGATAGAAAATGAAGTATTATGCTTGACTAGTGTTTTTAGTGGAAAGTGTGTGTAAATGCATGTTTTTGCTTCTAATCTAGTTTTTTGAGTCTACATCCCATTTGGGCTTGACAAAGCGCAAAGACATCTTGAAATGAATAGCAATAAATGGTGAAGGCAGACGTTTGACTCGTGACTATTGACAACACCCAATTCCTGACTGTTGGCGATGCCTAATTCCCGACTATCGACGGTGCCTGCTTCCCAACAGTTGGCGGCACCTCCTTCTCGACAATTGGCGGTGCCTGCTTTTTTATTTTTAGCAGTGCCTACTTTCTAACTATTTCTGGTACCTACTTCTCGACCTGTTTCCTAACGTCTACTTCCCGACTTGTTTTTTGCGCTCGACTCCCATTGATGAGTTGACCGATTGACCAAGTCAATGTTGATCGGTTGACCAATTCAACGTTGACCGATTGACCAATTGACCATGCACTTTTGAAGGAGGTTGTTGCACAAAAGATAAAGGAGAAATATTCATATTCTTATGCATATTAGATTTTTATGATTAAAATAGAATAAAGCACTTTTATTCTAAGTTGACTATGTAAGCTTTTAAAAAGCATTATTTTAGGATGCATTATTCTAGGATTAGTTTGTTACGTACACCTAAGGATTATTATATTTATTCCTTTGGTGAACGAACATGCTTGTAAATAGGAGAATAATATTTTTTTATAAACTTGTTGTAATAAATCACGTTATGTGATTGAAAAGAGACCAATTTATTATTGTAATGAGATCTAGTTGCGGTCTATATAAGAACATAGGCCAGACAAATACGAAAATCAATCAAATACACAGAGAATTATTTTATTTATTTTTTTATATAATTTATTAAGAGTTGCAAATACTTTTATTTGCTTGGAGAAATATTTACGTAATTAGCTATGTGGACTATTTGCAAGAGCCTGGGCACCCACTTCCTACAATAGCCCTCCCCTTTTTATGTATTTTTGTTATTTATTTTCAATAGATTAGTTTCTTGCTTTATTTTAATTCAGCTATGTGTTTTATTTGCATTTTATTTTTAGCACTTTAATTTTAGTTTGCAATTTATTTATTTTTCTGCACTTAGCTTAATTTAGTTTGGCTGAAATAAAAATGAACAAACACCCCCACCAAACTAAATAGGTACAAAGAAATTTGTTCCCCACACTGCAAGCATATACTGTGCATGACACTCACAAGTTTACGAGTTGTCCCAGGTTGAAAAATTAAATGGAGGCAAGAAATTAAATCATGGATTAACCAATGTTTTGCCCAACATACCTAAGCAAGCTAAAAAACATCTAAAAGAAGAAGATCCATATTGAAGATTGAAATCTTCAATACCTAAATAATATAATACAGGGGGTGTTAGAGAAAGTATATAGTACATCATTTGGGTCATGTAAATGTATCACCTTTGGTACATAGTTAGAATATGAGATTACTTTAAGGGGAAGTTAGCTAGTTACTTCAAGCAATGTAATAAATGCAAAAGTGTCAATGTGCAAGTTGTAATGTGCAAGGTATCCACTTGTACAGCTAGGTAGAGTGTTGACCAAGGAATTTATCTTCCTATATAAAGGGCCTCATAGTAACAAACCCATAACAAGCTTATATGAAGCTCATGTCAAGTCCATTATAGTAAATAAGAGAACTCATGTTTGCAGTACAATGTAGTTCTTTAGCTTATATTGATGGTGTCACCATTACCTCCATACTGCATTGTATTTTCGTCATTTCTATTTATAATATATTAATATTGTAGAATTTCATTATTTCATATTTCCTACATCTTATTAGAACATGTGTTAGATCTCTCCCACTACATATATCCTCAAAAGCCAATACTACTAAACATTTGAAAGTCTTCTAACTTGTTTAAAAATGTATTTAGAAGCATGTTATATTTGAATGTACATCATTTTGTTAAAAATACACTCAAATATTTATGTTTACTAAAGAGTAAGAATTTCTTACCATAGATAACTTAGACGTAGATTCTTCTTATATATAGGATCCATGAATTCCATTACAAACATCTAGAAAATTAAAACTAAAATTTGTGAGCTTTACATTGTAATTGCTTTTTCCTCTTAAATTAAGAAAAAAAAACTTATAAAACTTTATACTTTTTATTAATAGCATTGCCTTTTTATCTTCTTATAATCACTTGTACATATATATGTTAATTGATTAATTCAACTTTCATACTTTCATATATGTTAATTAATTATAAAAAAATTTGCTTGCATGCACTTTAACTTTTTATTTTAATTTTTATATTTCAATTGCACTTCAATTTTTGTATTTTAATTTTCATATTTCTATTTTCAGAACTATATGAGACTCTCCTACAAGATAGAATTATATGACAAACTCTATATCTATAGAACTATACTTCAATTTTTGTATTTTAATTTTCATATTTCAATTTTTGTATTTTAATTATAAAAACTTTAAAATTTGCTTGCATGCACTTTAACTTTTTATTTTAATTTTTATATTTCAATTGCACTTCAATTTTTGTATTTTAATTTTCATATTTCTATTTTCAGAACTATATGAGACTCTCCTACAAGATAGAATTATGTGACAAACTCTATATCTATAGAACTATACTTCAATTTTTGTATTTTAATTTTCATATTTCAATTTTTATGACAACTATATGAGACTCTCCTACAAGATAGAACTATATGACAAACTCTGTATAAAGAACTATATGACAAACTCTGTATAAAATTTTTTTTTTGGTTGCTATTGGTTTCTATTATTTTATTTATTCACTTATTTTTTTTCCCTTTTAAAAAAATCCCCTTCTTTTAGTAAAAGTTTTTTTTTTTTTGTTAGCTATTGGTTTTTATTATTTTATTTATTCACTTATTTTTCTTTTTTCCTTTTAAAAAATCCCCTCCTCTTATAATTTAAAACTTAAATCACTTTATATTGTTAATAGAAATTTATCTCAAATAGAGGAAGTTTAAATTCATTTGAAAGTTTAAATTCAATGGGATAGAATTATGCATTTCAAATTCAATGGAATAAAATCATACAGTGATCACCCATGACAATATAATTTGTTAATATAAATTTTTCTCAACGCTATATAATTTGTTAATATAAATTTATCTCAAATAGCGATTTGTTAATATGATTTTATTTCAAATAGCAAAGTTCAAAGTTTAAAGTTTCAATGGAATAGAATTATATATAAATCACACATATAAATTTATCATACATTAATCACCCATGAACAAATTCATGGATTAGAATTTTACATTCTACAAAAGGATATATATAATAAGTAATTTTTCTTAATGGATTCGAATTTTACATTGTACTCAAGGTTTAATATATTAATATATATATTAATATATTAAGTAATCTATTTCAAAAAGTTCAAATTCAATGGATTAGAATTATAAGGATTTGTCTCAGTAATTTTATAAACATTAAAATTAAAGTTTAAATTCAATGGATTAGAAGGATTTGTCTTGTAATTTTATAAACATTAAAATTATTTTATTTTTAATGAATTATCATAGGTCTAATTCATTATTATAAGATCAAACTCCCTCCAGACATAGGCAACCTTTATATCCAACTGTTTATCTTTTATATTCAGCTATTTCTATGAAAAATGACCCCTATGCCTCGCTTCAAACTTATCAAGAAGATGAGATTTTGTTCTGCTTGATTTTATCCTATTTTATTATTGTAGCAAAGTTTTGATTGAAAAAACATCTTACAGATATCAGCTTGAACAGAAGCTAAAATCCAAAATATTTAAGTCTTTTAAGACGCCAGATCAAGTTGTCAATGGGTTGTTGTGAATAGGATCTTCCTTCAATGGTGAAGATATATAGAAAATGAGACTCACACCAAAGTTAAAAAAATCAGGCCTGAAAGCCTAAACACAGTCTCTTTATTTAGAACTACTACCAACCAACTTCATACCTAAGTTTGAAGCATATACAAATTTATCTACATAACAAATGCATATAATCCTATCACCCAAATACCCTCTCTATAACTCTTCATGCTTGCCATGTTTCCCAGCAGTAGTTTCACTTAAATGCTCAGCAGCCCCACCTCCCTTGGCTGGGTATTTGACCTTCTCCCCAAGATCTCCTGCAGCCTGGGATGTGGTTTCCTTGGCAGATTCATATTTCTGCTTGGCCTGTTCACTCATGGTGTCCTTAGCAGTCTCATATGCTTCCCCTGCCTTGTGCTTTGCAGCCTCATAAGCTCTCCCTGCGGCATCAAGGGTTTTGTCCTTGCTGCTCCCTGCTGTTTCCCTGGCCTTGGCACCCTTACCTTGTGCTGCCTCTTTTGCCCTCCTCAAGGCTTCCTGAGCTTGTTCTACTGCTTGGCTGCCTTTTTCTTGGACATTTTCCTTAGCTTTCCTTAAGGCTTCTTCTGCTTGTTCCACTGTCAGGCTTGCCTTCTCTTGGGTCTTGTCCTTCACATTGCCTAGGGTTTCTTGGGCTTGGCCTGCTTTCTCCTTGGATTTTTCCTTGCTGCTCGCTGCTGTTTCCCTGGCCTTGGCACCCTTATCTTGTGCTGCCTCTTTTGCCCTCCTCAAGGCTTCCTGTGCTTGTTCTACTGCTTGGCTGCCTTTTTCTTGGACATTTTCCTTGGCTTTCCTTAAGGCTTCTTCTGCTTGTTCCACTGTCAGGCTTGCCTTCTCTTGGGTCTTGTCCTTCACATTGCCCAGGGTTTCTTGGGCTTGGCATGCTTTCTCCTTGGATTTGTCCTTTACATTGCCTAGGGTTTCTTGGGCTTGCCCTGCTTTCTCCTTGGACTTGTCCTTTACATTGCCTAGGGTTTCTTGGGCTTGGCCTGCTGTCTCCTTGGACTTGTCCTTGGATTTTTCCTTTACATTGCCTAGGGTTTCTTGGGCTTGGCCTGCTGTCTGTCCTCCATAAGATTGTGCACCTGCACCACAAAGAAAATGGAGCAGCACATGTATCAAACAAGCTGAAACTTTATTCTAGATGGTATATGACAGTTCTTAGATCATCATAGAAAAATAATGCTTGTCTATGAAATTATTAATGACCTGGAATTCTTTACATCATAATGTTAAGAAGATTATTGGAGAGCATCAATGGTCCAGATAATAGTATAAACTCATTGTCTGCCTGTAGAACTTCTTGAACTAATACTACTAGACCTGTATTAACATTATAGGAGCCCAATCTATTATTATTCTTTAAAATAAATACTGGTCCCCTTTGTGTGTAACATTTCCCATGAAGGCGGAGACTGGAGACGTAATCTAATAGAAGGCTTGGCAATAACAGGAATGCAGATTATAGCCCCAATTTATGTAAACAATTGGGAAGTTCAATTGTTTAGCAGTTATATACTTGTAAAACAGTGCTCAGTATTTAAATGGACAAATCCCATCTAAAATTATAAGCATCATGGCATCCAAAACAAACACAATTCCAGATCAACATTATTTCTGTAGGATACTACTGATCAGAAACTATTTATCCAAGATCAACATCATATGGGCCAACAAAACTTGAACATCAGAAAACGGTTCCCAATCCAAGCCAAACTTTTCTTTCAAGCTTCTAAACAAAATCATCTGAGCATTAAAATCCTAATGAAAAATAATAATAATTGCAGAAGCACACATAAAGTGTTGGATCTAGCAATACTTTTATTAACTCATTCAATATTGCATTACCACTTGCAGCATCCGAGACTTTTGTTTTAGTGCCGGTTAACCCTTCTCGAAGCTGACTACCCAGATCCTGAGCGCCACCGTTCTGATCCCTCACTTGCTGTTTTGCGCTATCATATTTGTCACCAGCTTCACTGCAACAACAACAAGAAGAGGAGGTATTCAAGAAAAAGGAACAAAACATAGGAATCTTGTATGGGAAGGTAATATCATATAAACCAAAAAGACCAACTACCTCCATACACTCCATACACATACACATATGTTAATAAGGGTGATAATACACATACACATTTGTTAATAAGGGTGATAATAGGGGTGAGGAAGGTGATAATAGCGGTGAGGAGTGTGCGATGTTAATAGCGGTGAGGAGTGTGCGATGTTAATAGCGGTGAGGAGTCCCCTTTTTAAGTTGGTTCATTTTAAGTTTGGAGTTTGGTACTCCATTTTAAGTTGGTTCATTTTAAGTTTGGAGTTTGGTACTCCATTTTAAGTTGGTTCATTTTAAGTTTGATACTCCATCGATAAAGAGTTTGGCAAATGTTTAAGTTTGGAGTTTGGTACTCCATTTTAAGTTGGTTCATTTTAGGTTTGATACTCCATCGATAAAGAGTTTGGCAAATGTTGAAACTACTAACTAAGAGGTATTAAAATGAAAGGAATTCCAACCAAAATAACCAACAATCTAAATTAACAAAAAAAATCAAAATTAAAAAAAAAAAAAATCAAAATTAAAAAAAAAAAAAAAAAATTACACAATAGCCATCTAATGTTTATGCTACAGATGGGTGCAATACATTAAAAAAAAATGGGAACACTTGCAGTTATTATGGAAAGAGAACATACTCAGTGGCAACCCCAGTAAAGGAAGAGAGCTTATCCTTAGCCCAGTCCTTCCACGACTCAGAAGAGTCTTTGGCGCCTTGAGCTTTCGAACCCACCACTTCCGCCTTCTCCGCCGCTCGCTGCGCCTGCTCTTTGGCCACATCGCTCAGCCCCACCTCCTCCACCGCCTCGTACGACACCAGCACCACCACCAACAGCCACGCCACCACCAGCAGCTTCACCAACCTCGCCACTCTATCCATAACAACGCCAACACCACCAATTTTAATCAGTTTCTTTCGCAAATGCTCAGATTGTTTGGAGACATTAGATCTCACAGTAAAATAGACAAGCCGAGCTTGGGAAATATATATATATCTCGTAACAGGAAGAATGAGAGGTGATACGTGTCACCGACGCCGTCTGATGATGTGCATGTCTCGGGCGCAGGTGGCAGAAGAAAAATATGTCGCTTATCGCTGGAGTGCGCGCCGGTGAATTTTTGGAGTCCAGGTATGTGGGGTGAACACGTTGGCTTTGCAGAAGCAGCCACCTTTTATCTCTGATTTCGGTTGATCGAAACATATAAGCAGAGTAAAATTTATTGGTTTCTCGTCGCATAAGTTCATAACTAATATTTTTTAAACTATTTTAGTTGTCGAATTACCCGTAACATTGATTTATTTGGTGTAGTTCAGATTTAGTTGTTAAATTATGAATAACATTGAATTACTTGGTGTTAATGAAATTTGGTTTGTATCAATTAAGGATTCTTTAATCAAATATTTTCTTTTCAATAAATTTACAAAAGTTTTTATGAAGGGTTTTTGTCTACAAAAGTTTTTATGAAGGGTTTTGTCTCCTCTCCTTGTACTGAGTTTGTAGATTCACCAATTGTCATGTGATATAATTTTTTTTTTTTTTTTTTTTGGGTAATTATTATAATAGATTAACAATGGGTTTTTATAGAGGATCCCAAAACCTTATATATAAAATCAGCCTTGCTAAATGGTGCTTCGTGCCTCTTAGCTGGATGAATAAACCTGTATGCAGAAAAAACAAAAAGCTGCTAATTGCCCGAGGGCTACAAGGAGGCATTTTTGCCTGATTATCCTGGAAACTATGGCCAATATAAAAACTGGACCATTGGAAAGCAAAAAAAGACAACCAAGAAAACTACAAAAAATATCCCTTATCAGGGAAATAACTTTCCACATTTCTGCTTTCTTCGAGGCAGAATTCGAAGCAAACACGATGAATAGGATCCAAGAAAAAATGATGGCTTGGGACTGAAACAAAAAGTTGAAAGTCCTGCTGGAAGATGAAAAGAAGCTGCCCTCAACACTCTCTGGGTCCCAAAGAACCATGAGCCCGCTTGTCGTTCCCACCGCAGGTTCTCACATCTAGGATGACTTTCATCTGTACGGTTTGAGGTTCTTCCTACCTCCTTTTCCCTGCTGGAGGGGAGGTTTTGGGATAAGCACGTCACCCATCAAAGAATCGGAGTCATCCTGAACCATAGCAACCGTTGGGTGCCATTTGCGACATCAACCGCAGTTTCCTTGTCTCTCTTTTCCTTGTTGGGGGGACGGCCCTGCTTCCTATTACCACCAAAATCCACCCCTTGCGTTCGACTCCTCGTAATTCGAGGGCTAATATTACCAGGCTGGTAACCTCTTCTTCCCAGCAGGTAATCTTCCAATATCTTTTGTGCCTCGAGAGAGTTTCGATCAAAAATTTTGGGTGAATCTGCCAGTGTGGTGATAAGGGGGGGGCTGTTCCTTTTCCCCCTGTGGTCCTAGTTGGGAGCGTCCACCGCATAGCTCGGAGTCCGGTTGAATGGTGATTTCCTCATCTGGTAAGGAGGATTCGAGATGGTCTCTGGATGGACCTAGAGATTCATGGTCTTTTGCAATAGGGTGCTTCGTCTGACCTTCACCGTGCTCCAGAGTGTTGCAGGGATCCCGCTTCTTCTTCCCTGACTTTTGAAGATGACAATTGGACTGAAGATGCCCTTGAGAACTACACTGGGGGCAGAAATTTGGTCTGTTCTCATAAACAATAGCTTGCTTATGAAGAAAAGAACCCTTAGACCGTAGAGTAATGGAGGAAGGGAGGTCCGTCTCCAAGTCTGCCAAAACACAGAACCGAGCTTGGACAAATCTTGTTCAAGCCCTGGTGGGAGGGTCTATAGTGACCAACTCCCCGATGGATCGAGCAATTCCTCTGATTACATTTTCATGCCAGCCGAAAAGGGGGAGACTCGGGAGCCTAACCCATATTGGAGCAATGTTGATATTCTGGGTATCGGGGTTAAAGTCCAAACCCCACTTCCTTAGAAAGAGACTCCTACGACCCAAGAACCAAGGCCCTCTAGCCAGGATTTTACAGTAGTCCTCCCCATTGCTTAGTCTAATCGCGAAAAAGCCCCGGGTTAGGGCAGCCAGCTCCAAGTGACCAGAGGTCCGCCATTTTCCAAACGCCCACTTGCGGATGGTCTCCATGTCGGGACGACCACCAATAAACTTATCGATGAGGGTAAATTTTTTGAATTCCACAAAGCTTGAGAGAATTTCCATCGGGATGTCCAACTCATTCTCGGACGAAAATAGCTCCTTGGTGGAGAGCCCACTTAGGGTTTCAGAAGCCACTACCAGAGCATTCGACTTTTGAGGTCCATCTCCCCGTTTTTTTGGTGGATCCTCAACGTCCCCAGACTCTGCTTGCCCTCCCTCCACCCTGTCATGCCCTTGGTTCGACCTGTTGGCGCTCCCGTGCTCTCCCAAACTCGCCTTCCCGCCCACCGTCATCCCTTCACCTCCGAAAAAACCCTTCCGCATCGTCAAAAAATATCATGTAATATAATTTTAGTTTTTATGAAAGGTTTGGGTTTCTTCGTACTGATTTTGTAGATTAACTAATTATGATGTGATATTATTTTATATGGTATTAATTTATATAATTAGATTTATCAATTATCATGTGATATAATTTTAATTTTTATGAAGGGTTTGGTTTCCTTATACTGATTTTGTATATTTACCAATTATCATGTGATATAATTTTATATGGTATTAATTCACATAATTTTAAAATTATCAAAGTGTATTAGTTTACTTGATTGAAATTTTAAATTTTAAGAAGTATATACATAATTACTAAGTTATATTATTAACTATATAATATGTATAGAACTTTTACAATCTTATATAATTAATTAACAAAAGTTAAATAAATTATTAATAAATTTAAAAAGAAAATTTTGTTAAATTATATATAGAGAGAGTAATAACAAGAAAAAATTGTTAAATTATGTATATTATAATAATAAGTGATATATTGTGACTCAAGAATGAGTAGGAAGAAGTATGAATAAGAAGCAAAAAGAAAAGTGTAATCAAGGAACAAATACCGTCTTTTGTTCTAGATCTTAGGAGAAACTTTAAATGATTCATGTAAAAAAATCTAGGTAGCATGGCAAAAAAAAATCATTTTTGAATGTTCTTACTAAAAGTAAGGATGGCCTAGTTGAAAGTAAGGATACTTTAGTTGGAAGTATAAATGTCCTAGTTAGCAATAAGAGGAAGAGTGAATCTATGGCAAACTCTGTTTTAAGGAGCAGATACTACACTAGAAGTGTTATGAACCTTACAGGAAAGTAAAAGCACATCCACACAATATTGCAATAATAATAAAAAATGTTGATTGACAATAACAATATTGCAAGATGAAAAGGAAATGTAACAAATTATATTGCAGAAATCAATAACACATTACATAATAATAGGTCACTTTGAGGGGCCAACCTCCTTAGAAGCAGAGCTACGATATAATAAAATATGAGATAATCCTTCTCTTACCTCTTGGACTCTTTTATAGACTTTAGGTACCCTAACCCTAATACCCAAGGGTTCTCATCCACATGCAAATGGGGCCTGACTAGTAAATCCTAAAGAAAAACCATTACATCTTTTAAATAACATCTTTTTATAATAAATAACGATTACATCATATGGGCCCATAAACCTAGGTGCCCAAAGTACCACATGACTAACAATTATTAATATTATAATGGGGTCTTAACATGCCCATTTCCTTCAAAAATACTTTGTCTTCCAAGTTAGAGATGAGGAAATTGTTATTGAAGAGACTCTCATTTGGCATCTTCTTGTTGTAAACCCCTCCATTGGACCAAGACCTCAATGATTGTGTGGTTATAAAGAATGCAGGTTATATGGTCTAGAATGCTATCAAGCTCCAAGATGACCGAGTCTTTATCATCTAACTTAGGGAGTGTTAATTGGACCTAAATGCGATTTTTGAGTACCTCCTTAAGACAAGAGATATGAAAGACTAGATGGATCTTGAAGGAAGGTGGTAACAAGAGCTTATAGGCCACTTGTCCAATCTGCTACAAGACCTAGTAGGGTCCATAAAATCATGTGGTCAATTTTTATGAGTATGAAGTTGCACTAAAGATTGCTTGTAGGGCTAGAGTTGAAGGAAGACCATATCACCTACATTGAAGCTATTATTAAAATGGTATTGATCAATATGTTGTCACATCCAGTTCTAAGACATCATTCTATTCTAATGAAGATAGGTTTTCAATAACTTGTTCACAATTTTAGTTTTCCCATCAATATATGGATGGTAGTTTGAGCTCATTCACAATTGTTTTTCCTATAGTTCAAATAGTTCTTACCAAAAATGATTTGTGAAAGTGGGACCACAGTAATAAAGAAGGGATTTTAGCATACCTTGGAGTTTAAAAATGGATTCCATGAATATTTTAGCTTGGTATTTGCTCTACAAAGTCTATAAGAATGAGTCCTTAGTTACTTCTTCTTGAATATGGGAGATCCATTAGAAAAGAGCAGATGAGAGAGCACATACTATCACCTAATACTCAAGCTAATTGGAGAGGGCATCCACCACAACATTTTCCTTCCCTTTTCTATACACAATGTCATAATCATACCCCAACAATTTTGAAACCCATTTTTGTTGTGTTGGAGTGGATACCCTTTGTTCCAAGAAGTATTTCAAACCTTGGTAGAGAAATGCCTATTGATGAGGTAGTCACCAATGATTAATAGCATGGAGAATTTCCATCATTTATTTTTCATAAGTAGATTTACCCTAAAAATTTGATAATCCCTTATGGTGAAGTCTAAGGGTCATCCTTGCATTAATATGGCACTAATGTCATGATTCAAAGCATCACTATCAATTATGAAAGGTTTGGAAAAAATTGGAGTGGCTAACACTAGTGTTGAAATCATAGTATCTTTGAGATCTACAATAGTTTTTTCTATTGGGGTTGACCACATAAATGAGTTCTTCTTCAACATGGTCATTAATGGGGTTGCTATATTTCCATAATTTTGTACAAATCATAGGTAGTAACCTATGAGGCCCAAAAATCTACAAAGTTCCTTAAGAGTTTACAAATTAGACCAATTTTGAATAGCTTCATTTTTCTTAGGGTCAACCTTAACTCCCTCCTATGAAAAAACATGCCCTAAGTATTCAACCTCCTACATACTAAAGGAACATTTGGATCTTTTAATAAATAAATTATGGTCCCACAATAGTTGTAAAGTTTGACCCAAATATTGTAAGTGCTCAATCCAAGTGCAATTGTAGATGAGAATGTAACCCAGGTGTTGTAGGTGAGTTGGAGAGGAGAGGGCAATCCTCCAAGGGAGGTCCTAGGTTCGAATATCCACCCTATCAAAAATTTGACTTGGGTATCCAAAATCCAATTGATAATGTTGGTGTGGGCAGGGCCGAGTGCGACTCCCGGGTGACTTTGATGGTGTAGAACCCCCTGTTCGTGGTCTCTCAGACCAAGACAGCCCCACAAGGGATTTTTCTCTTAAATATATATATATATATATATATATATATATATGAGAATTTCATCAAAGAAGACCAAACTAAACTTGTGGAAGATATTATTCATGAGGCTCTAGAATGTTGAAGGTGCATTAGTTAGTCGAAAAAGCATGATCAAAAATTTGTAGTGGCCCTCATGAGTTCTAAATGTTGTTTTAGGAATGTCCTCTTCCTTGATCCTTATCTGATATTACCTAGATTAGAGATCTAACTTGGAGAAAAATTTGGCACCATGTAACTCATCAATTATAGGAATAGGAAATTTGTCCTTAATGGTGAGTTTGTTGAGTTCACAAAAATCTATATAGAGCCACCATGGCCCATATTTTTTTTTTACCAATAGTACTGGCAAAGAGTAAGGACTACTACCATGTCAAATTACCCCTATTTTCAATCATTCTTGGACCAACTTCTTAATTTTTGACTTCAATATATAAGGGTATCTATAGGATGAGATGTTAGGTGGAAAGCTTGATGGTTCTAACTATATTGCATGATCATGGTAACAACATGGGGGTAATCCTATAGGTTCTGCAAAAACAACATTATATTTAGTCAAAATGAGTTCCAAATCCTCTTGTGGCTTAACTGCTTCAGTATTCTAGGGTTGGATTTTAAACAACTAAGCTACTACCCAATGTGATGATTTTTTTTACAATTTATCCATTTGACTTGAACTGATAACATGCGAGGATCTTACATGTAATCCATAAAGAGTGTATGACCTACCATTATGAGTGAACTGCATCCACAATTCGATAAATTTTTGAGCTATTATTCCAATGTATAAATCCATTGTGCCCCCAACACAACATTGCATCCTCCTAACAACAGTGTAAACATGTCATTTTTAAGCTCATATTCCCCTATTTTCAACTTAACATTTTGACATTTTCCTTTACAAGGTAATGTTCCTCCATTTGCCACCATGACTTCAAAGGAATCGCAAAAGTGTATGTAGCAGTTGTCTTGCTTAGCTATTTGGGGATCAATAAAATTATGTGTATTGCCTAAATCAATAAGAATTATAATTTTTTGTCATTTGAAATATCTTACTACCTTATAGTTTGAGGGATTAAGATTCTTGCAAGAGCATGAACTAAAATATCTGGTTGTGGTTCTTCATGTGCTTCACCCTCATTCTAATTCTCTTCTTCTAGCTATTCTACTTCTTGTTTCTATATTTCATTTACTATAGAATCATCCACATCCAGCAGATACATTTTTTGTTGTATACATTATGCCCTGGGGAATATTTCTCATCATAATTATAACATAACCCTTATGTTTTTCACACATCCATGTCCTCCTTGGTCAATCACTTCATTGTTGAAGATTCGTTTCCTATTTTTTATGTTATCTTGGATGGAAATGAGGGTATGGAAATTTAAATGATCACCTTTGAGCGAAAACAATTTCCTTCGTTAAATTGGTCAATCCTATTGCTTGCATCATAGATTGTGGTTTGAACAATTTTACCTTTGCCTTGATGTCATCCTTCAACCCACTAATAAAACAACTATGAAAAATCCTTCACTCAAACCCCTTGTTCTATTAGCTAATATCTCAAATTGAATTTGATATCGATGAATAGTAGAGATTTGTTTTAACTTTGTTAAAGCCCCTATAAAGTCCTCATACTCACTAGGGCCAAAAAAGTGAGTAATAAGGACTCAAATTCTTCCCAAGAAAGGTCAAGAGTCATGTGTTGTGCCCACTGATACCATTGAAGGCATCATATTCAAAATTAAAGGATGTCATTATGATCCATAAATATTGAGGTACATTATGAAGTTTGAAATTTTGATCTACTCAACATGACCAACCATCAGGATCCTTTCCATTAAACTTGGAAAATTTAGGTATTTTAATTGAGGTATTAGTATCAAAAAGAGCATGATGTGTTTCTTCTTCTCTATTTCCTAAATTTCCAACATTTTCTTCATTGAAAACTTGTTGGTTTAAATGTGTGGCTCCCCTTAAACGCCCTTTGATCTTAAGAAAATTTTCCTCAATCCTCATTTTGACATTAATCTATTTAGATTTCAGTAGTTGCATATGATCTTTCAAGTTTTTAACTTCTTGTCCAACTTGTCCAAACTTGTTCTATAGGTTACTAAGTTATGGATTTATTATATCTATTTGATAAATCAATTGTTTTACTCTATCTCTCTCTTTGCTCTTCTAATCCATCTAGCCATGGACTTATGATTTGGACCACTCTAACTACCTTACTAAAAATAAAAGTGTTGTTTTAGGAGTTACTATTTTTAGTAATGGTCCAAAAAATGTGTTTGGGTGTTATATATCAAAATGATTAGTTTGAAAAGATGATCATAGTAGACTAGGTCTCAAAGTGATATTTTTCGGTTCCCCAAGCTCTTTTTTAATCAAATGTATGTTTTTCTTTTAAATTTTTTCTTCACCTAAAAAATTGACTTTCTTCTTTGTTCCCCAACAACTATCACATCCTACACTATCTTGCCTATCATTGACATTGTTACTAACAAATTTCCTAGCAACTCTATTTTGACTATTACTTATAATGGACCTGTCTAACACTACTTTTGACTGTTACTAATAATTGCCATGGCAAACATTATTTTGTTTGTTACTAACACTACCTTGGCTGACATTGTTCTTGATTTTTATTGACCCCAATATTTATCTTCTCTAGCCAAGAGTTGTTATAATATTGCCAAGGTAGATGTAGTCCTCTTAGTATGCTCAAATATGTGGTTAGGGTTTTAGAGGTTTAATAGTTGGTATTTGAATTTAACATATGATTGAAACAAGGTCACTCTAAGCCAAGGTGTGCGCACTGCCCATAGCCTTCTATTATTCCATAGTGATGAACGATAATGCTCAGATCAATATTTTAGGCCACTGCTCAAGGAGGGTTCCACACATACCCTTGACCACACTACCCACCTCTATAACAGTACTAGAGGGTAATCTTTCTAAGTGTTATGCTCGATGCACTATGGATAGATACATGGTCAAAAAGCTTCCTATGGCTAAAGGTCTTTCTTAAACCTAGGGAGGTCTCCCTATATACCCAAAAGTAAATGGGAGCTCAATTTTGTATAAGGGTGTTGTCTATATCTTAGGTATTGGAGTTTGATCACCCCTTACTTTACTAGATGATTTATGGGAAATCTAGCTTAGAAAAAAATGGTAGCTCCTTTGTGATATTTTAAAACCCTCAATATAGGGTTTCCAACCTCTTAAACTAAAAATAGAGAAAAAATGGCTTACGTTTTTTCTTTTTTATTTATAGGATATTAAGCAGGAAATGTATACCTAACAATTTTAAATAGTAGGACACAAACAATTTGCATTGCGACCAGATGCAACACTAGAAAATGCTCTAATACTACTTGTTATGAACCTTGCAATAAAATAAAAACACATCCATACAATATTGCAATAATAACAAAAAACTATGTTTGAAAATAACAATATTGCAAGATAAAATAAAATTGCAAAAAATTATATTACCTAAATCAAGAACACATTAATCGCAGGCCACTTCGAATGGGCAACCTCTATAGAAGATACAATAAAATATTACATGATCCTTCTCTTTCCTTCTTGACTCTTTTGTACACTTTAGTTACCCTAACCCTAATTCTCAAGGGTTCCCATCCACATGTAAGTGGGGGTATGACTAGTAACTCCTAAAGAATAATTGTTATATCTTTTAAATAATATTTTTTATAATAAATAATGGTTACATCATATGGGACCATAAACCTAGGTGCCTAAAGTACCATATGACTAACAATTATTAATATTGTAATGGGGCCTTAACATGAATAACATATTTTTGTAATAAATGATAGTTACATCATATGGGCCCATAAACCTAGGTGCCTGAAGTACCACATGCCTAAAAATTATTAATATTAGAATGGGGTCTTAACAAGAAGCGATTGTCAAGGATGATATGATTGAGCATGATATAATGGTTCTTAAAACTAGAGGTTAATATGTAAGTTCCATGTATATTGGCCAGGTTTTTATGAGATTTAAAATTGGATCAAGTGTAAGTGGGGATTGAATTCAAATTACTCCATGACTTTTCTTCCAAAATATTTTTCCTCATTATTTTCTCTAGTTCAAAAATAAGGGATAAAATAATAGATGGAATCCCTTGGTTTAAGGGTAAAGATGCATTATATTTAAGACCTTGGGGTGAGAATTGTTTTGTGGAGATAGAGACTATTAAAATAATTATGGTATGGATTAAACTTTTTGGACTTCCTTATTGACTCATCAATAAGAATATTTTAAAGAATATTGGTAATAATCTAGGTGAATTCATCCAAGAGAGACCAACTACTAAGTAGAGGAGGCATGTTGTATACACTCAAATATGTATTGTCATGGATATTTCAAAACCTTTACTACAATCCATTAGGATTAAATCTAAATAAAGAGAATGGGATCAACAAGTGGATTATGAAAGCATTACATTTCGATGTTGCAAATGTTTTAAAATTGAGCACATGGCAAGAGAATGCAAAGTGAAAATGATGGATAAAGAGATGGAAATTTTTGGATATGAGGGTGGCTTCAATATGAAACAAGAGATCATATTGTAGGAGAAGCTAGGTCAAATAAAGGATTTTCCACTCCTAAGAAAGTAGCAAAATAAAATGGCAAAGGTCATTACAATTCACTTGAATCATCCAAAATAAGAAAAAATGATATAAGGGATGAGGAAGTACAATGTGCAAGTTCAAATGTAGAAGAAGCTAAAGGTGCAAATGAAGAATGAAAGGTAAATTTTAAAGCAAAGGAAGATGTGGAGGTAAATTTTAAAGCAAATCAAGTGAAGTAGGTCACGTAAATCATCTTCATTTTCCTCAAGCAGTATAAATTCTTCTCCTTACAATAAAAATAAAAGTAGTACAAAGTGTATTTGTTGCACTTTAGGATTTCAAGAGCAGCATAATAAAAAAAATCAAATGGAGGATATCCAAGGAAATCTAGGGTTTCCAGGCCAACATATGAAAGTAATGAATATGAAGGATCATATTTGCACTTTAGGGTTTTTAGGGCAACATAAAGAAGAAAATTCTAATGAGGTTATTCATTGCACTTTAGATTATTTAGGGTAACATAAATATTTAAAATATAAGTCTCATTATGAATAATATGAAAAATAGAAGATATTGATGAAGATGAGAGTGTTGGTGGGAATAGAAAAAGGAGAGGAAGGTCATCAAAGCAGGAATAAATAGAAAAAGAAATCCAAAATGATATTGATCTAGGAAGCCAAATAAAAATATCATAGGTGTTAATAAGAAGTGGGGCTAAGCCCACTAATAAAATTAAAAATCATTGATGATGAAAAGATATCATGGAATATTATGGGTATGATAAGACCCTAAAAAATAGTTATTAAGGAATTAATAGGTTGTACTCTTGTATTTATATTATTATAAAAAAAAAAAAATTAAGTAGTGAGGAATGTAAGCATGCTTTTAAGAATATTTGAAAGATGAGTGATTGTTAGCTCTAGAAGAGAAAACTAGGGTATTATCTAGGTAGACAAAATACTTTCTGGTTGTTGTGGGATTGAAGACAAGATTTTTGCCCTAGGAGGGCCCAATGGGGACACCTTGGGATCCTCTTTTAAAGAGATAAAGTTATTTTGCATATTTATTGAAGAAAAAATTGCATTAAAATTTTTTTTATGGCTGATGGGAAAAGATCAACATCTCAAAGAGTCAATGGATGCTTGCCACAGTCATAATCAAGACCAAATATTGTCATTGAGCAAAGAATGGTAGAATAAATAGTCTTGTATAGAGCCAATCATGATCTAATCTATAAATTCATGGGTATTCATCCTACCCTAAGTTTTTTGCATTCTTGGGTTCAACAAAATTGGGAGCCTCTTGGTGAGTATTCTTTGTGGTTTATTAGTAATGGATATTTTATTGTTAGTTTTTCCTCACTTGTCGACAGAAATAGGGCTTTCAAATTGGAAAAGAGGAATCATGGTCTGATAGGATTATTTTTTTTGCCCTAGAGAGTGGTATTTGATCCTTGAATTGAACCCATTGTTGTCCCGATTTGGATCTATTTATATGCACTTCCAATGGACTTATGGAGTGAGAAAATATTTCAAATCATTGGTAATTCTCTTGGAAGATATTTGGGTGTTTTTAGAGACACAATAGAAGAAAACATAGTAGTTTATGCTATATTATGCATGGAAATGGATCTCAACTAGCCTTTGTTGGTAGAAAATTGAACTCAAACTTGTAGGCATATCTTAGATTCAGCAACTGGATTATAAGGTATTGCCCTTCAAATGTAGAGTTTACCACAAATATGGGAATTTGGATTGGTCCTATCCAAACAATATGAACACAAAAATGGAGGCTCCTCTAGGAATGTCAAATCTTCCTAAAAAATAGTCAATAAAGAAACAACCAATATTTCTCAAGGTAGAGAAGCACAAGGATATGGTTTTGAATAGCCCAAAAGAAGGAGAAGGCAAAAGAAAAAATTTGGCAAAGAGCAAACCTAACTCAAGCCCTCAAATAGGTATGAGATATTCAAGACACTAGTGGACCAGGAAGAAGAAAAATTCATGGAAGGAATGGATGGGAATAATAAAAACAATAACATCCATGTTCAAGGCCCTCTTTCACCTCCTATCCTAGAGCAAGTAACAGAGTGCAGTGAGTTACCACAATCAGAGATTGTAGGGACAATGATAATGCATAGCCAAGAGTAGTCAATAATTAAGGATGTCATCATGGTATACCAAAAAAGAACAGATAAAAGCCAACTTTAGGGATAAATTAGGTGGAAAAGAGATCAAAGAATATCAGCTCTCAAGGAGTGGGTAGAAAATCAAATAAGGAATTGATAGCAGTTAAAGGAGACAAACTAATCATTGGGGGATTGGTGAGGCCAATAGACTCTTGCTGGTATTAATATAACCAATGATTATACAATCATGGAATATTAGGGGTTTAAATATTAAAACCCATCAATATGTTTGAAGACTCTTAGAAAAAAGTAAAACAATTTTTTTGCTTATCCAGGAGATAAAAATATCATTGGATCTTATGTGTAAAATAGTAAATAGACCTTGGAGGGGTGTTGATCATATGGAAGTGGCTACCCAAGGGACCTCAATGGGGATAGTTACCTTTTGGAACTCTCTTGAATGGACAAAAATAGAACATATAGCTTGGAGGGTTGTCCTCACATCACATTTTAGAAATAATGTGACAGTTGAATAGGTTTTAATCATTATTTTTTATGGGGCTCAAAACCTAGATGGTTAGATTCATCAATGGAAAGTGGTGCATAATTTGAGGTTCTCGAGGGAGTAGTTAGACTGGATTGTTGTTGGGGATTTTAATGCTAAATTATCATCTAGAGACCAGGAAGGGGGAACCCCAATTTTATATCCAAGGGATTGAATTATGATGCCCAAGTCCATGCATTACACTAGGTGGATATTAAATATCCTGGAACCAACTATACTTGGACTAATAAGAGGAGGGAACCACATAGAAAGAAGGTGAAGTTAGACCATTTTTTGGTTTCAAAGGAGGCATTTGTGAAATGGAATCTAAAATTTTAGATTTTGGAGGATCCAATTTTAGATCATTTTCCCATTCTATTGGAAATGGGTATTAAGATAGGGCAACATCACAAACCATTTAGATTTGAAAACTATTGGTTACAAAAAGAGAAACTTCAAAAGAAAATTCCACACTAGTGGGAAGAGGGATGCCCGACATATGGGACAACAATATTTAGATTCCACAAGCTTCATTATGTCAAGGATCAACTGAAACAATGGAGGAGAGCTAACAAGATAGAATTTCAAGTTCAAAGAGATCCATTGGTGCCCAGATTGGATGAGATTCAAAAACACTTCATGAAAGGAAAAATTATAGAGCAACTTAAAGAAGAGGATGATGCATTGCGTAAAGCGGTTGAGGACATTGACAACCAAGAGGAGATCTACTAGAAATAGAGAGAAATAACCACTTGGTTATTAGAAGGTGACAAAAACACCAAATGTTTCCATCATATTTCTTGTGCTAGGAGACAAACAACCAAGATGAAATATCTTCAAGATGATAATGGGAACTCCTTTGATACAATCCCAAGTATGCATTTCCATTCAATGGATTATTTTGCTAAATTTTTTAAGGAAAGTATGGTTCAATATGAAGAGGCTCAAAAATAAGTTATTGTTGTCATACCCTCTATTATCTCTTTAGAAGAAACTTGGGCCCTACTTAAACCCATTGATAGAGAGGAACTAAAGAAAGTAGTCTTTAGAATGAGTACCAAAAAATCACGATCCATATGGATTTTCAATTGAGTTTTTTCAGAACTTTTGGGACAACTTAGAGGAGGATGTAATGGTTGTTATAAATGAGTCCATAGGTAGTAAAATAATTCTTAAAGCATTAAATCATACATGCATTGCCTTAATTCCAAAATGGGAGAAGGGGGTGCTTATTTTAGATTACAAACCTATTGCCTTATGCAATGTCATATATAAAATAATCACAAAGGTAATTTTTGGGCAGCTAAAACCTCTTCTACATAGCATTATCTCCTTGGAGCAAGGGGATTTTATAGAGGACGGGAAGATATTAGATGGTGTGGTTCTAGCTTAGGAGGCAATCCACTCAATGCAAAAATCTGGCAATAAGGGAATGTTCATAAAATTGGATATGCCAAAGGCTTATGATAGGGTGGAGTGGAGCTTCTTCTCAAGGATTATGGTAGCATTTTATTTCTCTCACGATTAGATAAAATGAGTCATGAGCTATGTTTCTACTCTAACATACTCAATGTTAATCAAAGGCCTTCCCTCACAAATTTTTGGAACTACTCAAGGCCTTCATCAAGGAGATCCTTGTTCCTCTTATATTTTTCTCATTTTGGTTGAGGGCTTGGGTAGACTCACCTTGAGGAGAAGACAACAAGGTTTGCTAACAAGTATCAAGGTGGGTAAGGAAGTTTTGACTCACTTGTAGTTTTTGGATGACATAGGATTGGTGGGAGTGGCCAACTTCAAGGAAGCAAAAATGATTAGAGATACTCTTAATGTTTACCTTAGGGCCACAAACCAAGCCATCAATAATAAAAAAATCCAAAGTGGTATTTTTCAATATTGATCGAAGGCTTCAGGATAGAATTTTAGAGATCTTGGAATTTACGAGGACTTCTCTCCCAATGGTATATTTGGGGGTCCCTTTGCATTATAAAAAACTGAAAATAGATATCTAGAGGAATATTTTGGATTGTATCAAAGAAATATTTAATCATTGGCCTCGCAAATGGTTAAGCTATGGGGGTGATGAGCACCAGAAATTCTCATTTTATATACATTCTTAAGGGGCATCATTATTGGTTTAATTAGCATTAGATATGTATTTTTATATAACCTATGCATATAATTGATAAAATATCCAATATTATGTTTGACTGGTGTTTTTAGTGAAAACTATGTATAAATGTAGGTTTTGCTACTAATCTGGTATTTTCCAGTCTACATCCCAATTGGACCTGGCATGTTTCTGCTTCAATGAGTCTAAGGAATATTGGGAAGACGTCTTACTATTCAGGTAGGCACCTTACTATAGGTGCCTTACTCTTTAGGCACATGCCTTACTCTTTAGGCAAACGTCTTATTGTAGGCACCTTACTCTTCAGGCAGCCACCTTATTCTTCAAGCAGGTGCCTTACTCTTTAGGTAGACACCTTACTGTAGGTGTCTTACTCTTCAGGTAGATGCCTTACTCTGACCAAGTCAATAAGAAGGTGCCTTGAAGAAGAAGTAGGTTTCTACTTGTGGTGCCTTACTCCCACCTTGCTTCCGTTGAGAAGATGCACCAAGCCAAATTTGATTAATTGACCAATGGGCTAAGGAGGTTCTTGCACATGAAGACAAAGGAGAAATATTTTAATCATGCATTATTATTAAAATAGAATAAAACACTTATTGTTAATTGATTGGCCGGTTGACCTTGTAAAGCTCTTAAAGCATTATTTTTAGGATGCATTAATTTAGGATTTGTTTGTTATGTACACCTAAGGATTTTTATATTTATCCTTCTGGTGAACAGACATACTTTAAAATAGTATAATAATACTTGTGTATGAACCAAATGTAACTAATCACATTATGTGATTAAAAATAGATTGATTTGTTACTGTAACAAAATATAGCTGCGCTTTATATAAATACGTAGGCTAGATGAATGAAGAAGAGGAATCAATTACACATAAATTTATTTCATTTCATTTTCTGTATATTTTATTAAGAGTGAAAATCCTCTTATTTGCTTAAAGCAAGCTCCATGTAATTAGTCAAGTGGACTATCTACGAGAGCTTGGGCCCACTCCTTACAGTAGTCCTCTCCTATTTTATTTCTATATTTGTTTTCTATAGATTAGATTTATTGTTTTATTTCCTGCTTTCTTTTAATTTAGTTGTGTGTTTTATTTTCCTGCATTTTAATTTCTTGCACTTTTATTTTCAGCACTTTAATTTTAGTTTGTAATCTACTTATTTAATTTTTTGTACTAGTTTTATTTGGTTTGGCTGAAATCAAAATGCACAAACATCCCCCACCAAACTAAATAAGGTATAGAAGGATTTATTCCCCCACACTGCAGGCATATACTGTGCATGACACTCGTAAGTTTACGGACTTACCAAATTGATAATTTATGGGAGAGAAATGATTGTTTTCTAAACATAATTTATGCTCACCAGGGGGTAGATTAACTTTTTTACAGTTAGTCATTTAGGCCGTGTCAATTTATAAATTTCCTATCCTTGCTTCCCCACATACCATATGGAAAGAGTTAGACAATATGGATAAAAATTTTGATGGGGATAAGTAAAAGGAGAGAGGAAATGGGCCTTAGTAGGTTGGGAGAAAGTAAACCAACCTAAGGTAAAAGGAGGTTTGGGGATGAGGATATCAGAGTTAAATAATAAAGCTTTGGCTAGAAATTTTTACTGGAGGTGGATTTCCCAACCAACTTTTTTATTCAGTAGAGTTTTAAGTAGTAAATATTTGCGATAAGTGAACCCAAACGAGATGAGTCATTTCCCTTTGGATAGTAATGGATCTTTGGTGTGGCAAGCTCTAAAGTTAGGATCTTAGTTTGTGAAAGATGGATTATTTTGGAAAGTGGGAATAGGGAAGAAGGTACGATTTTGGATAGATTCATGGGATCAATACCCACCTATCATTGTTGAATTTCCAAAATTACAACAAGTAAAAACAACCATGGAAATTAAGGGTTGGATTCAAATTAAAAATTATTTCAACACTAGTCAGTTGGGGGATTATAAGTTTAAGCAGTTTAAGAAGTTGGATGAGTGGCCAATTCCAATCCCTTCGGAATTGACACCCATCATGACTCAAATAGAGGCAAAAAGAGTTCTCACAGGTAGACATGAGGAGGATGAATTAGCTTAGGGCTATGGGAGCCTTGGAGTATACATAGTGAAGGATGGATATGATAAGATCCTTCCAGAACCTCCTTCTTATGCATATCAGGTTGAGGATTGGAGAAAGATTTGGTAGTCCAAGGGTTGGCCGAAAGTAAATTTCTTTACCCGATAGTTCATGCATAATGGAATTCTTACTTTTGATAGTCTGAGACATAGAGGAATTGTTGGTTCATCTCAATGTGTTTTATGCTACAAGAGTGAGGAAACATCTGACCATTGATGTTTGAGTACCTATTTACATGTCAGATCTAGGAGCGATGGTTTTTATATTTTAAAATTTGATCCAATAGTGATTTGAATTGGATTAATATTTGGAAAATATGGAATATGGGTAGATTTAAATATAAATCTCTTTGTGTCATATGGAATATTGAATTAAACTTCATATGGTGGCAAGTGTGGTTGGAGAGAAAGGGTAGAATTTTTAGAGAAACCTTTTCATCCTTAGATGGCATTTGGCAATTCATCTAGAGCAAAGTCATAGAAATTGTGACAGCATATGCTAAAGAGGAAACTCAGGTTGATATAGGGATGATGGAGAAGGAAGCTGAAGTGCAAGAGGAGCAAGATAGAGCTAGTTGGAAACCACCCTCAGAAGGTTGTATTAAAATTAATATTGATGTAGTTGCAAAATGCAATCCAGGTAAAGCTGGAATTGGAGTGGTTTGCAGGAATTATGTTGGTTCAATGCTCTATTGGGAACTACAAGGCCTGGAAAGGGCCATGAACAATGAAGCAGAAGCCTTAGCTATCAAATCTACTTCTATCTAGGTAGTAAGACAATGTTTTATAGGAGGAGAATCCTAGAATCAGATTCTCAAATATTGGTAGGAAATCTGGATTACATGAGAAACTTTGCTTTAAAGACATGGATGTTGAGGATTATTGTCACCCAAATTAAGAAATTGTGGAGGGAATTAGATGATGTGATTCTGGTTTATGGTAGTAGAGATATAAATAAAGTGGCAGACTTCCTATCTAATATGGGTACTAAGAAAGAGGTAGGGGTTCAATGGCATAGTGACATGGTTATTGATGATGAGAGGATTAGGCATGTTGGTGAGCAAATCCAGTGTTTAGCTAGTTTGGACAGCCACTGTAGAAATATGGTTTAGGATATTTGGCTTCAATGCATATATTATGTTAGTGTTGTAAATAGGTGGACAGCCCTTGCAAAAATATGGTTTAGGATATTTGGCTCCAATGCATATCTTCTTTTAATGTTGTAAATAGGTGTTATTGTTGACTAAGGCTGGGAGGAGTCTCGTCCCAACTTGTAAATGATCTTTTTTTTAATATAAAATTTTTAAATTATTTTTCAAAAAAAGAAATATGGGTGATTGTTTAGCATTTTTTTCTACATGAGCTTTAGGTATATTGCAATAATATGGGACAAATACAAATGGGATGGAAAATTATTAGAAGCAAAAAGTAATTGGGTTGCTAGATTATTTTACAGAAAAGAGGAAAACATCAAAGTTGGGGTTATAAATGTATATGATCCAACTATAGTTACTCCTCATGAAAGATGTTGGAAGGACCTTAGCATATTTTTATCAAATACAATGATGATTCATTGTGATCTATGGATTCTTGGGGGTGATTTTAACATTGTTCTATCTCCTTTGGAAAAGAAGGGTGGTATTCCAGGATGGTCTAAATCAATGCAAGATTTTGCTTCATTTGTCAATTCAAATGACCTTTGGGATGTTAGTCCCTCAAGTTTTCAATATACATGGGATAATAGATGCATTGGAAAAACTCATATAGCAAAAGATTTGATAGATTCTTTTTATCCAATAAATGGTTGCAAAAAAAGTATACAATCTCTTCAAATATTTTATTATGATCATGATCAGATCACAAACCCATTCTTTTGACTTGTGATTTACCTAATAATGGTCATCCAAAGCCATTTCGCTTTCAATCTATGTGGCTCCAAGACCCTGATTTTTTCTAGATGGTTATGTTATGGTGGGATGAATCAAATTTTGAAGGATCATGTATGTATAGGTTTGTTCAAAAGATAAAATATTTAAAGGAGCAAATGAAGATATGGAATTCCAAATATTTTGGTAACATTTTTAAAGAAAAGAAAGAAATTGAATCCAAGCTCAAAAATTTACAAGAGATAGTAGAAATTAATGGAATGGATCAAGATTCTTATGTGAAAGAAAAACAATTACTTTCTTATTATCATAATGCATTGAAAAAGGAGTCATATTGGTTCCAAAAATCTAGAGAGAAATGGCTCAAGGAAGGAGATAGAAATATAAAAAAAATCATGCTACAGTAAAAAAAATTTTTTATTTTCATCACATCAAAAATATTTTAACTCTAGATGGAAGAAATATTGAGGACGAAGAAGATATAAGGAAGGAAGCAATTAATTATTTCAAAAATATTTTGTCAGATACTAGGCAAGATAAGGAGGCACAAGATAAGCTTTTGTAAAATATTCCATCAATTATCACACAAGGACAAAATGAAAGCTTGATGAAGAAGATATCTATGGAGGAGCTCCATGAAGCAGTTTTCTCTTTCCATCCTAACAAGGCACCTGGCCCCGATGGATTTCCTGCAATTTTATTTCAAAAATTTTAGGATTTATTGAAGAGTGATATGTTAGTTGCGGTTGAAGAGGCCTGAAAAAGGAAGGCTATAATAAGTGAGATCAATGCTACTTTTATTACCTTGGTTCCCAAGAAAGGTGACACAAAATATTTTGATAATTTTCTTCCAATAAGCCTTTGTAATATGATTTATAAGATCATTTCAAAAATTATGGCAAACAGGTTGAAGGGCATTCTAGGTTGTGTTATCTCAGAGGAACAAGGTGGCTTTGTTCATGGTAAACAAATTCTTGATGGTATAATTATTGCACAGGAGGCCATACATTCTCTTCATTCCATGAAAAACTAGGTATGCTTATGAAATTAGATATGAACAAAGCATATGATAGGGTTTCTTAGAATTTTCTACATGATATTCTCAGAAAGTTTGGCTTTGATTATAGTTGGTGTGAATGGATTAAATATTGTTATAGCACTGCAAAATTTTCTATTTTGATCAATGGTTCTCCTATTGGTTACTTCAAGTCATCTTGTGGACTTTATCAAGGTGATCCACTATCTCCTTATCTATTCATTATTCTTGTGGAGGCATTAGGGAGAGCTTTCTCAAAGGCAAAAATGGAAGGAAAAATCAAAGGTATTCAAGTTGCAAAAAATGGTCCCTCCAAATCTCATCTCCAATTTGTTGATGATACTTTTCTTTTGGGTCATCCCTTAGTCAGTGAGGCCATGGATTTTAAATCAATATTATCATGCTATGAGAAGGCTATTGGATAGTTGGTTAATACTACAAAATCTAAGATTTTTTATTAATACTACCCTAGATTTACAACAAATTATTGTGAATATTTTAGGGTTTAAAATTGAAAAATTTCCATCAACCTACTTGGGTATTCCTTTGTCTCATAAAGGAAATAAAAAGGAGCTTTGGATCTCTTTTTTGGATAGAATGAAAGCTTGTTTGGCAGGTTGGAAAGGTAAGTTCTTAACCATGGCAAGAAGGCTACAACTCATAAAGACTACATTGCAATCCATCCCTATTTATATGATGTCACTTTCAAGATTGCCAATAGGTATAGCATCAAAAATTGATAAAATTCAAAGAGACTTTCTATGGAAAGGTTGTGAGGAAAAATTTAGGTTTCCTCTTTGTAAGTGGGATAGGGTTTGCAAAGGAAAGAATATTGGAGGAGCAAGCTTGCGAAATTGCAGACTTATGAATTTGGCATTAGGGGAAAATCTTGGGTGGAGATTATTTAGAGATCAAGGAAATAATTGGGCAAAAATATTACTTCAAAAATATATAGGTTCTCTTGATGCAATAAAATTATTTAGGAAAATAACCCTACCCAAAGGATCATCAACATGAAACTTCATATCAGATAGTTTGCAATTGATAAAGAAACATATTAGATGGTCATTCAATGAGGGGAATTATGCAAATTTTTGGTCTAATGCTTGGTTGAAGTCTTATCCTCTTATCTTTGACTCAAAATGGTAAACATTGGCTCAAGCATGCCTATCATGTAAAGGTCCAAAGGTCAAAGACTATATTAATATGAGCAACAACTCCAAATCATGGATTTCTATTAGTAACCTAGTTGAAGGAGAGGAATTCAAACAAATTGTATATGAACTTCAAAAGATACTTCAAGAGTTTTATTTATCAATTTCTAAATGAAAGGATGAGTTGGTTTGGAAATTATCAAAGGATGGTGGATACTCGGTCAAGTTGGGATATGAGAATTTAGAGCAATCAAAATTTCCTTCTCCCAAATATTTTCCTTGGAAGAATTTTTGGTCATTAGAGGCTCTCCCTAAGGCCTCAACATTCCTTTGGTTAGTAGTTCAAAGTAATATTCTTACAGGAGAGAGTCTACAAAGAAGAGGATACCATGGACCTTTCAGATGTGCCTTGTGTGAGAAGGATTTAGAAACATTAGACCATTTACTTCTTCATTGTCTCTTTCTCACACCATTTGAGTTACTTCCTTTAAATATGAAATATATTGGCATCTCCATCAACATTGAAAGAGTTGATGAAATTTGGATTAAATATTTCAAATCTAAAACATTATGTATTCTATGGAGGATTATCGTATCATTATTTTTTGCAACTTATGTCTTGAAAGGAATAAAATAAATCTCAAAATCATCCCAAGTTTGGAACCATATTATTGCTCTCTTCACAGATTTCTACAAATATGGTGCTCATCATGGGAAGTCTCAAGTGCCGAAAAATAGATGTTAATAACTTGGATACAGGATTTGAACATACATAGAAGAGTTTTTTAACACCTTTTTTTTATTTGTGGAAAACATCCCAAAAGGGATGCCACTTTTGGGTAAGACCCAAGGAGGCAGGGGTATCCATTCCACCAAAAATGCCCAGGACTCGGACCTGGCCTACCACCTTTGACATACTCAAGGAGCAAACAAACACACAAAACCAATTTAAAAATAAGTAAATAACAACAAAAATAATAAAATAAAATAAAAAACATGCTCCTTGAGTGTGTCAAAAACAAAAGCACAACCAAACACGCACAATAAGATAAAAGAAACCACAACACAAACCACATAGAAAAACACAAGAACCACATAACAAAACACAAACAAGACAAAAACAACATAACACTACAAAGACATAACCCAAAAAAAACATGAAAAATAAACACAACCAAAACCTAAAAAATTAAAAAATAAAATAAAAATAAAAATAAAAAACAACCAACAACAGACAATAAACAAAAACAAAAAACATAGAAAACACTCACACATAAAAACACGAAATAACACAAACAAAGAGAAACCCAAGAACAAGAACGAAAAAAACACAAGAACAATAACAAAAAACATAAAAAAAAAACAAAACAACAAAAACACAAGAACAACAAAAAACAACACAAAGAACACAAAAACAAAACAAAATAAAAGAACCCACCCACCTTAAAAAACTAAACAAAAAAACAAAAAAAAAAAGAAATAAAAAATGAACAAAACAATGACCTATCTAGACCAGAAGACTATTAAGGCAAGAATCAACAGAGGAAACAAAATAAAGAATAGAATGAGCTAGGGAACTAAAAAAAACTGAATGAACCAAAGAGAAGCAAAAAAAAAAACAAGAAGAAACTAGGTACCTTCGAATCTGGAGCCATCCAAAGAAATGATAGAAAGAAGAGCTTCCCTAATTTGAGAAGCCCACCATATAGGAGGGTGGCCATAACAAGTAAGATCACCTTTGTCCAAAGCCCAATTAGCTAAAGCATCAACACTCTTGTTTTGATCTCTGACCACATGATTGTAATCAACTTTCAAAAATCCCATCCGGATTAACTGAATCTTCTCAATAATTCTTTTTATTCTCCAATCCACCTTATGATTCTTAGAAGGATTCTTCAAGAGATTAATCATAAGTTGAGAGTCGACTCAACTAACACCTTTTCCCATCCAACCTTAGTAGCCTCCTGAAGGCCTCTGAGGATACCATACCCCTCAACAAGGTTATTGGAAAGAATACCCAAATTCTCAAGCAAAAGTAAAAACCAGGGAGCCATCCGAAAGTCTACCAATTCCTCCCACACCGGCTTTTCCAGGGTTCCCTCTAGAGGCTCCATCAGTATTGACTTTTCCAAAATCCTTAGGAGGAGGTTGCCAATTTCTATTCCTATCCATCTTACTAATACTCACATTCCCTTTAAGTTGGTTGCCCTTAGAAGGTTTAATCTTCAATATTTGCATCACTTGATCCCATCTTTGGTGGGAGTTTTGGGGGTGATTAAGGAGATGATGGACTGATTCAACTAAGTTGGCTATGGTCTTTTGCCAAATATAGTGAATATCCTTCCTATCTTGATTAAAAATTTGGTTGTTCCTTTCATTCCAAATATTCCAAAGAAGAATGGTAGAACCCATCCAAACTAACTGCCTAATAAAATGATCAACACCCTCTTGATTAGGCCAATCCCTCCAAAGTTGTTCAAAAGTAAAAAAATTGGACCACTGTAAGCCAAGTAAAGTGGCCATTCTCCTCCATAGCTCAGAGGCTAAAGTACACTCAATAAAAATATGGTTGATATTTTCTACATTCTCTTCACACATTTCACATCTAAAAGGGCCATGAAAACCACGCTTCATAAGTTGCTCACCAGTAAGCACCCTACGATGCAATAAAATCCAATTAAAGAACCTCACCTTAGGCCAGAGCTTTTGAGCCCACAATCGAGAAAATATGTCAGAAGAATGGTTGGGATTATTATGGCATAAGGTCAAATAACCTTGAGCAACTGAATACTCACCCTTAGTAGTGTTGTTCCATCCAAAACAATCTTTTTCATGGGACCAAGAGAGGGATCTCATATGAAGGATGCCTTGGATATCTTGTCTTTGCCTTTCTGGGATTTGAATAGGCCAGTCCTCAATAGGGATCCAATATCTACCAACCTTTGAATTACCAGTATGGTACCGACAGTAATTAGCCACCTTTATCCAATTAGCTCGGTGAAGCTCCTCCATCCAAGGCCTCCAATCGGGAAACTGAGTTATCAAAGGCTTGTGACCATCCCAAGAATCTGTCCAAAAATTTGCATGTTGACCATTATGAATGATCCAAAATAATTTTTTCTTTATCAAATCCTCACCAGTCTTAAGAACTGCTAAAATGGGAGAACCTTTGGTAGGAAGTTGATAGCGAACAAGGTCTTCAGGACTTTTGTTCTCAGCATATTTAGCACGGAGATTATTGGCCCAAAGAGCATTGGGGTTATGCAACATCCTCCAATATAATTTAGCAGCTAAAGCTTTGTTGTTATTAATTGAAGACCGGAATCCTAACCCCCCTTCACTCTTAGGAAGACATAAAGTATCCCATTTCACCAAGGCCCATTTTCTTTTCTCCTTAGTACCACTCCAAAGGAAACGATGACTGATTTGATCCAATTCTCGAAGAACAACCTTTGGGATATTCAAAATGAAAGAAACATAAATAGGAATAGCTTGAAGGACTGATTTTACCAAGGTGATTCTACCCCCAGAAGAAAGCCACTTGTTGGTCCACTTTCCAATTTTCTTCTTGACTTTGTCCAACAACCAATTCCAATATTTATTTTTCTGCCTTTGAATATTTATGGGAATACCTAAATAAGTGATTGGAAGAGAGGTCTTCTTATATCTTAGTTTATCCAAGACCATGGATTCCTGTCTAGAAGAGCAGTGAAAGAAAATAACTTTAGATTTGTCTTCATTGATCAACTGCCTAGTAGCCTTAGAAAAATAGCTAATGATTTGCTTAATATTAGAAGCTTCCTTAATTGTAGCTTTACCTAAAAGAGTAGAGTCATCCACAAATTGAAGATGAGAGATAGGTCTAGCTCCATGAGCAATGGTAACTCCCTCAAGGGTTTTGTTTTCCCTCTTTTTGGTTATAGTCCTACCCAAGCATTCAGCAAGAATGATGAATAAATAAGGGGATAGCGGGTCACCTTGCCTAATACCTCTGGAAGCCGGGAAAGACCGAGAAGGCCTGCCATTGATAAGAACTAAGTAGGAAACTGAAGAGATACATCCCATAATCCAATCCATCCAATCCTTAGAGAAACCAAATTGCCTCAAAACTTTGATAAGGAAGTGCCAATCCACTCTGTCATAAGCTTTGGATAAGTCTAACCGAATGAACATGGAAGGAGAATTTTGCATATCCATGGAATGGATGGCTTCCTGAGCAAGAACTATCTCATCTACTATTTGACGTCCTTCCACATAACCCCCTTGCTCTGGGGAAATAATCTTATGCAAAAGAGGCTTCAACCTTTCTCGCCATGATTTTAGTAATGATTTTGAGAAGAACATTACATAAAGCAATAGGTCTAAAAGCTGAGATATGATCAACCTCTTGAGCTTTTGGAACAAGAGTAATATAAGTTTTATTGATAACCTTCAAAATTTCTTTGGCTTTCCTGGCTTCTTCCACCACCTCTAATAAATCAACATGAAGGATATCCCAGAACTCTTGGTAGAACTCAATAGGAAAACCATCAGGACCTGGGGTTTTCCCTTTTTGCATTTTAAAAACTACTTGTTGAAGCTCATTGATAGTAACAGGAGCAGTCAAAATAGAGTTCTCCTCGAAGTGATAAGAGAAGGGATTGCTTGAAGAACATTATATTGTGAAGTTGAGTCAAGGGGAGTAGCAGCGAAAATATTGGAAAAGTAATCAACAACAATAGAGTTCATGCCATCCCAAGTATAAACAACATCTCCAGAATCTGATTTTAAGGAAGAAATAAAGTTGTGAGATCTTCGAGCTAGAAGAGATTTGTGGAAGAAATTTGTGTTTCGATCTCCTTCTTTGAGCCATTGAATTCTAGATTTTTGCTTCCATAAGATTTCTTCTCTTTTTTCCCATTCCTCTAACCGAGTTGTGAGTTTAATTTCATCTGCACTTCTCTTCTCTGTGAGGCCATCTAAATGGATTTTCTTATTCAAATTTTCAAGATGAGCAATAACTTCATGTTTTTTTTTATGAACATCCCCAAACTCTTTCCAGTTCCAAGTCTTGATTTTGGATTTAATGTATTGCAGTATTTTGGCAAAACAGAACATCTTAGTCCCATGCCTAGGTTTACCTTCCTTCCACCATTGTTGCACATGAGGTCTAAAGGAAATGTCTCTAAGCCACATTAATTGAAAACAAAAAGGAGAGAAACTCACATTGGTTTTCCACATTTCCACCATGACTGGCCAATGATCCGAACCAACATTATTAAGAGTCTTCACTTTAGGAATGTGACCATGGATTAAGAAATTTTTAGAGAGCAAAAACCTATCCAATCTCTCCATTATACAAGCTAAGCCTTGCCTTCTGTTAGACCAAGTCATAAGGCCATTATCTCGGTTGGATATCCACAAGATGGAGGTTTGCAATATATTCGCTCATGAGGTCGGTGCTTTTGTCCAAATTTCTATTTCCCCCCTTTTCTCATCCAGAGAGAGGATGGTATTGAAATCTCCTCCGATCAAGATCCAAGCTTTAGGAAAATGAGAGATAATATGAGTAATATCCTTCCACTGTCTTCTTTTTTCCTCCAAAGAAGTCGGAGCATAAACAGTAATGCAGAGCATAATCTGGTTGGAATGTCTACTTTGAATAGCTATAGCCAACAAACCCCAACTACCAACCATATGGTGAATAACTACCTCTTTTGGATCCCAAAGACAAGCAATGCCACCCGAAGTCCCTTGGGAACTGAGGGAAACCACTTTTCCAGCTGGCCAAATTTTACTGGCAATTAAGTCCATATCCTCCATTGACATCTTTGTTTCTTGAAGGAAAACAAGATGTGGATGATTTACCTGAATCATTCTTCTAATTTCATTTTGTTTTGAAAGACTCCCTTTGAGTCCTCTAATATTCCAAGTGATGATCTTCATTAATACCAGGGCTAAAAAATTTGGGAAGGGCATTAATCTTACCTTCCTCTACAAGCTTTTCACCTTCTTTTACCATATGATATTGATTGGTCTTGCGACCTACTTTTTTATTAGAATCCATCTTCAATTTTTTTTCCCTATTTCTTGACTTATTCCAATTGAATCTGAGATGGCTTCTAACCTTGAAGAATGCTCGTACATAGCCAAAATTTTACTAGATGGTTCAACGGAGTCTATATTGGGACCTGCATTATTTGAAGTTTTGACATTTGAAATATTGTTTTTCTTGTGTAAATTTTCTCCTTTTTTTTCTCGTTGAAAACCTTTGATTTGTTGGTTTGTCTCTGAGTTCTTCCCTTCATATTTAAATTGTGTTTCTAAGATTTCAGTTTCCATTATTTCCTCTTCCTCACTTGGGACATCATTTGTGGAAAGGATTTCAAACATATTAGCAGATGACTTTGATTGATCCTTCATAACTGGTTTTTTCTGAGTGTTCTTCTTCTTAGGTATTTGGAAACCTGCTGAGTTTATATCTTCTTTCTTTTGATCAGGAATTTTATTTGGGCAAGCACTGGCCAAATGACCATATTCATGGCAAATTCTACAACGAAAAGGAATGTTCTCATAGTCCACTACTTGCTCCCAAGTGTCTTCCCCAAATTGTAATGTGATCTTTTTAGGTAGGGGTTTGTCAAAATCCATTAAAACACAAATCCGAGCATAAATAATATGTTCAAAATTTTGAGTACAATCAGCGAGTCATCATAAAAGTTCCTAAAGAGTTTCCAATTGAAGAAAAAATAGTAGGATTCCAAAATTCAATAGGGAGGCCAAAGAGTCTAACCCACACGGGAGCTATAGAAGGCATCTCTTCTTCGACTTTAAATTTAGTATGCCAGGGCTTCATGAAAAGCCCTGCCCTTCCAAAAAACCAAGGACCCCCTTGAAAAGTTTTCTCTCTATCTTCATTATTAGCAAATAAAACAAGAAAATAACCATTTGGATAAATAGAGATTTGTAACTCACCTTTAGTTTTCCAGCTTTTTGCAGCCCAGACTTTGAAAGCAGATAGACTCGGACGAAAACCCACGAACCGACAAATTAGTCCTCTTTTTTCCAAATCTTCAATGCCAGTCTGAATGTTACCCATATCAAGCTTAACAATAGGAGTTCCATCAGCTGCTTTAAGACATCCCGACTCCATTTTCTTGGGATCAATCTTAGGCATTCTTAGAGGTTTATGGGAAGCCCTAATATTGATATTAGCATTGGGTTGAGGCTGTCCACCATGAAGGGCATCCCTAAAATTCATTTTTGGGACCGAGTCTTCGAAATTCTTACCCTTGACAGGGGTTTTCACAGTAGAATTATTTTGTGGGTGCACCTTAGCACCAGATTCACTTGAGATATGAGCCATTTTTTGATCAACTGCTTGAAACTTGTTTCGTGATCTCTTTAATCCTTGCCCTAGACGTCGTGGAAAGGTATGGTTTTCACTTTTCTTTTGTGCAGCAAATTGGAAGCCGTTGTCACTCAAGTTCACAGTATGATCTGTTGAAAGACAAATTTCTAACCCATCTTGTATCCCCTGCAACATTTCCTGCTAAAATATTGAGCATAAACCACAAAAATATTGGCCGCTAGGGCCCGAAGGCCCTAAAAACCAACCTCTGGAGCTGCTTGCACTCAACCCAGATGAAACCCTCGCATAGCCGCTTGCCAAATATGTCGTTCACACATAGGGATGTGCTAGGATCTGTGTTGCTCCAAATGATATGAAAATTGGTGGAGACGTTCTAGGGTTTTTCAGGCATCTACCCTCAAAATTTTAGCTCAATCCGAGTCCGGATGAGTGAGATATGGCCGAAACGAGTTCGGCAGTTTGGGCAGTCCTACGAAAAATGTCTCATCTATATTTTAATAAAATACTTTAATAATTGACCAAGAATTCATTGATATCTCGAAAGAGTCATTTGTGATAATGGAATTAAAACAAATGATCTAGTTCGATCAAGGGTAAAATGGAAATGTTCAAAAAATTGAGTTTATCAAAATTAATTTTGATGATGCTTATAAAAGAAAATCATAAACTTAATAGAATATAAATATTGGAAGGCATCTAATATAAAAGAAGTGGATTATGGAAACTTAGATGTTTGATGAAGATGGATAATATCGTTGATAGAAAGGCAAATGAAGAATATTATTGATATAAAGGTAAATTTAGGTATGTTTTAATTGACTTGTTAGAAATGTAAAGAGAGCAATGTAATATTTTATTTTTGTAATGGGAGTGGCCCCCAATAGAAACCACCTATAGCTTATTAAAAAAATGGGAAAAGTTGTTGGAGGTGGTGTTTTTTTAATTAGTGAAGGAAAAATTCTCCTTCAATTACTCAAGATCATATGGAACTTCAACTAACAAATATGTAGAGGTTAGGGCACTTCTTATAGAAATTAAAATTGCAATAGAAAAATGATGGAAATATATTTAAATCAAGGAAGATTCACAAATTATAATCAATGTTATTAACAAAAAGGATGTGAAGACTAGATAAAAAATAATATTATTGTTGATGTTTATCACCTATTACTAGAGGCAATCTCTTGGGAGTGTGAGTGTATTTATAGAGAAGGAAATCGGGTAGCGAATAATTTATCCAATTCTTGGTGAAATTCAAATTTTAAAAGGCAACTGGCCAAGTGAGATTTTACCTCTTAATCAAAAAGATGTCAAGGAGTTGATTGTGGAAACATAGCAGTTCAAGAAAGTTGAAGAATGTATTTAATAGAAAAATAGATAAAAAAATTATGATAAAAGGCATGTTGGATATGGTTTAATTGAAATAACAACAAATGTAATATTTTGGTATTTTGTTAGTTGCAAGCTTGTTGTAGTTGTAAGGGATTTGGCCTCTCTTTTGAGAGGTCCAAGGTTCAAACCCCACTAAGTATGAGGGGACCAGGACTCCTCATAAAAACCTTTGTAAATGCTTTAAAAATATATATTTTGGTATTTGATAGGAGTGGCCCCCAATAGAAGCCACATATAACTTATTAAAAATAATAAGTAACCTATTTTCAAATGGCATGAGCTTAACTAGTTAAATTCTTTGATTTTTATGGAGAAAACTCTAGTTCAAAGTTCTATCTTTATCAAACTATTCACTCATAATTGTCAAGTTGTTGTGATACCACCATATAATCATAATCTAAATGGAATTAGACAACTTCAACTATATAATTAAATTATAATTATTATTTTAAAAAATAAGAAAAAATAAATAACTTATTACATTTATATTTTTATGTTAAATAATAAAAAAATGCATAAAAATATTATTTAAATGTAAGAGAAGTATTGAAAAAATACAAGTTTAAATATAGTTTAATTTAATATTTTTGTTGTAAGATGACCCCATTACTCTCTTTGGGAAACTTGGAGGTCTGACAAATTGAATTAGGATTTTAGAGGCTAGGGTAGAGGCTTGGAGAACATTTTCATGCAAAAAACACCATCAGAGAGGATCAATCTTGTTGGAGGGTCTTTCAATAGTATGGATCACGACTAAGAATGGGGGACATAGGTACTTCGGTACCAAATCCTCCAAAACAAGGAATATCATACCGGGAGAAGCTATGTGGTATCCAAGATAGCTTCAATAATTGTAAAACATAAGCAAGGATAATCATAAACACCATGGGTAAGCGATAAAAGGAGGATTCTTTTCTAGGAAAGGTGAATGGATGTTTACCACAATCAAAGGAAATACTAGTATTAGAAATAGCTAAGGACTGGATAGCTGAGGATATAGTTTATAAGACAAAACATAACCTAATAGGAAAATTCATGGGTTTTAGACCGTCTATGCACTTCTTTCACATGTGGATAAGAAAAAAAAATTACATCTAGAAGGAGAATGCAAAATTCTAACTCTCCCAAATGGGTATTTTTTTGTAGATTTCACATCAATGACAAATCGACAAAAAGTATTTGAGGGAGGGTCGTATCATCATGGGCCAGTGAGAATATTCCAACCATGAATATGGGATTCAACACAAGGGTGGAACCGATTGTGGTACCAATATGGGTAAGATTATTTGTGCTTACCCTTGAATTTTGGAAATAGGAGGTACTCGAGGAAATAGGCAACTTACTAGGTCATTATCAACGTAGATCGAGAGAAACAGTTTTAGGAGGATCGACAATGTTTGCTAGGGTTTGTGCAGAAATGGACCTCAGTAAACCTCTTCCAAAAGAGATAGACCTAACAATAGGAGATTTTATCTAGCATCAAAAATTGGATTATGAGGCTATTCCATTCAGATATTGGGTGTGCCACGCTCATGGACATCTGGCTAGAATGTGCCCAAAAGTTAAGGATCATTAATTTGAACAAGAGGGGACAAGAGCAAATATTAACATGGTTGGCCAATCTCCTCAACAGAAGGTAAATCAGAAGGAAAGGAAAGGCCCAAAAAACTTTGATGGCTTCCAAAAAGTAATCATAATACCAAACAAAATAAATCATCACAGTACCCAGATACAAGGAGAAAAAGCAGGAAGAACAAACAATAGATATGAGATATTCAAACAACTTGGAAGCTTGGAAATAGAAGGGGATTTTCAAATAGAAATATTAGAGGATAATACCCGGCAAGTCACATCGGTAGATCAAGAACAATACTCTAGTCTAGTATCATGAAATAAGCAAGGAGCGACACCAGACACAACCTCTCTCATGGAAGAGGAGATTCAGCCCACGAGGTAGACCAGAGGAGGGGAAATAGAGTAGAGAATAGTTTTAACTCAAGAAATAGAGATGAAAGAAGTAAATAAGAACAAAGAAAACCCTACTTTAGGGATTCATCAAGTGGACAAGAAACAAAAACCAAATCAATTTGTAAGGAGAAAGTCAAATAAGGAAAATATGGAGGAACAAGGAAGATATGTAAGCCAAAATGGAAAGGTAAAATCGATGGCTGATTTTTTCTCTCCTTTCTCAATGATATTAATTACTTGGAATGTGAATATGGGAATGAACCTCATGTACTATATTAAGTGTAGACAAGGTATCCGACAAATAAGGTGAAATTGCTATGTAAACAGTGAATATGGGAATGATATTAATATTATAATTATTATTTTAAAAAACAAGAAAAAATAAATAACTTATTACATTTATATTTTTATGTTAAATAATAAAAAAATTGCATAAAAATATTATTTAAATGTAAGAGAAGTATTGAAAAATACAAGTTTAAATATAGTTTAATTCAATATGTTTGTTGTAAGATGACCCCATCACTCTCTTTGGGAAACTTGGAGGTCTGACGAATTGAATTAGGATTTCAGAGGCTAGGGTAGAGGCTTGGAGAACATTTTCATGCAAAAAATACCATGAGAGAGGATCAATCTTGTTGGAGGGTCTTTCAATAGTATGGATCACGACTAAGAATGGGGGACATAGGTACTTCAATACAAAATCCTCCAAAACGAGGAATCTCATACCAGGAGAAGCTATGTGGTATCCAAGATAGCTTCAATGATTGTAAAACATAATCAAGGATAATAATAAACACTATGGGTAAGTGATAAAATGAGGATTCTTTTCTAGGAAGGGTGAATGGATGTTTACCACAATCAAAGGAAATACTAGTATTAGAAATAGCTAAGGACTGGATAGCTAAGGATACAGTTTATAAGACAAAACACAACCTAATAGAAAAAATTGTGGGTTTTAGACCATATGTGCACTTCTTTCACATGTGGATAAGGAAAAAATGACATCTGGAAGGAGACTGCAAAATTCTAACTCCCCCAAATGGGTATTTTTTTGTAGATTTCACATCAGTGATAAATCGACAAAAAGTATTTGAAGGAGGGTCGTATCATCATGGGCCAGTGAGAATATTCCTACAACCATGAAGATGGGACTCAACCCAAGGGTGGAACCGATTGTGGTACCAATATGGGTAATATTATTTGTGCTTCCCCTTGAATTTTGGAAAGAGGAGGTACTCGAGGCAATAGGCAACTTACTAGGTCATTATCAAGGTAGATTGAGAGAAACAGTTTTAGAGTGCTTATCCAAGAAGACTTTATGACAGAAAGAGTACCAGTGGAGGTGCATTCTATCTTGGAGACAAGTTGATTGCGTGGCACAGTAAGAAACAAGAGTCAGCCTCCTTATCCACAGCAGAGGTAGAAAATCATCCCCACTTATTTAGCCATTTCTCCTTAACTGTTTGACGTCGAAGCTCCTCCAACGATGGCAACACATCGGTGAAAGAATTCTTTTTTTCTTCATCGCTTAAGGGTTGAAATACCCTTTAATAATAATTAAAATAATTATTATTATTATTTTATTAATAATAAATTAAACTTAGACCCTTGTCAAAGGTTTGAGTTAATTTAATTATTAATAATAAACATGGACCTTCAAGGTTTTTCAAGAAGTAAAAACCTTTGCATTAAGTTAAGCTAAAGCTTGGTTTTAATAAAAACCCTTAATGAGTCCAAATGGTTTTAAGAAAATCCTTTAACCTTGTCACCATGGTTTTAATAAAAACCCTTTAACATTATGAAGCTTCTCAAGATATTTTTGACATCACACTCTTTTTGATATCAACACAAAAATGCCTTTTGACATCAATGACAACTTATACACTTGAGCAAAGGCAATGTACCCAAAATTGCCAACAAAGAGATAATCCCACTAACATCTTAAGCAATTGCCATCCCAAGAGGTAATACAGATCAAATAAGATAGGACAAAATAAATAAAAAATCAGGCATACTCAAACTCAAGATCTAAAACTCCATATATGTCAATAGGTAGGGCAAGAAAATCAACAATCATCACTAGAAAACTTGAATAATACATGGTATCCTGATATGATGGACCTATCACTAAAAAATTTTCAATTGCATACTGATATGATTCAAGAGGCAGAAGCATCAAGGGGAAGGAAACTCACTGCAATAGTTTTTTGGCAAGTATAATCATCTCAAGATCTTATCATTATCAAGAGTAGCTTGATATCAATTGTTTACCTAATAAGTTGTACCAAAGGGAAAAGCTCAAATATGGCATGATATGGTTAGGTCACTACAAATTTTTGTAAATGAACATAATTGCTCCAATGGCATGAAAAGGCATTTCATAATTTTGTGTAAGTAGTCAGAACATAAATAAAACCTTTTAATATGTAGGCAAAGTGGAATAGAGGCGGTATGCCACATAAGGAAGATGTTTCATGGGATTGAGCCACATGTATGAAATTTCAAGAATGCATCAACCAATAGAAACAAATTTGGGCATCTCATAAAGCCTATAAGAAGTACTTTTAGCTTACATCGCTTTACCATCTTCATTTCTTTGTCAATGTTGTAGTAGATGATTAAAGATAGGAACAACAAGCTCTCTCTTCGGATCACTTCCCTTCCATTTTTTATACTTTTGTTGCCTAGACCATGGCATACAATAATAAATGCAAAGCCCATAGGCACAAGAAGGAAAATGAATGGGGTGACTTGAAAAGACTCTAAGTTTGATCAAAATAAAATGATCGATAGCTAGAACAAGATTGTTGAATATCAAAAGCATATGCCTCCAAATAAATTTGAGATCTAACAAAGCATTCACTCATCCATTTTCTTTCCATCCTACCTCCCCTTATCTTCCCTCCATTTTGCTCTATATTCCTTTCTCCTTTCCATTACTTTATCGACTCTATAGCCCAAATCATCTCTTGCAAATAATCTAATGTAATTTTTATAATGTAAATGGACACTCATCTAAAGCTATAGACTTGGACCTAAAATCATTCCCAACTGTAGCAAAATATGCTTATGGATTTTTTAGTTTTATAGGAGGTGACTCCTTTTAGGTATCTCTACTTTTTATGCTTTCTCTTCTATTACTAGTATCTCCCTCCTCTTTCTGCCATCGTCTTCCACATCCCTACATTACCCACTTCTATATTCATCTCGTCACCCTGTCTTCTTGTATATCTTGCCACCAAACTCCAATATTCACATTCTTCACCTCACCTAAATTCCTCATCCTATGAAACCTTCGCTTTTCCCTTTTGCCACATCAATTCCCATTCTTATTCTAAAATTCTTTTATTTTTTATATCCATAGCCTTCACCCATTCTCGTAACCCTTGCCCTCAATCAACTTATTTTCTAGCTCCATCCTATGAAAAAGCTCCATTACCCAATGGATAAGGCATTCTAGGTTACACATTAAATTTGAATTGTGAGACTCTCTGCACCATGTCTCTTGATGTTTCCAAATCTATACCACTTTTAGCTCATCTTTTTAACCCTTTGCATTTCTTTATTTAGTCTGCAACCCCCATTTAGATAGTTTAGCTAGGCAAAGAAACTGGTCTTCTCTGAAGGCTAACTCAGAACCCCTATTTTCGAGTCTTCCAATATATTGGCCAGAGTCATAAGGGTACACATTAACCTTGTTATTGACTTAGGTAGATTTTCAAACCAAGAGTGATTAATAGTTTGTTATTGAAACCAACCACCTACAACTTCATTGTATATATACATCATTTTGATCAATACAATCATGTTTAGTATCTTGTTGGTCCAACATGGAGTATTAGAGTTGACATTATTCTTAGAGAATTTAATAAAAGAAGGACCATTTGTATCATTATATATTTATCTTTTATTTTTTAAGACTTTTATTTGTAGATACAATCTGAGAGAAAAGAATATTTACTAGTGGGAGAATACAATGAATGTTGTTTAAAGGAAAGCCTCACCATCAAAGAGGAGGTGAGATGTTTAACAAGAATACCCTTGTCTTGGAAGAGGAACCTAAACATGTGTTGTTGCATGATATTGAACAAAGACATTGTATGATAGTTTTACATTGACTAAAAGTAGCACTCTAAGGAGCATAAAGGTTGTTTACAAGCATGGAGGCAATGATAGTGTGAAGACAAGGAACACGACACTTAAATAAAATAAAATAAATCAAATAACACAAGGAAATACAAATATTGCACAAATGGATATATTCAATAAAATGGGGGGAGCCAATGAACTCCTTTGTTACAATCAGTACTCAATGTGAGTATTTGATACAATGATTTACAATGGCACTAGGGTTCTCTAAAACCCTAGCAATAACAACAAAGTGTCTTCAAATTTGGTGTGTCCTTGCTTCCAACAGGTTGAGTGGGCTTCGAGTATCCAGTGTGGGGCCACTCCAGCTTCAACAACCATTCAACAATGTGTAGAACTTGCAGATCTGCATACATAAAAATAGAACAAGGGGGTTAGTAATACCTATGAGGGCTCCATAGTGTGAGACCCTCAAACATCAATAAAACCCTAGTTAACAATGAAGTCAAAAAGTATGCCAGATCAACAAATTATGAGATAAAATACATTCAAATGAGATATACCTTGCTTTCATTTTGTTGTTGCAGATGGCATGGTGCAGCAGGTTCTGATTCATATTTTTGTAGTTGCGATAGAATTGAACACGAGCTTTGCAGGCTCTGGTGTGCACCTACAGAATGTAGCAGGCTCTGGAGGGTGCCTGTAGAATACAGTAGGCTCTGGTGAGCGCTTCATAGGCTCTACAGCGAGCCTCGCAAGCTCGAAATGGCACTTGTGGGTTAGGGAAAAATATGCAAAAGCAGATCGAGGGGGTGGCGATGAATGCGGAGATGGAGGGGGCTGTGATGGCGATGGAGGATGAATGGGTGATGGCTGGAACAACAGAAGTCTTATCGGCGAGCTAGGGCTTCAGATTTTCAGGATTCTATGCTAGGGCTTCACCAATAATTCCTCTAGGGTGCAATGTCTAATCTCCAGGTTCCAGGGTTTGAGCATTTGCAAATGCCCTTATTTATAATCCAACCTAGGGTTTTCTTAGGGTTTTAGCCTTACACTTTTGATCGTGTGGCTAAGATTAAATTAGATCCTAAGGTTGAGATTACTTTTTGAATGTGACATGGATTAATGAATATGGACGGTGGAGATTAGAATGGATCGGACGGTTGTGGTTAATTGAGTTTATAAATATATATTTTATAATAAATATATTATAATATAATATAAAATATTATATTAAATATTAAATAATATAAAATAATATTAAAATAATCCCAATTAGGCTAGGAAATGGTGGGAAAGGGCTAAAATGGGCCTTTTGAAGGCGAGAAAGGTGGAATTGGGCCAAATAATTGGCGGGAAAGGTGTATGGTGGACAAGTGGGTGGTGGAATGGTTAGGATGGAGGATTAGTGGCTGTAATTTGGTGTCTACAGATGCCCCTTTTTGTACCATGTTGCGTGAAACACAATATGGTGCAAAAATATGAGATACCTGCTTGGGCTATGGGCACAGAAGCAGCTTCTCTCTATCATTGGATTTGAACACTGATGTTGAAGACAAAAGAATAAAGAATTTTTGGAATTTTGTAGCTTACCCCCTCAATTGGCGAATGAGTTACGAATGTATCTCACAAGCCAATTGAAAATTTTGTGCAAATAATGAATGATGCGGTGGATTTGTGCAATTGATGAATGAATGATGTGAAATGCAGATGTGATACCATTTTTGCCCCAACGGTGGAAAAGGGGTTGGTGTATAAGACCATGCAAAATGTGGATGATATGAATGATGTAAAATGTTATACCATTTTTGCCCCAACGGTTGAGAGGGGGATTTGTCCAGTGTAGATGTTTATGATCATGTGAGATGTATCCCATCATGGGAGAATCATAATGTAATGTGGTTTCCCCATACTTTGGGTTGATTCGATGTTGTTGAATAAGTTGTCGTAATGGCGTCATTGAGTATGCAAGATATGAAGATGCAGGCTGACTAAGTCAATGCAGGGGTTGGGTATTGACTGTGGAAATTTCTTCGCCAATTCCATGATGGAACCAATCAAGCTTACCGGTGTCCTGTATTATGATTGTTGTCAAGTGAATGAGTGTTTGAGATTTTGGTTATCCATGTTTTCATGCCCCATGGAAGAGGACATCAATGATTGCCTTTTAGCAAATTGTTCTTGGCAAGGTTGTATTCCAAATTTGAGGTGCCAAATATGATTGTGATCTTTGATGATGAGATAATTGAATTTGATCATGGTCAAGTGTCCTTATTGTAGATTATTCATCTTACCGAATTTGCATGGATTGATATCGTTGCAATCGCCAAGTTTATAGAATAACCTACTAGATACGAGGTTCGCTTGAATACTGGATAGATTGTGGATGAGATGATTGATGAAAATGAAAGATGTTGATGGAAGAATGCTTGATGGATGGTGGTTACACTTTCACAAAATGTGGTGTTAGTTGATGTATGATTTGCAGCTTGTGCTTCTTTGAGTTGTTCATTTTGCACATAACTGAGCGATTTATTGATCGAATGAACTCCAATTTTTGTGAAATTGTGTGAGATGATGCAGAATATGATGTAGAATGATCAGATGTGAGTTTTGTGAAAATTTGGATTATTTTGCTACCTTTTGTGCCTTGATTTGTGGATTTTGAATATTTGATTCGTTCTTGAAAATTATGCATGCAAAACGATTTCTATTTTCACAAAACCTGATTTTATGATGTGCATGATGTGTGGATGAAATTTGGTGAAATTTGGAGGAGGTATGCTACTATTTTTATTGATTTTGTCTTTGTGCCATTTTGTCGCCAGGTGCACGGCTGCGCCTATGGTGTCTCACAGGCATGCTAGTGCGTCTGGGTGCGCTGCAGGCACCCAGGTGAGCCTACGAATTCGTAGGCATAGACCTACGCCTGAATGCACTAGGGAAAGCTATAAATAGCTTTCTGAGTGAATCTTGAGGCTCATTCTTGCATTTGGGACTTTGAGAAGCTGCGTCTGAGGGGTGGAGTGACTTTGAGAGCTTAGTGAGGCAAGTCAAAAACTACGCGGAAGCTATGGCGGTGGAGGGATTGAATGCGGTTGGTAGAGCTGAGGCACCATTTGCCTCGATAATGTTTAAAAACACTTTTGTCACTTGTGCATTTATTATTATTATTATTATTATTTTCAATGGTATTAATGAAATTGTTTGTTGTTGCAGTTGAGGGACATAGAGCCTCGACATCGATTTTCTCCTCTCATTCCTGGGATGAGGAAGAAGCTGACGGTTGATGACTGGGAGTTGTTGGGGAAGGTGGGCCTGGAGGGCATGGTGAGGCTAGATGTGGTGAGGGCCAACGAGGGGTATCTCTCGGCTTTGATAGAGATATGGGACCCGGATAGGGGGATGTTCCAGCTGTCGACTAGGGAGGCTACCGTTACACTTGAGGATGTATACCACATTCTCAAGGTACCGGTAGAAGGGGAAAAGGTGGTGGTTGGCTGAGACAAGAAGGCTGATATGGAGAGGATGTTCGAGGATCGGTGGCGGGAGGCCCGGATGGGAGATGGGGGTATATGCTATTTGAGCATGTACAAGGTGAAGGAGTTGGATGCGCTCCCAACCTTGATCATGTTCGTGTTAGCGAACATAGTGTTACCCAATAGCACTGGTTGTAGGTTCCCATGGAACCTATTGGGGTTGGTGGGTGATATGTTGAGGGATCCCCAGGAGTATGCATGGGCGCCTGCCTTATTGGCGTAGTTGTATCGAGAGTTGTATGAGGTGATTCAGAGGGAGAGGAAGGGGATTGGGTGTAGCTTCCTCCTTCAGTGTTGGGCATGGGAGAACTTTGTGGTAGCTCGGCCCGAGGGGTTGCCATGTGAGTCATGGCAGATGGGGGAGCCTTATGCTAGGCATTGGGTAGTGGCGGAGGAGGTTCAGCCGAGTCGGGAGGTGCACACTGGTCAGTGGTATCGAGATATGTGGTCGGGGTTGACTGAGCTGATGTGGTATGGAGGCCATGGTGAGGAGCCCGATGGGATGGTGATGGGGAGCAGCTACGTCGGGTGAGGCAGGCTCGGTGGTTGGTTGGGTGGAGGGATGAGGAGGTGGAGTACTTCCAGTACTCATGGGTGTTGAGGCAATTTGGCTTGCCTCAGGGTGTGCCAGATGAGCCGGTGTTGTATCGATGCCGACGAGATGAGGGGATGTTGCCATGTGCGGAGCCATGGCGAGTGGTGATTGAGGATGATGAGGAGATGGAGATCCCCGATGTAGATGATGTCGGGGTGACTCCAGAGTATGTGGAGTGGTTTGGTGCCCAACCAGTATGGGTACCAAATATGGCAGGTGATGAGGTAGCAACTACGTGGTCGAGGGTGACTCTGAAGAGGATGAGGGCTCAACGATTGGCGGGTCAGAGATGATCAAGGGGATCGGCTCAGCAGGCTTCAGATATGGGGTTGGCCGAGGAGGAGAGGGAGGATGATGATGAGGGGATGGATGAGATCTCTGAGGTGGCTAGGTTGTGGGTAGAGTTGGAGCAGCTTCGCGAGGAGCGCGAGGTTATGCTCGAGACTCATAGGGAGTCATAGGCTACTATAGCTCAGCTGGAGGTGGAGCGGGCGACAGCTGTGGCTAGTGATCAGGCTATGGTCACACGACTTCAGGTAGAGATGTTGGTGAAGGAGCATCGACATCAGATGGACTTACGACATCTTCGGGCTAGTGAGGCATATGCACATTCCTTGGAGGATGTGTGTATGCAAAACCATATTACATTTCCGGATCCTCCTTCTTCTTCTATGGTTGAGCCATCTAGGCATACTGAGTCTAGGTAGAGTACTAGGCCGAGGGCTCCTACTAGGTCTCAGGGGTCCTCTCATGGACATTAGCTTAGTGCTTAGATGCACTATTTTGTATATGAGCCTTGGTGCTCCCTTGTAGCCTCTTTGGCATTCATTGTATATGCGATATATATATATATATATATATATATATATATATATATATATATACATGGCCTTTTATATATTTGTGTTATCTTTTGTGTGAATGCTTTTATGTTTTATGCAATTTGTGTTGAATGTTTTATGTATGCTTAATGTAGGCTAATCATGATGTGTATGCATAATGCTTATATGGATGATTAATGCAAGCTAAATGCATAATGAATGTGAACTATATGAAAGGAATGCATAGTGTTCGAATGATCTTTTTATAGTTCAAAAATTTTATTGGCCATTTTTGTTGTCCATTGTTTGGCAATCGGGGGTACCGAATTTGTTGGCGTTTGTGCCACTTGACTTTTAATGAAGACATGGAAGCAGATATGGATGTTGATATGGGAGAAGACATGGATGTTGATATGGAAGAAGATATGGATGTTGATATGGAAGAAGATATGGATGTTGATAAAAGGTTTTCAAAGACTCAAACATACTAGTGTCATCAACCAAACTCACTAAGGTTGTCTAACTTTCTTTAGGACCAAATGTGTGTGCGAGTGAGGTTCAATTACCAAGTCTTGAGTATGACAATGACCCTATCCAATCAAGCACCAATGTGTGTGCACGTGAGATTCATTAACCCATTATGAGTAAGTTAGGCATGACCTGTTATGGAGATGACCTGAGACTAGCTTGTCCTTATGTGCGTTCAGAGGTCTCCCTTTTTGGAGGAGAGACATGTCGCCTCGCATGAGCTTACTCCACTGCCAATCAAGCATCTATAGCCCCGATGGAGATTCACTCCATAGTCGAATGGGATTGATCTTTTGGGCCTTGGGGATGACTACATGACTTTCTAAGGGAAATGTAGTACGATCCTTACAACTTTTAGGGATCGAGGGTGTAGGTGTTGAATTTGTTGATTTTGTATAGAGCTTTGGGGAATTGGATTCTCAACCGAAGTGTGATGAGAATTTTGACCCTATCCTTACTACTCTATGTTTTTATGTTTATGTTTGGAGGAATTTTGGTAGTGGTGAAAACCACTATTTTTGCTTTGGACTATGTTGCATGATGGGACAAGCGAGGGATATCTCCCTTTCGCCTCGAGGTACTACCCAAGGATGGTACTAGCCCCCCTATCTCATAATGTTCTTAAGATGTGAGAAATGTGGTTGGTTCAGGATTGTATTCGAAATCAATCGGCAATGCTCAAGACTTTATTAGTATGTAAAGTGTGTTTTGGTCCTAAAGAAAATCAGACATCCATTTGGAGGTTGCTTGTTACACTAGAAATGGCTGAGTGACTGAAAACCTGAGCTTTGTGATTTTGTCATATGGTATTGTTTGCTTATGTATTTTTCCAAAGTTGCATGATTGTTTCAAACTAGGTACCCCCAATTTTATAACTTGACTTTTTGTTTATGGCCATATCATCATTACTATGCCAGATCTTTGAACATAGGATGGGATGGATGCAAATGTATATGCCTAATGCAATGGAGTGGTGATATGCAAATGGAAGTTGTATAGTGCAATGGAATATGTATGATTTAATGTATGCGAATGCAACAATGCATGAATGCAAAAAATAAAAAAATGCATGTCAAATGCCTAAATGCAAATGGAATGTATGCAATGTGGGAATGCCTATGTGAATGATTTTTTTTTTTTGTAAAAATCCATGTATATAGACATATAGTGTGTCACTTTTAACAATAAAATGCCTTTAAATGAAGAACATTAAGTGGTTTGGGTTCCTCTATTCCCTCTAAATCGACAATTCTATAAGTACCATTACCCACTTTTTGAGTTATTATGTATGGACCTAACCAATTTGCTACGAATTTGTCATGAAGGTGTGGCAAAGCATTGGTGTTTTGTTGGTTTTCTTTGAGTACCAGATCCCCTACTTGAAATTCTCGAAGATGGACTTTAGCATTGTAAGCACGCTTGAGGCGGTCTTGATAAACTCGTAAATGTTCTAATGCATTGACTCGCCTTTCATCTAGGAGTGTTAGTTGGTCAAGTCGTGCTTGTCTAGTTGTATCATCATCTATGAATTCTTACAAGGAAACTCGTAGGGAGGGAATCTCGAGCTCAAGAGGCATAATAGCTTCAGCTCCATAGACCAAAGAGAATGGTGTTGCTCCTGTTGGCGTTCGGATGCTTGTTCGATAAGACCAAAGTGCCAACGGAATTTGTGTATGCCAATATTTATGATTTTCTTTGACGAGTTTCTTAAGAATGGCAATCAAGGTCTTATTGGTAGCTTCAGCTTGTCCATTTTCTTATGGGTAATAAGGAGTTGAGAAACTATGTTGGATATTATACTTCTCGTAGAGTGCTCGAACATCCTTGTTCTTAAAAGACTTACCATTATCCGAAATGATTTTAGAGGGAATGCCAAAGTGACAGATGATATGATGGAGTATGAAATCCATAATTCGAGGTCCTATCGTACTGGTTAGAGGTATAGCCTCAACCCACTTTGTGAAGTATTCTGTGGCGGTTATGATGAATGTGTGTTGTCCCAAAGAGGAGGGCGAAATATTTCCAATTAGGTTGAGGTCCCATTGTGAAAAGGGCCAGAGACTTTGTATTGGTTGTAAAGCTTGTGATGGTACGTGAGTTAAATTGGCATGTGTTTGACATTGTTTGCAATTTTTGACATATGTGCAACAGTCATGTTCCATTGTGGGCCAATAATAACCCATGCATAATAAGCACTTTGCAATGGCCATTCCACTAAAATGACCACCACAAGTACCATCATGGGCTTCTTCGATGGCCCTTTGGGCCTCCCCAGGTTCGAGGCATCGAAGCAGAATTCCATCATAACCCCGTTTATACAACACGTCACCCAAGAGAATGAAATGGGCTACCCTTTTCTTGAAAGCGCATTTGGCAGACCGAGACATGTCCAATGGGAGTGTTCCAAATTTTAGGAAGGCTACAATGGGGCTTGACCAAGACTCACATGATTTCGTGTGTATGAAGCAAACATCTTTTCCATCTTTTGGGTCAGTGCGAACAACGACCGCTTTAGAGATTGTTGAGATTATTAGTGGTTGTACCTCTCCTAAGTCATTCTTTGGAATCAAGGATCCAAGAGAGGCCATTGCATCTGCAAACCTATTAGTTGAATGAGGTAAGTTATTGATTTCATACCATTCGAATTTTGAGAGCAATTTCATTGCTACTTCATGATAAAGCTTAATGGTAGGTTCTTTGCATTGGTACTCTCCAGTTACCTATTTTACTACAAGTTGAGAATCCCCAAATATTCGGATACACTTAATACCCATAGCTATAGCTGATTGAAGACCTAGGATTAAGGCTTCATACTCTATTGTGTTGTTTGTACATGAGAAGTCTAACTTGAATGATAAGGGGATAGGAATCCCCTGTGGTGTATGAAAGACAACTCCCGCACCTTGACCTTTCTTGCACTTAGATCCATCAAAGAATAATGTGATATCAACATCTTCCTCGGGAATGACATCGTTGTCCACTTTAGTGATGGAAAATACCGAATCATATGGGAGCTCAATAATCAAGGGATGATCACTAGGTAGTGGAGCTTCCGCAAGTTGATCAGCGATAACCTAACCTTTAATGGATTTTTGGATAACAAACTCAAGATCAAACTCTGTAAGGAGCATTATCCATTTAGCAGTATGGGTGTTGTTATAAGTACGAGACATCATGTAGCGCAGAGAATTTTATCTAGCTATGACATAGGTGTTGCGGGCCAAACAAGGTTAACTTCTTTCCTACTTTTGTCACATGCCCGTGCATTTAATTTATCAACCCAGGGAGCTTCGTAAACTTGCGAAGGGTCTTGAACAAGATTGCTTACAATACCACTTGAGATGAGTCCGCTAGTTCTACTATTGGGGGGTGTTTCAATGGTCGTCAATCATTCATACACTCCTCAATAATTTACGTAAAAACAATTAAATCTACAGAAAGGAAATATTCACGCATTCCTGGAAATAAACCTATTGCAATACTAGAAATAACAATGCGATAAACAATCTTATAAAAGTGGTAAACTAATCTAGAAAACACAGGAAAAATAGGGGAAGAAATACTGGCTTGGAGTGGGCCCAGGCTCCAGCAGCTTCCTCCCAACTGAACACGCACTTAGAAACTCTTAGAACTGTATTATAATTATCAAAGTATTACAATGCTTCTTCTGTATATCTCTCTACATTTACTATCAAAATATTCTATATATCCTCAGAGAGGTCTGCGTGTGTTTATATAGCACACCCGTAGATCTTCTGTTACAAAGAAGTTATAACAGTCGATTCATTCCAGACTAAACTAAGATAGTCTGGTAAATGTGATCGACGTCTGCTAAAATTGGCATTCATTTCTAATGGTGGCATGCTCACTGATTGGTTTGTGCTTCACCTGGCATTGGTAGGACGTTCTCATACGTCGGTGCGATCCCCAATTTAACTCTACATGATGTAGAGTTGGAACTGCACCAGTCTCTGTTGTCCACGTCGTGCTTGTCTGGTCAACGGGCGAAGAACAGGGGTGCCTTCCCTATGAGGAAGGTGCCTAAGTATGTCGGGCACCTTCTCTATGCGGAAGGTGCCTTACTACCATTGGCGCCTTCCTGGAAGAGGAAGGCGCTTATCTTCTATTGGCGCCTTCCTGTGAGAGGAAGGCGCTTGCCTTCTAGTGGCGCCTTCCTATCGATGCCTTCCTTATGAGAGGAAGGTGCTTGCCTTCTAGTGGCACCTTCCTATGAGAGGAAGGTGCTTATTTTCCTTTGGTGCCTTCCTGGAAGAGGAAGGCGCTGGCCTTCTATTGGCGCCTTCCTAGGAGAGGAAGGCGCTTGTCTTTCCTTGGCGCCTTCCTGGAAGAGGAAGGCGCCTACTTACGCTTGGCGCCTTCCTGGAAGAGGAAGGCGCCTACCTTCTCTGCATTGATTTTGAAAGAAACAAAGTGCTAGGTCCATGAAAAGACCTCGACTGATCCAAATCTGACTAAATCAACTACAATTCCACAAAAACACACTGAAAACACATGAATTAGATAACACGCATAATTTCATCAAATAATTATATAATCATTCATAAACATATGCAATCCTTATTATACAACCGCATAATAATCAAGAAAATGTATACAAAATATGAGCATTTTTGATGCTCATCATCCCCCCATGCCTAACATATGCCACGCCCTCGTGGCATCAAAACTATAGGTAGCCCTGTTGACCCCTCATCGTTGTCATTTCTTGGTGGATCCGATTACCTTGGCCGTGTCCTCTTCTCTGGCATCTGGAGGTGTGGCTCCTCTTTTTCTACATGGGGCTACGGGTGTTGTTGTTGGCTTTGCTTTCCTCGTCCTGCTTGTATCACTCAGGTCGATGATAGGGGTGTTGTGGGACTTCTTTCCCCTTCACTCCCAAAAATAGAGGAATTCTCCCTTGCCTCTGGGCTGCTCTGTCGAGCGTCCGATCAAAATTCTCCCAAAGAGAATACTCATTCTGCAGATGTGGGAGAATTCATCGGGACCTCTATTGCCCAGTTAGTTTGGGTCGATGCATCCCTTCTTTCTATTCCCCTATCCTGGAGTTGTTGGTTCTCCTCCCGCAACTGTTGGACCAGCTGCTCGAGTTGGGTGATTCATCTTTCTCATTCTTCCAATTCCCCTCTATGCTCATTCTGGTAGTCCTCCAAAATTTTTTGGGCCATCCAACAATTGGTCTGCCACTCCAACGCTTCCTCCAAGGCTGTGTCGACCTGATCATTGCTCCCGAAAGTCCCTACATCTTGTGGGCTCTAGTTTGTCAATTCTTAGAGGGTTTGGGCTGCAATGTCGACTTTCGGGTCATTCTCTTCTTCTTCTATCGAGAGGAGGAGTCATCATAGGTGTTTCCTCCTAGGGACTAGTTCTGGTGGCTAGAACTCGGCCTCACTGCTAATAAGCGGTGCTCCTTCCTCTTCATACTCGGGCACTAGGGAATGCCCTCTTTCCTCTGTGCATTCGGGCACTGGTGAATGCCCTCTTTCTTCTATGAAATCGGGCAATGCCAATTGCCCGATACTTGCCATCTCCTCTATAGGGCTTCCCTCTTCTTGCCCTATTTTGGCAATAACATCCTGTTGCCTTTCTTGGCTGCCATCTCCCTCTATGTCGGGGTTCTGCCTCTGCGCTTCTGCATGGCGGACCAGTGCTGATATCAGCCCATGGTGGGCCAAGGTGGATGGTGCTCCCTTCTGGTACCTAGCCGCTTCTTCCTTCAGGGCATTTTCTAGGTAGAAGGGCACGTTCAACTTCCTTCCATGCACCAGGTGATTCAAAAACTGCACATGGTTAGTGTGCAAATGGGTATACTTCCTAGTGCATGTAAAGAATCGAGCAACCTACTCGAATATCTTCCACAGATTCATGGGAAGGCTACTTTTGGGTAGCCCTTCCTTATCTATCTGCACATTTTCTCCTGGCAGCAGCACTTCGACGTACGACTTCAGCAGTCCACCTTTGTATATGCATTCACCTGTGAGGGGCAATCCAGTCACCTACGAGATGTATTCGGGGGTGACCAAAATTTCTACCCCTCGCACCTGAGCTACGTCGCCCCTCAAGGAGGTAGCGAATTCCTTGGCTACCTCCATATCCTGGCCCTAACTGACCAGGGTACAGTATTCGAACCATCCCTCGGCCTCGAACTATGTTTTTACCGTCCCCTTGATTCCTTCCATATCACTCGGCTCATTCTTTTTCACCGCATGATTCTTCGACCTTCCTCCCATGGCGCCTTCCCTTACTACTGCACTTCTTTTTTTTTTTTCCTTACTTCTTCAGGAAGGCGCCTAACCTTAGCATTTAATTCTAGGGTACACCTTTCGAGCCATATCATTGGCACGTGGTTCCGGCCATGGGGGTATATGATTTTTATGATGGCAATATTTTTTTGGTACTACATAATTTATGAATAATTATATAAATATTTGAGTTAGTATGCATGTACCTTATTTGGTGTTTCATGCATCGTGAAGAGCGTTGATTCACTGATTTGTGACATGGGGGAGGGGTATTTCATTTGTGCGGATTATGTTGGACTTTGGTGCTGAGTTGTTTGATGGTTGGTGCTGAAGATAGACTCCTGATTTGCTCAAAAAATTGTCTATCCATCATCTTTGGAACATGTGCGCTGATCTCGCCCCATAATTCTTTGAGATTTTTTTATTGGGGCAGATTTCCATCACATGGGCGATGGTGGTAATCTGATGCCGCTCGTTCGTGTGGTGATTTCATTTCGATCGAGGCATCCGTGAGACTTAAGTGTTGGTTGTACGTGGAAGGCGCTCTTTGGTACCTTCCCAATGTGGAAGGCGCTTATGTGGTGCCTTCTCGATGTGGAAGGCGCTTATATGGTGCCTTCTCGATGTTTTCGGTGCTCTTTGAATGGATGCGCCTTTCGATGGTGGAAGGCACCCTTTTGATGATGGTGCCTTCCTGCTATGGAAGGTGCTTCTGAATGGGTGTGCCTTCCTGATGTGGAAGGCGCTGTTGAATACCTATGCCTTCCTGGGGTGGAAGGCATCATTGTATACCTATGCCTTCCTGGGGTGGAAGGCGCCTTGGTCTGTATGCGCCTTCCTGATGTGGAAGGCGCCTCGGCTCTTTTTTTTTTTGTGGGCTTCTGGGGGTATTTTTTGTGGGCCTTCTCGATGTGGAAGGCGCCTATTTTTTTTTTTTTTTGTGTGCCTTCTTTATAAGGAAGGTGCCTTCTTCTGGTGGGGCACCTTCTTCATAAGGAAGGTGCCTTATTGGCGGGGTGCCTTCTTCATATGGAAGGTGCCTTCTTCTGGCTGGGTGCCTTCTTTATAAGGAAGGCGCCTTATTCTAGTGGGGCACCTTCTTCATACGGAAGGTGCCTTCTTCTGGCTGGGTGCCTTCTTTATAAGGAAGGCGCCTTCTTCTGCGCCTTCTCGATGTGGAAGGCACTTTATTCTTGGCAATCATGTTGCGATTGACTGGGAAAGGGTGATCAAGCCTTCTCAGTCTCGCTTCACGCTGCCTCAGCTTCTACCTACGAGTGTCGGTGTCGGAATGCTGAGCCGAATCAGGCCTGGTTTCCCAGATACCTATTCCTCGTGTTGTCAGGTCCTCCACCTACAAAAAGCAAATGAAAAGAAAGAAAAATAAAGGCAGTTAGATGCATTCCATGCCTGTTAGGCCCTGGATTAGGATGCCTACAGCTTGCATGCGGGCGTCATCCCTACAAAACACATCGTAAGAAAAAAACTAAATTAACTAATTTTGGTGAGCACCTCCATGCCCACCGTTTTGCCTGTTAAGAGTTTGGTCCGGATCTAACAAGATGGGGTCTCCCCCATGTCTATTCTGGATTCCACCTGTAAGGTTTCGGATGTGTTATAGGGGCACAGTCGGTGGCCATTGACCGTTAACATGGTGTTGCTACCGTCAATTGTTCTAACGCACACTGCCCCATTCTTGATGAGCTCTACCACCTCATACGGTCCCATCCATATTTGCATTAATTTACCTTTTCTTTCTTGGAATCGAGAATCGTACAACAACACCCATTCTCCTTCTTGGAACTGCTTCAGTTTAATGTGGTGATCATGCCACCGCTTTCTTTGCTTTTGTATGATTTTCGTTCTCTGCAAAGCATCCATTCGGATTTCGTCCAGCTGATCTAGCTGTCGAATCCTTTCTTTTTGAGCGTCATCCAAGCTCAAGTTCAATTCTGAAGCCGTCCTCAATGTCTTGATTTCAAATTCAATGGGCATCATCGCACTCTTCCCATAGACCAGTTGGAAGGGTGTGAAGCTTGTGGTGGATTTCCATGTGGTATTATACGCCCAGACTACCTCCGACAACCATGTAGCCCAATATTTTCTGTGTTGTTGCACGGTCTTCGTCAGGATGTTCTCTATTTCTCTGTTCGTCACTTCCACTTGCCCATTTTCTTGCGGATGGTAGGGTGTAGTTTTATTGTGCCAAACTCTGTATTGCTCCATCAGCTCCTTGATCAACTTGGAGGTAAATTGAGGCCCTTGGTCTATTGTTATCTCTCTAGGGACCCCAAATCATGTAAAAATGTGGGCAAATAAGAAATCGGTGACTGTTCTTTCTTTTGAATCTCTCAACGCTTGAACTTCAACCCATTTGGTGACGTAATCTATACAGACCAAAATAAACCTCCTCCCTATTGAAGGTGGATTAATTGGTCCCATGAAGTCCATGCCCCACTTATCGAAGGGTTCCAGGTGTACCTGAGGCTGGAGGGGCATTTCATCTCGATGGGTTGGTCTGCCCATTCTTTGGCATTCATCGCACTTGCTGGCGTACGCAGCCGCATCCTTGAACAGAGTGGGCCAAAAGTACCCAGCCTATAGGATTTTGTAGGCAGTTCATTTCCCTGCAAAGTGTCCTCCGCATGGTTCATCGTGACACGCTTTGAGTACTTCTGAGAACTCCTATTCTGCTATGCATCTCCTTATAATCTGGTCATGTCCTATTTTGAATAGGAGGCCATCAATCCATAGGAACGATGCACTTTTCTCTATGACCGCCTGCTTTTCTCGGAAAGAGAGAGCAGGTGAGGTTCTTCCGGTGGCCAAGTAATTGGCTATATCTATGTACCATAAGATTTTCTCACTAATGGTGAACAAATGTTCATCCAAAAATTGGTCTTCCACTATTGTATGGTCTATCAGTATCAATCTGGATAGAAAATCTGCTACGACGTTGTCTTTGCCTGGTTTGTCGACTATTGTGATGTCGAATTCCTACAGTAACAAGAGCCACTTGATAATTCTTCCACCAATGGCTGGCTTGCTCATCAAGTATCTGATGGCCGCATGGTCCGTGTGGAAAAATACCTTATACCCAGTGATATAATGGTAGAATTTGTTTATGGCATGCACAACTGCAAGGAACTCCTTCTCCGTCACCGTGTAGTTGAGCTCGGCTCCTGCCAAGTTTTTGCTGACATAGTAGATGGCATAAAATTCTTCGCCATCCTTCTATCCGAGGACTGCTCCAATCGCATTGTTGGATGCATCACAGTAGATATGGAATGGTATGGCCCAATTTGGTCCTCTTAAAATCGGTGTGGATATCAGTTTCTCTTTAAGCAACTAAAATGCTTCTTCATAGTCTTCCATCCAATTGAACTCCACATCTTTAGATAATAGAGTGTGCAGTGGTTTTGCAATTTTGTTGAATTCGATGATAAATCATCGGTAGTACCCGGTTGATCCAAGAAAACTCCTCACCTCTCTCTACGTTCTGGGGTTGGGTAGGTCTCTGATGACCTCAATTTTTCTTTTATCAACCTTTATTCCTTCTACGGAGAGGTGGTGTCCCAGTACGATGCCTTCTTGCATCATCATAAAGCATTTCTCGTTGCTCAGGGACAAATTGTTTTCCTTGCTTCTTTCGAGCACTCTTTCCAAGTTCGTCATTGCTTCATCAAAGGTTTCTCCATAGACGGTGAAGTCATCCATGTATACTTCGACCGCATCTCCCATCATGTCTAAAAATATGCTAAGCACCGCCCTTTGAAAGGTGGCAGGTGCGTTGCATAATCCGAAAGGTAATACCCGATAGGCAAACGTTCCCCATGGGTAGGTGAACGTTGTCTTATCTTGATCCTCTTCTCCTATCTGGATCTGGTTGTATCCATTGAATCCATCCAGGAAGGAGAAATACTTCCTCCCGGAGAGTGTATCCAAGACTTGATCAATGAACGAGAGCGGGAAGTGGTCCTTCTTGGTCGCTTTGTTTAACGCTCTGTAGTCCACATAGATTCACCACTTCCCATTCTTTTTAGGGACTACCACTAACGGTGATACCCACTCACTGTCAAAAATTGGATAGATGAATCCAGTAGTCAAGAGTTTTTGCAGTTCTTCCTTGACAATGTCTTTCATTGCCGAATTCATTCTTCTCTGTGGTTGCCTGCTTGGAGTTGCTTGATCATCGAGGTATATACGATGGGTACAGATCTCTGGGCTGATACCCTTCATATCTGAGTAATCCCATGCAAATGCCTATTGGTGTCTAACCAGGAGCTCTTCTACTTTCATCAATTGTGTGGGAGTCAACCCACTACTGACATTCAACGTTCTTCCTGGCCCGACGTGTATCTACTGAACATGGTGATCTTGGGCACCAGCCAACGGTGATCCAGGTGCAGAGATGGAGGACTCCCCATGGAGGAACTCCACAATAGCACCATCTTCATCTTCTTCTACCAACTCATCCAATGTCATCATCGGTTGGATCATGGATAGCTCAGGATTTTCATGCTCGATCAACATGGGTTCTCCTAATGAGTCGACGGACTGCACTTGGGGTGAAATAGTCAACCTTTTAACATTTTGTCCATCGGAGATGGTCATCAACCCATCTCGATAGTTGATGTAAGCATCAGCTATTGCCAGCCATGGCCTTCCCAAGATGAGCGGGTAACTGCCCAGCCTAGTTTTAGATTGCAAGACTAAAAAGTCGGTTGGGTATTCCCATGCACTGACTGTCACTATTACGTCTTCCAACATTCCTTCCGGTGCCATGGTCGATCGATCGGCCAGCTGCAGCACTGTCATAGTGGGTTTCAGGTTCATGAGTTGTAGCCTCTGCATGGTCTCCTGAGGCATTACGTTGATGGCTGCTCCGAGATCGACCAACGTATTGGATAGGGAATGTCCCTCGATTTTTATAGTCAGCACCGGGCTGCCGGGTCTGCATACTTAGGATGGCACATTTTGCCCATCATCAAATCTGCTAGTTTACCCATGACATTGATAGTCTGGGTTGCTCTTCATCCTGGCTTCCTTAGACACATCTCTCTTATCGCCTTGGTATATATCGAAACATCTCGGATGGCTTGAAATAATGGAATTGTCATGGTGAGGTTCTTCAAGCTAGACAAGATATCAAACTCCGGTTGCGTTACTTTCCTCTGTTCTTGCAGTCGATTGGGAAATGGAGCCTTTGCTCTCTCAGGCGTTTCTTCTATCACCTCTTCTACAAGAGGTGTTTCTCCTACCTCTTCCTCCTCTTCTACCAGTGGAGGCATTCCTACTCCTAGCTGTCTACCAGACCTAAGCTGAATATGGTACATCGGATACATCTCACCCTCCACGTTGTATGCTGGTTGGTTCACCCTGTTATTAGGATTTGTCATCGGTTGTGCGGGTAGCTGCGCAGGTCTCACTACTGGCAACATCGATAAATTTTATTGGGGGTGAGCTGGTGCTACATTCTGTGGAGCCTGATTCCATGCAGTGTGGCCTCTCCACTGCTGCCCAGGATATGGATATGGCATCCATGGCTGCTGGTTCGGGAATGCTACTGGGGGTGCGTTGGACCAGGGTGATGGCCCCCACCACCCCATGTTAGGTGGTTGAGGTGGGCCTTGGGGCATGTATGGTCCTCCCCCATATGACGACATTTCGGTTGGCATATTCCCCGCAAGGGGTTGTGGCCAACTCTTTCGATTGCCTATGAAATAGGCATCCATGCTTTCAGCATCCTCCTGATTATTGGGCAGTTGTGGGCACAATCGAGTTTTATGGTTCAGCCTACAAACTGTGCATACTCTGACTTTGTTCTCTGGGCATGCATTCTTTGCATGCTTCCCTCTACATTTTGGATAGAAATAAGCCAATGTTGCTTCATTTTCTTGCTTCTTTTTCTCTAACAACAGCGTATCCATCTGCAATGCTAGAGATGAGAGCATTTCGCTCTTTAAATCTTCCAGCATGTTACCTATTTCTATCTTCGTGACTGAAGCAGTCACTTTCATGGTTCTAGAAGTGGTCTTGCCTCTCCTTCTTGAGTAGTTTCGGCATAGTTGTCGGATGTCTTCCATAGCGTGCTGGTAGACATCACCTCCAAAAATCATGTTAAGAGCCTCCAGTGATTCATTGGTAAGTCCTCTCAAAAATATGCTTTTGAGGGACTTATCAGATAGTTTCGTGTGAGGAGATCATTGAAGATTGAAGTTGAATCTCTCCCAGTATTCCTTGAGAGACTCATCTTCTTTCTGCGTCATGCTCAGGACCTCTTCTCTGGAGTCTCTTGCTCTCCCAAAATCTTGGTATTGCTCTAAAAAGAGCTTCTTCATTTGATCCCAAGTGGCAATGTGTTTGTCTCCCAGACCGATGAACCACCGTAGAGCTGCATCGTCCAATGTGGAAGGAAAGAGTTTCAGCTTCTGCGTATCATATTTGTAGTCCATAGACCTGCATAAGACATCAAACTTAAATAAAAATAGGTCAGGGTCCTCAGTTGGGTATCCTCTGAAGGTCGAAAGGTGAGCAGGGGATATGTTTTTCATTTTGGTATCTCCTACTCCTTCATCAATCGAGAAACTAAAGCCAGATGAGACTTCTTCGTTGTCAGCCATTTTTTTAGGAAATGCGGTCTCTAATGCAGTATTTATGGCCTTACGATCATTTAAGACTTTCTGAGTCAAGGCTCTAAGGTTGTCTGGTGTTATCGTCCGATCTTCTACAACTTTCCACAACAGGGCTTCCTCTAAGGGTGTCCTATTAAACATGGGATTTATGATGATTCGTTCTTCCCCAAGTTGATGGGATGAGGAGGCACTTTGCACAAAGTGTGGATCCTCACTCCAATGGATTGTTGGTGGTGGGTCGGGTGAGTCTAATTCAAATTTAGAATGTTCGGCTGACTCAGGTTCTGGTGGATTGGTTTTTATAAACCGACCGTCAGGTCCTCTTCTTCTCGAAGAACTCATACAAGGTCAGATGGAAGGTTTCTAGGTATTGTAAATAATCTAGTTGAGATGCTTCCCCGACAACGACGCCAAAATGTTGCGGGCCAAACAAGGTTAACTTCTTTCCTACTTTTGTCACATGCCCGTGCATTTAATTTATCAACCTAGGGAGCTTCGTAAACTTGCGAAGGGTCTTGAACAAGATTGCTTACAATACCACTTGAGATGAGTCCGCTAGTTCTACTATTGGGGGGTGTTTCAACGGTCATCAATCATTCATACACTCCTCAATAATTTACGTAAAAACAATTAAATCTACAGAAAGGAAATATTCACGCATTCCTGGAAATAAACCTATTGCAATACTAGAAATAACAATGCGATAAACAATCTTATAAAAGTGGTAAACTAATCTAGAAAACATAGGAAAAATAGGGGAAGAAATACTGGCTTGGAGTGGGCCCAGGCTCCAACAACTTCCTCCCAGCTGAACACGCACTTAGAAACTCTTAGAACTGTATTATAATTATCAAAGTATTACAATGCTTCTTCTGTATATCTCTCTACATTTACTATCAAAATATTCTATATATCCTCAGAGAGGTCTGCGTGTGTTTATATAGCACACCCGTAGATCTTCTATTACAAAGAAGTTATAACAGTCGATTCATTCCAGACTAAACTAAGACAGTCTGGTAAATGTGATCGACGTCTGCTAAAATTGGCATTCATTTCTAATGGTGGCATGTTCACTGATTGGTTTGTGCTTCACCTGGCATTGGTAGGACATTCTCATACATCGGTGTGATCCCCAATTTAACTCTACATGACGTAGAGTTGGAACTACACCAGTCTCTGTTGTCCACGTCATGCTTGTCTGGTCAACGGGCGAAGAATAGGGGCACCTTCCCTATGAGGAAGGTGCCTAAGTATGTCGGGCGCCTTCTCTATGCGGAAGGTGCCTTACTACCATTGGCGCCTTCCTGGAAGAGGAAGGCACTTATCTTCTATTGGCGCCTTCCTGTGAGAGGAAGGCGCTTGCCTTCTAGTGGCACCTTCCTGTCGGCGCCTTCCTTATGAGAGGAAGGCGCTTGCCTTCTAGTGGCGCCTTCCTGTCGGTGCCTTCCTATGAGAGGAAGGCGCTTATTTTCCTTTGGCGCCTTCCTGGAAGAGGAAGGCGCTGGCCTTCTATTGGCGCCTTCCTGGGAGAGGAAGGCGCTTGTCTTTCCTTGGCGCCTTCCTGGAAGAGGAAGGCGCCTACTTACGCTTGGTGCCTTCCTGGAAGAGGAAGGCGCCTACCTTCTCTACGTTGATTCCAAAAGAAACAAAGTGCCAGGTCCATGAAAAGACCTCGACTGATCCAAATCTGACTAAATCAACTACAATTCCACAAAAACACACTGAAAACACACGAATTAGATAACACGCATAATTTCATCAAATAATTATATAATCATTCATAAACATATGCAATCCTTATTATACAACCGCATAATAATCAAGAAAATGTATACAAAATATGAGCATTTCTGATGCTCATCAATAGGTTGTTTGGCTTAGCATATAATGTCGAAGTTTATTAGTGGCTAAAACCACCGCTAAACATAATTTTTCTACATAAGCGTATATTGTTTCATAACTTACCAATGTTCGACTAATGTAATAGATTGCTTGCTCTCGATTTTGTTCATTTTTTGTGCAAGCATTGTCCCTAAAGCGGCTTCTGTAGCTAAGACATAAAGATGAAAATGGACCCCCGGCCTAGGAGGAGTTAAGACTGGTGGTGAAGTTAGATAGTGCTTGACATAATCAAATGCTTTTTGACATTCATCTGTCCATACGAATGCTACCCCCTTTTGTAGAAAGTGATTAAATGGCCTGCATTTATCGAAAAGTTGCGCAATGAAGCGTTTGATTGATTGAATTTTACCTTGCAAGCTACGTAATTCCTTGATGTTAGTTGGGGGTTGCATTTATATGATGGCCTTAACCTTATTTGGGTCCACTTCAATGCCTCTTTTGGAAACAATGAATCCTAAAATTTTACCATAGGTAACGCCAAAGACACACTTTTTTGGATTTAATATCACCTTGTATTTTAACAGTCGATCAAAAATATTTTCCAAGACATCAATATGTTCTTAACAAGTTTTAGATTTAGCCAAGAGATCATCTACATAATATTCAATGATCTTGTGCATGTAATCATGAAAGATGTAAGTCATGGCTCTTTGATAAGTAGCTCCTACATTTTTGAGGCCAAAGGACATAACCTTGAAATAAAATGTTCCTCAAAGTGTTGTGAATGTTATTTTATGTTGGTCATCAGGATTTATTCAAATTTGGTTGTATCCTGAAAAATCATCCATGAAGGAAAGCATTTCGTGGCCTGCACATGTATCAACAAGAGTATCAATGTTTGGTAGAGGGAAGTCATCCTTAGGACACACTTTATTTAGATCTCGAAAGTCATTGCAAACGTGTATCGCTCCGTTAGGCTTGCGAACGGGTACCATGTTTGACAGCCACTCAGGATAGTCAATAGGAATGATAAAATGTACTTCTAACAGTTTTTGTATTTCCTCTTTGACTATGAGGGCTACGGTAGGATGCATTCTCCTAAGTTTTTGTTTGACCGGATTGGCGTCAGGATGCAAGGTGATACTGTCGACAACAAGGTCAGGAACAAGGCCAGGCATATCCTTGTAGGACCATGCAAACACGTCTTTCTTTTTCTTGAGGAGAGCAATGAATTGCTCTTGTTCATTGGGTGTTTAAATTTTGCCAAGTTTGACAATTTGGGGATTGTCAGGATCCGAACTAAGGTTCACGTTGTTGGTATCTTCAATGGACATATGTGAACCTTCCTCAAGTTGATGTGGTGTTGGGATCAGATTAAAGTCATCTAAGATGTTTTCTAACTTGTATTGCTTATCGTTGTCTAATTCTGCCTGAAAGACCTCGAGATTATTGGTAGAAAGTGACAGAAGTGAAGGTGGTGGTGAAGGAGGAATGTAGTGGGCCGAATCCTTTAGCAATTCCTCAGATAGGGCAAACTCCGAAGAGGAGGGTGCGGAGGAATTCTCGTCCAAGTCAATAATGCTAATGTCAATTGGAATTGGCCTAGCTAGATCACATGGATTATGGAGCAGGGTAAATAAGTCAATAGGATTCATATTGACCTAGCAGAAGGGAGGGAGGCTTGGATGGATGAATGGATGGAACAGTTGGAGCTGAACCGATGTCGAGTTGTGTTATCCCTATAATAAACATGGCATTAATATGAGCAACATGCATTGTTTCTATTTTTTTGTTTTTTTTTTAGTTGATTTTGATTTTGTTTTTAAATATGTACATATGTTACAATTATTGGCTTATGTGGGTGGCTCAAGGCAGATTACCAGGTGGATCATCTTATTCTTTTGGAAGAAGCAAGCGAAATATGGTATGATCGATGGGGAACATTTAGAGGTAAAACTCTTCCTGTTGGATGATGGGGAAAATGGGTTGTGACTCCTCTTTAGAATCGTCGAAAGAATTTGACATAACCTCAAATTCTTCATAACTTTCATCATCAGAATCAAAGACAGGATAGGTGAAGTTGATGGGATCATCTTCATCTACTTCGTCCATGCAAAGTTATTTAAGGGCTTGTTCAAGAGAATATGTTGAGGGTAATGGGTGGATGGGGTGATCTTCATCATTGAGTGTAAGATTTTTAAAGGCTTTCTCTAGAGAAGCGATGGAAGACAACGGGGTATAGCCTAAACCAGAATGATCATGGGCACCTCTATATGGGACCTCTAAGATATCATGCATTCCTTGCTCATGGGAACCTAGACCTTGACCTTGCCAATGGAACATATTAAAGTATCAAGCTGGAAACTCCTCTATGTTAGGTATGTTGGCACGCCTAGGCTCGTGTGGTTCTTTGGGTGGGTTTGCCCCAGTTGAGAAATACAACCCTCCATAAACAAATTTAATGTTGTTTGGAGTGGCACTCATGTCATAAATAGTGCCTATGGATAAAGAACGGTCTCGAGGACGTCCAAAATCCTTAGTTATGGGAATGGCTAGGGGTGTAATGGTGACATCTTGGACCACATACTCACCAATGCTCCGATTAGTGATGTGGACTATGACTTGGGTTTATGAGGTGGATGGTGAATGCTCAGGTGGCTCTGGATTGGTTGTGGATGGTGGCGAGTTAAATATGTCACAATCTAAGATTTCAACTTGTGACACATTGGCTGATGGAGTGGGATTGGATGACGATGTGGAATTAGAATATGGAGGATGGGATAATGATGGAACATAAGAAGTGGTTATTGAAGAAGGGGTAGATGTGATGTACGATGTGCTAACAGTAGATTGACTATGACCACATGTACAAGAAGAAATGGATGTTTGAGGAGGTGATGTGATGGGTAGCTCCTCTATGATGGGAGCCTTAGAAGAAGATGGAGATGGATTAGAAGAAGGCAGATTAAGAGATGATGTAGATGGATTCGATGATGGTGCCAAGAATAAATGGGTGGAAGGTAACATAGATTCATAAGGATTTGAAATGAAATTACAATACTTAAAAGGTTTGACATCCACGGGGATGCAATGGACTTGTCCATCATGAACATATTTCAAGCATTGGTGGAGAATTGAAGGAACACATTTCATTTCCCTCATACAAGGTCTACCAAGGAGTATATTATATGCCATGGCTCCTTCCAAGATGTGAAACATGATGTGCAATGTTTTGGACCCTACTTCTATAGGTAAAATAACAATGCCAACTATGGTACACAAAGCATCATTAAATGCTTTAAGGGTGAATGATAATTTAAAAATGTGGAATGGAGGTAATTTTAGGTGGATAAGGCTAGCAGTAACTGTTGGTCATCAAATTCGCACAGGAAAGGACTTTTGGCGGGTTTGCGCGCCCTGGACCTGTGACCAACATTGAAAGGCCGAGGGAAGAGATGCCCCTCGTGCCGATCTCCGGAGAAAGGCCGGCTCCTATACTAATCTACTTTTGGGGTTTGAGACAAGAGTGCAGGAAAGAAATAAACAGGGTAAGGGTTAGGAAAAGAAATAAAAAGGGGTAAGGGTTAGAAGATGATGATTTAAGGTGGGAGAGAACGGGAAGCACGATTACTCGCTAACAACTCGAATAGCAGCAGGAAATACCAAGAATAACATGAAAGAAACGAAATGCCGAACTTCCTATGTATCCTCTGGACGGGTTCGCAGGGTTCTCCTTTCTCTCTCGCTGGAATTCAGGGTTCAGAGTAACAGCGATTGAGATAAGGGAATAACAGAAACCTCGATCCACCAGGCGGCATAAAGGAAAGCGACAAGGCGTTTTTCCTCTCCTATGTATCCTTCAGGGCGAATTTTAGGGGTTCAGTCCCCGATCGCACATCGGATTCAGGATTCAGAGTCTCAGTATGCGAACGAGAAAAGACAAAAGAATTAAGCACAGAAGGCAGCATAAAAGAGAGAAATAGAGCACAAAAGATCTTTAGTATTAAACGCAGGACATCAAGTTACAGCAGCTTTCTAGCAGAAAGTTCCCCCCTTTTTACATTACATGCCTAGGTTTTTATAGAGGACCCGACCCTCTGAGTCATTATTACAAAAATGGCGGAGTACACCCTCGGGCCCTGAGAAATCGGCTCCTCGTGGCTGCTGCGGCTGAGCTTTCAAATCGGTTGCCGAAACTGGCAACTACGACTGGGTCAACCATGGAAATGTTCATTTAATGCATCGCCCGAGTGTCCCTGGCTTCTGGATGCTGTGCTTGAGTGATCGTTACGCCCGTCGTGTTTTACTTCGAGGACTATTACGTCCCTTTCGTTTGCCAAAAATGGTCAGCGGGCTTATCGGGCAAGAAAGGAGGTATTTATAAGGGGCCTTCGATCACCTTGGGAAGCTGCCCGCCTTGGAACGTGGGCCCGAAAAGTGCTTCGCTACATCTCCGCCTCGTCGAAGCCTTGGGCCGAAGTAGATCTTCCTTGATTTGTTCTTCGCAAAATAATGCTTCGCAGAAACTACTTCGGGGATGTCGAGTGCCGAGCGGGCTCCATCTTTGAAATGGGGCTCTTTGTCCTTTCTTTGGCGAAGCTGCTTCGGATGGAAAATGTTTCGGCCCGACTCCTTCTCAAAGCTGTGGTTCGGGGAATATCCTCCCGAAGCACTCTTTATGTTTCGACACATTGTCATTTTGCTTCGGGCACCACTGCTTCGAGCGACGGCCGAAGTAGGTGTCGGAAATACTTCAGGCCCGAAGTAGTTTCCTTACCTTAGCTGATTTTGGATTATGCTCTCCTCCTTCGGCGAAGTCGTTTGGATCTTTGCTTCGCAAAACTTCCGCCGAAGCGGCTTCTGAAAATGCTTCGGGTGCGAAGCGTTATCTTTGTATTTTCTTCGACGAAATTACTTCGCAAGGTTTTCGCCCGAAGTAGTGATTTGAAGTGTTTCGGGCCCGAAGCTCTTTTCACATTCTCCTCCTTTTCTTTCGGTGAAGCCATTTTCCTTGGCTTGTTTGGTAGCGAAGCTCTTTCTTCTTCATTTTATAAAAGGGGCGATAGGGAGGGTCAAAATTGCTGTAACTTAAAATAAAAGAAAAACTTTCAACAAAGAAATATTATACAAAAATTCTACTATTCTTCTACCCCTTGTATAATGTGACAAAAAGTGTCAACATTCTTGGCGGCTCGCGGGGTGACGAGCTCGTCTCGGCAAAAGAACCCTTTAGCCCTGATCCATTGGGCTGCTGAGTCACTGATTTTCCCCAGACCCTGCTTCTGCGGTCTGTCCCTCTTCTTGTTCCTCTTCTTCTTCTTCTTCTTCCTCCGGCGTGGCCTCTGGCTGTGGCGATGGTTCGAGGCGGTCACGGATGCGCTTCATCGTTCTTCGGACATGGGTCCAGGCACTCTTTTGGAATGGCTCTCGATCTTGCAGCGCTTTGACCAAGTCGTGAAATCGATTGATTTGCCCAACGTCAGCATTCTTGGCCCTGGTGAACAGGTCGTCGAGGCAAGCCATGATCTTACAGTATCTGAGGATGAAATCTGTCACCTGCCCTTCTGCGATTGGTTCTTCCCAGCCATCGATCTCCGAGACATCGTTCTCGAACTGCAGCCAGATTGGTTTGAGGTCATCCTTGCTGAGAAGATTTTCGTCATCGTCCGTGAAACTCGGGAAACCCAAGGAAGAAAGATCTTGAAAATAATTCATTGTGGCGCGCTGCTCATTGTCAAAAATGTCCTGGAGGCTTCTGGCTTTCTGAGCTTTTCGCACCTTGGAGAAAAAAGCGCGAACTATGGCCTAGGCCGTGGACCAGTCCCTAGCTGTCCGGGTCATTGCAGTGACCTGCAGGTCCTGATATCTAGCATTCTGGACGTCGAACGCTAGCTTGAGTCGACTCCTGGCTTTCTGCGTGACCTCGTCGATGACTGGTCCTCCCTCGGCAATAGCCTGCTGTGCTTCGGTGACATACGTCAAAATTGAAAAAGCACTAGCGCACCGAGACCAGAAAATTTTTTAGCAGGTGCGCGCGAATCTCCTTAATTTTGTCCCTGTCAAACAGCGTTGGACCCTCTTTTGCATACAGTGGAGCTTGCATCTGCGCGATTTTATCCTCCAGCTCTTTGGCCTTCAGATCACTCTCGGCCTGCTTCTGCGCTTGACTCTCGGCTGTAGACTGGAGCTATTGAACCTATTGTTTTAGGTCGAGCGTCTCCTTCTTCATCGATTTACATTGCTCCTCAGCCTCTGCTAACTTGGAGCGGACCTTTGCCAGGTTTTCCTCTAGCTTGACATTGGCGGCCTCTGCTTCAAACCTGCGCTGGTTAGCAATGGTTGCATGTGCCCGAAAAGTCTCGATTCGGACATGCATAGAGGCCGATTCATTGTCAACATTCAGGTGTTCCAGGTCCTTAGGTGTCTCTTGATAATCGTAGTCCGCTGGAGTCATTTCATCCAGAGGCTTTTGTACCTTGGGGACCTTCTTGATTTTATGCACCTTTCCGGCCTCTAAATAAAAAATGGCGCATTTTTCAACTGATGTCGTCGAGCGCCCTCTTCTTTTCCTTGCCTCCCTTAGTATTTGCTCAGTGTTTTGCCGTGCTTGCAATAGCTTCTCGGCAAGGGGGCGGTCCTTAATTAAGGACATCTCTGATTTAGACAAGGCTAGATCTCCAGTCGAGGGAGTAAACAAATATAAAGAATGTGGGGGGATGCCTCACCAGAAGGCTCGGCGACAGACGTGGTGGGACTCGGCGTTGAAGTGGGACCCCTGCTTCTGCTAGTGACCAGGGGAACGGCAGTGTGGAAGGGCGAAGTAGGGTCAATGGTCTTACCCTCGTCATAATCATGGGATGAGGCCGGACCAGCAATAGGTGACGTGTGAGGGGGTGATGGGCTATGCAGGGAGACTGGTGAGAACTCTCGGTGGAGTTTCGACAAAAATGTGTGAGACTAGGGCAAGGGATGAAGAATGCGTACCTGCGTGCCCTCCTGGCTTTGTGGCAGTGGTGACTTCTGGTGCAGCCGCATTTTGTTTTTCCTCGGTTTCGGCACTCGACAGGGCTGCGACCTCGACATTTTCTTTGGATGGGTCTGATATCGGTCGCCCGGTGGAGGGGCCTACAAGTCTGTGCGAGGTCGCTTTGGGTGTTTTGGGGGCACCGGGGTCTGTTCTTGTTTTTCCTTTTCCTCCTCACCGGCGGCTGTTCGACCCTTCAGTGCTCGAGTCGTGGCCACCTACGGGCCCCTGAGGTGATCTTGGAGGTGTAACTTGGGCCGTTTCCTTTCTCGAAGCAGTATCATCTCTTTTTGGGCTTTCGCCCGAGCCTGGGATAGCTGGAGGGATGAGGGTGGCGAAGGACAAAGGCTTCCACTTTCCGGCGTTGGCTTCATAAATTTCTGTGAAGTCCTTGTCCGTTGCCAAGAATCCATAAGAGTTCGTTTTCTGCCGGTGGACCCTCATTATCCACCATTCTCTCAGTTGAGCCGCGTCCCAATATTTTACTCCCTCCTTCAAGTCATCTTTCGCTTTCTTCTAGAAGGTGGAGTTGGGGCTCGGGAGTGAATGTCGATCTGGGTCATATGCGACCTCCATTGGGTAGAATTCGTGCCAGGGAGGTAAGGATTCCATCCTCTCCAGATGCCACTCCGGATCCTTTCCCCGAGGATTATTTCTTTGTTTCACAATTTTGGGATAGGGGCAAACATGGAAGCTCTTGACCCGTATGTGGTCCCTCATCACTCCCAAAGGATCATAGAGCCATTGTTGGGGAATTTGGAGCAGGCCGAACTTGGCAAGCTTTTCTTCCAAGAAGACGTTCTGATTCAGGGCGAACACTTCGATAACTCCTATCCTGAGAGGGAAGTCACAAGTGTGGGCCCATTTTTGACCCTTGCCGTAGATGGCATTAGTTGCATCACTCTGCCTCGTGACTTCCATCGTGAATTGATACTCGGAGGGGTAAACTGCGAGTAAGAAGGGCTTCCCTATGAAGCCGAAGATGCGAATCACCAGCCCCTGCGTTAGTCAAAAAATGTCTCCCCTCTTCTCCCGGACTACTTTGTTTCTCAAGCCAAGGGGGACTCGCGGGGAGGACCCTGTTAACATACACATGGCGGGTCCCAAGAATTGCTGATTAAAGGGATAGTAGGACTCTGATCTCAATAGTAGGGGAGTCCACTGATATACTGGCAAAGGACTTCCATCCTCGCCGCTTGCCGTAATGGCAATATGAGGAAAACTATTATGTACATGAAAGAAAAGTAGCCAAACAAGAAAGGAGCAGGGCCCGAAGCGTTGGCTGGTCCCAGCATTCTTCATGCTGGTGAGTTGCACGTGTAAGCCCCTGGCCACCCATTATGCCCAGTCGATAAAGACTGGGTTGGTGTTGGGTTTCGAAGTATCGGGGGCATTGAACTCTCCTCTGGAAATGCACTCGGCCAGGGACACCTGCCATGGATATACCGAAGCGTCGGTAGATAGGCCTGCCACCCATGCAATGATGGAGAAGAGGTCGGCATTTTTAAAAGCCTCCAAGGGAAGGGGCATTTGGGGCAATTTGCCCGAAGGGAGCCCGCTTTTGAGGCTTTGCTGCAAAAATTTGACCATGTAGCCAGCAGACGTGAACCTCTCCGTTTGTTCGCTTAAAACAATGTTGCGAACTATACATCCCTCGGGTGGACCCTGCTGTGGCGCAAAAGCTGCCTGCACATCTTCTTTCAAAATTGAAAATAACTTTCGGCCAGATGTGTCTAACACCTGTCTGGTGGCGGGCTGGTAATTCTGCGCGATGGCATTGATCAGCTCAGGACAATGGTGAGTAGGGGGCGTCAGATACCAGTATATCTGGGAGTAGTAGGTTGCAGCTCGCATGCTCTCTGCCGGAAGCCTGCTTCTCATGAGCTCAACGGTGCTCCTGAGTTCAGCTACGCTCTTCGACAGCTCCGTATCCCTGATTCTTTCCCACCTGTCGACTGGTGGTTCTAGGGGTTGCTCGTCCTCGGAATCCTCCCTTTCTTCCAAGACGCGTTTATCTGGGCGGAGACCCGAATCAACGGGCCTTGGCTTCGGCCTTTTCCATGGCCTTTTACCTTTGGTTTCTCGGGGGCTACTACTTCTACCCCTTTTCCCTTCTCCTTGGAACTTTCCATCGTTGATGCTTAGGGCAACGAAATTTGCGGTATGGAGAAAATTGGCGTCGAAGCTTTAGAGTACGAAGTGGAAAAGTTTGCGGAGTTGGCGGTAGGGTGCTGTATGAGTCATTGAGCGAGTAATCCCTTTGCTACTTGGAGTCTACGTTATATAACCACCGAAGACAACTACCCACATTTATGGCATGTGCCACAATTAATCTGCACTTCTCACTGAGAGATCATCGGTTCATCGGGTTGGCCATACGGTGGCGTAGTACACAGGGCCATGTGTTGTGATGATTGCGGCTATTTAGGGAATGCAACCGTCTACCACCTAGTACCTGGGGGTAGACTTTTCTCTCAGTCGAGTCCCCTGAGGATGTACCCGATGCCTTTTCATTTAACTCGCCTATTTCGGATGCCTATTGAAGGCGGCTGTCGGCACGCTCCTCTAGGCGAGCAATAAATGCTTTTGCCTTGTGCATCTTTTGGGTCAGTGAAGCCAAAATCGGAGCTGACATACTTCATGGTGAACCTTTTGTGCTAGTTAATCCTTTATGCTTCGGGCCCGATGTGATTCCTCCTGCGCGAGGCTGCTCGTGAAGCTTGTTTCCCCCTTTTAAAAGCAGCTCGCTCGGACTCTTCTTAGGCGAACATCTTTCATACCTTAGTCGGAACCTTGCTCGGCCAATCGTACTTCACTGCGAACCACTTCGCATCCACTACTTCGCAAGCCAAGTTCCCAAAGGAGTTTTTTTTTTTTTTTTTTATATAGCTATCGAGGTAAAACTCAACCTGAGTTTCTGAGCAGCATTTTATTTAATAGCCAAACTTTTTACAATATTCACACAGGCTTGCGGCATAATAGGCATGCCGCCACCACAAACTCAGCTTCGGATATTTATCCGGTGAATCTGCAATGCCCGGACCAGATCAGATTGAACTTCAGTTGATTCTTGAAGTCCGGATGGCTCCTCCTCAAAGTTCTCCATGCTGCGAACAGAAAGCAATACAATAGTTCGCCGCTCCTGCCAGTACCTACACTGCTGCTGCAGGATGTGGCGAAGTAGTTCGCCACGTGAGGACCTTCTTGGGGTAATGGTTGTAGTGATGGCTGGAACCAGAATACCGAAGAGTTCAGTAACTATGGATTGGGTACAAGTTCTTCCATCTCTTTGATGTTGTAATAGGGCTCTTCCGGCAAAGAGCAAACTTCTATGATCTCCTTAGGTTCAACCTCTTGAGGTAAGCCTGATGGATTCTGGCTGAACACCTACGTGCCATGCTCTGGGATACAAAAAGGGTGCAAAAACGTCCCCTCTTCGTTCTCAGGCGCTACCACTTGAGCTTGTTTCTCTTCTTGGCTTGTCCTCTGATGGAGATTGCAAGCACCCATATTGTTCATCGTCGGGGCAAAGCTCGCAAATTGCCATGGTTGGACTTGGATGGGATCTGCCTCTTGAGCTCCACATGATTGCATCTCAGGCTTCTGCTCAGTATGAGGAGTCTGCCATGAAGAATACTGCGTTGGGCAGACAGGAGAAGCGATTATCGAAGAAAGTGATGGGGCTTCTCCCCACTGCCACTTTCTCGATAGAAGCTGCTCTGCTCGTCTTGCTTCCTCAAAAATCTGAGGGAATCTTTGTTCGCCTGATCGCAGCAAGAGGAGGCCTATGTCCGGGTGGAAAGCCCGAACATAGTAGAGGTGGGCTTGGGCGGGCGTTGGTTGAATCTCCCCTGGAACTTTCTTCCAAGTTCTGCAGAATCGGACATTGAAGTCCGTGACGCTCTCCAAGGGTGTTTTCTTGATGGTGGAGAAGTACGTCAGAAGTTGGAAGGGATCCTGAGAGCCATCAAATGTTTCGAATAGTTCTCCCACCAAGTCATCCCATGAACAGACGCTTTTAGACCCGAGCAGTCTATACCACCGCAGCGCCCTCCCTTCCAGGGACGCAGCCAGAAGTCGGACCATGACATCTTCGTGGATTATGTCGTAGAGGAACGCTAAAGCAGCAACAGCTTCAAGGTGCTCTCGGGCCATTCTCGTGGTGCCATCATATATTGTCAATGCCTTCAAGGCGATCTCGGGAATCTTGTGGTAGCTTTGAAGATTCAAGGGGCCTCGGTCATCCCAGCTGGGAAAACTTACCCCTGCCATTATAGCAGCGGTCTGTAGAGATCACGGTTATCGCCGCTAAGTCGGAGTCGCCAGATGAACATTCTTTCTCCGCTTGTGAGGTCAAGGCTGCTCACCGAACCTTGATTCCTCCGGGATATCTTCTTTCAGATTTGAAAGGCACCTACGACCAGGAAATCTGGATCTTCAGCTCAATCGAGTCGCCAGGTGATTTTATCAGATGAAGACAGGCCAGAGATTCACCGAACTCGGACCTTCTCAAAACATGGGGGCTCCTGGTTACGAAAACCAGGTTTAGGTATTGGTCTCCACGACTTCAGAGATTCTCGGTTAAAATAGAGTCGCCAGATGCTAAGAGTCTTTCGGTAATGAGAGCATCGATTCTCACTACTACTCAAGAGATGAGGCTGACCGGATCTCACCGAGAACTTGTTAGAACTATTGGCTCCGGTGAAGACGGGCTAGAAATTTTCTCAAATATGGGACCTTGGGTCCCATCGGGCGTGCCAGAAACTGTTGGTCATCAAATCCGCACAGGAAAGGACTTTCGGTGGGTTTGCGCGCCCTGGACCTACGACCAACATTGAAAGGCCGAGGGGAAGAGATGCCCCTCGTGCCGATCTCCGGAGAAAGGCCGGCTCCTATACTAATCTACTTTTGGGGTTTGAGACAAGAGTGCAGGAAAGAAATAAACAGAGTAAGGGTTAGGAAAAGAAATAAAAAGGGGTAAGGGTTAGAAGATGATGATTTAAGGTGGGAGAGAACAGGAAGCACGATTACTCGCTAACAACTCGAATAGCAGCAAGAAATACCAAGAATAGCATGAAGGAAATGAAATGTCGAACTTCCTATGTATCCTCTGGACGGGTTCGCAGGGTTCTCCTTTCTCTCTCGTTGGAATTCAGGGTTCAGAGTAACAGCGATTGAGATAAGGGAATAACAGAAACCTCGATCCACCAGGCAGCATAAAGGAAAGCGACAAGGCATTTTCCTCTCCTATGTATCCTTCAGGGCGAATTTCAGGGGTTCGGTCCCCGATCGCACATCGGATTCGGGATTCGAGTCTCGGTATGCGAACGAGAAAAGACAAAAGAATTAAGCACAGAAGGCAGCATAAAAGAGAGAAATAGAGCACAAAAGATCTTTAGTATTAAACGCAGGACATCAATTTACAGCGACTTTCTAGCGAGAAAGTTCCCCCCCTTTTTACATTGCAAAGCCTAGGTTTTTATAGAGGACCCGACCCTCTGAATCATTATTACAAAAATGGTGAAGTACACCCTCGGGCCCTGAGAAATCGGCGCCTCGCTGCTGCTGTGGCTGAGCTTTCAAATCGGTTGCCGAAACTGGCAACTGCGACTGGGTCAACCATGGAAATATTCATTTAATGCATCGCCCGAGTGTCCCTGGCTTCTGGATGCTGTGCTTGAGTGATCGTTACGCCCGTCGTGTTTTACTTCGAGGACTGTTACGTCCCTTTCGTTTGCCAAAAATGGTCAGCGGGCTTATCGGGCAAGAAAGGAGGTATTTATAAGGGGCCTTCGATCACCTTGGGAAGCTGCCCACCTTGGAACGTGGGCCCGAAAAGTGCTTCGCTACATCTCCGCCTCGTCGAAGCCTTGGGCCGAAGTAGATCTTCCTTGATTTGTTCTTCGCAAAATAATGCTTCGTAGAAACTACTTCGGGGATGTCGAGTGCCGAGCGGGCTCCATCTTTGAAATGGGGCTTCTTTGTCCTTTGCTGGCGAAACTGCTTCGGATGGAAAATGTTTCGGCCCGACTCCTTCTCAAAACTGTGGTTCGGGGAATATCCTCCCGAAGCACTCTTCTATTTTCGACACATTGTCATTTTGCTTCGGGCACCACTGCTTCGGGTGAAAACTGGCCGAAGTAGGTGTTGGAAATACTTCGGGCCCGAAGTAGTTTCCTTACCTTAGCTGATTTTGGATTATGCTCTCCTCCTTCGGCGAAGTCGTTTGGATCTTTGCTTCGCAAAACTTTCGCCCGAAGCGGCTGCCGAAAATGCTTCGGGTGCGAAGCGTTATCTTTGTATTTTCTTCGGCGAAATTACTTCGCAAGGTTTTCGCCCGAAGTAGTGATTTGAAGTGCTTCGGGCCCGAAGCTCTTTTCACATTCTCCTCCTTTTCTTTCGGTGAAGCCATTTTCCTTGGCTTGTTTGGTAGCGAAGCTCTTTCTTCTTCATTTTATAAAAGGGGCGATAGGGAGGGTCAAAATTGTTGTAACTTAAAATAAAAGAAAAACTTTCAACAAGGAAATATTATACAAAAATTCTACTATTCTTCTACCCCTTGTATAATGTGACAAAAAGTGTCAACAGTAACCTTATTTGTGAAGACAAGAACATGACACTTAAATAAAATAAAATGAATCAAATAACACAATGAAACACAAGATTTCAAAAAATGAACAGATTTATTCAATAAACGGGGGGGAGCCAATGAAATCCTTTGTTACAATCAGTACTCAATGTGAGTATTTGATACAATGATTTACAATGGCACTAGGGTTCTCCGAAACCCTAGCAATAACAACAAAGTGTCTTTAGATTTGGTGTGTCCTTGCTTCCAATAGGTTAAGTGGGCTTCGAGTATCCAGTGTGGGGCCACTCCAACTTCAACAATCGTTCAACAATATGTAGAACTTGCAGATCTGCATACATAAAAATAGAATAAGGGGGTTAGTAATACCTATGAGGGCTCCACAATGTGAGACCCTCAGACATCAATAAAACCCTAGTTAACAATGAATTCAAAAAATATGTTAGATCAACAAATTATGAGATAAAATACATTCAAATGAGATATACCTTGCTTTCATTTCGTTGTTGTAGATGGTGTGGTGCAGTAGGTTCTGATTCACGTTTTTGTGTTGCGGCAAGCTCGGATGCACACATGGCAGGCTCGGACGTGAGCTTCACAGGCTCTAGTGTGCACCTGTGGAATGTAGCATGCTCTAGAGGGCTCCTATATAATGTAGAAGGCTCTGGCGAGCGCTTCATAGGCTGTACAGCGAGCCTCGCAAGCTCGTAATGGTGCCTACGGGTTAGGGAAAAATCTGTAGAAGCATCTCGGGAGGATGGCAATGAATGCGACGGATGGAGGGGGGTTGTGACGGTGATGGAGGATGAATGGGTGATGGCTGGAATAGCAGAAGTCTTATCGACGAGCTAGGGCTTTAGATTTTTAGGATTCTATGCTAGGGCTTCACTAATAATTCCTCCAGGGTGCAATGTCTAATCTCCAGGTTCCAGGGTTTGAGCATTTGCAAATGCCCTTATTTATAATCCAACCTATGGTTTTCTTAGGGTTTTAGCCTTACACTTTTGATCATGTGGCTAAGATTAAATTAGATCCTAAGGTTGAGATTACTTTTTGAATGTGACATGGATTAATGAATATGGACGATGGAGATTAGAATGGATCGGACGGTTGTGGTTAATTGAGTTTATAAATATGTATTTTATAATAAATATATTGTAATATAATATAAAATATTATATTAAATATAAAATAATATTAAAATAATCCCAATTAGGCTAGGAAATGGTGGGAAAGGGTTAAAATGGGCCTTTTGAAGGCAAGAAAGGTGTAATTGGGCTTTTTGAAGGTGGGAAAGGTGGAATTGGGCCAAATAATTGGCGGGAAAGGTGTATGGTGGACAAGTGGGTGGTGGAATGGTTAGGATGGAGGATTAGTGGTTGTAATTTGGTGTCTACAAATAGGAAACAAGAAAAAAGTAGCATCATCAAAAGCAACACTAATTGATGTCCTACAAAGAAATCACAAAGAATAAGGCACATTTTTTAATATTTTTTATGTTTTTTAAGTTTTTTAGGAGAACTTGAAGTTCTAATTTGATATCGATTACATGGAAGTAAGATACTATCTAAGAAAACCGAGTTGTTTGAAGGACACAAATCGAAGAATGAGTCATCTAGAGAATTGCATTGCATTTTTGGCAATCATCCTCTTTGTATCTTGTTGCCCTTGTTTATGTCAAAGATGCATAGGAATGGAGCAAAGATTAATTGTACATGATTATTGTCATTTGAAAATCATGCCATCACAAAATAGGATTATCTAGAGAAGAGTTGTCATCTAGAGCAACTATTTAGAGATGTCTAGAGTTGTGGTCTAGAGCTCTTATCTAAAGAAGAGTTACCATGTGGAGTTGCTATATAGAGTTATTATCTAGAGAAAAGCTACCATCTGGATAACAACTACCATCTTGAGCTATTGTCTACACAAGAGTTGTCATCTAAAATATTGTTTGGAGAAGAACTCTCATTTGGAGTTATTTCCTGGAGAAAATTTGGCATCTAAAGATGCACAAGGGTCATCTATTGTGAAGTTGCCATCTAATCAATGCATGGGCCATCTAAAAGTTAACTTCTAGTGAAGTACTATTCATTAAAGGTTTATGTCACATATTTAAAAAACATAATGTTACTTATAGTTTACCTTGAAGGGAAGTGTTGTGCATGGTCTATTGTATGCAAATAACACATTATCTAGAAATGGAAAAGAAGTGCTAAACATAAAGAATTACAATTTACAAATATTTGATCATACATCAACAATAAATAATTTGTCATGGGAGATGTAGGCAAAGGAGCATTGAAATCATCATATTATTTATTAAAAAGATGTTGAAAACCTAGTTGAACATAGTTAGAAAGAAGGTGATTAAATATAGTAATGACAAAGAAAAACAAAAAAGCTTGATGTGCACATAAACTATGCATTGAACACACTATGCCATATATCCCATATTCATAGGAAAAATAAAAGAAATGATATGTTATTATTAGATATTTTTAAATGATTTTAACATCCTTGTTGGACATCATTTCCTTATGCTAAGAGACCATTGTGGAGATTTCTACGTAAATGTCATGAAGTCTGTAAGATTGGATTGGTCGATGATTGAATAGATATCAAGTTAATGTGATGTCTACCCAATATTTTATTGAAGTGAAATGCATGTTTTTATCTCACATTCATGGTGATTAGAAAATTTGACAAAAGAAAATTATTTTTTTTTCTACTATTTTTTTGCAAAAGATAGGCATATGTATACTCATCAAAAAGCATTTTCCAAGCCCAATGCCATCATCATTTTGAAGTAATATGCCAAGGATTTTTGAAGGCCACATGTTCAAAAAAATGGTCCAACTTTAAATGGGATCACATAGTTGACCCAATTATGATCCATTTTGAAGACTGAATTGGAATACATTATCTACTGGAGTTAATGCTTCATTCAACAGAAGTGGAGACCCTATCTTCTATAGATAATAGAATGTGGCTCTATTCATAGTACGCTCTTGTGAATGACTATGTGTGTCCCTATTCACAAGCAAAGTGTTGTACCTATGATTGGTTGAGTGTGCTCCTAATCATAAAGGTTTTTCAGACATATGAGTATATCCCTATTTGTAATTGTGTAAATGGATAGCCTATGTGTCCCTATCCACTTATGATGTAAAATCTTGGATAGTTGTGTTTATCCCTATCCTTGATTGAGTCTAGTGTGGTCAATCCCACTAAGGTGAGTAGTTGAGTTTATCCCTATTCATGATGATGTAAATCATGGACTAATATGTGTGTCCTAGTCCATGATCATGTTGAGCTATGCAAGTTGTTGATTCCTATCCCTATTTGAAGTATGATGTAATATTGGGGGAAATATTAGGGATTTATTACATCATGTAGTATAGTTAGAGTTAGGTATTCAAAAGTTGTACCTGAATAGGTGGTTAATAGTTCATTATTCAAACCAACCACCTACAGCTTCATTGTATGTACACAATTTTGATCATTGTATTTTTGTCTAGTATCCTATTGGTTCAACACTTTTGTAGAATTGTAATTGTTTTTTTACCTAAGAATTTGATACATTTTTTCCACCAAAGCCACAAGAAATTAGACTGCATTGTCATTTTTTCATTGACATTTAGTTTGCACTTCCACTACGATTTCCATAAGAACATGTTGATTTTTGGATGCAAATTTCATTCACTAAGTGAGATGTAGCGTAATCATACACCCAATAATGTTCTACTATGTTTTAATGAATTTATACTACATTATTTTAATGTAAAATTTGCTCTCTCAGTCTTTAAATATTTCTCCTATGAGCTCTATTAGGGTTTTTAGGATGAAAATGCTAGGATTTTGAGTATCAATATGGTCCCCAACCCTAGCGGACCAATGCACAACATTGGCACTATAGAAGGGAATGCATGCGATAATGGCTCCTCTCAACCGACTATGCAGGTTTATGCTGAGAATGGTCCACAAGGTAACCCTCATTCTCCTGATGTAATTCTTCCATTGCCTAAATTTGATTTTGCATGTCACTATTTAGAATCATTCACCCTTGTCGGGTATTTTGTTGGATGCATCCCTAATGAGTCTTCCCTTAGGGCTTGGGTTAACACAACTTGGACTCCTCATGGAGTCCAACTAACGATGGTTCAAAACCTTACAAAGGGTTTTTTTTTGTTTCACTTTGCGGAAACATCCCACGCTAAGGCGATTTACGAGCATGGCCCTTGGTACATGAGAAGCTCTCTGCTTGTTTTTTCTCCTTGGACCCATGACTTTTCTATTTTTGAGAAAATATCTACCAAAGTCCCTATGTGGGTGGAATTCCCAGGACTCCCTCTACCTTTATGGCCCTTTCTTAATTGCATAGCAGCCCCTCTAGGGTGTGTCATTTTGGTGGAGGCAGACAAATTTTTCCATGCATGCCCTCAAAAATGTGTTTGCATCGAGATTGATATTTCTCAAGATCTCAAGGAGACTATTGACATACAAGTTGGTGACATTGTGCTATCCCAGTGGGTCCTCTACATTAATTTACCCAACACATGTTTTTAGTGCCAGTCCTCAACACACAAGATCAGAGATTATCCCTTGATGTCGCATAACAGGGACAAGCAGAGCCCCACCACACCGAGTGTGCCCACTCCTCAACCTTAGGAGGATGGTTGGATGATGGTGGGAGGGCATAAAAATGTATGTTTGGCTACTTCTAAAGGTACACAATCCAAGTCAACACATGTCTCAAAGTTGGTAGAAAAAGGGTATGAAAAGGAAAAAGTTGATCCCCTAACTGAAACTACCAATAATAAGGCTCCTCAGTCTCAAAAGATTCCATATCCCAAGGGCTGCAATAGTGGTTGCTTCACGGTCTATCCAACCATCTAGTCCTCTAGTAAATTCCCCCTCGACTAGCGCAAGGTGCTCCCACAATTTGAGAAGGGGATTTGCAGAAGAAGATGTCACTCCAGAGAAGCAACTTCATATGACCAGTGTTCAATTGGGCAGTTATGTTCCTGATTCATCCAATAGCTACAATGTGTTGGAGTATCTTAGTAGTGATGAGGATATGTCGTTGGATGTAGATCCATCATCGATGGAATTGGCGGTTCCTACGAAGGAAGCAAAATCTAAAGATCCCTCCCTTTCTATGCGGTTTCGGTATTCTCGTAGTCCTTGAAAAGGGAAAGAAGATGGAGATAGTCTACCTAAAAAAATGTTTCACCCATCACCCAACAGTTACAACAACAATTCCAACAACTTTGAGGCATTGGATTTGAACAGACACAAGATGACGGAGCAATAAGTCTACTTGGTGCCTAGAGTTATAGTTTTATAGTTTAGGTTTTTTTTTACTCTAGTTTATTTTTCTATGCTTAGTTATGTTGTTTTTTCACCCTTTTAGGGGTTGGTTCCGATTTTGATTGTATGGATGGCCTTGCGCCCTGAGCTATGATCTTTCCAACTCCTTTTTATTGTAACCTATTTTATTTTTATTGAATATAATTGTTGGCTCCAATAAAAATATATATAGTTTTATACACTCCTTTTAAGAATTGAAATGTGTTTTTAATATATATTTTAGAATGATAGTTTGTACCTAGTGTTGCATCCTTTACTAAAAGAGATAATTTTTAGTCCTACCAAACATTACATATATAATCGTCAAGCTATTATAATACCATTATGTGATCAAAGATGTAATACAACTAGGGAATATTTCAATCCCATCTAACCAATATTTTTTTAAATCAATTAACACTAGCTTAATATTTTTCAATAAGAGATCCAGGTTTGAACCTTGTCAAATGATATATAAATAATTGTCAAGCTATTGTAATATGATAATATAGTATAATGTAATATGGATGAGGAAGTTCTGAGGTGTAGACCAATTGGTTCGGCCAAACCCCGTAAGGGGGGTAGACATCCAAGGTTTAAATCTTGGGCCTTTTAGGACTAAATGCTTGTCCCTTTCTTGGTGCTTTCAATGTTGTAAAATGTTTTAAATGATTGTGGCATGGTGGTTATAGGGGCTGACTACGTGAGTACTGTGTGGCAGCTTCTAGGGCAGATAATGCAAAATACTGTGGTGGCCATAAAAAATGGATAACATACCTGAATCATTGTGGTGGCTACCAATTCCACCAAATAATAATAATAAATATGGACGGGGTCCATTTAAATCCCATATAACTCATTGAAAAAAAACTTGCACATGTGAAATATTTTGATTTTTAAAGCAGAGACCATGGTTCAAATATTGCCAAATAGTATATACATCAATGCTAAGATGTTATTATAATATTGTGGTAACACAATCATGATATAATATGGGAGGGAAATATTTCAATCCTATATAGTTAATTTAAAAAAAAAAAAACTTATGTATAATATCATCCAAATGTAAAGGATAAATTTCAAGTTTATCCAAATGATAAGGGAAAAATAATATCACTTTGAGTTTTTGTTACAATGACAAGAAGATATTTATGGAAAACTAAAATGATCTAATTGAGTGGAGATAAACAACACTATGCTTATATAGAAAGGTTTTAATAGAATTACCAAAAATTGTAGAAATAGAGCCAAGAAAGTTATTATCAATAACAATGTTGGTGTAAAACAATGTTTCCCTGTATCATCGTGTTGCCAATGTGAAGTGACAATGTAGTAGATGGATTTCATAGTGAAGTTTTGTTCAACTAATGCATGAAGGCACCAAGATCTTGCCAAATTTAAAGAATGGTGGCTGAGACAAAGATTTTACTAGGAGGAAATATAGATGGAGGCATATTTCAAATCACTTTGTAAAACATTTTGAAATCTATTTTTAACCCTAAACAATGTTTGTTATGTGATGAATATTTTAACAAGGCAAATCATGTTTTGATGAGCAAGCAAATTGTTTGGATTAGTTGCATATAACTGAATAAAGTCATCAAAGCACACATTTATTTATTTTTGGAGGGGTTACAATTTTTTTGTCCCACATATAAAGTGGGATAGAAAATTATTTTATTTCAAAAGCATTTACTAGTAAGCATTTGGTGAAGCAACATGATGACGAAAGCTTACTCTATTTACACTCATTGTTTATAAAAAAAACCTATAATGACTATTGTCTATGCAAAATTTGAATTTGTTTGGATGGGTGCATACACATTCTATTGTTTTTTAAATTACCACTCCATTATCCCACATGCATTGCGGAAGAAAAAAATTATGGTTTAAATATCATTTACCTTAATTTGTGGACATAGCTATATGTTGTGTGATACACAATGAAACATTTGTGGAATGCATATTACACTACTTCCTTGAAGGAATGTATGAATGATATGGATATGTGCACATCATTTGAGGATGATGTAGAAAAGTTGGTAACCTTATTTTTACAATTTTAGCAATTAATTTTGTAAATTTTGGAGGAAAGTAATTATTTTTGTTTGTTATCCTGTTATGAAAGATAGGCATATTTATACTTCAAAAAGCAATTTTTAAGCTTGATATATTGTTGAATAAATATATTGAGGATTTTGAAGATGACATGATAAAAAAATATTTAATTTAAGGGGAACATATGGTTGACCTAATTATGATCTCTTTTGTAGATTGAATTACCATGCAGTGCGTTGTCTATTGGAGATAATGCTTCATTCGAGAGAAGTGGAGACTTTTTGGAGTGGGAATTAATTGTTTTTATTTGTTATCCTGTTATGAAAGATAGGCATATTGATACTTCAAGAAGTATTTTTTAAGTTTGATGTAACCATATTGTTGAAGAAATATGTTGAGGACTTTTAAGACCACATGATAACAATTTGTTTAATTTGTTACTAAAAATAGTGTGGTTGTGACCAACTCTCTTATGTAACAAAAAAAAATATTTAATTTGAGGTGGGGGTCATATGGCTACCCTAGCTATGGTCCATTTTGTAGATTAAATTAGAGTGCATTGGCTATTGGAGATAACACTTCATTCGAGAGAAGTGGAGACTCCTTGTTTTACAATTTTAGCAATTAATTTTGTAAATTTTGGAGTTAGAATTAATTATTTTTGTGAGGCATATTTATGTTGAAAAGGATTTTTCAAGCTCTATGTAATCATACTATTGAATAAATATTCTAAGGATTTTGAAGACCACATGATTACAAATTGTTCAATTTGAGGGGGGTCATATGGTTGACCCAACTATGATCCATTTTGTAGATCGAATTATTGAATATAATGCTTCATTTGAGATAAGTGGAGCCTCCTTGTTTTGTAGATAGTAGAGTGTGTCTTTGTTCACACACAATCTTGTAAATGGTTGTGTGTGTCATTCTTCAAAAATAAAGTGTTGTACCTATGATTGGTTGAATGTTTCCCTAATCATAGAGGGTTTGTAGAAATATGAGTGTGCCCTTGTTTACAATTGTGAAGATGGATACCGTGTGTGTGTCTTTATCCACTTATGATGTAAAATCATAGATAGTTGTGTTTATCCATATCCTTGATTATGAGTGGTTAGTCCCATTGGGATGAGTTGCAGATTTCATCCATGTTCATGATGATTGAATCATTATATGTGTTCTTAGTTCATGATCATTTTGTATATTTAATGAATTATGTATGTCTAATTCATCAAATATGTATTGTTGTTCCTGCCTTATTTGAAATATGATGTAATAAGAGGGGAATGTTATGAAAAATTGTTACATCATGTAATATAGTTAGGGATAGGTATACAAGGGTTATACCCAAATAAGTAGTTGATAGTAAGTTATCCAAACCAATCACTATTATTGAAATTATATATATACATAATTTTGGTTAATGAAAATTTATCCAACACCCTATTGGTCCATCAGTAATCAATTGAACTAATGCTATTCAATGAAATGTTAAGGTTTATCCATAAGATTTTGAACCTTGGTATGTGGTGTTAATTTTTCATTTCTAACCACTTGATTTAAGGCCAATGAAAAAAAATATATGTTAGGATCCTGCTATAAAATATACTAAAAAACACACTCTCAACTCAAATAAACACACTCTCACACAATTGCTTGGAAATAAACTCACAAAAACATTATAACAGTATTCAGAATTAAATGCATATGATAACAAAAACTACTTAAAAGGAACAATCTCACAATAGATATAATCCAAGGCCAACCTCCTTCAACACTTCATTAATTTGCAAAAATATGATTACATTGGTGCCTTTTCGGGTATTTAAAGAGTTTCCTTCCAAGGTTGGCTTACATGCAAAATGCCACCTGGATTACATGCATAATGCCACCCGAATTGCATGCATAGTGCCACTTTGAATTACATGCACAATGCCACTCGAATTACATGCATAATGCCACATGAATTACATGCACAATGCCACCTTACCTAACCTATCTACCATGTGTTACATAGAAAAGGGTGCCATTTGTCATAGGCACTACCTAAGCTAAAACTTAGAACATTACAAAATATTAATCATGGGTACTACCCACGTTAACTAGGAATTATTACATCAAGGAAGTTATTACATTAAGGGTTATAATGAGATCCTAACATGCCCTTCCCCTTGAAGAAGCTTTGTCCTCAAAGCTGAAAATGAGGAAACTGTTGCTGGAGTTGATGGAGAGACTCCCATGTAGCATCCTCAGGTTGAAGCCCATGCCACTGAACAAGGACCTCTGTAATGGTACAGTTGCGTAGAGTGTGAGTTCGATGATCTAGCAGCTGCTCAGGTGCGAGTAAGATGGAGCCTTCTTCATCCAATTTAGGAAGTGTTGATTGAACCTGTACCTTTGTGCCCACAACTTTCTTGAGAAGGGAAACATGAAAAACAGGGTGGATTTTGGAAGTGGGGGGAAGAGCCAATTTGTAAGCTATAGGGCCAATCCATTGTAGAACCTGATAAGGACCATAGAATTTTGGAGTGAGCTTTTGACACCTGCGAAGTTGTAGGGATGATTGTTTGTATGGTTGTAAGCGAAGGAAGACCATATCACCCACATCAAAACTACACTCAGAACAATGTTGATCAGCTTGTTGGCGCATCCGATTCTGGGCCATGTTCAAATTTTGCTTGAGTTGGCGGAGGACCTCGATGTGTTGACTCAGAGCATTGTCAATAGCCTAGACCTTGGAGCTGCCCAAAATGTAGGAGGAAGGCATGAGTGGAGGGTGCCCGTAAACTGCCTCAAACGGTGTGAGTTTGGTGGCGGTATGGTAGGAAGTGTTGTACCACCATTTGGCCAAGGAAAGCCATTTTGCCCAATGAGTAGGATGATCAGAGGTAAAGCAACGAAGGTAGGTTTCCAAGCATTTATTAACAACCTCTATTTGACCATCCATTTGCGGATGGTAGGCTGAACTCATTTTGAGCTAAGTCCCCTACAACTTAAACAAATCTTGCCAAAAATTGCTAGTAAAGGTGGGATCACGATCAAATACAATGGAGGTTGGCATGCCATGAAGGCAAAATATGGAGTCAAGAAAAATTTGGGCAATAGTGGATGTTGTGTAAGGATGGGCTAGGGCACAAAAGTGAGCATACTTTGAAATGCGGTCCACTACTACGAAAATAATTGACTTGCCTCCCGATTTAGGTAGCCCTTCTATGAAGTCCATGGAGATGTCAGTCCACACCTGCTCTGGAATCGACAATGGTTGAAGAGTGCCCGGAGAGCGCACTGTTTCCCCTTTCATCCTTTGACATGTGTCACAGTCAGCTACAAAGTAGCGAATGTCCTGTTTCATACCTTTCGAAAAGAAGGTGCGCTTGAGTCGCTCATAAGTTTTTAGGAACCCTGGATGGCCAGCAAATGGAGTAGCATGTGATTCCTTCATGACGAGCTCTCAAAGTGGAGAATTAGGAGGAAGAAACAGGCGTTGATGGTAACACAGATCCTGGCCATCCCAACTATATCCTAGTGTAGACTCTGGGTCATCCATAAGTGAAGCAACCAAGTCTTTCAAATCTGCATTCTAAAGTATTTCCTGATGTAAGGGCTCAATCCATTGGGGCAATGGTGCGAAAATGGCACACAACATACTAAGGGTCTCAAATTGGCGAGAGAGAGCATCCGCCACAAGATTTTCCTTTCCTTTTTTGTATGTGATGTCATAATCATAGCCCATGAGTTTTGATACCCACTTTTGTTGCTCGAGGGTGGCAACCCATTGTTCTAGAAAGTATTTCAGACTCTGGTGGTCAGTTTTGATGGAGAAATGGTGCCCAATGAGGTAAGGTCGCCAATGTAGGATTGCATGCAATATTACCATAATTTCCTTGGCATATGTGGATTTCCCTAAATTGCGATCAGATAGGGCTTTGCTGGTAAAAGCCAAAGGGTGTCCTTCTTGCATCAATACCGCCCCAATACCATGACCAGAAGCGTCACGTTCAATGACAAATTTTTTAGAGAAGTCTGGCATGGCTAAAACTGGAGTGGTGGTCATGGCATGCTTGAGTTCCAAGAATGCTTGCTCAGTCGTCCCTATCCAAGTAAAAGAATCATTCTTCAACATGGAGGTGATGGGGGCGGCTATCTTTCCATAATTATAGACAAATTTATGGTAATAGCCTGTAAGCCCTAAATATCCTCGAAGCCCCTTGAGAGTGCGAGGTTTCGACCATTCTTGGACTGCTTGGATCTTCTTAGGGTCAACCTTGACGCCATCCTTTGAGACAATGTGTCCCAGATATTCCACTTCGATCAAACCAAAGGAACACTTGGATCTTTTTGTGAACATTTGATGGTTAGCCAATAGTTGTAGGGTTTGATCTACATGCTTGAGATGCTCTTCCCATGTGTGACTGTAAATCAAGATGTCATCGAAGAATACAAGGATGAACTTCCGCAAAAATGGGTGAAAGATGTTGTTCATCAGGCTTTGAAATGTGGAAGGAGAATTTGTGAGGCCAAATGGCATTACCAAGAATTCATAATGACCTTCATGAGTGTGAAAAGCAGTTTTAGGAATATCTTCATCCCTGAGCCGGATCTGATGGTGCCCAAAGCGAAGGTCTAGCTTGGTGAAGTACATGGTCCCATGTAATTCATCTAGTAATTCATCAACCACAGGAATAGGAAATTTATCCTTGACAGTTATCTTGTTGAGTTCTCGGTAGTCAACACATAGTCGCCAGGAGCCATCCTTCTTGAGGACCAGTAAGACTGGTGCAGAGTAAGGACTAGTACTAGGCCGAATGATACCCGCCTTGAGTAATTCCTGTATCATTTTCTCAATCTCTGACTTCATGGCATGAGGGTACCTGTATGGTCTGATATTGGGAGGTGCACTATCTAGCAATAATGGAATGGCATGGTCATGAGAGCGATGTGGTGGTAGTGTAGTTGGTTCTAAAATATGGCCTCATGTTTGTGGAGAATTTGTTGTAGGTCTGATGGAGTTTCACCCATTTGAGAGGTGGATGGTTGGATGGAGAATAGTTGTGCAATGACCCCACATGATGATTTCTTTAGCAATTTCTCCATGCCATTTGAACTAATAATTTAAGGTGTTCCTGTTGGGGAGCCCTTGATGATGTGTGTTTGTCCATTTTGGGAGAACTACATCCAGAGTTTGGCAAAGTTCCAACTGATAGTGCCTAATGTACTCAACCATTGAGATCCCAAAAAAATATCACATCCACCCAACTGGAGGGCAAACATGTCCTGCTTGAGTTCATAGTCCCCTATCTTGATTTTAACATTGTGACATTTTCCTTTACAAGGTAAGGTTCCCCCATTGGCTACCATGACCTCAAAGGAATTACAAGTGTGGATATAGCAATTTGCCCACTGAGCCACTCTAGGGTCTATGAAGTTGTGCGTGCTTCTCGAATCCATAAGGATGGAAAGACATTGGCCCTTGAAAAAGCTTGCAACCTTCATGGTTTGTGGAGTAGTAATGCCTGCAAGAGCATGGACTGTAATTGTTGTCTTAGGTTCCTATTTCACTTCTTCTTATGGAGAAGGTGTTTCCGGAGGGTCCTCATCCTCATCACTCTGGTCTGGGGTGCCAAAAGTAGTGTTGAGAGATATAGCTCACCCTCATGGTCTATCCCGAATGCATGTTATTTCTGTTATTTTTTTAGTAGAGGACTCCTTTCTCATATGCTCACTTTTTGTCGATTTGAAATGTAGGTTTACGAAAAGGGAGGTTTGGTTTTTTTTTTTTTTTTTACAGGTTGAAGTTTTAACAAAACCAGGGAATGCTAGGTAGAGGAGTATGTACCACCCATAGGCCCTCTAATATACCGACAGTGACAAACAATAGTGCTCGGATCAATATTTCAGGCCACTACTCAAGGAGGATTCCACACATACCCTTGAGCACACTACTTGCCTCTCTGACAATACGGGAGGGTAATCATCCAGGATGCTGTGTCCCATAGACTATGAGTAATACAAGGCCAAAAAGCTTCCTAATGGCTAAAAGTTTGTTTAAACCTAGATGGTCTCCCGATATACCCGAAGATACGTGGGAGCTCAAGTCCGTGCGCGAGTTTTGTCTGAGGCCTGGGTATTGGAGCCTGATCGCCCCTCACTTCACTAGATGCTTTATGGGCTATCTAGCTTAGCCAATAACGACAAATCCTTCGCGATATTTTAAAACCCCCGACACAGGGTTTCTATCTACTCAACTACAAAGATTTTTTTTTTTTTTTTTGGTCTGGAGAAAATGCACAGTATTTTTTGGATTTTTTTTTAATAAGGAAAAATAGGAATGGAAAAAACACACAAAATTTACACCTAACAAGCAAATTGGATGGTAAGAATCATTGCAGTTGCAGCATAACTTGGCCATAGAAAGCGCTCTAATACCACTTGTTAGGATCCTGCTATAAAATATACTAAAAAACACACTCTCAACTCAAATAAACACACTCTCACACAATTTCTTGGAAATAAACTCACAGAAACATTATAACAGTATTCAAAATTAAATGCATATGATAACAGAAACTACTTAAAAGGAACAATCTCACAATAGATATAATCTCAAGCCTCTTCGATGGGGCAACCTCCTTCAACACTTCATTAATTTGCAAAAAGATGATTACATTGGTGCCTTTTCGGGTATTTAAAGAGTTTCCTTCCAAGGTTGGCTTACATGCAAAATGCCACCTGGATTACATGCATAATGCAACCCAAATTATATGCATAGTGCCACTTTGAATTACATGCACAATGCCACTCGAATTACATGCATAATGCCACACGAATTACATGCACAATGCCACCTTACCTAACCTATCTACCATGTGTTACATAGAAAAGGGTGCCATTTGTCATAGGCACTACCTAAGCTAAAACTTAGAACATTACAAACTATTAATCATGGGTACTACCCACGTTCACTAGGAATTATTACATCAAGGAAGTTATTACATTAAGGGTTAGGATGAGATCCTAACAAAATATCAAGATTCATGCATGTAATTTGAACTTTGATCTATGATGTAACATTCTTCACTCCTAACCAGTTATCTTAAATCCCATGGGTAATTGTTAATATTAATTAATTAATATTTTTATAATAAAATATGTGTAGTCCATACTTCAACTCAAATAATGAAGTGGTAAGAGATGCATATTATTTTTGGTTATAAAGACTAAATTGCAACATTTGTTTAATTTTAATTAATTAGAGTTATGGTTAACAATGAATGTGTGATGTCCCGACAAGAACACCACAATGGCAAAAAGCATTGGGCTTTCCTGATGGAGATCCAAGTTCACTTAACGGTAGGGTGGCCCCTATATAACCCCAAATTTTCAACCTATTCAAATAAAAACAAATGAAGGTGTGACCTACCTCTAGTTTTATTTAAAAAAAAAAAAATTGTATTTGTGATTTAATTTTAAAAAACAAATCATGAGATTAAAAGGTAAAGGTAATGTAGTTTTTAACATTCGTTGCACCATAGGACATATGGGATGATCCTCCTAGAGTATGTTTTTACACAATTTATGGTTATCCAACTATACTCTAACTTTTGAAAGGCGGTGTACAACCCCACCTCCTCACAAGATTTGAACCTTGGATATCTTATTTAGAATTCCAAAGTCTTCACCATTAAACCCACTTATGTTCAAATTGATGATCATGGTTAATTTTAATTATAAGAATTAAATCACAACCATTATCAAAATTTAATTAATTGAAATAGCTATAGCTTAAGGTGCATTATGAGATACAAATATTTAGTGTACTTTCTAATCCAAATATATCTAAGTTTAGACCTAAAACTAAGAAAAATGTTTAACACACTTTTTATTCAATATATTTGAACTTAGATTTATAAATACGATCATTTTTTTGCTATAGAACAAGGGGTTGTACTCGTGTCCCCCACCCTTGACAAATCACAACTCTCTCCTTTAGAGCTTGAGATTTTACAAACAAATTCAAATCTCATCTGAGTTGAGTTACTATAGCTGAATACCTATATCATTGTTTATAAAAAAATTGAATTCTTGATTTTCATTTTCTGGATCTTCTTCAAATTTTGTGTGAATACAAATATTCCAAAATCCAGCATCCTTCTTCTTGATATTTTCTTGCACCAATCCTCACAATACCAAAACTTCGCCTCTATTGTCTATGCATTGCTTAATGGTAGAGTAATATTTCTAAAACTTCACACTATCATAGCCGGCTTTACTAGATCTGGATTGCTAGTTTCCTTCTTGAAGCGTAAGTGCAACCATAAGAATTTTGATAAATAGAATATATGAAAACACATTAATGTTAAAAAATAAAGCAAATATCACCAATGAACAGTATTAAAGTAAATCTAAATCATTATTTGATTTAGGTATTCAAAATTTTCTTGTCAACTTTAGCTAAACTTACTACTTCCTCTAACCATGGAAAAGAGAATTTAACTTCACAATTGTCAATTAAAACTCCTCTATTGGCTAGTCTATCTGCACATATGTTTCCTTCTCTTAATGTATGTGTAAACTTGATTCCTTCAAACTCTATAGCAAGGTCTTGTATTTCTGCAACTATCTCTTATATGTTCAATGGGAGCCTTGCTTTCCTCAAACTTGCATTTATGACTATTAGTGAGTCACCTTCCATCCATACTCTATTCCATTTTATTTTTCTGCATATTTTTAACCCTTTCAAATTCGCCCAAGCTTCAACTTCATTATTTGTCTTAAATCCACTATTTAAAGTGTAATAAAACAAAATATCTCCCTTGTTATTTCTAATTATTCCTGTTGGTTCTAGATTTCCTTTAGATGCTCTATCGAAATTCAATTTGACCAACTCCAATTTTGGTGATTTCCACTTTTTATTCTTTGCTTTATCTTTGTTTCTCCTATACCCAACATCATAATTCCATTTGATGGCTTGAATCCATCTATCAAGGTTCTGTTGGAGAATATTACATTATTTGGTACATGCAAATGTACTTCTATGGTACCTTTATGGTACAAATGTAAATATGTAATAGATTAGGGTTTGAGTCTATAGTTTAGGTGAGTGATTTATATTTCCCATTTATGTAAGTGTCTATGTGTAGGATATACACAAGTGTCATGTAAGAGTGTAATGTGCATGATATGCACAAGTATCATGTGTGTAAGTGTGCAAACATGTAATGTAAGGGTGTGCACAAGTATCTTGTATTAGGAGTGTAAGAGACATAGAAGTGTGCAACTGTCATAGAGTTAAGTATACATGTAAGAAGAGAGTGAAGATTCTAGTATACAAGTGGCAAGATGTTAAGCCAAAGGTTATGGGAGCTATCATATGGAAAACAATAGTCAAGTATGTGAAGAGTCATCTTCTATGTTTATTATGGAGACAAAGCTCCATACAATGTAAGGGAAAATAGTTGTTGCCCCCTAAGGGGCTTGGCAAAAGGTGTGGTGCTTTAATGATTAGAAAATATAAAGGCTAAAGGAGCGTGGAAGGCTAGAGACTGAAGGATCATGGAAGACTAAATGATGAGTTGATCTTTGGAGTGTCAAGGCTGAAGGAGCATGGAAGGTTGGGTTATCAAATTCGGACCAGGTGACTTAGGATAAAATCAAACAAATCTTTATTTAATTAAAACTCTCGCAGAGCTTACCAGCGATCCAATTGAACATAGGTAATACAATCTAATTTATATAAAGGAATAAAGGAGGTTAGAGGAGAAGCGGGAAGGGAGGAAGACGGAGGAGAAGATGAAGGGAGGTTGGAGGAATAAGGGGAAAGGAGGTGGAGTGATAAGGAGGAAGAGGGAATAAATGAGGGAATGGAGGGATAAGGGGAAGAAGAAATTATTAACTTAAAAAATCATGCCGACATTAAGAATTTGTCGACAACTAAACCTAAACTAGCCAACCACTAAAATAACCACTTAATGTACTATGTGTTCACACTGCTACATTCTCCCCCTTAAAGGTGAGAGGACTGACAAGACAGTCTCTCAGCTTTACAAATTGAGCTTTAGCCGACGCCTTGGTGAAGATGTCCGCAACATTCTCCAAAGTGTGGCAATAGTGAAGCTCAACAGTTTCAGTTTCCACCATATCTCTGATGAAGTGGTACTTCATATCAAAATGCTTTGATCTACTATGGTGGACAGGATTGTATGCCAACTGAATGGCACTAATATTGTCACATAATATCCTTGTTGGACCACTTTGCTGCTCTCCAATCTCTTCTAATACCTTTCATAGCCATAGAGCTTGAGTACTAGCATGAGTGACCGCTATATACTCAGCTTCTGTTGAAGATAGTGCTACTACTATCTGCTTCTTGGAACTCCAAGTTATTAGTCCCGATCCCAGACTAAAACAGTTCCCTGAAGTTGATTTCCTGTCATCAATGTTGCTACCCCAATCACTATCACTGAAGCCTACAAGCTTGATAGTGTTACATTTATGGTAATGGATTCCAAAATCCCATGTACCCTTTACATATCTGAGAATTCTCTTAGCTGTCTGCAAATGCAACTCAGAAGGGTTAGACATAAATCGAGAGACAAGAGAAACAACATACTGAATATCAGGTCTGGTGTTGGCGAGAAACATCAAACTCCCAACCATGCTTCTGAAAGTGGTCACATCAACTTTTGATGCTCCATCATCTTTGCTTAATTGGATCCCATGTCCAACTAGAGTTGCAACTGGTTTGCAATGCTCCATAGCAAACTTCTTAAGCATGTCCCGAGCATACTTATGTTGACAGATGAAGATCCCTGTATCTGACCGATGAACCTCCATTCCAAGGAAGTAGTGCATTAAGCCAAGATCCTTCATCTCAAACTGCTTCATCATGGAGTGTTTGAACTCCATATTCATTTTTTCATTACTACCCATGAATATGAGATCATCCACATACAAGCAAACTATGAGGATGTCATTTCCTTGCTGGAGGTAGTAAAGGGTGGGTTCATTTCTACTTTTGGTGAACCCAAATTCTTTGAAGTACCCATCAATGCGTGAGTACCAAGCTCGTGGTGCTTGCTTGAGGCCATAAAGTGCCTTCTTCAGTTTGTAAACAAGATGTTCCTTGTCTTTCTCTTCAAATCCTTGTGGTTGCTCAACATACACTTCTTCCGTCAAGTAACCATTTAGAAATGCACTTTTCACATCCATGTGTTGGACTTTCCATCCCTTATGTGTAGCTAAGGCAAGAACTGTAGTCTCCTGTCTGCTACAGGAGCAAAAGTCTCTTCATAATCAACTCCATATTTCTGAGTGAATCCCTTTGCAACTAGTCTCGCCTTGTGCCTTTCAATGCTACCATCAACATTAAACTTGGTCTTGTAGACCCACTTACATCCAACACATTTCTTGCCTTTAGGAAGCTTTACCGACTCCCAAGTGTCATTGTTTTTTATAGAGGTTATCTCCTCTTTCATGGCATCTTGCCAAATTTTTTGAGTACATGCCTTCTCATAACTAGAAGGTTCAAGTTGTGCACTAGTTAACAAAGCATAGTTAACTTGATCTCCCCTAGGTTCTTGTTGGAGACATCATCACCATACAGGTGCATACTTTCTAATCTGTGTAAAACAGAATCCATTTCACTAGCTTGACTCCTAGTGTATCTTCTTGAAAAAAATTTATCCAACATCTGATATGATGGATGATACTGTAGAGTTCTCTTACCTCTGGATGGAGAATCAATGTCCATTGGTGAGGAACTTACGGATCTCTGTGGAGAAGGACTTGGGAAAGAAGTTGAATCAGAAGATGAACTTGGTGAAGAAGGAGACTGCTTTCCTTTATGTGGTGTCTGTTGTTGCACCTGCTTAGAAACTACATCAGTGGATTCAACATCATTGAATATTTGGGGCTTACCCCATTGTCCCCCTTCATCAAAAATCACATCCCCGGAAATCACAAACTTTCTAGTCCGAGGATTATAGAGTCTGTAAGCTTTTGTATTCTCATAGTATCCTACAAAGATACATGCCTGACTCTTTGGATCGAGCTTCTTCCTAAGCTCATCAAGAATGTGAGAATAGGCCAGCGAGCCAAACACTCTGAAATGCTTAACATTTGGATTTTTACCATACCAAGCTTGGTAAGGTGTCTGCCCTTCCAAACTTGAAGTAGGACTTCTGTTCAAGATATATACGCTGGTCCTGGTTGCATCTACCCAATATGAATTAGTCAAATGCTTCATCTGAAGCATAGACCTTGCCATCTCCACAATGGTGTGATTCTTCCTCTCTGCGACACCATTCTACTATGGAGTGTAGGCAGCAATGAACTGCCTCTTAATGCCATGTTGCTTACAGAAATTCACAAACTCATTAGAGGAGTATTCTCCTCCCCTATCTGATCGAAGACATTTTACAAAATATCTACTCTCACTTTCAACTCTTGTTTTGAAATCGATAAAGCATTCATATGCTTCATCCTTATGTTTCAAAAAATATATCCAGCACATTCTAGTATAATCATCAATAAAGAGTAGAAAGTAAGAGTTGTTACCCAGACTCTGTGTCCGCATCGGACCATAGATGTCGGTATGCACTAGCTGGAGTGGATAGCTGGCCCGCCATGCTTGTCCATGAGGAAACTTTGATCTGGCATGCTTCCCAAGAGCACACCCTTCACGAGACTTCTTTACTATCCTAAACTTTAGGAAGTCCAGTGACCATGGCTTGGGAAGTTAGCATTTTCAAACTAGCGAAATTCAAATGGCCATATCTCAAGTGCCATAGAACACTTGGATTGGAAATAGCAACACTTGCTAACTTATCTCCCCCTGGGTGGCCAAAATTTAAAGGAAACAATCTATTCTTTGTCATTGGCACTTGAGTAATGATTCTATTATTGTTATTTTTATCAAAAATAGTGCATTTACCCTCATCAAAAAGCAACTTGTAGTTCTTTTCTAACATTTGACCAACACTTAAAAGATTATGTTGGAGATGGGGTGTATAATAGATATCACTTACTTGTTTGACTCCTTCTTTAGTTGGAACTGCCATAGCTCCAATGCCTTCAACTGCCAATGATTTATCATCTCCCAATTTGATGCTTTGGATTTGTAGGAGTTTAGAGTAGCAAAGAGCTCTTCTTTGCCACTCATATGGTTTGAACAACCAGTGTCCAAGATCCATGTATCATTCATGTTCTGATCTGCCTGACCATATGAGAGAAAGATATTTGTGGCCTCTTCCTCTTCTCCAAAGTTTCCAAACTGACTGCTTTGGCTGCTACTAGCTCCTTGTGAAGTCTTAGTCCAATAGTCACGAGCATAATGGCCAAGTTTGCCACAATTGTAGCAATATTTTTTTGACTTATCTCCTCCTTTACCTCTACCTGATTGTTTCCCTCTATTTTGTTGTCCTCCTCTATTCTGCTGTTGTTCACTATTGTTTGAGAATCCTCCTCTATTCTGATTTCCTCCTCTGGTAGGAGTTCCACCTCTGATTATTTTTGCCTCTTCCTCTATACTTTCCTCTGCCATGACCTCTACCTCTGCCTTCTTGAGAAGCAAAGGCTTTATCATCTCCTCCATAACTTGTGGAAGGAGTTTGCTGTAACCTCTCTTCATGTGAGAGAAGGGAGCCAATGAGGGTTTCAAAAGATAGAGAAGTTAGGTCTTTGGATTCCTCTATGATTATGGCAACTGAATTCCACTTAGGAAGAAGTGTCCTCAACACTTTCTTCACTATAACTTCAGGTTTTACATCTTCTCCTAAAGTGACCATCTTATCTACTACGGCTTTCACTACGTCACGCAAGTAATCACCAACCTTTTCATTTTCTTGCATTTTAAGAGTTTCAAACTCTCTTTTCAAGGTTTGGAGTTTAACTTGTTTGACTTGGTCACTACCCCTATAACTTTCTTTTAAAGCATTCCAAGCAGATTCAACTATTGTAAAAGAAGCTATTCTAGGGAAAATACTTCTATCAAGGGTGGCTTGAATGTGATAAAGGGCAAAAGAATTATTCTTCTGAGCTTCCTTTTGAGCCCTTTTATCAGCACCACTCAAAACTGCCCACTCAGCAACGAAGGTTCAGTATATCCCTCTTCAATCACATCCCAAAGACCTTTGCCAATCAATAGAGTTTTCATTTTAATTGACCAATACTCGTAATCACCACCATTGAACTCAGGGATTGGTAAACTAGTATTGGAAGCCATTTTAGAAAGCAAATTTTATTTCAACTTCAAACAAGTTGTACAAAGAAGTACAAAATAGATCACTTATTTAAATCAAATCTAGCTTTCTTAAAATGCTCACTGATTTGGCGTTCTTCTTCTTAAGGATTTCCCAAAATTGGAAAGGTGAAATTGTCTGCTTCGTTGTCACTGATTATAATGACTTCTTTTGCTATTGCTGCTAGCTCAAGACTCCTTTTGAGAACAACTTGTTCTTCAATTGCAGGTTTCACCTTCACTGGTTCTTTTTCCTTTGCTTCTGCTTCTGCTTCTTCTGGTTCTGAATCAGGCGGGCGAGGTGTATAGCTCTCACTCATTTCAACTTTAGGCACTGCAGGAGTACAACTGTCACTTGATTGTCCTTTAGGTACTGTTTCAACCATCTCAAATTCAACTACTCTTTTCCTGAAGATATTATCTTCAGAATCTGCCTCGTATCCAAAATCTGGTTTTCTTTGATGTGCTATCACTTGGTTTTCCAACTGACAAAACATTGTATGAAGTCCACTCTGCTGGACTTTCCTATCAAAGGAATCAGGAGTCTCTCTTCTCAACAGAGAGAGAAATGTATAATAACATCCAGATGATCGAATCATCTACCTAGAATTACACCGCATGAACTAGGTTACAATTATGATGCCAAACAAACTTCTACCTCAAAAAAAAAAACTTTTCACCCTTTAAATTTTTAAAAAAGTTTTCCAAAATTTGTTTTAATAAAGCCCTTTAAAAACATTTTAACAATCTCCTATATATATTTTTTAAATTATTCCTTTTTAAATAAAATTTTATTTAAAAAAAAAATAATAAAAAATAAATTATTAAATAACTTTTTAAAAACTTAAAAAAAACTAAATAATGAAAACTTTAATAAAAAACCTTTTTGTTTTTTTTTTGTGAAATCCCCGACGGGATTCGACCTGAGGACCTCCGCTTCCTACCTGCAAGGTCTAGCCGCTACACCACGCGGCTCCGATGGAAAATCAAAAACTAATTAAAGTCTTAAACTGTGGCGATGTCGGCTATGAAAAAAAAAACTTTGTATTTGTTTTTTCTGACCCCGATAGGATTCGACCCCGGGACCTCGCTTCCGCCAGCAATAGACTCAACCAACTGCGCTACGCGCTTCGGCGGATAATGAAAGGAACGACCAGTTCCTTATTTCGTCTACGGGCGGCGTTTTTTTTTTTAAACATGCAAAGATTTATCCCACATTTAGTGGGAAGAAGGCAAAATAGCCTTCAAATATGCGCACGGGCGCATTAAACTTCGATTGCCTTCGGGCAATCACTCCCCAACTCTACTTCCACCACGTGTGAACTTTGATGAAACTAATTCCGCCATGTGGACAAAAAAAAATTTGCCACATCACCACACGCCCAATCTGCCACGTCTAATCCGCCATGTCAGCTTGTCACCTCCACTCGCCACGTCAGATGTTCGCTCTGCCACGTCAGTGACTACTTTGCCACGTGTCACCTCAAAAATCGTGCAGTCTGCATCATCTCTCAGCTTTGCCTCAAAATCCATGCCCAGCTCTGCGCTCTGCCACCTCCTCGACCATGGTGCACCCTCGGGATATGTACCCAACACGCTCGCCAACCAGATCATCGTGTGTCCTCGAGATTCGTGCCCAGCACGCTTGCCTGGTTGGCTTTGATACCAAATATCAAATTCGGACCAGGTGACTTAGGATAAAATCAAACAAATATTTATTTAATTAAAACTCTCGCAGAGCTTACCAGTGATCCAATTGAACATAGGTAATACAATCTAATTTATATAAAGGAATAAAGGAGGTTAGAGGAGAAGCGGGAAGGGAGGAAGACGGAGGAGAAGATGAAGGGAGGTTGGAGGAATAAGGGGAAAGGAGGTGGAGTGATAAGGAGGAAGAGGGAATAAAGGAGGGAATGGAGGGATAAGGGGAAGAAGAAATTATTAACTTAAAAAATCATGCCGACATTAAGAATTTGTCGACAACTAAACCTAAACTAGCCAACCACTAAAATAACCACTTAATGTACTATGTGTTCACACTGCTACATGGGTTGGCTAAAGGAGCATGGAAGGTTGGGTTTTCTAAAGTAGCTACAAAGAAAGGTTGGGATGTTGGGTGGAAGGATGGGATGGTTGAAGGAATGTGGAAGTCTAATAAGGCTGAAGGAGCATATAAAGATAGATCAACTAAAGAAGCTACAATAGAAGGTTGGGATGTTGAGTGGAAGGTTGGGAAGGCTAAAGGAGCATGAAAGGCTACTTAGGCTAAAGGAGCATGGAAGGTTGGCCTTTTTTGGGTGGAAGGCTTGTTTGAGACCGGATCAACTGAGGGAACCACAACAATAGGTTGGGTTGTTGAATGTAGCGCAGTAATATATCGGGTTATTGGGTGGAAGGTTGGGTCAACTAAAACCCCCTATTTTTGTCTTTGGTGTGCTTGTGGGTTTGGAACCCATAGGTATTGGGGTGGTTTTTCCCCCTTCTTTACAACAAAAAAATGTGTGAAGGATTAGGGTTTTTTTGAAAAACATCTCATCTTTTAGGAGCCATATCTTCGTGAAAAGTTATCTAATTCAACTGATTCTTGGACCAACTTGTGCAGAATTTGAATAGCTTTAAAATGAGTGGTCATATGGAAGAATCCAAGCAATATTAAGAGAAATTTGACCCTGTGAAGTCAACCATTTAGAACAAGGATGGTGACGATTTTTCAAGTCACAAAAAATGAAATTGTAAATATTTATCAACTAGGGTTCGAATGATGGGAAGAGCAATGAAGGGCTAGGACTTTAGTGAGGAAGGAAACTAGCAATCTAGATTTGGTAAAGCAAACTATGATAGTGCAATATTTTAGAAATATTACTCTACTAAGATGCAAGGCATAGATAATAGAGGTGAAGTTTTGGTATTGTGAAGGCTGCTATAGAAAAATGTCAAGAAAGATGCTAAATTCTAGAATAATTGTATTCATACAAAAAATTGAAAAGATCCAGAAAATAAAAATAAAAATTTCAGATATTTTATGTAAAATGATGTAGGTTTCTATCTATAGCATCTTAATTGAGATGATAAGTGTATTTAGCTCTAAAGAAGAGAGTTGTAATTTTTCAAGGGTGGGGGACCTGAGTACAATCCCTTATTATCGGAGAAAAAAGTGGAAAAATAGTTTGTAGCGATCACTATAACAAGCATTCATAATAAAGCTTGTATACAAATTATTAGCAATTTTATTGTTATTTTTCTTCATGCTTGTACATGAATAGTTTTGGCCATTTACATTCATATTTGATATTATAGTGAATGTTATTTTATTTATATTGGTCAGTTTATATGTATTTGATTACTCATATATTTAATTCTACTATTGATTATTGATATTACTACCTAAGATATTGTGGCTTGATTATATTAGGGCCTGAGATAGTTTATGGTAGTTTGGCTTAAAATACAATAGGCTCTTTGCTTCAAGATTATGGATTGGGGGATTTGATAGGGTTGGTTTAGCCTTCTCTGTGGCTAAAAAAATCTTCCTTTTCATTACCTATAAACTACTTTCCTTACCTTTAAATATTCTTATATTCTTTTCCATCTATACAGTTCAAAGTATTGTGTCTTTTGATATATCCCATTTTTTTTGTAAAGCCTCACTTTTAAAAATGCTCTGACATTGCTTTAATCGTTCTTTAATTTTGCTATTCATCACCATGCATTTACCAAACATATTAAGAATACATTGTCATAGTTTCTAGACCATTGAGAAATTTCCCAAGAGATGGTCTATACTCTCTTCCTTTTTACATAGAAGATATTGTGAGGGATCATGAAAACCCCTTGGTTATCCTAGGATAAAATATTCTATGACCTACTAGCCAAACAAATATTTTAACTTTAGGAATGCTCAGGTTATCCCAAATATCTTTCTATATTCTTACAATATTCCTATTTTGTTGGTGCTTTATATTGTATTCACTTCTTTTTGTGTATTCTCTTGAGATATTCAACTCATTAGCTTATCCTTGGCTTCCCTCCAAATAATCATTGTTGTTATCTTTTTGCTTAGTTGTTTCTTAGCATCAATGTCTTGTATAATTTTAGAAATGATAAGGATCCATTTGGGCATATTATTATTTTACTATTGTAAACATGAGACTTCACAAACTCATGTGAATTGTGTTTAGGTTGTCTAGGAGTAGTTACAACTAAAATTTTGGCTTCTTTTGCTTGTAATTTTCTACTCTTGTGTGCTTGTTGTTATATAATTTATTTTATGCTTATTTAAGTACTTGGAAATAATACAAATATGATCAGGATTTTTAGATCCATATCATTGGTATCATAGCAGGGATATCCTACCCTATGGAATTTCCCTCCCTCCCTCCAGTTCTCCTTCTATGATAGATTGATTTAGTGGAGGTTGTATTAAATCTGAATATTCCTTTTGTCTATATCATAGGGAAATGGAGAACAATGGAAACAACCCCCAACCTTTTTTTTATGTTTCTTCACATGGAAAGTAGACTCATAATTATGTCGACAAGGGTAAACACATACAAAATACATGCATTTATATTTTGCACATTTCCTGTTATAGGAGTGTGTCCTATTGGCATATAAAGCAACACTGGTTGATTCACTCACCATCTAGGGAATGATATCAACACTAGAAATCGCATGTTCATGCTTGAAAACATCGCATAAAACATCAGTTTTAATCCCATGAGGTGATTTAAGACTTGACAAGGTCATTTCCTAAGAGGCACCTAGAAGTGATGTCAGGTTTTCCTCGATGGGCAAGCGCGATGTGTGAACTATGAATCTTCGATATTTTTGGAAAAAAAACTTGAAAGATGTTAGGGATGGCCTTGGTGGGCATGATATACCATTTTAGCACAATCCACACAGGGTTTTTGGTTCTGAAGAAAGTTGTAGTGGATGACACCTACATCCATGGTCACCTGATATCATACCTTTTTGAGACATCGTGATTCTCCTTACTATAGCAAACATTGTAACTTGTGACTGGATTATGTTTGACCAAAGACAAACGCACCAACTATGCATTGTTAGACCTCCATTTATACCTTTTTTTATGGTAGGTGTAATTTATAATTTCATTGGCGACGCTCTTGTCAGTGCATCGAAAGGCCTAGATATACTCACAAGGGTTTACATCTCAAAATTAGATCATTTTTCTAAACTTTTAAGAATCTAAAATGAAATAAAGGGTATTAGTGTGTGCTCAATATGAGATAATAGCCACATGGATATTTTTGACCATTAAAGGCATCAGACGTTGGCACCCAATGCTTTCCCCACCTTGGCATTTGTACCTTGTGGTATAATGGTATAGAACAAAATTTAGAGGTAAGAATGGATAGCCTATAAGAGCTAGCAATGCTCATTTACAAGGTAGACATCCTACTATTTTGACATTGAACTCAATGATAATAAGGAGTTCTTGGAGCCACTTTAGCATCGAGGCAATCAAACTATGACAAGTTTCAATTACTTGGATGATGTTCACGGTATAGCCTTTGCTTCTAGAAAACTGTGCTCTATAGATTCCTTAGATCTATCATGTTGGAGGATAATAAGTTTGCGAGGATATTTTCCTTCTGATGATTCTAAAGTGTTACCTCCAAAATGAAGGAGAAGATCACGTTGTAACACCCTTATCCATATGGTGCTCTACTGCATCAACAGGTATGTATCCTACAATACTGCGTATAATGGTGTCCCCACAATGGGTCAATCTGGTTTAGGGGGTGGCCCTCAACTATGCTATAAAATAGCTTTTGTATTCATTGCACCTATATTCATAACGTCAAGTTCCTAGAGATGACTCCAAAAATTTGGGCCAAAAACCTAGAAATTTTTTTGATGTTCTTGTCCTTCTAGATATGGCATGAATTCTTGGCCTTGTGAGACAAGCAAAGTCTCCCCAAGATCGAAGAATGCTCCACAAGATCAATCACACACAAAAGAGGAAAACCCACAACACAAATATTGAGTGGTAAAACCCTACTTCAAATGAAGAAGGGAAACATCCACTATGAAGCTCACTATATTACTCAATGATTCAACAGTACAAGAATGCTTCAATGTTATGCAACAATATGCATCAACATAAACTACAACACAAGTCAATATGACAAGATATGATGATATGTAGTAGAAAACACCCCTATTTAAAGAGAAGCTTTTCTACTACAACCCTAAATCTTATCACAATCTAATCTTATCACAATCTATCAAATATTAGAAAGTGCTTTAGTTACTTTCTAATTTTATCACAATCTAATCTTTGAGATATGTGATAAGTGGCATCTATCAAATATTAGAAAGTGATTAGTTACTTTCTAATATTTGCTAGAAAAGGGAAAATAACTTTTTCCCACAAATTAAATATTCCTAGCACCCTTAATTTATTTATTAATTGGGTGGGAATATTTTACATAAGATAGAATTATATTCTAATTCAAATATTATTCTTTAGACTTTATATTTTAGTCTAAGAATAATTTACACAATGTTGCATTACATATTCCAACACTCCCCCTTAATGCAATATTGGGGAAAGGAATTATGAGACAAAGAAACATTCTCCCCCTAAAGATACAAACGGGGATGAGAATCAAATGAGTAATATAGTTACAATGAGCTTCTATGACCAAGAATGGTCTACAATAAGGCACCAATACAAAATGGGCCAAAATGAGACTGCAAGCCCCCAACGGAGTAGCTTCAGATACAAGCAGCTTACAAAGCCATCCATCAACCACAAGTGGTTGCAAATGACAAGAAGAAAACATCACAAGGGTGTCTTCAATAAGCCTGCAAAATCCCAAATGGAAGTACCTACAAGCTACAAGCAGCTCAACATAAGATCAGTTAGATACATCATCATAAATATATTCACCACAACATATATGAATATCCAAAGATGATAACAAAACTGATCTAACAAATAGTGAACTATAAGTCATCACAAAAATATGCCAAGCCATACTTATAGTCACGTGCTATATAGTTGATCAAAAAATATCATGTACAAAGTTGCATAAAGCAAACAAGGAGTACCATGATAATGCAAACTCTAAAGTACCATGTACAAAAGTACAAGGAACAAAAAAGTACATTACAAGAGTGCATAAGGTATATGAAAATAATAAAGTGTGCACACCGGTTGCATAAAGCCAACCATAAAATATCATGTACAAAAGTAGCATAAATGCTAACAAGAAAGTACCATGATAAACCAATTGCATAATGCCAACTACATAAAAAACATGTACAAAGTTGCACAAGGCAACAAGAAAGTACCATGTAAAAGAGTCGCATAAAGCAATTGCATCATATACCATAATTGCACAATGCCATCTACAAAGTAACATGTACAAAAGTTGCACAAGGCAAACAAGAAAGTACCATGTTCAAAAGAGATGCAAAAAGCAATTATACCACCAAATATCAACTCATATATATAGCACAAAACACCTCATAAGGATGAAGTTGTCATCACACAAGTGTAACTACACTTCATTCCCCCTTGAGGACAACTTCACCAAACCAAGTGAGTCCCTCAACTTACAAAATTGCTCCTTGGGAAGAGGTTTGGTGAACAAATCAATAGAATTAGAAGATGATGGGCAATACTCCAACTGAATAGTCCCATCCAATACCTTCTCTTCGATAAAATGGGCTTGGATTTCAACATGCTTTGTCCTTTGATGCATTACAAGATTTTTAGCCAAGGCAATAGCTGATTGATTATCGAAGAGCAAACGTGAAGGACCAAATTGCTCAAAGCCAATTTCCTTCATGAGGGTACGAAGCCAAACCGCTTCCTGTGCAGCTATTGTCGTAGCCTTATACTCTACTTCCATTGTAGAAAGAGCAATTGTATCTTGCTTCTTGGAAGACCAAGAGATAGTTGTAGACCCAATACTAAAAACATATGTTGTGGTAGACTTTCTGTCTATTCTATCCCCTCCAAAATCAGAATCAGCATAGCCAAAAAGAGCAAAGGAAGGAAGCCTAGAATACTTGAGTGCCAAATCTCTAGTACCTGCAAGGTACTTCAGAATCTTCTTGGTAGCTTGTAAGTGCTCAATATAAGGTTTTTGCATGAACCTAGCCATCATACCAACTGCAAAAGCAATATCTGGCCTTGTGATGGTAACATAAAGAAGACTACCAATGAGCTGCCTATACAATGTAGCATCAGCCAACTGAGATTTTGTACTTACTTCCAACTTAACCCCTATAGAAATAGGAATGGAAGTAGGATTGCCATCCTCCAAATCAAACCTTTTAAGAAGATCTCCAATATACTTGGATTGACTCAAAAAGGTACAATCCTCATGCTGATAAACTTGCATGCCAAGATAGTAGTGTAGAAGACCAAGGTCAGTCATTTCATACTCTGACTTTAATTTGGAGATGAAATAAAAAATGGCCTCATTCTCATTTCCAGTCACAACAAGGTCATCAACAAATAGAGCAATTAAAATGACCAAGTTATCCTTCCTAAGCACATAGAGATCTGTATCTGAATAGCATTTATCAAAACCAAGAGACAAGAAGTAACCTAAAATCTTCATGTACCATGCTCTAGGTGCTTGCTTCAGACCGTACAAGGTTTTCTTTAGTTTACACACAAGTGTTTCCTTACCTTGTACAACAAATCCTTGTGGTTGACTCATGTAGATATCCACATCCAAATCACCATTTAGAAAGGCACTTTTCACATCAAGCTAAAAATTCTGCCAACCTTGAGCAGCAACAATAGCAATGAGAAGCCGAATGGTGGGCATTTTGGCAACTGGTGCAAAGGTTTCATCATAGTCAATGCCATGTTTTTGAGCATAACCCTTAGCAACCAATCTAGCCTTATACTTTTCTATCTCTCCATTAGAATTGTACTTGATTCTATAGACCCACTTGTTCCCAATAACATTTCTCTTATTAGGATAAGGCACTAGATCCCAAGTTTTATTCTTTAGAAGAGAATCCATCTCAACCTTCATGGCATCAACCCAACAAGAGTGTTGTGAAGCTTCTTGGTAAGAAGTAGGCTCATGATCATTCTCTATCTTAGCTAGAAGAGACATGTTAAGGGTCATACTTCTAGTTATCCTTTGGCTAACTGAATTCTGCTCTTTAGGACCCCTAGAATGATCCAACCACTTGGTCCTTTTGACACAAGGCCCACCCTTTTCTAACTCAAGAAGGTCTTCATTGAATTTGACATCTCTTGAAACAAATACAATGCGTGAAGAAGGTGAGTATAACTTGTAGCCCCTATGTTCTGCATCATAGCCAACAAAGATGCATTTTTGAGACTTTTTGTCCAATTTCTTCCTCTTTTCTGAAGGAATATATGAAAATGCATCACATCCAAACACTCTTAAGTGTGACAAATTTGGCTTCTTACCATTCCAAACCTCATAAGGAGTCTTCCCCTCAACTGATTTTGAAGGACACCTGTTAAGAATGTAGATTGTTGTACTGGTTGCTTCACCCCAAAGAAATTGAGGTAAGTGGTCACCAAGCATGCATCTTACCATCTCCATTATTGTCCTATTTTTCCTCTCTGCAACACCATTTTGTTGAGGAGTGTATGGACAAGTAAACTACCTTTTGATCCCATGAGAAGAACAAAACTCATTGAAATCATTGCTATTGTACTCCCCTCCATTGTCACTTCTAATAATTTTGATCTTTGCTCCCTTTTGATTTTCTACCAAAGCTTTGAACTCCTTGAATGTCTCAAAACAGTCTGATTTATTCTTAAGTAGATACCCAAAGATCATTCTTGAATAATCATCTATAAAGGTGAGAATATAGGATGCACCACCAAGTGATCTAACATGTAATGGACCCATAATATCTGTATGAATGAGTTGAAGAATTTGTGTGGCCCTTGTTGACTTGTCCTTTGCAAACTTTTGTTTGCTCATCTTGCCTAAGATGCATGTTTCACACAAACCATGAATAGGTGAAATGTTAGGCAAGCCTTCAACCAAATTTTTGGACTTCATCATTTGAATATTTTGATAGTTGGTATGGCCTAACCGTAAGTGCCAAAGCTTGCTACTAGGAGAAACATTAGTTGCTAAACACACTTTAGGAGGAGCATCACCTAACACATAAATATTATTCTTCACATAACCTGTAATGATTGGTAGCATGCCTTTCCTAATGCTCCATGAAGTTGCATTGAACTCAATAGTGTGACCACTTCTAGCAACTTGCAAAACTGAAATTAAATTTCTCCTAAGGTTAGGCACATATAGGACATTATCAAGTAATTTCCCTTCAATTACAACATTGCCAACACCTTCTACTTGAAGTCTAGTATTATCACTAATGACAGCTGAATCTGAAGAGTGCTTATGAAAGTCCACAAACTTATCCTTTTCAAAACACATATGGTTAGTGCATCCAGAATCTAACACCCATTCATTAGAAGTAGATGAGTCAATGGAGTAGAGGGCACAAACAAAGGCATTTTTATTAGAATTTTGCTTTACATTGTTGTTCTTTTTCTTTCCCTTGCCAAACCATTTCTTAGGTCCTTGTCCCTTAGCCTTTTCTTGCTCTTCCTTTTCTGCAATCTTCTTCTTCTTGAAACAATTTTGTTCCTTGTGGCCTTTCTTGCCACAAAAGTTGCAAGTGAAATCAACTCTAGGCTTGTTGGGTTGGAAATTTTGATTTTTCCTTCCCTTGTATTTCTTCTTGAAGGAAGCCTTAGTGGCACTCAAGGCAACATTCTTCTCCTTGACAACTTGACCATTCACTTTGTCTCTATTAAGAGACTCTTCATGTTGAATCAATAATTGTGAAAGAGTGTTGAGAGGAATGCCATCCTCTTCTTGCTCTAGCCTAGTCTCAATAATGGTGACAAAATTCTTGAACTTGCTTGACAAGTTCCTCAAAATGATAAAGCTTAAGAGCTTCTCACTTATCCAATCACAATTACAAGCCAATAGTTGAGTTCTCATGTCTTTCATCTTTGAGAGGAAGATCAAGGCACTTTCTTCTTCACCTTGCATAGTGCTAAGAATTTTGGACAATAAAGTGAATTTCCTTGATGTGTTGGACCCTAGATGGACTTGTTTTAGCAAATCCCATGCATCTTTAGCATGCTCACAATGGCTTATAGTGAGCAATATCTCATCACTCACACTATTGATAATCATGGAAAGTGCAAGGTGACTCTTGTTGTTGTATGTCTCAAGTGCCCTTGCCTGGGTTGGGATTGCTTCATCTCCATTCACAATGGGCCATAACTTTCTTGCTTGAAATTCAGCCCTCATCCTTGGTTCCCATATTCCAAAATTTGATCCATCAAGGATGTGCTTAGGTGTGAAGGAGATTCCATGATCAGCCATTCTAGAAAGTGAACATAATCAAAACATAAGATGCATTGACAAAGTAAATAAATGATGCAATAAGAAAGTAGATAAACATACTTGAATATATAAAAAAACATAACTTTCAAGTAATCTACTTTTCAATCATCAAAGATAAAACATCATGAAAGATAATCAAAGTTAAACATCATTAAGAGAGATAAGCATCATCATGAAAGATAATCAACATCATCATGAACTACTATAACCATCTTGCAATAAACAACTATAACCATATTGCAATTGAATAAATGAAATAAACCAAGATCAACTTGCAATAGATTAACTTGCAATAAGAAGGTAACTAACCATAACAATCATCTTGCAACAAAATAAACTAACTTGAATTGAACCATAAAATATTTGTTAAATGTTAGATAGTCAATAAGTTAGTAAGTTAGTGTTCATTTTAAGGTTTTGCTATAGCCTAATGAATTGCCAATTCATCTCACCCAAGGTCAACCAAGCTACCCAAAAGGGTATGGGTACGAGGACCCAAAAAGGACTTGCTACCGATAGAGCGGATTCTTTTGGATTCAATAGGTGTTTAGCAAATATAAACTGTGTTGCAAGATTAAGTAAATTTTAATCAAATACTAAAGTTGTGGTTAGGAAGTTGATTCATTTTTAACCTTCTTGATTAATATGAAAATTAGTAAATTGCAAGTTAGTTGGTTAGTAGATTGTTTAGTAGCAAGTTAGTAAGTTAGTAGTTAGATTAGTTGAGATGCAAAATATAAGAAATATGAACAAGAGATAGTGGAGACACAAAGCAAAACACAAATACACTCTCTCTCTCTCTCTTTCTCTCTCTCTCACTCTCACTTTCATTCTCTTTTACTTTCATAATGAGAGATACAAGTTACATTAATTTACAGTATGCTTCAAGCAAATACTTGAGAGAGATTAGAAGAAATTAATAAAAATAGGGGAAGAGAGTGAAAAAGTTGATCCGAAATTGCCTTGTATACTCCAAAACATACTTGGATAACCTTGCAAAACAAGCAAACTCACAAACAACCATTGTTAATGTGAGACAAAAAAATATTGCATTTTAAGGAGAATAATAATAATTTTTAATACAAAAAATTGCTTAAAAAAATGCAATTAAATTAATAAAATTTATTTTATTAATAAAAAAAAAATGGTATGAAAAAGTTTAAAGATTTTTATAAAGCAAAACTTTCAAAAAAAAATTAAATTTTTATATATAGATTTTTTTTTATATATTTATATATATATATATATATATATATATATATATAGGTATTTTTTATTTAAAAATAAAAAAATGACTATATATGGAAATAGGGGTTTTTGGGTCTTCCGGATGCAACCATGGGGTCCGTTTGGCTCCAAAACCCTTCCAGCAAAAGCTTAATGCCAAAAAAAATTATAGATTTAAAATGAAAATATTATTTGCAAAAGATCTAACAACTAGATCTAAAAACATAATAAATCTATAAACCCTAATGGCAGATTTGCAAAATAAGTTTACATAAAATACCCAAATATCAAATGCATGCAAAATATATATATACCTTAATGGGTTTTTCACCTCAAAGGATTGAAGACACTTGATGGAGATCCCAACCGCTCTGATACCAAATGTGAGACAAGCAAAGTCTCCCCAAGATCGAAGAATGCTCCACAAGATCAATCACACATAAAAGAGGTAAACCCACAACACAAATATTGAGTGGTAAAACCCTACTTCAAATGAAGAAGGGAAACATCCACTATGAAGCTCACTATATTACTCAATGATTCAACAGTACAAGAATGCTTCAATGTTATGCAACAATATGCATCAACATAAACTACAACACAAGTCAATATGACAAGATATGATCATATGTAGTAGAAAACACCCCTATTTAAAGAGAAGCTTTTCTACTACAACCCTAAATCTTATCACAATCTAATCTTATCACAATCTATCAAATATTAGAAAGTGCTTTAGTTACTTTCTAATTTTATCACAATCTAATCTTTGAGATATGTGATAAGTGGCATCTATCAAATATTAGAAAGTGATTAGTTACTTTCTAATATTTGCTAGAAAAGAGGAAATAACTTTTTCCCAGGAAATTAAATATTCCTAGCACCCTTAATTTATTTATTAATTGGGTGGGAATATTTTACATAAGATAGAATTATATTCTAATTCAAATATTATTCTTTAGACTTTATATTTTAGTCTAAGAATAATTTACACATTGTTGCATTACATATTCCAACAGGCCTTGTATTTTGTCAAGGAGTTTTAATTGTGCACCCAGATCTCAACCCATGAGAAGGGTAAAGCCTCGTCAACCCTGTTGTAGCAAAGTGTTTTCAAAGTCGCTAGTGGTATAGTCGACCTTATGATTTTGATCCAACCAAATGTTGTAAGGAACTTTCCACCTACAGCGCCTACTCCAACTAGACATTCATTGTCTCACATGATCAACTTTCTCTTTCTGCCACATTGATGGTGATCCTCCCAATGTGACCATTATCCACCATGTCACCTGCTCTTCCTTCCTAGTTCAGCACAAGTGGTGATTCCTCTTTCCACATGCTTATTCTGCTAGTTTTGAGCACCTCTAGAGTCTACTCATAGAGCCCCCACACTATTATCGATGATTTACAAGGGAATGTGATATTCCTAATCACTTCCACATGTCATTTCTAGTAACAAAATGGTACATTGAGCTTGCCAAATTATAGATTAAATATTTTATCCCACATGGGGTGGGTAAATATTTTCCAAACCTTTGTAGTTTTGGTCTTCTCTCCATGTTTTTGAAAATCCGATGGTGCCTGCATTCAACTTTTCAAACAACCATTGATCGAATATTTAGGGGTCTATTTTATTATGATGGTTGTTTGCATTATTTAATAATGTTGTGCTTGTCATTATTAGCCTATGGACCCAAATAGGAGGTTAACATATGAAATTTTAAAAACAAAGCATCATATAAAGAATATTCTAGCATAACATATTTTGCAAAATATTTTATTTGAAAATTTTAAAGAACAACATGCCCTTTTTATTTTGCTATCGAAAAGCCCTATTGTTTATCACATAAATTGAGGCTCTCTCCAAAACCAACTATAACCTTATTTATAGTCATCGAAAAACTCTTTCTGATCCAGATCCAATAGAAACAATATTTTTCTATTTTGTAAAGGCCTACTTTGACCTATGGTGCATCAAAGTTTCTCTTGTTGACATCTTGTTTCAACCTAGAGTTAAGGTCCATTTTTTTTATCCATGGTTAGGGTTTATTCTTTTGACCTTAGATTAGAGTTCATATTTTTTTATCTATGGTTTGGGTTTATGATCAAGATCAGGGTTACCTTTTTCGATCCTTTGGTTAGGATTTTTAGGCTCTTGTTTTGATTGTGAGGATTAGGGTTACCTTTTTTTATCCTCCATTTAGGGTTTGCTTTGAGGGTCTTCATTTAAATTTCTATGAATTTTTTTTACTATGGAGTGCATTATTGATAGTACCCAACACTCCTTTCTTACCTTCAATGACATTTAAACATAGCACCAAGTACGTCACACAACCAATTTCACAACTAGATCTTGTATTTTTAGCATTCTCCTATCGTCAATCTATCTTCCTCCTATTTTGTAAAAGCATTGGATTCCAATGCTTCTATGATGGGGAGGAATGATGAGGATCCATTTGGGCATTTTATTATTTTATTATTGTAAATGTGAGACTTCACAAGCTCACATGGATTCTATTTAGTTTGTTCAGGAGAAGTTACAACTAAACTTTTGACTTCTTTTGTTGGTTGCTTAAGTTAGCATATTGTTGGCTAAATTTAGTTAACATTTTGTTAGTTTTTACTCATGTGTTCTTATTGTTATGTAATATATTTTGTGCTTATTTAAGCACTTGGAAATGATGCAAATGTGATCAGGATTTTTAGATCCATATCAAGAAAAGTCTTCTTTCCATTTGTTTCCTCCTTCCTAATCCCTATACATAATGTTTGAAAACTTATCATCATATTTATCTAGAAGTAATCACATCCATTGTTTCAAAATTGGATCTAGATTGAGTGGTTTTTTTATCACACCAAGTATCCATCCAAATAGATTTTTTTCTCTAGTTTCCACCACCAATATAGAGCTTTAATCACTAGATCAATTGTTTTTGTAAATCATTCCATAGTGCAAAACCATATGGTAGTGAGAATGCAAAAAAAATTAAACTGATATCATTGGGCTCAATGTGCTTACTTAAAAGATTTCTTGTCCATTGTCATTGAATCTCTTGTATAATATCCAAATTACTTTTCCCCTTAGATCTAAGTTTGCATTTGTGAGAACTCTTCCCCTAGTTTTATCATCACACACCTTGCTCCATCTCACCAAAGAAATTTTTTTTTATCATGTAATCCTGACCACAAAAATGATTGCATAATATATATTAAGATTTTTATACCAATTTTGGCATAATATACAAGGATATATAACATGTTGGAATGACCTATAAGACTGATTTAGTTAGTTGCATTCTTCTTGCTAATGATAACCATTTGCCTTTCCATGTTAATAGTTTATTTTAAACTTTACTTATAACTAAATTGAACAATTCTATCCTCATTCTCCCCTTAAATTATGGCATACCTAGATATGTTTATGGAAAATTTACCTCCTCCATTTGAAGTAACCTACATATCCCTACTTTGATTCTAGTTGGAGTGTTTAGGAATTAAATTTTGGATTTTGTCCTATTAAATTTTTACCCTAAAACTCTTTCATATTCCTTTAATAAGTTATTCAAATCTCTAGCCTCATTTTTCTATGACCTCCCAAAAAGGGTTGTATCATCTATAAAATTTTGATGTGCAATATTGTCAATATTATTACTAGCCTCAAGTCTGCTTATTAACCAATCTTTATATGCCTTCTTCAAGTTCCTTCCTAATACCTCTACCATAATAACGAACATATATGGTGATAGAGGATCTCCCTATCTAAGACCCCTCTTGGATTTAAATGATTCTATTACTAGCCTATAGACTAGCACTAAATGTGATACTATAAAGGTAAGCTTTAACCATCTGACCCATTTTTTTCCAAATCCAAACTTTCTAATATTACAAAAAAAAATCTTGTTTAACCTTGTCACAAACTTTATTCATATCAAATTTTAAGATCATTGATTTCTCTATTTTAGAAGTTGTTCAATGCATTATTTCATGAGCTATTAGGATCCCATCCAGAATTTGTCTCCCTTTCATAAATCCTCCTTGCTCTTATAAAAATAATTTTGTCTAGTAGTAGTATTAACCAATTTTCCATCACTTTGGAGATTATCTTACATGCCATATGACATAGGCTTATGGGCTTGAATGAATCAAATAATTATGCATCCTTCTTTTTTGGAATCAAGGTAAGATATGTTGCATTTATTTTATAAAGTATATATTGTTTTATCCTAGATTGTTCCACTGCCACCAATAAATAATCCTTCATTATTTCCCAATTATGTTGATGGAATATTGTGGAGAGTCCATTTGAACTTGGGGATTTATCCTTATCAAAAGAGAAAAAAATTAATGAACTTATTCTAAGGTAATAGGCTCCACTAGTTTTCTATTATCTTCATTTGTTATAACTAAAGGTACTTCTTGCAGTAGATTATCATTAAGAACTTCAATCTCCTCCAATCCTATATTATTTTGGTAAAAAAACCTTACCTTATTTCTGATTTCACTTTTATCTTCAATCCAAACCCCTTCTATTGATTTAGTTAGATTAATTTTGGATGTTGATCTCTATACTATTGCCATCATATGAAAAAATATGTTTTTATCTCCTTATTTTAACCAAGTTTGTCTCGATTTTAATCTCCAAAATTTCTCTTCCTTACTCAAAATATTTGATATTCACTAAGCAACTTCCTTTCCTTCGATCTTGGATTATTATGCTCATTTTTTTAAAAATTTAAAATTTTCTCTTTTAGTTCTTCTTTCTTCTCAAAAATATTTCCAAAAGTGTTCTTGTTCCATTATTTTAATCCATATGTCATTGATTTAATTTGTTTTGAAAGTGTATACAACCCACCATTTCCAAAATAATTCCATGTCTATGTTATCATATCAACAAATTGAGGACGATCTTCCCAAATTTTCTCATATTTAAAATATGATATTTTATTATTCACTTACCATCATTTTTACTCTTATTAACTAGTGATATGAACCAATCCTTGTCAAGGTATTAATTTTAACACAAGTTCCTTCATCTGGCCAATGAATTGAGAGTATGGACCTATTTAATTTTTTTGTTATCAAGTTCTGGCCTATCATGTTGTTGGTCCATGTATAGTTGTCCTCTTCAAACTCAAATTCCCATAGATCATTGTTTTAAATAAAAACTAAGAAATCTTTCATACTTTGGGTTATTTTCTTAATTCCCCCAAAATTTTCATCCAGGTTGGTTATGGAATAAAATCTCCTATGATCATGAATTGGGTTTCTTGGTCATTGCTTCTTATAAAGGCTTTAATCCCACTCTATACTTATGATATGCTTGACTAAGTCGTATCTTCATAAACATTGATAAGGATGAAATGAATATCTGCAAAGTAACATATGATTAATGAGGTTATCTAATGCCTAGTTTTATGAATGGTTTCATAGGAGGTTCTAACTAGATTCCAACATGTTAAAATTCCCCCTCCCACTCCATCTTGCCTATATTGCTTTCATAGTATTGGAAACTTCTTCCTTTATCATGTTAGTTTCCTGGATACAAAAAATATTAGGCTTATTACTTAAACATAGGTCCCTGATACACGTCTACTTTGAGGGGGAATTAACACCCTTTATACTCCATGAGATGGTAATCATGTCTTATTAGAGGTTGTTGGTCCATCTTGCAAATTATCAATATCATTTTGTTGTTTGGTAGAGAGAAGTTAAACCAATTTAGATTGTGTTCCTTTCTCTATGTTTTCTCTTGTTTCCTTGGCTCTCACTTGATAATTTGAAGGTTTTCTTATTTTTGTCTTGATAGTATCAATATTAGGTTTTATTATTCTATTCCTTAATATTCTTTCACAACTTTCATTTTCATTAGATTTATCCTCTCCTAGCTTTGCTAAGGAAGCTTTTGACTTATCTTGCTCATTTTCTAGTATTTCCTTATTAATGGTAGAGGTATTAACATTTAACATTGTATTTTCTTTACCACTTTTCTTCTTCTAAATGGTGCATGGTACTTCAAGAGAGTCGTTAAAATATGATGAGGCACATTCCTTAGATTCAAAATGAATGTTCATCCCTAAATTAAGCTCATATTTAGTAGATGGTTCATTGTTAATATTTTGATCTTGTTGTACCATGTCCTCTAAGCTTTGATTTTTTTTACTTCATAGGCTAAATATTTAAAATAACTGGTATTTCTTCCAATATATTTATTTTTTTCCATTGTTTATTTAATTTCATCTATCTAGATTTATTTTTTGAAAGTTGAAAACCATCGTCATCCATATCCATTTGTAAGTTTCTCTTGTTGTTTTCTGCATATGTTTTTGTTGTACTCTTCTTAAGGCATGATCTCTCAATATGTCCCACCTCATGACATCTTCTACATCTAAAAGATATATTTTCATAATACATGGTTTGGATCCATAACTTACCCCCATACTTAAGAATAATTGATTCTAGTAAAGGTTTATTGATATCAACCATGACCAATATTCGGGCATAAATAGACAAGATTCCATCTTTTGTAGTTTTTAAAATCTCAAAGAATTCTCCCAAAGTGTTGCCTATTGCCTTGAAGGTATCCATTTCCCATATTTCAATGGAAAACCCATACATCCTGACCCAGACTTGTACTATAAATAAATTTACATTTTCAGGTGCAAAGCCTTTATACTAGTGGGTAAGGAAGAGTCCTGCTCTTCCCGTAAACCAAGGACCCCTTTCAAAATTCTATCTCTTTTCTTCTTGGAATTAAAATTGGCTAGGAAGAAACCTTTGGGAAGAAAGGACAGACTCACTTCTGGAAACTTCCATTTCTTATCAATCCATTTTATCAGAGCCAAAGCCCCTAGTCAAAACCCATTAAATTTACCAATGAATGCCTTATCTCTAAGAAACAAGGATCGCTAATATGTGAGGTCCTCTCTAACCTCTACTACTAGGGATGATTATAAGAATTTAGCTATATATCGGTCCATGGGAAGAAAACTATAACTCAATATCTACTAAAATTTACTAGTATATCCTCTAACAACTATGTTATTTAAAAATAAACCTATAATAATTTGCATTAAAAACTTCTAAGCAGGGTTATGCACAGTGGCGAATATTTGCAAATTGGGCGAATATTAGGATTTTCAAAATTGGAAATTGGTGAATATGAGGACCCTCGACGTCGGCCCATTCGCCTAAAATTTTCAAGACCAATTTTTTCTTAGGGTCAATTCACCACAATATATATCCAAACATAGGCATATTTGTACTCGTTGAAAAGAGCTTTTCAAGCCTGATCTAATCATGGTATTTTTATGAAGTTATAATATTGTTTAATAGGTCATAAGTGGCCCCAAATATGACCTTACATTTTAGGGCTTCAAATACCCCAAATTTTTGTGTGAAGATGCTCGATTTGATTTTCTTAGGATTATCCATGATTCACCTTGATTTTGATTAAGATTTGTCATTTTTTTATAAGTACATTTTGAGTCCAACCCCTTATGCATAACCCTGCTTCTAAGATAATGAAGGGATAAATAAAACTTAGCTGAAAAATTATATGCCTAGATAGAATGTCCTGCTTTGCTGACGCCTTATCCCTCCATTGCTCCTCCCATCATCTAAAACTTGGCTAATAAATATTTGCAATTTCATTTCCCACAACTTGACAAATCATCATTATCCTTATTTTGGATCATTGACTTCTCAAGATTGTATCTCCCTCAATACTGCTCGAATTCCTTCATACAACCACTCATTTCAAAACTCTTCAAATTTTGCACAAATTGATGCAAGAATCATCTAAATCAGATAACCCTTTGCAAATATATGAGTCCTAAAAGATGAAATATTTTTTGAAAAACATTGCCTTAATATTGCCCTTGTTATGTATAACTATCTTCACATGTCATATCTCCCCAAATACTACTTGGATTCTTTTATATTACCACTCATTTCAAATCTCTTCAAATTCCACACAAAATTAATCAAGAAACATCTGAATCAAATAATTTTATGCAAAGATATGGATCATAAAAGATAAGTCATTTTTCAAAAAAAAAAAATATTTATCTTGTTTTATATTTAATTTTAATGGATTTTGGCACATTTGCAATACATCATGATTACATAGTAGTATTATAATAACTTGAAAAGTATGCATGTATTATATAATTTAAATTTGAGTCTCTCTTTAGAAGTTTAAAATTTTAGCTGGAACCACTTTTAAAATACTTAATTTCAAAATTTGACATCAACATTGTCTTAATTCTTATTTTACATTTTTTTTACTAGAGAACAAGGGGTTGTACTCGGGTCTCCCACCCCTGACATATCACAACTCTCTTCTTTAGAGCTTGAGATTTTACAAATAAATTTATTTCTCATCTTAATTGAGTTGCTATAGTTATAAACCTACATAATTTTACATAAAATATCTGAATTTTTTATTTTCATTTTCTAGATCTCTTTTAATTTTCTATGTGAATAAAAATAATCTAGAATTTAGCATCCTTATTGAAATTTTCTTACAACAACCTTCACAATATCAAAAATTCACCTCTATTGTCTATGCATTACATCTTAGTAGAGTAATATTTACATAACATCACACTATCACAGTCCGCTTTATTAGATTTGGATTGCTAGTTTCCTTCCTAAAGCACAAGTGCAACCACAAAAATTATAATAAATAGTTTATATGAAAGTACATTAATATTATAAAATAAAATAGATATTACCAAAGGAAAACATTAAAGTAAATTTTAATCATTATTTGAATCAAACAGTCAACATGTTATTGTCATCTTCAACTAAACTTACTACTTCCTCTAACCATGAAAAAAGAGAATTTAACTTCATAAGGATCCTCAGTTAAAACCCCTCTATTGGCTAGCCCATCTACACATTTGTTTCCTTCCCTTAATGTATGTTTTTTTACATGGTGGAATCGGTAGATGCCACGATGATTTGGGCACATTGTCCGTATTTTATGGCTACCACAATATTCTATGTTATTCGTATTCAAAGTCGCTATATAGTACTTCATGCAATATGCCCCTATAACCACCATGCCACAATCATTTTAAATCTTTTACGCCATAGAAAGCACTACGATAGGGACAATTCCCTTAATGTATGTATAAACCTAATTTCTTAAAACTTTATAGCAAGGTTGTGAGTTTCCACGATTATCTCTTCTATTTTCCATGAAGCCTTTGCTTTCCTCGAAATTGTATTTATTACTATGAGTGAATCACCTTCCATCCATACTCTGTTCCATTTTATTTGTTTGCATATTTTACACCTTTCCAAAGCTGCCCAAGTTTCAACTTCATTATCTATCTTAAATCCACTATTGAAAGTGCAATGAGAAAAAATCTCTCAATTATTTCTAATTATTCCTTCTCCTCATGTTGGTCATGGATTTCCTTTAGATGTTCCATCAAAATTCAATTTGACCAACTCCACATGTGAAGGTTTCCACTCTATATTCTTTGCCTTTTTTTTTTTTCCTATACCCAACATCATAATTCTATTTTATGACTTAACTCCATCTATCAAGGCTCTCTGCTTCTAGATTGGGGATTGGATGAATTGGTAGGGTTGGTTTAGACTCTATGGCTAAACAAATGTTTCTTTTTATTACCTCTAAATTGTTTTCCTTTCCTTTAAATATTCTTCTATTCCTTTCCAACCATATAGTTCAAAGTATTGTGTCTTTTGATATATCCCAGATTGTCTATAAAGCCTTGCTTTTATAAGTGTTTTGCCATTGCTTTAACAATTCTTCAATTATGTCATTCATCACCCATTGCCAAAGTTTCCAGACTACTAAGCAATGTCCTAAAAGATGGTCTATACTCTCCTTCATTTTACAAAGAATACATTGAGGGGCTATGAAAACCACTTTTCATAAGGTTATCCCAGGATAAAATTATTTTATGACCTACTAGCCAAATAAACATTTTAACTTTAGGAATGCTTGGGCTATCCCAAATATCTCTTCATATTCTTGCGATATTCCTATTTTTTTGGTGCTTTACATTATATCCACTTCTTGTTGTGTATTCTCTTGAGTTATTCAACTCCCAAATCAACTTATCCTTGGCTTCCCTCAGGATAATCACTATTGTTATCTTTATACTCAACTGCCTCCTACCATCAATGTCTTGTATACTTGTAAAAAATATTATTTCCATTTGTACCTTCCTTCTTGATCCTTGTATAAAATATTTGAAACCCTATCACCATATTTGTCTTAAAGTAATCTCATCCATGGTTTCAAAATTAGATCTAGATTGAGTGGTTTTTTACTACACCAACTATCCATCCAAATAGAAATTTTTTCTTTAGTTTCCACCACCCATCTTAAACCTTTAATCACTAGATCAATTAACTTTTTTAAATTGTTCCATAGTGCAAAAGTATTTTGTAGAGAGAATACAATAAATATTAAGCTTGGGTCATTGGGCTTAACATACTTAGAAGAATTCTTACCCTTTGTATTTGACTCTCTTTGTACAATATCTAAATGACTTTTCCCCTAGGAGCTAAGTTTGCATCTATAATAACTCTTAAACTGAGATCTCCCCTAGTTTTATCACCACATACCTTGCTCCATTTCACCAAAGGAATTTTCCATTTATCATGTAATCTTAACCACAAAAATGATTGCATAATATAAATTAAAAAATTTCCTATCGATTTTAGCATAGTATACAAGGACATATAATATGTTGGAATGGACTGTAATACTGATTTAATTAGCTGCACTTTTTTTTGCTAATGATAACCATATACCTTTCCATGCCAGTAGTTTATTCAAAACTTTACTTATAACTGGATTCCTTAATCTTATCCTCATTCTCCCTTCAAATAAGGGCATCCCTATATAAGTTATTGGCAAATTTACCTCTTCCATTTGAAGTAACCTGCATATCCCTGCTTTAATTTTAGTTGGTGTGTTTAGAAAGTAAATTTTGGATTTTATCCTATTTAACTTTTTGCCCTGATGCTCTTTTGTATTCCTTTAATAAGTAATTCAAAGCTCTAGCATCATTTATCTTTGCCCTCTCATAAAGGGTTGTATCATCTACAAAATATTGATGGGTGATGTTGTCGATGTTATTACCAGTCTTAAATCCGCTTATAAGCCCATATTTGTTAGCCTTCTTCAAGTTCCTACCCAAAACCTCTACCATAATAATGAACAAATACGATGATAAAGGAACTCCTTGTATAAGATCTCTTTTGGCTTTAAATGATTTTGTTAACCCATTGACCAACATTGAATATGAAATTGTAGATACACAAGCTTTAATCCATCTAACCCATTTCTTCCCAAATCCAAACTTTTATAATACTGCAAAAAGAAAATCCCATTTACCCCTATCATAGGCTTTAAACGTATCAAGTTCTAAGATCATTGCTTTCTCTTTTCTTGAAGTTGTTGAATGCATAACTTGATGAGCTACTATGATCTTATCTCCCTTTCACATATCCTCTTTATTATTTTAAATAAATTGTGTTTAACAGTTGTCTTAACCGATTTACCATAACTTTAAAGATAATCTTATATACCATATTGCATAGGCTTATAATTTTTTTTACATAAAAATATTTCAACCAATAAGTTAGCGGCTATGCCATACTTTTTATATAATTATATTAATATAGACCTTACAAAAAGTTGAGCGCGTGTATGAACAATTAGCTCAACCCCTCGTATATCCTTTGTAGTTGTTATGGACCACTAAAACAACCCTTTGTACATGATTTGTAGTTGGTTCCCAGGAAACCCAACTATGGGCTTGTTTTTTTTTGGTTGGATAATAAGAGGTTGTACTCGGGTCCCCCACACTTGACAAATTACAACTCTCTTCTTTAGAGCTTGAGATTTTATAAATAAATACACTTATCATCTTAATTGAGATGCTATAGCTAGAAACCTACATCATTCTATATAAAATGTTCAAATTCTTGATTTTCATTTTCTAGATATTTTCAATTTTTTGTATGAATACAATTATTCCAGAATTTAGCATCTTTCTTGAAATTTTCCTATAGTAGCCTTCACAATACCAAAACTTCACCTCTATTATCTATTTCTTGCATCCTAGTAGAGTAATATTTCCTAAATATTACACCATCATAGTCTGCTTTACCAAATCTGGATTGCTAGTTTCCATCCTAAAACACAAGTGCAATTTAACAATAAAAAGGATAATATATTATCGATTAAACTTTTTTCAACTGATTTTAGCATAGAATACAAAGACATACTATACGTTGGAATGGCTTGTAAGACTAACTTAATTAGCTGCACTCTTCATGCTAACGATAACCATCTACCTTTCCAATATGGAAGTTTATTCTAAACTTTACTAATAATTGGATTCCATAACTCTATCCTCTCCCCTCAAATAAAGACAACCCTAGATAATTTTTTGGTAAATTTTCCTCATCCATTTGAAGCAACCTATAAATTCTTGCTTTGATATTAGCAGAAGTGTTAAGAAGGTAAATTTTGGATTTTTTTTGGCAAGTACTAAAATTTATTAATATCGTTGGGTTGAAGGGTCCCAATCCCTATTTACATAAGGCTATTTTCTAGCGTCGAAGATACAAAAATAGAACCCCCATAGACATAGGGAAGAGTTGTGCTAGTTCCATGAGAACAAAAAAAACAAAGCAGAAGATTCCAATAACCTTTTTCGACAACAAAAAGAAATTAGGAATATACCCGACAAACTAGGAAGGTTTAGGAACAGAAACTAAACTCAAAAATCCCACTAACCCAGTTTCTAGGACTACTGGGCTTTATCACCATCTTCAGTAGCATTATCCTACTTATGAGCAAGAAGAGCATTGAGTGACGTTAGAAGATCCTACAATTCCTTGATGTTAAGAGAGAAGATGACCCCAACTTCCTTGATCATATTGGCTGCTGCTAGGAGTTGGTCAACCACCCCCGAGACATGGTTGATGATTTTGGAATGAAGGGCTTCAACAACATAGCTAGTAATATTTTCAGCTTCATCCACGAACTCAATTTGAAACCCTCTAACATGAACCATTCCATCATTCCACGAATTAACAAACTCGTCAGTAATGTTGTCATCAACACCGGAGAGGAGCTTGGAAAAATAAATGAAGCCTTTAGTGGGGTGGCTAATGTGAAAAACATGGAGAAGGTTTTGCACAAAGGTGAAAACATTAGCCTTGTGATGAAAACCACAATTTTGAAAAAGCCCGCAATTTGAAAGGAAATATGTGGGATCTTGAAACGGACAAGGAATGGTGTTGACAAAACACCATAGACAAAAGAATAGGGTGTTTATGAAACACCTTATAGCATTAAAAAGAACACCTTTGTTGGAACTGACAATAGTGTTGAAAAAACACTTGAAAGGAAAGACATCGGTGTTGACAAAACACCTTATGGTGTTGAAAAAAACACCTTTGCTGGCATTTATGTGATTATTAAGAAAATTGCTCATTTTATTTTTGAACAATGCTGATTAAATCCTCTGAAAAGCAATCTTCCCAAATAATGCAATCAAATTGGTTTGCTGCCAAATTAGCCAAAGTGTCAGCAAAAATGTTGGCTTCACTGAAGACATGTTGAGCTATACTTAAGGGAAGCATCTTGAGAATGGCTTGATTTTCCTTAATAACATTTTGAATATTCCAACCTGGTTTCGAGGAACCTTTTGCATGATTAACCACAAGGGAATCGCCTTCAAAGTTGATTGGGTTAGGAAAATCTTTGCACAGAACAAGACACCTGCATAAGGCACGAGCCTCAACATAATTGTTTGATTGAATCCCCAGATTTTTAATGAAGGCCTTTATGATATTTCCATTGTGATCTCGGATTATACCACCAGCCCCAACATCCCTAGGATTGTTTTTAGATGAACCATCAAAATTTGCTTTTAGCCAACCCAACGGTGGAGGTTTCCACTTAGTATTGATCCTGTCATTGATGTGAACTGGTTGCTTAGAATTTTTAGTGGAAATATTGAGAAATTTAAACAAAAGCATTTCTAAACCTGGATCAGGGGGTTTGTCACACTAAATTAAGTTGGTGTTCTCGACAACAAACCTCACTGCTATGTTGGCTACCACCACTTGATCCCTAGTCTGATTATTGAACACTCTGTTATTTCGCTCTAACCAAATTTGCCATAAGGTATGATGGAGGGAAGCTTTCCATATAAATTTTAATCTGGGGTGGTGAAACACAGGAGGCCACTAGGTAAACATATCAGCAATAGTATGGGGCCATGCCCATTGAACTTTGAAGATACTTAAAAGCATTGTAAAAACATCATAGGCAAATTGACAGTCAACCATAATATGTTGTATTGATTCCCAAGCTTGGTAGCACAAATAACATCTATTGGGTAACATGAATCCACGCTTAATCAAATTATCAATAGTTAAGATTATATTTTGTAGGTAAATTTTGGATTTAGTCCTATTAAATTTTTGCCCTAAATCTCTTTCGTACTCTTTTAAAAAGTTATTCAAAGCTCTGGCCTCATTTATCCTTGCCCTTCCAAAAAAGATTGTATCATCTACAAATTGTTGATGGGTGATGTTATCGATGTTATTACTAACCTTAAGTCCACTTATAAGCCTTCTTTAAGTTCCTACTCCAAACCTCTGCCATAATAATGAAAAAATAAGGAGCTAGAGGGTCTCCTTGTCTAAGGCCTCTGTTGGCTTTTAAATATTATGTTACTAACCCATTGACCAACACTGAATAAGAAACTATAGAGACACAAGCTTTAATCCATCTAACCCATTTTTTCTTGAAACTAAACTTTTCTAAAACTGCAAAAAGAAAATCCCATTTAACCCTATCATAGGCTTTACTCATATCAAGTTTTAAGATCATTGCTTTCTCTTTTCTTGAAGTGCTTGAATGTATAACTTCATGAGCTATTATGATCTCATCCAGAATTTGTCTCCCTTTCACAAATCCTCCTTGCTCTTCTGAAATAATTTTGTCTAACAATGGTCTTAATCTATTCGCCATTACTTTGGATATAATCTTATATGCCATGTTACATAGGCTTATGGGTCAAAAAAAGCCAAACAGGTCAATATCTTTCTTTTTTGGAATTAGTGTAAGATATGATGCATTTACTTTTTAAGGTATGTATTGTTTTACCCTAGACTGTTCCACTGCCACCAATAAATAATCCTTCATTATATCCCAATTATGCTGATAAAAATTTGTAGAGAGCCCATCTGGACCTAGGGATTTATACTTATTAAAAGAGAAAAGAGCTAAATTAACTTCTTCTAGAGTAATAGGCTCCATCAGTTTCCTATTGTCTTCATTTGTTATAACTGAAGGAACATCTTGAAGAAGTTTATCATTAAGAACTTTGGTCTCCTATGAACCTAGAATATTTTGATAAAAATACTACCTCTTTTCTAATTTCACTCTGATTTTCAATCCAAACCCCTTCTATTGATTTAATTCTACTAATTTTGGAAGTTGATCTCTATACTATAGCCATCCTATGAAAAACTTTGTATTTTTATCTCCTTTTAACCAAGTATGTCTTGATTTTATTCTCTAGAATTTCTCTTCCTTGCTCAACATATTGATATTCACTAAGCAACTCCCTTTCCTCTGAGCTTGGGTTATTGCTATCACATTTTTAGAATTTTAAAAGTTTATCTTTTAGTTCTGCTTTTTTCTCGAAAATATTTCCAAAAGTGTTCTTGTTCCATTCTTTTAATCTAGATGTCATAGATTTAATTTGATTTGGAAGAGCATACAACCCACCATTACCTAAAAAATTCCACGTTTGAGCTATCATATCAACAAATTGAGGATGGTCTTCCCACATATGCTCATATTTAAAATATGACATTTTCTACATTCATTTACCACCATTTTAACTTTTATTGGCCAGTGATCTGAACCAATCCTTGTTAAGGTATTGATTTTAGCACAAGTTCCTTCATCTAGCCAATGATCTGAGAGAATGCATCTATCTAATTTTTCTGCAATAAGGTTCTAGCCACTCCTGTTGTTGGTCTAAGTATAGTTGTCTTCTTTAAACTCAACCTCCCATAGATTATTGTTTTGAATAAAAGTTGAGAAATCTTTCATACTTTGGGTCAATTTCCTAATTTCCCAAGAATTTTCATCCAACTTGGTGAATTAAAATCTTCAATAATCATGAACCGGGTTTCTTGGTCTTTACTTCTCATAAAGGCTTCAATTCCACTCCAAACTTCTAATCTACCTGATTGAGTTGTAGGTCTATAGATATTGATAAGGATGAAACAAATATTTACAAAGTAGCAAGTGACTAAAGAGACTATCCAATGCCTATTTTTATGAATGGTTACACAAGAGGTTCTAGAAGGATTCCAACAAGTTAGAATTTCCCCTACCGCTCCTTCAAAATCCATAGCATCCCATTCACATCTTGCCCATATTGCTTTCATAGTTTTTGAAACTTCTTCTTTTGTCATTTTAGTTTCTTGGATACAAAGAATATCAGACTTATTACTTAAACATAGGTCCCTAATACACCTCTGTTTTGAGGGGGCATTAGCACCCATTATATTATATGAGATGATAATAATGTCTTATTAGGGGCTTTTGGCCCCACCTGCATATTACCGATATCATTTTGTTGTTCGATAAAGAGAAGTTCAACCAACTTAGTTTGTGTTCCTTTCTCTATGTTTGCTCTTGCTTCCCTGGATCTTGCTTGATAATTTTAGGGTTTTCCTCTTTTTGCCTTGCCTATATCAAGAGTAGGTCTTAATATTTTATTCCTCAATATTCTTTCAAAATTTTGTTTTTCATCATATTTATCATCTCTTGGCTCTATTACAGAAGCTTTTGACTTGTCCAGCTCATTTTTCGGTATTTCCTTATTAATGGAAGAGGTATTAACTTCTAAAACTACATTTTCTTTACCAATATTTTTCTCCTGAATGGTGCATGGTACTTCAAGAGAGTCTTCAAAATCTGATGAGACACATTTCTTAGATTCATCAAGGATATTCTTCCTTGAATCAGGATTATACTAAATAGTTGGTTCCTTGTTAATATGTTGAAACTATTGTATTGTGTCCTCTAAGTTTTGATCTACTTTTTCTTTATTGGCTAAAGCCTCAAAAGAGTTGGTATTTCTTCCAATATCCTTCCTTATTGGTCTCCATTGAATATTTTCTTTTATTTTTATAGGGCTATTTTTTGGAAGTTGAAAACCATCTTCATCCATAACCATTTGTAAGTTTCTCTTGCGATTTTCTACATATGATTCTATTGGACTCTTCTTAGGGCATGATCTCTCAATATGCCCCACCTCATGACATCTTCTACATATAAAATATATGTTTTCATAATCTATAGTTTGGGTCCACATCTTATCCCCATACTTAAGAATGATTGATTATGGTAAAACTTTACTTATATCAATCATGACCAATATTCGAGCATAAATAGCCAAGAGTCCATCTTTCGACATATCTGAGATCTCAAGGAATTCTTCTAAAGTGTTGCTTATTGCCTTGAAGGTATCTATTTCCAAAAATTCAATGGGCAACCCAAACATCATAACCCAGATTAGTACTAGGGATAGATTTACATTTTCAGGTGAAAAACTTTCATACCAATGGGTAAGGAAGAGTCCCGCTCTTCCCATAAACCAAGGACCCCTTTTAGGTTTTTTCTCTTTCTTCCCTAGAACAAAAAATGACTAAGTAGAAACCTTTGGGAAGAAATGATAGAATCACTCCTGGAGACTTCCAACTCCTATCAATCAATTTTCTAAAGGCTAAATCCCCTGGCCACTACCCGTTAAATTTGCCAAAAGCTGCCATATCTTGGAGCAATGAGGATATCTTTGAGGTGTGCTCACTAACCTCTACCACTAGAGATGATTATAAATATTTAACTACAAATCTATCCATGGAAAGAAAACTAAAATTCAAAATCTATTGAAATTTATTTGAATGTCTTATAACAAATATAATATTTGATAAAAACTTTATAAATTTTTCATGCACAATTTTCTAAGATAAAGAAAGGGAAAAAAAATCTTTGTTCAAAAAGAATGTTTTGCCTCACTGAAGTCCTAGCCCTTCATATCTCTTCCCATCATTCGAACCCTAGCTAACAAATATTTGCAATATCATTTTTTGCGATTTGAAAAATTGTCACTGCTTTTGTTCCAAATGGTTGATTTCATAGGGTTGTATCTCCCTCAATATTGCTCGAATTCTTGCATATGACCACTCATTTTAAAGTTATTCAAATTTCGCACAAGTTGGTCTAAGAATCAGTTAAATCGAACAACTCTTTGCGAAAACATAGCTTCTAAAAAATGAAACGTTTAAAAAAAAACCCTAATCCTTTGCTCAACTATGGACTTGTTAAACTTTAAATTTCTTAACTTTATTTATTTTTGGTTACATAAGAGAGTTGGTCACAACCACACTATTTTTAAACTTCTTAACTTTATTCAACCAAATTAAAATAATTTTTTTTTGCAATAAGTTTACACCTTAGTTATCAAATTCGTCGAATTTTCTATATGAAATTCGAAAATTGTCGAATTTAAAACCCTATTGAATAAATTCAACGAACAAACCCTAAATTCGGCCAAAAAAATTTAGGTGAAAAACAAGCATCAAAAACCCTAAAATCAATTTTTAGGTGTTGAAAAAAATACATAAACACGACATTTGTGAACAAACCCTCTTGTAATCTCCCTCCTCCAACATGCAATTTGGAAGCTTGAATTTTTTACAGATTCTATCTGAAACAACCATTTTCAATCTATTGGTGCTATTTTCTTTGTTTCTTTATCATCATTTGAGAGAATGGATAGCTCTCAAAGTTGCAGTTCACAAACAAATCTCCCATTTGGAGGGTTCATTATTTTTGCACCTGCTATTTAAAATGCTCATTGTCTCAAATAATATGCGAGTTCTTCAAAATAAAAGACACAAAAACATTGCTCTTTAACCCTAAAATAAAAAGAAAAAAAACATCGCCGTTTAAAAAAAAAATTGCTTCTATACCCTGAAATAAAATAAAAGGAAAATAAATATTGCTCTTTAACCCTAGCTTTTAAGGAAACCTAAAATTAAACTTTTATAATTTTTAAATTTAAATAATATAAGATATTTTAAGTGCTTTCTTTTATGCATGATCTAACAATTTTTTATGATTTTTTATTATAATGGGTAGAAAACTTATAATTTATATTTCAAAACAATTATTAATTTAACTTTTAAAATCTTCTCATGTATTAAAAAATTATTATATCTACATAAAGTTATAAAAATATTTATATTTAAAAAAATATATATTTAAAAAAAAAATTAAAATATTATTAAAAACAAGCATTATAATTTTGTATATTTGATTTTTAAATTTTATATAAAAATAAAAATAAAATTATAAGAGAATATATACATTTATTATATATTAAATTTTATTACGAATTTTTAAGCATTTAAATTTTTTTTCGAACTTGAAAAGTATCAAACTCGAATACGAAATCGAACTTAATAACTAAGGTTTACACTAATTTTTGGAGGGTTTTGTCTGCTCAACTATGGACTTGTTAAACTTTAAATTTTTTAGCAGGTGTCTTTGTCTGCTCAACTATCGACTTGTTAAACTTTAAATTTCTTAACAGGTTTACACTTTTTATGAGAGGTCTTTGTCTGGTCAACTATGTACTTGTTAAACTTTAAATTTCTTAGCAAATTTCTTAGCAGGGGTCTTTGTTTGCTCAACTATGGACTTGTTAAACTTTAAATTTCTTAACTTTATTTTTTTTTGGTTACATGAGAGAGTTGGTCACAACCACATTATTTTAAACTTCTTAACTTTATTTAACTAAATTAAAATATATTTTTTTTACTCCTTCGAGAGGTTCAAGGTTCAAACTGCTGCTGCATGAGTGGTGGCTTTGTGTTAAATTCTCTATTGATAAATATAGCTATCGGCTTTACTAGGGGTCATGGTTGGTTGGGAGGAGATTGCTCAACCTTGTGCGTCGAGGTTTTTCACCCAAAAAAAAAAATAAATGGTTGGGAGGAGACTGCTCAGCCCTGTGCGTCGGTCATAGAGGTTTCTCGCAATAACCAAATAAAAAAAAAACCAAATTAAAATATATTTTTTTACTTCTTCGGAAGGTTCAAGGTTCAAACCGTTGCGTGGGCGAGTGTGTAAGGGGTAGATGGCTTTATGTTAAATTCTCTATTGATAAATATAGCTCTTGGCTTTACGAGGGGGTTGGGAGAAGACTGCTCAGCCCTGTGCGTCGGTCATAGAAGTTTCTCACACTAACAACAAAAAAAAAAAAAAAAATTTACAAGCTTTTTTAAATGAGAGTCTCCGTCCAGGTTTAAACGTTGGACCTCTTAAAGAAAGACCAAGACCCTTACCATGTATAAACTTAAAGAAAGACCAAAACCCTTACCATGTATAAACTTACAACTAACCAAATTAAAATAATTTAATACACTTTTATAAGTTAATTTTTTATTTATTTATTTTTAATGATGATGTGTTTTTTAATGAGGATGTATAAGGAGAGAGGACTATGCCACGGTGGTCAACCTACTAATCCCTTAATCCCTTGACACGGCCCACAAGGGAGACGATCCATACCCACCACCTTTTGCACACCAAGGTCACAAGATGAGCCTATAAGTGGCATTGGAGCACAGGAACAAGACAAGGAGGAGAATTTGTGGAGATAAGATTTGTATTTCAAGGCATCCATCCCACCCCGTGGGCATCAAAGGAGCTTGATCCGTGGGCATACAATATATATAAAATTTTAGAGTTTTTCTATTTGTCAAAGAAAGGTAAAGTAAAAGTCTTGTTTTCCAAAAGAGGCCAAAGAATAAGGGGAATCACAAGCAGTTTCCAGAGAGTGCAGAGGAAGGCTTTGGAAGCTTTTTAGGCCCTAACCAAGGAAACCCCATAACCAGATCTGTTTTTTAGGGAAGACCCACATAGCCCAAACTATTTTTTGGACTTGAACAGGAAGTGGAAAGAGGGCAAGAAGCTCTCCTGGAAGGGTGCTTCTGCAAGTTTGTGGGGGAGCTTGTGATACTTTTTCAAAGCAACAATGGCCTCTTCAGGTGAGTTTTGTTTGGTTTTGAACAGTGGGTCTTTTTGGTTTTGATGTTTTTATGGTTTACTTAGTTGCCATAGATTTGGATTGGTGGTTCGCACTGTTTTGATTGCATGTTGATGTGTGGATGACTTATTGTATTGGGGTTTGGAACAAGGTTGGTGGGTCCAGGTTGTAATTGGGATTCTGAAGGTCGGAGTTGATGGGTGGGGTCTGATTGGATGAGACGTGAATGGGCGTTTCTCAATTTGGTGTTCTGATTGATGTTTAGTGGTGAATCAACGGGTTGGGGTTTCTAGGGTTTTGTTTTTATTTTATTTTGGGGTGTTGGCGGAAATGATATGTAATCTCTTGCAAAGTAGGCTTTGTCTTGGAGCTGGGGCCTAATATCAATGAATGCATCGCTTATTATTCGTATGATTCTTATCTCACGTTATTTTTTTGTATTGAGGTGTGATTCACTTAAGATGGACTGAATCAAGAATAGAGAATTTGATTGATTTTTGGGATTGAGTGTATATACACATATGTATACGTGCATGATGACTGCCTTATGTGGCAATTACGTGTGTATAGCTTCTCAAGATTTATGTTTTCCGCCCTGAAAGTAGAAGTATTTAACCAGTTGATCTCCTTCCTTTTGATCTCTCCGATTTCTGGCATTGAAAAACTTGAAAGGGGGTATTTACACCCTCTATTTTGCATTTATGCCCAATTTATTTTTAAGCTAGTGACTTTGTTTTCCAATAAGTAAGTTTAAACCTAGGCGATTATGCCTAGGTTTAAATATGTGAAATGTCATCGATGATGTGCCTTAGCATTTATATAAGAATGTCAGAAAGTATTTTCATGTGTCACGAAGTACTTGGCTACTCACAGTTTGATCCATTTAATGGTGAAGGCTGATGTGTGTGTGTGCCTACTTTGAAATATTTCAGCCTGTGCATTGTTCTTTTCTGCTATGTGAATGGTAATTCAATATGGACACGGGCAATCACAGGTCAATTTGCGGATACAACTAAGTTTGTTTCAGCAAAATGACTGCTTGTGCCCTTGTTATTGGAACCTAGTGGGGCGCTACATGTGGAATATGATATTTAGGAGGTCAAACAAGGTTTTCCATTAAAGGAAAACATGTGAGAGTCGTGTTTACTGAACTTAATATTTTGCATATTCAGTTTTGTACAACGACAAATGTCTCTCTTAAGAGTCGTTCTTATATTGCTTTTTTTTCAAATTATATCTTTGTTGTCTAGGATTCTTTGTTTCCTTGTATTTATCTCTGAGAGTAAAATGCTTCTGCTTAATTTTTTTTTGGTTGTTGTAGGGTGATAATATTTTTGCTTATACTTTGTTGATATGCTCTTTATTGCATTGCATATACTCCAGAAGGGAAGTCAAATGCATCTGGGAGCAAAGGAACTAAGACATCGGCATCCGAATCCAAATCTGCTACGAGCAGTGGCAGTAGAAGGCCTTCATCTGAGCCTGAGATAGGACTGCCATCGAATCCGTTCGATTTCTCTGCAATGTCTGGCCTATTGAATGTATGTTTATTCCTTTTCATCTACCATTCAGTCAAAATTACTATTAGCACATTCTACTTTTTGATTTATGGTTAATGTCTTTGAAGTCCTCAAATCGATACATATATTTAATTTCTTTTTTCCTTTTGTCCTTATAAATTTGCATTCTTCCATTGCATTTATAAAGTGCCATTAGGCAAACAACAACTTCCTGTCCCACGGTGCTTGAGTTAAGAGTTGCTTGTTATTGACCTTCTAAAGGTTTATTGCTCTAATGGTGATATTGCCTTGGTTGTGGGATTGGAATGAAGACTTTTTTGAAAATGAAGCTGATCCTTCTTTGGGGACCCTGTGCCTGCTCCCTGTACCTAAACTTAACTATGAAAATGCCCCTGGAACTAAACTAAAGATTGTATCTGATTTTATAAATTTATTTATAAGAATTGTAGCTGTGAAAACATTCAAAAATTAATTAAATAGTTGTTTTGTGCGATCCAATGCATATGACAAATATCTATAAAACAATTCGAATATCAATTGATACCTATACATTATGTGTTACTTTAAGTTCGAGCAATGCCTTTCATTTTGTCTAGATGCAGCACTTCGGAAGAAGAGTCTAATAACTAAGTATGAACGTTAGGATTTTGGGAAAAATGTGGAAAATTTAAAAACATTTTGAAGAACATTATAAAACAAACCCACCTTAAATTTGGATTTATGTTTGAAAAAAGTGGACAATGAGCAACGTAAATGTGACTAGCAATACAATCTGATGAGCTAACAGACACTCCAGCACAGAACTATACCCATGTACGCTACATTAACAAACATTCTAGCAAGACACAGGATGGGCAGGCCACCTCGTTGTCTGTTTTACGGCAATCATCTTCTGTTCATGGTCAGTTTGACACCATTAATTGCAGCGTTTATTGTCACCATCATAGCTGTTCTTTTAAATTATTTTTTAATTTAACAAGAAATTTTTTTTTTTTTTTGTAGGTTTACTGTAGTGTTACAAATAAAATCCAATGAAATAATAACTTCTGTGAGTTCTAGAAATGTTGCTTTATTTCTAGTAAAGCCTCCTTTATATGAAGGCAGATATTTTAATTTGAAATTCCTTTTTTTGGATTATATCTGTAGTCCAATTACCCACTGTTAATTTAAAATTTAAAATTGTGCATTCTTAGGAGTTGGAATTTATCTATAATTTCTTTAGTGCTCTGAGCTGCACTGATCATTACACAATCAGCATTTTTAGAACTGGATTGTGGTAAGGCAATGCTTTCAGTTTTAACTGACACATACCTCACCTCACGAGAAATGATCCTGGGAACAGATTTACTCCGCTATGATGGACTAACTAAATATGATGTAGATCATGATAAGGCTCTGTAGACTTAAATTTATTAGGACAATCCAAGCGTTGCCCGCACTTGGTAATTACTATAGGAGGAGAAGTGGGAACTTGCATCAAAGTAGATCACTGTGTCCTTATTTTTGATATGTAATGAGAATATAATGTAGCTACTATTTAGGTGGAATATCTTCTTACGATATATCTAGTGCCATTTTTTTTAATGTTATTTTTTCCCAGTGTTCTATTTTTAAATTTCAATAAACTAATGATGGGTGAAACATTCTGCCTTCACAATTTTTTTTTTTCTAGGATCCCAGCATAAAAGAATTAGCAGAGCAGATTGCAAAGGATCCTGCATTTGGTAAAATGGCTGAGCAGCTGCAACAGAGTGTGCAGAGTGCAGGGCAAGAAGGTATTCCACAGCTGGATACACAGCAGTACTTTTCCACAATGCAACAGGTTATGCAGAACCCTCAGTTCATGGACATGGCTGAGCGGCTTGGTAGTGCTTTGATGCAGGTGTGAATACCTCTCATTTTTGAAAATAATTAATCCTGTCTGAATTTTCCTCCAGTTGTGGCATATAATTTTTCCTGTGAATGGTATTTTTTTAATTATGTAATCTTGCAGGATCCATCCATGTCCAGCATGCTAGAAAATATTGCAAATCCTGCTCACAAAGAACAATTGGAAGAACGAATGGCACATATTAGGGAAGATCCAACTTTGAAGCCTATTCTTGAGGAAATTGAGTCTGGGGGCCCTGCTGCAATGATGAAGTAGGACAATCATTTCTGGGCCATTTTGGTGATGCATGTTTTACGAAGTTTATATAAACTATTGAGAACAGTATTAAAGTGGTCAAGTTTGTCTAAGAATTTAGTTGATGCTTACACCTGTTGTTTTCAGGTACTGGAATGATCCGGCAGTTCTGACAAAGTTAGGTCAGGCCATGGGTGTTGGGAGTTCAGGTGACAATCCCACCTTAAATGAGGCAACCGGTGCAGATGAAGGTGAGGAGGATAATGACTATGAGGATGAGGATGAGCAAACTGTCCATCACACTGCCAGTGTTGGTGATGTCGAGGTATATGCTTTTTCTTTAAAGATTACGCAATTCCATAGTTACTGTATCCGGAAGTCCTGTGTGGATATCCGTACCCACATATTAGATAAAGATAGCCAAATAGATGCTTGTATTTGGGCCATACAAATACATCTGCATAGGTTGTTTGGGCATCTTTGGAGCCATAGCCACAACTTGCGTTAAAAACAGTACATGTGGCTCTCTAAAAAATAAATTTTAAATTGGAAGAAAACAATGAAAAATCTTCTTTCACTTAATTCAATAAATATTCTATCACAACTTCTTTCATGTAAAAGTTTTTTATATATAATTTCGTATCCAGCCATATTTGTTTTTGTATTCCCATGTATTATCCACATCAAACTTATCCACTTTTATGTAAAACTGCTTAAATCATGAGTAGAATTAAATAATGTATGTAGAATAAAAAAGCACGCATATCTAGTCTATTGCAAGTAACTGTGAAGAGGATGTCAGAAGATTCAGAGGCTCTATTGCAAGTAACTGTGAAGAGGATGTCAGAAGATTCAGAGGCTGTTTTGAATGATATTTGCTAGTACACATAAGATGTGTAAATTTCTAATGTATAACATGGTTTAGCCTGGCCTGCATGGTCACAGAACAGTTTCTGGATTTAGATAATTAATTTTTTTTCCATGGAAAAATTATCGGTCATATAGATTCGGCAAAATTACATGTAAGATGTGGAAATTTCTAATGTATAATTGGGTTCTAGCCTGGCCTGCATGGTTGTAGAGCAGGTTTTGGGTTTTAGATTTGGACTCTTCTTGGTTGGAACCAGGTATTAGATAGAGACTCTCTCAGTTTGAATGAAATTCATGATTCTAAAAGATGAATTAATATTTTCTAAGAACTAGTCAAAGAAGAGATAAAATGTTAGGTCTCCTGAAAGGGGTAAAGGCTTAAGGTAGTTTTTTTAAAGGATACAAATAACATAAGATAAAATGTTAGGTCTGTTGAAAGTGTAATCTGATTCATGGCTAAGAGCCGACATTGTGCAATGTATTGGATAGGCTTAAGGGCAAATCATTTTTTATTTGTAATATTTTATTATGTAAACCCAATGGGCCATTGTTAACCTTGTTATGATTAAACCTCATTTAATATTACAATTAACCTAAAGTCCATTTGTTATGTTGGCTTAGGTTAAACTTTATGATATAATTTGAGGTTTTGGTATTGACCCCCTTCACACCTCATTTTGCATAGGAGTGTTGTGTAATCTACGGATATAGGGATTATTTATAGTGCCTACTTCACTTTCGTTCGTTTTCTGTATAATTTGAGTGGATGGATTGCTTCTGAAGGTGGTCTTCTGTATAATGCCGAAGAGTGATGGCTTCTTGAAGGTACAAAACCTAGCATCTTTGGTCAGGTTAGCAGAGAAAGGTGGCAAGTGATACCTCTTGAGTCCTTATATAAGCAATGGTATCTCCCCCACATCTCATAATGTACAGGACATCTAAATATGAAATGCTTTTTAGTCTCCACTTCCTAAAGAGTGCAAGGATGACATATCCTTTTCTCACGAGGAATATGGTGGTTTGTATTCACCCACAAGTGATGTGAATTGACTTTGAGCTGAACAAGAAGGATCCTGAGGCTGTGTGTGCAATGTCTTTGGATATAGTTAAGGCAAACGATAATGACATCCTTTATCCTCAGGAAATGCGTAGTGTAGAAGACTAACTTAGGACTATAAGAGGCTAAAGGGGAGCGATCCAAGTGATCTGAATATATTTCAAAGATGCCCATCTTTGTAGGTGCTCTAGGGTCAAGAGGGATGTGTACCCTTGTAGGGTCAGGATTGTGAGGCTGGCTGAAGATTAAGAGGAGGACTGGCAAATTGAACCCGCAAATAAGTGCATGTAGTGATGATCTCAATTTATCTGCCCTTAAAGAAGAATATGAACTTGGAGAGAGTACTCTTTGATGTGTTGAAAGTCATCACCATATTTTTGCTAAGGTTGACTTTCAGCTGTCTTAAGTTGCAACTAGCAAGCCAGAGCATATATTTGTCTCTACGACCCCTTAGGAGTATGAATACTGAGAACTACATCTTCAAAAAGCAATATAGCTATCAAAACATCATGTAGATGGCTTCCATATTCAGCACGTGTGTTTTGATGAATAAATTTCTCAAGGTCATCAGTGTAGATCCTAAAGAGTGGGGGGGAAAGGACATCTTTGTTTGACACCAATGGTGCTCAGGACATAATTAGAGAAATCAGAGTCTGTTTGAAAACAACTTACAACCGGCTCAAAGGATCTCTTGATAATAGCGATAAAGAGTTCTGAATTGCCAATTAGTTGTAGCATTTGAAACAAACGATGCCTAGGAATAGTATTGAAGGCATTCCTAAAGTTCACAAACTAGCAAAAGAGTGTGGAAGACTATTGATGAGCCTTCTTAATAAGAGCCTGGACAATAAAACCATGGTTGATAGTTTGATGGTCATCCATTAAACTAGCCTACCCTCTTGCTTGAAGTTTACCAATCATGATAGTTCTTTATTTATTAGGATTTGAAAATTCCCCACATTTGTGGATGGGTTAGATAATGTGTTTTGACCAAGAAGGAAAGCCAAACCAAACAACCTCACTGAATGGTTCTGAATTGGAACACTCGTCAATATGAATATTTTTTATTTTTTTTGGTGCAACAAATGAGAATATTACATAAACCTTGAAATTGAAGTCTTAAAATTGGTAAAATAAACAGCAGGCAAAGAGAGATTCATCAAATAGCTTTTATAAACCTTATTTTTTAGCCTAAAACCTTCTTAACTTTTTCTGTGTTCATATCGTTACAATATATGTTTGGTGTATGGTGGATGCTATCATGTGAAAAATCCATTGGTTGGTGCCAAAAACGAATCCATCTAGATTTCCTCAAATTAAGGAACATTCTTGGCACCCAAGCCCTTCTTTCAGATATATTTTTATGGATGGACTGTCATAAATTTGTTTGCTATGAAAAGTACATACAATATGGTTGTAAAGGAAGAAGCCAATGATGAATTTCCTAGAGTTGGTTTGATCTATTTTTCCTAGAGCATATAACATCTATAGCCCTTCCTCTAGGATGAAGAGTCATAATGAATGTGCAAAAGAGACCACTTAACCATATTTGACTTAGTATGCAAATGTTAAGCATCCATATCGTGTGTAGGAAGCAGAATCATTTTATTACTGGCCATGTGTTCTCGCCCAGTGCAAAAGCAACATGATGAATTGCTTCAAGCATCCTCATCGAAAAGTGTTCTCTTGAGGTAATTCATCATATGCATTGCTTCCATTGTATGCAAAATTTTTAGGTGCTTCCATTTTCAAAGTCTCATTTCTCCAGGGTAGTGGGTTTTCTGTAGGTGTTTATAAATTGAGAACATTAAGGCTTATTTTGCTATGTTAATTTATTTAAGAATGACAATGATTCATTGGCATTATTAATTCAGATTCTTGTGAAGCTTAAGCTTTTAAATTATTGAAGAGTAATTTGTTTGGAAGTTTTAATTTACCTTTTTAAACTGCTCTGTAACGATGAAACCAGTAGCTTGACCCGAACGTTAAAGATTGTATTCCATGCCAAACAATTAGACTGTAATATCAGTATAGAAGAAGACATAATGCATTGATGAAAACAATCTTGAATATTCTATAATGTGAATACTATTACAGAAAACCATACGCAGATAGCAAAAGTGACAATTAGTGATATGAGATCAGTACTAAGGTGAAAATAGCTGGTATCTATGTGCATTGTGCAATACCAACAGTGAAATATAGTTTATGTTCTTTACATCTGATTTTTGCATCTTCTTCCCAGCAAGGAATAGATGGCGCCATATTATTTAGCATTTGGTCTTCTCCAAAAATGTAGTCGTCTTGAAAGAGGAGCCCTTCTTCCTTCCATGAGAATCTGCCAAAAAAGATAACCTTGATCCAAATGAATTGAGATTTTGAAGAGTGAAAACATGTAGAAGGGATGGCTGTTCGTAGGTTTGTGTCATAACATATCAACACACACAGTTGGCTGAATTGCCTGTGGATTTGGTGAATTGACAAATTTAAATCATGTATTCATTGTTGGTTAAAATTAGAACCTTTAATAGAATGATAACTTGAAATTGAGAGGTGTCAAGAACCGTGTTCTTTGCAGAGTTATCTTCCTATAGGAGGTTGATTTTGTAACTATAACAATTGTTTCCTCAATATCATGATCTTCGAATTCTTATTCACTTACTGTGCCAAGGTGATCAACACCGCAGCCACCATCTGGCATATCTTTGTCTGTCATCATATTGCTGGCCTTTATCACAGGTGCATTTGGAAGTACCGCACTACTGGTCCAAATATCTATGAATATTAATTCCTTCCAGAATTACAAGGAAACCAATAAGATTAACTCCTTGGCTAACTACAGAGTAGATTAATCTTGTGGCCCTGTAGAATTTCTAGCTGATCAGATACTGGAAAGTTATGAAGGTGTAAAAACCCCCCAACCCAAAATATAAACTAACATGCAATTTCCAAAACAAAACACCCAAAATTTCCAGCCATAGAATTTTTGAACAACAGTAAATATATTTATCTATTTTGTTTTTTTGTTTTTTTCCTTTTTTTTGGTTCAAAATTTCAATAGGAGACAATACATGGAGATTCACACAAATGAATATAAAACAATAAACTGAAAGCATGCACCTGGTAATTGAATTCACTGAATACTGTAGAGATATTACAATAGAAGAGCCAAACAGGCATCAATTGCTAATTAAATTCCTCTGAATGCACAATGCAGACCCGGTAATAAATCTGCCAACTGAAATCAAATTTCTGATTCTGAGATTTTAAGGTTTTGGTCCTCGAACCTGCCAATTGAGATTCAAAAGGTTTTTGTCCTCGAATTTGCCAATTAGCTGCTGAAGCACAGCCACCACCCAAAATTGTATAATAGTTTTTTTTTTGTTTTTTTTAATGTTCAAAAGCTCCAATGTTACTTCCAAAACTCCCCTTTTATGCAGCCACCCTTTCACTTTTCTCTTTTTTTTAACTCTTGGGATAATTGAATATTTTCGAAATTCTAATGCATCCATTAAATCTCTGTTACAACGCTGAATTACATGAAATGAAAGCTATGGTAGACTAGAACACATCTAGGGGAATCACCAGGGCCTCTTCAAAACTCGGTACTACGTCCCACAAATTATGAAGATCCCTAAAATATAGGAATTCCCCTTTTATTCACTCAGAAAACAATACAAAACAAATGCATATAGTCACTCATGCTTATGCCTCCTACACACGAACATCCACTCACCACGATTGCTCCACAAAAATAGGTGAGTGGGGCCCACAGTCTGCTATCATCCAGAAAGGGACATTACAAGTCCTCCCCTCCCGAATTTGCTTGCCCTCAAGCAAGATAAAGTGGGATGATCCAAAATAGCAGCTGTCTCCCAAGTAGCATCCTCATGAGGTAGGTCCCTCCACTGTATTAGATACTCCGTCAGCACATGGTTCCTCAACCGCTTCTCTCTAGTCTCGAGGATCTGCTCCTGCACTAGGACTAATATTCCCTCATTATAGGTTGAAGGTATCACATGCTGACCCACTGCCTTCTTCAAACATGACACATGAAAGACGTTGTGGATCTGGCTGCTAGAAGGGAGCTCCAACTCATATGCTGCCTCACCAATACGTCATACCACTCTATAGGGGCCATAGAAACAGGGCTTAAGCTTCTCTGCTCCACTCTTCTTCAAAGAAGACTGTCTGTAGGGTTGCAGCCTAAGGAAAACCATATCACCCACCTCAAAGTATCTCTCAATGCGATGCCTATCAGCATAGATCTTCTGCTGGTTCTGAGCATGTCGCAAATGGTCACGTAAACCTGTTAAGATCTGCCTACTATGCTCTATGAAATCACCAGCTGCAGGTATCAATTGCTAATTAAATTCCTATCATCCAGAATGGAGGCATCCCTATCGACATCCCTAATGCAGGTATCAATTGCTAATTAATGGTCTCTGGAAGAGTTAGCTTAGCAAAGGTAGGTACATGATACTCATATAGTGCCATGAATGGAGACATCCCAATCGACATGTGATAGGTAGTATTGTAACAATACTCCCCTAAATAGAGCCATCTCACCCAAGCTGTCTGATGATCGGTAGCAAAACTCTGTATCCCTCAACCCACTTATTTACTATCTCGGTCTGGCCATCAGTCTGGGGATGATAACTAGTACTTGGAGTCAGCTCTGAGAAGTAAGTTCTGTCCATCTTGGAAGCATCAATCCATCTTAATGTTTCTAATTTGTAAGTTACTAATAGCTGAGCAATCATGTGATACAATGGGTAATAGAAGTTCTCAAGTCTCTTCTCACATTTTGGCACACACTGTGATTGTAGCAACCAAGTACAGAAAAAGTTCCCTCGTTCACCAGTCATAAACTCTAAAAAGAAAGATCTAAAAACAAGCTTTTTGAAGAAAGTTCACAAGATGTTGAAAAGAAAATCAACTTCTCTTGAAGAGAGACAAATATGTGGAGAAATATAGTCAAATTGTTTTCCTGGTTTCCAGCTCATAGAAGTGTTGAATAAAGCCTGGGTTCCACGGGGACGCGTCCTCCCATCCCCTGCGTCCCTGGGGACAGGGGACGACATGGGGGACGTTTCTCCCCTGTCCCCCTTTTGGGGGACGACAGGGCAGCCGTCCCCGGGACGTTTGCCCATCCCAGGTGGCCGTCCCCTGGACGTCCCTTTTTAGGGGACGTCCAGGGACGTCCCCGGGAACGGCCAAACGTCCCCAGGAATGGATGGACGTTCCCAAGGATGTTTGGGGCATGGATGGGCGTTCCCAGGGACGCTCAGGGACCCAACGTGGTCATTTGGTCAGCAGATTTAACAACTACTTTGATAGTGGAAATCATGGTTTTGAACTCTATCGCAGTACCTCATACGCTGCTTTAGACAACCCCGACACGTCATATGCTTCTGCATTCTCGTTTAACAGTAAGAACCTGCATTCATATTCATATTTTGATCGCATTCACATAACAATTAAGAAACCATTTTAAACAGATCCTGTTTACCAAACCCTCGGTGGGAAGGTTTAATGTATACAACGAGGGCAGGATATTACTTCCAGATGGGGATAAATCGAACGTTGATTTCTCGCATCTGCGCCAATTCATCGAAAGTAACGTTATGTCCATTCCTAATTGTGAATACTCTATCAAAAGCATCATTTTCGGCACAGTTAGACGCTTACTGGTAAGTCTCCCTCCGTAGTGGAATCTTGGAGCATTAAACTTAATTCTTTAATTATAAAACCCACAAAGGATTCGCTTCGCATTTGGAGAGGTTTGGCGTGACGAGAGTAGCCGATTATTAAATTTTTCTTATAAGATTTAAAAAAAAAAATAATTTAATGCATTATTAAATTTTTTATTTTTCTTAGAAGATTTTAATTAAAAAGCAATTTAAAGTATTATTAAATTATTAAATTTTTCTTATTAAATGTATTATTATTAATTTTTTCTTATAAGATTTTAATTAAATTTAATTAAAAAGTAATACATTTGTTATAAATTTTTATTTTAAAAATTAATGAAATTTAAATATTTTATTTTTAAAATGTATATAAAAATACAATATAAATAAAATTTTATTATTATATATATAAATGTTTTTAATTTTTTAATAATTAAATGATTTGCCACTACTCTTTAATATCCATTTAGTATATTCTTATAAAACAAGCGTAAGCTTAGGGTAAAATCGTTTTTTTTTTCTCTCTTTAATATTTAATGAAGTAGTTCTAAGTCTATGTAAATTTTATTATAAATTAATACCAGTTAGGAGTGATAGTTCTAAGTCTATGTAAGTAGTTTTTTTTTTTGGTAAGCTGGATTTTGAATTACTTACAGGGTTTTTTGAGAGGATCCCAAAACCTTATAACATCGCAGGCCATAACCCAGGCATATACAGAAAGCCTCATGGGCTGGAGCAGCACAAAAACCTTGCTTGACACTTACCAAAATATATAAACAAATGCCCATCCCTAACGGGAGGTAGACATAGTTTAAAACCTAAAAAACCAAAACCGGTTACAACCCACACATCCATCATCAACAAAACAAGAAACTTCGGGGAACCTCCATCAGGCTTTAGTTTCCTCCTGGTCGTCCTGGGCCTGGCGCCCCTTGTAATGCTTCAGAGCTCTGACAATCGCATTGGTGGAGGCCAGAATGTTATCTGCCATGTCCTCCAGGAACTGAACCAGTCTTACCAACCTCCGCTTTGGATATGCGCCAAGATGACGAGGAGACAGGTGGCATGGTAGAAGCAAAACCACCGAGGATCGCCGTCGACCTCCTCCTAGGTGGTTACATGAAAATTGTCTTGGTTTGCGGCTCTCACCACATCCGTCGGGAAGCTCTGATGCCATACGACGAGACACGTGGAAAAAAACCTTTGTTTGCCATGTGGTCTGCCAGACCATTGCCCTCCCTGAAACTATGTCGAATCTAGACTGAGGAATGCTGAAGAAGGAGGTTCCTTGCCTTAGAAATGATGTTGAACACCTTTTAGGACGGGGTCTTGGAGTTAAGCAAGTAGTTGGTAATGTTCATCGAATCCCCTTCAACCAGCAAAGGACGGGGATCCTCCGAGATGAGCTCGAGACCCCTCAGGACCCCTCCGGCTTCTACGACGTGATTTGATTGGATCCCTAGATTTTCGCAGCAAGCGAGGACGAGCTTCCCATTATGGTCTTTGACAACACCACCTGCTGCTGCTGGACTTGGGTTGCCTTTGGCCGCTGCATCAAAGTTTAGCTTTATCCAACCATGGGGGGCCTGATCCACCTGGTCTTTTTTTTTTGGATAGAGCCGGGTTTGCTAGGCCAGGATCCCCGTCAAGCTTCAAAGTCATGAAAAGTTCCTCCTCGAGGCCAACCTTTGGGATTGGGATGGAGAGGATCTTGGAGTTCTCAATGGCAAAGGCCAGGGCTCTGTGGGCAATAGAGGGAGGGTCTCTGGGGGAGTTTCCAAACACCCTACCGTTTCGCTCCAACCAGATCTGCCAAATGAAATGGTGGAAACAGGCATTCAACAGGAAACAGAGTTTCGGGTTCCGGAAAGGACTGGGCCATTGAAAGAAAGCTTCCTTAATTGTCTTGGGAGGACTCCACTGAATATGAAAAGTGGAAAGGATGACTCCAATGACGGAATTGGCGAAAGAGCAATGCAGGAAAAGGTGGTCAGAAGACTCACAGGTTGACATGCACATGTAACACCTATTTGGGAAAGCAAAGCCCCTTTTATGGAGGTTATCAATAGTGAGGGCTTTATTCTGAAAAGTGATCCAAGAGAAAAAATTTACCTTGGGGATCAAGTATTTCCGCCAAACCAGGTTGCAAGGAAACTCCACCCTTGGTCCGCTACACAGAAGATTGTAAGTTGACTTGACTGAGAAGGTGCCACTATCTGTTCCTCTCCAAATCCTGCGATCAGCTCTCCTTCGGGAAGGGATGGTGACCCCCTTTAGGAGAGAGGATAGCACATAAACCTCCTCGTCACACCCATCCACTTCGTTAATCGACCAATGTGGGTATCCATTCCTACAAACAATGAAGTCGGCCACCTTTTGATCACAGTTGGGGTCCACCACAAATTTGAGGCGAGCCAACTCGGTACGCTGACACAAAGGATCCTCCTCAAGCCACCTGTCCTTCCAAAAGTTTATCTTTTGCCCATCGCCCAAGATCCATCTAGTTCCATCCGCAACCAAGTGTCGCGAATGGATGACAGCCTTCCAGAAAGCCGATCCACCCATGGGAATGCCTTCATCGAGGATAGAAAGGTTGGAGAGGTTTTTCTTTTTTACTATTCTGACCCACTCAGCTGAATCATTGGAGATGATCCTCCAGGCATGATTGGCCACCAAAGCAAGGTTCATCAAGCCCATTCTCCTTAGGCCTAGTCCCCCCTCGGTCCTTGCTTTTGCAAACCTTTTCCCAAGATACTAGGGAAATTCTGCCCTTGTCCTCATTGCCTGACCACATAAAGGTCCTTTGGATCTGCTCGATCTTGCGAAGGGCCGAAGCTGGGAGCCTGAACACCGACATAAAAAAGGTCGGGCTCCCCTGAAGGCACACCTTGGTAAGGGTGGCTTTACCTGCTTGGGAAAGAAACTTAACTTTCCAGATTGCTAATTTTTTATGGATGCGCTCGAAGACCATATTCCACAAACTCTCCTTGGCCCGGCCACAGAACAGGGGAAGACCAAGGTATGTGGTAGGAAGGGATTCGATGGAGCACCCGAGGATCCTGGCTAACTGGTTTTGCCGTCTTACCGGGGTGTTGAGGAAGAAGAGCTTACTTTTGATGAAATTCACTTTCTGATCCGCAACACGCTCATAGAGGAACAAGATCCTTTTGATGTATCTAGCCTGGGCTACTGATGCATAAGTAGACAACAGAGTGTCGTCCACGAACTGCTGATGGGGTGTTCGCTTCAATCCCAGAAGCGGGAATAATGCTAGTCACCTTATTCCTCCGAAGCGCCTCCTTAAGTGCTCTACCTAGTACTTCTGCCAGGATAATAAAGAGGATGGGCGACAGGGGATCTCCTTGGCGAAGCCCTCTAGTACTTTGGAAGAACCCGACAGGGGAACCATTGACCAACATAGAGAAGCAAGGGGTGGAGATGCAACTTCGAACAAGGTCAATCCAAAGAGGGTGAAAGCCAAACTTGGAAAGGACTGCACAGAGGAAGCTTCTGTCAACTCCGTCAAAAGCCTTGTTCATGTCGAGTTTGAGGAAAAGGGCTGCCTTCTTAGCCATAGAAGCAGAGTGGAGGGTCTCATGAATCGTGATGACCCCGTCCAAGATGTTCCTGCCTTTCACCGAACTACCCTAACACGGGTCAATGAGGAGGGGGAGGATGGGCTTTAACCTATTGGCCATGGTCTTGGTTAGAACTTTGTAGACAACATTACAGAGGCTTATGGGCCTGAAGTCAGAAAAGGTTCTACAAGCAGATGATTTCGGAATCAAAGCCAGGAAAGTGGAATTTAGCCCATGGTGAACAGTTCTGGAAAATTGGATTTCCCTTATGGCAGCACAGACGTCTTCTCCAACAATGTTGCTGGCCCCAGGACTCTGGTTCCTCTGGTTTCCTCTCTTAGCCTCTTCTTCCCGTTGCTTTTGAGTCCTCAGATTTGGGCATTGGGGCTGGAGATGCCCCTGAGTACGACAATGAGTGCAAAAGGTAGGTTTATTTTCGTACTCAATAGGTTGCCTTTTGATTAGGGTTTACCCTCTGAATAGGTTGATGAAAGTGGTGAGCTTAGCTTCTAAGCTAGCAGTAACACAGTACCGAGCATGTACCATCTTGGACCTGACCTTGGTGGAGGAATCAAAAGCCACTAACTCCCCAATGGACCGAACAATCCCTCTGATTACATTTTCATGCCAACATTGAAAGGGGAGGATTGGAAGTCTCACCCACAGCGGAGCGACATTTATGTTTTGGGTATCAGGATTAAAGTCCTCCCCCCATTTCCTGAGAAAGAGGCTCCTGCGCCCTAGGAACCACGGCCCTCCGACCAAGATTTTGCAAAAGTCCGTCTGGTTGTTAAGCCGGATAACAAAGAAACCTCGGGACAGGGCCACAATCTCCATGTTGCCACTGGTTTTCCATTTGGAGGAAGCCCATATGCGGATAGTGTCCATATCCGAGCGTCCCCCCAAGAACTTCCCAATCAGCGTGAACTTCATCTCCATATAGCTTTCCATCAAGTCTTCGAGAATGACCAGATCCTCCCCTGAGGGGTGGAGCTCTTGGGTGGAGCAATGTGTTAGGACGCTTGAACCCAGAACTTGGGCATAGGATCCCTTACGGGTCTGATGGGGGCTTTCCTTTTCAGGGGGATCCTTCCCGCTACTGCCCATCCCATCGGTCTGAGCACCCGCCGCATCAGGACCGGATCCTTCGCTGTTGTCAGAGCTGGTCCCCCTCGGAACCTTGCCCATTCGTCCATCCTCCCTCCTCTCGCTTGCTTCCGCTCTGCTACCATCCTCCACTCGCTCGCCCGTCTTCTCTCCTTTCCCGCCGCTCATCCTCTCTGGAAACGTTGATCCTAGGTTGCCCAACAATAGTTGACTTGTCAATAAAATATTGAACCTTGTGATTGCACGATCACGACGAAGATGATTTCAGGGCTTTCAAAGTATCCTGTAGGCCCTTGAGTTCGTCCTCCATGTATACCTCTATGTAAGTAGTTTTAAGTTCTATTGGTATTTTTAATTTTTGATATTTGTTGTAAAATTTAAATTATTTTAATGGCTTCTAAGTTCTAAATATTTTTGTTGTAAAGTTTAAACTTTAAATTTTTTTTTATGTAAATTACTAAATTATTCTAAATTTTTAAATATTTTAATACTTTTATACTTGCTGCACTTAGTAATAGGCTAATAGCTGAGTTCATTTCAGATTGAAACATGTTTTAAGAACATGCATACTTTTTAAGTTTTTAGTATTTTTCATTTTTGTTATGTGTAGAATTTGTAGATTATTCAAAATTTTTAAAAACTTTCATGGTATTATACCACCGTCCGCCCAGCCGTCCCCCAGCCGTCCCCTAAAATCGGCCTGCCGTCCCCTACTGTCCCTGAAACGCGTCCCCCCTGTCCCCTCGTCCCCCAGGCTCGTGGAACCTTGAATAAAGCTCTTACAAAGCTTTCTACAAGATGCCATCTTTTATTCTCCACACTGATTTCTGTAAACGTGTCAATAGGCAGCCAAAGGAGTTCATTATTCCAACCATGATTTTCAGCAAGACTCTGAATAATTTTTTCACCATATGCTGTCACCAGATTCCTTGGCAAAAAGGGAAGCAACAATTGCAATTTTCCAATCTGGCCAAGAGTTATACCATTATGCATTTTGTTTATTTTACTTACGGTTGCATCTTCAAGGATCTTTCTGCTTGTTGGCTCCTCACGCAAAGAGAGAAATTCCTCCCTGTTTTCAAAGTGCCTTAGTGGGGAAAAAATATTAAAGAATTGCTCTTCAAGGTTTCTAATCCCATACAAGCTCTTGACCTGTCCAGTCCCAGCCACCTGCCCAATAGCTTTCAAATCTTTTGAAACTTCATACATTTGAAGTATTAAGGCACCTTGAACAGTAAGCAGACTGTATTGCTCTGTACAAGAAAAATAGATCTCTTTCAGTTTCTTCAAAACTTCCTGCCCAGTAGAAAAGAGATCCATCAAAAGAGAGTCTTTTGCATGCATGGAAAAATTATGGACACTAATCTGTACAGAACTTCCTTGTCTCTGCAGCAATTCAACCTGCTCACGTTTAAGCCAGAACGCTTCACTGTTAAACACAGTGCAGAATCTTTCATTTCTATTCATTCTGATGCCAAAATATTCAAATGCAAATTTGATATAGGCTTTATCCTGTTCTCTTTCCCGACATTTTTCAAGTTTGGAAAGAGAATCCACCAACAATAGCATTTTCTCTTTCCATGCATTCCAAAGAAAAACCAGTGTTGTAGAAGAGACTCTATTTTCCTGCAGCATTTTGGAATGATCATCACTCCTGAATAAATTCTTCCCTCGAGTATGCTGAAATATTTTCACGTCAGAATGAAGGGACACATGAAGAACTTTCCTAAGAGAAAGGACTTCAAGGTTGGCATTTTCTGTCCTCTGTGCAAGGATCATCTCTTCTGTTAATTCGCACAGATTGTCAGACTCATCTGAAAGTATTGATGCTTCACATTCAAAGGCATTAACAGACTGAGGTACATGGTGCAGGTTTTTCTCCACACTGCGTTTTACTTTCTCTAGAAGTTGATTCTTCTCAGCAAATTTCTGTAGCAGCCATCCTCTATTTCCTTGTCCCCACATCGAATTTAACCGCACAAGTAGTAGAATTGATTTGACTGCTCTTTCATATTCTCCTGCTTTTTCTAGCATGACAGCCTCAAGTAACAAATTACCTTTCATCTCTGCCACCTCTGCAGCCTGTATGAAGTTCCTAGACGCCTCTTCAATTCCAATAAGTTCATCCAAGCAGTCTTTTCTCAAGAGAAAAGATCTAATCAAGTCCATTTTAGGAAATGCTTTTACAAATTTCATCATAGCCTTGGGGTCTTTTTTCGGATGATAATATGTTGCACATTTCTTAAGATAGTCATTTTCAATTTCTACTCTTTCACAATTGTGGCATCTTCCACAGTTTGAATTGCAGTTTTCCTTTTCAGAAACTTCAATATATTTCAATCCAGTCTCAAATAATTTTCCCTTTAAGCAAACATTTAGGCATTTAAAAACACAATTAGTTCTGGCATATGCATTTGCAGCGGCATACCAGCATTTGGCCATTACAAAGCAATCTCCTGCATCTTGAGGATGTGTTTCACTGCATTTTTCTTCATAAGTTCTGCCTGGTGTAGTAGTCTCCAAAGTTAAGGCCCTCTTAATGGCAGCCTGTAAGGAGTCTGGATCAAAAGCCTTAACCAGGCCTCTAAGTGGCTCTCTCAAACCCTCCATGAACAGATAAGTCAATCGCCTCTCTGACACATCAGGGACCATCACTGCAACCCTCTGAAAATCAGCCGCATAAGCGTCTACTGTACCGCTGTGCCTCAACTGTGCCAACTCTCGAAAATGGGCCTCAGGATCCTGCCTCTTGAATCTGTCAATCAATCTCCTACAGAACTCCTTGTAAGTGGTGATAAGGCTATATCCCTGGGTGATCAGACCGTGATACCACCACTCGTGAGCAACTCCTTCTAAGTGAAGGGTAGCAAACTTAATCACCTCCTCATCATACATCGGACTCAAGGAAAAATAGGTGTTTAGCTTCTGAATCCAAGCACGAGCTGAAGATTTGTTGGACCCATCAAATGAAGGAACTATGAGTTTTCCCAATCTGTTCTGCAGATCCCTATGAGTATGGTTCTGATTTGGTCTTCTCTCATTCTTAGGTTTGGTTTTTGTCTTCAAGGTACAAAAATTTAAGAAAGAGATGTCAGCCTGAAACTCCTCACTCTGTGCTCTATACTCCGCATGGAGAGCTGCCAAATCATCATCCTGCTGCACTGCCACCTCCTCCTCTGGCTGTGCTGCCTCTCTCTGTAAGAAGGTAACTCTAGGTAGCCCGAGACCACTAACTGTCCTAGATGCCTGCTGAGTTTTCCGATTTGCTCCCGAAGCGGAGGATTCCCCTCTATCACTGTTACCAAGAGGAATAGCAGTGGGGATAGAACCCAGACTTTGAAATGCTTGGGTGAAAAGGTTAATAAGCTGTTGCTGTCCATCCTTCAAGGACTTAATAGTTTCAAGGAATTCCTTTTCTTTATCCTCACCCGACATCTTCACATGGCTATCTGTGTCCGGTGGTGGAATAAGGGTTTGCTGAAGTTTCCTTTGTTCTCTCTGCTGATATCTTATTTCCCTTTCACTAAGTGACATTCAAGAATCAACACTCTTATAACCCCTCAGGCTGGCAGGAACTTAGCTCTGATACCACTGTAAAAACCCCTACCCAAAATATAAACTAACATGCAATTTCCAAAACAAAACACCCAAAATTTCCAGCCATAGAATTTTCGAACAACAGTATATATATATATATATATATATATATATTTTGATTATTATTTCAATAGGAGACAATACATGGAGATTCACACAAATGAAAATAGAACAATAAACTGAAAAGCATGCACCTGGTAATTGCATCCACTGAATAATGTAGAGATATTACAATAGAAGAGCCAAACAACCACCAGTTGCTAATTAAATTCCTCTGAATGCACAATGCAGACCCGGTAATAAATCTGCCAACTGAAATCAAAGATCTGATCCTGAGATTTGAAGGTTTTCATCCTTGAATCTGCCAACTGAGATTTGAAGGTTTTCGTCCTCGAATCTGCCAATTAGCTGCTGAAGCACAGCCACCACCCAAAACTGTAGAATAGTTTTTTTTTTAAATGTTCAAAAGCTCCTATGTTACTTCCAAAACTCCCCTTTTATACAGCCACCCCTTTTACTTTTTTCTTTTTTTAACTCGTGGGATAATTGAATTTTTTCAAAATTCTAATGCATCCATTAAAATCTCTGTTACGACTCCGAATTACACCAAATGAAAGCCAGGGTAGACTAGAACACATCTAGGGGAATCACCAGGGCCACTCCAAAACTTGGTACTACCTCCTAAAAATTAGGAAGATCCCTAAAATATAGGAATTTCCCTTTTATTCACCTGAAAAACAATACAAAACAAATGCATATAGTCACTCATGCTTATGCCTCCTACACACGAACATCCACTCACCACGACTGCTCCACAAAAATAGGTGAGTGGGGCCCACAGTCTGCTATCATCCAGTCTGCTTTAATCTTGGATGAATTTCATCTGAATATTTAGTAGTTGATATGTTTGTAGGCCAATCTCCCAAACTTCCAACTTAGAGTGCTATTAAATTTCAAATCAATGTATGAGTCCGGTGGCCTAAATCAAAGAATATGGTGGGCAACAATCTTTGATCATAGCTTTCATGGTTGTGAACTGCTTTAGCTTTGAAGGAAAGGAGGTGGATAATAGATCCATCAAACCCTTGCTGGGGCCAAATGAAGACAAATTCAGGGCCTGCCTCATCTGTTGCGATCATCGTCTGATCTCTGCTTTTTACACAACTAGCCAATTGATAGTGGACAAGGACTTTTCATGGCTAAGACAAAGCCCTAGGGATGCTGTTCCAAGAATCAATTCAATTAAAGACTTACTGTCTTACACAAGAACAACCACCCCCCTTGCAAGCCTTGACATAGGAGGATGTGGAATCACCTAAGCCCAAGTAAGATCCGATTCACTTCAAGGTTCAACTTTTTCAGGATTGCCAAATTAAGGAAGTGCCTTTAGCCCTGTCTGCAGGAACAATCCTGGATGCTCAGGGGGCTAACATGGTGCCAAATGCATGACTGACATGAGAGCATGCTGTACCCATACCAAAGTGCAGTTTCTGATTTCATTTTCCTTACAGTGATAAGGAGGTGATAGCACTGACTGCACCTTTTGCCTGAATGAAAAAAACATGATTATGATAGCTTGTCTGAATGGTTTAATTTATTTTCACTAAACATGAGCAAGTTTTGAGAAGGATATATAAGCAGTTCTGATTGAGTCCTGATCTAGAGAGTCATAACCCATTTCTTCTAAATTGTCAGACAGATCCTGCAAGAAGGATATATGAAGCTCAGGAGGCAATCTAAATGTCTAGATTATGTAATGTAGAAAATCTACAACAGAAGTATGATAAGACCAACTTTATGAGATAGAAAGTGAGACATTTTATTCTTCTTCATGAATAGAATTTTGTTAACGACCACCGTTAATATGAAAAAACAGATCCCAAACTCCGCAGCTGAATACTTTTTAGACCAGAATAATTTAGCTTCTATATTGAATATAATCAAGTCAGTTTCAAATTTTATTATTCTTACCTAGAATTAATTTGTCCCAAGTTCTCTTTGTGAAGGATCTTGTCTGATGTCTGATTGATTGCTTGAAAGTTTTATAAATTTATATTACATTCTTTTATTTGTCTGTTATGAATGCAGGGATTGAAGAATGTCCTTGCGCTTGGTGCAGACAAAGATGAGGCAGACTCAGAAGGACGGACAGCCCTGCACTTTGCTTGTGGGTATGGTGAGGTAGGTGAATTTTCCTGGTTGGCCTATCTTTCCTCTTTTTGTTTTCTTGCGTAAATATGGTTTGTAATCATTATGAATTGAAGAGATTGTGATAAGGGGGATTTTTCTCGCATTTGTAGAAAGAGAACAATATCTGCTTTCATGGTTATATTCACATCAGTTAAGGTTGAAGGGGGACCTGAGACTCTCATAGAAATGTAAATATCAAAGCTTTTTAATGTTGTGTATGCTGATTTTCTTGCAGTCTAAATATTAACCATACAAATGCAATTCCCATCTATGCAACAAAATGTTTGTAGATTGTTTTCCTCTATGGAACGTTTGGCTGTCTGTTACGTTATTTTGTGTGTTGCACTCTTAAATTTGACGTCACAGGTGTTAATATAAAATTTAGTATTTAGGAGTAAGAGTGTCAGTAGTTTTTCAGAAGTTTTTCTAATATTTTATTTAGCATGATAACTATACATTTTGATTTATATTCTGCTTATTAGTAATAGTTGCTTTAGAAGCCAGGGTATCCGGATAAGTTCTAATTATATTGAATGTGGAGAAATGTCTCGACAAGAAATTCAGATGAAGGAAGCAATCAGTATAATGAGAATTCCTTAAATATTCTCTCCAGAACACTTATTAAGTTGTAAAATTCGTTCCAAGACACAGATAAATGCCCATGGTTATCTATGTAAGACTTAAAACTACATTCGAAAAACATTGAATCCTGAAGCTTTCAGTTATCTATCTATACAAGCAAGCACTTAAAATCCAGAGATGCTTAAGCCCATCCTTAAAAACACTGCAGTCTGCCTTATATTATAGTTCAATTCTTAACCTCTCTGGGTTAACCTCAAATTTTTTTTTTTTTAAGCGAAAAACCCCTTGCGGGGCCGCCTTGGTCTGAGAGACCATGAACAGGGGGTTCTACACCGTCAAAGTCACCCGGGAGTCGCACCCGACCCTGCCCGCACCAACATTATCAATTGGATTTTGGATACCCAATTCAGCTTTTTGGTAGGGTGGAGATTTGAACCTGGGACCTCCCTTGGAGGATTGCCCTCTCCTCTCCAACTCACCTACAACATCTGGGTGGGGGTTAACCTCAATTGTTAAACATTACCCTTGTACTGTTAAAATCATATTACAACCTCCTCTTCCCACCCTGCCCGCACCAACATTATCAATTGGATTTTGGATACCCAATTCAGCTTTTTGGTAGGGTGGAGATTTGAACCTGGGACCTCCCTTGGAGGATTGCCCTCTCCTCTCCAACTCACCTACAACACCTGGGTGGGGGTTATAACCTCAATTGTTAAACATTTCCCTTGTACTGTTAAAATCATATTACAACCCCCTCTTCCCACCCCCAAAGAAAAAAACCCATTACTTTATGGTGATATTCATGGAATGCTTCCTTGATGAAAATATTCTCATAAGTGGTTGGAAAGACTTAATTTGATTTTTTTAATGCAACAGCATACCTGATCTGGAGTCTTCTGCTTGGGCCTTGCTATGACGGTCTTGGAGTACTGATATGTCCTGAATGAGATTGAAAACAGCAGCAGTTATTTTAGGCATCCATCGTAGGTGTTTGAGCTTAAGCATCTTCTCAATTCTGTTGTCTGTTTTCTAACGAGTATAAAGACTAATTTCTACTGTATTTCCTGGGCAATTTCACTTTGAAAAAATCAGTATTAAGCCCAACGATGCTATTATCATACATGCATAGCTCCCCAATGATGATCATACATGTGTAAACAAGGATAGCTAGATCCAAGAGATTTCAGTTGGATGTATCCATATTTTTCTTGCTATTTGTATCAATCACACAATATGAGGAATATCTATTTGGCATTAATGACAGGTACAATTTTGTCTCAGATGATGTTTTTTAGAAGTTTTCTATTATCTCTTGGAGGTTCTTTTGACTATTAGTAGCAGGAGGGTTAATGCCTTAGTTTGTATTGACTGTTGGATATATTGCATGTTCATTTATTGCGTATTGATGGAATGTCTAATACTCAATTTTGAATGATTGAAGTTGTTTATATTTTATATGCTAGAATTAGTTGGTGCATCTCAAACATTAGTTTAGCTTTTGTGCTCCATGTGTTCTAGAGTAGCCTTGATTGTACACATGCAAGATTTTGATACTCATAATACTAAATGTTTGATGTGTTTATGTATCTGTCTCAACATGGATGTTGGATTCTTGTCCTTTTGATCTCCTAATTGACTTTCTCAGATATTATCTCCTTGACAAATTTAGTCCAGAGTATATAACAAAATTTGTTAATGGTCATCTTTCTTCAGGTCAAATGTGCTGAGGTACTTCTTGAAGCTGGAGCAGCCGTAGATGCTCTTGATAAGAACAAAAATACAGCCCTTCATTATGCAGCTGGCTATGGGCGTAGGGAGTGTGTTGAACTGCTATTGAAGAACGGTGCTGCTGTGTATGTTTTAACATTGATCTTTGAATATTTAATGTCTTATGCTGTCTTTTCATTGTAATTATTGGAGCAGTGCCCACTACATTTGTGCAGAATTTTTATGTAGTTTTGTGTGTTTTGCAGGACACTTCAAAACTTGGACGGGAAGACACCCATAGATGTTGCTAAACTGAACAATCAGAAAGAAGTTTTGAAGCTTCTTGAAAAAGATGCATTTTTGTAGGTCATGAAAATTGAAATTTGTTATGATGGTGCTTATAACAATCATTTCATATTCATTGATTAGTTAGAAGTCAGTGTAATTCTTCACAAGGTGTGCAGCCTACTCAAGAAAATGGCTTGGATGAATTGTAGGAATCATAAGTTGTCCAGTGTTGTGATTTTGTTGTATCTGCAGAGGGTGGATTACAATGAGGGCTGCACCTTTCAGAGCATTTACCGTTCTGTTTCTACCCTGAAGAAATCATGTAATTTATTGTCTCTGTGGCAGTAGACCAGTTAGCATCTTACATGACTTTTATGCTATTTATTATGGTGTTGAGCGATTGAATAAGGTTGAATTTGTGCTCATATTTTATTTTAGATGACTTGTGTTTTTTAGAATTTTATTCTCAGTGCTGGATTTTTGAAAAATATCTCTAATATCTATTTCATGACTATATGATTTTCCTAATGCAATAATGTCACTATTGTGGCAATCAAAAAAATATTATTGTAATAGGTCCTGTTCGCTGTCAGAAATATAGAGAAAGGAGCCATTGTTCATTGTTAAATCATTTCAAGCAATTGACTGGGAGCTGAATAAGATACGGACTCTTAACTTTGCAGAATCTGATGCTAACCTCATTGCTATTGTTTTTGATCATTATCTGCTTTAATTTTGTATAATCTATTTCCATTTGGCTGGTATTGTTTTTGCCTTAAGTTCTTGTGCCGATGTGAAACTGGTATGCTGTGGTTACAGAGATGCATTTGTATATTAAAACTACTGTTTTAGGAAGACCATTATTTGTGGCAGTGATTCTTTTGAATAATTCTGACTTTTGCAATTGCTGTCATTAAACTGGTTGTTTTGTTGTTACATTGTATGATATATGCTGCATTTTGTATATAAAATATGTATCATGTAAAATACTACATGAAATCTCCACAATAAATGTCTTCTATCCCCTGATAATGTGGTTTTATTATGATGCATGTGTGGGATTTCCTTTAAAGCACAAGACTATTGAGTGTAACTTTGCTTTGCCATTTGTGGCATGCAGAATACCGAAAGACTGCAATCATATGGAAACAGACTAACATGGTTGTCAAGCATATGTCATATGCGTGGTGGTATTGTGAGATAAAGATCAATCTTGTCTAAGTTGTCTTCCATACCAAATACATGTCTTGGTAGTATAGGTTAAATGACATTAAATACTTGTAAGTTATATAGACTACTCAACTAGAGGTAAATCTCTGGAAGAATTTGCTTTGAGGGTTAGCAAATGCCAAATCGTTTTAACCAACCGTATGCGAAAGCGTTTTAACCAACCGTATCAGATTTCTAAAGTGTATGCATGTAATTAAGATTCTCCTAGCAACTATCATAATTTATTCAGACAGCTTATTCATGTGAAAGGTCAATAATAAAACAACACATGGCCAAGACTGAAAAGGTAAGTATGACAACATCTCTTTGAATCTATAATGCTTATATTCTTTACCAAGTCATTAGAAATTTATTTGCAAATCATTCACAGGGTTTTGAGAACTTCCTAAACCTGCAGCACCCCTTCAATTGGTTGGTTTACACAGGTCTCTTATCATAAAAAGACAATAATCAAAACAAGGGCAAATAGTTGGAAACTGAATAGTAAAAGAGCACTGAGAAACCACCATTGACAAGGTCGAACATGAAGATAAAACAAAAGGAAACTGGTAGAAAACATCTAAATTAAAAGAATAACTGTTTCACTGATAGGAAGGTTCCTCCAATGCATTCAATAAACAAGTATATATTCTTCTTCATTGATGATTTGATATGGATTCCTCTCATATCATATATGTTGACTTTTTCAATCATGACTTTTCAAAGAAACGTTGATTTACGTAAGAAAACCCTCTTAGGGAAAAAAACCCACAATAATATGCTACTGTAGCTTATTTTATTGAAATGCAACTAGCTTTATTTGTTGGGATTAGCCTACTCACGGGTTCCCGTAGGCTAAGTTTGATGTGTGGGAGCCCATTGGAGGTTGTGGAGTCTTCTTCAGGTCATCGAGAGCCTTCAGTTGCCATTTTTCCAAAGTCTTTTGGAGCATTGGAGAGCATACTTACTATTTATAGTAAGTCAGTTTTTAGGGTTTCTGTCAGAACGGACGGTATGGTGTGATTCGTCTCCGAAATGGGTGTCCGTTTCTATCTTCAATTGCCAGGTTGTTCGATCGAGGTCCAAGATTTTAATGTGCAATGGTTTAATTATATAAAGTTAAATTAATTATTTAATTTTATATAGTTATAACCTTATGTTATAAAAAGGGGACATAAGGGGTTAAGATGTCACTTAGGAAAAATAACTTATTTTATAAAAGTGACTTATGAGGACCTCAATATGGGACGTCACATTTTAAAAGTGACATTTTGATTATTTTATAATGTTTTAAAATGTTATTGAGCAACCCTAAAAGGGGTCGAACCTCTTGGAGGAGAATAAAAGGCTTTTTGAGGAGCTCATTTGTTATGCTTGGTTTATTATTTCTTCTGGCAATTTGGAGAGAAGACTTGCAAGTGAACTTGCAGGGTTTCCAGAGCTTATTGGGGGTGAAAACCTCCAGTAAGAACATCATCTTCGGGTGTGAAAGATCACCCCTGGCTGATCATTGGCATTTCCATCTCAGGGAATGCATTGGAGCTTCATTGTGGAGATTTATTGCAGATATTCAGAGTAATATTCAAGGGTTTTTAGAGTATTTCATTGTTGGGTCGAATTGTTGATCATCTTCAATAGGCCATACCATTTTGGCTTGTTTTTGGGTGATTTAGAGTGAAGACTGGAGTTGGGGTTTGTACCAAAGTTGGTGCCATCATTTTGCAAGCCTAGAAATTGGTCTTTGGTGATTTCGAAGTGTTTCCAGGTAGATTTTATGGGGTTTCATCTGGCAGGTCGTACACCTGTACCTGGTCGTACAGTCTCCAGCTTGGCGTGAGGACCTGAGGCTTGGGTGATTGGGCTTCAGAGCTTATTATTCCTTCTCCTTGGGTGCCTAGGGTCTAAGGACATCTTGTATTCATTTGCACTTCGAAGGAGCATCAATTTGTGGAGTTGTAATTGAAAATCAGTCTTCCTGGTTGTTGATCAATGTATTAAGTTGCAAATTCCATATTTTCATAACTCTCTGGTACTTTCATTTTTGGTGAATTCCTTTAATGGGTTTGTAGTTTAAAATCATTATTATCTATTTCCAAAGTTTCATGCATTTATGTTAAGTAGAATAGAAGTTATGCATGATGCAATATTGTTGCACTGTATTTTCTAAGCATTCAAAAACCAGAAAACACCAAAAAATTAGATATTTCAAAAAACCAAAAACACAGATCTGGGTAGAACATTACATGGTATCAGATCCAGGTTCAACACTACCATCCTGTGGTTAAGTTGAACATTTCATGAGTGAAAGAGACAAAAGAGCAACAGAAAGGGAAAGAAAGAAAACAGAGCAAGCTTACATAGGGGGATACAAAGATAAAAAATAGTGGCCCAAAGAGGATTCATATCCAGAACAGAGTACTTGGACAACAACTTTAGCAACAAGACCTCACCTTCAACATCCACCAGAGATAGAATCTAATATCATAATGGGGGAAAGAAGTGCCAATGAGCAGAGTTTCTAGGATATCTTGAATTCATTAGCAAGAGGTCAACGTGATATGCAGAATGAACAACGGGTAATGCAGAATGATTTGCAACAATCATAGAGGGAGATAGCTAGAATTTTGAGGGAGGTGTCCATTTCATTACAGAGTATCAACATGGGTGGTAACAATGGGGATGCTAGCACTTCCAACCATCCAAATTTTACCAGGTGTAGCAATAATACTCCTAGGCCTACACAACCTACTTTCATTCCTAGAGAGGAGCCACCTATTTAGGAGGAGACACGGGCCCCACCCATAGATAATGTAGCTAAAATATGGGTTGAATATCGAGCACTTCCAGATGATCTCAAGGATGTTTGGTCATTTGACAATTTCATGAATCAGAAGAGGACTGATATGAATATGGGAGGACATCGACATGAGCAGAGGAGACAACCAACACAATGAGACCTTCAACATGCAGTGAGCAAGATAACCATTCCTCATTTTGATGGTAGTGGAAAAAGCACAACTAGAGCTTGGGTGGAAAATTTGGATAACTACTTGGCTCTTAGACCTATGCCGGAGGATGAGGCAATTAAATTTGCCACACTTCACCTAGATGGCATTGCTCATGATTGGTGGTTTCATGGTATCATCACTTTGGGACATGGGCTGATTACTTCCTATGATGAGTTCACAAACAAACTCATTGATCATTTTGATAAGAAGGACCCAAAGTTATATTTTAGAGAGTTGGCGCAGTTGAGGCAGACAGGTTTCGTAGACTCATACATTTCAGAATTTTAGAGGCTTTCAGTCATGGTGCATGACATTTCAGAGAGGAGACTTACAATTTTATTCAGTGAAGGATTAATAGAGCCACTCCATGGATGGATCAAGGCCTTCGAACCACCCTCACTTTAGGAGGCTATGAAAAAATCTCGAAACATGGAGTTTGCTGCTCCAAAAAGCAAATCAGCTTTTAAACCATTCCAGGGCAGCAAAGACAAAGATAAAAAGAATTTTCAAAAGAGTTATCCTCAACAGAAATCAGAGTCAAAGAAGTTAGGGGATGATGAGCTCAATGAGCTAAGGAAGAAGAAACTATGTTTTCAATGCAGGGAACCTTGGGATTTATCTCATAAGTGTCCACTCAAGGCTCAAATGAAGCAAATGGAGCAGAAAGAATACTTTGAAGTTGAGGATACAGGGTCTAAAAAATTAGAGCAACAATCTGATTCAGAGAAAAGTGAAGAAGAAAAAGTAGAAGGAGAGCCCGAACAAGATTCCAAACATGGTGATACAGTAGCCCAACTCTACAGTTTCTAGAAGGGAGGTTCATTCAAAGTTTGGGGGATCATTAATGGACAACGAGTAGTGACTCTCATAGACACTGGCGCTACACATAACTTCATAGATGAGGGGTTGGTCGCTAAGCGGGGAATCAAAACTGAGGAGTTTGAGGGATTTCGGGTGATGGTTGCAGATGGTTCTTCCATTCATTGTACCCATAGGATTCCTAAATTGCGCATCCAGTTGGGAGAGTATGAGCTTAATGATGAATTTTATGTGGTAAATATAGGTAACACACATGTGGTTCTTGGTATGCAGTGGATGCGTACTCTAGGTGAATTCACAATGAATTTACGTAATATGGAGATGAAATTTGAGGCAGCAGGAAAGAGGATTGTTTTGAGAGGTATGTCTGATGGAGGGGCTAGAGTTGTTTCCCTTAGGAGAATGGAAATATTGTTTTGGCATGATGAAGTGGAATGGGCGGTAGAATGTCTCATCATGCCTACAGTTACGGAGCAGTAGAAGGTTGATTATCATCCAGAGATTCAAAAACTTCTGACTAAGCATTCTAGAGTATTCAGTGATATACCTCCTAGGAGACCTCTAGAGTGGAGTACTGAGCATATTATAGAGTTAGAGGATGGTGCCAAGACCATCATCTCCACTCCCTACAGACACCACAAATGGCACAAGGATGAAATTGAGAAGGTGATTCAGGAGTTATTAGATATGGGTCACATACATCCTAGTAAGAGTCCTTTTGCCTCTGTAGTGGTATTGGTGAAGAAAAAATATGGAACTTGGAGGATGTGTGTTGACTACCAAGAGTTGAATAAGAAAACCATCAAAAATAGGTACCCTATTCCTCGCATTGATGAACTCATTGATGAGTTGCATGGCGCCTATTATTTCTCCAAAATTGACTTGAGGTCCGGGTACCATCAGATCAGGATGAGAGAGTAGGACATTGAGAAGACTACATTCAGATGCCATTTTGGTCATTTTGAGTTTTTGGTTATGCCCTTCGGGTTAACCAATGCCCCTGCCACTTTCCAGTCCTGCATGAATAGGACATTCAGCAGACAACTCAGGAGATTCATCTTGATATTTTTTGATGACATTCTGGTATACAACCGATCATGGGAGGAGCACCTGCAACATCTAGAGGAGGTATTGAGTATATTGGAGCAGGAGTCCTTTTATGCTAAGGAGTCCAAGTGTGATTTTGGGATGACAAAATTACTTTACTTGGGACACATCATCAGCGTAGAGGGAGTGCACATTGATCCAGAGAAAATTAAGGCTATTATGGAATGGCCTACTCCTACAAACCTCACGCAGCTTAAGGGGTTCTTCGGCTTATGTGGGTTCTATAGGAGGTTTGTTAAGGGGTTCTCTCAAACCGCTGCCCCACTTATAGATTTGACAAAGAAAGGGGTATTTTCTTGGTCCGATACTGCTCAGAGGTGTTTTGATCACTTCAAACAGGTTATGTGTTCTTGTCTAGTGCTTGCTATACCTGATTTCTCTCAACCATTTGAATTGTAGTGTGATGCTTCTGGTGAGGGAATAGGAGCAGTATTGATGCAAAATAAGCATCCTATAGCATTTGAGAGCAGGAAGCTTAAGGGTGCAGAGCGTAACTACTCGATATATGATAAGGAGATGTTGGCCATCATGCATGCTTTGGCCAAATTTAGGTAGTATTTGGTTGGGGGTAAGTTCATGGTGAAGACTGATCATAATAGCCTTCGATATTTCCTCAATCAGAGAGACCTCAATGAGAGGCAACAAAAGTGGGTGAGTAAGCTGCAAGCTTATGATTTTGACATCATTTATGTCAAGGGGAAGAAGAATGTTGTAGCTGATGCATTATCCAGAAGACCATATCTATGTGCTATGATAGGTGTTTCTGTAGATTGGAGGGATGAGATTATATCTGAGTATGCTAAGGATTCATGGGCTTCCAGTTTGATTGATGGCACTTTGCAGGATGACAGGTATTCGGTAGTGCATGGGCTGATTTTGTATAAGGACCGCATCCTCTTGCTTCCAAATTCTGAATTCAAGAAGAAAGTCCTCCGGTGTTTTCATGATGATCCCACAACTGGTCATTCAAGATTTTTCAAAACTTACAGGAGCACCAGAGAGCGGTTTACTTGGAAGGGTCTTAAGAATGAGGTCCTTCAATATATCCGAGAGTGCACCATATGTCAACAGAACAAGGATGAACACACCTACCCAGCTGGCTTATTGCAGCCCTTGCCAATTCCAAACCAGAAATGGGAAGGAATCTCAATGGACTTCATTACTGGATTGCCTATGACTCAAGGTAAAGACTGCATATATGTGGTGGTGGACAGGCTCACTAAATTTGCTCACTTTTTTGCTATTTCATCAACTTCTACAGTAGCTCAGGTGGCAGATTTGTTTTTTAGGGAGGTGTTCAGGTTGCATGGGATGCCCAAGACCATCATCAGTGATAGGGATAATAGGTTCATGAGTATGTTTTGGTAGGAGCTCTTCAGACTAGGAGGAACCGAGCTTACTCCCAGCACCAGTTACCACCCACAGATAGATGGGTAGATAGAGATAGTCAATAAATGGGTGGAAGGGTATCTTCAAAATTATGTTTCAGGGTAGCAGAAGGTATGGATTAGATGGCTGCACCTAAGTGAGTTCTGCTACAACACTACGCATCACATGTCTATTGGGATGACTCCTTTCATGGCATTGTATGGGTATGAAGCTCCCAACTTCATTGATTTGTTGCTTGGTGATAGCAGAGTGCCTAGAGCCAAGGATTTACTATAGGATAGTCAGGATATCATGAGAGCTTTGAAGGATAACATTCAACAGGCTCAAAATAAAAAAATATGTATGTTGATCATCATAGGGTGGAGCACAATTTTGATGTTGGTGACTTGGTTTACCTTATATTGCAACCTTACAGATAGTCCACTCTCAAGAAGAGTGGAAAGGAGAAACTTAAGCCATGATTTTATGGACCCTTCAGGGTAGTCAGGAGAGTTGGAGAGGTGGCTTATGAGTTGGAGTTACTTGCTGACAGTAGAGTTCACAATGTCTTCCATGTCTCTCACCTTAAAAAGGCATTTGGCCATAATGTAGTACCTTCTTCAGAGTTACCACCATTGGATGAGGAGGGAAAACTTATTCTTATTTCGAAAGCCATCATTGATTCTCGGGAGAAGACTCTTAGGAAGAGGGTGATCAGAGAATATCTGATTAAGTGGAAGAATCTACTAGTGGAGGATGCTACTTGGGAGAATGAGCAGATATTACAACATCCAAAGTTGAAATTGCTTGGGGACAAGCAATTTTGGGGAGGGCGGACTGTAATGTCCCCTCTCTAGTCAGCTAGCTTTATTTGTTGGGATTAGCCTACTCACGGGTTCTCGTAGGCTAAGTTTGATGTGTGGGAGCCCATTGGAGGTTGTGGAGTCTTCTTCAGGTCATCGAGAGCCTTCAGTTGCCATTTTTTGGAGTCTTTTGGAGCATTGGAGAGCATACTTACTATTTATAGTAAGTCAGTTTTTAGGGTTTCTGTCAGAACGGATGGTATGGTGTGATTCATCTCCGAAATGGGTGTCCATTTCTATCTTCAATTGCCAGGTTGTTCGATCGAGGTCCAAGATTTTAATGTGCAACGGTTTAATTATATAAAGTTAAATTAATTATTTAATTTTATATAGTTATAACCTTATGTTATAAAAAGGGGACATAAGGGGTTAAGATGTCACTTAGGAAAAATAACTTATTTTATAAAAGTGACTTATGAGGACCTCAATATGGGACGTCACATTTTAAAAGTGACATTTTGATTATTTTATAATGTTTTAAAATGTTATTGAGCAACCCTAAAAGGGGTCGAACCTCTTGGAGGAGAATAAAAGGCTTTTTGAGGAGCTCATTTGTTATGCTTGGTTTATTATTTCTTCTAGCAATTTGGAGAGAAGACTTGCAGGTGAACTTGCAGGGTTTCCAGAGCTTATTGGGGGTGAAAACCTCTAGTAAGAACATCATCTTCGGGTGTGAAAGATCACCCTTGGCTGATCATTGGCATTTCCATCTCAGGGAATGCATTGGAGCTTCATTGTGGAGATTTATTGCAGAGATTCAGAGTAATATTCAAGGGTTTTCAGAGTATTTCATTGTTGGGTCGAATTGTTGATCATCTTCAATAGGCCATACCATTTTGGCTTGTTTCTGGGCGATTTAGAGTGAATACTGGAGTTGGGGTTTGTACCAAAGTTGGTGCCATCATTTTGCAAGCCTAGCAATTGGTCTTTGGTGATTTCGAAGTGTTTCCAGGCAGATTTCGTGGGGTTTCATCTGGCAGGTCGTACACCTGTACCTGGTCGTACAGTCTCCAGCTTGGCGTGAGGACCTGAGGCTTGGGTGATTGGGCTTCAGAGCTTATTCTTCCTTCTCCTTGGGTGCCTAGGGTCTAAGGACATCTTGTATTCATTTGCACTTCGAAGGAGCATCAATTTGTGGAGTTGTAATTGAAAATCAGTCTTCTTGGTTGTTGATCAATGTATTAAGTTGCAAATTCTAGATTTTCATAACTCTCTGGTACTTTCATTTTTGGTGAATTCCTTTAATGGGTTTGTAGTTTAAAATCATTATTATCTATTTCCAAATTTTCGTGCATTTATGTTAAGTAGAATAGAAGTTATGCATGATGCAATATTGTTGCACTATATTTTCTGAGCATTCAAAAACCAAAAAACACCAAAAAATCAGATATTTCAAAAAACCAAAAACACAGATCTGGGTAGAACATTACAAAATAATGATATGAATGTGTTGTATTTTCCTTAGCTAATCTTGATGAATTAGTTTATACATTTTTTCTCTTTTCTTACCTTTTGCGTTTGAGTTTTAGAGGGCCCAAACTATTGTGATGGGGATATCAGGTCTTATCTAATATGATCAGTGTCATATTGGCTTTTTTTAGAATCTCAACATGTGAGGTTGCTAGTACTTCTGGTTGAGAGTCCTCTTTAGGTGCATTGATCATCGTCTCTCGAGATTCCATTTCCACCCATTTAAAACTAGAGTTTATTTTTCATAAAAGTGACAAGTTGAAGAAAACTGCTCGAGTCTTAAAAGAGTGGAGGAGAGGCGTGGTTTGCATTACTTAAAGATGTGCCTTGCTCTTGGATAAGGATGTGGTTCACCTATCTTAAAATTTAGCTATATTTTATATTTTCTAACCTATTTGAGTGATACAATCCCTCTTAAAAGATGTAAAGCGTGCAACTTTTTTTAGAAACTGGAAAATTTTTGGATGTGAATCGTCTTGGAGGCAATAATGTGATTCTCATTTTTAGCACTTAGTTTTTCTATTAGTTTAAAACCTTTTCCTTGACCCCAAGGAAGGATATATCAAAGGTATTTATGGCAATATGTACTTACCCTTGTTGATATTGACATCTCTTTTCTCCTTTTCGGGTGCTTTGTGGAAAGGGATAATCACACTTTGTAGCACTTGGGCAATTCTGTGGTGGATGCAGTTCAGTAGTCTCTTAGCTTAACTTGATCTTCTATCACTCAAAATTCCATGTCGTGGATATAGAGGGACCTCTAAAATAGTCCTCAAGATGTCAATGGCATAGACAATTGAACCCTGGTTCTTTAATGACATGCTCAAATTTTAATGTTAATAACAAACCAAAATGTGTGTATCTTGAGAAAAAAAAATTGTGGCTTTGCTTAGCACTTGAAGCTTCACTTGTTTTGAGCTTTTACATTTGGAAGTGGCAATTTAAGAAAGTTAAATGACAATTAGGAAGCTTCTTGTAGATTTTGAGGCTTTTTTCCTTAAAAATAGGAAATTTGAGTGTGTTTGAGGTTTTCTTCAACATTAAAGATGCGATAATTGCTTGTGTGACCATTGCAACTCTTAGTTTAACAGTTGGCGTAATCATGCTTTCATTGGAGGTCAACATGAAGTGTTTAATGGGTTCTATTGACCTTTCTTTCTAAGTGCCATGTGGTTGTTAGGCACATTAGCTTTGGCTTGTGTGAGTCCTCCTTAGTTGAAGCACGTCACACAAACCCATGAAATTGGAGTTTTAATGGCTTCCACATAGGCCCTAGCCTTAGACATCTTGGCTTCCATATTGTTTCTCTCCTCCAAATGTCACGTGTTTCTTTTAAAAAGAATTCCCATTCTTATATCCTCTCTCTCGTGACACAAGGATTCTTGACCCTTGAGCCACTCCTTTAGCATACAATGTATTGCCTTGACAAAGGCATAGTGCATCCAAATGTAACATGCAAATCACATCCTCTATAACTTGACCACCTCTTATTTTTTATTTTGGAAATGGGAGGGCAAATCACATCTCAAAGGCGGTGTAGCGCAAATGGACTAGGGAAAAGCACACCTTAAAGAGAGTGGCCTGCAATTTTTAAGTACTTCAACAAAATTTAACACTTCTCATCTACAATATCCAAATGGTTGAAGGATGATCAAAACCATGTGGAAGAAAGGAAGATGATGAGGAGGGACTTTGAACGCCCCTTTCAAGATTTTTGATAGGGGAATTTTATTTCTCTTTTATTCTAATTATTATTTTTTAATTATCCAAATAGAAAAAGAAAACAAGAAGTTGGATTTTAGAAAAAAGAAAAAAAGCAAATACACAAATATATGTACATATATAAATTTTGGTGATTGACTTAAACTGATCATAGGTACCCCAAGTTTTTCCCATTTATTGAAATTAACAATGGTTGCCCTTCTAAAGTGGCTAATCCATAAGTATTAAATCTTTGCACCCTAGTAATTTGATAAGGACCACACCTAATAGAATCGAGCTTTACATCTTTGCGTGGCTTGACATGATATTCATCACATTACAACATAAGGTTACCACATTTGAATTTAACATTTCTCATAGTTCTTGTCAAACCACCTCTTAATAACTGCTTGATGATGAATGAAATGCTTAATTGCTTTCTTGAGTTCTTCTTTCAAAAATAATAAAGCATTTAATTTTGTCTATAATGATGTCATCCATATTATTTAACTTCAATTGTTGTGACATTTGGAGGAAAGGGAGCTCAAGGTTGATTGACAATACTGCTTCCTAAATACAAGCTTATATGATGATTTTCATGTTCAAGTTTTTGGAGTTATGTTGTCTACCCAAACTTCTCTTTTTAACTCCACGTGACAATCCCTTGTAACTCAATGATTGTCCTCTTTAGAATCTAAACCATGTTCTTATTTGTTGATTTTGCTGGACTATTTCCTTGAGAATAGTAATTTGATGATGTTTTTAGGACAAATCAATATTCTCCCAATGAATACCATAATATTTTTTGTGATGATTGATGAAGGTACATGTCAGGTGATAATATCTTCAAGTAGTTGATAATATATTGTGAAATAATTTGTCAATTAAGATTTGTTCATGGCCTATGCTTGATAAATGATTAATCTTACTAATGAAATCTAATCGCCAGTATTGAAATGACTCAATTATGATTATCAATTGTAGTGGTATTGGTTCGTTCTTCCTTGTCGCAACAAATATGAAACATGATTAACATTATTTTTTTTAATGGGTTATATGGGATTGAAACGACACCATATGTATTATATCATCACCACATAGTGGTATTACAACAAAGCTTGGATATTATTCATATATTGTTTGGCAAGATTCGAACTTGGGTCTCCTCCTTAAAATGTTGAGGAATTTAACCAGTTGAGCTAATGCTACTTGATTCCAATGAGTTTACACATGTTTTTATGAGGGGTCATGGTCCCCTCATACTATGTGGTGTTTGAACCTTGGACCTCTTAAAGAGAAGCTAGAGCACTTACCACTACACTAAGCTTGCAGCTGCTAACATGATTAACTTTATTTTACTCATTTAACTACATTTGATATAATCATTGGCCAATAATGCCTTGCTCTTAAGATATTATGAGTTGTCATATAAGACAAAATAATAACTATCCTCATAATGGTAGTTTCTTCTTCATTGTCCCAACAAATATGCAACATGATTAACATTGTTTTACTCATTTAACTACATCTAATATAATCATTGGCCAACAATGACTTGCTCTTATTATTTTATGAGTTGTCATATAAGCAAAATAATAACTATCCTCATAATGGTACTTGCGTAGGACACCATTTATTCTTTCTTTTTCAACACACCTTAGGAACATAGCATCCTACCTTTCTCAAAACAGGACCCCATTCAATAAAGCATAATTCATTGTTTTCATGCTAAAACACCTCCTTTCTTTTGGTGTGAAGCCCTTTAGAATATTATTAGTTTACATATATATTTTAATATCATGCAACCATCCTATTTGCCTTTGACCATCTATTTGCTCTTCTAGCTACTCAATTTTATCCAAAAACACTATTTGATCATTAGTGTGGGACATTTTCAAGTTTTCACACAAGGATTTCCTTTCACTAGTTTTGTGGGCTTAACTTGAATGTCCAATTCTTAGATTTAGTTTATCCAACCAACTCTCTTCTCATCAAATTTGCCATGTAAGATGCTCGTTCTAACACTTGGGTGTACCACAAATGCTATGGTCTTACTTTGTGATAGGTAATACCTAAACCTTCTTGGTATTTTCACTATAGCAAAGACATGATTCTCAATGAAGGTATATGTCTTCTCATAATTATGTAAGGTTTGATTCATACATAAAATTAGATGTTCTTCATCTTCATTGCTCCTTTGTGCAAACACTAAATTGATGTTGACATCTATTTCAAACACGTAAGTCTAAAATATTTAGTAAAATTTGAATTGCTGAACACTAGGGCTATGGTGATGGAATCCTTAGTTTTAATGTAGTCAAGATCAATAGCAAGCCTGTGACCTAACAACTTCCCTTCTTATACAAAGATATTTTTTTATAATGTAGGGTTTTGAAAGAGTTCTGCTTTCCCTTTTACATCACCTTAGTCAAATCGAGCTATATACCTTATTTGGTGCCACCAAGATTTCAACCTTGGTGTGGGCTACATCATTTATATGCCAGATTTGAACTTTAGTGTGTGCTACATCATCCATATGCCCAACCATTAAACCAAGGCCTCTTTAACCATACACAGAAAATTGATTTCTATGGATTCAACATTGTTTCATATTCTTTATAACATTCAAAACCAACTTCTAAGTGCTCTAAATGTTTCTTTTGATCTTTGAAGAATTTGATACAATTTCTTTAGTTAACCTTGAGAACACGATATCCTAGCCCTGTGAAATATGGTCCTTGTGCTTGATAGTTTGAATAACATCCTTTAATAAACAAATGTCCCTCGTATGGTTGTAAATGTTGTTTTGTGTTGATTCTTGTCTTTAAGCCATAATTGATTATATCCTGAAAATACATCAAATAGTAACATCATCTAATATCCAATAACTTATTGTTGTACTTATTCCGTGAGGTGGAAACAAAGGTACGAGGTTCACAACCATTTTCAAATGTTTAATTGGAAATATAATTTATGTTTGAAGCAAGCAATTTTTTTTCATTATTGCTCTAATTATTGGGTTTACTGTTTTTGTCCAAAGGGTTTGCTATAATTTTTAGATCAATAATATGCTCTATTATTACCTTGTCATGCACTTTCATGTTTTTATATTTCCAAGTGATAATGTGCAGAGCTCTTTAAACATCATAGTTTCCTCCTCAATGCACTCCTCTAACATCAACCACTTACTGCTAAAAAAATTTCGTCCTCAATGCACCCCTCTAACATCAACCACTTACAGCTAAAAATTTCAATAGGTCGAGAAGAAGGTGGTTTTACTTTTGTTAACCTACCATTATATTTCGAAAGATAATGTGAAATCATTATTATTTTTTTGTTAAATCTGTCTCAACATGTGATACGAAGCCATATAAATCAAATTGAAGCCTGTATGTTCAGGACTGATATGGGTCTCTTCCATAGTAGCGTAACGAGAGATAATAGCTCTCACCCGTATAGAATCTAAATTAGCTACAATATCCGATACAATCGTACTACATGCTAGTGTTAAAAAAAGGTGGCTGGTTCTAAATACCTTTCGGATGCATTCATTCCTACTACTTGACAGATACAAGTCAAATGCATACAAAGAATATAAGATCAACACCTAAACAGATAAACAATAAAACTACATAATAATCGAACAAAATAAATCTAAACTAAAATTATCAACATACTAGAATTTTTAACTATGAACAGCTAGAATTTTCATTGAAAGAAAAGCACTGAAAATAATTTGAAGGAAGTTAATGAATTTCATATTTGTGCCTCCTTCCACCTATATCATTCGTTGGACTGAAAGAGCACATAGTCCAATAGTATTTCATCGAGAGAATCCTTGTATGCTAAGTATGGATCAACGGTTGAAGGACGAAGGTGTTAGAACCATAAGACAAGAAGCAATCAGAAGAAATTAGAGAAGGAGAAACGTGGCCCAGAAATCTTGTCCCAGAATTGCAAATCTAGCCTGGTTGATCAGAAGTTAAATTTACTGTGATTGTCATTTGGTGGTCTGCAGTAACTTGATTTTGTGCACTGATTAAATACTGTGACGTGCCGTAACCATAGTTCAAAGATTTGTGCAACTCCTTTTCAAAACAAATGATGCCTGGAGCCATTAGGGATAGTGCATGAACGTCTCTAGTGAATCGTCGTAGGTTCAAAATTCTTAAATGTTCTTTTTAATAAAGGTATTTGATTAATTTTTTGAAAGGCTAAGTAAAGGGTGGACGTGCTTATGGTCCTTTGGTGTACTTAGTTTCAGGTTTGAACTTATTCCAATTGATTTTTTAAGTTACAAACAAAGAAAGAAACAATATGTTTTTAAAGTGTAAAAAATAAAATAAAAATCATTAAATTATAATTAAGAGATAGGTGCATAATTTTTTAGTTATATATATATTTTTAAGTTTTTAATATTTAGAAAAGGAGATATAAAGTGTATAAGTTTATTTATTTTTATGTATTTTTAAGAATTTATTATAAATTATATTTTTAAAAAACTTTATAGACCTCAAATTTTATTAAACTGAGTGGGGAAAGCAAAGTAACATGAAAAAATTAAAAATAAAATAAGTAAAGAAACAAACAAATGTTCACAAGTATGCCTTACTATAAGATATTTATAGGATCATCAAAAACAAATTGTGCAAAAGAAAGGAAATATGCCTCACTATAAGATATTTGTAGGATCATCAAAAAAAAAATTGTGCAAAAGAAAGGAAATGAAAACAAGTTGAAACTTATGTACCAGACACATAAGAAGATGATTGTGAAGATGGATATACATTGCTAAAATCCTAGATACATGCTATTGCCCAAAGAGAAGTATGTTCAAAATTCATGTAAACAATCTTCAAAAAGGCTGATAATGACACTTTAATGTCACTTAAAGTTTTTATAAGCCCGGGTATTGATAAAGCTGATGATGATGGTGAGAAAGTTATTACATTGCCTGCTGATGTTGTGAAGATAATATATATGGAAATCCTCACTATATCTTCAAAGAAAATAATATAGATCAAAAGATAAACCCTTGATGAAAAATATTGTGCGACATAGACGATCTTGTCAAAAAGAAAGTGGTGGAATACAACAAATATCCAAAAGAAATATACTACTTATGATGCCAAATATCTTTATCAAAAAATATGTGTATCGTGATACTGGTGATTTGGAGCCTACAGTGGCTAATGTGAATTGTGTTACAAGGGATCTTGTATATGGGATAAATATAGCATGTGATATCAATGATCTAAAAATTATTCGTGAAGATAAATATTACACAAAAAATAGTTGTGACGGTCATAATTAAGGCCATATTGTCCAAGTTGATAGTAGTGGTGATAAAGACCGTGGGTACTTTGAAAATCACACTAAAGGTTTTGATTTAAAACTTTCGAGAACAATAGGATACAATGGAATTAGATTGGGAAGAAATGGGCAAGGTATGAAAGAGCCCATAGTACCATTTATAAGGTCAAAAAATGAAGGCCTTTGATATAGCAGACAATAAGATGAAAATAAATTTGTATCAAAGACCAATAACACAAAATATGTGACAAGTGGCCATAAAATTATGACAAGGATCAATGATTCCAATTTTATGTTAAAAAATGGTAATACAAAATTTGTGAGGAAAAGAATCAGTAAAATGAATAATATTCCAAAGAAAAGTTATTATATACACTGTGGAAGATATGAACATGTTTCAGAGAAATGTTGGGACCTCCATTGTTGTAAAGTTTGTGGAGGAAATAATCATTCTCAATGATATGATGGATATAAAGAAGAAAGAAGATACACATTCATCCATTCACAAAGCATATATATATATATATGCTTTGTGAATGGATGAATGTGTGTGAATTGAATAAGACAAAAGAAATATTGTGTGGTTTCTACAAAAGGAGACCAAGTTTATTGAATGTAAGTTTTCCATGATGAGATATTTTAAAAACTTAAGATAAATGATTTTCATATCAAAATAATATGATCTAATGGCTGATCCAATAGCTGACCCAGAGGCAACCACAAAAGAAAAGATCCAAAGGTGACCTAGATGTAATGACCTAGTTAGTGGTGACCCAAAAGGCAACAACATAAAGACAACGATCCAATGACAATAACCTAGAGGTAGATCTTGAGATAAACCAAAGAGGTAAACCAGGTGGAGATTCTTTTCCAATAGTGTTAGAGCCAAATCTAAAGCCAAATCTAAAGTCAATGCCAAATCTAGATCCAAAGTACATTTCAATGCTCAAACCAACTTACAAACTTCTATCCTCTAGATTAAGAGGGTAGTCATTTGTTTGTTGTATTAAATAATATAATAAAGGGGGATGCTAGCCTACCATTATATTATTACATTATTTTTTCAATTGTTATTAAAATTGGTTTCAATGGTTTTTGAAGATAACACATTACCCTATTATGTAATGAAACGTACAAGATTCCATATATGTTGTACATGATATGAAAAGGAAATTGAATGTGAAATCATTATTTTGTGTTAAATATTTGTATCCAACATGTTTTGCCTTCATGCTTGGATTATTGGCATCATCATCAAGGTTGAAAAGACTCTCCAAAATGATGAGGCCTTTGAGTAGATGGTTTGACTTTAATTGCATGCCTCCTTTGATATTTATCCCCATAATCATTTGTTCCTCAACAAGTTAAGCGTCCCAAATCATAAATTCAATGATTTGTTCGTCATTGTTGAACACTTGTCAATTTTCTAAGTTGTTGGGTACTATAGGTCTCAAAACTACCTCTCACTATTTTTTATTCCACATGTATGTTGTTGGGATCAAATTGTATGGTTGTAAATGCTAACTCATTGCATTTTAGACTAGACTTTGTTGGAATTATTGTAATTTCATATGTTCTATTTTTTTGAGTAAATACCAAGTTTTTATGTTTATAAGCCTTAAGTTGCTTTGTTTGTGTTCACATAGGCTCTTTTGGCCTGATGTACCATTAATTCTAAATTGCCAAAAAAAAAACTTTAGGTGTTTTATGTTGAGTCATTTTACATTATGCAATTCAATGTGTAAAACTTCATATTTTTCAATGTTATTGGTATAAGTAAAAAATAAATTATAGGTGTAATTAATGTGTTCTCTTTGTGTCCTTTTTGGGACACCATAGTGGTATGTATTTGGGCTCTCATCCAGAAGACCAAGTTCAAACCATAGTGGTGTGTGTGTGTTATCGCAATGGTCTTTGGTTCTATCATGGGAAATCAACCACTACGAGGTGTGTGTGATTATGTTTACCAAAAAAGAAAAAGTGTTCTCCTTGTGAGATTTTGAATGATATCCTTGCTATTACATAATTTCTAGTTTTTTCCCATCAATATGAATAATCCATGGATCTCAAGTTCCTTGTGTTTGTTTAGTCAAAGCTAACATTTTCTCAGGTTTTTTAAACACTAAGTAGCTACCTAGTTTTGTTTCTTTAAATGATCGTTTGAATTATCATAATCATATTTTTAAAGGATACAAATGATCATGTATTTCAAAGATCAATTCACCTTTTGCCAATCATTTATATATGAATTATGGTAATTTGTTCCAATTAATAATTATATTACATCGAATTTGTTGAGGTAGTTGCATGGTGGACAATTCTCAATTCTTATAAGTACACTTTTTGGCACTTTTATATGCATGTAATCCATAGCCATATATGCACTTTTAGAGATAATTTTTTGTCCATTCTTGTGATAACATGTCAAGATAAGGTGGGAAATTCTAGAATAACTTGTACTACAATGAGCTTAGAATGTTTGGTAAGGTAATGACGAAGTCCTTTAGAAGTCTTACAAAATTCACCCATGATCCATCCATTTGTATTGAACCTATTGAGCTATTGGTATAGGGGAGACCATTTTTCACATACAACTCTTGGCATCACCGTGATAGTTTCTTCTAGTTTAACTTAACAACTTTGTAATGAATACCCTTTGGTATTCAACATGATATACAAGGACCAAAATTTCATTGTTTTAGGTTTAGATGTGTTTAAAATGTGTATTGTGTTCACTTCTATATTTGAAGGGTCCTCAATCATTAAATTTTATTTCTAAATTGAGTAAAATTATGTTAGAGGTTACTTTTGTGTGATTGGTTTGGTTTTAGCATAATTTCCTTTCTACTTTTTAAAGGATTTTTGTAGCAAGTCCTTCTATCCTAGAAATGATAATGTTTCTAACATGTTCATCTTTACAAATATTTTCTTCAACTCATATACTATGTTAAAATTAGATATTGCATTATTCCCATTATTGTGTGGTACAAACTTCATAAATTACTTTACAACAACTGTTTGACCCTTGCAGTCTACAATGGGTATTTAAGTTTCTTTCAATAGTTGTAAGTTATTTTGTTTGCATTTTTTTCTCAATTTGCTAGACCTTGCTTTATATGTTATTGATTCTTTTTTTTTTTGATGATTTTCATTGTTGAATTTGTTGGAAGAATTATATTATTTGGTACCTTGCAAGTAACTTGTAAATAGCTTGTAAATATTTGAGTCTAAAGTTTGTAATTAGTCTGTAAATATGTGGTGTGAAGAAAGTCATGTAAATGTTTATATTTTAATGTGTGTAATCATTATAGGTTTTCTGTTATGAGGATTCAATAAAATATATCTCTTATGAGAAATATGAAGAGTTATATCTCCCATGAGTTTGAGGAGATGAAGAGTTAGTGAAAGTAGAAAGGTCAAGAGTTTTGTGAATGTGAAGAGTCTCTTGTCCAAGTTGTATATATTGAAGATAAAGCATTATAATGTGTATGTGAGAACAAGATTTGCAATACATTGTATTTGTATTGCTTGAGTTGATATATATATATATATATATATATATTCATCAATAATATATTTTCTATGAGTTTTTTATTGAATTGTGTGAACATTTTATTTTGTTATATTGTTAGATCTTGTACCCAGGTGTTGTAGGTGAGTTGGAGAGGAGAGGGCAATCCTCCAAGGGAGGTCCCAGGTTCGAATCTCCACCCTACCAAAAAGCTAAATTGGGTACCCAAAATCCAATTGATAATGTTGGTGCAAGCAGGGCTGGGTGCGACCCCCGGGTGACTTTGACGGTGTAGAACTCCCCGTTCGTGGTCTCTTAGACCAAGGCGGCCCCATGAAGGGGTTTTTCGCTAAAAAAAAAAAAATTGTTAGATCTTGTGAGAGTAGGGTTGAATTGCTAACAATGGTATCAGAGCCACTATTGTGCAAAGCCATTACTATGGAGAGAGAAGACATCATGTTGAGCAAGGTGCAGCGACAATATTGTCATTATTGTCAACACAGTTAGATAGATCGGTTGATGCAGTGGATAGGAGTTCAGAGGTTATTCAGAGTATGTACAGTGATGTTAAATTCTTATGAGGATGTTTACCCACCTTTTTGCATATTTTCCAAGAAGACCGAAGTGGCCCATATGCTAAAGATCAAAGAAAAAGCAAAACACCGCAAAGAGAAAAAGTGTCGCGATATCGCGACATGTTGCATTTTCGTGGCCAAAAGAAAAGAGAAAATGCAAGGAGAAAAAAGTGTCGCGATATCGTGACATGTTGCATTTTTGCGATCCAAAGCAAAGAGAAAATGCAAGGAGAAAAAAGTGTCGCGATATCGCGACATGTTGCATTTTCACGGTCCAAAGCAAAGAGAAAATGCAAGGAGAAAAAAGTGTCGCGATATCGCGACATGTTGCATTTTCACGATCCAAAGCAAAGAGAAAATGCAAGGAGAAAAAAATGTCGTGATATCGCGACATGTTGCATTTTAGTGATCGAAAGAGCAAAGAGAAAAAAATGTCACAATATCGCGACATGTTGCATTTTCGTGGGCCAAAGCAAAGAGAAAGAGCAAGGAGAAAAAAGTGTCGCGATATCGCGACATGTATTTTCGCGGGCCAAAGCAAAGAGAAAGAGCAATATCATGACATGTTGCATTTTCGCGGGCCAAAGCAAAGAGAAAGAGCAAGGAGAAAAAAGTGTCGCGATATCGTGACATGTTGCATTTTCGCGAGCCAAAGCAAAGAGAAAGAGCAAGGAGAAAAAAGTGTCGCGATATCGCGACATGTTGCATTTTCACGGTCCAAAGCAAAGAGAAAGAGCAAGGAAAAAAAAGTGTCGCGATATCGCGACATGTATTTTTGCGGTCCAAAGCAAAGAGAAATAGCAAGAAGGAAAAAGTGTCGCGATATCGCGACATGTCGCATTTTCGTGACTCAAAAAGAGCAGGCAGGCAGAGAAACAAAAGTGTCGTGATATCGCGACATGTATTTTCATGACTCAAAAAGAGCAGGTAGGCAAAGAAACAAAAGTGTCGCGATATCGCGACATGTCGCATTTTCACGACTCAAAAAGAGTAGGCAGGCAGAGAAACAAAAGTGTCACGATATCGCGACATGTCTCATTTTCACGACTCAAAAAGAGCAGGTAGGCAGAGAAACAAAAGTGTCGCGATATCGTGACATGTCGCATTTTCGTGACTCAAAAAGGGTAGGCAGGCAGAGAAACAAAAGTGTCGCGATATCGCGACATGTTGCATTTTTGCCAAAGGAACAGAGTAGTTGACAGTGCGTCTGATATTAGTGATGAACACCAGGATAGTGAAACTGAAGACTGCATAGTGACGTGGACCTATAAGGAATATTTAATGATTTGAAATCATCTAAGATGGTCGTTACACATGGAAAGAAGCGGACGCATGCCCATGTGGAGAAAAGGAAACGAAGGGCCACAAAATAGAAACGAAAAGCCTTTTTGGAAAAAGTGTGTCAGTAGCAGTTTTTGTGGAAGTGGTACAGGTGAATCGTAAGGAGTTAGGTAGTGAGTTTTGGTTTGGACATAGTCAGTGTTGCAAAGATTCTACGTTTCAAATTTTAGAGAAAACCGAGTTACGAGGTGAGAGTTATGATTTTTGCAAAAACGTTACAGGTCTCTTTTATGTCAATTTGTGCCACTTGTGCAAAATCTTTTAGTTGGCCGTTTCGACCTTGAAGAGTTGCCAGAGTTTTAGTTTCAGTGTTGTTACACCTTCAAGGCATCAAATAGATCATCTTTTGTTTTTGGTTTGAGTTGTCACGTGGCTCCGAAGTATGAGAATGAGTAAGGTGTCAATTCTTTGCATGTGACGTGTTTGACGAAATGCCTTCTCAATATAAACAAAAGGAGTTATATAAAAAGGGAGTTACAATTGACAAGTGGCATAGGAGAATATTGTGTCATAAAGGAGTTACATAAAGAAGGAGTTACAATTGATAGGTGGCATGTGAGAATATGGAAGTTACAAAAGAAGGAGTTACAAAGAGAAAATATTGTTATAAAATGAGTGTTGCTTGGAGAATTCAAAGTGTGTGAGAAGTGGGTGTGTTTTGTGAATTGTGGTAGACGTTGGGTAAGCAATAGACCAGTCAGGGTCTTGTAAAAGTGAAGGCATTTTTATGTCAATCTTCTAGTTTCAAAATTGAAGTCCAAGTTGGTGCTTGGCATCAGGGGTTGGTGCTCCTTCTAGTTGGTGCTGGTAAATCAGGGGTTGGTGCTCCTTTCTATTGGTGCAGATAAATCAGGGGTTGGTGCTCCTTCTAGTGGGTGTCTGGTAAATTGATTGTAAAGTTGGTGCTTTGCAAAGGCTGGATTTGGATGGGAGTCCAAATAGTCATTTTGAGGAGTAGCCAAATCGGTGAACCTCGATACATCTTGTGTTGTGTGATGTTATCTTGTTATAATTACTTTATTTGGTTTTAAGTTTTCATTGTTTTGGCTTTAAGAGTTGAAGATTTAAGTTTTAAAGAGCTACACTGATTCACCTCCCCCTCTCAATGTCATTGTGAGACTAACAATTGGTATCAGAGCTAGTTTCCCTTGTCAGGCTAAATCATCTAGGGTTGATCTTGGATTAGTATGCAATGGGTAAGAAGAATAGATCCTCCTCCAATAAGGCATCTCAGTCAGTTTTAGTTCCTGTGGAAGAGAAAATTGAACTAGAAAAGATAAAAGGAGTGAATTCTGAAGTATGTGATGAAAACCTTGAGGTTGAAGTAGATCTAGAAGGTGAGTTGATCGCTGCACTTGAAGAGTTGGATATAGAAAGGAAAAAGAACAAAAGAATGTCCAAGAAGTTGGAAGAATATGGGGATAATATTGAAGATCTCTTCTTACAAATTCATAAAGCCAAGAAAATAAAAGAAGCCTTGAAGTCACACCTGGATGATAAAGGCGATGTATGTAGCAAACGTGAAGAGGAATCTAACAAAGTTATTAGTGATCTAAAGTTGCAAGTAGAAGAGTCCAAAAGGATTGAAGAAACTCTCAGGTCACAGATCAATGAAAAAGAGATTGTTTGCTGCAAACAAGAAGAGGAGATTGTTTTATTGAGGAAACAACTAGAAGAGGCCAATACAAATCTCAAATTTGAGAAGAGCACAAAGTTGCTAGATAAAATGATAAGGCAAAAAAGAAGCTCCATGGGTAAGCTTGGTCTTGGATGTGAAGTTGAACAACCTTCATCTTCTAAATATGCAGAGAAGAAGAAGTCCACTGCTAAAGGATCAAAGCAAGAAAAGCTTGAAGTTGAATCTTCAAAAGGAAGAAAATATCAAAGGAGATCTACAACAAAGCAACCACAACAAAAGAGGTTCTATCACTCTCACTCTATTCATAATAATGCTTTTAATGGCTATTGTTTTAGATGCAACCATTATGGTCACAAGGCAATTTATTGTGGATTGAATAATAGATCAAAGAGTTATGATGGTAGAAATACATCTACTTTTTCGATTGAACACCATGTGCAATGTTTTAAATGTAATGGTCATGGGCACATAGCAAGGTTTTGTCCAAGAACTTTTGTATCTAATCTAAGGCAAGACAGTAGATTTCATCAGACACAAAGAATGCAACACAGACAGGGAATAAATCATGTGCATAAAAGAAAGGAAAATAATCATCCATCAAGGATGCACAAGAGACAACCACCCAAGAGAAATGTTTTTCACTTTGTGGTTTGTAGTAGATGTTTGTCTTTTTGGGCCTTGCAGTTGTTTTTAATCAAGTTCAAGGAAGAAAATTTCAACCTAATAGGAATGAGACAAAATAGAAAATTTCAAAATTTTTAAAACAAGAGCCCAAAGTTCAAGAAGAGTTTGGAGAAAGAAAGAAGAAAGGAAATCGTGTCTCCTTGGACTGAAGGAGACTACTCCTCTATTGCACTAAGCAACTCTAGGTAGCACATCCTCAGGGGAGCAATCTTAAAGTTTTATTTTAATGCTCCTATGTATTTGTTTGGTTATCTAAGGATGAAAGGCAAGTAGTCGGGGGAGTTGTCGTATAGTTGTCAAAGTGTGTTTCAGTTCATGTAGTTGTTTGTGGAGGTACCGTGAAGGGTGGTGATTAAATTGAGAGTTGTCACCATTGGTAGTATTGCTATATGTCAGTGTTGTACTTTTGATGGTTCTTACTGCCATTGTTCAAAGTTATGGATTATAACAGTTTTGATAATTTGGTTTAGTGAAAGAATATTGCCCTAGCTGCATATATGTGTTTCGATAAAAGCAGTGTGTATTTGTACTACACATTGATGTGAATATTGTTAGATCTATTATGATGCTTTGGTGAAAATATTTAATTCGCGTGCAAAATCAGAAAGCTCACATTTTATTATTGCATTCAAAGTGGCTACATGAGTAGGAAGTTACATCAATACAAATTGAGTACAAATATTTAGGGAGACCCCACAGTTGGTATTCAGACAAGAATAAGAGTAGTAAGCAACTACTTTCTATTATCCAACATTGAACCCAAAAATGTTGCTGATGTAAGCAAAGATGAAAGTTGGATGAAGGCAATAAATGAAGAATTAGATCAGATAAAGAAAAACAAAACTTGGGAGTTAGTACCAAGACCTGCAAATAAAAATATAATCGATACTAAATGGGTCTTTCGAAACAAATTGAATGAAGACAGACAGGTAGTCAGGAATAAAGCAAGATTGATATGTAAAGGCTATGCACAAGTTGAAGGTATTGACTTTGAGGAAACCTTTGCACTTTTGGCTAGACTAGAGGCAATTAGAATATTTATGGCTTTAGCAGTTTACAAGAATTTCAAAGTTTATCAAATGGATGTGAAATCAGCATTTTTGAATGGGAAACTCGAAGAAGAGGTTTATATTGAGCAGCTAGACGGTTTCCAACTTGGTGATGATCCCAACTTGGTTTGCAAGTTGAAGAAAGCATTATATGGCTTAAAACAGGCACCCCGAGCATGGTATGCAAGGCTAGACAACTATCTTACTCAACAAGGGTTCAAGAAAGGTATGGTGGATAGTAATTTGTATGTCAAAACAGAAAATGGCCATCTTATTGTTCTTGTTGTATACGTAGATGATATCATATTTGGCAGCAACAAAGATGAGTCGTGTAAAGATTTAGCAAATAAGATGCAGAAAGAATTTGAAATGTCAATGATTGGTGAACTTTCGTATTTCCTCGGGTTGCAAGTTAATCAAAATGAGAAGGGCATATTTATTTCTCAAATTAAATATGTGAAAGAGATACTAAAAAAGTTCACAATGGAGGATTGTAATCCAGTTAGCACTCCCATGACGATAGGTTGCAAGTTGAGCAAGGATGACAAATCTCCACATGTTGATCAAACCATGTACAGATCTATGATTGGGAGCTTATCGTACTTGACAGCTACCAGACCAGATATTTTGCAGGCAGTATGCATGGTAGCATGATTTTAGGCTAGTCCCAAGGAGACTCATGTGACAAGCAGTGAAGAGGATTCTTCGGTACCTCAAGGGTACTATGGAGTATGGGTTATGGTATCCGAAAGGTAAGGACTTCACCCTTATTGCATATTCAGATGCAGATTGGGCAGGATGTGTAGATGACAGAAAGAGTACCAATGGAGGTGCATTCTATCTTGGAGACAGGTTGGTTGCGTGGCATAGTAAGAAACAAGAGTCAGTCTCCTTATCCACAGCAGAGGTAGAATATATTGCAGCGACAACGTGTTGTACGTAGGTATTATGGATGAAACAAACCTTGAAAGATCTTGGTATTAACTTCAGTGAGCCAATTTTAGTTAAGTGTGATAACACCAGTGCCATTAACATCTCAAAGAATCTGGTTATGCATTCTCGCACAAAACATATTGCTATATGGTATCACTTTTTGAAGGAGAAAGTTGCGAAAGGTGAGGTTAAGTTGGATTTTGTTCCAACAACAGAGCAAGTAGTGGATATCTTCACAAAACCGTTGCCCAAGGAAGTATTTGAGTACCTTCGCAATAAATTGGGAGTGGTCACGCTTCCCAAGAATTGACTAGCTATCGGGACCACATTCTCAGGGGGAGCATTTGTGTATTTGTTTATCTTTTTGCTCATGTTTGTGATTTTTGCTAAGTGTAATAATTTTTGCCTAAGAATGTTGTGCATGGACTCAGGGGGAGTTTGCAGCAGCCCTTTGGTATTGTTGTCAAAGGGGGAGAAGAGTTATAGGAAATTGCACGTGTGTTGCCAACAATTCCAAAGGGGGAGATTGTTGAGCAAGGTGCAACGACAATATTGTCATTGTTGTCAACACAGTCAGATAGATCGGTTGATGCAGTGGACAGGAGTTCAGAGGTTATTCAGAGTATGTACAGTGATGTTAAATACTTATGAGGATGTTTAGGGGGATTGCCATTGGGTGACCCACCTTTTTGCATATTTTCCAAGAAGACCGAAGTGGCCCATATGCTAAAGATCAAAGAAAAAGCAAAACACCGCAAAGAAAAAAAGTGTCGCGATATCGCGACATGTTGCATTTTTCGGCCAAAAGAAAAGAGAAAATGCAAGGAGAAAAAGTGTCGCGATATCGCGACATGTTGCATTTTCGCGGTCCAAAGCAAAGAGAAAATGCAAGGAGAAAAAAGTGTCGCGATATCGCGACATGTTGCATTTTTGCGGTCCAAAGCAAAGAGAAAATGCAAGGAGAAAAAAGTGTCGCGATATCGCGACATGTTGCATTTTCGTGGTCCAAAGCAAAGAGAAAATGCAAGGAGAAAAAGTGTCGTGATATCGTGACATGTTGCATTTTCGCGATCGAAAGAGCAAAGAGAAAAAAGTGTCGCGATATCGCGACATGTTGCATTTTCGTGGGCCAAAGAAAAGAGAAAGAGCAAGGAGAAAAAAGTGTCGCGATATCGCGACATGTTGCATTTTTGTGGGCCAAAGCAAAGAGAAAGAGCAAGGAGAAAAAAGTGTCGCGATATCGCGACATGTTGCATTTTCGTGGGCCAAAGCAAAGAGAAAGAGCAAGGAGAAAAAGTGTCGTGATATCGCGACATGTTGCATTTTCGCAGGCCAAAGCAAAGAGAAAGAGCAAGGAGAAAAAGTGTCGCGATATCGCGACATGTATTTTTGCGGTCCAAAACAAAGAGAAAGAGCAAAGAAAAAAAAGTGTTGCGATATCATGACATGTATTTTCGCGGTCCAAAGCAAAGAGAAAGATCAAGAAGGAAAAAGTGTCGCGATATCGCGACATGTCACATTTTCGTGACTCAAAAAGGGCAGGAAGACAGAGAAACAAAAGTGTCGCGATATCGTGACATGTCGCATTTTCGTGACTCAAAAAGAGCAGGCAGGCAGAGAAACAAAAGTGTCGCGATATCGCGACATGTCGCATTTTCGCGACTCAAAAAGAGCAGGCAGGCAGAGAAACAAAAGTGTCGCGATATCGTGGCATGTCGTATTTTTGCGACTCAAAAAGAGCAGGCAGGCAGAGAAACAAAAGTGTCGCGATATCGCGACATGTCGCATTTTTATGACTCAAAAAGGGCAAGCAGGCAGAGAAATAAAAGTGTCACGATATCGCGACATGTCGCATTTTCATGACTCAAAAAGGGTAGGTAGGCAGAGAAACAAAAGTGTCGTGATATCGCGACATGTTGCATTTTTGCCAAAGGAACAGAGTAGTTGACAGTGCGTCTGATATTAGTGATGAACACCAGGATAGTGAAACTAAGACTGCATAGTGACGTGGACCTATAAGGAATCTTTAATGATTTGAAATCATCTAATATGGTCGTTACACATGGAAAGAAGCGGACGCATGCCCATGTGGAGAAAAGGAAACGAAGGGCCACAAAATAGAAACGAAAAGCCTTTTTGGAAAAAGTGTGTCAGTAGCAGTTTTTGTGGAAGTGGTACAGGCGAATCGTAAGGAGTTAGGTAGTGAGTTTTGGTTTGGACATAGTCAGTGTTGCAAATATTCTACGTTTCAAATTTCAGAGAAAACCGAGTTACGACGTGAGAGTTATGATTTTTGCAAAAACGTTACAGGTCTCTTTTATGTCAATTTGTGCCACTTGTGCAAAATATTTTAGTTGGCCGTTTCGACCTTGAAGAGTTACCAACGTTTTAGTTTCAGTATTGTTACATCTTGAAGGCATCAAATCTTTTGTTTTTGGTTTGAGTTGTCACGTGGCTCCGAAGTATGAGAACGAGTAAGGTGTCAATTCTTTGCATGTGACGTGTTTGACGAAATGCCTTCTCAATATAAACAAAAGGAGTTATATAAAAAGGGAGTTACAATTGATAGGTGGCATGTGAGAATATGGAAGTTACAAAATAAGGAGTTACAAAGAGAAAATATTGTTATAAAAGGAGTGTTGCTTGGAGAATTAAGGTGTGCGAGAAGTGGGTGTGTTTTGTGAATTGTGGTAGACGTTGGGTAAGCAATAGACCAGTCAGGGTCTTGTAAAAGTGAAGGCATTTTTATGTCAATCTTCTTGTTTCAAAATTTAAGTCCAAGTTGGTGCTTGGCATCAGGGGTTGGTGCTCCTAGTTGGTGCTGGTAAATCAAGGGTTGGTGCTCCTTTCTGTTGGTGCAGATAAATCAGGGGTTGGTGCTCCTTCTAGTGGGTATAGATAAATCAGGGGTTGATGCTCCTTCCAGTGGGTGTTGGTAAATTGATTGTAAATTTGGTGCTTTGCAAATGATGGATTTGGATGGGAGTCCAAATAGTCATTTTGAGGAGTAGCCAAATCGGTGAACCTCGGTACATCTTGTGTTGTGTGATGTTCTCTTGTTATAATTGCTTTATTTGGTTTTAAGTTTTCATTGTTTCGGATTTAAGAGTTGAAGATTTAAGTTTTAAAGAGCTACACTGATTCACCCCCCCTCTCAATGTCATTGTGAGACTAACACACCGAGGAGGTGCTATAGAAAATTTCCAAGAAAGGAGACATTGAGGAGTTGTTGAAGCAAAGAGCTGAGAGATACAACATTGAAAGGACTAAGTACAAGCGTTTGGGTGCAAGTATAATAAGGTAATATTCAAAGGTTGTTCCATTTTAATCATGGTTAAGTAATTTATTGAAGAATTCATTGATGATGTCTTCATGCTCTTGTGAAAAATATATTGTATGGCTAAGGGCCTTGGGGGTTATTCTCTCTTGATCATTATTTAAAAATTTATTGAGGAATTCATTGATGATGTCTTCATGCTCTTGCAAAGAGGATATCATATGATTAAGGTGATCATGTGAGGGGATTAGAGGGTCCAAAGGGGTGGAACCCTTATTTTATTTACTAGAATTAGAGATTTTTTTGGTGGGAGGAGTTACCTTATGAGTTGTATAACGTCTTTTAGGTGTTAAGAAGATTTGAAAAGGAAAGAGAATTAATTTTAATAAGTTCCTAAGGTTTAGGAAGATGTTCATTTAATAAGGTTGGAAATATATGGTTGATTAATTAATTATATCTTAATTAAGATAGATAGCAAATGCTACAAATATCAATCAACCAGTCGGTATACCTTAGGAGGATATCCTAATATACTTGAACCTTCTTGATATACATACCTTTTTGATAAAACCGTAGGTACTAGAAGCGAATTGACCCTATCGAATATACATGACCATACATGAGGGCAAACCTTGAGGTACATAAACACAGAATGCTACGAGAATCAATCATACCTAGATATGTGACTTAGTATTGATACTTTCACACTAGTAAAAAAATAAATTATTAATCTTAATTAATGTGATCTAAACTAAAAAAGCAAAATTAAATGATCTTGTTTAAGTTTAAATTAAATTTTAATCTTTCAAATAAATGCGTGTTCATATCGTATCACTAAAATGTAGTTACAATTGGCTATGCAAGATGATAACCCAAGTCTCTTTTTCAAAGGAGACCTTAATACTTTCACTCAAGTTGGCCTACTTTCATGTACATGTAAATGTTTATGTTCAAGTGGTATTTATAAGTTAATTGGAAAACACCAAAGGGTTTATCTCTAAACCTAAATAATATCACTTATGGAAATAAAAAGGATTACTAAATGAAAGAATACAATAATGCATCAAACAAGGTTCCTAAACTAGTATGCCTTTTGATTTTGATGATTTGCAATAAAATAAAGAGGTATTTCCTTTTGTTGAGTGGTATTTTCACACACTTGTGAAAGTACACTTTCCTTTAGGATTTGGACTTCAAATCCCCTCTTGCAAAGAAGTTAAACAAACAACTTCTCCAAGGTCTCCGCTATATTAGCATTTGCATATGTGTATTAGTGATCTTGACTGAAGATATTCACTTTAAATGCTTGGAACACCTTAGTGATTGCAAGTAACTGTAAACAAGGGGCAATGTTGGTTTATTTTACACATGAAACTTTAGTGATTGTTCATTGAACCAAAATAGAGCAAATGTGAGTTGGTCCTCATATGACCATGATGTAGTGCTTAAGAAATGGAAATTTGTGAAAATGCCATAAAACATAACCCCTTCAATGAAATTGGAATTTTCATGAAGGGAATGTCATCATAGGCTCATGAGTGCAAAACAGAGCTGAAAACATGAAATTTGACCTTAAAATAGAAATTTTCATTTTCGGATTTTTTTAACAATCTGTAACAAAACAACAACTTTAAGGAATTTTTTAAAAATACTAAACAACTCCGAAAATGAAATTTCAAATTGCGTATTGGAAGTATGAAGTATAACCTACGCAATGGTTAAATTATTTTTGTATTTTGAAGTTTTTTTAAATGTTTATTTTAATGTCTGAATATTAAAATAAAGTTAAAATTTCTTGAAGTAAAATGCAGAAAAAATGAAAATGCATTCAGTATGATGCTATCCTATTCCGACAAAACCGAAGATATGAGGTTTTCATGCATGCAACCTAACCTATTGGACCTGCAAAACAAGCACAATCCGGATAAGCTAAGTGCTTGCTCCTAGGGTTTTAAATGAGGTTTTCAGATTTAAACATTCGCATGAAGCAACCAAGAAAAACTTGCATAAACTCCATTTACAAGCCTAAAATCTGAAAAGGGGAAAAATAGACATTCAATCTTGCATGCAAAAAATGGCTCCTTCTTTCTTGTCCATAAGATGCAACTTTCTAAAATTTTTTGTATTAAAAATTTGTCATTTTACAATAACAGAAGTTTCTGGTTTTCCCAAACCGATCAATGGAAGAAAACAACTAGAACAGGTCCAGAATGGCCCTATTGCCCTCAAATCTGTAACTCTGCTCGTGGCAGTTTCCGACCCCTTCTGGCCTCTTTGAATGGCGTATTTAAACTTCTGAAAAATTGTCTCTCCTTCCATGACGGTTCGTTTCGTTTTTTGATGGTTGTTCGTTTCACCTTCCCTGACTGTTCGTTTCACCTTCCCTGTGCATGCATGTGCTTTGGTTTCCTTTTTATGGCCCTTCACCGCGAAAATGTAACATGTCGCGATATCGCGACACTTTTTATCTTTTGACAGCGACCATGCAACATGTCGCGATATCGCGACACTTTTGCCTCCTTGCTCTCTTTTGTTGCTTGTAGCCACGAAAATGTAACATGTCGCGATATCATGACACTTTTTCCCTTTTGGCTTCTCTTTATGCTTTGAATCACGAAAATGCAACATGTCGCGATATCGCGACACTTTTTATCTTTTGCCTTCTCTCTTTGCTTTGAATCGTGAAAATGCAACATGTCACGATATGACGAACTTTTTTTTTCTTGTCTTTTATCTTTTTTTTGGAATTGCAACATGTCACGATATCGTGACACTTTTCTTCTTTGGCCGTGATGGTGCAACATGTCGCGATATCGCGACACTTTTTCTTCTTTGGCCGTGATGGTGCAACATGTCGCGATATCGTGACACCTTTTCTTCTTTGGCCATGATGGTGCAACATGTCGCGATATCGTGACACTTTTTCTTTTGGCCGCGATGGTGCAACATGTCGCGATATCGTGACACTTTTTCTCTTTGGCCGCGATGGTGCAACATGTCGCGATATCGCGACACTTTTTCTCTTTGTGGTGTTTTGCTTTTTTCCTTGATCTTTAGCCTATGGGCCACTTCAGTCTTCTTGGAACACATGCAAAAAGGTGGGTCCCCAATTTTGGGGTACGTTGTGGAGCAACCACAACAAATGGTGACTCTGCTAGGAAATGCTCCTGAGCATTTCGGTGAGAACTCAACCTGAAAACACAGACTCAAATACAAGCGTCAGAAAATATCCCAAGAATGAAACTAGACGAGAAATACATGAAGCATTAGAATTATTAAGCATCAGCTCGGTGTGTGCAATGTGCTTCATTCCCTATCGTTTGAAATTGATCAACATTCCATTGTCAGTTTCACTTATGATTCGTATGCAAGGCTATGAATGATTTGTGCATGATTTGATGTATGATAATTATGCTAGAGATAAGACAACTTGCTTTGCAAAGGCTCAAACCTTCTAGCATCATGAACAAACATATTAAAACTGTCAAACCCTCTTAGGACCAAATATATGTATACTGAACTAGTTTACTGAGATCCCAAAGTTGGTTATGTGTCACTACCATCTTGAACCCATGTGCAAGTGTAAGTGAAATCAGAGCTTTGGGGAATAGGATTCCCAACCTAAGCGAGATGGGAATTTAACCCTATCCTTACTACTCTGATCTGGAGTTCATTACCTCATCTTGAACAAAATGATTTAACATATTATGGATGAAACTGTCAAGCTAGCCTGTCCGTTTGAGCAATCAGTGGTCTTGTTTTTAGACAAGACATGTTGCCACGCATGAGCATACTCCACTGCCAGCCAGGCGTCTATAGCCCCGATGGAGATTAACCCCATAATCCATGATTTGGCTCTACTTTTGATTTCTTGGACCTTGGGGATGACTACCCATCCTTGCAAGGGACATGTAGTACGATCCTTCCAATCCAATATTAATAGAGAAATGAAAATAGAAGCTTTGGGGAATCGGATTCTCAACCTAAGCGAGATGAGAATTAGACCCTATCCTTACTACTCCATGAAGGTCAAATCAGAGCTTTGGGGAATTGGATCCTCAACCTAAGTTCGATGAGGATTTAACCCTATCCTTACTACTATGATTTTAGGCTTTAAGCATTATGGGAGTGGAAAAAACCACTGTTTAAGGATTATGTTGCATGATGGGATAGACACGAAATACTCCTTTCGCCTCACCTTTTCTTCCAAGTATGGTTTTGACCATTTTGCTCAAGATTCTCTTTAATATGCGTAGAACGTGCTTGGTTCAAGATAGTTCGGGCATCAGTTCCCAACCTTAGGATCCTTTTAGTATTTGTTATGTAATAACCCTAAGAGGATTCGACACCTTTTCAATGATTGTACATGAAATGAAGATGCAATTGAGATGAAATGTATATGCAATGTTGAATGTAATATGAGATATGAATGCATTGCTCCTTTTGAAATGCGGATGGAGTATATATCACCTACTTTGCCATAATTTATAAAACTGACAACTTCATGCATCACAAGTTCCAAACGATATTCCTTAATGTGTTTGCAATATTCGTGGAGCTTTCTGCAATACAATTCCGATGTTTCATATTCTCCTAGTCTTAGTCAACATTCATAAGGACATAAGTTGACATCCCGCTTTTTTTTCTTTTTTTTTTTAAAACAAACCAAAAATGTCCAAAGGACCAACACACAAAACTTAAAACCAAAACTGAAATGCAAACCCAACATCACAAAAACCAAAAAATTATATACAAATGTACAATATGGTACAAGATGATGCAAAGCTTGGACTATCACTTTCCCGGATCCCAAACATGATTAGAACATTTCAAAAGACATATGACACAATATGTATGCCAAATGTTGTAGGAATCCAACAACAATAAGATCAAACCAAGCAATGCAAAAAATTTCAACTTGCCACGCTCACCCTACCAATTTGATTTAGTTCTATTACCAACACCATAGGTGAGATTCAAATCAAATTGATTAGACAATGGTTGGTATTCAATTTTATCTTGTCTATTCTTTAAAGTGCAAGTTTCATCATTCCATTCATGATTTAGAAGTAGGCTTTCTTTATCCAAAATGAAACTTTGTAAGTAAGAGCCTATTTCTAAACATTTTAAAGCCAATTCATTTTCCAAGTTTGTCGGCCAATCAAATTTCTGCAAACATTTGCAAGCATCTAGGATATTTACTAAATGGGAATCATTAGGAGTTTTTATCCTAGGTTCAAGAATTAATTGTTGATGAATTTGATTTAGCAATTTAAATGCATCAAGCTCCTTTTCATTCATTAAAGTAATGTTATCAAAGGTGTGGTTAGAAATTAATCCTTGTTCTTCATTCACCTTCAATGGCATTTCATCATAATGTAGCACTTGTTCTTTCTCCATGATTTGTTTATCAAAGGCACCAAACTTAGGTACCCAATTGAACACATGTCCATCCCTTTCAAACCATAAGTCTTGTCTATCTAGGGGTGGGTTAACTAACATATTTCCATGATCAATCACTTGGGTTGTTTTGGGTAACGTGGGATTTTCAATTGGATCATCAATGATATCAAACCCAAATGATTTAGGTTTTGTAATTTTCTCATTTTGAAATGGCATAATCGTTGTAGCACAAGTAAGTGGATCAAGATTTTCAACTTCTTTTCCTTCAAAGGAATCTAAAGCAAGTGACTCTCTTTCTTGATTCATGGTTGTAGAATCCTTATCATGTTCCAAAATTTGATGAGATTCGAATTCCTCTTCCAAAACTTTCTCAAATTGTACAGGATTTATAGTATCCTCATGTGAGGAAGCAATTGAGTTATCCTGCATATTAATTGACACAACAAGTTTGTTAGAAGATTCAGATTGATAATATTCTTCCCATTTCTTCCACGAATCATAGTAATCATCTTCCAAGTTCAAGTTGTGACGTTCAAGTATTTCTTCTTCATCTTCTGATTCATCAACCTGTTTCTCATCCAATTCATCTTCACCTTCCTTAGATGGTCCCGTTATTTCCAAAAGTGGGTTATTTCTTGAATTCAAATTGGTAAAGCTATCATAATCCAAATTTGTAACCCATGATTCAATTTTATCACAATTTGGAAGGTGTGGATCCTCTTGGTCATCACTTTCGAGAGCATCATCCAAAGTGTCTTTCGAGAACAAGTGGTGAAATTCGATTATGTCTTCAACTTCATTTGTTGATTTTATTTCAAATTCATTTTCAGCCACTTGTGATGACTTAGGAGCTTCTATAATGGGATCGATTTTTGAATTCCGTGTCATATAGTTGCTCCAATCCTTTGCAAGTACATCTGCCCAAATCATATCCACATAAGTTTGTTCATCCAAATCCTCCTTTTTGGGTAATGATTCTGGATATTTATTTTCCAAAACAAGATGGTGATTATTTGATTCCAACTTCTTGTTACCCATCCATAGAATTTCTTCTCCAAAATCTTCATGCTCTTCAAGAATTTTCGAATAGGTATTCACTTCAACGTGAGTCACCTCAAAATCTCTTGTATCATTTGAAGAAGCATAACATGAAATATCATTAAGATCGGCATTATGAATTTTCTTCCTAGGATGATTTGGATGCATACATTGATGTGCTCGTTTTTGCGGTGGAACATGCCTACATACCTTCTTAACCACTTTCTTTTGCTCTTTTACTTTCGATACGAACTCTTTGGGTTGAGTGGTAGAAGTAGTAGGATTAGTTGGATTGATATCCACGGACAATGCTTGAACATTTGTTGCGATAGTTCCATGAGTGACCACATGATTCTCTAATTGAGGCATAGTTGGATGGATGGAAGTACTTGTATAAGCACAAGTGGGAGCATAAGTTGGTATGGTAGGATAAAGTTGATTGTAGGGAAAAACATTTAATATCAAATTTTGTTGTGCCCACGCTTGATTTACCATCGAGGTTTGATTGCAAGCCCCTAGTTGTCCTACCATAGTTGATTGCTCCATTCCATAACCTTGTGGCCTCAATTGTTGATCTACAATCATAGCTTCTGTGTAGGCCGATGCAAGATCAGTAACCAAGGGATTCATCCTAACAAATATGGCAAATAATGGATCCAATGCTCGAAAGTATATTTGAAGAGCACCACTTTCCTCAATAGTATAGGGAGAAATTAATCTCGCATAAAGCTTTCGAAACCTCAAGTTGAAATTTCTCACTGGCTCATTAGGTTCTCTTTTGCAAGAAACAAATTGTTGAAATATCGTGAGAGGATCAATGAACAACCTAAATTGATCGATAAACTCATCTTTCAATTGCGTCCAAGATGTAATAGAACCAGCGGGTAAATTGATGTACCAATCATATGCCACCTCATCTAGGGTTCCAGGAAACATTCTACATGCCACATCCTCATGTTCGACATTCCATCTAACTAGGATATCCACATAGGCTTGAATATGTTCCTCGGCTGATGTTGGACCATTGTGCTTAAATTTGGGCAAATGTTTTTCTACGTTCTTGGGTAAATCATGAAAATCTCCACTAATGTTCAAAGGATTAGCATGTATCCCATACCACGTTCCTGCAGTTGTAGCCATTAATGAAACTCAAAGAATAATTTCAAAACCAATTTGTTAGTCATGAATGAAAGAAGGAACCATGACAAAGCAATATTCTAAAAATGTAAATTAGTTTCTGATTCACCGAGATCGCATATGCGCAGGTGAAGAGCATACTCCTAGTGTTGTAGGCTTTCTGATTCACAAGATCGCATTACACGCAAGTGAAGAGCATAATACCGACAACAGATACATTTTAGACAAAATAATTCCTTACAAATAATCATGAAATGACTAGCAAATATCAAACATGTAACGTATGAATAATCATGTTAGCATCAACCAAGAAATGTATCCATTAAAATCCGATAAAAGTAATTGCATGGAGACAACCTCGTTAATCAAGACCAAAATTCTTCAAAATCAAATCAAACACATTATTGTTGTATGAACAATCAAAAGCGTTAGAACAATGCATAGCATTTCATGTCCTCCTTTTAACACTACAAGGTTGTATTGTTAAAAGAGGGCCAAAGATAATAATCAATAGGGCATGAAATATTCAAAATTTAAATCCCTATAGCATTTAAATCACATAGAAATAAACCAATTCAGGCCCTCCTTCTAGCGCCAAAATGTTGAGTGGTATTTTCACACACTTGTGAAAGTACACTCTCCTTTAGGATTTGGACTTCAAATCCCCTCTTGCAAAGAAGTTAAACAAACAACTTCTCCAAGGTCTCCGCTATATTAGCATTTGCATGTGTATTAATGATCTTGACTAAAGATATTCACTTTAAATGCTTGGAACACCTTAGTGATTGCAAGTAACTATAAACAAGGGGCAATGTTGGTTTATTTTACACATGAAACTTTAGTGATTGTTCATTGAACCAAAATAGAGCAAATGTGAGTTGGTCCTCATATGACCATGATGTAGTGCTTAAGACATGGAAATTTGTGAAAATGCCATAAAACATAACCCCTTCAATGAAATTGGAATTTTCATGAAGGGAATGTCATCATAGGCTCATGAGTGCAAAACAGAGCTGAAAACATGAAATTTGACCTTAAAATGGAAATTTTCATTTTCGGATTTTTTTAACAATCTGTAACAAAACAACAACTTTAAGGAATTTTTTAAAAATACTAAACAACTCCGAAAATGAAATTTCAAATTGCGTATTGGAAGTATGAAGTATAACCTACGCAATGGTTAAATTATTTTTGTATTTTGAAGTTTTTTAAATGTTTATTTTAATGTCTGAATATTAAAATAAAGTTAAAATTTCTTGAAGTAAAATGCAGAAAAAATGAAAATGCATTCAGTATGATGCTATCCTATTTCGACAAAATCGAAGATATGAGGTTTTCATGCATGCAACCTAACCTATTGGACCTGCAAAACAAGCACAATCCGGATAAGCTAAGTGTTGGCTCCTAGGGTTTTAAATGAGGTTTTCAGATTTAAACATTCGCATGAAGCAACCAAGAAAAACTTGCATAAACTCCATTTACAAGCCTAAAATCTGAAAAGGGGAAAATAGACATTCAATCTTGCATGCAGAAAATGGCTCCTTCTTTCTTGTCCATAAGATGCAACTTTCTGAAATTTTCTGTATTAAAAATTTGTCATTTTACAATAACAAAGTTTTTGGTTTTCCCAAACCAGTCAATGGAAGAAAACAACTAGAACAGGTCCAGAATGGCCCTATTGCCCTCAAATCTGTAACTCTGCTCGTGGCAGTTTCCGACCCCTCTGGCCTCTTTGAATGGCGTATTTAAACTTCTGAAAAATTGTCTCTCCTTCCATGACGGTTCGTTTCGTTTTCTGATGGTTGTTCGTTTCACCTTCCCTGACTGTTCGTTTCACCTTCCCTGTGCATGCATGTGCTTTGGTTTCCTTTTTATGGCCCTTCACCGCGAAAATGTAACATGTCACGATATCGCGACACTTTTTATCTTTTGACAACGACCATGCAACATGTCGCGATATCGCGACACTTTTGCCTCCTTGCTCTCTCTTTGTTGCTGCTTGTCCAATGTAACATGTCGCGATATCGCGACACTTTTTCCCTTTTGGCTTCTCTTTATGCTTTGAATCGCGAAAATGCAACATGTCGCGATATCGCGACACTTTTTCTTTTTCAACATGTCACGGATATCGCGACACTTTTTCTTTCTAGCTCTTCTCTTTGCTTTGAATCGCGAAAATGCAACATGTCGCGATATCGCGACACTTTTTCTTTTGCCGCGATGGTGCAACATGTCGCGATATCGTGACACTTTTCTTCTTTGGCCATGACGGTGCAACATGTCGCGATATCGCGACACCTTTTTCTTTCGTATCCATGTCGCGATATCGCCTTTTTCTCTTTGCGTGACGATGCAACATGTCGCGATATCGCGACACTTTTTCTTCTTTGGCCGCGATGGTGCAACATGTCGCGATATCGCGACACCTTTTCTTCTTTGGCCGTGATGGTGCAACATGTCGCGATATCGCGACATCTTTTCTATTTGGCCGCTGATGGTGCAACATGTCGCGATATCGTGACACTTTTTTTCTTTGCCGTGATGGTGCAACATGTCGCGATATCGCGACACCTTTTCTTCTTTGGCCGCGATGGTGCAACATGTCGCGATATCGTGACACTTTTTCTTCTTTGGCCGTGATGGTGCAACATGTCGCGATATCGCGACACCTTTTCTTCTTTGGCCATGATGGTGCAACATGTCGCGATATCGCGACACTTTTTCTCTTTGTGGTGTTTTGTTTTTTCCTTGATCTTTAGCCTATGGGCCACTTCGGTCTTCTTGGAACACATGCAAAAAGGTGGGTCCCCAATTTTGGGGTACGTTGTGGAGCAGCCACAACACCTTTCAAGGGAAAACAAGAGAGAATGTAGACAAGCAAGACTAACCTAAAATGCAACTAAATGATTTTTGATTCCTTGCCTAAGTGCTTTTGAAAATAAATTTAAACTATGCTAAGTGTTCCTTGATTTGACCCAAATTAGGTGTGTTTCTATCCAAAATTAAGGTTAATAGAGAAATAGAAAGTATAAATTAGTCAATTACAAGAATACAAAAGGGTTCTAAGGTAGAAATACCTCCTCCTAGATGTTTATGCATAAGTGTTGAAGTTTGCAAAAGTGCTACCTAGCGCTTTTGTCAAGCCTACAACAGTAGGGAAAAATTGAGATGGTAGTTTGGTATAGAGGTTTGTCTAATCATAGGGAAGTAGTAGAATATCTACTTTAGCTAATAAGAACACCTATTATTAAAATAAATTTGAAATATACCTAGAATTTGTAAGAAAATACTACTCATACAAAATGGCTAAATTTGAACATAAGCGCAACCTAGTGCTTTTGTAAAAAATGATGCTTTTATTCTGTGTAAAATAGAGAAGCAAAATCATTGGTTTTTTGGGAATGTCAACACTTTTGTCCTTGCAACTTTTGAACAAAGAGTTTTAGAAATAAATTTGATGTAAATTTGATCTAAATGTAAGATTGAGTTGACAAAAGAAAAGAGAACCCTAATTGATGATGTTTAGGTGTCTAGGGAGTTATCAAACTCTACAAGATGGATTCAATTTTTTTGAAATCTTACATGGAAGGTGAAATATGATAGAAAATAATGGGAAATGATAGTTGATATTTTCAAATTCTTGCAAAATAGGTTCTATAGGTATCTAAAAGATAAGAAAAGTACCTACGAATGGCTAGAGAAAATTATAAAACTTGATTGAAGCCAAAATTTTGAAAGAGAAATGGAATATAGTAGTGATATTACTGTATGATAAGATAAAATACTTGAGTGATGCTAAAATGGATACTTGAGACCAAAACTAAACAAGGATTAGACTTGCAAAATGATTACAAATAAGCAAGTATATAGTGCCAACAATCCAATAGCAGAGATTAGAAGGATGTATTATGCTAATATGCCTACAACAAAGTGTCAGTAAGCATGTAATGATAAAAAAACATGCAAATTTAAATAATATGATCCCAAATAGAGATTAATTAATTTAAAAGCATGAAACAAGAGAGACAAGGATTAGTGAGATAATAGAATAGTTATTTTCACAATAAAATGATTGTAAGCATGAAATGATTATGAATTGCTACAAATGAAATCATAATGGACACAAAATAATATTAGATGGTTGTAATAGATATTAGAATGTATTAAATGAAGCAAAATAATAAAAATAAGATAATAAACAAATATTAACAATTTTAGAAGGCACAATAAGTGTTAGCAAGGTTGGTAAGAGGAAAATGCATGAAATGAACATCAAGAAGGAGATGAAAGGGAAGGATCTAGGAATGTTATAGCCTAGTAGAGCCCACCCCTTGTACCAAGATAATATCCTTACTTCAATTCCCCTTGACTTGCTTCACTTGACCTAAAAGATAATTAAAATGAGAGAATGCTAGAATGGAAGAGAGAGAAAGGTTAAAGAAAACAAATTGGCAGAGTTTGGATACCTTGAAAATGCTTGTTGAATGTCCATCCCATGGGCTCAATTTATATATTTTAGAGAGGGGAATTTATTGGAGGTAAGGAGTATTCAAATATGCAATTAGGGCAAAGAAGAATTCATATTTCACTAGGGTTGAGGAGAGATGAATATGTGTGATCAAACCAAGGAGTGGGGGGAAGGAATCCACATGCTTCTAGATTATGCCACAAAGATTCCACTCATGCTAACAAAAGTGATGTTGTTTACAAAAGTGCAAGGTGGTGCTTTTGTACTTAGGTAGCACTTCCATTCAATGGTCTTATTGACTAGTTAACTTGTTGAGAAAATCAAATTCTACAAAAACACTAGAAATGAGCAAAAGCTTTATGTAGTGCTTTTGCTATATCCTACCTAAGTTTCATTTTATTGCAATTTGAGGTATTGATCATTATAAAAGTATATGCATATTTATACTTGTTAGAAATCTCTTTTTAAGCTCAATCTAATGTTGATTAGATAGGGAAAATGATTCCCCAAATATGATGTTACTTTTAGGGCGATAAACATCCCAAATTTGAGCATGAGGAAGGCCAATTTAGTTTGCTTAATTAAAAGGCTTGTGAAAGAGGGTTAATTGATGAATTTTAGTATATTTGAAGGCTGGTGAAGTGTACCTAAATGGTGTATATATAGAAATACATGTGGGTGCACAAAATTGGGTGTTTACAAGATGCATTCGATATCAACAAAAGACACACTCAACTTCTACATTGAGCTTTTGATGTAACGAGCACTAGGATATAGCAATTATAAGATGCTAAATAATATGAAAGAAAGTAAATTTGCTAGATGGATGAAATATGTTGTAAATAGAGATGACATAAAAGAATACAATGTAGCTATGGAGAAAATGAACACTCCATTAATAAAGCTACTGAAGTACATTGCACCCATCACCAATGGATGGTGATCTACACAAAATTATACTATGCTCTAAGCTACACTATCTGAATATTTCCCTTGGATCTATATCTTTATTACAATGAGGTCTTTCTTATATAAGAAAATAGGTTCCTTAGCCAACACTCTACCTAGTTGTGCAAGGGATAACTTGCACATATACAACTTGCACATTGACACTTGTGCATTTATTACATTGTATGAAGTAACTAGATAAATTCCCCCTAAAGTAATATAATGTCCTAAGTATGTACCTTGGAAGATACATTTACATCACCCAAATGATGTAATATACTCTATTTATAACACCCCCCTGTATTACATTATTTGGGTATTGAAGACTTTAGTCTTCAATATGGATCTTCTTCTTCTTCATCCTAAAATTTGTACTATTCTTCTGCATTCTTTGTAACCTATTCAAGCAAATAGTTAGTGTATCTGTAATATGTTACATTTGATGACAGAGTTTTCACCTCATAGTCTTCTACGTGTTCTTCTAGTTCTTCAATTTATTCTATCCTCTAAACCATGTGTCCTTTATGATTTCTCTTTTGATATTCCAGTTGATGATAATTGGTTGGTCTTGATATTGCTACTGACAAGGGTTCCTTTGATATTATCAAGGTTGAAATTGATTCCCATTATTCATCTAATTTCCTTTGTTCCTATATTTGGGATTGTATCTACAATAGCTGGTACTATGATCTCTCTTTCTGCATATATGAAAATACCATATTTTCCATCCTCTTGCTAATGAAGTGATATTTCTCTGTGGATTATATTTTGATGCTAATGCAGTGTTAGTCATCTCATCTTTCATAGTATTTTCTACTTCATATTCTTGAAGTATATTGGCTAAGTCATCAAAAGGAGCATCTTTACATAAAACCTATAAAGATATTACCAAATGCTTATAGCTATCTGAAAGTGCTCTCATGGTTACTTGAGTAAGTAGTTAATCCTTAATTATTTCTCCTAAGGTCAGCAATTTACCTTAATATCTGCTACCTTCCTTAGGAATAGTTCTATGCTTTCCCCACTATTCACTTTTAATGAGTGAAGTTGAGTTTGGAGATGAAGAATAGTTACCTTATTCTTTCCTTCAAATATTTTCTCTAGGATTGTCCATGCATCTGAAGATGTTTTTGTTGAACTGATATAAAGTTGAATCTCATCAGTGATAGCAAAGGTTATTATCATTAGATATTTTGAATAATTTTCCTCAAAATTTAGGATTTTAGTTTCACCTGTGGTAGGTCTCTGTGTTTTCCCTTTGACAACATCCCAAATTTTTTCATATACTAATATTGCTTTAAATTTATTTTTCTAAGAGAAATAATTAGGACCATTGAGTAGTCGAGATTTTGCTAGGAATAATTTATTTTATTCCATTTAAATCTTCCTAATATCAATCCTTAGATTTGTATGCTTTCTTATGTCTCCCTAGTAATGATAGTATGAGCACCTAATTTTAGGTTTTGAAGAAAGCTTAAATCTTCCCAACTTGATAATATTTGATAGATAATATTATTATCAAGTTTTTTACAATGCCTTATTATTCCGTAATAATTTTGGAGTATGATATAGTGCTTTTGTAAAGTATAGTTTAATTTTGGTTGATTTTGTACAGTTTTTGTAAAGATCAAAAATTAACTTTTCTAACACCTTTTTACTCTTGTTCAAACTAAGCACTTTTCAATTTTGAAGAGGTTTTAATGTTGGATTTATTTATCCAATTTGAGATATTTTTGAGAGAAGAAAATTATAAATTTCCAACCTTAAAAAAAATCTTAATAATCTCTTTTGTAACCCTAATGATTTTATTCAAGTGTTTCTAATTTCCAATAACCTAGTTTGATGGTGTAACCCTTATCACTCCTAAATTTGGAAAATTAGAAAATTAATAATATTTGCAAAATATTGTAGGATTTAATACCAAGTAGAATTCCTTAGTTCTCCTAAGTTAAATTGCAAATATTATTCCAATTTGATAAGTTATCCTTTATGGTTTTTGCTTTCAAAATCTAAAATTTGACCTTAGCTTATAACCATTATATCTCCCTAAAGTGAAAGTAATAATAAATGGGATTTAAACCTTACTTTGAATGCTATATCATCGTAGTGTTAGGTTGAATATAACAACACTTTAATGTCCTCCTTTGGAACTAGAAACAATGCTTATGCTTTGGAATTCTATGTCTTTAATGCTGGAACATAGTTGCTATAAATATAGAGAGGTTTGACCTTAAATACCAGGAGATTTTAATGCTTTCTCTTCCTTCCTTCTACATTGTGCTTTGCCATACTTTGACTGTGCTTTCCTATGCTTGACTGCTTTGGACTTGAGCATCTTTTTATGGAAGAAAGATCTTGAAATTTGTGACAAGTGTCACATCTGTTATGTATGAGCGCTCCCCATTTCTTAACATACCAATTTCCTTATTTAATGCTTCTTGGTCACTCTATAATATATGAGCACTCATGTGGGCACTTGCATGATTCTTGTGGAAGATAAAAAGTATCACCACTTCCTTGATATTCCCTGTAACTCCTGCGTGAGGTTTCTTAAGCGTTGAGAGATGAAATGATGCCTTAGAAAGTTGATGCCAAGTGGAATTCAAGCTCTCTACATGAAGTCATTTTCTATAACACTTCCAAGGAGAATATTATAACTCCTTGTGTATGCCTTTCCTTAGTTTGTTTTTTTCTTGGACAACAAGCAATATTTTCTTTTGTAGGTGAATTTATGAGGCACTATGGAGCTTCGAGTGGTAATTTTGGTGCTTCCTTTGGTGGATGATCTTATCCAATTTTAAGACCTTGAATGTAGCACATTTTCTCCTTGTATTCTATACCTTCAACATGCTAATTCCTGTGATTATTTTTAGTGTAGATAGCCTCTTGTTATGCTATCCATCCCACGGTGGTAGAAGTAGATTTGGATGCCTTCTCTTTGTAGATGAGCACTCTTTTACAGGTTTGAAGTTTTGGTTTTGTAGTAGATTTTTGAATGAAAATATAGGGGGTTTTGAGGATGTCTCTTTGGCTAGACTACTTACCCTTTTTTCTTGGATACTTTGATGATAAATCCAAGCCCTTAATTATGTATATAGAAGCTTCTTTGTAGCTATAATTTTTTGCCCTTTGTACCATGCAATTAACCCTGTAATGCTTTGGATTTGAGACTCACCAAGTCTCAATATTTGAAGATTGTTTTTTTTTTGCCTTTATTTAGTTGCTATTTTTATTTTTCTAACCTATTTTGGTGGCTTCCATTAGCAACTATGTGTTGCAAATTTTTGTGCTTTAATAGTGTCTTTAAACACTTGATTCAAATCAGATTTTGTGCCCTTCTCAAGTTCACAAAACTAATCCTTTTGAGAGTAATAGAATAGTGCAAATTAATCTAATAATATTTAAATTTTAATGCACTAAAAATTTCACCTTATCACACCAATCAATTCTCAAGATAATGCACTTAGTCAATTTACTGCAACTAATCAAGAATAATTTGAAATAAATCTTCAATAATTATTCAACAATTTCACTACAATAAATATTGTAGGACTTAGTCTTCTTTTTATTTTTCCAAAGTATATGATAGGGAGTTTATAGATGTAATACTAAAATATAATAAAATCCTAATTAATGTGCAAATGAACTTAAAAATAATTTTATCTTTTTGCACGTTTTGAAGACTGTAATCCAATTTTTCTTCTTCTTGCAACTTTAATCTAAATTAAGGTGCTATAACAAATCTGATAAGTAATCAAATTAACAAGTTTATTTGAACCAAAAGTTTCTTACACTTTAAAACTTATGTAGTTATTTTGTTACTTCTATAGAGGATGTGAATATTGGTGTCTAAGATCACCAAGTTGCTGCTTCGAGTAAGATATTACAACTTTTAGTAAACTGTCCTGAACAACTCCACCAAAAGATGATCTCAAACTTTCTTTCATGAGCATAAGATTAGGTGGATTGTTCTCCTCTTGTGGTCTCCTCCTTCTATTGTAGATTTGGAGAAGTCTTTATCTCTAAATCAGTGCCTTCTTGCTATGAGAGGTAATCTTTAAATATCCTATATTTGGTGAGCTTCTTCTGTCTTCAAGTCTTCTTATCGAATTCAACTTTAAGCAAGATCTTCTCAAGATTCTGAATATCTTGAGGTATTCATTGGATTATTATTCTAGGATTTGACACTCCTTGCCAAATTATTCTTCTTAAATTTGGCACTCTTTGCCAAATTATTCTTCTTGGATTTGGCACTCCTTACCAAATTATCCTTCTCTTGGGCTTGTTGTCGGATGGCGATAATTATCCCAAGTCCTTCACTATCAGGGACTTCTCCTTGGTAGTGGATTTATTTAGTGAGTTCTCCTTTGATGATTTCTTCAATAAGGTTCTCATAGAATTTTACTAGATTCTCATTGAGACCTTCTCAAGGTATTTTATCTTGCAGCTTTTGTTGGTCTTCCTTGAGACCTTCTCTTCAACCTTCTGCTCTTGGAAGTGTTGGTGGTGAGATCTTCTAGAACTCTAATTTTACTTCTTTTGAACATGAGAAGGACTCTCCTAGTCATTCTTCTTCTTCTTCCAATACTAAAAGTTCTTCAATGATATCTTCTCCCAATATCTTCAATTTTGCTTCAGGTGTTGAGTTGATTTTGAAGAAGATACTCTTCCTAACTTTATTGTACAAAGTTTTTCAACTCACTAAATCTTCTTTCCCTCCAAAAAAAATATTAGTACTAAAATCTTAATCTACTTCTGAATCAGATATTCTTTAGGATCAAGGCTTCTAGAGCTTTTTGTTGGACATTTTGAGTCCCTAAGCTAATATGTAGTCATTGATGTCAAAAGATCATTTAATGTCAAAAGGATCAATGAAGGGTTTTTGTGAAAACCAAGATAGGCAAAATAAAAGGTTTTATTTAAAACCATGGACAACAGATTTGATCTATATTTTTCTTAAAACCCAAGTTGGGCTTTCGTTTCATCAAAAAAGGTGCCTTGGTGATGGAAATTTTTAAGTTTTAATATTTGGTTTAAATTTTAATTATTTAAAATTTGAATTCAAATTTAAAACTAAATACGCAAGATTTCCATCGACATCATCAAGAAAATAAAAAGTCATATTTTTGCCGATGTCTTCGATATGATTAAAGGACTATATAAAGGGGTCTTCAATTGATTATTATTTCATCCTTGCTCATGTAATCAAAGTGTTGGCTATCGAATCGTTTATGAGCTCATGCAAAATTCTTGAAAAGTGTGGCAGCAAATAACACCGACTGAATTTAGAGAAAAAAACATCGTGGGCAGTGTGGCACATTGGCAAGTGGGTCTTGGCTAAGGTGCGGGGTAGAAAAAAATACCGAGGATCAAATCCCCTTGACTACGTTTTTTGGAAAGCATGAGAGAAGCGCTTTGGTGCCTTTGGTTTTGTGGAAGGTGGAGATGGGCATAAGGCACGTTGTACCTTTCCCTTTCCAATAAGCAGCTATATCATGTGGAATATTAGTCACGGCTAAGACGCTCCTGGTGTGGGCAAGTCGGGGGTTCAAATCCCCTTGAGGAGGTAATTACGTTTTGCATTAATTTAATTTTATTTAGCCCTAAGATTGGAGTTATAAGGTGGTTAGTGGAAATTAAGGTTTTAATTAAGCTTTGTTATTTGGGGTGTATTTATTATTGCAAAACTTGAGGGGTTTAATTATTTATTTGATGGTTATTAAGAATTGAATTTAGGAGAAATAAGGAGTTGTTTTAAAGTATTTTTGAAAGGCTTATTGATTGTTATTTTGATAAGGGTTTTATTAAAAAGGGACTTTGGTTGATGTGTTTATTTAGTTGGAGTAAAAAGGGTGTAAATTGAGTTATGCTTTATATTGTGATTATTTGAAGTCCACTAACCCTTATTGAGATTGGAAAGGAAAGTTGTGTTTAAGTGTGGCAGATTTTGTGAATAAACTCCTTGGTATCAAAAAGGTATGGGAACATTATCCTATTGATTTTTTATGGTGGTTGATTTTTGAAATATCTTTAGAGAGAAAAGGAATGATTGTGGTTTCCATTTTTGAGAGTTCTTGATTTAATGCTTCAAGGTTTTCTAGTTTGTGAGTTGTAATTAAACCTTATTTTAGAAGCATTGTTGTTGAAGCCCATTGCTTGTGAAATGAACTTGAACTTGATTTAGAAAAGAACATGAGTATAATTGTTATGTGAGATTTATGATTGAGCATTGTTGGAAACATTTTGAGTTGGTTAAATACATGCTTGGAGTAGGGTTTGTGAGAAAGGATTATTCCTTGAGGTGATTGGTTGAGTTGAGTTGATTTAAGCCTAGTCAAGTGGATGCATGTGGTTGTTCAAGTTTCTAGAAACAAACTATTTCATATTCTGATTTGAGATGAGATTGGGATTTGAGTACATAACATATTGATTCTCTAACAATTCTCTTTATGCTTCTATTGAGTTGAGATTGAGATTTGAGTATAGACATATAGAGTCTCTAAAAATTCTCTTTATGCTTCTATGAGATTTATTTGAGTTGAGATTAGGATTTGAGTATAGAACATATTGAGTCTCTAACAATTCTCTTTATCCTTCTATGAGATTGAATTGAGATATTGATTGAACATTGAGCTTAGAACATATTGAGTCTCTAACAATTCTCTTTATGATTCTATGTGATTGAGACAAGTCTTTGAGAAGGCTTGTTGACTGATTTGAGTAAGCTTTTGTGAAAGCTTGCTATATAGATTTGAGCAAGTCCTAGAGAGGACTTGTTGAGCATATTTGGACAAGTTCTGTGTGATCTTTTTGAGCAGATTTGGACAAGTTCTGTGTGAGCTTGTTGAGAAGATTTGGACAAGTTCTATGTGAGCTTGTTGAGCAGATTTGGACAAGTTCTGTGTGAGCTTGTTGAGCAGATTTGGACAAGTTCTGTGTGAGCTTGTTGAGCAGATTTGGACAGGTTATGTGTGGACCTGTTGAGCAGATTTGAGTAGGTTATGTGTGGACCTGTTGAGAATATTTGAGCAGGTTCTATGTGGACCTATTAAGCATATTTGAGCAGGTTTTGAGTGAACCTATTGAGAAAAATTGTACTAGACCGACTGTATTGTGTTTAGTACAAGAGATTGAGCAAAACTATGCTAGACCGATTAAACTATGTTTGGTACAGTATTGAGATAGAGATTTAGAGGTGACAGAGTATAGAGGATAGAGTCTCAGTGGATAGATATCCAACAACCAGGACAATTGAAGACATATCTGAGTGAGGAGTCTTCAAGTGGAAAGATATCCACCAGTTAGTGTAGCATATAGACATAGTTTTCTAGAAGATCACTAGCAAGAGCAGAAGGGGAAAGAGTTCTCCTGTGGAAAATATCCACAAACTTGAGATTAGGGGATCAACATCTCCTTTGGACAAAGATCCATAAATATTGTAATTTGGGAAGGAGTCCCAAGATATTATTTGAGAAATATTTAGAAGAAATATTTTTCTATGGAGGTAGCCCACATTGGGTGAACCACATTAAAATGATGTCTCTCATGTGTGTGATGTTTATTGTTTCATTAATGCTGATGGTACTATTTGGAAAATTTTTTTATGTTATATTGTTCACCCCCCTCTTAGTATAAGCACATGTTCTTCAATTGGTATCAGAGCAGGTCTCTCCATGAAGAGTTTAACAACTTGGAGAAGGATCCATCAGTAACACACATGTGCTCAAGAGGTGAAGAAAGTATAGACTTTGAAGAAGCACTCTTCAACTGTCTCCAAGATCTTGAAAGGATTCAAGAAGAGAATGCACAACTAAAGGAACAAATTTAAAACTATGAATCAACAATATTTGAGCTTCTACAAAGGCTAATAGAACTTGAAATAGAAGTGAAAGAAAGAAGAGAGATTGAACATCAGTTGAGAGATATGTTGGAAGCCAAAGAAGCAGGACTTGAGAAAGTGGCAACATAAATTGTTATGCTAAGATGCAGAACTGAAATAAATAAGATATTATAGGAGGCAGGAACATCAAGAAAAAAGGAGGTATCTTACCATATCTCAAGGAAATAAGACCACAAAAGGAAGAATACCAGATCGAGTCCTCAACAAAATAGGTTACAAAATTCCTTCCATGGACATTGTTTTTCTTGCAATAAATATGGTCATAGAGCTATGCAATGTACTAGTAGAGACAATGATAGTAGTAGTATAGATTATATTGCCCCACATGTGGATGATGATGTTAAGTGTTACAAATGCAATAATTTTGGGCATACACCTAGAAGGTGCAAACTAGAAATATCTAAGTCTAGTAAAAAGTCCACAACTCAAACTACTAGAAAAGAAGAAAAAGGGAAATGAAAATTAAAATTGTTGCTAGTTCAAATAGCTTGAAGAACACAAGCTTATACTGAGAGGGGGGGTGAACAGTATAAGACCTCTTTTTACTTTTTTCTTTATACTTCAAAACAGTAAAGCAATATACCCAAAGCAATAACAAAAAAATGCACAAGATCATCCATAAAGTGAAACCAATTTTAACGTGGTTCACCCAGAATGGCTGGGCTACATCCACAAAACTTTTCTCTAAAAGTTATCTCAAAGTTCTTTGGGAAACCTTCCCAATTACAATGTTTATGAGCCTCGACCCAAAGGAGATACCTTCCCCCAATCTAAATTTATGAGCCTCTGCTCAAAGGAGATACCTTCCCCTCTATTCAAATTTATGAGCCTCTGCTCAAAGGAGATACCTTCCCCTCTGCTCTGGAAATGATCCCTCAGAAGATCAACTGCCTCTACCTCTTGCCAGCACGTGGAACTCCTTTCCATCGAAGACCTCCTATCCTTAATGCCTAGCCTAAGAGACCTATGCCTTCTATGATCACGTCCACAACAGCTCAACAACCTATACCAAACACAGTCAGTAGGTCTAGTACAAGTCTTCCTTTGTCTGTCAGATCTGTCCAACACTTGAACAAATCAATCCTCTACACACAAGCCTTCTTAAAGACTTGCCAAATCTGTCCTCAGGTTCTTCTCAAAGAACCACTGCACCTATATCCTCAAGTTCTCTGATAGAACTATCAAACTTAGCTCACAAGTCCTCTACTAGGACCTGTCCAAATCTGCTCACAAGTCCCCACCGAAACCTGTCCAAAACTCATCAAGCTCACCAAGAAAAACTTTCTTAGTAGGAAATCACAAAGTGAATTGTTAGAGACCCAATGTGATTTTTCAAACTCATAGAAGCATAAAGAGAATAGTTAGAGACTCAATATGTTCTATACTCAAATCCCAATCTCAAAACTCAACTCAAATCAACTCAGCTCAATCTCAATCTCAAATCTAAAAACTCAACTCAATATCTGAAATGGATAGGATAGAATGAAGTTTGCATTTATCAAGAACATGAAACACAACCCAACAATTGCCAACCATGCAAGATCTCATATAACAATGATACTCATGTTCTTTCCACAACCAAATAACTTTTCTCAACCAATTAATCTTTCACAACCAAATACTCTTTCACAACCAAATAGGGCTTCAACAACAATGCTTATCAACAAGGCTTAATCAAACAACACCATTCAACTCAACATCAACCTTGAAGCATTCAACCAATCATCACAAGAAAAGGAAACAATTAGAAATCCTTTTCCCTCCAAAGATATTTGAACAAAACAACCACAAACACAATATCACCAAATGCAAAGAATAACTTGCTCAAATCAACTCAATGGAGTAAGTCCAAATCATGTATCAAGTAAAGCACTAACTTGATCAAAACAACCTCTATGGAAGCAACTCAACCATCAATATCAAAACAGCCAACTAAGGGTTTTACCATCTTAATGCAAGTAGCAAGACTTACTAACATAAACCCTAGTGCAAAAATGCTTCCTCTTCCTCAACCAGAATTATGCATTCACCCAAAAACTCATCAATGATTTTAATGCATAAACAATCTTCAATATCCAGAAAATAGGATTTACACCAACAAAAATACCTAGTAGACAACCTTTTCACTCCAAACTCAGTTTCAAAAAATACACCATCAACAATATACATGGAAGAATTTGCCCATACCTTTACTTTGATGAAGAAGGAGGACTCAAAATCTATCACAACACTTGGCCAACCTTAGTTCTCCAACCTTTGGAGAAAATGAATAACACCACCACACATGCTAAAGCGCTTTCATTGCTACTATCCTCGTGCATCACGACCAAAATGAAATTTCCCACAACATGGGTCAAACTTGGCACCTCTGCCCAATGCTTCTTCACTCAACACACCACCACCATTGGAGCACAAGTGCCCAATGAAAAATATAATGTAATCCTATGTGTTGTCTTCCTTCAATCGCCAAGGATCTAAAAACGTAAACGTTTTCCTCAAGCCACTACAATCATCATGAGCGCTGTCCAAAAACGTAACTCCCAAAAAACATAGTTCGCAGTCTTATCAAATGTCAGAGAAATGCAATCTTTTGGACGTCAAGCACAAGAAAATCTTGAGCAATTCTATATGGATGGACAACAAAATAAAGCGAAAAACATCGCTTTTACGGAGGACACAGAGCTACGAAATTACATCGATCAAAGGTACCATTACTTTAGAAAATAATCCCCACTTATATAGCCATTTCTCCTTAATTGTTTGACATCGGCGCTCCTCCAACGATGGCAACACGTTGGCGAAAGAATTCTTTATCTGCGTCGCTTAAGGGTTAAAAGACCTTTAATAATAATTAAAATTATAATAATTATTATTTTATTAATAATAAATTAAACTTAGACATTTGTCAAAGGTTTGAGTTAATTTAATTATTAATAATAAACATGGACCTTCAAGGTTTTTCAAGAAAAAACCTTTGCATTAAGTTAAGCTTGGTTTTAATAAAAACCCTTAATGAGTCCAACTGGTTTTAAGAAAAACCATCACCATGGTTTTAATAAAAACCCTTTAACATTATGAAGCTTCTCAAGATATTTTTGACATCACACTCTTTTTGAAATCAACACAAAAATGCCTTTTGACATCAATGACAACTTATACACTTGAGCAAAGGCAATGTACCCAAAGTACCCAAAATTGCCAACATAGCTTTGCATGGATAAAGAAGAAAAATGGTTTCTGGATAGCGGATGCTCTAGACACATGATAGGAGAAAAGGACAAGTTTATAGTTTTGAAAGAAGGAAATAGAGGGTCAGTAAATTTTGGGGACAATGGCTCAGCAAAGATTTGTGGAAAAGGAACTCTAAGTATAGGCAATGGAAAAGCAAAAGCTGAAAATGTTCTATATGTGGAAGGTCTAAAACATAATATTTTGAGCATTAGTCAACTTTGTGATCAAGGCCATATGGTAACTTTTCATCAAGATAGATGTGAAGTAAGAAAATATGAATTTGGGAAACTAGTAGCTAGTGCTATAAGAGAAAGAAATCTTTATGTACTCAATGAGATCAAAAAGGAAAAATGTCTCTTATCCAAAGAAAATGAGATCCGGTCTCAACATATAATATTGGGACCAAATGAGAATCTTCTAATGGCTTTGGAAGATAAATAATTGAGTGCTCCTATAGAAGACAAGTCAAAAGAAAGAAATGACATGGACAAAGGCAAAAAAATAGAGGACTATTCAATAGAGAATGGTTATGATCTCAAGGGAGAACTCATCTATGCTCTTGACACAGTAAAGAAGGTAAGAAAGCAACACTCTAAGCTTGAAAGTCAGTTTCAAGAATGTGATGAAGAAATATTATTGCTCATAGAGGACTTAGAGAAGTCCAAGGCTAAGGCAAGTAAGTTCAAAGAAAAGTTAGAAGCAAATATTTTGGAATGTGAGAAGTTAGCACAAGAAGTGGCTACTCTAAAGGAATATTTAAAGGACTCCAAGATCAAGATGAAGAGTTTCACAAATAGCTCTAAGAACTTGGATAAGTTCATTTGTGGACAACAAAGAACATCATGTTCAACAGGTCTTGGCTTTGGAAAGAAACAGGAAAAAGAAAAGTCTACTTCAAGTCTTGAAGAAGAAGGAACTTCAAAAGAAGACACTTCAAAAGAGGGATTCTCAGATGAAAGTGGAAGTGAAAGTGAAACTTCTAAGGATGAGTCATATTGCAGTGATTCCAAAAGGGACAATGGGCAAAGAAGATTCAGATGGAACAACAATCAGAACAGGAGACCAATGAGGTCTAGACAAGGAAGCTTCAATGGGAGATGCTTCTCATGTCACAGGTTTGGGCACATGGCTTCATAGTGCAGGTCACATGAAATATAGGTATATGGAAGAGAACAACTTTTCCAAGGATATTGCTATTCGTGTAATGAGTTTGGTCACAAGGCAATGAATTACAGGATTCATGACAAAAGAGGATATGGCTTCACTAGGAGAAATCCTAAGACAGTTGCACATCCAAGGAATAATAACATTAAGTGTTATAAGTGCAATAATGATGGTCACATAGCAATATGGTGTAGAGAAAATATTCCAAAATCAAGCATGAACAAGAATAAGAATGTGAACAAGAACAAAAATATGAACAGGAATAGGAACATGGGCAGGAACAAGAACATGAACAAAAACAAGAAGATGAACAAGAACACAAACTCAGAAAAGAAAAGAGACTCAAAAAATAATGAGGACAAGAGAAGGTACAAGAAAAGGAACATGGATAAAAACAAGAACAGGAACATGGATGAGAACAAGAATAGGAACAGGAACAGGGATGATGACTTGGAAAGAAACAGTGAGAGGATTCAACAAAAAGAAAGAGGAAAAGACAAAGGTAGAGAACAGTGCTTTCGAGGAGTAGAAATACTCCCACCCCAGAATTAACCACCTCATGTGGAGGTGGGGGAGGGGCTAAGCTAAGAGGCTTAATTCTTAGCCCCGAGCCCCAAAGGTGACCCTTTGCCATTGATGTCAAAGGGGGAGAGATTTGTGTATTTTGGGGAGAGTTTTTGATATGAGGAGAGTTTTGATATCTGAGAGAGCATTGAGCTAGGGGGAGCAAAGTCCCAGGGGGAGTAGAAAAGAAGGTCAGATTTTAGTAAAAGGATTTGGGTTGCCATCAATGACAAAGGGGGAGATTGTTGGACATTTTGAGTCCCTAAGCTAATATGTTGTCATTGATGTCAAAAGATCATTTAATGTCAAAAGGATCAATGAAGGGTTTTTGTGAAAACCAAGACAAGAAAAATAAAAGGTTTTATTTAAAACCATGGATAGCATATTTGATCTGGGTTTTTCTTAAAACCCAAGTTGGGCTTTCGTTTCATCAAAAAAGGTGCCCCGATGATGGAGATATTTAAGTTTTAATATTTGGTTTAAATTTTAATTATTTAAAATTTGAATTCAAATTTAAAACTAAATATGCAAGATTTTTGCCGACGTCATCAAGCAAATAAAAAGTCATATTTTCATTGACGTCTTCGATATGATTAAAGGACTATATAAAGGGGGCTTCAATTGATTATTATTTCATCCTTGCTCGTGTAATAAAAGTGTTGGCTATCGAATCGTTTATGAGCTCATGCAAAATTCTTGAAAAGTGTGGCAGCGAATAACACAGACTGCATTCGGAGAAACAAACATCATGGGCAGCATGGCGCATTGGCAAGTGGGCCTTGGCTAAGGTGCGGGGCAGATAAAAATACCGAGGATCGAATCCCCTTGACTATGTTTTTTGGAAAGCATGAGAGAAGCGCTTCGGCGCCTTTGGTTTTGCGGAAGGTGGAGACGGGCATAAGGCACGTTGTGCCTTTCCCTTTCCAATGAGCGGCTAGCTCATGTGGAATCTTAGCCATGGCTAAGACGCTCACGGTGTGGGCAAGTCGGGGGTTCGAATCCCCTTGAGGAGGTAATTACATTTTGCATTAATTTAATTTTATTTAGCCCTAAGGTTGGAGTTATAAGGTGGTTAGTGGAAATTAAAGTTTTAATTAAGCTTTGTTATTTGGGTTGTATTGATTATTGCAAAACTTGAGGGGTTTAATGATTTATTTGATGGTTATTAAGAATTGAATTTAGGAGAAATAAGGAGTTGTTTTAAAGTATTTTTGAAAGGCTTATTGATTGTTATTTTGATAAGGGTTTTATTAAAAAGGGACTTTGGTGGATGTGTTTATTTAGTTGGAGTAAAAAGGGTGTAAATTGAGTTATGCTTTATATTGTGATTATTTGAAGTCCACTAACCCTTATTGAGATTGGAAAGGAAAGTTGTGTTTAAGTGTGGCAGATTTTGTGGACAACTCCTTGGCATCAAAAAGGTATGGGCACATTCTCCTATTGATTGTTTATGGTGGTTGATTTCTGAAATATCTTTGGAGAGAAAAGGATTGATTGTGGTTTCCATTTTTGAGAGTTGTTGGTTTAATGCTTCAAGGTTTTATGGTTTGTGAGTTGTAATTAAACCTTGTTTTAGAAGCATTGTTGTTGAAGCCCATTGATTGTGAAATGAACTTGAACTTGAGTTAGAAAAGAACATGAGTATAATTGTTATGTGAGATTTGTGATTGAGCATTGTTGGAAACATTTTGAGTTGGTTAAATACATGCTTGGACTAGGGTTTGTGAGAAAGGATTGTTCCTTGAGGTGATTGGTTGAGTTGAGTTGATTTAAGCCTAGTCAAGTGGATGCATGTGGTTGTTCAAGTTCCTAGAAACAAACTATTTCATATTCTGATTTGAGTTGAGATTGAGTTGAGTTGAGATTGGATTTAAGAATAGAACATATTGAGTCTCTAACAATTCTCTTTATGCTTCTATTGAGTTGAGATTGGGATTTGAGTATAGAACATATAGAGTCTCTAACAATTCTCTTTATGCTTCTATGAGATTGATTTGAGTTGAGATTGGGATTTGAGTATAGAACATATTGAGTCTCTAACAATTCTCTTTATGCTTCTATGAGATTGAATTGAGATATTGATTGAACATTGAGCTTAGAACATATTGAGTCTCTAACAATTCTCTTTATGATTCTATGTGATTTGAGACAAGTCTTTGAGAAGGCTTGTGGACTGATTTGAGTAAGCTTTTGTGAAAGCTTGCTATGCAGATTTGAGCAAGTCCTAGAGAGGACTTATTGAGCTGATTTGAGCAAGTCCTAGAGAGGACTTGTTGAGCAGATTTGGACAAGTTCTATGTGAGCTTGTTGAGCAGATTTGGACAAGTTCTATGTGAGCTTGTTGAGAATATTTGGAAAAGTTCTGTGTGAGCTTGTTGAGCAGATTTGGACAGGTTCTGTGTGGACCTATTGAGCAGATTTGAGCAGGTTCTGTGTGGACCTATTGAGCAGATTTGAGCAGGTTTTGAGTGAACCTATTGAGAAGAATTGTACTAGACTGACTGTACTATGTTTAGTACAAGATATTGAGCAGAACTGTGCTAGACCGATTAAACTATGTTTGGTATAGTATTGAGATAAAGCTTTGGAGGTGATAGAGTATAGAGGATAGAGTCTCAATGGATAGAGATCCAGCAGCCAAGACAATTGAAGATAGATCTGAGTGAGGAGTCTTCAAGTGGAAAGAGATCCACCAGTCAGTGCAACATAGAGACAGAGTCTTCTAGAAGATCACTAGCCAGAGCAGAAGGGGAAAGAGTTCTCATGTGGAAGAGATCCATGAACTTGAGATTAGGGGATCAACATCTCCTTTGGACAGAGATCCATAAACATTGTAATTTGGGAAGGAGTCCCAAGAGATTATTTGAGAAATATTTAGAAGAAATATTTTTTTGTGGAGGTAGCCCACATTGGGTGAACCACGTTAAAATGATGTCTCTCATGTGTGTGATGTTTATTGTTTCATTAATGCTGATGGTACTATTTGGGAAAAAGTTTTATGTTATACTGTTCACCCCCCTCTCAGTATAAGCACATGTTCTTCACTTTTTTTAGTATCTAGGCTTCTGTGGTCTTTTCAGTATCAAGGCTTTTGTAGCCTTTTCAATATCAAGGTTTTTGTGGTCTTTTTAGTATCAAGGCTTTTGTGGCCTTTTCAGTATCAAAGATTCTATTGTCAACATATAGGTTTATATTCCATTTTGGAAAAATAAGTGCCTAAGCGATTCTCCAAGTGGGTGGTTCATGAAACCGGTTCATGCAACCATTTGAGTGGTTAATCAACCACCTAGCATTGTATATATTTCAAACTCAACTTCATTACAATTTGCTTGTTGTTCTTGTTTCATAATATGGTATCAAAGCTAGGTGGTGAGAGATTAACATAGAGGATGCAGGGTGCAGGTGGGAGGATAAGGACGTAGCCCAACATGGGCACACTTCCCTAGGTGGATGCACACTTCCTAGGATCGACATGAGCTATATGATACTGAACCAATCGAACTGTATGAGATCGAACCAATTGGAACAGACTAGATGCTAGACAAGATCAATGTGAACTGGATGAGATTGAACCAATAAAAATCATAACAATAACAAGCAAACTAGAACCTGACATAACACGTAGATCGAAACCCTTATACTGATAGAATGTAGACCAAAAACTTGACATAACACATAGACCAAGATACACATGGTAGACACTAACTGGTGGACACATGGCGAGGTGGATGATGTAGCAGTGTTGACTGGATCTAATGGGGTAGACATGTGGCAGATGCTGACTGATGGACACATGGTAAGGTGGCATAATTGTGCATGATGTGGTGGCAGTTTGGTTTGGGTTTGCATGTGGTTCAAGGCAAAAGGCTAGGAAGGGGGTGACCACACGAAGGCAGTCACCTTACTACCTTCATCCCACCGCTTATCAACAAGTGAGAACGCATCAACAGGATGTGTGTGGGATAAACCCACTGATTTAAAAAAAAATCTAAACTGCGCTCGATATAAATAGATACTGGTGTCTTTTGTTACCCAACGAGCTCGGTAATGCACTTGGTCAAATACGTTTGGTTGCACGACAGAGGTGCTTGGTTCAAATCCCGTAGAGGGATTAAAAAAAATTGAAAATTTTACCACGCGCTTTTTTGCTAGCAACTTTTGTTTAGCAATATTTTCTTGTCGCGCATTTTTTTGTCAAGAAAGAATTTTCTTGTCAGCAAATTTTATCCACATTTTTTTTTGCTGAAGATAATTTGACAATTTTTTGTCCTATCATTCTTTGCCAAGGAAGGTCCAATTTTTTGCCAACGAAGGGGTATTTATTTGACCACGAAGGAAATCGAAGTGGATTTTTTTTGCCAAAGCACGCGAAGGGGCTATTTAAGAGGTATTTTTCAATAATACTTTGTTTATTCCTTTCAAGCAATTTTGGAGGGATAAGTTTTCTTTTCAAAATTTTGAAAGGGTAAAAGCACAATTTTTTCATCCTTGTTTATTTTACAACAAAAATGGGAATCACAAGCATTCTTTTTTTAAATTTATAAGACAAAGGGAGGAAGAAAAATTATTGATTTCAAAAGTATTTGTGGAAGTGAATATCTTCATTGTACAACTGGCATTGTAATAGGTGCATTTTTGGTGGAAACCGACACCTAGAGTGTTTAAAATTTTGTAGGCACTTGTGATTGTTTTTACATTTAAATTTTATGTTTTCTTGCATTTCAATCATAAAGTAAAATATATAAAGCAAAGAAAATACCCCAAATGTTTTACACCTATTTATGTAACTTATTGCACAACAATTTTTGGTATCTACGATACCTCTGGTCTACACTTACAGGTGATGTTGTCGTGCTTGGACTACTATATCTAATGCATAATATAGCTGCAACAATGATGTCTTAGTTATTGTTATCTATAGATCATTGGGGAGAAATAAGGAAAACCAATTTTTATATTTACTCAATTTATATCCTAATCGTTATTGTTGTTAGACGTAAATCCTGATGAAGTGCTTTCCAAAGTGTTTAAGGTAAGTTACACCCCACACATGAGGAAATAACTTCTATGGTAGGTATTATAAATAAAATTATTCCCTTTTAGTACTGCCTATGTTCCATGTATCATTCTGATATCATATACTTATAGTCTCCTTCACGTAATGGCGAGTATATTTAGATAAGTTTGGTATAAAGACTTGGTAGGTATAACAAAAGGGGGACCATTTGGTGTTATAAGGAACCCTCATAATGGCCACTATTCACAAATATCTGTCAAATTAATAGTTGCTAAAAGGTTCTAATTTTGCACCATGGAAGACAAAGATGAGAGCTATCCTTCAAGTTGAAGATTTATGGGATGGAGTGACTAGCACTACAAAATGACTTGGAATAGTAGTACCAAATCAAGAGGTCTTTGATAAAAAAGATAGAAGATAATTCATGCTTATTCTGCTTGCTACTACAGATGAGGTCCAGCCTCATATCTGTGATGCCAAAAATGGTAAGGAAGCTGTATCGCTCCAAATTTTTTGCACCCTTACCTTCAGGCTATAGGATCCACGCCCGGAAGGGGGATGTGAAAAGGATGGGACAATACCTCGGACCGAGAGGCCCTTGGAAGGTCCCGCCTCTCGGGGGAGGTGTATAAGGGTGAATTTTCGATGGATGGTGGGTTCACCAGGAAACTTTTGAATGGCAGTTTCCACGCCTAGGTTGATAGTGTGTTTGATGTGTTCATTTTTATGCTTGATCATTCAACTCCTAGGTTTGGCCGATATGAATCTAAACTATTCTATATGCCAGTGCTGATTTAAATGAATACAAAAAACATAAATGGATGCAAATAACATAGAATATGCTAACTAGAAGGTGTCATACCTGATCTCGGATGTCTGATGGAGATTCTGAGTCTTGTAGCAGTTTAGATCGTCTCAGTTTGTACATAATCATCCCAAATCATAGAAGGTCATCTGAAATCAGACAGAATCATCTGAAATCTGATGAATTCGTCAGACGAATTCATCAGAAACCTGCAATCACAAAAATAGACGCAAAATACCAAATATGCAAGTGCAAAAGCAAAGGATAATGGTAGAAATAACAGCAAACATGCCTAAATAATAGATTCTAATAACAAATAAGGAAATGCAGTAGATTTAATGATTGATTTTAACTTTATCATGCGATTATGCTAAATGAGGTGAACTCCAAGATGCATAAAACATAATAACTTAAAACAGTGCAAAGATATGATATGAAAAATGCAAAAAAAGCTAAGAAAATGCAAACTCTAAACTCGGACTGCCCCCAATCTGGACTACAGTCAGGATCGCCTCCAATCGTACGAGATCATCCGCAATCGTTCGAGATCGTCCACGATGATCCAAGCTAGCTTCGACTGAAAAATAGTAGAGTTCCTGCAATAAAAATGCAAAAATACCGAATGCAAGCAATAATGCGAGGGAATAAGGAGCTAACTCTGCAATGAAATCCGTCAACTAAGGGGTTGGGGGTTCAGGGAGAATCAGGGGGATAAACTAGAAAAATCCTAGTTTATATAGGATTAGGAAGAGGTTTGGGAGGTTGGGGATCATCCCAATCTGGGAGATCTCCAACAGGGAAATCTCCAACTGCGCAGACACGCTTCTGCCCGAGTTGGAGAGGCTGTTGAAACAGAAGCTAATTATGAAAATTTGGTTTTGGGACGAAATCGTCTGGACGTTCTGTTCTAGACGAATTCGTCAGATCGGGGACGATTTCGTCTAATCTGAGACGATATCGTCCAACGGTCAAAACAAATCCTAAAAATGGCACGAAAAATGGGGAAAGCGGGTAAAAGGCGGTTTAACGGGCAGTTTGGGGTTGAAATTCAAATTTTAATATTTTATCTTTTTACTAAGGTTTTAACCGTGCCAATTTTAGGGTGCTACATTTTGCCCCCTCTTTAGCGAATTTTCTAAAGAAAATGCGTTAAAGACGAGTTTTTCCCGTTTTACGAGAAAGCAAAAATATACTCAATTTTTTAGACGATGATTCTTGGTCGAATCGTACGAATGCTGACTATGGTGCCCCCTCCGTGTTTTTACCCAAATCGAACGTTTGAGGTAAAAACGCGAAAAAGCAAAAATTTAAAATGTTGATTTTTAAATAAATTAAAGAAAATAGGGAAAACCCTAATTCATTTTTACTATTCACTTTTATTGTTCCAGAGCTCTGTAGAGAAGAAAAATGGTGGAGACAGCGCACAAAGCGACAGAGGTCCGATGCGGGCTACGGGTAAGGATCTAATCCTAGTAGATTAGGTTTAATTTAACTTTGTGCAAGTTTTTTGATTTAAATTTTGATTGTTTGGGGCATCGCGGCCGTTTTTAGGCCGTCGACGTCATCGGGACAAAATCGTCCCGATTTCGTCGAAATCGTCCCTAGATCGTCGATTTCGTCTGACGGCGAAATCGGCGAATTAGGGGCGATTTCGTCCAACAAGGGGCGATTCCCAAGTTGCAAAATCGAAGACGATTTCGTCCTCACAAAGGATGATTTTGCCCAATTGGGGACGATATCATCCAATGGTGGACGATATCATTTTAAACTTGATTTTAAGTTGTTTAATTTGATGTTAATGATTGGTTTATTAATGATTTTGTTGTTTTATTGTTTGTTTTGTAGAAGGGATTACTAAAGAGCCGGGAATGGAAATACGATGGGCTAAGAGATGACATAGCCACGCTTGACCAGGCAGAGCGTGACCGACTAGGACAGGTCGGTCTACAGCATGTGGCAGAGATGCCACAAGTACCGACTGACATGGGGCTACTGACAGCCCTAGCAGAGAGGTGGTATCCGGGGTCGTCCTACTTTCGGTTACCGATAGGGGAGATGGCTCCCACTCTAGAGGACGTATGGAGGATCATGAGGATCCCCATACAAGGACGGCTGATGATGCCTACGGCCAATCAGGGCCAGGCGATGATGAGGCTCACTGGAGACCCGAGCTTCACCCTGGAGAAGGGCGGAGTGAACATCGAGTCTCTACGACAGATGCCTAGGGCATCTAGGCTGACTCAGGTTTTGGCAGGAGTTGTCGGTGGCTTACTGCTGTGCCACCAGAGCGGATGCAGACTACCGTGGGTGCTCTCAGACATAGTCTGCGACATGAGAGACCACGGGTACAGATTTGCATGGGGTAGCTTTGTTCTTTTCCACTTGTATAGGATCCTGTATGGGGTCGTATACAAGGGAGGTCGATGTCTGGTTTTGACATCAGCTCGCTACAAGTTTGGTGCTGGGAGCACATTGCGGTGCGAGAGGCCGATAGGGCTCCCATTGATAGGGGTTGACCGGGAGAGGCCCCGGGTTTTCTATTGGTGGCTACAGAGGGGGTCACAACGGTGGATAGATCTGTCGATGTCACGGAGGTTGCTAGACGACCTCATCCTAGACCAGATCACCTGGAGGCCATGGCGAGAGCACCCCAGGTGGGCAAAGGATGGGCAAGAGCTGGCTCGCATCAGGAGAGTCTGTTGGCTGAGGATGGAGCGGGGAGAGGTAGAGCTCCACCGCTATGACCGAGTACTATGATAGTTCGGTCTACAATAGGGGATCCCTTCTCTCAGGGATTACGAGTACTCTCAGACTATTTGGGATAGTACTACACTGAGCGGGGCTCTAGATATGCAGTGATTCTGGAGTCAGGACGCGGACGATGCCCCCATCCAGCCAGTGGATGGTGACGATGTCGGGGTTGCGGATGGCTACGATGCCTGGTACGTAGGCATCCGCCCTCCTCGGATGATGAGGGTGTAGGGTCCAGTGCACGCTATGGTGCGCCAGATGGGGAGGCGACGACAGGCTACTATTGAGGCAGCGTGGGGTCACGGGGGAGAGAGCAGTGGCGGATCCCATAGGAGAGATGCCAGAGGATGGCACGGGCTCCACAGAGGCCATGGGAGACAGGGCAGAGGGAGGAGAGGCTCCCTTCGTAGTAGGGGGAGAGACCACCATCGCCTGATAAGGGCAAGGGTGTCGAGGTGGGAGAGAGCAACGAGACGGCGGCTCTCCGGGCTGAGGTTGCCCACCTCCGAGCTCAGGTGCAGACATTGCAGGATGAGGCTACACGGCTCAGAGCTCGGGGTAGAGGAGCGAGCACTCAGGATCTAGTGCGGTCTATTGCTCAGACCACATTCTACCAGGGGCTATACTATCACATGGTTCCAGAGAGGGCCAGAGGGTACCACTGCCGGCCCCTATTGCAGAGCCGGTCATGATGGGATCGTCGAGGACATCCTCACGATCGACGATGAGGACCCGAGATACATCCCGGACCTCTATGGGACCACCTCCTCCACGTCAGGGTGGGGGAGGAGATGAGGCTGAGAGCTCGAGGGCTTCTCGAGGCTAGGTGTCTATGGACTATAGATTTTGTAGAGATTTTTGAGAGGATTGAGTATGCCAGGGTATAGATTGTGGCATACCAATCCAGTTTTGATATGATGTATATAATTTTTTGATATATATATATGATCTTGTTTTTGATGATATGACTTGTTCATATGTTTTTATGATGCTTTAATGTTTGAATTGTTTGCTTATTTGATTGAGGATTCATGTAATTATGTCGTGTTGAAATATTATAATTTGATGTCATGCTGTAAGATTTTAAATGAAATAATCTGATGTAAACAATTGGTTGTGGTGGTGTGATTTGATAAAAAATAAAAAGAGACTTCTAACAATAATTTCAAAGGACATTGTCATTGTTATAGACCATTTCATGGAGTCGCCGCTCACTCGGTCGTCAAGCTAATCCCAGTATAGAAATATTGTTAAAAGTAAAAGAGTGCTTAAGAGACTGTCTTAAGACTTTGTGTTGTAATGATGGAGATAATGATGGTTTGATGATTTGTTTTCAGATTTTCATAAAAATAGTATGCATGAGATACTAAAAGAAATATGATTTTGCTAGGCATAAATTCCTAAGTGTGATAAAATTTTGAACAATTCCTTAGAATTTATACCATGGTTGCAAAATTGAATTTGAACATAATGACATGAAATAGAATAGGTGTTCGTTTGTTTGTAAAGCATAATTGTGTAACATAATGATGCAAGTCATATGTTTTGATGAATTTGTTTTAAAATAAATGGAAAATAAAATTAGAACAATGGTTTGCGCTAGGCATAGAATTATAGGTATAGACTTATACCATCATCGCGAAATCCAAAGAAGAAAATAGATTGTTGGTTTTATTGCAAGATGAATTTTTGACTTTTGATAAATAGAAAAATAATAATATGAAAATTTTGTTTGAAATTATTTTTAAGATTTTGTGAGAAGATGTATGTAATTGCTCTTATACAAAACAAAAATTCTGAAATAAAAGGATAAAATTATTCCGAAAAGAGTTACAGAAATATTTTAAATTATCTCAAAGAGAAATGTAGATTTATAAGGAATCCTCATGTGCAAATGTGAGTTCATTACCGATCTTGATTTATCATAATGATACAAAATCTCTCAAATACAAATGTGTGTGCGATTGTATTGTTCATTCACCAATTTTGAGCAAGATAATTTGATACAAGTAATTTGCCTTGACCAAATGAATGTTCGTTGACCATGATTTATATGCATGTAACCGTACCGGACTACTATGTAAGTTAGGTTATCAAGAGCTAGCTAATCCATAAGCTGACAGAGGTCTATACAAAAGAAGGTCGCTAATGTGACAGACATATCGCCACGCTAGGGATTACCCAAGGCCAAGCGGGTTGGGCACAAACCACCTGTTATGGGGCTTACCTCACAGTTTTCGAATAATTGAGAATTCCAGGGATTCAAGCTCATTCACCCTTCTTTTCTTTTCAAGGGGTAGGGAAAGGATTTTATTGCATTTTGCTTTTGCGTTTCTCTTTTGCTTTTTTTTTTTTTTGTACTTTTGCTTGATATTTGAGAAAATACTGAAATATTGTTGTGATGATACAAAATAACCTTTTTCTTTTTCTCTTTTTCTTGAACTTTTCTTTTTCTTCCTATGCTAGGGATACTTGCTCGGATTATCTGTAGAGCAAGGGATTTTTATTCTGGGTAGGGGTGAGCTTGTCCTTTTGTCAATTCTCAAAGATTCTAGACCATGTGCATGATAGGATAGCAGGGGAAACTTTTCGCTCAGGAAACCATTTCTACTATGTAGCATCATATCGAATTTGCAATGAAATCATTTTAATGTGAAAAGATATACTTGGTTCAAGTAAATAACAAGATCAATTCTCTATGCTCAAAACTTTATTTAATTCAACTGTGGACTTTGATATAAGAGAGATGAATAATCATACCAAATAAAATCAAGATATTTATTCATGTGAATGTGAAAGTGCGGGATTCCAAATAAATGCTAATTTATCCAAAATAACTGAAAATATAACTGCAATACTTCACAATTTGAGAGGTACAAAATAAAAGATGTTTTTGAAGATTTTGATGATTTGGATGTTTTTATTTTTAAGTTATGAATTGAAAGAAATACAAGATGATTGTTTTTTGAAATGTTTTAAATAAGTGACTAAAAAGGAAATAATATGCAAAACAAATATATACAATGATGAAATGACCAATTTTTATGCATAGTAACGTTTAAGATGCATAATGTTCATAGGTTCTTTAAGTTCTTTACCATCCAAGGTAGATAATTTGTATGCTCCCGATCCAAATTTAGCAGTGATGACATATGGTCCAAGCCAGTTGGGCTCAAATTTACCTTTAAGGTTTTTAGTTGCATTAGTATTTTTTTGATTTTCTTTTAAGACAAGGTCACCGATCTCAAAGGATCGAGGATGAACTTTCTTAAGATATGCTCTCTTAAGCTTGTTTTGGTAGGCGCAAAGATGCTCCAAAGCATTGATGCGCTTTTCATCTAGAAGTTCTAGCTGACTAAATCCGCCAGCACGATATTCATCCCCTACTTCAGTATCTTGAAGTAGTAGAGCTAAAGAAGGAACTTCTAATTCAAAGGGAAAAATGGCTTCAACACCATAAACCAAGACAAAAGGTGAAGTTCCAGTGGGGGTTCGAACACTAGTTCGATAGGCCCACAAAGGAGGATATAACTGAATGTGCCAATCTCGACCGGATTTATTGACCAATTTTTTGAGAATTTTGATTAAGGTTTTATTAGATGCTTCTGCTTGACCATTACCCTGAGGATAATAGGGAGTGGACCAACGATGTTGAATTTTATATTTTTGACATAATTTCTTGACATCTTTATTTTTGAAACAAGTTCCATTATCGAAAATGAGATTGGCAGGAATTCCAAACCTACAAATAATTTGATTAAAAATAAACTTGGAAACTTGTGTTCCAGTGCAAGAAGCTAATGGCATAGCTTCAACCCACTTCGTGAAATACTCAGTGGCGGTTATGATGAATTTGTGTCCATCGGATGACACAGGGTTGATTTTTCCAATGATGTCTAGGCCCCATTTTGAAAAGGGCCAAGGAGATGAAATAGCCTGCGAGTTCTTGTGCAGGCGCATGGACAAGGTCAGCATGTTTCTGGCACTTGTCGCAATGTCGCACATAATTATGTGCATCATTTTCCATGGTAGGCCAAAAATATCCTATCCGAAGGAGTTTCTTAGCAATGGCGCTACCACTAAAATGTCCCCCACAAGATCCATTGTGGGCTTCATTCAAAGCTGATCTAGATTCTTCTAGATTCAAACATCTCAGTAAGATGCCTTCAAAAGATCTTCTGTACAAGGTATTACCAATAATCACAAAGCGACTTGCTTGTCTACGTAATAACCTACGCTGGTTGCTAGTACAACCATCAGGGAAGGTTCCTTTCTGCAAAAAATTAAATATATCAGTATACCATGGTTCAGGAGTTGTTTCGTTGATGAGAAACACATCCAAAGGTTCTAAGCATGATTTGCTTGAAGCGGGTTCTTGGAGTCGACGAATAATGATGGTAGCATATTCATCGTCTAACTCCAAGGGTAAAAGAGATGCAACTACAGCCATAGCGTCAGCCGCACGATTGCTAGTTCGAGGAATAGCTTCCAAAGTAACTTGATCAAACAAGGATAATAATTGCAAAACATATGCTTTATATGGGCGTAATTTATCATCTCTGGTCTGATAAACATCATTGATTTGATTTATGACAAGTTGGGAGTCACCGAAAACCAATAAACTTTTAATTTTCAATGCCAAGGCAGCTCGTAATCCAAGGATAAGAGCTTCATATTCAGCAGTGTTATTGGTGCAAGCAAATGTTAATTTGAAGGACAAAGGTATAAGATGTTTTTGCAAAGATATTAAAATAATACCCGCACCAGCCCCACTCATGCATCGGGCTCCGTCAAAGTATAGGGACCATTGCTCTGAATGGTCTGCCTCTAGTTTAAGGCATTCATCAGGAAACTCAATGATGAGGGGATGAGTAGACTCTAAGGGTGCAACAACTAATTGATCTGCTATGATTTGACCCTTAACAGACTTTTGTCCTATGAAGGTGAGTTCAAATTCGCTTAGCGCAAGAACCCACTTGGCTGTGCGACCAGATAAATACGGTCGACTCATGAGATATCGCAAAGGGTCGAATTTGGCAATAACATACGTTTTTTGACTGAGCATATAATGTCATAGTTTCTGTGTAGAAAATACGACTGCTAGACATAATTTCTCTAATATGGTATAGCGAGTTTCATAACTGATTAAGGTTCTGCTAATGTAATAATTAGCACGTTCTTTCTTCTCATCGTCAAGCTGAGCTAACATAGCTCCTAAGGCAGAATCCGAAGCAAAAATGTACAAGATAAAAGGACGATCAGATCTAGGTGGGGAAAGCATTGGTGGTTTGAGGAGATATTGCTTAAGGAGTTCAAATGCTTCTTGGCATTCTTCGTCCCAATGAAAAGAGACATCTTTCTTAAGAAGCTTAAGAAAGGGTCCAATTTTGTCTGCCAACTTGTCGATGAAGTGGCGAATAGCTTGAAGCTTACCTTGTAAACTTCGTAATTCTGATATATTGGTGGGTGCGGGCATATCTGTGATAGCCGTGATCTTGAGAGGGTCAATTTCAATGCCACGTAAAGAAACTATAACCCCTAATAATTTATCGGACTTAACTCCGAATATGCATTTAGTTGGATTTAGTCGGATAAGATATTCCCTTAACCGATCAAATACTTTCCTCAAGTCATTTAAATGATCATCTTCTTTGATGGAACGAGCTATGATATCATCTACATAATCATGTAGGATATCATGCATCATATCATGAAAGATATAAGTCATAGCTCGTTGATAGGTTGCACCTGCATTCTTTAAGCCAAATGGCATCACTTTCCAACAAAAGGTTCCCCAAGGGGTAATAAAGGCTATTTTGGCCTGATCTTCAGGAGCTATCTTGATCTGATTATAACCAGAAAATCCATCCATTAAGGATATCATTCCACTTCCAGCAGTAAAGTCAATGATCTGATCCATGTTGGGAAGAGGAAAATCGTCTTTAGGGCATGCAACATTAATATCTCTAAAGTCTATGCAAACCCTAACTTTAGTGGCTTCTTTCTTAGTTATTGGAACTACATTTGAGATCCATTCAGCATAATCAATGGCTTGTATAAAAATGACTTTCAACAGTTTTTCTAGTTCTCCTTTGACTAGTAAGGCCACTTTAGGATGCATAATTCCCTTTATTGGGATTTTTCAAAATAAATGGGGTTGATCCATCGTTCTGAGTTTGATCCTGTTGAGAGGTTTGAGCCTGTTTTCTGGTAATGGCTCTGATGGTTCCTACAATGTTATTTTGCGAGTGATGAATAGGTCTTGGTCTAGTGTTTATGGCTTGTTCATTAGAAACTATTTGGTGAGAAGATGGTCTAGTAGTGACTCTTCTAGGAAATGGTTCTTCTGGAATCATAGAACTTGTGATAGGTTGAATAGGATCTGATTCATCTTCAAAACTATTCGATTGATTTGAGGTGATTTCCATGTCACTTTCAGTCTCATATTCGGTGTCACTAAGATCAAGTGTCCGAATATTATGTAGAGGTTTGGTCGTAACTATGGATAAAGTTGTGTCAAATACTTGAGGATCATGAATAGGTAATTGTCCACTAATAGTCCCTACATATCGGGTAGGAGGAGGAACATTATGATGCTCAATTTGATTAGCCACCTCTTTACCATGTTTTGGTAAAGGATGTTGAAATATGTCCAATGATTGATTGGCATTCTAATTCTGATTTTGGGGATGTTCTTTTGAGCATTATTAGAAGGATTTTGTTTAGGTTGGAAGGCTTGCACCTCCATCTCATTGTTATCAATTAAATCTTGTATTTTATGTTTTAATATTTTACAAGAGTTGGTAGCGTGTCCAGGTCCTCTATGGAAATCACAATGTAAATCAGCTCTGTATCCGGGTATGGTTGGATCAGGTTCTCGGATAGTTGGTAATTGGATCAAGCCTCGTGCTAGTAATTGCGGGAGAATGGTTGATAAAGGTTGATTTAACCTAGTAAATTCTCGGGGTGGTTTATCAGGAGGTTTCAATATAAACTTCTCTGTTGTTTTTGCAGTATTAACATTGGCAATGTTTTTGCTATCAGTGACTCCGTCACCCACAACTTGTTTATTTTTATATTGATTTCTGGATGTTTTCTCATCATCTTTCTTTTTGAGCTGACCTCTTCTAATGAGAGCATCTTCCACCCTTCGAGCTAAGTCTATAGCTTGATCGAAGGTGGTCAAGGTAGCAGTTGATAATTCATAGGATAGTTGTTCTTGTAAATTATTGATAAAAATATCCAACATTTCCCGATAAGGTAACACAAAGTGTAATTTTCCTATCAACTGCCTCCATCGAGCTAAGAAGTCAACAAAACACTCATCTTTGTCTTGTTTTAGGTTGTACAAATATTTAATGGTTACATGCCTTTCGATATAGGCACTAAATTGATGCACAAAAGACTCAGCGGTCTCTTCAAAATTTCTCAAAGAATGAGTGGGCAATTGATAATACCACTCCAATGCCATCCCCCCTAAACTTTTTGGGAACATTTTTAGTAATAACAAGTCATCATGTGATATGTCATGACATGCTATCCTAAACATACGAAGATGCTCTATGGGATCTTCGGTTCCTTTATATATAGGTAGGACAGGCATGGGAAAGTGTTTAGGATATGGTTGTGCTACAACTATAGGATCTAGAGGTTGACTACACATCTCTCGATAATTGTACGAGGGACGGTAGGGATCTATCTGGTCCATGCGAGAGACTAATTGTTTCACCATGGCTTCCAAATTACCAGTTTGTCCACCATATTGGTTTGGTGGTACATGAGTATGGGATTTGTGAGCGTAGGAAGGCGGGACATAAGGATTAGATGCTATATTGTTGTTATGCAAATGGTTGGTAGGAAGAGTATTATGAAGAAGATTTGTTGTAGCATTATGTTGTATCCCAGATTGTTGGAAATTGGTATTTGGTTTTGTTTTAGGCTTTTGTTGATTTGAGGTATATTGATCAATAGCTTGGCGAAATAAAGCAGTGAATGAAGGTTTCTTTTGTGTGGGAATAACCCTTGGCTTGGTAACAGGCACTCTAGGTGGTTGGGTAGCCTGTTGTTGTTGCATGTTCTGGATTATAGTAGCCATGTCCAAATTGGACGGTCCGACTTGATCACTCTCTTGATCAACGAAGGACAAAGGATTAGTGCGTGTGTGATATATGTCTTCTAGGGTTGCTTGAGTGTCACTAATTTGATCTTTGTCCATATGAACTGCTCTATTAAGAGTGCCAATATTATTATTGAGGAATTTCCAAAAATGTTCCATGTTCTCAAAAGTAACAGCTCCTTCTGGAGATATTTTAGGAGATGAGGATCCTTCCTCTCTATCATTTTCTTTTTGTTCATTTGCGTCCACAAATTCTTCTTCTTGTTGGTTTAAGGTTCCTTCTTCCTGAATTGGGTCTTCAAGAAGGGCATCTTGTTTATTTATGGTTTTTCTTAACCAATCTTCTTCTACTTCAATTTGTTTTCCATTCCCGAGTCTAGTCATTATGTCTAAATTTAGATTTTAGCAAATATATATTAATATATTTGCAACAGATTTTGGGAGGTATATATTTTAATTATATACCTACTATAATGCTTAAAAGAAAATGTTTTGATTTTTTTTGTTATGATTTTGTTTTATTTTTGTTTTTGTTTTTTTTTGTTTTTATGCTTATAAAGACAATAAACAACACACTAAATACAAGAAATAACAATAATAAAATAATAACTTAGTTTTCTATAAATAGTTTATAGATATCATTGATAGGATCAAGTTCATCAGGAGTCATAAAATGCTCCTCTTCAAATTGGAAATTGTTTTTCAAGAACTTGATAAAGTGTGCTATAGTGATATTATCTATTTCAGATTCTGTCTTGTAAAAATAAATCTCATGGCAATACTCTCGATATAACACAGCTCTGGGAACTCTATTCCATCTTTGTCTATCCGTAAGAATGACCTCTTGGTCCTCTATACGAGACAAAAATTTATGTACTATAGCTGCATTATCGAGGTATTCCTCAAAGGTATACAACTCAGAAGACACAAGGGCTCTTTTATCTGCTAACCACCTATGGCAAGCTCTCTGAAGTTCATGATACAAAATCACTTGATCGGGATCCAGGATTCTATCTAGGACAAACCTCTTGATTTGCCTAAGTTCGGTTGCTCTAGATGAAATGAGATTCAATCTCCTATCAAGTTCATCCCACAAAGGTTGAACCCTATTTGTTTGAGGTACTCTAAGCACAGAAGTAATCTCTATAGCTGCTAATTGATTTTCAACATTAATGGTGACAGCTCGTCTTTTATTATAGTCTACCATCTAAATATGATATGCAAATTTTTTAATTCTAAATGCATTTATGTTTTGTTTTTTATTTATTTTTTATTTTTAGAAAGGTTTTTGTTTTCAAAAGGTTTTTGTTTCACGTCGGGTTCACCAAAATGTATCGCTCCAAATTTTTCGCATCCTTACCTTCAAGCTATAGGATCCGTGCCCGGAAGGGGGATGTGAAAAGGATGGGACAATACCTCGGACTGAGAGGCCCTTTGAAGGTCCCGCCTCTCGGGGGAGGTGTATAAGGGTGAATTTTTGACGGATGGTGGGTTCACCAGGAAACTTTTGAATGGCAGTTTCCACGCCTAGGTTGATAGTGGGTTTGATGTGTTCATTTTTATGCTTGATCATTCAACTCCTAGGTTTGGCCAAGATGAATCTAAACTATTCTATATGCCAATGCTGATTTAAATGAATACAAAAAATAGAAATGAATGCAAATAACAAGAGAATATGCTAGCTAGAAGGTATCATACCCGATTTCGGATGTCCGATGAAGATTTTGAGTCTTGTAGCAGTTCGAGATCATCTTAGTTTGATATCGTAGGATCGTCCCAAATCGTAGAAGGTCATCTGAGATCGGACAGGATCATCTGAAATCTAATGAATTCATCGAAAACCTACAATCACAAAAATAGATACAAAATACCAAATATGCAAGTGCAGAAGCAAAGGATAATGATAGAAATAACAACAAACATGCCTAAATAGCAGTATATTTAATGATTGATTTTAACTTTATCATGCATTTATGCTAAATGAGGTGAACTCCAAGATGCATAAAACATAATAATTTAAGACAGTGCAGAAATATAATATGAAAAATGCAAAAAATGCTAAGAAAATGCAAACTCTAGACTCGGATTGCCCCCAATCTAGACTACAGTCGGGATCACCTCCAATCGTACGAGATCGTCCGCTGAGATCATCCGAGATCGTCCGCGACGATCCAAGCTAGCTTCGACTGAAAAATAGTAGAGTTCCTGCAATAAAAATGCAAAAATACCAAATGCAAGCAAAATAATGCGAGGAGCTCTAGTGAATAAGGAACTAAATCTACATGAAAATTCGTCAACTAAGGGGTTCAGGGGGTTCAGGGGGTTCAGGGGGATAAACTAGAAAAATCCTAGTTTATATAGGATTAGGAAGAGGTTTGGGATGTTGGGGATCATCCCAATCTGGGAGATCTCCAACAGGGAAATCTCCAACTGCGTAGACACGCTTCGTCCGAGTTGGAGAGGCTGTTGAAACAGAAGCTAATTATGAAAATTTGATTTTGGGACGAAATCGTCTGGACGTTCTGTTCCAGACGAATTCGTCAGATCGGGGATGATTTCATCTAATCTGCGACGATATCGTCCAACGGTCAAAACAAATCCTAAAAATGGCACGAAAAATGGGGAAAGCGGGTAAAAGGCGGTTTAACGGGCAATTTGGGGTTAAAATTCAAATTTTTATCTTTTATCTTTTACTAAGGTTTTAACCGTGCAAATTTTAGGGTGCTACAAAAGCTTGGGATGCTTTGATTTGAATTTATGAAGGTAAGAATCAGTCCACTATTCTCAACCTTCAAACTCAACTACATACACTTAGTATGAAATATGGCAATACAGTTGACCTATTCCTATGCAGAGTGGCAAAATTGAAAGCCAAATTGAATGCTATGGGAGAGACAATGGCATATACTCTCTTGAAATCAGTCATATTGAGATCTTTTCTAGAATCCTATAAAGTGTTGATCACCTCTCTTCATGTATCTAGTAGACAAGTTTCATTTATGGAATTGGTGAATTTTCTTCAAATTGAGGAGGCAAATCAGTTTCAGAAAGATGAAGTGTCAGATAATGCCCTCTACACCAAACAAGGGGCAAAGAAACAAGGTAATTTTCAAAAGGGAGGATCTTCATCACAAGGAAAAGGAAAAAAACATCAGTAGAAAGATAAACAATATTATAAAATTTGTGATATGAATAACCATGACACCAACAAGTATTGGTTTAAGAACAAAAAATAGAATGACCAAGATCACAAGAAGAAGAGTAAAGAGAAATACAAACCACATAAGAAGCATAAGCCACCAAAGGGGAATATTTCCTATGCCAAATCAAACTCGGACTCAAATTCTACTGCATCAAACTCAGACTCAGATTTAGCAAGAGCACACAAGGTTCTCATGACTCACACATCATCCTAGCAGAAAGTTTACAAGTTGATAAAATCCTTGTATGGGCTAAAACAAGCTCCACGAGCTTGGTATATTAAAATAGACAATAATTTGGTGAAACATGGATTCAAAAGATGTCCTTCAAATGTAAATATCTATATCAAGAACAGTGGTTCTGACATAGTAATTTTGGTGCTATATGTAGATGATCTGATCATAACAAGGAGTTCAGAGAGTATGATTTATGGAGTAAAATATGATTTGAAAAAATATTTTGAAATGATGGATCTAGGTTTTCTTCACTATTGTCTTGGTTTGGAAGTGACTCAAAAAAAGAATCATATCAAAGTAACACAAAAGAAGTATGCCAAGACATTGGTTGATAAATATTGTATGATTGACTGCAAGTCTAAGGCAACTCCAATGGATCCTAGACTTAAGCTATCATGATATGATAAATCACCATAGGTAGATGGTACTCTCTATCACCAACTAATTAGGAGTCTCATATATCTGATAAATACGAGGTTAGGTCTCAGTTTTATTATGGGTTATCTTTCAATGTTCATGCAGGAACCGAAGGTGAGTCATTGGAAAGTAGACAAGAGAGTTCTTCATTATGTTCATGGTACTATAAATTTTGGCTTGGAGTACAAGAAGAATAGCAAGTTCTATTTATAGGGATACATGGACTCAGACTATGTTGGATCCATTGATGATCACAAGTCAACTTCTGGATACATTTTCCATCTTGGATCTGGTCCTATCTCTTGGCATAGTAAGAAGCAGTAGGTGGTTCCTATATCATCTACATAGGTGGAATATTATGCAACAAGTGGAGTAGTCTGTGAGATAATATGGTTAAGTCACATTCTTACAAACATGGTTCTTCCAAAGAATCTTCCACTACATTTGTTTTATGACAATCAAGGTGTTTTGAATTTTGTCAAGAATTCAATATTTCATGATTATACCAAACACATCGACACTCGATATCATTTCATTTGTAATGAAGTTCCAAAACATCACATACAACTCCAATGCATTCCCATTGATGATCAAGTTATAGATATTTTCACCAAGGCACTTGCAGGTATCAAATTTAAAATATTTTGCAATGCTCTTTGTATTTGCCAATAATATAATAAGGGGGGATGTTAGCATATAGGTTTATATTCCATTTTGGAAAAATAAGCACCTAAGCGCTTCTCCAAGTGGGTGGTTCATGCAACCGTTTGAGTGGTTAATCAACCACCTAGCATTGTATATATTTCAAACTCAACTTCAATACAATTTGATTTTTGTGCTTTTTTCATAATATCTATGGCCTTTTCATATCAAAGCTTCAGTGGCTTCTTCTTCAAGGCTTATATGGTCTGTTCAACTGTGAAGTTATTCAATTAAAAAATGAAGATCTTTAGTCTCCTAACTTCACCATGACTCTTTACCAGAAGTCTTCTTCCACAGTATTCTTCTCTTACACAAGGAACTAATCTCTACACTATGAAGGCACACCGACCTTCGAGAAATGAAGTTGGAATCTCTTATATTTTTGTTGTAGGAGAAGTCCCAATCCTTTGAGAATTATTTTTTTTGTAACAAAAGAAACTTAAGGTAATAGTTAGCAAATTCTATATATCCTAGATAATATTCACTAGATGATTTTTCAATCTAGTGGATTGAATGTTGAGTCCTAGTCTTCACAAGTTTTTCTTGCAACTCTATGGAAAAGAATCTAGTTAAATGTAATCTCAGTATTTTTGGAACTGAGATTTCTTTCAGTCCTCACTTGGCCTCTCCCTAATTCTATCACCTAGAATATTCTGAGATTTTTTATAGTGGCTAGTCCAACAACGAGTTAGATTGATAAAAAACTCAAGCTCAATAATAATGGTGGTTTTCCTATTGACCTACTATGGCTAGATCTAATGTGGATCTGATACCACTATTAGATTTTTATGTAATGAGAAATCAAATATATCAATCACAAGATGCAAAATAATATGAAAGAAAGTAAATATGTTAGATGACTGAAATATACTATAAATAGAAATGATATAAAAGAATACAATGTAGCTATGTTGGAAATAACACTCCATTAATAAAGCTACTAAACTACATTGCATCAATAACCAATGGATGATGATCTACATAGAACTGTACTATGCTCTAAGCTACACTATCTAACTATGTCCCCCGATTTTATATCTTATTACAATGAGGCCTTTTTTATATAGGAAAATAGGTTCCTTGGCCAACACTCTACCTAGATGTGCAAGGGACAACTTGCACATTGACACTTGTGCATTTATTACATTGCATGAAGTAACTAGATAAATTCCTCCTAAAGTAATATAATTTCTTAAGTACGTACCTTTGAAGATATATTTACATAACCCAAAAGATATAGTATACTCTATTTCTAACAAGAATAGTTATTTCCACAATAAAATGATTGTACACATGAAATGATTATGAATTGCTATAAATGAAATCATAATGGACACAAAATAATATTATATAGTTGTAATAGATATTAGAATTTAGGAAATGAAGAAAAATAATAAAAACAAGACAATCAACAAAGATTAACAATTGTAGAAGGCACAATAAGTGTTAGCAAGGTTGGTAAGAGGTAAATGAATGAAATGAACATCAATAAGGAGATGAAAGGGAAGAAGCTAAGAATCTTATAGCCTAGTAGAGCCTACCCCTTGTACCAAGATAATATCCTTACTTCAATTCCCCTTGCCTTGCTTCAGTTGCCCTAAAAGATGCTCAAAATGAGAGAATGCTAGAATGGAAGAGAGAGAAAGCTTTAAAAAAACAAATTGAAAGAGTTTGGATACCTTGAAAATGCTTGTTGAATGTCCATACCATGGGATAAATTTATATATTTTAGAGAGGATAATTTATTGAAGGGAAGGAGGAGTCAAATATGCCATTAGGGTAAAAAAGAATTCAAATTTCACTAGGGTTGAGGAGAGATGAATATGTGTGATCAAACCAAGGAGTGGGGGGAAGGAATCTACATGCTTCTAGCTTATGCCATAAATATTCCACTCATGCTAACAAAAGTGATGATGTTTACAAAAGTTATAGGTGGTGCTTTTGCACTTAGGTAGCGCTTCCATTCAATGGTCTTATTGACTAGTCAACTTACTGATAAAATCAACTTTTACAAAAGCACTATAAATGAGCAAAAGCTCTATGTAGTGCTTTTGCTATATCCTACCTAAGTATAATTTATTGCAATTAGAGGTATTGATCATTATACAAGTATAGAAATATTTATACTTGTTGGAAATCGCTTTTTAAGCTCAATCTAATGGTGATTAGCTAAAAAAAATTATTCCCCAAAGATCATGTTACTTTTAGGGTGAACAACATCCCAAATTTGGGCATGAGGAAGGCTAATTCACTTTTATTAATTAAAAGTCTTGTGAAAGAGGGTTAATTGATGAATTTTAGTATATTTTTAGGTTGGTGAAGTGTGCATAAATGGTGTATCTATAGCAATTCATGTGGGTGCAAAAAATTGGGTGTCTACAAGATGCATTCGATGTCGACAAAATATACACTCAACTTATACATTGAGCATTAGTCAGGCACCATTCAATTTTTATTTTTTATGCACAATAGCTCATTGTTTCATCTTTGCATACTCATTCTCGTAAGCAGTTTATGCCACTATTAGAGACCTTGTCATAGTTGTCTGAGAAATATATAGGCATGTTTTGATTGAACATATAGAGGATGCAAGAGGTAAAATTCAAAGACAAACATATGTGTTTGCATTGGGATCTATGTGAATTTATTCCATTGAGCGAAGATGATTTGGTCAATGCACAAACATTGATAAAGTTAAAGGAAAATAAATCTAGTCAATTGATACCGAACAAATCCATATATGAAACCAAACCAACATATTAGATCTAATTAATGGGTAAAACATATGTCTTTGATAGGTGAACAAAAATTGAATTTATATTGGAATGCAAAAAATATTTTGTGCTCTCACATTTTGTGACTAGTCAAAACCATTCATATTGAACATACGACTAAGGTATACTATTAAAAAAAGGAGATTCATTTTTAATTTCATGCACCATTGATTAATTAATTAATATTCTAAAATTATGCATGATATTTTCAAAAACCTCATTTTTATTTCATGCATAATATATTACACTTATCTTTGAAAAATAGTGCATGAATTTTACCAAGTAATATTTGTATGCACAAAAATTATGCTTGATATTTACTTGGTGATTTTGAAATTGTATTTACAAAGAGTCATCCTTTTTTTTGTATAATTTAAAACCTTTAGATATTTTTACATTTGGATTTCACTCGCTCGATCATGGAAACCAATTTGGATGAAACTATGATCAAGTTAACCAATGTAGTTAGTACCTTGGCAAAAAAAACAAATGACATTAGTGTCCAAACCTTGCTACATGATGTTAAAATTTATAAAATGACACTCGATCCAAAGCTAAATTTAAGATCAAAATTTATAATGGGTCTGGAGGTCTAGATGTCCTCAATAGTTGGATCCTAGATATGGAAACTTGGTTTACATATAGTCAAATTCTTGATAAAGAGAAAGTCCCCTTTGCCAAATTAAAACCTTTTGAAGTGCTTAAGGTCTTAGGTATTGAACACCAAAATAATCAAAATATTCTTAAAACTTGGGACTAACTTGTAAAATAATTGATGGATATATTTTATCCTTCAAACTATGAAGAGGATATAATCATCAAATGGCTTTCCTTAAGACAAGGAAGTCATATGTTTGTACAAGAATATATTTATCAATTAATAGGTTGTGGATACTACTTGGTATACATGACTCAATGGCTACTCTCATAATCTAATTCAATTGTAGATTATAGAAGAAATTGTTTAGGAAGTTTAAATATACTCCTTTTACAACAAATCAAGCTCAACTTGTAGAGGAGAAACATGGTTTTTCTAAAAGGGCACACAATAAGATCAAATCAATTCACTATGGGCCTTCACTATTTTTCATTAGGCATTATTGCATGCTCTTCAACTTGATCTTCTAGAATATATAAATATCCTCAAGCATTACCATGAGTATCTAGTGGGGTTAGCACCTACCATAATCCATCCTTATTAATGTGATACCTAATTTTTAGCTTCCATTGGAATTTGATTGAGTGTTTAATATGAAGACTCACCAAGGTTCTTCCACTTATTACCTTGTTGTCAAACAAGGTCAAATTTTGTATCAGGTCCAATGAATATCTCACCATAAAATGTCTCATAACTTTTCTTTACTTCTAAAAGTATTAGAGTCCAATGTTTCTATTATGGACAGTAATAATGATGAAAAATACATGATGTAATATATTAGGTTTATTTATTTTTTGTTTATCTACTGTAATACGTGAAAGTCTCATGTTAGATTTCCATATACAAGTTTTTAGATTGACTTATAGATACTCTTCTAAGATAGCAATTATATTAGTTTAGCTATAGGTTGTTATCTGCACTCCATCGTGTACTTTCATTAATATTTTGACAATGTTCTATTGCTTTTTAAATTTGGCATATCATGTACCTATATATATTTGCAAATGAATGAACCTAATTTTTAGTTCCATATAAAATGTGGTGGTTAATACCTTGTATTATAATTATGAGGATGTTGTTGCTCAATTCCATCTCTATTCATCTTCCACAATGAATTTCTCAACTTTGATATGATTGGATTTATAACTTGGAGACTATATAGATCATTCAAGAAAGGGAGGTAGGCTCATCATTGCATTTTTATTTCTCATATAATAATAGAGTGCTTTGAAAAGATAATGATATTTATCTTCCTTAGTCATTGGATATTAATTCAAATATTCTCCAACAATTGCATGCATATCCTTTGACTAGATATTCAAGATTCTTAAAAATATACCAATGGGTGAAGTAGTATTTTTCTTGTTAAGGATTAGAAGTAGATGTCAAGATGTTTGTGGTCAAGTGTGAGGTGTGTTAGCATAAAAAAGATATATTAAATCCCATGGATTATTGCAACCCTTGCCTCTCCATGACCATCAATGGGAGATCATATCAATATATTTCATTAAGGGCATTCCCAAATTTTAGAGCAAAATGATGATCTTTGTGGTAGTAGATATTCTTTCTAAGTATGCTCATATATATTACAACATCCCTATCTAGCATGTAAGGTGGACAAGGTGTTCCTTGATTATGCTTTTAAGCTATATGGTATCCCAAAAACCATTGTGAGTGATCGTGACCCTATCTTCACCATAAATTTTAAAAAGAATCCCTTAGTTGTACAAATTTGAGTATGTCCTCTTCTTATTTTAGTTGGATTAGACAAATATTGTTAATAAATATTTTGGTACTTAACTTTGTTGTTTTTCTCAATACAAAGAGTATCATTGGATTTAGTGGTTATCATTAGTTTAATGGTGCCGCAATACTTCTTACCATTCATCCCTCAAGTTGTCCTAATTTGAAGCATTACATGATAAAAAACCTCTATTAGTGGAAAATTATGTTCTAGGATCCTCCAAGGTTTCTTAGGTAGATGATTTGCTACTACAAATATGACTTGTGATTTATCTTCTTAAAGATAATTTGACCTAGGCCTAGAACAACATGAAGCAACAATAATGTTCTCATCATTTTGGTTGATAATTTATCAGAGGAGATAAGGTATTTTTACACCTACAACCCTACAATAAATTATCCTTGAAGAACAAGTCTAGTTAGAAGTTAGATCATTCATTTTATAGGCCCTATAAGGTGCTTCATCGTATTGGTGAAGTGGTATATTAGTTGGAGATATGGAATTGAAACTTTGTTTCATTTATTTACAAAAATATATTAGGCATATGATAGGCCAAAATTATAAGCAATAGAATATTTTTAGAATCTCAATGGAAGTATAAGGTGGAGTGAAAATAAAAACTTATAGCTATACTAAGATAATAGTTATCTTAGAAGAGCATCTATAAACTAATAAAACATGCATCTAGAAATCCAATGTGAGACTGTCATATGTTATAGTAGAAAACGAATAAAAATAATCCTAAGACTAACAATAAAATAAGCCTAAGTTATTAAATCACATGTTTTTCCTCATCAATTAGAGCTTTTGTGATCTTCTCGCATCCATCATATCTTTGATGTATATTGTCTCAAATAGGTTATTGGCTAGAAGGTGTAGTATTATATGGAGCATTTAGTACTTAATTAAGAAGGTCAAATAAATCTCCAGTATGAAGTAGTATTACAGTCTAGAGTTTGTCATCTTCGATCTTGACAAATTTAGAAGTTCCTTATTATGTGGTAGGACCTTCCAAAAGAAGATGATACATGGATGCTTGTGAGTAATTTATAGTCTTTTCTAGCTTTGAGGATAAATATTCTTAGGGGAATCCTTGTAGTGACTCAAATATAGTTGTGTTAGATATCTTTATTTTTATTAGCTCAGGCCCTAGATTTAGATAGTCATTCCTTGAGCATTAGGGTTAGATCTAATGATTGAATTAACCTATAAATAGAAAGATTTAGGTGGTAGTTGATATTATATTTCATATTCAAATCTTAGTCATGTATTTTGTGCATGTTAGACTTTTCCCTCTCCAAGTGGCTATGAGAATTTGCCCTCTCTAAGTGATTAAGGATTTGCATTGATTTGAATCTAGAATTTTATTATTGCATATTTAATTTTTAGAAATTGGATATGAATTATTATTATCATTTGGGTAATGTTATTTGTGTATTATTGGATTGCTATTACTATTGATATAATACTCAAAGTTATTTTTTAACACCTATACCACTATAATCTTGATGGTGCTCACTTGCGATGTCTTATAAAAGTAGATTATCCAAAGCTCTATTACATACCCAACACTTGTAACTCATGGGGGCATATGTTAATGTATGTAAATTGGACCATGTATAAAGTTAGAGGTGGACCACATGTCAAGTTAGGAGAATGTGTGTCATTATAGAACCATTTTGTCATAGAATCTCTTTTTTGTCATAGAATTATAAATGTAACCATTTGGCATCATGTATGTAGTTATCATAAATTATATAAGTTTGGAATATTGTCATAAAGTATTAAGAAATATGCTTGTAAATATTCTAAAATGGGAAGTATGTAACCCTCATGGGCTAGAGAAGAATTTGCATATTTTGTAAGGAGGTTGCCCCCTCAAAGTGGCCCATGATAGTAACATTTCTTGTTTTTTTTACTATGGTTAGAGAAGGGGTTTTGAAAGGGTTCCTAAACATTTTACATCAAACCCTTAAGATTTTACAAGAAGAGCCCATAATTGGAACAAAAAGGATCCACACATAGAGACCAAGCCCTTTTCAAAAACTACCTTGGGCTAAAATACGAACATCATTATGAGATTTAATAAAAAATAAAACAAGGACCACAATCCAACACAAAATATCAGATATTAATAATGTAGGAAGACAAAAATAATGATAGTTTTATTAGGAAGCTCAATATAGCATTCCTTCAATGATATTCTCAAAAGAATCCATCTCCTCATTGGAACTCATTTCCACAATATTCTTTCTTGAATTTGCAACATGGGTTGCCACTTCCTCCATATAGTTTACCATTATCCTATTAATCATCTACATTGATTTATTGAGGTCCCTTAATATGATATATTTGTTTCTGATACTTACAATAATGAAGGATTTCAATGGGCTTTTCTTGAACCTCTTCTTCACAGAGATATCGCCTATCTTGCACTTTAAACCCAACCTATTTTTTCCCTAGGAGGATTGAGATCAAGGGGCCTCCAAGTTGACATGAGATATACCATTTTTCTAGAAACCTTCCATCATATTATTAGTATTTGTGATTCCATTCCTTGAGGCCGAAGATATTAGGATCAAACTAGTTGTAACACATGTATCCTCATCATTAAAAATTATAAGTTCTTGGGGGTAGTTATCACTTCAAATCATAAGGGAATCCTAATGAATGCCAAGTTTTACCATTACATTTGTTGCCCTGTTTTCTTCCAAAACATATGCATCACCTGAGAATTCTCTAGTTTTTGAAAGTGTTGCTTCACCTCCTCCATCAAACCCTCTATGGTCCAACTTGGAGACTACGATCCTCTAACTATGTTGATAATGGATATGGCATCCCATTCTAAAATTGTATTTTTTGGGTCCAATATTTCCAATAGAAGAACTCCCTAAAAGAGAGATATTGCTTTAGCAAAGTGGCTTATTTGGACCCCAAAAGTTTTAGCAAAAGACAATAGGATCTCCCATTTATCATTTCTAATTACCCCCTATACCTGAACTATCTAGGTTGCCTTTTTCAACACCATAAAAATTGAGTTCTAACAATCCTAATGGAGGAGGATCCCATTTAACCTAGGATCAAACCTGCTATTTTGGATGGATGGTGGAGTCCTTATCCCTTAAAATTTTGAGGTTATCTATTATCTTGGTCTCAATATCACTTACCCCATCATCCTTGAAGGTAAAAATCAAGATATTTTTTATCAATGCATTAAAATTCTAATCTCTACAAATTCTAGATCATTTTTAACATTATTGAACACCATGCTATTCATTTCCTTCCAAATCCCCAATAGTAAGTGAGGCAGACTGAGTTCCTAAAGAACTTGAAGCCTATATATTTTAAATGGTGGATACCAATGCAAAAAAATATCTACCATATTGTTGGGAAGAACCAAAGCTACCTCAAAATATCTTAGGAGAAGGTTGAAGACTTCCTAAGAGAATGGGTACTCCATAAATAGATGTTTGGTGTCCTCCCAACCTTCATAAAGATAAAATATTTTAGGGATAGTCAATACTCTTTTGTGAAGATTATCAATAGTGAGTGTGTTATTCTGAACTACCAACAAAAAAGAAGTTAATTTTAGGAATAAGTCTTTTGAACTAGATATTTTTGATCGAAAGCCAATCCCAACCTTCATCCTCCATCAGGTAGTATGCTAGTGAGTTCTATTCTAGCTTGTTCTTCCCTTTAATCTAGACCATAAATATATATGGGCTTCCATATTCTCCTACCTTCCACTTCTATAAAATCTACCACCTTATTTCCAAATATTTATGCAGTAAATGGTTCCAAGCATACCAAATTCTGATCTTCAATCAAGGGGATATTCCAAATCCAACTATACTTCTAAAAATATATTCTTCCATCTCCCAATTTCCATATTAGACCTTGTTGAATTAGGGGTTTAGACCTGTACTATTTTTTCTAGAAGGAAGAACCATGAGGTAGATCTTACATCTCCAAAATGTTACTTTCTTACCTAATATAATTGACTTTAAGTATTTGGACCTATCCTTCCTGAGAAGTATCCATCCTCGCTTGGCTACAAGGGCTTGATTCATTTGATTCATCTCTATAAAACCAATCCCACCAAATTCTTTCCTTGAGGAAACTTGATCCCAAGATACCAATGATAGCCTTTGTTATCTTCCACCCCTGACCAAAGGAAGGAATTTTGAATTTGCTCAATATTTTGATTGATCATTATCGATATCTTAAACAAATATAAGAAGTAAAAAGGGATACTTTAGAGGGTTGATTTTAGAAGTTGGGCCTTACCAACTTAAATTAGGAGTGCTCCCTTCCATCCTGCTAGCTTTTTATTGATCCTCTCCATAATGGGGTTCCATAAGCATTCCTTCATTATACCTTTGAAGAGGGTTAGTCCTAGATAAACTAACAGGAAGTCTCCAATATCACAAAAAAAAATACTTGCAATTATCCCTTATCTTCTAGAAGGCGTGTTGAGGAAAAAATACTTTTCTCTTAGAAAATTTAACCTTATGTCTTGCTACTTTCTCATAAAAACTTGGATATTCCTGATCTCCTTAGCTTGCAATATGGAAGAGTTGGTGTCTAATATGGTATCATCTACAAATTATTGATTGTAACTAGGGTTGAGGAAAGTTATTGGCCTTACCCCATCACTTTTCTTAAGGAAGGTAGAAGATCCTATAAAATTTCCCAAGGCTTTCGCCAATATAATAAAAAATAAGGGGATAGGGGGTCACCTTGTATTAGTCCTCTAAGACTTTTGAAGTACCCTATGGCTACTCCATTAACAATGATTAAGAACATTACAGTGGAGATGCACTCTTTAGTGAGTCTTATCCAATCCTAATGGAAATCAAATTTTCCCATGACTTTAAGTAAGAAGTCCCATGATACCCTATTGTACGTAAGCTACCTTGATTGGAGTAAATAATAAAGAGGATAACTACCATGATCCTATTAGCCATCATATTTATCAATATTTTATATAGTATGTTACAAAGGCTAATGGGCTTATAATATTTGAAGTCTTTAACTCATATCACCTTAGGAATGAGGGCCAAGAAAGTTGAGTTGACATCCCTAATGATATTGTAGACACCTAAAAATGTCATTTTATATCCAAGTTTTGATTCTTCTAATATCTCTTCAATATATTTAAATTCATCTAAATTCTCTCTAATTTCTTTTTCATTTCATTGTTCATGGTTCATGATTCACTATTCACTGTTCAATGTTCACTATTCACTGTTCATTGTTCATTGTTCACTGTTCACTATTCACTATTCATGGTTTACTATTCACAAATTTAATATTTTCTAAATCACATTTTCTATACCTACCTTCTCACATGCTTGAGCTCAAGTCAAGGGTTCTAGATTAGTCACATTTTCTACACCTACCTTCTCACATGCTTGAGCACAAGTCAAGGGTTCTAGATTAATCACATTTTCTACACCTACCTTCTCACATGCTTGAGCTCAAGTCAAGAGTTCTAGATTAATCACATTTTCTACACCTACCTCATCACATGCTTGTGCTCAAGTCAAGGGTTCTATATTATTCTTATTCCATATTTTCCACACCCACCGCCACTCATGCATACCAAATTCAAGGATTATTTCTATCATGCCAACCCACTTAGCAATTTTATATTCCTCCATTCATCCTAAGTCTTCCATTACCAACCCACCTAACAATTTTGTATTCTCTCACCCACCCAAAAAGTCTTCTATACCAACACATTCAACATTTAATATTCTTTACCTACCTTGTCTTGTCTCTCATTATGTAAACCCATATGCCACATCATCCTCACCCACTTTCTCTTCTAAAATTCTATAATAGCCCCTTGTTGAGCAAGGTGTTGCAAGAGTTTTGTCATTGTTGTCAACACAGTCAGTTAGATCCAATGATGCAGTGGACAGGCAGTTCAAAAGTCATTCAGATGCAGAGGACAAAAGTTCAAAGGTTATTCAGAACATGGACAGTGAGTTTCTAAGAAGACCATAGTTGCCTTTTTGCAAAAATTCAAAGAAAAATACAAGTAAGAAAAGTGTCGCGATATTGCGACATTTTTAGCAGGCAAGAAAAACTGTCGTGATTTTGTGACATGTTTGAGGAGAGAGAAAGCGCAAATAAAATTGTCACGATTTCGTGACATGGTCGAGGAGAGAGAAGGCGCAAGGAAAACTGTCATGATTTTGTGACATGTTGGAAGCAGAGAAGGCAAGGAAGAAAACTGTCGCAATTTCGCGACATGTTTAGAGAAAAAGCGCTAAGGAAGAAAACTGTCACGATTTCGTGACATGTTTGGAGAAAATGCGCTAAGGTAGAAAACTGTCGTGATTTCGTGACATGTTATGTTTTCACAAGCGAAAGAAAGAAAATAAGCCAAGGCAGTGAAAGTGTCACAATTTCACGACATGTTTCGTTTTCGCTAGTAACTGAGGAGAAAAGCGTACGAAAGCCAAAAGTGTCGCAATTTTGCAACAGGTTGCAAGAAAAGCCTTCGAAAGCTAAAAGCGTCACGATTTCACGACAGGATGAAAGAAAGATGTACGGATGCAAAAAGTGTAGCGATTTCGTGACAGGCAATAGTGGAGAAGCTAGCAAGATGAAGATGTCATAATTTCACGACATGTCGCAGTTTCACGACTCTAGGAGGAGAGAGACTGTACGATGCCAGAAATGTCATGATTTCACGACAAAAGCAGAGAAGAAGGCCTAGAAGCAAAAAGGGTCATGATTTCATGACAGAAGTAAGGATGATGTCAGCAATAGTTAGAAGTGTCACGATTTCATGACAAAAACGTTGTCAAAGCTAACAAAGGCCAAAAGTGTCATGATTTTACGACAGTAGGGACAAGAAGGCGTATGGCTGCAAAAGGTGTCGCGATATCGCAACATGTTGTAGTTTCATGACAGAAGCTACAGGTAAGTGATAGAGGTGGCAAAGGCGATTGAAGTCGACAAAGTTAAATCTGGGCCGACAGAGATTAGGGTTTTGTAGCCGAAGATCTCTAGGGTTTGCAGCCGACTAAAATTAGGGTTTTTCAACCGACTAAGAATAGATCTTTGCTCATGAATTTATGCTATAAAAGGAGGACATTTTTCAAGTTTGAGGGTATCAAATGTGTATCAAAATTGCGCAAGTAAAGTCCACGTTGAGCAGAGAGCGAGTTATGTCGATCTAAGTGCGAAGTGAGAGCGAACTGAGGGCAGTAAAGAGAAAAGGAGTAGAGGCGATCAGTTGTTGGTGCACGGGACTGTTGCACAGAGGCAAACTGGTGGTGCAAAGAAATTGCACAGAAGCAGTAGAGTGTACAGAAACAACAGATAGTTTTCAAAAGGTTGAAGGTATTTTTTTGTTATTTTCTTTGAAGTCCAAGTTGCAGCTTGGCATAAGGGGTTGGTGCTCCTTCCAGTAGGTGCTGGTGAATTAGGGGTTGGTGCTCCTTTCTGTTGGTGTAGGAAAATTAAGGGGTTGGTGCTCCTTCCGATTGGTGCTTGGTAAATGAGTTATAAAGTTGTTGCTTTGCAAAGGCTGGATTTGGATGGTAGTCCAAGCAGTCATTTTTGAGGAGTAGCCACATTGGTGAACCTCGTTAAATCTGTGTTGTGTGTGATGCTCTCTTGTTATATCTAATTTAAATTTACTTCATTTTTGCATTAAGTATTGCAAGTTTAAAATTTTAAAAGATCACACTGATTCACCCCCCTCTCGGTGTCACCTGTAAGTGTAACAATTGGTATCAGAGCCAAGTTCCTGAATAGGCTCAATCAGCTAGGGTGATCTTGGAAGTGACGCAATGGCAAGTGGTGAAGGTTTCTCCTCAAACAAAGCACCATTGTTTGATGGAACTAACTATGCTTTCTAGAAAATAAGGATGCAGACATATCTCTGTGCTTTGGGTTTTGACATTTGGGGTGCAGTAGTTAATGGTTACAAAGCTCCTGCCACTGCTCCAACAAACACTACCGGTAAAAAGGCATTTGAAAATGATTTGAAAGCAAAAAATGCCATCATGTGTGGATTAGTGGACAATGAGCTAGTCAAAATCATAAACTGTGAATCTGCGAAAGATGTATGGGATAAACTAGAGAACATTCATGAAGGAGACGATAGGATCAAGGAGGCCAAGCTTCAAACACATCGAGCTTAATTCGAATCCTTAAAGATGGACAATGATGAGAACATAGAGGCTTTCATGCTAAAAGTCAACGGAATCACTAATTCAATCAGAGGTCTCGGTGAAGATATGGATGATGCTACGATCATGAAAAAGGTATTAAGATCTCTCCCTCCAAGGTTTGATTCTAAAGTCTCAGCCATAGAAGAAGCTAAAGATCTAAATCGCTTTAGTATGGATGAGATGCATGGTTCTTTGATTGCTTTTGAAATGAGAATAGGAAGGTCTAATCCCACAGATAGAGAAGTAGCCTGCAAAGCCCTAAAAGGCAAAGACACAAAACAAGAGTCTGAAGAAGAGGATGTATCAGATGAAATGGAAGCAAATTTTGTCAAAAAACTGAGAAAGAGAAAAGGAAAATACAGAGGAAATCTACCATTTAAATGCTTTAACTGTGGAGGCATTGGGCACTTTGCAACAAAATGTCCACTCAATGAGAAGAAACAGGGTGAGGAAACTTCACACCAAGAAAGAAGTGACTGGAAGAAGAAATCAAACTTTAGGAAAGGCAACTTCAAAAATAAAAGCTTCATCTCCAGGAATACAAGTTCTTTAGAGGACAACTCTAGTGAGGATTCTAAAGAAGGAACGGGTGAAGCACTATTCATGGCATTTGAAGTAGAAAAATCAGAAGAGGTAGAAAAATCAGAGAAGAAAGAAGGAATGAACTCTAAAGCATGTGTTGAAAAACCTGAGGCGAAGTTGATCTAGAAGGTGAACTGGTCTCTCGCTCTTGTAGAATGGAAATCGAGAAAAGAAAAAATTATAAACTTTCAAGAAAGCTTGAGGATGCAAATGACATCATAACCAGTTTGAAAATACGGACAGAGGAATACAAGAAAATATCCGAGGATCTCGAAGTTCGAGATAACCATGAAGATAGATTACTCGTCTGTAAACTAGAAGAAGAGAATGTCGATCTACGAATGCGGATGCAAGAACTGGATCAAAAAATCAGCTGTCATCAGAAGCGTGAAGAAAGTTTGATGAAGCTGGATAAAATTTTAAGTGACCAAAGACCTACTGGCATCAAATTTGGTCTAGGCTTCATGGAAGGAGAATCGTCAAATGGACCAAAATCCAGAAATGTAGAAACTATGAGGAATGAAGAGAAGAAACAAACTGATGAAAGAAAAACAACTCGAGCAAATAAAAGCGATAATGCCAGGCCCGAAAGGAGAACTGACAATGATGGTTTTACCAAGGTCACAAATCAAAGAAAAATAAGATCTATGGTTCCTACTACAACCTGGCAAAGACCATATTTCAGGTTCTGTAGATTAAAAATACCACGCCAGACAGAAGATAAAACCACAATGACGGAGTACAGAATAGTTGCACAAAAACAAACGATTTATATTAATCGATGGAGTTTAAAAACTCCTTTTTGAATACAACTGGGCCTGTAACCCTTTATGTGATACAAAAATTACAAGTTATGCTAGGGTTCTCCGAAACCCTAGCTGGCACGAATGGTGGCGCTTTCGAAGAACGTATCTTCAATCCCAACAGAGTGAGTGGGCTTTGTCGTATCCCTTGCTTGGACCACTCCAGCTTAATCAGCTGCCATCAATAAACTGGATCTGTTATCAAAAACCTGCACACATTAACACTATCAAGGAGTTAGAAATTAATGAGAGGGCTCCATTGCGTGAGCCCTCAGAAACAATCTAAAACCTTATAAAAATGGAATGCAGGAAATCAATAACAGATTAATACATAAAATACGGCTACTTGCTTTAAACTAATTTATACCTGTTCTCTGTTAACGCAGCTAGACCAGGCGACACCTGGAAGTAATGTTGTTGTCAGAATAGGCTACGGAAGGCGCCCTGGTGCACTCGCCGAACGCCCGCGTGCTTCTGGATCTGGATTACAGACGCCGGTCTGAGTCTGTGGCTGAAGGTAAACGCCCGTGGGCACTTGTTAAATGCCCGTGGGCACTTGGTAAATGCCCGTGGGCACTTGGTGAAGGGGTAAACGCCCGTGGGCACTTGCGACAGGAATGGGAGATTCTGCAGAGTGCTGCAGAAGGAATGGCGGTGAAAGCGGCGACGAAAACGGCGATAGATGCGGCGAAAAGGGTAGCAGAAGAGAGGAGATAGCCGTAGAAGAATTAGAATCAGAGATAGAAGTAGCAAAAGACATAGGCGAAGAAGATAGGAAGACATAGGGTTTGAGCCATCAAAGTGACTCGATTTATAATCCACTCTTAGGGCACACTTTAGGGTTTTAACGACACTTTGAACGTGTGGCTAAGATTAAAGCGGATCCAAGGGTAGAGAATAAATCTTGGTTGTGGAATGGATTAAGATGGATGGACGGATGAGATTAAATGAAGGATGGACGGCTCGGATCAAATCACTTAAACTATTATTTAAATATATATATTAAAATATTAAAATATAAATATATATATAAATATTAATTTAAATAAATTTGGGGATGAAAAATGGCGGGAAAGGTGAAATTGGGCCAAATAATGGCGGGAAAAGTGTGGATTTGGGCCAAATAATGGCGGGAAGGTGGATGACCGACATGTGGATGACAGGAAGGTATAGATGACTTGCAAGTGGCTGGATTTTGGTGTCTACAGATGCCCCTTTTTGAGCTGCTTTGTGTGAAGACACAATGCAACACAAAAACTTAGGACACTCGAAAAGCTGGATCAGACGCAACTCTCTCTCAAGACTAAAGCACAACTTTGAAGACCAAAGAATAAAAGAATGTTTAAAATTTATCAGCTTACCCCCTCAATTGGCGAGCGAGAATGGTTCTCACAAGCCAATTGGAAGAAATTCGAAAGAAAATGAACCGTTTTTGCCCCAACGGTGAAAAAGGGGTTGGTGTATGAACCATCTGTTTATGTCCCAACAGAAAAGGGGTTGGTGTACAAACCAGAAAAGAATATGATTGAAGACGATATGAGTGATGTGAAAGATGAACCGTTTTCTGCCCCAACGGTTATAAAGGGATTTTTGCCAAATTTTAAATTCCATGATCATGTAAGATGAATTCCACTATTAGGAAAGTTAGAAATTGATAACGGATGCCCCAACTCCTGTGGGTGAATCCATACTGTTGATGAAATTGCCTTGTTGGCGCCATTGATATGCAAAGATGCAATATGAAAGAGTCCAGAACTTCAGAGATGCTCCTAGTGACTGTATGGATAATTCCTCGGGTCGGAACCAATCAACCTAGGTAGCCTTAATCTCTAGCAAGACTCAAAATAATGATGATATTGAAGATTTGTCCACGTTTAAGGCCCCATGAACTAGGCCATCAATGACAACTGTTGAGCAAATTGATCTTGGTATGAGGTCACTTGAAAAGTAGGATACCCAAAATTGATTTCCAATTTTCAAACGGTGAAATAATTGATGATGATAAATGGTAAGTGTCCTTATGGTGGTTTAATCCTCTTACCGAATTGCATGGATGCAAATCGCTGCAATCGCCAAGGTGATAGAATATACCACTAGATACGAGGTTTACTTTAATTTAATTTGGCAAAAATATGCATGATGAAAGAAGAATGAATGAAATTAACGATAGATCAGAAGAATTGATGAATGTGGTTAATTTTGTGAAGGTTTTGAACATTTTTAACCCAATTTGTAAATCAATGATGAATGATGCGCTTTTTGAGCAAAATGACAAAATTTGTTTCCAAAACTGTTGTAACCTTCACAAAATGTTTTATTATGATAAGAAGAATGGATGGATGCAATTTGATGAAATTTGGAGGAGGTAAGCTTCAATTTTGTAAGTTTTGTTCTTTTATTCCATACTGACATCAAACGCCGGTATGCATTTGGAGGTGGCAGAAACGCCCGTCGGTGTTTGAATGCATCATGAAATGCCCCACTACGTCTGAATGCGCCATGAAACGCCCCACTGCGTTTCAGGGTGCCAAAACCAGCTATTTAAACAGTTTCAGCGAGAATTTCGCTCATTTGTGCGTTCAAGCTTGAGAGAAGTGCGTCTGAGGGAGTGAAATGAAGTGAAGTGAAGTGAAAGGTTGTGTAGGAGAGTGAAGCACGCGGGAGCTATGGCGGAGATGGGAGCGGACGCGCCAGTGCAGTCAGCTGAGGTATTTGTTTATTTAAGCAAGTGCTTTTATTTGTTTTTTTTTTTTTTTTTTTTTTTTTGAAACAAACTTGTAACCAATTTTTGTTTTGTTGTTTTGCAGCTTAGGGTGTTAGAGGCACGACACCGATTCTCCCCTATCATTCCGGGGATGAGGAGGTCATTGTCCCAGGAAGACTGGGAGACATTGGAAGCAGTAGGGCTAGCGGAGGCAGCCCGGTTGGAGGTAGTTCGGGCAGATGAGGGGTACCTCTCGGCTTTGGCCGAGAGGTGGGATCCAGATCGGGGGACGTTCCAGCTCCCAACTGGAGAGATGACGGTGACGCTTGAGGATGTATACCGCATCCTCAAGGTGCCCGTGGAGGGGCGCGGGTGGAGGTTGGACGAGATAGGGCCACGGAGATGGCCAAGTTGTTTGGGGATGACTGGAGGGAGATCCGGACGGAGAGCGGGGGGATTCCTTACTTGGCCATGTATACGGCCAAGGAGTTGGTAGCGGTGGAGGCTCTGATGATGTTCGTATTGGCCAACATTGTGGCCCCGAACAACATCGGGTGTAGGTTTCCATGGAACCTGATGGGTGTAGTGAGCGAGATGCTCACTAATAGGGTAGTGTATGCCTGGGCGCCCGTTTTATTGGTGCAGGTGTACCGGGAGTTGTATGAGGTTCGAAGGCGGGGCCGGAAGGGCCTAGGCTGCAGTTTGGTTCTCCAGTGTTGGGGCTGGGAGCACTTCAGAGTGGCTCGACCGGAGGGGTTGCCATGTGCTTACTGGGACATGAGCCAGGCTTATGGTAGGAGATGGCTAGTGGCGGAGGAGAGACAGTCGAGCCGCCCCGTGAGATCGGGGCAATGGTATAGGAGTTTATGGGCGGACTTGACAGATGCCCAAGTCATTTGGAGGCCCTGGCGGGAGGCACGGTGGATCGGTGATGGAGAGCATCTGAGATGGGTGCGACAGGCTAGATGGGTAGTGGGTCGAGGCCACAGCGAGGCGGAGTACATACAGATGTCTCGAGTGCTCCGCCAGGTCGGATTGAGACAGGATGTCCCCGGTGAGCCAGTGCGCTATCGGAGGCACAGATCAGAGGGGGATTTGCCGTGTGCCGAGCCATGGAGAGAGGCGACAGAGGACGATGAGGACATGGAGATCCCTGACGTGGACGACGTCGGGGTAACAGCTGAGTATGCAGCATGGATGGCCGCAGAGCCGAGGTGGGAGCCACCATTAGTGGTTGTTGGAGCTGGAGAGGACGAGGGAACCGCAGAGGTTCCCAAGCGCAGGGAGGGTCCCCGCCTTCGAGCTGACAGTCGAAGGCGAAAGGGGAAGATGGTGCGGCAGGCATCGGGGAGCGGAGATGACGAGGAGGATGATGGCGAGGGCCTAGGAGAGGCCGCTGGAGAGACTAGAGAGGTACCCCCTAGCGGGCACGAGGATGATCTGGCGTAGCTGCAGCAGCAGATAGCAGAGCGTGATGCTATGCTAGCGGTCCGGGATGAGAGGATAGCTCGGCTGGAGCAACAGGTTGCAGAGCGGGATGCCCTGATAGCTGTTCAGGAGGGGAGGATGGCCCAGATGCAGGCGGACTTGGATGGAGCGACTAGGGTGCCCCAGGATGACAGGGTGACGAGACTCCAGGCAGAGCTAGCGGAGCGAGAGCGACGACACGGGATAGACATATCTAGACTTAGGTCTAGGACTCGTTATATTGAGGCTCTGGAGGACACATTGTTTAGGCATCACATTGTGTTGCCTGATCCTCCATCCTCTTCTGTCTCTAGGCGTAGTGAGTCTAGGCACACCACTAGGTCTAGGGCTCCTACTAGGTCACAGGGGTCCTCTTTTGATGGTTAGCTTAGTGCTTAGATGCACTCTTTATGAGCCTTGGTGCTCTATTGTATTTTGTAGCCTTTTGGCATTCACTGTACGTTTTGATCTTTATACATATATATACATGGCTTTTATTTTTAGTGTTTTACTTTCTTTTGTGTGAATGCCTATGTTTTTGTGATGCATGTTTTTATATGTTTTAATGCATATGTGATGGAATGGAATGCAAAGTTATAGATGATTAATGCGAGACTAAGTAAATGAAATATGCACTAAGAAGCACTCATACTTTTAGATAGTTAGATTTAGCCAACTGTTATCATAATTGTTTAATCAGGGGCACCGAACTTGGTGGCTTGTGAATGAATGACGTATGGAATGACATGAATATGGAAGAAGATATGGAGGTTGATATGGAAGAGAATATGGAAGACTGTTTTACAAAGACTCAAACATGCTAGTGGTATCAAACAAACTTACTAATACTGCCTAATTCAACTAGGACCAAATGTGTGTGCATGTGAGTTCATTAACCAAATCAGAAGCATGGTAGTGACTCTAGGCAATCAAAAACTTGTGTGTGTGCAAGTGTGTTCATTAACCTCATCTTGCATAAATTAGGTAACTCTGTTATGGAGAAGACCCCAAAGCTAGTTTGTCCGTATGAGCATTCGAGAGGTCTCTCTTTGAGGAGAGACATGTCGCCACGCAATGAGTATACTCCACTTGCCAGTCAAGCGTCTATAGCCCCGGTGAAGGTTAACTCCATAGTCCATGTTGTTTTTGACCTTTGTAAGCCTTGGGGATGACTACCTATCCGTCTGACTGGACAAGTAGTACGATCCTTACAACTTATTTGGGATCAGTGGTGTGTGAAAAAATGTTCATTTCCTTAGAGCTTTGGGGAATCGGATTCTCAACCGAAGTATGATGAGAATTTTACCCTATCCTTACTACTCTGTTTATATTTATATTTTGTTATTTGCTTGTGATAGTGGTAAGAACCACTATTTTATGGACTATGTTTGCATGATAGGACAAACGAGGATTACCCTGTTCACTTCGAGGCACAACCCAAGGATGGTGTTATCTCTCTTTGACACAAGATGTTTTTAAGATGTGAAAATGTGATAGGTTCAAGACCGCTTTTGAAATCATTTCCCAATACTCAAGATTTTATTTAGTGTAATTTGTGATATGGCCCTAGAGAACTTTGACATGCATTTCGAAGTTTGCTTAAAACACTAGAAATGGTTGAGTGATCGAAAACATTTTGGCAATGTAAATATGTGCAAATGGAAAATGGATGTACGAATGACAATTCGGTTTGATGGATTTTATGAAGGTGCCCCTGATTAAGGCAACATGACTTTTGCTTGACCAAATTTTATATCCAAAAGATAGAATGGTCTCTAACATGATATGCAACTATGGCTGAAAATGAAATGTTATGGTTTTCAATGAGATGTATGCACATGAAATGCAATGTTTTTGAATGAGATGTATGCAACTAACAATGAAATGCAAATTCTTTTTATTTTATTTGTTTTTTTTTTTTTGTTGTACAAGCCATGTATATATGTACATATAAAATTCAAACTATGCGTAGAATGCTCTTAAGTGTATAACGACCTTGCTCTCGTCTATGTCTGCCTGGAAGACTTCTGGCTTAGAAGATGAAGGTGAATGTGGAGGTGAAGGAGGAATGTAGTTGGCGGAAGCCCTTAACAATTCCTCGGAAAGGATGAACTCTGAAATAGATGGAGGGGATGAAATCCAATCCATGTCAATCAGGCTTGGGTTGATCGGGATTGGCTTATCCGGATCATATGGATTATGGAGCGAGGTGAATAAGTCTTCAAAATTCATTGTCAACTTATGAAAGAAAGAATAGGCGGAATGGAAGGGAAAACCGGTGAAGACCTCGGAAGACCTGAAGTGCAAAACAACATAGTTTTTCAGTTTTTTTTTTTTTTTTTTTGAGTTTTTTTTTTTTTTTGTAGTGGTGAAAACCACTATTACACACATACATAAAGCAATAAAGTATATTTTTTTATATTTTGATTTTTTTTTTTTTTTTGGAATTTTCTAATTTTTTTTTGTTTTTGGTAGTGGTGAAAACCACTATTTTAGTATATACATATAATACAGGTTTGGATTATGGCTTATGGATGTGGCGGGGGTGGTGGTTCACCTCGTTCTTGTGGAAGAAGCAAGCGAAAGATGGCCTCTTGGAGAGGGAACAATTGGAGATAAAACTCGTCTTGTTTAGTGAGGGGAACAATGGGCGCCGACTCTTCTTCAGATTCATCAACATTTGACATGACGTCAAATTCTTCATAGGCTTCATCTTCGGATTCGTCGAGGTGGAGGATTTCTTCTTCTGAATTAAGATTAATGCTTTGAAAAGCTTGTTCAAAAGAAGAAAGGGATGGAAGTGGTTGGTAGCCCAGACCAAAATGCTCAGTGGGTCTCGGTATGGCATATCGATGCGTTCAGTTACCCCTTGCTCGTATCGACCTAGGCCAAATTGTTGCCAATTATGTCTGTGGAAATAGCGAGAGGGAAAACCCTCCATCCTTTCGATATTGGCAAGGACTGGATGCTTGGGTTCTAGTATGGTGGTAGGACTAGAAGATGACTCTATTCCCCCATATACAAAATTAATGGAATTTGGCATAGAACCCATGTTATAAACCGATCCAATGGATAAATGTTGGTCATGTGGACAACCAAAATCTTTAACTGTTTGCACATTGAATGGTGTGATGTGGACATCTTGAATGGCATACTCACCAATACCGGCATCAGTGAGATGGACCTTGACTTGGGAGGGAGATGGACTTGATGATGGAATAGAAGAATGTGGGATAGAAGAATTGGAAGGATTTGGTTGGGTTGATGCTTCACTGACTTGTGAAACATCAGCTGGTGATGGTTGGGAAGATGGAAGAATAATAGGTGATGTTGAAGAAGGTGTAGAAGAAGGGGGTAATGATGTGGAAAGAGATGATTGGTCATGGCCACATGTGCATGTGGTCACTGATGAAGAAGAAGGAAGATTAGTTGATGAAGAAAGTGGTGAATGAGATGGAATAGCGGAAGAGGAAAATGGTTGCGATATGATGGGTGGCTCCTCAAGAATGGGAGCTTTAGAAGAAGATGGTGTAGATTAAAAATACACGCCAGACAGAAATAAAATCACAATGACAGAGTACAGAATAGTTGCACAAAAAAAATGATTTCTATTAATCGATGGAGTTTAAAAACTCCTTTTTGAATACAACTGGGCTTGTAACCCTTTATTTGTGATACACAGTTACAAATTATGCTAGGGTTCTCCGAAACCCTAGCTGGCATGAATGGTGGCGCTTTCGAAGAACGTATCTTCAATCCCAACAGAGTGAGTGGGCTTTGTCGTATCCCTTGCTTGGACCACTCCAGCTTAATCAGTTGCCATCAATAAACTGGATCTGTTATCAAAAACCTGCACACATTAACACTATCAAGGAGTTAGAAATTAATGAGAGGGCTCCACTACGTGAGCCCTCAGAAAAAATTTAAAACCTTATAAAAATGGAATGCAGGAAATCAATAACAGATTAATACATAAAATACGGCTACTTGCTTTAAACTAATTTATACCTGTTCTCTGTTAACGCAGCTAGACCAGGTGACACCTGGAAGTAATGTTGTTGTCAGAATGGGCTGCAGAAGGCATCCTGGTGCACTCACCGAACGCCCACGTGCTTCTGGATCTGGATTACAGACGCCGGTCTGAGTCTGTGGCTGAAGGTAAACGCCCGTGGGCAATTGTTAAACGCCCGTGGGCACTTGGTAAACGCTCGTGGGCACTTGGTGAAGGGGTAAATGCCCGTGGGCACTTGCGACAGGAATGGGAGATTCTGCAGAGTGTTGCAAAAGGAACGACGGTGAAAGCGATGACGGAAACGGTGATAGATGCGGCAAAAAGGGTAGCAGAAGAAAGGAGATAGCCGTAGAAGAATTAGAATCAGAGATAGAAGTAGCAAAAGACATAGGCGAAGAAGATAGGTAGAAGACATAGGGTTTGAGCCATCAAAGTGACTCAATTTATAATCTACTCTTAGGGCACACTTTAGGGTTTTAATGACACTTTGAACGTGTGGCTAAGATTAAAGCGGATCCAAGGGTAGAGAATAAATCTTGGTTGTGGAATGGATTAAGATTGATGGACGGATGAGATTAAATGAAGGATGGATGGCTCAGATTAAATCACTTAAACTATTATTTAAATATATATATTAAAATATTAAAATATATATATAAATATTAATTTAAATAAATTTGGGGATGAAAAATGGCGGGAAAGGTGAAATTGGGCCAAATAATGGCGAGAAAGTGTGAATTTGGGCCAAATAATGGCGGGAAGGTGGATGACCGACACGTGGCTGACAGGAAGGTATAGATGACTTGCAAGAGGCTGGATTTTGGTGTCTACAGGTTCAATCATTACTTTTATGGTTTCTGTTTCAAATGTAACGGTTATAGGCATAAAATTGCAGACTGCAAGTATATTGTAGGACCAAGAAGCTTTATTAGTAGAAATGCTTTTGCTCCTCTAACAAATTATGCAGTAGAATGTTTTAACTATCACAACTATGGGCATATTGCAAGAAATTATCGCAGTACCTCTATTTCAAATCAACCTCAGAAAAGAAAATTTCAACCACAGAGGCCAAGACAAAATGGAAAAATTTCTGAAAGATATGCAAAAGATATTGAAAAAGGGAAGTCCAAACTAGAACCCGATATCGCAGTCAAATCAGAATGGAAGCAGAAAGAACAACTTAGGGAAGAAAAAAAATCTTTAATAGTTCAAACAACTTTCAAGGCACAAAGTAAAAGGGTACTATGGATATTTGACAGTGGATGCTCAAGTCATATGACAGGTGATAAACAGAAGTTTGAAAAATTACAGAAATATGAGGGTGGTTCTGTAAAATTTGGAAATAATGATGGAGCTAAGATAATCGAAAAAGGATCGCTTAAAATTACCGATGGGAAGATCAAGTCAGAAGAAGTTTTTTTTGTCGATGGTTTGAAGCACAACCTGTTGAGTGTCAGTCAGATCTGTGATAAAGGACATGAAGTTGTTTTCAAGAAGCAGGGTTGTGAAGTCAGGAAATCAAATAGCGAAAAATTGATAGCTACTGGATCAAGGACATCTGGCAACCTGTACACAATCTCAGAAACCTTAGAAGGTAATTGTTTCATTGGACATGAAGAAAAAAATTGGCTATGGCACAAGAGACTTGGACACATTAGTTTTGATAATCTAGTGAAAATCAGCTCGAATCAGGCGGTAAGAGACATTCCAACCATTAGAAAACCTTCAAATAGAATTTGTGCTTCGTGTCAAAAAGGAAAGCAAACTAGAACCTCTTTCAAAACAAAAGAGTACTACACCAACAAACCTCTGGATATTATACATACAGACTTGTGTGGACCGATGAGAACTCAAAGCATAAATGGTGATAAATACTTTATGCTATGTATTGATGATTATTCCAGAATGACATGGATATTTTTCTTAAAGAATAAAACAAAAGCTTTTGAAATGTTCAGATATTTCAAACATCTAGTTGAGAATGAAATAGGAAAAAGGATCAAATGCTTACGATCAGATAGAGGAGGAGAATTCATTTCAAATGAATTTACAGAATACTGTGAAAAATATGGGATCAAGAGACAATATTTAGCAGCTAGAACTCCCCAGCAGAATGGTGTAGTAGAAAGAAAGAATAGAACAGTATAAGAAATGGCACGTACTATGTTGGTCGAGAACAAAATAGCAGACATGATTTTGGAAAGAAGCAATCCACACTACAGTATACATTCAAAACAGTACATGCTGAGAACTCATGAAAGTAAAACTCCTTATGAGTCGTGGTTTGGAAGAAAGGCAACAGCAAAACATTTCAAAGTTTTTGGCTGTAAGTGTTACATCAGAAACACTGAAGAAAATCTTGGGAAGTTTGAAAGTAGAGCAGATGAAGGTGTATTTGTTGGGTATTCGATAAAAAGCAAAGCTTATAAATGCTACAACAAGAGACTCAAGAAAATTGTGGACAAGTCTTGATGTTAAATTTGATGAAGGAAGGGAAAGAACAGTTAACTATGAAGAAAATTACCCAATTTATGAAGAAGCCATTGAAGGTGATGAGGAAAATGAAACAGAAAAGAAATCAACACTTGACTCAAATGACTTATTTGATGACTCGAAGGTGGAAGAAAACAAGAAATTCAAAACAGGCAGCTGGCAGAAGAATCATCCCAAAGATCAAATAATTGGAGATCCCACAGCTGGTGTTCAGACAAGAAAGAAAGTAGTAAGCAATTACTCTCTTTTATCCTGCATTGAGCCCAAAAGTATAGCTGAGGCAAGCAAAGATGATAGTTGGATGAAGGTAATAAATGAAGAGTTAGATCAGATTGAAAAGAAAAAAACTTGGGAATTAGTTCCTAGACTAGCAGATAAGAATGTAATCGGCACCAAATGGATATTTCAAAATAAATTGAATGAATACGGACAAGTAGTTAGAAATAAAGCGAGATTGGTCTATAAAGGGTATGCACAAGTTGAAGGCATTGATTTTGAAGAGACTTTTGCACCTGTGGCCAGATTAGAAGCAATCAGAATGTTTCTGGCCTTAGCAGTTCATAAGAATTTTAGAGTTTACCAGATGGATGTAAAATCAGCTTTCTTAAATGGGAAACTTGAAGAAGAAGTGTACATTGAACAACTAGATTGTTTCCAAATTGGTGAAGATCCCAATCTTGTCTGCAAATTAAAGAAAGCTTTATATGGCTTAAAACAGGCACCCCGAGCGTGGTATGCACGGCTAGATAACTATCTCTCTCAACAAGGGTTTAAGAAAGGTATGGTGGACAGTAATATGTATTTCAAAATAGAAAATGGGCATCTCATTGTTCTAGTTGTTTATGTAGATGATATCATATTTGGTAGCAGCAAAGGTGAATCATGTAAAGACTTAGCAAATAAAATGCAGAAAGAATTTGAAATGTCTATGATTGGTGAACTGTCTTAATTTTTTGGGTTACAAGTTAATCAAAATGAGAAAGACATATTTATTTCCCAAGTCAAATATGTGAAAGAGATGCTAAAAAGATTCACAATGGAGGACTGTAAGCCACTTAGCACTCCTATGGTGACAGTGCGCAAGTTGAGTAAAGATGACAAATCTCCACCTGTAGATCAAACCATGTACGAGATCAATGATTGGAAGCTTACTTTATTTAACGGCTACTGGACCGGATATTCTGCGGGCGGTTTGCATGGTAGCAAGATTTCAGAGCCAGTCCCAAAGAGACTCATGTGACAACAGTAAAAAGGATTCTCAGATATCTCAAGGGTACTATGGAGTATGGGTTATGGTATCCGAAAGGTAAAGACTTCACCCTTATATATTATTCAGATGCAGATTGGGCAGGATGTGTTGATGATAAGAAAAGTACAAGTGGAGGTGCTTTTTATCTCGATGACGAGGTTGGTTGCTTGGCACAAACAAGAAACAAGAGTCGGTTTCTTTATCAACAGTGAGGCGAGAATATATTGTAGCAACAACTTGCTGTACACAAGTTTTGTGGATGAAACAAACTTTGAAAGATCTTGGTATTAATTTTAGTGAACCAATATCAGTTAAGTGTGATAACACAAGTGCAATTAACATCTCCAAGAATCTAGTAATGCACTCACGGACAAAACACATTGCCATCAGGTATCATTTCTTGAAGGAGAAAGTTGCAGAAGGAGAAGTTAAATTGGATTTTGTCCCAACTACGGAACAAGTAGCAGATATTTTTACAAAACCATTGCCCAAGGAAGTGTTTGAGTACCTTCGAAACAAATTGGGAGTAGTCACACTTCCCAAGAAGTGACTAGTTATAGGGATCACTTTCTCAGGGGGAGCATTTGAGTATTTGACTATTCTTTTGCTCATGATCACAATTTGTGCTAAGTACAACAAATTGTGCCTGAGAATTGTGTGTATGGACTCAGGGGGAGTCTGTAGCAGCCCTTTGGTATTATTGACAAAGGGGGAGAAGAGTTATAGGAATTTACACAGGTGTTGCCAACAATTCCAAAGGGGGAGATTGTTGAGCAAGGTGTTGCAAGAGTTTTGTCATTATTGTCAACACAGTCAGTTAGATCCAATGATGCAGTGGACAGGCAATTCAGAAGTCATTCAGATTCAAAGGACAAAAGTTCAAAGGTTATTCAGAACATGGACAGTGAGTTTCCAAGAAGACCATAGTTGCCTTTTTGCAAAAATTCAAAGAAAAATACAAGTAAGAAAAGTGTCACGATATCGCGACATTTTTAGCAGGCAAGAAAAACTGTCACGATTTCGTGACATGTTAGAGGAGAGAGAAAGCACAAAAAAAATTGTCACGATTTCGCGACATGGCCGAGGAGAGAGAAGGCACAAGGAAAACTATCATGATTTTGTGACATGTTGGAAGCAGAGAAGGCAAGGAAGAAAACTATCGCGATTTCGTGACATGTTTGGAGAAAAAGTGCTAAGGAAGAAAACTATCGCGATTTCATGACATGTTTGGAGAAAAAGCACTAAGGCAAAAAACTGTCGCGATTTCGAGACATGTTATGTTTTCATAGGCGAAAGACAGAAAAGAAGCCAAGGCAGTGAAAGTGTCGCGATTTCGTGACATGTTTCGTTTTCGCTGGTAACTGAGGAGAAAAGCGTACGAAAGCCAAAAGTGTCGTGATTTTGCGACAGGTTGCAAGAAAAGCCTTTGAAAGCTAAAAGCATCACGATTTCATGACAGGATGAAAGAAAGATGTACAGATGCAAAAAGTGTAAAGATTTCACGATAGGCAGTAGTGGAGAAGCTAGCAGGATGAAGATGTCACGATTTCGTGACATGTCACGATTTCGCGACTCTAGGAGGAGAGAGACTGTACGGTGCCAGAAATGTCACGATTTCATGACAAAAGCAGAGAAGAAGGCCTAGAAGCAAAAAGGGTCGTGATTTCATGACAAAAGTAAGGATGATGTCAGCAATAGTTAGAAGTGTCGCGATTTCATGACAAAAACGTTGTAAAAGCTAACAAAGGCCAAAAGTGTCACGATTTTGCGACAGCAGGGACAAGAAGGCGTATGACTGCAAAAGGTGTCGCGATATCGTGACATGTTGTAGTTTCATGATAGAATCTACAGGTAAGTGACAGAGGCGACAGAGGTGGTTGAAGCCGACAAAGTTAAATCTGGGCCGACGAAGATTAGGGTTTTGCAGCCGATGATCTCTAGGGTTTGCAGTCGACTAAAATTAGGGTTTTTTAGCCAACTAAGATTAGATCTTTGCTCATGAATTTATGCTATAAAAGGAGGGCATTTTTCGAGTTTGAGGGTATCAAATGTGTATCAAACTTGCGCAAGTAAAGTCCACGTTGAGCAGAGAGCGAGTTGTGTCGATCTAAGTGCAAAGTGAGAGCGAACTAAGGGCAGTAAAGAGAAAAGGAGCATAGACGATCAGTTGTTGGTGGGTGGGACTATTGCATAGAGGCAAACTGGTGGTGCGAATAAATTGCGCAGAAGCAGCAGAGTGTACAGAAATAGCAGACAGTTTGCAAAAGGTTGAAGGTATTTTTTTGTTATTTTCTTTGAAGTCCAAGTTGCAGCTTGGCATAAGGGGTTGGTGCTCCTTCCAGTAGGTGCTGGTGAATTAGGGGTTGGTGCTCCTTTCTGTTGGTGTAGAAAAATTGGGGGGTTGGTGCTCCTTCCAGTTTGTGCTGGTAAATGAGTTGTAAAGTTGTTGCTTTGCAAAGGCTGGATTTGGATGGTAGTCCAAGCAGTAATTTTTGAGGAGTAGCCACATTGGTGAACCTCATTAAATCTATGTTGTGTGTGATGCTCTCTTGTTATATCTGATTTAAATTTGCTTCATTTCTGCATTAAGTATTGCAAGTTTAAAATTTTAAAAGATCACACTGATTCACCCCCCCTCTCAGTGTCACTGTAAGTGTAACACCCCTTAATTCTCTTCATTGGCATGAATGAATGAAGGAGGAAGCTAGGAGAACATACCATCATTCTGCAGGAGTTGTAAGAATAGCATCTTTTTAATGTTTTCTTTGAGTTATCATTTTGATTTCTAATACCTTTGCATATGTAAACAGGTGCTACTAACAACTCTTCTTGTTTGCATGTGTGCAGGATTACAGGTATACTACTCTAATAACAATCCTTGGAAGATTCCACACTCACATGCGCACATCTCAATATCTCCTAATCACATTTGGTTGTGGGAGAGAAGCACAAACACCATCCTCATTGTAAAAGCCATTGGAGGCTTCTTTTTATTTGTAAAAGACAAAGAGCTTTGTTTTGTATTGTAAAATCATCATATTTGTAATAGAATTCATTATACATATATTCTCTCTTTGTCTTACATTTCACTTGTTGATGGTGGTTTCCTTCTTCTACAAAATGGCACGCCCGGTGGGACCATTCCCTTGACCTCCACTTTTGCCCTTGTTGAGTTTCAATTTATACTAGTTATAGGGATAAAGTGTAGGTTTATTTTATGCAATTTTTGCTCCTACTTTCAACTATTGTTGCATATTTTTTCTAATTGTTGTTGTTTTATGTTGTTTTGAAGGAAAAATTCAAGATCACCTTGGTGGAGATGGTCTCACATTTCTATATCGCTTGGGTAGAGATGGTTTCATCCTAGAAGGTGCCAACTTGCAACATCCGCGTAGGCTTCCAGCTAAGTCCTCCTTCTTTGTTCCTAGACTTGTTGGATAGCATAATTTGGGTTTTTATTTTCACACATAAGCTTCTTTAGGCTTTTATTTTAGCTTAAATTATATTTTGTTTTAGGATCATTTCACATACTTGTCTAGCATAGTTTATTTCTAAGATTGTTTTTTTTAATAAAATTAGCCTCCTTTGGCTCCTCTTTTAGCACACTTGACATTCTTAGGCTCTTTCACAATTGCAAGCCTCTTTAGGCTTCTCTCTTTTACCACACTAAGCCTCCTTAGGCTCCTCTTTTAGCACACTAGGCCTCCTTGGGCTCTTTCACAATTATAAGCCTCCTTAGGCTTCTCTATTTTAACACACTTAGCCTCCTTAGGCTCCTCTTTTACCACATTAGGCCTCCTTAGGCTCCTTTTTTTAACACACTTAGCCTCCTTAGGCTTCTCTCTTTTACCACACTAAGCCTCCTTAGGCTCCTCTTTTAACACACTTAGCCTCCTTAGGCTCTTTTACTACACTAGCCTCCTTAGGCTTCTCTCTTTTACCACACTTAGCCTCCTTAGGCTCCTCTTTTAGCACACTTGGCCTCCTTGGGATCTTTCCACAATTACAAGCCTCCTTAGGCTTCTCTCTTTTACCACACTTAGCCTCCTTAGGCTCCTCTTTTACCACACTTGGCCTCCTTAGGCTCTTTCCACAATTACTTAGCCTCCTTAGGCTTCTCTCTTTTACCACACTAAGCCTCCTTAGGCTCCTCTTTTAGCACACTTGGCCTCCTTGGGCTCCTTTTTAATTATAAGCCTCCTTAGGCTTCTCTTTTAACACACTTAGCCTCCTTAGGCTCCTCTTTTAACACACTTGGCCTCCTTAGGCTCCTTTTTACACTTGGCTTCCTTAGGATTCTCTCTTTTGCCATACTTAAGCCTCCTTAGGCTTCTCTTTTTAACACACTTAGCCTCCTTAGGCTCCTCTTTTAGCCCACTTGACCTCCTTGGATTTTTTCACAATTACAAGCCTCCTTAGGCTTCTCTCTTTTTCTACAAGCCTCCTTAGGCTTCTCTTTTAGCACACTTTGCTTACCCTCTTGGGTCTTACTTTTTCCACACATAAACCTCCTTAGGCTCCATTTCTTACACACACATAAGTCTCCTTTACCTTAACGCACACACAATAACCCTTTTTAGTTTACTCTCCTTAATTAGAATAATTAGTTGCACTTGCATCTCTAATTTTAGTGTTTTAATTTATTTTAGATAGCTTTAGTTTTTAAATTTTCTTCCCTTTTAGCATAGATTTCTTTAATTAGATAGTAGCAATAATTAGCTTAGATTTCTATTTTTTGGTACCTCTTAGGAATTGTGCTCCATTAACATAATCTCTTTTTGTGTGAGTAAATTTTAGCCATATTGTTTGTCCTATGGTTTCAACTCAAAGTCAAGTCCGAGCTTTAAACCAAATCACTATGGATCCTACCCTACCATCTTCCACTACACCCGATCTAACACCTGTGAGTGAAGATTTAGCCACTCTAGGTACCTCTTCTTTATGACATAATCCCTTTCCTCCTGATACCCATCACAATTATGATGCTTATCCCATTATTACCACAATGGCCAATGCTGAGACCACTTCTTCACATACCTCTAAAGAAGGTACTCCAACCTACACCCAACAAAATCCCTCACCCTTTGATCCATTGACATCTACCTTAGCCTTAATCACAATTCCCCAACCCCCATCGACTTCCACCACTACTCTTGATATTTTATCTCAGCCCCTTATTGATTATCCTACCACCCAAACCTCTACTCAATCTTCTACTTCAATGCCACCCCCACTCCAACAACTAATGGCTCAACCTCAAATTAATGTAGTTACCCACTCCATCATCCCCTCTTCCACTTCAACCCTTGTTGCTACTAGTGCTACACTTTCTCAACCATCTTCTTCCACACTCCCTACTCAACCCAATGCTAGCACTACTTCACCCTATACCACAACTTACCATATGCCAATTCATGATCCTGGTGTTGCCATACCTAGCCTTCCACCTCCAACCAATCCCCTTCTTGCTTTAGCCTCACAACCACCTACTAATCCAAATCCACCTCTCCAATATAATACTACTCAAACTCAAACACCACCTCAAATCCAATTACCATCTAATTTCTCTATTCCATCGCAAGTCCCTAACCTTACCCAACAACACATACCCTCCCCTCAATCTCAAAATCAACCCTTTGTATCACCACAACAATCTCCCTCCAATCCTCCCAGCCAACCTCCTAATTCCCAATACCCAATTCTTCCTCAACAACCACCCCAAGCACCTCAATGGCCCCAAAATTTAGCCACATATCCCCAATATCAATACCCATCATCTCAAGTTCCTCAACCTCCTCCCCAAGCCCAACATGCCTCATCCCAAATTTATCAATCACAAGTCCCTCAACCATCTCCTTTATCCCAACCTATGCCATACCAACCTACATGCACTCCATCCCAGATATATTCATCCCTACCTCAACAACTTCCCCCAAATCCCCCCATTCAACCTTCTTACCCCCAACATCAAACTTCCCTCCAACAACCATATCAATCCCATCAATATCCTCCTTTATATGTCCCTCAACCTCCTCCCCAACCTCAACCCGCACAGTCTCAAATACCTCAATATTATCCCCTACAAGTCCCTCAACCCCTTGTTCAACCACAATCAAATCCCTCTCATCCAACCCCATATTTTCAACCCCCTTCAGACCTACTTCAATATTACCCCCCATACCCATCTCCCTCCTCCTACCCTCCACAACCCATACCACCTCAAACTAACACCCAAACTTATATTTCCCAACCATCCAATTGTACCACTACCATTCCTAATCCCACTTACAATCTCACATCGTCCTCTCCTATGTTGTAGACAACCTCCCAAGATGAGATACAATGACTTATCAGTCGCATGAATGCATTGGAACTTCAAACTGTAGGTATAGGATACCAAAAGCCCACCCTTAGCCAAATCTATACCCAACCTATTCATCCATCTGTGCCTACCCCAGTCTACCCCTATAAATTTGAGTTACCCAAACTTGAGCCTTTTATAGGACAAGGGGATCCAAAAGACTTTTTAAGCAAATATTTGAATGCTTGTTTCCTCATTAGTGGTAGTGACCATCTCCTTCTTCGTACCTTTGCTATATATCTAAGTGGCACTGCTCTCGAATGGTATAATGCTTTACCACAACATAGCATTTATACCTTCGAACAATTGGCCAATCTCTTTCTTGAATGCTTCACCCTCTTAGTCAAGAAGAAAACCAACCTCACTGATATCTACAAACTTAAATAGTTTGATGATGAATCTATTCTTGATTACGGAGCCCGATGGCAAGCTATTATTAATGAACTTCCTTTTTCCTTGCCTGTCACTGAGCTAACTCACCTCTTTACTCATAGTTGCAACAAACACATTTCCTTACTCTTACAATTACAACAATATAGGACCTTTGAAGAGGCGTTAGCCCAAGCTAAGGTCATTGAAGATATTAAGATCCAAGAGGGCATCATAAAACTTAAAAAGAAAGAGTGGAACAACAAAAATCAAAAGGGTAATGCCACTTCCTCCAAATCACCCCAAGTCAATCAAGTCTTCCTTACCACACCACCTCCTACTACCACTATCCAATCTCCTCCACAACCCCAACCCCAAACAACACCTCAACCATTCTCCACCCAACCCTTGACCTCCACTTTCACATCCCAACCTTCAAATAGACCTCGTCGAGCGCTAAGATGAGAGTTTACTCCCCTCGCTGAGCCTTTAGCCGACATATTTCATCATCTTATCAAATCCCAAGCCCTTATCTTACCTAAAATTAAGCCTCTTTATGATCCCAATAAGCCCTTACCTCAATCTTACAAAGCACATATTTACTGTATCTACCATCGTCAACCAGGACACGACATTGAACATTGTATTCAATTTAGAAATGTGGTCCAAGACATGATAGAACGAGGGGACATTCGTATTGACAATCCCGTAGCTCCCCCTAATCAAAACCTTGGGATCTATCAAAACCCTTTGCCCCAACACACTACAACTTCCACATCTTCTACACCTCCTAACCAAGTTAATCATATTGACCACAAACCCGACTTCATTGGAATGGTGCATGTGACCACTCGAAGTCAATGCCAAACCAACCACCAACATCCTTCTCAAACCCAAGTTCAAACTCAATCCCCAAATGCTCCACCCAATCCCCAACAACCGCCAACCCCCATTATTACCGTAGCTTCCAAACAAACCCCTCCTAAACCTATCCTTACCCTTACCCAAAAATTAACCAATTGCCTTAAACTTGCTCCTACTAAAATTTTTGTCTATGATCTTATCCAACAATCCCCTACCCACCGAGAGGCTTTAATGGAAATCCTAAAAGCAATTGATGTTCCTTCTCAAGACCCACAAGCCTTTACCAATTTTATAGGTCATATTTGAACATGCACCGAACCTGCTATTGCCTTTTATGACTATGAGATTAAGGCAATGCCTATGGGAGCACCCGATCCCCCCATGCATATTATTGCTTCAATTAATGGCTTACCCTTTAAGAGGGTCTTGGTTGATACAGGATCTTCCATTAGTATTATTACATCGGTGGCCCTTAAACACCTCAACATTCCCTCTTCCTATATAATCCATACCGATTTCACCCTTCGTGCCTTCAATGATGCCCTTTGCTCTACCTTAGGGACTGTGGTCTTACCTATCCAAGTTGGCCCTAAGACCATTCATACCCTCTTATACATCCTTGAGGGAGAAATGCAATACAACATTCTCTTAGGATGACCATGGATCCGAGAGATGCGATGTGTTCCATCTACTCTACATCATTGCTTAAAGTTTGTGCATGATGGCCTTATCCATTGTATACCAGTAGATGATGAACCATTTAAATATTGCAATTTAATCATTGATTCATCCCAACCTTCACTACCCACCACTCATTTTTCCCTCACCCCTAATACTAATACCCCTACTTCCTCACTCATACCCAAAACCATTTCTCATGTTTTGAACTTAGCAGAGGCTCAATCACCCACCTCCTCCCAAACCCTAAATCCTATACCTACCCAAGCACCCCTTTCACTACTTAAAAATAGGTCAAGTCATCCTCTTACTAATCCTACCCCATATTCTACCACTCCTACTTGCCAAGAAGAGGATCCCCATGCTTCACACCATACACCACTTGATCCCACCTCACCAAATATTACCCCTTCATCAACACCTATTTCGGCTACTTTTCCCCACAACACACCTATCCTTTCTATAAACCCTATATCCTCTCACTCTACGATCCCACACGTCACAGTACATATGTCCAACATGGCCATAGGTGAATATCTTGTACATGATGTAAATATTAAAAATCTACCATATGTAGAGTCTATTAGAGATTTTGGTAGACCCCATGATATACCTGTAGTTATAGATGCTATTGTGTCCTTAGGATCATCCTCTAGCCATACCAATTTTGATACACCCACATTACCATCCACTTCCATTTCACCCCAAGATCATTTTTGTGCTAGTGTTGGTTTCCTATCCAAACCATATTTTGTCCTATATTATTTTCAAAAATGTCATTGGCAAGGCTTCGGTCTAGGATGATATGAACAAGGCAACCACACCTTTATTGACCTTCCAGGTCAATTACCCAATATTCGAGTTGGCCTTGGATATACAGACATGCCTTCCCTTGCTTCCTTTACCAATTCTCCTTATACCTTCAAAGAGGATGAGGAGGAGATACTCTCCCCTAATATATCACCCTCCTCACACCCTTCGGTCCTCATGATATCTTTTGATCTCTTCACCCCTCTTCAAATTACAACTGAGCCTGAACGTCTATTACCTATTCAACCCGACACCATCGATATGAGCCACATTTCCACTTTTCCAACTTCGGATGACTTCCTACCCATACAACAATCCATCCCCTATACTCTTAATTACATCTCATCCTCTTCCCCTACTATATCCACTACTGATACATCTAATACTCCTCCTACACTTATATCTACCAATGACCCACTCCTTATACCTACACCACACCAATTGGAGGAGGGCTCTCATATGTTAATTGAAGAAACCTTAGATGTCGACCTTAGCTCTGACCCTACCAATCCACAAATAGTCAAAATAGGAAAAGGTCTTTCTAAGGAGGAACAAGAACAATTTATTGCACTCCTAAAAGAATACAAGAAGGTATTTGCTTGGTCCTATAAAGATATGCCTGGACTCGATCCTAATTTAGTGGTCCACAATCTTGTGTTAAGTCCTGATGTTCGACCTGTTAAACAAAAATTATGCAAACTACATCCTACCATTGCCCTCATGGTAAAATATGAATTACAAAAACTACTTGATGTGGGCTTTATACAACCCATCGATTATCTCGAGTGGGTTTCTAATATGGTACCCATTTCTAAACCCAATGGGGGATACGCGTATGCACTGACTTTCGAGATCTTAATAAAGCATGTCCCAAAGATGATTTTCTGCTACCTAATATAGACACCCTAGTAGATGCTACAACTGGACATGAAATGTTATCCCTCATGGATGGTTTTTTGGGTTATAACCAAATTCGAGTCAATCCTGTTGATCAACACAAGACCTCTTTCACCACTCCTTGGGGAACTTTTTGTTATAAAGTAATGCCCTTTGGACTCAAAAATGTTGGGGCCACATACCAAAGAGCCATGACTTATATTTTCCATGATTACATGCATAATCTCATGGATGATTATGTCGATGACCTCCTTGCTAAATCTAAGCATCGACATGACCACATTGATGTTCTACGAAAAGTCTTTGATCGACTTCTCGAACACAATGTTAGACTCAATCCTAAGAAATGTGTCTTTGGTGTTACCTCGGGAAAGCTCCTAGGTTTTATTATTTCCAAAGAAGGCATTCGAGTGGATCCCAATAAAGTTAAAGCAATAATGGATATGCCTCCTCCTAGAAACCTTAAAGAATTAAGGAGCTTGCAAGGCAAGATCCAAGCCATTCGATGATTTATAGCACAATTATCTGATAAATGCAAACCCTTTAATCACCTTTTACAAAAAGGAGTTAAATTTGAATGGACACCCGAATGCCAGGTTGCTTTTGATAATATCAAGTGATACCTTGCATCCCCTCCAATTCTCACTCCTCCCAAACCCGATGTTCCCTTCCTTTTGTACATATCTGCCATCGATGTTGCCATAGGAACAATGCTTGCACAAAAGAATGATCTAAATCGTGAGCAAGCCATTTATTACTTGAGTCGCACCCTTGTCGATTATGAGAGCCGCTATCCTTATGTCAAAAAATTATGCCTTGTTGTAGTATTTGCCACCAAGAAATTATGACACTATATGCTAAATCATACTACATATGTGGTGGCTAAAGAAAACCCCTTGCGATATATGATGAGTCGCACATATACCAATAGTAGAACCACCAAATGGATCATGCTCCTTAGTGAGTTTGATATAGAATTTATTAGCCAAAAATCCATAAAGGGTCAGGTCATTGCTGATCAACTTGCAGAAGCTCCTCTACCCAATGATGAACCTCTTAAAATTGAGCTTCTCGATGACTTCATCTTTGCTATTGATAAAATAGATGAATCAATATCACCTAATGATGTTGATGATGACCTGACTCTATTCTTTGATGGTTCTAAATGTGAACAAGGGGGTGGTGCAGGAGTAGTTCTAGTCACCCCACAAGGGATTCCTATCCCCTTTTCTTTTAAACTAGACTTTCCTTGCACCAACAATAATGCAGAATATGAGGCTCTCATTCTTGGGCTTCAAACTATTTTAGCGATGCATGTCAGACGTTTACATATCTTTGGTGATTCTCTTTTGATCATCAACCAAATTAAGGGAGTTTATCAATGTAAAGATCCAACTCTAAAGTTATATAAAGACATCACAGAAAAACTATTAGCCCAACTCGATTGGTATGACATTGATGCCATCCCTCACTCATCTAATCGGTTTGTAGACACTATGGCTTCCTTAGGGTCCCTCATACCTAAGAATCCATTCTACGATGTTACTACTCTCCATGTCAAAACCTTGGCCCAATCTGCTCTTCACTCATCCACATCTGACATCAAACAAGATGTAGATCTTATTACTACCGAATCTCCTCAAACCTCCCAAATACGAATCCTCCTCCAAGCCCTCATCCATAGACACCTTTCCCCTTATACTGAGCCTATAACCACTTCATATCCCTCTATTACCACCCCACTCCTCAAAATATTCACCCAAACAATAGACCAACCCACAACCTCCACCTTCATTGTTGTAGGAGATTGCCACACCACTACCACTTCCACTGACCACTATTCCATGTTCTTTGCCCAATTACGAGACTATTTATGAACTGGGTCTTTTCCTCCTAATATTCCTTCTACCACCAAGCGAGCATTCAAACAAAAAGTAGCATGATATGTGCTACTGGGGGACATCTTATATAAAATAAGTTATGATGGTATCCTACTTCGTTGTTTGGAACCCCTGGAAACCCAATGGGCAATCACTCAAGCACATGATAGCACATGTGGAGGCCATTTTAGTGGCTTAGCTATTGCCAAATAGATTTTATGAATGGGATATTATTGGCCCACCATGGAACATGATTGCTCCGAATATGTTAAATGATGCGTCAAATGCCAAACTCATGCCCCCTTAACACATGTGCCTTCACAAGCTCTTCAGCCCATACAAGCATGTTGGCCATTTTCACAATGGGGGTTAGACTTGATTGGTAAAATTTCCCCACCTTCTTCTGGACAACACACCTTCATAATAATGACTACCAAATATTTTACCAAGTGGGTGGAAGCCATTCCCCTTACCTCTACCACTGGGGCTAAAATCATAGAGTTTATTCTTCATCATATTATATGTCATTTTGGGATACCATCCAAGATTATTTTAGATAATGGTCCCCCATTTAAAAATAAGGATGTTCATAACCTATGCCAAAAATACCACATCCATCATAGTTTCTCCACTCCATATTACCCACAAGCCAATGGGCAAGCCGAAGCCACCAATAAAACCATTTGTTCTATTTTGAAAAATATTGTTAAGAATAATCATAAGGATTGGCACTTACAATTACCCCTCGCACTATGGGCTTATCGTACTAGTATTCGTACCCCAACTAGGGCAACTCCTTTTTCATTAGTCTATGGTGCTGAGGCAATTATACCTTTAGAGCTTGAAATTCCATCACTTCACATCTCTTTACAAGAATTCATAGATGATGACACAACCCGTCAAGCACGGCTTGATCAATTAACCCTTCTTGATGAACATCGGATTAATGCCCTTGAGCATCTTCGAGTTTATCATGACCACATCAAGCGAGCCTATGATCGAAAGGTCCATCCTCATGAATTCCAAGTAGGTGACCTTGTCCTTAAAGCTAATCAACAATAGTCTCACATCTCACCTCACTTGCATGACAAATTTGCTGCTAATTGGCTTGGACCATTCATCATTAAACACAAATATGGACCTAAAACTTATAGGCTTGCCACTCTTGAAGGAGTTGAGGAGCTCGATCCCATCAATATTATTCATCTGAGAGCCTTTTATGCTTAGTTCATTTAAACTTGTCTTCCTTATAAAAAAAAAAACTCACACCATATCTCATCCTTCACTTTCTGCCCTTGTGATGCTAATTCCTTTAGATTTAGTTCATTCCATATTACTTTGAACAATGGGTATCTAGTTTTGGACCATAATTGATTGACTTCCCTTAATTAAGGGCATATACAAAACCACTAGTATGGTCTTTTTATTCTACTTTCTTCCCTTCTCTTGTGTCCATTCTTCTACCTCTTAGACCTGGATTGATGAGTCTCTAGAAATCCTTTTTAGTCACTCAACCATACCTAGTATCCTCCTCAAGTGCACATTTATCCCATTCAAAGCCATGATGATTTGGAGCTTCCCTTTGTGATCTATCGAGGCATCCTAGGACCCACATGTAATACATATATTAATATTATTTTGATTAGGTAAGGATGACATCATGATTAGTCCCAATGCTTATATTAGCTCATCGTGCATCCTTTAGCGGTCCAAAACCCAAGGATTCATGCTAAAAAAAATGATGATGATAATAATAATATAGCCTGAATCCTTGGGCATATTAGATGACTCCATCGGGGCTATAGACGTCTGGCTGGTAGTGGAGCAATGTTGATGGACCATGTGCTATCTCCATCGGGGCTATAGATGCCTGACTGGTAGTGGAGTATGCCTTCATGATTGAGCTCTATTTTTCTCATTAGGACTATGATTGGTTGAGTCCAAACCTTTTCAAAATTTGGTTAATGAACTCACTGCACACACAGTGATTCTAGGATGTTTTGATATGTCTCAAGGGACCTCTAAATCTTAATGACCTTTGCATGGTAACCTCACCACTTGAGAGGAGAACTAGGGTGTTTGAGTCTCTTGAAAACACCTCTAGATACTCAACAACCTACGACATTGGAGTTCTCTTTCTCTATCATTTCTTCTATCTTTCTTCCTCGTTATTCTATGCTTCTAATCATGTATATGCCCTTAGTTAATGAGTTCAATCATGCATGGTACTACACATACATACCCATTGTCCTTACATTCCTTATCTATCCTATTAAATTATTCACACCATTTAACATCTACTTTCAGACAAGTTGTGTGAAAAAAAAAACCATAAGCATAACACATCCACAACATCAATCATGAATCACATTTCAATTCACATTATTCATTAATCATGCCCATAGGTTACATAACAATGGCCCGTAGGCATCAAATTTCATGAATACATATAAAATGATGGCCTCTTAAGCCATATACAAATATTGATCCTCTCTATTTCCCACCTATCTCACCACTCCCCTTCCCCTCCTCTGGTTGTGATTCTTCAACTCTCTCCTGTACACTTTGATGAGTCCCCTCACTCCCCTCTTGATTCCTATTTATCAGTGGTAAAGCAATTCTTCAAAATTGTGTAGCTACTAGATCTATGCCTTGTGGTATTCTTGAACCCATCACTGGTGTCCCCCCTTGGTGGTGTTGGGATGAAGGAGTTGAAGGAACAAGTAACCCATGACTCACCAATGCATCAAAACAAGACACTAAAAAAGTTGCCTTGTAATCCTCCCTTGCATGTTGTGGTTGCAAAACCTCTTTCTGCATAACCATCGTATCTTCCTCAATATTCACAACCTCTCTTTCAACCCATGGCACCCCATCCCCTAATACTGCACCCATCCATCCACCAATCCCTACACCCTCAAAAATGGTCATTAATTGTTCCTCAATCGCTGCACTAGAGGTCCCAATTATCTCATCCACTTGATGACAAACATCTCCATCCACTTTTTCCTGTATCACTACTTCCCCTCCTTCATGTATCATATCTTCTCCCCCACTAGTAGCCTCCACCATCTCTCCAATTGCCTCTCCAACCTCACCCACATGCTCTTCTACTCCTCTCCCTACTTTCCAATGTTGTGTAGCCCACCAATTCTCAAACTCTGGGGTTGTGCCTACATCATCAACATCAGACACCACCTGAGGCTCATCTGGCTCCCTATCTAATACAATTATCATTGGGGCAACTACAGTATAATTATATCATCTTTGATACACTACAGGTGGATCTGGTACCCCTTGTCTCAACCCAAATTGGCGTAGCACTCGAGTATACTAAAAATACTCAACTTGCTCACTCCTTCACCCAATTAGCCATCTCCCTCATCGCACATGAGCCAATTGCCTTGCTTCATCATTCCATATTGGCCCTCCTCTCCATGGTCACCAATAAATATCTTGTGGCCTCAGACTCCCAAAGGCCTCATGATAGTGATCTCCATCCTTCGCATACGGTCTACTCCACCTTGTCTCCTTAGCTGTTAGCCATATTAATACATACGGTACCTCTGATCCCATAAATCTATGAGCATCATAAGGTAGACCTAGTGGTCTCTCTACTGCTATATGCTCCCACCCCCACACCTGCACCAGCAAACTACAACTCAATCCATTTCGAGTTGTCCTCTTAATTTCATAAAGCTCCCTATACGTTTGTGCTAATAAGGTTGGTGCCCATGCAAAGACTACTGACCTCTTCACCAAGTCTGTTACAACCCCTAGCATATTCCATGGAAATCGTGCCCCTGATGAATCGGGTAAAACCCAATTTGATATCAATATCATTGCCAGGGTTTGTTTTACTGATAATACTCCTACCTCAAAATATTCCTCATACAACACCCCCCACTATTGATATCAACACTATGCCAACTACTACCAAATATCTCCTCCATCACTAACCTTTTTTGTCATCGATTTGCCACTGTAATGATAGCACCCTCTATCGGTAATCACAAAATCCGATAAACATCCTCTAGGGTAATTGTCATTTCCCCCGTAGGAAAATGAAATGTACCCCTATCTGGATCCCATCTCTCACATAATGCTGATAGGTACATCATATCAGCATACACCATCTTAACCTGGGCAACACCTGCAAACCCTACCATCTCCAACCACCTCCAATCCTCATCTGTCATCAATCGCCTTAAATTTCCAACCAATGGTCGATGTCGATGTCGCGGCCACAATACTTTCAACTATACTCATATTACATAGCCCCACCCCATGCAAAAATCATAACAAACAACAATAATAAATAAATAAATACATCCATAAAAATCTCTACCCACCCACACAACCACAAACCCACCAAAACAATTTTTATCTTCCTACTACATTTACAATAAATAAATTAGCAAATAAATACATAAAATAAAACTTCACTCACTGGCTCTTCTCCTTCTCTGTTGTGCGACACACTTCTTTCATCAGACCTTTGGTAAACCTCAACAATACTTCGTGTCCATTTTTTGCCTCCATCCCTCGCTGCTATCCCATGCAGCATCTTGCATGTGCAGTTTAATACCCCACATGAACCCTTCGATACCCTATAGTGAATCCATGATCTTTCGAATTGTTCTTTTCTCTTAAAGCATATGAACCAAAATCTCCACAAAAATCAACAAAACAATCACTATGAACACCATCGGGACAACTGAATATATGCTCAAAAGAACAAGCAATATCACACATATATCACGAAAAAGTGACATCTCCAATCAATAGATCAATATTCTTATATTGATATACGAAACAAATGCTACATACATTTGAGAGATGTTGTTTCCCCTACACGTATATGTACACAGATGCAGATTTAGTGCCCTCCAACTTGATCCAAAATTGACATTTAAGACAAGGGTACGTGTCAATGGTTCACAATAAATGCACCATGACAAGTGGACAACTGTCACCAACTACATTAAGTACATTCCTTTACAAAAACCTGCCCATACCCTTAACATTATGATGCACTTCACTTTTCAACAATACACGTCACACACGTGCATAGGTTATGGACCCCCTGCAACCTTCACCGTCAAAACATCTACTCACTGTCAGAGTCAAAATAATTTGAAGTTACTGCATCTTCCCATGTTCGTTGATTCACTGACAACCCCCAATGCTGGTTAAAGCTAATATGCTTTGGCCATTCAAACTCATTAAAATAAGATAAATCAATAGTTTCTTACATGACACAAGAATAATGGTTTACACTCCGCACATCTACCACACGTCGAGGGCCACTTGCCAACCATGTCACTTGTTTGTCAATCACAAGCCTACAAAATAAAAATTTAGGCATGAATCCCCATTCCAATCTATCAGTCACATTTTTAGCATAATTCACCTTTCATGTCCATTGAAGTACTCGAAGGAATCCCTTATCAAATTGGAGGATGAATCTACAAGCTATTAGATTAGCCTTAAGATCTAGGGAGTTCAAATCATAACAATACATGTTCCAATCTAGGATTAGTGCTCCTACAAGCCCAATGGAATTATACCAAATCAACTTCTTACATAGAGAGATCACTTCTGGTTTCCTCCAATCATATAGATCCCAATTCATGAGATGAACCAGAATCAGACCCCCTACAGAATACGACACAGTGATAGGACAATACAACGGCTCCACTAAGCCGAGTCTCAATGAAATCTAGAATTCTGATGACATCTTCTTAACCCTATCAGATATCCATGACTTAAGGGATCGAATAAAATTTGCTTTTCGGGAGGCACTTGCACTCAGTGCAAAGATTCACTCTTGTATTCCATTAGGAAGACTAAACATTAAATTCCTCCTGAAATAATTGGTAGATCCTATCTCAACCATCTACACAGGTAGTCCAAAGACCCAAGCTATCTCACCAACCTCAATATTATAGCCTCCTACTCTCACTAGTACACCTCTTACTACATCGACCCCAAATCTATCCTATTGCTCTCCTTTTGGTCCACTACCCTCACCACACTCATTGCACCATGATACTTTTCAGACCTAGCAGTACCCCCACATTGCACTATTGTTATCTTTACTTGCCTCCTTGGGAACCCTTTTCAACTTGCCTCCTTGGGCACTTCTTTTACACATTGCCCCCTTGGGCATCTCTTTTTATACTTGCCCCCTTGGGCTACACATTTTTCACTAGCCTCCTTAGGCTACACATTTTTACATAGTGCACATGTGGTCTCTTCCTGTCTTGGTCTACTCTTTTTCATGGTTGCCTTCCACTTCCGTACATCCCCTTGAACACCTCCCTTATCCACTACCTTCATATTGTCTCCTTGGGCACCACTTTTTTTCCACTTCAAACATACTTGTTACCTATATCCCCTTATCCTCATCCCCCTCAACTTTTCTTTAATCTCACACCTTACCCATCCCTCACCCTTATCTCTCCTACCCATTGACACATTTTTCAAGTGGCTCATCCTTGGTCATGTGTCTTCCCTTGCACACTCACCACTTGAGGGGGTTATCAAATATACTCCCATAAGGATAATCATTTCATTGGGGCAACAAACAACAAAATTTTAGTTCAAGTTTTTGCACTATGTTGTTTTTACAAACAACACATTGCAAAAAGGGGCATCTGTAGACACCTAAAAATATCATTTTATCCAAGTTTTGGTTCTTCTAATATCTCTTCGATATTTTTAAATTCATCTAAATTCTCTCTAATTTCTTTTACTGTTCACTTGTTCACTATTCATGAATTTAATATTTTTAAATCAATTTTCAATACCTCCTCACATGCTTGAGCTCAAGTCAAGGATTCTAGTAGCCTATTTGTTATCCGGATGATGCCACATTTTCTACACCTACCTTCTCATGCTTGAGCTATCAAGAGTCAAGTAAGGATTCTAGATATAGAAATATAGCCACATTTTCTACACCTACCTTCCATCAATAGATGCTTATGCCCAAGTCAAGGGTTCTAGATTAGTCCTATTCTACATTTTCTACATCCACCACCACTCATGCACACCAAAGTCAAGGATTCTTTCTTGCATGCCAACCCACTTAGTAATTTTATATTCCTCCATTTATCCTAAGTCTTCCCTTACCAACCCACTTAACAATTTTATATTCTCTCACCCACCCAAAAGTCTTCTATGCCAACACATTCAACATTTAAAATTCTTCACCCACCTAGTCTTGTCTTCCACTATGTCAAACTCATGTGCCACATCATCCTCACCCCCCTCTCTTCTAAAATTCTATAAATACCCCCCTCATTCCCTTCATTGAAGGGGGGAAGAATCAAGGCATGAATGAATGAAGAAAGAGGAAGCTAGGAGAGCCTACCATCATTGCATGAGTTGTAAGAATAGCACTCTTTTTAATGTTTTCTTTGAGTTATCATTTTGATTCCTAATACCTTTGCATATGTAAACAGGTGCTACTAACAACTTTTCTTGTTTGCATGTGTGTAGGATTACAGGTATACTACTCTTCAATAGCAATCCTTGGAAGATTCCACACTCACATGCACACACCTCAATATCTCCTAATCGCATTCGGTTGTGGGAGAGAAGCACAAACACCATCTTCATTGTAAAAGCCATTAGAGGCTTCTTTGTACTTGTAAAAGACAAAGAGCTTTGTTTTGTGTTGTAAAATCATCATATTTGTAATAGAATTCATTATACATATATTCTCTCTTTGTGCTTCTCTCCCACAACCCAAATGCGATTAGGAGATATTGAGGTGTGCACATGTGAGTGTGGAATCTTCTAAGGATTGCTATTAGAGGCTTTGTGAGTGTTTTTTAAGCATGGAATCTTCCAAGGATTGCTATTTTTGATATTCCTCCATTCATCCTAAGTCTTCCATTACCAACCCACTTAAAAATTTTATATTCTCTCACCCACCCAAAAAGTATTCTATGCCAACACATTCTAAATTTAATATTCTTTACCTACCTTGTCTTGTTTCTCATTATTCCAACCCATATGCCACATCATCCTCATCTCCCTCTCTTATAAAATTCTATAAATAGCCCCCTAATTCTCTTCATTGGCATGAATGAATAAGTAGGAAGCTATGATAACATACCATAATTTTGTAGGAGTTGTAAGAATAACATCTTTTTAATGTTTTCTTTGAGTTATCATTTTGATTCCTAATGCCTTTGCATATGTAAACAGGTGCTACTAACAACTTTTCTTGTTTGCATGTTTGTAGGATTATAGGTATACTACCCTAATAACAATCCTTGGAAGATTCCACACTCACATGCCCACACCTCAATATTTATTGATCGCATTTGGTTGTGGGAGATAAGCACAAACACCATCTTCATTGTAAAAGCCATTAGAGGCTTCTTTATGCTTGTAAAAGACAAAGAGCTTTGTTTTGTGTTGTAAAATCATCATATTTGTAATAGGATTCATTATACATATATTCTCTCTTTGTCTTACATTTCACTTGTTGATGGTGGTTTCTCTACTCTACAAAATGGTACGCCCGGTGGGACAAAGAGAAAGCCATTTTGTAGAGTAGAGAAACCACCATCAACAAGTGAAATGTAAGACAAAGAGAGAATATATGTATAATGAATTATATTACAAATATGATGATTTTACAACACAAAACAAAGCTCTTTGTATTTTACAAGGATAAATAAGCCTCTAATGGCTTTTACAATGAAGATGGTGTTTGTGCTTCTCTCCCACAACCAAATGCAATTAGGAGATATTGATGTGTCCACATGTGAGTGTGGAATCTTCCAAGGATTGCTATTAGAGTAGTATACATGTAATCCTACACACATGCAAACAAGAAAAGTTGTTAGTAGCACCTATTTACATATGCAAATGCATTAGGAATCAAAATGATAACTCAAAGAAAACATTAAAAAGATGCTATTCTTACAACTCCTGGTAAATGATGGTGTGTTCTCCTAGATTCCTACTTCATTCATGCCAATTAAGAGAATGAGGGGGATATTTATAGAATTTTAGAAGAGAAGGGGGTGAGGATGATGTGGCATATGGGTTGACATAGTGAGATACAAGATAAGGTAGGTAAAGAATATTAAATGTTGAATGTGTTGGCATAGAAGACTTTTTGGGTGGGTGAGAGAATATAAAATTGTTAAGTGGGTTGGTAATGGAAGACTTAGGATGAATGGAGGAATATAAAATTGCTAAGTGGGTTGGCATGAAAGAAAGAATCCTTGACTTTGGTATGCATGAGTGGTGGTGTCTGTGGAAAATATGGAATATTACTAATCTAGAACCCTTGACTTGAGCACAAACATGTGAGGAGGTAGGTGTAGAAAATGTGATTAATATATAACTCTTGACTTGAGCTCAAGCATGTAAGAAGGTAGGTGTAGAAAATGTGACTAATATATAACACTTGACTTGTAATCAAGCATGTGAGAATGTAGGTGTAGAAAATATAACTAATTTAGAACCCTTGACTTGAGCTCAAGCATGTGAGAAGGTAGGTGTAGATTAGTCACATTTTCTACACCTACCTTCTCACATGCTTGAGCATAAGTCAAGGGTTCTAGATTTATCATATTTTCTACACCTACCTTCTCACATGCTTGAGCTCAAGTCAAGAGTTTTAGATTAATCACATTTTCTACAACTACCTCCTCACATGCTTGTGCTCAAGTCAAGGTTCTAGATTAATCATATTCTACATTTTCCACACCCACCACCACCCATGCATACCAAAGTCAAGGATTATTTCTTTCATTCCAACCCACTTAGCAATTTTATATTCCTCAATTCATCCTAAGTCTTCCATTACCAACCCACCTAACAATTTGATATTCTCTCACCCACCCAAAAATTATTCTATGCCAAACACATTCAACATTTAATATTCTTTACCTACATTGTCTTGTCTCTCATTATGTCAACCATATGCCACATCATCCTCACCCCCCCTCTATTCTAAAATTATATAAATAGACCCCTCATTATATTCATTGGCATGAATGAAGAAGGAGGAATCTAGAAGAACATACCATCATTCTGTAGGAGTTGTAAGAATAGCATCTTTTTAATGTTTTCTTTTAGTTATTATTTAGATTCCTAATGCCTTTGCATATGTAAACAGGTGCTACTAACAACTTTTCTTGTTTACATGTTTGTAGGATTATAGGTATACTACTCTAATAGCAATCCTTGGAAGATTCCACACTCACATGTCCACACCTCAATATCTATTGATCACATTTGGTTGTGGGAGATAAGCACAAACACCATCTTCATTGTAAAAGCCATTAGAGGCTTATTTATGCTTGTAAAAGACAAAGAGCTTTGTTTTGTGTTGTAAAATCATCATATTTGTAATACAATTCATTATACATATATTCTATCTTTGTATTATATTATACCTTGGGCTATGCATTTATTTACACATTAATACATGTCTCACAACATCACTAGCCTCCTTAGGCTACACATTATTTTAAATATTTTTTATGCAGTGCACATGTGGTCCCTTCCTGTCTCAGTCCACTCTTTTTCCATGGTTGATTTCTACTTCCTTGCATCCCCTTGAACACCTCCCTTATCCACTCTCTTCACATTTCCTCCTTGACATAATTGTTACCTATATCCCCTTATATTCATCCCCCTCACCCATTTTTTTTTATCTCACACCTTATCCATCTATCACCCTTATCTATCCTACCCATTGACACATTTTTTCAAGTAATTCGTCCTTGGTCACGTGCCTTCACCTGTGCACTCACCACTTGAGGGGGTTACCAAACATACTCCCACAAGGAAAATCATTTCATTGGGGCAACAAACAACAAAAATATTTAGCACAAGTTTTTGCACTATATTATTTTTACAAACAAGACATTACAAAAAGGGGCATTTGTAGACACCTAAAAATGTCATTTTATATCCAAGTAATGATTCTTCTAATATCTCTTCAATATCTTTAAATTCATCTAAATTCTCTCTAATTTATTTCTCATTTCACTGTTCACTGTTCATGATTCATTGTTCATTGTTCACTATTCATTGTTCACTGTTCATTGTTCACGATTCACTGTTCACTATTCACTATTCAGTGTTCATTGTTTACTATTCATGAATTTAATATTTTTTAAATCACATTTTCTATACCTACCTTCTCACATAATTGAGCTCAAGTCACGGGTTCTAGATTAGTCATATTTTCTATACTTACCTTCTCACATGCTTGAGCACAAGTCAAGGGTTCTAGATTAATCATATTTTCTACACCTACCTTCTCACATGCTTGAGCTCAAGTCAAGAGTTCTAGATTAATCACATTTTCTACACCTACCTCCTCACATGCTTGTGCTCAAGTCAAGGGTTCTAGATTAGTCCTATTCCACATTTTCTACACCCACCACCACTCATGCATACCAAATTCAAGGATTCTTTCTTTCATGCCAACCCACTTAGCAATTTTATATTCCTCCATTCATCCTAAGTCTTCCATTACCAACCCACCTAACAATTTGATATTCTCTCACCCACCCAAAAAGTCTTCTATGCCAACACATTCAAAATTTAATATTTTTTACCTACCTTATCTTGCCTCTCATTATGTTGACCCATATGCCACATCATCTTCACCTCCCTCTCTTCTAAAATTCTATAAATAGCCCCCTCATTCTCTTCATTGGCATGAATGAAGAAAGAGAAATCTAGGAGAACATACCATCATTCTGCAGGAGTTGTAAGAATAGCATATTTTTAATGTTTTCTTTGAGTTATAATTTTGATTTCTAATACCTTTGCATATGTAAACAAGTGCTACTAACAAATTTTCTTGTTTGCCTGTGTGTAGGATTATAGGTATACTACTTTAATATCAATCCTTGGAAGATTCCACACTCACATGCACACACCTCAATATATCCTGATCATATTTGGTTGTGGGAGAGAAGCACAAACACCATCTTCATGGTAAAATCCATTAGAGGCTTCTTTATGCTTGTAAAAGACAAAGATATTTGTTTTGTGTTGTAAAATCATCATATTTGTAATAGAATTTATTATACATAATTATATCTTTGTATTAAATTTCACTTGTTGATGGCGTTTCTCTACTCTACAGATATGATAGGATTTTTGAACTTCACAGATGGCTACAAACACATCTACACCTACTATATACCATAATTTATGGTAAAGAGGACTAGGAACCCATCTAGGCTATGGGATTTCTCCCTTGCCATGGAGAAAATAACAATTTTTACTTATTTATCTTTGAAGGGACTAATTAAGTAAGAATTTATATATTTTGTAATGAGAGTTAAAACATTGGGGAGAAGCTTATTCATTTCCTATTATTCCATTAACTCTCTAGAATCGATCAAATTTTGAAAAAAATGCACTGCTTCTACGTGGATTTCCAAAATATCATCTATTACAGATCCATCTTCCTTAGTAATTTCTCTCATCTTATTGAAGCTTCTATGTCTCATGGTTGTTGTATGGAAGAATTTAGTATTGTAGTCTCCATCATTTATCCATAATGCTCTTGATTATTGCCTCCAAAAGGATTCTTCGCAGGCCAAGGCATTGTGATAGTCTTCTAGGATTTGTTTTTCCTTCTCTCTAGTTTTAGTTGTTAGAAGTCCCTCCTCTATAGTTGTCTCAATATCAAATAGTTGATGCTTTAGGTTTACTTTCCTTTGAAAAATATGCCCAAAAATAGTTTTGTTCTAGCCCTTTAAGTTAGTCTTGATGAATCTAAGATTTTTTGCAACTTGTGAGATTAAAGGTCTTGTAAACTCCTTCCACCATTCTGTTATCTAAGGCTCAAGGTTTCCATGTTTTAGCCATATTACTTTAAAATGAAAAGGGCTTTTAAACTATCTTCTAGAAATTAGTGCCTCAAGGACCAAAGGATTGTGGTTTAAACCTACCTTAGGGATATTACTCAAAATAACATCTCCAAAGTAAGGTAGTCCTTTTGAAATTAGAATTCTATCTAGTCTAAGTTTGATTAATTGACTTCATAATCTCCTATTACTCCAGGTAAACTTACCTCATCTTAGTTCTACATCTATCAATTCATTATAATTTATAAACTTATCAAAATCCTCCATCCCATTTGAAATATTTGGGTTACCTCCTTTTTTGTATGAGGTATAGAGGGGGAATTAAAATTACCAACCAACATATAGACCTATCACTGAAAGGACCCTCTCATGAAATTCAGTTCATCCCATAGTAGGATTTTTCCTATTATTGTATTCGGGGTATAGATATTTGTGAGTACCCATCTAATTTTAGAATCATTGTAATAAAAAATAAGGTTAATTAATCTCTCTAAGGAGGATATCATTCTACCTTCAACTTTTTTATGGTCCCAAAGGTATAATAATCCCCTAGAGGCTCCATTCACATGACTAGCTATAGAACTTGACTCCTTCCATATTGCTTTTTTAATCCTTTCAATATTAGATTCTTCAACTTTTGTTTCTTGGAGGAGGATGATATGTGGGTTTAATTATTTCCTCATTGAAGCAACCAATAAGTGCTTGTAAGGGGTATTCAAACCCCTTAAATTCTAGGATATGATCTTCATTTTTGAGATTTCAAGGATTGTTTCTTTCCCCCACCCATAGATAAGGTCAATTGGGTTCCATTAGCTATATTTTTGTTTATTTGATTTTTTATTTTTATGATTATCCTAACTTTAGATAATAATCAATGTCTATTGTTCCTTTTCTACTACTTCTATTAATCTAACTAGGACTACTCAACTCCTTCCTAGATTCTTTTCCTTTTAAGGAGTTGTTGTGTCCCTCCACTCCTTCCCATGGGTTCTCAATTTCCAATCTAGTTGGATCAATGATTATTTATGGTTGTACCTATATCTATTCATGTTATTGGTTATCATTCTATATTTTAGCCTCCAAAACATCCTCTTGGGCTTGTAGACATTCAAACATATTTTTAATATGTACCTTATTTAAATCTAAAGAATAATTCATAGTAGGGACACTTACTTTGGCACAATCCTCCCAAATTTCTTCTTCCTCCAAGGTTGTTGTATCCTGATAAGGAATTGATAATATATTTTTAGTGATCCTCACCTTCAAAATAATTCTTGATCCTTTTCCACCTTGGTTCTCAGTAGTTTTCTTGGGCTACCATTGATGGGGCTGAGGTTGGTCTCTCTTACTTGGATAATCTTTGTTGAAGTGACTAAGATTCTAGCAAGTGCTGCATTTGATAGGAAGATTTTCAAATTATATAGGTTGCTTTCAAATTCCAAATATATAAACTAGTTCTATCAAGTTGGGCAGAGGAGCTTCCATATTTAAATTTACATAGAATCAGGTATGAAGGAGCCTATATCTAGCCATCGTTGTTGGATAAATTAGTACTAGCTGGACCATCTACCTAGCTATCCCAGTAAAATTTTTGAATGCTAAATCTATAGGGGAAAATATTGGAGCCTCACCCATACTAGAACTTCTTAAAGATTTTGTTTTAGGAATCAAAGTCTATGGACCAACATTTTAGGAAGTCCTCTTCACCCAAAAATCTAGAAGCCCCACTAGAGAATTCTATCCAAGTATTCCTCATAGTTAAGCTTAACAAGGAAGAATTTCTTGGGTAAGGCTACGATTTCCATATGGCTAAGAGGTCCCCATTTCTCATGAGCCCATCTACAAATGGTGTCCAAATCTGACCTTGCTCTTAGAAATTTCCCCACTAGGCTCAAATTTATTTAGGAAGTTGCCATTTTAGCTAGCGCGTTTGAAATAACCAAGTGACCTCCCTTTGGAAAAATATGATAAATATGTTTATGGATTCTTTAATTATATTTCACTACTACAACAAAGGCCTTTCTACCGAGTCAAATGCTTTGTTTTGGGAACCCGTAGACTTTCCTATGCTTCCTCCATTTGAATTTCCTTTGGGAGAAATTCCCACCCATCCATCCTTTCATTCAAACCATGATCCATGGTTACTAAATTTGCTTCCCATATCACTTGATCTAGTAATATTTCTTGTCCTAAATTCTTGTAATTAATGTTCTTTGTGTTTCCATGTTTCATTTTGTGAATGCTTATGCTATTATATATATGATATTAGTGATGCTTTTATCAATACTTTATGCAATCATAGTATTTTTTATTGGTTATATGGGATTGAAAAGGGCTCGAACACCCATATTACATCATCACCACATAGTGGTGTTATAACAAAGCTTGGATATTATCCATGTATTGCTTGAAAATATTCAAACCTTGGTCTCCTCCTGAAATATTGAGGAATCTAGCCGGTTGAGCTAATGCAACTTGATTTTATACAATCTGTAGACACTAAAATCATGTCAATCTAATTATACTACCAAGACATGAGCTAATAAACATAATATGGCCCCCTTGGGCAACCCTCAGAAGTTATAAAGTGGTACTAACCACTTTTGGGAGCTTTTATCCCACTTTTGGGAAGTTTTGGGGCATGTAGGCATGGCCATCCCACCTAGGGATTACCATAGTTCATGGCCATCCCACCCAGGGATGACCACCAATGGTCATCCCTGGTTGGGAAAGCCATGGTCTTTGACCCTCAAAAAGTCAAATTTTAGACAAATAGCCCCCAAAAACTACCATGTATCTCATCTATTCAAGCATGCTGGCTTGAGGGTGCATAAATCTTGTTCCAAGTGGTATTTTTGAGTCCTAAAAGGGATATTCCTTCCCCCTCCAATGCATGACAAGTTTTGGGCAAGTGGTGCCTCCTACCTCACATGGACTTGCATGCCCATTTGACCCTAGGTCCTATTGGGCTATAAAGTGGAGCAATTTTCCACCCAATTTACAAAGAGAAGTTTTGTGACATTTGCAACGAAGTGCTGCCAAGATTTCCCCTCAATTTTTTGTGCCTTTTCCCTCAAAATCATTATCTAGTGAAGGAGGTTCTCGAGTGATTCAAGAGGTATAATTTTTTTACAAAACCCAATCAATTGAGTGAATACCACCCCCAAATTTGATCACAACACCCATGAGAGTGTTTTGGACCTATTCTCAATGGAATTAGTGGTAAAATGTCAACATATTTGGTGGCCATTCCACCCTAGTACGGTCCCCAAATTGTGATAGTCACAACTGCCCCACCCTAGGATGGCCACATATTGGAGCAACATTTTGCCACTATTTTTGCATAGGATTATTCTAGGATAGATTAGGAATATTTTGTTCAAATTTGGTGTCATTTGTAGTTGTTTTGAATTAGTTATCATAATTTTGGTGTTTTGTAGGTCTAATTGACCCACATTGGTATATTCATCAATATTTTTTTATTATAAATCTTATTTTGTATATTATTTCCAAATTTGGTGTGAATTGGAGGTGTTTAGGACTATATATCACCAGTTTTGTGTTTGGTAGTCTTGCAGGGTTTATAACCTTACCACCCTAGGATGGCCAATAATTTATGCATAATTTTATCACTACTTTACATATTTATATTCTAGGGTATAATATATTATTATTGTTCAAATTTGGTGCAATTTTGAGCCGTATTGGATGAGATATCATGATTTTAGTGTTTTGCAGGCTTAATCAGCACACCCCAGAATGGTCACAAATTTGGCTGCAAGTTCTCTGCCTTTTTCAATTATATCAGTCCAAAATCATATTTTATGTATGATTCTAAGTTTTGGAGGAATTTGGAATAGTTTTGTATAGTCACATTGCATATTTCCCCTTTCTAGTCTATTATTGCATATATTGCTTTGCATGCTTCACAATCCACACTTGCTACTAACGAATCTAGTTTTCTACTGTTTAGGTGGAGGTAAAACAGTGCATGAGGAAGAAGCATAATATCAGAATATCAAAGAATAAATTAGCAACATCATAGGTCCACCCACTTCAATCATGGTACGAGAAAGAACGCTGAAAGTGCACCTTGAGTTATTGAAAGGATTTGATCCTTGGGAACCATTTTGTAATGAATGTATCAATCTAGAGCCCTCAAGGGGACATTTGTGTAACCATGATTTGATCCATAAAATAATAAATAATAACTTCATTTCTTGCACTTATTTGTATTATCATGCTTACTTGAATGCACATTTTTGTAATGCTTAATCAATACTAGATATAGATGCATCTCGTTTAGCATTGTTAGGTGCACCATTTTTCCCATACTTTAGTGGCAATCATGGTGGGACCCTATCTTGATTGATTTGGCTAAGATATGACCCTATTTTTACCTTTTATATGTTACAAGAACTGGTCGTTCTGGTCTGATATGACCCTAACCGTCCCATCCAGGGATGACCACACAACCGTACCACCCTAGGATTACCTCCAAACTGGTAGCCATCCCATCCTGGGATGGACACAAAATAAAGAATTTTCTTCTCATAATTCCAAAAATAGCAAGTTCTTAGGCTATCAAGGTAAGTGCCTAAACCTTCAGTTTCCTTTTCTACATTTCAAAATTGCTCAAATTTGGTTTTTCTTGCTTCCCTTGATTGCTTGAAAGGTAGAAATATAGATTTCACTTTTCTATAATTGCAAAAACATCAAAGAAAGAAAAAAAACTAAAAATAAAATAAGTATAAATGCATTTGTATGGCTTGCTTGCTTGTAGCCTACCTAATGGGTAGGTTATCATTTAGGACATGCATTTTGTAGGTTTTCCTTTTATCTAACATTTTTTAAAGTAAAACGTCCTTTTTTGCATTTAGTGAAAGTTCATTGAGTGCTATATTGTTTTACTTTCTTTAATAATCATAAAAGGAATCACACACACTTACATGTATCACAATAACATTGGTAAGGTTGGACTTCATCACCAACCTCCAATTCAGACTGGTGATGTTGGATTTCACCTCCTTCCATCGGCTTGCCCACTTGACACCTTAGATAGAATAGGGTACTATCTCTATATGGAATAGGTCACTGGTGTTCAAATTCCCTCCCAATGTTGAAAACACTTGTCATTTCAGAGTGGAAGAGCTAGGTGAACCCTCCACACATTATGGGTTTTAAGCGGTGTACCCTAGAATATTTTGAGAACCTCATGTTTGGCACTAGTGTTCCTAGTCACCACATTGGTTGAGTTCCCTCATAATTCCAAAATATGAACAAGAAATCAAGAGCAACAACAAATTTAAACACACCAAAAAACTTAGGGATTCACATCTAAAACTTAAAGGAGATAATCACATTGTTTGTTGGTGTGCTTCTTTGATTGTTTGATTGTGTGTTTCTAAAATTTAAAAGAGATAATCATGTTTTCTACTTTGTGTGATTCTTTGTTGTTTGGATAATCAATATAATATCCTTATACCACTATAATCCTGATGGTGCTCACTTGCGATGTCTTATAAAATTAGATTATCCAAAGTTGTATTACATACCCAACACTTGTAACTCATGAAGGCATATGTTAATGTATGTAAAGTAGACCATGCATCAAGTTAGAGGTGGACCGCATGTCAAGTTAGGAGAATGTGTCATAGAATCATGTATAGAATCATTTTGTCATAGAATCTCTTTGTTGTCATAGAATTATGAATGTAACCATTTGGCATCATGTATGTAATTATCATAAATTATATAAGTCAAGAATATTGTCATAGTAGGTTGTCATAGAATATTGTCATAAAGTATTAAGAAATATGCTTGTAAATATTATAAAATGGAAAGTATGTAACCCTCATGGGCTAGAGAAGAATTTGCATATTTTGTAAGGAGGTTGCCCCCTCAAAGTGGCCCATGATAGTAACATTTCTTGTTTTTTTCACTATGGTTAGAGAAGGGTTTTTACATCAAACCCTTAATATTTTACAAGAAGAGCCCATAATTGGAACAAAACATATCCACACATAGAGACCAAGCCCTTTTCCAAAATTACCTTGGACTAAAATAAGAATATCGTCATGAGATTTAATGAAAAACAAAACAAGGACCACAATCCAATGCAAAATATAAGATATTAATAATGTAGGAAGACAAAAATAACAATGGTTTTATTAGAAATCTCAATCCATCAAACCTTCAATGACCTTCTCAGAAGACTCCATCTCCTCATTGGAACTCAGTTCCACAATATTATTCCTTAAATTTGCAAGATGGGTTGCCACTTCCTCAATCAAGTTTACCATTTTTCTATAAATCCTCTACACTGATTCATTGAGGTCCCTTAATATGACATATTTGCTTCTCATACTTGCAATAATGAAGGATTTCAATGGGTATTCTTGAACCTCATCTTCATAGAGATCTGACCTATCTTGCACTTTAAACCCAACCTTTTTTTTACCTAGGATGATTGAGATCAAGGGACCTCCAAGTTGATATGAGATATACCATTTTTCTAGAAACCTTCCATCATATTATTAGTATTTGTGATTCCCTTCCTTGAGGCCTAAGAGCATAGGCCCAAACTAGTTGTAACACATGTGTCCTCATCATTAACAATTATAAGTTCTTGGGGTAGTTATCACTTCAAATCATAAGGGAATCCTAATGAATGCAAAGGTTTACCATTACATTTATTGCCCTGTTTTCTTTCCAAAACACATGCATCACTTGATAATTCTCTAGTTTTTGAAAGTTTTGCTTCACCTTCTCCATAAAATCCTCTATGGTCCAGCTTGGAGACTACGATCCTTTAACTATGTTGACAATGGACATGGCATCCCATTCTAAAATTACATTCTTTGGGTCCAATATTTCCAATAGAAGAACTCCCTAAAAGAGAGCTCTTGCTTTAGCAAAGTAGCTTATTTGGACCTCAAAATTTTCAGCAAAAACCAATAGGATCTCCCATTTATCATTTCTAATTACCCCCTATACCTAAAATACCCAGGTTGCCTTTTTCAACACCATCAAAATTGAGTTTTAACAATCCCAATGGAGGAGGATCCCATTTAACCTAGGATCAAACCTGCTATTTTGGATGGATGGTGGAGTCCTTAACCCTTAAAAGGTTGAGGTTATCTATTATCCTAGTCTCAATATCACTTACCCCATCACCCTTGAAGGTAAAAATCAAGATATTTTTTATCAATGCATTAAAATTCTAATCTCTACAAACTCTAGATCCTTTTTAACATTCTTGAACACCATGTTTTTCCTTTCCTTCCAAATCCCCCATAGGAAGTGAGGTAGACTGAGTTCCTAAAGAACTCTAAGCCTATATATTCTAAAAGGGGGATCCCAATGCAAACAAATATCTACCATATTGGTGGGAAGAACCCAAGCTACCTCAAAATATCTTAAAAGAAGGTTGAAGACTTACTGAGAGAATGGGTACTCCATAAATAGATGTTTGGTGTCCTCCAACCTTCATAAAGATAACATATGTTAGGGATAGTCAATACTCTTTTGTGAATATTCTTAATAGTGAGTATCTTATTCTGAACTACCAACCAAAAAGAAGTTAATTTTAGGAATAAGTATTTTGAACTAGATATTTTTGGTCAGGATCCAATCCCAACCTTCATCCTCCATCAGGTAGTATGCTAGTGAGTTCTCTTCTAGCTTGTTATTCCCTTTGATATAGACCATCAAGATGTATGGTATTCCATATTATCCTACCTTCCACTTATTCTATAAAATCTACCAACTTATTTCCAAATATTGATGCAATAAGTGGTTCCAAGCATACCAAATTATGATCTTCAATCAAGGGGATTTTACAAATCCAACTATACTTCCAAATATCTATTCTTCCATATCCCAATTTCCGTATTAGACTTTTTTGAATTAGGGGTTTAAAATTTTACAAATTTTTCTAGAAGGAAGAACCATGAAGTAGATCTTGCATCTCCAAAATGTTACTTCCTTGCCTAATATAATTGACTTTAAGTATTTGGACCTATCCTTCCCAAGAAGTATCCATCTTTGCTTGGTTACAAGGGCTTGATTCATTTGATTCATATTTATAAAACCAAGTGCACCAAATTCATTCCTTGAGAAAACCTAATCCCAAGCTACCAATGATAGCCTTTTTTATCTTCCATCCCTGACCAAAGGAAGGAATTTTGGATTTTTTCATTATTCTGATTGATCATTGTCGATATATTAAACAAATATAAGTAAATAGGGATACTTTGGAGGGTTTGTTTTACAAGTTGGGTCTTACCAGCTTGACTTAGGAGTGTTCCCTTCCATCCTGATAGTTTTTTCCAATCCTCTCCATAATGGGGTTCCATAAGCATTCCTTCATTATACCTTTGAAGAGGGTCAGTCCTAGATAAACTAATGGGAAGTCTCCAATCTCACAATAAAAAATACTTGCAATTCTCCCTTGTCTTCTAGGAGGGGTGTTGAGGAAAAATACTTTGCTCTTAGAAAATTTAACCTTCTATCTTGCTACTTTCTCATAAACACTTAGGATATTCCTGATCTCCTTGGCTTGCAGGATGGAAGAGTTGGTTTCTAAGATGGACTCATCTACAAATTATTGATGGTAACTAGGGTTGAGGGAAGTCGTTGGCCTTACCCCCTCAATTGTCCTAAGGAAGGTAGAAGCTCATATCAAATTTCCCAAGGCATCTGCCAATATAATAAACAAATAAGGGGATATGGGGTCACCTTGTCTTAGTCCTATAATACTTTTGAAGTACCCTATGGCTACTCCATTAAAAATGATTGATAATATTACAGTGGAGATGCACTCTTTAGTGAGTCTTATCCAATACTGATGGAAACCAAATTTACCCATGAATTTAAGTAATAAGTCCCATGATACCCTGTTGTAGGTAAGCTACCTTGATTGGAATCAATAATAAAGGGGAGAACCACCTTGATCCTGTTAGCCATCACCTTTGTCAATATTTTATATAGTGTGTTACAAAGGCTAATGGGCCTATAATATTTGAAGTCTTTCACTCCTGCCACCTTAGGAATGAGGGCCAAGAAAGTTGAGTTGACATCCCTAAGGATATGATAGGATTTTTGAACTTCATAGATGGCTATAAACACATATACCCCTACTATATGTCATAATTTATGGTAAAAGAGGACTAGGAACCCATATAGGCTAGGGGATTTCTCCCTTGCCATGGAGAAAATAACAATTTTTATTTCTTTCTCTTTGAAGGGACTAATTAAGTAAGAATTCATATATTTTGTAATGAGAGTTGGAACTTTCTGCACATATATTATCATTTTTTCAATTCAAACAAACAAAAAATCAGTTTTCATATAAGCCTTAATTCAATAGCATCTCAAAGATATTTTCACTATCAAATCATTTTTTTTCAAAATTGGACATATTCTAGATGAGACTCTAATACATGTCCTCAATATTGCAATAATTCCTTTCGTAGAAATGAACAACCATCAATATATTTTTTTCTATAAATATCACAATCATCATCCAAGAGATAAAGCATGCATACCAAGACAAACTTTTCAAATATAATATGACCATAAGGATGAAGAAGATGAAGTAGAGGATGTCAATCAGCCATAATCGCTCATAGATGAAGAATAAATCAATAATAATGACACAATACCAGAAGAAGATATTATGGCTGTCTCAGTGGATGCTCTCATGGGAGTAACAACTCACCATACAATATTCTATTATTGATTTAGGGAATAGGCTAAGGTCTTTAGTATTTTTGCCATAAAAAATACTCATATTTCCTGTTCTACAATTGATTTAAGCAACAACTGTTGCAAGCCATGGGTGCCCTAAAATTAAGGGATGTCCCCTAAATTTTTCTTAGGTTGAAATACTATAAAGTCTATAGCTTATTCCCATGAACTTACGGAGACTACGTCTTCTAGTGTTCCCTCTGGCTTAACAGTAGACATATCTGCGAGTTGGAGTACAATAGAAGTTGATTGCAATTTATGTAACCCTAAATATTTTGTTGTCTCTTTAGTCATGACATTAATAGAGGCTCCTAAATTGACCAAGACATTTTGCAAGGCTATTTCTCCAATGTGCACCGTGAGTATAGATATTTCAGGATTTGTGTATTTTGGTAATAACCTACCTTCTGTTATGATCTCAAATAATTATCCAATGACTTGAATAGTTTGGGATTCGTTCTTATTTTTAATTCCTAAATTTGTACACATGTTTTTAATCAGCTTGGCATAGATGGGTATATCCTTTATAGCTTGAAGTTAAAGGGATCTTGATAGTAACATTTTCTAATTCTTGAAGGAAGTTAAAGGTTGGCTTAGATGACTGAAGAAATTGTAATGTCACACATTCAACCACATGTTCCTTGTGCTTATGGTGTTTCTCCTCCTTCTTGGCGCGCTCGTACTCTTCCTTGGACTTGTCTTCAACGCCATATGATCCATACACTTCACTTTCAGTGTAAACAACCTCTGCAGGAGCGCCATTCTGATCCTCCTCTTCCTTCTTGTGGTGGAAGAGATGGTGGTGATGCTTCTCCTCGGCCATGATCAAAATAGTATATGACACCAATTAGGTATAATCTATGATCTCAAACGATATATTCTTTGAGTAATCACAGGGTGCTGTGCTTATATGCTGCATATTGGTGTGATTTATATAAGACTACTAACCGTAGTTTCAATACGCGGTTTAACAAGAGGTAGGTTAATTCCTAAACGAGTCTATAATTCAATTCAATTGGACTATTATGATTAACTATAAAAATAAGCCTCTTCTATAAACCCTAACATTTTTGTAGTGAAATCTTGAAATGCTAGTGAATTCACAATGAATTCGTATTTCAGTTTTATTTGTTGTATTGTGCTAGAATTTTGATGATTTGATTATGATGAAGTAATGATGTTCTTTGTTGATGTTTTTATTTACAGTATGGTACTCTTGAGATTCATGAGTGGTGATGCAAATATTTTGAGGATAGAGTGAGGGATTCATGTTTCATCCAGTGAAATAGTAGTTTTAGATTCTCAAAAATCCTTGTCTACACTTTTACATAAATGTATGGAGATTATAGAATATACATACACATTAAGATTCTACAACACATCATTTGTAGAGTCCAAACAACAACTATTTCATTAAATAGTAGAGCAAAATTACATAGTTTACAATAGGCAAACACTCAAATTATCAACCCTCATACTGAGGAAAATTATGCTACTTATAGTTTACTATACTAGCCTAGATTAATGATTACAAGGATAACCTATCATAGGATTAACAAGAACAGGTACAACCTAGCCTAGCTTGGCACTCATGCTCAATCAGCATGCTTGGAGATATGGTTGTCACTTTCTTGCCATATATTTGTACGTTGTCAGTATTCTAGCCTAACTAAATTGATTTGGATCATCGGTATAGCTAATCATGATTCTGGAAGCCCTATGCATTTAGCATATTTAGATTTTCACCACTAATTGTTGATTGAAGATTTTTAAAGATCAAGGAAATTTTTGAAATAAAATTTTACTTCAAAAATATATAGGTTCTCTTGTTGTAGGGAAAGAGACCAAAATTGTAAACTTTTGACTTTGGTTGTAGAAATACATTAGGTAGGGTTTGTTTCTTGAATAATTTCATACCTTGTTATGGTGAGTTGAAGCTTTAAGTTTCACCAATAACTACTATTGTCATCTTTGATTACCCTGAGGAAGAGAATCAAGATAATCATACCTTGTGTGGAGTGATACAATAGGGTTAGTCCTAAGAGCATGGGATTTGGCTCAATTGGGGGTCTCCAAGATTTTTTTATAAAGTCAACACCTTGTTATGATCAATTTTCTCCTTGAATCATTAATAGGAGAAAGTTGAACACCTCTATTCTCAAAAACTTCTTCACTTTCATAAAGTCCTAGCCATCAGATTTATAATTTACTAGAAAAATCAACATAGTTAGAATCAAATAGCAATGCCCAATTGTCTGGTTTATACATATTGCTCCTAATATTACCACCATACCACATTTTCCAATGTTATTGAATGACCTTATTTTGATGAAGTACCTCCAATCAAATTTCCTCCAATACATTCAATTGTAAAATCCTCTCTTGTTGTACCTATGACAACTCAATGCCTACTTCCAAAGATGTACAAAGTGTTAGTAACTCATTCAATTTAGAAATATATGTTTCTTACCATAGATAAATTCGTAAGGTGTGAATCTTGTGGTGGATTTCTATGTAGGATTGTATGCCCATGTGGCCTCTGGTAACCTGTTCATCCAATATTTCTTGTAGAAGCCACTATTTTTGTTAGTATATTTTCTAATTATCTATTTATAACTTCTACTTGACCATTTTATTAATGGTGGTAAGATGATTTTTTATATTTTATCTCATTAAATTCAATAAATGTTCTTATAACCTTAGATGTAAATTGAGATCCTTGGTTTGATATAATAGAGCATGGAGTACTAAATCATTGAAAAATTTAGGTATACAAGAAATCAACTACCTTTTCTTCATGAGCATATTTAAAAGCACATGCTTCATCCCACTTTATCACATAATAATTACAAACTAGAATGTGTTGTTTCCCTTGAGAAGGTGGTTCAATGGGTCCAATAAAATCTATCCCCCATATTTCAAGTCATTCTAAAACCACTTGAGGTTGTAAATATATTTTGTTTGTTGTGGTTGGTTTATCCATTTGTTGATAAGGATCAGAATGTCATGCATATTTCTTTACATATTGATGAAGTGATGGCCAATAATATCCCACACCTAGAAATTTTTGAATGGTAAACTTTACCGAATAATGTCCTCTTATTGGTTCATTGTGGCCTGAACAAAGTATATCATACACCTCATCTTGTCTAATTCATGGACACAAAATATAATCAAATCCATATTTAAATAGTAGACCATTAATCCACTTGAATGATGAGATTTGTTTAATTAACCATCATTTTTCCCTATGAATAAAATGAGGAGGGACCTTTCTTGTTGTTATATAATTGGTAATATCAACAAACCATGGTGATTGCACTAAGATTACAAATATTTTTTTTATCAAGAAAGGAATCCTCTAATGACTCGCCTTCAACTATGATGTTTAGTCTTGACAGGAAGTCAACTACTACATTAGCTTTTCTTGGTTTATCAACTATAGCTATGTCAAATTATTGTAGCAATAACCATAATATTATTTAACCATTAACCAATGGTTTTTTCATAAGATACTTGATGGTTACATTATCAGTATGAACGAGCACTTAATATCTAGTAATATAGTGATGAAATTTATTGATGGCATACACCACTACTAAGAAATATTTTTTAGTAGTGGTGTAATTTTTTCTGCTCCTATCAAGTTTTTACTAATGTAATAAATGGCATAATATTCTCCATTTTCTACTCAATACAAAGTTGTCTTGATGACAGTATTTGATGCACCATTTTAGATGTGAAATGGAAGTTTCCAATTTGGACCTTGTAGCACAAGTGGAGTGGTTAGTTTTCTTTTTAATATGTCAAATGTAATTTAACACTTTTATTTCCATTTGAATTGAAAATATTTAGTCAACAAGACATACATGAGACCTACCATTGTACTAAATTTATTAATAAAATTATGACAAAAACTAAAATTTAATATTTGTTTGAGTTTTGGGTGGAGGTAAGTTTTTGATAATAATTTTTTTTAGGATCTAGTTGTATTCCCTTAGATGAGATATGGTATCCAAGGAGAATTTATTCATCCATCATCATAAAATATTTATTAGGATTTAGGTCCAAATTATAGGTTTCACAATAGGTTGATACTTTATTAAGGTTTTGTAAGGTTTTCTCAAAAGTCTCGCCACACACTATGAAGTCATCCATGTAGATTTTGATACAATTGTTGGTCAAGTCAAATAAGATAGCAAGGACAACTCATTGGAAAGTTTTTGGGGCATTATAGAGTCCAAAAGGTAGAACTTGATAAGCAAGAGTCCCCCATGGACAAGTAAAGTAGTTTTATTTTGATCTTCAGGAGCAACCAAAATTTGATTGTATCTGCTAAATCCATCAAGAAAAAAAAATACTTTTTTGTAGTGAGTGTATCTAACACTTTATCAATAAATAACAATAGAAAGTGGTACTTACGTGTGGATTTATTCAATTTATGATAACACACACTCACATATTCCCATTCTTCTTTGGAATGATAACTAATGGGGAAACCCGTTGGCAATCAAAAATAGGGTAAATAAATATCATCTCAAATAACTTCTCAATTTTATCTTTAACAATGTATTGTAGAGATTTGGAAAAGATGAAAGAGGGGAATATTTAAATCTAAAGCTCTTTGTATTTTGTGGAAGATTGAATTAAATTCTATTTGGTGGCAAGTATGGTTGTAGAGAAATTGTAAATTTTTTAGAGAAACCTTTTCATCCTTGGATGGCATCTAGTAAGCCATTTGGAGCAAAGTCATGAGAATTATAGCACTGTATGCTAAAGATAAAACTCAAGCTAATATAGGGATGATGGAGAATGAAGCTAAAGTGCAATAGGGGTAGGATGAAGCTATTTGTAAAATAGCCCTAGAAGGCTAGATTAAAATATATATTGATGGAGCTACAAAAGGTATTCTGGGTAGAGTTGGAATTGGAGTGGTTTGCAAGAATAATGTTGGAACAATGCTTTATTGAGAGCTGCAGGGATTGGTCAGGGACACAAACAATGAAGTATAAGCCTTATCTATCATATTTTCTTCTATCTAGGTGGTAAGACAAGATTATAGGAGGATACTCATAGAATTTGCTTCTCAAATCTTGGTAGGAGCTATAGATTGCATAAGGAAATTTGCTTTGGAGACATGGAGGTTGAGGATTTTTTTCACCCATAGTAAGGAGTTGCGAAGGAAATTGGATTATGTAATTTTGATTTATGTAAGTAGAGCTTAGAATAAAGTGGTAGAATTCCTGGCTAATATGGGCATCAAGAAGGTAGGGTTCAGTGGCATGGTGACATGGCTATTAAAAATGAGAGGATTAGGTAGGTTGGTGAGAAAATATAGTGTTTGGCTAATTTGGACAACCATTGTAGACATATGGTTTAGGATATTTGGCTCCAATGTAGATCTCCTTTTAGTATTGTAATCAAAAGTGGTTAGTTCTTAGGATCTTGGATTTTAGAGTTATGGAAGTTTGTTAGAAAGTTAAAAGGAGGAAACAGGTGCTCTTGCTGGCTAAGGTTGGGAGGAGTTTTATCCCAACTTATAAATAATTTTGTTTAAAATGATTTTTTCAAAAAACAAATGTCTCATAGAGTAGGATTCAATCTCCTTTGCAGTTGTTGTATAGGTTTTAACATCCTTGGTATGGATACAATGAGTACATATGTATGGATGAAATTATGTCACATCTCTATATTCCCATGCAAAATCTTTGGGATGTTGGCTTAACACATCAAGCAATATTTTATCCTAATCATTATGCAACCAACTATTGATAGTCAAAAAAATTCTTGGTTGTATCTTAATTTGTTTTGCACCAAGATGTAATGAATTGATTCCTTTAAAGTTTCTAACCAAAGAGTTGAGAGGACAATGGTGTGAAAATAGTGAATTGAAAATTCTTGTTTCTTTATCAAAAGTAATTTTTGAAGGGACTAAATTTGATATAGGGCAATGAAAAGATGACAGGAGATGATGATTCCATCTATGTGGTAAGTTGTCTTGTATTGATATTAGTGACAAATACTTAGACTCTTGATTGTCCTTCCATAATAATCAATGGATTTTTAGGGTAAAATAGGTAGTATATTGCATTATACTACATAGATTATTACATTTACTTTTTACTGCATACCATGAGATATTTACTGTTCTAAATATCTATTGGTTAACCTAGAGTAAATACCTAAATATCCTAAGTCAGATATTTAGGTTAGTTGTTTAGTTAGAACTCTCTACTTAGGTTAATAGTTAGCTACACGTTTCTCCTAATGCGTATTGTTAGCGTATTATATGCTAAAGCAGTTGTTATGTAATCTATATAACTAGTTTAATTTTTCTAAGCTAAGTTAGTTGATATTAATCAAAGCTTATTTCCTTTGCATTATTCCAAGAGTTTTGCTAACTACATTGGCATCAGATCTAGATGGAGTAGGAGAGAGGAAGATTGAGCATTGGGATACCTTCATTCCGTTGGAGAATATGAAGACACACCTTTGTTCCATTGGAGAAGGCGAAGGCAACTCGTGACTTTAATTATTTTTTTCTCCTATAGTTTGATGCATTGTTTTGATTAAATTGCCCAGAGGAAGAGGAGGTGGGATATTCCCAATTTTTTTTGGCCACATTTATCTCGAGAGGACTATCCCCATAAATGCTAGAGCTTGCAGCACCAAGCATGAATCCCAAGGTAGGGGATATTAATTCCCCTGATCATTATTACAAACATCGAAGGGATCCAATACCTCCATCGACGATCCCAACAGTGGGTCCACCAATAGCACATGGGAGAACCTCGAGAGTAGAAGAACCCTCACAATTCCCGTAGCACGGGGACAGTCTCTGATAGCAACTGATTGATCATCTCAAGAGGGCAAGCATACCCTCGGACAATCGACCATCGAAGACATTCTCTGGTGATAATGACTGGCCCATCACCATGAGAGGGTAGGATCACCCTTCGTGGAAAGAAAATAGATGACATAGAAATCGAGGTGACACGTGGATGGCTCAATTTTTGAGACCCTATTGACTAGACCTATTAACGTGGCACAACCACCTAGATGCTGAGTTGGTATTTTACTAGGATCTGACAGGACACGTGGTAGGGTGATGTGGTGCATCGAGGGCAAGACACATGGCAGGGTAAAGGTTCATTCTCTCCATCAGGTGAAAAAATAGTGGTTTTTTGACTGCTCGAAGGTAGTCACTAGAAAGGGAGAGTATTGGGTTTCTTAAACCCTACATCCTGTGCTTGTAGGATAAATGTGGGACAAAAGTCCTCATTTTACAAAAAAAATTCAAGGAGCCCGCATTGGAACATAAGGCGTACCCTCCTTCTCCCTTCTCGTCTGCACCCCAGAGCACAGTGGAAGGAGTTCTTTGTTGCAGCACATGTGATTAGGGGATCGAACCCCACGTGCACCGCTTTGAAGAGATTTGTTAATTTTTTTTTGACACTCCGTTCGAAAGGATTATTCAAATACGAGGTAATACCTCCTTGGTTTCAAAGTCACTGTGCACCCTACTGGTTTTTTCAATCATTTGAGCCCGCAAGGTCTTGTTTTCGAAGTCGGGCATAGCATTTTTTTTTAAATGCGAAAAGACTCTCCAACAAAAAGGTGCAACTTTTATTATTCTAAGGTTTATTCAATATTTAAAATATATATATATATATATATATATATATATATATATATTATTTATTTTTATATAATTTAGTGTGTTTGGATAAGTTATATCGTTTTTTTTCAAAAATAATTAAATGATTTTATTTTCCCCAAATACCTTTATTATATAAATTTTTAATCATTAAAATATTTTTTTTAGTATTCAAACCTAGAAATTTGCCATCTCAAAATCAAGCAAAACCATTTCTTTAGTTTTCTTCACAAATTGGAGATAAAGAGACAAAGAGATTAAGACTTTGGTTGCATCACATAGAGGTTTTTCTTCCAACCTTTTTGCAATTAATTACTCAAAATTCCTATAGTTTTCTCCCAAAGGTTTTTTGGAGATAAAGAGACATAGGAACTTTATATTCTATTGCAAATCCCAAAAACTTCAAAATTGGTAAAGGACAAAGGTAATTTTTTTGCAACAAAACCAAATATTTGCTTTTGTTTTCTCCTTCAAAAAGGAGATATAAGACATAAAATTGCAAATTTTTGTTGTAAACTTGAAAAGAATTTTTGAACCTATTCTTTGCTCCTCATGCTTGAGTGTTGAAGACAAAAACCAAAGTCGTGTGTCGACTGGTCTGGAAGCCTTTCAAACGTGGGTCGTGTGTTGACTTGTCTTGAAATGAGTGCTCGAATTTTCAATTTTGTAAAAATTAAGGGGGTATATAAGTCATAGTTTGTGATTCTATTTTTTTGCAAAATTGTAAAGAAAAAAGGGGGGATATTTCAAAGCAAGAAAGGTGCATTCTTGATTATACTCGACACCTTTTATTAAAAATAAAATTGACTATACTAGGTGCATTTTCGGTTGCATCCAACACCTAGAGTGATAATAATTTTGTTTGCTCTCTTGTTTTTATTATTGCACTAACAATAATGCTTTTTGTGTGCAATTAAACAATCATATAGAACATTGAAGAAGCATTTCACAAAACCCAAGCTTCACTCAAAATCGTGCTACACCTTGCACAGGTTAAAACAAATTCAATTTTTTGCTTCCCATCAAAGGTCAAAATCCAAAAACCTTGATTAACTCTCTTTGTTTGGCTTAATTTCCTCAAACTTTCCATCCTTCTTGAAGGGTGTTAAGGTAGGTGCCATTAAATATCCTAGACAGCACAATCAGAAGTCTTTCAAAACCTACCCCTTTAATTTGCTCTATTTTGTTTGTCTTAATTTTCTCAAAATTTTCATCCCTTTTTAAGGGTGTTAAGGTAGGTGCCATTAAATATCTTAAAGAGAAAATTAAAAATCTTCCATATACTCTTTTGAGGGTATACTGCAAGATAAAGTCATCTTAGTCATATCAATTTGAAACCTTCACCATGGCCATGATCAACAAGTATCTCAATGAGAGCCAACTGCTAAAAGGTTCAAATTATTCTACCTAGAAAACTAATATGAAAGCCATTTTAACTATAGAGGATATGTGAGAAATAGTGGATGGCACTAATTCTAGACCCACATCAGTAAGAGTAGATCAAACATATTATGATAAAAAGGATAAAAGACTTTCCTTATTGATCTTGCTAGCTATTACTGATGACATACAACCTCATATAAGTGAAGATAAAGATGGTAAGGAGGCTTGGAATGCCTTAGATACCATTTTTGAAGGAAATAATCAATCAACAATTCTTAACCTTCAAACACAGCTTCATACTCTTCATATGAAATCTGGAGAGACAATAGAGCTATTCCTCTATAGAGTTGTAGATATAAAAACAAAATTGCAAGCCTTAGGAGAAAAAGTGGAAGACAATGTCCTGATCTCAATCATTTTAAGGGCTTTTCCAAACTCCTATAGAATGTTGATAACTTCACTACAAGTCTCTGGAAGGACAATGACTTTTGTAGAGTTGGTAAATTTACTTCAAACTGAAGAAGCTAATCAACTCCAAAGAGATGAGGCATCCAACAATGCACTTTTCTCAAACAAGCAAAGTGGAAATAAAAAGTGGAATCAACAAAAAGGATCTTCTTCTAACAAAGACAAGGGTAAAGTCAAATAGATTAAGAAGAAGAAGTAGTATTGTAAAATTTGTGATAAGGACACTCATGAAACCAAAAGATGTTGGTTTAAGAACAAACCACCCAATGAACAAGGACAAAAGAAGGGCAAAGGCAAACCAAAGAACAAGAACAAACAACAACAAGGACATGTTGTTGTAGCTGAAGATTCTAGTTATGACTCTGAACGAGCACACAAAGTGCTCATGACACATATAGATTCCCCTCAAAAGGATACTATTTGGTACATAGATTTAGGTGCTAGTAAACATATGACTGGTGATAAGTCCTAGTTTGAAACATTTGAGGCTCGAGAAGGTAGACCGGTAACCATTGCTGATGATCAGAACTATCAAGTTCAGGGATAAGGAAATGTTTCTATCTCCCTTCCAGATGGAGAATGTAAAATTCAAAAAGTTTTTTATGTACCAGGATTGAAAAATAATCTCTTGTCAGTTCCAAAAATCTTGGACAATAACATGAATGTCAATTTCAAAGTGGACAAAGAAAAGAAACAATGCTTTATCACTCAAAAAGGAAAATAGATAGCAACAAGTTCTTACAAACATGGTTTGTTTGTCTTAGATGCAATTACCTCCACACATACTGCAATGGCAGTAACCACAAAAGAGACCACTTCTCTATGGCATAAGATATTTGGGCATCTAATTTTAGGGTATTTACTAGAACTCAGTAAATATCAAGTGGTGAAAGGACTGCCTGCTCTTTCATCTACTTTACCAGTGTGCTCAGATTGCTTGTCAGGAAAGCAACATAGAGTACCTTTTGAACCTAGCTCTTTTTGAGCTAAAGTACCTTTGGAGTTAGTTCACATAGATTTGTGTGGTCCTATGTCTACTAGTTGTGGAGGTATTTTCAATTGTTTTTGGATGATCACTCACGAAAAATGTGGGTCTTCTTCTTACAGTTGAAGTCTGAAGCATTTGACTATTTTCAGCAGTTCAAGAAGCTTGTTGAGAAAGAATTAGGATGTTTCATAAATACCCTCCATTCAGATCAGGGGGGGAATACACATAAAAAGAATTTTCCTCATTTTTACAAAAACATGGGATAAAAAGACAGTTAACAACCTATTCTCCTCAGTCAAATGGAGTTGCTGAGAGAAGAAATCGTTCAATTATGGAAATAGTTTGATGTATGCTTAAGGAAGCCAATATTGAGAACATTTAACTGAAGCTATAACAACTATAATATATCTTCTAAATAGGGCACCCACATGGGCTCTTGAAGGTATGACTCCTCAGGAAGCATGGAGTAGAAGGAAACGATCCATATCTCATCTATGAGTATTTGGGTGTAAGGCTTTTATGCATATACCTAAGGAGAAAATAAAGAAGTTAGATGAGAAGACCCTACAATGTGTTTTTATTGGATATGATGAATTCTCAAAAGGCTATCAATTGATAGATCCATTCACCAAGAAAATACATGTTAGTATATATGTAGTGTTTGATGAAGCTTTCACACCTAACACTACATCAGTATACCTAGATGATGAGGAGCAATATCCACTTCCTCCTCCACAACAAAAAAATCCTCCTAAATGGTATACAAGTACTATGAGAGATTCCAAAATCACTTCACCATCAGATCTCACTCTCAATATTCCAAATACATGAAGCATGTCTCGATAGAGAACGACAAAAGCATCTACTTCAGTTGATGATCTTTGTGCAAATTTTCAAGACCTTTCTGTTGATAGAGATTTAGAAAGTGGAAATGATATTGAAATTGATTAGGAGAGGGTTTACATGTCTTCATATGATGAAAATGAATCTTCTACAGTTGATGAAGCACTTAGTCAGCCTCAATAGAAGGCAACTATGTATGCTGAACATAAATCCCTCATTAAAAACAAAACAAGGAATTTGGTCGATTTGTCTAAAGGAAAGAAGCCCATAGGCTGCAAATGGGTTTACAAAGTCAAATATAAGGTATATGGTACCATAGCCAAGCATAAGTCCCATCTTGTGGCAAAGGACTATGCTCAAAAGGAAGGCATTGATTATGAGGAACCTTTGCACCCACTGCAAGGATGACCACCATTCTAGTTCTTTATGCTATGGCAGCACAGTTCAGATGGAAATTACATCAGATGGATGTAAAAAATGCCTTTCTAATTGGTGAATTAAAATAAGAGGTATACATGACTCAACCTCCAAGATTTTTTGAGGAAGGCCATGAGCAACAGGTTTGCAAATTGGTCAAATCATTATATGGGCTAAAACAAGCCCCAAGAGCATGGTACATAAAAATGGATAGTCACCTACTGCAACACGAATTTAAGAGAAGTCCATCAGATGCAAATCTCTATATCAAGAACACAGGTTTTGAAATAGTGATTCTTGTATTGTATGTAGATGATCTAATCATCATTGGCAATTCAGAGAAATTGATTAACACCATGAAAGATGACTTGAAAGAGTCATTTGATATGACAGATCTTGGACTTCTCCACTACTATCTTGGCCTTGATATAGAATAGAAGAAGAATCATCTTAGGGTGACTCAAAAAAAGTATGCCAAGACTTTAGTAGAAAAATATCGTATGACTGATTGTAATCCCAAAGCAACATCAATGGAATCAGAGCTTCAGTTATCACGGTATGATGACTCACCACAGGTAGATGGCACACTATATCGACAAATGATTGGAAGCCTCATCTATCTAACCAATAATAGACCAGACATTACTTATACTGTAAACTATCTTTATCGGTTCATGCAGGAACCAAAGGCCTCACACTGGAAAGCAGCTAAAATGGTTCTTCACTACATTCAGGATAGTGTAGATTATGGTCTAGAGTATAAGAAGAATAACTCATTCTTCTTATAGAGTTACACTGAATCTGACTATGTTGGATCCCTAGATGAAAAAAATCAACATCAAGATATGTATTTCATCTTAGATCTGGTCCTATCTCATGGCATAGTAAAAAGCAACATGTGGTTGCTTTATCTTCAACTGAGGCAGAATATCGTGTTGCACGTGGAGCTGTGTGTGAAGCGGTATGGTTAAGTCACATCTTGGCTGCCATCAGCCTACCAAAGAAACTTCCTATTCACATGTTTTGCGACAACTCAGGTGTTTTGAACTTGGTCAAGAATCCAATCCATCATGAATGCACAAAGAATATTGACACAGATTATCATTTCATTCGTGATAAAGTTCCTAAACACAGGATCAAGCTCCAATACATTCCCACTGATGAACATGTTGCTGACATATTCACAAAGGCACTTGGACGTGTCAAATTTGAGTTGTTCCAAAGTAGACTTTGTATATCAAAGTAATGTAATAAAGGGGGGATGTTAGGGTAAAATAGGTAGTATATTGCATTATACTACATAGATTATTACATTTACTTTTTACTGCATACCATGAGATATTTACTGTTCTAAATATCTACTGGTTAACCTAGAGTAAATACCTAAATATCCTAAGTCAAATATTTAGGTTAGTTATTTAGTTAGAACTCTCTACTTAGGTTAATAGTTAGCTACACGTTTATCCTAACGTGTATTTTTAGTGTATTATATGCTAAAGTAGTTATGTAATAAATATAACTAGCTTAATTTTTCTAAGCTAAGTTAGTTGATATTAATAAAAGCTTATTTCCTTTGCATTATTCGGAGAGTTCTGCTAACTACATGGATACTAATTGGTTCATCTTCAATTCCTAAATTGTATGATTTATTAAGTAAAATAGTCTCATCCTCAAATATATTAGGTTGTAAAACAACAATTTATTGATAGGATTGTAATAGTTATATACAATATCCTAGGCTGACAATAGCTCTAACAGATGAGCTAAGAGCGCTAACAAATAACAATAATTAACTCTAACTATTGTATGCTAACAACTAATGTACTAACAATATAATATTTGATAAATAGAAAGATTTATTGAATATCTAATCTAGGTAGATAACTAACTACCCTAATAACCAAATGAGGTAATAAATATAATTACCATAGTAAATCTAACATCCCCCCTTATTACATTATTTGGGTAATAATATAACTGCCCCAATACAGTGAAGAAGAAGAAGAAGATAAATGAAAGAATGGTGGCTCGTGCTTTGTCTTCGGCTCTGGCTCGGGCTCATGGCTCTGGATCTAGCTCTAAGCATACCTTTGGAATTGTACCTCTAGGTCTATCTCGAGATCTACCTGTGAAACTGCCTCTAGATCTGCCTATAGATCTACCTCTGGAACTTTATATTTGGGTCTGTATTTAGGTGTCTCTGGGTCATTATCTTTGGGACTGCCACTTGGTCTGTCACTGGATTTGCCTCGGGGTCTACCATAGGTTTTACCTTTTTGGTAGAATCCATACAACATTTCTTTCATCATGGTCCATTGTGTGATATCTGTCCATCCACAATCAATATGAACCTTGTTGGTTATTTTCACTTTGTACCAACATCTTGAAGAAGAGTGATTCGTACATCCACAAGAATCACAAGGATGTAATCTCCAACACTTAGCTGCAACATGTCCTGTCTTTCCATAGTGACTACAACAATGCTTTTTAGGAGTTGTAGGAGATTTAGGTTTTACAAACATAGAATTACTGGTACTTGCATGTCCAGTATAGCCAAGGCCTTCATGCTTTGCCCTGACATTTAGCATTATTGGAGATTTAATGCCTTGTTCCTGTTTACCTAATCTCTCACCATTGAATCCCATTTTATTCATCATTTTGGAACCAAATCCTTTGGTGTGTTTTTCAAAACACCCAATTTTATCATCTTCATCAATGCTTTTAATAATATTGCATTTGTTGCTATTGATGATATTATGGAGCTCTTTTTGAGAAGGATCAGTTTTTAAGTCACTAGTGTCACAAGCAAAATCTGCTATTGAAATGAGATCACCTGTGCTACAACTGATATCTACCATAGAAGGTATGAGGTCGCTTGTATCACAACAAGCATGTGCCACAATGGGCTGAAGGTCACTCATGTCACAACAAGCATTCGCCACAATGGGTTGAAGATCACTTGTGTCACAACAAGCGTTCGCCTTTAGGACCTCGCTTTCCTTATTTATTTCCAATTTACGTTGGGCACGGTCAAGTGCAACAAAAACCAGGTATATGCCCCTTAGAATGCCAATAGGAACTTGAGCACCATTTGTCTGAAGGTCTATACAAGACTCAGAATCATCGAGGAGAGCTACTAAACCATTGTTTAGTGTGAGGAATGTGCCCTCCTCATAAAAATCCAACCCATCCATCTCTGGTGGAAAGTATGGGTCTTTAACTGATTTAGCAACATCAGTTTTTAGGGCTATATTTTTCTTTGATCTACCCATTCTTAAGGTGTCGGTATCTGTCGAAAATGCACCTTTTACAATAAAATTTTGCAAAATAATTTGACTAAGGTGTCGGTCACTGCTGAAAATGCACCCTTATAAGTCTTCCCCCCTTTTGTTTGCAAAATTATAATGTATCCCCCCTTATTGCAAGAGAGGAGATGGAGGAAAAAAAATGTTATCCCCCCCTTTTGTGCAAAAAAATGCAACAATTCAACCTAAAAAAGGCTCTTACAAAGCTTGCCTCGTAGGCAGATTAGCACAATATATCACCAAAAAAAATCCCCCCTATGTGAAGTACTTCAAACAAAAAATTGCTATTTATGAAGTCTAAAAAAAAGGTTTGGAGGTTTGATGATTTTATGCCTCTTTAATTGCTTTGATGGTGGAGAGAAAAAAAATCTATCCCCCCTTGAAAAAAAATAACTTCCCCCTTTAAAATTTTCCTTTATAAAGCATTTTAAAACATTTTATATTCTAAAGTTAAAAAAAAATTATTATTCCTTATAGCAAAAAAAAATTATTTAAAAAAAAATAATAATAATTTTAAACTATATAAAAGAAATAATTTAAAAATTTTAATTTTAACTTTAGAAAAAAATATTAAAAAATAACTTAAAAAAAAATTGTTTTACCTTTGTTTGGGGGGTCGACGGGTTTTGATCCCCCAACCTCACGGGCGCTAGCCTGGCGCTCCTGCCAGCTGGGCTAGCCCGCCCGATGAGAGGGAGAAGGGAAGATTTTCCCTTTCTCCCCTTGCGACCCTCACAAGGAGCAAAAAAAAATGTGGGACTTTAGTCCCACATTGCTCTCGTAGGGTGCATGAGGGGGGAATAAAAGGGAAGATTCCCCCCTTTAAACGTGATTGCCTTCGGGCAATCATGACACCCCTTTTACCGTGCCACACGGTAGGGGTCAGGTCCACGTCGGGTCTAGTCAGCTGCCACGTCAGTCTAGTCCACGTGGTGGCCACGTCGACCTAGGGTCCGCGCACCGCCACGTTAGTCCAGGTCCGATCGGCTACCACATCGACCCATCCGGTGGTGCCATGTGTCAGTCCACCTTGAATTATGTGCCCAAGTCAGCCACATCAGGCTTCGTGCCAGATCCAAGGTCTGTCAGGTCGCTTCAGTCCAGCGTCGCTCTAACCTTAGAAAATGTGTCGATGCCAGATGACGTCAGTCTATCAACGATCTATCTCGGTCTACATGTTGATGCCAGATCTAGTGAGCCCAGTCAGCAACCCAATCAGCAACCTCAGATTCTATGCCATGTCAGATCTAGGGTCCTTCAGTCGATCTGACCTCGGTAAATGTGCTGAGTCAGATCCAATCCAGATCAACCTCAGGATCCATGTCCAGTCCAATAGAACCACATCAGATCCTCAACCTCGAGAGATGTGCCCGATCAAAATAAAACCAGTCTACAATCATCTTGGGATGCATGCACGAGCAGGTCCAGCCCTACCTCAGGAAACGTGTTCGTGTCTCGAAAACCGAGATGTCGAGGTCAACCAAGAGCCGCCTGCTCTGATACCATATTAGGTTGTAAAAAAATAATTTATTGATAGGATTGTAATAGTTATATACAATATCCTAGGCTGACAATAGCTCTAACAGATGAGCTAAGAGCACTAAAAAATAACAATAATTAACTCTAACTATTGTATGCTAACAACTAATGTACTAACAATATAATATTCGATAAATAGAAAGATTTATCGAATATCTAATCTAGGTAGATAACTAACTACCCTAGTAACCAAATGAGGTAATAAATAGAATTACCATAGTAACTCTAACAAAATATAACTCTTTCTAATGGATTTTATTCCTTTGCATGATATTTTACAACTATGGTGTCTAAGGTTAAAATATTCTCTTCGTTTTGTTCATCTAATTTAGGAAAGCATAGGTTACCAAAAAAATTGATTGAAGGTTTTACAGGAGGGTATAATGAAATATTTTTATAATCAATTCCATTTGAGATGGTCATATCTCCTAACCTGCAATCAATAAAAGTGGCTATCGTAGCAAGCCAATGTCTTCCCATAATTATTGGGTAACCATTCATAGTAGTTTGGGGTTGTAATACTAGAACGTCAACTAGATATTCCCATGATGAAACTATTATAAGAATATTTTATATTATCCCTTTTGGTTTTACAATTGATCGATCAACCATTTTTAGTATTGTAGATATAGGATTTAAATTGTTTAAATGTAACTTTAGCATTATAACCTTCATCATAACACTAATAGCTACCTCCAACTTGATCATAACATTAGATATCTGAATTGAACCTATTGTTACCACGACTACTGGACTTATTGGATATCAATACTTAGGCGGAATAATTTTTCCTATAAGCAAATTTGCTAGTTTTCCATCCACTTGTATGATTTTAGGATATGCTTTCTTTTTTCTTCCTTGTTTTTTCTACACATTTCTAGAATGATCTTGTTAGTCATAGGTGCATCTTTAACAACTTGCAGTAAAGAGAATACTATATTTAAATGTTTTAACTACTTTACCAAATCAAATTTTATAGAAGTTGTTTTTATTATTTCAAATTGTTTGGGATAAGGTACTTTATTATGTAAAGAAAAATTGCTCTGATGGGAATTTTATTTTTCTTGTCATTGTTGCTTAGGTGTAGGTGGTTCTTCTTGATTATTCTCATCAACTCCCATTTCTACAATGATTAGTGGATTAGGGTTAGGAAGTATTTTTCCTAAATATAACTAGATCTTGTCATAGTCAATGACATTAAGCATGGTTGTATCTTTTGATTCAACCATATAGATAGGTGTTGCATGTCTAGTGTTATTAGGTTTGCTTATAGGTTAATGCAAAAAAATAGAGGTTGTTTAACTTGATATTATTTTTGTTGTTGTTGTCCCTGAGATGAAATATGGATAGGTCTAGGTAATAAACCCTATTGTTGGCTTTGATACCAACATTTCCCCTAGCATGGTTGGTGTGGTTGTACTTATTGGTGACCTTACATTTGTGGAGGTAACAATGGTGGATTTTATTGATTCTAATGCTAATTCATTCATCTAGGTTGAGACCATTCTTGAGATGATGTCCATGGTTGTTTACCCCAAGTTTGTTGAGGAGGTAATGAAGTGGACCATGACATGGACTAAGGATTGATTTCCTAATTCATAAAAATTTGAGGAGCATTTTAATATGGATATTGAGAAAAATTACCCCCTTGTCTTTGTCCTATAAAGTTAAGTTATTTAACAAGTTGAGTTTATTTTTCTATGGCATTTTTAATTTGGGTAACAAATGACATTACTTTGTAGGATATCACTTTTCACAAATACTATATATAGAATATATGGAAGTCTTGTTCAAAGGACATTCATGAAGTGCATACTTCTTTCTGCATCTTGGACAATAGATGGATAAAGGTTCAATGGACTTATTCTTTGCATTTATTTCATCTAATGTTGTATTAAGATGCACTAAAATGTTAGTTTTTAAATTGTCAAATTTTTCCTTTAATTCTTTCATGTCATTTACATTGTTATCAAGTTTATGTCTTATTTATCTTATATAAGAATAATTATTACAAATTTCAATAATATCTTGAAATTTAAACCTTTTGACATCTCCTTTTTCCATAATATTTGATACTTCTCTTGATTCTTTCTACTATCCTCTCAAAAATATTGTTTTAATTGTTTTCATATCTACACCTCCACCTTTCTTATGAACAAAGGTAAATCTATCCAAATAGTCTTCCAAATTTTGATCTTCTTCTTGTTTCATCCTTAACAAATAATCCTTTTGATTCTTTATCCTATAATACTCTTGATATTTTTCCAAGAATAATCTTTGCATTTCATCCTAGGATCAAATCGATTCAGATGCTAAACCCATGAACCATCACATTGTGGAGTCTTTCAAGGTTGAAGGGAGTAGTTTAAGTTTTTAGTTGTTTATGTAATCGTAGTTTTAACATAAGACCTTAAACTCAAACAAAAATTGATAAAGATATTCAAACACAACCCCCCTAAAATTTGGTAATAAAAAAGGTGAAATAACATCCATGGGGGCTTCTAGGTCATGATCTAATAAGATAGGGTATTGGAAATTCCAAGTAGGGATACTAGTTTCACAAGGTTGAAGAACATTAATAGTCCTTTCTACTAAGTCTTGTCTTTCTACCATGATATGATCACAACCAAAATTATAGATTCTATTAAATTATCCTAATGCTATGGGTTTATTAAGAGTATGTGGTGTTGAACTACTAGTTTGTGCTTTTAGTAATACTAACTTAGTGTTGAGTGAATATTTTTCCCCATTGCAAAATCCCCACCACAATCAGGGTATTAAACCAAAAACCCTCTCTTGCAAATAAGTAAATTATAAACACAACTTCTCCAAGGTTCTGCTATATTTGCACAAGTGTATTTAAAAATAAAATAATCAAGAATAACAAGTGCTCAAAAAAACACAATGATTTGCAAGTAATAGTTAACAAGGGGTCTGTTGGTTTAATTTATATGTGCTTAGTGATTGATTTCCTTAACTTACAATGAATGTATTTTTGTGTAAATTGCTAAAATGAAATATTGCTTGTTTATATTTACATTAATCTGTCTTACCCTGAATCCCCGTTAGTGAGTTCATTTTATCTTCAGATTAAAATGCAAAATGAGAAAGTGCATGTAATTATCCACTCCATTTTAAAATCCATGCATTTAATGTGAGATTTATTTTGCAGTTAGCAAGTTCAGTTTTAGGTTCCAATTTAATGCTCTATGAATTGTAAATTTAGACGGTTAGAATGTTATCAAGTTAGCATGTTAGTCTTCATTTGCTTTATCTGCACTTAATGTGAAATAGTGTTCAGTAGCCTCCCTCCTAGATTTATATTATATTGAGCTTTAGGTGATGAAGTAAAAGTTTTGAACTAATTTATGCAATGCTAAAAAGTGCAGAAATTCTGAATAATGAACATAATACAAATAAACTGAAAAGAAAAATTGTAGAAATTCTGGACAAAGACCAGAATGAAAATAGAAATGGAAATCCAAAAATTCTGGAATAAGGACCAGAATTAAAAAAAAAATGAAAATGCATAAATGAATAAACTATAACTAAGCTATTATAAAACTGGAATGTAAGTGCAAACATAATACTGCATCATGTTCGCCTATCCTGCAAAACCAAATATTGTGAGAAGATTCTAAGGGTAACTCAATCTGAGTAAACCTGCATAAAAATAGTTTGATTAGATCAAGTGCTAGACTCTAAGGAAGATAAATCCTACATTCAACTAAACATTCACGTAGTGTAATCTCCTAAGAACATTAAACACTAGATATAAGTCTAAAAAATGTAGTATAAGATCAAGCATCAAAATAACAACCCTTAGAAATGAAACTCCTCCAATATTGCTCACAAGGTGCAAGTTTTTGGATTTGCATGCATTAAAATAATGTGTCCTTGATTACAAAAAATTCCAACCCCTTGAACATGGGCTTCCATGGGTATTTAAAATTTCTAGGAACCTTTTCTCTTCATCTTCCTCCACAAAAAAAATGGAAGTGTAATATGAAACCAAACTTCCAAAATTTTAAACCCTTACAAAACTAAATTAAAAAAATAACAAAAATAAAGCTCATCTCTTTCCCTTATATCTCCTCAATTTGAGCTTATCCTTTGGTCCCTATTCTACATATCTCAACATTAAAACAAGTAACAATATCAAGGGTCAAAAATTATCTAACCCCCACAAAAGGGGCCTTGGCATGTTTAGTTGCCATGTCATTGCCCCTATTTCAGTCATCGTGTATCGCCACATCATTTGTCCACATGGCAGGTTATCATGTCATTTCTCTAATATCTCTTTGGTTTGCCCTCGGTATTCAGTCCTCCTATTTACTCCTGGTTCCACCTCTTTGTTCTATCTAGCGTGATGTCAACACTCCAAAATCACCCTCTATGAACACAACAATATTTTAAACATTATATTATTGTGTGAGAAGAATAAACAAAAGGGGATCAAGTTTAGGTTTTAGTGAGACCCTTTAGGTAAAATAAAAACCTTTATTAAAACATGACCTAACATACTAAAATGCTTACAATGACATTTCTTAAAACACAACCTAACATCCTAAAATAAATCCAACTCTAAAGAAAAAATAAAATATAAGAGACCAAATAAACTAAACATACCCTAAGCAAACATGAAGAAAAATAATCAAAACTAAACAACACAACCTAAAATTAAAAATAACAAAATACAATAAACATATAAAATAAATAAAACAACACAAAATAACAATGAACAATCTAAAATAAATAAAACAAGACTAACAACTAAAATATAATAATAAAAATCTAATGAAACTAAAACAAGACTAACAATTAAAATCTAATAATTGAACAATATTAACAATATTTTTTGCTAGCCATAACAGATATCAAACACAATGTAATACCCCGCTATATAACTGCTAGCAAAATAACTCCCCCATTAGTACCATACTCAAGAAAAATCAAGGGACACATAAGGAACAAAAAGAAGAACCCAATCGCTCAATAATATCCCATTAGCTCAATTTCCACAAATTTCAAGTGGGTCCCCAATATTGGGGTTAGTTGTGAAATAGTCATAAAAATGGTGACTCTGCTAGGAAATGCTCCTAAGAATTTCAGATGAAGAACCCAATCTAAAATGAAAACACAAAATATTAGCGAAACAACAATTATTTAGTAATGTCTCGAGTTGGGGTAAACAACTTCAAATAAAAATAATTAATCCATCTTCCCTTGCCTAGTGTGTGATAAAGTGATTTATTTTGCATCCTTGGGACCATCAAAATTCCATAATATGGTTTACCTTTAGGCTATGAAATGTTGCTCATAATATTTCATTTTTAAATAATAATTTTGCACAGTCTCTTTTGAGCATAATTTGTTTTGACATAGCACCACTGTCAGTTAGGCGTCCATAGCCTCGATGGATATTTCCTGAACTAGGTGACTGATTTGATCAAGATTTTCAATGCTCATTTTTTTTATAAAGGTTTGTCTAGATAGAGCCCCACTGCCAGTAAGGCATCTATAGCCCCGGTGGAGTTTATCTAAGCTTAGTGATATATTTGATCAATATTTGCATTACTTGTATTCTTATTTTATAGAGAACTTTGCAAACCTCAATGTAACGTTTGAATTTGAGCATGTTAGACTTTAGCCTTAATCAGTTCACCAATATGATTTCACCCTTCAAAATCCTAAGAAATACCTCTTTAATTATGTGGGTTATATGTGGAGCTTTGGTGAAATGTTTCATTGTTCCACTCTCCACCATTTTAGTCCCAAAATCTGAGCATGATCACAAAATAATTCCACCTCCCTTTTCTTAATTTCACCTATTTTTAGATTAGGTATTCCAACCTACTTAACAAAGGAACACAAAAAATAGTCAAGAGGCCATAAATTAGTGACCAAGAAACATCACCTCAAAACAAGGGAACAACCCAAAACTCAAAATTAAAAATACAAACTAAATCCTAACCTAATGCAAATTAAGACATAATGACAAAGCACCACAACAAAACTAAAATGAAATCACGAAAACCAATAAAATTAAAGCACACCTATATACATATAATATACAATCTCACACATTTCATGGGTTGATTTTAAATGCAGCCCATTGATAAGCAAGGATAACTCTTTTCCATCCAAGGTTTTTAATCGAAAACTATTTTCACCTAGGATTTTAGAAATTTGATAAGGACCTAACCATAAAAAATCAAATTTATCATGATCCCCTTTTTTCATGCTTTTTGTCCCACAATAAAACTAAATTAGAAATATTGAAGGTTTTAATTGTAGCTATCCTATCAAACCACCTCTTTACTACATCTTGATGTTTACTAAAGGGAAGCATGGCTTCCTATCTCTTCTCATCAAGATGCATCAGGTGAGTTAATCAAACTTCAATCTGAATATCTGTTCCAAGATATTCTTTCATAAAATGAAGAGTTTACAATTTTAAATTACTGGGAAAAATAGGGTCCTACCCATAGACTAGATGATATGGAGATGTCCCAATTGATTCTTTTGTTCTAGTTCTATCAGCCCAAAGAGCAAACTTTAATTTACCATACCAATCTCTAGGATTCTTTTCAAGCAATTTTTTTTATGATAGACAACAAATTTTTGTTAGAAGATTCTGCCAAACCGTTACTGTATGGATAATAATTGGAAGAAAATTTTTGGCTTACCTTGTTATCATATGCCCAATCTACAAATTGAATGGAAGAAAATGTTGAACCATTATCACTTACTACTGCATTAGGCATTCCAAAATGAGCCATAATGTAATTATCTAAAAACTTAATTATGAAATTAGTAGTAGAATGTTTTGTAGGTATTGCTTCGGTCCACCTAGTGTAGCAATTCGTAACTGTGAGGATGAATTTATGAGAATCAGAAGAGTTAGGATTGATAATCCCAATGAAATCCAACACCCATTATGAAAAGGACCTCATCTCCACTATAGGTTGTAATGGTATGATTGTGTTTCTCTCCCTATTGGCCACCACCTTACATGTATGGTAATATTACGAATGAGCATGTGTGTCCTTGAAAATATGATTCCAATAGTATCCCACTATGATAATTTGGTGTGTTTTTGCATTAGATGACCCATTTATGGTTCCATACTTACCATGGAAGTCATTAAGTACTTGGGTTGCTTCTTCTTGGTTCACACAATGAAGGTAGATCCCTTGGTGATTTTGCCTGTACTAAACACCAGATTTAATCAAAAAGTTTATAGACTTAAAACCTAAAGCTCTTATTTGGATAGAAGTTAGATGTGATGGGTAGTTACCATCTAACAAAAAATATACAATATCTACATACCAATCATCTTTAGTAATATCTTCTACAGTATAATGTTGGTATGAGATTTGAGGGTCAATTTTAGAAACTAATTTTACCAATCCTTGTCCATGAACTAGCTTCATAGGTTGGATTTCAAGATCAAATTCTTGGAGTGTAGAAAGTCATTTTCCTCTTCTCTCGCCTAGTTCATTCTGTAGAAATATGGTTTTGACAGTAGGGTCGGGCACAATAATAAAGACCCTACTATGTACAATGTAATATCTAAATTTTTTTATGGTTTTAAAAAGTGCATATATTTGCTTGTCTAAAATAGAATACCTCAACTTTTCATTTTTCAAAGGATAACTCAGAAAAGAGATGGGATTTTCAACATTACCTTCACCCATTTGAGTTAGGACACTTGCGAATGAGTGTTTTGAAGCAAACATATAAATGTAAAAGGGCTTTGAGTAATCTGGACTTACCAACACATGTGCCCTAGAAATATCATATTTAATGCTTTGGAAAGCATATTTACTCTCATTTTTCCATTTGATTTGAACATCCATTTTCATCATATCATTCAGTGGTTTGGCAATCTCAGCAAATCCAATAATGAATTTCCTCAAAAAATTTATTTTGCCAAAGAATGACCTTAATTCCTTCTTGCTATGAGGAGGAGGGATTCCTTGGATCATTGCTATTCTTTCAGAATCAATAGAGATTCCTTCTTTCAAAATAATGTGACCCAAAATATTACCCTCTATTACTCCAAAAGATGCATTTTCTCTAATTTAGGGATATCCCAAGTTCCCTGCACCTTTGGAGGAATTTTCTTGAATCCTTAACATGGTCTTCTCTCTTCTTAGAAAATATAGGAATATCATCCACATAAACAATAATGCACTTGCCTATCAGCCCCTTAAATGCATAATCCATGGCACGTTGGAAATTTGTGTTTGTATTCAATAATCCAAAGGATGTTATCCTATAAGCAAATATTCCCAATTTTGTTGTGAAGGTTTTTTTCATCCTATCATTTGGATGAATGAGAATTTGATTGTACCTAGAGTAGCCATCTAAAATTAAAATTATTTCTGACCCATTTACTATTTGGAGTATATCATCAATGGAAGGCAATGGGTAGTTATCCTTTTGATATGCTTTATTCAGATTTCTAAAATCTATGCACAATAATATCTCTCTATTTTTATTTCTTACAGGAACTAAGTTGGCGACCCATGTAGAATGGCTAAAAGGAAATATGATCTTTGCATCTAGTAATCTTTTCACTTCTTTATCTATTAATGGATCTAACAATGGGTTGAAAATTTGTTGTCTCTATCTAAATGGCTTAGAGTCATGTTTCAATGGAATGGTGTGCATTATAACATTTTGATCATATGTTTTCAACTCCTTGTAACTTCAAGCTATACAATCCACATATTCTTTTAGTGAATGAGTGAGATTATTTTTCTTGACTTGTACATGCCTTGGCGATGAACACCTCTTGTGGATTTTATGTACTTCCTAACTTGATTACATCACATATTTCTTTAGGGTACCTCTTTTTGCTTGATATCCCATATCAAATAATTTTTCTAGTGAAGTAACTCCTTTCGACATCTTATTCATTTTCTGAGATACTTCGCTATCCTGATTTGTTTCTTCTTGCCACCTCTAGTCTTCATTTATCACTTGCTTTTCAAATACACCAGAGTTAGTAATAAAATTAAAAATGTGTCTTTCACTCTCAAACACTTATAGATTTGTAATTTTATCTGGTATTGAGGGATAGGAAACTAGCTCAATAAAAAAAAATTGCATTTTTTATTGTCAATCGGTTTGAGCATACCTACTACGATAGCTAAATAATCGACCATTCGATTACGTTTTCTAGAGATAAGAAAAATATTAAAAGCATAAATCTCATCTATTAAATCCCTAACTCTAGTCCTACAATGGCTCAATATTTTGTCACGACATGCATATTGTCCTTTGACCTGCTTAATGACTAACTTAGAGTCTCCTAAGACCTTGAGACACTTGAGTTTCCTACTCAGAGCTAGCTGTAGTCCAAAAATAAGTGCTTTGTATTTTGCTACATTGTTGATGTATGTAAACTATAATATGTAGGCAATAGGGATAGGCTTGCTTACCAAAAATGTGAGTTCGATACCAGCTCCTGAACCTTGTCTCGATTTAGACCCATTAAATCTGAGAATCCAAACCAGATTATCTTTTTAGGAGGGCTATAAGAAATCAATTATTTTTTAGGTTCTTTGGTAGCCTCCTTTATGTCAAAGTTATAGATCCCTAAATTAGATTCTGCAAATTGGATTTTATTAGGCCATACTCGGTAATAATTTCTTTAATTCTTGGCTCACTATCCACCCTAATTTGGTTTGGTAATCCCCTCTAGGGTAGCCACATATGGAAATAATCAATAACAATGTAACCATTCATGTTCTTACTCCAATATCTACCCAACACCATGCCATATTTTGCAGTAATATTGACCACCAAAAGTAGTAATAAAAATAAAATGTGTCTGTCACTCTCAAACACCTGCAAATTTGTAATGTTATCTAGTATTGAGGGACAGGAAACTAGCTCAATAAAAAAAAAATTATATTTTTCATTGTCAATCGGTTTGAGCATACCTGCTACGATAGCTAAATAATCAACTATATGATTACATTTTCTAGAGATAAGAAAAATATTGACTCTCAAACATCTGTAGATTTGCAATGTTATCTGGTATTGAGAGACATAAAACTTGCTCAATAAAAAACTTTTTACATTTTTATTGTCAATCAGTTTGAGAATACCTGCTACAATAGCTAAATAATCGACCATCCGATTACATTTATAAAGATAAGGGAGATATTAAAAGCATCAAGCTCATCTATTAAATTCCTAACTCTAGTCCTATAATGGCTCAATATTTTGTCATGACACACATATTATCCTTTGATCTGCTTAACGACTAACTTAGAGTCTCCTAAGATCTTGAGACACTTGAATTTCCTACTCAGAGCTAGCTGTAGTCCAAAAATAAGTATTTCGTATTCCACCACATTGTTTGTGTATGGGAACTATAATCTGGAGGCAGCAAGGATAGGCTTGCTTCTCGAAAATGTGAGTTCGATACCATCTACCTAACCTTGTATCGATTTAGATCCATCAAATATGAGAATACAAACCAGATTATATTTTTTAGGAGAGCTACAAGAAAGGATTTATTTTTGAGGTTCTTTGGTAGCCTCCTCTATGTCAAAGTTATAGATCCCTAAATTAGATTCTACAAATTGGATTTCATTGGGCCTATTATACTCGATAGTCATTTTTTTAAGTCTTGGCTCGCTATCCATCCTAATTTGGTTTGGTAATCCCCTCTAGGGTAGCCAAATACAGGAATAGTCAGTAGCAACATAACCATTTAGGTTCTTACTTCAATATCTACCCAACACCATGCCATATTTGGCAATAATATTGACCACTAGAATATCAACATGATGTTGAATTTTGGGTTCTAAATTGATTTGAATTGGGATTTCATAAAGAATTTCTACCACATCTACTGCATATCTGTCCAACTGTATCACCTTGATATTTGAAGGAGTTGACTTGAAACCTAGCATTTGAAAAATTTCAAGGGGCATGATATTGCCCAAGGCACCTGAGTCCACTAAGCAATTATGCAATTTGTTGCCTGCAATTCTAATTATCAAGAGAAAAGGGGGCACTTCTCATTTCTCCTTTCGTAAAACCAATTGAGGCTCAACACTTTTAACCTCATGAGTTTGGCTTGGTGGGTATAATATTTTCATCAAGACTTCCTTTTGACCTGGCAATTTAGTAGCCTCTAAGAAAGAGGTATGAGCTTTAGTATTTTTCAAGGCTTCCACTATGTCATAGGTAGGATTCTTAGGATTCTACACCTTCTACGTAGGTTTGGATGACTCAATAGCAGGTGGTGGAGGAGGATTGTTATCAAATTTGGTATCAAGAGGAAGAATTGGATTATTTGGTGGAGTGGAGGAAGTTTTGGGGTCTTATATTTACATCTCGTGTAGTACCCATGGTTTCCTTTCCCAAACTTCCTAACATCTTGGACTTCCTATTCCATGATTTCATCATCATCCTCTCCTAATACTTTGTTATCCTCTTCTTATTCCTCACTTTCTTTATAGTGAACTATTTCAGCTACCAAAGTAGCTTCCTTCCCCTTTGAATGATAAGGTGACCCCTCAATTGACACTAACTCTAAGTCATCGACTTGAGCTTGCAAGTAGTTTGTGTATCTGGAAGCTTCTAGACATTCTTTTTCACTATGGTCTTTAGTGTTATGCAACCTACATCTATTTTCCCAAGCTAAATCTAATATATTGAAAGTGGAATCGGGTCTATTAGGGCTTGCACAAGCATCGGTTGGCTATGGGGTTAGGTACACCCCCATTGTTAGGCGTAGTATTCCATGACCTATGATTATTTAAAGTTTGATTAGAGTGAGGATTTTTGGAATTGTACTTCTGCATGTGGAACACATCATTACTCAGCTTGAGATACATTTTTTTCAATTCCTCAAATTCAAAATTAGATTATTTTGGTTGAGGCATTATGATGCTAAGTCCAAAAGGATTTCCAATACTAGACGTATCTTAACTTGTCATAAAAGGTTTGATTCTGAATGTTTTGGGTCAACATTGAGTTCATAATCTGAAGAGGTGTGGGCATAGGAAGTGTTGCCAAAGCCTAAACATTAGCCGTATTAACTCCTTGAGTAGCCATATGATTGTCTAATAGCAAAGATGTGGTGGGTGGAGTGGCTATATTCGGATAGGTGGAAATGGATGGATAAGTGGGAATCCATGGATAAGATTGATGGTATGGTAGGGCATTCATCATTAACATTTGAGATGCCATGACTTGATTCATCATAGCAAACTAGATGTGAGGACCAAAATGTCCTACCATGGGAATTTGGAGCATCCCTACACCTTGGGGTGTCATTTGTTGTTTTATGACCATGGTTTCCACGTAGTATTGAGTTAAATTGGTAACCTGAGGATTTATCCTTGTTATGAAAATGAACAACATTGTATTATTCAACAGGATGTTAAATAGAGGTTTACAATGCCGGGAATAGTCACCGGCTGAAACAGAACTGTTACAACTCCTGTAACAGTAAGCCTAATAATGTAATACAAAAAATATATGTTTAAAGTACGCTAACATCCCCATTTATTACATTATTTGGGTAATGTAATAACTAATAGCTATACTAACATCCCCTTACATCATTTTGCAATACAAAGAGAGCTGCGAAACAATTCAAATTTGACATGTCCAAGTGCCTTAGTGAAAATGTCTGCAACTTGAGCATCGGTGGGAATGTGTTGAAGCTGAATTCGATGCTTTGGAACTTCATCTCGAATGAAATGACATTGTGTGTCAATGTGCTTTGTTCTTTCATGATGGACTGGATTCTTGACGAGGTTCATAACACCCCGATTGTCGCAAAACAAGTGTATTGGAGATTTTGATGGATGGCCCATACTTGTCCGAATGCGACGCAACCATATCACTTCGCACACGCCTTCACGTGCGAAATGATACTCTGCCTCTGTTGATGAAATAGCAACCACTGTTGCTTCTTGTCGTGCCAAGAGACAGGATCGGATCCCAGATGAAAAATGTATCCGTAAGTTGACTTGCGATCATCAAATGATCCGGCATAGTCGGAGTCCGTGTATCCTTGCAAGAAGAATTTGTTGTTCCTCTTGTATTCTAGGCCATATTCCATAGTACCATGGACATAGTGAAGAACACATTTTGTTGCTTTCCAATGAGTGGTCTTAGGCTCCTACATGAACCTCAAAAGATAGTTGACAGCAAATACGAGATCTGGCCTAGTATTGGTCAGATATATGAGACTCCCAATAAATTGTCGATAGAGAGTACCATCTACCTGAGGTGAATCATCATATCGCGATAACTGAAGTCCATTCTCCACCAGAGTTGCCATTGGCTTGCAATCAGTCATGCGATATTTTTCCAGCAATGTCTTGGCATATTTTTTCTCGAGACACTTTGATGGAGTGCTCCTTCTGGCTGAATTCCGGACCAAGACAATAATGGAGAAGTCCAAGATCTGTCATCTCAAAATATTTGCACAAGTTTCTTTTGACAGTAGAGATCATAGTTTTTGAACTCCCTGTAATGAGCAGATCATCCACATAGAGTACAAGCAACACTATCTCAGAACCCTGTTTCTTGAAATAGAGGTTTGCATCTGACGGACATCTCTTAAATCCATGCTGCATAAGGTGATTGTCCATTTTTATATACCAAGCTCGAGGAGCTTGTTTCAGACCATATAAGGATTTGACCAATTTGCAAACCTTCTGCTCTTGGCCTTCCACTTCAAATCCTTCTGGTTGAGTCATGTAGACTTCTTCTTGGAGATCACCATTTAGAAAGGCACTTTTGACATCCATCTGGTGAACTTTCCACCCATATTGTGCTACCATAGCACACATAACCCGAATTGTGGTCATCCGAGCAGTAGGTACAAAAGTTTCCTCGTAGTCAATGCCTTCCTTTTGAGCATAGCCCTTTGCAACAAGTCGAGCCTTATGCTTATCAATTGTTCCATCTGCCTTGTACTTGAATTTATATACCCATTTGTAGCCAATGGGTTTCTTTCCATGCGACAGATCAACAAGCTTCTAAGTTTTATTTTTCATCAAAGACCCATACTCTGTATCCATAGCGACCTTCCACTGAGGCTCACTGAGAGCATCTTGCACTGATGCGAGTTCAAGATCATCTATGGTAGAAATGAACGCCCTGTCATCATCAATATCCATATCCTCTACTTTTGTACTTGGAGTTACAGAAAGTTCCTCAAAATATTGACAAAGATCATCAACCTCACCAGTTTCTTTGGCTTCTTTTTCCTTTTGAGCCATACTACGTGTACGAGGTCTATCCAAGTTCAAATTGGGAGGAGTGGATAAATTTGTGTCTCTGATTGTATTTGTACACCATTTTGGATTATTCTTTGGTGGTGTTGAAGAAGATGTAGAAGGACCTCCTGTCTGTGTTGACGAAGGAATCTTCTCTTCCTTAGATTCCACAAGATCTAGGTGTACTTTAGATGTGCACTGTGATGTGAAAGCTTCATCAAAGATAACATCTCTGCTGACATGAATTTTCTTGGTCAAAGGATCTATCAAACGATATCCTTTAGAGTGCTCATCATAACCAAGAAAAATACATCTTAGTGTTTTCTCATCTAGCTTCTTCCTTTTCTCTTTCGATATGTGCATGAAAACGTGACATCCAAAAATACGTAGATGAGATATGGAGGGTTTTTGACCACTCCATGCTTCCTGTGGAGTCATTCCTTTTAGGGCCTTTGTGGGTGCCCTATTCAATAGATATACTGCAGTGGTGACAGACTTTTGCCCAATATTATTGCCCAAGAGTAGCTCCTGTGAGCATACAACGAACCATTTCCATAATAGAACGGTTCCTTCTCTCAGCAACTCCATTTTGCTGAGGAGTATAGGCAGTTGTTAACTATCTCTTGATTCCATGCTTATCTAAGAATGCAAAAAATTCATTAGAGGTAAACTCCCCCCCTCGATCTGAGCGGAGGGTTTTAATAGAAGCTCCTGACTCCTTCTCAACGGATTTCTTGAACTGCTAGAAGAATGCGAAAGCTTCAAATTTCAGTTGGAGAAAGAAAACCCACATCTTTCGTGAGTAGTCATCTACAAATAACTGAAAGTACCTCTTCCCTCCATAACTGTTGGGTGTGAAAGGACCGCACAGATCAGTGTGAATTAACTCCAAAGGTTTTCGTGCTCTTTTTGAGCTCTTCTCAAATGGTACTCTATGCTGCTTTCCCGCTAGCGATCGGAGCACAACGGCAATGTGGCAAAAAGGGAAGGAAGACCCTTTACCATCTCATACTTACCGAGCTCAAGTAAGTAGCCGAACTAAGATGCCCATATCTCTTGTGCCATAGGGAAGTTGCCTCCTTGGTAGAGACAGTCATGGCAACATGTGGAGTAGAGATAGCATCTAGGGCAAATAAGCCATGCTTATATGAAGCTGTTGCAATCTGCTTACCCTTCCTAGTAATAGTACAACACTTCTTGCCATTCTCAACACGAAAGTTGACAACCATATTTCTATCCAAGATTTGTGTCACTGACAACAAATTGTTGGCCAATCTCGGAACATAGAGGACTTTTTCAATCTGACACTTGCCATCAGGAAGAGTGACTAAAACTGTACCCTCTCCCTGAACCCTGTAGGTTTTATCATCAACAATGGTGACAGGTTTGCCCTCTTTGGCCACAAATGATTCAAACCATGATCTATCGCCAGTCATATGTTTGCTAGCTCCAGAATCGACATACCAAACATGATCCCTCTGTGTGGAATCTGTGGTAGTCATGAGCACCTTGTGTGCCCATTCGGAATCCGAGTCGGATTCTTCAACAACAACATTCACCTCGGGGTTGCTTGTTTTTATTTTGTGGTTTGTTTTGGACTTTTCGCTTGTTCTTATGCCGCACCTATTGGTGTCATGGTTGTCTTTCTCACAGATCTTGCACCACCTCTTCTTCTGTTGAGGTTGTTTGCCTTTTCCTTTCGTATCCTGTTGATAATTTCCTCCTTTCTGAAATTTGCCTCCTTTTTGCCCATTACCTTTCTTCCTAGAACCCTGCTTGTTGGTGTATAGGGCTGTATTGGAAGAATCATCCTTGTGAAGTTGGCATGCCTCTTATTGTTGAAGCAGATTGACCAACTTGATGTAGGTAATTTGTCATTGAGACACCTGGATGGAGGTGATCAACATATCAAATGAAGAAGGCAAAGCTCTCATCACAAGTGAAATGAGAAGCTTTTCGTCCACAGTATCTCCCAAAGAATTCAATTTCTCTTTCAATTCAGACACTCTGCACAGAAAGAGTTCAACTGTTTCACCCTGTCTCAAACTCAGGTTATGAAGTTGTTGTTGAATATGAAGAATGGTTGAATCATTCTTTCCCTCATAGATGGTTCTAAGGGCATCCCATGCCTCTTTACCACTTGCTTTGTCAGCTATATGAGGTTGCACTTCATCTGAAATAGCAAACAAAATGAGCACCTTTGCTCGACTGTCTTTCTTGTCAAAAGCTATCTGATCTGCGAAAGGACCTGTGGATCCTGCTGTTGGTGAAGGCCTAGTTGTTACTCCAGTAACAATCTCCCACAAATCTTCCATTTGGAGAATTGCCTTCATCTTATGTTTCCATGGTGTATAATATGGACCTTTCAATAACTGATGAGGATCAGTCATCAACTTTGCAACAACGGCCATAGTGAAGGTTCCTTATATCACCAATTGGTCCCCCTTTCGATATACCTTTTGCTAGGCCATTATACCGTACAAAATACCCACCCTTACATGAGGGAAACTATAGGTATTTAGAAAGATCAACAAAAATCACCCGTCCTTACGTGAGGGAGACTATAGGTGAGTTTTAGAGATCATACGATACGTGGAACATAAGCGGTACTGAAAGGGAATCGCCTTGTTGATGGCACCTACCATAGAAGATTCTTCTCATGCGTGGGGCGTAGCTTCCCCTAAACACTATGAAGAATACTTCGTCAGGATTTACGCCTAAACACAAGAACGATTAAGGGTAGTGGATGGAGTAAAAAATGCAAAAATGGCATACTTATTCCTCCTCGATGATTTATAGAGAACAAGCTCAGACATCGTTGTTGCAGCTATATTAGGCGATAGATACAGTAGCCCAAAGCACGACAACTTTACCTGTAAGTGTGGGCCAAAGGTACCGTTTTTATCGAACGCTGCGGTGCAAATAAATTGCACAGATGGGTTTTTAATTATTCCGAGGACTTAGGGAGTGATTTATATTTTAATGAAGTAGTGCATAGAAATGAAAATGCATCATACATCAATAAAAAATGCCTACAGAATGAAACCCTAAGGTGTCAGACACAGCCGAAAATGCACCTTTTACAATTCGCCAAATTGCTATTTTTCAGAAAATTACTCACATTCCCCCTTTGATTTTTTGAAAAAAATATCCCCCCTTGAAAAAAAATTCTCTTTAACAAAGCATTTTAATAATTATTATGTATTTAAAGTTAAAATAAATAATTTTAATTTATATAGTTTTTAAAAACTTATAAAAAAATAAATTAAAATTAAATTTTAATTTATAAAGTTTTAAAAACTATAAAAAAAATAAATTAAAATTAAAAATTTTAACTAAAAAATAATAATTAAATAAAACCTTTGAAAAAAAAAATTATACCTTTGAAAGGGGGGAGTCGGCGGGATTTGAACCCCCGACCTGCAGGCTCCCAGAGCCTTACCGCACGGCTCACGACCACGTGAGCCAGCGGGCTGATCCGAAAGGATCAGTGGAGCCCCTCGTATTTGAGCTGCTGCCCGAGCGCAGGTTCCTCTGCTGCTCTCCCATCCTCCTCTTGTGCTCTCCTCCTCTGCAAATCACCGCCCCGCTGCCTCTTTCTCAGTCGCGGCTTCATCCTCCGCAGACGTTTGTTTTTTAATTAAAAAAAAAATATTCAGCCCACGACACAGAGCGTGCGTCAACAGGGGGGGGCTGGGCACTCCCGCGACACGGATCGCGGGGTGGGGTGGGTCCGGTCACACCCGCGATGCGGTGCGCTAAGCGGGGTCATCCGCTGCAACGCTAGACGGGGGGGGGGTGACGTCAACCTCAGCCCCTTCAACGGGGGTGGGGGGTCATTCGTTTTGGATGCGTCTGTGCTCTGCGCAGGCAGGACGTCATAGACTAGACGCGTCTGCGCTCTACGCAGGCTGGACGCAGCTGATGTCTGCACTCTGTGTAGGCTGCAGGCTAGATGCCTCTGCAGGCCGTCTGCGCTCTGCGCAAGTTGCACGCCTCTGCAGGATGTCTGCGCTCTGCGCAGGCTGGATGCGTTCCAGTGATGTCTACGCACTGCGCAGGCTCCACTCGGTCGCGCGTGGATGCGTGACGACTGTCGCGCATTTGTGCACGACAATTTTTTTTTTTTTCTTTTAAAAAATGATCACGCGATGTCGTGATTTAAAAAAAATCGCGTCGCAGAAAACGCAGCTCCTCCTCCCCGCAAAAAATGCAGCAACCTTCAGGAAAAAAAAACTGCGTACTCTCCCCAGCCTCTCTTCTCACGCTGCACTGCCGTAGCAATCTGGCTCGATGCCATGTTATGAAAAATGAACAACATTGTATTATTCAGCAGGATGTTAAATAGAAGTTTACAATGCCGAGAATAGTCACCGGCTGAAACAGAACTGTTACAACTCCTGTAACAATAAGCCTAATAATTTAATACAAACAATATATATTTAAAGTATGCTAACAATCCTAGCGAACAAGGTAGTCACAGGATATAACACCCCAAAGTATATTTGCAAGGCAAAGGTTGTATTTATGTTAAAATGATGAGTCGATTTAGAATGAAGTTTTTGAAATCTTTGATTGAACGTTCTAATTGGCTCAATAGGTGCCCTTTTAGAAGCCACAAATTGATGGTAAATGATATTAGGATCCAAAGGTAACCTAAATTGATTAACATAAGTATTCTTGAGTTGAGCCCATGAAGTAGTGGATCCAACAGGTAAACTAATGTACCATTCATAGGACCCTTGATCCAGACTCATGGAGAAGAGTCTACAAGTAACATCTTCATGATCTACTGATAGTCTAATCAAGACATCCTTGTAAGCCTGAATATGCTCTTCAACTGTTGTAGGGCCATCTTGTTTAAACTTGGGCAAGGATCTCTTGATGTTTTTGGGTATCTCATGAACATCCCTAGCTATGTTCAAGGGAATATTATGTACTCCATACTATGTAACTGGTGGTGGTTGGGCCATGTTGTTCAATGGTGGTGGCCCTATAGGAGTAGTAGATACAGTTGAGGTAATGGATTCAGATACACTTGATGTACCTACAACAATAGAGACAATAGGTGTAGGCCCACTAGATGTACTTGACACCAAAGATAACCCTAGATCAAGTATACTAGGTGGGATTTCAACCTCTTGAGTCTTGTTCCTTGGTTTCCTAGAATTAGGAGAAAGGCTTTGAAATATGGTTTCCCTAGTGGTTTTAGACCTAGTAGTGACATACTCAGGTTGGGCCAGCTTGGGAAGATACTTTTTCTACAATACCTTTCACAAATCAACAACTTAGTGTATCGCTCCAAATTTTTCACACCCTTACCTTCAGGCTATAGGATCCGTGCCCGGAAGGGGGATGTGAAAAGGATGGCGCGGTACCTCGGACTGAGAGGCCTTGCGAAGGTCCCGCCTCTCGAGGGAGGTGTATATTGGTGATTTTTTGATGGATGGTGGGTTCACCAGGGAAACATTTAATGGCAGTTTCCACGCCTAGGTTGGGAATGTGTTTTATGTGTTCGTTTTAGCCTTAAGCATTCAAATCCTAGGTTTGGCCAAAATGCGTCTAAGCTATTCTATATGAAGATGCAGATTAAATGAATACAAAAAACATAATTAAGACAAAAAACAGAGAAATTAAAGAATGTTAAAAGAAAAATACCTGATCCGGATGTCTGATGAAGATTCTGATTCTTGAAGCAGTCAGGATCGCCTCTGATTTGACGAGATCATCTGAGATCAGACAAGATCGTCTGAGATCTGACGAATTCGTCAGACGAATTCGTCAGAGACCTACAAACAGAGAAATAGGTGCAAAACATAGAAAATGCAACTATTCTAACAGAGGGAAACAATGTAAAATGAAAGTAGCAATATCAAACTGAAACTTATAAACAGAAACATGCATGCATTATACTGATTTCATAATAATTATGACTTAATTATGCATTTAATCTAGATGGGTGAACTCCAAAATGCAAGATAGCATAAAATTATAAATTAACTAGCTAATTGCAGAATAAAACAACAAATTAAAAGGAGGAAAAAATGCAAACTTTAGGCACTGATTGCCTCAATGTTGACTGTAGTCGAAATCATCTCGCATTGGTACGAAATCGTCTCTGATTCGACAGGATCGCCTCCGATCTGAACAGGATCGTCCGCGACGATGTAAGCTTGCTCCGGCTGAAAAACACTAAGGTACTTGCAACAAAAATTGTATAGAACTACTGCAAATATGAATTTGGGATGTCTTAGTGCGTATGAAGTCGAGTTACAAGGAATTTCAGCCAGGGGGGTGCTAAGGGAAGGGCTTAGGATTAAATAGGCTTAGGAGGGAGGTTAGGAGGTTGGAGATCATCCCTATTTGGGAGATCTCCAATGGGGGAGGGTCTCTAACGGCGTAGACACGCTTCTGCCCGGATTAGAGACCCGTTGGAACAGAAGCTAATTGTGCAAAATCAGTTTAGGGACAAGATCGTCTGGACGTCCTAGCCCAGACGAAATCGTCAGATCTGGGGCGATATCGTCTGATCGGCGACGATATCGTCAAACGGTCAAAACAACCTCTAAAAATGGCGCGGGAAAGGGGGAAACGGATTACACGACGGTTAACGGGCGGTTTGGGAGGTTAAAATTTGAATTTAAATTATTTACTAGAGTAAATGTAATTATTAAGATTTCACTGCGCCAATTTTAGGGTGCTACATTTTGCCCCCTCTTTAGCGAATTTTCCGAAGAAAATGCGTTAAAGATGAGTTCTTCTCGATCTACGAGAAAGCAAAAATTATTCCCATTTTTAGGCGACGATTCTTGGTCGAATCGTACGACGGCTTACTATGGTGCCCCCTCCGTGTTTTTACCCAAATCGAACGTTTGAGGTAAAAACGCGAAAAAGCAAAATTTTAAAATGTTTTTAATTGTGTTTTGAATAAAATTAAGAAAAATAGGGTAAAACCCTAATTCATTTTTACTGTTCATTTTTTTTGGTTTTAGAGCTCTGCAAGCAAAAATGGTGGAGACGGCGCACAGATCGACAGAGGTCCGGCGCGGGCTACGGGTAAGAGTCTAGACTTAACTTAGAATGCTTTAATTTGAATTTACATGCTTTTTAGGTGAATTTTGATTAATTTTTGAGCATCGCGGCCATTTTTGGGCCGTCGACGTCGTCGGGACGAAATCGTCCCGATTTCGACGAAATCGTCTCAAGTTCGCCGATTTCGTCTAAGGGCAAAATCGGCGAAAGGGGGACGATTTCATCAAATTAGGGACGATTTCGGCTTGCGAAATCGGAGACGATTATGCTCAAATTTGGGACGATATCATCCAATAGTGGACGATATCATCAGTTGTATAAAATTGAACTTATTTTAACTTGCATTATTAATCACTTGAGTTGTTATTAATGATTGTTTGTTGTTTTGTTGTTTATGTTGCAGAGAGGATTGCTAAAGAGGAGGGAATGGAAATATGGAGGTTTGAGAGATGACTTGGCCGCTCTAACACAGGCGAGAGCGGGATCGGCTAGCACGAGCCGAGCTTACGGCATGTGGCGAAATGCCACAAGTTTCTACGGACATGGGGCTACTGACAACCCTAGCAGAGAGGTGGTATCCGGGTTCTTCCTATTTTTGGCTACCTACGGGGGAGATGACTCCCACTTTGGAGGATGTATGGAGGATTCTAAGAATCCCCATACAAGGATGGTTGATCACTCCTACGGCCAATCAGGGCCATGCTATGGGGCGATTGTGTGGTGACCCGGGCTTCGTCCTGGAGAAGGGCGAAGTGAACATCGAGGCACTGCGTCAGATGCTAGGGGCATCGAGACTCACACAAGTTTTGGTCGGAGTGGTTGGTGGACTTCTGCTGTGCCACCAGAGTGGGTGCAGGGTACCATGGATGCTAGTAGATGTGATCTACGATATGCAAGACCATGGTTACAGGTTTTCTTGGGGCAGCTTTGTGCTATGCCGGTTGTACGGGATCTTGCATGGGGTCATGTACAAGGGCGGCCGATGTCTAGTTATGACATCGCTCCTACAGGTTTGGTGTTGGGAGCACATTGCAGTGCGGAGGCCGATAGGGCTTCCTTTGATAGGGATTGATGGGGAGAGGCCCCGAGTTTTCTACTGGTGGCTCCGAAGAGGGTCACAGCGGCGGATTGACCTACCGATGTCCCGGAGACTACTGGATGACCTTGTCCCGGACCAGATCACCTGGAGGCCATGGCGAGAGCACCTAGGGTGGGCTGAGGATGGACAGGAGTTAGCTCGTGTCAGGCGAGTTTGCTGGCTATGGATGGAGAGGGGAGAGGTGGAGCTCCACCGCTACGACCGAGTTTTGCGATAGTTCGGTCTACAGTAAGGGATCCCATCTCTCGGGGATTACGAGTTTTCTCGGACTGTCTGGGATAACACCACAGTTAGCGGGGCTCCAGATATGCAGCGCTTCTAGAGTCAGGACTTGGACGATGCCCCCATTCAGCCAGTGGATGGGGATGACGCAGGGGTAGCCGATGGCTATGATGCATGGTATGCAGGCATCCGCCCTCCTCGGATGACGAGGGCTCAGGGTCCGATACATGCAGTTGTGCATCGGATAGGGAGGCGATGCCAGGCAGCTATGGAGGCGGCCCAGGGTCACGGCAAGAGAGAGCCGAGGAGGCCACAGGCACAGGAGAGGCCATGATAGCGGGAGAGGAGGGCGGAGAGACCCCCTTCTCCACAGAGAGAGAGGCCACCATCGCCCGATAAGGGCAAGGGTGTCGACACTAGGGAGAGTAGCGAGATAGTGACTCTCCGAGCGGAGACGATCCGTCTCCAGGCATAGGTGCAGACCCTACAGGAGGAGGCTGCACGACACCGAGCTGAGGTGACACAGCTCAGAGACGAGATTGCATGCCTCAGAGCACGGGGCGGAGGGGCGAGCACTGGGGAGCTGGCACGGGCTATTGCCCAAATCACTTTCTATCAGACATTATACTATCAGATGGTGCTAGAGGAGGATAGACTACCACTTTCGGCTAACATCACAGAGCCGATCAGGATCGGGTCGTCGAGGACTTCGTCTCGATCGACGACTAGGACTCGTAGTACCACTCATACTGCGATGGGGCCACCTCGTCCACCTCAGGGCGGGGGAGGAGATGAGGCTGAGAGCTCGAGGGGTTCTCGAGGCTAGAGTACTGCACGACATTGTACAGATTGAGACATAGAGCATTTATTATTATTTTTTGTTGATAGAGGATTGAGTATGCCGAGGTACAGATTGTGGCATACCAATCCAGTTTTGATATGATGTATATATACTGTTGATATATATATGAGATGAGATATTTTTTGATCATATGACTTGTGTTATGTATTTTTATGATGCTTTTATGTTTGATTGATTTGATTTGATGATTCATGTAATTATGTCGTTGGAAATATTATGGTTTGAATGTCATGCTGTAAAATTTTAAATGAAATAATCTGATGTAACAAATTGGTTGTTTGTGATGTAATGTGATAAAAGATAAAAAGAGACTTCTAACAATAATTTCAAAGGACATTGTCGCTATTATAGACCATTTCATGGAGTCGCCGCTCACTCGGTCGTCAAGCTAATCCCAGTATAGAAATATTGTTAAAAAGTAAAAGAGTGCTTAAGAGACTGTCTTAAGACTTTGGTGCAATGGTGCAAATGATGATGATGATGGTTTGTTTTCAGATTTTCATAAAAATAGTATGCATGAAATAATGTTAAAATGATTTTTGCTAGGCATAAATTCCTAAGTGTGATAAAATTTTTGGATAATTCCCTAGGAATTATACCATCATTGCAAAATTGAAGGTTGACATAATGACATGAAATAATGAAAATGTGTTTGTTTGTTTGTAAAGCATAATTGTATAACATAATGATTTAAGTCATATGGTTTTCATGATTTTTAAATAAATGGGGAATAAAAATTGTTACAATGGTTTGCGCTAGGCATAGAATATGTAGGTATAGACTTATACCATCATCGCGAAAATCCAAAAAAGAGATAGTTTTATTGCATGATTGATTTTTAATTTGTGAAAATATGAAGATGAGGACTTGCGCTAGGCATAAAATTCCAATTTTGGTTTTGGAACTATACCATCGTCGCGAAAGTCAATAATATATATATATATATATATATATATATGTGTGTGTGTGTGTGTGTGTTGTGTGTGTGTGTGTGTGTTTTGATTGTATGGTTTTGAAAGAAATTTTGATTTTTCTATTATGCATGTAGTTGTCTTTATACTAAACAAGCTGTACTTGAAAGAAAGAAAATGAATTATTCCAAACAATTTGCAAAAAATATTTCAAAGTATTTTGAAGACAAAAGTTAGATTTATAAGGAATCCCATGTGCATATGTGAATTCATTTCCAATCTTGATTTATCATAATGATACACAAAATCTCTCAAATATAAAATGTGTGTGCAATTGCTATGTTCGTTTACCGGTTTTGAGCAAGATAATATGATACAAGTGATTTGAATAAACCAAATAAGTGTTCATTAACCATGATGTAGATGCATATAACCATACTAGACTACTATGTAAGTCGGATTATCAAGAGCTAGCTAATCCATAAGCGAGACATAGGTCCGTACAAAAGAAGGTCGCTAATGTGACGGACATATCGCCACGCTAGGAGTTACCCAAGGCCAAGCAGGTTGGGCACAAACCACCTGTTATGGGGCTTACCTCACAGTTTTCGAATAATTGAGAATTCCAGGGATTCAAGCTCATCAACCCTTCTTTTCTTTTCAAAGGGTAGGGAAAGGGATTTTATTGCTTTTGCTTTTTGCTTTCTTTTGCTTTTCTTTTCTTTTTCTTTTCTTTTTCTTTTTGTATTTTTGCTTGATAATTGAGATAATGCTTGAAATATTGCTGTAATGATATAAAATAACATTTTTTTTTTCTCTTTTTCTTGAACTTTGCCTTTTGTTCTATACTAGGGATACTTGCTCAGATTAGTTGTAGAGCAAGGGATTTTTATTCTGGTAGGGGTGAGCTTGTCCTTTTGCCAATTCTCAAAGATTCTAGACCATGTGCATGATAGGATAGCGGGGGAAACTTTTCGCTCAAGAAACCACTTCTACTATGTAGCAAAGCATGGAAATTACAAATATAATCATTTTATTGTGAAAAGATGTGCTTGGTTTAAGTAAATAACAAGATCAATTCTCTATGCTCAAACTTTATTTAATTGAATTTTGTGGACTTTGATATAAGAGAGATTAGTAATCATGCCAGATAAAATCAAGATATTTATTTTTGTGAGTGTGAAAGTGAGGGATTCCAAATAAATGCTAATTTATCCAAAATAATTTGAAACATATAATTGCAACATTTGTAAGAAGATATAGATATAAATACTTTTTGAGAAGTTTTGAGAATGTTGACTCTCTCTTTCTTCTTTATATTGTTTTGGTTTCGAAAGAGTCAAGAATATTGTTGTTTTGATTTTTATATATATATATATATATTTTTTTTTTTTTTTTTTTGAAAAGAATTAACAAGTGCCATAAATAAATACAACAAATAGTTTTGAAGATTTTGATGATTATGAATGTTTTTGGTGTTTTTGAATTTATAAATTGAAAGAAATACAAGATAGTGATTTTGAAATATTTTAAACAAATATATACAAGGATGAAATGACCAAATTTATACATAGTAACGTTTAAGATGCAAAATATTCATGGGTTCTTTAAGTTCTTTACCATCTAAGGTAGATAATTTGTATGCTCCTGATTCAAATTTAGCAGTGATAATGTATGGTCCAAGCCGGTTGGGCTCAAATTTACCTTTAAGGTCCTTAGTTGCATTAGTATTTTTTTTATTTTCTTTTAAAACAAGGTCGTCGATCTCAAAGGATCGATGACGAACTTTTTTAGCATATGATCTTTTAAGCTTGTTTTGGTAGGCACGGAGATGCTCCAAAGCATTGATGCATTTTTCATCTAGGAGTTCCAGGTGGCTGAGTCTGCACGACTCGATATTCATCTCCTACTTCAGTATCTTGAAGTAGTAGAGCCAAAGAAGGAACTTCTAATTCGAAGGGAAAAATGGCTTCAGCGCCATACACCAAAACAAAAGGTGAAGTTCCATTGGGGGTTCGAACACTAGTTCGATAGGCCCACAAGGTTGGATATAACTGAATGTGTCAATCACGGCCAGTTTTATTGACCAATATTTTGAGAATTTTGATTAAGGTTTTGTTAGATGCTTACGCTTGACCATTACCACGAGGATAATAGGGAGTGGACCAGCGATGTTGAATCTTATATTTTTGGCATAATTTTTTAACATCTTTATTTTTGAAACAAGTTCCATTGTGAGAGATGAGATTTGCAGGAATTTCGAACCTACAAATGATTTGATTAAAAATAAATTTAGAGACTTGTGTGCCGGTGCAGGAAGCTAAAGGCATAGCTTCAACCCACTTCGTGAAATACTCAGTGGCGGTTATGATGAATTTGTGTCCATCAGATGACACAGGATTGATTTTGCCAATAATATCTAAACCCCATTTTGAAAAGGGCCAAGGAGATGAAATAGCTTGCAGTTCTTGTGCAGGCGCATGGACAAGGTCAGCATGTTTTTGGCACTTGTCGCAATGGCGCACATAATCATGTGCATCCTTTTCCATGGTAGGCCAAAAGTATCCTATCCTAAGGAGCTTTTTAGCAATGACACTACCACTGAAGTGTCCTCCACAAGATCCATCGTGGGCTTCACTCAAGGCTGATTTGGATTCTTCTAAATTCAAACATCTTAATAGGATACCTTCAAAAGATCTCCTATATAAAGTATTGCCAATTATTACAAATCGACTTGCTCGTCTACGTAATAACCGATGTTGGTTTCTATTAGAATTGGCAGGGGAAAGTCCCATTTTGGAGAAAATCAAATATGTCCGTATACCAAGGTTCAGGAGTAGTTTCGTTGATTAGAAACACATCCAAAGGTTCTAAGCATGACTTATTTGAAGCGGGTTCCTGGAGTCGACGAATAATGATAGTGGCATATTCGTCATCTAACTCCAAGGGCAGGAGAGATGCAGCTGCGGCCATAGCATCAGTTGCACGGTTGCAAGTTCGAGGAATAGCTTCCAAGGTAACTTGATCAAATAGAGACATTAGTTGTAAAACATAGGCCTTATATGGGCGCAGTTTATCATCTCTGGTCTGATAAACTTCATTAATTTGGTTTATAACCAGTTGAGAATCACCAAAAACTAACAGATGTTTAATTTTTAGCGCCAAGGCAGCTCGTAATCCAAGGATTAGAGCTTCATATTCAGCAGTATTGTTGGTGCAAGCAAATGTTAATTTGAAGGACGAGAGGAATAAGATGTTTTTGTAGGGATATTAAAATAATACCCGCACTCTGACCCCACTCATGCATCGGGCTCCATCAAAGTATAAGGACCATTGTTCAATATGGTCCGCCTCTAATTGAAGGCATTCATCGGGAAACTCAATGATGAGGGGATGGGTAGACTCTAAGGGTGCAGCAGCTAATTGATCTGCTATGATTTGACCCTTAACAGACTTTTGTCCTATGAATGTGAGATCAAACTCGCTTAGAGCAAGAACCCACTTGGTTGTGCGACCCGATAAATAAGGTCGACTCATGAGATACCTCAAGGGATCATATTTGGCAATGACATAAGTTTTCTGACTAAGCATATAATGTCGTAATTTTTGCGTAGCAAACACGACTGCTAGACATAGTTTCTCTAATGTTGTGTAGCGGGTTTCATAACTGATGAAGGTTCGGCTAATATAATAATTAGCACGTTCTCTCTTTTCATCATCAAGTTGAGCTAACATAGCTCCTAAGGCAGAATCTAAAGCTGAAATATATAGGAGAAATGGGCGATCGGGTTTAGGTGGTGAAAGCACAGGTGGATTAAGGAGGTATTGTTTGAGAAGTTCAAAAGCTTCTCTACATTCGTCGTCCCAATTAAAAGGGACATCCTTCTTAAGGAGTTTAAGAAAGGGACCGATTTTGTCCGCCGACTTATCGATGAAGCGACGGATGGCTTGAAGCTTACCTTGTAAACTTCGTAACTCAGATATATTAGTAGGTGCGGGCATATCAGTGATAGCCGCAATCTTGAGAGGGTCGATTTCGATACCACGTAAAGAAACTAAAACCCCTAATAGTTTACCGGACTTAACTTCGAATATGCATTTTGTTGGATTTAATCGAATAAGATATTCTCGTAATCGATTAAAAACTTTTCTCAAATCATCTAAATGATTATCTTCATTAATAGAGCGAGCTATAATATCATCTACATAATCATGTAGGATATCATGCATCATATCATGAAAAATATAAGTCATAGCTCGTTGATAGGTTGCACCTGCGTTCTTTAAGCCAAATGGCATCACTTTCCAACAAAAGGTACCCCAGGGGGTAATAAAGGCTGTTTTAGCCTGATCTTCTGGAGCTATCTGATCCGATTATAACCGGAGAATCCATCCATTAAGGACATCATCCCACTCCCGATAGTAAAGTCAATGATTTGATCCATGTTTGGAAGAGGAAAATCATCTTTAGGGCATGCAGCGTTAATATCTCTAAAATCTGTGCAAACCCTAACTTTGGTAGCTTCTTTCTTGGTGACTGGAACTACATTTGAGATCCATTCAGCATAATCAATAGCTTGTATAAAAACAACATTCAGGAGTTTTTCTAACTCCCCTTTGACTAGCAGAGCCACTTTGGGATGCATTTTTCTAAGTTTTTGTTTAACCGGTTTAGCATCCGGATGGACCACTAGATGATGCATGACTACGGAAGGGTCTAGACCTGGCATATCTTCATATGTCCAAGCGAAGACATCTTCATACTCTTTAAGGAATGCAATGTATTGTTCTTGTTTTTCTTGACTTAATTCTGATCCAATATTGATTATGTGAGGATTATCCTCAGTTCCAATGTTAATTTTAATGACGTTTTCTACCTCCATGTGTAGATCTCTTTCAAAATTAGGTGGGGCGGGTGAAATGCCCAATTCTTGTAATTCTTGTAAGGTTAATTTGGATAATTCATCTTGAGGATTAGTGGTCTCAAGTTGGGCTATAGTTGGTATAGAACCATCAAAATAAAATCCATTGTGTAACATCTCTTCAACGGAGACATCATGGAAGATATCTCCTTCCAACTCTTCATCGGGGTCGGCAATCATTTCAGGGTAAGCTATGGATAGCATGTTACATGTAAATGGCTGATTTTTTAGAGGCAAATCATCATGCCTATCCAAATAATCTTGATAACATATGAGGTGATCATCATCTTCAAAAGGAAAGGGTTGACCCTTACTAGGAAATAGGCCCACACCACAGCGGGCTAGGCCACGGTTCTACCTCGAAAGGTTCTTTCATGCCATTTTGGAAAGGTCCCAAGCCTTTCCCTTTATATCCCATTTTAAGCATTATGGGTTTAGCTTTAATATATTCATTGGTAAAATAACACCGAGCGTATCCCTCATGATGAGTTTTGATATTCTGAGGGATTCTTCCCCAGTCATATCCTTTATAAATGAAGGCACAACTCCCGACTTGGTAAGTACTTCCCATAGGTTGTGGGAGGCCCAAAGTACGAGGAGATGGCGGTAAGTTATTTAAAAGAATTGAATCTTGCATGAAAGCATTTGTTTTTTCTGATATTAAGGTTGTGGATAAATACGGTAAAAGTTCATCAGAAAGAGCATAAGATGTAGAAGGATCATTCCCTATATCTTTAGATGTGGAAGGTATGATAGATGTTGAATGTGGGTGTTATATGGGTCTATAGGTTTTGAAATTATAGGGATAGAACATGAAGGATTGGTTGTAGATTTAAGATCTTTTTGAGGTTCTAGAGTGATTTGTTTAGAAGATTGTTGATCTATATAGGAGGATGAAATTAATGGAGGGGAAATAGGTGAAGTTATGGGTGTGTGTTTCACAGTTTTAGATGAAAAATAAGAATTAGGATGTGTGGATGACAGAGCGAGGGCAAAATTGCACTCCAACGGGTTACGCCAAAGCACACATATCAAAGGGTCTAGGGTCACCATGGATAGTGACCAACTGATTTTTAAATTCGAATTTAACACATTGGTGTAAAGTTGATGGGACCGCCCGCATCGCATTGATCCAAGGGCGACCCAAAAGTATATTGTACGATGTTGGGCAATGTACAATAAACACGGTTGTATCTAGGGTTCTAGGACCAACTTGCAATGGGATGGTAATAACTCCACACGTTTCTTGTGTTTCGTCATTGAAAGCTTTGATAATCATATCAGTTTTCTTCATTTCATCACTTCTAAAGCCAAATCTTTGGTAGAAGTCAAAAGTGCAAATGTTTAGAGATGAGCCATTATCAATCAGGACTCGTTTGATGACTACATCTCCAATTAGAGCGGTAATATATAAGGGATTATCCTTATGTAAAGCTGTGTTGTGGGATATCTTTATCCCGGAAGTCAATACAATCAACCTCTCGAGTGATGATAGTATTGGCCATAGCTTCAGGTTGAATGTTTTGAGGTACCATCATTTGGCTTAATGTAAGCATCAACTCATCCCTATGGGTGGGAGAAGATCTTAATAAATCCAAAAGGGAAATTAAGGTTGTAGTATTGGATAATTGCTCATTAATATTGTAAGGGGGTTTAGGTTGAACATGGGAAGCATGATTCCCTTTATTGGGATTTTTCAAAGCAAATGGAGCTGATCCATCATTCTGATTTGGTTCTTGTTGAGAATTTTGAGCCTGTTGTCGGGTAACGACTCCAATGGTACCTACAATGTTATATTGAGGACGTTGAACTGGTCTCGGTCGAGCATTTATGGCTTGTTCATTAGGGAGGAATTGATTAGAAGAGGGTCGAGTAGTAACTCTTCTAGGAAATGGTTCTTCTGGAACCATAGCATCTGTGATGGGTTGAATAGGATCTGATTCATTTTTAGAACTATTCGATTGGTTTGAAGTGATGTCTACTTCACTTTCAGTATCTGATTCTATATCACTAGAATCAGGAGTTTGAAAATTATGTAAGGGCCTGGTCGTAACCAGGGATAAGGTTGTGTCAAATATTTGAGGATCAGGATTAAGTAAATGTCCACTAATGGTTCCTACATATCGGGTAGGAGGGGGAACATTATGATGTTCGATTTGATTGGCCACCTCTTTACCATGTCTTGGTAAAGGGTGTTGAAATATGTCTAATGTTTGATTAGCATTTTGATTTTGATTTTGGGGAATGGTCTTTTGAGTATTATTAGGAGCATTTTGTTTAGGTTGGAAGGCTTGCACCTCCATTTCATTATTATCAATCAGATCCTGTATTTTATGTTTCAACCTTTTACAAGCGTTGGTAGAGTGTCCAGGTCCTCTATGGAAATCACAGTGTAAGTCAGCTCTATATCCGGGTATAGTTGGATCAGGTTCCCGGATAGCTGGTAATTGGATCAAACCTCTTTCGAGTAATTGAGGTAAAATAGTTGATAATGGTTGATTCAATCTAGTAAATTCTCGAGGAGGCTTATCAGGAGGTTTCAATATAAATTTTTCTGTTGTTTTCGTTGCATTGATATTAGCAACATTTTCTATTGTCGGTGACTCCGTCACCGACAACTTGTTTGTTTTTATATTGATTTCTGGATGTTTTCTCATCATCCTTCTTCCTAAGTTGGCCTCTCCTAATGAGGGCATCTTCTACTCTTCGAGCTAAATCTATACCTTGATCGAAGGTAGTTAAAGTAGCGATTGATAGCTCATAAGATATTTGTTCTTGCAAATTATTGATAAAAATGTCCAACATTTCCCTATAAGGTAGCACAAAGTGTAGTTTTCCTGTCAATTGCCTCCATCTAGCTAAGAAATCGGCAAAACATTCATCCTTGTCTTGTTTTAAGTTGTATAAATCTTTAATGGTTACATGCCTCTCGATGTAGGCACTAAATTGATGGACAAAAGATTCAGTTGTTTCTTCAAAGTTTCTCAAAGAATGAGTGGGCAATTGATAGTACCACTCTAATGCCATTCCACCTAAACTTTTTGGGAACATTTTTAGTAATAGCAAGTCATCATGTGATATATCATGACATGCTATCCTAAACATGCGAAGATGCTCTATGGGATCTTCGGTTCCTTTATATATAGGCAAGATGGGCATGGGAAAATGCTTAGGGTATGGTTGAGCTACAACTATGGGATCCAAAGGTTGACTACAGATCTCTCGATAATTGTACGAGGGACGATAAGGATCTATCTGGTCCATACGCGAAGCTAACTGTTTCACCATGGCTTCCAGATTACTAGTTTGCCCACCATATTGGTTCGGTAGGGCATTGATATGGGATTTGTGAGCATATGATGGAGGGACATGAAGATTAGATGCTATGTTGCTATTGTGTAAATTGTTGGTAGGAAAGGTGTTATGAAGGAATTTTGAAGTTGTATTATGATGTATTCCAGATTGTTGAAAATTGGTGTTTGGCTTCGTTTTAGGTTTTTGTTTACTTGAAGCATATTGATCAATAGTTTGGCGAAGTAAAGTAGTGAAGGAAGTTTTCTTTTGTGTGGGAATGATTTTAGGTTGAATAACAGGTTCCTTAGGAGGTTGGGTAACCTGTTGTTTTGACATGTTTTGAATCATAGTGACCATATCTGTATTGGATGGTCCAGCCTTATCACTTTCTTGATCAATGAAAGACAAGGGATTAGTGCGCACATCAAACACATGTTCCATGGCTGCTTGAGTGTCACTAATTTGCCCTTTATCAATATGAACTGCCACATTAAGAGCGTCAATGTTATCATTGAGAAATTTCCGAAAATGATCTACGTTGTCAAAAGCAATAGTTCCATCTAGAGCTACTCTAGGGGATGAGGATCCATCCTCTTTAACACTTTCTTCTTGTTCATTGTCTTCACCTAGGTCATCTTCTGGGTGATCTAGAGTTTCTCCTTCCGGAATTGGATCTTCAGGAAGGACATTTGGGTCTCTAGTTTTATCTTGTAACCAATCTTCTTCTTCTCCTTCAGTTTGTTTACCATTCCTAAGTTTAGGCATTGTGCCTTAATTTTAGATTTCAGCAAATATATATATATATATATATATATATATATATATATATATGCAACAAGCTTAAGAGGTATATATTAATTATATACCTACTACAATATTTAAAATGAAATGTTTTTGGTTTTTGCTATGTTTTTTAGTTTTTCTTTGTTTTTGAAATAATATTGTAAAGATAAACAACACAATAAATGCAAGAAATAATACTGAAAGTAATAATCTAGTTTTCTATAAACAATTTATAAATGTCATTAATGGGCTCGAGTTCTTCAGGAGTCATGAAGTGTTCTTCTTCAAATTGAAAGTTTTCTTTTAAAAATTTAATGAAAAGAGCTATAGTGATATTATCTGTCTCGGATGCTGGTTGATAGAAGTAAAGCTCGTGGCAATGCTCTCGATATAACACAGGTCGAGGAACTCTATTCCATCTTCCCCTATCCGTAAGAACAACCTCTTGGTCTTCTACAAGACCTAGGAACTGGTGTACAATGGCTGCGTTCTCGAGGTATTCCTCGAAGGTGAACAATTCTGAAGATACAAGAGCTCTCCTATAAGCTAACCATCTATGGCAGGCTCTCTGAAGTTCATGATAAAAGACAAGTTGATGAGGATCCAGGATTCTATCTAGGATAAGCCTCTTGATTTGTTTAAGTTTTGTTGACCTAGATGAAATGACACTAAGTCTTCTATCAAGTTCGTCCCACAAGAGTTGATTTCTATCTGTTTCGGGCACACTAAGCACAGAATTGATTTCTATGGCTGCCAATTGGTTTTCTACATTTATAGTAACTGCTAATATTTTCTTAGGAGCTACCATCTAAACATGATATTAAATTTAAATGATCTAAAATGCATCTATGTTTTAGTTGTTTTATTTTTTGTTTTTTTTTGTTTTCAAAAGGTTTAAAATGCATTCACGTCGGGTTCACCAAAATGTATCGCTCCAAATTTTTCACACCCTTACCTTCAGGCTATAGGATCCGTGCCCGAAAGGGGGATGTGAAAAGGATGGCACGGTACCTCGGACTGAGAGGCCTTGCGAAGGTCCCGCCTCTCGAGGGAGGTGTATATTGGTGATTTTTCGATGGATGGTGGGTTCACCAGGAAACATTTAATGGCAGTTTCCACGCCTAGGTTGGGAATGTGTTTTATGTGTTCGTTTTAGCCTTAAGCATTCAAATCCTAGGTTTGGCCAAAATGCGTCTAAGCTATTCTATATGAAGATGCAGATTAAATGAATATAGAAAATAGAATTAAGACAGAAAACAAAGAAATTAAAGAATGTTAAAAGAAAAATACCGATCCGGATGTCTGATGAAGATTCTGATTCTTGAAGCGATCAGGATCACCTCTGATTTGACAGGATCGTCTGAGATCAGACAAGATCATCTGAGATCTGACGAATTCATCAGACGAATTCGTCAGAGACCTACAAACAGAGAAATAGGTGCAAAACACAGAAAATGCAACTATTCTAACAGAGGGAAACAGTGTAAAATGAAAGTAGCAATATCAAACTAAAACTTATAAACAGAAACATGCATGCATTATACTAATTTCATAATAATTATGACTTAATTATGCATTTAATCTAGATGGGTGAACTCCAAAATGCAAGATAGCATAAAATAATAAATAAACTAGCTAATTACAGAATAAAACAACAAATTAAAAGATGAAGAAATGCAAACTTTAGGCACTGATTGCCTCAATGTTGACTACAGTCGAAATCGTCTCGCATTGGTACGAAATCGTCTCTGATTCGACAGGATCGCCTCCGATCTGAACAGGATCGTCTGCGACGATGTAAGCTTGCTCCGGCTGAAAAACACTAAGGTACCTGCAACAAAAATTGTATAGAACTACTGCAAATATGAATTTGGGATGTTTTAGCGTGTATGAAGTCAGGTTACAAGGAATTTCAGCCAGGGGGGTGCTAAGGGAAGGGCTTAGGATTAAATAGGCTTAGGAGGGAGGTTAGGAGGTTGGAGATCATCCCTATTTGGGAGATCTCCAACGGGGGAGGGTCTCTAACGGCGCAGACATGCTTCTGCCCGGATTAGAGACCCGTTGGAACAGAAGCTAATTGTGCAAAATTAGTTTAGGGACAAGATCGTCTGGACGTCCTAGCCCAGACGAAATCGTCAGATCTGGGGCGATATCGTCTGATCGGCGACGATATCGTCAAACGGTCAAAACAACCTCTAAAAATGGCATGAGAAAAGGGGGAAACGGATTACACGGTGGTTAACGGGCGGTTTGGGAGGTTAAAATTTGAATTTAAATTATTTACTAGAGTAAATGTAATTATTAAGATTTCACTGCGCCAATTTTAGGGTGCTACACTTAGACAGTAAAAAAAGCAACACAAAAATCTACAAAAACAAAATTCCCGCAACAAAACACAATGGAAAAAAAACTACACACATTAGCTCAGAAAACAAATGATCTTAAGTAAATAAATCACAAAGCTATGAAAATAAGGCCCTCCTTCTAGCACCAAAATGTTGAGTGGATATTTTACCCCATTGTAAAATCCCCACCACAATTAGGGTATTAAACCGAAAACCCTCTCTTGCAAAGAAGTAAAGTATAAACACAACTTCTCGAAGGTTTCACTATATAAGCATTGCACATGTGTATTTGAAAATAAAATAATCAAGAATAACAAGTTCTAGAAACAACCCAATGATTTACAAGTAATATTTAACAAAGGGTCTGCTGGTTTAATTCATCTATGCTTAGTGATTGATTTCCTTAACTTACAATGAATGTATTTTTGTGTAAATTACTAAAATGAAATGCTACTTCCTTGTTTATCTTTGCATTAATATGTCTTACCCTGAATCCCCGTTAGTGGATTTATTTTATCTTCAAATTAAAATGCAAAATAAGAAAGTGCGTGGAATTGTCCACTTTATTTTAAAATCCATGTCTAATGTGAGATTTATTTTGCAGTTAGCAGATTCGTTTTAGGTTCCAATTTAATGCTCTATGAACTGCGATCAAAGAAAATTCCATCTATTTCCTAGAATTTTTTCATTGTTTCCAAGGATGAAGGAGGTTTGGATTTGTTGGATATCCAGATGTAGGGTAAGATTTTGGCTGTGAAATGGGTGGTTAGGGCTCTAGAAGGGAATGATGCTTGGCAACATCTTTTGCGGTTCAAAATTCAGAATGCTCAGCATGTTGAAGGTTTAAAAAGGGATTTTCATATTGAGGATATTGTGGGCCATCCCAGCAAGTTTAAAATAAGAGATTGTATTCTTGTTAAGAGGATTTTGGAGGCCTGGAATACTATTGGTTCAACTGTTTACTAGGCTTATATGGAAGAACGTAGGGGTTGGGTTCTTTCGTATAGATCTATTTGGGTTTGGAAGAAGAATGGGTTATATGCTTAAGAAATCCATCATCTTAGATGTAAGAGGTTAATTAAAAAGGAATTGTGAAATGGTCGGATCTTTGGGATTCAGGGGTTGGAGGTTGGGTCAAGTGGACTGATTTATGCAGTAATTTTAAGCTGAAATATTCTAACAGAGATGCTATTATGCAAATTCAATCTCTTCTTCCATCTAAGTAATATTTTAAATTAAATGGTGAGTTGTCAGGTCCCATATGGCACAATTGGCATTGGATTTTTCATGGTATTATTACTTCTTATAAATCTAGCAATATTTATAGAGCTCTTTTGCCTAAGGTTTCCTTGCATATTGTGTTGAATAGGCATTGGGGGATTGTTTACCTTGAAAATAAATGGAAAACAAGACGTGCCCAGATATGGAAGTTTTGGATAGCTCCTCAACTGAAAGTCTTCTTATGGTTATTAATTTTTTAGGGTATTCATTGTAAGGCTAGATTGGCAAAATGGATGAGGATTTTAGATCAATGCAGTAGCTGTGAAAGGAAGAAAATTGTCAAACATATATTTTGGGACTGCAAAAATTCAAAGAAGGTTTGGAAGAACCTCGAGTGGACATATTTTCCTATTCTCAGGGATCGGTTTAGCTGGAAAATGATTTTTTTGTGATGATTTTGGATATCCTCGACATCTTTTGGGTGTGTGGACTACCATTAGAGCAATAAATATGTATTCTATATGGAGGGCCAGGTGCAGTTTGGTCTTCAAGTATGAAGCACTCAATACTTCAGGGATTGCTTCTAGGGTTGTTATTGATATCTAAGATCAATGTAAAGCGTTTAAGAGGTTGACGATGAAAGACATTAAGGATTGTTCTACTCAGAACAAATCTGATTGTTGGATGTTCTTGAGTAGGTTTTTGTAATATTTGTATTTGTGATGTATCATGAATTCTTTTTAGTAATATAAGTAGTGTTTATTCAAAAAAAAAAGTTATACGGTTAGAATGTTAGGCTTCATTTGCTTTATCTGCACTTAATGTGAAATATTGGTCAGTACCCTCCCTCCTAGAATGATTTTATCTTGAGCTTTAGGTGATTAAGTAAAAGTGTTGAACTAATTTATGCAATGCTAAAAAGTGCAAAAATTTTAGATAAGGACCAAAATACAAACAAACTGAAAATAAAAATTGCAAAACTTCTAAACAAAGACCAGAATGAAAACTAAATGAAAACAAAAATGAAAATGCAAAAATTCTGGAATAAGGACCAAAATGAAAACAAAAATTGAAATGCAGAAATGAATAATCTACAACTAAGCTATTATAAAATTGGAATGTAAGTGCAAACATAATACGGTGTCATGCTCCCCTATCCTGTAAAACCAAAGATTGTGAGAAGATTATAAGGGTAACTCAATCTAAGCAAACATGCATAAACACAATTTTATTAGATCAAGTGCTAGACTCTAAGGAAGGTAAATCCTACATTCAACTAAAATTTCACGTATTTTAATCTCTTAAAAATACTAAACACTAGATACAAGTCTAAAAAATGCAGTAAAAAATCAAGCATCAAAATAACAACCCTAAAAAATGAAACTCCTCCAATCTTGATCACAAGGTGCAAGTTTCTGGATTTGCATGCATTAAAATAATATGTCTCCTTGCTTAAAAAAAATTCTAGCCCCTTGAACATGGGCTTCCATGGGTATTTAAAATTTCTAGGAACCTTTTCGCTTCACCTTCCTTCACAAAAAAACAAAAATGTAATATGAAACCAAACTTCCAACATTTTAAACCCTTACAAAACTAAAAAAAAAAGCTCATCTCTTTCCCATATATCTCCTTCTCAATTTGAGATTGTCCTTTGGTCCCTATTCTACATATCTTAACATTAAAACAAGTAACAATATGAAGGGCCAAAAATTATCTAACCCCCACAAAAGGAGCCATGAGCATGGGCACTGCCAAGGCCCTCAAATATCCATAGACATAACATATAACACATGGGACGCGCAATATTCATATAAAAACAAAAAATTAAACCTCCTTTTATTCTCCTTCAAGTGGTGCCGACATGACTCGAACCAAATTCAATAGGGTGCAAGCCTTACTTGGCTAATACAATTATACTCACAATAATAATGCTCACAAAATACAAAAAATATTATTAATAAAGTCTACTATAGCATGCATGAAACTATGCTAGTTTGGTGCTTTTTACAATGCTTTATCATCAATATAAATTACATGCGACTCCACATGCATTTCTCTTGACCTTCTCTACTCTCATAATTATAAAGTTCCTCATCATTACATAGCTCTCACACATGATACCTTACACGAATCTTCAACTACTTACATGCCACCTAACACTCACAACTCACACTTACACTCTTGACACCTTGCACACCTCACACTCAAATATTAATCACAATCCCTAAACTAAGCACACCCTAAACTATTAAATGACCAAATAATGTAATATCTCCAACATTATCTAGAGCATCTCAAAGTCCCTTTTGATATAACTAAATCATCATCTAGGATAATCAAAGTCCTTAAATACTTTAAATAAATAAAATATTAAAGTTCCTTTAGACACAACTAAATATAACCAAAAATGCCACGGGGTACCATAGAAGTCTCTAGGTATTTATCCAAAGGAAAATCTAAAGTCCTTCCTGGCTTAGCTAAATCCAATATTCTTATACATAACTAAAAGTACCAAAAGCTTAATATTATATATATATATATATATATATATATATATATATATATATATATATAAAGTTCCATCTGGAACAATTCAAATATATACCTTTAGGGCACAACTATCATCATCTAAATTCCTTTATCTAAGGCATATTCTATCTTTCCATAAGTTGTCAGTCCTTGATGACTACTCAAGGCTCGTATATACTTTACCATGTCCCCATAATCTAAAATATGGAACATTTAAAAGAATTTGGATTCTTAAACATTTTATTTGAGGATATGTTGTTTGTATAATTTTATTTTGTTTTAAGCATTTTTTAAAGCAAGTTTAACTTAGTTACATACATTTTAAATTAAGAATTGAAAATTTTCATGCATATCCATGTATTATTTTGTCAAGCATCAATCTCATATAAATCGAACATTTAAACATATAAAAATATAATTACATCATCACATAATCAAACCACAACACAAAACAAAGTCAATAATTAAATTATTATCCATAAATAATGTATTAAACATCATCAACCATGTAAATCATATTATTCAATATACTCAATATCATCATAAGAACTATGATCTCATAAAATTTACAACCCTCACATCCTGCATGTTATATCTAGGGTAGGACTGCCTTTGCTATGCCTTAGAGTGATGACATCTAGATTATCCTCTACAACTATGTATACATACAAGTCCAATATTTGGACCTTGTTCAATCCATTAGAGGAGAAATAAGTTTTTGACTAGTAGGGACAACCTCAAAATATAATTTCCTATAAAATTTCATCCTCTTTATCATGATGGTGAGTTTATCTTAAAATCAACTTATAAATTGTGATTATCCTAAGAAATTATTCTTAGTTTAACATCATTGTTTACCTAACCTAATCATGTTTAACAGTTTGAGTCATTATAGTAGCCTATAAGCTAACAACCTAACCCACCAACTGACCCCTCTCTCTACTTAGGACATCATGCTCAACTATTTGTTGTGATAAGGGACAATGGATCCCTCAATCATAGAGTAATTAACTATACTACCTTGCAAGTACATGTAACCATCATACTATGCTACTCTTTTATTGTCTCTACATCCCTAAATCAAAGCCTTATTAGTATCTATAAACTTTAATTCTAAAAATATTGATCTATTTTGAAACTAGACCAATTTTTTTATTTAGGTCACCCCCCTACCATTACAGGCCCCATGACCTTAGAGAAGCAATAACTATTACTCATCTCTACCTTGACCTTACATCCTCCACTAACTATTTGTGGCATGAATCATGTTATAGATCCTATAAATTTTATCCCTCATCACCACCTCCATAGGTACCACTAGCTCATCAATGGTGTTACTAGTGTTGCTCTCACTCGTAATATCATAATCCCAACTTATTAGTGTGCATAAAAATAGACTATAATGGTGACTCATATCATTTAGAAGTTGTAATACCATATATTATACTAAGATGTGCAACCGATATCATCCATAACTAGATCCTAAAATTTGTGGATCAGGACAATCCTTGAACTCCATTGCTTTATCACCCTATTAATACCAAACCAAACTTAGTGTTGTATGTTGCACTTTTCCAAATTGCCTCAAGACTTGTATTGAACTAGTTCAACTTCATACATTGGATAAAAAACCATCATATCCATCTAACCCACCCAACCTCCATCCATGATTTACCCAACCTGTGTAATCTTTATGGGAGCATCAAATGATGCTATACTATCTTAATTTATCAATCCTTATTTGTGCCCATCCTAGATCCTCTTTGTGGGTATGAGTGTGTTCTACCTCAAATGAGTGCTCCCATTTGTGAGCTTGGAGAACCTATTAATTATTTATCTCCTTGCATCCCTAACATCATGACCACTATTATATGTTCCCATGCCCACATCTCTAGTAAGGTGTAACATGAAAGATCTTGTCTAAGTTATAGGTAACTCAATGAAGCTCATGATATAGTATAGTGAGAATAGTTGAAATCTAAGAAAATATCATACGATGTCCTATCACATTTGCCACTACCTCCCCTACTGCCCATGTCAGAAATATCTCATCAAATTTTAGTGTGATTAGTAAACATTCCTACCTTATTGGTTGTCCCAACTAGAAAGCATAATTAACATTGATGTTATACTTGACAAACCAAAAATTCACATCTCCTAATAATCTCTCTAGGTATCTTCAATGTTACGAGGTCTACCTCAATGGAGCACCATGATCAGTATTTAAAGTATTTTCCACATACCCTCTAGTGTGATTATATCTCTAATAGAGGAAGCTAAGATATATGCAACTTTAAATACCTCTATTTATTAGAGCTATATATGGTACCTTACAAAATCCTACCATAGACATGGTATCCATATAGTATGAGATATTGCATCCATAGTCTTTCATAATCATATGAATGTTTGTATTTGACCTAAATCTTATATGATTTCTTAATAAGATGCTTGAAAAAGGAACTCCTTATGTTTGACCAATGAAGTCATTTGTGAAGGTCAACTAACTTCGGATTATAAGAAAGTGGATAGTACTTTCCCTTGAAACCAAGAGAAACCCCTCCTTTATTTAAGACTCTTAAGCTCCTTGTTAGAAAATGGGTAGGACTTTCCCTTGAAACCAAGGAAAACCCACCTTTTTTTAAGACTCATAAGCACCTCGTTAGAAATGGAGAAAAAATGAAAATGAAAAGACCAATGTGATAAGAACCCATGTAAGTGCTAAACCTTCACCTCATCTAAAAATATATAAATTAGGTAATTGAGAGCCAAAAACCCCAAGCCGTAAATACAAAAATATTAAATAACCCAAGTTTCCTAAAGCATTCTAAAATTAGCATTCTTTTGACCATGAGAAAGATACTGACTACAAAGGAGGGGTTTGATATCTGTCTTGGAAAGGAAATACCCAAAAAATAGAAGGTATTTGTCCTCCTTACACCCACTATGGACCTTACCGATTTTTGAAGTGCAAAATATTAAGAAATTATTTTGTGTTAAACATGCTTACTACAGTGGTAAGGGCTTTGGCCTCTCTTTGAGAATTTTATATTCAAACCCCACTTAGTATGAGGGGACATGTACCCCTCATAAAAACCTATGTAAACTCTATAAAAAAATACGTAAAATAAGAGAAAAATGGGCTCTAAAATATCTTTTAAACCCTAGTATGGAGAGGTCTCATATCAATTTTGTTGTTTGTACCTATGAATATTGAAATGAGAGTGCAAGGGGATAAAGGCATAAAAACAAGCATCTCTAAGGCTTTTAAATTGAGAAGTTTCAATCTCAAATATAAAGGTATTTTTTGTGTTCTTATGCTTATGAAATGGGCATAATAGAAACCTTGGTAATGTTTAAGAAAACTAAGTAGAAATCCTTTTCAGATACAAGTTCTAAATAATAGTTAAGTTGTCTTATATTGCATGCTCTAGCTTGAATTACATAAAGGTTTATTACTAGGTTTTAAAAAAACTAAGTAGACACAAGTTGTAAATAATTGCTATGTTGCTTTGTCTTGTATTTCATGCCTTAGCTTGCATTACATAAGGGGTTATTACTAGGGTTAAAAAAACTAATAGAAATCCTTGTCAAGTAGAGGTTCTAAGTAATTGTTAAGTTGATTTGTTTGGTATTGCATTCCCTAGCTTGCATTACATAAAGGGTTATTGCTTTAACTATACCCCAACTCATAATTCATTCCTTTAAAGTATGCCCTCATTGGCTCCCCTAAATGATTCATTGCTTAAAAAAAATGCCCAACATGGAATATGCAAATGATAGATTATTTACCCGTAAAGAGGTATGTTGGAAAGTTGTATGGTTTTAGAAATATGGCCTATTTAGAATATTTGATTCTTGCCATATACATGATGTCAACTCTTTTTACAAATAATTTAAGGGTTTAATATATAGAAGTGAAAGATTCTTCTAGAAAATCCTAAGTTATGTATATAAGGTTTATGGGATCTCATGGTAACACTTTATTGGGTTGATGCAAATATTAACTTGCATATAGGAAGAGAGAGCAATGTTCTATTCTCTTTTTTTTTAAATGGGTTATATGGGATTGAAATGGGCCCCACCCGTATTACATCATCACCACATAGTGGTATTATAACAAAGCTTGGATATTATCCATGTATCATTTGGCAAGATTTGAACCTGGGTCTCTTTGAAATGTTGAGGAATCTAACCGATTGAGCGAACCTGGGTCTCCTCCTTGAAATGTTAAGAAATCTAATCAATTGAGCTAATGTCACTTGATCAAGTTCTATTCTCTTTTAGTAAAATACAAAATGTGATTTATAACTTTGAATACACCCATAACCCTATTTCAAACTCAAAATGGTTGCACAATATAATCTATGTATAAAATAATTCAAAAATGATTGGAATAGAATCTTACTGAGTCAAACAAAGCAACATTGCTTCATATCCTTTACTAGAACCTATTACTCTTTTTATGCAAAAGTTGAAAAAATGTTTTAATAAGATACTTTCACATCAAATTATCAATAAGGATACTTTGAAGAATATTAGAAATACCCTAGGGAAGTTTATCAGGGAAGGAATTGTTCCTAAGAAGCAAAAGCATGCTATATATACCTATTTATGTGTTCCTATGGATATTTCAAAATCTTTGCCACAATCCATTAAGATTATATTTGAATCAAGAGTTTGGGATCAACAAGTGAATTATGAAAACATTGCATTTCAATGCCATAATTGTTATGAGACTAGAGGTATGGCAACTAAGAAAGAGAGAATTTTGGTCGTAATTCAAACTTTAAGATGAAGTATGCAAATCATATTGTAGTAGAAATTGAATTATGGTAATGAGGAAAGAGAATATTTTGGTCACATGTCAAACTTTAAGATGAACCATGGAAATCACATTGTAGTGGAAGTTGGGTTAAATCAAGGATATTCCACTCCAAAATAAGAGACATAAATTCTCTATGCAAAATCAAATGGCAAATGCCACTACCACTATAGTTTACTTGGATCAATTTTTAGAAGAAATAAAGAAATATACAAGAATAAAAAATAATGTACAAGTACAAATTCAAAAGGAACTAAAGATGCAAAGGAATATGTGAAGGAAAATTCTAAAGCTAAATAGACAAGAATAGTCAAGTTTGTTTCATATAAATCATCTTCATTTTCCTCGAATAGTATGAAATCCTCTATTGCAAATAGAATTAAAGTATTATAGAGGTTATCATTTCACTTTAGGGTTTCAAGATCAATATAACAAAAATACAAGGATGGTATTAAGGGTTTTAGGACAATATAGAAGGTAATTGCAATATAAAAGTGTTCTTACACTCTAGGTTTTTGATGAAAACATAAAGAAGAAAGTGCTTTTGAAGTTATTTCTTGCATTTTAAGGCAAACCTATACATGATACTTCAAACAATGTTAAAAATCAAAGAGTTCAATGAAGATGAAAGTATTGATGAGAATTTAAAAAAAAAAAGACCCAAGAAGAAAAATAGAAAAGGTAAGTCAAGGGGGATATTGATATGGAAAAAAAAAATCAAATATCATAAATATTAACAAGATGAAAAACCTATACATGATACTTTAAACATTGTTAAAAATCGAAGAGTTCGATGAAGATGAAAGTATTGATGAGAATTTAAAAAAAAAAAACCAAGAAGAAAAATAGAAATTGTAAGTCAAGGGAGATGTTGATATGGAAAAACAAAAGCATTTATCACTAATATTTACAATATGTAGGGCATCCCATAGATAAAAACAAAAAATAACAAATAAAATAATATTTTAAAATATTACAAGCATGAATAAGACCCCTTAATATTTTAACAAAAGTGGAATAAGCCCTTAAAAAAATAAATAAATAAATAACAAGATGTAGAGCATCCCATATATAAAACCAAAAAAGATGAAGAAAATAATATTTTAAAATATTACAAGCATGAATAAGACCCCCTTCATATTTTAACAAAAATGGGATATATATATATATATATATATATATATATATATATATATATATATATTGAATTTCCAAAATATTAGGGGCATGAATAAGACCCCTAAAAATTTTAGCAAGTGGGACTAAAGCCCATAAAAAATAAAACATGATGAAAAATGATATCTTGAAATATTAGGAGTATGAATAAGACCCCTAAAAAATGGTAAAAGGGAATTTATAAGATGTTATATCCAACATATCCATAAATATGGAAACAAGTGAGATTTTCTCTAAATAAAAACAATATCAAAGAGTTGATTGGAAGAAAAAATTCCTAGGGTACATCGCAACGATTCAGGCTTTGGCTCTTTTTCGGGAGGTCCAAGGTTTAAATAGTGGCATGGGCGAGTGTGTGAGGGGGTGTGTGTATGGTTGTGTTTGGCCCTTATTGATAAGCTCAACTCTTACACTTATTGGAGGTCATTCTTGGGATGGGGATGCCCAACCCTGAGCAGTCATAGGGTTTCTTACACTAACCTCAATAAAAAAATAAAGTTAGATATTGTTTAATTAGCTTGATAACAATGTAATATTTTATTATTTTAATGAAGTTGTCCTTGATAAAAAACCACATATTTAATATAAAAAATACCTCTAAAAGTCAAATGTATTAAGGTTGAAAATGCCATCAAAAACAGTTTATGAGCTTCATGTCAAACTCAATAAAATTCTCCACTATCATGGGCTTGTGTATTAGTAATGATTTTATAAATGGATCTTATCTTCAAACTAAGTTAGAAAATCAACAAAAAAAATATTATTAAATGAAACAATCTTATTACAAATTATAAAAAAAAAAATATAATAATTGCAAACATGATGATAAAAGAACAAGAAATTTATAATAAATTAGAGCACCATATCATGGGCACAAGTGGTAAGAGATCCAACAACCAAACCAATAGAACAAAGATATTTTATAGAGAAACAAATCAAAATGCAACTATTAGAACAAAATAAAGATAAAATAGGTTAACAAACATCATCATTAAAAGAAAAAAAGAACATGGAAACAAGAAAAGACAACCAATTTAACCAAAGGTTTTCTTTTTGATAAATTTCATTACAACACAAATTCATCAAACATGTAGACTAGGAAAAGAAATGAAAGACATGAGAACTTATACCAATTTGAGTCACAATGTTCAATTTAAGAGATAAAATCCAATTGGGGCCTACTAGAAAACTTAACATTAATAACTTAGAATTATCGTGGATATCCATGGAGAAGAGGTCACATTCTAGCTAAAGTGATACAATTGTACTAATAGAAATGCATGAACATAATGGATGCAAAATTCCAAATTGTGAAGGATACCAAAAGATTCTTTCAATATAGAATAAAGGAGTAGAAAATGTAAAAGAACATAAAGGAGTAATAAATAAAAGAGACTCGTGTAGGTCAAAAAAATAAGACCCCCAAATAATTAGTATATACAAATTAAAATCATAAATAATGACAAATTTATTAGCATTGCATCTTGTTATTTCTCCACAACACTCAAGTTTTATAAGAAACATGGCTTGGACCATATATGGCATTCACAAAAGACATCACAAAATATAACTTCAAGAGGTGGCTTTTATGGGTGACTTCGATGCTAGGACAACATATTGACAAGCAAGCTCTTTAAAGATCAATTAAGACAAATTATGATATGGTATGGTTAGAAGAAATGGATCACCACTAGTTAAGGTTCTTAGATGATAGTCAAGGACCCATCATAAGTTCTAGAGAAGATATTTTCAAATAATCTAGCATAAGGGGATTTATCATATGCAATGACAGTGTGTTGATTATGTTATTTGATCACCAAACATCATTTTAAAATTAAAAGATCTAAAAATTGAAGAAATTCCCATGGAACTAAAATCTGATCACAAGCCAATGTACATAAAAATCTACATGCAAGAAAGTGGGAAAAAAGAGCATCTTCAAGTAACTAAAGGAAAGGCAACAAGAAACATCTCTATGACAAAAAAAATAAGAAACTTTTTAAACATCACTCAAACCGAAATGAAAGAAAGAAGACATATTTTTCAAACCTTTTGATAGCATTAATTTGATTGTTATAATCAAAAGGCCTTGGAACCATGCAAAATATAAAAACCCACGAAAAGAAAAATTTAAAGCTTCAATAGAAGTCCATGGTGTGATGGAAAATACAAAGCAATAAAAATAACCTTGAAAAAATCAAGCAAATAATAAATAACAAGATATACAAACAACTAATAAAAAAATAAACATAAGAGCAAGGCAAAAAGAGCTGATATATCTTGCAAAACATAACCCAACACAATTCTGAAAAGAGCTACAACAAAGCAAAAGGAATAATAAGAAGTATTACAAACAAACAACAATAGCAGTATGCTAAGCAATTATACGAGAGAAGCCAAGAAAAAGATACCCCTTCCATAACTAAGACAACTAGAAACTTGTTTTTGTGAAAGATGGAGGAAGGCATTAAGATAATAGCAATACGTAAAGCTTAAGATATAGATGGTTTGCAAGTTTAACATCTCCTTAACACAACCCATCCAAAATAACTTCTATGGCATCATTAAAGGAAGTTTTTCAATTGGAATGGATAACCAGCCTAGTCATACAATTCCATAAAAACAACCCATACAAAATAAATTTTATGACATCATTAAAGGAAGATTTTTGATTGGAATGGATAGCCATCCTATGGCATCATTAAAGAAAGCTTTTCAATTGGAATGGATAACCAACCTATTCATACCATTCCATAAAAACAACCCATCTAAAATAACTTGTATGGCATCATTAAAGGAAGATTTTCAATTGGAATGAATAACCAACCTAGTCATTCCATTCCATAAAAATAAGGGCACAACAATCCTTCAATTTAATATACCACCATCATTAATCATATTTTTACATTTTTTTGGCAACATAGTAGAAAACTTAATCAATCAATGGATAGAAAATCAAGAAAAGAGGGTAATAGGGCAAGGGTTTTAACCAAAGTACTCTATAACAAATTAATGCATTATTTTTGTTAGGCAATTATTACATTATTTTTATACCTCATGAGAGGTTATACTTGTTACATTAGTTATCTTAATAGATATTAGTATCTTAATTTGTTATAGCTTTATAGTTTCAAAGATGAGGTTGTATGTAAAGTTACATTAGTTATCTTAATAGATAATAGTATCTTGATTTCTTATAGCTTTATAGTTTCAAATATGAGGTTTTATGTAATTGATCTATTGTATTAAATATGCTATTCAAATAAATAAGTAGTTGAAGCTTCTCTACTCCATATTTTATTTGGTATCAAGGCAATCACCAATGAGGCTAAATTGACTTTAAAGCCATCTTTAGTGTATCAAGCCCCTCTGAAGTCATGTCTAATCCTTGATCCTTCATAGCTTTCCGTGTTTCGAAGTCTTGTATCAAGCCCCTCTGAAGCCATGTCTAATCCCTAGTCCTCCATATCTTTTCGTGTTTCAAAGTCTTATCTAAATTGGTTGTACTTCATAATTTACTCAATAATACTCGACGTGCATTCCACCTGGAGATTGATCAAGTGATACACACCAATCTATGCGGCCCCATGCCAACTAGTTGAATTTTTTATTGCTCAATATTTTATTGGTATCAAAGCAATCACCGATGAGGTTAAACCAACTTTAAAGCCATCTTTAGCATATCAAGCCCGACTAAACCGAATTTAAAGCCATATTTAATGTATCAAGCCCCTCTGAATCCATGTCTAATCCTTGATCCTTCTTAGCTTTTCGTATTTCAAAGTCATGTCTAAACTAATTGGACTTCATAATTTACTCAATAATATTCAACATGGAGATTGATCAAGTGATACACACCAATATGTGCAGACCCATGCCAACTAGTTTCAATGGATGAAGGTGCTTTCAATTGTTTGTAGATGGACACTCGATGCAGGTGTATTTTATACAATTGAAGTCAAATATGCTCAAGTATTTCTAACATTTGAGATGTATAGAAACAAAAACTAAGTGTTCTATTCAAGTTTGTTTTTTATCAAGGGGGGAAAATACATCCAACAAATTTTTAAGGTTTCTCACCCAAAATGGGATTATGTAATAGTTCAGTACAATATACACTTAAAAAAAATGGGATTGATAAAAGAAGCATTTGTTCCAACATGGAAATAATTGTTGCATGCTCAAAGAAACTAATCTAATACAATAGTATTAATAAGATGAAGTTATCTCCATTCCTATGTATCTTCTAAATAGAACACCTCAAAGGCACTACAAAGAGTTACACTAAGAAGTCATCTTTCATTACACATCTCAAAGTCTTCAGAAGCAAGGCATGTATGTGCCAAAGCAACAAAGGACAAAATTGGATGCAAATACCCTATGATGCCTATTTCATGGATATGGTGATAGATTCAAATCCTATCAATTGATAGATCCAATCATCAAGAATTTACATATAAATAGAGATGTGGTGATTGATGAAAGAATTGAAACTAAATCAAAGCCTATCAATTGATAGATCCAATCATCAAGAATTTGCATATAAATAGAGATGTGGTGATTGATGAAAAAAGTGAAACTAAATCCCTATCAATTGATAGATCCGATCATCGATAAGTTGCATATAAATAGAGATGTGGTGATTAATGAAAAATTAAAACTAAATCAAATATTAAGGATTCTAAAGAGATTAAAGATTGTCATATCTCCAATTGTGAGTTTAAAGTTTGATAAGGAAATTCATGAGAAAGTTTCAAAAGTTGTTGAAGAACCTATAGTAGTTAATGCACCTACAACTCCATCTCAACATAAAAATACTCCAACATAACTCACTAATACCATCAAAGATGCTAAAATTCATGCATCTCCTAACCTCACTTCCACATGACCACATACTTGTAATAATTTCTCCTAAACTCACTTCCACATAACCACATACTCATAATAGTTTCTCCTAACCTCACTTCCAAATGCCCACATACTCATAATAGTTTGAATACTCCAATGATGAAGAACTCAAAACCAGCCTCAATAAAGAAGACACTTAGTTCACCATAATGGAAAGTAGCAATAGATGCATAATGTAAATCTATGATAAAAAACAACACAACACAAGATTTTGTTAATCTACCAAAAGGAAAAAAGCCCAAGTGGGTCTTCAAAGTCAAATACAAGGCAAATGGATACATTGATAAGGTATGGCTTATTGCAAAGGGCTATGCACAAGAAAAATGAATTGATTATGAAAAGACATTTGCATCTAAACCGAAGATTAAAACCATATGTTTGCTCTTTGCAAAGGCATCACAATTTAGTTGGAAACTTCAGGAAATGGATGTAAAGAGTACCTTCCTTAATGGTAATATCAAAGTACATTTTTATGTTTGCTCTTTGCAAAGGCAGCACAATTTAGTTGGAAAATTTAGGAAATGTATGTAAAGAGTACCTTCTTTAATGGTAATCTCAAAGTACGACATAACCTAAGGGCTTTGTTATCAATGAACATCAAAATGTCTACAAATTGTAAAATTCACTAAATGGGTTGAAGCAAGCTACGAAGCCTTGTACCTCACAATTAATTATTACCTATTGCAATATGGTTTCACCAAAAGACCATCCAACACAAATCTCTATATTAAGAAACTTGGATTTAAGATTGTGATAGGTATGCTCTATGTTGATGATTTACTCATCACTAATAGTCCAAATTATTTGGTAAATGATACAAAGAACAACTTTAAAAAAGATCATTTAACACGATAGATATGAGACTTACACATTATTGTTTGGCTTGGAAGTATGGAAAAGAAAGAATCACATTGTAGTCTTATATACAATATATTCTAAGACTATTGGAAAATATCGAATGATAGATTATAACTTAAGACAACACCAATATGATAAGTCACCTCAAGTATCTAGTACTCTATCATCTACTATCACCTCAAGCATTGAAAATAAACTTAAGACAACACCAATATGATAAGTCACCTCAAATTTTTGGTACTCTAAAGTCTACTAATTAGAAATCTTAAGACAAAACCAATATGATAAATCACCTCAAGTATATGGTACTCTATCATCTACTATCACCTCAAATGTATGGTACTCTAAAGTCTACTAAATAGAAGTGTCATATACCTAACAAGTACCAAATCTAATATTTAGTTTTGTTGTAAGTTATCTTTTAAGGTTTATGCAAAAACCTAAGGTGAGTTATCAGAAGGCAACCAAAATGATACTACATCATGTCTATACTACAATGAAATATGGCCTAAAATATAAAAAAAAAAAAATGATAAATTTATTTCTACAACTTATGCTAAAGTTATAGATGATAGAAAATCAATATCTAAATATGTATTTCATTTAAGAATTGGATGTATGGAGACACATGAAGATGCAAACAATAGCATTGTCATCCACAAAGGCAAAAGGCAAAATATCATATTGCGTGAAGAGCTATGTGGAAAGTGATATGGTTACATCAAGAGCTTTGGGTGTACAAAAAAATCAATCTACAGTTGTGTGCAAAGTAATATATCAATCTACAACTATGTGCAAAGTAATATAGTTACATTAAGAGCTATGGGTGTACAAAAAATTAATCTACAATATTGAAATGCAACACTCAAAGTATTATAAAATTGGTCAAACACCTTAAAAATTTAATGTCACTATATTAACAAACAAGTTCAAAATCACTAAATTCAACTCCAATACATTTTTCCCCAAAGAACAAGATTTAATATCACTTCAATGAAAAATAAGTTCAAAATTCATAAATTCAACTCCACAAGTTCAAAATTCATAAATTCAACTCCAATACATTCCCCAAAAAAATAGCTTGCAATATCACTTCATTGAAAAACAAGTTCAGAATTCATAAATTCAACTCCAATACATTCCCCAAACAAGTTCAAAATCCATAAATTCAACTCCAATACATTCCCCAAATAAGTTCAAAATCCATAAATTCAACTCCAATATATTCCCCAAGGAACAACTTGCAACAATACATTTAAAAGAACTTGCAACTATTTTCACAAAGGCACTTCTACATGTCAATTTCAAATTGTTTCACAACTCTCCGCATACCAAATAATGTAGTAAAGAACTAATGTTGTTAATGTTGTTCTTACTCAATCCTCCAACTCTTTGGATACCAAATACTGTAATAAAAGAACTAATGTTGTTCTTACTCAATCCTCCAAGGCACCTAACAAAGAGGGTATCAAATGAAAAATAATTTGTTTTGTTTTGGATATTTAAAAAAGCTTTCCAAAATTATGGAAAATAGTAGACTTTAAAAAACATATGATAGCAAAAATGTTAGGATAAGATCAGAGGATAAGACCGTCAAAGTATTTTTTTCAATTATTATTAAGTACAACAAAATTGTTCATTATCATCTATTTTATTTATTTAATTATTTAATTAAATACATTTTCATCTATTTTATTTATCTGATTATTATATAAGAAAACTTTTCTCGACACTCAAAAGTTTCTAAAAATGCTTAATTATAATCTTCTATACCAAGAGAGAAGAAATGCAGGCCATATAATTTATTAGAAAGAAATCCTTATATTTATTGGAAAGAAATCCTTAGGTACCGACACTCAAAACGTCTAATTATAAGCTTCTATTCCAAGAGAAGAAATGCAGGCCATATAATTTATTAGAAAGAAATCCTTAAGAGGTACAGGATATATAATTTAATAGAAAAAAATCGTTAGGTACCGACACTCAAAAGTTTTTAAAAATGTCTAATTATAATCTTCTATACCAAGAGAGAAGAAATGCAGAGGTACAGGCCATATAATTTATTAGAAAGAAATCCTTAAGCGGTATTCAATTGAAAAACACGTAAAATCTAATTATAATCAGTCTCACAATGACACTGAGAGGGGGGGTGAATCAGTGTAGCTTTTTAAAACTTAAATCTTCAACACTCAAAGCCAAAACAATGAAAACATAAAACCAAATAAAACAAGTATAACAAGAGAACATCACACAACACAAGATGTACCGAGGTTCACCGATTTGGCTACATCCTTGAAAATGATTGTTTGGACTCCCATCCAAATCCAGCCTTTGCAAAACACCAACTTTACAATCAATTTACCAACACCCACTGGAAGGAGCACCAACCCTTGATTTATCTACACCAACAGAAAGGAGCACCAACCTTTGATTTATCTGCACCAACAGAAAGGAGCACCAACCCCTCTACCAAGCACCCACTTGATTTTGATATTGATAATAAAATGACATATATGAATGTCTTCACTGAAACCAGAACCCTCTATGGTATGTAAGCTCAAAATCTAAATCTTTCTATTTCGCCCAGTATAACATCCCTCTCTCTGCATTACTCAGAATTTGAATCTTCTCTTCTAAAAAAAAAAACTAATTTTTCTCTTAGCTCGTTCTGCCAATTGCTAAACGCTTTCTGGGTATTGTGCAGCACTTTGTCTGCGAACTCCTCTCAAAATTTCAGCCAAAATGGATATCATATGAAAAAGTTATGCCCAAAATATTGAAGTGACTTTTTTCACAACTCTCCAAAAATCACGGATTTTCACTCTTTATTTTTATCCACACACTCTTCTCTCTTCACAAAATAAAGTCCCTAATTTTCAATAAAATATCGTCACTTAAAAAACACACTCGCATTATTTTTCCATTTTCAATTTTAAAATATTTTCTTTAATGAAGCTTCTTAAAACAATAACTTCTTTTTTTATTTTGAGAAGGTATTTCGTCAAACACGTCACATGCAAAGAATTGACACCTTACTCGTTCTCTTACTTCGAAGCCACATGACACCTCAAACCAAAAATGAAATATGCTCTATTTTATGCATTGAAGGTGTAACAACACTGAAACCAAAATTTTGGTGACTCTGCAAGGTCGAAACGACCAACTGAAGGATTTTGCACAAGTGGAACAAATTGACATAAAAGTGACCTATACCGTTTTTGCAAAAATCATAACTCTCACCTCGTAACTCTGTTTTCTCTGAAATTTGAAACATAGAATCTTTGCAATATTGACTACGTCCAGTTCGAATATCGGTGCATAACTCATTACGGTTTACCTGTACCACCTCTACAAAAATTGTTGTTGACACACTTTTTCCAAAAAGAGTGTTTTTGTGACAGTCTTGCAACGCTTGTAACATTCGCCTCGTTTCTCCGTTTTAGTTGAAATTTGGAACACATGTTCTTGAAGATAACGACCACCTCCAGGTCAAATTTTGCTATCAAATTCTTCTCGGTTTGCTCATAGTGCTTCTGATAAAATTTCCATTTTTCGGCCTATACAACCACTTGCCAAATCATCTGCCAAGATACTGGAAACGTCACCTATCAATCCAAACACTGTGCTAACACCTCCAATGTTGTTCTGACTATTTCTTGACATGTTGGAATGTTCCAAACTGATCCATCCTGTCCAACTGCGCCCGTGATGACTTTTGCAATTTTTTGACAACTTGATTTTTTCAACTTTTGCAAATTTGCACGAACAACCTGTAACAACTTCACCCGAACATCAAAAACATCCTCATAAGAATTGAACATCACTGTACATACTCCGAACAACCTCCGAACAACTATCCACTGCATCAACCTATCCATCTGAGTGTGTTGACAACAATGACAATACTATCGTTGCACCTTGCTCTACAATCTCCCCCTTTGGAATTGTTGGCAACACACGCACAATTTTCTGTAACTCTTCTCCTCCTTTAACAACAAGACCAAAGGGCTACTGCAAACTCCCCTTGAGTCCATGCACAACATTCTCGAGCAAAAATTATTACACTTAGCAAAAATCACAAACATGAGCAAAAAGATAAACAAATACACAAATGCTCCCCCTAAGAATGTGGCTCCAATAGCTAGTCAATTCTTGGGAAGTGTGACCACTCCCAATTTCTTGCGAAGGTACTCAAAGACTTCCTTGGGCAATGGTTTGGTGAAGATATCCGTTACTTGCTCTATTGTTGGAACAAAATCCAACTTAACCTCACCTTCCCTAACTTTCTCCTTCAAAAAATGATACCGGATAGCAATATGTTTTGTGCGAGAATGCATAACCGGATTCTTTGAGATGTTAATGGCACTGGTGTTATCGCACTTAACTGAAATTGGCTCACTAAAATTAATGCCAAGATCCTTCAGAGTTTGTTTCATCCATAACACCTGCATACAACACGTTGTCGCTGCAATGTATTCTACCTCTGCTCTGGATAAGGATACCGACTCCTATTTCTTACTATGCCACGCGACCAACCTGTCTCCAAGATAGAATGCACCTCCATTGGTACTCTTCCTGTCATCTACACATCCTGCCAAATCTACATCTAAATACACAATAAAGGTGAAGTCCTTACCTTTCGGATACCATAACCCATACTCCATAGTACCCTTGAGGTACCGAAGAATCCTCTTCACTGCTGTCACATGAGTCTCCTTGGGACTAGCCTAAAATCATGCTACCATGCATACTGCCTACAAAATATCTGGTTTGGTAGCTATCAAGTACAGTAAGCTCCCAATATAGATCTATACATAGTTTGATCAACATATGGAGATTTGTCATCCTTGCTCAACTTGCAACCTGTCGCCATGGGAGTGCTAACTGGCTTACAATCCTCCATTATGAACTTTTTCAGCATCTCTTTCACATATTTAATTTGAGAAATAAATATGCTCTTCTCCTTTTGATTAACTTGAAATCCGAGGAAATACGAAAGTTCACCAATCATTGACATTTCAAATTCTTTTTGCATCTTATTTGCTAAATATTTACACAACTCATCTTTGTTGCTGCCAAATATGATATCATCTACGTATAAAACAAGAACAATATGATGACCATTTTCTATTTTGACATACAAATTACTATCCACCATACCTTTCTTGAACCCTTGTTGAGTAAGATAATTGTCTAGCCTTGCATACCATGCTCGGGGTGCCTGTTTTAAGCCATATAACGCTTTCTTCAACTTGCAAACCAAGTTGGGATCATCACCAAGTTGGAAACCATCTGGTTGCTCAATATAAACCTTTTCTTCAAGTTTCCCATTCAAAAATGTTGATTTCATATCCATTTGATAAACTTTGAAATTCCTATAAATTGCTAAAGCCAAAAAGATTATAATTGCCTTTAGTCTGGCCACAGGTGCAAAGGTTTCCTCAAATTCAATACCTTCAACTTGTGCATAGCCTTTGCATACCAATCTTGCTTTGTTCCTGACTACTTGTCCGTCTTCATTCAATTTGTTCTGAAAGACCCATATAGTACCGATTACATTTTTATTTGTGGGTCTTGGTACTAACTCCCAAGTCTTGTTTTTCTCGATCTAGTCTAATTCTTCATTTATTGCCTTTACCCAACTTTCATCTTTACTTGCGTCAGCAACATTTTTGGGTTCAATTTTGGATAATAAAAAGTAGTTACTTACTAATCTTCTTCTTTTCTGAACACCAAATGTGGGGTCTCCAATTATTTGCTCTCTCGGATGATCTTTCTGCCAGTTACCTGTTTTGATTTTCTTGTTTTCTTTCACTTCTGAATCGCTGTTTGAATCCTCTAAGTCAATTTTTGGTTTTTTTTTCGTTTCCTTTTCCTCATCTCCTTCAATGACCTCTTCATAAATTGGGTAGTTCTCTTCATAGCTAATTACGCGTTCCCTTCTTTCATCAACTTTAACATCGACACTATCCATAATTTTCCTTAGCCTCTTGTTGTAGCATTTGTAAGCTTTGTTTTTTGACAAATAGCCAAGAAAAATACCTTCATCCACTCTATCTTCAGACTTACCAAGGTTTTCTTCAATTCTTTTGATGTAACACTTGTTGCCAAAAGCTTTAAAGTATCTTGTTGTTGTCTTTTTACTGAACCATAATTCATAAGGAGTTTTGCTTTCATGCATCCTCAATATGCACCTATTTTGGATGTATACCGCAGTATGGACTGTCTCTTTCCAAAATGTATTTGCTACTTTGCTCTCAGTCAACATAGTCCGTGTCATTTCCTACACTGTCCTGTTCTTTATTTCTACCACACCATTCTGTTGAGGTGTCTTGGTTGTTGAAAACTGTCTCCTAATGCCATATTTTTCACAATACTCTGTGAAATCCTCTGAAATGAACTTTCCTTCTCTGTCTGACCTTAAATATTTAATTTTTTTTCCTGTTTGATTCTCAACTTGGTTTTTGAAAACCTTGAACATCTCAAAAGCTTTTGATTTATGCTTCAAAAATAATACCCATATCATCCTGGAATAGTTATCTATACACAACATGAAATATTTGTCATCGTTTATGCTTTACGTTCTCATGGGTCCACATAAATCAGTATGTACTAGTTCCAAATGTTTGCTTGTGTAGTACTATTTTTTTTTAAATGAGACTCTAGTTTGCTTCCCCTTTTGACATGAAGCACAAATGTTATTTGATGGTTTGCTAATGGTGGGAATATCTCTCACTGCTTTCTTTGAGCTGATTTTTACTAGATTGTCAAAACTGATATGATCGATCCTCTTGTGCCACAACCAATTCTCTTCTTCCTATCCAATCAAGCAAGCTCCTTCTGAATTCTTTGAGAGAGTGTACAGGTTGCCAGATGTCCTTGATCCAATTGCTATCAACTTTTCATTGTTTTCCTTTCTGACTTCACAACCTTGCTTCTTAAAGATCACTTCATGACCTCTATCACAAATCTGACTTACGCTCAACAAGTTATGCTTCGGACCAACCACAAACAAGACTTTTTTGACCTAATTTTTCTGTCACTAATCTTAACCGAACCTCTGCCAACTATCTTAGCTCCATCATTGTTTCCAAACTTTACTGAACCACCTTCATATTGCTGCAACTTCTCAAATTTTTGTTTGTCACCTGTCATATGACTGAAGAATCCACTATCAAGTATCCATGGTGCAGATTTATTCTGCGCTTTAAATATCGTTTGTACGATCAAGAATTCCTTTTCTTCCTTAGGTCGCTCTTTTTCTTTCCACTCAGGTTTAATTACAATTTTGGGCTCTTGTTTTGGCTTTTCTTTTTCAGTAGCTTGTGCATGTTTTTCGAAAAAAATTCTATTGTCTTATTCCATTTGGCTAAAATTTTCTTCCTTGAAATTGATTTGATGTAAATGTACTTCGACAGTTTCTTGCAATATGTCCAAAATTATGGTAGTTATAACATTCTACTACATAATCCATCAAAGGTGAAAAAGCATTTCTATTGGTAAAATTCCTTGGTCACACATTATACTTACAATCTAAGATCTTATGTCCATAATGATTGCATTTAAAACAGTAACCAGAAAAAATATGATTGAACCTGGCTGGTGGTCTTTGTCATGTTGTCGTAGAAGCCATAAATCTTCTTCTTTGATGTGACATTGGTGAAGCCATCATTGTCAATTCTCTTTTCGTGCCTTGGATTCGTTTTTGAGTGATCAACCAGTTTCTTCTTTTCATTATTTGTGGATTCTTCATTTATGGCCTTTGATCCATTTGACGATTCACCTTCATCAAAACCCAAGCCAAATTTGATGTCTAGTTATTTATGATCTGATCTAGCTTCATAGAACTTTCTTCATGTTTGTGATAACAACTAATTTTTTGATTCATATCTTCTAGCTACATTCTTAAACCAAGAATCTCTTATTCTAGCTTGCTACAATAATCTATTTTCATGGTTATTTGCACTTCAAGATCTTTGAATATTTTTTTGGATTCTTCTATCTGTACTTTCAAATTTGTTATGATTTCATTTGCATCCTCAAGCTTTTTTGAAATTTTCTTATTCTTTTTTCTTTCTATCTTCAATTCATCTAGAGCTGCAATTAGTTCCTCTTCCAAATTCACTTCTACGTCAATTTCTTCTTCATCACATTCCTGTTCTTTTTCTGGTTTTTCTTCTGAGTGCCATGAAAATAGTTTCACCTGTTTCCTTTTTAAAATCCTCACTGGAGCTATCTTCTGATGAACTGACATTCTTGGAGATGAAACTTTTCTTCTTGAAGTTGCCTTTTTTGAAATTTGTTTTTTTCTTCCAGTCACTTCTTTCTTCGTGCGATCCTTCATCACTTCTGTTCTTCTCATTAAGTGGATATTTAGTTGCAAAATGCCCAATGCCTCCATAGTTAAAACATTTAAAGGATAACTTTCCTTTGTATTTTCTTTTTCCCCTTTTTAGTTTTCGAACAAAGTTTGCTTCCATTTCATCTGATGTCTCTTCTTCCTCGAATTCTTATTTTGCTTTTATATTGTTATGGGCTTTAAAAGTAGCTTCTCTGTCTGTGGATTTAGATTTTCCTATTCTCATCTCATATGTAGTCAAATAACCATGCATCTTTTCCATACTAGAAGAATTTAGATCTTTAGCTTCTTCTATAGCTGAAACTTTAGAATCAAACCTTTGGGGGAATGATCTTAATACCTTTTTCACGATGATATAATCTTTGATTTCCTTGTGAAGTTCTCTAATCGCATTAATGAATTCATTAACTCTCAGTATATATGTTTTTATATTCTCGTCGTCATTCATCTTTAATACTTCGAACTGAGCTTGATGTGTTTGTAACTTGGCCTCATTGATCTTAATGTCTCCTTCATAAATGCTCTTCAGTTTGTTTCATATTTTCTTTGTCGTTTTACAACCCATAATCTTTACTAGCTCGTTGTCCACTGATCCACACATGATAACATTATTTTCTTTTGAGTCATTCTCAAACAATTTCTTATCCCAAAGCACAAAATTATGTTTACATCCTGAGTATCCAAAATGTGTAATTAGTTCTGTCAAACAATGGTGTTTTATTTGATGAGAAGCCTTCACCACCTACCATTGTGTCACTTCCAAAATCACCCTAGCCGATTAAGCCTGTTCAGGAACCTTGCTCTGATACCCAATTGTTAGTCTCACAATGACACTAAGAGGGGGTGAATCAATGTAGCTCTTAAAACTTAAATCTTCAACACTCAAAGCCAAAACAATGAAAACATAAAACCAAATAAAGCAAGTATAACAAGAGAACATCACACAACACAAGATGTACTGAAGTTCACCGATTTGACTACATCCCCAAAAATGACTGTTTGGACTCCCATCCAAATCCAACCTTTGCAAAGCACCAACTTTACAATCAATTTACCAACACCCATTGGAAGGAGCACCAACCCCTGATTTATCTACATCAACAGAAAGGAGCACCAACCCCTGATTTATCTACACCAACAAAAAAGAGCACCAACACCTCTACCAAGCACCCACTTGATTTTGATATTGATAATAAAATGACATATATGAATGTCTTCACTGAAACCAGAACCCTCTATGGTCTGTAAGCTCAAAATCTAACACTTTTTTTTTTTTGTGGAAAACATCCCAAAAGGGATGCCACTTTCGGGTAAGACCCAAGGAGGCGGGGGTATCCATTCCGCCAAAAACGCCCAGGACTCGGACCTGGCCTACCACCTTTGACATACTCAAGGAGCAAACAAACACACAAAACCAATTTAAAAATAAGTAAATAACAACAAAAATAATAAAATAAAATAAAAAACATGCTCCTTGAGTGTGTCAAAAACAAAAGCACAACCAAACACGCACAATAAGATAAAAGAAACCACAACACAAACCACATAGAAAAACACAAGAACCACATAACAAAACACAAACAAGACAAAAACAACAGAACACTACAAAGACATAACCCAAAAAAAACATGAAAAATAAACACAACCAAAACCTAAAAAATAAAATAAATAAAATAAAAATAAAAAAAACAACCAACAACAGACAATAAACAAAAACAAAAAACATAGAAAACACTCACACATAAAAACACGAAATAACACAAACAAAGAGAAACCCAAGAACAAGAACGAAAAAAACACAAGAACAATAACAAAAAACATTAAAAAAAAAACAAAACAACAAAAACACAAGAACAACAAAAAACAACACAAAGAACACAAAAACAAAACAAAACAAAAGAACCCACCCACCTTAAAAAACTAAACAAAAAAAAAAAAAAAATGAACAAAACAATGACCTATCTAGACCAGAAGACTATTAAGGCAAGAATCAACAGAGGAAACAAAATAAAGAATAGAATGAGCTAGGGAACTAAAAAAAACTGAATGAACCAAAGAGAAGCAAAAAAAAAAAAACAAGAAGAAACTAGGTACCTTCGAAGCTGGAGCCATCCAAAGAAATGATAGAAAGAAGAGCTTCCCTAATTTGAGAAGCCCACCATATAGGAGGGTGGCCATAACAAGTAAGATCACCTTTGTCCAAAGCCCAATTAGCTAAAGCATCAGCACTCTTGTTTTGATCTCTGACCACATGATTGTAATCAACTTTCAAAAATCCCATATGGATTAACTGAATCTTCTCAATAATTCTTTTTATTCTCCAATCCACCTTATGATTCTTAGAAGGAGTCTTCAAGAGATTAATCATAAGTTGAGAGTCGGACTCAACTAACACCTTTTCCCATCCAACCTTAGTAGCCTCCTGAAGGCCTCCGAGGATACCATACCCCTCGGCAAGGTTATTGGAAAGAATACCCAAATTCTCGGCAAAAGTAAAAACCAGGGAGCCATCTGAAAGTCTACCAATTCCTCCCACACTGGCTTTTCCGGGGTTCCCTCTAGAGGCTCCATCGGTATTGACTTTTCCAAAATCCTTAGGAGGAGGTTGCCAATTTCTAGTCCTATCCATCTTACTAATACTCACATTCCCTTTAAGTTGGTTGCCCTTAGAAGGTTTAATCTTCAATCTTTGCATCACTTGATCCCATCTTTGGTGGGAGTTTTGGGGGTGATTAAGGAGTTGATGGGCTGATTCAACTAAGTTGGCTATGGTCTTTTGCCAAATATAGTGAATATCCTTCCTATCTTGATTAAAAATTTGGTTGTTCCTTTCATTCCAAATATTCCAAAGAAGAATGGTAGAACCCATCCAAACTAGCTGCCTAATAAAATGATCAACACCCTCTTGATTAGGCCAATCCCTCCAAAGTTGTTCAAAAGTAAAAAAATTGGACCATTGTAAGCCAAGTAAAGTGGCCATTCTCCTCCATAGCTCGGAGGCTAAAGTACACTCAATAAAAATATGGTTGATATTTTCTACATTCTCTTCACACATTTCACATCTAAAAGGGCCATGAAAACCACGCTTCATAAGTTGCTCACCGAGTAAGCACCCTACGATGCAATAAAAGCCAATTAAAGAACCTCACCTTAGGCCGAGCTTTTGAGCCCACAATTGAGAAAATATGTCGAGAAGAATGGTTGGGATTATTATGGCATAAGGTCAAATAACCTTGAGCAACTGAATACTCACCCTTAGTAGTGTTGTTCCATCCAAAACAATCTTTTTCATGGGACCAAGAGAGGGATCTCATATGAAGGATGCCTTGGATATCTTGTCTTTGCCTTTCTGGGATTTGAATAGGCCAGTCCTCAATAGGGATCCAATATCTACCAACCTTTGAATTACCGGTATGGTACCGACAGTAATTAGCCACCTTTATCCAATTAGCTCGGTGAAGCTCCTCCATCCAAGGCCTCCAATCGGGAAGCTGAGTTATCAAAGGCTTGTGACCATCCCAAGAATCTGTCCAAAAATTTGCATGTTGACCATTATGAATGATCCAAAATAATTTTTTCTTTATCAAATCCTCACCAGTCTTAAGAACTGCTAAAATGGGAGAACCTTTGGTAGGAAGTTGATAGCGAACAAGGTCTTCGGGACTTTTGTTCTCGGCATATTTAGCACGGAGATTATTGGCCCAAAGAGCATTGGGGTTATGCAACATCCTCCAATATAATTTAGCAGCTAAAGCTTTGTTGTTATTAATTGAAGACCGGAATCCTAACCCCCCTTCACTCTTAGGAAGACATAAAGTATCCCATTTCACCAAGGCCCATTTTCTTTTCTCCTTAGTACCACTCCAAAGGAAACGATGACTGATTTGATCCAATTCTCGAAGAACAACCTTTGGGATATTCAAAATGGAAGAAACATAAATAGGAATAGCTTGAAGGACTGATTTTACCAAGGTGATTCTACCCCCAGAAGAAAGCCACTTGTTGGTCCACTTTCCAATTTTCTTCTTGACTTTGTCCAACAACCAATTCCAATCTTTATTTTTCTGCCTTTGAATATTTATGGGAATACCTAAATAAGTGATTGGAAGAGAGGTCTTCTTATATCTTAATTTATCCAAGACCATGGATTCTGTCTAGCAGAGCAGTGAAAGAAAATAACTTTAGATTTGTCTTCATTGATCAACTGCCCAATAGCCTTAGAAAAATAGCTAATGATTTGCTTAATATTAGAAGCTTCCTTAATTGTAGCTTTACCTAAAAGAGTAGAGTCATCCACAAATTGAAGATGAGAGATAGGTCTAGCTCCATGAGCAATGGTAACTCCCTCAAGGGTTTTGTTTTCCCTCTTTTTGGTTATAGTCCTACCCAAGCATTCAACAAGAATGATGAATAAATAAGGGGATAGCGGGTCACCTTGCCTAATACCTCTGGAAGCTGGGAAAAGACTGAGAAGGCCTGCCATTGATAAGAACTAAGTAGGAAGCTGAAGAGATACATCCCATAATCCAATCCATCCAATCCTTAGAGAAACCAAATTGCCTCAAAACTTTGATAAGGAAGTGCCAATCCACTCTGTCATAAGCTTTGGATAAGTCTAACCGAATGAACATAGAAGGAGAATTTTGCATATCCATGGAATGGATGGCTTCCTGAGCAAGAACTATCTCATCTACTATTTGACGTCCTTCCACATATCCCCCTTGCTCTGGGAAATAATCTTATGCAAAAGAGGCTTCAACCTTTTCTGCCATGATTTTAGTAATGATTTTGAGAAGAACATTACATAAAGCAATAGGTCTAAAAGTTGAGATATGATCAACCTCTTGAGCTTTTGGAACAAGAGTAATATAAGTTTTATTGATAACCTTCAAAATTTCTTTGGCTTTCTTGGCTTCTTCCACCACCTCTAATAAATCAACATGAAGGATATCCCAGAACTCTTGGTAGAACTCAATAGGAAAACCATCAGGACCCGGGGTTTTCCCTTTTTGCATTTTAAAAACTACTTGTTGAAGCTCATTGATAGTAACAGGAGCGAGTCAAAATAGAGTTCTCCTCGAAGTGATAAGAGAAGGGATTGCTTGAAGAACATTTTGTTGTGAAGCTGAGTCAAGAGGAGTAGCGACAAAAATATTGGAAAAGTAATCAACAACAATAGAGTTCATGCCATCCCAAGTATAAACAACATCTCCAGAATCTGATTTTAAGGAAGAAATAAAGTTGTGAGATCTTCGAGCTAGAAGAGATTTGTGGAAGAAATTTGTGTTTCGATCTCCTTCTTTGAGCCATTGAATTCTAGATTTTTGCTTCCATAAGATTTCTTCTCTTTTTTCCCATTCCTCTAGCTGAGTTGTGAGTTTAATTTCATCTGCACTTCTCTTCTCTGTGAGGCCATCTAAACGGATTTTCTTATTCAAATTTTCAAGATGAGCAATAACTTCATGTTTTTTTTTATGAACATCCCCAAACTCTTTCCGGTTCCAAGTCTTGATTTTGGATTTAATGTATTGCGGTCTTTTGGCAAAACAGAACATCTTAGTCCCATGCCTAGGTTTACCTTCCTTCCACCATTGTTGCACACGAGGTCTGAAGGAAATGTCTCTAAGCCACATTAATTGAAAATGAAAAGGAGAGAAACTCACATTGGTTTTCCACATTTCCACCATTGCTGGCCAATGATCCGAACCAGCATTATTAAGAGTCTTCACTTTAGGAATGTGACCATGGATTAAGAAATTTTCGGAGAGCAAAAACCTATCCAATCTCTCCATTATACAAGCTAAGCCTTGCCTTCTGTTAGACCAAGTCATAAGGCCATTATCTGGTTGGATATCCACAAGATGGAGGTTTGCAATATATTCGCTCATGAGGTCAGTGCTTTTGTCCAAATTTCTATTTCCCCCCCTTTTCTCATCCAGAGAGAGGATGGTATTGAAATCTCCTCCGATCAAGATCCAAGCTTTAGGAAAATGAGAGATAATATGAGTAATATCCTTCCATTGTCTTCTTTTTTCCTCCAAAGAAGTCGGGGCATAAACAGTAATGCAGAGCATAATCTGGTTGGAATGTCTACTTTGAATAGCTATAGCCAACAAACCCCAACTGCCAACCATATGGTGAATAACTACCTCTTTTGGGTCCCAAAGACAAGCAATGCCACCCGAAGTCCCTTGGGAGCTGAGGGAAACCACTTTTCCAGGTGGCCAAATTTTACTGGCAATTAAGTCCATATCCTCCATTGACATCTTTGTTTCTTGAAGGAAAACAAGATGTGGATGATTTATCTGAATCATTCTTCTAATTTCATTTTGTTTTGAAAGACTCCCTTTGAGTCCTCTAATATTCCAAGTGATGATCTTCATTAATACCGGGGCTAAAAAAGTTGGGAAGGGCATTAATCTTACCTTCCTCTACAAGCTTTTCACCTTCTTTTACCATATGATATTGATTGGTCTTGCGACCTACTTTTTGATTAGAATCCATCTTCAATTTTTTTTCCCTGTTTCTTGACTTATTCCAATTGAATCTGAGATGGCTTCTAACCTTGAAGAATGCTCATACACAGCCAAAATTTTACTAGATGGTTCAATGGAGTCTATATTGGGACCTGCATTATTTGAAGTTTTGACATTTGAAATATTGTTTTTCTTGTGTAAATTTTCTCCTTTTTTTTTCTGTTGAAAACCTTTGATTTGTTGGTTTGTCTCTGAGTTCTTCCCTTCATATTTAAATTGTGTTTCTAAGATTTCAGTTTCCATTATTTCCTCTTCCTCACTTGGGACATCATTTGTGGAAAGGATTTCAAACATATTAGCAAATGACTTTGATTGATCCTTCATAACTGGTTTTTTTTAGTGTTCTTCTTCTTAGGTATTTGGAAACTTGTTGAGTTTATATCTTCTTTCTTTTGATCGGGAATTTTATTTGGGCAAGCACTGGCCAAATGACCATATTCATGGCAAATTCTACAACGAAAAGGAATGTTCTCATAGTCCACTACTTGCTCCCAAGTGTCTTCCCCAAATTGTAATGTGATCTTTTTAGGTAGGGGTTTGTCAAAATCCATTAAAACACAAATTCGAGCATAAATAATATGTTCAAAATTTTGAGTACAATCAGCGAGTCATCATAAAAGTTCCTAAAGAGTTTCCAATTGAAGAAAAAATAGTAGGATTCCAAAATTCAATAGGGAGGCCAAAGAGTCTAACCCACACGGGAGCTATAGAAGGCATCTCTTCTTCGGCTTTAAATTTAGTATGCCGGGGCTTCATGAAAAGCCCTGCCCTTCCAAAAAACCAAGGACCCCCTTGAAAAGTTTTCTCTCTATCTTCATTATTAGCAAATAAAACAAGAAAATAACCATTTGGATAAATAGAGATTTGTAACTCACCTTTAGTTTTCCAGCTTTTTGCAGCCCAGACTTTGAAAGGAGATAGACTCGGACGAAAACCCACGAACCGACAAATTAGTCCTCTTTTTTCCAAATCTTCAATGCCGATCTGAATGTTACCCATATCAAGCTTAACAATAGGAGTTCCATCGGCTGCTTTAAGACATCCCGACTCCGTTTTCCTGGGATCAATATTAGGCATTCTTAGAGGTTTATGGGAAGCCCTAATATTGATATTAGCATTGGGTGAGGTCTGTCCACCACGAAGGGCATCCCTAAAATTCATTTTTGGGACTGAGTCTTCAAAATTCTTACCCTTGACAGGGGGTTTTCACGGTAGAATTATTTTGTGGGTGCACCTTAGCACCAGATTCACTTGAGATATGAGCCATTTTTTGATCAACTGCTTGAAACTTGTTTCGTGATCTCTTTAATCCTTGCCCTAGACGTCGTGGAAAGGTATGGTTTTCACTTTTCTTTTGTGCAGCAAATTGGAAGCCGTTGTCACTCAAGTTCACGGTATGATCTGTTGAAAGACAAATTTCTAACCCATCTTGTATCCCCTGCAACATTTCCTGCTAAAATATTGAGCATAAACCACAAAAATATTGGCCGCTAGGGCCCGAAGGCCCTAAAAACCAACCTCTCGAGCTGTTTGCACTCCTCAACCCAGATGAAACCCTCGCATAGTCGCTTGCCAAATATATCGTTCACACATAGGGATGCGCTAGGATCTGTGTTGCTCCAAATGATATGAAAATTGGTGGAGACGTTCTAGGGTTTTCGAGGCATCTACCCTCAAAATTTCAGCTCAATCCGAGTTCGGATGAGTGAGATATGGCCGAAACAAGTTCGACAGTTTTGACAGTCCTACGAAAAACGTCTAATCCCAAAATCTAACACTTTTTATTTCACCCAGTATAACATCTCTTTCTCTGCATTACTCGGAATTTGAATCTTCTCTTCTTAAAAAAAAAACGATTGTTCTCTTAGCTCGTTTTGTCAATTGCTAAATGATTTCTGGGTATTGTGCAACACTTTGTCTGCGAACTCCTCTCAAAATTTCAACCAAAATAGATATCATATGAGAAAGTTATGCCCCAAATACTAAAATGGCGTTTTTCACCACTCTCCAAAAATCACAGGTTTTTACTCTTTATTTTTATCCACACACTCTTCTCGTTTCAGAAAATAAAGTTTCCACTTTTCAATAAAGTCCCTTTGTCACTTAAAAAACACACAATTGCATTTTTTTCCCTTTTCAATTTTAAAAATATTTTTTTTAATGAAGCTTCTTTAAACAATATAACTTCATTTTTTTTATTTTGAAAAAGCATTTCATCAAACATGTCACATGCAAAGAATTGACACCTTACTTGTTCTCTTACTTCGGAGCCACGGGACACCTCAAACCAAAAACAAAAGATGCTCTATTGGATGCCTTGAAGATGTAACAACACTGAAACCAAAACACTGATGACTCTGCAAGGTCAAAATGGCCAACTGAAGGATTTGCACAAGTGGAACAAATTGACATAAAAGTGACCTATACCGTTTTTGCAACAATCATAACTCTCACCTCGTAACTCTGTTTTCTCTTAAATTTGAAACGTAGAATCTCTGCAATGTTGACTACATCTAGTCCAAATCTCGCTGCATAACTCCTTACGGTTCGCCTGTACCACCTCCACGAAAACTGCTGCTGACACACTTTTTCCAAAAAGAGCGTTTTTGTGACAGTTTTGCAACGCTTGTAACATTCGCCTCGTTTCTCCGTTTTGGTGGAAATTTGAAACACATGTTTTTGAAGATAACGACCACCTACAATTCGAATTTTGCTATCAAATTCTTCTCGGTTTGCTCGTAGTGCTTTTGACAAAACTGCCCCTTTTCAGCCTATACAACCACTTGCCAAAACTTCCGCCAAGATACCAAAAACATCACCGATCAATCCAAACACTATGCTGACACCTCCAACACCTCCAATGTTGTTCTGAACTGTTTCCTAACATGCTGACATATTCCAAACTGATTCATCCTATCCAACTACGCCCGTGACAACTTTTGCAATTTTTTGACTTCTTGACAATTTTTTCAACTTTTGCAAATTTGCACAAACAACCTGTAACAACTTCACCGAACATCAAAAACATCCTCATAAGCATTTAACATCACTGTACATACTCCACACAACCTCCAAACAACTATCCACTGCATCAACCTGTACATACTCCGAACAACCTCCAAACAACTATCCACTACATCACCTTGTCCATCTGAATGTGTTGACAACAATGACAATACTATCGTTGCACCTTGCTCAACATTCTATACCAAAAAAATGCACCTTGCTCAACATTCTAACCCCGTAGAACTCAAACCAGACCTCTATTCAGCATTTAGAAACTTAAACCTATTAAAATTTACTATAACTCTACAACCCCAGACCTCTATTCAGCATTTAGAAACTTAAACCTATTTAAATTACTATAACTCTACAACCCCGTAGAACACAAACCAGAACTCTATTCAGCATTTAAAAACTTAAACCTATTAAAATTACTATAACTCTAAAAGGTTTGATGGAACGATATCTATTTTCTAGCTTCAAAATTTATCTCATACAACACATCAATAAAAAGCAAATTAACCAATGAAAAGAGCTATGATCTAAAAAATTATAATTTGAGAACACAAAACCACTAAAGAATGGACATAAAGAGTCGCCCATAGATTTACAACACCCCAATTAAAAGTATAACTGATAATACGTAGACGCTCGTACCAGCATTCCAGACTTCCTCATTGTGATTGATGGAAAAATTATAGCTCCACAATTTCAACACAATATCTAACGAAAGACCTAAACCACGAGCCAATTCCACTAAGAATATGTAATAATTAAAAAAATCCCTGCGATCAAATAACTCTTGTTCAATCTTAAGTTGGTGACTATCTGTAGTAATCATCTCATATAATAGGGATGGGCCAATCCAATTCCAGAATCCCACAAGACCAAATACCTCTTCAATTAAGAAGCTAAAATTCTCTATACCTTTACCTCACAAATCTATAAATACCTCTTCAATTAAGAAGCTAAAATTCTCTATACCTTTACCTCACAAATCTATAAATACCTCTTCAATTAAGAAGCTAAAATTCTCTGTACCTTTACCTCACAGATCTATAATGTTATAGATTACCTTAAGTTGGAACTATCTAAACCACTTCACTCCTTAATTTCCCCCGGCTTACTAAACCACTTCTGTTTTTTTCGCCCACGTAAACATGTGATATGTTTAATGCGAAGAGGGTAAATCACTTAAATAATGAATAATCCCTCACTTCCATCTCTCTCACATTAAACGAAACAACGCACAACACTACAATTAACAGTGCCACATGCAAATTATAATCATATATAGGATACCATTAAATAAATAGTGCCACGTTCATATCAACACCATGTTTAGAATGCAAATAGCCTGTCCGCCTGTCTTTTATTTTAAATCGAAGACTTTGTTCGTAAATTACGATACGCATTTACCCATCAACCAGACCAAGCCTACCTAATAATTGTAGGCACAAAGGCTATTTCCTAATATGATTTTTGCTCGCATCGTTGTTCCCATGTACAGCCGCTGCGGCTTTTCTTGCCGCTTTTTCTTGAAGAGCCTTCGCATCTCTGAAGAAAACCCCAAAAGAAAACAACATTGAGATATTTAAACGAAACCATAACTATTCGTTGCAATCAAATATGCAAAGAATGCAATCAATTCAACGGATCCCCGGCATGATTTGAGGGAAACAGCGAGCACAAAAGAACATATTAGTTAAAAAAGTTCTTAGGAACCTGAAAGACAAAACAGTGAGCGTCCCTTACCTTTCACGTCTTTGTTCAGGTGTGAGATTATCATGAGAACCCGCTTTGCCGCCCTTCTTGGCAGCCCGGGCCTGAGCACGCTCACGATCTTTGTCCCTCTGGTTTCCACTTAACCTGCCGTTAAGGATTTGGAACACACACCAAAAATGCATAACAAAACCCTAACTTAACGACAATGCATAACAAAACCCTAACTTAACGAAAGTGCAATCACTATAATCCACAATTAAAGAACAGCATTACTCTCTGACATAGATTAAAATAGCAAAAAATGTACAAATAATAGTCAAATAAAAAGGATATGAGACATTATCGGAGGTGCTTGCTACAGCGACTCTCAAAACACCGAAGTTTGATCTGCATCCACCAGAAAGCATTGCAAATTTTCAAAAATAGCCAAAAATCACAGGATTTGTTTCTCTCATCGTTTCGTCACTTAAACCAACAGTAACCAAAGGAACAAATCGTAGAAATTGAAGGAACAGATCCGATTTAAACCCTACTCAAAACTTGCAGGTCGTTTTATCAACTTCTCAATGTGTTCAAATCTAGACATTTTTTTAAGGTTACAGCACAGCAGAGAAAACCTTACGATTGAAAGGGAAGAGGAAAGGAGGAAAACATAGGCGTAAATGCGATTTTTTTGGACGACAGAGCTAAAAAGCCACAACACGCACCATACGATCTTTCACGCCCACTAACTAAAGAACAGCTCCCCTGCCGAGGGATATATGTAGCTTCAGGAGAAATGCACAGCTTCCAGAATTTTCGATTGGTCTATTTATTAGTCTTTTTGTATAACTGTTTCGAGTCCGCCACAGAAGCCTCTAGAACGCGGATTGATTTCCCATTATACATAATGGAAAAAAAAAATTAATAATAAAAATAATATACCGAATGTTTTGAATATTTATTATTTTATTTTGGTTAAAAAAATCTGTAAAGTCTTTTCATTTTTAATTAATTACTAGTCACAAGGTCAAATTTTTGGAAAAGTTATCACCGAGCTTTAAATCCTTGGAACTGTCAGGATAACCTTACTTAGCTTCGTAAATATAATCCGGAGTGATAAAGAGCCTCTGCTCAGGGTTGGTACTCTCGTCAAGAGGCATGCATGCATTGAGCGGAGTAAGTAAAATTACTTCTTTCCTTCAACAAGGCTTGCCTTCAAAGTTTAAACTTTAGTCTCTTTTTATAGTGAACTTTTAAAATATTTTATATACATTATGTTTATGTTTTATAAATGAGAGTCCGTGTGGATGGGTTTATTATGTTTGTGTTTTATAAATGCTGGTACTGTCCTTGTGCAAGGCAGGCATGCATTGAGCGGAGTAGGGAGCATCCTACTTCTTTGCTCCAACAAGGCTTGTCCGCAAGGTTTGAACTTTAGTCTTTTTTTATAGTAAACTTTTAAAATATTTTATATTTATTATGTTTGTGTTTTATAAATAAGAGTTTTAAATATTTTGTGTTTTACAGTAAATTATTTATAATAAAATATTAATTTCTTTAATTAATTTTTTAATAATGTTTTTTTAGGTGAGTAAGATTAGTTGTAGTTTACAAAATAGTGTTTTTGAGGTGAGGAAGATTAAGTGTGGTTTAGTGTTTTTTTAAATTATTATTTTTTTAAGTGGAGATTTAAAAAAAAAAAAAAAATTCTATTTGGTTAGTGCGAGAAATTTAGAGTTGGTCTCCCTATTCTCCATCATAAAAAGGGAGAGAGCTAAGCTTATCAATAGGGAATTTAACACAACTACACACATGCCATGATTTGAACTTTAGACCTCTCGAAGAAGAGTCAAAGCTTGAACCATTGGGTTGTTTTCTCCTCAAAACTAGATTTAAAAGTTATTAACAATCATAATTATAGTGATAATATTTTATTTTTTTAAGTAATATGAAGTATGTTGCACTTCCTAAGGTATAGGAATAGGTACCTCATTTCTATGATTTGAACTGAGGTCATTACAAAGTCGTATTGTTGAGGTGTTTAGTATGTTTGATTTTTTATTCATCGTTTAGTGATAACTACATTTAAATTTCTAGTCATTGTATAGGATAGACTACATTGACTCTTAGACATTTTTTCTTTTAGGAAAAAGTTGAATTTTTTTTTAAATGTTGGTCGTTTCATCATTAAAGCACATGATTACATTAAGCGGGTGGATAAACACACCTCCAGTAGGGTCCCTAATAACTATTACATAGCATATCCGCAACATATGAGAGGGAGAGATTTGAACCTGGGGCCTCTCCAACATGAGAGTTTCAACTACCCACTTCTCTCCAACTCCCCCACATGGGTGAATAAAAGTTGTAATTTTATATTAAGCAAATATGAAATTACATTTAGTTGTAAGTTTATCGTAGGGGTAAAGGGCTTTGGTTTCTCTTTAAAAGGTTCAAAGTTCAAACCCCACTCAATATAAGGGACTAGGATCCTTCGTAAAAACCTGTGTAAACTCATTGACTCGAGTGGTATTAGCTCAACTGGTTAGATTCCTCAATATTTAAAGAGGAGACCAAGGTTCAAATCTTGCCAAGCAATATATGGATGATATCCAAGCTTTGTTATAATACCACTATGTGGTGATTATGTAATACGGGTGGGGCTCACTTTAATATCATATAACCAATTGAAAAAAAATGAAATTGCATTCTTTAGATGCCTCTTTGATATTTCTTCAAAATTTCAATAATGACCTAAAAGTCAGGTCACTTCTAGATCATAATTAGCTATCTTTATCATGCTAGACACCTTTCCAATTTGTCAACCAGTATCCTTTAAATTATTAACTTTTGAGTTTTTTGAAATAGTTGCTTTATTTGTGGTTGCTTTAAGTGAAGTGAATTAATCCCCATAAATAGAGATATGGACTAGCTGCAATGGATTGCCCTTATTGAATTCTTGTACTAAGCACATACCTAGATCAATCTGAAGTGCCTCATTTAGTTCATTTGCTTCCTTATTTAGTTATTCATAAATATGCTAAAAAGTGAAAGCTTCACTTCGATCCACAAATTCTTTTATTTGAGAGAATATGGGTTGTAGAATCATTTTTTCCATCCTAAAAACACCATGCATCCAGTTTATTATTGACTTTAAGTCTTCATAAATTTGATTTTTTTATCTTCCTTTTGATTTGCTAACTAAACCAACAATTTGAGGGCCATAATTGTAGCATAATTATTAGAATCTTCTCCATGTCTAGCCTTGAATTTAAAAAATAGAGTAATCCTCATGCTCCACAAACTTTAGGGAACCCCTATCTAGCCCCATTAAAAAATCCCCAAGTCCTTGATTTATCAATCTTTGGAGGGATGATTTTTTTGTTTACCTTTGTTGTTGTCGAAACCTTATAGTTATTGAAACTTCCAATGATTTGGGAGGAGACCTACCAAGTAGGCTTCTCTTGATCTTGAAAAAATATTACATTCCTAGATAACCATGCTCCCTAAGACATAAAAAATGGGAGAGCTATAAAAAAATTGTATGACCTATTTTGAAACCAAGATTTCCAGCACTCTCCTAAGGAATCTTCTTGCCATCCTATAGGAAGCTTTAACCGTGTTATTATTAGTGAAACAGGTAGAAATCAATATTTGATCCATTAATACAAAACATAAATGTACTAAACGAAAAGGTTGTATTTCATTAATATTGATCCTTTAGTCATTTCTTCTTCTAATAATGCTACAACAAGTTCGATGCCATCTTCAATCATCCCTCAGTGTAGATGGGCTTGCGTACCATCGTGGGGTTGTAGTTGATGATGTTTTCTCTCCTTGATTATGGATCAAACCAGTAAAAAGGGGTTAGTTCTTTGGGAGGCTTGCCTTAGACCCCATATTTAGGCAGACAAAATGACTGTAAAAACATAATAAAAATCGAAATAAAGTATGTAGAAGCTGATAAAACTACAAAAAGGAAGCTTACCTGCCAAATATGAGGTGGTTTGGGCTTTGTAGAACCAATTTGACACCCGAGGGGTGAACTGAGGTCAGATTTGCAAGGCGGAGGGTGAATCAGACCGTGAGAACTATTCTGCAAAAATCCTTCGGTGGGAAGGTTCCTTGGCTGCTATACTGTTGTTGTTCAGGTTCAGATTCACTGTATCATGCATCGGTATGCATTTGGGCAGAGTTTTTGTGCTTAAATCATAAAATGGAGAGAGAGGTAATTAGGGGTTTATGACCCACTATTTATAGGAAATGGCAAGGTGTAGGGGGAGAGTTAAGGAAACTAACCCTAGGCTGAATTCTAACCAAAGTTAGGTTAGGGTTTGGGAGGTGGAGGTCTCACATTCCTCATAAGAAATATCCTATCCTCACACATGTGTGAGGAAGGATTAAGTCTAATCAGGATTAGGAGGTCCTAAGTCAAATTAGAGCTTGATTAGGGTTTCTAGGGAAATATCTTAGCTAACCCTAATTACACACATGTGGGAGGATGCAATTAGTGCTAATTAAGAATTAAGAGTTCAACTAATCAATTTTGCCCTAAAAATGTGACTTAAGTGAAGTCAACATTAAATTAGATTTTAAGAATTGACTTGGTAATTGTTTTTGTCAATTAATAGCCCGTGGGGGCCTCAATTGAGTGTAAATAGGTTGTCAAAGGATATCCTAATGCACAAGATGTGATTTTGAAGGCTTATTAGGGTTTTGGACCTAAAAGTTGATGAAGTGGTATATGGAAGTCTACATGTTGCTATGACGAACTATGGTAATCTATGCATGACTATGCGTGACTACGCATTACTACAATAGCCTACAATAGCCTAGGGATATCTGGAATCGCCTATGGATATGTAGAGACAATAATGTGTGACTTTTGGGTGTCTACATTTTACCCCTTTTTGTACTATACTGTGTGGAACATAGTTTAATACAAAAATATGAAGGGTTTGTGCAAGAGGAAAAGGGATAGAAGGGGAATGGAATCCAATCAAAGGTATGTAGCCGCTCGAAGCGTGACCATACAACATTGATCGATGTCCAAGAGGAAAGAAGAGAGGAGAAAAGATTGCGGGTTTTTCTTTGGTGAAGAAGAAAAGGAGGAGAAAAAGATATATAAAGTGTGTGCGAGCGTGACCATACAACATTGATCGATAGCAAATACAAAGGAAGAAGAAAGGGGGAAGAAGAGGAAAGAAATAAAAACAATGCTAGTGAATGGAAATTGATGATTGTGAATGCAATGTTGTGATTTTGCTGAGTTCGTATGACATTTTCAATGCCATACCAATTGCTTGAGAATGGCAACTTTTGATTGCTTTGCTTTTATGACCAGATCAACGTGGTCCAAAAGTATGAATAGGACAAAAGCCTATCTAAATCTTTGTTGTTGATTGATTGATGAGAACATGGTGACAAGTGTCAAACCATTTGAACTAAAGGGACATTTAGCTTATTCAAACGTGTCATTCATGATGCTCCATGAATGCCAAATATAAATACTCTAAATGTTGCGCTAGGATTACGCCAAACGTATCATTTGTCATGTACTCGACGTACAAGAATGCTAGATTGACTTCTCCATCGAAATACATAGCTCTTGTGATGTAACGCATGTCTAGTTGGGATTGAGATTATTTCGTATGATAATCTTCAACAAATATTTTCATAGATAAATTTTCTACTCGCACTTTTGGATTTTCGATTGTGTGGTTGCATGCAAAGCTGACTTTGGATATGAATACCCCCTCAAACGAGGAATCAACAATGAGGCGAATGAAATGTGGTGATTTGATGATGCAGCGATTGATAAGATACCAATGCATGATGAAAAATGATAAAAAATAAAAATAGAGGAAAATTTGAAGGAGTTCCTAGGGTTTTAGAAGAAATTTGCTTGATTTCCTAGGGTTTTGGGGGCAGTTTGATTGATTTTGGAAGGTTTTAGCTGAATTCACCACCCGGGGGCGATTTTGACCTAAATCGCCACCTAAGGGGTGAATTGAATCTAGATCACCACCTGGGGGTGAATTGGATCTGGGTTCACCACTTAGGGGGTGAATACGGGATTTAAAGCCTATTTAAGCCCAAATTGGCTTGGCATTGGCTCATTTCGACGACGAGAGATTGGAAAGCAACTTGGGAGAGCTTTTGATGATGCAAGGAGAGCACGGTTGGCATATTCGAGGGAGATGATGACGAGGGGACGTAGCACAATGGGAAGCAGGCACGGGAGTCCACCGATAAGTGTCCTTTCACTTTGTTTTTATTTTGTTTTGTTTTTCCTGAGAAATGTGAATGAGGCAGGAGGTTTTCGTCCCGGTTTTAAAAAAATTACGAATTTTAATTGAAATTTGAACACAAAGTGTAAAACTAGCCAAATGGGTACCCAAAAACGTGATTTGCTTATGAATATAACTTGTTTTAGCGTTGATTTGACCTGGTAAAGGGTAGAGTAGGTGTGAAGTTTGACTTTCCATTTTTGAAGTAATGGAGTACTATTTTTGAAATGTTATTGCATTTTATCCGTAAAAGTGGGAAATGGGTATCCCGTTATGTGACTATTATATTTTTTTGATTTTTTTTGGCGTGGTTTCTGAGTGTGTTATGTTTGGGTGTGAAGTAGCAAATGTTGACCGTTAGATTTGCCACTTTAGGGATAGTATTTTTGAAAACCGATGAAACTTTCACCTTAGAAGGGAAAAATGGGTATCCATAAATGTTGTTTGTTTTTGTATGTGTTTTCATTTGGCCTATGTTTGAATTGCATGCCAAGATGTAGGTAGTGTGAAATTGAAAATGAGCTATAGGGAGCTCGATTTATACTGTTTTCCACATATGTTTGAACTTTTACCACGAAGTGGGCAAATGGGTATCCAAAAATGTGACTATTATTTTTGGATTATGTGTTTTGATGTGTGTTCTATTTTGGTGTCTGTATGATAAAATGGGCCTTGAAATTCGTGTGGATTTGTATGTTGTTTTTGAATTTTGTCGACATTTTTATCATAAAGTGGGCAAATGGGTATTTAAAAATGTAATTTATTTTGGTATGTTGAATTAATTAATCATTATTTGAATTTTGTGCCACAGTGGATGTGTGGGTGATTTTGTTTTTGGCTTTTGGAAGCTAAATATTGACTGTTTATCACATATGTTCAAACTTTTGCCTTAAAATGACAAAATAGGTGTCCAAATATGTGACTATTATGTTGATATGTTTTACCATGTGATTGGTGCACTATTTATATCTCGAAGTGCATGTCAAATTAAATTGTTTTAATTTGTAAATTTGATTGATGGTTTGTGATTGGATTAATGACTAATGTATGTGTTGTTGTGTTTTGTTGTGGATGAACAGGTGAAAATGCTAGAGCCCCGTCATCGTGTTTGTAAAATGAAGGAAGATTTTGATAAGTTGATGAATACACCAGATGAGATGAAGTGGTTGGATGACATATGGTTTTGAGGTGTATGGGAGTGTAAGAGCATACATACCAATAGGGCATATGTGTCCGCATTATGTGAGCGGTGGGATGTAGATAGGAACACATTTCATTTTCCCACTAGGGAAATGACTATCACCTTAGAGGATATATATCGGATTTATAGGTTATCGATTGAGGGTGTTCCGGTGAGAGCAGCAACTAATGATAGTAAGGAGGTTGTTTTAGATCGGTTCTTTGGGGTAGAGTGGAGAGGCATAGATGTCTCTAAGATGGATTACGAGTGGTTGTGGTTGAAGAAGAAGATATTTGATCGGTAGTGTGCAGCCATGATGATGATATCCACCTATGCATTGCCTGATACTTTCGGGGTCCTGTTCACCTAGAATATGCTAGATGTGGTGAGTGACATGGTGGAGCATAGGGTTGTGTTTGCATGGGCACCTGCACTATTGGCCCAAGTGTATCGGGAGTTACATGATGTTGTGTGAGGTAGATGCACGAGGTTGAGTTCAATTCCCTTATTATAGGTATGGGCATGGGAGCACATTGCTATTGAGAGGCCATCCTTATTGCCTCACCCTGTGCATGTGAGGGGTAAGGAGTATTTACCCTATAACTTGAGGTGGAGTACATTGGCCGAGGAGGGTATTAAGAGGTCGCATGAGGGTGACACATTATTGTGGAGGGGTAAGTTTGGAGACCTAACACCTGGTGACATTAGGTGGAGGCCTTTGTTGGGTGGAGTGACCTGGGATGAGGAAAGTGAGCAATTGTGTGCCATCCAACAGGGTAGGTGGCTTGTAGGGAGGTATACTCGACAGGTTGAGTACTTTCAGTTTGATCGAGTGAGGCGATAGTTTGGCTTATAGTAGGATGTTCCAGGGGCTCCTATAATTTACTTCAGGTGGTAGGATGATAGAGGAGAGCATCCTGTGGTGTTACCTTGGGTGGGGGATAGGGATCCACTTATGGCTACTCTGGATGTGGAGGATGTCGGATGACTCCAGTGTTTGAGGCTTGGTGGGTGATGCAAGGTTGGGAGTCTAGTCGAGGTGTGGTTGATCGATGGGTGGCACCTGATGTTGGGGCACCTCCATCAGAGAGGAGAACTGGTAGGGGGGTCAAGCTAGATCAAAATATGTAGATGGTGATGAGGAGGATGTTCCTCTACGATGGTCACGACAATGCTTGGGTGATGTAGCGAGCACCCAAGGAGTGAGAGTAGAGGAGGTAGCTATGGATGTTGACATGACTATGGGATAGGTTGTTGGAGTGGAGGAGGAGAGAGGTGGGGATACTATGGTGGGTGGTATAGATGATACCATTGATATTGGTATATTCACAAATTTGGAGAGGATCCCTATCGATGTTTTGGAGAAGCAGGATGCAAAGGAGGAGGCACGAGAGCTAGGAGATAGGGTTCGTGAGTTGGAGGCTGAGCTCCGTAGATAGGAGGAGGCTACCAAGGCTAGATATGCTAAGGTAGTAGCTGAGATGGAGTAGATGAGGACCATTATGGCTAGGCAGGTGTAGGCCATTGAGAGATTGACTAGTCAATTAGCAGTGGAGTCTACGAAGAAGATGTTATGTGAGACTTCTCTAACAGTGCATGGGATTCCTCTCCTAGATTATACTTAGGTGGTGTTGCAATCTGAGTCACGGTCATGAGTGCGGGTACCCTCACATCATAGTCAACGTAGTGCTACTTCGATAGGATAAATGGGTTCTAGGATTATGATGCAAGATCAGCCTATCGTGGATCCAGTTTTGAAGGTCAAAGCAGAGTCGAGAAGGGTTGTAGAGATGCGGGCGAGCCATGAGGGACATGGGGAGACTTGTTGTGGATGCTCCACAACATACCCAAAAATTGGGGACCCCCCTTTTGCATAGTTTCCAAGAAGACCTAAGTGGCCCATATGCTAAAGATCAAAGAAAAAGCAAAACACCGCAAGGAGGTAAAAGTGTCGCGATATCACGACATGTTGCATTGTTGCAGCCAAAAGAGAAAAAGTGTCACGATATCGCGACATGTTGCATTGTCGTGGCCAAAAGAGAAAAAGTGTCGCGATATCGCGACATGTTGTGTTGTCGCGACCAAAAGAGAAAAAGTGTTGCGATATTGTGACATGTTGCGTTGTCACGACCAAAAGAGAAAAAGTGTTGTGATATCGCGACATGTTGCATTGTCATGGCCAAAAGAGAAAAAGTGTCGTGATATCGCGACATGTTGCATTTTCATAGCCAAAAGAGAAAAAGTGTCACGATATTGCGACATGTTGCATTTTTGCGGCCAAAAGAGAAAAAGTGTCGCGATATCACGACATGTTGCATTGTCGCGGCCAAAATAGAAAAAGTGTCACGATATCGCGACATGTTGCATTGTCGTGGCCAAAAGAGAAAAAGTGTCGTGATATCGTGACATGTTGCATTTTCGCGGCCAAAAGAGAAAAAGTGTCACGATATTGCGACATGTTGCATTTTCATGGTCAAAAGAGAAAAAAGAAGAACAAGAAAGAAAAAGTGTCGTGATATTGCGACATGTTACATTTTTGCGGCTAAAAGCAACAAAAGAGAGCAAGGAGGCAAAAGTGTCGCGATATCGCGACATGTTGCATTTTCGCCAAGGGAATAGAGTAGTTGACAGTGTGTCTGATATTAGTGATGAACACCAGGACAGTGAAACTAAAGACTGCATAGTGACGTGGACATAAAGACAAAATCCAATGAATAAGACAAAACGTTACATAAGGAATCTTTAATGATTTGAAATCATTTAAGATGGTCGTTACACACGAAAGGAAACAGACGCAAGCTCATGTGGAGAAAATGAAACGAAGGGCCACAAAATAGAAACGAAAAGCCTTTTTGGAAACCAAAACACATGCATGCACAAGGGAAGGTGAAACGAACAGTCATTGGAAAATGAAACGAAAAGCTTCCTGAAAATTTTAAATACGCCAGGCAAGGATGTTTTAAGGGGTTGGAAACTGCCGCGAGCAGAGTTGTAGATTTGAAGGCAAGAGAGCCATTCTGGACTTGTTCGAGTTGTTTTATTCCATTGACTGGTTTGGGAAAACTAGAAATTTTTGTTATTGTAAAATAACAAATCTTTAATACAGGAAGTTTCAGAAAGTTGCATCTTATGGACAAGAAAGGAGTCATTTTCTGTATGCAAGATTAAATGTTTATTTTTCCCCTTTTCAGATTTTAGGCTTGTAAATGGAGTTTATGCAAGTTTTCTTGGTTGCTTCATGCGAATGTTTAAATCTGAAAAACCTCATTTAAAACCCTAGGAGCCAGCACTTAGCTTATTCGGATTTGCTTGTTTTGCAAGTCCAATAGGTTAGGTTGCATGCATGAAAACCTCGCATCTTCGGTTTTGTCGAAATAGGATAGCATCAAACTGAATGTATATTGTGTTCCATTTTTTGCATTTCATTTTCATTTTCTGCATTTTATTTTCCATAAATTTTAACTTTTTTTTTAATTTTCAGGCATTAAAATAAATATTTAAAAAATGTCAAAATCCAAAAATAATTTCACCATTGTGTAGGTCATATTACAGAATTTCAATACGCATTTTGAAATTTCATTTTCGGAGTTGTTTAGTATTTTTTAAAATTCATCGAAGTTGTTGTTTTATTACAGATTTTAAAAAATCCAAAAATAGAAAGTTTCCATTTTGGGCCGGAATTTCATTTTTTTTAGTTTCATGTTTCATTCATGAGCCTATGATGACATTCCCTTCATGAAAATTCCAATTTCATTGAAGGAGTTATGTTTTATGGCATTTCACAAATTTTCATTTTTTGAGCCTAAAATTACCCTCTCTTCATAAAAATTCTAATTTTACGAAAGAGGGGTAATTTGAGCACTACATCGTGGTCATATGAGGGCCAAATCACATTTGCTCTATTTTGGTTCAATGAACAATCACTAAAGTTTCATGGTAAAATAAACCAACATTGCCCCTTGTTTACAGGTTACTTGCAATCACTAAGGTGTTCCAAGCATTTAAATTGAATATCTTTATTTGAGATTACTAATACACATGCAAATGCTAATATAGCGGAGACCTTGGAGAAGTTGGTTGTTTAACTTCTTTGCAAGAGGGGATTTGGAACCCAAATCCTAAGGGAGAGTGTACTTTCACAATTGGGTGAAAATACCACTCAACAAGACTACCAGTGGTAGTTAGGATTACTTATGATTGTAGCCTACGGGTATTTTGGATGATGGATGATGGGCATGGGCCTAGTTTGTAACCTTCGGGTATTTTGGATGACATATATATAGACATGTTTGATTTCAGCTGTTATATATACATGTGTTATTGTTATGGTTTGAAATGTGTTCTCTTTATTTTTGCATAGATATTATGACATGATTTGTGGGTATGTATAATGAATGGATATTCATGTGTATTGTGATTTAGAGTTATTGTCATGTTGTAGTGTGAATATGCTATAGAGTAGGCTTGCATGATTTTATTTTGAATGCAATGAGAAGTGATAAAATGTGAAGTGATATTTGTAGTAAGTGCCTGTAATGTGAATGTTGGAGTATGAGATAATAGATGTATGATGAACACCTTGATTTAGAATTTGATGTGAGGTGTGCAATGTAAATGCAATCATGTACTCCTTGATGTGATGCATGTAATGGAAATGCAATAATGTGTGTTGTGTAATAAATGTGTAACATAGATGCATGGATGCATGTATGAGAATGCTAAAATGTGCAAAGGAAGCACTTGTATCATTACATGTACCTATGTGGATGTGATCCCTTCCGTTATCTCATGGACGTAGGATAATATAAGGCGTATGTAATGACTTTGACTAATGTAGTTTTGGCGATCAAATATCAGACTCCAAACTATGTGAGTTTATGTGGCAACTCATAACTAGTCGGACTGGTTTAGAATCTGTCATGGACCTATGTGTGTAAATGAGTGAAGTTCATTTTTCTATTTTGAGAAATAGGTAGGATTAGCTCGTTGTAGACATGACCGATCTAGCTAGCTCATCCATATGCGAATAGTGATCTATACAAAAGTTAGTAGCTAATGCAATAGATATATCACCACTTGTAAGACTATTCCACTGGTAGGCAAGCTCTTGGAGCCTATTTCTAGCGACGAAAATCATCCCATGGTGTTATGTTAAACCTAAGGACCAAAGGTGATGAAGCATAACATGGGTGATATCAGGAGGCTTTTCCTTTTGTTTTCTGCCCCTCATCTATTGTTGACCTATTTATTGTAGTTCTCTTTTCATCTTTTTTTTTTCTTTTCTTTTATTCTTTTTTTCTTTTTTTTTTCTATTCTCTTTTTTGCTATTCTCTTTTTCTCTTTCTTTCTATTCTATGGGCATTGGCTTTTGTTTTCTGCCCCATTCTTTTATTTTTGCTTATGCTTATCCCTTTGTTTATCCCCAGGTCATATGTTGACCATGCAAGTGATAGGACGAGCAGGGGAGACCATTCGCTAGATGGTGACATCTACTCAAGGTGTCATCTTTCCTAGGCTCAAAATGTGTTTAATGTGTAACCTATTGTGAGTGGTCCGTGAGAGAAGTTGAACTAGTCTAAATATCCATAAGAAGAATGTAAAACCTATCAGCTAGGAGTGACATTTGATTGACTAAACTAGTGAGTAGTCAAAGTTAAACATGACACCTATGTATACCCTAATCCTGAAAAGGGGAAGTGGACATCCAGGTGGTGATGCTAACAAGTGCATGTATTATTCCTTTTGAAGGTGCATTTTGTTTTGGAGGAAGAATGTACAAACTTAAAATGAAATTAACATGAAAAACATATGGATATGTGCAATGGGTGTAATGTAAATTATGCAAGCGGGGGAATGCAATATCTACAAGAGGAAATTTACGATGTGTAGAAGGAGAAGTTTAGAACACTTATTTATAGGTGAGTATATTGTATCATGATGATAAAAAAGCGTGATGCTATAGTAATGGTTGCCCCAGTGTGTGGGGTGTGTGTGTAGTAGGTGTATAAGCTGTAATATGTTAGATGTATGCGGTAATGTCAACCAGAGGAGGGGACTATAGATAGTATGTACAACTAGAAGAAGTAGTAGAAGAACTGGTCTTTGGTAACCAACAAGAAAAGGGGATTACCAAAGTCAAAAAGTGATAGAAGAAAAGTGGAAAAAGTGATAGAAGAAAAGTGGGGTAGATCAGCATAGGTATGTAGCCGCTCGAAGCGTGACCATACACTATGCGAGGAAATGAGAAGAAAATAGAAGAAAGAGAGAACAAGGGAAGGGAATTACTGATGGGCGAAGTGTCATGGGTCAAGTCGGGGATGAGATGGTGAAGTAATAGTATGGCTTGGACTTTGGTGGTTGGTGTAATTGGAGATGTTGTGAATGTAGCGGGTTGGTGCTGTTAATGTGTCACGTGATGGCAAAGTTCTAGGGATGATGCGGGGTGGAGGGCTCAAGAGTCGACTATACGGGATGGAACGTTCTAGTGATGGAGTTCGAGTGCCATGTAGCATATGGTGGACCAAGTTTTTGAATGTTTGGCACTCTTCAATGTCATGACCTGGTTGGCGATGATAGATGCAATATTGATTTTCATGGTAGTTACGTGGTTTAGGACGTGAAGGGTCAATGGGCCAAATCTTGGGTAGGTCAACAAGACCCTGATGCATGAGATGGTAGAACATTTTGGATAGGGGAGTGAATGGAATCGACATGGGGTAAATGTATGGTTTCATTGGAGGTGAGCAGGGCCTGGTTAAAGGGAGATCCAACAATGGAGGTATGGGTCAAGGGTCCAATATGGGGTGAATTCAAGGTCGTAGGATGGATCTGCATTATGGTGAGGATGCATGGGTCATGGGAGACTAACATGACAATGGAAATGGCTCCTTTGTAGCTCGAGAGTCTCGATACGGGAAAGGAGATGTTGTATCTCGTGGTGTGGAGGTGATGGTATCGAGGAAGGTGGTGATCGAGATTCCAGTGTGTATGGAGTGGCTTGGTATGCGTGAGAAAGTGGATGAGGTCATGATGATGATGGGGTGGAGTGGAATGGTTGTGGGGATTGCAGAATTTATTGGGAGGGTAGGCCTCGCAATGGTGAAGGTGGCATCTTAAGGATAGGTGGCATAGGTGATGGCTCTAGGGCGACGATGCGAATGGGAAGGGGGCATGTTTGCACGACCAGCTTGAGCAGCTTGGGCCACATGGGCTTGCAAGGCTTGGGAGTAGGAAGATTCTCCACTAGGAAGCGGGGCCGGTAGGCATGAAGGACGGGTTGGATGGGGAGTGTATCCTCTATTAGGAGGGTAGTAAGCTCCTAGTGGGTGATGGGGGGAATCGGTTGGTGAATAAGGGTTCCTGGTATCTTCGAGTGGATGAGATGGAGAACCTTACATTTGGGGATGGGATGTTTCCTCTTTTTTGTCAAAAGAGGAGAGGGAGACCTGACTATCTCTAGAATGGGGTGAGTAAGATGAACCTCGGTGATGAGGTGAAAGGCATCTAGGTGAAGTGTAGTGATCTGAATGTGAAGAATGGGAAGGTCATCTAACATGAGGGGTGCCTGGTGGTCGGGCTAGGTCAGCCGGCATGATCGGTATAGTCTATGGTGGTAGAGGGTCCTGCATGATGATGCACGTAGATGTTGTTGTATCGTGTAGCTGATGGTGTATCTGTAAGTGATGTAGATCCTGCAAGAAGGAAAACAAATACCAACAGCATAAAAATGACATAAAAGAGAAAGTACATGTGAAATATGTAAAGTAAAAATAAAAAGATATGCATTTATCATGATGTGCCTAGTGAGTGATGTGTTTGTGTGGGTCGGTATGTACCGCTTGTGATAGTGAACACCTATTTGTGTTAGGCGTTGAATGCACGAAGGTGCAAAATGTTAATGGGTTCGGGGTCATCGAGGCCTTCGAGATTAGCCAAATGATAGGCACCTAAACCATATTTGTGTGTGACAATGAATGGGCCCAGCCAGTTTGGGGTGAACTTGTCTCACTGTTGGTGAGGCTGACTTGTGATCTGCTGGTTTTCCTTGAGGACTAAGTCATCGATTTTAAACTCGCATTGATGTACCTTACTATTGTAGGCATGGTGAAGGTGATCTTGATAGACTCATGTGTGCTTGATGGCATGAATGCGACGTTCATCGAGGAGTGTGAGTTGGTCTAAATGGGCTTGACGAGCGGTGTCATCATCTATGAATTCTTTCATGGATATCCGTAGGGAAGGTATCTCAAGCTCAAGGGGCATGATGGCTTCTACCCCGTAGACGAGTGAGAATGGGGTTGCCCTAGTGGGGGTACAAATGCTTGTACGGTATGCCCACAAGGCTAGGGATATTTGGTTATGCCAATCACGATGTGATTCGACTACTGTTTTGCATAAGATGGAGCAAATTATTTTGTTTGTAGCTTCTACCTGGCCATTGCCCTACGGGTAGTATGGGGTAGAGAAGCTATGATGAATGTGAAACTTGCTACAAAGTGCTCGGATGGTTTTATTTTTGAAGGATTTCCCATTATCAGAGATGATTTGGGAAGGGATTCCAAAGTGACAAATGATATGATCTATGATGAATGCTGCAATTTTAGCTCCTATAGTTTGGACCAGTGGGATGGCTTCGACCCACTTCATGAAATATTTTGTGGTAGTGATGATAAATTTGTGGTTGCTTGATGAAGCTGGTGTAATATGTCCAATTAAATCTAGGCCCCATTGGGAGAAAGGCCACATGGATTGGATAGGTTGAAGTGCTTGGGATGGTAGATGCGTTAGGTTCGCATGTTGTTGGTATTTGATGCAATGCTTCACATATTCACAACAATCATGCTCCATTTTGGGCCAATAATAACCCATACAAAGGATGCGTTTAGTGATTGTCATGCCACTAAAATGGCCACCACAAGTACCATCATGGGTTTCTTGTACAACCCATTGTGATTCTTGTGGTTCTAGGCAACGCAGGAGCATGTCATCATAGCTACGACGATAAAGGATGTCCCCCAGCAAGGTGTAGTGGATCACTCTTTGTTTGAAGGTTCGACGTTGAGCATGGGGTAAATCACATGGTAGGAAACCTAACTTGATGTAATATTTAATTTATGAAAACCATGGGTCATGGGGTTCAGTGTTTACCACATAGACACCACCATCATTTGTAGGAGGTGTGGGTGATATGGCAGATCTAGTGAGCGTATGGATGGATACGGATGTTGTGTTAGATGTTGGGTTTTGTGGAATAAGGGATCCTAAGGAGGCCATAGTATCTGCAAAATGGTTTGATGATCGTGGAGTGGCTTCGAGGTCATACCACTCAAATTGAGATAAGAGTTGTGCAATTTTATTATATTGTTGGAGGACCAAGCAATTGCATAGCCAATGTTCCTGCACTTGATTGACTATCAGGAGTGAATCACCTATGATGTGGAGGCATTTGATGTGCATGGAATGTGCTTGTTTCAGTCCTAGGATTAGGGCTTCATATTCTGCATTGTTATTGGTACAAGGGAAGTCGAGTTTGAATGAAAAGGGGAGTGGTTCTCCTTCAGGTGTGAAGAAGACAATGCCTGCACCCCCAACATGGAGACATCTAGAACCATCGAAGAATAGGGTGAGGTCCGCTATGACTTCGGGTTCAACATATTCTTCCTCTTCGGTTATATGGAAGATGGAATCGTCGGGGAGTTGAATGAGGAGGGGTTGATTGTCAGTCAATGGGGCTTCAGCTAGTTGGTCGGTGATGACCTGCCCTTTGATGGATTTTTGGGAAATGAATTCTAGGTCAAATTTAGTTAAGAGCATGATCCACTTAGATGTGCGTGAATTGTGATAGCTCTTGTTCATCATGTACCGAAGGGGATTATCTCGGGCGATGACAAAAGTTGTGTGATTTAACATGTAGTGGTGTAATTTTTGAGTGGTGAATACGATCGCTAGGCATAATTTTTCCATGTATCCATATATTGTTTCATAACTGACTAACGTGCGACTAATATAATAGATAGCCTACTCTTTGTCGAGCGCATTCTTTTGAGCTAGAAGTGTACCTAGCGCAAACTCTATGGCTGAGATATATAGAATCAATGGTAATGTTGGATGTGGCGATGACATAATCGATGGTGATGTAAGGTAAGTTTTGATGGCATCAAATGCTCCTTGATAGTTGTCATCCCATTTGAAGCTTACTCCCTTTTGTAGGAGGTGGTTGAATGGCTGACACTTGTCGGATAATTGCGCTATGAATCTATGAATGGAAGTGATCTTGCCCTGGAGGCTACGCAATTGCTTCAATGTGGTAGGAGGGGGCATCTCGGTGATGGATTTCACCTTACTAGGATCAACCTCAATGCCTCGCTGGGAGACGATGAATCCTAGTATTTTTCCCGAGGTAACACCAAACACACACTTCTTTGGTTCAAGCACATTGTGTTCTAATAATCGATCGAAGATCTGACGAAGATCTTCGAGATGGTCTACACGTTTCTTGGATTTGGCGATGAGATCATCTACATAATATTCAATATTTTTGTGCATCAAGTCATGGAAGATATAAGTCATTGCACGTTGGTAGGTTGCCCCAGCATTTTTGAGGCCGAAAGGCATGACTTTATAGCAGAAGGTCCCCCAGGGTGTTGTAAAGGAGATTTTGTGTTGATCGGCTGGGTTGATCCTGATTTGATTGTATCCTAAGAATCCATCCATGAGGGAGATCATCTCGTGACCTGCTATGGAGTCGACAAGGGAATCGATGTTAGGTAGGGGAAAATTGTCTTTGGGATAAGCTTTGTTTAAATCATGAAAATTTGTGTAGACACGAACTTCATCGAATGGCTTAGGTACAGGGACCATGCTGGATACCCATTCGGGATAGTCGATGGGTACAATGAAATCGATGTCTAGGAGCTTTTGGAGTTCGGATTTCACTATTAATGTGATAGTTGGATGCATGCATCACAGCTTTTGTCTTACCGGTTTGGCATTAGGGTCGAGTATGAGGTTATGGACCACTATGGCAGGGTCAAGTCCCGACATGTCTTTGTATGACCATGTGAAAACTCGAATGTACTTGCAAAGGAAGTTTGTGAAGGCAATGCACTCCTCGGGTGAGAGGCTAGTGGCTAGTTTAAGGATGTGGGGATTTTTGGGATCATCACCAATGTCAACATCGATAGTGTCTTCAATGAGCATGTGAGATCCATCACGTAACTATTTGGGGATGGGGATGAGGTTAAGGTCATCGATGGCTTCACTGAACTCATATTCATCATCTATGTAAATGCCTATGTGAGATACCTAAGGAACTTGGGGTGGCGTAGATGAGGAGGGGGCATTTACCACCCGCAAGACATGAGGTGAGAGTAGGAAATCTCGAGGTATTGGTATGGGTGAGATATGCATGAGATCTATAAAATTTGGATTTGGGGTATCGTCCCGAGTCTGCTGGTGACTGTAACAAAGGGGAGAGAGCAAGTCTACCTCAACCATGTTGACCGATGCTATAGGTGAAGTAGGTGGGGAAGAATCTGGTGAGTAGGGCTCGGTGGTTCGTGTGCACCCTAAGAGGCTCAAGGGAGGTCGTAGAACAACTAGAGGTGAGCGAGAACGAGCAACTGCTCTCTATAATTGCCTATGTATAGGTGGGAATGTGGCTAAGTGTGTCGGTGATGACTCAGGAGGAACTGTATCAGGATTTGTTAGTGGCGCATTTAAGGATAGGGTAGCAAAGTAGTCTGTCAATCTATCAACATCACAAAATGAGGAGGTGTCGGACATAGAGGATTCTTGAAAGAAGTTGTAGGGGACTACAATGGTAGAATGAGGTGATGAAGTATCCTCTATAACATCCATGTCGACATATTCTTCTAGGGTATGCATTGGAATGGGAGTAGGATAAAGGGACAGGTCTTGGAGTTCATCTTCTAAGGTATGAACTGCTCTTGGATTATAGCCTATACCGGATTTATCGATTGGTGATTGAACTCGAGGGTCAATAGGTGTGCATAATCCTTGTTCATAGTGGCCTAGCCCGAATCCTCACCAATGAAAATGCTGCAGGTAGCGCAAGGTGAAGTGAGGGTTGGCCATGTGGTCTAGTGTACCATGAAAGCTGGATTGTGGTGGAGGAAAATCTGGTGGGGGGATTGAAGAATCGACTCCTGCATAAACAAAATTGGTATGATTTTTGGGACCTCCTAGTTGTACAACGATTTTGATAGTAAGGACCGAGGCTGTAGGGCGACCAAAATCATGGGTAGATTGGATAGGGGGTCACGTACATGGGCATCACGTACATTATAGTCTCTTAGGCCAGAGTTTGTCATGAAAATGGAAATGCACGGTGTGGCATGATCTGGCGACTGAGGTGGGGTATCAGAATCAGATGATGAAGGTGAGATCTGAGATTCTCTGATAGTAGCGGTTGAAGGGTGTGGGAGTTGTTTATCTAAACTGGGTGTTGGTTGTTCTTGTTCATGACATTTGGTTGTTGTAGCTTGACTAGGATGTTTGGTCTATGTGGTGGAAGGCATCGATGCAGGCACTGGGCTACATGGAGAAGTGAATGTCCTAGGCCATGGTCAAAAAGGAAGTGGAGGTGTTTGTGGCATAGGAAGGATAGGGGCTTCCATAGGCAAGTATGAGGGAGGTAACATGACAGGTTGTGTAATGGGTTGCGGTGGTGGTTGTGGCATCGCAGGTGGAAATTGGAATGGTAGAGGCTAGGATGATTGTGGGGGCCATAAGGATGGTGATGAGAAAGGTATGGTAGAGGTTTTGGGTCCCATAAAATATGGTGCTAATGGTGCGGACATCGAGGCTTGTGCTCTTGATGAACATTGGGATGTTGAGGTGGAAGTTGGGGAGGAGATCGATGCTCCTACTGACTGGTGAGAGGACACAGGGAACAGTTGGGAGGATGAAAATGATGGTGCAGGGGGAAGGTCTGCAACATTACAAAACTTGAAGGGATCTCCATCGGCTAGGACACAGTGAAAGAGTCCATTGTGGACGTACTTGAGGCAATGGTGTAGTGTGGAAGGGACACACTGCATGTCTCTAATCCATGGGCGACCAAGGAGAATATTGTATTGCATTTCCCCTTGGATGATGTGAAAGAGGATAGAGATGGTATGGATGCCTACGTGGATAGGTAAAACTATAGACCCTATGGTAGGTCTCATGGAGCCATCAAATGCATGCAAGTCAAGGGAAGGCATGGTAAAATGGGTTGGCGGGATATGCAGGTGATGTAGAGCTGTTGTAGATATAATGCTAATGGATGAGCCCATGTCAATGAGTACCCGCTTGTAGGTGATATCGTTGATTGTGGCTTGGATGTGGAGAGGGGGATCTGCTCCTTCTCCAACGAGTTCTGTTATCTCGTGGTCATGGAAGCTAATTGAGAGCTGGAGGCATCATGGGATATTTCCTACAAAATTGACAAAGGCATTTATGTCATGTGTCTCTAGGTCAATGGAGCGTAGGATGTCGTTCAATGCCTCGTGATGGGGTTGAGACTACTGTAGGAGATCAAATATGGATAGTCATGCGGGGGCATTACGTAACTGATGGGTTAGGCTACCACGGATGGTAATCACATTTTGAGGTGGTGGTGGTATGGTAGTAGGTATTTGAGGTACTTGTGGTGATGTGAACTGAGTTGGCAAGGAAACAATAGGTGTCGTATGGCATGATGGGTACCATTGGTTCCTCATAGTAAGGTTGATCATACCTACTACACCACGTGATGGAGGATCATGCTGGACACTGTTCACTTGGTGAGGTGGCATTGGGGGATTGTTTGGAGGTCTAGGAGGGTTGGGTCCTCTGTGATCCGGTAGAGGGTTTTGGAAAATCCCTAAGTTTTGATTCTATGGGGCTAGAGGGTTTGCTACCTGGATGATGCCCCTATCGATTAGGTCTTGAAATTGCCCACGGAAGGAGCGACACGAATCGATATCATGGCCACATTGCCTATGGAAAGGACAAAAGAGTCACTCATTATATCCACGAGGCTTGGGTGTATTTGGATCTAATGGGCGAATCTCGGGTAGGAGGAGATGGTTGCCCTCATACAATATATGAAACAGAGTTGGTAGTGGTTTAGATAATGGTGTGAGGTTGCATGGTGGAACCTATGGGTGCATGCCCTAGTATTGTTGCGATCTAGGTGGAGCAGGAGCATTAGTCTAGAATGCTTGTGGCTATGGTGTATAGGGTGGAGGAGTTAGTGTTGGCACTAGGGTAGCGGTTGTGACTTGGTTGGCTTGAGGCGGTCGAGGGTAAGGTTGATTTGGTGCAATCCTATTGAAATAGAAGTTGGGGTTATAGTTTTTTTGAAAAAATTGAAAAAAACTTGTATTAAAACAAAGATCAGTTACAAATGGGAGTAGACACATCCCAACACATGATTACAAGGCACAAAAATGTGACACTTTCCACCGCAGACCGCAAAAAGTCAACATGGCACGAAAACGCGACATGTCACAAAATCGTGACATGTCGCGATATCGCGACAACAAACCATCCTTGGCCGCGCCAGAGCAACAAGTCGCGAAATCGTGACATGTCGCGATATCGCGACAGCCTGTCCCCGTGGCGCCTATTCACCAAAAGTGTCACGAAATCGCGACGGCTTTTCCCCTTGGCGCCCATTCACCAAAAGTGTCACGATATCGCGACGAGTTTTCCCAATGGCGCCTATTCTCCAAAAGTGTCGCGATATCGCGACGAGTTTTCCCCTTGGCGCCCATTCTTCAAAAGTGTCACGATATCGCGACGACTTTTCCCCATGGCGCCTATTCTCCAAAAGTGTCGCGATATCGCGACGAGTTTTCCCCTTGGCGCCCATTCTTCAAAAGTGTCGCGATATCGCGACGAGTTTTCCCCTTGGCGCCCATTCTTCAAAAGTGTCGCGATATCGCGATGATTTTTCCCCATGGCGCCTATTCTCCAAAAGTGTCGCGATATCGCGACGAGTTTTCCCCTTGGCGCCCATTCTTCAAAAGTGTCACGATATCGCGACGAGTTTTCCCCTTGGCGCCCATTCTTCAAAAGTGTCACGATATCGCGACGGTTTTTCCCCTTGGTGCCAATTCTCCAAAAATGTCGCGATATCGCGACGACTTTTCCCCTTGGCGCCCATTCTCCAAAAGTGTCACGAAATCGCGATGAATTTTCCCCTTGGCGCTCATTCTCCAAAAGTGTCACGAAATCGCGACGACTTTTCCCCATGGCGCCTATTCTCCAAAAGTGTCACGATATCGTGACGATTTTTCCCCTTGGCGCCCATTCTTCAAAAGTGTCATGATATCACGATGGCTTTTCCCCTTGGCGCCTATTCTCCAAAAGTGTCACGATATCGCGACGATTTTCCCCCTTGGCGCCCATTCTCCAAAAGTGTCGCGATATCATGACAGCTTCCAACCAAAGGCCGCGATGGCGCAACAGGTCGTGAAATCGTGATAGCTTCCCTCCAAAGGCCGTGACGGTGCAACAGGTCACGATATCGTGATAGCTTCTCTCCAAAGGCCGCGACAGCGCAACATGTCACGAAATCATGACAGCTTCCCTCCAAAGGCCACGATGGTGCAAAATGTCATGAAATCATGACAACTTCCCTCCAAAGGCCGCGACGGCGCAACAGGTCACGATATCACGACAAAAACCACCCTTAGCATTATCTTTGCTCATTGTCTCAAGGATCGTTCAAGACCCTGCCTAATCACTTCATCCTCCAAAGGCATGTCACTGTGCAGCTGCACCCCTACCTCTTTCTCAGCACCCATCTTCGCAAGGAAATCGATCGCTTTATTTAAATCTCTACTCACATAAATGGGGATCACATCATCTAATTCCCTCCATAGTTCCTTGATTTGAGAGACCAGAATCCGCAACCTCCATGCTTTCGAAGCAAAGTTCCTCATGCAGTCTAGAGCGCCAACCATAATTTGAGAATCAGATTCGAGAATTATCCTCCTGTGGCCCTGATTAACAGCCCAGATGGAAGCAGATTTGATAGCAATGGCTTCTGCTTCATTGTTTGTGGCTCTTCCCAAGCCTTGCAGTTCCCAATAGAGCACTAAACCAGCATGATCTCGACAAACTACACCAATTCTGGCACTACCCGGATTGCCCTTTGCAGCTCCATCAGTATTGATTTTGATCCAACCTTCTGGGGGTGGTTTCCAGCTAGCTCTGTCCTGTCTCTCTTGCTCTTCAGCTCCCTCTTCCAGTGGCCCAGGACCAACCTGATTTTCCTCTTCAGCATAGATGGCAACAGTTTTTGTGACTTTGCTCCAGATGACCTGCCAAACTCCATCTAGCGAGGAGAAAGTTTCTCTAAAAATACGAGCATTTCTCTCCAACCACACTTGCCACCAGATGAAAAGTAAGCCAAGCTCCCAACCAATTCGAAGAGCTTTAGATTTAAATCTACCCCTCTTCCATCTTTCCCAAATATTGGTCCGAGTCAGATCACCATTAGCCTAGAGTTTATAGTGAGAGAACCAACGCTTCCAAATCTGACGCGTGAAAGGGCACTCAAACATCGGATGATCAGCTGTTTCCTCATTCTTGTGGCATAATACACACCTGAGATGGACCGATGATTCCTCTACTTCTGAGATTGTCAAAAGTGAGAATTCCATTGTGCATAAACTGCCAGGCAAAGAAATTCACTTTCGGCCAGCCCTTGGAATGCCATATCTTCCTCCAGTCTTGAACCGGAAATGAATGTGGGGGAGGCTCTGGGAGGATCTTATCGTATCCGTCCTTCACTGTATATACCCCAAGGTTCCCATAGCCCCAAGCTAATTCATCCTCCTCGTCTCTCCCTGTGAGAAACCTTTCTATCAAGATTTTGGTCAAGATGGGTGCCAGCTCCGGAGGGATTGTAATTGGCCACTCCTCCAACCTCTTAAACTTCTTAAACTTATACTCCCCCATTTGGCTAGTGTTGAAATAACTTTCAATTTGGACCCAACCCTTGGCTTCTATGGCGGATTTAATTGGTTGTAATTCGGGAAACTCAGCAATGATGGGTGGGTACTGGTCCCATGAATCAGTCCAAAAATGTGCCTTCTCCCCTCTCCCCACTTTCCAAAACAATTGGTCTTTAATAACCTGAGATCCAAGCTTGAGAGCCTGCCACACTAAGGATCCAGAACCATCCAGAGGGAAACGGCCCACCTCATTGGGGTGAACATGACCCAAATATTTACTGGTTAGGATTCTACTGAATAAGGATGTTGGTTGGGAAATCCACCTCCAGTATAGTTTTCCAGCCAAAGCTTTGTTATTAAGCTTGGAGCTTCTCAGTCCCAACCCTCCTTTTTCCTTGGGCTGGGTAACTTTATCCCAACCAACCAAGGCCCATTTCCTCTCCCCTTTTGCTCCTTCCCATAAAAATCTTCTAGCCATTTTGTCCATCTCTTTCCATATAGTATGTGGGGCAGCCAGGATAGAGAATTTATAAATTGGCATGGCCTGAATAACTGACTGTAAGAAAGTTAATCTACCCCCATAGCTTAACCATTTATGAGACCAATGATTCATTCTATCTTTGATACCATCCAAAAGATCCTTCCGGATATCTATTTTTAATTTTTTGAAATGCAAAGGAACCCCCAAGTAAACTACTGGAAGAGAGGTCCTAGTGAATCCCAAGATCTCTATAACTCTGTCTTGTAGCCTTTGGTCAAGATTGAAGAAGACCACTTTGGATTTTTTATCATTGATGACTTGGTTTGAAGCCCTAAGGTAGACATTAAGAGTATCTCTGATTCCTCTAGCTTCCCTGAAGCTGGCCACTCCAACCAATCTTGTATCATCCACAAACTGTAAGTGAGTCAAAATTTCCTCACCCACCTTGATACCTGTTAGCAGGCCTTGATGTCTTCTCCTCAAGAAAAGTCTACCTAATCCTTCAGCCAAAATGAGGAAAATATAGGGAGAGCAAGGGTCCCCTTGACGAAGACCACGAGTGGCTCCAAAAGGTTGCGAGGGAAGACCCTTGATTAGAACAGAATAAGAAGGCGTAGAAACACAACTCATGACCCAATCTATCCAGTCCTGAGAGAAACCAAAGGCTGCCATCATCTTTGACAAGAAACTCCACTCCACCCTATCATAAGCCTTGGACATATCCAGTTTAATGAACATTCCTTTATTACCGTATTTTTGCATTGTATGGATTGCCTCCTGAGCGAGAACCACCCCATCCAAGATCTCGTCTACCCTCTACAAAACCCCCTTGCTCTGAGGAAATGATGTTATGAAGGAGAGGTTTTAGCCGTTCAGCCATTATCTTTGTGATTATTTTATAAATCACGTTGCATAAGGCAATAGGTCTGAAATCAGAGATATGAGCCCCCTCCTCCCCTTTTGGAATTAAAGTGATGAAGGTATGATTTATTGCCTTAAGCATTCTTTTATTAGTTCTGGACTCCTCTGTGATAGCCAAAACATCCTCCTCCAAAGTATCCCAAAAGGCCTAAAAAAACTCAATAGGAAAGCCATCTGGACCTGGAGATTTGCCAGTGCTCATTCCAAAGACCACATTCTTCAGTTCATCTCTATCAATGGGTCTAAGAAGGGCCTGATTTTCTTCTTCAGAGATAACAGAGGGTATGACATCAATAACTTCATTTTGAGCCTCTACATCTTGCTCCATACTTTCCTTAAAAAGTTTAGAAAAATAATCCATTGAATGGGAATGCATACCAGGAAGAGTATCAAAGGAGTGTCCATTCTCATCTTGAAGGACTTCCATGTTATTCATCTGTCTCCTAGCACAGGCTGATCGATGGAAAATTTTTGTATTTCTATCACCTTCTAATAACCAAGTGTTTCTTGCTCTCTGTTTCCAGTAAGTCTCCTCTTGGTTATCAATGTCCTCAACCGCTTTGCGCAAGGCATCATCCTCGGTTTTGAGCTGCTCAGTAATTGTTCCTTCCCTGAAGTGTTTTTGAACCTCTTCCCATCTGGCCACCAAGGGAGCTCTTTGGAGCTGGAAATCTGACTTATTAGCTTGCCTCCACTGTTTCAGTTGAACTTTGACAAAATGAAGCTGTTTGTGGAATCTAAACATTGCTGTCCCAAAAGGTAGACGACCTTCTTCCCACCACTATGGAATTTTCTTTCGAAGATCCTCCTTTTGTAACCAAAAATTCTCAAATTTAAAAGGTTTGTGATGCTGCCCTGTCATAGTCCCTCCCTCCAACAAAATGGGAAAGTGATCTGAAACTGGGCCCTCCAAAATCTGGAATTTAATATTCCACTTTACAAATGCCTCCTCCGAGACCAAAAAATGGTCTAGCTTTACCTTCCTATTGTGTGGCTCCCTCCTCTTGTTAGTCCAAGTAAAGTAGGTTCCAGGGCCTTTAATATCCACTAGGTGAAAGGCCTGGACTTGGGCAATCAGAAGCCGGTCCCCTGGATCCAAAATTGGGGTTCCACCTTCCTGATCTCGAGCAGATAATTTAGCATTAAAATCCCCAACAATAATCCAGTCTAAATCTTCCCTTGAGGACCTCATGTTATGTACAACTTTCCATTGGAGCCTCTGGCCATCAAGGTTTTGAGCCCCATAAAAATTTGTGATTAAAACATGTTCAGCTGTGACATTATTCCTAAAATGAGATGTGAGAACACCCCTCCAAGCTATATGTTCTATTGCAGTCCATTCCAGAGGGTTCCAAAGAGTAACAATCCCCCCTGAGGCACCTTGGGCAGCCACATCCATATGACCAGCGCCCCTCCAGATTCTATTAACTGTTTTACACATAAGATCTAAAGACATTTTTGTCTCCTGGATAAGCAAAAAGTCTGTTTTACATTTTCCTAAGAGTCTTTGAACAACAGATTGATGGGTTCTACTATTTAAACCCCTAACATTCCAAGATTGAATAATCATTGAAAACCTTGAGAGCAGTAAGAATCAATTGTCCTCACCGATCCTCCAGTGATCAGCTTGTCTCCTTGAACTGCTAGCAGGTCCTTATTTGATTTTCTGCCCGCTCCTTGAGAGTTGCTATTTTTGGATCTCTTTTCCACCTGAGTTATCCCTAGGGCTGGCCTTTCTCTGTTCTTTTTTGCAATTCCCATGCTGACATCCTTAATTACTGGCTGCGCTTGGGAGTGCACTATCAATGCCCCTGCATTCTCTGGTTGCGGTAACTCAGTGGACTCAATCACCTGTTCTAAGACAGGGGGAGATGAAGGAGAAGCATGAGTGTGGATGATATTATCCTCAATATTCCCATCCACTCCTTCCATGACTTGATCCTCTTGATCCACTAGTGTCTTAAAAATTTCATATCTATTGGCTGGCTTGAGTTGTGATTGCTCCTTACCATTTTTCTTTTGCTTTCTCCTTCTTTTGGGCTGTTCAAAGCCATCTTTCTGAACATCATTACCCTGAGGAGTATTGGATGGTTCTTTGGCAAGAGTAGACTTACCCTCTCTGGGGCGATTTGGCATTCCAAGCGGGGCCTCCATTTTTGTGTTCAAAATATTTGGACAAAACCGGGCCAAATGCCCATGTTTGTGGCAAACTCTGCATCTGAAGGGCAGAGCCTCATAATATAACTGTTGGATCCAAGATAGTCCTGCTAGTTCAAGTTCCACCTCTATCGGTAGAGGTCGGCTAATATCCATTTCCATGCAAATTCTTGCAAAGACAAGCTTGTGTTACCTTCTATGGTGTCCTTGGAGACGCCCAGATGTCTACCGAGGGAGTTACCGATCATTTCCAGAACCTGCTCACCCCAAAACTCCATCGGAAGAGCGTACAACCGGATCCAAACCGGGACAGCCATGGGTTCAATACGAGGATCGAAACCCACTCTCCAGGGTTGAACAAATAACCCTGCCGGACCGTGGTTCCTCTTTTCTGATTCAAATGCCCTGTTTCTATCGGCTAGAGAAGAAAAACTAACAATGAAATACCCATTGCTAATAAACCATAAGGAGTACTCACCATGAGGCTCCCAGTTCTGTCTGACCCAGGTATGCAAGAAATTTAGGGTAGGTCGGATACCCATGAATTTACAGATCAGATCATGGTTAGCTCTGTATATGATTGTGTCTTCGACCATCTTTGGTTCGATGACAATCTTGGGTCTTGAGGCGGATTGTGGGAGGCATCCATTAACTCGATGTGCTGTTGAACTCTTGCCAGCGTTCTTGAAGAGCGTATGAAGAGTATTTCTCTGAGCTTCATCATTGGAAGACGAAGAATTTTCTTTTAGCAAGTCAGCGTAAGAGCTCTTTCTCCCAGAGAGAGGATCTGGAGGAGACCCCATTGGGCCCTCCTGGGGCAGCAGACGTTCCTTCAGATCCACAGTAACCAGAATAACACTACGGCAACCCACCTAATGCCCTGGATTTTCCTTCACTCCACAAACCCTAGAACATCACCTGTCGCCTGCTCAAAAATTTTCTCGCCAGTTTGCCAGAGCTTCCTCAGTCATTCGAAGTTGGGGTTATAGTTGGATTTGGTTCTCAACTTAATTTTCTCATATTGAACCTTAATGTATTCAATGACTTTTACTTATGAAATGGCATCTTCAAAAGTGTGGCTTTGATGAAGCTGAAGGGATGTGGAGATGTGTTTGTGGTAACTCTTGGAAAAGAGTGTCACGAGCTCAGTAGTGGGGAGGCTATGGGTGAGGTCATGGATAATCGCTCTCCATATGGCAATGAAATCAGTTATGGAATCATCATCAGCATGTTGTAAGACGTACCAATAAAAAAATGTGGTATTTTTCTTGATGTGATGAAAAAGTGTTCTAGGAAGGAATTGGCTAGCTGCTCAAAAGTATACAAGATATGGTGCGGAAGCATGTTGTAACAGACTAATGCTAGCCCAACTAGCGAGAGGGAAAAGGTACATAGCATGAGGGGGTTATTATTATGGAGTTGATAGCAAGATGAGTGGTAATTGCTCACATGCTGATGGGGACTCAAAAATCGCTCACCCCAACTCTCAAAAACTCTCAATGGGAGCCAAAATCGCTCTCAAAAATTCTTTCATTAAACTTGGAAAAAAATTACAAAACTGGCAGCAATCTGCCAAATAAACTCCTTTATCTTGAAAGGTAGTTTATTTTCCTTTTCTTTCTATTACAACATCTTCCCCCAGGAAGAATTTTCTAGTACATTACAGCACAGCTAACTCTGGAAGAAAAATAGCCTAACAGGTCCAGAATGGCCCTCTTGCCTTCACGTCTACAACACTGTCTCAATAGTTCTCCGACGTCTGCAACACTGTCTCGGCCATTTTTTGACCCTGGAAGAAAACAACCTAACAGGTCCAGAATGGCCCTCTTGCCTTCACGTCTACAACTCTGTCTCAACCATTTCCAACCCCTTGTGCATGCCATCGCTTCCCCTTTTAAAATCTCTAGCGTGACTCTCTATCTCCCTTTTTTTGATGCTTCGTTTCATTTCCCTTGCCTCTGCGTTGGCTTGGATTTTGAAACATCTTTCTTTTCGAATCTTGATCTTCATCTGCTTTCACTGCACCCTGGTGCCACGTGCTTGTCCAGTGCTACCACTGTAGACTCTATCCGCTTGTCAACCCATGATGATGTTCGGTATACCTATCGCTCGATCATTTCCTCTATAACGGCTCCTGTAACTGCCTGCCTTTTCTTTCCTTCAGTTTGGTCATAAAAACGCAACATGTCACGATATCGTGACACTTTCGGCTTCCCTGCATTCTTGCCCTCTTCAAGTTGCGAAAATGTGACATGTCGTGATATCGCGACACTTTTGGCTTCTCCGCCTTCCTGCTCTCTCGAGTCACAAAAATGCGACATGTCGCGATATCGCGACACTTTTGGCTTCTCCGCATTCTTGCCCTCTTCGAGTCGTGAAAATGCGACATGTCGCGATATCATGACATTTTTGGCTTCTCCACCTTCCTGCTCTCTTCGAGTCACAAAAATGTGACATGTCACGATATCGTGACACTTTTGCTTTCCTGCCTTCCTGCCATTCTCGAGTCGTAAAAATGCGACATGTTGCGATATCGCGACACTTTTGCTTTCTTGCCTTCCTGCCTTTCTCGAGTCACAAAAATGTGACATGTCATGAAATCATGACACTTTCGCTTTTCGGCCTTCCTACCTTTCTCGAGTCATGAAAATGCGACACTTTTCTCTCTTGCACCTCCCATCGTCTTCTGGTCATGAAAATGTATCGCGACACTTTTCTCTCTTGCGCCTCCCCTCGTCCTTTGGTCATGAAAATGCGACATGTCATGATATCGCGATACTTCTCCTCCCTTGCACCTTCTTTTGTCCTTTTGTCATGAAAATGTGACATGTCGCGACATCGCGATACTTCTCCTCCCTTGCACCTTCTTTTGTCCTTTTGTCATGAAAATGCGATATGTCGCGATATCGCAACACCTTTTCTCCTTAACACCTTCTTTCATCCTTTTGTGAAAATGCGACATGTTGCGATATCATGACACTTCTCCTCCCTTGCGCCTTCTTTCGTCCTTTTGTCGCAAAAATGCGACATGTCGCGATATCGTGACACCTTTTCTCCTTAGCACCTTCTTTCATCCTTTTGTCGTGAAAATGCGACATGTCGCGATATCGCGACACTTTTTCTCCTTAGTGCCTTCTTTCGTCCGTTTGTCGCAAAAATGTGACATGTCATGATATCGTGACATATTTCCCTTCCAGTTCTTCTTTCCCCTTTTTTGGTCGCGAAATCACAACATGTGATATCACGACATATTTCCTTTCTGCCTTCTCCTCGCCTCTTGGGTCATGAAATCATGACATGTCGTGATATCGCGACAGCTTTGCTCTGCTTTCTCTCTCTGGTTCGGGTCACAAAAACGTGACAAGTCGCGATATCGTGACAATTTCCTTCCTTGCTTTCTTTTTGCTCCTTCGATCACGATTTCGCGACATGTTGCAAAATCGTGACATTTTCTTCTCTGGCCCTTCCTGTCTTCTTTCGGTCACGATTTCACGACATGTCGCGAAATCGTGACATTTTTGCTCCGCGCCTTCTCTTGTCTTCTTTCAATCGTTATTTTATGACATGTCATGAAATCATGACATTTTTGCTCTATGCCTTCTCCTGTCTTCTTTCGATCGTGATTTCATGACATGTCATGAAATCGTGACATTTTTGCTCCACGCATTCTCTCTCCTTCTTGAGTCACGAAAACATGACATGTCACGATATCGCGATGCTTTTCTCTGCCGTGATATCGCGACATCAAGGCAGACACTTAGAATTTTTTTGTTGAGGCAAGATTGCTCTGCTGCCACCGGATGCTCCTGCATCAGATAATCGAGGTGGATTGAGAAGTGACCTTCACTTCTGCACTGTTCTGTCACCTTCTTTTTCAACATCTCAGTACTTGCAAAATCTTTAGCTTCAACATTGCTCTTCTCTCCTTTATCCATCGTTCTCAACTCAGAAGAATTCCTTGGACTACTTCTCTTCACAACTCCTCTTGCAGGGCTTGCACTTGCCTCTACAAAGCTTTGAAATCTTTCTTCAGGTACCACATTTCTCCCACCACCATGGTTTCTTCGTGGAGGCATTCTTCCTCACTCTCTCTCACAAACTTTAACCGCAGATTCTAGTGTAAAATGCCTCATGTCCGGTGATCTGTTTACACACTCAGGAACCCTACACTCTTCCACAGATCTTGGTGCAAACTGCCTCACTACTGGCAATCTGTTCACACACTCAGAAACCCTAAATTCTGCCATAGATCCTGGTGTAAACTGCCTCACTGTCGATGATCTGCTCACACACTCAGGAACTTCTACTCTTTCACAAATCCTGGTGCAAACTGCCTCACTTTCGGTGATCTGTTTACACATACTCAGGAACTCTAAGCTTTCCCACAGATCTTGATGCAAACTACCTCACTTTCGGCAATCTGTTTACATACTCAGGAACTCTAATATCTCCCACATATCCTGGTGCAAACTACCTCACTTTCAACGATCTGTTTACACATACTCAGGAACTCTAAGCTCTTCCACATATCTTGGTGTAAACTACCTCACTTTCGGTGATCTATTTACACTTACTCAGGAACTCTAAGCTCTTCCACATATCCTAGTGCAAACTGTCTCACTTTCAACGATCTGTTTACACATACTCAGGAAATCTAAGCTCTTCCACAGATCCTGGTGCAAACTGCCTCACTTTTGATGATCTGTTTACACGCTCAGGAACCTCTCGCTCTGATACCACCTGATGGGGACTCAAAAATCGCTCACCCCATCTCTCAAAAACTCTCAATGGGAGCTAAAATCACTCTAAAAAATTCTCTTTCATTAAACTTGGAATAAATTTACAAAACTAGCAACAATCTGCCAAATAAACTCCTTTATCCCGAAAGGTAGTTTATTTTCCTTTTCTTTCTATTACAGCATCTTCCCCCAGGAAGAATTTTCTAATACATTACAGCACAACTAACTCTGGAAGAAAAACAGCCTAACAGGTCCAAAATGGCCCTCTTGCCTTCACGTCTGCAACACCGTCTCAACAGTTATTTGACGTCTGCAACACTGTCTCGACCGTTTTTTGACCCTGGAAGAAAACATCCTAACAAGTCCAGAATGGCCCTCTTGCCTTCACATCTGAAAATTTGTCGTAGTCGTTTCCAACCCCTTGCACATGCCATCGCTTCCCCTTTTAAAGTCTCTGGCGTGACTCTCCATCTCCTTTTTTTGATGCTTCATTTCATTTCCCGTGCCTCTGTGTTGGCTTGGCTTTCAAAACGTCTTTCTTTTTGACTCTTGATCTTCGTCTGCTTTCACTGCACCCTGGTGCCACGTGCTTGTCTAGTGTTGCCACTGTAGACTCTGTCCACCTGTCAACCCATGATGACGTTCGGTATACCTATCGCTCGATCATTTCCTCTGTAACGGCCCCTGTAACGGCCTGCCTTTTCTTTCCTTCAGTTTGGTCGCAAAAATGCGACATGTCATGATATCACGACACTTTCGACTTCCTTGCATTCATGCCCTCTTCAAGTCATGAAAATGCGACATGTCGCGATATCGTGACACTTTTGGCTTCTTCGCCTTCCTTCCCTCTTCGAGTCGCAAAAATGATACATGGCGTGATATCGCGACACTTTTGGCTTCTTAGCCTTCTTGCCCTCTTTGAGTCACAAAAATGTGACATGTCATGATATCATGACATTTTTGGCTTCTCCGCCTTCCTGCTCTCTTCGAGTCACGAAAATGCGACATGTCGCGATATCGTGACACTTTTGCTTTCCTACCTTCCTGCCTTTCTCGAGTCGCAAAAATGCCACATGTCGTGATATTGTGACACTTTTTCTTTCCTACCTTCTTGCCTTTCTCGAGTCGTGAAAATACGACATGTCACGAAATCGTGACACTTTCACTTTTCGGCCTTCTTGCCTTTCTCGAGTCACAAAAATGCGACACTTTTCTCTCTTGCGCCTCCCATTGTCTTTTGGTCGTGAAAATGCGACATGTTGCGATATCGCGACATTTTTTTCTCTTGCACCTCCCCTCACCCTTTGGTCGTGAAAATGCGACATGTCACGATATCGCAACAGTTCTCCTTCCTTGCGCCTTCTTTCGTCCTTTTGTCACAAAAATGCGACATGTCGCGATATCGCGACACCTCCTCCCTTGCGCCTTCTTTCATCCTTTTGTCGTGAAAATGTGACATGTTGCGATATCGCGACACCTTTTCTCCTTAGCACTTTCTTTCGTCCTTTTGTCGTGAAAATGCGACATGTCGTGATATCGCAACACTTCTCCTCCCTTGCACCTTCTTTCATCCTTTTGTCGTGAAAATGCAACATGTCGCGATATCGCGACACCTTTTATCCTTAGCGCCTTCTTTCATCCTTTTGTCTCAAAAATGCGACATGTCGCGATATCACGACACTTTTTCTCCTTAGTGCCTTCTTTCGTATTTTTGTCACGAAAATGTGACATGTTGCGATATTGTGACATCTTTCCCTTTCGGTTCTTCTTTCCCCCTTTTTGGTCACAAAATCATGACATGTCGCGATATCACGACATCTTTCCTTTCTGCCTTCTCCTCGCATCTTGGGTCATGAAATCATGACATGTCGCGATATCGAGACAGCTTTGCTCTGCTTTCTCTCTCTGGTTTGGGTCACGAAAATACGACAAGTCGTGATATCGTGACAGTTTCCTTCCTTACTTTCTTTCTACTCCTTCAGTCGCGATTACGCAACATGTCGCGAAATCATGACATTTTCTTCTCTGGCCCTTCCTGTCTTCTTTCGGTCGCGATTTCGTGACATGTCATGAAATCACGACATTTTTGCTCCGCCCTTCTCCTGTCTTCTTTTGGTCACAATTTTGCGACATGTCATGAAATCATGACATTTTTGCTCTGTGCCTTCTCCTGTCTTCTTTCGATCGCGATTTCGTGACATGTCGTGAAATCGTGACATTTTTGCTCCACACATTCTCTCTCCTTCTTGAGTCACAAAAATGTGACATGTTGCGATATCGCGACACTTTTCTCTGTCGCGATATCGCGACATCAAGGCAAACACTTAGAATTTTTCTGTTAAGGCAAGATTGCTCTACTGCCACCGGATGCTCCTGCATCACATGCTCTCTAGGGTCTTCCTTACCTCTGTACTTGTTGAAATTTTGTATTTTTAAGAGATAGGGGTAGGGAGAAATGAGAACTGATGGGTCAACTGGCTCGTTGCACAGTTCATCATAGTAGGGCTTTTGTGTCCCATGGCTAGAGATGCGTAGGTTAAGCATTTTGACTTCATATTATAGGAGTTGAAGTTTGAGTGTCGCAAAAGTGGGATACTAGGCTATGATAGGTTGAGTCTTTGGATGTGGTGGATACTGGTATTGTTGCTCTTCCTAGTATTATGGAGAAAATTATTGCGCCTGATCTTGATAAGGTGGGTACTGGATGACATGTGCTATCATATCTATAGGCACACTAGGTTGTGGGGTAGGTATCTATTGTGGGTAACAGTATTGCAACTAGGAGGCATGTGGTTGTGGTGCACAAACTTGTTGGGTTGGAGCCTGTTGTAATGATTGGGTCATGGGTTATGATGACCAAGCTGGAGGAGGCATAAAGAAGCCAGGTGCAACTGGTAATATTGTAGGTGTTGAGGCTATCGATACTAGGGGTGGTCAAGATAAGGTATCAAAGGATGGGATCTATCTCTATCCTGGAGGGTAGGAAGTGGGGAAGCTAAACTGCATGGAATAGCCTGGTGGGATGGGTGGATAAGCCACTAGTCTCGATCCATAGGTGGGAAAGAGATTGGTTGTAGGATCTTGGACAGGAGGAGGTGATGGTATCCTAAAAGTCATTGTAGATGAAGGTGGTGCTAAAGGTTGGGTATTGTACAATTCGGATACCTAGAAGATTGGTGGAAAAGCTATTGAAAAGGTGAGGTAAGCTATCAAAGTAGGATCTTGGATCAAGGGAAATGTGTACATATACACTCCCACTTGGGTTTGTGCATCTTGTATCTGAAGGGGCTGGAGATGCCTTCAGATATGGTGAAAAATGGCTCTTGGGATGACGATGGTTGAGACTCCTATGAAGAGTATAGGTTTAAGGTTTGAGGAAATGGTTGTGATTCCTACTGAGGTGGGAGCTATTATGCAGTTTGGAAGGATAGCTTCTGGTTTCCTACAATAGAGGAGGATGGGGTGAATGATGTGACCTCTAGGCAGGTACGGTTTAGGAGGAAAGAATCACTCTCAAAAAGGAATAGAGATAGATTTTGGAAGAAGGGATGTGTGAAGGTGGGATAAGTAGGTATGACCTCCTCATATATGGTAAATAATGGATGAGGTTGTCCTGGAACTGTGTATATCACATGGTCGCAAAATGTGGTTGGTGGATTAGGTGAGGATGGGGATGAAAGAAGCGGATAATCCTCAGCAAGTGAAGTTGCGAGGACTTCACTCAAGGTTGATGTCTCATCACGAGGCATCATGTATGTGAGCTGTACATTGGATTCTATGCATGAATCATATGTGTCTATGGTATTCCCCTTCATGATCGAAGGAGTAAGAATAGATTGACTAGAGGAAGTGGCAGACCATTCCTCTATAAAGTATGCTTGCTTGCATGCTCTACTATGGGTGACTACATGAATAGTAGCATGTGTAAAAAGGGATTTAGAAATAAACCCTGTGTGATGCAGACTCAACTATGTCTAACACAGGTGTAGAGCAAGTGACATTTTGTGTATGGTAAAACAATATATAGTGTAATGTGATGAGACCGGTCTATGATCATGCAAACAACGATAGACCAAAATAAATTCTAAATGTTGATAAATAAAAGTGTTTAGTTTAGTTGTGTGTTGTAATGTTGATACTCCCTATGTAGAATCATAGGTAATGGAGTGAATATTCTAGAAAATCAGGAATGTCGTCAATATAAAACCTCCTGCAACACCTGCAACACCCAAATATGCACATAATAGAATGATATCGCAACATGCAAATGGTTACTTATATGGAAGGTGCAGTAAAATGATATCTTAGAAATGGGGGAACCCACTATACTGAAGCGAGTTCACAAATTTCTATCACAAAGAGAGGTGGTACTGTCTAAGATCTGCTATCGGAATACCCATGCTTTCACTTCACCATCAGGCGGGCTTAGTCAAGAATGAAAGTTACCAATTCCACAAATTATACTAGCCTTATGGATGAAGGTGCTAATCCTATCCCACTTCGTAGGTAACCATTGGTGATGAAATCCAGGGCCCAATCGCAAAAGTGGAGGATTTTCTAGTGATGAAATCTGGAAAACAGGTCTTGTGGGGTGCTAGGTGTCTAGGGGGGTTGAGTTGGTGGAGGGTAAAACACCTACCACACCAATCTAGAGCGATGGATTGGGGATGAATTCCAATATCACCACTTGTTTAAGTACCACATGAGTGTGTGTGGGTTTGTGTTTTGCTAACGGTGTATGCAATGTAAGAAACTAATTAATTGCCTTTTCAAAAGAGAAACTAACCTAATACCTTTTCGAAAGCAAATTAATCTAGTTTGCAAAGCGTGGAAACATGCAATCCAAGTGTATGAAGTAAGGGGATTAGGCAACCCTAATTTTCAACTTTAGAATGCAACATTTCTTTTCAAAATTTAAATGACATGGGGAAGGGGATTAGGAAACCCTCACTTAAATTGTATAATGTGCACTTCGTTTGGCAAGAGACGCTATAGACAAAGGGAAAAACATTATAGACTTATACTACATGTGAAGCAAAGAAGGAAAATGTAACTTTATTTGAAAATAAATTAAATGAAGTTGCTGGAAATTTGTAGGTTCTATAACTTCAAAAAAATTTAACGATCCTACAAGCTCGAAATGAAGGCAAGTTTACACCTAGAAATTCTCATTTAACTAGTGAACTCTTTATGCTTAGAAAATTTAAACAATAGACAGACAAAAATTGGAAATACCTACACTTTGATGCTGTGGATAGTCTAATTAGGCCATGTACTGTGCACCCCTGCAATTTTAGGGGTTTTTGAGGCTATCTGGTTGAATTTGCCACCTGGGGGACGAATTGAGATCTGATTCACAAGGCAAGAGGTAAATTGGGTCTAGAGACCCCAAATATTTGTTTTGAAGGCCTAAGAGGGTTCCTAAGGTTTTGTAAATATATGGAAGTCAGAGTTAATACCTGCAACACACAAAAATGCAAGATAATATTAGATTTATCAGAAACAGTTAGCCTGACACTATCTACTATGGGGGTCCCACCGGGCATGCCAAAATGAAATGGATAGAAATCAACATCTGATCCATTAATATAAAACATAAATGTACTAAACAAAAATGTTGTATTTCATTAATATTGAAAAATATGTGTTACAATAGGGACATGATGCCCTTTAGCCATTTCTTCTTCTAATAATGCTACAACAAGTTTGATGCCATCTTCAATCGTCCCTCAGTGTAGATGGGCTTGCGTACCACCACGGGGTTGTAGTTGATGATGTTTTCCCTCCTTGATTCTGGGTCAAACCTGCAAAAAGGGGTTAGTTCATTGGGGGGCTTGCCTTAGTCAGGCCCCATATTTAGGCAAACAAAATGACTAAAAATATAATAAAAACTGAAATAAAGTATGTAGAAGCTGATAAAACTACAAAAGGAATCTTACTTGCCAAATCTGAGGTGATTTGGGCTTTATAGAACCGATTTTCCACCTGGGGGAAAAACTGAGTCTGGATTCGCGAGGTAGGGGTGAATCAGACCCTAAGAACTATTATGCAAAAATCCTTTAGTGGGAAGGTTCCTTAGTTGCTGTACTATTGCTATTCAGGTTCAGATTCACTATATCATGCGTCGGTATGCATTTGGGAAACATTTTTGTCCTTTAAACATAATATGGAGAGAGAGGTAATTAGGGGTTTATAACCCACTATTTATAGGAAATGGCAAGGTTTAGGGGGGAGAGTTAAGGAAACTAACCCTAGGATGAATTCTAACCAAAGTTAGGTTAGGTTTTGGGAGGTGGAGGTCTCACATTCCTCATAAGAAATATCCTATCCTCACACATGTGTGAGGAAGGATTAAGTCTAACAAGGATTAGGAGGTCTTAAGTCAAATTAGAGCTTGATTAGGTTTCTAGGTAAATATCTTACCTAACCCTAATTACATAAATATGGGAGGATGCAATTAGTGCTAATTAAGAATTAAGAGTTCAACTAATAAATTTTGCCCTAAAAAGGTGACTTAAGTGAAGTCAACATTAAATTAGATTTTAAGAATTGACTTGGTAATTGTTTTTGTCAATTAATAGCCCATGGGGGTCTCAATTGAGTGCAAATAGGCTGTCGAAGGATATCCTAATGCACAAGATGTGATTTTGAAGGCTTATTAGGGTTTTGGACCTAAAATATGATGAAGTGGTATATGGAAGTCTACATGCTGCTATGATGAACTATGGCAATCTACGCATGACTATGCGTGACTACGCATGACTACACATGACTAAAATAGCCTATAATAGCATAGGGATATCTGGAATCACCTATGGATACGTTGAGACAATAATGTGTGAATTTTGGGTGTCTATAGTTAGCATATAGTTATTTTCTTATTTTGTTAGTGGTATATTGTTGTCATATTGTTAGGGAGAATATTTTCTTGTTTATCTATTTTTAGCGCTAGTTTAATTTAGGCTCTAAGTTGTTGCTTAAGATCCTATTTCTACGAGCTACTTTGGGCTCGCATTGTATTATTTATCTTTCCTATGTTCAATGGAATTGATTGATTATTGTGCTTCTATCAGTGGTATTAGATCAGTTTTACTTTGGGCACATTTTTTGAGGTCACTCTTCTCGAGGAGTTATCTTATTTGACATAGTCTACACAGATCCTAATATCCCATCTTGACAGACTCTCATCCAGACTCTCTAGATGTGGATGACTCTGTGGAAGCATGACCTTCGATAGCCTAACATGCTAGTGGAAAACCAACCACTATGCACCCATGGAGATGATACGGGGACCTAGATGAGCCAAGCATGAAGAACACAAGCTTATACTAAGAGGGGGGTGAACAGTATAAGACCACTTTTTATTTTTCTTTCCAAATCAATATTATGCAATGTATAGATGGCAATATCAATAGCAAAAACCAAAGCAATGCATAAATCACCACACACAATAGAGACACCAATTTTACGTGGTTCACCCAATGTGGGCTACTCCACGAAGAAAAATATTTCACTAAAATTTTCTCAATCAATCTCTTGGGAATCCTTTCCCTATTACAATATTTATGGACCTTTGTCCAAAGGAGATACCAATCCCCTAAATCAAGTTCGTGGATCTCTATCCATAGGAGAACTCCTCCTCTACTTTGGTTGGTGATCCTCTAGAAGACTACTACCCCCACTACACCGGCTTGTGGATCTCTCTCCACTGAAGACTCTTATCCCCACTCGGAAGACCTATCCTCACTACCCTGGCTAATGGATCTCTATCCACTGGAGACTACTGTCCTCTCTGCTCTATCACCTCCAAAGCTCTGTCTCAAATTTGCACTAAACATAGTCCTTTGATCTAGCACAAATTTATCCTCGATATCTATCCTCAAGCCTTAACTCAAGGCTTGTCTCAACTCTGCTAGATCTACCCAAAATCTTAACTCAAGGTTTGAAAAAATCAATCAACTTTGCTCTTAAGTCTTCTCAAAGACTTGTCTCAAATCTACCTTGTAAGCTTCTACAAAAGCTCACACTAATCTATCCACAAGTCCTCTCTAGAACTTGCTCAAATCTGCTCTACAAGTCCTCTCTAGAACTTGCTCAATTCTACTCTACAAGTCCTCTCTAGAACTTGCTCAAATATGCTCTACAAGTCCTCTCTAGAACTTGCTCAAATCTTCTCTACAAGTCCTCTCTAGAACTTGCTCAATTTTCTCCACAAGTCCTCTCTAGAACTTGCTCAATCTGCTCCACAAGTCCTCTCTAGAACTTGTCCAATATGCTCAATAAGTCCTCTCAAGAACTTAACCAAATATGTATTGTAAGCTTTCACAAAAGCTCACACAAAATCAGTCCACAAGTCTCCTCAAAGACTTACCTCAAATCTGCTCAACAAGTCCACACAGAACTTGTCCAATCTCATAGAAACATAAAGAGAATTGTTAGAGACTCAATATGTTCTATACTTATCATAATGCTCAATTACTTTCAATCACTCTCTTAGAAACATAAGGAGAATTGTTAGAGACTCAATATGCTTCTTATTCACCTCAATGCTCAATCACTTTCTCAAATCAATTCAGAATATAGAATAGTTTGTTTTATGGAACTTGAACAATCACTTCACACATCCACTTGACTAGGCTCAACCAACTCTACTCAACCAATCACTCAATGAAATAATCCTTGCTCACAAACCCTAGTCCAAGCATATAAACATCAACTCAAAATATTTCCAACAATGCTCAACAACAAATCTCACATAACAATGATACTCATGATCTTTGCAAACCCTAGTTCAAGTTCTTCTCACAATAACTCACTTCAACAACAATGCTTATAAAAAAACTCTCACATAACAATGATACTCATATTCTCTTCAAACCCTAGTTCAAGTTCTTTGCTCAACAACTCACTTCAACAACAATGCTTATAAAACAATCTTCCCATAGCAATGATACTCAAACCCTAATTCAAGTTCTTCTCACAACCAATGGCTTCAACAACAATGCTTATCAAACAAGGTTTTAACAACACTTCTTTATTCCAAAAAACCTTGAAGCATTCACTCAACACACTCAATAGGAAACCCTAATCAAGTCCTTTTCACTCCAAACTTATTTTCCAGAAAACCAATCAATCAACTCAACTATGGAAGAATGTGCTCATACCTTTTTCTTGATGATGAAGGGATCTCATAAATCTGTCACAACCACAAACACTTCTATGCCAAGCTCAAAGAGGTTAGAAGATAAATCTTTCTCACAATGTAATGTAAAAACTCAATTACACCTTATCACTCCATCTCAATAGCAATATTTGACAATAATATCTTCACAAAAATTTCCTTTTCAAAACACACCTTCAATTTCTCAATTTCACAAAATTGATATTCCAACTTAATTTCTATCTCCTAAGGTAAAATAATATTTACCTTAATAAAGCACCTATTTACCACTTAGGTAAATAAATTAATATCACCTTATAACTCCCTAACCTTAGCACAATTAATCAAATTCCACAAACACCCCTAAAACCTTAGCACAATGATCAAATATCACAAATATTCCCTTATGCCTCCTAAACCTTAGTATTATGCAAAAATCAAAATTAAATCATAAAAACCTTTGGTGAATCCCCCTTCCACATTTTTTGGGGTTTCGACCCTGCGCCTTCTCCCTCGGCTGGCGCCTTAGTTGCGGCTAGCTAGTCGTGTGAGCTAAGTGCTCCATGTGCTTAGCTTAAGCCCTAAGGTTGCTTAAGCCTTTTCTCCAAGGCTTTAAAGGCTTTGGCCTTCTTCCACGTCTAGCACCAAGCTAGACCACGAGTGCTACTCCCTCTACCTTGTTCCTCGCTCGAACACGATGCGCTACCTCGATCACGATGCGCTGCCTTGCTTCTGCAATACCCCACTCCACAATTTTTGGAGGCTCCAGATTTTTTGTTGTATTCGAATTCGAATTGCCATCTTCCCTAAGGTTTGTCTTAGGGTTTAAATACCCTTCATTTGCTTTGCATACAACATCGATGGATGATTCGACTTGATGACGTTGGCTTGTATAAATTATAATTTATAATTAATTTAAATTCAAAAGAATTTAAATATTATAAATTTAATTTATAAACTTTAGACTTTAATAAAAAATTAAAGCTCTCTTTGAGTTAATATCAAAACTGTCATTTGCACTTCACTAGGTTGATGAAAAATAATTCCGCCACCTTGGTTTTAATAAAAACCTTAATTTTGCCATCACAATGTTAGAAAACTATCATTATGGTTTTAATAAAAAACCTTTTAATGTGCCACCATGGTTTTAACAAAAACCCTTATAAAATCATATTTGGACAACTTTTCTCCATCTCTTTGCATTGCTCCTGGTGTTAATGATGGTGTACTCCATGGTATTAATGATAGCTTCATGTGTTCACTTTGGCATCAATGATGACTTCTCACCTTGACATCAATGACAACTAAATGAGCTCAAAATGTCCAACAATCTCCCCCTTTGTCATTGATGGCAACCCAAATTATTTTTACTAAAAACTTGACATTTCCTTTGTTCTGCTCCCCTTAAGACATTGCTCCCCCTGGCTCAATGCTCTCTCCTCTTTCCTCAAACACCAAATCTCTCCCCCTTACTCAAATCTCTCCTCCTTTGACATCAATGGAAAAGGGTCACCTTTGGGGCTCGGGGCTAAGAATGAGCATCTTAGCTTAGCCCCTCCCCCACCTCCTCTTGAGGTGGTTAATTTCGAGGTGGGAGTATTTCTACTCCCATAAAGCAATGTTCTTTACCTTTATCCTCTATTATTTTTATCTTATCCTTCTGATTCCTTTGACTATTTATTTCAATGTTTTTGTCCATGTCTACATTCATGTCCATGTTCCTGTTCCTGTTCCTGTTCTTGTTCATATCCATGTTCATATTCCTGTTCTAGTTCATATCCATGTTCCTGTTCCTGTTCATGTTTCATACTTGTTTTTGGAATATCTGCTCTACACCACTTTGTTGTGTGACCATCATTATTGCACTTATAACACTTAATGTTATTATTCCTTGGAGGTGCAAATGTCTTAGGATTTCTCCTAGTGAAGCCATACCTTCTTCTATCATGAACCTTGCAATTTATTGCCTTGTGACCAAACTGATTACATGAGTAGCAATACCCATGGAAAAGTTGTATGTTCCCATATTCCTATCTTTCATGTGTCCTACATTGTGAAGCCATGTGCCCAAACCTGTGACATGAAAAAACATCTTCCATTGAAGTTTCCTTGTCTTGACCTCATTGGTCTCCTAGTCTCTCTTGACTTATTATGATTGTTGTTCCATCTGTATCTTCTTTATGCATTGTTCCTATCTTTGTTGAACTCTCTATTGTCCAACTCATCCTCAGATGTCTCACTTATTTTTACACTGTCTTCTTCTGAAGTATCTTCATCTAAAGTTTCTCCTCCTCCAAAACTTGAGGTTGACTTTCCTTCCCATTTCTTTTGAACTTGTTCAAATCCAAGACTTGTTTTGCTTGATGTAGTCTTTTGTATCTTGATGAACTTATCCAAGTTCTTTGAGCTGTTTTTGAACCCTTTTAGCTTGACTTTGGAGTCTTCCAAATCTTCTCTTAGTAGTGCCACTTCTTGTGCTAACTTTTCACATTCTAAGATCTTCGCTTCTAAATCATCCTTGAACCTTTTTGCCTTAGCTTTTGATTTTTCTAAATCCTCTATAAGCAATCTTCTTTCTTCATCACATTATTAAAAATGAATTTCAAGTTTAGAGTTTTGGTTTCTTACCTTCTTTATCATATCCATATTTCTCTGAATATTCCTCTATTTGTTTTGCCTTTGTCCACATCTTTATTTTCTATTGGCTTGTCTTCTATAGGATCATCTTTTCCTTCTTCTAGTGCCATTAGAATATTCTCTTCTGGTCCTTCAAGTGTATCTTCATATTCATCATCACTAAAACTATAACCATCCCTTGTACAAATATCTTCAAGATGTCCAAAGTTACCACATCTAAAACACTTGAGAATTACTAGAGTCCTTTTCTTAACTTGTTCTTTTTCTTCAATCATAAAAATAACTTCATCTCTATCATTATCTAAAAAACTAGCATCACTATCACTTGAGTACTTACTTGCCTTATCCGCATAGTAGCTCCTCTTTTGTCTTTGAAAGAACTTCTTTCCTTGTCTGCTTTGTCCATCCTTGCTTTTCTTTTGGTGCTTATATCTTTCTGATTCCCTGTTCCTGTGATCCTATTTTTCTTCACCATTGTTATTCTTAGCTTCTTGAAAATCTATTGCAAAATGTCCATACTTTCCACAATTGAAATATTTGATAGATTTTAGATCTCTAGATCTTCTATAATCCTTATCTCTTCGACCATAGTTAGCTTCTTCATCACTGGATGACTCATCGCTTGATTCTAAATTATTACCCTTTATATTTTTTATTGCTTTGAATGTTGCTTCCTTCTGGGGAATAAGATCTTTTGTTCTTATCTCATGCGCTTTAAGAATACCAAGCAACACATCTCTTGTCAAAGTATTACCATCCATTGACACTTCTATAGAAGAAACCTTTTCACTGAATATTTTTGGAAGAGTTCTTAAGACTTTATTACAAACATCTAATTCATCAATATTCATTCCAAGTCCTTGCATAGCATTAACAACCTCATCAATTCAAAGTAGATAAGTACTAATGTTTTCCTCATCCTTCATTCTTAATTCTTCAAATTGTCCTTTGAGATTTCGCATCTTTGCTTTTTGACACATTTATCTCCTTCATATTTATTTTGCAATTTATCACATATTTCTTTTGCAGTTTGACAATGCATAATTTTCATAGGCTCTGTTCTATGCAAACATCTCAAAAGTGCATTCATTGCTCTTGAATTGTAATGTTGTAGGAGCTTACCTTCCTTATCTATAGGAGGATTAATCAAGGGATCGTATCCAAATTTAACTAATTCCCAAATTTAAATGCCAAGTGCTATTAGGTCGATCTTCATTCTCAAGATACAATATATATAGTCACTTCCATAAAATACTGGTGCTAAATTATCCGAGGACACATTCTTAGAATCCATTGTGTTCTTATTAGCTTTTCCTTCAAGATGTTAAACACTTCTAAAGGAACCCGCTCTGATACCAATTGAAGAACATAAAATTATACTAAGAGGGGGGGGGTGAATAGTATAAGATCACTTTTTATTTTTATTTCTAAATCAATATTATGCAATATATCAGTGGCAATATCAACAACAGAAACCAAAGGATGATAACAACACTTCACATATCATACAAATGTGCTTAGTTGCCTTTGAATTTGGTCCTAACTTCATAGATAGTGTCACTTGTGATGTGACACCCATGGATTGTTGTGGGTTATTGTTAGAAAATCTAGATTAGTATGATAAGCATGCCACATATGATGCCCATCATAACACATACATTTTATAGCATGAGAACAAATCATTTCTTGTTTGTAGTTTTCCACCCACTACACATCGAGATTACCCTAATTTGCAGATGGTACGATCCATTGCTTTGATTTTTAGCACACCATAATAGTTGGACAGTCAGCCACGAGTCCTTTTGTCCACTTCATAACAACTACATCGAGCTTCAGTTCCTATTGTACCTCCAATAGTTCCTATTGTACCTTCAGTAGTTCCTATTGTACCTGCAATAGTTCCTATTCTAGTAGTTATTCCTATGGTTTCTGCACCTCATCCTGTTGTTGCACCAACATCTCTTTGTGTTGCTTATGCTCCTACTCTAGTTGTAGCTTCTCCTCTAGATGTTATTTTGGTTTCCACTATTTCACATCCTGCCTTCTTCACATTACAAGAATTTCAAAATTTAGTGGTATATCGAACACTGCCCACTCATATTGGCAGTCAACATCACATCTACATGGTGCCTCATTTTGGAGCATCTCCATAGCCTTCAGGAGTCACACCATCTTCCTTATCTTTTAGAAGCATTGGAGGCCAATACTTCTACGGTGGGAGTAATGATAGGGATTAGGTGTGTTAGGTGTGTTTTAATTAATGATGGTTGTTATTAGTTGCTAATAAGGGCAAGTGCACTGTTATTATTTAATGATCCTTGTCCTTAACATGTGTTGTAATACCGTGTTGTAATACCATGTTGTAATACCTATTTATAGGCCTTTTAGTTATCAATGTTAATCAGTTTTTTGCTTGTCATATTCTTCCTGCTTGCGATAGCTGATCCATATCAACAAGTCCTCTCTAGAAATTGCTCAAATCTGCTTTACAAGTCCTCTCTAGAACTTTATGAATTATGCTCTACAAGTCCTCTCTAGGACTTTCTCAATCTGCTCCACAAGTCCTCTCTAGAACTTGATCAATCTGCTCCACAAGTCCTCTTTAGAACTTGTCCAATATGCTCAATAATTCATCTCAAGAACTTAACCAAATATGTATTGTAAGCTTTCATAAAAGCTCACACAAAATCAGTCCATAAGTCTCCTCAAAGACTTGCCTCAAATCTGCTCAACAAGTCCACACAAAGCTTATCCAATCTCATAGAAAAATATAGAGAATTGTTAGAGACTTAATATGTTTTATACTTATTACAATGCTCAAATAATTTCAATCACTCTCTTAGAAACATAAGGAGAATTTTTAGAGACTCAATATGCTTCTTATTCACCTCAATGCTCAATCACTTTCTCAAATAAATTTAGAATATAGAATATTTGTTTTATGGAACTTGAACAATCACTTCACACATCCACTTGACTAGGCTCAACCAACTCTACTCAACCAATCACTCAATGAAATAATTCTTGATAACAAACCCTAGTCCAAACATATAAACATCAACTCAAAATATTTTCAACAATGCTCAACAAAAAATCTCACATAACAATGATACTCATGATATTTGCAAACCCTAGTTCAATTTCTTCTCACAATAACTCACTTCAACAACAATACTTATAAAAACAACTCTCACATAACAATGATACTCATGTTCTCTTCAAACCCTAGTTCAAGTTCTTTGCTCAACAACTCACTTCAACAACAATGCTTATAAAACAATCTTCCCATAGCAATGATACTCAAACCCCAATTCAAGTTCTTCTCACAACTAATGACTTCAACAACAATGCTTATCAAACAAGGTTTTAACAACACTTCTTTATTCTAAAAAACCTTGAAGCATTCACTCAACACACTCAATAGGAAACCTTAATCAAGTCCTTTTCACTCCAAACTTATTTTCCAAAAAACCAATCAATCAACTCAACTATGGAAGAATGTGCTCATATCTTTTTCTTGATGATGAAGGGATCTCATAAATATGTCACAAACACAAACACTTCTATGCCAAGCTCAAAGAGATTAGAAGATAAATATTTCTCACAATGTAATGTAAAAATTCAATGACACCTTATCACTCCATCTCAAAATCAATATTTAACAATAATATCTTCACAGAAATTTCCTTTTCAAAACACACCTTCAATTTCTCAATTTCACAAAATTGATATTCCAACTTAATTTCTATCTCCCAAGGTAAAATAATATTTACCTTAATAAAGCACCTATTTACCACTTAGGTAAATAAATTAATATTACCTTATAACTCCCTAACCTTAGCATAATTAATCAAATTACACAAACACCCCTAAAACCTTAGCACAATGATCAAATATCACAAATATTCCCTTATGCCTCCTAAACCTTAGTATTATGCAAAAATCAAAATTAAATTATAAAAACCTTTGGTGAATCCCCCTTCCATGTTTTTTGGGGTTTCGGCCCTCCACCTTGTCCCTCGGCTCGCACCTTAGATGTGGCTAGCTAGTCATGTGATCTAAGTGTTCCATGTGCTTAGCTTAAGCCCTAAGGTTGCTTAAGCCTTTTATCCAAGGCTTTAAAGTCTTTGGCCTTCTTCCATGTCTAGTGCCAAGCTAGACCACGAGCGCTACTCCCTCTACCTTGTTCCTCGCTTGAACACGATGTGCTGCCTCGATCATGATGCGCTGCCTTTCTTTTGCAATACCCCACTCCATAATTTTTGGAGGCTTCATATTTTTTGTTGTATTCGAATTCAAATCACCATATTCCCTAAGGTTTCTCTTAGGTTTTAAATACCCTTCATTTGCTTTGCATACAACATCGACGAATGATTCGACTTGATGACGTCGACTTGTATAAATTTCAATTTATAATTAATTTAAATTCATAAGAATTTAAATATCATAAATTTAATTTATAAACTTTAGACTTTAATATCAAAACTGTCATTTGCACTTCACTAGATTGATGAAAAATAATTCTGCCACCTTGATTTTAATAAAAACCTTAATTTTGCCGTGACAATGTTAGAAAACTATCATTATGGTTTTAATAAAAAACCTTTTAATGTGCCACCATGGTTTTAACAAAAACCCTTATAAAATCATATTTGGACAACTTTTCTCCATCTCTTTGCATTTCTCCTGGTGTTAATGATGGTGTACTCCATGGTATTAATGACATCTTCATGTGTTCACTTTGGCATCAATGACGACTTCTCACCTTGAAATAAATGACAACTAAACGAGCTCAAAATGTCCAACAATCTCCCCCTTTGTCATTGATGGTAACTCAAATTCTTTTTACTAAAAACTTGACCTTTTCTTTGTTCTGCTCCCCCTGGCTCAATGCTCTCTCCTTTTTCCTCAAATACCAAATCTCTTCCCCTTACTCAAATATCTCCCCCTTTGACATCAATGGCAAAGGTTCACCTTTGTCGCTCGAGGCTAAGAATGAGCCTCTTAGCTTAGCCCCTCCCCCACCTCCTCTTGAGGTGGTTAATTCCGAGGTGGGATTATTTCTACTCCTAGAAAGCACTGTTCTTTACCTTTATCCTCTCTTCTTTTTATTTGATCCTTTTGATTTCTTTGATTGTTTATTTCAATGTTCATGTCAATGTCTACATTCCTGTCTATGTTCTTGTTCTTGTTTTGGTTCCTGTTCATATCCATGTTACTATTCCTGTTCTAGTTCATATCCATGTTCCTATTCCTGTTCCTGTTCATACTTGTTTCTAGAATATATGCTCTACAACAATTTATTGTGTGACCATTATTATTGCACTTATAACACTTAATGTTATTATTCTTTGGAGGTGCTAATATCTTAGGATTTCTCCTAGTGAAGCCATACCTTATTCTGTCATGAACCCTACAATTTATTTCCTTATGACCAAAATGATTACTTGAGTAGCAATACCCATGGAAAAGTTGTCTGTTCCCATATTCTTGTCTTTCATGTGTCCTACAATGTGAAGCCATGTGCCCAAACCTGTGACATGAAAAACATCTTCCGTTGAAGTTTCCTTGTCTTGACCTCATTGGTCTCCTAGTCTCTCTTGACTTATTCTGATTATTGTTCCATTTGTATCTTCTTTGTGCATTGTTCATGTCTTTGTTGAACTCTCTATTGTCCAACTCATCCTCAGATGTCTTACTTTTTTTTACACTGTCTTCTTCTAAAGTGTCTTCATATGAAGTTTCTTCTCCTCCAAAATTTGTGGTTGACTTTCCTTCTCATTTATTTTGAACCTATTCAAATTCAAGACCTGTTTTTCTTGATATAGTCTTTTGTATCTTGATGAACTTATCCAAGTTATTTGAGTTGTTTTTGAACCCTTTTAGCTTGACTTTGGAGTCTTCAAAATATTCTCTTAGTAGTGCCACTTATTGTGCTAAATTTTCACATTCTAAGATCTTTGCTTCTAACTTATCCTTGAACCTTTTTGCCTTAGCTTTTGATTTTTCTAAATCCTCTATAAGCAATCTTCTTTCTTCGTCACATTCTTAAAATTGAATTTCAAGTTTAGAGTTTTTCTTTCTTACATTCTTTACCATGTCAAGGACATAAATAAGTTATCCCTTGATATCATATCCATATTTCTCTGAATATTTCTCTATTTGTTTACCTTTGTCCACATCTTTATTTTTTATTGGCTTGTCTTCTATAGGATCATCTTTTCCTTCTTCTAGTACCATTAGAATATTCTCTTTTTGTCCTTCAAGTGTATCTTCATATTCATCATCATTGAAACTATAACCATCCCTTGTACAACTATCTTCAAGATGTCCAAAATTACCACATCTAAAACACTTGAGAAATATTGGAGTCCTTTTATTAAATTATTATTTTTCTTCAATCATAAAAAAAACTCCATCTCTATCATTGTCTAAAAAACTAGAATCACTTTCACTTGAGTACTTACTTGCATTATCCGCATAGTAGCTCCTATTTTGTCTTTGAAAGAACTTCTTTCCTTGTCTTCTTGGTCCATCCTTGCTTTTATTTTGGTGCCTATACCTTTCTGATTCCCTATTCCTGTGATCCTTTTTTTATTCACCTTTGTTATTCTTAGCTTCTTGAGAATCTGCTGCAAAATTTCCATACTTTCCACAATTGAAACATTTAACAGATTTTATATCTTTGGATCTTCTATTATCCTTATATCTTCTACCATAATTATCTTCTTTATCACTGGATGACTCATCGCTTGATTCTGACTTCTTACCCTTTGTCTTTTTGATTGCTTTGAATGCAGCTTCCTTCTAGGGAATATGATATTTTGCTCTTATCTCATGTGCTATAAGAATACCAAGCAATATATCTCTTGTCAAAGTATCACCATCCATTGACACTTCTATAGAAGAAACCTTTTCACCGAATATTTTTGGAAGAGTTCTTAAGACTTTATCACAAACATATGATTCATAAATCTTCATTCCAAGTCCTTGCAACATTAACAAACTCATCAATTTGAAGTATATAAGTACTAATGTTTTCCTCATAATTCAAATTTTCTTTTGAGATTTCGTATATTTGCTTTCTTGACACATTTATCTCCTTCATATATTTTGCAATTTATCTCACATTTCTTTTGCAGTTTGACAATGAATAAATTTCATAGAGTTTGTTCTCTGCAAACCTCTCAAAAGTGCATTCATTTCTTTTGAATTATAATTCTGTAAGAGCTTACCTTCCTTATCTATAGGAGGATTAATCAAGGGATTGTATCCAAATTCAACTGCTTCTCAAATTTCATTGCCAAGTGCCATCAAGTAGATCTTCATTCTCAAAATCCAATATATAGTCACTTCCATCAAATATTGGTGCTGAATTATCTGAGGACACATTATTTGAATCCATCATGTTCTTGTTAGATTTTACTTCAAGTTTTTAAACTCTTCTGAAGGAACCCAATCTGATACCAATTAAAGAACACAAGATTATACTAATAGGAGGGGTGAATAGTATAATATCACTTCTTATTTTTATTTCCAAACCAATATTATGTAATATATCAATGGAAATATCAACAAAATAAACCAAAGTAGTGCACTAAACATCACACACAAATGAGACACCACCAATTTTACATGGTTCACCCAATGTGGGCTACTCCACGAAGAAAATATTTCACTAAAATTTTCTTAATCAATATCTTGGGAATCCTTCCCGATTACAATATTTATGGACCTCTGTACAAAGGGGATACCAATCCCCTAAATCAAGTTCATGGATATCTTGATGTAATCACAATGACACTGAGAGGGGGGGTGAATCAGTGTGTTCTTTAAAAAATTCTAAAATAATTAGATTATAAAACCAACAGCAGTTTAAAGCAGATAAAAGAGATACTAAATGCATCAAGAAAGAATCACACATAACATAGCATTTTAACGAGGTTCACCAATGTGGCTACTCCTCAAAAAGACTGCTTGGACTACCATCCAAATCCAGTCAATGCAAAGCTACAACTTTACATAATCCTTTACCAACACCAACTTGGAAGGAGCACCAACCCCTTAACTTTATCCGCTTCAACAGAATGGAGCACCAACTCCTATTTTACCAAAGACCTACTGGAAAGAGGCACCAACCCCTTAATTTGCCAGCACCAACTGGACAAATTGTTTACTAGCACCAACTGGAAAGAGGCACCAAACCCTTAATTTGCTAGCACCAACTATACTTCAATATTGAATAAAAAATGTTTGACATATACCTTTGTTATTGCAAGACTCTAACTGGTTTACATCACCTTTGCAATATCTATGCACTCTGCTCTCTCTTGCACAATCACTTCACATAGTTTGCTGCACTGCTACAGCCAGACTTTGCAATCAACTTTGCCCTTCGCGCTTCTCTCGCACACTCGCTTTCTCTGCGCACACGCTTCGCACACTCTGTGTCATTTCACATTCTGCTCTCTGCTCAACACGAACTTCACTTTCACAAAAACTATGCTCGCATTCGCACTTTATCTTTTCACCCCATCGTTCAAACTCGAAGTACCCTTGCTTTTTTATAGAAGAAGTTTTAGGAACAAACCCTAAAAGAACGTCTGTTGAGAAACCCTAGAATTTGTCAGCTGCCAAACCCTAAAATCCGTCAGCCCAGATTTAACTTTGTCGGCCTCAAACACTTCTTCCACCTTCGTCACTTTCCTGTAGCTTATTGTCGCGAAATAGTAACATGTCGGCCCTTTTAATTTAATTTAATATTTTAATTTAAATTTTAAATAAAATAAAATTTAAACTAAATATTTAAAATTAAATATCTTCATCACCGGGGCATATTTTTCAACGAAACGAAGAGCCAAATTGGGTTTTAAGAAAAACCCATTTCAAATCTGTTATCCATGGTTTTAAATAAAACTTTTTATTTTGACTACCTTGGTTTTCACAAAAAACCTTTAAAATTTAAACTAAATATTTAAAATTAAATATCTTTATCATCGAGGCATATTTTTCAACGAAACAAAGAGCCAACTTGGGTTTTAAGAAAAACCCATTTCAAATCTATTATCCCTGGTTTTAAATAAAACTTTTTATTCTGACTGCCTTGGTTTTCACAAAAAAAACCTTTTCGCTTCTTGACATCTCAGGTTCTGAAGACTTCTTCTCATTCTGAATTATGTTTTCTGCTTCGTGCATCTATCATTTAAGGACTCATGATCCGACTAACTTCGAACTTTATCCTCTCGCATCCGAGTGACTTCGAACTACCCGTCCATTGCATCATTAGATCTAACCGATCGTATTGACAACAATGAAAATCCTCCCGCACCACCTTGCTCAACACTGAACTCCTATCCATTTTACTTTGGCTGTACCTTGCTGTTCAATAAACTCTTGTCCATTGCATCAATAAATTAGTCTGACTGTGTTGACAATAATGACAATACTGTTTGCTACACTTTGCTCAACATATCTATACATAGGAGAACTCCTTCTCCTCTGCTCTGGCTGGTGATCCTCTAGAAGACTACTACCTCCACTGCATTGGTTTGTTGATCTCTCTCCATTGAAGATTCTAATCCCCACTCAGAAGACCTATCTTCACTACCCTGGCTAATGGATCTCTATCCACTAGAGACTACTATCCTATCTACTCTGTCATCTCCAAAGCTCTGTCTCAAATTTGAACTAAACATAGTCCTTTGGTCTAGCACAAATATGTCCTCGATCTCTATCCTCAAGCCTTAACTCAAGGCTTGTATCAACTCTGCTAGATTTTCCCAAAACCTTAACTCAAGGTTTGAACAAATCAATCAAATATGCTCTCAAGTCTTCTCAAAGACTTGTCTCAACTCTACCTTGTAAGCTTCCACAAAAGCTCACACTAATCTATCCACAAGTCCTCTCTAGAACTTTCTCAAATCTACTCTACAAGTCCTATCTAGAACTTGCTCAATTATGCTGTACAAGTCCTTTTAGAACTTGCTCAAATCTACTTTACAAGTCCTCTCTATAACTTGCTCAATTATTCTCTACAAGTCCTCTCTAGAACTTGCTCAATATGCTCCACAAGTCCTCTCTAGAACTTGCTCAATCTTCTCCATAAGTCCTCTCTAGAACTTGTCCAATATGCTCAATAATTCCTCTCAATAACTTAACCAAATATGTATTATAATCTTTTACAAAAACTCACATAAAATCAGTCCACAAGTCTCCTCAAAGACTTAACTCAAATCTGCTCAACAAGTCCACATAGAACTAAAATGAATACAATGGCATATAGAAACCTATAGATTATGTAATGAAATAAAAACCAATGGTGATTTACCTTGCTTAACTTGATGATATTTTGTTGTAGATCCATTGGTATGATTTCCTAACAATAGTAGTAGGTGTGACGCAACAAATTATGTAGAGCATTGATGGCGATGATAGGCTCTGGCGGGTGCTTGGAAGGCTCTAGCGCAAGCTTGGAAGGCTCTGTCACAAGCTTGGTAGACTCTAGAGTTCACCTATGAGATATGGCAAGCTCTGGTGAGCACTTGGTAGGCTCTACAGTGAGCCTAGAAAGCTCTAGAAGGCACCTGTAGGTGAGGGTTTAATCTTCCCAAGAAGATCATGAGGGTACGAAGGATGTAGAAAATGAGGAGATTATGACAATGATGGAGGACAAATGTGGAAGTTTCTGGAATGGAGGAAGTCCTATGGCAAGCAAGGATTTGATTCAGCTCTCATAAGTGGATTCAATCATTGGGATCTTTAGGGCTCTATAACCTTCTGATTCATAAGGGCTTCTTCAATAATCTCTCCAAGGGTGAGAACATTCTCGGGTTTGAACATTTGTAAATGCCTTTACTTATAATCCAACCTAGGGATTTCCTATGGTTTTAGCCTAACATGTTTGATCATTGGGCTAAGATTAAATTAAATCCTAAGGTTGAGATTGTACTTTAAGTGTGGCATGGATTAATGAAGATAGATGGTTGAGATTAGACTAAATCGGATGGCTGAGGTTAATTGGGTTTAAATATATATATTTTATAATAAATATATTAAAATATAATAAGAAAATATTATATTAAATATAAATAATAAAATAAATATAAATTAAGTCCAAAGGGGTCAAAAAGTGGTGGGAAAGGGCTAAAGTGGGCCTTTTGAAGGTGGGAAGGGCATGAAATGGTTAAATGAGTGGTGAGAAAGGGCTAAGGTGGACAAGTGGGTGGTGGGATGGTTAGGATGAAGGATTAATGGATAGGATTTGGTGTCTATAGATACCCATTTTTGTACCATGTTGCGTGAAGAGCAATATGGTGCAAAAATACAAGACACCTGCTTGGGTTATGGGTGGAGAAGCAACTTCTCTCTGTTGTTGGATTTGAGCACTCAATGTTGAAGACAAAAAAGAATAAAGAATTTTTGGAATTTTGTGTAGCTTACCCCCTCAATTGGTGAATGGGAAGAATCTCATGAGCCAATTGAAATAGAATTTGTGCAAGTGATGAATGATGTGGTACCATTTTTGCCCCAACGGTGAGATGGAGGATGGTGCAAAATGTGATGTGATGCGGATGATATGAATGATGTAAAATGTGATATTGTTTTTGCCCCAATGGTGGAAAGGGGGTTGGTGTAAAATACCATGTGATTGTGGATAATATGAATGATGTAAAATGTGATACCGTTTTTGCCCCAATGGTGGAAAGGGGTTGGTGTAAAATACCATGTGATTGTGGATGATATGAATGATGTAAAATATGATACCATTTTTTCCCCAATGGTTGAAAGGGGATTTTTTCAAGTGTAGATGTCATGATCATGTAAGATGTATCCCATCGTGGGAGGATCAAAATCAATATTTTGGTTGCCCCAAATTTGGGGGTGATTCGATGTTGTTGAATAGTGTGCTCTTTGATGCCATTGATATGCAAGTATGATGATGCAAATAAAAAAAAAGAACCTTGGATGGCCTCCTAGTGACTGTTCTGATAATTCCCACAATTGGAACCAATAATCCTAGCTAGTGCCTATCATTAGGTTTTTTAAGAAAATGATGAAATTTGAGTGTTTGTTCATGTGTTAAGCCTCACGAACTAGGCCATCAATGACAACAATTATGCAAATTGTTCTTGGTAAGGTTTCACTCCAAAATGTGAAGTACCCAATGTGATTGTGATCTTTGAAAATGAGATAATTGATGATGATCATGGTCAAGTGTCCCTATGGTAGGCTATTCATCTTACCGAATTGCATGGATGCAAATCGCTGCAATCACCAAGTAGATAGAATAGACCACTAGATATGAGGTTCGCTTGAATTTGTAGGTGAATTTTGATAAATGTTGCATGACATGATGGATGGCTTGAGAGATAGTGATGGAAGAATGTTGGATGAATGAATGTTGTGATTTTGCTAAATGTAGAGTTGATTGATGTTTGATTTGTATTTTGTCCTTTTTTTAGTGATTCATTTTCCATGAAAATAAGAGATTTATTGGTCAAATCAACTCTAATTTTCACAAAATTATGTGGGATGATGAAGAATATGATGCAAAATAGATGAATGTTGGTTTTATGAAAATTTAGATTTATTTGATCTATTTTGTGACTCGATTTGTGCATTTTGAAGATTTGATTTGTTCCAAAAAATTATGCATGCAAAACAATTTATGTTTTCACAAAACCTGATTTTATGATGTGCATGATGTGTGGGTGAAATTTGGTGCAATTTGGAGGAAGTAAGCTACTATTTTTATCAATGTTGTCTTCATGCCTTTTTGGTGCTAGGTGCCCAGCTGCACCTGCGGTATTTCATAGGCGCCCAGGTGCGCCTATAGATGCCTAGGCAAGCTTACGGATTGCAGGTGTAGGCCTGCACCTCAATGCGTTAAGGAAAGCTATAAATAATTTTCTGAGTGAATCATGAGGCTCACTTTTGCATTTTAGACTTTGAGAAGATGCGTCTGAGGAGTGGAGTGGATTTTGGTGAGCTAAGTGAGGCTAGTGGAAATATGCATAGAAGCTATGGCAGCGGAGGGATCAAATGCTACTGGTGGAGTTGAGGCACAATTTGCTTCGATAATGTTTAGAAACACTTTGTCTTTTGTGCAATTTTTTTTTTTTGAAATGGTATTAAAAATAGAAAAATGTTTGTTGCTGCAGTTGAGGGAGATAGAGCCTCGACATCGCTTCTCTCCTCTTGTTCTCGGTATGAGGAAGAAGCTCACGAATGGGGATTGGGAGCTTTTGGGGAAGGTGGGCTTGGAGGGGGTGGCTAGGTTGGATGTTGTGAGGGCAAATGATGGGTATCTCTCATCATTGATAGAGAGATGGGATTCTGACAGGGGGACCTTCCAACCACCAACTAGGGAGGCTACTGTCACCCTTGAGGATGTATACCGCATCCTCAAAGTGCCAGTAGAAGGGGAAAATATGGTGGTTGGGCATGCAAAGAAGGTTGATATGGAGAAGATGTTTGGGGATCAAATGTGGGATGCACAGATGGGAGATGGAGGGATATGCTATCTAAGCATGTACAAGGCTAAGGATTTGGATGCAATTCAAGCCTTGATAATGTTTGTGCTAGTGAACATAGCTTTACCTAATAACACTAGTTGTAGGTTCCATTGGAACCTATTGGGGTTGGTGAGTTATATACTCATCGACCCAAGGGGATATGCATGGGCTCTTGCATTATTTGTGTAGTTATACTAGGAGATTTATGAGGTGGAACAGAGAGGGAGGAAGGGTATTGGGTGCAACTTCCTCTTGTAGTGCTAGGATTGGGAGCATTTTAGTGTGGCTCAGTCAGAGGGGTTGCTGTGATAGGCATGGCAGATGAGGGAGCCCTATGATAGGTGATGGATAGTGGCAGAGGAGGTGCAGTTGAGTTAGGAGGTTCATACCAGACAGTGGTATCGAGATATGTGGTCAGGATTGGCTCGGGTTGACATGATATGGAGGCCATGGTGAGGATCCCAATGGGATGGTGATGAGGAGCAACTGCATCAGGTGAGGCAAGCTCGGTGGTTGGTTGGAAGAAGGAATGAGGAGGTAGAGTTCTTCTAGTACTCGTGGGTGTTGAGGCAGTTTGGCTTACCTCAAGGTGTGCCAGATGAGCCAGTATTATACCAACATCGATGAGATGAGGTGGGGATTCCATGTGTAGAGCCCTGGCAGGTTCATATGGATGACAATGAGCGGCTGGAGGTCCCTGATGTAGATGATATTAAGGTGACTCTGGAGTATGTAGCTTAGTTTGGTGCCCAACCAGTATGGGTACCCAAGGTGGTGGGTGATGATATGATAGCTGCAAGGTAGAGGACGACTCCAAAGAGGATGAGGCCTCAACGATCAGTGAGTTAGAGATGATCGAGGGAAGGAGTCCAAAAGGCTCTTGAGATGGAGGTAGTAGATGATGAGGAGGAGGATGATGAGAATATGGGTGAGATCTCCGAGGTGGCTAGTGTGATTTTGATTCACATTCTAATTGAATTCTTCAACAAACTAGTTACAATATATAGGGAGAGCACAACAGATTTGATCCAAGTTTTGGATCTCTCCTAATTAACATAAACAATATAAACCTAAGATTAGACTAATTCTAATTTCTACCTTTAATCGCTCAACAACTAAGATGCCAATTACAAAGGATAATTTATGTGTTCATACTTGTTTAAGTATTAAGTTCAACATTATCCCCCTTAAAGATGAGAGGACTGACAAGACAATCTCTCAGCTTTATATATTGAGCTTTAGCAACTCCTTTGGTGAAGATGTTTGCTATGTTGTCCAAAGTGATGCAATGTCATATCTCAACCACCTATTTCTCCACTAAGTATCGAATGAAGTGATACTTCATATCAAAGTGCTTTGACCTACTGTGGTTGATAGGATTATGTGCCAATTGAATGGCACTCATATTGTCACAGTACAATCTTGTAGTACCACTTTGTTTCTCTCTAGTTTCTTCAAGAACTTTCCTCAAACATAAAGCTTGGGTACTAGCATTTGTGATTACTATGTACTTAGCTTCAGTAGATGATAATGCTACAACTATCTGCTTTTTGGAACTCCATGTAATTAGTCATGACCCAAGACTAAAACAATTCCCTGATGTAGATTTTCTATAATATATATTGCTGCCCCAATCACTATCACTAAAGCCAACTAATTTTACAGAATTACATTTGTGGTAATGGATTCTAAAATATAATGTACCCTTTACATATCTCAAAATTATCTTAGTTGCTTGTAGATGAAGTTCAGATGGATCAACCATATACCTTGAAACAAGAGAAACAACATACTGAATATCCGATCTTGTGTTGGTGAGGAACATTAGACACCCAACCATGCTCCTGTAACTGGTCATGTCAACTTTTGGTGATCCATCATCTTATTGGTGAGGAACACTAGACTCCCAACCATGAGCCTGTGATTGGTTGGAACGAATGGCACACAGAGACGAATCCCGCTACGAATTTTGAGATGAAAATGTCTCTGTTTGATTGTGTATGCAGCTTGCGGGTGAATGCAGCTTTCAGGTGAATTTTGAGATGAAATGTCTCTACTTGGACGTAATGACCTGGGAATGTCCTTGTTCGAACCCAGGAGTGAACGTTTGCATGTATACCGGATGTTGTGATGTTAATTTGTCGTGCAGCCCGAATCGTCGTAGGAAGACCCAAATATGCTATGGTGCAGGAGTTGGTTGCTTCTAGTGCTAACAGTCGGATGCAGGTTTGTGAAGTTGCTGTAATTGCCAGGCCATCTAATTTCGTTGCTCGAATCGATACCACTTGGAACGATTTAACTTCGTTCGTTTATGTTTAATTCTGATCAATTCCTCAATTGCAATATAATGTAGTAATATGAAACCACAGCAGTAAATAAATTAAATCAAATTGGATATAGTTCGCCACTCAGGGAGGGCACGTCCCCGCCGTGAAGGCAATTGCGAAATGCAGTGAATAAAAAATAAAACACGATGATCTAATTTTAAATAATCTATCTACTATATATATGAAATGTTTACTCCTGGAATACCTAGCCGACGGCTAGGTTTGGTGTGTAACATGACTCCCCTCCTCGGAAAGCTTTGTCCTCAAAGCTGGAAATGTCTGGAAAATACTTTCAGGTTCCCATGTGGCATCCTCCTCTGGTAAATCTTGCCATTTGATGAGAAATTCTTGAATCTGACGTGATCTCAGTCTTCGTATTCTGTGTTGTAGTATATCTTCAGGTTGGAGATGTATGCGTCCTTCCTCATCGAGCACTGGTAATTCTGATTGACTTTGCACTTTCTGACCAATTACTTTTTTGAGACATGAAACATGAAATACCGGGTGTATTCGTGATGATGTAGGTAGCTCTAATTGATAGGCTACTTCTCCAATGCGGCGCACAATTTTGTAAGGACCATAGAATCGTGGAGCCAACTTTTGGCTGGACTTTATCCTTAACGATGATTGTTTGTAAGGTTGCAACCTTAGGAAAACCCAATCACCTATATTAAAAGTTCTCTCTGATCGGTGCAAGTCTTGTTGTTGTTTCATACGATTTTGTGCTTGGACTAAATTCTCTTTGAGGATGGTGAGTGTAGACTGCCTTTGTTGGAACCAATCATCCACTTTGGCTACTTTGGATGATCCTTGTACGTAATCTGCGACGGTTGGAGGCTTGGTGCCATACAATGCTTCAAATGGAGACATCTTAATTGAGTAATGGTAAGAAGTGTTGTACCACCATTCTGCCAATGCTAACCACTGGCTCCATTGGTATTGTTTATCTTGAGCGAAACATCTTAAGTACGTACCCAAACATTTGTTAACTACTTCTGTTTGACCATCTGTCTGTGGATGGTAGGCTGAGGACATGTTCAATTTGGTACCACTAAGTCGAAATAATTCCCGCCAAAAGTTACTAGTGAAGATGGGGTCTCTATCACTTACAATATTTTTTGGCATACCATGTAATTTGAAAATTGAATCCATAAATACCTTTGCCACCTTGCTTGCGGAAAATGGATGTTGTAAAGCCTGAAAGTGAGCGTATTTGGATAACCGGTCTACGACTACGAAGATTACTGTCCTGCCTTCTGACTTTGGAAGACCTTCAATAAAATCCATGGATATATGTTCCCACCGTCGTTCAGGGATGGGTAATGGTTGTAACAACCCTGGTGATTTGACTGTTTCTCCTTTATTGCGCTGGCAAACTTCGCATTCTGCTACCCATTGTTTGACTTCTGCTTTTAATCCTTTCCAACAAAATGATTGTTTGACCCTTAAATATGTTTTCAAAAATCCTGAATGTCCCGCTGATGGAGAAGCGTGCGATTCGTCGAGGATCTTCGATTTGAGTTCTGAATTGTGTGGAATGTAAATGCGGTTCTTCTTCCGGAGGATTTTATCTTCATAAGAGAACAAAGGGTGTTTAGAGGACCCTATAGATAATTCTTGAAGTATCTGAGCAGTTTCGCTATTGGACAACCATTCATCTTGTAATTGATTCACCCATTGGGAGCAAGGACCTGAAATAGCGTTAATGACTACTTCGTCTTCATATTTCCTGGACAGCGCATCGACGGCTACATTTTCCTTCCCTTTCTTGTATTCGATAACAAAATCATAGCCCAATAGTTTGGTTAACCACTTATTTTGTTCCGGATATGAAAACCTTTGCTCAAGAAAATGTTTGAGACTACTATGATCTGTTTTTATAATGAAGCGGCTACTGATTAGGTAGTGTCTCCATTTTTCTACTGCGTGAAGAATAGCCAACATTTCTTTTTCGTATGTTGATCTTCCCAAATTTTTCTCGGAGAGCTGTTTACTTTCAAATGCCAACGGATGACCTTCTTGCATTAATATAGCCCCAATTCCTGTTCCTGATGCATCACATTCGATAATAAATGGTTTGTGAAAATTGGGAGTTGCTAAAACTGGAGTTGTACACATGGCCTCCTTAAGAGCTTCGAAGGCTTGAGTAGCCTCTTCCGACCAACGAAAAGCATCCTTTTTTGTGAGTGCCGTGAGAGGTGCTGCAATCTTACCATAATTTTGTACAAACTTGCGATAGTAGCCCGTGAGACCCAAAAAACCACGAAGTTTCTTGATGGTTTTAGGTAAAGGCCATTCTTGAATTGCCTTAATCTTATTGGGGTCGACTTTGACACCCTCGTGTGAAACTATATGACCAAGATACTCGACTTCTTGGACACCAAATGAACATTTGGAACGTTTGACAAATAGCTTTTCTCTGTGTAAAATGTGAAGGGCTTTATCCACATGATGTAAATGGTCCTTCCATGTTTTGCTATATATGAGAATATCATAAAAAAAAACTAACACAAACTTACGGAGGAGTGGACGAAACACTTGGTTCATGAGACTTTGGAATGTGGATGGTGCATTGGTGAGACCAAAAGGCATGACCAAAAATTCGTAATGACCTTCATGAGTACGAAAAGCAGTTTTGGGAATATCTTCTTCTCTCGACACGGATTTGGTGAAATCCCGAGCGAAGGTCTAATTTTGTAAAAAAATTTGCACCATGCAACTCATCTAGTAGGTCATCTATGACAGGGATAGGAAATTTGTCCTTGATAGTGAGTTTATTGAGAGAACGAAAATCAGGACACATACGCCAAGAGTTATCTTTTCGTCGAGCTAGAACTACAGGTGAGGAATAAGGGCTAGTGCTGTGACGAATGACTCCATGATCTAGCAGATCCTGAACGATCTGTTCGATTTCTGTCTTTTGTGGTTGAGGATAGCGGTAAGGACGATTGTTAGGTGGGACACTCCCTGGAATCAAATGGATGGCATGGTCATGAGATCGTTTAGGTGGTAATCCTTTAGGTTCTTGGAAAACCTCTTCGTAATGTGTTATGATGTCTCGTAACTCTGGAGCAGTAATATCCGAAGTTGCTCGAGATTGTTTTTCCAAACAATTAATTTGAGCTATAAATCCATATCCACCCTTTTTTAACATCTTCTCCATACTATGAGAGCTCACCATTTGTGATGGAGGAGTAGTAATGCCTTGTAAGCGAATGACTCGTCCGTTTTCCTTCCATTCCACAAATAATTTTTTGAAATTGAAGCTAACCGTGTCTAATGTTTCCAACCATTCAACTCCCAAAATGACATCAAAGTTCCCTAAATTCATGACGAAAAGGGATCCAAACCAGGTATAAGTTCCCATTTTTATGGAAACTTGAGATGTTCGACCAACACATTGCGCGTTCACCCCGTTGGCCACTAGAACCTGGAATTTGTCTTTGTTGGAAGAGTTAATGAATAAATTCAAAGCTTTTGCTGTTTTGATGTCGATAAAATTGTGGGTACTGCCGGAATCAATTAGCACATTCACCTTTTTCTGGCGGAGAAATCCTGGTACCTTGATGGTATGGTGGGCGGTTAACCCCATGAGGGCATGCACGGAGATCGCCATTGTATCCTCTTCCTTCTCTTCTAGAGTACTTGGTAGTTCTTCTTGCATAGGTTCTTCTTGGTGGTAAGTTTCTTCCTTCTTCTCCTTCATATTGATGGCATTCAATATGAAAGTTTTGTTTTTGGGCACATGCTTGTTCCCTCGGGGTGATGAGTGCGACATTTATAGCAAAAGTATCTTGATGGTTGATCATTTCTACGAAAGGAATTGTTGCGATACGAAGGACGACTATAAGTTTCACGCCGTGCATACAACTGAATTCTCTTCTCGACCGAGCTTGGCTATTCTTATACAATCGTTCAACGAGGTTGGATTTTGAATGTCTACCTCCACCCTAATATTTTCTTTCAATCCATTGCGAAAAGCTCCTACCACTGTGTCGGGACTGAGGTCTAAAGTATATGGTAGTAAACTGGTGAATTCCGAAACGAACTCGCTAACCGATCCTTCTTGTTTAAGAGATAACAGTCTTACTGTGTATGACGATGTAGCTCCTTCATCAAATCTTTCTAAAAAATAGGTAGTGAATTTTTTCCAGTTAATAGTAGCTCCTTTCTCTCGCTTAAGCCATACGAACCATTGGTAGGCCTCAGTGCCTAATTTTGATGCAACGAAAGGGACTTTATCAAATTCCTTAATTTGGTATAAGTCGAGAATGCCTTCCATTTTGGCTATCCAACCACGAGGATCATGACCCTCAAAAGTGGGCATATCAATGCGTGGAAAATTATTAGGGCCTCTCGGTTGGTGATAACCCATATCCCTTTCCCGATCTTGGTTATACCGCTGTCTATGATAGCGATCCCTGTAATTATCCGGATTGCCTCTTTGCTGCTCCCAATCGTCATCCTGATCGTCATTTTCTTCATTCCTTTGGGCATGGGAGTGATTTTGGGGATTAGTATTGGGATTAAGTCGGTTTTGTGCGCTCACTAGGGTTTTTAGGTTGACACTAATTTCGTGCATACCATCTATTAAGAGTCGAAGAGTTTCATCCGTGGAAATGGCCGAGTTACTTGAGTCTCCTTGTGTGATGTTTTCGTGAGTTGGGGGAGGGTTAGTAGCCATAGGGTCTACCAGTGGATGATGTGGATTATAACTGCCAATTTTGAAAGGAGAAGGAGAATTTTTTGTACCTGGGCTTCGATGAGGTCTTCGTGCGTTGTTATTGGTCATCTTCGAGCTTGATAGTCGACCGTCAGATCCTTTGGTCCACCTTTTGCTCATGCACTTGTTAACATAACCTGCTTAGGAGCTTTTGAGCTTTGACTGCTACAAAATTTGGTTGAATTTAGCAAAAATTTGGATTCCGCTTCAACTGTCGCTCCAACTGCGACGCGGATTTGAATTTGGGCTGCCTCCTTGACAACAACTTTCAACAACTTTTAGTGACAACTTTTGACAACTTTTAGTGACAACTTTTGACAGCGAGTTGCGGAATACAAAAACTGGCGAGGACTGACATGATGCATGTAGATCGGACAACGAAGAAGGACCAAACACTTGACATGACATGCGAGTGAACCAAACAACGACGGACTGACAACGAGGACAACGAGACGACTGACAACGCAGACAACGATGACACGACTGACTTGAAGACACGAGTGGATAGCGACAACACGACTGAATTGAAGACGTGAGCAGACTAGACAACGACAGACTGACAACGAGGACAATGAGACGACTGACAACACGAATAGCGACGACACGACTATTTTGAAGATGACACGATAGACGAAAAACATGACAAGACGCAACTATACGACAAGACTAAGCGACGTTACGCACATGAGGAGTAGCTGCGTGTGACCAAAGTCACAACAATGCCTATGCAGCTTCACACTAATAAACCCCCTGATGAAATCCCTACAGCCCATGTGGGATAATATGTGCAAACTTAAAAAAAAAAATTAGGCTCCGAATGACGTCACCCCTAAAAATAATGAAATGTACCTTAGTAATGCGGTGTTAATCAATTTGATTTCCTTGCCTATGATTAGCTGGAATGAATGGCACACAGAGATGAATCTCGCTACAAAATTTGAGACGAAAATGTCTCCGTTTGACTGTGTATGCAGCTTGCGGGTGAATGCAACTTTCAGGTGAATTCTGAGATGAAATGTCTCTACTTGGACGTAATGACCTGGGAATGTCCTTGTTCGAACCCAGGAGTGAACGTTCACCTGTATACTAGACATTGTGACATTAATTCGTCGTGCAGCCCGAATCGTCGTAGGAAGACCCGAATATGCTATGGTGCAGGAGTTGGTTGCTTCTGGTGCTAACAGTTGGATGCAGGTTTGCAAAGTTGCTGTAATTGCCAGGCCGTCTAATTTCGTTGCCCGAATCTGATACCACTTGGAATGATAAAACTCGTTCGTTTATTTTTAATTCTAATCAATATCTCAATTGCAATATAATGAAGTAATACAAAATCGTAGCAATAAATAAAATAAATCAAATTGGATATAGTTCGCCACTCAGGGAGGGCACGTCCTCGTCGTGAAGGCAATCGTGCGAAATACGCAGTGAAAGAATAATAATGAAAGATGATTTAATTTTAAATAATCTATCTAATATATATATGAAATGTTTACTCTTGGAATACCTAGCCGACGGCTAGGTTTTGTGTGTAACATGGGTAGATTAGTGTTTTTTGCCATTTTTTAAACAATATTATTGAAATAAATAAGAAATACCCTTATTTTATTCTTCAATACAAACAATGCAAGATGCTTACAAAAGAAGATTACAGATTTAAAAAAAATATCACTCTGTCAATTCTCTTAGAAATATCTTGCTCTACTTCCATAGGTTCTCCTATCTTTGCATTGAAAAAATTGTCTGCTATAGAATCATTGTTATCACTAACAATTACTATCTCAGGAGAATGTGGTTCTAGCTCAACTAGCTCAACCGAATCACTGTCACTATTACAAATGATTTTAGGTCCACTATCACTATCACTTGAAGTAGGTCCACTATCTAAAGAGTTGTTATCTTCAGAATCATAGTCCTAAACAGCATCAGGTTTTCTTTGGTTTGCAATTACAAAATTTTGAAGTTGATTCAAGATGGTATTGAGACCATACAAATGCACTCTTTCATCAAATGCTTCAGGGGTCTCTCTATCCAAAAGAGAACGAAGAGCAAAATAAGCTGTATCGTTCCAAATTTTTTGCACCCTTACCTTCAGGCTAAAGGATCCATGCCCAGAAGGGGGATGGGAAAAGGATGGGACGGTACCTCGGACTGAGAGGCCCTTTGAAGGTCCCGCCTCTCGGGGGAGGGGTATTAAGGTGATTTTTCGACGGATGGTGGGGTTCACCAGGAAACGTTTAGTGGCAGTTTCCACGCCTAGGTTGGGAATGTGTTTAATGTGTTCAGTTTTATCTTTAAACATCCAAGTCCTAGGTTTGGCCAGATGAATCTAAGTGTTCTATTATGAAAATGCAAATTAAATAAATACAAAAAATAGATTTGGACAGAAAACAGAAAGAATACGCTAGATTAAAGAACCATACCTGATCCGGATGTCTGATGAAGGTTCTAATTTTTGAAGCAGTCCAGATCGTCTAGAATTTGATAGGATCATCTGAGATCTGACGGGATCGTCTGAGATCTGATGAATTCGTCAGAAGAATTCGTCAGAGACCTGCAAACAGAGAGATAGATACAAAATACCAGAAATGCAACTATTCTAACAGAGAAAAATGGTGTAAAATGGCAACATAGATGCTAAGGTGATAATCACAAATAAAAATTCAAGTAGATTATGACGTTCTAATGACAAATTATGACTTCATTGTGCACTTAAGCTATATGGGTGAACTCCAAGATGCAGAACAATAAGGAATAATAACAAATTTAACTAAATGCAGGATAAATCAACAAACAAAGTGAGAAAACGCAAACCCTGGGCACTGATTGCCCCCAATGTTGACTGCAGTCGAAATCATCTCGGATTGGTACGAAATCGTCTCGAATTGAACAGGATCGTCTGCGACGATCTGAGCTTGCTCCGACTGAAAAACAATGAAGTTCCTGCAAACAAACTTGGAAAAATACAAATGCAAATGGTGGTTTAAGATAGTCTAATGCATGTAGAATTCATGTTACAGGGAATTTCAGCCCGGGGGAATGCCAAGAGGGGGTCCTAAGGTTAAATAGGCTTAGGAGGGAGGTTAGGAGGTTGGAGATCATCCTAATTTGGAAGATCTCCAATGGGGGAGGTCTCTAACGGTGCGTAGACACGCTTCTGCCCGGATTAGAGACGCCGTTGAAACAAAAGCTAACTATGCACAAATCGGTTTGGGACGAGATCGTCCGGACGTTCTTCTCCAGACGAAATCATCCGATCTGAGGCGATATCGTCTGATCGGCGACGATATCATCAAACGGACAAAACAAACTCTAAAAATGGCATGGAAAATGAGGAAACGGGCAGCAGGCGGTTTGGGAGCGATTTTGGGGTTAAAATTTGAATTTGAATTATTACTAATGTAATTTTAATTATTTGCTAAGGTTTACTGCGCCAATTTTAGGGTGCTACATTTTGCCCCCTCTTTAGCAAATTTTTTGAGGAAAATGCGTTAAAGATGAGTTCTTCTCGATCTACGAGAAAGCAAAAATTTATTCCCATTTTTAGGCGACGATTCTTGGTCGAATCGTACGACAGCTTACTATGATGCCCCCTCCGTGTTTTTACCCAAATCGAACGTTTGAGGTAAAAATGCGAAAAAGCCAAAATTAAATTTGTTGCTAATTGTTTTTGAATAAAATTAAGAAAAATAGGGAAAAACCCTAATTCATTTTTACTGTTCATTTTTTATTTTTTGGTTTCTAGAGCTCTGCAAACAAGATGGTCGAGACAACGCATAGATCGACAGAGGTCCGACGCGGGCTACGGGTAAGGGTCTAAACTTAGTTTAGAAGGCTTGAATTTTGAATTTCATGCTTTTTAGATTAAATTTTGATGATTTTTGAGCATCGCGGCCATTTTTGGGCCGTCGACGTCGTCGAGACGAAATCGTCTCGATTTCATCGAAATCGTCTCGATATCGCCGATTTCGTCCAGGGGCGAAATCGACGAAATGGGGACGATTTCGTCAAAAAGGGGACGATTTCGACTGGCAAAATCGAAGATGAATTTGCTCAAATTTGGGACGATATCGTCCAATAGTGGACGATATCATCATTTATTAAATTGAACTTGTTTTACTTGCATTATTAATGATTGTTTTATTAATGATTTTTATTGTTTTGTTGTTTATGTTGCAGAGAGGATTACTAAAGAGCAGAGAATGGAAATACGATGGGTTGAGGGATGACTTGGCCGCTCTATCTCAGGCAGAGCGAGATCAGCTGGCTCAGGTCGGCTTGCAGCATGTGGCAGAGATGCCACAGGTTTCTACAGATATGGGGCTATTGACAACCCTAGCAGAGAGGTGGTATCCGGGTTCTTCCTATTTTTGGTTACCGACAGGGGAGATGACTCCCACACTAGAGGATGTATGGAGGATTTTGAGGATCCCCATACAAGGATGGCTAATCACTCCCATGGCCAATCAGGGCCACGCGATGATGCGACTATGCGGAGATCCGAGCTTCGCCCTAGAGAAGGGCGGAGTGAACATCGAATCTCTATGACAGATGCCTGGGGCATCTAGACTGACACAAGTTTTGGCTGGGGTTGTAGGTGGTCTGTTGCTATGCCATCAGAGTGGATGCAGAGTACCATGGCTACTGACAGATGTGGTCTACGACATGAGAGACCACGGATACAGGTTTGCTTGGGGGAGCTTTGTACTATGCCGATTGTATAGGATCCTGCATGGGGTCGTATACAAGGGCGACCGATGTCTGGTTATGACATCTCTACTATAGGTTTGGTGCTAGGAGCACATCATGGTGCGGAGGCCGATAGGGCTCCCACTGATAGGGATTGATGGGGAGAGGCCCCGAGCTTTCTACTGGTGGCTCCGAAGAGGGTCACAATGGCGGATAGATCTGCCAATGTCTCGGAGACTACTTGACGACCTTGTCTCCGACCAGATCACCTGGAGGCCTTGGAGAGATCATCCAGGGTGGGCCGAGGATGGACAGGAGCTGGCTCACGTCAGGCGAGTCTGTTGGCTAAGGATGGAGAGGGGAGAGGTGGAGCTCCACCGCTATGACCGAGTTTTGAGGCAGTTCGGTCTACAGCAGGGGATCCCATCCCTCAGAGACTACGAGTTTTCCTGGACTATCCGGGATAACACTATAGTTAGCGGGGCTCCAGATATGCAGCGCTTCTAGGGTCCAGACATAGATGATGCCCCCATTCAGCTAGTGGATGGGGACGATGTAGGGGTAGCCGACGGCTACGATGCCTGGTACACAGGCATCCGCCCTCCTCGGATGACGAGGGCTCAGGGTCCGATTCACACAGTTGTGCATCGGATGGGGAGGCGATGCCAGGCGGCCATTGAGGCGGCACAGGGTCACGACGAGAGAGAGCAGAGGAGACCACAGGCTCAGCAGAGGCCATGGCAATGGGAGAGGAGGGAGGAGAGACCCCCTTCTCCATGGAGAGAGAGACCACCATCGCCCGATAAGGGCAAGGGTGTGGACACAGGAGAGAGTAGTGAGATGGCTACTCTCCAGGCGGAGACTATCCTGTCTCTAGGCAGAGGTGCAGACTCTACAGGATGAGGCTGCACGACATCGAGAGGAGGCCACACAGCTCAGAGATGAGGTAGCACGCCTCAGAGCATGGAGCGGAGGGGCGAGCACTCGGGATCTAGCACGGGCTATTGCCCAGGTCACATTCTATCAGACACTATACCACCATATGGTGCCAGAGGGGCAGAGGTTACCGCTGTCGGCCCATATTGCGGAGCCTATCGGGATGAGGTCATCGAGGACATCATCACGATCAGAGTCCAGGACTCATAGCACCACACGGACTATGATGGGGCCACCTCGTCCACCTCAGGGCGGGGGAGGAGATGAGGCTGAGAGCTCGAGGGGTTCTCGAGGCTAGTTGCTACAGATTGCACTGCACAGATTGATTATAGTGCTTATTATTATTTTTGATAGGGGATTGAGTATGCCTAGGTACAGATTGTGGCATACCAATCTAGTTTTGAGATGATGTACATATACTGTTGAGATATATATAGATGAGATATTTTTTGATCATATGACTTGTCTTATGTATTTGTATGATGCTTTAATGTTTTGATTGATTGATTCGATGATTCATGTAATTATGCCATTTGGAAATATGATGGTTTGAATGTCATGCTTTTTAAAATTTAAATGAAATAATCTGATGTAAACAAGTTGGTTGTTTGTGATGTGATAATTTGATAAAAATAAAAGGGACTTTTAACAATAATTTCAAAGGACATTGTCGCTATTATAGACCATTTCATGGAGTCGCCGCTCACTCGGTCGTCAAGCTAATCCTAGTATAGAAATATTGCTAAAAGTAAAAGAGTGCTTAAGAGACTGTCTTAAGACTTTGTTGTGATGATGCAAATGATGATGATGATGATGATTTGTTTTTCAGATTTCCATGAAAATATTATGCATGAAATATTTTAAAATGACTTTTGCTAGGCATAAATTCCTAAGTGTGATAAAATTTTTGGATAATTCCCTAGGAATTATACCATCATTGCAAAATTGAAGTTTGACATAATGACATGAAATAGAATAGGTGTTTGTTTGTTTTAAAGCATAATTGTGTAACATAATGATTTAAGTCATATGTTTTTATGATTTTAAATAAATGGGAAAATAAAATTGGTACAATGGTTTGCGCTAGGCATAGAATATTTAGGTATAGACTTATACCATCATCGCGAAATCCAAAGAAGAAAATAGATAGTTTTATTGCATGGTTGATTTTTAATTTTTGAAATAGTCAAAAAATATGAAGATGAGGACTTGCACTAGGCATAAAATTCCAATTTTGGTTTTGGAACTATACCATCGTCGCGAAAGTCAATAAGTTATATATAAATGTAACTTGATTGCATGTTTTGGAAAATGATTTTGATTTTTTTGAGAATGCATGTAGTTGTCTTTATACTAAACAATTGTTCTTCAAAGAAGAAAATGAATTTATTCCAAACAATTTGCAAAAATATTTCAAAGTATCTTAAAGACAAAAGTTAGATTTATAAGGAATCCCATGTGCGTATGTGAGTTCATTACCAATCTTGATTTATCATAATGATACACAAAATCTCTCAAATACAAATGTGTGTGCAATTGCATTGTTCATTTACCAAGTTTTGAGCAAGATAATTTGATACAAGTGATTTGAATGAACCAAATAAGTGTTCATTAACCATGATTTAGATGCATACAACCATACCGAGACTACTATGTAGGTCGGGTTATCAAGAGCTAGCTAATCCATAAGCAGACATAGGTCTGTACAAAAGAAGGTCGCTAATGTGACAGACATATCACCACGCTAGGAGTTACCCAAGGCCAAGCGGGTTGGGCACAAACCACCTGTTATGGGGCTTACCTCACAGTTTTCGAATAATTGAGAATTCCAGGGATTCAAGCTCATCAACCCTTCTTTTCTTTTCAAGGGGTAGGGAAAGGGATTTTATTGCTTTTGCTTTTGCTTTTCTCTTTTTCTTTGCTTTTGCTTTTTTTTTTTGTACTTTTGTATTTTGGCTTGATATTTGAGATAATGCTGAAATAACTTGTTTCTTTTTTCTTTTTCTTTTGAACTTTTCTTTTCTTTCTATGCTAGGGATACTTGCTCGGATTAGTTGTAGAGCAAGGGATTTTTATTCCGGGTAGGGGTGAGCTTGTCCTTTTGCCAATTCTCAAAGATTCTAGACCATGTGCATGATAGGATAGCAGGGGAAACTTTTCGCTCAAGAACCACTTCTACTATGTAACATAGCATGGAAATTACAAATGTAATCATTTTATTGTGAAAAGATATGCTTGGTTTAAGTAAATAACAAGATCAATTCTCTATGCTCAAACTTTATTTAATTGAATTTTGTGGACTTTGATATAAGAGAGATTAGTAATCATGCCAGATAAAATCAAGATATTTATTTTTTGTGTTTGTGATAGTGGGGGATTCCAAATAAATGCTAATTTATCCAAAATAACTTGAAAATATAACTGCAATACTTGAAGAATAAATATATACAACAAATATTTGTGAAGAGTTTGATGATTTTGACTCTCTCTTTCTTTTTATTTTTTTTGGTTTTAAAAGAGTAATAATATTGTGTTTTGATATTTTATTTTATATTTGTTTTTGTTTTTATATATATTTATATATATTTATTAAAATGAGACAACATGCAAAATATGTACAAATGATGAAATGACCAAATTTTATGGATATTGTAAGATGCATAATATTCAGAGGTTTTTTAAATATTTACCATCTAAGGTAGATGTATGTGATTCAAATTTAGTGATAATATATGGTCAAGCATTGGGCTCAAATTTACTTTAAGGTTTTAGTTGCATTAGTATTTTTTGAAGATTTTGAGGATTTTGATTTTTTGTATTTTGATTTTAATTTATGAATTGAATTGGTGGTATATACAAGATGATCTATATACACTATACAAGGTTATTTGAGTATAGCATGTCTAAGGTTGCTTCAAAATCAAAGGAGGTTTTGAAGGATAATTTGGTTGTGTTGAAGGTAAGAACAAAAGGTGATGAATAAAAGGTAGTGATAACAAAAGCTTTGTTATAATGTAGAATAATGTAGCAAAAGATTTGACTTTTATATGTGTAAAATTGATCATGTTACAAAATAAAATGTCAGAAGGATAAGAAGGTTCTTCATTCTTATCACTATATTCCAAGTCTTGATAAGATGGAGGGAGTATATGTGAAAGATATGCATGGGTGTTATTTGGTAAACAAGGATGATCATATATGGATGAAGAAAAGTGATGGATAGAAGATAATTGTGACAATAGAGAATGTATAGAACTTGATGTTTCAACCGTTAAATATTCTTCAAATGGTGTTGGGTCACCATGTATGGTAACAATTTTATTTGCAAGTTCAAACTTCAAACATTGGTGAAGAGTGGAAGGGACAACCCTCATCGTATGAATCCAAGGACTTCTAAGAAGTAGGTTGTAAGATGAAGGGCAATATGCCACATAAAACAAAGTATCCAGGATCTTGGATCCAATATTGAGGGGAAAAATTATAGTACCTTGAGCTTCTTGAATTTCATTGTTAAAAGATTTTATAATAACATTTGATTCATTAAGATCTTCTTCCTTTGATTTGAGTTTTTGGAATAATTGATAAGTGCATAAATTAAGAGAGGAGCCATTATCTACCATGATAGTTTTAAAAGGTGTTTCTTTACTAGATCCTGTAATGTAAAGATAGTAGTCTTCTTGTGGAGTAGAGGAAGGAATCTCCTCATCATAGAATGAAATATGGTTAACCTCAAGAGGGTTTACACCATTAATTATGTTCTTAGAGAAAATATGATGAGGAACAAATTGTTGGCTAGGTATCTTGAACAAAGTTTCCTTATGAGAACTTTGTAATACTTCTAAAAGGGATATCTTTGCTTGAGGATTAATCACTTGTTGTTGGCTATCAAAGTGGATTTCAGATTGAGATTTTGATTCTAAAGATGAGCTTTCTATGCTTACATTCCATTTTGGATCATTCTCTAGAGCCAAAGATAGTTTTGAAGGTTGGTCAAATGAGGAATCCACATCTTGAATATCAGATTGAGTTGATTGAACTTGAGGTTGCTCATTTGTAGTTTTTGTTACAATATTAATAATATCATCATGATGGGACACATTAACATGCAATATTTGATTGGTTTCTTGTTGTTGATAATTGAATAGGGGTTCTTGGGAGATCCCCATGTCTTGATTGATTATTGGTATTTGTTGTGTAGGAGTTTGATTGTTTATTGGAGATTTATAATCAGTTGTAGATTGTAATTCCTTTATATTAAAAAGACCCTCATCAATCAAATCTTGAATTGAACATCTTAAATCTTTACATTTTTGTGTCATATGTCCATCTACTCTATGATATTCACAATGTAGCTCAGGTTTAAACCAATCTGTTGTGGTATCAGGTTGTCTTATGGAAGGGAGTTCAATCCTATTTGTGTCAAGTAAATACTTGAGAATTATATCCATTGGTTGATTGAGCTTAGTAAATTTACGTGATGAAGGTTTTCGAGAGGTTTTTGATACGTGCCTTAGGAATTCAGTCATAAAAGGACCTAATGGTTTCTCACCTCTACTTTCTTTATTATGGGTAGAATGATGATAGGAAGATTGTGAAGTATGAGGTGAGTGCATGGTAGAATTGGAAGAATAAGTATTTTCTTGTTGAAATGGATGTGTTGTATTGAAAGAAGAATATTGAAAGGGTGGAGGAGGATTGTATGTGGATTGATAGACATAATATGGATATATGGGAGAATAGATAATATCGTTATGAAGAGGATTGGAAAAGGGATTGTCCTGTTGGGGTAAGGATGAAAAATGAGAAAAGTGTGATGGAGGTGGTGTTGAATAGGGATGAGGTTGGTCATAATCAACAAATGTATTTGGCTGAATTCTTCCAACATTACAGATGGGCTCATATTGATTTGAGTAAAAACTCATGGTTTCTTTAGTACTTCTAAAAGTAATATTTAGTATCTACTATTTAGAATTGAATCTAAAACATACAAACTTGAAATGATGATTTTGTTTTTGTTTTTGTTTTTATTTTTTATATTTTTGAATCAGAAAGATGCCTATGTTATTCACGTCGGGTTCACCAAAATGTATCGTTCCAAATTTTTCGCACCCTTACCTTCAGGCTAAAGGATCCACGCCCAGAAGGGGGATGGGAAAAGGATGGGACGGTACCTCGGACTGAGAGGCCCTTTGAAGGTCCCGCCTCTCGGGGGAGGGGTATTAAGGTGATTTTTTGACGGATGGTGGGGTTCACCAGGAAACGTTTAGTGGCGCTTTCCACGCCTAGGTTGGGAATGTGTTTAATGTGTTCAGTTTTATCTTTAAACATCCAAGTCCTAGGTTTGGCCAGATGAATCTAAGTGTTCTATTATGAAAATGCAAATTAAATAAATACAAAAAATAGATTTGGATAGAAAACAGAAAGAATACGCTAGATTAAAGAACCATACCTGATCCGGATGTCTGATGAAGGTTCTGATTTTTGAAGCAGTCCAGATCGTCTGGAATTTGATAGGATCGTCTGAGATCTGACGGGATCGTCTGAGATCTGATGAATTCATCAAATGAATTCGTCAGAGACCTGCAAACAGAGAGATAGATACAAAATACCGAAATGCAACTATTCTAACAGAGAAAAATGGTGTAAAATGGCAACATAGATGCTAAGGTGATAATCACAAATAAAAATTCAAGTAGATTATGACGTTCTAATGACAAATTATGACTTCATTGTGCACTTAAGCTATATGGGTGAACTCCAAGATGCAAAACAATAAGGAATAATAACAAATTTAACTAAATGCAGGATAAATCAACAAACAAAGTGAGAAAATGCAAACCCCGGGCACTGATTGCCCCTAATGTTGACTGTAGTCGAAATCATCTCGGATTGGTACGAAATCGTCTCGAATTGAACAGGATCGTCTACGACGATCTGAGCTTGCTCCGACTGAAAAACAATGAAGTTCCTGCAAACAAACTTGGAAAAATACAAATGCAAATGGTGGTTTAAGATAGTCTAATGCATGTAGAATTCATGTTACAGGGAATTTCAGCCAGGGGGAATGCCAAGAGGGGGTCCTAAGGTTAAATAGGCTTAGGAGGGAGGTTAGGAGGTTGGAGATCATCCTAATTTGGAAGATCTCCAATGGGGGAGGTCTCTAACGATGCAGACACTGCTTCTGCCCGGATTAGAGACGTCGTTGAAACAGAAGCTAACTATGCACAAATCAGTTTGGGACGAGATCGTCTGGACGTTCTTCTCCAGACGAAATCATCCGATCTGAGGCGATATCGTCTGATCGGCGACGATATCGTCAAACGGACAAAACAAACTCTAAAAATGGCATGGAAAATGAGGAAACGGGTAGCAGGCGGTTTGGGAGCGGTTTTGGGGTTAAAATTTGAATTTGAATTATTACTAATGTAATTTTAATTATTTGCTAAGGTTTACTGTGCCAATTTTAGGGTGCTACAATAACATCATTTGACCTTATCGTAAGTATACTTACTAGAAACAAAAGTAGTATATATCTCTATTTTCACAACATATACCCCTTTCAAAAATAAAATTTAGGTCCCTAAACATGGTTCCAAGGGGAGCCAAATTTTTTTGGAAGTGTTAAACGGGCGCACCAAAAGGCTTTCTCAGGAAAAATTTTAGTCCTTTATATTTGCACAAATAAATTTAAAACCTATATTTTGGATGTTCTCCCTCACACGACACAACATTCCATGATCGAGTTCACGTTATATTTATCTTTTGGATGTTCTCCCTCGCACAACATAGCTTCTAGAGATTTCTCCATCACATAGACATCAAAACAAGCTTCCACAACTTACGTAGAATTTTTAGATCTCCTTGCGACCTTCACAGACTGACTCTAGCTCTCCTCATAGGAAATATTATAGCGTAGCTCTCAATGTCAATCAACAACACATAGGTAGCTTGTTGTCTCCTGCACAGCCTCCAAGACTCCAATGCACTCAGGTGTCTAATATACCCTTGAATGTTAGGTAGCTTTCCTCAACTGTAGGCAGCTTTTGCATAGCTCGAATGTCTTCTAGTGCACGATGTAACTACTCTTCACAATATATCATAGGCTCAATAGTGGTGTACATATATCTCATAGTAATCTTACATATCAACACTCTTAAAAATATGCTTTTCCAACATGCTCACATAGATCTCTCTTTCCAGTGTTTATGCCTCTCACAACATTTGCGATTTGCACTTCTACATAGTGGACTGAACTCACAGTTGTGATGGGAAATCCATATATTTGTAGTGCTTATCCCAGCTCTGATACCAAAATGTGATTTTGATTCACATTCTAATTGAATTCTTCAGCAAACTAGTTACAATATATAGGGAGAGCACAACAGATTTGATCCAAGTTTTGGATCTCTCCTGATTAACGTAAACAATATAAACCTAATATTAGACTAATTCTAATTTCTACCTTTAATCACTCAACAACTAAGATGCCAATTACAAAGGAGAATTTTTGTGTTCATACTTTTTTAAGTATTAAGTTCAACACTACAGGTTGAGCTGGAGCAGCTTCATGAGGAGCGAGAGACTACTCTTGAGTCTCATAGGGAGGCCTTGGCTACTATAGCACTAATGGAGGCAGAGCAGGCGATAGCTGGGGCTAGTGATCAGGATACAATCATGAGGCTTTGGGAAGAGATTTTAACTAGAGAGCAACTTCATCAGCTTGACCTACGACAGTTATGTGCTAGCGAGGACTATCCATATTCCTTGGAGGATGTGTGTATGGATAATCACATTACTTTATTAGATCCTCCATCTTCCTCTAGGAATAAGTCATCGAGGCATACACCATCTAGTTCTAGGTCTAGGTCCCCTACTAGGTCTCAGGGGTCCACTCATAGGCATTAGCTTAGTGCTTAGATGCACTTATATATATGAGCCTTAGTGCTCCATTGTAGCCTTTATGGAATTCATTTTACATATGATATTTTTGATATATGTATATATACATGGATTTTTATATATTTGTGTTATCCTTTGTGTGAATGCTTTTATGTTTATGCGATGCATGTTTTATAAATTTTTTTTTATGCTTTTATTATGGATGACTAATGCAAACTAATCATGATGTGTATGCATAGTGTTATGGATGATTAATGCAAGCTAAACATGATGTGTATGCATAGTGCTTATGGATTATTAATGCAAGCTAAATGGCATGTTTGTGAATGGTGTGTATATGGATGATTAATGCAAGCTAAATGGCATGTATGTGAATGCAAACTACATGAGAGGAATGCATGATGTTCGAATGATCATTTTTAGTTCAAAATTTTGTTGGCTATTTTTGTTCATTGCTTTGCAATCGAGGGTACCCAAATTTGCGGGTTGATTTATGATGCAGACATGGGTGCTAACATGGAAGAAAATATGGATGTTGATATGGAAGAAAATATGGATGTTGATATGGAATATTGAAAGATTTTCAAAGACTCAAACAAACTAGTACTATCAACCAAACTCACTTGACAATTGTCTAACTTTAGGACCAATGTATGTGCAAGTGAAGTTCATGTACCAAATCTTGAGCATGGCAATGACCCTAGTAAATAAAGAACCCATGTGTGTGCATGTGAAGTTCATTAACCCATTATGAGTAAATTGGGCATGACCTGTTATGGGATTGACCAAGAAGCTAGCTTACATGTATGTGCAGTTAGAGGTCTCCCTTCTTTGGAAGAGAGACATGTCACCCTGCATGATCTTACTTCACTGCCAGTCAAGCATCTATAGCCCCAGTGGAGACTCACTCCATAGTCTAATGATCTGATATTTTAGGCCTTGGGGATGACTACATATATTTTTGAGGGAAATGTTGTACGATCCTTACATATTTAGGAATCCATGTTGTGTGTATAGAATTTTTTAACTTTAGATAGAACTTTGCGGAATCAGATTCTTAATTGAAGTGTGATGAGAATGTGACCCTATCCTTACTACTCTATATTTTGTGTTTGTATTTGGAGAGCAACTGTGATAGTGGTAAAAACCACTATTTTTGATTTTGGACTATGTTGCATAATAGGACAAGCGAGGAATACCCCTTTTCACTTCAAGGTGCTACCCAAGTATGGTATTATCCCTCTTTTACTCAAAATATTTTTAAGATGTGAAAGAGTGTGGTTGGTGCAAGATTGTTTTTGGAATCAGTCGATAATACTCAAGACTTTATTAATGTGAAAAAAGTGCTTTTGGTCCTAAAGAAAATTGGACATCTTTTTGGAGGCTGCTAAACACACTAGTAGTGGATGAGTGAGTGAAAACTTTGGATTTTTGTGACTTTGGAAAAATGGGATTATTGGAGGGGATTGCATAAATACTCTCAAATAGGTACCCCCAGTTGTGGATGCTTGAATTTTTTATTTTGGCCATATCATCACCACTATAAATGATCATTGAATGTGGGATGGGATGAATGCAATATGAAAAATTAAAGAATGCAATGGAATGCATGTGGGATGTAAAATGCAGTGGAATGTGTTTGGAATGGATGCAAATGCAATTGTGAAAATGCAGTATGTATGAATGCAATGTGAAAAATGCATGCTAAAAATACCTATATGACAATGCAATATGTATGCGATTGGAACATGCCTATGTGAATGATTTTTGTTGGTTTTGTTTTTTTTTAGCCATGTATATATACACATATAGAACATCATATTAACAATAAAATACCTTTAAATGGATGACATTAAGTGGTTCGGGTTCCTCAAATCCCTATAAATCGACAAGTATATATGTACCATTACCCACTTTTTGAGTGATTATATATGGACCTAGCCAATTAGCCGTGAAATTGTCATGAAGGTGCGATAAAGCAGTGGTGTTTTGTTGGTTCTCTTTAAGTACAAGATCCCCTACTTAAAATTTATGAATATGGACTTTGGTGTTGTAAGCACACTTGAGACGGTCTTGATAAACTCGTAGGTGTTCTAGTGTATTGACTCGCCTCTCATCAAGAAGAGTGAGTTGGTCAAGATGTGCTTTTTTAGCTGTGTCATCATCTATGAATTCTTGCAAAGAAATTTGTAATGAGGAAATCTCGCGTTCAAGAGGCATGATAGCTTTAGCTCCATAGACTAAGGAAAATGGTGTTGCTCCTATTGGCATTCGGATGTTTGTTCAATAAGACCAAAGTGCCAAAGGGATTTGTGTATGCCAATCTCTATGATTTTCATTAACTAGTTTCTTGAGAATATAAATCAAGGTCTTGTTGGTAGCTTTGGCTTGTCCATTTACTTGTGGGTAATAAGGAGTCAATAAACTGTGTTGTATATTATATTTTTCGCAAAGTGCTCGAACATCCTTATTTTTGAAAGACTTACAATTATCAAAAATTATTTTAGAGGGAATACCAAAATGGCAAATTATATGTTGGAGTATGAATTCCACAATTCAAGGTCTAATCGTACTGGTTAGAGGAATGGCCTCAACCCACTTTGTGAAGTATTCAGTGGCTATGATGATGCATATATGTTGTCTCGAGGAAGGAGATGAACTTTTTCCAATTAGATCTAGGCTCCATTGTGAAAAGGGCCAAAGGCTTTGTATAGGCTGTAAAGCTTGTGATGGTATATGAGTTAAATTAGCGTGTTCTTGAAATTGCTTACAATTTTTGGCATAGTTGCAATAGTCACATTCCATTGTGGGCCAATAATAACCCATGCATAACAGACGCTTTGGAATGGCCATCCCACTAAAATGACCACCACAAGTACCATCATGGGCTTCAATTATGGCTTTTGAATCCTCACTATTTTTGAGACAGCAAAGAAGGATTCCATCATAACCACGTTTATACAACATGTCCCCCAAGATAATATGATGAGTTGCTTTATGCTTGAAAGAGAATTTGGCAGACCGATACATATCAGATGGGAGTGTTCCAAATTTTAGAAATGCCACTATTTGGTGTTGGAAATTTTGAGCTTATTTAATTGTCATTGATGTCAAGGTGAAAAGTCATCATTAATTTCATGGAGCACACCATCAATAACATCAGGAATAATGCAAAGAATTGAAAAAAAAGTTGGCAAAATATTGTTTTATGAAGGTTTATGGTAAACTCATGGTGGAAGATTAAATGGTTTTATTAAATTCATTATGAGGATATAAAAGTCTCCTCACACATTGAGATGGCAAATATTTTAAAAAGATACACGATGGAAGAATTATTTATAAATTTAAAGGTTTAAGTTTAAACCCAAGGAAGGCTTTAATCTCCTTAAAGCTAAATTTTAAAAATATAATTTATAAAATTTAAATTCCTTAGAATTTAAAATAATTTATGAATTATAAAGGTTGGAAAGCGCCGACTTCATCAAACAAGTAGGAGTGCCGACATATAAACAACAAAGGAATTTCGTATATAAATTAATGCCAAATAGGTATTCAAAACTTACCCCTCGACATTATTAATGCATGGAAAAAGTTTGAAATTTTTTAAGTGAAATCATGATTATTGAGAAAGAAGACAAGGATTCGTTTGTCTTTAGCTCTAGGTAAAAGAAAAAAGGGAAAGAGCTTTTTGGTTAAATCACAAAGGACACGGTGGTCCATTCGCAGTGCATGTTTTGCAAAAGTGTTGAGAGTTGAGGATCCCATGATCGATTCACATGGACAATTGGCATGGTTGAATTGAGTGCCAAGGAAAAGATTTGATCGTGTTCAGTTTTGAGTGTCAGGTGTGGTAGAAGGAGAACGAGGTGCTCGTGGAGTTTTAAGAATGCATCTAGCACACACAGTGGCTAAGTCCATGGCTAGAGTGCTCGCGGGGGAAAAGTTTATGGGTTCAAATCCCACTAAGTGGCAAAGGTAATTTTTGATTAAATTTTTATATTGCCCAAATTTTTTGCTAAGGTGTTGTTAGGAGTTATAAGGGTTTGTGGAGAATTATTTGTTTGTATTGTTTGGAGTTATAAGGGTTTGTGGAGAATTATTTGTTTGTGTTGTTTGGAGTTATAAGGGTTTGGTGAAGAATAAATTTTGGTGATTAATTTGTGTTGTTAGGAGTTATAAGGGTTTGTGAAGAATTATTTTATTGGAAATTGTTTTGTGCTATTTGGAGTTAAAAGGTTTTTGAAAGAGTATTTTATTGAGAAGTGATTTATGTTATTTTAATAAAAAAGGATTTGATTCTTGACAAAGTTATTTTTGCCGTTAAAATTGATTAAGAAGGTTTTGAATTATTTTGGTGGAAGTTGAAATTATTTTAGTTGGGAGTTTATAAGGTGTTATTGGATAAATATTTTATGTATGTTGTTGGTTGTTTTTGAAAGGTGGAGTGATAAGGTGTAATTGAGTTTTTGTATTATATTGTGAGAAAGATTTATCTTCTAACCTCTTTAAGTTTGGCATAGAAGTGATTATGGTTGTGGCAAATTTACAAGATCCCTTCACCATTAAGAAAAATGTATGAGCACATTCTTCCATAGTTGAGTTGATTGATTGGTTTTCTGAAAATAAGTTTGGAGTGAAAAGGACTTGATTAGGGTTTCCTTTTCGAGAGTGTTTGAGTTAATGCTTCAAGGTATTATGGAATAAAGAATTGTTGTTAAAATATTGTTTATAAGCATTGTTGTTAAAGCCATTGGTTGTGTGAAGAACTTGAGTTAGGGTTTTGAAAATAACATGAGTATCATTGTTATGTGAAGATTATTTATAAGAATTATTGTTGAAGTGAGTTGTTGTGCAAAGAACTTGAACTAGGGTTTTAAAAGAACATGAGTATAATTGTTATGTGAGATTTGTTTTTGGAAACATTTTGAGTTGGTTGATATATTATTGGACTAGGGTTTAATGAGAAAGGGGTGTTTTATCAAGTGATTGGTTGAATAGTATTGATTGAGCCTAGTCAAGTGGTTGTGTGAAATTATTGTTCAAGTTCCTTAAAACAAAATATTCTATATTATGATTTGAGTTGAAAAGGTGATTGAGCATTGAGTGTAGAACATATTGAGTATCTAACAATTCTCTTTATGTTTATATGAGATTGGATAAGTTTTGTGTGGACTTGTTAAGCAGATTTGAGGTAAGTCTTTGAGAAGACTTGTGGAATGATTTTGTGTGAGATTTTTGTGGAAAGATTACAATACATATTTGGATAAGTTTTGTATAGACTTATTGAGTAGATTTGGTTAAGTTTTGAGTGGACTTGTTGAGCAGATTTGGACAAGTTTTAAGTGGACTTGTTAAGCAGATTTGGACAAGTTATGAGTGGACTTGTTGAGCAGATTTGAACAAGTTACGAGTGGACTTGTTGAGCATATTTATACAAGTTCTAAGTGGAATTGTTGAGCAGATTTGAGCAAGTTCTATGTGGAATTTTTGAGCAGATTTGGACAAGTTCTAAGTGGACTTGTTGATCATATTTGGACAAGTTTTGAGAGGACTTTTTGAGTAGATTTGGACAAGTTCTTAGTGGACTTGTTGAGAATATTTGACCGAGTTCTGTATGGACTTGTTGAGAATATTTGGAGAAGTCCTGAGTGGACTTGTTGAGAATATTTAAGCAAGTTTTGAGTCGACTTGTTGAGCAAATTTTTTCTAGACCAAAGGACTAAGTTTAGTGTAGATTTGAGACAAAGTTTTGGAGGTGACAAAGTAGAGAGGATAGTAGTCTCCAGTGGATAGATATCCATTAGCCAGGGAAATGAGGATAGGTATTCTAAGTGGGGAAAAGAGTCTTTAATGGAGAGATATCCATAAGACAGTGTAGTGGAGGCATTAGTCTTCTAGAGGATCACCATCCAGAGCAAAGAAGGAGTTCTCCTATGGATAGAGATCCATGAACTTGATTTAGGGGATCAACATATCCTTTGGATAGAGGTCCATAAATATTGTAATAGGGAAAGGATTCCCAAGAGATTGATCAAGAAAATTTTAGTGAAATATTTTCTCCATAGAGTAGCCCACATTGGGTGAACCATGTAAATTATGGTGTCTCTATTGTGTGTGATGTTTTGTTTCTTTTATTACTACTGTTGATATTTCTATCTATACATTGCATAATATTGATTTGGAAAGAAAAGTAAAAAATGATCTTATACTATTCACCCCCCTGTCAGTATAAGCTTGTATTCTTCATTTGGCTTGACAAAGACTCATATGGTTTTGAATGGATAAAGCAAATGTCTTTTTCATCCTTAGGATTAGTATGAACAATGGCTGCTTTAGATATTATGGAGATTATTAGGGGTTGTACCTCTCCTAAATTGTATTTCAAAATCAATGATCCAAGAGAGGCCATCGCATCTGCAAATCTATTAGTCGAACGAGGCAAGTTATTGATTTCATACCATTAAAATGTTGAGAGAAATTTCATTGCCACTTCATGATAAAGTTTAATGGTAGGTTATTTGCATTGGTATTCTTCGGTTACTTACTAACAACAAGTTGAGAATCCCCAAATATTTTTATACACTTGATACCCATAGCTATAGTTGATTGAAGACCTAAGATTAGGGCTTCGTACTCTATGGTGTTGTTTGTGCATGAAAAGTCTAGATTAAATGATAAAGGTATGGGAATCCCCTGGGGTGTATGAAAGACAACTCCAACAACTTGACCTTTCTCTCACTTAGATCCATCAAAGAATAAGGTGATGTCGACGTCTTCCTCTGGAATGACATCTTATTCTAGTTCAGTGACAAAAAATACCAAATCATCTGGGAGCTCTATAATCAAAGGATGATCACTAGGTAGTGGAGCTTTTGCAAGTTGATCGGCTATAACTTGACATTTAATGGATTTTTGACTGATAAATTTGAGATAAAATTTTGTAAGGAGCATTATCCATTTGGCGGTATGAGTGTTATTGTAAGTGCAAGTATAATGTAGAGGATTTTCTCTAGCTATGACATAAGTTGTATGACTAAGCATATAATGTCAAAGTTTCTTAGTGGTAAAAACCACTGCTAAGCACAACTTCTCTATGTAAGTGTATCAGGTTTCATAACTTACCAATGTTCGAATAATATAATAAATAGCTTGCTATCAATTTTGTTTATTTTTTTGTGCAAGCATTGTTTCTAAAGCAGATTCTATTGTTGAAACATAAATATAGAAAGGGAATCCTGGACGAAGAGGAGTTAAGACCAGCGGAGAAGCTAAATACTGCTTGATACCATCGAAGAATTTTTTACATTCATATGTCTATGCAAATGGTACCCTTTTGTAGCAGGTAATTGAATGGACTGCATTTATTATAAAGTTGCACAATAAAATGTCAAATTGATTGAATCTTTCCTTGTAAACTACGTAGTTTCATAATGTTAGTTGGAGGAGGCATCTCCATGATGACCTTGAATTTGTTTGGGTCCACTTCAATGCCTCTTTTGGAGACAATGAATCCTAAAAGTTTACCTGAGGTAACACCAAAGATACACTTTTTGGGATTTAACCTCACCTTATGTTCTAGAAGTCGGTCAAAAATATTTTCCAATACACTAATGTGCTTTTGTCAAGTTTTAGATTTATCTAAGAGATCGTCCACATAGTCCTCGAAAATATTATGCATGTAATAATGGAATATGTAAGTCATGGCTCGTTGATAAGTAGCTCCTACATTTTTAAGTCCAAAGGGCATAACAATGTAACAGAAGGTCCTCCGCAGTGTTGTGAATGTTGTTTTGTGTTGATCATTAGGATTTATGTAAATTTGGTTGTATCCTGAAAAACCATCCATGAGGGAAATAATTTTATGGCCTACGTAGGTATCGACAAGAGTATTAGTGTTTGGGAGAGGAAAGTCATCCTTAGGACACACCTTATTAATATCTTGAAAGTCAGTGCAAATGCGTATCAAGTCGTTAGGATTGAGAACGGGTACTATTTTGGAAAGCCACTAAGGATAGTCAATAGGAACAATGAAATTGATGTCTAGAAGCTTTTGAAGATCTTCTTTGACTAAGAGGGCCACGGTAGGATGCATCCTTATAATATTTTGTGAAGAACATAAACTTATACTAAGAGAGGGGGTGAACAATATAAGACCACATTTTAATTTTCTTATCACAATCAATATTATGCAATATATCAATGGCAATATCAATAGTAGAAACTAAAGCAGTGCACAAAAAATCACACACACATGAGACACCAATTTTATGTGGTTCACCCAATGTGGGCTACTCCATGGAGAAAATATTTCACTAAAATTTTCTCAATCAATCTCTTGGGAATCCTTCCCTATTACAATGTTTATGGACCTCTGTCCAAAGGAGACACCAATACCCTGAATCAACTTCATGGATATCTATCCACAGGAGAAATCATTCTCCTCTACTTTGGATGGTGATCCTCTAGAATACAACTACCTCCACTACATTGGCTTGTGGATCTCTCTCCACTGAAGTCTCTTATCCCTAATCAGAAGACCTATCTTCACTACCCTACATAATGGATATCTATCCATTGGAGACTACTATCCTCTTTGCTCTGTCACCTCCAAAGATCTATATCAAATCTATACAAAACATAGTCCTTTGATCTAGCACAAATATCCTCAATCTCCATATTTGGTCTGGCATAAACCTATCCTAAAATCTACACCAAAATCTATTCTCAAATATACACTAAACATAGTTCTTTGATCTAGCACAAATTTGCTCAATTTTTGTCCTCAAGCCTTAACTCAAGGCTTGTATCAACTCTACTAAATATGTCGTAAACCTTAACTCAAGGTTTGAACAAATCAATCAACTCTACTCTCAAGTCTTCTCAAATACTTATCTAAAATCTATCTTGTAAGCTTCCACAAAAGCTCATACTAATCTATCCACAAGTCCTCTCTAGAACTTGCTCAAATCTGCTCTACAAGTCTTCTCTAGAACTTTCTCAAATATGATCAACAAGTCCACTCAGAACTTTATCAAATATGCTCAACAAGTCCACTCATAACTTGCTCAAATCTACTCAACAAGTCCACTCAAAAATTGCTCAAATATTCTCAAAAATTCCACTTAGAACTTGCTCAAATCTGCTCAACAAGTCCACACAAAACTTGCTCAAATATGCTCAACAAGTCCACACAGAACTTGTCCAATATGCTCAACAAGTTCACATAGAACTTTCTCAAAATTTCTTAATAATTTCACTAAAAAATTGTCCAATCTGCTGAAAAAGTTCACACAGAACTTGTCCAAATCTTCTTAACTAGTCCACACAGAACATGTCCAAATTTTCTCAACAAGTCCACATAGAACTTGTCCAAATCTGCTAAACAAGTTCACACAGAAGTTGTCCAAATCTGCTCAAAAAGTTCACATAGAACTTGTCCAATCTGCTCAACAAGTCCACTCAGAACTTGTCTAAATCTGCTCAACAAGTCCACACAGAACTTGTCCAAATCTGCTCAACAAGTCCACACAGAACTTGTCTAAATATGCTCAAGAAGTCCACACAAAACTTGTCCAAATATGCTCAATTAATTCCAATCACTATATTAGAAAGATAAGGATAATTATTAGAGACTCAATATGCTTCAATTTCAGCTCAATGCTCAATCAATTTTACAACTCAATTATGAATATAGAATAGTTTGTTTTATGGAATTTGAACAATCACTTCACACATCCACTTGACTAGGCTCAACCAAATCTACCCAACCAATCACTCAATGAAACACTCCTTTCTCACAAATCCTAGTCTAGGCATGTAAACACCAACTCAAAATGTTTCCAACAATGCTCAACAATAAATCTCACATAACAATGATACTCATGATCTTTTCAAACCCTAGTTCAAGTTCTTTGCTCAACAACTCACTTCAACAACAATGCTTATAGCAATGATAATAAAACCCTAGTTCAAGTTCTTTGCTCAACAAATCACTTCAACAACAATGTTTATAGCAATGATAATTAAACCCTAACTTGAGTTCTTCATACAACCAATGATTTCAACAACAATGCTTATCAAATAAGGTTTAACAATAATTTTTTTATTTCAAAAACCTTGAAGCATTCACTCAACACACTCAATAAGGAAACCCTAATCAATTCATTTTTTCACTCCAAAATTATTTTTCAGAAAACCAACCAATCAAATTAACTATGGAAGAATGTGCTCATACCTTTTTCTTGATGATAAGGAGTAGACCTCACAGATTTGCCACAATCGTAAAACACTTCTTTGCCAAACTCAAGAAGGTTAAAATACAAAATATTATTCCAATATTTTCTCAAATATATTCTTTCCACCAAGATATAATCAATGCATTATTTCTTCCTCTTTCAACAAATTATACATAAAAAAATACGTGGAAAGACCTTATCAACTCCAATCTTAGAATAGTGATCAACATCCTAATAAATCAATCACACTTAAAATAATATCCACCACCATAGAATATTAACCAATTTAATAATATTCACCACTATAGAATATCAACCATTCTTAATAATATTCACCACTATAGAATATTGACCAGACTTAATAATATTCACCACTATAGAATATTAACCAAACACTTTTCATTCCATGCATAAAACCTTTGAGCAAACAATATTAAAAATTCAATTTTTCCAAATCTTATAACTCCCTTGCAACCTTAGAACCAATAATAAACATGCAAAATTAATTTTTAACTTGCCCAACCAACCTCAAAAATTTTTGGAGATTAAACACCTTGCGTACCTTGTATTCCCCACCAAAAGGGGATTCGACATGACTCGATCTGCCATATCCTCTTGCCTAAGCACTTAGGTTTTTGGGCACTCGCCATGTGGGCTATGAAGGCCTACATGAAGGAAGGAGATATGCATTCCTCTTATGCCTTCAACACTTCTCCTTTTTCACACATGAAAAACATGTTTTCGTTTCCCCTGGTCGTAACGCTAAATTATTTTCTTCGCACGTTCGTATCTTAGGCATGGTAATTTCATTAAAGTGGTAGCTTCTCCCTTTTATAAGCATAATATAACATTCATCCTCACGTCAATGCTTTTTGAAATTGAATTTTGAATTTCAAATCTAAAACTCACTTTTTTTTTAAATAAAGGGATAAAAATTTATTGATAAAAAGTTTGGATTACAAAGTACAGTTGAGCCCCCACCCAGGACTAAAATAAGCAACAAGATAGGCTAAATCACTAGACAAGGTCAACTCCCAAAGAAAACCAAAAAAAACAAACCACATTAAGTCTGAACATCCTTATGGATCAACTCCCATAGGTGTTGAGAATCCCTAGATGGGAGACTCTCCCAGTTATCAATACTCTGAGTATCCAATAGCTCAGAAGCCCTTTTGGCCAGGTAATCAGCAACCCCATTCCATTACCTTGGAATGTGCACAAAGGATATAAATTTGAACTCTTCACTCATTATGAGAATCTGAATGGTCACAGAGGCCAACTGCCAATTAACATCCTCCACTCTTTTGCTATTTAAAATATTAACCAAAATTTGAGAGTCAGACTCGCAAAGAATCCTGTGCCAACGAAGAGAAAACCCCCTTTGCAAGGCCTCAAGTATCGCCAGAGCTTCCATAAGATTATTGGAGTGAACACCTTTATAAATGGAAAAGAAAAAACTGACCATGCCAGCAAAATCTCTCCCAACACCACCAATTCCAGCATGTCTAGGATTGCCCCTGGATGACCCATCAGTATTAATTTTTAAAACTCCTCTAGGGGGCAGTCTCCATCTACCCTCTCTCCTAACCTTCTTGTTAAGCTGAGGAATCCTACTAGGGCTAGAAGAATTCACACCAACCCCAAAAAAACCAAGGGCCTATCGTACCTTCTCCTCCCTAGAGTCCAAATGGGGGTCCACATCACATTTACTATGGATAGTTTCTTGAACCATACACAGGATCCTTTGCCAGATCTGTTGAATAGCCAAATGACTTCCCTAAAAAATGCGATGGTTTCGTTCGAGCCAAATTTGCCAGATGATGCAGGAAGGGCCCAAATTCCAAGCCACTTGGAGGAAGGGGGCCTTGGCTGGAGGTCTACCCAGACTACTCCAAAACTCCACCAGGGAGAGCACATGAAAACAAGGATGGTTCCAGCCACTCCACCAACAGTGCCAAATGTCTTCGGCAAGGGAGCATTGGAAAAATAAATGAGAAGAGTCATCCTCATTCTTACCACAAAGGACACATAAAGAGGGACCCTGAAATCCCCTCTTCCTCAAGTTATCCCAAGTGATGCATTTATTACGAGCTACCAACCAGAGAAAAAAGTTATTTTTCGGCCAAGCAAATCTATTCTACACCTTTTTACACCATGTGACAGGGAGACTCTTGAAATTTTGCTTATCAAGAACTTGATAACCATAGGCTACATAGTAGGTTCCCTTGGGATTAGGGTTCCAAGTTAGAATGTCTTTATCCCTCAATGAAGAACAGTACCTCCCTGCAAGAATAAGAGCAAGCACATCTCTATCCTCGGCCAATCCCCCTTGGGGCCATTCCTGTGGATCTTTCCATCTGTACATCTCCATATTTCCAAAATACTAGATTTTTTTAAAGTCCTCCACATGAGACCAGCCCGCTTCCAAGAAAAAAATACTTAGGGAATGTAACCTGGGATATTGAGTCAAGATAGGAGGGTGGCCATCCCAAGAATCCTCCCAAAAAAGAACATCTGATCCCCGATTGCAAATCCAGAACAAACCCTGCTTAATTAAATTAGCTCCTCTTTTCAGAGTGTCCCGAGATAATAGAACCTTTCCCAACCAAACTGGCTCTAGGGATATCTGCCTCGAAATACCTCTCAAGTATTTATAAGATAATATTTTAGCCCAAATTTGATCTTGCGAGGTACACCATCTCCAATAAAATTTCGCAGCCAAAGCCTGCCCAGAAAGAGTTGCCTATCGCAACCCAAGGCCTCCCTCTTGAATTGGCCTACAAATGGAATCCCATCTAACCAAACTCCATTTAGATTGATCAAGTTTACCATACCACAAAAAATGTCTTGACAAAGCGTCCATGTCCTTGATGAAACGAGGAGTTGTTTGCACAAAACATCTGTAAATGGGTAAAGCTTGAATAACAGATTTTAAAAGTAATACTCTACCTACAGAGGATAGCCATCTGATAGTCCAGTGATTTACCTTCCTTCTAAACTTATCAAGTATAGACTGCCAAGAAGATCTAGGCAGAGGATGAGATGAAATCGGATCCCAAGATAAATGAAGGGGGGAGTCCCGACCTGGAATCTTAGAATGCGAGCAATCCTAGATTGAATAAGAGGGGGGGTATTGAAGAAGAAAATAAAGGACTTGTCCTCATTAATCACCTATCCAGAAGCACCAAGATATATGTCAAGAGACTGTCTAATGTTTCCGACTTCCTTGATAGTGGCAACTCCCAACAAAGCGATATCATCAACAAATTGAAGGTGGGAAAGAGGTGGCAAATTGTTATACCACTTCCACCCCTGAATGAGACCATGCCTGACCTGAGACTTGAGTAATCTGCCCAACCCTTTTGCCATAATGATAAACAAATAAGGAGATAGAGTATCTCCTTGCCTCAATCCCCTTGAGGCCTCAAATAGCTTCGATGTCTCGTTATTAACAAGAACAGAGAATGAGGAAGAAGAAATATAGCTCATCACCCATCTAATCATTCCTCCTCAAAGCCAAAAGTAGCAAGAACTTTTTGAAGAAAGGACCATCTAACTCTGTCATAGGCTTTTGCCATGTCCAACTTAATGAACATAGTTTTCTCCTTAGAAGTTTCCATTGAGTGAATAACTTCTGTAGCAATAACAACCCCATCCATGATTTGTCGGCCAACAACAAACCCACCTTGCTCCTCAAATATGATTTTGCTCAACCATATCTTCAGCCTCTCAGCAATAATTTTTGTGATGATCTTATATACAACATTAAAGAGAGCAATAGGCCTGAACATATCCAGGGAATTCGCTCCCTCTTTCTTGGGAATAAGCACCACAAAGGTAGCATTTAGGGCCCTTAGCATCTGTTTGTTCTTTTGGGACTCACGGAACACCTCCAAAAGGTCAAATTTGATTAACTCCCAAAACTCTTGATAAAACTCAATCGAGAATCCATCCGAACCCGGGGCTTTCCCCTTTTTCATCTTGAATACAACACTTTTCAGCTCCTCAAGGGAAATTGGACCCATCAAGTGCTCATTCATCTCTCTAGAAACAATCGAGGGAATACAATTTAGAATAAGTTTTTCTTCCTCATCATCTGAGAGGGCATCCTCCTTGAAGAGAGAGGAAAAATACCTCTTACTCTCCTCTGAAATATCCCTGAAAGAAGAAAGCAGGGCACCCTGAGAATTAACAAGAGAGGTAATCAGGTTACCATTATGACGAGCCTTAATAGAGTTATAAAAGAATGCTGTGTTCCTATACCCTTCCTAAAGCCAATCTACTCGAGCTTTTTGTTTCCAAAAAAATTCTTCCCTAAGTTCCCATTCAACAAGGTCTTTTACAGCCTCAGATTCCTCAACAAGAAGCTCCTCTGTGAGTCCCTGATCTCTAATCTTCCTTGAGGCTTCTTCCACCCTCCTAAGAGCTGCCAGCTTAGCCAAGGAAAGGTTCCCAAAATTTAGTTGATTCCATCTCTTCAATTTATGCTTAAAAAATTGAAGCCGCTTCATAAAGGAGTACATAGCGGTGCCATGAGGAGGTTTGCCATTAGTCCACTAGCCTCGCATGAAATCATGAAGCTTAGGATCTTGCAGCCACATAAGTTGAAACTTAAATGAGGGATTTTTTTTAGCCCTAAATCTAGAGCAAAGAGTTTGATAGGCCAATGATCAGATCCTCTACCCTCCAGAATCACAGAACTAGCGCTTCTATTATTGCCAATCCAAAAACTAGATATCAGAAACCTATCCAGTCTCTCTAAAATGGAATATTCCCCACATCTTCTATTATGCCAAGTAAATATCCCATTATTCGGCTTGATGTCAACCAAGTTCAAGGCCCGGATATGAGCATTGAAGACAGAAGAAAAAGGCTCAAGACGATCAATCCCACCACGTTTTTCCTCTAGACAAGTGATAGAATTGAAGTCTCTAGCCAAAATCCATGGGTACAGGGGAGCTAGACTTCTCACAAAGCCAATGTGCTCCCATAAATTCACTTTACCATTGTAATCAATAGGAGCATACACGTTTGTAAGTAGGATGGTCTCACCAGATTCATTATCATGCCCGATCATCGAAATAGACCACCTACTGGAAATCCAGGTAAGAGGAGAGATCTTAACTGGATCCCATAAACAAGCAAGGCCACCAACATATCCACATGCACCAATACATTGAAATTGCCCCTTTCTCCACAACTTGGGAGCAATATTGAACAAACTATCAATAGCTAATTTAGTCTCTTGAATAAAAACCACATTCGGAGAATGAACATGAATCAAATCATGAACAAATTTTTGTCTGGGGATGTTGTTCAACCCCCTTACATTCCATGAAAGTATAATCATTTTTGGGGGTTATAAAAATGGGAGTCCAATGTTCTCACCAAACCTGACTCTACCAAAGTCTCCCCCATTAACTTAATTTTATCCTGGTCTTTCTTTCGACCCACCTTCATATTCTTATCTGAAGCATTTTTTTAAATTATTTTATGCTGCAATCCCAACACCGTAGGAGTTTTATAGTCCATGGATGACTGCATCAGTGCCTGGGTAGGAGAGGGCATATCTAAATCTATGCCATTTTCTAAGATAACTTCACTTCCAAGGCTAGGGCCAACCATATCACCTATACTTGGAACCAAAGCCCTCTGTTCTTCATTTAAACCCCCTATATCTGGTTCCCTTGGTTCCACATCATGAAGAGACAACTGATTTGGTTCTATTATATATATAACAGGTAGCGATGTTTCAGGTATCTCCACGCACTGATCAAGATTCTCTAGAATTTCAAAACGGTTGAGTTGAGCATCTGGTTGGTTATCCTTAATGTCTCTTTTTGCCTTTCTTCCTTTGTTTCGAGGTTTTACCGTAACAAACCCTTCCTTATCCTGATCCCCCTCCTTTATCGGGGCTTTTCCTTTATCCATATTTTGTACAGCTCGAGAGGGCCCAGGATTTGAAGCCACAGGTAGGACAAACTTAGGGCATTTTCTTTGTAAGTGGCCATATTCATGGCAAATATGGCAATGAAATGGAAGAGCTTCATAGTCAAGTTTTTGAACCCATGTGGTTGATCCGAACTGTATTTCAATAGAATCTGGAATAGGATTGTTTAAATCAATTTCAACACAGATACGGGCAACAGAGATTACCTTTTTATCCATCGTCTATCGTGACGGCCCAACCGGATTCCCAAGTAGAAGGGCAATCATATGTAAGATGTCATTTCTCCAAAATTCCAATGGGAGCCACGGAAGCCGAACCCACACCGAAACCCATGACGGCCACTCCTCTGATGGGTTGAAACCCATATTCCAGGGTTTAAGAAAGAGTCTCGCTTGGTTACAAAAATAGGGACCTCCTTCAAATGCTTTGTTACGATCCACAAGACAAGAAAAAACCACCATAAAATATCTATTTGCACTCAGCATCACCTCCACATTACCTTCAGGGTTCCAAGTCTTCCTAACCCAGGCCTCCACAAAGGGAAGAGAAATTTGGATGCCCATAAATTTACCAATAAGCGCATGTTTGGTTAAATACTCCACATCTTCTGCCATCGAGTCTGGTTGAACCACTAGAACCGACCTGGCTTCACATCATTCCAAACATCCATTGTTCTTTAACAAGTGATTCCTAGCATGCAATGGGAAATCTTGTTCCTTCCAATCATTTTTAAAAGAAATACCAGCCCTAGCATGCATGCTCTGTGATGGACCTGATGCCATCACTACATTTCTCCAGTTGTTCATACCTCCTCCAAAAATTGCTGCCATCCCCCGCAAATTGTACACTTATTATTAGAGGTGTTTTTAATTTTCTTAAAATACAGTTTTTTTTCTAAAACTCACTTTAGGGTTTTAACCTTAATTTAATTAATTGTAAGCTTCCTTAGTATAATAAAATTATTATACTTTATTTTCCAATGGTTTTTTATGAAAAAACCTTTTATTTTCTACTTTAGTGGTTTTAATGGAAAACCTTTTATTTTCTCCTTCAATGGTTTTAATTGAAAACCTTTTATTTTCTCCTCCAATGATTTTAATGGATTACCTTTTATTTTTCTCCGTTAGGGCTTTAATGAAAACCTTTTTGGTCATGCTTCATAAGAAATTATAATTTTTTTTGGAACCAATCAATCGCATTACTTTTGAATTCAGTGACAACTTCACGCCTTGACATCAATGACAACTCGATGGACTCAAAATGTCCAACAATCTCCCCCTTTGTCATTGATGGAAACCCAAATTATTTTAACTAAAAACTTGACCTTTCCTTTGTTCTTCTCTCCCTGGGACATTGCTCCCCCTGGCTTAATGCTCTCTCCTCTTTTCTCAAATACCAAATCTCTCTCCCTTACTCAAGTATCTCCCCCTTTGACATCAATGGCAATGAATCACCTTTGGGACTCAAGGCTAAGAATGAGCCTCTTATCTTAGCCTCTCCCCCACATCATCTTGAGGTTGTTAATTCCAAGGTGGGAGTATTTATACTCCTAGAAAGCACTGTTATTTACCTTTATCCTCTTTTCTTCTTATACAATTCTTTTGATTCCTCTAACTATTTATTTCAATTTTCCTATCCATGTCTGTTCCTGTTCCTGTTCATATCCATGTTACTATTTCTGTTCCTATTCCATATTGATTCTAGAATGTCAGATCTATACCACTTTGTTGTATGTCCATCATTATTGCACTTATAACACTTAATGTTATTATTCCTTTGAGGTGCAAATGTCTTAGTATTTCTCCTAGTGAAGCCATATCCTTTTCTATCATGAACCCTGCAATCTATTACCTTGTGACCAAACTGATTACATGAGTAGCAATACCCATGGAAAATTTGTCTATTTATGAAGTTCCCATTTTCTTGTCTTTCATTTGTTCGACACTGTGAAGCCATGTGCCCAAAATTGTGACATGAGAAGCATCGTCCATTGAAGAAACCTTGCCTAGACCCCATTTGTCTCTTAGTCTCTTCTACCTATTTCCTATTCCATATGTTCCTTACTTGTTACTTTCGTTGTTGAAATTTCTATTGTCCAACTTACCCTTAGAAGTCTCACTCTCTCTTTTGCTTACTTCTTTTGATGCTTCTTTTTTGGTGTTTGATCTTGACTCTTCTTTTTTTGCTTCTTGTTTCCTTTGTTCTTCTTTAGAACTAAGTCCTGTTTTGGTGACATATGACTTTTGTGCATTGATAATACTATACAAAATATTTGGATTCTTCTCAAACTTGTGCAACTTGTACTTAGAGCCTTTTACTTCCATCCTCAGTGAAACTATCTCATGCTCTAATCTTTCACACTCTAGATATTTTATCTTTAATTTTTTGGCCATACCTTATTCAATTTTTCTTTCCTCTTCAACCTTGATTTTGAAGTTGGTGAGTTCTTGTAGAAACTTTGTTTTTGCTTTCTCATCTTATTGAGCTTGAACCCTTAATCATGAGTTCTCCCTTTTTAATTCTATAAGAGTAACCATAAGTCTTTCACATTCTATCTCTTTTACCTTTGACTGTTCAACCATACATTTTTCAACTCTTCTTGCCTTTTCAACCTTATCTCTCAAGTTAGAGAGATCTTGTATAATATTTATCTTACATTTCTCATCTTCTTGTATCTAAGCCTTCAATTCTAAATTCTCTCTTTTCAATTCAACAACTTCCGTAAGAGTGGCTTCCTTTTTTTTTGAATCTTCCTCTTCTTTCTTTATTTGATCTTCTCTAGGAGCATATTATTTTTATTCTATTATTGAAATTAGAGTTTCTTCTTCATCCTATTTTGACTATCCCCGTTATAATTTAGATCCATTTCATATTCACCACTACTGAACCCATGGTAATATCTTGCATCATGACCAAGTTGACCACAAACAAAACATTCTTCACATTCTTGTGGATAATAAGGTACATGGTCACCTGTATTCCTACATCTGGTACAAAAATTTATCCATATGATCTTTTCTCCACTACTTGATTCATATCTTGAATCTATTTCCACTTGTCCTCCAAAAAAAAAATATTAAATTTATCTTCTTTTTCTTTCATGACTATGTGTGTTATTTTCTTCTTGTGTCTCATGGTTCTGCCTTTGCCTTTCTTTGCAATTTGTGTTCTTGTAAGATCTTCCTTCAAGTTGTTAAACCTTTTTCAAAGGAACCAACTATGATACCAATTGAATAATACAAGCTTATACTAAGGGGGGGTGAACATTATCAGACCACTTTTTATTTTTTTTATCACAATCAATATTATGTAAAATATAAATGGTAATATCAGTAGTAGAACCCAAAGTAGTGTATAAAACATCACACAAACATGAGACACCAATTTTACGTGGTTCACCCAATGTGGGCTACTCCACAAAGAAAATATTTCACTAAAATTTTCTCAATCAATCTCTTGAGAATCCTTCCCTATCACAATGTTTATGGACCTCTATCCAAAGGAGACACCAATCTCCTGAATCAAGTTCATGGATCTCTATCCATAGGAGAACTCATTCTCCTATACTTTGGTTGGTGATCCTCTAGAAGACAATTGCCTCCATTGCACTGGCTTGTGGATATATCTCCACTGAAGACTCTTATCACCACTTAGAAGACCTTTCTTCACTACCATGGCTAATGGATATCTATCCACTAGATACTACCTTCCTCTCTGCTCTGTCTCCTCCAAAGCTCTATCTCAAATTCACACTAAACACAATCCTTTGGTCTAGCACAAATATGATTAATATCTATCTCTGGTGTGACACAAACCTATCCTTAAATTTGTACCAAAATCTATTATCAAATCTACACTAAACATAGTCCTTCGGTCTAGCACAAATCTGCTCAATATCTGTCCTTAAGCATTAATTCAAGGCTTGTATCAACTCTTCTAAATCTGCCCTAAACCTTAACTCAAGGTTTGAACAATTCAATCAACTCTGCTCTCAAGTCTTCTCAAATACTTGTATCAAATATGTCTTGTAAGCTTCCACAAAAGCTCATACTAATATGTCCACAAGTCCTCTCTATAACTTGCTCAAATTTGCTCTACAAGTCCTCTCTATAACTTGCTCAAATTTGCTCAACAAGTCCACTTAGAACTTGCTCAAATATGCTCAACAAGTCCACTCAGTACTTGCTCAAATCTGCTTAACAAGTCCAATTAGAACTTACTTAAATCTGCTCAACAAGTTCACTCAGAACTTTCTCAAATATGCTCAACAAGTCCACATAGAACTTGTCCAATCTGCACAACAAGTCCACATAGAACTTGCTCAAATTTGCTCAATAATTTCACTCAAAACTTATCCAATCTGCTTAACAAGTTCACACATAACTTGTCCAAATATGCTTAACAAGTCCACATAGAACTTGTCCAAATCTGCTCAACAAGTCCACACATAACTTGTCCAAATCTGCTCAACAAGTCCACACAGAACTTGTTCAAATATGCTCAACAAGTTTACACAGAACTTGTCAAAATCTGCTCAAAAAGTTCACAAAAAACTTGTCCAATATGCTCAACAAGTCCACATAGAACTTATCCAAATCTGGTCAACAAGTCCACACAAAACTTGTCTAAATCTGCTTAACAATTCCACACAAAACTTATCCAAATCTACTCAATTACTTTCAATCACTCTCTTAGAAACATAAGGAGAATTGTTAGAGACTCAATATCCTTCAATTTTAGCTCAATTCTCAATCACTTTTACAACTCAATTTAGAATATAGAATAGTTTTTTTAATGGAACTTGAACAATCACTTCACACATCCACTTGAATAGGCTCAACCAAATCTACCCAACCAATCACTCAATGAAACACTCCTTTCTCAAAAACCATAGTCTAGACATGTAAACACCAACTCAAAATATTTCCAACAATGCTCAGCAATAAATCTCACATAAAAATGATACTCATGATCTTTTTGAACCCTAGTTCAAGTTCTTTGCTAAAAAACTCACTTCAAAAACAATGCTTATAGAAATGATAATCAAACCCTAGTTCAATTTCTTTGCTCAACAAATCACTTCAACAACAATTTTTATAGCAATGATAATTAAACCCTAATTCAAGTTCTTCATGCAACCAATGGTTTCAATAACAATGCTTATAAAATAAGGTTTAACAACAATTATTTATTTCAAAAAATCTTGAAGCATTCACTCAACACACTCAATAAGGAAACCCTAATCAAGTCCTTTTCACTCCAAACTTATTTTTCAAAAAACCAACCAATCAACTTAACTATGAAAAAATGAGTTAAATTAGCGTGTTCTTGAAATTGCTTACAATTTTTGACATAGTTGCAATAGTCACATTCCATTGTGGGCCAATAATAACCCATGCATAATAGACGCTTTGCAATGGCCATTCCACTAAAATGACCACCACAAGTACCATCATGGGCTTCAATTATGGCTTTTTGAGCCTCACTATTTTTGAGACAACGAAGAAGGATTCCATCATAACCACGTTTATACAACATGTCCTCCAAGAGAATATGATGAGTTGCTTTATGCTTGAAAGAGAATTTGGTATACCGAGACATATCAGATGGGAGTGTTCCAAATTTTAGAAAGACCACTATTTGGTGTTGGACATTTTTGAGCTTATTTAGTTTTCATTGATGTCAAGGTGAAAAGTCGTCATTAATTTCATGGAGCACACCATCAATAGCACTAGGAACAATGCAAAGAGTTGAAGAAAAAGTTGGCAAAATATTATTTTATGAAGGTTTATGGTAAACTCATGGTGGAAGATTAAATGGTTTTATTAAATTCATTATGAGGATATAAAAGTCTCCTCACACATTGAGATGGCAGTTAATATTTTAAAAAGATACACGGGGGAAGAATTATTTACAAATTTAAAGGTTTAAGTTTAAACCCAAGGAAGAATTTAATCTCCTTAAAGCTAAAGTTTAAAAATATAATTTATAAAATTTAAATTCCTTAGAATTTAAATAATTTATAAATTATAAACGTTGGAAAGCACCGATGTCATCAAACAAGTGGGAGTTCCGACATCTAAACAACAAAGGGAGTTTGTGTATAAAATTAATGCCAAATAGGTATTCAAAAATTACCCCTCGACATTATTAATGCATGCAAAAATTTTGAAACTTTTTTGGTGAAATCGTGATTGTTGAGAAAGAAGACAAGGATTCGTTTGTCTTTAGCGCTAGGTAAAAGACAAAAGGGAAGGAGCTTTTTGGTTAAATAGCAAAGGACACAGTGGTCCATTGGTAGTGCATGTTTTGCAAAGCCATTGGGAGTTGAGTAACCCATGATCAATTCATGTGGACAATTGGCATGGTTGACTTGAGCGCCAAGGAAAAGTTTTGATCGTGTTCAATTTTGAGCGCCAGGTGTGGTAGAAGGAGCACGAGGTGCTCATGGAGTGTTAAGCGTGCATCTAGGACAGGCGGTGGCTAAGTCTATAGCTAGAGAACTCATGGGGGTAGAGTTTGTGGGTTCGAATCCCACTAAGTGGCAAAGGTAATTTTTGATTAAATTTTTATATTGCCCAAAGTTTTTGCTAAGGTGTTGTTAGGAGTTATAAGGGTTTGTGGAGAATTATTTGTTTGTGTTGTTTGGAGTTATAAGGGTTTGGTGAAGAATTAATTTTGGTAATTAATTTGTGTTGTTAGGAGTTATAAGGGTTTGTGAAGAATTATTTTATTGAAAATTATTTTGTGCTATTTGGAGTTAAAAGGTTTTTGAAAGAGAATTTTATTGAGAAGTGATTTATGTTATTTTAAGAAAAAAGGATTTGATTCTTGCCAAAGTTATTTTTGCCATTAAAATTGATTAAAGAGGTTTTGAGTTATTTTGGTGGAAGTTGAAATTATTTTAGTTGGGAGTTTATAAGGTGTTATTGGATAAATATTTTATGTATGTTGGTTTTTTTTGAAAGGTGAAGTGATAATGTGTAATTGAGTTTTTGTATTATATTGTGAGAAAGATTTATCTTCTAACCTCTTTAAGTTTGGCATAGAAGTGATTGTGGTTGTGGCAGATTTACAAGATCCCTTCACCATCAAGAAAAAGGTATGAGCACATTATTCCATAGTTGAGTTGATTGATTGGTTTTCTAGAAAATAAGTTTGGAGTGAAAAGGACTTGATTAGGGTTTCCTTTTCGAGAGTGTTTGAGTTAATTCTTCAAGATTTTTTGGAATAAATAATTGTTGTTAAAACCTTATTTATAAGCATTATTTTTGAAGCCATTGGTTGTGTGTAGAACTTGAGTTAGGGTTTTGAAAATAACATGAGTATCATTGTTATGTGAAGATTGTTTATAAGAATTTTTGTTGAAGTGAGTTGTTGTGCAAAGAACTTGAACTAGGGTTTGAAAAGAACATGAGTATAATTGTTATGTGAGATTTGTTGTTGGAAACATTTTAAGTTGGTTGATATATTCTTGGACTAGGGTTTAATGAGAAAGGGTTGTTTTATCAAGTGATTGGTTGAGTAATGTTGATTGAGCCTAGTCAAGTGGTTGTGTGAAGTGATTGTTCAAGTTCCTTAAAATAAACTATTCTATATTATGATTTGAGTTGAAAAGGTGATTGAGCATTGAGTGTAGAACATATTGAGTCTCTAACAATTCTCTTTATGTTTCTATGAGATTGGAAAAGTTCTGTGTGGACTTGTTAAGCAGATTTGAGGTAAGTCTTTGAGAAGACTTATGGACTTATTTGTGTGATATTTTTGTGGAAAGCTTACAATACATATTTGGATAAGTTCTGTGTGGACTTATTGAGCAGATTTGGTTAAGTTTTGAGTGGACTTGTTGAGCAGATTTGGACAAGTTTTGAGTGGACTTGTTAAGCATATTTGGACAAGTTTTGAGTGGACTTGTTGAGAAGATTTGAACAAGTTCTGAGTGGACTTGTTGAGCATATTTGGACAAGTTCTAGGTGGAATTGTTGAGCAGATTTAAACAAGTTATGTGTGGAATTATTAAGCAGATTTGGACAAGTTCTAAGTGGACTTGATCATATTTGGACAATTTCTAAGAGGACTTATTGAGCATATTTGGACAAGTTTTGAGTGGACTTGTTGAGCATATTTGAGCAAGTTCTATATGGACTTGTTGAGCATATTTGGAGAAGTTCTAAGTGGACTTGTTGAGAATATTTGAGCAAGTTTTGAGTGGACTTCTTGAACAGATTTATGCTATACCGAAGGAATAATTTTAGTGTATATTTGAGACAAAGTTTTATAGGTGAAAAAGTGGAGAGGATAGTAGTCTCTAGTGGATAGAGATCCATCAGCAAGGGCTGTGAGGATAGATATTCTAAGTGGTGACAAGAGTCTTTAATGGAGAGATATCCATAATCCAATATAGTGGAGGCAGTAGTCTTCTAGAGGATCACCAGCCAAAGCAAAGGAGAAGGAGTTCTCCTATGGATAGAGATCCACAAACTTGATTTAGGGGATCAACATCTCCTTTGGATAGAGGTCCATAAAGATTGTAATAGGGAAGAAATTACCAAGATATTGATCAAGAAAATTTTAGTGAAATATTTTCTCCGTGGAGTAGCCCACATTGGGTGAACCATGTAAATGATGGAATATATATTGTGTGTGATGTTTTGTTTCTTTGATTACTACTGTTGATATTGCTATCTATACATTGCATAATATTAATTTAGAAAGAAAAGTAAAAAATGATCTTATACTATTCACCCTCCATCTTAGTATAAGCTTGTATTCTTCATTTTGCTTGACCAAGACTCATATGGTTTTGAATGGATAAATCAAATGCCTTTTTCATCCTTAGGATTAGTACACACAATGGCTACTTTAGATATTATGGAGATTATTAGGGGTTGTACCTCTCCTAAATTGTCTTTCAGAATCAATGATCCAAGAGAGGCCATCACATCTGTAAATATGTTAGTCGAACAAGGCAAGTTATCGATTTCATACCATTCAAATGTTGAGAGCAATTTCATTGCCACTTCATGATAAAGTTTAATGGTAGGTTATTTGCATTGGTATTCGTCGGTTACTTGTTTAACAACAAGTTGAGAATCCCCAAATATTTTGATATGCTTGATACCCATAGCTATAGTTGATTGAAGACCTAAGATTAGGGCTTTGTACTCTATGGTGTTGTTTGTGCATGAAAAGTCTAGTTTAAATGATAAAGGGATGGGAATCCCTTGGGGTGTTTGAAAGACAACTTCAACACCTTGACCTTTCTTGCACTTAGATCTATTAAAGAATAAGGTGATGTCGATGTATTCTTGTGGAATGACATCTTCTTCTAGTTCAGTGACAAAAAATACAAAAAATACCAAATCATCTGGGAGCTCTATAATGAAAGGATGATCACTAGGCAGTAGAGCTTCTACAAGTTGATCGACTATAACTTGACCTTTAATGGATTTTTGGCTGATAAATTTAAGATCAAATTTTATAAGGAGCATTATCTATTTGGTGGTATGAGTGTTATTGTAAGTGCGAGTATAATGCAGAGGATTTTCTCTAGCTATGACATAAGTTGTATGACTAAGAATATAATGTCAAAGTTTCTTAGTGGTAAAAACCATTGCTAAGCACAACTTCTCTATGTAAGCGTATTAGGTTTCATAACTTACCAATGTTTGACTAATGTAATAAATAGCTTGCTCTCAATTTTGTTCATTTTTTTGTGTAAGCATTGTTCCTAAAGTAGATTTTGTTGTTGAAACATAAAGATAAAAAGGAAACCCTAGATGAGGAGGAGTTAAGACCGATGAAGAAGATAAATAATGCTTGATATCATTAAAGGATTTTTGACATTCATCTGTCCATGCAAATGGCACCCCTTTTGTAGCAAGTAATTTAATGGTCTGCATTTATCAAAAATTTGCACAATAAAACGTCAAATTGATTGAATATTTCCTTGTAAACTACATAGTTCCGTAATGTTAGTTGGAGGAGGCATCTCCATGATGACCTTGAATTTGTTTGGGTCCACTTCAATGCCTCTTTTGGAGACAATGAATCCTAAAAGTTTACCTGAGGTAACACCAAAGACACACTTTTTGGGATTTAACCTCACCTTATATTCTAGAAGTCAATAAAAAATCTTTTCCAATACACTAATGTGCTCTTGTCGAGTTTTAGATTTATCTAAGAGATCGTCCAAATTGTCCTCGACAATCTTGTGCATGTAATCATAGAAGATGTAAGTCATGGCTCGTTGATAAGTAGGTCCTACATTTTTAAGGCCAAAGGGCATAACCTTGTAACAAAAGGTCATCCACGATGTTGTGAATGTTATTTTGTGTTGATCATCAGGATTTATGTAAATTTGGTTGTATCCTGAAAAACCATCCATGAGAGAAATAATTTTATGGCCAGCGCAGGTATCGACAATAGTATCAATGTTTGGGAGAGGAAATTAATCCTTAGGACACAAATTATTAATATCTTTAAAGTTAGTGCAAACACGTATCAACCCGTTAGGCTTGATATCAGGTACCATTTTGGAAAGCCACTCAAGATAGTCAATAGGAACAATGAAATTAACGTCTAGAAGCTTTTGAATATCTTCTTTGACTAAGAGGGCCATGGTAGGATGCATCCTTCTAAGCTTTTGTGAAGAACACAAACTTATACTGAGATGGGGGTGAACAATATAAGACCACTTTTTACTTTTCTTATCACAATTAATATTATGTAATATATCAATGGAAATATCAATAGTAGAAACCAAAGAAGTACACAAAAAATCACACACACATGAGACACCAATTTTATGTGGTTCACCCAATGTGGGCTACTCCACGAAGAAAATATTTCACTAAATTTTTTTTCAATCAATATCTTGGGAATCCTTCCCTATTACAATGTTATGGACCTCTGTCCAAAGGAGACACCAATCCCATGAATCAAGTTCATGGATCTCAATCCACAGGAGAACTCCTTCTCCTCTGCTTTGGTTGGTGATCCTCTAGAAGAAAAATACCTCCACTACATTGGCTTGTCGATATCTCTCCATTGAAGACTCTTATTCCCACTCAGAAGACATATCTTCATTACCCTGGCTAATGGATCTGTATCCACTAGAGACTATTGTCCTCTATGCTTTGTAATCTCCAAAGCTCTGTCTCAAATCTATACTAAACACAGTCCTTCAGTCTAGCACAAATCTGCTCAATCTCTATCTTTGGTCTGACACAAACCTATCCTCAAATCTACACTAAAATCTATTCTCAAATTTGCACTAAAAATAGTCCTTTGATCTAGCACAAATCTGCTCAATCTATGTCCTCAAGCCTTAACTCAAGGCTTGTATCAACTCTACTGAATCTGCCCTAAACCTTAACTCAAGTTTTGAATAAATCAATCAAATTTTCTCTCAAGTCTTCTCAAAGACTTATCTCAAATATATCTTGTAATATTCCACAAAATCTCATACTAATCTATCCACAAGTTCTCTCTAAAAGTCCTCTCTAGAAATTGCTCAAATATGATCCACAAGTCCACTCAGAATTTTTCCAAATCTGCTCAACAAGTCCATTTAGAACTTGCTCAAATATGCTCAACAAGTCCACTCAGAAATTGCTCAAATTTGGTCAAAATCCCACTCAAAACTTGCTCAAATATGCTCAACAAGTCCACTTAGAACTTGCTCAAATCTTCTCAACAAGTCCACTCAGAACTTGCTCAAATATGCTCAAAAATTCCACATAGAACTTGTCCAATCTGCTCAACAAGTCCACATAGAACTTGCTCAAATTTGCTCAATAATTTCACTTAGAACTTATCCAATATGCTCAATAAGTTCACACATAACTTGTCCAAATCTGCTTAACAAGTCCATATAGAATTTATCCAAATATGCTCAACAAGTCCACATAGAACTTGTCCAAATATGCTCAACAAGTTCACACAGAAGTTGTCCAAACCTGCTCAAAAAGTTCACACATAACTTGTCCAATCTGATCAAAAAGTCCACATAGAACTTTTCTAAATATAATCAACAAGTCCACACATAACTTGTCCAAATATGTTCAACAAGTCCACACAGAACTTGTCTAAATCTGCTCAACAAGTCCACACAAAACTTGTCCAAATCTACTCAATTACTTTCAATCACTCTCTTAGAAACATAATGAGAATTGTTAGAGACTCAATATGCTTCAATTTCAGCTCAATGCTCAATCAATTTTACAACTCAATTAAGAAAATAGAATAGTTTGTTTTATGGAACTTGAACAATCACTTCACACGTCCACTTGACTAGGCTCAACCAACTCTACCCAATCAATCACTCAATGAAACACTCCTTTCTCACAAACCCTAGTCCAAGTATGTAAACACCAACTCAAACTATTTCCAACAATGCTCAGCAATAAATCTCACATAACAATGATACTCATGATATTTTCGAACCCTAGTTCAAGTTCTTTGCTCAACAACTCACTTCAACAACAATGCTTATACCAATGATAATCAAATCCTATTTCAATTTCTTTGCTTAATAAATCACTTCAACAATAATGTATATAACAATATTAATCAAACCCTAATTTGAGTTCTTCATACAGAACTTGTCCAAATCTGCTCAACAAGTTCACACAAAACTTGTCCAATATGCTCAACAAGTCCACATAGAACTTATCCAAATCTTCTCAACAAGTCCACAGAGAACTTTTCTAAATATGCTTAATAATTACACACAAAACTTATCCAAATATACTCAATTACTTTCAATCACTCTCTTAGAAACATAAGGAGAATTATTAGAGACTCAATATCCTTCAATTTTAGATCAATTCTCAATCACTTTTACAAATCAATTTAGAATATAGAATAGCTTGTTTTATGGAACTTGAACAATCACTTCACACATCCACTTGACTAGGCTCAACCAAATTTACCCAACCAATCACTCAATGAAACACTCCTTTGTCACAAACCCTAGTCCAGGCATGTAAACACCAACTCAAAATATTTTCAACAATGCTCAGCAATAAATCTCACATAACAATGATACTCATGATCTTTTCAAACCCTAGTTCAAGTTATTTTCTCAACAACTCACTTCAACAAAAATGCTTATAGCAATGATAATCAAACCCTAGTTCAAGTTCTTTGCTCAAAAAATCACTTCAAAAACAATTTTTATAGCAATGATAATCAAACCCTAATTCAAGTTTTTCATACAACCAATGGTTTCAACAACAATGCTTATCAAACAAGGTTTAACAACAATTATTTATTTCAGAAAACCTTGAAGCATTCACTCAACACACTCAATAAGGAAACCCTAATCAAGTCCTTTTTACTCTAAACTTATTTTTCAGAAAACCAACCAATCAACTTAACTATGGAAGAATGTGCTCATACCTTTTTGTTAATGATAAGGAGTAGACCTCACAAATCTGCCACAACCATAAAATACTTCTTTGCCAAACTCAAGAAGGTTAGAATACAAAATATTATTCCAATATTTCCTCAAATATATTCTTTCCACCAAGATATAATCAATGCCTTATTTCTTCCTCTTTCAAAAAATCATACATAACAAAATACTTGGAAACACCTTATCAACTCCAATCTTAGAATAGTGACCAACACCCTAATAAATCAACCACTCTTAAAATAATATCCACCACCATAGAATATTAACCAATTTAATAATATTCACTACTATAGAATATCAAACATTCTTAATAATATTCACCACTATAGAATATTGACCAGACTTAATAATATTCACCACTATAGAATATTAACCAAACACTTTTCATTCCATGCATAAAACCTTTGAGCAAACAATATTAAAAATTCAATTTTTCCAAACCTTATAACTCCCTTTCAACCTTAGAACCAATAATAAACATGTAAAATTAATTTTTAACTTGCCCAACCAACCTCAGATAATTTCAGAGATTAATCACCTTGCATACCTTGTATTCCCAAACAAAAGGGGATTCGGCATGACTACATCTGCCGTCTCCTCTTGCCTAAGCGCTTAGGCATTTGGGCACTCGCGGGCTACGAAGGCCTACATGAAGGAAGGATAGATGCCTTCCTCTTATGCCTTCAATACTTCTCATTTTTCACACGTGAAAAACACATTTTCATTTCCCTTGGTCGTAACACTAAATTATTTGCTTCGCACATTCGTATCTTAGGCATGGTAATTTCATTAAAGTGGTAGGTTCTCCCTTTTATATGCATAATATAACATTTCTCCTCACGTCGGTGCTTTTTGAAATTGAATTTTGAATTTCAAATCTAAAACCCACTTCAGGGTTTTAAGCTTAATTTAATTAATTTTAAGCTTCCTTAGTATAATAAAATTATTATACTTTATTTTCCAATGTTTTTTATGAAAAAAAACTTTTATTTTCTCCTTCAGTGGTTTTAATGGAAAACCTTTTATTTTCTCCTTCAATGGTTTTAATGGAAAACCTTTTATTTTCTCCTTCAATGGTTTTAATGGAAAACCTTTTATTTTCTCCTCAAATGATTTTAATGGATTACCTTCTATTTTTCTCCGTCAGGGTTTTAATGAAAAAACTTTTTGGTCATGCTTAATAAGACATTATGAAACTTTTTGGAACCAATCAATCGCATTCCTTTTGAAATAAATGACAACTTCATGCCTTGACATCAATGACAACTAGATGGACTCAAAATATCCAACAATCTCCCCCTTTGTCATTGAAGGCAACCCAAATTATTTTAACTAAAAACTTGACCTTTTCTTTGTTCTTCTCCCCTGGGACATTGCTCCCCCTAGCTTAATGATCTCTCCTATTTTCTCAAATACCAAATATCTCTCCCTTACTCAAATATCTCTCCCTTTGACATCAATGGCAAAGGGTCATCTTTGGGACTCAGGGCTATGAATGAGCCTCTTATCTTAGCCCCTCCCCCACATCCTCTTGAGGTTGTTAATTCCAAGGTGGGAGTATTTCTACTCCTAGAAAAAAATGTTATTTACCTTTATCGTCTCTTCTTCTTATAATATCCTTCTGATTCCTCTAACTATTTATTTCAATATTCCTGTCCATGTATGTTCCTGTTCCTGTTCATATCCATGTTCCTGTTCCTATTCATGTTCCTTCTTGATTCTGGAATTTCTGCTCTACACCACTTTGCTGTATTTCCATAATTATTGCACTTATAACACTTAATTTTATTATTACTTTGAGGTGCAAATGTCTTAGTATTTCTCCTAGTGAAGCCATATCCTTTTCTATCATGAACCCTGCAATATATTGCCTTGTGACCAAATTGATTACGTGAGTAGAAATACCCATGGAAAAGTTATCTGTTTATGAAGTTTCCATTTTCTTGTATTTCATTTGTCCTACACTGTGAAGCCATGTGCCCAAATTTGTGACATGAGAAGCATCGTCCATTGAAGAAACCTTGCTTTACCTGATTGGTCTCTTAGTCTCTTCTACCTGTTTCCTATTCCATATGTTCCTTACTTGTGTATTATTCCTTTCCTTGTTGAACTTTCTATTGTCCAACTTACCCATAGAAGTCTCACTCTCTATTTTAATTACTTATTTTGATGCTTCTTCTTTTTTGATGTTTGAGCTTGACTCTCATTTTTTTGCTTCCTGTTTCCTTTGTTATTCTTTAGAACTAAGTACTATTTTGGTGACAGATGAATTTTGTGCATTGATAATCCTATCCAAAGTCTTTGGATTCTCCTAAAACTTGTACAACTTGTACTTAGAGCATTTTACTTCCATCCTTAGTGAAACTATCTCATGCTCTAATCTTTCACACCCTAGATATTTTATCTTTAATTTTTTGGCCATGCCTTATTCAATTTTTCTTGCCTCTTCAACCTTGATTTTTTAGTTGGTGAGTTCTTGTAGAAACTTTGCTTTTGATTTCTCATCTTATTGAGCTTGAAACCTTAATCATGAGTTCTCCCTATTTAATTCTTTAAGAGTAACCATAAGTCTTTCACATTCTATCTCTTTTACCTTTGACTGTTCAACCATACCTTTTTCAAATCTTCTTGCCTTTTCAACCTTATCTCTCAAGTTAGAGAGATCTTGTAGAATCTTTGTCTTACATTTCTCATATTTTTGTATTTGAGCCTTCAATTCTAAATTCTCCCTTTTCAATTCAACAACTTCCTTAAGAGTGGCTTCCTCTTTTTCTTTTTTGAATCTTCCTCTTGTTTCTTTCTTTGATATTCTATAGAAGCATCTTATTTTTCTTCTATTATTGAAAGTAGAGTTTATTCTTCATACCTATTTTGATTGTTCCCATTATAATTTAGATCTATTTCACCTTCACTACTACTGAACCCATGGTAATATCTTGCATCATGACCGAGTTGACCACAAAAAAAATATTCTTCACCTTCTTGTGGATAATAAGCTACATGGTGACCTGTAATCCTACATATGGTACACAAATTTATCCATATGATATTTTATCTATTGTTTGATTCATCATTTGAATCCATTTACACTTGTACCCCCAAAACAACAATATCAAATTCATCTTATTTTTCTTTCATGACCATGTGTGTTATTTTCTTCTTGTGTCTCATGGTTCTGTCTTTGCATTTCTTTGCCATTTGTATTCTTGTAAGATATTCCTTCAAGCTATTAAACCTTTTTTTAAGGAACCAAATCTAATACCAATTGAAGAAAATAAGCTTATACTGAGGGGGGGTGAACAATATAAGACCACTTTTTACTTTTATTATCACAATCAATATTATGCAAAATATCAATGGCAATATCAATAGTAGAAACAAAAGCAGTGCATAAAAAATCACACACACATGAGACACCAATTTTACGTGGTTCACCCAATGTGGGCTACTCCACGAAGAAAATATTTCACTAAAATTTTCTCAATCAATATCTTGGTAATCCTTCCCTATTACAATGTTTATGGACCTCTGTCCAAAGGAGACACCAATCCCCTAAATCAAGTTCATGGATCTCTATCCATAGGATAACTCATTCTCCTCTACTTTGGTTGGTGATCCTATAGAAGACAATTGCCTCCACTACACTAGCTTGTGGATCTCTCTCCACTGAAGACTCTTATCCCCACTCAGAAGACCTTTCTTCACTGCCATGGATAATGGATATATATCCACTGGAGACTACCGTCCTCTCTACTTTGTCACCTCCAAAGCTCTATCTCAAATTTACACTAAACATAGTCCTTTGGTCTAGCATAAATTTGCTCAATATCTATCTCTGGTCTGGAACAAACCTATCCTTAAATCTGCACCAAACTCTATTCTCAAATCTACACTAACTATAGTCCTTCGGTCTAGCACAAATCTTATCAATCTCTATTCTTAAGCCTTAATTCAAGGCTTGTATCAACTCTATTGAATCTGCCCTAAACCTTAACTCAAGGTTTGAACAAATCAATCAACTTTGCTCTCAAGTATTCTCAAAGACTTATCTCAAATCTGTCTTGTAAGCTTCCACAAAAGCTCATACTAATCTGTCCACAAGTCCTCTCTAGAACTTGCTTAAATCTGCTCTACAAGTCCTCTCTAGAACTTGCTCAAATCTGCTTAATAAGTCCACTTAGAACTTGTTCAAATATTCTTAGCTAGTCCACTCAGTACTTGCTAAAATATTCTCAACAAGTCCACGCAGAACTTGCTCAAATCTTCTCAATAAGTCCACTCAGAACTTGCTCAAATCTTCTCAACAAATCCACATAGAACTTGTCTAATATTCTCAAAAAGTCCACATAGAACTTGCTCAAATTTTCTCAACAAGTTTACTCAGAACTTGTCCAATATGCTCAACAAGTCCACACAGAACTTATCCAAATTTGCTCAACAAGTCCACACAGAACTTGTCCAAATTTGCTCAACAAGTCCACACAGAACTTGTTCAAATCTGCTCAACAAGTTTACATAGAACTTGTCCAAATATGCTCAACAAGTTCACACAAAACTTGTCCAATATGCTCAACAAGTACACATAAAACTTGTCTAATCTGCTCAACAAGTCCATACAGAACTTGTCTAAATTTGCTCAAAAAGTCCACATAGAACTTATACAAATATGCTCAATAAGTCCACATAGAACTTGTCTAAATATGTTCAACAATTCCATACAAAACGTATCCAAATCTACTCAATTACTTTCAATCACTCTCTTAGAAACATAAGGAGAATTGTTAGAGACTCAATATGCTTCAATTTCAGCTCAATTCTCAATCACTTTTACAAATTAATTTAGAATATAGAATAGTTTGCTTTATGGAACTTGAACAATCACTTCACACATCCACTTGACTAGGCTCAATCAACTCTACCCAACCAATCACTCAATGAAACACTACTTTCTCACAAACCCTAGTCCAGGCATGTAAACACCAACTCAAAATATTTTCAACAATGCTCAACAATAAATCTCACATAACAATGATACTCATGATCTTTTCGAACCCTAGTTCAAGTTATTTGCTCAACAACTCACTTCAAAAACAATGCTTATAGCAATGATAATAAAAGCCTAGTTTAAGTTCTTTGCTCAACAAATCACTTCAACAACAATGTTTATAGCAATGATAATCAAACCCTAATTCAAGTTCTTCATACAACTAATGGTTTCAACAACAATGCTTATCAAACAAGGTTTAACAACAATTCTTTATTTCATAAAACCTTGAAGCATTCACTCAACACACTCAATAAGGAAACCCTAATCAAGTCCTTTTCACTCTAAACTTATTTTTTAGAAAACCAACCAATCAACTTAACTATGGAAGAATGTGCTCATACCTTTTTGTTGATGATAAGGAGTAGACCTCACAAGTATGCCACAACCATAAAATACTTCTTTGCCAAACTCAAGAAGGTTAGAATACAAAATATTATTCCAATATTTCCTCAAAGATATTCTTTCCACCAAGATATAATCAATGCCTTATTTCTTCCTCTTTCAAAAAATCATACATAACAAAATACTTGGAAACACCTTATCAACTCCAATCTTAGAATAGTGACCAACACCTTAATAAATCAACCACTCTTAAAATAATATCCACCAACATAGAATATTAACCACTTTAATAATATTCACCACTATAGAATATCAACCATTCTTAATAATATTCACCACTATAGAATATTGACCAAACTTAATAATATTCACCACTATAGAATATTAACCAAACACTTTTCACTCCATGCATAAAACCTTTGAGCAAAAAATATTAAAAATTCAATTTTTCCAAATCTTATAACTCCCTTGCAACCTTAGAACCAATAATAAACATGCAAAATTATTTTTTAACTTGCCCAACCAACCTCCAAAAATTTCAAATATTAAACACCTTGCGTACCTTGTATTCCCCACCAAAACAAAATTCGGCGTGACTCGATCCACCGTATCCTCTTGCCTAAGAACTTAGGCTCTTGGGCACTCACCACGTGGGCTACATAGGCCCACATGAAGGAAGGATAGATTCCTTCCTCTTATGCCTTCAACATTTCTCCTTTTTCACATGCAAAAAACACATTTTCGTTTCCCCTAGTTGCAACGCTAAATTCTTTGCTTTGCACATTCATATCTTAGGTATGGTAATTTCATTAAAGTGGTAGGTGACACCTTTTATATTTATAAAATAACATTTGTCTTCATGTCGGTGCTTTTTAAAATTGAATTTCAAATTTTAAATATAAAACCCACTTTAGGGTTTTAACCTTAATTTAATTAATTTTAAGCTTCCTTATTATAATAAAATTATTATACTTTATTTTCTAATGGTTTTTATGAAAAACCTTTTATTTTCTCCTTCAGTGGTTTTAATGGAAAACCTTTTATTTTATCCTTCAATGGTTTTAATGGAAAACCTTTTATTTTCTCCTCCAATGATTTTAATGGAAAACATTTTATTTTACTATGTCAGAGTTTTAATGAAAAACCTTTTTGGTCATGATTCATAAGACATTATAAATTTTTTTTGGAACCAATAAATTGCATTCCTTTTGACATCAATGACAACTTCATGCCTTGACATCAATGACAACTTCACGCCTTGACATCAATGACAACTCGACGGACTCAAAATGTCCAACATTTTATTTGACCGGTTTGGCATTGGGATGTAAGGTGAGATTGTGGACCATAATATTAGGGTCAAGACTAGGCATATACTTGTAGGACCATGTAAACACATATTTCTTCCTCTTGAGGAGAGCGATGAATTGCTCTTGTTCATCGGATGATAGACTTTGTCCAAGCTTGACAATTTGCGGATTGTTAGGATCTGAACTAAGGTTCACTTCGATAGTATCTTCAATAGACATATGTGAACCTTAATAAAATTGATGTGGTGTGGGAATAAAATGAATTTCATATAATATGTTATCCAACTGTTCTTCCTTATCGCTATCTAACTCTGCCTGAAAAACCTTAGGATCCTTGGCAAAAAATGGAGGTGAAGGTGGAGGTGACAGAGGAATGTAGTTGGTAGAAGCCCATAACAATTCCTTGGATAGGATGAAATCTGAAAAGGAGGGTGGGGAAGAAATTCGGTCCTTGTAAACAATACTTATGTCAATTGGAATTGGTTTAGCCGAATTGTACGGATTGCAGAGTGGGGTGAAAAAGTCAATATGACTCATATTGACTTATAGGACGAAAGGTGAGATGGCTTAGACAAATGAATAAGTGGGATGATTGGATTTGAACTGATGTTGAGTATTTCTAACCTTAGAATCCTACTCTCTACTTCAAATTATTTCCAGGTGCATATGGGTGCCTGTGCAGGTGCATAAGAGTGCCTGTGATGATCAGTAGGTGCAGTAAAGCACCTGCATACTTTTTTCAACTATTATAGAATTATTTAGAAACTCTAATTGATGAAATCAATGAATTTTTGCTTCTAAAAAACCTCTACAAAAAAAAATAAAATCAAATTAGAAAAGTAAAACAGATTAATAAATGAAACCCTTGTGGATTCCACCATGATCGCCATTTGTAGAGCTAAAAACGTGATACTATGCAAGCAATAAAGAAATCAACTCAAAGAGACAAATAACTGCACAAAATGAAATATATTTCAATAAATAGGGGGAGCTGAAAAACTCCTTGTTATAATTATTCTACCTTGATAGAGTTGATTTGATACAATAGATACAAATTTCTAGGGTTCTCCGAAACCCTAGCTATACAAAAATGAGTGTCTTCAAATGCGCTTCGCTCCCAACAGAATGAGTGGGCTTGTGAGATATCCGATGTTGGACCACTCTAGCCTTAGCAGTTGTCCAATATTGAATGAGAACCTATAGATCTGCATGCACATAAATAGACAAGGGGATCAGTAATACCTATGAGGGCTCCACAGTGTGAGATCCTCAACTATCAAATAAACCCTAATTGCAAATGAATACAATGGCATACAGAAACCTACAGATTATGTAATGAAATAAAAACCAATGGTGATTTACCTTGCTTAACTTGATGATGTTTCATTGTAGATCCATTGGTATGATGCCCTAAAATCAACAAGTGTGACACAGTAGATTCTATAGAGCATTGATGGTGACGATAGGCTTTGGCGGGCACTTGGTAGGCTCTGGAGTGAGCTTGGCAGGCTCTATCGTGAGCTTGGTAGGCTCTGGAGTGCACCTACAGGATATGGCAGGCTCTGGTGAGTGCTTGGTAGGCTCTATAGCGAGCCTGGCAAGCTCTAGAAGTTGCCTACAGGTGAGGGTTTAATCTACCAAAGTAGATCATGGGGGTGCGAAGGATACAAAAAATGAGGGGATTGCGACAACGATGGAGGACAGATGTGGAAGTGGCTGGAATGGAGGAAGTCCTTTGGAAAGCTAAGGTTTGAGTCAACTCTCACAAGTGGATTCAACCATTGGGATATTTAGGGCTCTACAACCTTCTGATTCACAAGGGCTTCTTCAAAAATCTCTCCAAGGGCAAGAACATTCTAGGGTTTGAGCATTTGCAAATGCCCTTACTTATAATCCAACCTAGGGTTTTCTTAATATTTTAGCCTAACACTTTTGATCGTGTGGCTAAGATTAAATCAAATCCTAAGGCTAAGATTGTACTTTAAGTGTGGCATGGATTAATGAATATGGATGGTTGAGATTAGATTAAATCGGACGGTTGAGGTTAATTGGGTTTAAATATATATTTTATAATAAATATATTAAAATATAATAATAAAATATTATATTAAATATAAATAATATAAATTAAGTCCAAAGGTGTCAAAAATTAGCGGGAAAGGGCTAAAGTGGGCCTTTTGAAGGCGAGAAGGGCATGAAATGGATAAATGAGTGGCAAGAAAGGGCTAAGGTGGACAAGTGGGTGGTGGGATGGTTAGAATGAAGGATTAATGGCTAGGATTTGGTGTCTACACATAGCAATGATACTCAAACCCTAATTCAAGTTCTTATCACAACCAATGGCTTCAAAAATAATGCTTTTCAAACAAGGTTTTAACAGCACTTATTTATTCCAGAAAACCTTGAAGCATTCACTCAACACACTCAATAAGAAACCCTAATCAAGTCCTTTTCACTCCAAACTTATTTTTTAGAAAACCAATCAATCAACTCAACTATGGAATAATGTGCTCATACCTTTTTCTTGATGATGAAGAGATCTCATAAATCTGTCACAACCACAAACACTTCTATGCCAAGCTCAAAGAGGTTAGAAGATAAATATTTCTCACAATGTAATGTAAAAACTCAATTACACCTTATCACTCCATCTCAATAGCAATATTTGACAATAATATCTTCACAAAAATTTCCTTTTCAAAACACACCTTCAATTTCTCAATTTCACAAAATTGATATTCCAAATTAATTTCTATCTCCTAAGGTAAAATAATATTTACCTTAATAAAGCACCTATTTACCACAGGTAAATAAATTAATATCATCTTATAACTCCCTAACCTTAGCAAAATTAATCAAATTCCACAAACACACCTAAAACTTTAGAACAATGATCAAATATCACAAATATTCCCTTATGCCTCCTAAACCTTAGTATTATGCAAAAATCAAAATTAAATCATAAAAACCTTTGGTGAATCCCCCTTTCATTTTTTTTGGGGTTTTGACCCTGTGCCTTCTCCCTTGGCTGGCACCTTAGCTACGGATAGCTAGCCGTGTAAGCTAAGCATTCCATGTACTTAGCTTAAGCCCTAAGGTTGCTTAAGCCTTTTCTCCAAGGCTTTAAAGGCTTTGGCCTTCTTCCACATCTAGCACCAAGCTAGACCACAAGCGCTACTCCCTCTGCCTTATTCCTCACTCAAACATGATGCGCTACCTTGATCATGATGTGTTGCATTGCTTCTGCAATACCCAACTCAATTACACATATTTATTTTCTATTGGCTATTGATTTTTCTAAATACTCTATAAGCAATCTTCTTTCTTCATCACATTCTTGAAACTGAATTTCAAGTTTAGAGTTTTGCTTTCTTACCTTCTTTACCATGTCAAGGGTTTAAATAAGTTCTCCCTTGATATCATATACAAATTTCTCTGAATATTCCTCTATTTGTTTATCTTTTTCCACATATTTATTTACCACTTAGGTAAATAAATTAATATCACCTTATAACTCCCTAACCTTAGCACAATTAATCAAATTCCACATACACCCTTAAAACCTTAGCACAATGATAAAATACCACAAATATTCCCTTATTCCTCCTAAACCTTAGTATTATGCAAAAATTAAAATTAAATTATAAAAACCTTTGGTGAATCCCCTTCCACGTTTTTTGGGGTTTTGAACCTGTGCCTTCTCCCTTGGCTAGCACCTTAGCTGCAGATAGCTAGCCGTGTGAGCTAAGTGCTCCATGTGCTTAGCTTAAGCCCTAAGGTTGCTTAAGCCTTTTCACAAAGGCTTCAAAGCCTTTGGCCTTCTCCTACGTCTAGCACCAAGCTAGACCACAAGCACTACTCCCTCTACCTTGTTCCTTGCTCGAACACGGTGCACTGCCTCGATCATGATGCGTTGCCTTACTTCTGCAATATCCCACTCTGCAATTTTTGGAGGCTCTGGATTTTTTGTTGTATTCGAATTCGAATTGCCATACTTCCCTAAGGTTTGTCTTAGGGTTTAAATACCCTTCATTTGCTTTGCATACAACGTCAACGGATGATTCGATTTGATGATGTCGGCTTGTATAAATTATAATTTATAATTAATTTAAATTCAAAATAATTTAAATATTATAAATTTAATTTATAAACTTTAGACTTTAATAAAATATTAAAGCCCTCTTTGAGTTAATATCAAATTATCATTTGCACTTCACTGGGTTGATGAAAAATAATTTCGCCACCTTGGTTTTAATAAAAACCTTAATTCTGCCATCACAATATTAGAGAACTATCATTATGGTTTTAATAAAAAACCTTTTAATGTGCCACCATGGTTTTAACAAAAACCCTTATAAAAACATATTTGGACAACTTTTCTCCATCTCTTTGCATTGCTTCTTGGTGTTAATGATGATGTACTCCATGGTGTTAATGATAGCTTCATGTGTTCACTTTGGCATCAATGACAACTTTTCACCTTGACATCAATGACAACTAAATGAGCTCAAAATGTCCAACAATCTCCCCCTTTGTCATTGATGGCAACCCAACTTATTTTTACCAAAAACTTGACCTTTCCTTTGTTCTACTTCCCCTGGGACAATGCTCCCCCTGGCTCAATGCTCTCTCCTCTTTTCTCAAATACCAAATCTCTCCCCCTTACTCAAATCTCTCCCCCTTTGACATCAATGGCAAAGGGTCACCTTTGGGGCTCAGGGCTAAGAATGAGCCTCTTAGCTTAGCCCCTCCCCCACCTCCTCTTGAGGTGGTTAATTCTAGGGTGGGAGTATTTCTACTCCTAGAAAGCACTATTCTTTACCTTTATCCTCTCTTATTTTTATCCGATCCTTTTGATTCCTCTGACTATTTCTTTCAATGTTCCTTGTCCATGTCTACATTCCTATCCATGTTACTATTCCTGTTCTTGTTCCTATTCCTATTCTAGTTCATATCCATGTTCCTATTCCTGTTCCTGTTCCTGTTCCTAATCCTGTTCTTGTTTATACTTGTTTTTGGAATATCTTCTCTACACCACTTTGTTGTGTGACCATCATTATTGCACTTATAACACTTAATGTTATTATTCCTTGGAGGTGCAAATGTCTTAGGATTTATCCTAGTGAAGCCATACCTTCTTCTATCATGAACCCTACAATTTATTGCCTTGTGACCAAACTGATTACATGAGTAGCAATACCCATGGAAAAGCTATATGTTCCCATATTCCTGTCTTTCTTGTGTCCTACACTGTGAAGCCATGTGCCCAAACCTGTGACATGAAAAACATCTTCCATTGAAGTTTCCTTGTCTTGACCTCATTGGTCTCCTAGTCTCTCTTGACCTATTCTGATTGTTGTTCCATATGTATCTTCTTTGTGCATTGTTCCTATTTTTTTTGAACTCTCTATTGTCCAACTCATCCTCAGATGTCTCACTCTCTCTTACATTGTCTTCTTCTGAAGTATCTTCATCTAAAGTATCTTCTCCTCCAAAACTTGAGGTTGACTTTCCTTCCCATTTCTTTTGAACCTGTTCAAATCCAAGACCTATCTTGCTTGATGTAGGCTTTTGTATATTGATGAACTTATCCAAGTTCTTTGAGCTATTTTTGAACCCTTTTAGCTTGACTTTGGAGTCTTCTAAATCTTCTCTTAGTAGTGCCACTTCTTGTGCTAACTTTTCACATTCTAATATCTTTTCTTCTAACTTATCCTTGAACCTTTTTGCCTTAGCCTTTGATTTTTCTAAATCCTCTATAAGCAATCTTCTCTCTTCATCACATTCTTGAAACTGAATTTCAAGTTTAGAGTGTTGCTTTCTTACCTTCTTTACCATGTCAAGGGCATAAATAAGTTCTCCCTTGAGATCATATCCATCCTTTTCTGAATTTTCCTCTATTTGTTTGCCTTTGTCCATATCTTTATTCTCTGTTGGCTTGTCTTCTATAGGATCACCTTCTCCTTCTTCTAGTGCCATTAGAATATTCTCTTCTGGTCCTTCAAGTGTATCTTCATATTCATCATCACTGAAACTATAACCATCCCTTGTACAACTATCTTCAAGATGTCCAAAGTTACCACATCTAAAACACTTGAGAATTACTGGAGTCCTTTTCTTAACTTGTTCTTTTTCTTCAATCATAAAAAGAACTTCATCTCTATCATTGTCTGAAAAACTAGCATCACTATCACTTGAGTACTTACTTGCCTTATCCGCATAGTAGCTCCTCTTTTGTCTTTGAAATAACTTCTTTCCTTGTCTTCTTTGTCCATCCTTGCTTTTCTTTTGGTGCCTATATCTTTCCGATTCCTTGTTCTCGTGATCCTATTTTTCTTCACCATTGTTATTCTTAGCTTCTTGACAATCTATTGCAAAATGTCCATACTTTCCACAATTGAAACATTTAACAAATTTTAGATCTCTAGATCTTCTATAATCCTTATTTCTTCTACCATAATTTGCTTCTTCATCACTGGATGACTCATCGCTTGATTCTGACTTCTTACCCTTTGTCTTCTTGATTGCTTTGAATGTTGCTTCCTTCTGGGGAATAGGATATTTTGTTCTTATCTCAAATGTTGTGAGCATACCAAGCAACATATCTCTTGTCAAAGTATCACCATCCATTGACACTTCTATAGCAGAAACCTTTTCACTGAATCTCTTTGGAAGAGTTCTTAAGACTTTATCACAAACATCTGATTCATCAATCTTCATTCCAAGTCCTTGCATAGCATTAACAACCTCATCAATTCGAAGTAGATAAGTACTAATGTTTTCCTCATCCTTCATTCTTAATTCTTCAAATTTTCCTTTGATATTTTGCATCTTTGCTTTCTTGACACTTTTATCTCCTTCATAAATATTTTGCAACTTATCCCACATTTCTTTTGTAGTTTGACAATGCATAACTTTCATAGACTTTGTTCTATGCAAACCTCTCAAAAGTGCATTCATTGCTTTTGAATTGTAATGTTGTAGGAGCTTACCTTCCTTATCTATAGGAGGATTAATCAAGGGATCATATCCAAATTCAACTGCTTCCCAAATTTCATTGCCAAGAGCCATCAGGTAGATCTTCATTCTCAAACTCCAATATATATAGTCACTTCCATAAAATACTTGGTGTTGAATTATCCGAGGACACATTCTTAGAATCCATTGTGTTCTTGTTAGATTTTCCTTCAAGCTGTTAAACTCTTCTGAAGGAACCCGCTCTGATACCAATTGAAGAACACAAGCTTATATTGAGAGGGGGTGAACAGTATAAGACCACTTTTTACTTTTTCTTTCCCAATCAATATTATGCAATGTAAAGATAGCAATATCAATAGTAGTAATCAAAGCAATGCACAAATCACCACACACAATAGAGACACCACAATTTACGTGGTTCACCCAATGTGGGCTACTCCACGGAGAAAATATTTCACTAAAATTTTCTCAATCAATCTCTTGGGAATCCTTTCCCTATTACAATGTTTATGGACCTCTATCCAAAGGAGACACCAATCCCCTAAATCAAGTTCATGGATCTCTATCCATAGGAGAACTCCTTCTCCTCTACTCTAGTTGGTGATCCTCTTGAAGACAACTGCCTCCACTACACTGGCTTGTGGATCTCTCTCCACTGAAGACTCTTGTCCTCACTCAGAAGACCTATCCTCACTACCCTGGCTAATGGATCTCTATCCACTAGAGACTTCTATCCTCTCTGCTCTATCACCTCCAAATCTCTATCTCAAATCTACACTAAACATAGTCCTTCGATCTAGTACAAATCTATCTCAATCTCTATCAGTACAAATCTATTCTACCAAAATATTTACTCAAATAACAAAAAACAATCTTCTCAAGTCTTCTCAAAATTCTCAAATTTAAATCCACAAAACTTACTATTTATCAACAAGTCCACTCTAGAACTTGCTCAAATCTGCTCAACAAGTCCACTCTAGAACTTGCTCAAATTTACTCTACAAGTCCTCTCTAGAACTTTCTCAAATATGCTTAACAATTCCACATAGAACTTGTCAAATCTGCTCAACAAGTCCACTCTAGAACTTTCTCAAATATGCTCAACAAGTCCACTCTAGAACTTGTTCAAATCTGCTCAACAAGTCCACTCTAGAACTTGTCCAATATGCTTAATAAGTCCTCACTCAAGAACTTGTCCAATCTGTATTGTAAGCTTTCACAAAAGCTCACACAAAATTGTCCACAAGTCTTCTCAAAGACTTGCCTCAAATCTGCTCAACAAGTCCAAAGAACTTGTCTTAGAAACATAAAGAGAATTGTTAGAGACTCAATATTTCTATACTTATAAATGCTCAATTACTTTCAATCACTTTCTTAGAAACATAAGGAGAATTGTTAGAGACTCAATATGCTTCAAATTCAACTCAATGCTCAATCACTTTCTCAACTCAATTCAGAATATAGAATAGTTTGTTTTATGGAACTTGAACAATCACTTCACACATCCACTTGACTAGGCTCAACCAACTCTACTCAACCAATCACTCAATGAAATAATCCTTGCTCACAAACCCTAGTCCAAGTATATGATCATTTACTCAAAATATTTCCAACAATGCTCAACAACAAATCTCACATAACAATGATACTCATGTTCTTTTCAAACCCTAGTTCAAGTTCTTCACTCAATAACTCACTTCAACAACAATGCTTATAAAACAACTCTCACATAACAATGATACTCATGTTCTTTTCAAACCCTAGTTCAAGTTCTTCACTCACAATGTTAAAATGCTTATAAAAATTATAATATACTATTTCAGTTTTTTCACAATCAATGGCTTCAACAACAATGCTTATCAAACAAGGTTTTAACCACACTTCTTTATTCCAGAAAACCTTGAAGCATTCACTCAACACACTCAATAGGAAACCCTAATCAAGTCCTTTTCACTCCAAACTTATTTTCTAGAAAACCAATCAATCAATTCAACTATGGAAGAATATGCTCATACCTTTTTCTTGATATGGAGGATGATCTTCATAAATCTTTCACAACCATAAACACTTCTATGCCAAGTGCCAAGAGGTTAGAAAATAAGTGTTATGTTTCACAAAATATAAAGAATAACTCAATTTCATAATACACCTTATATCTCCTTCTCAATAGCAATATTTGACAATAATATCTTCATAGAAATTTCCTTTTCAAAACACACCTTCAATTTCTCAATTTCACAAAATTGATATTCCAACTTAATTTCTATCTCCTAAGGTAAAATAATATTTACCTTAATAAAGCACCTATTTACCACTTAGGTAAATAAATTAATATCACCTTATAACTCCCTAACCTTAGCACAATTAATCAAATTCCACATACACCCCTAAAACCTTAGCACAATGATCAAATATCACAAATATTCCCTTATTCCTCCTAAACCTTAGTATTATGCAAAAATCAAAATTAAATCATAAAAACCTTTGGTGAATCCCCCTTCCATGTTTTGACCCTATGCATTCTCCCTCAGTTGGCACCTTAGTTGCAGCTAGCTAGCCATGTGAGCTAAGCGCTCCACATGCTTAGCTTAAGCCCTAAGGTTGCTTAAGCCTTTTCTCAAAGGCTTCAAAGCCTTTGGCCTTCTCCTACATCTAGCGCCAAGCTAGACCATGAGTGCTACTCCCTCTACCTTGTTCCTCGCTCGAACACGATGCGCTACCTTGATCACGATGCGCTGCCTTGCTTCTGCAATACCCCACTCTATAATTTTTGGAGGCTCCAGATTTTTTGTTGTATTCAAATTCGAATTGCCATCTTCCCTAAGGTTTGTCTTAGGGTTTAAATACCCTTCATTTGCTTTGCATACAATGTCGATGGATGATTCGACTTGATGATGTCGGCTTGTATAAATTATAATTTATAATTAATTTAAATTCAAAAGAATTTAAATATTATAAATTTAATTTATAAACTTTAGACTTTAATAAAAAATTAAAGCCCTCTTTGAGTTAATATCAAATTATCATTTGCACTTCACTGGGTTGATGAAAAATAATTTCGCCACCTTGGTTTTAATAAAAACCTTAATTCTGCCATCACAATATTAGAGAACTATCATTATGGTTTTAATAAAAAACCTTTTAATGTGCCACCATGGTTTTAACAAAAACCCTTATAAAAACATATTTGGATAACTTTTCTCCATCTCTTTGCATTGCTTCTTGGTGTTAATGATGATGTACTCCATGGTATTAATGATAGCTTCATGTGTTCACTTTGGCATCAATGACAACTTTTCACCTTGACATCAATGACAACTAAATGAGCTCAAAATGTCCAACAATCTCCCCCTTTGTCATTGATGGCAACCCAACTTATTTTTACTAAAAACTTGACCTTTCCTTTGTTCTTCTCCCCTGGGACAATGCTCCCCCTGGCTCAATGCTCTCTCCTCTTTTCTCAAATACCAAATCTCTCCCCCTTACTCAAATCTCTCCCCTTTGACATCAATGGCAAAGGGTCACCTTTGGGGCTCGGGGCTAAGAATGAGCCTCTTAGCTTAGCCCCTCCCCCACCTCCTCTTGAGGTGGTTAATTCTGGGGTGGGAGTATTTCTACTCCTAGAAAGCACTGTTCTTTACCTTTATCCTCTCTTATTTTTATCTGATCCTTTTGATTCCTCTGACTATTTATTTCAATGTTCCTATCCATATTCCTGTTCCTATTCCTATTCATATCCATGTTCCTATTCCTGTTCCTGTTCATATCCATGTTCCTATTCATACTTATTTTTGGAATATCTGCTCTACACCACTTTGTTGTGTGACCATCATTATTGCACTTATAACACTTAATGTTATTATTCCTTGGAGGTGCAAATGTCTTAGGATTTCTCCTAGTGAAGCCATACCTTCTTCTGTCATGAACCCTACAATTTATTGCCTTGTGACCAAACTGATTACATGAGTAGCAATACCCATGGAAAAGTTGTTTGTTCCCATATTCCTATCTTTCATGTGTCTTGCACTATGAAGCCATGTGCCCAAACCTGTGACATGAAAAACATCTTCCATTGAAGTTTCCTTGTCTTGACCTCATTGGTCTCCTAGTCTCTCTTGACCTATTCTGATTGTTGTTCCATCTGTATCTTCTTTGTGCATTGTTCCTGTTCTTGTTGAACTCTCTATTGTCCAACTCATCCTCAGATGTCTCACTCTCTTTTACATTGTCTTCTTCTGAAGTATCTTCATCTGAAGTATCTTCTCCTCCAAAACTTGAGGTTGACTTTCCTTCCCATTTCTTTTGAACCTGTTCAAATCCAAGACCTGTTTTGCTTGATGTAGGCTTTTGTATCTTGATGAACTTATCCAAGTTCTTTGAGCTATTTTTGAACCCTTTTAGCTTGAATTTGGAGTCTTCTAAATCTTCTCTTAGTAGTGCCACTTCTTGTGCTAACTTTTCACATTCTAAGATCTTTGCTTCTAACTTATCCTTGAACCTTTTTGCCTTAGCTTTTGATTTTTCTAAATCCTCTATAAGCAATCTTCTCTCTTCATCACATTCTTGAAACTGAATTTCAAGTTTAGAGTTTTGCTTTCTTACCTTCTTTACCATGTCAAGGGCATAAATAAGTTCTCCCTTGAGATCATATCCATCTTTCTCTGAATATTCCTCTATTTTTTTACCTTTGTCCACATATTTATTTTCTATTGGCTTGTCTTCTATAGGATCACCTTCTCCTTCTTCTAGTGCCATTAGAATATTCTCTTCTGGTCCTTCAAGTGTATCTTCATATTCATCATCACTGAAACTATAACCATCCCTTGTACAACTATCTTCAAGATGTCCAAAGTTACCACATCTAAAACACTTGAGAATTACTTGAGTCCTTTTCTTAACTTGTTCTTTTTCTTCAATCATAAAAAGAACTTCATCTCTATCATTGTCTGAAAAACTAGCATCACTATCACTTGAGTACTTACTTGCCTTATCCGCATAGTAGCTCCTCTTTTGTCTTTGAAAGAACTTCTTTCCTTGTCTGCTTTGTCCATCCTTGCTTTTCTTTTGGTGCCTATATCTTTCTGATTCCTTGTTCTTGTGATCCTATTTTTCTTCACCATTGTTATTCTTAGCTTCTTGACAATCTATTGCAAAATGTCCATACTTTCCACAATTGAAACATTTAATAGATCTTGTATCTCTAGATCTTCTATAATCCTTATTCCTTCTACCATAATTTGCTTCTTCATCACTGGATGACTCATCGCTTGATTCTGACTTCTTACCCTTTGTCTTCTTGATTGCTTTGAATGTTGCTTCCTTCTAGGGAATAGGATATTTTGTTCTTATCTCATATGTTGTAAGAATACCAAGCAACATATCTCTTGTCAAAGTATCACCATCCATTGACACTTCTATAGCAAAAACCTTTTCATTGAATCTTTTTGGAAGAGTTCTTAAGACTTTATCACAAACATCTGATTCATCAATCTTCATTCCAAGTCCTTGCATAGCATTAACAACCTCATCAATTCAAAGTAGATAAGTACTAATGTTTTCCTCATCCTTCATTCTTAATTCTTCAAATTTTCCTTTGAGATTTTGCATCTTTGCTTTCTTGACACATTTATCTCCTTCATATATATTTTGCAATTTATCCCACATTTCTTTTGCAGTTTGACAATGCATAACTTTCATAGACTCTGTTCTATGCAAACCTCTCAAAAGTGCATTCATTGCTTTTGAATTGTAATGTTGTAGGAGCTTACCTTCCTTATCTGTAGGAGGATTAATTAAGGGATCATATCCAAATTCAACTGCTTCCCAAATTTCATTGCCAAGTGCCATCAGGTAGATCTTCATTCTCAAACTCCAATATATATAGTCACTTCCATCAAATATTAGTGTTGAATTATCCGAGGACACATTCTTAGAATCCATTGTGTTCTTGTTAGCTTTTCCTTCAAGCTGTTAAAATCTTCTGAAGGAACCTACTCTAATACCAATTGAAGAACACAAGCTTATACTGAGAGGGGGGTGAACAATATAAGACCACTTTTTACTTTTCTTTCCAAATCAATATTATGCAATGTATAGATAGCAATATCAATAGTAGTAATCAAAGTAATGCACAAATCACCACACACAATAGAGACACCATAATTTACGTGGTTCACCCAATGTGGGCTACTCCATAAAGAAAATATTTCACTAAAATTTTCTCAATCAATCTCTTGGGAATCCTTTCCCTATTACAATGTTTATGGACCTCTGTCCAAAGGAGACACCAATCCCCTAAATCAAGTTCATGGATCTCTATCCATAGGAGAACTCCTTCTCCTGCTCTGGCTGGTGATCCTCTAGAAGACTACTACCTCCACTACACTGGCTTGTGGATCTCTCTCCACTGAAGACTCTTGTCCCCACTCAGAAGACCTATCCTCACTACCCTAGCTAATGGATCTCTATCCACTGGAGACTACTATCCTCTCTACTCTATCACCTCCAAATATCTATCTCAAATCTACACTAAACATAGTCCTTCGATCTAGCACAAATCTGCTCAATCTCTATCTCTAATCTTAACACTAAACTTTGTCTCCCAAACTTAACTAGGTTGAACAAATCAATCAACTCTACTCTACAAGTCTTCTCAAAGACTTGTCTCAATTATTTTCCATAGAAACTCAACTAATCTACACAAGTCCTCTTAGAACTTGCTCAAATATGCTCTACAAGTCCTCTTAGAACTTGCTCAATTTTCTCTACAAGTCCTCTCTAGAACTTGCTCAAATCTGCTCTACAAGTCCTCTAGAACTTGCTCAATCTCTACAAGTCCTCTCTAGAACTTGCTCAAATCTGCTCAACAAGTCCTCTCTAGAACTTGTCCAATATTCTCAATAAGTCCTCTCAAGAACTTATCCAAATTTGTATTGTAAGCTTTCACAAAAGCTCACACAAAATTAGTCCACAAGTCTCCTCAAAGACTTACCTCAAATCTGCTCAACAAGTCCACATAGAACTTGTCCAATCTCATAGAAACATAAAGAGAATTGTTAGAGACTCAATATGTTCTATACTTATCACAATGCTCAATTACTTTCAATCACTCTCTTAGAAACATAAGGAGAATTGTTAGAGACTCAATATGCTTCAAATTCAACTCAATGCTCAATCACTTTCTCAACTCAATTCAGAATATAGAATAGTTTGTTTTATGGAACTTGAACAATCACTTCACACATCCACTTGACTAGGCTCAACCAACTCTACTCAACCAATCACTCAATGAAATAATCCTTGCTCACAAACCCTAGTCCAAGCATATAAACATCAACTCAAAATGTTTCCAATAATGCTCAACAACAAATCTCACATAACAATGATACTCATGTTCTTTTCAAACCCTAGTTCAAGTTCTTCACTCAATAACTCACTTCAACAACAATGCTTATAAAACAACTCTCACATAACAATGATACTCATGTTCTTTTCAAACCCTAGTTCAAGTTCTTTGCTCAACAACTCACTTCAACAACAATGCTTATAAAATAATCTTCCCATTGCAGTGATACTCAAACCCTAATTCAAGTTCTTCTCACAACCAATGGCTTCAACAACAATGCTTATCAAACAAGGTTTTAACAACACTTCTTTATTCCAGAAAACCTTGAAGCATTCACTCAACACACTCAATAGGAAACCCTAATCAAGTCCTTTTCACTCCAAACTTATTTTCCAGAAAACCAATCAATCAATTCAACTATGGAAGAATATGCTCATACCTTTTTCTTGATGATGAAGGATGATCTTCATAAATCTGTCACAACCACAAACACTTCTATACCAAGCTCAAAGAGGTTAGAAGATAAGAATATTTCTCACAATGTAATGTAAAAACTCAATTACACCTTATCACTCCATCTCAATAGCAATATTTGACAATAATATCTTCACAAAAATTTCCTTTTCAAAACACACCTTCAATTTCTCAATTTCACAAAATTGATATTCCAACTTAATTTCTATCTCCTAAGGTAAAATAATATTTACCTTAATAAAGCACCTATTTACCACTTAGGTAAATAAATTAATATCACCTTATAACTCCCTAACCTTAGCACAATTAATCAAATTCCACAAACACCCCTAAAACCTTAGCACAATGATCAAATATCACAAATATTCCCTTATGCCTCCTAAACCTTAGTATTATGCAAAAATCAAAATTAAATCATAAAAACCTTTGGTGAATCCCCCTTCCACGTTTTTTGGAGTTTCGACCTTGCGCCTTCTCCCTCGGCTGGCGCCTTAGCTATGGCTAGCTAGCCATGTGAGCTAAGCGCTCCACGTGCTTAGCTTAAGCCCTAAGGTTGCTTAAGCCTTTTCTCCAAGGCTTTAAAGGCTTTGGCCTTCTTCCACGTCTAGCACCAAGCTAGACCATGAGCGCTACTCCCTCTGCCTTGTTCCTCGCTCGAACATGATGTGCTGCCTCGATCACGATGCGCTGCCTTGCTTCTGCAATACCCCACTCTATAATTTTTGGAGGCTCCAGATTTTTTGTTGTATTCAAATTCGAATTGCCATCTTCCCTAAGGTTTGTCTTAGGGTTTAAATACCCTTCATTTGCTTTGCATACAATGTCGATGGATGATTCGACTTGATGACGTCGACTTGTATAAATTATAATTTATAATTAATTTAAATTCAAAAGAATTTAAATATTATAAATTTAATTTATAAACTTTAGACTTTAATAAAAAATTAAAGCCCTCTTTGAGTTAATATCAAAACTGTCATTTGCACTTCACTAGGTTGATGAAAAATAATTCCTCCATCACAATGTTAGAAAACTATCATTATGGTTTTAATAAAAAACCTTTTAATGTGCCACCATGGTTTTAACAAAAACCCTTATAAAATCATATTTGGACAACTTTTCTCCATCTCTTTGCATTGCTCCTGGTGTTAATGATGGTGTACTCCATGGTATTAATGATAGCTTCATGTGTTCACTTTGGCATCAATGACAACTTTTCACCTTGACATCAATGACAACTAAATGAGCTCAAAATGTCCAACAATCTCCCCCTTTGTCATTGATGGCAACCCAAATTATTTTTACTAAAAACTTGACCTTTCCTTTGTTCTGCTCCCCTGGGACATTGCTCCCCCTGGCTCAATGCTCTCTCCTCTTTCCTCAAATACCAAATCTCTCCCCCTTACTCAAATCTCTCCCCCTTTGACATCAATGGCAAAGGGTCACCTTTGGGGCTCGGGGCTAAGAATGAGCCTCTTAGCTTAGCCCCTCCCCCACCTCCTCTTGAGGTGGTTAATTCTGAGGTGGGAGTATTTCTACTCCTATAAAGCATTGTTCTTTACCTTTATCCTCTCTTCTTTTTATCTGATCCTTCTGATTCCTCTGACTATTTCTTTCAATGTTCCTATCCATGTCTACATTCCTATCCATGTTCCTATTCATGTTCCTATTCCTATTCATATCCATGTTCCTATTCCTATTTCTATTCATATCCATGTTCTGTTTCTATTCCTTTTTATACTTATTTTTGGAATATCTGCTCTACACCACTTTGTTGTGTGACCATCATTATTGCACTTATAACACTTAATGTTATTATTCCTTGGAGGTGCAAATATCTTAGGATTTCTCCTAGTGAAGCCATACCTTCTTCTGTCATGAACCTTACAATTTATTGCCTTGTGACCAAACTGATTACATGAGTAGCAATACCCATGGAAAAGTTATTTGTTCCCATATTCTTGTCTTTCATGTGTCCTACACTATGAAGCCATGTGCCCAAACCTATGACATGAAAAACATCTTCCATTGAAGTTTCCTTGTCTTGACCTCATTGGTCTCCTAGTCTCTCTTGACTTATTCTGATTGTTGTTCCATCTGTATCTTCTTTGTGCATTGTTCCTGTCTTTGTTGAACTCTCTATTGTCCAACTCATCCTCAGATGTCTCACTTCCTTTTACATTGTCTTCTTCTGAAGTATCTTCATCTAAAGTTTCTTCTCCTCCAAAACTTGAGGTTGACTTTCCTTCCCATTTCTTTTGAACCTATTCAAATCCAAGACCTGTTTTGCTTGATGTAGTCTTTTGTATCTTGATGAACTTATCCAAGTTCTTTGAGCTATTTTTGAACCCTTTTAGCTTGACTTTGGAGTCTTCCAAATATTCTCTTAGTAGTGCCACTTCTTGTGCTAACTTTTCACATTCTAAGATCTTTGCTTCTAACTTATCCTTGAACCTTTTTGCCTTAGCTTTTGATTTTTCTAAATCCTCTATAAGCAATCTTCTTTCTTCATCACATTCTTGAAACTGAATTTCAAGTTTAGAGTTTTGCTTTCTTACCTTCTTTACCATGTCAAGGGCATAAATAAGTTCTCCCTTGAGATCATATCCATATTTCTCTGAATATTCCTCTATTTTTTTACCTTTGTCCACATCTTTATTTTCTATTGGCTTGTCTTCTATAGGATCATATTTTCCTTCTTCTAGTGCCATTAGAATATTCTCTTCTGGTCCTTCAAGTGTATCTTCATATTCATCATCACTGAAACTATAACCATCCCTTGTACAACTATCTTCAAGATGTCCAAAGTTACCACATCTAAAACACTTGAGAATTACTTGAGTCCTTTTCTTAACTTGTTCTTTTTCTTCAATCATAAAAAGAACTTCATCTCTATCATTGTCTGAAAAACTAGCATCACTATCACTTGAGTACTTACTTGCCTTATCCGCATAGTAGCTCCTCTTTTGTCTTTGAAAGAACTTCTTTCCTTGTCTGCTTTGTCCATCCTTGCTTTTCTTTTGGTGCCTATATCTTTCTGATTCCCTGTTCCTGTGATCCTATTTTTCTTCACCATTGTTATTCTTAGCTTCTTGACAATCTATTGCAAAATGTCCATACTTTCCACAATTGAAACATTTAATAGATTTTAGATCTCTGGATCTTCTATAATCCTTATCTCTTCTACCATAATTAGCTTCTTCATCATTGGATGACTCATCGCTTGATTCTGACTTCTTACCCTTTGTCTTTTTGATTGCTTTGAATGTTGCTTCCTTCTGGGGAATAGGATCTTTTGTTCTTATCTCATGTGTTGTAAGAATACCAAGCAACATATCTCTTGTCAAAGTATCACCATCCATTGACACTTCTATAGCAGAAACCTTTTCACTGAATCTTTTTGGAAGAGTTCTTAAGACTTTATCACAAACATCTGATTCATCAATCTTCATTCCAAGTCCTTGCATAGCATTAACAACCTCATCAATTCGAAGTAGATAAGTACTAATGTTTTCCTCATCCTTCATTCTTAATTCTTCAAATTGTCCTTTGAGATTTTGCATCTTTGCTTTCTTGACACATTTATCTCCTTCATATATATTTTGCAATTTATCCCACATTTCTTTTGTAGTTTGACAATGCATAACTTTCATAGACTCTGTTCTATGCAAACCTCTCAAAAGTGCATTCATTGCTTTTGAATTGTAATGTTGTAGGAGCTTACCTTCCTTATCTGTAGGAGGATTAATCAAGGGATCGTATCCAAATTCAATTGCTTCCCAAATTTCATTGCCAAGTGCCATCAGGTAGATCTTCATTCTCAAACTCCAATATATATAGTCACTTCCATCAAATACTGGTGTTGAATTATCCGAGGACACATTCTTAGAATCCATTGTGTTCTTGTTAGCTTTTCCTTCAAGCTGTTAAACTCTTCTAAAGGAACCCGCTCTGATACCAATTGAAGAACACAAGCTTATACTGAGAGGGGGGTGAACAATATAAGACCACTTTTTACTTTTCTTTCCAAATCAATATTATGCAATGTATAGATAGCAATATCAATAGTAGTAATCAAAGTAATGCATAAATCACCACACACAATAGAGACACCATAATTTACGTGGTTCACCCAATGTGGGCTACTCCATGAAGAAAATATTTCACTAAAATTTTCTCAATCAATCTCTTGGGAATCCTTTCCCTATTACAATGTTTATGGACCTCTGTCCAAAGGAGACACCAATCCCCTAAATCAAGTTCATGGATCTCTATCCATAGGAGAACTCCTTCTCCTCTACTCTGGTTGGTGATCCTCTAGAAGACTACTACCTCCACTGCACTGGCTTGTGGATCTCTCTCCACTGAAGACTCTTGTCCCCACTCAGAAGACCTATCCTCACTACCCTAGCTAATGGATCTCTATCCACTAGAGATTATGTCCTCTCTACTCTGTCACCTCCAAAGCTCTATCTCAAATCTGCACTAAACATAGTCCTTCAGTCTAGTACAAATTTTGCTCAATATCTATCCTCAAGCCTTAACTCAAGGCTTGTCTCAACTCTGTTGGATTTGACCTAAACCTTAACTCAAGGTTTGAACAAATCAATCAACTCCACTCTCAAGTCTTCTCAAAGACTGTCTCAATTACTTGTAAGCTTCCTAAAACTCACACTAATCTATCCACAAGTCCTCTCTAGAACTTGCTCAAATATGCTCTACAAGTCCTCTCTAGAACTTGCTCAATTATGCTCTACAAGTCCTCTCTAGAACTTGCTCAAATATGCTCTACAAGTCCTCTCTAGAACTTGCTCAAATTTCTCTACAAGTCCTCTCTAGAACTTGCTCAAATATGCTCCACAAGTCCTCTCTAGAACTTGCTCAAATATGCTCCACAAGTCCTCTCTAGAACTTGTCCAATATGCTCAATAAGTCCTCTCAAGAACTTATCCAAATCTGTATTGTAAGCTTTCACAAAAGCTCACACAAAATCAGTCCACAAGTCTCCTCAAAGACTTACCTCAAATCTTCTCAACAAGTCCACATAGAACTTGTCCAATCTCATAGAAACATAAAGAGAATTGTTAGAGACTCAATATGTTCTATACTTATCACAATGCTCAATTACTTTCAATCACTCTCTTAGAAACATAAGGAGAATTGTTAGAGACTCAATATGCTTCAAATTCAACTCAATGCTCAATCACTTTCTCAACTCAATTCAGAATATAGAATAGTTTGTTTTATGGAACTTGAACAATCACTTCACACATCCACTTGACTAGGCTCAACCAACTCTACTCAACCAATCACTCAATGAAATAATCCTTGCTCACAAACCCTAGTCCAAGCATATAAACATCAACTCAAAATATTTCCAACAATGCTCAACAACAAATCTCACATAACAATGATACTCATGATCTTTTCAAACCCTAGTTCAAGTTCTTCTCTCAACAACTCACTTCAACAACAATGCTTATAAAACAACTCTCACATAACAATGATACTCATGTTCTCTTCAAACCCTAGTTCAAGTTCTTTGCTCAACAACTCACTTCAACAACAATGCTTATAAAACAATCTTCCCATAGCAATGATACTCAAACCCTAATTCAAGTTCTTCTCACAACCAATGGCTTCAACAACAATGCTTATCAAACAAGGTTTTAACAACACTTCTTTATTCCAGAAAACCTTGAAGCATTCACTCAACACACTCAATAGGAAACCCTAATCAAGTCCTTTTCACTCCAAACTTATTTTCCAGAAAACCAATCAATCAACTCAACTATGGAAGAATGTGCTCATACCTTTTTCTTGATGATGAAGGGATCTTCATAAATCTGTCACAACCACAAACATCTTCTATGCCAAGCTCAAAGAGGTTAGAAGATAAGATATTTCTCACAATGTAATGTAAAAACTCAATTACACCTTATCACTCCATCTCAATAGCAATATTTGACAATAATATCTTCACAGAAATTTCCTTTTCAAAACACACCTTCAATTTCTCAATTTCACAAAATTGATATTCCAACTTAATTTCTATCTCCTAAGGTAAAATAATATTTACCTTAATAAAGCACCTATTTACCACTTAGGTAAATAAATTAATATCACCTTATAACTCCCTAACCTTAGCACAATTAATCAAATTCCACAAACACCCCTAAAACCTTAGCACAATGATCAAATATCACAAATATTCCCTTATGCCTCCTAAACCTTAGTATTATGCAAAAATCAAAATTAAATCATAAAAACCTTTGGTGAATCCCCTTCCGCATTTTTTGGGGTTTCGACCCTGCGCCTTCTCCCTCGACTGGCGCCTTAGCTACGGCTAGCTAGCCATGTGAGCTAAGCGCTCCACGTGCTTAGCTTAAGCCCTAAGGTTGCTTAAGCCTTTTCTCCAAGGCTTTAAAGGCTTTGGCCTTCTTCCACGTCTAGCGCCAAGCTAGACCATGAGCGCTACTCCCTCTGCCTTGTTCCTCGCTCGAACACGATGCACTGCCTCGATCACGATGCGCTGCCTTGCTTCTGCAATACCCCACTTCACAATTTTTGGAGGCTCTAGATTTTTTGCTGTATTCGAATTCGAATTGCCATCTTCCCTAAGGTTTGTCTTAGGGTTTAAATACCCTTCATTTGCTTTGCATACAACGTCGATGGATGATTCGACTTGATGACGTCGACTTGTATAAATTATAATTTATAATTAATTTAAATTCAAAAGAATTTAAATATTATAAATTTAATTTATAAACTTTAGACTTTAATAAAAAATTAAAGCCCTCTTTGAGTTAATATCAAAACTGTCATTTGCACTTCACTGGGTTGATGAAAAATAATTCCGCCACCTTGGTTTTAATAAAAACCTTAATTCTGCCATCACAATGTTAGAAAACTATCATTATGGTTTTAATAAAAAACCTTTTAATGTGCCACCATGGTTTTAACAAAAACCCTTATAAAATCATATTTGGACAACTTTTCTCCATCTCTTTGCATTGCTCCTGGTGTTAATGATGGTGTACTCCATGGTATTAATGATAGCTTCATGTGTTCACTTTGGCATCAATGACGACTTCTCACCTTGACATCAATGACAACTAAATGAGCTCAAAATGTCCAACAAAGTAGCTTATAGGTTGTTGTAGCTGGGCAGACTGGATTGCCATTAACTCACTCCACCCAACCATGGGTGGACCCTACCTGCTTTGGACTTGACAAGATCAGATGGACATGGAATATGAAGACCTAGAAATAGCACTCAGTGATGAGTCAATGACTAACACATGGAGGTTTTAGACAACACTTGGGTAGACACGTCATCAACACTCGATGGACACAGAGTGGTGGTGAGAAAAATATTGGCGAGTGGAGGACTGACCACTTAGTGGTGGTCATCTAGGTATATGTGTTTTTATTTTTTTATAAACCTTTTCATGTCTCTGCATCCCCGATGTGGGACTAAACACCCATAGTTATACTAATTCAAAAATGTAGTTTCAATTACCGCCTAAGGGATTCGTTCACCTACTAACAACGCCATGGATTTATCCTTTCGAGATTAATTTTTTGTTCACAACACTGATGCTGTGTTTATGTTTTCCTCAATATTATACCCCGACTGGTGTTTTTACCATAAAATACAAGCCAAAAACATCGTTATTTTAGTTTTTGCCTCCAGTTGCATACAAAATTCATTTTCTCATAGCCCTTCATTATAGACACAACCCTCACGCCAATAATTTGCAAGTTGAGTTTCATCAGTTTTACATTCCTTTGAGATGATTAAATGTTTGTTGCACCAAATGGGAGATGTTTTCAATTTCACACCAATGAGTGAATTTAATCTTACACCCTTCAAGGAGGATCAAAGGCTCGAATAGTCATCCGATGGTGGCCGAGGGTGCCATCTGATGCACCACCATCCAACCTGAACACTGTGGTAGAATAACTAAGGGATATATCCCTTACGTTCCAACCAACCCAGTAGCTGATGTGGTATCTTCTCCTGTATTAAGACGCTCACCAGGAGGTTGCAAGATTGACTCCTACGGAGGGTAGAAAGGTATTGTTTTTTATTATTTTTTATTTTTTTTAAAGCATAGATTATTTAATGCTTATTTTTATTAATTAAATATTTTTATTAATTATTATTTATATATATATATATAATTAAGAAATATATTATATTTAATTAGTATCAAAATGTTTCATTAAATTTTCTTTTTTTCTTTTAAAAATAATTTATAATTACCTTTGCACCCCAAACTCAATTTCATCAACATTTCTTTTGCAAACTCAAGGGGGGAACTTTTTCATGTCATAATCTTACAAATTTCTCAAAACAGGATGAAAAGGGGGAATAAAGAGTGATTTTTTCAAATTTTAAAAGTAATTTGGCATTGTAATTAGGTGCATTTTTGGTGGAAACCGACACCTAAATTTTAAATTTTTGTGGGCACTTTCTGTTGATAGTTGCATTTACATTTCATTTGCACTACATCATTAAGTATAAAATCAAGCATAATAAGTTCCCAAAAAATTGAATCCATCCATGCAATTTATTTGCACAACAGTGTTCGATATAAACGATGCCTCTAGCCTACACTTAAAGGTAAACCTATTGTTCTTTGGGCTACTGTATCTATCACCTAACATAGCTACAACAACGACGTCTGAGCTTATTCTCTATAAATTTTTTGGGAGATATAAGTTTACAATTTTGTTATTTTTTTACTAAATTCACTACCCTAATCATTATTGTTGTTAGACGTAAATCCTGACGAAGTGTCTCTCAAAAGTGTTTAGGGAAAGTTACACCCCATGCATGAGGAGGACCTTCTATGGTAGGTGTCAAAAACAAAATGATTTCCTTTTAGTACCGCCTATGTACCACTTACCATTCTACTCTCATGTACTTATAGTCTCCCTCACGTAAGGGCGGGTATATTGAGAGGTTTGGTATAAAGACCTAGAAGGTATAAATAAAGGGGGACCATTTGGTGTTATAAGGAACCCTCATTATGGCCGCTATACACAAGTACCTAACAGATACTCAATTACTCAAAGGTTCCAATTACACACCATGGAAAACAAAAATGAAGGCTATTCTACAAATGGAATATTTGTGGGATGTTGTCTCTGGCACGAAAACAAAACCTTCACCATCAGCTAACACAACTCAACCTACATGACCAATTGCAGATCATATTGCATTTGAAAAGAAATATAGTAAGGCAAGAGTGTTCATCTTACTTGCTATTTCAGATGAAGTTCAACCTCACATAGCTGACAAAGAACATGGTAAAGAGGCATGGGATGCCCTTAAGACCATATATGAGGGTAAGAATGATTCCACCATTCTTCACCTTCAATCTCAACTTCACAGTTTGAGTATGAAGTATGGAGAGATCGTTGAACTATTTCTTTATAGAGTTGCCGAGTTGAAGTCAAATTTGAATTCTATGGGAGAAAATATAGAAGATAAGCTCCTCACTTCAGTGATTTTGAGAGCTTTACCTGATTCATACAAAATGTTGATAACTTCCCTTCAAGTGTCACAAAGAAAAGTTACCTTTATTGAGTTTGTCAATTTTATTTAGGAAGAGGAGACCCACAAATTACACAAAGATAGCTTCTAATACAACCCTCTAATACAATAAGAAGGGTTCTAATAAGAAAGGTAATTTTTAGAAGGGGGGAAATTCTTCCAAGGATTCCAAGGGAAAACAACCTCAACACTAGAAGAGATATTGTAAAATTTGTGATAAGTATATTCATGACACAAATAGGTGTTGGTACAATAAAGAATACAAGCTTATATTGAGAAGGGGTGAACCATATAAGACAACTTTTTACTTTTCTTTTCCAAATAATATTATCCAATATAATCAATGGTAATATTAATAGCAGTAACCAAAGCAATGCATAAATCATCACACACAATAGAGACACCAATTTAACGTGGTTCACACAATGTGGGCTACTCCACGGAGAAAATATTTCACTAATATTTTCTCAATAAATCTCTTGGGAATCCTTTCCCTATTACAATATTTATGGACCTCTATACAAAGGAGACACCAATACCCTAATCAAGTTTGTGGATCTTTATCCACAAGAGAACTCATTTCTCCTTAGCTTTGACTGGTGATATTTTAGAAGAACTATTGCCCCCACTACTTTGGCTAATGGATCTCTATCCATTGAAGACACTTGTCCTCACTACCATGGATAATGGATCTCTATACACTAGATATTGTCGTCCTCTATACTCTGTCACCTCCAAATATCTATCTCAAATATGTAATAAACATAGTCCTTTGATCTATCACAAATATGCTCAATCTATGTCTTTGGTGTGGCACAAATCTATTTTCAAATCTGCACCAAACTCTGTCCTTGAATCTGCACTAAACACAGTCCTTCGATCTAGCACAAACCTGTCCTCAATATTTGTCCTCTGATCTACACTAAACACAATCCTTCAGTTCTAGCATAAATCTATCCTCAATATCTATCCTCAATCCTTAACACAAAGATTGACTCAATCTCAAATAAAATCTGCTGGATCTACCACAAACCTTAACTCAAGTTTTGAACAAATCAATCAATCAACTCTGCTCTCAAGTATTCTCAAAGACTTATCTCAAATTTGCCTTGTAAGCTTCTACAAAATCTCACACTAATCTATCCACAAGTATTCTCTAGAACTTGTCCAGATATGCTCTATAAGTCCTCACTAGAACTTGTCCAAATCTGCTCAATAAGTCCTCACTAGGACTTATCCAAATATGCTCTCAATCTATATTGTAAGTTTCCACAAAAGCTCACACACATATGTCTATAAGTCTTCTCTAATACTTGCCTTAAATATACTCAACAAGTCCACACTAGAACTTGTCCAATATCATAGAAACATAAAGAGAATTGTTAGAGACTTAATATGCTTCTCACTCATCACAACGTTTAATTACTTTCAATCACCATTTTAGAAACATATAGAGAATTTTTAGAGACTCAATATGCTTCACATTCACCTCAATGCTCAATCACTTTCAATCACTCTTTTGAAACATACAAAGAATTTTTAGAGACTCAATATGCTTCACATTCACAAACTCTCAATCACTTCCAATATCTCTTTTATCATAGAAACATATAGAGAATTGTTAGACTCAATATATTTCACACTCATCAATACTCAACCTATTTCTCAAATAAATTCAGAATATAGAATAATTTATTTCATAGAACTTGAGCTATCACTTCACACATCCACTTGACTAGGCTCAACCAACTATATTCAACCAATCACTCAATGAAATAATCCTTGCTCACAAATCCTAGTCCAAGCATATGAACACTCACTCAAAATTTTTCCAACAATGCTTATCAACAAATCTCACATAACAATGATACACATGTTCTTTCCAAACCCTAGTTCAAGTTCTTCATTCAATCAATGGCTTCAACAACAATGCTTGTAAAACAAAGTTTTATCAACAAATCTTCATTCTAAAAAACCTTGAAGCATTAATTCAAAACACACTAAAAAATGCTTATAAAAAATTTTCACACATAGCTCAACAACTCAATAAGAAAACTTAATCAAGTCCTTTTCACTCCAAAGTTATTTTCCAGAAAACCAATCAATCAACTCAACCAAGGAAGAATATGCCCATATATTTTTTCTTTATGGATAATGATGATGCGTAGTCATTATACCATCATTAATTCTCAATGAATCTGTCAATCCAGGGCAGTGTACAAGGCTATCTGTGAAAGAAGAAGTGAAACAACTATAACTTAGGTCAATCTAGAGCAACAAGTCTTATTGGTGGAACCGGTTGTGTGGGGGGTTTTGGAACATTCCTATCTCTAAATTGCATGAATTAAATCTTAATCTAAGTTGCAGAATTGGAAACTAATCATTAACTATAGAAATGAAGTCCTAATTACAATTGCAGAATGAGACCTAATTATATTGCAGAAATAACAGTTGCAGAATTGAAAGTCTGATCCTAATTGCAGAAAGGAAATCTAATTACTTTTGCAGTAATGAAAGTCTAGATCTAATGTGGAAATAAAAACTGTCAAAGCTCTGTAATAGAAGGTTGTCAATCTTCTATGCAGGATTTGACAGCAAAACATAAAATGCAAGAAATTGCTAAAAAATAGTAAATTCTAGAAATAACAATCTGAAATAAAGTGGAAGCTTTGCTGAAAGTAAGATTGCAACTAAAACATTAAGCACAAGGTTAATCTAAGCATAAATAAACTAAGACTACAAATATTGTCAACTGTTTACAAGCAATTGAAATAACAAGTTCTACAACTCATTCTGTTGCAGCAAAATCAGAATAAAAACCTGCTTGTTAGTCCTCCTCCTAGGTCTGGAAGTGGCCAGCCTCCTTGTCCAGAAGAAGGTGTAAGTCTCTCTCTCTTTCTAAATCTTAATCACACTCATTTACAAGCAATATGAAATAGAACTGGTGCACTTTATTGATTAAAAGACATGATTACAATAATTCTGTTGAAAAACTGTTACAGGACTGTAACAGTCAATTTCTATCTATTTTTTGCTTCTTCCTTACTTTCTACTTCCTCTACCTCTATATCCTATATGCTACTACCCGGCTCAACCTGAACGGGAGCAATATTTATAGATGTCCTAAGGTCTGATTACAAACAAAGAATATCTCAAAAGATCTAATCCTACAATGCTGCAACAAATTCTGGTTTTATCCTAGAAGAAGATTAAAACTTGATCTTTCCCTTAATGATGGCTTTGGTCAGCAATGACGGCAAAGATAGATGGAAGATATTTTCCTTTACTTTTTCCAACCTTTATTTCCCTTTTTCGGCTTCAAAAATTGGTCAACAAGTCAAAAAGCACACTCTGTTTTCATTTCGAAGATAAGTGGCTTCATTTCGAAGACAATGCAATTCTCATTCCGAAGATCGCTCATTTCGAAGATACTGCATTCTCATTCCGAAGATCGCTCATTCTGAAGATACTGCATGCTTCATTTCGAAGATCCGCTCATTTCGAAGATACTGCATTCTTCATTTCGAAGATCCGCTCATTTCGAAGACGCTGTGTTCTTTCATTCCGAAGATATCTGTTCATTCCGAAGATACTTCGGAATGAACAAATGTATGCTTTTCCAGTGATTTCTTCTGCATCTCTCAGGTGGGTTATCTCCTAAGATCAAATTCCAATGGTCTTCATCCCTTTCCTCATGTGAATTCCATGCCTTGCTATTTATGGACAGTTGGCTGGAATTTACATGGGAAAGACCAGTTTTTGTCGCACAACCAACAGTTTGCTTGCACTATTGCCAGATTTAGGTGAAATAAATGCTTGAGACAAATCAAAACATGATTAGTGAAATGCTGCTATTATTCTAAGCATATCCCATTTTAGCAAATCATAGCAAAAAGAACACAAAACTATGCAAAAAGCTGTAAAATCAGCATATAATATTTCAAATACATTGATCATGCAAAATGGTTAATATACAACATATTGAATCAACTTAACTAACATATCAGATAAAACATAAGAGTTTATAGGCATTTTTAGTGTTCAAAACATGTTATGATTGAGGCATTTCCAGGCCTCATCATTTTCCCCCCAACTTATATTAATGCATGCCCTCATGCATTCTGTTGGGCTATGGAATCACATATGTCCATGTTTAGATTCCATGACCTGTAGAATAATTTCTTGCCTATGTAATACCCCCTATTTTCTTGAATGTTTCTGAGCCAATCTTCAAATTGTTCATCAGGTCGGGCATCTTCCTCAAAGTAGAATGGAACTAGAGTAATGATGGTCGGAGGCCTGAACCTGAGACCTATCCAGGTTATGTTGCATGATCTGAATCAGCTGGATTACACCTTCTGCTCTTCTTCTGGACCATTCTAAGTTGATGGGGGAGATAGGTTCTCTTTTCCTCAAAGACATGGAAAGTTCATCCCATCTGTCTCTGCATACTGACAATGCTGGGAAGAAATTGTGATCACAAAAATTGTTAAATCTGGCCACACAGTCCCTTAAATTGTTCAAGTACATTCTCTTTATATCATCCCTGTTCATCATTGAGAAGTGTTGCCTGGTGATAACTAGGTGATTTGGCTGGATTGCTCTGACTAACAACTCAGCCCTTGTTTCAATCACTTTATTCTGCTTTTTCTCTTGATCCCAGTAAAGCTGATTCTACAAAGTAGACATAAATGCTCTCAACTGAACATCTCCAATGTAGATTTGAGGATGAGAGTCAACTTCCTCTGGAATGAAGAAACTATGTAAAAACAGTTCACACAGGAGATTTTTCTGCTCAAAAGGACTATCAAAATATGCCTCCAAAAAATCTGCAATAGTGTCCAATTTATATGGGAGGTTTGAAGTAATCCTCATGACCTGCCATCTGAGGTATTTTTCCTTCAAAATAAGGCTATAAAATCTGGCTGGTCATCTAAATTGGACTAAAAATTCAGCAATTTGGCATAAGTCAGACACCTTTTCTTTCAATGCCTAAATTTTTGTGTCCTTGGCTTCTAGCTATTTTGCTTCCAATTTGAACTTTTTAGTTTTAGTGGCAAGCTGCTCATATCTAATCATCCAGCTAGCTATGTCTGCATTGTACTACTCTAGAGACACAGTATTAGGTGGTCTTACTACAGGGGGGATCCTAGGCAACAAATTTATCTGAACTCCTTTTTTTGCCACTTCCACTGGTTGTTCATCTGTTAATAACTCTACTTGCACCCCCTTATTTGCTATTTCTATGGGGTTGTCATCAGATAGTATTTCTACTTGTACCCCCTTATCTGTTGTTTCTACTGAAAGTGTAACAAGTTGAAATGCAGGGACCTCAATAGGAGTACTTACTTGAACATTTTCTTGCTGCTGGGACTGTTCCTGTGTTGGTGGCTCATCTTCAACATCCTCTGCTATGCTCTTCACCATTTCTGAAGCATCTTCAAAACAAGAAGGCAATGCTTCAGAATAAGATGGTGCTGCTTCAGAATGAACAGGCACTTCTTCAGAATGAAGGAGTGCTATTTCAGGATGAACTCCTATGTCTGCCTCAATAGAGTCATCTGCTCTTGATAGACCTAGAAGCAATTGAGCCAAATTGTCTTCATCATTGGATATAGCTGGCTATTTTTTAGATTGTGACAATAGTTTTCTCAATTCTGCCACTTCCTGCTGAAGCTCTGCAATTTTTCTTTCTTGCATCTCAATGATGCTTTCTTTCTCTGAAATCCATCTGGTCTATGTTTTGACAACACTCCTTGCTGCCCTCAGCTGCTCTGTGATGTCTTCCACTTCTGTTTCTGCTTCAGAAGCTGATGCAGACAAATCAGTTGCAGTTGGCTGCTCAACCAATATTTCCTCTTCTTCTGCAACAATTTGTTCTTGTTCAGGAGGCTCTGTGAGACTGTCTATAAGGGTATCTACCATATCTATAGCCTGTTGAACTGTAGCCTCCTCCAAACCATCCTGCTCAGTTTCTGCCTCAGCTATCTGTTCAGGGAATTCTAGAAAGTTTTTAGATGCTGGTTGTATCTCTGTGACATCTGGGCTACTTGGTCTATCTTCTTCCTCCATGACCTATTCTGCTATTTCTTTCAAATGGATTCTTGTAGACCTCCTAGTTCCAGATGCAAACTTCTTCTTTTTGCTCTATTTTCTGGTGACAACAGGGGTCATGGGGTCAGTTTTAGATGCCTCTGTTTCCCTTGTTGTTTCTGCCTCTGTTTGGTTAAGTGCTTCACTTCTCTGTTCTGACAAATCAGTTGCAGCTTCAGCAAAATGAACCTTCTTTTGTTTTTCTGCTCTGCTGCCAGTTCCAGATCCTCTTCTCTTTTGTTTCTTAGCTCGTGAAGTTGAGGGTTCAGGAGCAAGGTTTTCTGCTGCTGCTGTGGGGTGTAGTTCTGTAACAGCTTCAGGGGCACCTTCTGTAGTTTCTTCTACAGCATCTTCTACAACATTTTTTGTAGCAGCTGTTTCCTCTTCTACAACAACATCAACAGCATTTGGTTCTTCTTCTTCCTCACTTTCATCCCCAAAAATGACATCATTTAGGGTAGAGTAAAACCTATCAAAACTCCTAGGGTTCCCTCTAAAATGGTGTTGGCAAACTAATTTGATGAGGCCATGATGGCGAAGGCTTCCTTTACCCTCCTGATATCTCTTTGCCATGTTCTTTAACTCTTGATACAGATACAGGGGAAGATTTACCCTAACTTCTGGTTGTTGCCCACCATGTCTGAGATGGTTCAAAATTCATAGATGATGCCCTAATAACAGCACATACTGCCCTTCACAGGTTAGAAATTTAATTACCTAGGTGGCTACTTCATCCCAGGGTTCCTACAGGCTGGCCCTTTTTAACCCTTTGCATGTGTTGTTATGGGTTAAGTACTCTGGTTCTCTATCATTTTCTTCTACAAACTGATTAACTACATTTGCCAATGTGTTCTTGCCAGATCTAGAAATTGAAATCCCTTCTAATGGCAGCTCTGTAATCTGACTTAAAATTTTAGGGCTTACCTCAATAGTCATGCCGTTAACATGTGCTCGGTTGTTTCTGAACGTATGGGCGAACATGCCAGCCAAATCTTCAGAAGACCCATTGAATTTATCCAAAAATGGCATAAACCCTCCATCTTCAAAAATCTGCACAACTGCCAGATTTTCTCGGAGGTAAGTGGTATCTGTAGGCTCTGTTCTGATCTTTCGCCCCATCTTTTCTGTTTAAAAACCGTACACTGTGGCTGCTATTCTTCTGCTGGATTTTTGGCTGTTTAATGTTGCAGATTTGCAGAGTTTTAGTTTAAAACCTTCGTTGCCCTATTTCTCGTCTTCTTCTTTGGAATGAACCATAACCTGTGCACTGTACTTCACAAACACGTCTTCGAAAAGAAAGGTGGCACACATTTCTACTATTGCACCGAACACCTGTCCATCAATGATTGCTTGGATGTCCTTGCCGTCAGATCCACCTCATTTGGTTTTAATTTTTTTGTTCAGTCTGCAGATTCTCACGTGCATGTGTATTGTCATTAAAAATTGGTGGCATATGGTTGGTCACGTCCTCCGTATTTCCAATGGGTGCAAAAACAAACCATGTGCTGACTGACACGTGTTCCTTCATCGCATGCAACTAAAAAAGTTTGATTTTGTCGTACCTTGTCTTCTTGGATGCCACGTGGAAATGCTCTTTCCGAAGATTATAACTTATTGCGTAGACAAAATTTCATTCCGAATATTATGACCTCATTCCAAAGACAAGTCTTCATTCCGAAGACAAATCCTCATTTCGAAGATTATGACTTCATTCCGAAGACAGGTCTTCATTCCGAAGACAAATCTTCTTTGCAAAATTTTCATTTCGAAGATTAATCCTCATTTCGAAGATCAATCCTCATTCTGAAGATCAGGCTGTATTGTGAAGGTAAATCGTCATTCCAAAGATAGACCCTCATTCCAAAGATAGATCCTCATTTCGAAGACAGATCTTCATTCCGAAGACAGATCTTCATTTCGAAGATGATGCAGCAAGTCGTCATTCTGAAGACCAAGTTTCATTCTGAAGACAAATTGTCATTCCGAAGACAAAGTTTCTTTCTGAAGACAAAGTGCAACATTCATTTTGCTGTCATTCTGAAGACAATTTCATTCCGAAGATAATACAACAGGCACTGTTTTTGGCATTCTTGTTCCGAAGATTAGGCATAAATCAATATTTTCATTTTCAAAACATGTCTTAAGTATGCCAACTCTTATGAATACCTTTTATGCTAATGGTTAATTGTCACATACTATATACCAATCATTTTACAATGAAGAAATGTAAGAAATATATACCTGATAAAAATAGTTAATGCCAGTTTTGAAGAATGACTGCCTTTGTTGATATTCTGCTGAGATTTTCTGCAACATTTCAAAACAAGTGCACTTGGTGAATTTGTACAATGATGGTTCAAAAATTTCTCAAGGTTATGCATGCCAGAAAACTGGTTTTCATGCATACCAACCCAGTAGTGCCTTAAGAAAAGGTTTTCACTGCTGAGTTATTCATTTTTCTCTCTTTTTTTTCTTGATTTTCCCTTTTTTTTTTTACCTCTCCTTTTCTCTTTTTTTTTTTTCTTGATCCTGACTATGCCCATGAAGGAATTTCATGATTTCCCCTGAAACCATGCCCATGAAGGAATTCATACTCAGAATTTATTCATCTTTTTGTTTTCTATTTTTTTTTATTTTTTTTGTATTTTCTGCTTTTTCTTGAAATCCACTGATCATGTTGATTGTTTTGAAGTGGAAGAGGGAATCTCTTCCACCTGCTGTGTATCCAAACTATCAAGTTGTTGCAAGAATTCTTCTTTAGTCAGAGGTGTATGGTATACCCTGAGGCGATGTCCATTCACTACCAACTTTCTTCGTGACCCATCAATAGGGGATAAACGAGCTGCTCCATTGTTAAATACCTCCTCAATCCAGTAAGGTCCCAACCATCTAGTTCTCAGTTTTCTAGGGAAGTCTTCATATTGAGAATCAAATAGTAAAGCCCAATCTCCTTGTTGAAGTTTCCTCTGCTGAATGTGACTGTCATGCCACAACTTCCTCTGCTCCTGAATTACCTCAGCTTTGGTGCAGAGCATCCAATCTAAGTTCATCCAATGCATTCAGCTTGTAGAATCCTGTCTGTCTGTGCCTGCGACAATTCAATTCCAATTTCCAGTGTTGTGCGCAATGTTAGTAGCTCAAATTCAATAGGTAAGAGAGGCTTTTTACCAAAGACTAGTTCATAAGGTGTGAATCAAGTAGTGGACTTCCAAGTAGTATTGTAGGCCCAAACTGCTTTAGGTAATTTATCTAGCCAATTTCTCCTATGAAAAGCTACTATTTTTGTCAAGATGCGTTCTAGTTCCCTGTTTGTTACTTCAACCAGGCCATTTGCTTGTGGGTGGTAAGGTGATGATTTCCTATGTTTGATTTCATACAATTCTGTAAATGCTTTTATGACTTTGGATGCAAATTGGGGTCCTTGGTCTGTGGTGATAGACCGTGGAGCTCCAAATCTCTGAAAAATCTGAGTATACAAGAAATCAACGACCTTCTCTTCACGAGCATGTTTGAAAGCACGCACCTCTACCCACTTTGTCAGGTAATCAGTGCATACTAGAATATGCACCTTTCCTTGAGAAGGTGGATCAATAGGTCCTACAAAATCAAGCCCCCACCTCTCAAATGGTTCTAAAACCATTTGAGGCTGCAGTGGCATCTCATTTGTATGAGTGGGTTTCCCCATTCTTTGGCATGCATCACAATGCCTGATGTACTTTTTCACATCCTTGTGAAGAGATGGCCAATAATATCCTGTCCCTAAGATTTTCCTAACTATGCTTTTTACATAATAGTGTCCACCTGAGGGTTCATCATGACAAGCTCTAAGGATATCATACACTTCATCCTTTCGGATGCACCTACGTAACACATGGTCATGACTGCACTTAAAAAGCATACCCTTAATCCATTCAAAAGAAGAACTCTGTTTGATCAATTGTTTTTTTTGTTTTGAAGTGAAATGTGGAGGAACTTTCCCTGTGACCAAATAATTGGCTATATCTGCAAACCAAGGTGATTGGACTGATATAGCAAATAGTTTTTCATCAGGAAAAGTGTCATCAACTAATTCCCCTTCATCCGTGTTCTGCAACCTGGACAAGAAATCTGCCACAACATTAGCTTTTCCTGGTTTGTTGATTATAGTGATATCAAATTCTTGCAGCAACAACAACCAACGAATAATTCTTGCACTTACCATAGGTTTATTCATCAAATACTTAATGGTTGTATGATCTCGTGTGAATAAATATTTGATAACCCGTGATATAATGCCTGAATTTGTTGATGGCATAAATTACTGCTAGGAATTCCTTCTCAGTTGTTGTATAATTTTTCTCGGCTCTTGTCAAGTTCTTGCTAATGTTGTAGATGGTATAATGTTCACCATTATCAATTTGTCCTAATGCTGCTCCAATTGTTGTATTGGAGGCATCAGTCTGTATGTGAAATGGTAATGTCCAATTAGGTCCTCTGAGCACAGGTGGAGTTATCAATTTCTCTTTCAGAGCTTCAAATGCTTCCCGACACTTTGCAGTCTAGGAGAATTCAGAATCTTTAGTCAATAGGGCAAACATAGGACTGGCTATTGTACTAAAGTTGGGAATAAACCTTGCGGTAAAAACCAATGTGTCCTAGGAAGCTTCTGACATTAGTCTGAGTTTTAGGAGGAAGGAGATTCTTGATAATTTCAACCTTCTTTGGATCAACTTGGATCCCTTCAGGAGAGATGTGATGACCAAGAACTATCCCTTCCTTCATCATCATGAAGCATTTATCTGGATTTAAGGATAAGTGGTATGTTTCACAGCGAGTTAAGACTTTATCAAGATTTTCCAATGTAAAATCAAAAGTTTGTCCACATACTGTGAAATCATCCATGTATATTTCAACACTTTTGGTGGTCAGATCAGCAAAAATTGCTAGGACTGCTCACTGAAAAGTTGTTGGGGCATTACACAAACCAAAAGGTAAAACCCTATAGGCAAATGTTCCCCATGGACATGTAAAAGTTGTCTTTTCTTGATCTTCAAGTGCAATCTGAATTTGATTATATCCACTAAATCCATCAAGAAAACAAAAGTATCTTTTTCCAACGAAGAGTATCTAACACCTGATCTATGAAAGGTAATGGAAAATGGTCTTTGTATGTCACCTTATTCAACTCTCTATAGTCTACACATACTCTCATTTTTCCATTTTTCTTAGGAACTATTACCAATGGAGAAACCCATTGGCTATCAAAAATTGGGTAAATGAATCCTACTTCCAGGAGTTTTTCAATTTCTTCTTTCACAATATCTCTTAAGGCATGATTCAATCTTCTTTGAGGTTGTCTGACTGGCTTGACTTCTTCAGTATAGATTCTATGGGTACATATATCAGGATGAACTCCTGACATATCTTTGTAGTTCCAAGCAAAAGCATGAACATGCTTCTGCAAGACAACTATCAGTTTTTCTTCCTCTTCCCTAGTAAGCTGGCCGTAGATGTTCAAAAATTTGCCTGGCTGGACTTCTATTTGTTTTGTATTTAGAAGGACTGAATTCACTCCTTCATACCTGGTGATTAAGGGATTAAGAGGACATTGCTGAGATGGGAGAAAAGAAGCAGTTTCTATTTTATTGCTGCTTGAGGGAAGCATATCTTGTATGGAACAAGTGAGAAGGAAAAATCAGATGATGGTGCCATCCATGTGGTAGTGAAACAGAGTTTCCCTGTGATAGCACAGATGGTTCATCTTCAGATTTTTGATTCTCCTCATTACTTATCAACTGTTGGATATTTGTTGTTTCCCCTTCTAAACCTTGTTCATGCAGAACATTCATCAGGATTGTTTCATTTTCTAAGTTTTCTGTGTCACTGAGGTCTTCTATGTGTTCTCTTACTACTAAGGTAGCTAGTGTAGAAATGACCTCTTCTGGTTCTTCCTCTGAGTCAGAAAACCATAACTGACCTAAAAATTTGCTAGATGGTTTTGCAGGAGGATATAAAGAAATTTGTTTCAGATCAATACCATTTGAAATAGTCATATTTCCAGATCTGCAGTCTATGAAGGCTGCTGCAGTTGCAAGCCAAGGTCTTCCCAAAATAATGGGATATCCATGTGCTGAATTTCTTGGCTGTAAAACCAAAAAATCTATAGGGAATTCCCAAGAAGAAACTTCTATAGGGACATCTTCAATGATTCCTTCAGGTTTTGCAACTGACCTATCAGCCATTTCTAAAACTGTAAATGTGGGGCTGAGATGTTTGAGCTGTAATTGTTCCATTGTATCCTTGGTCATGACATTTATTGCAGCTCCTAGATCCACTAAAACATTTGATATTGGTATTGAACCTATGGTAACTGTGATAACTAGGCTTCCTGGATCACTATACTTTGGAGGTACTAGTTTTCTAGATAAGAGATCAGCTATCTTCCCTTCAACCTGCATAGTTTTGGGAAATGCTTTCTTCTTTCTTCCTGCTCTTTTAATGCACAAATTTTGGATAGTACTATTAATCTCTGGTATTTCCTTAATGGCTTGCAATAAGGGCAATGATATAGTCAACTTTTTGAGTTCTTTGACCAATTCTGACTCAGAATTTTTTGGTATTGCATTAAGTCTTTCAGGATATGGAATTATCCTTGGTAATTGTTCTGCTTGTGTCTCTTTCTCTATTGTTGGTTGGATTCTCTCTGGTTCCAATTCTTCTGTTTCTATTGTTGGTTGGATTCTCTCTGGTTCTGATGATTCTTGCTCTTCATTTTCTTTGATTTCAATTGAAACTGGTTCAGGTACAACTTTCCCTGAACGAAGTTGGATGTTACTACAATCAAGAACATTAATTTCAACATTTTCTTCAGCTTCAGCCACATAGACAGGAGGTGTCTGTCTCACACTATTTGGATTAGTGACTGGCTGAGCTGGCAATTGAGGTTGTTTCACTTGTTGTGTTTGCTATTGTTTTTCTTGAAAATTTTGATTAGGTGCAGGCAACAAATGCTGAGTTTGACCTTGATTCCTTTGCTGCCTTGGATAGGACTGGTATTGCTGATTCCACTGTGGTTGGTTTTGCATCCAATGTGGATTAGTCTAATTTTGATTCCAAGCCGGATTGTTTTGATTTCAAGATGGGTTGTTTTGATTCCATGAGGGGTTGTTTTGATTCTGATTCCAGGTCAGGTTACTCCAATTTGCTTGTGGCCATTCTTGGGAATTTGTCCATTGAGGATAATTCCAAGGACGTTGGGGTGGTTCTTGATTGTCCCCAAGGCATAGTACCAGGATTATGCCCCCAATTTGTAGGAAAACGAGGGGGATTTTGATATTGAGAGAAATTTCCCCCTTGTTTTGGTCCAATATAGTTGAGTTCCTCAGTCTGGTTTTCTAACACAGTTTTGAGTTGTGGTAGCAGGTGGCATTGATCAGTTGAATGCCTTTTTGAACAGATACTACAAATGGCTGAGATAGATGTTTTATTCAAAGGACATTCCTGCAAAGCATGTTTATTTCTACATCTTGGGCAATAAATTGCCAAAGGTTCTATGTTTTTTGCTTTTGCAGACATTTCCCCCAAAGTAGTGTTTAAGTGCACTAGAATATCAGTTTTGAAATTTGCAAGTTCCTCTATCAAGTCCTTTACATCAGTGCCATTTGTGCGGCTTTTTCTTCTTCTCTGCTTAGTGCGAGAGTAATTCCTATAGAGATCCATAATTTCCTCATTACTGAGAGTGGTTACATCCCCTTTTCCCATCAAATCCAGAACTTCTCTGGATTCATCTTGCAATCCTCTCAAAAATATGGTTTTACATAATTCTGGTTCTACAAGTCCACATCTCCTTTGAACAAAGGAGAACCTATCAAGATAATCTTCCAATGTCTCATCATCTTCCTGCTTGATTCTGAATAACTCATCTTTTCTATTCCTTACACGACAATATTCCTGATATTTGTCTAAAAAGACAGTCTCCATTTGATCCCAGGTTCTTATGGAATTTGGCTCTAAGCTCATGAACCAACGCAATGCTGAATCCTTGAGAGTTGAGGGAAAAACCTTAAGTTTCTGATTGTCATTTATATAATCATAGGTCTGACACACTACCTTGAATTCAAACAAAAACTTGGTCAGGATCTTCAGATACAACACCTCGAAAGGTTGGAAGTACTGAAGGTGAAATGGTCTTCATGGGAGAGTTTTGTGTTGGATTCAGATGAATAGGATATTCAAATGTTCTGGACGGTTGGAGTATATCCTGATCATCTCCTTCATTATGAACATAGCCATGTTGGCCATCTATATTGCCTCCTTCTGCCATAGTTTCCTATTTGTTGGGAGAAGTTAAAGCTTCCCAAATTGTTCTCTCAAGAGGTCCAAGCCTCTCTGTTGATGATGAGTCCGATGAATTGTCTTTCTTAGGATATTCTGATGATGATAAAATTGGTGATTTTCCTATCTCAGAATGTTCTAGTGATGGTGAGACTCGGTGATTTTTCTATCAATATTTCTGGTAATTCAAACACAGGTGATTCACCCCTTAGGCGTGAAGATCTCCTTAATGGAACAAGCCAAGGATCCTTTGGGGTAGTTCTACCTTTTTCATCCCTAGACTTATTCATTCATGTTTACTCCTAAATGACATAAATTAAGTCAATAGTTGTTATCTTCCTCAACTGTTGTATTCAGATTTTAACCTGAATTCTCATAGCTTAGTCTGATTACAGCTATTGGACTATTTGTTTTCTTCTGACAACACTATTCCCCGACAACGGCACCAAAATGATGCGTAGTCATTATACCATCATTAATTCTCAATGAATCTATCAATCCAGGGCAGTGTACAAGGCTATCTGAAGAAGAAGTGAAACAACTATAACTTAGGTCAATCTAGAGCAACAAGTCTTATTGGTGGAACCGGTTGTGTGGGGGGTTTTGGAACATTCCTATCTCTAAATTGCATGAATTAAATCTTAATCTAAGTTGCAGAATTGGAAACTAATCATTAACTACATAAATGAAGTCCTAATTACAATTGCAGAATGAGACCTAATTATATTGCAAAAATAACAGTTGCAGAATTGAAAGTCTGATCCTAATTGCAGAAAGGAAATCTAATTACTTTTGTAGTAATGAAAGTCTAGATCTAATGTGGAAATAAAAACTGTCAAAGCTCTGTAACATAAGGTTGTCAATCTTCTATGCAGGATTTGACAGCAAAACATAAAATGCAGGAAATTGCTGAAAAATAGTAAATTCTAGAAATAACAATCTGAAATAAAGTGGAAGCTTTGTTGAAAGTAAGATTGCAACTAAAACATTAAGCACAAGGTTAATCTAAGCATAAATAAACTAAGACTGCAAATATTGTCAATCTGTTTACAAGCAATTGAAATAACAAGTTCTACAACTCATTCTGCTGCAGCAAAATCAGAATAAAAACCTGCTTGTTAGTCCTCCTCCTAGGTCTGGAAGTGGCCAGCCTCCTTGTCCAGAAGAAGGTGTAAGTCTCTCTCTCTTTCTAAATCTTAATCACACTCATTTACAAGCAATATGAAATAGAACTGGTGCACTTTATTGATTAAAAGACATGATTACAATAATTCTATTGAAAAACTATTATAGGACTGTAATAGATCAATTTCTATCTATTTTCTGCTTCTTCCTTACTTTCTACTTCCTCTGCCTCTATATCCTATATGCTACTACCCGGCTCAACCTGAATGGGAGCAATATTTATAGATGTCCTAAGGTCTGATTACAAACAAAGAATATCTCAAAAGATCTAATCCTACAATGCTGCAACAAATTCTGGTTTTATCCTAGAAGAAGATTAAAACTTGATCTTTCCCTTAATGATGGCTTTGGTCGGCAATGACGGCAAAGATAGATGGAAGATCTTTTCCTTTACTTTTTCCAACCTTTATTTCCCTTTTTCGGCTTCAAAAATCGGTCAACAAGTCAAAAAGCACACTCTATTTTCATTTCGAAGATAAGTGGCTTCATTCCGAAGACAATGCAATTCTCATTTCGAAGATCGCTCATTCCGAAGATACTGCATTCTCATTCCGAAGATCGCTCATTCCAAAGATACTGCATGCTTCATTCTGAAGATCCGCTCATTTCGAAGATACTGCATTCTTCATTCCGAAGATCCGCTCATTTCGAAGACGCTGTGTTCTTTCATTCCGAAGATATCTGTTCATTCCGAAGATACTTCGAAATGAACAAATGTATGCTTTTCCAGTGATTTCTTCTGCATCTCTCAGGTGGGTTATCTCCTAAGATCAAATTCCAATGGTCTTCATCCCTTTCCTCATGTGAATTCCATGCCTTGCTATTTATGGACAACTGGCTGGAATTTACATGGGAAAGACCAGTTTTTGCTGCACAACAATAGTTTGCTTGCACTGTTGCTAGATTTAGGTGAAATAAATGCTTGAGACAAATCAAAACATGATTAGTGAAATGCTGCTATTATTCTAAGCATATCCCATTTTAGCAAATCATAGCAAAAAGAACACAAAACTATGCAAAAAGCTGTAAAATCAGCATATAATATTTCAAATACATTGATCATGCAAAATGGTTAATATACAACATATTGAATCAACTTAACTAACATATCAGATAAAACATAAGAGTTTATAGGCATTTTTAGTGTTCAAAACATGTTATGATTGAGGCATTTCCAGGCCTCATCAAATGATATTCAACACTTGTCTCAAATATCACCACTTTATTTGCCAAGTACAAGGGTTAGATGATAAGAATTATCACCCTAACACTTTTTACAATTTACCTTAATCACAAAGATAAATTAAAATCCAAATACACCTTATTGCTCCATATCAACAATAAATTTCAACATCATAAATTTCATCAAAAATCCCCTTTAAAATATAACACAACTTCTACTTATAACTCCTTTCTCAATATTGCATTTAAATTAAATAATTCATTTTATTACTAAATGTAATAAATCAATTTCTTTCTCCTAAGGTACAAACAATGTTACCCTAGCAACATTCACTATTTACCACTTAGGTAAATAAAATAATTTATTTACACCTTATCCCTCCACATAAATTTGGAAAAACCAATAATTAAAAATAAAATTATAAAAACCATTTTCTACCCTCTCCGTGAATTGCGGGATTCAAACTTGTACCATTGTAATTGCAGCGCCTTGGCCATGGCTTCCACACCGTGTGATCTGAGTGATCATCTTGCTCCAATAAGGTGCAATATAAACCTTATGCCTTCACTGCCCTTTAGAGCCTTTTGGATCCTTTCTCCACCATGTCTCCTTGCTCCACGTAGCACTTCAAAGATGCTTCTCCAAATGGAATTCGTATGAGTCTTGCACCGAATATTGCAGAGGATGTTTCAAATGAATTTTCCAATGCTTTGGCTAAGGTATAAATACCTTGTACCATAATTCCATGCATGTCGGCGGTGGTGAGTTTATGGAGGTCGACGCTAAGGTTTTTGCATTTAAATATTTTAATTTATAAATCATTTAAATTTTTTAGAATTTAAATTTTATAAATTAATATTTAAATCTCTTAGCTTTATAAAAAACCTTCTTAGGTTTTAATCAAAACCTTTTATTTTTGCCCATTATGGTTTTTAATAAAACCTTTTATTTGCCCACTATGGTTTTAATAAAAAAACCTTTATTTTGTCCACCATGGTTTTAATAAAAAACCTTTTATTTTGACCACCATGGTTTTAATAAAAACCTTTGTTTTGCTTCACATAATATTAAAAAAATATTATGAAGCCCTTTTTCATCAACCTCTGACATTACTTATTTTGACCTTTTGACATCATCGGTGGTTCACTTCTTGGCATCAATGACAACTTCATGCCTTGACATCAATGGCAACTCCATGGACTCAAAATGTCCAAAAAATAACAAGGGCCATAACAAAACCCAGAATAAAAACAAGAAATCCAAGGTGAATGTTGTTGTTGAAGATTTTGATTCAGATTTTGAGTGGGCACACAAGGTGCTCATGACTACCACAACCTTCAAGGAAAAGGATCCTGTGCGGTATGTTGATTTTGACGCCAGTAAACACATGACTGATGACAAGTCGTGGTTTGAGATATTTGAAGCCAAGACAGGTGAACCAATAACTATTGTTGATGATAAGACCTACCAATTTTAGGGTGAGGGTACAATTTTTGTCACCCTTCTATATGGAAAATGTCAGATTTACAGAGTCCTATATGTTCCAGGATTGGTGAACAATTTATTGTCAGTCACTCAAATCCTAGATAAGGATATAGTTGTTGATTTTCATGTTGAGGATGAAAATAAGTGTTGCTTTATCACCAAGAGGGGTAAACACATCGCAATAACTTCATACAATTATGGCTTATTTGCATTAGATGCTATCTCCACCCCTCATGTTGCCATGATAGTCTCTACAAAGGAGGCAACTTCACTTTGGCACAAGAGATACAAGCATCTAAGTTCTGGATATTTACTTGAACTAAGTAAATATGATATGGTAAAGGGCCTTCCCTCCCTTTACTCTACATTTCTAGTTTACTCTGATTGCTTGGAAGGGAAGCAACATAGAGTACCATTGAAAAGAGCTTTTCACAAGCAAAGAAACATTTGGAGTTAATTCACACCGATTTGTGTAGTCCTTTCACACCAAACAATTTTGGGGGGAAGAGGTACTTTCAGTTGTTTGTAGATGACTACTCATGAAAGATGTGGGTTTTATTTCTTCATTTGAAATTAGAAGCTTTTAGTTCCTTCCAAATATTCAAGAAATTTGTTGAGACGGAGTCAGGGACTTCTATAAAGACTCTCTGCTCAGATCGAGGGGAGAGTTCACCTCTAAGGATTTTTTCTCTTATTTTACTACACATGGAATCAAGAGACAACTCACTACTGCTTATTCTTTGCAGTAAAATGGAGTTGCTAAGCGGAGAAACCATTCCATCATGGAAATGGTTCATTGTATGCTAACAAGAGCCCATCTAGAACAAAAATTTTGGGTAGAAGTTGTCACCACAACAATATACCTGCTGAATAGGGCACCCAGAAAGTCCCTAAAGGGAATAACTCCATAGGAAGCATGGAGTGGTCGAAAACCCTCCATCTCTCATCTATGCATTTTTGGATGTAAGGCTTTTATGCACACACCAAAAGAAAAGAGGAAGAAGCTAGATGATAAGACCTTACAATGTGTTCTTCTTGGATATGATGAGCATTCTAAGGGTTATCGATTAATTTATCCTTTGACCAAGAATATTCATATCAATAGAGATGTTTTTTTTGATGAAGCTTTCACATCATAAAATACATCCAATGTATACCTTGATTTTGAGGAGTCTAAGGTTGAGAACTCTCCTTATTCTTCACCACCAAAAAATATTCCTAAGTGGTGTAAAAGTACTATTAGAGACTCAAAGATATCCACACCATCAGATATGACTTTGAATAGACCTCGTACTCACAGTATGACTTGACAAGAGAAAGTTGCAGCAAAGACTACTGAGGTTGACGATCTTTATCAATCCTTTGAGGAGATTTATGTAGATCCAAAGAGAGAAAAAAAGGATATGGAAGTGGATTATGATAGGGTTTTTATGTCTTCACTTGATGAGCATGAACTTGCCACAGTACAAGATGCTCTTAGTGAGCCACAATGGAAGGCTGCTATAGATTTAGAGTACATGTCTCTGAAGAAAAATTAGACTTGGAAGCTTGTTGATCTGTCGAATGGAAAGAAGCCCATTTGCTGCAAATGGGAGTACAAAGTAAAGTACAAGGAAAATGAAACAATTGATAAGCATAAGGCCCATATTTTTGTAAAGGTCTATGCACAAAAATAAGGCATCAACTATGAGGAAACTTTTGCACCTACTACTCGTATGACTACCATTCGAGTTCTTTGTGCTATGGCAACACAATTCGGGTGGAAAGTACATAAAATGGATATCAAGAGTGCCTTATTGAATGGTGATATCAAAGAGGAGGTCTATATGTCACAACTTGAAGGATTTGAAGTGGAAGGCCAAGAGTAGAAATTTTACAAATTGGTCAAGTCCTTGTATGGTTTGAAACAAGCTCCATGAGCTTGGTACATTAAGATGGATGATCACCTATTACAACATAAATTTAAGAGAAGTCCATCAGATGCAAATATCTATTTCAAGAAATAAGGTTTTAAAATAGTGTTACTTGTACTCTACGTGGATTATCTGATTATCACAGACATCTTAGAAACATTGATAACTACCATTAAAAGTTACTTGTGCAAATATTTTGAGATGACAAATCTCAGACTTCTCCACTATTGTCTTAGCTTGGAAGTGAACGAAAAAAGCATCACATCAAGGTGTCACAAAAAAAGTATGCCAAGAAATTATTAGAAAACTATCACATCATTGATTGTAATCTAATGACAACTTCGATGGAATCAGGTCTTTAGTTATCGTGGTATGATGATTCACTTCAAGTAGATGGTACTCTCTATCACCAACTGATTGGGAGTCTTATATATCTAAAAAACACTAGGCCAAATATCGTGTTTGTTGTCAACTATCTTTTGAGGTTCATGCAGGAGCCTAAGGTCACTCATTAGAAAGCAACAAAACATGTTCTTCACTATGTCTATGGTACTATTGAGTATGGCCTAGAGTACAAGAAGAATGATCAATTCTTCTTACAAGGATACACGAACTCTAACTATGTCAGATCATATGATGATCGAAAATTAAATTCATGATATATTTTTCATCTTGGATCCTATCTTGTCTCTTGGCACAATAAGAATCAACAGGTGGTTTCTATCTCATATAAAAAGGGGGAGTATTGCCTTACATGTGAAGCAGTGTGTGAGGCGATATATTTGCATCACATATTGACAAGTATGGGTATTCCATCCAAATATCCAATTCACTTGTTTTGCAACAACCATGGTGTTTTGAAGCTATTTAAGAATCCAGTGCATCATAAATGTACCAAACACATTGAAACTCAATGTCACTTCATTCAAGATGAAGTTCCAAGGCACCACATTTAGGTTCAGTACATTCCCTCCAAGGATCAAGTTGTGGATATTTTTACTAAGGCACTTGCACGTGTCAAAATTGAGTTTTTTCGCAACTCTCTTTGTATTTCAAAATAATATAATAAGAGGAATTTTAGTGTATAGTTATTAGCATATAGTTATTTCCTTATTTTGTTAGTGGTATATTGCTATCATATTGTTAGGGAGAATATTTTTTTGTTTCTCTATTGTTAGTGCTATTTTAATTTAGGCTCTAAGTTGTTTCTTAAGATCCTATTTCTATGGGCTACTTTGGGCTCACATTGTATTATTTATCTTTCTCATGTTCAATGTAATTGATTGATTATTGTGATCCTATCAGCTATAACCTCCCTCCAAACCTGTCTAGTAAAGGAGTAAGCTACTAGTAAATGATTAATTGTTTCATTGTTTGAATTACATAAATGGCACCTTCCTGGACCATTCTAATTCTTCTTCTACAATAATTCCTATGTCATAACATTATTTTTCATGGCAAGCCATAGGAATAGTCTTATATTCAATGATGCTTTTTGTTTCTAAAGTGTCTTCCACCACCATGTTGGATCATCATTGCTATCTTCCAATAGAGTCTTATACCCCAACTTTGGAGTGTACTCTACCATAGCTCCATTATTTGTCCAAAAAAATTAATAATTTTCCTCTCGCAACTTGATATGTCTAGCTTTAAGTCTCCCCACATTGTTAGGATCCTCCATCCTAACATTATTAGTTAGTATTATTAATCATTTAATTATTATATTATTAACTCATAAAGTGAACCATCACATCTCTTCATAACGTGAACCATCACATCTCTTCATAACGTGAACCATCACGTCTCTTCACCAACATAGCTTTAGGGTATATATATATATATATATATATATATATATATATATATATATATATATATATATATTATATATTAGGTTGGTCATTCACACAAATCATCCAAAGAAGAAGAATAAAAGTAGTATTAAATATTTAAATGAGGGAGCCCCCTATAGTGGTAAAGCGATTACAAGGGAGCCCCATTTTGAGTGGCCTATGATTACATTTATATTAAATTATTTATTAATTTTAAAATAAGACCTTGGGGTCTTACCATTTGGTATCAGAGCCATGTGGGACCTAATCATGTGGGAATTGCTCAAAGATCTTTGTCAAAACACTATCGTGCATGAGTATGAAATTTAATTTAAGGATATCACCAAACACAACACAGGGTGGGGTGAAGCATTTGTCATATATTGCTTCATCAAAGGATTGAAAGAAGAAATTAAAATAGAGGTGACAAAGTTCAAACCCTATACCATGATGTAGACTATTGGATTGGCAAAATTAGCTGAAGATAAAATCAATGCACAACATCAATTAGGGAAACCACCTATGGGGAAATCTCAAACCACTTACATTACCTCCAAATCTACGCATAATGGAAAGGCACAAAGTACTTACACAACCCCAAAAATTAACCCAACCCTACCAATTAAACATCTTAGTTTTGAAGAAATGAAAGAACGACAAGAAAAAGGTCTCTGCTATCATTGCGATGAGAAATTTATTCACAATCATCAATGTATTACACCTACACTATATATTTTAGATGCAACTATTCCTTGTAGTTCTCCCAATGACAAAAATGTAATTGAGGTAGACATAGTGACATATACACCTGATGATAGCACTAAATATGAGGAATATGAGGAAGATAAGGAAGATGAATAATCTAAGAAAGCTAAGAAATATAATGAAGATGTAGAAAACGAGGACAATGAGCAAGAAATACCCAAATTACCTAATCACAACGATGAAGACAATACAATTGATTTACCAAAAGTGATCAATGCATCAAGTAAGGATGAGGTAGACATTCCTGAAGTGACTCATTATGGCTAAACATGCACTCTACAAGAACTACACTCAATTTCCTCTGCAATAGTGAATTATCGTCACAGGATAAAACCTATTAAAAAAAAAGGCAGAAAGGTGATTGTACACTCCTCCATTGCCTCTCCCAAGGAACAATAGGAGAATGTAGAAGTTTTACCACCTCTTTTTATGCATCATTTTAAGGCATTTGAAGAACCCCAAGGGTTGCCCTTCCCTCATCATCACACATTTACTAATTTTTCTGGCAACCCCACGCTAACGCTTCATCCTTCTCGATATCCCTGCCTACGAAAGGATGACATTAAAAGAGTCCAAGAACTTATGCAAATCCTTCTTGGAAAACAAAGGACAAAGCTCCTCACTTTGAGCTTTGAGTACAAATCTCTTTTTAAGGAGGGTGACATGTTAGGATCCTCCATCATAACATTATTAGTTAGTATTATTAATCCTTTAATTATTATATTATTAACTCATAAAGTTAACCATCTCATCTCTTCATAACGTGAACCATCACATCTCTTCATAACGTGAACCATCACATCTCTTCACCAACATAGATTTAGGATATATATATATATTAGGTTGGTCATTCACACAAATCATCCAAAGAAGAAGAATAAAAGTAGTAGTAAATATTTAAAGGAGGGAGCCCCCTATAGTGGCAAAGCGATTACAAGGGATCCTCCTTTTGAGTGGCCTGCGATTACATTTATATTAGATTATTTATTAATTTTACAATAAGACCTTGGGGTCTTACCACACATATTATTACCACTTGTGTGCTTCATGGTCCTGAAGCCCTAATATTATTGCTTCCTTTCATCCCTGACTCCAGTTTGTAGAAGATTCTAGGTTAGTTGGTTGGGCGATATTTATAATCCCTTCAGCTCTTAGGATTTGAATTACATTATTTGGTAGTCTATGCTTATCACCATAACCAATCCAAGGGTTTAAGCCTAGTCTTATCCTTGAAGCATCCTCCCACTCTTTCGTGTACTCCCTATTAGGTTATGGAGTCTAATCTCGGATAAATATAGATAAAACAATTATTTGTTTCTTAACTGGATTGTAGATGACCAATCTCGAACCAGAGGCCAAAAAAGGAAAAGTTAATTTTAAGATTGGCTAAAATTAAGTTTTTTCTAATTATAAAATTTCTAAGTTTGAATTAGGTCTTAAGTGGGGATTGGGTTAATTATAGAATGTTTGTTTTAGCATACATGTAACTAGTTTCCCTATTTATGTAATACCTCCAATAGAGAGGATTATATCTTGTTTATGGGAAGTGCATAGGCTTGTGCATATCCTGTAGAGAGACTAGAAAGCTTGGTGTAGATCTTGATACAAGGGGTGTTTGGATGTTGAATTACTATTAGAGTAATTATGTGGAGATGCTAGTGTTTTGAAGAGGAATTTACAGCTGTTTGTATTGCAAGATTACTCCCTTCAAAGATTGTATTGGTGTTAATACAAAAGACTGGTGTTTCTTGGTGGATGTAACCCACACTAGGTGAACCACATTATATGTTGTGTTTTCTCTTGTCTTGCTTGTTTATTGCTCTTCTATATTTTATATTTTATGCAGTGAATCTAAAAAATTGGTATTAGAGTGAGTTTAGAATTTAGGATTGAGTGTGAGCAAGGGCGAAAGTATCGACCGTGATGGTGGTGGTTACGATGGGAGTCGCAATGGTCAGAGCGACGACCGAGGTGAGGCTGTAGTGGCGATGGTGGTGAAAGCTACTACAACTGTGGAGATAGTGGCCATTTTGCCTATGACTACCCCCATAATGGTATAGGAGATAGATCTAAGATTCGAGTCTCGTAGCTCATACACTTCTGTCAATGCTAAGTTTAGTGATTCTTACTTTTTATCCATCTTGTTGTGGAGTTGTATTATCATCTAATGTTCCTCGAGGGAAAAATCCCATCATTTTATGTCGGTTCTGATGTAGTTAACCCATCATAGTCAGTAACTTTTACCGCACCTCAACAGTGTACTGAAGCGATCCTAGTCGGTTCATGGGAGCTAGAATCCAAATATAAGAAATAAGGAGACTAGGGTTAAAATCCATTTTAAGTAATGTATCCCAAGGAAGAGATCTGGTCAGGGGCTTGGTGGAATTAATTTCATCTACAGGTTGAGTAAGGGTTTTGTTGGTGAAGGAGCACGAAGGAGGTTATGGTCGAGAGGCTGAAGAGCTTGCACGTAGAGCAAAGAGAGCCAGAGGTTCGTTGATGGTCATTCAAGATGCAAATATTCGTGCAAACATTTACTAGTAAGACAATAACACTAGAGGTTGAGTCATCGGATATAATCGACAATGTGAAGGTAAAAATATAGGATAAGGAGGGGATTCTGTTGGATCAACAAAAACTAATATTTGCTAAAAAATAGTTGGAGGATAGTTGGACTTTGGAAAATTACAACATATAGAAGGAGTCGACGCTGCATTTGGTGCTCCGACGGAAGGTGGTGGCCATGGTTATGCATCGAGGGTGCAAGGGCATGCCTTGAAAGGGATACAAAGATGCCATCTGGACGGTGGATTCAGGATGGGCAGAGCGCACCATCCTACTCATAAAGGGTACGATAGAAAATGAGGAGACCTAGATAAAAATCTAGATCAAAAGTTTGGCCAAGTAGTGGGAGAAAATAAGAAAGAGGTATGTCCAGGGGAATGGACATGGCACCAATATTGATGCATGATTTAGATGTGGATCACATGCTACAATTATGGTAAGTTGCATTGCGTGTGAGCATGCTATGGGGATAAACATGGTATGTGGATCTTGTCAGGATGGTGATGGTTGAATCATCATGATGCATGGACGATCATGGAGATGTTGAAATATCATGGATTTGTGGTAGGTAAGATTGTGTGTTGCTTGTTGATCATAGGAAAAGTGCATGGATGACACATGTGATGGTTCAAAGCATGGTTACAATAATTTGGAGGAGTTGACATTCCTTGTTTGGCTTGAAGATGTTCTTTTGCAGATGCAACAACGGTAGAGTTATTGTGAATCTATATCTAAGTAGGATATTTTTAGGTTGTGGAGTCTGATCTCAGTTAAATATGGATAAAACCATTATCTATTCCTTAACTGGACTGTAGATGACAATCCCTAACTAGAGGCAAAAAAAGGAAAAGTTAATTTTAGGATTGGCTAAAATTAAGTTTTTCTAATTGTAAAATTTCTAAGTTTGAATTAGGCCTTAAGTGGGGATTGGGTTAATTATAGGATGTTTGTTTTAGCATGCATGTAATTGGTTTCCCTATTTATGTAATACCTCCGGTAGAGAGGATTGTATCTTGTTTATGGGAAGTGCATAGGATTATGCATATCTTGTAGAGAGACCAGGAAGCTTGGTGTAGAGCTTTATGAAAGGGGTATTTGCATGTTGAATTACTGTTGGAGTAATTGTGTGGAGATGCTGGTGTTTTGAAGAGGAATTTGGAGCTAGTTGTGTTGCAAGATTACTCCCTTCAGAGATTGTATTGGTGTTAATACAAAAGACTGGCGTTTCTTGGTGGATTTAACCCACACTGGGTGAACCACATTATATGTTGTGTTTTCTATTGTCTTGCTTGTTTATTGCTCTTATGTATTTTATATTTTATGCAGTGAATCCAAACACTTTCCATATTTGTTAATCCACCTCTTGGGTCTGAACTTCCGGGCATCTTTCCCCAACTTGCCCTCTATTCTATTTGTAGCATAAATAAGATAGAGAATTTTGGACCCTTTCTTAAAAAACATCCTAGTATTGCACTGCCTATTTGTAAGTTAAAGGATAGGAGGATAAAGTCTCAATGTCTCAGACAAGCTAGACTACAAATAGTTCAGACCTCTTATGTCATTCACAGTAAAATATTTTTCTTGCTTTTACAAATAATTGGGTACCTAGCACAGAACAAGATATATTGATATATGCTAGTAATAATTTACACTTCCCCTCACAAGGCTACTTTAAGGCTACTTTAAGGACCACCAACGTACATAATTCCTAGTGTTAAAAAAATAATGTAATAAAGAATATTAAATTGCAACTATATCTAGTACCGTGGACAACTCAAAGAGTATATTTTCCTCTACACGGGGGTGCATGTTGAGGACCACGAAGAACCACAGAAGGGAGAAAGTAGAATTATCTCTACCAACAAGAATAATGCTCAAGACTAGATCCTCCAATATTTTCTCAGAGGGATAACGTCCTTATTCTGCCTCCATCTTGATGAAGTTCGACAAGATGTCACCCTGCACAACACAACCCATGTCCTTGATCTCCTCAATTTTAGTCTTTACCATGTTCTGATACATATTCATGTATTATTATGGCAGATCTCCTGAGATTTCTCTCAAATCCAACGTTGAGTAATCTCATCGACTTCCATAGAAATGTGGGGACTATGAGATGGTAGGTGCAGGCTATGATGCCTTCATCGAGCGCTATGGCAAAGGGAAATTTAGGAAGATCGAGAGTTAGGCATCCAAGGTCCTTCCCCAATACAATAATGCATATGCTATCAAAATTGAAGCGAAGCAATACATCCTGCAGATTAAGGTAAGATTTATTTTCTTTTGCTTGTTCTAGCACTAGAAAAAGCTTCTCTTGCATCAATTTTTGCAACATGTTTGCATTGTGGTCTCTGAAGCTGCTATTGTTGAGGGTCGTTCCCACTACCTTCCTTTGGTTCCTCCATAGCTCTTCGTCTGCTCTTCACTCAAGATTTAATATATGGAAGAATTGATTATAATTAAGCACACATGACTAATAAGGAAAGAGTCCATCATATAGATATTGTAACACATTTATTTCTCTTATTCATGTTTCAATCAACATAGGATATAAGATGTCTCTAAAGTGCTAGCGTTGTGTGAATGTTTTGTGAAAATCATTCTTTGAAATCTAGGAGGTTTTTTAAGCATGGATTTGAATATTTTTTCTTTCATGTTAATTCATGAAGTTTCTATTATTATTATTATTATGGTTTCCTCCTTAAAAATACTTGCCTCTTTTTATTTTATTATAATTTGAAAGTGGAATGAAAAACAATATTCTTTTTACTTTGCTTTTGTATTTTATTTTATGTCTAGCATGATATTAGAGTCAACTTTTACTATAATTGCCACTTGTTCCTTTGTACAATATTAAGATAAGTATTTTCTACTCAAGTCTAAATTTATTATTTTTTTGGTCTTGTGAAGAATTTACCTGAACTTGCACCATTTTTTGTCCTACTCTATTATTCCTCTTTCTATTTCAGTCATAGAATTTCCTTCTCAACGTGCTATACTTACCTTTTCTAATAAGATATTTTTATGTTTTGGAAATGTTTTACAATTTTAGCCCAATTGTGATGGAGGGCAAGTGGTACACATTATTATTATTTTATATTTTCCACTTTAAAACTATTCCTCCATGTTTTTCTTATATAATAAATATTTTTGGAATATTCAATGGTATGCAATGCATATTGCTACATTATTTTCTTGTTACTTTGCTACAATTATTGATGTTAAGATTTGCAATGACCATTGTAGTAAATTAAGAGATTGCTCAATACCTCCTCTTTATCCTATTCCATTACTAAGACTTATTTTTCATGCATGCTTTTCTATTTTCATGATACTTGTTTGTTAGATAATCTATAGTACTTATAATAATTTGAATGAGATTTTTTTCAATTAGTTATATGGGATTGAAATGGGTCACACTTGTATTACATCATCACCACATAATGGTATTACAATAGATTGAGTATTATCCATGTATCACTTAGAAATATTTGAATCTTAAGGAATCTAATTGGTTGAGCTATCACCATTTGATAATTTGGATATTTATTTTTGAAATATCCTTGCCCTATCTTCTTGTGTATTATCTACACTTAATTAATGTGTAAACTATGAGAGATTACATGTAGCTTGTGTGTATGTTAGAGTATGATATCTAGAATATCCTATAAAATATTATCAGTATCATTCTAATAATGTTCCAATAGGTTTGTGATTCATACAAATTAAAGCTAGTGATATCTTTTCTACCTATATTTTTTTGTTTTACATCTAAATTGTTCTATTTATATATTATATTCTCTTAACTTTGTTTGCAATATTTCATTCCATAACATTTGTACTACATTATTTCATCCATTTGTTGGAGATGATTAAATTATTATTATATATACATGCTTACACATAATTTTTATTTGTACCCTTTGATTCTTATTGTATCCGTTTAAATTATTTTTAAACATATTTATTATATAAATTAAAATTACAACATAAAAATCTTCTTAAGATTCCTATATTATCTTCAATAACCTTATGTGTATGTGCATGCAAACATATATATTTCAATGATGTTTTAAGTACATATTTTGATTATATCTATATCTATATTTATTTAATTATCTTTTTATCTGTCTATCTATACACACAAACACACTCACTCACTCTTACATACTCACATGATACTTATCTATGATGTTAAGATAATATCCTCATGTATGAATGAGTGACACCTACATTGTAATCTAGATTTCAAGGGTATCAATATTTGAACCTATGGGTTCACACTTAAACATAGACTCTTGCTTGAATATCATTATTACTTTGAGTTTCTTTGCTAGAAAATTAAGGTTCACCAAGGGTATTTTGAAGATTTACCCTAAATCTATAGTTTTGTGTGTTAATTCAACAATCACCTACTACTTTATAGAAGCAAGGGTGCAAGAGGTCAATGCATTAAACACGTTAAACACTTTTTAATTGATTATATGATATTGAAAGAGATAGCACCCATATTACATGACAACATAGTGATATTATAAAAGATTAGTTATTATGCATATGTTCTTGACAAATTTTGAACTTGGATTTGCTCCTTGAAAGTTAGTGAACTTAACCAATTAAATAAATGTCATTTGATACTTCCACAATGGTATACCATTTGATACTTCAATAATATTACAACAAAATATTTGATTAGTGTTCCAACTATTTCATAAGATATCTACTAACTCACATAAGTTGTTTAAATTTGTCTATTAAAACTAATGATTTTATATGACCTACAACACAATGTTGTGTCACAAGTTTCTTATCCTCTTAAAGTATATTTAAAAAATATATTTCAATTATAAGATAATTAAAAATTAATTTGAATATCATATATTTCACCTATTTATTTTAAATTTATTAATATTTTCTATTTTGATAAAAAAATTTATAACATCATTGAATCAATATTATTTTAAATTAATCAATGGCCTCTACAAATACTTTATAAGAAACTTTATTCATGTCTGTAGTAGAAACCGGATTTTTTTAAGGGATCATGATAACATTGAAGATAATATATGGATATACTTATCCATTTCCCCAAATAGAGAAATCAAATGCCCTCTTTCACATATCATTAACCTTCCTGGGTTCCAAGAATATCTTAAGACCATCTTTCACGGAGAGATTCATCCCAAACGCGGGCTTCACAGGATGCCCTGAATCAACCTTCACTTTGTAACGTGCAAGAATATTGGCTACCAAGCACTTCATATTCATGTAAGCAATGTCCCTCCCCAAGCAAAGACGAGGTCCAGCATTAAAAACGGGATACTTATAATCGGACTCTTTGGTGTACTCCCCGTCTTTGTTAATCCACCTCTCGGGCCTGAACTGCCGGGCATCTTTCCCCCACTCGCCCTCCATTCTATTTGTAGCGTAAATAAGATAGAGAAGTTTGGAGCCTTTCTTAACAAAGGTCCCATCAGGCAGAACATTGTCTTGCACTGCCTGTCTGTAACTTAAAGGAGTAGGAGGATAAAGTCTCAATGTCTCGGACAAGCTAGCCTGCAAATAGTTCAGACCTCTTACCTCCTTCACAGTAAAATATTTGTCTTCGTTTTTCAAATAATTGGGTACCTGATACAAAACAAGGTATATTGATACATAATAGTAATAATTAGCACCTCCCCTCACAAGGCTACTTACCAACGTACATAATTCCTAGGGTAAAAATAAATAATGTAATAAAGAACATGAAATTGCAATTCTATCCAGTACCGTGGAGAGCTCAGAGAGAATCTTTTCCTCTACACGGGGGTGCATGTTGAGGAGCCAGAAGAACCACGAAAGGCAGAAAGCAGAATTATCTCTACCGGCAAGAATAATGCTCAAGACTAGATCCTGCAGCATTTTCTCAGAGGGATAACGTCCTTCTTCTGCCTCCATCTTGATGAAGTTCGTCAAGATGTCACCCTGCAAAACACAACCCATGTCCTTCATCCCCTTGATTTTAGCCTTCACCATGTCTGATACAAATTCGTGTATTATTGTGGCAGATCTCCTGAGATTTCTTTCAAATCCAACGTTGAGTAATCTCATCGACTTCCATAGAAATGTGGGGACTATGAGACGGTAGATGCAGGCTCTGATGCCTTCATCGAGCGCTGTGGCAAAAGGAACCTCAGGAAGGCCGGGAGTTAGGCATCCGGGGTCCTTCCCCAACACAGTAATGCATATGCTATCAAAATTAAAGCGAAGCAATACATCCTGCAGATCAAGGGAAGATTTATTTTCTTTTGCTTGTTCTAGCAATGGAAACAGCTTCTCTTGCATCAATTTCTGCAACAGGTTTGCACTGCGGTCTCTGAAGCTGCTACTGCTGAGGGTCGATCCCACTGCCTTCCTTTGGTGCCTCCATAGCTCTTCGTCTGCTGTGAACAGACCATCGCCAAATATGGGGAAGAACATCGCCTTGAAATGAGATCCCCGGGGAAAGTTAGGGAAATCATTCTTCAGAATGTGCTCTAAGTTGGCTGGAGTGCATGTGACGACTTCAAAGAGATTTTTGGCCATAATAGGCCCTCTAAATCTGAATGTCCCGCCATTTTCAAGCACTATTTTGGCAGCATACTCATAGATGTCGCCAATGTTCCATAACAGGTATGGCATCATGCCCACCACGGGCCAATTTACAGGCGCACTGGTACTTCCACTCCTCCATTTAATACAATGCCACGCCATAATACCCATGACGAGCACAGTTATCACTGCACTCATACAAAGCTCCATAACTTAATTCCTACAGTTATCACTGCACTCATACAATTTGCTGGTTTGCGTTGTTAGCAGCATAGATAATCCATTATAAAGGCAAATGCATGTCTTGGTGTGTGGACATTCCGTCTCTCGAAGGAATTATGTGGACTGTTATACTATCATAATTCCTTCACCAAATAGTGAGTACGTTGACAACGACCAATGCATCTTCACAAAAATTGTTTGAAATATAACTAATGACTGGAAAACAACGAGAGAATGTTAAATTTATCTTACAAGAGCCTTGTATCAACGAAGAAGTTTGAAGCATTTATTTGTAATATGAAGTCTTAGCTGAAGGCTCAACATAACGCAGTAGCTTGGATTTCTTTAACTATCGAGAACGACTTTAAAACAAAGCTAAAAAAAATTCTTATAGCTAGACACTTATTTAAGAATGATGCTAAGAAATCAGATCCACTTCCACACATAACTAGAGATTTTAAATGTGTTTATGTGAATGTTGTATTTTTATTAATATAAAGCAAAGGTTGATCTAAAATTTTAGTTTATATTTATTTTATTTTTTTAATATTGAGTTTGAATCATTAGTTAAGTTTGGATGTTTTGAACTTTGTGTAAAATTTTGAATTTTTTACTAAATTCATGTTCAAAATTTAAAATGTTAAAACCAAAATTGTTGTTGTGGTCTACTCTTGGGAAAACAATCACTCTCACCATTGAATGCCTTTTATTCTCCGTCGCATACTCATTATTGATATATCTGCCGCTTGAATACGTTTGCATTGGGTTGTTGATTTCCAATTTTGCAGGGGTAAAGTAGGTAATTCTAATCGGAAACATCATGTTCACCATAACTTTTGCTTTGGATAAACAAGGTAATTCTGACCGGAATTCGACGTCATGTTGACCATAAAGTTTAATTGAATTTTATTATAAAAATATACTAGTGAAAATAAAAGGTTAAAAATTAGAAGGTTAAATATCTTATAATCTTAAAAGATATTTTTTATTTAATATATATTTGTAATATAAAATTTTATTTATTAATTTAAAACTTTAAATTTTATATTTAAAATAAGAATATAATAAACCATTTTTATAAATGAATTTAATAAATTTAGAATAATAATAAACCATTTTTATTATTGTTTTATACAAATCTTATTGAACTAATGTGAACAGTCTGTAAAAGAGGATAGAATTTGGTAACATCGTAATCTCTTTTGAATCTTATACGGAATTATCTAACAGAATACAAGAAAATACTTTTTCTTTACAATCTTTGAATTGTAGCTGCTGTCATGTCTGACTTTATTTCCCTGACAGTTTCACGCGTGCTCAAATGGTGGGCAACACCTTGATATTCTTTGAAAATACAAGATATACAAGACCATGTGATATTCTTTGAAAATACAAAGATATACAAGACCATGTGTGCTCACATGGTGGGCAACATCTTGATATTCCTTGAAAATACAAGACATACAAGACCATGTACCGCCCACTCTGAGCACACATGAAACTGTGAGGGGAAATAAAGTTAGACATGACAGCAGCTAGAAGGTTCACATCCTTGGCAATTCAAAGATAGTAAAGAAAAAGTATTTTCTTGTATTCTGTTAGATAATTATGTATAAGATTTAACCAGACAAAAGAGACTACGATGTTACCAAATTCTATCTTTATATATTGATTTAAAAATATGAAAATTTTGTATTAAAATAAAGATAATTTATAAATTGGAATGAAACTTTTTTTTTAACTTTAGTGATAAGAACATTTGTTTACAATAGTAAAAGAAGATCGGCGTTAAATCCAAATCTCATAAACCATATTTCTACAAGGGTTGTCCTCTTTTTTACAACATTAAAAGAAGATTTGCATTGGAGACAAATCTCCTAAACCATATTTCTACTATGGCTGTCCAATTTAGCTAAACACTGGATTTGCTCACCAACCTGCCTAATCCTCTCATATTTAATAATCATGTCATTATGCCACTGAAATCCAACCTCCTTCTCAATACCCATATTAGCTAGGAAGTTTACCACTTTATTTAGATCTTTACTTAGATAAATTGGAATCATGTCATCTAATTCCCTCTGCAATTCCTTAATTTGGGTGATAAGAATACTCAACCTCCATGTCTTCAAAGCAAAGTTCCTCATGCAATCCAAAGCTCTTACAAATATTTGAGAATTTGATTCTAGGAGTATCCTCTTGTAACCTTGTCTTACTACCCAAATAGAAACATATTTGATAGCTAAGGTTTTTGCTTCATTATTCGTGGTCGTTCCCAGGCCTTGTAGTTCTCAATAGAGCACTACTCCAATTCCAGTTCTACCTAGATTGCCTTTTGCAACTCCATTAGTATTAATTTTAATTCAACCTTCTAGGCGTGGTTTCTAACTATCTTTATCCTTCCCCTCTTGCACTTCAACTTCCTTCTCCATCATCCCTATATTAGCCTAAGTTTCCTCTTTAGCATACACTGCCACAGTTTCTATGACTTTGCTCCAAATGACCTGCCAAATGCCATCTAAGGATGAAAAGGTTTCTCTAAAAAATTTACCATTTCTCTCCAACCACACTTGCCACCAAATGAAGTTTAATCCAAGCTTCCAACTGATACAAAGAGATTTATATTTAAATCTATCCCTCCTTCATCTTTCCCAAATATTAATCCAATTCAAATAACCATTGGCTTGAATTTTATAAGATAAAAACCATCACTCCTAGATCTGACACGTAAATGGACACTCAAACATCAAGTGGTCAATTTTTTTCTTGCTCTTATAGCATAAAACACATTGAGATGGACCAAAAATTTACCTACGTCTCATATTATCAAAAGTAAGAATTCCATTATGCATAAAATACCAGGCAAAGAAGTTTACTTTCGGCCAACCCTTGGATTTTTAAATATTTCTCCAATCCTCAAATTGATATGCATGAGTAGGAGGTTTTGGAAGGATCTTATCATATCCATCCTTCACTGTGTAGACTCCAAGGCTCCAATAGACCCAAGCTAATTCATCCTCCTCATCTCTACCTATGAGAAATCATTTTGCTAAGACTTTAGTCATAATGGGTGTCAATTCTGGAGGATTGGAATTGGCCACTCATCCAACTTCTTAAACTGCTTAAACTTATAATCCTCTAGCTAATTAGTGTTGAAATAACTTTCAATATGGATCCAACCCCTACTTTCCATGGTTGTTTTTATTGGTTATAGTTATGGAAATTCAACAATGATAGTTAATTATTGATCCCATGAATCTATCTAAAATTGTGTTTTCTCTCCTCTCTCTACTTTACAAAATAATCCATATTTCACTACCTGATATCCTAACTTTAGAGCCTGCCACACCAAGGATCCATTACCATCCAAAGGGAAATGACTCACCTTATTCGGGTTCACCTATCCCAAATATTTACTTGTTAAAAATCTACTGTATAAAGAAATTGGTTGGGAAATCCACCTTTAGTAAAGATCTTCAGCCAAAGCTTTATTATTTAACTCTGATCTCCTCAAACCCAACCTCCCTTTGCCTTGGGTCGGCTTACTTTCTCCCAACCTACTAAGGCCCATTTCCTCTCTCCTTTTACTCCTCTCCATAAAAACATTTTAGCCATCTTGTCTAACTCTTTCTATACGATATGTGGGGTAGCAAGGATAGAAAATTTATAAATTGACATAGCCTGAATGACTGATTGTAAAAAAGTTAATCTATCCCCATAGCTTAACCATTTATGAGACCAATGATTAATTATTTCTTTGATACAATCCAAAATATTCCTTTAGATATATATTTTAATTTTTAAAATCCAAAGGGACCCCCAAATATACCACTAGGAGAGAGGAAAACTCCTCATGAATACCAAGATTTCTAAAATTCTATCCTAAAGCCTTTGATCAAGATTGAAAAAGACCACTTTGGATTTTTTTATCATTGATGACTTGGTTTGTGGTCCTAAGGTAAACATTAAGAATAAATTTTATATTTAAATTTTTAATGTTTTATAATTAAACTCATTCATAATAATGTTAGCTTTTGATGATATATATTTAAGGAAATACAACCACAAGATCTAAAATGAGCAAGCAATGTTAACTATATGATAATGACAATATAATATACAGGAAAATATATGAGAAACTTCTACAATAACTCAAAAAAAGCCATTAATGAAATCACGCAAAAATAGTACAATGTTGTATAATGAAGGTCTTAAACACTCCAAAATTCATGCATGATCTACATTGTATATACCTTCTCTTCTCATCACTATTATCTACTAGTCTATATTCTTCTTCTTTTTCATTCACTCTATCAAAGATCTATGTATAGAGAGATATGTCCCTTGGCATTTCACCTACCTATGAATCTTCATATTCCTATTCTATGACTCATATACATGTGGACTACGTGCACATTTTCATCATCAAGAACTTTGCATATTCTAACACTTGTGCATTTATTACATTGCATAAAGTAAATACTCAAATCCTAATCTAAGACAAACTCCTAATCTAAATATATACCCAAGGTGGTACATTGGCATGTACTAAATTATGTAATATATTCCAACAAATAATAATGAGGAATAAACATTTTGTAGCCCTATCATTTTACTTAGGAGGACATGAGGATGGAATGAAGGGAAATGGGTGCAAACCCTAGGTGTAGTCAAACGTTGTAGGAAGAGGGTTTATTATAGACCACTTTTTGTACTCAGGAGGATATTAGTCACTCTTTAGTCTATGAGAAAGCCTCTTTAGTCAGAAGAAATATCTCTCAAGGATATTTGGGTTCGTGGATGGAGCTTTCTAATGAACCCTTATCCTCTACTACGATTTTGGGGATGAATTTGGGTTGGATTTGATTTATCATGAAGCCTAAATAGTTATATTTAAAATCAAGGGAACAATATCAGACATAAAGGAGATCAAAGGATACATTAAAATTTGGTGGTCCAGTAGATTTCAAGTAACTCTACTACCCAAAAATTCCTTTTTGTTTCCTTTTTTTAATTTAATAGATAGAGATAGGGTAATCTATTATAGATACAATTGGTTTTGGACAAAGGTGTGTTTATATATGACCTTGGACTCCGTATTTCAACCCTCTTATATAATATGTTGATGGCTTACTAGTCTAGGTAAATCTATATGCTCTCCCTATAGATTTTTTGGGAGAGAAGATATTCATCAAAATTGGTAACACCATTGGTGCATTCTAGTATATGTATGTCCAAACAAAGGGAAATTTATCTGGTAAAATCAACATAAGTAAAGAAAGATTGGTTGTTTGGATGGATGTTTCAGTTTATTAGCCTCAATCCATTACTATCTTCTCAAGCAAAGGGGAATGGATCCAAAATATTGAATATAAAAACTTCTCCTTGAGATGTTATGGCTATCAACAATATGGCCACCTGAAGAAGAGATGCTCGATCATCCGATCATGCTCTAATTCCTCCTTGGTGGGGGAGAAGACCCTTCATGCAAATGATATTGAACCTTCAAACATTCTAATTCACAAGGAAGAAGCTCATCCTTCAGTTGTGCCAATTGTCTAGAAGAAATCAAGCGAGCAATAGAAGACTCAACCCCAAAGGAGAATTCAAATAATATCATTGATAAAATCCAAGTTGCTACTAAAGACCATCGAGTTAGTTTTCATGAAAAATATTAGCACCTTGATAGTATTATTGAATCTAATTATGAAACAATCAATGATGACCAGTTTTCTAAAAATGAAGATCATACATAATGTGTTACAACTAGATATTACCTTAGGAGCTTGAAGTGCAAAAATACATTCTCAAATCTTGCCACTCTAAATGAGGAAGAACCTATACTATAGAAGAAAATCAATCAAAAGATTCATCGACTACAAACTTCATAACAACTCCAATGGTTATAGACTATTATTTTTGTTATGATTGGGTGGTAGCTACATTTTATTTTAAATTTTATGTTTTGGAAGTGGTCTACTAATTTATCATGTTTTGGAAGTTGTTTTATCGATATGCGGTATTCTAAGGTTTAGCCATAGTAGTAAGTGGATGATAGTATTTTGTAAGGTTGTTGCAACATATTGTACTATCTTACACAACTTGATGTATAGGTTTGGAGACCCTAAAACCCATTTTTACCATAATAAAAAAAAGGTTAATATTTTTTATAGAAAAAGAAAGGTTAATTTTTTTTATAGTCTCGAAAGAAACATCGTAATGGCAAAAGGTATTTAGCTCCCCTAGTGGAGACTCAATTTCAATGCCCAGGGAGGATGGCCCCCAATGTGCCTCCAAATTTTCAACCTATTAAAAATTTAAAGAATGAAGAATAGATCTTATACCTATTTCCTATTGACAAATAATAAAATTTGCATATCAACCAAAATATAATATTGAAGTTTAAAATAAAATAATGCAAACAAGTAAAAAACTTTTAGTAACATCGAAAAATGCCATGATGTAGCAATACAATTACAAGGTAAATTTAAAGTAGAAAGAAGAATTATAAGAATGATTGAAAGCCTATAAGGGGACACGAGAGTATAAGAGAGATTTATAATTATGATTGCAACACTTTTGTGTAATATATAATTCAATGGAGGTTTTAGCTAAATGTTTTCTATTTATTTATTTATTATAATTGTTATTAGATTTGGTTAGTTTAAAAAACCTCTAGGATTGATGCTAAGGGGATGGGCATATCCATCCCACCATGACCTCTCATACGGGGAGATATGAGCTTATCAATAGAGAATTTAACACACAACTATACACACACTCACCCACGTCACGGTTTGAACCTTGTACCTCCCAAAAAGAGCCAAAGCCCAAAATAAATTTTTAGGTTATAAAGAAACCTCCAAAGCTACTCTTATATGGCCAACATTTTTTTCCCATCTGGTTTTACCATTATCTTGAGGGAAACCATAGGCGACTTTTTTATGTTCTCCTTCTCATCATAAAGGTTCGAACCATGGATCTCATGTTCAATGGGACCATGATTACTTTATCCACTTGCACTACAAAGACTAAACACTTATTTAATCATCATGCTAAAAATCAGATCCACTTCCACACATAAACTAAATATTTTATATTTGTTTATGTAGATATTTTATTTGTATTAATATAAAACAAATATTGATGTAAAAAGTTTAGTTGATCTTTTTATTCTCTAATTAATTAATTATAATATTTTTATATAAAATATTGTTTCTATTAACCTATTTTTTTATTAAATACCATTCTTAATCTGAATATGATCTCTCACCATCCCACCCAAAATATAGACCGTTGATAACAACTTTAAAACTAGAAAAAAAACCTATACAAAGAACGTACACAAGCAAACATTTTAGTTAAAGGAGAATATGAACCAAGGAGAACATGGTGATGATTAAATGATTTATATTATTGAACCAAAGAGAACATAGTGATGATTAGATGATTTATATTATAATAAAAGTTATTGATATATTTTTAGGAGGAAAGTTCTAGTGTTAATGGAAGAAGCTTGAGGAAGAAGTTGCATTAGTTAGGATTTCAAGTTCTTGGTGCCATACTGTCTCTCCACTTTGGAGTGTATGTAGGACACCTCTTAGGACATTTTTTTGCTACTTTCACCGAATTCACTCCATTGTTTGGTGGATTGAACTTCTTTTTTATGGACAAAGCTTAATCAACAACTCCAACTTTTGTTGAAGCTGTAGAAGGGAGCAATGACACTAAATATGAAAAAGCAACCACGAAAGATCATTTCCAAAGTTTATCACAAGGTAATATTGCTCTTTCAGATGTTGTTATCCCATTGAGTGAGTTCAATAATACTTATTCTTGGTTGGAAAGCCATATGTTGGTTGGGTATTTTCTAGGTCGTATTCCTGGTGAGATCCTCCTTCAAAATTGGATTCAATAAGCTTGGCATGGCATCAAGGTTGATGGTATCCAGAACCTCACCAAAGGGTTTTATTTTGTTTCATTTTTTTGATCCTGCTCAGGCCAAAGCAGTTATCAATTGTGGGCCTTGGTCTGTTTGTATATCCTTGTTGATTTTTCAACCTTGGACTAAGGATTTCTTGGTCACTAATGATGTTTCTTTACGGGCTTGGTTTGATTTTAATTCCCTAGTCTTCCTCTGCCACTCTGATCTTACTATCAAAACTTTGTGGCCCCCTTTGGTGAATTTGTTTGTTGTGAAGCGGATAAATTTTATGCCTCATGCCCTTAAAAGTTTTTTGTGTCAAAGTCAATCTTTCTAAAGACTTTCAAGAGATTTTTGATGTCCAAGTTGGTGACTATAGGTTCAAGCAACGTGTTGTCTATATAAATCTACCTAACATATGTTACCATTGCCAATCAAATTCCCATAAGATAAAAGATTATCCTTAAATGACAGATAATATTAAAGCTAAGGAGATGACTACAAATCCTATTACTACTAGCTCTGACCTTGCTTCCAAAGGGGAGCAAGATGAATGGAAGGTAGTCTAGAAGAAGGAAAATAATGGAAAAAATGTAAACCCTATGGATGCTCCCAACAACTTTCCTCAACCCCTTGTATCTTATGTGCCAATTAGGCATGGTGTATTGACGGAGCAACATACCACGTAATAGGGGGCACCTAGTGCTAGGGCTTCATAGATGGTTGCTAATGTACCACTGACTCGTGCTTACTTTGCCAAAATGGTTACTTCTTCTGCTCATTCTTTAGATTCTCCAGTTTTGTATATCAATGAACAATATTCCTCAAGATTCATGGAACATGAATGGGATTTTGTCAATGGTCGAAGATATTTTAGCCCATCTCGAGGAGACTCCCTGGTTCACCAAGATAAAATGTGTCAAATGGAGTTTTGGAAAGTAGGTCAGGATAATTTTATCTGTATTATTTATGATTCTCTTTCAAACATAAAAGACACTAAAGATGTAGCCGAACATCATGGAATATCAAAGGGCTGACGGATCCAGTTGGTAAATACTTGGTACGAGATGAGATTAATTTATGCTATAGGTTTTATGGTAATCCTAAATTTCTTTGTCTTCAAGAGATTAATATTTTTGACTTTATTCTCTAATGTACTTACCCTTTTCTTTGGCTAGGTTGCTTTTTTATGCCACCAGTCATTCCCCTAGCAGAGGGGGAGCTGTCATTCTTTTGGTAGCTAGGTGGAAAGATAGTTTTATCTCATGGGGTGTGAACCCCTCCTATCACGTAGTCTGAGTTTTACTTGAGGTTGGTGGGCTATATTTTGGTATTATTAATGTCTAGGCCTCCAATGATGCTCAAGAGTTTTGTAGCCTGTGGTCGTTGTCTGATTTTTTTACCACCTATTGTTTAGGTTATGTGCAATTATTTTAATATGACTGAAAAGCCTACAAATAATATAGGACCACTTCCCATGCGGTGGGCTACTTGGGAAATATAGATCTGGTACTTTATGAAAACAAATTGGGTTTTTCAAACCCCAATTCTTATTTTTCTTCTCAGGATTTTCTTGAAAATTTGTGCTATACGTGGTCCAATTTCTAGGCTGGCTATGTAAGAATTTTGAGAAGGCTGGACAGAGCCATGCTTTCAAATCATGTGCAATTTTTATTTCATAGAAGAAATGCTTCAACTTTTTTTATGGAAACCATTCATTGTACCACTACTTTCGACCATTCACCCATCATGTTTAATGTGCTGATGAAATCCCTACCTCAGAGACACTACAAGTCACAATTTTTTTTTAATACTTCCTTTCTTCAACACCCTTCCATGGTCTGCCATATCCCAAGAGTCTAGAATCTAGTTCCTAGACCTACTAGAGATTTGGGTTGGATAGAATGGTGGAATGATGCCATTTTTCGTACAACTATCTTGCTTCGTACTTTGGGGAAAAAGGTGGCATAGTTTAGAAAATATTCCAATGTTGTCCTTCATGATGAGATTGCCAAAGCTTCTCTCAGGATTGAGGCCTATCCATTTAAAATTAAACTTTAGTCTCATGTTGCCTAGTTGAGGCATGAACTTAAACTTGCTAAACTTTATGAGGCTCAGGAAGCTGGAATTAAAGAATTTCTTCATTGGCTTAAAGTTGGTAATAGAGTCACCAAAGAATTTTTCAAAGGCTTTTCCCTTCTAGGCAAGCTACTTAATTCAAGACCATTTAAGACAATGGAATAAGACTTATATCTCTTCCTTAAATGATTGATGCTTTTTTCAAGCACTAATGTTTTAGCTTCTCAAGCTTATTCCCCTGAGTAGGAGCAAGCATTGGTAGCTTGTATGGCAGTTGTACCAGTTAATATTTTGGAGTCTCAAAGAGTAGGGTGTGATAAACTACTTTCTCTTATAGATTTGGAGGATGCGTTGTCTCAAATAACAAATAATAAAGTGCTAGGTCTGGATGGTTTCCCTGTGATTTCTACAAGGGATTTTGGAACTTAGTTGGTCCTGATCTACATAAATTTTATCTAGAGGCTCTTCGAGTAGGATTTTTGGGAGCAATTATTAATAGGAAAAATAAAAAAATTTATACCCAAGCAAGGGGACCTGGAGTTAATCACCAATTGGAGGCCTATTACTTTGTTGAGTGTTAGTTACAAAATCATTCCTAAACCTTTGGCTCTTCGTCTTAGGCCTCTTCTTCCTTTCAAAGTTAGATTAGAGTAAATTGGATTTATTCAAGGAAGGTACATCCTTGACAATGTTTTGGCTATCTAGGAGGACATGGAATGGGCTTGGATGTCAAACTAGAACATGCTTTTTATTAAGATTAATTTTGAGAAAGCTTATGATCTCATTGAATGGAGATTCATTCTTGCTATGCTTAAAGCTTTAGGATTCAGGTTAGTTTTCATTCAAACTATTGTTATACTATTCAGAGATGCTTCGGCTATTCTCAATCTGAAAAATTCATAGTCTAAAGTAGTGGTCCATTTAGGTCTATTCGGTAAGGGTGTCCTATTGATCCCTCTTTAAATGTGCTTGTTGCTAAAGCCTTCAGCTATATTTTAGCTACCCAAGCTTCTATAGGTCTTATAAAAGGAATTTCTCTTTCGAATGATCGGGGACAACTTATTAATAGTCACTTTGTTGATGAATCCTTTCCTCCTATAAGGAAATAGGAGCAATATGTTTCTAATGCTATATTCTATATGAACACATTTTGCACAACCTCTGGTTATAGCATACAATGGAGGAAGACCTCCTGCTTCAAATATTATCCCTTGCCTATGTTGCCTTGGCTTCAAGGGTATCATTGGAATTGGATCCCTCCTAAAAATATTTTTAAGTTTCTTGGTATTCCTTTTGCCTTTCAAGGTTCCCCTACTCAACTTTGGAATTATGTGCTTCAAAGAGTTGAAAAGAAACTTGATTTTTGGCTTACTAAGAAGCTATCATTAGTAGGTAAATTTCAGATTTGCTCTAAAGTTTTAGCTGCCACTCATGTATACTATTCCTCTTGTTGGGTTCCTTCACAGGCTTGGAATAATTCTTATGAAACAAAGGGATTCCATAGAGTTGCCTAGGATATTTGTTGTCTTCCTAGAAAATCTGGTAGAATGGGTCTATTGAACTGTAGATGGGAAGGTATTTCTCTATGTGCTAAGTGGGTGGTCAGAGCTCTTAGGGGAGCACAAGCTTGGAAATTTATGGTTCAACATTTTATTTCCTCTTGTATTCCCTTAAACCATAGAGCATGGAGAGGGTTAGATTTCCCTCTCTCATTGTTGCTCCATTTTTTTTTAGGATTTCTAGCTCCTTTGTTATTAAAAGTATATGGAAATCCTAGAAGCAACTCACTTATTAGATCTTCTGGAGAGAATATGGCTTTCATAAAGGCTTATCCATAAATTCTATGAATATTTGGTGGTCCCCCATGTTTCTTCATCAAGGTTCTCCCTTAGTTTGGGTGCAATTGATCCATGCTCAACGATTTTTCAAAAAGGGTATTATTACAATAGTTGATTTATTTTCTCTCCAGACTAGGGATTGGATCCCATCAAATGAGTTCAAACGCACCTTAAGGCTGAATGGTGCAAATAAATATACTTATGAATTTGTTATTGCTCTTACCTCTTTTTCTATGTTGCACAAGATTGGTGTGCGCTCGCAGTGTCCTTGGTGGTCAGACTGGAGATGGCATGTTGACACTCCTTTGCTTAATTATAAGGCTTGTTTGGGATATAAATGGTTATCTCCTCATATTCCTCTGGTTCCTAAGCTCAATCAACATTGGGATTTATTTTCTACCAGGACTAGATGAAATTCTAGATTTTGGAATGTTTGGGTTACTTATGTTGAGCCCAAGAAATCTTTTTTACATGGAGCTTGTTGTGTCAAGGCCTTCCCTTGGGGGAATGTTTGAAGCACCTTGAAATTCCTAATCCTAAATGTCATTTTTGTGGTGTACCCAAGTCTTGTACTCACTGCTTTTGGAATCGCAAAAGATCTAGGCAAGCTTGGGAATGAGTTCTTTCCTTTTTCCTCCATTTATAGCTGCAAGAGTTTCTTGGCCCCAAGCTCTTCTTGGGGACTCTTTTACTCTGTATCTCCTGCCTTTTGACGTATGGTAAGTTTTTAGGATTAACTTACTCTTTCATATTTGGAAGACCCGTAAAAAAATTATTTTTAAACAATAGACACCTTCTATCACATTTACTCATGCTGACAAATTAGAAGTTTTTAATGACATGTGGCTACAGATATGTACTCAAGCCAACAAAGTTGTTATGGAGTTGGATCACCTACAAGTTCTTCTAGTGCATTGGGCCAATGCTCCATGTACAATCAATTGGATCCCTCTAAAGCGCTCTTCTCAGGAGCGTTTTCGATCCTACTCTCGCCGTCGATCTCTATCATATGCAAGAAGTGTTCCCGCAGATAGGCACTGGTCCCAGCCCTCACCAATCAAGAAGCAACCTAATGTTGACATTGCTTGTTCGTCTTGCTAGGTTGGGGGATGGGATGATGTTCAACCAGTTTCACCTAGGCCAATTGTTGGTTGGAGTGGTGCAAGTACTAAAGGCCTTAATCACGATGGAGAGGGGTAGATTCCTATCCCATAATCACTAGCAATTTATGTAGGACAACACACAAGGGTACATTACTCCATATGATATGCTTTCTTTGATATAATGATCATCAATGATCATGATTGGTAAACTTGTGTTTTGTTGACGACTTTGTTTCCTAACCCTTGTCAATGAAGATTAGTTTGATTCCCCATGGAATGTGTTAACCCACCCACTTTTTTTATTGTAAAGAATTTTATATTAATTTAATATAAATTTAGTTTTTCATAAAAAAAAAATTATTCTATTTATTTATGTTTTATTTTATTTTTTTCAAATAATTTACATTTGAAAGTTTTAAAATTTAATATTTGAAGGTGAAATATTTCAATTTTTTTTTACTCAATTCTAAAGTTCAAAATGTAAAATGTTAAAAACAAAATTGTGGTTGTGGTTCTCTTGGGAAGGCAATCACTATCACCATTGAATGCCCTTTCTTCTCCGTCGCATACTTATTATTGATTTATCTGCCACTTGAATATGTTTCCATTTCGTTGTTGATTTTCCAAATTTTCAGTGATAAAGCGGTAGTTCTAACCGGAAACATCATGTTGACCATAACTTTTGCTTTATAGAATTATTTTGTAGGGATAAAGAAGGTAATTCTGGCGGAATTGCACGTCATGTTGACCATAAAGTTTCCTTCAAAGAATTATGTTAAAGTAGAATTACATTTTGTTATAAAAATATATTAGTGAAAATAATAGTTTAAAAAGTAAGAAGATTAAATATTTTATGGATATTATTTATTTAATATATATTTATAGTATATAATTATATTTATTGAATTAGAATCTTAAATTTTATATTTACAATTTTAATATTTTATAATTAAAATATTTATAATAAAAATAAAAAATAAATTTTAAACTTTTATTTTATTAACAATTTTTTTTTAATAAATAATAAAATTTACATCACTTACAAACAAAATATAATATTTAATTTTAAAATAAATTCATCTAAATAAATAAAAAACTTTTAGTAACATATGTAGCAATACAATTACATTGTTTACATGCGTATAAGGAGAAATTTAGAGTAGAAAAAAGATTTATAACAATGATTATAAGCCTCTTAGATTTATAGCTGTGATTGCAATGTTTTCATGCAATATACTTTTTGCATGATTATAAGCCTATAAGAGGGACATGAGAGAGATTTATAGTTGTGATTGCAATGTTTTCATGCAATATTCTTTTTGCAATGGAGGTTCTAGTTAAATGTTAATTATTCAAAAGTCATTCAATGTTCATAGGTTTTATTTATTATAAAAACAAAATAAATTTTAATAATATTATTTAAAATATTTTCGAATTGAATTTTACTTTTAATATATACAACACCAAGTATATAAAATATTAAATACTTTAATAGTATATATATATATATCTTTTGAAAAATAATATGAAAAGCTTATATTAAAACAAAATCATTTACAAGCTGGAATGTAGTCTTATTTAAAGAGAACCCCTGCTTACAACAATAAAATAAGATTTGTAATGAAGCCAAATATCCTAAACCATATTTCTACAATGGTTGTTCACATGTTTACATCTGTAAAAGAAGATCTACATTGGAGCCAAATCTCTTAAACCATATTTCTACAATGGTTGTCCAAATTAGCTAAACACTGGATTTGCTCACCAACTTGCCCAATAATCTCATCCTCAATAACCATGTCACTATGTCACTAAATCCCTACCTCCTTTTCAATATCCATCTTAGCTAGGAAGTCTACTATTTTATTTATATCCCTACTCACATAAATTGGAATCACATCATCTAATTCCTTTAATTTAAGTGAAAAAAATCCTCAATATTCATGTATTCAAAGTAAAGTTTCTCATGCAATCCAAAGCTCCTACCATTATTTGAGAATCTGATTCTAGGATTATCCTCCTATAACCTTGTTTTACTAACCAAATAGAAGTAGATTTAATAGCTAAGACTTCCACTTCATTGCTCGTGGCTCGTCCTAGGCCTTGCAGTTCCCAATAGAGCATTGTTCCAAAATGATTCCTGCAAACCACTCCAAATTCAACTCTACTTAGATTACCTTTTGCAGTTCCATCAATATTAATTTTTTTTGGTAATTATTTTAATATATTAACAGTGGGTTTTTATAGAGGATCCTAAAACCTTATGTACAAAATTAGCCAAATTTCTAATGATGCATCATACGTCTTGGCTATAACAATAATCCTAATTGCAAGTAAAGCCGTCCTAATGCTAAAGACTTGGAGACTGCAAAAAGGGATTTTAAGCCTGGAAACCCAAAGAAAAAAAGAAACAGGACAATCCGAGAGGACAACAAGTAGAGGCCGAAGAACTAGAACAAGAAAAATGAAAGCAAAACAATCAAGACACCATGGACATCTAAACACGATCCTCCTGTCCATCCGAATTTTGTCGCTTCTGGTTCTGCTTCAGGATACTAATCATGGAATTAATGGCAGTAAGAATGGAAGCAGCCAAGTCCAGAAGAGAATTGCCATGAATCTCCCTATCGCTCTCAGTGTTCGACGAGATATGCTGTGAAAGGACATCTTTCTCTACCTTTCTGGCTTTCCGTAGATGCTGGAAAGATCTGCCAGGAACAGAAGAGTTGCCACCAATGCTACGTTTTGGTCAAGAACAAGCATTGTGGCTATAGGGAGAGGGTCCGTCAGCATTGGGAGGGCTATTTATGGAGGGGTTGGAGGCAGGAGAGGGCCCGTCAGCCCTGGGAGGGCTATTTTTGTGCTTCACAAGACACTTGCGTCCACCCCGATACTCATCGAAAGGGGCTTTCCAAAAACTACGTGAGGAAAACCTCATGACGGGATGTCTGCTCTGGCCAACCTTTCCACCTCAGAAGGGAAGCGAGACCGCCACACGACCAGACACATGGTCACAAGCCCTTTGTTGGCCATGTCGTCAGCCATGCAATTGCCTTCTCTCAAGATATGATTTTCTTTCCACCTACCATGATGGAAGAGAAGCGTTCTTGCCTCTAGGATGATGTTGTAGACTTTCCAAGATGGATTTTTGGTGCCAAGGAGGTAATTCACGATGTTGAGCAAGTCACATTCAATAATTAGAGGTCAAGGATCCTCAGAGAGGATCCGAATACCTTTCAGAGCACCTCGGGCTTTGACATAGTGATTCGTCTAGGAGCCCAAATCTTCATAGTAGGCCATCACAAGATTCCCATCGTGATCTCTAACAACACCCCCAGCACCAACGGGCCCAAGATTACCCTTCGCCGCTCCATCAAAGTTTAATTTAATCCACCCCATGGGGGGCTTGGTCCAAATAACACTCCTTCGACAGGGCCCTTTAACAACATCCAAAAATGGCCAAAGATTCATCATTTTGAGAATCTCTTCTTCGCTCGGCAGGTGGGGATGGGGACTGAGAACAATAATAGAATTCTTGATGGCATAGGATAACACCCTTTGAGCAACAGAAGGAGGCCATTTAGGAGCTCTGCCAAAGACTCTGGCATTCCTTTCTAACCAAATTTGCCAAATTGAATGATGGAAGGAGGCCTCGAGGAGGAAGTGAAGTTTAGGATTCTTGAAAGGATTAGGCCATTGGTGGAAAGCATCTCTGAGGGAACGGGGAGAGCACCAAAGGATTTGGAAGGAGGATAGGACAAAGCTAAGAATAGAGTGGGAAAATAGACAATGCAGGAATAAATGATCCCTCGTCTCACATTCTGCTAGACACAAGTAACACCTGTTGGGGAAAGAAAAACCTCTCTTGTGAAGGTTGTCAATAGTTAAAGCTTTGTTGTGGAAAGCAATCCATGCAAAGAAGTTGATTTTAGGGACGACCCCTTTCCTCCAAATAGTTTTCCATCTGTAGTCCAGAGTAGTCTTGGTGGTAAGAAACTCATATGCTGATTTAACAAAAAAAAGCCCATCTTCCATACCACTCCAGATTATTCTGTCATTCCTCCTAGCAAAAGGAATTAAAACTGACTGGAGGATGTTTTCAAGAAAGGTAACCTCATTATTAAACCCCTCCATAACTAGAAGCTTCCATTGAGGAAAATGGGTGCTCCGGTCTATGAAATCCGCCACCCTGAGTTGGGAGTTTGGGTCAGTTAACCCTCTCAGCCCAGCAAGATCCGCCCTTGACCCAAGGGATTCTTCCGACACCCACATATCCTTCCAAAAGAAAATGAGGTTGCCATCTCCCAAAATCCAGCGGGCTCCCAGGCTGATCAAATGTCAAGTTTGGAGCACAGATTTCCAAAAAATTGATGCCACGGGGGAGGTCTCAGCATCCAAGAAGGAATTGGGGCCGAGATACTTATTTTTAACCAGCTTAACCCACTCCATCGGGTCGCTAGATAGAATCCTCCAAGCATGCTTCGTGATCAGAGCAAAGTTCATAAGTCTTGATCTTCTCAACCCCAAGTCACCTTGGTCTATCCTTGAGCACACCTTGTCCCAGGCAACAAGGGGGAGTCTAGATTTCTCTTCGTTGCCAGAACACAGAAAAGTCCTCTGAATCTTCTCAATTTTGGAGTGAACTACAACCGAAAGCATGAAAATCGACATAAAGTAGGTCGAAATCCCCTGAAGACAAGCTTTGGTAAGGGTGGCTTTCTCGGCTTGCGACAGGAGCTTGCCCTTCCAAGTGCCGAGTTTCCTATGAAGGTGCTCAAGAATCATGTTCCACATATCTCCACTGGCCCGCCCACTATAAGATAGAGGCAACCCCAGATAGGACGTAGGCAGGGAATCAATAGTGCATTCAAGAATTATAGCAATCCAAAGTTGCCTACGTAGGGGAGTGTTAATAAAGTAGATTTTGATCTTGATGTAATTGACCTTTTGCCTTGTAGCTTGCTCATAACGGGAAAGGATCCGCTTGAGCAATTTGGCTTGGGCAACGGACGCCCTAGTGGAGATGAGGGTGTCATCCACAAATTGCTGATGAGTGATAGGATCAACTCTAGAAGTTGGCACGATGCCAAAAATCTTGTTCTGGCAAAGAGCCTCTTTCATAGACCAGCTCAGAATCTTCACCAGAAGAATGAAAAGGATGGGAGACAAAGGATCACCCTGTCTGAGGCCTCTAGCACTTTGTAAATACCCAGCTGGGGACCCGGTGGGGATGAAAGCTGAACTTGAGGAGGACTGCACACAAATTTTTTTGATCAACCCAATCAAAGGCTTTGTTCATGTCGAGCTTAAGAAAAAGAGCAACATTCTTGGAGCGGTAAGCGGAGTGAAGGGTCTCATGGACAGTGATGACACCATCAAGAATGTTTTTTCCTTTAACAGTGCTTCCATGACAAGGATCAATCAGGAGGGGGAGGACAGTTTTGAGTCTATTGGCTATCGTCTTGGTGAGAATCTTGTAAAAAATATTGCATAGGCTGATGGGTCAATAGTCAGAGAAAATTTTGCAGGTGAGAGATGTAGGAACGAGGGCAAGAAAGGTGGAATTGAGTTTTGGGTGGATGGATCTGGAAGCTTGAATAACTCGAATAGCATCGCACACATCCAGACCCACGACCTCCCACATGACTTGGAAGAATCGGGGGGAAACCATCAGGGCCAGGGGCCTTATTTGGTTGCATGGAGAACAATGCTTCCTTAATCTCGGACGAGGAAAAAGGTTCCAGAAGCTTAATGCTTACCTCATGGGGAAATTTAGTTAGAAAATTGGCAAGCAAAGATTTTTGGACCTGAAAGTTGCTGTCCAAAGGAGTGCCAAGCAAATCTTGAAAAAAGTCAACTGCTTCACTCCTGATTTCCTCTATCTCCCTGGTAATGCATCCATCCTTACATGCCAATTATTTGATATTGTTGACCCCTCTGTGCCTCATAGTAGACGCGTGGAAAAACCTCGTGTTGGAGTCTCCATTCTTCAACCAAAGGTCACGAGATTTCTGGTGCCAGAAGATTTCCTCCCTAGCGAGAATAGAATGAAAGTCCACCAAAAGGCTCCACTATTCCTCCCTGAGACCCTCAGTGTAACCTTCGAGTTCCATCCTTTCCTCCAAAACATTCAGGTTCTCTGAGATGGATTTTTTGGACTAAAAAATGCTGCTGAAAACCTCTTTATTCCAAACCTTCAGCTTTTCTTTGACCATTTTCAGCTTTAAAGTCACCCTCTTAGGAGTGCTTCCTTCCACCTTCAATTTCCACCATGCTGAAACCAGTACTTTGAAATCCTTGTGAGAAATCCACATGGATTCAAATCTGAAGGGGGTCTTAAAAATAGGCCCATCGTCCACCTCCAAGAAAATAGGGTTATGGTCAAACCCAATCCTTGGAAGTGCCAAAAGGATACCCCCACCATGGATGGGAATGGCTTCTTGGGAAATGAAAAATCTATCGAGCTTGACTTGAATTAAACTACTCCCAATCCTTCTGTTACTCCATGTGAAGGAAGCCCCTTTGAGTTCGATGTCAAGCAGGCCATTAGTAGAGACAAAATCTCTGAAGTCCTCCAAGCTGCGGTTGGAGTGGTCGGACCCTCCTTTTTTTTTTGAAGGATGAAGGGGATAATTGAAGTCACCCCCTAAGACCCACGAAAAATTACTAAAATTCTCTCTCATCTAAGAGATAGCTTTCCACATTTTTGCTCTTTCTGTGATAGAATTTGAAGCATAAACGTTGGACAAAATCCTAGAAAAATTGGTGGTTTTGGACTGGAACAACACATTGATGATTTTGTTAGAAGTTGACAGCAAGCTGCCCTCAAACCTCGATGGGTCCCACAAAACCATGAGTCCTCCCGCTATTCCCACTACAGGGCTGGACAAACAATTTGCCTTGGACCAAATGGCCTTTGCAACTTTATCAGAGGAGATAACATCAATCTTGGTCTCTTGCAAAATAAGGATGGAGGGGTTAGTCCTCCTATGGAGATCATCCACTAACCTTCGTTTGGCTACACTGTTTAGTCCTCTCACATTCCATAAGAGGACTTTCATCTGGACAGTTTGAGATTTTTCTTGCCTCCCATTCCTTGTTGAGGGGGAGGTTTTGATGCATGCTCTTCGTCCGTCTGAACGTCACAGTCATCTAGAACCAGCAAACACTGGGTTCCATTTGCAACGTCTGTTGCTGTCTCTTTATCTCACCTATCTTTGTTAGGAGGAAAGCCCTGCTTCCTCTCACTACCAAAATCCACACTTTGCTTTTGGCTCCTTGTGTTTCGGGGACTAATGTATCCGGACTGTTCACCCCTCCTTCCTAGGAGGTAATCTTCTAGCAGTGTCTTTGACTGGTTAAAATTAGGATGACCCATATATGGGAGTAGAGAAACATCCTGAGTCATATTTTGGGATGGGGTCCATTCCTTCTCTTCCTATGATTCACTTTCCAAGTGGGAGTTTGCTCCTTGTTGGTTATCAGCTTCAAATTGTTTAGGGTCCGATTGGAGAGTGGGATTCTCTTTAGGCTAAGAGAGTTCAGCGTAGTCTTTGGAGGGGCCTGGAGATTCAACGCCCTTCATGTTTGGAGGATTTTACTACTTCACCTAGCCTTCACCATGCTCTAGGGGATTACAGTTTTCATGCTTTTGCTTACCCAATTTTTGAAGAGTACAATGGGACTGGAGGTGCCCTTGGGACCGACATTGGGGGAAGAAAGCTGGTCTATTATCATAGACAATAGCTTGTTTATGAAGAATGGTACCTCTAGACCGAAGAGTGATGGAAGTTGGGAGTTCTACCTCCAAATCTGCCAGAACACAAAAACGGGCTTAGACGAATCTTGTTCAAGCTCGGGTAAGAGGGTCAATGGTGACCAACTCCCCAATGGAGTGCTTAATAACCCTTATAACATTTTCATGCCAACCAAAGAGGGGAAGACTTGGGAGCCTAACCCATATTGGGGCGATGTTGATATTCTGGGTGTCAGGATTGAAATCCATGCCCCACTTCCTAAGGAATAAACTTCTGCAGCCCATAAACCATGGCCCGTAAACCAAAATTTTATGGTAATCCTCCTTATTGTTCAGTATAATGGCAAAAAAACCTCAGGATAGGGCCGCAAGCTCCATATGCCTAGAAGTCCTCCATTTACTTGTTGCCCACTTTCGGATGGTTTCCATGTCGGGACGATCGCCAATGAATTTGCCTATGAGGGTAAATTTCTCAAACTCCATGAAGCTTGAAAGGACTTCTACCGAGATGTCCAACTCATCCCAAACTAGAAACAATTCTTTGGTAAAAAATCTATTTAGGGTTTTTGAGGCTGCTGCCTGAGCATAAGACTTTTGAGCCCCACCACCCCCTTTGTCTGGTGGGTCCTTACCCCGACCGACACCGTCGTCAGACCGATCTTCTTCAATGGGTATGGATGCTTTCGAACCTCCAAACTCCTGGTGCTCTTCGAATTCTCTGCTATGCCCAAGGATCGAACCATAGCCGCTCCTGAGCTCCCCCATAGACGACTTCCCACCCATCGACATCTCCCTTTGAATTATAAAGTTATCTTTGATAGAATTTTTTTTTTCCATCAATATTAATTTTAATCCAACCTTATGGGGGTGGTTTCCAAATAGCTCTGTCCTGCCCCTCTTGCACTTCAACATCCTTATCCATTGTTCCTATAACAACCTTATTTTCCTCTTTAGCATACACTATCACAGTTTCTATGACTTTGCTCCAAATAACCTGCTAAACTCCATCTAAATATGAAAAGATTTCTCTAGAAATTTTGTCATTTTTATCCAACCAAACTTGCCACCAAATGAATTTTAATCCAAACTCCCAAACGATAGACATAGCTTTAGATTTAAATCTACTCTCTTCCATATTTTCTAAATATTTAATCTAATTCAAATTACCATTAACTCAAATTTTATAAGATAAAAACCATCTCTCCCATATCTGGCATGTGAATGGGCACTCAAACATCAAGTGGTCATATGTTTCCTCACTCTTGTAGTATAAAACACATTGATATGGACCAATGATTTCCCTACATTTGAGATTATCAAAAGTAAGAATTCCATTATGCATGAACTACCAGGTAAAAAAGTTTTCTTTCAGCCAACCCTTGTACTGCCAAATTTTTATTCAATCCTCAACCTGAAATGCATGAGGAGGCTCTGAAGCATCTTATCATATCCATTCTTCACCATGTAGACACCAAGGCTCCCATAGCCCCAAGCTAATTCATCCTCCTCATCTCTACCTATGAGAAATATTTCTACCAAGATTTTAGTCATGATGAGTATCCATTCCAAAGGGATTGAAATTTATCACTCATCCAACTTCTTCAACTGCTTAAACTTATATTCCCAATTGACTAGTGTTGAAATAACTTTCAATTTGGACCCAACCCCTGGTTTCCATGACTATTTTTATTGGTTGTGGTTCTAGAAATTCAACAAGGATAGGTGGGTATTGATCCCATAAATCTATCTAAAATTGTGCCTTCTCCCCTCTCCCCACTTTCCAAATTAATTTATCTTTCACTACTTGAGATCCTAACTTTAGAGTCTATCACACTAAGGACCCATTACAATCCAAAGAGAAATGACCCACCTCATTTGAATTTACCTGTTGCAAATATTTACTCGTTAAAACTCTACTGAATAAAGACGTTGGCTGGGAAATCTAGCTCTAGTAAAGCTTTCCAACCAAAGATTTATTATTTAAATTTGATATCCTCAATTCCAAACCTTCTTTGACCTTGGGTTGGATTACTTTCTCCCAATCTACTAAGGCCCATTTCCTATCTCCTTTTACTCCTCCCCATAAAAACTTTCTAGCCATCTTATCCAAATATTTCCATATGGTATGTGGGGCAGCAAGGATAGAAAATTTGTAAATTTGCATGACATGAATGACCGACTATAAAAATGTTAATCTACCGCCATAGCTTAACCATTTGTGAGACCAATGATTAATTATTTTCTTGATACAATCCAAAATATTCCTCTAGATATCTATTTTCAAAATTTTAAAATGCAATAGGACCCCCAAGTATACCACTAGGAGAGAAGTCCTCGTGAATCTCAAGATCTCTAAAATTTTGTCTTGAAGCCTTTGATCAAGATTGAAAAGACCACTTTATATTTTTTATCATTGATGAATTGGTTTTTGGCCCTAAGGTAGACATTAAGAGTATCTCTAAACATTTTTGCTTCCCTAAAGATGGCCACTCCTACCAATTATGTGTCATACACAAACTATAGGTGAATCAAAACTTCCTCACCCACCTTGATACCTATTAGCAAATCTTGTTGTCTTCTCCTCAAGATAAGTCTACCCAAACTTTCAACCAATATGAGAAAAAGATAGGAGAAATAAGGATATCCTTGACGAAGGCCTCGAGTAGCTCCAAACGATTGCGAGGGAAGGCCCTTGATTAACACTAAGTATGTTGGAGTAGAAACATAGCTCATGGCCCATTCTATCCAATCCTAAGAGGAATCAAAGGCTACTATATTCTTTGACAAGAAGTTCAACTCCACCCTATCATAAGCCTTTGACATATCCAATTTTATGAACATTTCTCTATTACCAGATTTTGGTATTGAATGGCTTACCTCTTGAGCTAGAACCACACCATCCAAGATATTCTTGCCCTCTACAAAATATCCTTTCTTTGGGGAGATAATGCTATGTAGAAGAGGTTTTAGCCACTCAACCATTACCTTTGTGATTATTTTATATATGACATTGCATAAGGTAATAGGTCTATAATCTAAAATATGCTCCCCCTTTTAAAATTAAGGCAATGAATGTATGCTTTAATGCTTTACTCATTATTTTACTACCTTTGGACTCCTCTATAATAGTCATTACATCCTCCTCCAAGTTGTCCCAAAATTCCTAAAAAAACTCAATTGGAAAGCCATCTAGATCTGGTGTATTTTTGGTGCTCATTCCAAGGACTTTTCTTTAGTTCCTCTTTATAAATGGGTTTAAGTAGGGTCTAATTTTATTCTTAAGAGATAATTGAGGGTATTACAACAAGAAATTTTTGATCCTCTTCATCTTGCATAATACTTTCCTTAAATAGTTTAGAAAAATAATCCATTCAATGGAGATGCATACCTGGAATCGTATCAAAGGAGTATCTGTTATTGTAGCACCCTAAAATTGGCATAGTTAAACCATCAGTAAAAAGTAAAAATTTGAATTTTAACCTCAAAACCGCCCGTTAACCGCTTACCTCATTTTTCACACCATTTTTAGAGGTTTTTGTGACCGTTGGATGATATCGTCAACGACCTAATGATATCATCCCAAATCGAACAATTGTCTGGAACAGAACGTCTAGATGATTTTGTCCCAAAACCGAATTTTTGCAATTAGCTTCTGTTACAACAACCTCTCCAACTTGGGCAAAAGTGTGTCTATGTGGTTGGAGATTCCCACGTTGGGTATCTCCCAGATTGGGATGATCCCCAACCTCCTAACCTCCCCCTAATCCTATATAAACTAGGATTTTCCCAGTTTATCCTCCTGACTCCCTACTTGGCTGCCTGACTGATTATTTCCCTATAATTTTAGTTTTTGCTGTGATCTCCCATCATTTGCACTTGTGTTTTCAAGTTTTGTTGTAGGATTTCACTATGTTTCAACTGGAGGTAGCTCGGATCATTGCAGGAGATTCAACTACAATTTTAGATGATCTTGATTTCACTATGTTTCAACTGGAGGTAGCTCGGATCATTGCAGGAGATTCAACTACAATTTTAGATGATCTTGTCAAGATCGACGATGATCTTGTACAATTACAGATGATCTGGTCTACAATTTAGCTTGGGGGCAATCAGAGCCCTGATTTTACATTCTCTATCTCATTTTCCTTATTTATTGGTGCATTAGATTAATTTACTTATGTTTTGCATCTTGGAGTTCACCTCATTTAGCATAATTGCATGATAAAATTCAAAATAAGTTTCCAAAATAGTGCATCTTATTTAATTTGATATCTGGATTTATCATTCAAACATCTATACTCTTATTTCTATCATTTTTGCATCATTATTGCAATTGTATTTTTGGTTTTTGGTGTATGTTTTCTTGATTGCAGGTTTCTGATGAATTTTCCTGACAAATTCGTCAGGTCATTGACGATCTTGGGTGATCTCGAATGATATCTTGTGATTTGGGATGATTCTGTATAATTACAGATGATCCTATCATATCCGAGATGATTTTGACTCCTACAAGCTTCAGAATCTTCATCAGACATCAGAAATTAGGTGTACTCTTCTCCATTTTATATATTCTCTGTATTCAATCACATTAGGATTCATTTATGACTGCTATATTCATATAAATCAGAATCTTCATATACAATAGCTTAGCTTTGTTTTGGCCAACCTAGGAATCTGAATGATTGAACATAAAACGAACAAATCAAACTCATTCTCAACCTAGGCATGGAAACTGCCACTCAAATTTTCCTGGTGAACCCCACCATCCGTCAAAAATTTACCTTTATACCCCTCCTTCAAGAGGCCCGACCTTCAAAGGGACTCTCCGTTCGAGGTATTGTTCCATCATTTTCTCACCCACTTCTGGGTACAGATACTTTAGCCTGAAGGTAAGGGTGTGAAAAATTTGGGCGATACATTTTGGTGAACCCGACGTGAAACTAAAAACACATTTTGAAAAAAATCTAAAAAAAACACATTATTAAGAACATCTAGAATCATTAGAAAACTGTTAAATTTGCATATCATACTTAGATGGTAGATTATAATAGAAGACGAGTTGTCTCCATAAATGTTGAAAATCAATTAATGACCATAGAGATTACTTACGTGCTTAGAGTACCTCAAAAATATACACCCAACCTTTGTGGGACGAACTTGATAGGAGATTGGGTATTACTGAATCTAGATCTGTAGAACTTAGGCAAATTAAGAGGTTTGTCCTAGATAGAATATTGGATCCTGATCAGGTGACTTTGTAGCATGAACTTCAGAGAGCTTGCCATAGGTGGTTAGCCGATAAAAGAGCACTTGTGTCTTCTAATTTATACACCTTTGAGGAATACCTTGAGAATGCAGTTGTAGTACATAAATTTCTATCTCATTTAGAGGATCAAGAAGTCATTCTTACAGATAGAAATATATGGAATAGAGTTCCTAGAGTTGTTTTATATCGAGAGTATTGCCACAAAAATTATTTTTACATGTTAGAGTCTGAAATAGATCATATTACCATAGCACACTTTGTCAAGTTCTTGAAAAACAACTTCCAATTTGAAGAGGAGCATTTCATGACTCCTGATGAACTTGACCCTATCAATGATATCCATAAACTATTCATATAAAGCTAAGTGATTCTTTCTACTATTGTTTCTTACAACTAGCATGCTGTTTGTTATTTTTATTCTCGCAAAATAATAATATAATAAAATCACACACAAAAAAAAACAACAAAATATTTCCTTTTAAAGTATTATAGTAGGTATATAGTTAAAATATATACCTCTCAAACCTATCGCATATATATATATATATATATATATATATATATATATATATATATATATATATATATATATATATATATATAAAGTATATATATTTTCTAAAACCTAAGTTTAGCACAATGCCTAGACTTAGGAATGGAAAACAAACTGAAGAAGATGAATATTGGTTAGGAAGACCATTAACTGACCAAAATGTCCCTCCTAAGGACCAAGTTCAGGAAGAAGAAACCCTAGACCAGCAAGAAGAAGAGTTTACTATAGGAAATGAACAAGAAGAAACTATTAGAGAGGAAGGATCCTCATCCCCTAAAATGTCTCCGGGAGGAGCTATCACTTTTGAGAACATGGAACAATTCTGGAAGTTCATTAACACTAATATTGGTGTTTTTAATAGAGCAGCCCATATGGACAAGGATCAAATTAGTGACACTCAAGCAACTCTAGAAGAAGTATTTCAAACATGCACTAATACCTTGTCCTTTATTGAATAAGAGAGTGATCAAGCTGGACCATCCAATTTGGATATAGTAGCTGTGATCCAGAGCATGCAACAACAAAGAGGTTACCCAACAATCTAAAGTGCCTGTTAACAAGCCTAGGGTCATTCCTGCACAAAATAAACCATTATTTACTGCTCTATTTCACCAAGCTCTTAATCAATATACATCAAATCAACAAAAATACAAAACAAAACCAAACACCAATTACCAACAATCTAAGGTATAACATAATACTATTACAAATCCCCTTCATAATACTCTTCCTACCAACACTTTGCATAATAGCAATATAACATCTAATCCTTATGTCACACCATCATAAACTCATAGATCCCATACCTATGTGCCACCGAACCAATATGGTGGACAGGCTAGCAATCTTGAAGCCATGGTGAAACAGTTAGTTTACCGCATGGACCAGATAGATCCCTACCATCCGTCGTACAATTATCGAGAGATGTGTAATCAGCCTTTAGATCCTATATTCATAGCACAGCTGTATCCTAAACATTTTCCTATGCCTATTCTTCCCATATATAAAGGAACCTAAGATACCATAGAGCATCTTCGTATGTTTAGGATAGCATGTCATGATATATCACATGATGACTTGTTATTACTAAAAATGTTCCCGAAAAGCTTGGGAGGAATGGCATTAGAGTGGTATTATCAATTACCCACTAATTCTTTGAGGAATTTCAAAGAAACTGCCGAGTCTTTTTTTCATCAATTTAGTGCCTACATCAAAAGATATGTGACCATTAAAGGTTTGTATAACTTAAAACAGGGCAAAGATGAATGCTTTGCTGATTTCCTAGCTAGGTGGAGACAATTGATAGGAAAATTGCACTTTGTGTTACCTTATAGGGAGATGTTGGACATCTTTATTAATAATTTGCAAGAGCAACTATCTTACGAATTATCAACTGCTACCTTGACCACCTTCGATCAGGCTATAGACTTAGCTTGAAGAGTGGAAGATGCTCTCATTAGGAGAGGCTAGCTTAAAAAGAGAGACGATGAGAAAACATCCAAAAATCAATATAAGAATAAACAAGTTGTGGGTTATGGAGTCATCGATAGTAGAAATACTGCTAATGTTAATGCTGCAAAGACAGTGGAGAAGTCTGTACTAAAACCTCCTGATAGACCTCCTCGAGAATTTACTAGGTTAAATCAACCTTTATCAACTATTCTACCACAATTATTAGAACGAGGTTTTATTCAATTACCAAATATTCGGGAACCTGATCCAACTATACCCGGATATAGAGCAGATTTACACTGTGAATTCCATAGAGGACCTGGACACACTACCAACTCTTGTAAAATATTAAAACATAAAATACAGGACTTGATTGATAACAATGAGATGGAGGTGCAAGCCTTTCAACCTAAGAAAAATCCTCCTAATAATGTTCAAAAGAACACCCCACAAAACTAGAATAAAAATGCCAATCAGTCATTGGACATCTTTCAACATCCCTTACCAAAACATGGTAAGGAGGTGGCTAATCAAGTTGAACATCATAATGTCCCTCCTCCTGCCTGATATGTAGGAACTATTAGTGGGCATTTACCTATTCATGATCTAGAAATATTTGACACAACTTTATCCGTGGTTACAACCTGGACCTCTATATAATATTCGAGATACCTGATCTTAGTGATACAAAATACGAGACTGAGAGTGATATGGAAATCACATCAAATCAATCGAATAGTTCTAAAGATGAATCGGATCCTATTCACCCTATCACAAGTTATATGGTTCCAAAAGAGCCATTTCCAAGAAGAGTCACTGCTAGACCATTGTATCAACGATTACTTTCTAATGAGCTAGCTATAAACGCTAGACCAAAACCCATTCATCATTCACAGAATAATATTGTGGGTACCATTGAAGCTGTTACTAGACAACAGGCTCAAAATTCTCAACAAGATAAAATTCAGAATGGTGGATCAACTCCATTTATTTTGAAGGTTCCTAATAAAGGGAATCATTCACCTAATGTTCAACCTAAACCTCCTTATAATATTAATGAACAATTATCAAATATTACAACTAGAATTTCTCTCTTGGACCTTTTAAGATCTCCTACACATAGAGATGAATTAATGCTCACATTAAGTCGGATGATGGTACCACAAGACATTCAACTTTGAAGCTATGGCTGATACTATAATAACTCGTGAAGTTGATTGTATTGACTTTCGGGATAGAGACATACCACAACATAGTTTACATAAAGATAACCCCTTGTATATTACTGCCTTAATTGGAGATGTAGCAGTCAAACAAGTTTTGATTGATAATGGTTCATCTTTAAATATCTGCACTTTTGACTTCTACCAAATATTTGGGTTTAGAAGTGATGAAATGAAAATAACTGATATGATCATAAAATATTTCAATGACAAAACACAAGAAACGTGTGGAGTTATTACCATTCCATTACAGGTTGGTCCAAGAACCTTGGATACGATTGTGTTTATTGTACATTGCCCTGCAGCATACAATATACTCTTGGGTCGTCCTTGGATCAACACGATGCAAGCTGTTCCCTCAACTTTACATCAATATGTTAAGTTCAAATTTAAGAATCAGTTGGTTACCATTCATGGTCATCCAAGACCCTTCGATATGTGTGCTTTGGCAGAACCTATTGGAGTTGAATTTTGCCCCGCTCTGTCATCTACTTCTTCTCCATCAATTGCACCTCCACATATAGCTCAACCATCTTCTGAACAAACCGTATTAAGACCTAAGAAATATCCTAATCCCACAACCAATGTCTCTTGTTCTACTCCTATAAATTCCATACCTATAATAGACCCATCTATCGACACCTTTACACCGTCTACATCCACCAAATTCATATTTTTTGCATCGAAAGATGTAGGGAATATTATTTCTACCTCTTATGCTCTTACTGACGAGTTCTTACCTGATCTATCTAAAATTCCTATATCAGAAGAAACAAATGCTTCTATGCAATATTCTCTTATTTTAAATAACTTGCCACCATCTCCTCGTACCTTGGGCCTCCCACAGCCTATGGGAAGTATTTACCAAGTCGAGAGCTGTGCCTTTATTTATAAGGGATATGACTGGGGTAGAATAACCAGAAACATCATAACTCATTATGATGGATATGCTTGATGTTATTTTACTAATGAGTATATTAAAGCCAAACCTATAATGCTTAAATTGGGATATAAAGGGAAAGGTTTGGGACCTTTCCAGAATGGTATGAAAGGACCTTTTGAGGTAGAAGCGTGGCCTGCCCGATGTGGTGTGGGCCTATTTTCTAGTAAGGGTTAGCCATTCCCATTTGAGGATGATGACCATATTATATGTTACTAATATTATTTAGATGAACGCGATGCTTTGCGTTTAACGAATAAGACATTCACATGTAATATGCTATCTATAGCTTATCCTGAGATGATCACTGAATCCGACGATGATTTGGAGGGAGATATCTTTCATGATGTCTCCGTTGAAGAATTATTACATAATGAATTTTATTTTGATGGCTCTATACCTAGTATAGCCCAGCTTGAGGCCACGACTCCTCAAGACGAATTATCCAATCTAACCTCAGAATAATTACAAGAATTGGGCGTTTCACCCGCCCCACCTAATTTTGAGAGATATCTACACATGGAAGTAGAAAATGTCATAAAAATTAACATTGGAACTGATGATAACCCTCACATAATCAACATTGGATCAGAATTGAGTCAAGAAAAATAGGATAAATACATTGCATTTCTTAAAGAATATGAAGATGTTTTTGCTTGGACATATGAAGATATGCTAGGTTTAGACCCTTCTGTAGTTATGCATCACCTAGTAGTGCATCCGGATGCTAAACCTATTAAGCAGAAGCTTAGAAAAATGCATCCTAAAGTGGAATTACTAGTCAAAGGGGAGTTAGAAAAACTCTTGAATGTTATTTTTATACAAGCCATTGATTATGCTGAATGGATCTCGAATGTAGTTCTAGTAACTAAGAAAGAAGCTACTAAGATTAGGGTTTGTACAGACTTTAGAGATATTAATGTTGCATTCCCTAAAGATGATTTTCCCCTTCCCAATATGAATCAGATCATTGATTTTACTATTGGGGGTGGAATGATATCCTTAATGGATGGATTTTTTGGTTATAATCAGATCAGGATAGCTCCTGAAGATCAGGCTAAAATAACCTTTATTACCCCTTGGGGGACTTTTTATTGGAAAGTTATGCCATTCGGTTTGAAGAATGCAGGTGCAACCTATAAACGAGCCATGACTTATATCTTTCATGATATGATGCATGATATACTACATGATTATGTAGATGACATTATAGCTCGTTCTACTGAAGAAGATGACCATTTAGATGACTTGAGAAAAGAATTTGATCGATTAAGGGAATATGTTATTCGATTGAATCCAGCCAAATGTATATTCGGAGTTAAGTCAGGTAAATTATTGGGGGTTATAGTTTCTTTGCGTGGCATCAAAATTGATCCTCTTAAGATTACGGCTATCACTGATATGCCCACACCTAAAAATATATCTGAATTACGGAGTCTACAAGGTAAGCTTCAAGCTATCCGTCGCTTCATTGATAAGTTGGCAGATAAAATTGGACCCTTTCTTAAGCTTCTTAAGAAGGATGTCTCTTTCCATTGGGACGATGAATGTAAAGAAGCATTTGAACTCCTCAAACAATATCTTCTTAACCCACATTTACTTTTGCCACCTAAACCTGATCACCCATTTATCTTGTATATTTATGCTTTAGATTTTTCTTTAGGAGCTATGTTAGCTCAACTTGATGATGAGAAAAGAGAGCATGCTAATTATTACATTAGCAGAACATTAATTAGTTATGAAACCCACTACACAACATTAGATAAGTTATGTCTAGTAATCATATTTTATACATAGAAACTACACCATTATATGCTAAGTCAAAAAACATACGTTATTGCTAAATTTGATCCCTTGCGGTATCTCATGAGTCAACCTTATTTATCTGGTCGCACAATGAAGTGGGTTCTTGCTCTAAGCGAGTTTGAACTCAAGTTTATAGGACAAAAGTCTGTTAAGGGTCAAATCATAGCATATCAATTAGCTGCTGCACCCTTAGAGTCCACCCATCCCCTCGTCATTGAGTTTCTTGAAGAATGCCTTAACCTAGAGGCGGATCATTCAAAGCAATGGTCCCTATACTTTGATGGAGCTTGATGCATGAGTGGGGCTGGTGCAGGTATTATTTTGATATCTCCACAGAAACATCTCATACCTCTATCCTTTAAATTAATGTTTGCCTATAATAATAACACTATTGAATATGAGCCTCTAATCCTTGGATTACGAGCTGCCCTGGCACTAAAAATTAAAAATCTATTAGTTTCCGATGATTCTCAACTTGTTATAAATAAAATTAACGATGTTTATCAGACCAGAGATGATAAATTGTGCCCATATAAAGCATATGTATTACAATTCATATCTTTATTTGATCAAGTTACCTTGGAAGCTATTCTTAGAACTAGCAATCATGCGGTTGACGCTATGGACGCAGTTGCATCTCTTTTACCCTTGGAGTTAGATGATGAATATTCTACCATCATTATTCGTCGACTTTAGGAACCCACTTCAACTAAATCATGCTTGGAATATTTGGACGTGTTTCTAATCAACTAAACTATTCCTGAACTTTGGTACACTGACATCCCTAATTTTATTCAAAATGGGACCTTCCCTTAAGGTTTTAATAGAAACTAGCACCGGTTATTACGTAGACGAGCAAGTCACTTCGTAATAATTGGCAATACGTTGTATAGGAGATCTTTTGAAGGTATCCTATTGATATGTTTGAATCTAGAAGAGTCTAGATCAACTTTGAGTGAAGCCCACAATGGATCTTGTGGTGGACACTTTAGTGGTAGCGCCATTGCTAAGAAGCTCCTTAGGATAGAATATTTTTGGCCTACCATGGAGAATGATGCACATGATTACGTGCGCCATTGCGAAAAGTTCTAGAAATTTTGGCAATTTTGGGTACCTTGGGTACATTGCATTTGCTCAAGTGATTAAGTTGTCATTGATGACAAGAAGCTTTTGAAGGAATTTGATTTGATGTCAAATAATTTGTTTTGATGAAGGTTACGGCATGAAAGGTTCAAAAGAAAGTAAGTTGGAAAAGTGTCGCGATATCGCGACATGTCGCAGTTTCGCGACTTAAACAGGAGAGAGAAAGCTTTTTGAAAAAGTGTCGCGATATCGCGACATGTCGCATTTTCGCGACTTAGGCAGGAGAGAGAAAGCTTTTTAGAAAAGTGTCGCGATATCGCGACATGTCACAGTTTCGCGACTCAAAGAGGAGAGAGAATGTATGGAGTCAAAAATGTCACGATTTCGTGACATATTGCAAGGAAGATTGTACGGACGAAAAAGTGTCACGATTTCGCGACAAGTTGTAGGGAGGGGAGTCCGAAAGAAAAAGTGTCACGATTTCGCGACATGTTGCAGGAGAAGGAGTCCAAAAGAAAAAGTGTCACGATTTCATGACATAATGCAGAAGAAAGAGTCCGTAGTGTGAATTGTCATGATTTCACGACAAGTTCGAAGAGAGAGAAAGTAGCAAGATAAAGTGTCACGATTTCATGACATGCTGAAGAGTCTGAAATGAGAACTGTCATGATTTCATGACAGGTTGCAAAGAAGACGTAGATGGAAAGTGTCACGATTTTGCGACAGGTTGAAGAGAAAGCTTATGGATGCAGAAAGTGTCATGTTTTCATGATAGATTGAGATGGCGACATTCAGTTGGAGATAGTGTCACGATTTTGTGATAGAGACAGTAAGCAAGTCTTCAATAGAAGAAGCGTCACGATTTCATGACGAATTCAAGAAGGAAGAGCTCGAAGGCGAAAGCATCATGATTTCATGACATGTTCTAGTTTCATGGGCGTAAGGCAGAGAAAAGCATAAGGCAGCGAAAGTGTCACGATTTCGTGACATGTTCCATTTTTGCTAGTGCAAGCCGAGAAGAGTGCAAGGAAGCAAAAGTGTCATGATTTTGTGACATGTTCTTTCGGGTGCAAGCCGAGAAGAGGTTGAGAAAGCGAGAAATGTCACGATTTCATGATAGAAGTGAAGATGACGTCAGCAGAGGCAGAAGTGTCACGATTTCGTGACAAAAGCCAAAAGAAAGTGTTCGGAGGCAAAGGTGTCGCGATATCGTGACATGTTGTAGTTTCATGGGAAAAGCTATAGAACCACAGAGGCAGTGAAGCCGACAAAGTTAAATTTGGGCCGACGAAGATTAGGGTTTGTAGCCGACGTAGTTTAGGGTTGTGCAGCCGACTAAGATCAAGGTTTTGATCTTGAAAGTATTAGTATAAAAGGAGGGTTGTTTGAAGAGTTAAAGTATCAATTTTGTGTGTGCGTTCGAAGTGCGACATTCACAGATAGAGTGCGGGGGAGAAGTCCGATCGCTGAGAGCAGAGTGCAAAATTCGATAGTAGTGTACAGAGTGCATTTTGTCGAATCGTCTAAGTGAGAGAGATCGCAAGGAATCAGAGTGCACGAAGACGGTGTTGCTGTGTTTGCGCATAGAGAGCAAAAAAGTGCAAAGCTATGGGGTGCATCATTTTTGCGACGTTCGGTGATAGTGCGTAGGCTTTGATGGTTTTGGACAAGTCATTGAGAGGGATTGTTGCACAGATTTGAGCAAGTTTTTCTTGAGCTTGTGAAGCAGTTTGGGCAGGTTCTAGTAAGAACTTGCAAAGCAGATCTGAGACAAGTCTTGGTGAAGACTTGGGTGAAGATCAAGCAAGCTTTAGTGAAAGCTTGTGAACCACTTTTGTGAACCATATTTGAGGACCAATTGAGGACAGATATTGGTGCAGATTCGAGGACATTTGTGCCAGACCGAAGGACTGTGTTTGGTGCAGATCATAGAAAGAGAACGAGGACATTTGTGCTAAATCGAAGGACTATGTTTAGTGCAAATTCGAGGACCAGCTTTGGAGGTGATAGAGTTGAGGGCAGAGGTCTCCAGCCAGAGCAGGGAGGACAGGTGTCTTCTATGGATAGAGTTCCATTTGCTAAGGGCAGCGGAGGCAGAGGTCTTCTAGAGGATCACCAGTCAGAGCAGAGCTAGGGGATTTGTGTCTCCTTTGGGTTGGTGCCCATAAACATTGTAATCGGGAAAGGTATTCCTAGAATTTGATTTGATAAAATTTAGTGAAAGATTTTATCCATGGAGTAGCCCACATTGGGTGAACCACGTAAATTGTTGTGTCTCTATTGTGGATGGTGTTTTGTGCATTGCTTTGATTACGGCTATTGATACTGCTATCTATACACTGCATAATATTGAATTGAAGTATAAAGGAAAAAGTAAAAAGAGGTCTTATACTGTTCACCCCCCCTCTCAGTATAAGCTTGTGTTCTTCAATTGGTATCAGAGCGGGTGCCTTCGAAAAGTTTAACAGCTTGAAGGAAAAGCTAGTAAAGAACACAATGGATTATTCAAGTGGCAATGCAACACCTATTCTTGATGGATCAGATTTTGGTCTTTGGAGTGCAAGGATGAAGGTTCATCTAATGGCACTTGGTAATGAGGTATGGGAAGTAATTGAAGATGAGTACACTATTCTTGTACATGGTCCAAATACTAAAGAAGAAAGGCTCCTACATCACAGCAATTCAAAAGCAATGAATGCAATCCTGAAAGGCCTTTAGAAAGCAGATCTCACCAAAGTGATTCATTGCAAGACAACTAGTGAAATGTGGAAACAGTTGCAGGTGGTTCATACCGGTGATACAAATGTCAAAAAGGCCAAGTTGAGACACTACAAAGGTATGTTTGAACAACTCAAGATGAATGATGATGAAAATATTAGTGACTACATGCTTCGTATGGATGAGGTTGTTAACTCCATGAAAGACTTAGGTCTTGAGCTTGCTGAAAATGATGTTTGTGATAAGATTTTAAGATCTCTTCCTAATAGATTTAGTGAAAATATTTCTGCTATTGAGGAAGCTAAAGATTTGGATAAGTTGAAAAAGGATGAGCTCCATAGTATACTTGCAGCATTTGAGTTGAGAACTCAAGTGAAGGTTGATGTCAAGAAAGAGGCGACTTTCAAGGCTACCAAGAAATCCAAGGGTAAACAACTTCAAGAGAGTGATGAGTCTTCTAGTGATGAAGAGGCATATTACAACAAGAAAGGCAAATTCTCTAGAAAGCACAAAAGCATGAAAAATATAAGATGTTTTAATTGCGGAAAGTTTGGTCATTATGCTACAGACTGTACTGTTCCCAAGGATGAAAGTGATGAAGATAAACAGGATTCTAAGAGCAAGGATTCTGAAAAGCACAAGCATCACAGGAAGAACAAATATGAGCACAACAATCAAGGAAAGAGGTATTCTCACAAGCACAAGAAGAGTTTCTACCTAGACAAAGCAAGTAAGTGTTCTAGTAGTGATAGTGAAAGTTCTTCAAGTGATAATGAAAATGAGATGTTGTTCATATCAGAAAAAGAGGAAGAACCGAAACATAGATTCATTATCATGAAATGTCTTAGATGTGGAAATTTTGGTCACCTTGAGGATGATTGCACAAATAATGATTTGGTTTCTAGTATGTATGAGGATGCTTCAGAAAACTATAAGGAAGATGCGTGTATGGTTTTTGAAAAAGGTAGCACCTCTAGTGATAAGAAATCTGAAAAAGGCTTCGATGATTCAGAAAGCAAACAAATAAAGGATCTTGAAAGTGAACTTACTAACGCTCTTAGTGTTTTGAAAAAGGAAAGAAAGAAGAATGCTAGACTCAAGGATAAGTTAGATGAATGTTGTATGGAGAGAGATGATCTTATAGAAAGTCTTGACCTCTCTATGGCTAAGACACAAGAACTCAAGGATGAGTTAGAGTCTAAGGTTCTTGAGTATAGTGAGTTAGAACAGAAAATGGCTTCTTTGAAAGAGGAAACTAGAGAGTACAAGGATAAGCTTTACAGGTTTCAAGATAGCTCCAAAAAGGTTAAGTCACTCATCAAAGGTCAAAGAAAGACAACGGATAAAACAGGCCTTGGTTTTGTCAAGGAACAAGCTGGAGAGTCTAGTAAGAGACTCCAAAAGGAAGAGAGTTCTGATGAGGAAAGTATTTCAGATTATGAGTCCTTGGATGATAGATGCGCAGAAATAGAAAACGAAATTCAGAATGAGAAGGAGAAGTTTTCAGGACCCAAGAGGTCGAATAAAGGAAAATTTCATGACAGATGTTTTGCGTGTCACAGGTTTGGTCACATGGCTGCACATTGCATGGCTCAAGTGAAGAAGGTAAACGGAAATTTCAGAAGCGCTAGTTTCTTTCAAGGGTATTGCTACTCTTGTCAATAGTTTGGGCACAAGGCAGTCTATTGCAAGGTTAATTACAGGAATAGGTTTGATCAAAATAGGTTCGGCCAGAACAGGTTTAGTCAGAAAAGGCGGATTCAAAGAACAGGTATGCCTAAAAGAAATAACATTGTTACTTGTTATAAGTGTAACAATGAAGGTCACACAACTAGACAGTGTAGAGCTGAACTTCCAAGGTACAGGAATAGGAACAGTGGTATGAACAGGTCCAAGGATCAAGGCATGAACAAGAACAGGAATGATAACAGGAACAAGAACAGTGACAAGAACAGGAATACGGGCAAAGAGTTCAAGAGAAGGCCCGACAAGGAAATTATAGACGCTGATGATGATCAGTGCCTAATGGGAGTTTTACTCCCACCCCAGAATTAATCACCTCATCAGGAGGTGGGGGAGGGACTAAGCTAAGAGGCTCATTCTTAGTCCCGAGCCCCAAAGGTGACCCTTTGCCATTGATGACAAAGGGGGAGAGATATGAGTAAGGGGGAGAGCTTCAAGTGAAGAGGAAAGCTTCAAGTCAGGGGGAGCAAAACTTCAAAGAAAGTTTGTCGGTTGTTAGCACAGTTGGTTTCAGTTTTGGCTCTTGAGCAGTGTTTTCAGTGAAGGGTTGCCATCAATGACAAAGGGGGAGATTGTTGGCAATTTTGGGTACCTTGGGTACATTGCATTTGCTCAAGTGAATAAGTTGTCATTGATGACAAGAAGCTTTTAAAGGAATTTGATTTGATGTAAAATAATTTGTTTTGATGAAGGTTTCAACATGAAAGGTTCGAAAGAAAGTAAGTTGGAAAAGTGTCACGATATCGCGACATGTCGCAGTTTCGCGACTTAAACAGGAGAGAGAAAGCTTTTTGAAAAAGTGTCACGATATCGCGACATGTCACATTTTCGTGACTTAGGCAGGAGAGAGAAAGCTTTTTAGAAAAGTGTCGCGATATCGCGACATGTCGCAGTTTCGCGACTCAAAGAGGAGAGAGAATGTACGGAGTCAAAAATGTCATGATTTCGCGACATATTGCAAGGAAGATTGTACGAACGAAAAAGTGTCACGATTTCATGACAAGTTGCAGGAGGGGGAGTCTGAAAGAAAAAGTGTCACGATTTCGTGACATGTTGCAGGAGAAGGAGTCCAAAAGAAAAAGTGTCACGATTTCATGACATAATGTAGAAGAAAGAGTCCGTAGTGTGAATTGTCATGATTTCACGACAAGTTCGAAGAGAGAGAAAGTAGCAAGATAAAGTGTCACGATTTCATGACATGCTACAAAGGGAAGAGTCGAAAGTGAGAACTATCATGATTTCGTGACAGGTTGAAAAGAAGTCGTACAGATGCAGAAAGTGTCATGATTTCGTGATAGGTTGAAGAGAAAGCTTATGGATGCAGAAAGTGTCACATTTTCTGACAGTTGAAGATGGAGTTGGAAAAGTGTCACGATTTCAGATAGAGACAGTAAGCAAGTCTTCAACAGAAGAAGCGTCATGATTTCATGATGAATTCAAGAAGGAAGAGCTCGAAGGCGAAAGCATCATGATTTCGTGACATGTTCCAGTTTTGCAGGCGTAAGGTAGAGAAAAGCATAAGGCAGCAAAAGTGTCACGATTTCATGACATGTTCCTTTTGCTAGTGTAAGCCAAGAAGAGGTTGAGAAAGCGAGAAATGTCATGATTTCACGACAGAAGTGAAGATGACGTCAGTAGAGGCAGAAGTGTCACGATTTCATGACAAAAGCCAAAAGAAAGTGTTCGGAGGCAAAGGTGTCGCGATATCGTGACATGTTGTAGTTTCACGGGAAAAGCTACAGAACCACAGAGGCAGTGAAGCCGACAAAGTTAAATTTGGGCCGACGAAGATTAGGGTTTGCAGCCGACGTAGTTTAGGGTTGTGCAGCCGACTAAGATCAAGGTTTTGATCTTGAAAGTATTAGTATAAAAGGAGGGCTGTTTGAAGAGTTAAAGTATCGATTTTGTGTGTGCGTTCGAAGTGCGACATTCATAGATAGAGTGCGGGGGAGAAGTCCGATCGCTGAGAGCAGAGTGCAAAATTCGATAGTAGTGTACAGAGTGCATTTTGTCGAATCGTCTAAGTGAGAGAGATCGCAAGGAATCAGAGTGCACGAAGACGGTGCTGCTGAGTTTGCGCACAGAGAGCAAAAAAGTGCAAAGCTATGGGGTGCATCATTTTTGCGATGTTCGGTGATAGTGCACAGGCTTTGATGGTTTTGGACAAGTCATTGAGAGGGATTGTTGCACAGATTTGAGCAAGTTTTTCTTGAGCTTGTGAAGCAGTTTGGGCGAGGTTCTAGTAAGAACTTGCAAAGCAGATCCGAGACAAGTCTTGGTGAAGACTTGGGTGAAGATCAAGCAAGCTTTAGTGAAAGCTTGTGAACCACTTTTGTGAACCAGATTTGAGGACCAGTTGAGGACAGAGATTGGTGCAGATTCGAGGACATTTGTGCCAGACGAAGGACTGTGTTTGGTGCAGATCAAAGAAAGAGAACGAGGACATTTGTGCTAAACCGAAGGACTATGTTTAGTGCAAATTCGAGGACCAGCTTTGGAGGTGATAGAGTTGAGGGCAGAGGTCTCCGACCAGAGCAGGGAGGACAGGTGTCTTCTGTGGATAGAGTTCCATTTGCTAAGGGCAGCGGAGGCAGAGGTCTTCTAGAGGATCACCGGTCGGAGCAGAGCTAGGGGATTTGTGTCTCCTTTGGGTTGGTGCCCATAAACATTGTAATCGGGAAAGGTATTCCCAGAATTTGATTTGATAAAATTTAGTGAAATATTTTATCCATGGAGTAGCCCACATTGGGTGAACCACGTAAATTGTTGTGTCTCTATTGTGGATGGTGTTTTGTGCATTGCTTTGATTACGGCTATTGATACTGCTATCTATACACTGCATAATATTGAATTGAAGTATAAAGGAAAAAGTAAAAAGAGGTCTTATACTGTTCACCCCCCCTCTCAGTATAAGCTTGTGTTCTTCAAGAAACACGCTGACCTTGTCCATGCGCTTGCACAAGAACTATAGGCTATTTCATCTCCTTGGCCCTTTTCAAAATAAGGCTTAGAAATCATCAAAAAAATCAATCCTGTGTCATCTGATGGACACAAATTCATCATAACCGCCACCGAGTATTTTATGAAGTGGGTCGAAACTATGCCCTTAGCTTCTTGCACTATAATGCACGTTTCCAAGTTTATTCTTAATCAAATTATTTGTAGGTTCGAAATTCCTGCAAATCTCATCTCGGATAATGGAACTTGTTTCAAAAACAAATATGTAAAGAAGCTATGTCAAAAATATAAAATTCAACATCGTTGGTCCACTCCCTATTATCCTCAGGGTAATGGCCAAGCAGAAGCATCTAATAAAACATTATTGAAAATCCTCAAGAGATTGGTCAATAAATTTGGCCATGATTGGCACATTCAATTATATCCTACTTTGTGGGCTTATCGAACTAGCATTTGTACTCCCACGGGCACTTCACCTTTTGTTTTGGTTTATGGCACTGAAGCTATTTTTCCCTTTGAACTAGAAGTTCCTTCTTTGGCTCTGCTACTTCAAGATACTGAAGTAGGAGATGAATATAGTGCTGGCAGATTTAGTCAGCTAGAACTCCTAGATGAGAAGCACATTAATGCTTTGGAGCATCTTCATGCCTACCAGAACAAGCTCAAACGAGCATATCTCAAGAAAGTTCATAATCAATCCTTTGAGATTGACGACCTCGTCTTAAAATAAAATAAAAAAAATACTAATGCAACTAAAGACCTTAAAGGCAAATTCGAGCCTAAATGGCTTGGGCCATATATTATCACTGCTAAATTTGGATCGGGAGCATACATATTAGCTACCTTAGATGGTAAAGATCTTAAATAACCTATGAACATTATGCATCTTAAGCGCTATTATGCATAAATCTGGTAATTTCGTCACTGTATATATTATACATATTGTCTCATTTTAGTAATTTATATAGAAATTTCAAAAATAGTAATATTATGTATTCTCTCAATTATAAATTAAAATCAAAATATAAAAAATCAAAATCATCAAAAATCCTCAAAAACATATTCTATTTTGCACCTGTCAATTCTTGAAGTATTGCAGTTATATTTTCAGTTATTTTGGATAAATTAGCATTTATTTGGAATCCCTCACTTTCACACTCACATGAATAAATATCTTGATATTATTTGGTATGATTATTAATCTCTCTTATATCGAAGTCCACAGTTGAATTAAATAAAGTTTTGAGCATAGAGAACCGATCTTGTTATTTACTTGAACCAAGTACACCTTTTCACATTAAAATGATTTCATTGCAAATTCAAAACGATGCTACACAGTAGAAGTGGTCTCTTGAGCAAAAAGTTTCCCTTGCTATCCTATCATGCACATGGTCTAGAATCTTTGATAATTGACAAAAGGACAAGCTCACTCCTGCCCAGAATAAAAATCCCTTGCTCTACAGCCAATCCGAGCAAGTATCCCTAGTATAGGAAGAAAAAGAAAAAGAAAAAGAAAATCAAGAAAAATCATGAGAAAAAGAGAAATTATTTAGAAGCATTATTTCAGTATCATTTTGTACCATCTCAGCAATATTTCAGCATTATCACAGTGTCAAGCAAAAAAAAAAATAGAAAAAGAAAAGAAAAGAAAAAGTAAAAAGCAATAAATCCCTTCCCCCCCCTTTGAAAGAAGGAAGTGTGAAGATTGAATCCTTGGAATTCTCAATTATTCGAAAACTGTGAGGTAAAACCCATAACAGGTGATTTGTGCCTAACTTGCTTGAAATTGGGTAACTCATAGCGTGGTGATATGTCTGTCACATTAGCGACCTTATTTTGTACAGACCTATGTCCGCTTATGGATCAGCTAGCTCTTGATGACCTGACTTACATAGTAGTCTGGTATGGTTACATGCATATAAATCATGGTCAACGAACACTCATTTGGTTAATTCAAATTACTTGTATCAAATTATCTTGCTCAAAATTGGTAAATGAACATTACAATTGCACACACATTTGTGTTTGAGAGATTTTGTATCATTATGATAGATCAAGATCGGCAATGAACTCACGTATGCACATGGGGTTCCTTATAAATCTAAATTTTGTCTTTGAGATAATTTAAAATATTTATTCAAATCTTCTGGAATAATTTGACTTTCTTACTTGAGAATATCTGCTTAGCGTAAAATCAATTAAATACATTTTTTTCAAAAATTCAAAATTTTCTTGCAAAACATGTTCAAAAATCTAGCAATAAAGTCACATTTATATATTTTCGACTTTCACGACGATGGTATAGTTCCTAAACCTAAATTGGAATTTAATGCCTAGTGCAAGTCTTCATTTTTATATTTTCTGTTTATCTCAAAATCAAAAATCAACTATGCAATAAAACTATTATATCAATTTCTTCTTTGGATTTTGCGATGATGGTATAAGTCTATACCTAAAATTCTATGCCTAGCACAAACCATCGTTATAATTTTATTTCCCATTTATTTAATCCATAAAAGCATATGGCTTAAATCATTATGTTACACAATTGTGCTTTAAAAAGAACGAAAAATTTCCTATTTCATTTCATTATGTCAACATTCATTTTTTTGCGATGATGGTATAATTCCTAGGGAATTTTTCAAATATCTATCATACTAGGAACTTTATGCCTAGCAAAAATCAATTTTTTAATATTTCATGCATAATATTTTCATGGAAATCTGAAAACAAATCATCACTATCATCATTTTTCATCATCACAACACAAAGTCTTAAGAAAGTCTCTTAAGCACCCTTTTACTTTTAGCAATATTTCTCTCATATCGGGATTAGCTTGATGACCTAGCAAGCGGCGACTCCATGAAATGGTCATGTAACAACGACAATGTCCTTTGAAATTATTGTTAGAAGTCACTTTATTTTCATCAAAACACATCACAAAAACTAGTTTGTTTACATCAGATTATTTCATTTAATTTTATAGAATGACATAAAATTATAATATTTTCAATGACATAATTACATGAATAGTCAATCAACAATTAAAATATTAAAGCATCATAAAACATATGGACAAGTCATATCACAAAAAGAACATCATATATATATCAAGAAGTATATACATCATATCAAAATAGATTGGTATGTCACAATATATACCTTGTCATACTCAATCATCTCAAAAATAGTCTATGTACAATGTGCATCTAGTCTCAAGAAGACCTCGAGCTCTCAGCCTCATCTCCTCTCCTACCCTGAGGTGGAGGAGGTGGTCCCATCGAAGCTTGTACTGTATTGTGGGTCCTTGATGTTGATTGTGATGATGTCCTTGATGACCCCATCCTGATCGGCTCCACAATGCCGGTTGGAAACTTTATCCTCTGGCCCTTTGGAACCAGCTAGTAGTACACTCCCTAATAGAACATGGTCTGAGCAACCAACCGTGCTAGCTCTAGAATGCTTGCCCCTCCACTCTGAGCCCTAAGCCATGTAGCCTCATCCTGTAGAGTCTGCACCTGAGCTCATAGGCGGGCATTCTCCACTCGAAGAGCTGCCATCTCGCTGCTCTCCCCCACCTTGACACCCTTGCCCCTATCGAGAGATGGTGGCCTATCCCTCTACTAAGGAGGGAGTATTTCTCTCCTCTCCTCTCTCCTCTCCTCCCTCCTCTTTGGCTGTTGTTGTCTCTCTAGAGCCTGTGGTACTCTTTGGCGTCTCTCTTAAGGAGGTCGTCGTTGATCCCTCAATTTGTGACCTCTCACTGCATCGATGGTAGCCTGGCACTACCTCTCCATTCATTGCACTACAACGTGCATCGGACCCTATACCCTCATCATTCGAGGAGGGCGGATGCTTGCATACTAGACATCATATCCGTCTGCTATCCCTGCATCATCCCCATCCACTGGCTGAATGGGGGCATCATCAGCATCTTGACTCCAGAACCACTGCATGTCTAGAGCCTTGCTCAGTGTGGTACTATCCTGCACAGTCTAGGAGTACTCATAATCCCTAAGAGTAGGGATCCCCTACTATAGACTAAATTGCCTCAAAACTCGGTTGTAGCGGTGGAGCTCTACCTCTCCCCACTTTGTCCTCAACCATATGACTTGCCTAATGTGAGCCAACTCCTATTTATCCTCCACCCACCCTGGATGCTCTCTCCATGGTCTCCAAGTGATTTGATCTAGGGTGAGGTCATTCAACAACATCTGAGACATCGATAGATCTATCCATCATTGTGATCCTCTCTAGAGCCACCAATAGAAAACTCAAGGTCTCTCCCAATCAAATCCTATCAGTGGAAGCCCTACCGACCTTTGCACCGCAATGTGCTCCCAACACCAAACCTGTAGAAGCGATGTCAGCACTAGACATCAACCCCCCTTGTATATGACCTCATAAAGGATCATATACAAACGACATAGTACAAAGCTGCCCCAAGCAAACCTGTATCCATGGTCTCTCATGTCACAGACCACATCTAAAAGTAGCCATAGTAATCTACATCCACTCTGGTGGCATATAAGAAGGCCACCCACCACCCCTACCAAAACCTGGGTCAATCAAGATGCCCTAGGCATCCACCTCAAAGCCTTGATGTTCACTCTGCCCTTCTCCAGGACGAAGCTCGGGTCCTCGCACAATCTCATCATAGCATGGCCCTGATTGGCCGAAGGGGTCATGAATCGACCGTGTATGGAGATCCTCAAGATCCTTGATACATCCTCTAGAGTGGGAGTCATCTCCCCTGTCGATAGCTGAAAGTAGGATGACTCCGGATGCCATCTCTTTGCTAGGGCTATCAGTAGCCTCATGTTTGTACGAATTTATGGCATCTCTGCCACATGCTGCAGTTATACCTCTACCAATCTATCTCGCTCGGCTTGATCAAGCACAGCCAAATCATTTCTTAGACCTCCATATTTCCACTCCCAAATATTTAGCAATCCCCTCTGCAAAATAAGCAATAAAACAACAAAAATTATTAGTACATAATCATTAAAAAAAATCAATTAAAATCAAATCATCCCATAAAAGTTGATATCACCCATTATTGGACGATATCGTACCAAATTTAGATAAAATCATCTTTAATAAGATGAAATCATATCCGTTATTCAATTTGGGGATCGCCCCTTATTGGATGGGATCACCCATATTTCTCTGATTTCGTCCCTAGACAAAATCGACAATATAGAGATGATTTCGTCGACGGCCTAAAAATGGCCGCGACACCCAAAAACACTTAAAATTCAAGTCAAAAATCAAGTTAAAAACATAGTAAACTAGGTTTAAATCCTTACCCACAACCCGCGCCAGATCTCTGTCGATCTGTGCATCATTTCCTCCATTTCACTTGTAGAGCTCTGAAACAACGAAAGTGAACAGTAAAAATGAATTAGGGTTTTACCCTATTTTTCTTATTTTTATTCAAAACAACATTTTTTTTTTTAATTTTTGCTTTTTCGCGCTTTTACCTCAAATGTTCGATTTGGGTAAAAACTCGGAGGGGGCACCATAGCAAACAGTCGTACGATTCGACCTAGAATCATCGTCTAAAAAATGAAATAAATTTTTGCTTTCTCGTAAAGCGTGAAGAACTCGTCTTTAACACATTTTTTTTGGAAAATTTGCTAAAGAGGGGGCAAAATGTAGCACCCTAAAATTGGTGCAGTTAAACTATCAGTAAAAAGTAAAAATTTGAATTTTAACCCCGAAATCGCCCGTTAACCGCTCACCTCATTTTTTATGCCATTTTTAGAGGTTGTTGTGACCATTGGATGATATCTTCATCGATCTGATGATATCATCGTTGATCTGACGATATCATCTCAAATCGAACGAATTCATCTAGAATAGAACGTCCAGACAATTTCGTCCCAAAATCAAATTTTTGCAATTAGCTTATGTTCCAATGACCTCTCCAACTTGGGTAGAAGCGTGTCTGCATGGTTGGAGATTCCCACATTGGGGATCTCCCAAATTGGGATGATCCCCAACCTCCTAACCTCCCCCTAATCCTATATAAACTAGGATTTTCCCAATTTATCCCCCTGACTCCCTACCTGGCTGCCTGGCTGATTATTTCCTTGTAATTTTAGTTTTTTCTATGATCTCCCATCATTTGCACTTGTGTTTTCAAGTTTTGTTGTAGGATTTCACTGTGTTTCAGTCGAAGGCAGCTTGGATCGTCGTAGGTGATTCAACTACAATTTTAGATGATCCTGTCAAGATCGGTGATGATCTTGTACGATTACAGATGATCTGGTCTACAATTTAGCTTGGGGGAAATCAGAGCCATGAGTTTGCATTCTCTATCTCATTTTCCTTATTTATTGGTGCATTAGAATAATTTACTTCTATTTTGCATCTTGGAGTTCACCTCATTTAGCATAATTGCATGATAAAATTAAAAATAAGTTTCCAAAAAAGTGCATCTTATTTAATTTGATATCTGGATTTATCATTTAAACATCTATACTCTTATTTTTATCATTTTACATCATTCTTGCAATTGTATTTTTGGTTTTTGGTGTCTGTTTTCTTGATTGCAGGTTTCTGACGAATTTGCCTGATGAATTCGTTAGGTCACTGATGATCTTGGGTGATATCAGACGATCTCTTGTGATTTGAGATGATTATGTACAATTATAGATGATCCTATCATATTCGAGATGATCTAGACTCCTACAAGCTTTAGAATCTTCATCAGACATCATAAATCAGGTGTACTCTTCTCCATTTTATATATTCTCTATATTCAATCACATTAGGATTCATTTATGTATGTTGTCTTCATATAAATCAGAATATTCATATAGAATAGCTTAGCTTCATTTTGGCCAACCTAGGAATCTGAATTATTGAACATAAAACGAATAAATAAAACCCATTCTCAACCTAGGCGTGGAAACTACCACTCAAAGTTTCCTAGTGAACCCCACCATCCGTCAAAAATTCACCTTTATACCCCTCCCCCGAGAGGTGCAACCTTCAAAGGGCCTCTCCATCCGAGGTATTGTTCCATCCTTTTCTCACCCCCCTTTTGGGTATGGATCCTTTAGCCTGAAGGTAAGGGTGCAAAAAATTTGGGTGATACAGTTATCATCTTGAAGAGCTTCCATTTTGTTCATCTGTCTCCTAGTACAGGCAATCCGATGGAAATATTTGGTATTTTTATCACCTTCTAATAACCAAGTAGTTCTTGCTATTTGTTTCTAGCAAATATCCTCTTGGCTGTCAATATCCTCAACCACTTTACGTAATGCATTATCCTATTCTTTGAGCTACTCTGTAATTGTTCCTTCCCTGAATTATTTTTGAACCTCATCTCATCTGAACACCAATGGAACTCTTTTGACCTAGAAGTCTATCTTGTTAGCTTACCTCCATTATTTCAGTTGATCCTTCACATAATGAAGTTGCTTGTGGAATCTAAACATTGTTGTCCCATATGTTGGGTGGCCCTCTTACCACCATTGTGGAATTTTCTTGTGAAGTTTCTCTTTTTGTAACCAAAAGTTTTCAATTTTTTTTTGTTTGTGATGTTGCACTATCTTGATCCTCCCTTCCAATAAAATGGGAAAGTGATCTAAAACTGGACCCTCCAAAATTTGAAATTATATATTCCATTTAACAAATACCTCATATAAAACCAAAAATGATCTAACTTAACCTTCCTACTATGTGTCTCCCTCCTTTTATTAGTCCAAGTATAGTTGGTTCCAGGGCATTTAATATCCACCAAGTGTAAAGTATGGAATTGGGAAATCATAAGTCAATCCCTTGGGTCTAAAATTTGGGTTCCCCATTCCTGATCTCTAGAGTATAATTTAGCATTAAAATTCCTAGCAACAATCTAGTCTAACTCCTCCCTTGAGACTTTCATGTTATGCACCGCTTTCCATTGATGCATATGACCATCTAGGCTTAGAGCCCCATACAAATTTATGATTAAAACCTACTCAAAGGTCACATTGTTCCTAAAATGTGATGTGAGGACACCCCTCCAAGCTATATGTTCTATTGTTGTCCATTCTAGAGAGTTCCAAAAAGTAATTATCCCCCCTAAGGTCCCTTGTACAACCACTTTCATATGACTAGCACCCCTCCAATATCTATTTATTATTTTACATATAAGTGAAGAACACAAGCTTATACTAAGATGGGGGGAACAATATAAGATTACTTTTTACTTTTTATTTACCAATAAATATTATGTAATGTAAATATAACAATATCAATAGCAATAATCAAAGTAATGCACAAATCATCACACACAATAGAGACACCATAATTTACGTGGTTCACCCAATGTGGGCTACTCCACGGAGAAAATATTTCATGAAAATTTTCTCAATAAATCTATTGGGAATCCTTTCCCTATTACAGTGTTTATGGACCTCTGTCCAAAGGAGACACCAATCCCCTAAATCAAGTTCATGGATATCTATCTACAGGAGAACTCCTTCTCCTCTGCTATGGCTGGTGATCCTTTAGAAGACTATTGCCTCCACTACACTAGCTTGTGGATCTCTCTCCATTGAAGACTCTTGTACCCACTCAAAATACTATTCTTACTACCTTGGATAATGGATCTCTATCCACTGGAGACTATTTTCCTTTATAATCTATCACCTCCAAAGTTTTATCTCAAATCTACACTAAACACAGTCCTTTTGTCTAGTACAAATCTGCTCAATATCTATATCTGGTCTGGCACAAACTTATCCTCAAATATGCACCAAAATTTGATCTCAAATATTTCGTCCACATAGAACTTGCTTAAATCTACTCAACAAGTCCACACAGAACTTGCTCAAATCTTCTCAACAAGTCCACACAGAACTTGTCCAATTTGCTCAACAAGTCCACACAGAACTTGCTCAAATCTTCTCAATAAGTCCACACAAAACTTGTCCAATCTGCTCAATAAGTCCATACAAAAATTGTCTAATATACTCAACAAGTCCATATAGAACTTGCTCAAATATGATCAACAAGTCCACATAGAACTTGCTCAAATATGCTCAACAATTCCACATAGAACTTGCTCAAATATGCTCAACAAGTCCACATAGAACTTGTCCAATATGCTCAACAAGTTCATACAAAACTTGCTCAAATATGTTCAACAATTCCACATAAAACTTGCTCAAATATTCTCAACAAGTCCACTTAGAACTTGCTCAACAAGTCCACATAGGACTTGCTCAAATCTGCTCAACAAATCCACACAGAACTTGCTCAAATCTTCTCAACAAGTCCACACAGAACTTGTCCAATCTGCTAAACAAGTTCACATAGAACTTGCTCAAATATGTTCAACAAGTCCACACAGAACTTGCTCAAATATGGTCAACAAGTCCACAAAGAACTTGTTCAATATCATAGAAACATAAAGAGAATTGTTAGAGACTCAGTATGTTCTATACTAATCACAATGCTCAATTAACTTTCAATCACTCTCTTAGAAACATAAGGAGAATTGTTAGAGAGTCAATATACTTCAAATTCAACTCAATGCTCAATCACTTTCTCAACTCAATTTAGAATATAGAATAGTTTATTTATGGAACTTGAACAATCACTTCACACATCCACTTGACTAGGTTCAACCAACTCTACTCAAACAAACACTTAATGAAACACTTATTTATCACAAACTCTAGTCCAAGCATATAAAAACCAACTAAAAATGTTTCCAACAATGCTCAATGACAAATCTCACATAACAATGATACTCATGTTCTTTTCAACCCCTAGTTAAAGTTCTTTTCTCAACAACTCACTTAAAAAAAAATGCTTGTAAAACAACTCTCACGTAACAATGATACTCAAACCCTAGTTTAATTTCTTCACTCAACCAATGGTTTCAACAATAATGCTTATAAAATTTATCGCTCCAAATTTTTCACACCCTTACCTTCAGGCTATAGGATCCGTGCCCGGAAGGGGGATGTGAAAAGGATGTCGCGGTACCTCGGACTGAGAGGACTTGCGAAGGTCCCGCCTCTCAAGGGAGGTGTATATTGGTGATTTTTTGACGGATGGTGGGTTCACCAGGAAACATTCAATGGTAGTTTCCATGCCTAGGTTGGGAATGTGTTTTATGTGTTCGTTTTACCCTTAAGCATTCAAATCCTAGGTTTGGCCAAAATGCGTATAAGCTATTCTACATGAAAATGCAAATTCAATGAATACAAAAAACATAATAGGACAGAGAAATAGAGAATTTAAAGAATATTACAAGAAAAATACCTGATCCGGATGTCTGATGAAGATTTTGATTCTTGAAGCAGTCAGGATCACCTCTGATTTGACAGGATCGTCTGAGATCAGACAAGATTGTCTGAGATCTGATGAATTCGTTAGAGACCTGTAAACAGAGAAATAGGTGCAAAATACAAAAAATAACACTATTCTAACATAGGGGAATAATGTAAATTGACAGTAACAATATTAAACTGAAACTTAACAACAGAAACAGGAATGAATTATGCTAATTAGATAATAATTATGATTTAATCATGCATTTGATCTAGATGGGTGAACTCCAAAATGTAGAATAGCATAAAATACTGAATAAAATTGCTAATTACAACATAAAACAACAGAAAAAGGGAAGAAGAAATGCAAACTTCAGGCATTGATTGCCTCAATGTTGACTGCAGTCGAAATCATCTTGCATTGGTATGAAATCGTCTCTGATTTGACAGGATCACCTCCGATCTGAACAGGTTCGTCGGCGATGATGTAAGCTTGCTCCGACTGAAAAACAATATGGTACCTACAACAAAATTGTATAGAACTAATGCAAAATAGAAACTTAGGATGTTTTAACATGTATGCAGTCAAGTTACAGGGAATTTCAGCCAGGGGGGTGCTAAGGGAAGGGCTTAGGATTAAATAGGATTAGGAGGGAGGTTAGGAGGTTGGAGATCATCCCTATTTGGGATATCTCCAATGGGGGAGGGTCTCTAATGGCACAGACACGCTTCTGCCTAGATTAGAGGCCCGTTGGAACAAAAGCTAATTGTGCAAAATCAGTTTAGCGACAAGATCGTCTGGACGTCCTAGCCTAGACGAAATCGTCAGATCTGGGGCGATATTGTCTAATCGGCGACGATATCATCAAACAATCAAAACAACCTCTAAAAATGGCACGAAAAAGGGGGAAACGGATTACCTGGCAGTTAACGGGTGGTTAAAATTTGAATTTAAATTATTTACTAGGATGAATGTAATTATTATAATTTCACTGCACCAATTTTAGGGTGCTACATTTTGCCCCCTCTTTAGCAAATTTTCTGAAGAAAATGCGTTAAAGATGAGTTCTTCTCGATCTACAAGAAAGCAAAAATTATTCCCATTTTTAGGCGACGATTCTTGGTCGAATCGTACGACAGCTTACTATGGTGCCCCCTCCATGTTTTTACCCAAATCGAACGTTTGAGGTAAAAACACGAAAAAGCAAAATTATTTTTTTGAGAGATGATTTGGCCGCTCTTACACAGGCAGAGCAGGATCAGCTGGCACAGGTCGGATTACAGCATGTGGCAGAAATGCCACAAGTGTCTATAGACATGGGGCTACTGACAGCCCTAGCAGAGAGGTGGTATCCGGGTTCTTCCTGTTTTTGGCTACCCACTGGGGAGATGACTCCCACACTAGAGGATGTATGGAGGATTTTGAGGATCCCCATACAAGGATGGTTGATCACTCCTGCGACCAATCAGGGCTATGCTATGGGGCGATTGTGTGGTGACTCGAGCTTCACCATGAAGAATTGCAGAGTTAACATCGAGGCATTGCATTAGATGCCTGGGGCATCTAGACTCACACGAGTTTTAGCTGGAGTGGTTGGTGGACTTCTGCTGTGCCACCAGAGCGGGTGCAGGGTGCCATGGATGCTAGTAGATGTGATCTACGATATGCGAGACCATGGATATAGATTTTCTTAGGGCAGCTTTGTTCTATGCTGGTTGTACAGGATCCTGCATGGGGTTGTGTACAAAGGTGGCCAATGTCTAGTTATGACATCGCTCCTACAAGTTTGGTGTTGGGAGCACATTGCAGTGCGGAGGCCGGTAGGGCTTCCTCTGATAGGGATTGATGGGGAGAGGCCCGAGTCTTCTACTGGTGGCTCCGGAGAGGGTCACAGTGGCGGATCGACCTTTCGATGTCTCGGAGACTACTAGATGACCTAGTCTCGGACCAGATCACCTGGAGGCCATGGTGAGAGCACCCTAGTGTCCGGCAAGTTTGCTGGCTATAGATGGAGAGGGGAGAGGTGGAGCTCCACCGCTATGACCGAGTTTTGTGACAGTTCGGTCTACAGCAGGGGATCCCATCTCTCAGGGATTATGAGTTTTCCTAGACTGTCTGGGATAACACCATAATTACCGAGGCTCCAAACATGCAACGCTTTTGGAGTCAGGACTCGAACGATACCCCAATTCAGCCAGTGGATGGGGATGATGTAGGGGTAACCGATGGCTACGATGCTTGGTACGTAGGCATCCGCCCTCCTCGGATGACAAGGGCTAAGGGTATGATACATGTAGTTATGCATCAGATAGGGAGGCAGTGCCAAGCGGCCATGGAAGCGGCCCAGGGTCACAATGGGAGAGAGCTGAGGAGGCCACAGGCACAAGAGAGGCCACAACAGTGGGAGAGGAGGGCGAAGAGATCCCCTTCTCCATAGATAGAGGCCACCATCACCCGACAAAGGCAAGGGTGTCGACATAGGGGAGAGTAGCGAGACAACTACTCTTTGAGCAGAGACAACTCATCTCCAGGCACAGGTGCAGACATTGCAGGACGAGGTTGCATGCCACCAAGCTGAGGTGACACAGCTTCGAGACAAGATTACACGCCTCAGGGCACGGGGCGGAGGAGCGAGCACATAGGAGCTGGCACGATCGATTGCTCAGACTGCGTTCTACCAGGGCATCTACTTCCAGATGGTGCCAGAGGGTCAGAGGGTATAGCTGCCAGCCGACATTGCTGACCCTATCAGGATTGGGTCATCGAGGACTTCTTCTCGATCGACAACGAGGACTCACAGTACCACTCATACTACGATGGGGCCACCTCGTCTGCCTCAAGGCGAGGGAGGAGATGAGGCTGAGAGCTCAAGGGGCTCTCGAGGCTAGCTACTGCACTACATTGTAGAGATTGATATGATAGCATTATTATTTTTGATAGAGGATTGAGTATGCCGAGGTACAGATTGTGGCATACCAATCCAGTTTTGAGATGATGTACATATTGTTGATATATATAGATGAGATATTTTTGATCATATGACTTGTGTTATGTGTATGTTTATGATGCTTTTATGTTTGATTGATTAATTTGATGATTGAATTGAGGATTCATGAAATTATGTTGTTTTGAAAATTTATAATTTTGATGTCATGCTGTAATATTTTAAATGAAATAATCTGAGGTAACAAATTGGTTGTTTGTGATGTAATGTTATTAAAAAAATAAAAAAAGATCTAACAATAATTTCAAAGGACATTATCGCTAGTATAGACCATTTCATGGAGTCGCTGCTCACTCGATTGTCAAGCTAATCCCAGTATAGAAATATTGTTAAAAGTAAAATAGTTCTTAAGAGACTGTCTTAAGACTTTGTTGTGATGGTGCAAATGATGATGATGATGGTTTGTTTTTCAGATTTTCATGAAAATAGTATGCATGAAATAATGTTAAAATGATTTTTGCTAGGCATAAATTCCTAAGTGTGATAAAATTTTTGGATAATTCGTTAGGAATTATACCATCATTGCAAATTTAAAGGTTGACATAATGACATGAAATAATGATAATGTGCATGTTTAAAAGCATAATTTGTGTAACAAAATGATTTAAGTCATATGGTTTTCATGATTTTTAAACAAATGGGGAATAAAAATTGTTACAATGGTTTGTGCTAGGCATAGAATATGTAGGTATAGACTTATACCATCATCACGAAATCCAAAAAGAGATAGTTTTATTGCATGATTGATTTGTAATAAACAGAAAATATGAAGATGAGGACTTGCGCTAGGCATAAAATTCCAATTTTGGTTTTGGAACTATACCATCGTTGCGAAAGTCGACAATATATATATATATGTTTTGATTGTATTGTTTTGAAATAAATTTTGATTTTTCTATTATATAGTTGTCTTTATGCTAAACAACTGTACTTTGAAAGAAGAAAATGAATTATTCCAAATAATTTGCAAAAAATATTTCAAAATATCTTAAAGACAAAATTTAGATTTATAAGGAATCCCATGTGCATATGTGAATTCATTTCCAATCTTGATTTATCATAATGATACACAAAATCTCTCAAATACAAATGTGTGTGCAATTGCTATATTCGGTTACCAGTTTTGAGCAAGATAATTTGATACAAGTGATTTGAAGAAACCAAATAAGTGTTCATTAACCATGATGTAGATGCATATAACCATACTAGACTACTATATAGGTCGGATTATCAAGAGCTAGCTAATCCATAAGCAGACATAGGTCTGTACAAAAGAAGGTCGCTAATGTGACAGACATATTGCCATGCTAGGAGTTACCCAAGGCCAAGCAGGTTGGGCACAAACCACCTGATATGGGGCTTACCTCACAGTTTTCGAATAATTGAGAATTCTAGGGATTCAAGATCATCAACCCTTATTTTCTTTTCAAAGGGTAGGGAAAGGGATTTTATTGCTTTTGATTTTGCTTTCTTTGGCTTTTTATTTTCTTTTTATTTTTGTATTTTTGCTTGATAATTGAGATAATGCTTGAAATATTGCTGTAATGATATAAATAACATTTTTTTTTCTCTTGTTTCTTGAACTTTTCTTTTCTTTCTATGCTAGGGATACTTGCTCGAATTAGCTGTAGAGCAAGGGATTTTTATTCTGGGTAGGGGTGAGCTTGTCCTTTTGCCAATTCTCAAATATTCTAGACCATGTGCATGATAGGATAGCAGGGGAAACTTTTCGCTCAAGAAATCACTTCTACTATGTAGCAAAACATGGAAATTACAAATATAATAATTTTATTGTGAATAAGATGTGCTTGGTTTAAGTAAATAACAAGATCAATTCTCTATGCTCAAACTTTATTTAGTTGAATTTTGTGGACTTTGATATAATAGAGATTAGTAATCATGCCAGATAAAATCAAGATATTTATTTTTGTGTTTTGTGAAAGTGTGGGATTCCAAATAAATGCTAATTTATCAAAAAATAACTTGAAACATATAACTGCAATAATTGTAAGAAAATATATATAAATAATATTTTGAGAAGTTTTGAGAATGTTGACTCTCTCTTTCTTCTTTATAATGTTTTGGTTTCGAAAGAGTCAAGAATATTGTTGTTTTTATATTTTTATCATTTTTGAAAGAATTAACAAGTGCCATAACAAATAGTTTTGAAGATTTTGATGATTATGAATGTTTTTTGTGTTTTTGAATTTATAAATTGAAATAAATACAAGATAGTGATTTTGAACAAATATATACATGGATGAAATGACCAAATTTATACATAGTAACGTTTAAGATGCAAAATATTCATGGGTTCTTTAAGTTCTTTACCATCTAAGGTAGATAATTTGTATGCTCCTGATTCAAATTTAGCAGTAATAATGTATGGTCCAAGCCAGTTGGGCTCAAACTTACCTTTAAGGTCCTTAGTTGCATTAGTATTTTTTTGATTTTCTTTTAAAACAAGGTCGTCGATCTCAAAGGATCGATGACGAACTTTTTTAGCATATGATCTTTTAAGCTTGTTTTGGTAGGCACGGAGATGCTCCAAAGCATTGATGTGTTTTTCATCTAGGAGTTCCAGTCGGCTGAGTCTGCCAGTTCGATATTCATCTCCTACTTTGGTATCTTGAAGTAGTAGAGCCAAAGAAGGAACTTCTAATTCAAAGGGAAAAACGGCTTCAACACCATAAACCAAAACAAATGGTGAAGTTCCCGTGGGGGTTCGAACACTAGTTCGATAGGCCCACAAGGCTGGATATAATTGAATGTGCCAGTCACGGCCAGTTTTATTGACCAATCTTTTGAGAATTTTGATTAAGGTTTTGTTAGATGCTTCTGCTTGACCATTACCCTGAGGATAATAGGGAGTGGACCAGTGATGTTGAATCTTATATTTTTGGCATAATTTTTTAACATCTTTATTTTTGAAACAAGTTCCATTGTCAGAGATGAGATTTGTAGAAATTTCAAACCTACAAATGATTTGATTAAAAATAAATTTAGATACTTGTGTGCCAGTGCAGGAAGCTAAAGGCATAGCTTTGACCCACTTCATGAAATACTCAGTGGCGGTTATGATGAATTTGTGTCCATCAGATGACACAAGATTGATTTTGCCAATAATATCTAAGCCCCATTTAGAAAAGGGCCAAGGAGATGAAATAGCCTGCAGCTCTTATGCAGGCGCATGGACAAGGTCAGCATGTTTCTGGCACTTGTCGCAATGGCACACATACTCATGTGCATCATTCTCCATGGTAGGCCAAAAGTATCCTATTCTAAGGATCTTTTTAGCAATGACACTACCACTGAAGTGTCCTCCACAAGATCCATCGTGGGCTTCACTCAAGGCTGATTTGGATTCTTCTGAGATTCAAAAATATTAATAGGATACCTTCAAAATATCTCCTATACAAGGTATTGCCAATTATTACAAATCGAATTGCTCGTCTATGTAATAAACGACGTTGGTTTCTATTAGAATTGGCAGGGAAAGTCCCATTTTGGAGAAAATCAAATATGTCCATGTACCAAGGTTCAGGAGTAGTTTCATTGATTAGAAACACATCCAAAGGCTCTAAGCATGACTTATTTGAAGCGGGTTCCTAGAGTCGATGAATAATGATAGTGGCATATTCGTCATCTAACTCCAAGGGTAGGAGAGATGTAGCTGTGGCCATAGCATCAACTGCATGGTTGCAAGTTTGAGGAATAGCTTCCAAGGTAACTTGATCAAATAAGGACATTAATTGTAAAACATAGGCCTTATATGGGCACATTTTATCATCTCTGGTTTGATAAAATTCATTAATTTGGTTTATAACCAGTTGAGAATCACCAAAAACTAACAGATGTTTAATTTTTAGCGCCAAGGCAGATCGTAATCCGAGGATTAGAGCTTCATACTCAACAATATTGTTGGTGCAAGCAAATGTCAATTTGAAGGATAGAGGAATAAGATGTTTTTACGAAGATATTAAAATAATACCTACCCAGCCCCACTCATGCATCGGGCTCCATAAAATTATAAGGACCATTGTTCAATATGGTCTGCCTCTAATTGAAGGCATTCATCAGGAAACTCAATGATGAGGGGATGGGTAGACTCTAAGGGTGCAGCGACTAATTGATCTGCTATGATTTGACCCTTAACAGACTTCTGTCCTATGAATGTGAGATCAAACTCACTTAGAGAAAGAACCCACTTGGTTGTGCGACCCGATAAATAAGGTCGACTCATGAGATACCTCAAGGGATCGTATTTGGCAATGACATAAGTTTTTTGACTAAGCATATAATGTCATAATTTTTGCATAGCAAACACGACTGCTAGACATAGTTTCTCTAACGTTGTATAGCGGGTTTCATAACTGATGAAGGTTTGGCTAATATAATAATTAGCACGTTCTCTCTTTTCATCATCAAGCTGAGCTAACATAGCTCCTAAGGCAGAATCTGAAGCTGAAATATATAGGAGAAATGGGCGATCAGGGTTAGGCGATGAAAGCATCAAAGGATTAAGGAGGTATTGCTTGAGAATTTTAAAAGCTTCTCTACATTCGTCATCCCAATTAAAAGGTACATCCTTCTTAAGGAGTTTAAGAAAGGGATCGATTTTGTCCACCAGCTTATCGATGAAGCGACGGATGGCTTGAAGCTTACCTTGTAAACTTCGTAACTCAGATATATTAGTAGGTGCGGGCATATCAGTGATGGCCACAATCTTGAGAGGGTCGATTTCGATACCACGTAAAGAAACTAAAACCCCTAATAGTTTACCGGACTTAACTCCAAATATGCATTTTGTTGGATTTAATCGAATAAGATATTCTCGTAATCGATTAAAAACTTTTCTCAAATCATCTAAATGATTATCTTCAATAATAGAGCGAGCTATAATATCATCTACATAATCATGTAGGATATCATGCATCATATCATGAAAAATATAGGTCATAGCTCATTGATAGGTTGCACCTGCGTTCTTTAAGCCAAATGGCATCACTTTCCAACAAAAGGTACCCCAGGGGGTAATAAAGGCTATCTTAGCCTGATCTTCAGGAGCTATCCTGATCTGATTATAACCGGAGAATCCATCCATTAAGGACATCATCCCACTCTCGGTAGTAAATTCAATGATTTGATCCATGTTTGGAAGAGGAAAGTCATCTTTAGGGCATGCAGCGTTAATATCTCTAAAATCTGTGCAAACCCTAACTTTGGTGGCTTCTTTTTTGGTAACTAGAACTACATTTGAGATCCATTCAGCATAATCAATAGCTTGTATAAAAACAACATTCGGGAGTTTTTCTAACTCCCCTTTGACTAGCAGAGCCACTTTGGGATGCATTTTTCTAATTTTTTGTTTAACAGGTTTAGCATCCGGATGGACCACTAGATGATGCATGACTACAGAAGGGTCTAGACCTAGCATATCTTCATATGTCCAAGTGAAGACATCTTCATATTATTTAAGGAATGCAATGTATTGTTCTTGTTTTTCTTGACTTAATTTGGATCCAATATTGATTATGTGAGGATTATCCTCAGTTCCAATGTTAATTTTAATGACGTTTTCTACCTCCATGTGTAGATCTCTTTCAAAATTAGGTGGGGTGGGTGAAACGCCCAATTCTTGTAATTCTTGTAAGGTTAATTTGGATAATTCATCTTGAGGATTAGTGGTCTCAAGTTGGGCTATAGTTGGTATAGAACCATCAAAATAAAATCCATTGTGTAACATCTCTTCAACGGAGACATCATGGAAGATATCTCCTTCCAAATCTTCATCGGGGTCAACAATCATTTTAGGGTAAGCTATGGATAGCATGTTACATGTAAACGACTAATTTTTTAGAGGCAAATCAACATGCCTATCCAAATAATCTTGATAACATATGAGGTGATCATCATCTTCAAAAGGAAAGGGTTGACCCTTACTAGGAAATAGGCCCACACCACAGTGGGTAGGCCATGGTTCTACCTCGAAAGGTTCTTTCATGCCATTTTGGAAAGGTCCCAAGCCTTTCCCTTTATATCCCATTTTAAGCATCATGGGTTTAGCTTTAATATATTCATTGGTAAAATAACACCGAGCATATCCCTCATGATGAGTTTTAATGTTTCGAGGGATTCTTCCCCAGTCATATCCTTTATAAATGAAGGCACAACTCCCAACTTGGTAAGTACTTCCCATAGGTTGTGGGAGGCCCAAAGTACGAGGAGATGGTGGTAAGTTATTTAAAAGAATTGAATCTTGCATGAAAGCATTTGTTTTTTCTGATATTAAGGTTGTGGATAAATCTGGTAAAAGTTCATCATAAAGAGCATAAGATGTAGAAGGATTATTCCCTATATCTTTAGATGTGGAAGGGATGATAGATGTGTATATAGGTTTTGAATTTATAGGGATAGAACATGAAGGATTGGTTGTAGATTTAAGATCTTTTTGAGGTTCTAGAGTGATTTGTTTAGAAGATTGTTGATCTATATAAGAGGATGAAATTAATGGAGGGGAAATAGGTGAAGTTATGGGTGTGTGTTTCACATGTTTAGATGAAAAATAAGAACTAGGATGTGTGGATGACAGAGCGGGGCAAAATTGCACTCTAAAAGGTTCTGCCAAAGCACACATATCAAAGGGCCTAGGGTCACCATGGATAGTGACCAACTGATTTTTAAATTCAAATTTAACACATTGGTGTAAAGTTGATGGGACCACTCGCATTGCATTGATCCAAGGGTGACCCAAAAGTATATTGTACGATGTTGGGCAATGTACAATAAACACGGTTGTTTCTAGGGTTCTAGGACCAACTTGCAATGGGATGGTAATAACTCCACATGTTTCTTGTGTTTCGTCATTAAAAGATTTGATAATCATATCAGTTTTCTTCATTTCATCACTTCTAAAGACAAATCGTTGGTAGAAGTCAAAAGTGCAAATGTTTAGAGATGAGCCATTATCAATCAGGACTCGTTTGATAGCTACATCTCCAATTAGAGTAGTAATATATAAGGGATTGTCCTTATGTAAACTATGTTGTGGGATATCTTTATCTCGAAAGTCAATACAATCAACCTCTCGAGTGATGATAGTATTGGCCATAGCTTCAGGTTGAATGTTTTGAGGTACCATCATTTGGCTTAATGTAAGCATCAACTCATCCCTATGGGTAGGAGAAGATCTTAACAAATCTAAAAGGGAAATTTTGGCTGTAGTATTGGATAATTGCTCATTAATATTGTAAGGGGGTTTAGGTTGAACATTAGGAGCATGATTCCCTTTATTGGGATTTTTCAAAACAAATGGAGCTGATCCATCATTCTGATTTGGTTCTTGTTGAGAATTTTGAGCCTGTTGTCGGGTAACAACTCCGATGGTACCTACAATGTTATATTGAGGACGTTGAACTGGTCTCGGTCTAGCATTTATGGCTTGTTCATTTGAGAGGAATTGATTAGAAGAAGGTCGAGTAGTAACTCTTCTAGGAAATGGTTCTTCTGGAACCATGGCATCTGTGACGGGTTGAATAGGATCTGATTCATTTTTAGAACTATTCGATTGGTTTGAAGTAATGTCTAGTTCACTTTTAGTATCTGATTCTATATCAATAGAACTGAAGTTTGAAAATTATGTAGGGGCCTGGTCGTAACCAAGGATAAGGTTGTGTCAAATATTTGGGGATCCTGAACAGGTAATTGTCCGCTAATGGTTCCTACATATCGGGTAGGAGGGGGAACATTATGATGTTCGATTTGATTGGCTACCTCTTTACCATGTCTTGGTAAAGGGTGTTGAAATATGTCTAATGTTTGATTAGCATTTTGATTTTGATTTTGGGGAATGGTCTTTTGAGCATTATTAGGAGCGTTTTGTTTAGGTTGGAAGGCTTGCACCTCCATTTCATTATTATCAATCAAATCTTGTATTTTATGTTTCAACCTTTTACAAGCGTTGGTAGAGTGTCCAGGTCCTCTATGGAAATCACAGTGTAAGTCGGCTCTGTATCCGGGTATAGTTGGATCAGGTTCCCGGATAGCTGGTAATTGGATCAAACCTCTTTCGAGTAATTGAGGTAAAATAGTTGATAAGGGTTGATTTAATCTAGTAAATTCTCGAGGAGGATTATCAGGAGGTTTCAATATAAATTTTTCTGTTGTCTTCATTGCATTGATATTAGCAACATTTCTGTTATCAGTGACTCCATCACCAACAACTTGTTTGTTTTTATATTGATTTCTGGATGTTTTCTCATCATCCTTCTTCCTAAGTTGGCCTCTCCTAATGAGGGCATCTTCTACTCTTCGAGCTAAATCTATAGCTTGATCGAAGGTAGTTAAAGTAGCAGTTGATAGCTCATAAGATATTTGTTCTTGTAAATTATTGATAAAAATGTCCAACATTTCCCTATAAGGTAGCACAAAGTGTAGTTTTCCTGTCAATTGCCTCCATCTAGCTAAGAAATCAGCAAAACATTCATCCTTATCTTGTTTTAAGTTGTATAAATCTTTAATGGTTACATGCCTCTCGATGTAGGCACTAAATTGATGGACAAATGATTCAGTTGTTTCTTCAAAGTTTCTCAAGGAATGAGTGGGCAATTGATAGTACCACTCTAATGCCATTCCACCTAAAATTTTAGGGAATATTTTTAGTAATAGCAAGTCATCATGTGATATATCATGACATGCTATCCTAAACATGCGAAGATGCTCTATGGGATCTTCGGTTCCTTTATATATAGGCAAGATAGGCATGGGAAAATGCTTAGGGTATGGTTGAGCTACAACTATGGGATCCAAAGGTTGACTACATATCTCTCGATAATTGTACGAGGGACGGTAGGGATCTATCTGGTCCATACGCGAAGCTAATTGTTTCACCATGGCTTCTAGATTACTAGTTTGCCCCCCATATTGGTTTGGTAGGGCATTAACATGGGTTTTGTGAGCATATGATGGAGGGACATGAAGATTAGATGCTATGTTACTATTGTGTAAATTATTGGTAGGAAAGGTGTTATGAAGGAATTTTGAAGTGGTATTATGTTGTATTCCAAATTGTTGAAAATTGGTGTTTGGCTTCGTTTTAGGTTTTTGTTTACTTGAAGCATATTGCTCAATAGTTTGGTGAAATAAAGTAGTGAAGGAAGTTTTCTTTTGTGTGGGAATGATTTTAGGTTGAATAACAGGTTCCTTAGGAGGTTGGATAACCTGTTGTTTTGACATGTTTTGCATCATAGTGACCATGTCTGTATTGGATGGCCCAGCCTTATCACTTTCTTGATCAATGAAAGATAAGGGATTAGTGCACACATCATACATATATTCCATGGCTGCTTGAGTGTTACTAATTTGCCCTTTATCAATATGAACTACCACATTAAGGGCGTCAATGTTATCATTGAGAAATTTTTGGAAATGATCTACGTTGTCAAAAGCAATAGTTCCATCTAGAGCTACTCTAGGGGATGAGGGTCCATCCTCTTTAACACTTCCTTCTTGTTCATTGTCTTCACCTAGGTCATCTTCTGGTTGATCTAGAGTTTTTCCTTCCAGAATTGGATCTTCAAGAAGGACATTTGGGTCTCTAGTTGTATCTTGTAACCAATCTTCTTCTTCTCCTATAGTTTCTTTACCATTCCTAAGTTTAGGCATGGTGCTTTAATTTTAGATTTCAGCAAATATATATATATATATATATATATATATATATATATATATATATATATATATATATATATATATATATATATATATGCAACAAGTTTAAGAGGTATATATTAATTATATACCTACTACAATATTTAAAATGAAATGTTTTTAGTTTTTGCTATGTTTTTTAGTTTTTTTTGTTTTTGAAATAATATTGTAAAGACAACAAATAACACAATAAATGCAAGAAATAATACTGAAAGTAATAATCTAGTTTTCTATAAACAATTTATAAATATCATTAATGGGCTCGAGTTCTTCAGGAGTCATGAAGTGTTCTTCTTCAAATTGAAAGTTTTCTTTTAAAAATTTAATGAAAAGAGCTATAGAAATACCATGTATTTCAGATTTTGATTGATAATAATAATTCTCACGACAATATTCACGATACAACATAGCTCTAGGAATGTTGTTCCATCTTCTTCTAATCATAAGATCAGTTTCTAGGGATTCTATATGAACTAGAAATTGTCGTACCACAACTGTGTTCTTGAGGTATTCCTCGAAAGTTAAAAATTTTGAAGATACAAGAGCTCTCCTATAAGCTAACCATCTATGGCAGGCTCTCTGAAGTTCATGATAAAAGACAAGTTGATGAGGATCCAGGATTCTATCTAGGACTAGCCTCTTAATTTGTTTAAGTTTTGTTGACCTAGATGAGATGACACTAAGTCTTCTATCAAGTTCATCCCACAAGAGTTGATTTCTATCTGTTTCAGGCACACTAAGTACATAATTGATTTCTATGGCTGCCAATTGGTTTTCTACATTTATAGTAACTGCTAATATTTTCTTAGGAGCTACCATCTAAACATGATATTAAATTTAAATGATCTAAAATGCATCTATGTTTTAGTTGTTTTATTTTTTTATTTTTTTGTTTTCAAAAGGTTTATAATGCATTCACGTCGGGTTCACCAAAATGTATCGCTCCAAATTTTTCACACCCTTACCTTCAGGCTATAGGATCCGTGCCCGAAAGGGGGATGTGAAAAGGATGTCGTGGTACCTCGGACTGAGAGGACTTGCGAAGGTCCCGCCTCTCAAGGGAGGTGTATATTGGTGATTTTTCAACGGATGGTGGGTTCACCAGGAAACATTCAATGGCAGTTTCCACGCCTAGGTTGGGAATGTGTTTTATGTGTTCATTTTAGCCTTAAGCATTCAAATCCTAGGTTTGGCCAAAATGCGTCTAAGCTATTCTATATGAAAATGCAAATTAAATGAATACAGAAAAATAGAATAGGACAGAAAAACAGAGAAATTAAAGAATATTAAAGAAAAATACCTGATCCGGATGTCTGATGAAGATTCTGATTCTTGAAGCAGTCAGGATCACATCTGATTTGACAGGATCATCTGAGATCAGACAAGATCGTCTGAGATTTGACGAATTCATCAAAAAAATTTGTTAGAGACCTACAAACAGAGAAATAGGTGCAAAATACAGAAAATAACACTATTCTAACATAGGGAAACAATGTAAAATGACAGCAATAATATCAAATTGAAACTTAAAAATAGAAACATGAATGAATTATGCTAATTAGATAATAATTATGATTTAATCATGCATTTGATCTAGATGGGTGAACTCCAAAATGCAGAATAGCATAAAATACTGAATAAAATTGCTAATTACAACATAAAATAGTAGAAAAAGGGAAGAAGAAATGCAAACTTCAGGCACTGATTGCCTCAATGTTGACTGCAGTCAAAATCGTCTCGCATTGGTACGAAATCGTCTCTGATTTGACAGGATCGCCTCCGATCTGAACAGGTTTGTTGACGACGATGTAAGCTTGCTCCGAATGAAAAACAATATGTTACCTGCAACAAAATTTTATAGAACTAATGCAAAATAGAAACTTAGGATGTTTTAACGTGTATGCAGTCGGGTTACAAGGAATTTCAGCCAGGGGGGTGCTAAGGGGAGGGCTTAGGATTAAATAGGCTTAGGAGGGAGGTTAGGAGGTTGGAGATCATCCCTATTTGGGAGATCTCCAACGAGGGAGGGTCTCTAACGGTGTAGACATGCTTCTGCATGGATTAGAGGCCCGTTGGAATAGAAGCTAATTGTGCAAAATTAGTTTAGCGACAAGATCTTCTAGACATCCTAGCCCAGATGAAATCGTCAGATCTGGGGCGATATCATCTGATCGACGACGATATCATCAAACGGTCAAAACAACCTCTAAAAATGGCACGAAAAATGGGGAAATGGATTACCCGACGGTTAACGAGCGGTTTGGGAGGTTAAAATTTGAATTTAAATTATTTACTAGGATGAATGTAATTATTATAATTTCACCGCGCAAATTTTAGGGTGCTACATAAAATAAGGTTTTAACAACTCATTATTCCATAAAACCTTGAAGCATTAACTCAACACACTCAATAGGAAACCCTAATCAAGTCCTTTTCACTCCAAACTTATTTTCTAAAAAACCAATCAATCAACTTAAATATGGAAGAATGTGCTCATACATTTTTCTTGATGATTAAGGGATCTCATAAATCTTCCACAATCAAATCAATTTCTATGACAAACTCAAAGAGGTTAGAAGATAAATATTTCCCACAATGTAATGCAAAAAATTAATCACACCTTATCACTTCATCTTTAAAAACAACCATCAACATACATAAAATATTTTCCAAATAACACCTTATAATCTCCCAATTAAAATAAATTTAACATCCACAAAAATTTAACTCAAAAACCTCTTTAATTAAATTTTAATAGCAAGAAGAACTTTGGAAAAAATAAAATCCACTTTCCTTATAACTCCTATAACATAAATCAATTTCCAAAAAACAACTTTTCATTCTACCCTTATAACTCCCTTTTACCTTAGGAAAGACTTTAGGCAAATAAAAATTTATTTAACAAAAATTACCTTTACCACTTATGAGATTCGAACCCCCAATCTCTACCTCCTCGTGTGCCCTAGCCGTAGGCTAGACCATCACGTACACTAGATGTACGCTTGGAATCCAAATATCACCTCGTGTTCTTTCTTCCAACCTTGGTGCTTAAAATGAGCACATTCAAATGAAGAACACAAGCTTATACTGAGAGGGGGGGTGAACAGTATAAGACCTCTTTTTACTTTTTCCTTTATACTTCAAAATAGTAAAGCAATATACCCAAAGCAATATCAAAGCAATGCACAATATCATCCACAAAGTGACACCAATTTTAACGTGGTTCACCCAGAATGGGTGGGCTACGTCCACAAAACTTTTCTCTAAAAGTTATCTCAAAGTTCTTTGGGAATCCTTCCCAATTACAATGTTTATGAGCCTCGGCCCAAAGGAGATACCTTCCCCCAATCAAAATTTATGAGCCTCTGCTCAAAGGAGATACCTTCCCCCAATCAAAATTTATGAGCCTCTGCTCAAAGGAGATACCTTCCCCTCTGCTCTGGAAATGATCCCTCAGAAGATCAACTGCCTCTACCTCTTGCCGGCCACGTGGAACTCCTTTCCATCGAAGACCTCCTGTCCTCAATGCTTAGCCTAAGATACCTCTGCCTTCTATGATCGCGTCCACAGTAGCTCGGCAACATATACTAAACACATTCAATCGGTCTAGTACAAGTCTTCCTCTCTCTGTCAGATCTGTCCAACTCTTGAACAAATCAATCCTCTACATACAAGCCTTCTCAAAGACTTGCCAAATCTGTCCTCGGGTTCTTCTCATAGAACCAATGCACCTCTATCCTCAAGTTCTCTGATAGAACTATCAAACTCAGCTCACAAGTCCTCTGCTAGGACCTGTCCAAATCTGCTCACAAGTCCCCACCGAATGTCCTCTCACAGTCCCCAATTCAAATGCTCACAAGTCCCCACTGGAACTTGTCCAAAAACTGCTCACAAGTCCCCACTGGAACCTGTCCAAAAACTCAGCAAGCTCACCAAGAAAAACTTTCTTAGTAGGAAATCACAAAGTGAATTGTTAGAGACCCAATGTGATTTGTCAAACTCATAGAAGCATAAAGAGAATTGTTAGAGACTCAATATGTTCTATACTCAAATCCCAATCTCAAAACTCAACTCAAATCAACTCAGCTCAATCTCAATCTCAAATCTGAAAACTCAACTCAATATCTGAAATGGATAGGATAGAATGTTTTCTTTCAAGAACATGAAACCCCAACAATTGCCAACTATGCAAAGAATCACATAACAATGATACTCATGTTCTTTTCACCATCAATTAGGGTTTCAACAACAATGCTCATCAAACAAGGTTTAGTCAACCAACACCATTCAACTCAACATCAACCTTGAAGCATTCAACCAATCATCACAAGAAAAGGAAACAAGTAGAAATCCTTTTCCCTCCAAAGATATTTGAACAAAACAGCCACCAACACAATATCACCAAATGCAAAGAATAACTTGCTCAAATCAACTCAATGGAGTAAGCCCAATATCATGAATCAAGTAAAGCAATAACTTGATCAAACAACCTCTATGGAAGCAACTCAACCATCAAACTCAAAACAGCCAACCAAGGGTTCCACCAACTCAATGCAAGTAGCTAGACTCACAAATATAAACCCTAGTGCACAAAGCTTCCACTATCTCAAACCAAAAATTATGCATTCACCAAAAACTCTCCTTAAGGATAACAATGCATAAGTAGTCTTCAACAAACCAGAAAATAGGATTTACACCTAGCCAAAGGATACCTAGTAGAATACCTTTTCACTCCAACCTTATTTCAGAAAACATACACCAATCATACTCATAAGAAGAATGTGCCCATACCTTATTGGAGTAGAAGATAATTGAACCTTCAAGTTGTCACCACACACAACTCTCAAACTTCCAACCAAGTTAGGGTTAGAATAAAAAGAAATGAGCAATAATATAAACTTCCTTTATTACACCTTTTAGCTCCACTTCTTTAAACACAACCACCATAACATGCCAATAAATCAACAATCAGAGACTCACACCTTATACCTCCATTTTTAATTTTAGCATAGCAAAGAATAATCTTAAAAATACATCCAAAGAAATATGCCCTTATTTCTCCTAAGCTTTTATTCAATGCTAATCACAAAAGCCAAAACTCATAAAATTTAATCACACCTTATAAATCGCTGTCCAAGAAACTCCGAATTTCGTGGCATAAAGACGTTTTAATAAAAACGTGTGTTACTCTAGCAAAGCACCCCCGCGAGACTCGAAACGGTGACCTCCGCCAATGCGAGCGCCCAACAGCAGCCTTCGCTGCCACTAGCCCACGCGGGCTACGAAGTTCACAAGTGAACTTCCCTCCACTTCACCCTCAAAAAAACTCCCGAAGACTTTTCAACCGCACGTGCTTCTAAGTCTTCCTTCGATCGCAGCGAATACAGAGCACAAACACCGCAAATTGCATTCGAGGAATTTCGAATTAATTAGCCTTCCAACCTTAGGAGTTGGAGAATAAATAGTCTCTTCGAAGACACCTTGACGTCGGCGGAAATAAAGACCATTTCGAAATTAATCAAAAGTCTTTTCAAAAAGGGTTTAAAAACCCTTAAATAATTTTAATAAATTAAGAATAAAAAAGGTTTAAAAACCTTTAAGTATTTTTAATAAATTAAAAATAATTTCTCCCTTAATTAATTAAATAATTAATTAATTAAAACCTTGAAGGGTTTTAAATAATAATTAAATAAATAATAAAGAGAACCTCCATTGGTTTTAATAAAAACCCTATCCAACTTGGTTTTAATAAAAACCGGTTTGGTTTTAATGAAAAACCCTTGCCAATGGAATCTCTCCGGATTCTCTTAAAAATATTCTCTTGGAATCTTCCACCTTTGAAGCCAACACATCCTCTTAACATTAATGCCATTTCCTTTTGACATCAATGACAACTCATAGACAAGAAGCTAGGATCTCAAACCCAAAATTGCCAACAATCTCCCCCTTTGTCATTGATGGCAAACCATGCTTCTCAACAACACAGAAACTCAACATAAACAGCTCCCCCTGTCTTGAGGCTCTCCCCCTTACTCAAATCTCTCCCCCTTTGTCATCAATGGCAAAGGGTCACCTTTGGGGCTCGGGACTAAGAATGAGCCTCTTAGCTTAGTCCCTCCCCCACCTCTTGATGAGGTGATTAATTCTTGGGTGGGAGTAAAACTCCCATTAGGCACTGATCATCATCGGCGTCTATAACTTCCTTGTCGGGCCTTCTCTTGAACTCTTTGTCCATATTCCTGTTCTTGTTCTTGTTCTCATCCTTGTTCTTGTCCATGCCTTGATCCTTGGACCTGATCATGCCATTATTCCTGTTCCTGTATTCTGGAATTTCAGCTCTACATTGTCTGATTGTGTGACCTTCATTGTTGCACTTGAAACACTTGACGATGTTGTTTCTCTGAGGTAAACCTGATCTTTGAATCCACCGGTTTGACCAAACCTATTCGACCAAACTTGGCCAAACTGTTATGACCAAACCTGTTACAGCCAAACCTGTTCTGACCAAACCTGTTCCTGTTATTTGCCTTGCAATAAACTGCCTTGTGCCCAAACTGTTGACAAGAGTAGCAATACCCTTGAAAGTAACTAGCACTTCTGAAACTGTCATTTACCTCCTTCACTTGAGCCATGCAATGTGAAGCCATGTGACCAAACTCTGTGACAAGCAAAACATCTGCCTTGAAACTTTCCTTTAATTGACCTCTTAGGTTCTGAAAACTTCTTCTTCTCATTCTGAATTCTGTTTTCTGTTTCTGTGCATCTATCATTCAAGGACTCCTTTTCTGAAATACTTTCCTCATCAGAACTCTCTTCCTTTTGGAGTCTCTTACTAGACTCTCCAACTTGTTCCTTGTGTGGCTTAACAAAACCAAGGCCTGTTTTATCTGTTGTCTTTCTTTGACCTTTGATGAGTGACTTAACCTTTTTGGAGCTATCTTGAAACCTGTAAAGCTTATCCTTGTACTCTTTAGTTTCCTCTTTCAAAGAAGCCATTTTCTGTTCTAACTCACTATACTCAAGAACCTTAGACTCTAACTCATCCTTGAGTTCTTGTGTCTTAGCCATAGAGAAGTCAAGACTTTCTATAAGATCATCTCTCTCCATACAACATTCATCTAACTTATCCTTGAGTCTAGCATTCTTCTTTCTTTCCTTTTTCAAAGCACTAAGAGCACTAATAAGTTCACCTTCAAGATCTACTTCACCTTCCTCTATATCTTCCTCTATTTGTTTGCTTTTTGAATCATCAAAGCCTTTTTCAGATTTCTTATCACTAGAGGTGCTACCCTTTTCAAAAACCATACATGCATCTTCCTTATAGTTTTCTGAAGCATCCTCATACATACTAGAAACCAAATCATTATTTGTGCAATCATCCTCAAGGTGACCAAAATTTCCACATCTAAGACATTTCATGATAATGAATCTATGTTTCGGTTCTTCCTCTTTTTCTGATATGAACAACATCTCATTTTCATTATCACTTGAAGAACTTTCACTATCACTACTAGAACACTTACTTGCTTTGTCTAGGTAGAAACTCTTCTTGTGCTTGTGAGAATACCTCTTTCCTTGATTGTTGTGCTCATCTTTGTTTTTCCTGTGATGCTTGTGCTTTTCAGAATCCTTGCTCTTAGAATCCTGTTTATCTTCATCACTTTCATTCTTGGGAATAGTACGGTCAGTAGCATAATGACCAAACTTTCCACAATTGAAACATCTTATATTTTTCATACTTTTGTGCTTTCTAGAGAACTTGCCTTTCTTGTTGTAATATGCCTCTTCATCACTAGAAGACTCATCACTATCTTGAAGTTGTTTACCCTTGGAATTCTTGGTAGCCTTGAAAGCTGCCTCTTTCTTGACATCAACCTTCACTTGAGTTCTCAACTCAAATGCTGCAAGTATACTATGGAGCTCATCCTTTTTCAACTTATCCAAATCTTTAGCTTCCTCAATAGCAGAAATATTTTCACTAAATCTATTAGGAAGAGATCTTAAAATCTTATCACAAACATCATTTTCAGCAAGCTCAAGACCTAAGTCTTTCATGGAGTTAACAACCTCATCCATACGAAGCATGTAGTCACTAATATTTTCATCATCATTCATCTTGAGTTGTTCAAACATACCTTTGAAGTGTCTCAACTTGGCCTTTCGACATTTGTATCACCTGTATGAACCACCTTCAACTGTTTCCACATTTCACTAGTTGTCTTGCAGTGAATCACTTTGGTGAGATCTACTTTCTGTAAGCCTTTCAGGATTGCATTCATTGCTTTTGAATTGTTGTGATGTAGGAGCCTTTCTTCTTTAGTATTAGGACCATGTTCAGGAATAGTGTACTCATCTTCAATCACTTCCCAAACCTCATTCCCAAGTGCCATTAGATGAACCTTCATCCTTGCACTCCAAAGACCAAAATCTGACCCATCAAGAATAGGTGTTGCATTGCCACTTGAATGATCCATTGTGTTCTTTACTAGCTTTTCCTTCAAGTTGTTAAACTTTTTGAAGGCACCTGCTCCGATACCAATTGAAGAACACAAGCTTATACTTGAGAGGGGGGTGAACAGTATAAGACCTCTTTTTACTTTTTCCTTTATACTTCAAAATAGTAAAGCAATATACCCAAAGCAATATCAAAGCAATGCACAATATCATCCACAAAGTGACACCAATTTTAACGTGGTTCACCCAGAATGGTTGGGCTACGTCCACAAAACTTTTCTCTAAAAGTTATCTCAAAGTTCTTTGGGAATCCTTCCCAATTACAATGTTTATGAGCCTCGGCCCAAAGGAGATACCTTCCCCCAATCAAAATTTATGAGCCTCTGCTCAAAGGAGATACCTTCCCCCAATCAGAATTTATGAGCCTCTGCTCAAAGGAGATACCTTCCCCTCTGCTCTGGAAATGATCCCTCGGAAGATCAACTGCCTCTACCTCTTGCCAGCCACGTGGAACTCCTTTCCACCGAAGACCTCCTATCCTCAATGCTTAGCCTAAGAGACCTCTGCCTTCTATGATCACGTCCACAGCAGCTCAACAACCTGTACCAAACATAGTCAGTCGGTCTAGTACAAGTCTTCCTCTGTCTGTCAGATCTGTCCAACTCTTGAACAAATCAATCCTCTGCATACAAGCCTTCTCAAAGACTTGCCAAATATGTCCTCAGGTTCTTCTCATAGAACCAATGCACCTCTGTCCTCAAGTTCTCCGATAGAACTATCAAACTCAGCTCACAAGTCCTCTGCTAGGACCTGTCCAAATCTGCTCACAAGTCCCCATCGAAACCTGTCCAAAACTGCTCACAAGTCCCAAGAACTGTCCAAAATCTCACAAGTCCCAGAACTGTCAAAAATGCTCACAAGTCCCCACTGGAACCTGTCCAAAAACTCACCAAGCTCACCAAGAAAAACTTTCTTAGTAGGAAATCACAAAGTGAATTGTTAGAGACCCAATGTGATTTGTCAAACTCATAGAAGCATAAAGAGAATTGTTAGAGACTCAATATGTTCTATACTCAAATCCCAATCTCAAAACTCAACTCAAATCAACTCGGCTCAATCTCAATCTCAAATCTGAAAACTCAACTCAATATCTGAAATGGATAGGATAGAATGTTTTCTTTCAAGAACATGAAACCCCAACAATTGCCAACTATGCAAAGAATCACATAACAATGATACTCATGTTCTTTTCACCATCAATTAGGGTTTCAACAACAATGCTCATCAAACAAGGTTTAGTCAACCAACACCATTCAACTCAACATCAACCTTGAAGCATTCAACCAATCATCACAAGAAAAGGAAACAAGTAGAAATCCTTTTCCCTCCAAAGATATTTGAACAAAATAGCCACCAACACAATATCACCAAATGCAAAGAATAACTTGCTCAAATCAACTCAATGGAGTAAGCCCAATATCATGAATCAAGTAAAGCAATAACTTGATCAAACAACCTCTATGGAAGCAACTCAACCATCAAACTCAAAACAGCCAACCAAGGGTTCCACCAACTCAATGCAAGTAGCTAGACTCACAAATATAAACCCTAGTGCACAAAGCTTCCACTATCTCAAACCAAAAATTATGCATTCACCAAAAACTCTCCTTAAGGATAACAATGCATAAGTAGTCTTCAACAAACCAGAAAATAGGATTTACACCTAGCCAAAGGATACCTAGTAGAATACCTTTTCACTCCAACCTTATTTCAGAAAACATACACCAATCATACTCATAAGAAGAATGTGCCCATACCTTATTGGAGTAGAAGATAATTGAACCTTCAAGCTGTCACCACACACAACTCTCAAACTTCCAACCAAGTTAGGGTTAGAATAAAAAGAAATGAGCAATAATATAAACTTCCTTTATTACACCTTTTAGCTCCACTTCTTTAAACACAACCACCATAACATGCCAATAAATCAACAATCACGGACTCACACCTTATACCTCCATTTTTAATTTTAGCATAGCAAAGAATAATCTTAAAAATACATCCAAAGAAATATGCCCTTATTTCTCCTAAGCTTTTATTCAATGCTAATCACAAAAGCCAAAACTCATAAAATTTAATCACACCTTATAAATCGTTGTCCAAGAAACTCCGAATTTCGTGGCATAAAGACGTTTTAATAAAAACGTGTGTTACTCTAGCAAAGCACCCCCGCGAGACTCGAAACGGCGACCTCCGCCAATGCAGCGCCCAACAACAGCCTTCGCTGCCACTAGCCCACGCGGGCTACGAAGTTCACAAGTGAACTTCCCTCCACTTCACCCTCGAAAAAAACTCCCGAAGACTTTTCAACCGCACGTGCTTCTAAGTCTTCCTTCGATCGCAACGAATACAGAGCACAAACACCGCAAATTGCATTCGGGGAATTTCGAATTAATTAGCCTTCCAACCTTAGGAGTTGGAGAATAAATAGTCTCTTCGAAGACACCTTGACGTCGGCGGAAATAAAGACCATTTCGAAATTAATCAAAAGTCTTTTCAAAAAGGGTTTAAAAACCCTTAAATAATTTTAATAAATTAAGAATAAAAAAGGTTTAAAAACCTTTAAGTATTTTTAATAAATTAAAAATAATTTCTCCCTTAATTAATTAAATAATTAATTAATTAAAACCTTGAAGGGTTTTAAATAATAATTAAATAAATAATAAAGAGAACCTCCATTGGTTTTAATAAAAACCATTTAACTTGGTTTTAATAAAACCCTATCCAACTTGGTTTTAATAAAAACCGGTTTGGTTTTAATGAAAAACCCTTGCCAATGGAATCTCTCCGGATTCTCTTAAAAATATTCTCTTGGAATCTTCCACCTTTGAAGCCAACACATCCTCTTAACATTAATGCCATTTCCTTTTGACATCAATGACAACTCATAGACAAGAAGCTAGGATCTCAAACCCAAAATTGCCAACATCAAAATGTTTTTCTCTATAGCGCTCAAGACCAACACGCAAACAACCTCCACGTGAATCGATCATGGATGCTTCCACTCCCAACACCCTCACAAAACATGCACTACCAATGGACCACCGCATCCAATGGGAGTGAGGCTTAAGCCCTCCCTTTTTCATCTTTTCCCTGATGCTAAAAGACAACTCAAATTTATCTTCTTCCTCAATGATTGCACGAATTATTCTCTCACTTGGTCGCAAGAAATTTAATCGATGAAGGGTAAGTTTAATTCCCATTTCACATTGCTTTTATATATGAATTTCACCTTTTGTCATGGACGTCAACGCTCCATTAAATCGATGACGTCGATGCCTTCTTAAGACCTTTATAATTTATAAATTATTTAAATTCTAAAAGAATTTAAATTCTAAAATAATTTAAATTTTATAAATTATTTTATAAACCTTTGACTTTAATAAAAATTAAAGCCTTCTTGAGATAAACTTTAAACCTTTCTTTGTACTCCATGGGTTTGATGTAAATTATTCTGCCATCATGGTTTTAATAAAAACCTTAATTCTACTATCACAATGTTTAAGGAAGCCTTTATATCCTCATAATTATTTTAATAAAACCATTTAATTTTCCACCATGGTTTTAACACAAACCCTTATAAAACCATATTTTGACACCTTTTCTTCAACTCTTCAGATTGTTCCTAGTGGCAGTAATGATGTAATCCATGGTGTTAATGATAGCTTCATGTGTTCACCTTGGCATCAATGAAAACTTATCATCTTGACATCAATGACGAGTAAATGAGCTTAAAATGTCCAACAATCTCCCCCTTTGTCATTGATGGCAACCCAAATTATTTTTACTAAAAACTTGACCTTTCCTTTGTTCTGCTCCTCCTGGGACATTGCTCCCCTTGGCTCATTTCTCTCTCAAGTACCAAATCTCTCTCCCTTACTCAAATATCTCCCCCTTTGACATAAATGGAAAAGGGTCACCTTTGGGGTTTGGGGATAAGAATGAGCCTCTTAGCTTAGCCCTTCCCCCACGTCCTCTAAATGTGGTTAATTTCAGGGTGGGAGTATTTCTACTCCCAGAAAGCACTATTATTTACCTTTATCCTCTTTTCTTCTTATCTGATCATTCTGATTCATCTGACTGTTTATTTTCATATCCATGTTCCTATCCATGTGTATATTCCTATGCATGTTCATGTTCCTATTCATATTCTTGTTCGTGTTCCTATTTATATCCATGTTTTTATTCCTATTCTTATTCCTGTTCATATTCATGTTCCTATTCTTGTTCCTGTTTCTGTTCATACTTGTTTCTGGAATGTCTGCTCTACACCACTTTGTTGTGTGACCATTATTATTACACTTATAAAACTTGATGTTATTATTCCTTGGAGGTGCAAATATCTTAGGATTTCTCCTAGTGAAGCCATAGCCTCTTCTGTCATGAACCCTGCAATTTATTGCCTTGTGACCAAACTAATTACATGAGTAGCAATACCCATGGAAAAGTTGTCTGTTCCCATATTCTTGTCTTTCCTATGTCCTACACTATGAAGCCATGTGCCCAAACCTATGATATGAAAAAAATATTCCATTGAATCCTCCTTGCCTTGACCTCATTGGTCTCCTAGTCTCTATTGACCTATTTTGATTGTTGTTCCATCTGTATATTCTTTGTGCATTCTTCATATCCTTGTTGAACTCTCTATTGTCCAAATCATCCTTAGATGTCTCACTCTCTTTTACACTATATTCTCCTAAAGTATTTTCATCTAAAGTTTCTTCTCCTACAAAACTTGAGTTTGACTCTCCTTCCCATTTATTTTGATCTTGTCTAAATCCAAGACTTGTTTTGCTTGATGTAGGCTTTTGTATCTTGATGAACTTATCGAAGTTATTTGAGCTATTTTTGAACCCTTTTATCTTGACCTTGGAGTATTCTAAATATTCTCTTAGTAGTGCCACTTCTTGTGTTAATTTTTCACATTCTAAGATCTTTGCTTCTAACTTATCCTTGAACATTTTTGCCTTAGCCTTTGATTTTTATAAATCCTCTATAAGCAATTTTATCTCCTCATCACATTCTTGAAACTAAATTTCAAGTTTAGAATTTTGCTTTCTTACCTTATTTACTATTTCAAGAGCATAAATAAGTTCTCCCTTGAGATCATATCCATATTTCTCTGAATATTCCTCTATTTTTTTACCTTTGTCAACATATTTATTTTCTATTGGCTTATCTTCTATAGGATCATATTTTCCTTCTTCTAGTGCCATTAGAATATTCTCTTCTGGTCCTTCAAGTGTATCTTCATATTCATCATCACTGAAATTATAACCATTCCTTGTACAATAATCTTCAAGATGTCCAAATTTAAGTTACCACATCTAAAATAATTGAGAATTACTGGAGTCCTTTTCTTAACTTGTTCTTTTTCTTCAATCATAAATAGGACTTCATCTCTATCATTGTCTGAAAAACTATCATCACTATCACTTGAGTACTTAATTGCATTATCCACATAGTAGCTCCTATTTTGCCTTTGGAAGAAATTATTTCCTTGTCTACTTTGTTTATCCTTGATTTTATTTTGGTGCCTATATATTTTTGATTCCTTGTTCTTGTGATCCTATTTTTCTTCACCATTGTTATTCTTAGCTTCTTGACAATATGTTGCAAAATGTCCATACTTTCCACAATTGAAACATTTAATAGATCTTGTATCTCTAGATATTCTTGAATCCTTATTCATTCTGCCATAATTTGCTTCTTCATCACTGGATGACTCATTGCTTGATTATGAATTCTTACCCTTAGTCTTCTTGATTGCTTTGAATGTTGCTTCCTTTTGGGGCATAGGATATTTTGTTCTCATATCATGCACTGTAAGAATACAAAGTAACATATATCTTGTCAAAGTATCACCATCCATTGACACTTCTGTAGCATAAACCTTTTCACTGAATCTATTTGGAAGATTTCTTAAAACTTTATCACAAACATCTGATTCATAAATCTTCATTCCAAGTCCTTACATAGCATTAACAACCTCATAAATTTGAAGTAGATAAGTACTAATATTTTCTTCATCATTCATTCTTAATTCTTCAAATTTTCCTTTGAGATTTCACATCTTTGCTTTCTTGACACATTTATCTCCTTCATATACATTTTGTAATTTATCCCACATGTCTTTTGCAGTTTGACAATTTATAACTTTCATAGACTCTGTTCTATTCAAAACTCTCAAAAGTGCATTCATTGCTTTTGAATTGTAATGTTGTAGGAGCTTACCTTACTTATCTGTAGGAGGATTAATTAAGGGACAATATCCAAATTCATCTGATTCTCAAATTTCATTGTCAAGTGCCATCAGGTAGATCTTCATTCTCATACTCCAATACATATAGTCACTTCCATAAAATACTGGTGCTGAATTATCTGAGGATACATTCTTAGAATCCATTGTGTTATTTATAGCTTTTTATTCAAGTTGTTAAACTCTTCTGAAGGAACTCGCTCTGATACCAATTGAAGAACACAAGCTTATACTTAGAGGGGGTGGGGAAAATATAAGACAACTTTTTAATTTTTCTTTCCCAATCAATATTATGCAATGTAAATATAGAAATATCAATAGTAGTAATAAAAAAATGCACAAATCACCACACACAATAGAGACACCACAATTTATGTGGTTCACCCAATGTGAGCTACTCCATAGAGAAAATATTTCACTAAAATTTTCTCAATCAATATCTTGGGAATCCTTTCCCTATTACAATGTTTATGGACCTTTGTCCAAATGAGATACCAATCCCTTAAATCAAGTTTGTGGCTATCTATCCATAGGAGAACTCCTTCTCCTCTACTCTGGTTTGTGATCCTCTAGAAAACTACTGCCTCCACTATACTGGCTTATGGATATCTATCCACTAAAGACTCTTTTTCCCACTCATAAGACCTATCCTCACTACCCTGACTAATGTATCTCTATCCACTAGAGACTATTGTCCTCTCTACTCTATCACCTCCAAAGTTCTATCTCAAATTTGCACTAAACACAGGCCTTCGATCTAGCACAAATCTTCTTAATATCTATCTCTGGTCTAGCACAAAATGATCTTCAAATCTACACCAAACTATGCTCTCAAATATTGCTCAACAAATCCACATAGAACTTGCTTAAATATACTCAACAAGTCCACATAGAACTTGCTCAAATCTGATCAACAAGTCCACAGAACTTGTCCAATATGCTCAACAAGTCCACATCAAACTTGCTCAAATTTGCTCAACAAGTCCACACAGAACTTGTCCAATATGCTCAATAAGTCCACACAGAACTTGTCCAATATGCTCAACAAGTCCACATATAACTTGCTCAAATATGCTCAACAAGTCCACACAAAAATTGCTCAAATCTGCTCAACAAGTCCACACAGAACTTGCTCAAATTTTCTCAACAAGTCCACACACAACTTGTCCAATCTGCTAAACAAGTCCACACAAAACTTGCTCAAATTTGTTCAACAAGTCTACACAAAACTTGATCAAATATGGTCAATAAGTCCACATAGAACTTACGTAAATCTGCTCATTAAGTCCACATAGAACTTGCTCAAATCTGCTCAACAAGTCCACATAGAACTTGCCCAAATCTGCTCAACGAGTCAACATAGAACTTGTCCAATTTGCTCAACAATTCCACATAGAACTTGCTCAAATATGTTCAACAAGTCTATATAGAACTTGTTCAAAACTTCTCAACAAGTCCACAAAGTTCTTGTCCAATCTCATAGAAACATAAAGATAATTTTTAGAGACTCAATATGTTCTATACTAATCACAATGCTCAATTACTTTCAATCACTCTCTTAGAAACATATGGAGAATTGTTAGAGACTCAATATACTTCAAATTCAACTCAATGCTCAATCACTTTCTCAAATCAATTCATAATATATAATAGTTTGTTTTATGTAACTTGAACAATCACTTCACACACCCACTTGACTAGGTTCAACCAACTCTACTCAAACAAACACTTAATGAAACACTCCTTTCTCACAAACCCTAGTCCAAGCATATAAACACCAACTCAAAATGTTTCCAACAATGCTCAATCACAAATCTCACATAACAATGATACTCATGTTCTTTTCAAACCCTATTTCAAGTTATTTACTCAACAACTCACTTCAACAACAATGCTTATAAAACAACTCTCACATAATAATGATACTCAAACCCTAGTTCAAGTTCTTCACTCAACCAATGGTTTCAACAACAATGCTTATAAAACAAGGTTTTAACAACAACTCATTATTCCATAAAACCTTGAAGCATCAACTCAACACACTCAATAGGAAACCTTAATCAAGTCCTTTTCGCTCCAAACTTATTTTTCAGAAAACCAATCAATCAACTTAAATATTGAAGAATGTGCTCATAGCTTTTCTTTATGATTAAGGGATATCATAAATCTGCTACAATCAAAATAATTTCTATGCCAAACTCAAAGAGGTTAGAAGATAAATATTTCCAACAATGTAATGCAAAAATAAATAACACCTTATCACTCCATATTTAAAAGTAGTCATCAAATTACATAAAATATTTTCCAAATAACACCTTATAATCTCCCAATTAAAATAAATTTAACATCCACCAAAATTTAACTAAAAAACCTCTTTAATTAAATTTTAATAGCAAGAAGAACTTTGGCAAAAGTAAAATACACTTTCCTTATAACTCCTATAACATAAATCAATTTCCAGACAAACAACTTTTCATTCTACCCTTATAACTCCCTTTTACCTTAGGAAAGACTTTAGGCAAATAGAAATTTATTTAACAAAAATTACCTTTGCCACTTATGAGATTTGAACCCCCAATATCTGCCTCCTCGTGCGCCCTAGCCATAGGCTAGACCACCATGTGCACTAGACATACACTTGGAACCCAAAGAGCACCTCATGCTCTTTCTTACAACCTTGATGCTCAAAACGAGTGCATTCAAAACATTTTCCTCCACAGCGCTCAAGACCAACACTCAAACAACCTCCACACAAATCGATTGTGGATGCTTCCACTCACAATACCCTCTCAAAACATGCACTGCCAATGGACCACTGTGTCCAATGGGAGTGAGGCTTAAGCCCTCTCTTTTTCATCTTTTCCCTAGCACTGAAAGACGACTCGAATTTGTCTTCTTCCTCAATGATTGTACAAATTATTCTCACTTGGTCGCATGAAATTTAATCGATGAAGGGTAAATTTAATGCCCCTTTGGAACTGCTTTTATATATGAATTTCACATTTTGTCATGGAAGTTGGTGCTCCATTAAATCGATGACGTCAACGCCTTATTAAGACCTTTATAATTTATAAATTATTTAAATTATAAAAGAATTTAAATTTTATAAATTATTTTATAAACCTTTGACTTTAATAAAAATTAAAGCCTTCTCGAGATAAACTTTAAACCTTTCTTTGTTTTCTATGGGTTTGATGTAAATTATTTTGCCACCATGGTTTTAATAAAACCTTAATTTTGCCATCACAATGTTTAAGGAAGCCTTTATATCCTCATAATGATTTTAATAAAACCATTTAATTTTCCACCATGGTTTTAACACAAACCCTTATAAAACCATATTTTGACACCGTTTCTTCAACTCTTCGCATTTTTCTTGGTGGAAGTAATGATGTACTCCATGGTGTTAATGACAGCTTCATGTGTTCACCTTGGCATCAATGACAACTTCTCATCTTGACATCAATGACAACTAAATGAGCTCAAAATGTCCAACAATAAGATCCAATGATATTTTTGTCTCCTGGATAAGCAAAAAAATTATTTTACATTTTTATAAGAGTCCTCGAGCAACATATTGATGGGTTCTATTATTTAAACCCATAATATTCCATGATTTTATAATAATTAGTTACCTTGAGAGCAATAAAAATCTATTAGTCTCATTGATCCTCGAGTGATCAGTTTGTCTCCTTGAACTGCTATCAATTTCTTATTTGATTTTATACCCACTCCTTGAAATCTAATAGTTTTTATCTCTTTTCCACCTAAGATATCCCTATATTTGGTTTTTCACTATTATTTTCTACTATACCCATGATAACATCCTTAATTATCGGTTGCTCTTGGTTATGCACTATCAATGCCCCTGCAATATTTGATTGTATTAAATCACTGCACTCAATTACCTACTCTAGGATGTGAGGAGATGAAAGAGGGAGTTGAACATGATTGTTATTGTTTTCATTATTCCCATACACTTCTTCTATGAATTGTTCTTATTTTTGGTCCACCAATATATTGAATATCTCATACCTATTGGAGGGCTTGAGTTGGGTTTGCTCTTTACCATATATTTTCTTTTGTCTTCTCCTTCGTTTGGGCTGTTCAAAATCATCTCCATGTGCTTCTTTTCCTAGAGAAATGTTGATTGTTTATTTATTGATTGTTGAATTAACCTCCTTAGGAAGATTTAACATTCCTAGAGGAACCTCCACTTTTATGTTCATATTGTTTGGGTAGGATCAGGCCAAATACCCATATTTGTGGTAAAATATACACCTAAAGGGCAATGCTTCATAATCCATTTATTGAATCCAAGATAGTATTACAAGTTCAAGTTCAACCTCTGCTGGAAAAGGCTGCCTAAGATCCATTCCCACACATAATATAGCACAAACGGTTGTTTTTCCTTCCATTGTGTCTTTGAAAACACCCAAATGTCTTCCAAGGGAATTGTCGATAATTTCCAATACCTGATCACTCCAAAATTCCATTGGAAGTGCATACAAACAGATCCAAACCAAGACAACAATGGGTTCAATTCGAGGATTAAATCCCACTGTCCAAGGCTGAACAAATAATCTTGCTGGACAATAAGTCATATTTTCTTATTTGAAAGCCCTATTTCTATTGACAAGTGAAGAAGAACTAATAATAAAATACCCATTGCTAATAAACCACAAAGAATACTCACCAAGAGGATTCTAGTTTTTTTGGACCCAAGAATACAAAAACTTGAGCGTAGGATGAATACCCATGAATTTATAGATCAAATCGTGATTGGCTCTATATAAAATTGTTTCTTCTACCATCATTTTCTCAATGACAATCTTTGGCCTTGATTATGATTGTGGTAAGTATCCATTAACTCATTGAGATGTTGATCTATTTCTAGAAGTCGTAAAGAGCATTTTTAATGCAATTTTTTGTGCTTCTTTAGTCTCTACTAGAGATTTATCCTTTAACAAATCTGCAAAATAGCTATGTCTTTCTAAAAGAGGATCTAGAGGTGTCCCTATTGGGCCCTCCTACGGAAACAATCTTGTCTTCAATTTCACAATGACTATAAGTATCTTCAACTACCCAACTGATGCCCTAGTTTTCTCTTCCAGATCTCCTTAGATATATAATATAATAATTTTAAGGTATGGGTTAATTTTTTAAAAATTTAATAATAAATTATTTTAGATTGTTTTATATGATAAATTTTTTTAATGGAGCTTGTATAGAAAATATAAATATGAAATATTTTTTATTTTTTATTTTTGAATTTTCTTGATAATATATTTTAAATATTGGATGTATGCTTTTAATTTTGATTGATATTAATTTAAACTTTTATTAATTTAAGAAATTTACAATAATTTTAAATTGGATAAATCTTTGATAAAGTGTGGTATTAATCAAAATGCTTTTTCATTCTTTATTTATCATGTGTGAAATTCCTTTCACATATAAAATGTAAGATTTAGGATTTGATTTTTTTTCTTTTGCATCCTTCCTTTGTATGTTTCTTGTTGTATGTGATGTATTCTTAAATGTTGTTAGGGATATTCATATTTATTTACCCAGAGGTTGCTCTAGGAATTGGTTAAATATATATTATTTTCATTTATGAGAATAAAATTTGTAAGAGGAATATTTATCCTAAGACCTTCAAGTGAGAGTTTTTTTTCTAAAGATCCCCAAACATTTTACAATTTTACAAAGGGAAAATTGCTACAAACAAAAGAGATAGAAAAAATACAATAGGTCGCTACCCCAATATAGGGTCCTACCATTAATTTAAACTAAACCAAACAACCAAAATAGAAGAGGACAGCAAAGAGACCCAAAAAATAACTGCCCAATTACGAGACACCAACTATAGCCCATGGCTACAGAAGAATAAGGAGGAACCAATCAAGAAATTTGGTAGAATAGATTCTCAACCCCATTAGACAACTTACATGGTGTAGACATTATGACCTTCTACTAGTCCCAATCTAAGATAACCTTCAGCTCCTCAATCTCCTAAAGTATCTAAAATAATATTAGTTCCAACTATACGGGGACACAAACCTACCAAAAATTTGAGTTTGAGAACCACTTGGAACATCACCATTTTTGTCCAAGAAGAGAGACCATATAACTCATTATCTAGGTGGTAAAAGGATACCACATGTGACCTACTCAACCAATTAATAGAGGAATAGATAATAGCTTGCAGAATGACTTCCACAAAAAACCAAAGAGAACAAATATTCTTCCTACAACTCTCACAACCAATAAAAAACATAAGCTATGAGAGTAAGGAAACATCTAGCTATCGAGCATGAAGGCAAGCAACCTATGTAAAACTATTAGGAAAAATGACAAGTAAACCATCATTCATCAATCTAGATTAGGCCCTATGGGAGATTATCAACCTTAAAGGGGGTGTTCATCATTCATATATGAGGCAATAAGTTGTCTTAATAGCTCTTATATAACTCTTTAGATAAATATCATGCAAAAATTCCAGAGTAACACATCATGTATAATTATAAGATAGATCTCATGTGAGTTTGGATTACAATGATATATATTATGTATAATGAAAATATATAAGATATATATCACTCAATATTCTGTTGAACATTTTGAGTCCCTAAGTCAAAGTTATCATTGATGTCACCATTGATGCAACGAGATGGAGTCATCATTAATACCAAATATTTTAGTAGGAAATAAAGGAGACAAAGATGGTCATTTGATATTCAGAAAGAAGGCAAAAGTTTGAGTGAAACAGTGCAAAAGATAGAAGTTAAAAATGAGTTATAATATTTATTTTTTAAATTATTTAAATTTAGGATGAATTTAAATTTTATAAATAAATATTAAAAGGTACTTTATCAAAGGTGAAATATTATAATGGTTAGAAGTGCCATGGGGAAAACCCAAATAAAATATTTGTAATTTATATTACAATACTTTATATTGCAAAAGTGGGTTTATAAAGTCTAAAAATATCTTAATAAAACCCAAAGGTTGGGTTCAAAGGTTTAAGACCAAAGAATATTTTAATAAATCCAAAGGTTGGATTTAAAGTTTTAAACAAGGCAAAGTTAATTTTCACCGACATCATAGAAGCCAAAGCGAAGTGCCGATGTTTTTGATTTAGTGGAAATGCATATAATTACTATGCCCAAAGTTGATTTCCGAATTATCCTTGCTCGAATTAGAAAGAGAAAGCATATGAATTAAATGCAGAGCTCGTGAGATAGAATTGTGAAATTCATTTTTGATTTGATGATGAAAGGAAACAAAAGCAAGCACGTTGATTAGTTGGAAAACAACAAGGCACCTTGGCCTAGTGGCAAGTGGGCTGCAAGCTTACGTTTTGGTGTGCATGGTGGATAGTGTTCGAATCCTGTGGAAGATTTTGGTGGACGTGTTGAAGGCACCAATCGTTAGGTGGATATGTTTTTGCAAGGTAAGGAAGGGGTGTTGAAGCACGTGGTGTTTCTTCCTTACCAATTAAATTGTAGCTCGTGTGGTGGTTTGCACCATGGGCAAAGATGTTTGTGTGGGCTGTGTTGAGAGTTCAAAACTCTCCAAAGGCAAAGGTACATTTTTATGTTTTATTTTATTAATGCCTAAGTTGGAGGTATAAGGTATTTGGTGGTTGAAGTCTTTGCATTATGATAAAGGTTGGTAGTTCAGAATTACCATTAGGATTTATAAGGAGAATTCTATTTTTATTTTCAAGTCTTAAATTTTTCCATTGTGAAATATTGAAAGGTTAAGACTTTGTGGGTTGTGTGTTATTTTGAATAAATGGTTTTGTGATTATTGTGAGGATATTGCTTATTGTTTAATTTGGAGTGATAAGGTGTTATTGTGATATTATTTTTGTGATATAAAAATTACCCTCTAACCCTTATTGAGTTTGTCAAAGAAGTAATTGTGAGTGTGGCAAATTTTTAAGGTCAACTACTCTTCAAGAAAAGGTATGGGTAAAATTCTTCTTTGTTGAGTTAGGTGATTGGCTTGATTGAAAATTAAGTTTAGAGTAAAAAGGATTTGATTAAGTTTTCCTTTTAAAAGTGGTTGATGAAGAACACAAGCTTATACTGAGAGGGGGGGTGAACAGTATAAGACTTAACCAATTAATAATTTTAACTTTAGATAGCAGTGGCATCAACACAACATTAATCAAGACAGAAAGCATCACACATTGAAGACCCATTTTTAACGTGGTTCACCCAAAATGGTTGGGCTACATCCACAAAAACTTTTCTCTAAAAGTTATCTCAAAGTTCTTTGGGAATCCTTCCCAATTACAATGTTTATGAGCCTCGGCCCAAAGGAGATACCTTCCCCCAATCAGAATTTATGAGCCTCTGCTCAAAGGAGATACCTTCCCCTCTGCTCTGGAAATGATCCCTCGGAAGATCAACCGCCTCTACCTCTTGCCGACACGTGGAACTCCTTTCCACCGAAGACCTCCTGTCCTCAATGCTTAGCCTAAGAGACCTCTGCCTTCTATGATCACATCCACAGTAGCTCAACAACCAAATCTATCTTCAGGTTCTTCTCAAAGAACCAGTGCACCTCTGTCCTCAAGTTCTCTGATAGAACTATCAAACTCATTTCATAAGTCCTCTGCTCTCTCTATGCAATCACAGCCGCACTTGGTCAAACTTCAACCTTTGCACTTTTCGCAATCACACAGCTTCTTCGCTTGCTTCCTTTGCGATCTTTCACACTTAGAATGATTGACAAAATGACTCTACACACTAGATCGAATTTTGCACTTTGCTCTCAGCGATCGAACTTCTTGCTCTGCACTATCTACGAATGTCGCACTTCAACTACACATCCATTACACTTCAACTCTCCAAACAGCCCTCCTTTTATAATAAAATTTTCATGATGAAAACTTTAATCTTAGTCGACTGTTATAACAAATGCAAACCCTAATCTTCATCGACTGCAAGCCCTAATCTTCATCGGCTAAAATTTGACTTTGTCGACTTCACTGCCTCTGTAACTCTTCTATAGCTTCTGTCATGAAAATACATGTCGTGATATCATGACACTTTTGCTTTCTTAACCTCTTCTTGGCTTGCACCCACAAAAGCAGAACATGTCACGAAATCGTGACACTTTCACTTCCTTGCACTTTTCTCGCTTGCACTAGAAAAGAAGAACATGTCATGAAATCGTGACACTTTCGTCCTTGTGCTTTTCTCTTTACGCAAAATGGAACATGTCATGAAATCATGATGCTTTCGCCTTTGAGCTCTTCCTCCTTGAATTTGTCATGAAATCATGACGCTTCTTCTTCCATGCTCTTTCGTTTTGCTTCTGTCATGAAATCATGACTCTTCTCCTGTTGAAGACCTGCTTTCTGTTTCTATCATGAAATCGTGACACTTTCTCCAACCGTATGCTGCCATCTCAATCTGTCATGAAATCATGACACTTTCTACATCCGTAAGCTTTCTCTTCAACCTGTCATGAAATCGTGACACTTTTCGTGTTACTTTCTCTCTCTTCGAACTTGTCACGAAATCATGACAATTCACACTACGGACTCTCTCTTCTGCATTATGTCATGAAATCATGACACTTTTTCTTTCGGACTCTCTCTCCTGCAACATGTCACGAAATCGTGACACTTTTTCATCCGTACAACCTTCCTTGCAATATGTCATGAAATCATGACATTTCTGACTCCGTACATTCTCTCTCCTCTTTGAGTCGCGAAACTGCGACATGTCGCGATATCGCGACACTTTTCTAACTTGCTTTCTCTCTCCTGCTTAAGTCATGAAAATGTGACATGTCATGATATCGTGACACTTTTTAAAAGTGCTTTCTCTAAGTCCGAAAATGCGACATGTCGACGATATCGCGACACTTTTCCAACTTACTTTCTTTCGAACCTGTCATCTTGGGGTTTGCAAAAGACCTTTGAAACTGTCATGCCGTAACCTTCATCAAAACAAATTATTTGACATCAAATCAAATTCCTTCAAAAGCTTCTTGACATCAATGACAACTTATATACTTGAGCAAAGGCAATGTACCCAAAGTACCCAAAATTGCCAACAATCTCCCCCTTTGTCATTGATGGCAAACCTTTACTGAAAACACTTCTCAAGAGCCAAAACTGAAACCAACTGTGCTAACAACTGACCAACTGTGCCCACAACTGAGAATCTTCCTTTGAAGTTTTGCTCCCCCGACTTGAAGCTTTCCTCTTCACTTTGAAGCTCTCCCCCTTACTCATATCTCTCCCCCTTTGTCATCAATGGCAAAGGGTCACCTTTGGGGCTCGGGACTAAGAATGAGCCTCTTAGCTTGGTCCCTCCCCCACCTCCTGATGAGGTGATTAATTCTGGGGTGGGAGTACAACTCCCAATTTCTCCCTTAGATACTCAAACGTATCTCTTGGAAGAGGTTTAGTGAAGATATCTGCAATCTGCTCTTTAGTAGACACATACTCTACCTTGACCTCCTTGTCTTGCACTTTCTCCCTTAGAAAGTGATACTTGATGGAAATATGCTTTGTCCTTGAGTGCATTACCAGATTTTTGGAAATACTTATGGCACTTGTATTATCACAAAATATGGAGATGGGTTGTTCATGCTTGACTTTGAAATCCTCCAAGGTGGTTTTCATCCATAAAACCTGTGTACACCCAGCCACTGCTGCTATGTATTCAGCCTCTGCTGTAGATAAGGAAACTGAAGGTTGTTTCTTACTTAGCCAAGAAACCAAACTCTTTCCCAGAAAGAATGCTCCACCACTAGTGCTTTTCCTGTCATCAATACTGCCTGCCCAATCTGCATCTGTATAAGCCGTGAGGGTGAAATCATCACCTTTGGGATACCAAAGCCCAAAGTCCATAGTGCCCTTCAGATATCTGAATATCCTCTTAACTTGCTATAACATGAGAATCTTTTGGAGCTGCCTGAAATCTTGCTACTAACCCAACTTCCTGCATGATATCTGGTCTGGTAGCTGTAACATATAATAAACTGCCAATCATTGATCTGTACAACCTCTGATCTGCCATTGGAGATTCATCATCTTTACTCATCTTGCACCCTGTAATCATTGGAGTACATACTGGTTTGCTGTCCATCATCCCAAATTTCTTCAACATTTCTTTGATATACTTTCCTTGAGAGAGAAATACACCATCTTTTGATTGAGCAATCTGAAGACCTAAAAAGAATGACAGCTCTCCAATCATAGACATCTCAAATTCCTTCTGCATGGTGTTAGCAAAATCTTTGCACATCTGAGTATTATTTCCCCCAAAAATAATATCATCAACATAGACAACCATAATCAACATATCATCATCTTCATTCTTAATATACAAATTGCTATCTGCCACACCTTTCCTGAAGCCTTGCTCATGAAGATAACTGTCAAGTCTTGAGTACCAAGCCCTCGGTGCTTGCTTTAACCCATACAAGGCCTTTTTTAGTTTACACACATAGTCTGACTGTTCTGAGAGAGACACTCCTTCTGGCTGTTCTATGTAGACTTCTTCTACCAACACCCCATTTAGAAAAGCTGACTTTACATCCATTTGATATACCTTGAATGATTTGAAGCTTGAAAGGGCCAAAAACATTCTGATAGCTTCAAGACGAGCAACAGGAGCAAACGTCTCTTCGAAATCAACACCTTCTACTTGAGCATAACCTTTGCTAGACTAACCTAGCTTTGTTTCTGACAATATTTCCATCCTCATTGAGTTTATTTCTGAATATCCATTTTGTGCCAATGACATTCTTGTCCTTAGGTCTTGGAACCAAATCCCAAGTTTCACTTTTCTCTATTTGATTTAGCTCTTCATCCATTTCTTTTACCCAAAACTTATCCGCACATGCTTCACTGAAATATTTTGGCTCAATCTGAGATAATAATGAAACATTTGTAGAATCATGTGAAGGAATGACTCTTCTTCTTGTTTGCCTGCTATTTGGATCACCAATGATCAAATCTTTGGGATGATGTTTCTGAACATATCGTGAAGGAGTTTTGGGAAGCAGTTGTTGTCTTTCCTCTTCTTCATCTGAAACCTCTCTGAATTCTTCTTGACAAATTTCATCACTGAGTTCCTTGACTGGTTCTCTTATCCCTGTCTTTTCATCAACTGTTACATTTATGCTCTCTACAACTGTATGAGTTCTTTTGTTGAAGCATCTGTAGGCCTTGCTTCTGTTGGAATATCCAAGAAAGATTCCCTCATCACACCTAGGATCAAACTTACCCAAATTCTGATCTTCCCTTCTGATGAAGCACTTACTCCCAAACACTTTGAAGTATTTTACTGTAGTTGGTCTTCCTTTCCACAACTCATAAGGAGTTTTATGATGATTGACTCTAAGTTGGGCCCTGGTGATAATGTAGACTTTTGTACTGACTGCCTCTTTCCAAAAGCCATCTGAAAGTTTTGACTCATTTAACATAGCTCTAGCCATATTTTCAATAGTTCTGTTTTTCCTTTCAACTACTCCATTTTGTTGAGGAGTTCTTGCTTGCTTGAATATTCTCTTTTGATTCCTTGTTGCTCACGAGTATTCCACAAATTCATTTGAAGTGAACTCTCCTCCTCTATCTGATCTTAAGCATTTGATTCTCTTGTCGGTCTCATTTTCAATCATTTCTTTGAAAGCTTTAAATTTTTCAAAAGCTTCAGATTTTTCTTTGAGAAAAGTAACCCAAGTCATTCTAGAATAATCATCTATAAACAACATGAAGTAGCTTTCTCCCTGAATGCTCTGAGTTCTGGTAGGGCCACATAAATCGGTATGAATAAGATCCAATGGTTTTGAAGAAGTATACCCTTTTGATTTGAAACTGGTTCTAGTCTGTTTTCCATGTTGACAAGGACCGCAAATGATGTTATGGGGCCTTTTTATTTTGGGCAAGTCTCTAACTGCTTCCTTGTTACTAATATTGACAAGATTATCAAAGCTCAAATGCCCCAATATTTTATGCCATAACCAACTCTCATCTTCTTGAGTTAGAAAACACTTTTCCTTTTTTATCTCACTTAGCATGTAAAGATTGTTTGGAGTCCTTGTAGCACTCGCAATGAGTTTTCCATTTTTTTCTTTACTTATCTCACATCTACCTGAAAAGAAAGATACTATGTGCCCTTGATCACAAAGTTGACTCACACTTAGAAGATTATGTCTTAGGCCTTCTACATAAAGCACATTTTCTGTTTTGGATTTCCCATCCAAACTAAGAGTCCCTTTACCACAGATTTTAGCTGACCTGTTATCTCCAAAACTGATTGTTCCTCTGTTTGTTTCTTTTAAGACCAAAAACTTTTCCTTTTCACCAGTCATATGTTTTGAACAACCACTATCAAGATACCATTTTTCTACTTTGTCTTGAGCATGAAAAGCAGTTTGAACTATCATTGACTTAGATTTGATCTCATTTCTCTTTTTAGTGAACTCAAGGCTAGATCTATCCAAACTGCACATCCTTGCTATATGCCCAAAATTCTTGCACTTGTAACACATGACATTTTTATTCATAAGAGGTGCAAAAGAGTTAACATTTTCCTTACTATGGCTATTCAAAGACTTATTGCAATGCATAGCTTTGTGACCAAATTTCTTGCAGGAAAAACAATAGCCATGGAAAGTATTATGTAACCTGTTTTGATGCCTTGGATGATTGTTCTTCTTGTGACCAACTGGAATCCACCGCTCTTCGGGATGAAGATTGATCTTGCTCGAAGACCCTGTTTCATGAATGGTGATACCATCCTTCTTTTGATTTTCACACGGAGTATTACTGTCTGAGAGCCAACTGTTCCAACTTCACTCTAAGAGACATAACCTCTTCTTCTAGTTTCTCGCAATCAACTTCCTTTCCTTTTAGAGCCTCTGTCAGAACCTGTTCAACCTTCTTCCCTTCTTCAACTAGAATTTTGAAGTCTATAACACTTTGAGACAATTCTGATCTTGCTATCTCTTCTTCTTGACATTGATGCTTGAGAACAGAATTCTCTTCCCTAAATTTCTCAAGCTTTCTTAAAGCCAAGAAGAATTCACCTTTGAGATCGAACTCAACCTCTTCATCTCTTTCCGAATCTGTATGTTCCTCTGATAGATCCTTCTCCAAGCTGTTAGGCTCTTTCTGGAGAGACCCGCTCTGATACCAATTGAAGAACATAGGCTTATACTAAGAGGGGGGTGAACAGTATAAGACTTAACCAATTAATAATTTTAACTTTAGATAGGAGTGGCATCAACACAACATTAATCAAGACAGAAAGCATCACACATTGAAGACCCATTTTTAACGTGGTTCACCCAAAATGGTTGGGCTACATCCACAAAAACTTTTCTCTAAAAGTTATCTCAAAGTTCTTTGGGAATCCTTCCCAATTACAATGTTTATGAGCCTCGGCCCAAAGGAGATACCTTCCCCCAATCAAAATTTATGAGCCTCTGCTCAAAGGAGATACCTTCCCCTCTGCTCTGGAAATGATCCCTCAAAAGATCAACTGCCTCTACCTCTTGCCAGCACGTGGAACTCCTTTCCACCGAAGACCTCCTGTCCTCAATGCTTAGCCTAAGAGACCTCTGCCTTCTATGATCACATCCATAGCAGCTCAACAACCAAATCTATCCTCAGGTTCTTCTCAAAGAACCAGTGCACCTCTATCCTCAAGTTCTCTGATAGAACTATCAAACTCATTTCACAAGTCCTCTGCTCTTTCTTCACAATCACAGCCGCACTTGATCGAACTTCAACCTTTGCACCTCTACGTAATCACAGAGCATCTCTTCGCACACTCTGCTTCCTTTGTGATCTTTCACACTTAGAATGATTGATGAGCACTCGCACACTATGATCAAATTTTGCACTCTCTCTCGACGATCGAACTTCTTGCTCTGCGCACTATCTATGAACGTCGCACTTCAACCACACATTCATTGACACTTCAACTCTCCAAATAGCCCTCCTTTTATAACAAAATTTTCATGATGAAAACTTTAATCTTAGTCGGTTGTTATAACAAATGCAAACCCTAATCTTCATTGGCTACAAGCCCTAATCTTCGTCGACTAAAATTTGACTTTGTCGGCTTCACTGCCTCTGTAACTCTTCTGTAGCTTCTGCCATGAAAATACAACATGTCATGATATCATGACACTTTTCCTTTCTTAACCTCTTCTCGGCTTGCAAAGAGAACATGTCATGAAATCGTGACACTTTCACTTCCTTGCACTTTTCTCTTGCACTAGCGAAAATGGAACATGTCACGAAATCATGACACTTTCTGCCTTGTGCTTTTCTCTACCTTAAAATGGAACATGTCATGAAATCGTGATGCTTTCGCCTTTGAGCTCTTCCTCCTTGAATTTGTCATGAAATCATGACGCTTCTTCTTCCATGCTCTTTCGTTTTGCTTCTGTCACGAAATCATGACTCTTCTCCTATTGAAGACCTACTTTCTATTTCTGTCATGAAATCGTGACACTTTCTCCAACCGTATGTTGCCATCTCAATCTGTCATGAAATCGTGACACTTTCTACATCTGTAAGCTTTCTCTTCAACTTGTCATGAAATCGTGACACTTTTCGTGTTACTTTCTCTCTCTTCGAACTTGTCATGAAATCATGACAATTCACACTACGGACTCTCTCTTCTGCATTATGTCACGAAATCGTGACACTTTTTCTTTCGGACTCTCTCTCCTGCAACATGTCACGAAATCGTGACACTTTTTCGTCCGTACAACCTTCCTTGCAATATGTCACGAAATCGTGACATTTCTGACTCCGTACATTCTCTCTCCTCTTTGAGTCGCGAAACTGCGACATGTCGCGATATCGCGACACTTTTCTAACTTGCTTTCCTCTGCGTATGAAAATGCGACATGTCGCGATATCGCGACACTTTTCTAAAAAGCTTTCTCTCTCCTGCCTAAGTCAGCGAAAATGCGACATGTCGCGATATCGCGACACTTTTCCAACTTACTTTCTTTCGAACCTGTCAGCTTGGGGTTTGCAAAAGACCTTTGAAACTTGTCATGCCGTAACCTTCATCAAAACAAATTATTTGACATCAAATCAAATTCCTTCAAAAGCTTCTTGACATCAATGACAACTTATATACTTGAGCAAAGGCAATGTACCCAAAGTACCCAAAATTGCCAACAGTTGAGTTAATGCTTCAAGGTTTTTTGGATTGAGAGTTGTGATTAAACCTTGTTTGATAAGCATTATTGTTTAGACCATTGGTTGAGTGAAGTACATTGAGTTAATGCTTAAAGGTTTTTTGAATTGAGAGTTGTGATTAAAACCTTGTTTTATTAGCATTTTTGTTGAAGCCAATGGGTTATGCAAAGAACTTGAACTTGAGTTAGAAAATAACATGAGTATCATTGTTATGTGAGATTTGTGTTGGGCATTGTTGGAAACATTTTGAGTTGGGTGATATATGCTTGGACTAGGGTTTGTGTGAAAGGATTGTTCCTTGAGGTGATTGGTTGAGTAGAGTTGATTGAGCCTAGTCAAGTGAATGTGTGAAGTGGTTGTTCAAGTTCCATGAAATAAACTATTCTATGAGATTGATTTGAGTTGAGATTAAGATTTGAGAATAGAACATATTGAGTCTCTAACAATTCTCTTTATGCTTCTATGAGATTGATTTGAGTTGAGATTGAGATTTGAGAATAGAACATGTTGAAACTCTAACAATTCTCTTTATGCTTCTATGAGATTGATTTGAGATTGAGCTTTGAGTATAGAACATATTGAGTCTCTAACAATTCTCTTTATTCTTCTATGAGATTGAGTTGAGAAAGTGATTGAGCATTGAGTATAGAACATATTGAGTCTCTAACAATTCTCTTTATGATTCTATGAGATTGGACATGTTTTGTGTGGACTTGTTAAGCTGATTTGAGGTAAGTATTTGAGAAGGCTTGTGGACTATTTTTGTGTGAGATTTTGTGGAAGCTTGTAATGCAAATTTGAGCAAGTCCTAGAGAGGACTTATTGAGAAGATTTGGACAGGTTTTGTGTGGGCCTGTTGAGCAGATTTGGACAGGTTCTGTGTGGACCTGTTGAGAAGATTTGGACAGGTTCTGAGTGGAACTGTTGAAGAGAGTTGTGTAGGTTCTGAGTGGACCTGTTAAGTAGATTTGAGAAGGTTCTAAGTGGAACTGTTGAGTATATTTTAGTAGGTTATGAGTGGACCTATTGAGCATATTTGAGCAGGTTTTGAGTGGACCTATTGAGAAGATTTGAGCAGGTTCTGAGTGGACCTGTTGAGCAGATTTGAGCATGTTCTGAGTGGACCTATTGAGAATATTTGAGAAGGTTCTGAGTGAACCTATTGAGTAGAGATTTGGAGGTGATAGAGTAAAGAGGACAGAGTCTCCAGTGGATAGAGATCCATTAGCTAGGACATTGAGTACAAGTCTTCTAAGTGATGACAAGAGTCTTTAAGTGGAGAGAGATCCACAATTAGTGTAGTGGAGGCAGTGTCTTCTTGAGGATCACCATCTAGAGTAGAGGAGAAGGATTTATCCTATGTATAGAGATCCACAAACTAGATTTAGAGGATCAACATCTCCTTTGGACAAAGGTCCATAAACATTATAATTGGGAAGGATTCCCAAAATATTATTTGAGAAATATTTAGAAGAAATATTTTCTCTGTGGAGGTAGCCCACATTGGGTGAACCACATTAAATAATTGTCTCTATTATGTATGGTGTTTTGTGCATTGCTTTTATTACTGGTATTGATACTGCTATCTATACACTACATAATATTGATTTGAAAAGAAAAGTAAAAAGTGGTCTTATACTGTTCACCCCCCCCTCAGTATAAGCTTGTGTTATTCAATTGGTATCAGAGCGGGTTCCTTTAGAAGAGTTAGAAAACTTGAAGAAAAAGTGGTATAAGAACATAATGGATCAAAAGGATCAAAGGGACGAGTCCATAAATAATGTAGTACCAGTATTTTATGGAAGTGACTTCTTGTATTGGTGTGTGTTGATGATATTTCACCTGATGGCACTTGGAAATGAAGTTTAGTATGTAGTGGAAATTGGATATTATTCAGTAGCCAATCCTCCTATAGATAAGGAAGGTAAGCTTCTAATGCATGCAAATTCAAGAGATATGAATACAATTATAAAAGTATTGCATAGAACAAAATATATGAAGGTTATGGAGTGTACAACAACAAAAGATATGTGAGAACTATTGCATACCATATATGAAGGAGATAAAAATATCAGGAAAGCTAAGATACAAAATCTCAAAGGATAATTGATAACCTAAGAATACGGGATGACAAAAACATTCGTGACTATATCAACAAGGTTTATGAACTTATACATGAGATGAAAGGTCTTGGAATCAAGGTTGATGAATCTGATGCTTGTGATAAGATCTTGAGAACTCTTCCAAAAAGGTACAGTGAAAAGGTTTCTGCTATAGAAACATCAATTGATAGTTATTATCTGACAATAAATTCTTTGCTTGGAATGCTTATGAATTTCAAGATAATAACAAAAGATCCTATCCCTCCAAAAGAGGTTGCATTCAAAGTAAACAAGAAGATAAAGGGTAAGAATTCAAAATCAAGCAGTGAGTCATCTAGTGACGAAGAAGAAAATTATGGTAGAAGATTTAAAGGTTCTAGAATACCTATAGATATAAGATCTATTAAGTGTTTAAATTGTGGAAAGTATGGACATTATGCAATAGAGTGCAAAGAACCAAAGAGCAATAATGATGAAGAAAAATAGGATCACAGGTACAAGGAATTAGAAAGACATGTACCAAAAGAAAAGCAAGGATGGGCAAAACAGACAAGGGAAGAAGTTCTTCCAAAGTCAAAAGAGAAGCTACTATGTGGATAATGAAAGTAAGTACTCAAATGATAGTGATGCTAGATTTTCAGACAATGGTAGAGATGAAGTTCTATTTATGGTTGAAGAGAAAGAACTAGTTAAGAAAAAGACTCTAGTTATTCTCAAGTATTTTAGATGTGGTAGATTTGGACATATTGAAGATGATTGCACAATGGATGGTTATAGTTTCAGTGATGATGATTTTGAATATGCACTTGAAAGACCAGATGAAATTATTCTAATGGCATTAGTAGAAGAAGTGAGTGATCCTATAGAAGACAAGCCAAAAGAAAGAAATGATATGGAAAAATGCAAAAAAATAGAGTATTATTTAGTAGAGAATGGTTATGATATTAAGGGAGAAATTATCTATGCCCTTGACACAGTAAAGAAGGTAAGAAAGCAACACTCTAAGATTAAAAGTTAGTTTCAATAATGTGATGAAGAACGATTATTTCTAATAGAGGATTTAGAAAAGTCAAAGGCTAAGGCAAGCAAGTTCAAAGATAAGTTAGAAGCAAATATTTTGGAATGTGAAAAGTTAACACAAGAAGTGGCCCTACTAAAGGAATATTTAGAGGATTCCAAGAATAAGCTATATAAGTATGTAAACAGTGCAAAGAGTGTGGATAAAATAGTCAAGATATAAAGAAGAGAAACAAATAAGACATGTCTTGGTTCTAAACAGGTTCAAAATAAAATGGAAGAAGAGTCTAGTTCAAGTCTTGAAGAAGAAGAAACTTTAGAAGAAAATACATCAGAAAAAGACAATGTAAGTGGGAGTGAGACATCAGAGGATGAGTTGGACAACAAATAGTTCAACAAAGATAGGAACAATGCCCAGAGAAGATATAGATGGAACAACAATCAGAACATGATACCAATGAGGTCAAGACAAGGAAGCATCAATGGAAGATGTTTTTCATGTCATAAGTTTGGGCACATGGCTTCATTGTGCAGGATGCATGAAAGATAGGAATATGGAAAAGGACAACTTTTCCACGGGTATTGCTACTCATGTAATGAGTTTGGTCACAAGGCAATGAATTGCAAGATTCATGACAGAAGAGGATATGGATTCACTAGGAGAAATCCTAAGACAATTGCACCTCCAAGGAATAATAACATTAAGTGTTATAAGTGAAATAATGATGGTCACACAACAAGATGGTGTAGAGCAAATATTCCAAAAATAGGCATGAATAGGAACAAGAATATGAACAAGAACAAGAATATGAACAAAAATAGGAATATGAACAGAAACAGGAATAGGAACAGGAATATGGATGAGAACAAGAACAAGAACATGAACATAAATAGGAACATGGATGATAATAGGAACAAGAACAAGAAAAAGAACATGGATGAGAACAAGAACAAGAATAGGAACACAAGTGATGACAGGAACAGGTATGATGACTTGGAAAGAAACAATAAGAGGATTTAGAAAAATTAGAAAATAAGAGAAAAAGATAAAGGTAAATAAAAGTGCTTTCGAGGAGTAGAAATACTCCCACCCATGAATTAACCACCTCATGTGGATGTGGGGGAGGGGCTAAGCTAAGAGGCTCATTCTTAGCTCTGATCCCCAAAGGTGACCCTTTTACATTGATGTCAAAGGGGAGAGATTTATGTATTGGGAAGAGATTTGATATGGGGAGAGATTTGATATATAAGAGAGCATTGAGCCAGTGGGAGAAATGTCCTAGGGGGAGCAGAAGAAAAAGAAAGGTCAAGTTTCAGTAAAAGGATATGAGTTGCCTTCAATGACAAAGGGGGAGATTGTTGGATATTTTGAGTCCTTAAGTCAAAGTTGTCATTGATGTCACCATTGATGTCACCAAATGGAGTCATCATTAATACCAAATATTTCAATAGGAAATAAAGGCGACAAAGATGGTCATTTGATATTCAACAAGAAGGCATAAGTTCAAGTGAAACAGTGCAAAAGACAAGTTAAAAAAGAGTTATAATATTTATTTTATAAATGACTTAAATTCAGAATGAATTTAAATTTTATAAATAAATATTAAAAGGTACTTTATAAAAGGTGAAATATTATAATGGTTAGAAGTGCCATGGTGAAAACCCAAATAAAATATTTGTAATTTTCATTACAATATTTTATATTGCAAAAGTGGGTTTATAAAGTCTAAAAATATCTTAATAAAACCCAAAGGTTGGGTTTAAAGGTTTAAGACCAAAGAATATTTTAATAAATCCAAAGGTTGGATTTAAAGTTTTAAACAAGGCAAAGTTCATTTCCGTCGACGTCATAGAATCCAAAGGGAAGCGTCAACATTTTTGATTTAGTGGGAATGCATATAAATACCATGCCCAAAGTTGATTTCTAAATTATCTTTGCTCAAATTGAAAAGAGAAAGCATAAAAATTAAATGTAGAGCTTGTGAGATAGAATTACAAAATTCGTGTTTGACTTGATGGCAAAAGGAAACAAAAGCAAGCACGTTGATTAGTTGGAAGCCAACAAGGCACCTTGGCCTAGTGGCAAGTGGGTTGCAATATTACATTTTGGTGTGCATGGTGGATAGTGTTTGAATCCCATGGAAGCTTTGGTGGACGTGTTGAAGGTGCCAATCATTAGGCACATACATTTTTGCATGGCAAGGAGGGGGTTTTAAAGCACGTGGTGCTTCTTCCTTCCCAATGAGATTGTAGCTCATGTGGTGGTTTGCACCGTGGGCAAAGACGTTTGTGTGGGTTGCGTTGAGAGTTTGAAACTCTCCAAAGGCAAAGGTACATTTTTATGTTTTATTTTATTAATGCCTAAGTTGGAGGTATAAGGTATTTGGTGGTTGAAGTCTTTGTATTGTGATAAATATTGATAGTTGAGAAATAACATTAGGAGTTATAAGGAGAATTCTATTTTTATTTTCAAGTCTTAAATTTTGCTATTGTGGAATATTGAAATGTTAAGACTTTGTGGGTTGGGTGTTATTTTGAATAAAGGGTTTTGTGATTATTGTGAGGATATTGCTTATTGTTTAAGATAGAGTGATAAGGTGTAATTGTGATATTATTTTTGTGATATAAAAACTATCCTCTAACCTTTATTGAGTTTTTTAAAGAAGTAATTGTGAGTGTGGAAATTTTGTAAGGGCAACTACTCTTCAAGAAAAGGTATGGGCAAAATTACTATTTGTTGAGTTAGGTGATTGAATTGATTGAAAATTAAGTTTGGAGTGAAAATGATTTGATTAGGGTTTCCTTTTCAAAAGTGGTTGAGTTAATGCTTCAAGGTTTTCTGGATTGAGATTTGTGATTAAACATTATTTTATAAGCATTATTGTTTAGACCATTGGTTGAGTGAAGTACATTGAGTTAATGCTTAAAGGTTTTTTGAATTGAGAGTTGTGATTAAAACCTTGTTTTATTAGAATTGTTGTTGAAGCCAATGGGTTATGCAAATAACTTGAACTTGAGTTAGAAAAGAACATGAGTATCATTGTTATGTGAGATTTGTGTTGGGTATTGTTGCAAACATTTTGAGTTGGGTGATATATGCTTGGACTAGGGTTTGTGTGAAAGGATTATTCTTTGTGGTGATTGGTTGAGTATAGTTGATTGAGCCTATTCAAGTGAATATGTGAAGTGGTTGTTCAAGTTCCATGAAAACAACTATTCTATGAGAGTGATTTGAGTTGAGATTGAGATTTTGGAATATAACATATTGAGTCTCTAACAATTCCATTTATGCTTCTATGAGATTGATTTGAGTTGAGATTGATATTTGAGAATAGAACATGTTGAGTCTCTAACAATTCTATTTATGCTTCTATGAGATTGATTTGAGTTGAGATTGAGCTTTGAGTATAGAACATCTTGAGTCTCTAACAATTATCTTTATGTTTCTATGAGATTGAGTTGAGAAAGTGATTGAGCATTGAGTATAGAATATATTGAGTCTCTAACAATTATCTTTATGATTCTATGAGTTTGGACAAGTTCTGTGTGGAATTGTTAAGCTATTTTGAGGCAAGTCTTTAAGAAGGCTTGTGGACTATTTTTGTGTGAGCTTTTGTGAAAGCTTGCAATGCAGATTTGAGCAAGTCCTAGAGAGGACTTATTGAGCAGATTTGGATAGGTTCTGTGTGGACCTATTGAGCAGATTTGGATAGGTTCTATGTGGACCTGTTGAGCAGATTTGGACAGGTTCTGAGTGGACCTGTTGAACAGAGTTGTGTAGGTTCTGAGTGGACTTGTTAAGTAGATTTGAGCGAGTTCTAAGTGGACCTGTTGAGTAGATTTGAGTAGGTTCTGAGTGGAACTATTGAGCATATTTGAGCAGGTTCTGAGTGGACCTATTGAGCATATTTGAGCAGATCTGAGTGGACCTATTGAGAAGATTTGAGCAGGTTTTGAGTAGACCTGTTGAGAATATTTGAGCAATTTTTGAGTGGGCATGTTGAGAAGATTTGAGCAGGTTCTGAGTGGACCTGTTGAGAATATTTGAGAAGGTTCTACGTGAACCTATTGAGTAGAGCTTTGGAGGCGATAAAGCAAAGAGGACAGAGTCTCCAGTGGATAGATATTTATTAGCTAGGACATTAAGGATAGGTCTTATGAGTGACGAAAAGAGTCTTGAAGTGGAGAGAGATCCATAATCAATGCAGTGGAGGTAGTGTCTTCTAGAGGATAACCATCCAGAGTAGAGGAGAAGAAGTTCTCCTGTGGATAGAGATCCATAAAATAGATTTAGGAGATCAACATATCATTTGGAAAAAGGTCCATAAATATTGTAATTGGGAAGGATTCTCAAAATATTATTTAAGAAATATTTAGAAGAAATATTTTCTCTGTGGAGGTAGCCCACATTGGGTGAACCACGTTAAATATGTGTCTCTATTGTGTATGGTGTTTTGTACATTGGTTTGATTACTGCTATTGATACTACTATCTATACACTACATAATATTGATTTGAAAAGAAAAGTAAAAAGTGGTCTTATACTCTTCACCCCCCCTCTCAGTATAATCTTGTGTTCTTCAGATTCCATATATGGAAGGATTTATTACAATTAAGAACACATGACTAGTAAGGAAAGAATCCATTATAAAGAGATTATAACACATTTATTTCTCTTATACATGTTTCAATCAACATAGAATATAAGATGTCTCCAAGGTAAGGTGCAAGCATTCTATAAATGTTATATGAAAATTATTCTTTGAAATCTAAGAGGTTTCTTGTTCTACTTTGTTGTAACCTTATAAAATATGAATTTGAATCTTTTCCTTTCATGTTAATTCATGAATTTTCTATTATTATTATTATTTTGGTTTCCTCCTTAAAAATGTTAGATTTTGATGTATCATGTAATGAGATATAGCAATCACAAGATGCATAAAAATAAGAAATAAAGTAAACCTGTGACATGACTAAAAATATACTATAAATAGAAATGATGGAAATGTATAAAAAGTTGCTATGGAGGAAATGAACACTCCATGAATAAAGCTACTACTCAAGAATGATATTTGAGCATATCACACTCCATCACATTACATTCCACTCTGCTACATCACACTACATTGTTATACACTACTTTCTATTGTTATGTGACTAAGGTAATGACTATATCTTTGGATATATAATGCTCTATGTCTATGACCCTTTATATAGGAAAATAGGTTTCTTGACCAACACTTTGCCTAGATGTACAAGGGACAACTTGCACATACATAGCTTGCACTTTGACACTTGTGCATTTATTACATTGTATGAATTAACTACATAACTTCCTCCTAAAGTAATCTAATGTCCTAAGTATGTACCATGAAAGGTACATTTACATGATCCAAATGATGTAATATAATCTATTTCTAACACCCCCCTATATTACATTATTTGGATATTAAAGACTTTAATCTTCAATGTGGATATTCTTCCATTAGATAATGGAATTTCTATTCTCCTTCATTTCTTACTGTGATCAGGTTCAGTAGATAATTTGTGTCTTCATATGATGCAAGGTAAGTTATAGCTGGAGGTTTTTTTGATTTATGTATATGCTCAACTGGTTCAGTCTTCGTGATGCCATATTTATTTTTACCATGTCTTTTCTTACTTTTTCTTCTTCTTCTCTTGTGATTCTGCATTGGCATTGGTAAAATTTCTGCTTCGTGACAAATTAGTTTATCATAACAATAATATTGTTATTTATCTTGTTCCTTGAGTTGAATAAGTACAAACACAATTAGTGATAGATACACCATCAAACATTCGTTTTGTGAAAATATAACCAATATTTTTGAATTCCACCATGCTATGAAGAGAATATCATGAAGATAACCAATCAATGTTATAAAGTTACCTTCTTTATCTTTGTTAATAAATAATACAAATTTCTCTTTGTCACTATTGGATAGATACTCATATCCTTCTAGAGACTCTATTAAGTTTTGAGAGTAGTATTCGACTTCATGCAATATTTCTTCATTATTGAAAGCATTTCTCAAGATATCATCCATGATAGATCCAAGCAAGAATCTTAGAAGACTACCTTATGACTATTTGTATTAGGATATATGATTCCTATAATATTGATTTGATAAAAAAATTATTAATCCTTAGTTTTGTAGGCTTCCTTATGACTCCCAAGTAATGTGAGTGTATACTCTAAAGGATTTTTATGTTTTGAAGAAAGCTTATATTTTGTAACTTGATAATGTTTGATAGATTCTAATATTACCAAGTTTTGTAGAATGCCTTATGACTCCCTAGTATGCATTGGATAAGATATAGGGCTTTTGTAAATTATAGTTCAATGTTTGGTTTATTTTGTAAAGTTTTGTAAAAAATCAACTGCTAATATCCCTTATTGCTCCTATTGAACAAATCACTTTTCCAAAATTTTAAAGAGGTTATAATGTTGGATATTTTGTCTCCTTTTGAGAATTTTGAGACAATAATTTTCTAAATTTTCAACCTTTGAAAAACTATGATAAACATCTCTTTTAAATAACCCTTTGAAAATTAATTTTAAATACCTAATTTCCAATAAATTAATTTGATGTAGCAATCCTTCTGACTCCATAATTTTTGAAAAAATTAGACCACAATAATATTTGCAAAATATTAAATAATCTAACCCAAGTAGAATTCCTTATATATCCTAGGTTAATTTGCAAATATTATTTTAGCTTGGTAAGTTATCTCCCATGTATTTTGCTTTCATGATCTCAAAATTTATCCTTGATTTTAAACCTTATATCTCCTTTATTTGAAAGAAATATTAAATGAGATATATTACTTACCTTAGCTCTTTTATCACCATACTTGAATGGCTCTGAACTTGACTGGATATAATAGCTACAATACGTAACTTTTGGTGCTTGATATGATGAGTGTGGATTGGATCGAACTTGTATTTAATGCTAGAGTGAAGAGTATTATAGACTGATAAGGTTTGACCTTATTTTATAGGATCATTTAATGCTCATAATTCCTTCCATGTTGTGCTTTGAACGTGTTTCACTATGCTATTATCACCTGGATTCCTTTGAATGTATAATTCTTTCTTCTTCACACTCGATCACTTCATTTTTAGATGACTTTTAAGGTGGTGAAGGATTTGACAAGTGTCATTGAGTGTTATGTAAGTGCTCTCACATTTGTAACATAGCCAACCTTTAATAATGCTCTACTAGTTTCTTGGTCACCTTGTAATGCATGAACACTTGTGCGAGTGCTTGTAACTCCTTTGTGAGTTTTCTTGGACATCAAGAAATTGGATGGTACCTTAGAGAATTTGTGCCAAGTGGATTTCAACCTTCTGCATGCTATAACACTTCCAAGGATATTATAAATCCTTTTTGTATACCTCTTCTTTGCTTGATATATTTCTTGGAGTGCAAGCAACCTCTTCTCTTACTGGTTGATCATTGAGGTAATATTAGAGCTTAGAATGGCACTGTAGGTGATTCCTTTGATGGAAAATCTTCACCAAGCTAGTAATTTATGACTATTTCACCTATTCTCCTTATTCCTTGTTCCATTTAGTGTGTTCATTTTATGTTGTTCATCCACGCTGATTGAGGTACAATCTACTACCTTTGTGCTTGTAAAATAGTGCTCCCTTTCTTTCTATGTAAATGCAGGTTGATGATCGACTGATATGTGCATTATTTCTACAAGTTCATCCATACAATATGTGAAGTGTGAGATCATTTGAATGGATCCTTGTGTTGTAGATGATGAGTGCTTGACGTTCAACTTTGCTTGACATTCAAATTTGCTTGACATTAAGATTTGTTTGATGTTCGACTTTGCTTACCATGCAACCTTTCTTGATGTTCAAATTTACCTGAAATTCAACCTTTATTTGGATGGATTTCCCTATAGTGTTTGTACCTTTAGTGGCACCTTAAATCTTACCTTTTACTATAATAATGTACTGCAACACCTTTTATTATTCTATGAGAATAATAAGTTATTATTGAACCCTTTTTGCACTCCTTGCAAGTCTCTTCAGTATAATTTTGTAGTATATTTTGAATGCACAAATGAGGGTTTTGAGAACGTCCCTTTGGATAGACTCCTTGCCATATTTTATTGGATATTTAATGATAGATCTAAGCTTTACATATGCTATAGATAGAAGCTTTTTTCTACTGCACTTAACCTTGTAGTGCTTTGTATTTGAGACTCACAAAGTCTCAATATTTGAAGGTTATTTTGGTTAGTTTTATTCACTTGTACTAACCATTTTTGTGGCTTCTATTGGCCACTATGAGTTGCATATTTATGTTATTTAAGAGTGTCTTTAGAAACTTGATGTAAACTAGATTTTGTACCCTTCTCAAAAGCACAAAATTAATTTCTTTTGAGAGTAATAGTAGTGCAAATGAATCTAACAATTTTAACTTTTAATGCACTAATAATTACACCTTATAACTCCAATCAACTCTCAAGATAATGTACTTAATCAATTTATTGCAACTAATCAAGAATAATATGAAATTAATCTTCAAGAATTATTATACAATTCTCTTATAAGCAAGGTAGTAGGAGCTAGTATTCTTTTGCTTTCCAAAGTAGATGATAGGTAGTTGATAGATAGTTTGAAATTATGAAATATAATCAATCCATAAAGTGCAAATGAATATTAAATAAACATTTCTATTTTTTGCACTTATGAATACTGTAATTCAATTGTCCTTATTGCAAATTTAATCCAAATTGAGATGCTTAAATAAATCTGATAAGTAATCCACTTTAATGATTCTACTTGCACCAATAGTTGCTTACCTTTTTTTGAAAGCCTTTTTCATCACTTTTGTATAGGATGTAGATCTTGGTGTCTAAAATCACCAAGTTGCTACCTTGACTAAGATCTTGCAGCTCTTTGTAGGCTACACTGAACATCTTCATCCTCACCAAAGGATGGTCCCAAAATCTCCTTCATGAACCTAGTATTTTGGTGGCCTGTTGTCCTCTTGTAGTCTCATTTTTTGTATATTCGAAGAGATATTTTTTTATGAAGTGGTACCTTTTTGCTATGAGAGGTAATATCCAAATATCCTGGATTTGGTAGGCTTCTTATGTCTGAATCTTCCTTCAATATTCTTATCAAATTCTAACTTCAAATAGAATCTTCTTCTCAATATTCTGAATGTCTTGAGGTCTTCTAATATTTGGCACTCCTTGCCAAAATTTTCTTCTTGGGATTATTTTTGTATGGCGATAATTGTCCCAAATATTTTACTATCTCCAATAGTGAACTTCTCTAATGAGTTCTCCTTGGAAATCCTTTTATGATATCTTTAGTAAGGCTCTCTAAGCCTTTTACTAGATGCTTGTAGAGACCTCTCTAAGGCCTTTGATCGTACAACTTCTTATAGTCTTCCTTGAGACCTTATCTTCAACCTTCTACTTCTGTAAGTGTTGGTGGTAAGATTTTCTCCTAGATATCTAATTCTACTACTTTTGGATTCAAGTAGGACTCTTAATTCTTCTTCTTCTTCCAAGTCTAGAAGTTCTTCAATGATATCTTCTCCTGATCTCTTTTGCTTCAGGTGCTAGATTGATTTTGAAGAAGATACTCTTCCTAACCTTTTTATAGGAAGCTTTCCCAATTCATTGCATCTCACTATTCCTACAACAAATTATTAGTATTGAAATCTACTTATGAATTATATTCTCTTTTCTGGAGTCTTCTTCAAGATCAATGCTTCTATGGCCTTTTTCAGTATCAAGATTTTTGTGGCCTTTTCTTCAATATCAAGGCTACTATGGCCTTTTCTTCTGGATCAAGTCTACTATGGCCCTTTCTTCTAGATAAAGGATACTATGGCCTTTTATTTAATTAAGGCTTATGTGGAATTTTTCCTTGTGAAGTTACTAAATTAGGGAAAATCGGTGCACCTAATGATGAGCAAAAATATGTGTATCTATCCTATCTCACTTATGAGCATCAAATGGAAGCATGCATATGAAAATGAAGTAAAACAAAACAATAAGGAATGAAAAGAAAGAGTATCTTATTTATTAATTTTGTGGATCAGATCCAAGGTTACACATAAGTACCCTTGAGGGCTCAAATGTGATACAATTTTTACAAATTTTGGGGTGCCCAAGGATCAAATACTCCAAGAAATCCGGGTGCATATCCAGTGCCTTTCCTTGTACCCACAATCAAGGTGGGAGGGCCAATGTCATCACTAATTGTGTTAGGAGAGAAAACTTATGGGATGAATTATTGAAAAAAATAGGTTACAATATATAGGCATAAGCCTATATGATGAACATGACACTTGTCAATGAAACTGACAAGTGTCAAACTGGCATAATGCACATTATATTAATTCTAACATTCCCCCTTAATGTGAACTATCCTAACTAAAGAAGAAACAAAACAAGTCAACATTAGGTAACATTCCCCCTTAATTTTGACTTCTAAAAAAAAATTCTACATCCTCCTTTATTGCTGATATGGTCTAGGCTCATGCTCTTTGCGCTTGGCTCTCCAACTGTGAATAATGCTAGATCCACTGTGTATACATCTCGGTCTGTTGCCTCAGGGTCAGCCACTTCAATAGGTCTGTTGCCACTAGGTCAGTCGTCTAAGTGCCTTAGGGTCATCATGGGTGCCTCAGGGTCAGCCAATTCTAGGTTTGTTGCCTCTGTAGGTCATCCTCAGAGGATGTTGCTTCTCATAGGTCACTGACTAGATTCGCCTCGTGGTGAACTCAATATAGAAGGTGTCGGTCTCTACCGAAAATGCACCTAATACAAAGGAAAAATGAGCCATATAAGAGTGTCGGTCTCTGTAGAAAATGCACTCAATAATAAAATGAGCCATAGATCAAAATAAGAGGAGAGAGAGAAGAAGAAAAGAAGAGAATCTTCTGAAGTGTCTTCGTCTGTAGTCTTCAGAAGTAGATCCAAAAACAACCTCGGATAGAGTCTAGGGTGTCTTTGTCTGTAGTCCCTAGTATAAGTGTCCTTATGGTGACCATGTCATCCCACCGAAATGCATGGGTAACCAGCCACTGCATTCGCCAAGTGTATAGAAAAGATCACTAGGTACAAGGATCACATATGAAATTACCTTGTGAGTGTCGGGTACAACCGAGAGTGCACTCCAAGGTATAAAAAACTTTGAGGCTAAAAAACTTAATGGAAATAGCCTCAAAATTACAATATGACACCACCATTGTGTCTGTCGCGAAAAAATGTTTCCAATGACTATAAATACCCCTATACTTGGGTTTGAATGGGGCCTTCAACTTGCTGAAAAAAACAATAGCATGCCTCTCTAGGCAGCAAAATAAACAACATCGCTCAATGGCGGCATCGCTCTCAGGCGGAAAAAATAGTATTAAAATTTCCTTGCTAGGAAATTACATAAAGTGGTCCACCATTTTTACTTCCACTTTTCATGTGGAAATACATTAAAAATTTTGAATGCTCCCGTGCTTTGAAAGGCATTATAGGCTAAGTGGGCCCTCTACATGCAATTTGAATAAATGTTCCCCATCATTTAATAAAATGCCCCACAATAATTTTTAAATAAAAAACATTTAGTTTTAAATAAATATCCCAAAACAAATAGACACGCGTGGATGACAGCCTGCAAGTAATCCCTTCCCAACAAAGACCAAAGGGGAAAAACAGTCGCTGCTCCAATCACCAATGAGAACGTGCCGAGCATCTCCGTGTAGGGAATCTCCTCACCTTTCACATGTGATTGCCGATTGCCGTTACGGATGAACAACATCCTCTACCTAAGAAACGGGGGCACCGACATAAATTTTGATAGGAGGGCATCCTCGTCACCGAGGTTTTTTGTCAAGAGATGAAAACCGCCGGATGATCTCGAAAGCGCCCAGTTTCATCCTTGGCGTCAGTGGTCTGATCGAAAAACTTTGTCGGCCAACCTTCGCTGCCACGTTTCCTCTTACAGTTTATTTCTTGTGCGATCTCTTCCAGGTGTTTCCGCACGAGAGCGGACAATGCCATCTGTAGATCCGTCAAGTGACTAAATTTTTTTTTCTTAACTGTTGTTTCTATAGTGTGCGGCCATGTACAGACATTCCCCAGCATGTCCATAGATAGAAAACAAATACCTTTCTCCCTTATTTCTCATACCAAAATTTCTTTTGCATTCCATGATGTGAAAGTCAAAACACCATTGCAATCGTTGCCTTTTCCATCATCGAATGCACCATGGAAACTCATCGCCATGCTTGACGCATCAGAACAGCAGACTGTCCGAAGCACTAGGCGCAGATCAAACAACAGACAATCCTCGATAGAAGCACATCAATAATGGAGAAGTCATGCAGTCTATTGATCCATTTCTACAAGGGCACGCCTACGATGGTGAATGAGATAAAAAAATCGCCTTCTTCAATGCCTCTTGCTTCCGGCTTCTGCCATTACGTGCGGCTAGTAATGCTTGTTTTGCACCCACACCCGTAGCACCTATCGAAACTCAGGCCAGAATTTTGCCACAAATTTCACAGCAACACCCCCTTCTCAGATTTTGGCACCTCAACAGAAGGAACATGAGGCAAGTCAGACAAAAAGAAACAGATCCATTCACGATGCCCACACCAGTAAATTTTGAAAAATAAACGTGACACAACTTCTCGAGCAACAAATTTCTCTTGCTCCCAAAACCCCAGAGAAATCACCCTCTATCATTGCTAGGCCCTATTGCTGCTCAAATAGGCTCCTCCTCATTAATAACTAGCAATGCAACGACAAGTATTTCACTCAAATCTGCATGCGCACCATTAAACTGGCATGTTCTGTTCCCCCGCGTATCGGGTTCAAATCCCATTTCACTTATTTGGCGAATTCTGGAAATTTAAAAAAAAAAAAAATTGACGCAGGTTTCTGGTAGGTGTAGGAATAATCTCGACTTTATATAACAACAAAATAATACTAATAACCAGGTACATAGCCTACAATCACTGCACCAAGGACCTGCAAAAAAAAAATATAACAACAAACCAATCTATTCCATTTTTCGTTCCTCTATGGCAGCCATGGATTTTCCTTCAACTTCTGGTTTTTGATCCATCCAGCAAGGGATGGAGAGCATACTCCCTCAGTATCCAAAAAAAATGGGGGAAAATTTGAAAATTTTGAAAAATGGAGAAAAAAGGATGAGGGGGGAGGGAGGATTTCCATGAGGGAAATCCCCCCTCAAGGGTTTCACAGGCAGGAGAGGGAACCTGCTCTGATACCAAATGTTAGGAGGGAAAACTTATAGGATGAATTATTGATAAAAATAGGTTACAATATATAGGCATAAGCCTATATGATGAACATGACACTTGTCAATGAAACTGACAAGTGTCAAACTGGCATAGTGCACATTACATTAATTCTAACAAATTGTATATTTAATATCTGATGTCTGATATTCCTTCCCAATGCTTCTAAAGAACCTGCACCTACACACAAGGAAGCAAAAAGGGTCAAATAGCAAGGGCGTGTGAAGGGAAACATGCAATCCCCACAGGCACAAAATGGCATATATATTAAAAATATATCAAATCAACTTAGAATGACTTGAAAATTTATGGGGATGTTAAATAAGAGGTTTTGAGGGGATATCACTAAAAAATAGATCTGAAATTGCATCCGTAGACCCCTCGATTTTGCGTCGCCCGCCTGCAACCTACGAAGACCAAGACAAGCAATTCCCGCACCTAAACATGTCCAAAACATATGAAATTTGGAAAGAATGCATAAATAAACATTTTAAGACAACCCATATGGTTAGATTTTCAAAATGAGGTACAGATCCACCTGCATGCAACTAGGGTGCCCTGGATGGGCCCTACGAACCTACAAAACCTTAAAAATGCAATATCTCGGCCAATTTAACTCCAAATTGCATGAAATTTGAACTACAAAATCATATGATAGTCTAGAATAATATCATTAAAAAATAGTAATAAAATTGTGCAAGGATTTGTCCTCATCCCGGGGGGACGATGGTGACTGCAACTAATTGGAGGGCACCCTAGGAGGGGATACCCACCAATTCTGCACACTTTTTGCTACCAATCCCATTTGGGAATGATCCTAAATACTCTAAGGGGTGTTTTCATCGAATTTGGTGAAGAAATTCACCCGGATGGAAAAGTTATGCTCAAAGGACCCTCTTGAAGTCACCCGGTAACCTCCTTCGCTAAAGAGAGATTCCGAGGGCAAGAAGGCACAATAAAGTGAGGGGAAATCTCGGAAGCACTCCATTGCATATCCTAGAACTCCTCTCTATATATATGTGTGTTTTTTGTGGAAATTGTATCCATTTTATAGCCCAAAGGGGCTCATGTGCAAAAAGGCATGCAAGGGCATGCATGGCAGGAGGCGCCATTTGTCAAAAAGGAGGCATGCATTGGGTGTGGAAGAGAATCTCCATTTTGGGCCTCCATTATGAAGCATGTCATAAGGATGCAGTGCCCTCTGACCCGCATGCTTCAATTGGTGGGGTAAATGGCAGTTTATGGGTACCATTTGTCCCAGATTTGACTTTTTCTGGGTCAAACTTGCTCACCGTCCCACCCTGGGATGATGGCTCACCACCATCCCAGGGTGGGATGATGGGAATATGCCACCATCCCAGGGTGGGACGATGGTGAATTTTGGGCCAAAACCTCCCAAAATTGGGCCAGAAGCCTCCAAAACCTCTTTCGGAGTGGCTAGAACCATTGTGAGCCTTCTAAGGGCTGCCCAAGGGGCCATATGATGCCAATTTGATCATTGTTTGTGGATGCTTAATCGGGTTAACCATATTTTAGTGTCTACAGATGCCCCTTTTTGAGATGCATTGTGTGCAGCACAACGTTGAGCAAAAATAGATGACTAAAATGTTGAATGATTAAGGTTACTCGATAACCTAACCAACTTTAGATGCCCCAATCATGGAAAGGGCGTGTGTTCTTGAATCCTTGTTTTTGACTCATTTAAATGAGCGTGCCTATGCTTGAACATTGTTCGTCATGAAGGGACAGGGCCCATGACTTCATGATGCCAGTAATGTCAAGCATTATGATGTGATATTGTGTGCTTGTTTGCTGCCCTAAGCAGGAGCATGATTGTCTTTATCAAAGATTCGTTGAACGAACGCAATTCACATAATTGAGTGTTTAATTTTTTATTTTGATTATGAATTTGTTAAGTATGACTACCCCCTCAAGTGATGAGTTGTTGAGGGAATGACCTAGTGAGAAAAGTGATGAGTCACTTGACCCATATTTGACTTAATTTTGGTGGGTTTTGGATCTTTTCTTTAGCTTTTTGTGTTGTTTTTGTTGTGTTTTAATTGTTTTTGAATTTTTGAGTTTTGATGAGATTTCATAGAAGAATACCTCATCAACATTGGATGCCCCAACCATGGAAAGGGTATGCCTCTTGGAATTAATGCCTTCGACAAGTTAAGGAACTTGATTTTGGTGTTCTTTGGCATATTGGCAAACAAGCTTAAGTCTAATCCTAGCCTTGGTGGCAGTTGGAAGATGAGCTCAAGTCTACACTTTAGCCTAGCCTTGATGGCAATTAGGAGATAAGCTTAAATCAAATCCTAGCCTTGATGGCAATTTGGAGATAAGCTTAAATCAAATCCTAGCCTTGATGGCAATAGGAGATAAGCTTAAATCAAATCCTAGCCTTGATGGCAATAGGAGATAAGCTTAAATCAAATCCTAGCCTTGATGGCAATAGGAGATAAGCTTACTAGTTTGCTTGAATTTGCTTTTGATATTTTGCTTATTTTCCCCAAGCAAAGGGGGTGCATGACTGTCTTTGGCAATGATTCACAAGATGAACACGATTAACTTGATTAAGTTATCCATTGTTGATTTGGATTAAACATGTTGTTATTATGACCAATGGACTTAGTGGATGCCATTGGGGCATTTGGGGTGACCAAAGGGTTTATGGATACCTTTGGAGCTTTTGGGTGACCAAAGGGTTTATGGATACCTTTGGGGCTTTTTGAGGTTGATTGCTTAACTGTTTGATTGCTGATTAGGGGAGGTATGATACCAATAATGCCCTAGTTGATGTTACAAAAATGTTTGCTTGATTTGCAATTATGATAATTTGGAGCGTTAGATGCATTATGTGTTATGATCTATGGATGCATTGATGGATGCATGTGTTGTACTATGATGTTATTTGATGATATGCAATGTGTGTATGCATAATGAAATGGATGATCTATTGATGTGTATTGATGGAATATGAACACTATATGACATACTATGTTAGCACCATAGACTGTATAGAATTCATCAATTCATGTGGAATATTGTCATGAGACTATGTAATGGATTTGTGCAAATGGAAACTGACATACATGTGATAAAATGGAATGAATAAAATGAATGTTCTAGAAGGCCTATGAGGTTTTCATGAGACTCAAACACTCTAGTCAACTGATCAAAAGTTGTATACTAACCATGCAGGACTTTTTGACAAGGTATGAATCTGCTAGGATGACCAAGGTACTTCATATCCCTATGTGTGCAAGTGAGTTCATTCCTGTGAGATGCATAAGGATACCACCAGTGCCAAGTAGGCTCTCAACCAAACCTGTACTGAGGATCACCCAATGAATGCCACCATCCTAGGTTTCATACTAAGTATGACTAGACCACTAGGCAATCTAGGTTACCAAAAGCTAGCTCATCCACATGCAAACATTGGTCTACACATATGCCCAAAAGCTAATGTGGTAGACATATCATCATGCATTTAGGATACCACCATTGACAAGTAGGCTATCCACCAAACCTGTAATGAGGATCACCTAGATGGTTTTCCAAATGTTGAGAGTTCCAGGGATTCAAGTTCGACTCCCTACTTTCTTCAATTTTATTGGGATACTTGCTCTCATATATAGTGATAAGAATCATTGTTTATTTTTCTCTTTTTAGTGATAATAATCACTATTTATTTTGAGTTTTTTCTTTTTCTCTTGAGCAAGGGATTTGAATTTTGAGTGATGGGGATCACTGTTTCTTGTGCTTTTTGATGTGTGCACTTTTGATTTTTGTATTTTGTACTTTGAATTTTTGCTTTGTGGGGGTTTGCAAATTTAGACTGTTGCAAATATGTGAAAATGTGGGATTTTGATGACAAAAATGGGGAAAAACCACTTATTGTTGTGGGGGAATTGGGTAGGGGAGAACTTGTCCTTTTGCCAACTCTCAACATTCTTGAACCATTCACATAGGGGGATGAGCAGGATGACCTTTTCGCTTAAGGTAACCTAGACCACTTCATGGATTTCATCTTTCTTTGTGCAAAACTTGGATTTATTAATGATTAATTATGTTTGGGATATGATGTACACAAGGCATAATCTAAGCAAGATTCTACCTCCTAAAAATCTCGCTAGCCTTCTACAAAATCTGAGTAGAGACTGGATATGGCTGAGTGACCGAAAACCCTACTGACATTCTAAAATAAATGTCTAAGTGAAGGGAATAGACACGACTATGGAAATGTATGAAATGTAGGTGAAAATGATAATTAACTAGGAATTGAAGTGAATGAGGACCTTGACAACATTGATTTTGAATTGTGACTAGTGTACCATCTTAGTGCTAGACATGTATGAGCAACTCTAAAATGTAAAGTGCTAATGATGAATATGCCTAAATGCAAGTGATGATAAAATGCAATGGGATGCAATGTGATGTGATGCAATATTTTTGAATTTTTGAAATTTTGATAATGTTTTTTTTTTTGAATTTTTGATTGATATGTATATACATGTGACCAACGAGCTTATTTGGGGGCCATTGGGGATTTGGGGGGACCAAAGGGCTTATGGATGCCTTTGGGGCTTTTAGGGTTGACCTAGATGATTGTAGATAGTCTAGGAGCATTTTTATTTGACCTAGATGGTGAAACTCTAGGAGCCTTTTGGGTGACCTAGATGACAACTTAAAAAGTGTCTACGACTGCCTAGGGGTATTTGGTTGTGACCAAAGGGCTTATGGATGCCTTTGGGGCTTTTAGGGTTGACCTAGATGATCGTAGATAGTCTAGGAGCATTTTTATTTGACCTAGATGGTGAAAACCCGCTAGGAGCCTTTTGGGTGACCTAGATGGTCAATGACACTTAAAAAGTGTCTATGACTACCTAGGGGTATTTGGTTGTGACCAAAGGGCTTATGGATGCCTTTGGGGCTTTTAGGGTTGACCTAGATGATCGTAGATAGTCTAGGAGCATTTTTATTTGACCTAGATGGTGAAAACCTAGGAGCCTTTTGGGTGACCTAGACAAGTAGCGACACTTAAAAAGTGTCTACATGCCTAGGGGTATTTGGTTGTGACCAAAGGGCTTATGGATGCCTTTGGGGCTTTTAGGGTTGACCTAGATGATCGTAGATAGTCTAGGAGCATTTTTATTTGACCTAGATGGTGAAAACCTGCTAGGAGCCTTTTGGGTGACCTAGAGGTACGACACTTAAAAAGTGTCTACGACTACCTAGGGGTATTTGGTTGTGACAAAAGGGCTTATGGATGCCTTTGGGGATTTTAGGGTTGACCTAGATGATCGTAGATAGTCTAGGAGCATTTTTATTTGACCTAGATGATGAAAACCCGCTAGGAGCCTTTTGGGTGACCTAGATGTTTAGCGACACTTAAAAAGTGTCTACGACTGCCTAGGGGTATTTGGTTGTGACCAAAGGGCTTATGGATGCCTTTGGGGATTTTAGGGTTGACCTAGATGATCGTAGATAGTCTAGGAGCATTTTTATTTGACCTAGATGGTGAAAACCTGCTAGGAGCCTTTTGGGTGACCTAGACGTTCAACGACACTTAGAAAGTGTCTACGACTACCTAGGGGCATTTGGTTGTGACCAAAGGGCTTATGGATGCCTTTGGGGCTTTTAGGGTTGACCTAGATGATCGTAGATAGTCTAGGAGCATTTTTATTTGACCTAGATGGTGAAAACCTGCTAGGAGCCTTTTGGGTGACCTAGACGGTTAGTGACACTTAAAAAGTGTCTATGATTGCCTAGGGGTATTTGGTTGTGACCAAAGGGCTTATGGATGCCTTTGGGGATTTTAGGGTTGACCTAGATGATCGTAGATAGTCTAGGAGTATTCTAGGTTGACCAAGCGATATGTAGATACTCTTGGAGCCTTTTTGGGTTGACCAAGCGATATGTAGATACCCTTGGAGCCTTTTGTAACTTTGCTTACTTTGTGTTCTTAGGAGGAAGGTGCAATACCTTATATACCCCTAGCATTTACTGTGATTGATGCGATGTTAAACAGGACCTATCCTAATGCAAGTATAATGGCTGAAAAATACCTAATGCAATGCAATTAAAGTATGCAAGGGTACATGCCAAATGTTTTTGTGTTTTAATGTTTTGCAATATTTTTGAAATTTTGATTATTTTGAATGTTTGTGGATTTTGACATTTTATGATTTGTTTGGATTTTTGGTGTTTTAAATTGTTTTTGAATTTTGAGTGTTTTGTGAGGGGGAAGGCATGATACCTTAGGCACCCCTAGTGTGTGTGCTACTCAATGAAGGTGAGAAAGGTGTGATATCGTTAGAGTTCTCACTATGATTCATTGGTTGTGATGTGGATGGTGGGGAAGGTATGCTACCTTTGGGTTGCTCAAAGTGGTTGGCAGATGTTGTGTTTGCTTCGTGTATGGGCCAGAGGTCTTGGAAGTCTCCTATCGGTTGGTTGTTAGGAGCAAGAGGATTGCCCACCAGAAGCTCTTGCCTCTCGATCATATCCTGAACTAAATATCTAAAGGGATAACATGTCTGGATGTCATGACCTCTTTGTCTATGGTAAACACAGTATAGATCTTTCCTGTGTGCCTTTGATCTACGTTTGTTAGGTTTCAATGGATGGATCTCGGGAAGCGTGATTGCTCGTGCCTCATACAATCGATTGAAGATTGATGCTAAGGGCTCTAACAAATGAGTATATTGTCTTTGCTTTTGTTGTAGATGGTTTTTGGCCAATGGAGGCTGAGCCTGGTAATTAGGTTGCACTGGTAATTGCGGTGGGGGAGCTTGGTTTAAGGGTTCAGGGATGCTTAGAACCACTTGATTGATTGGGGCTACATTTTGTTGCGTGTTACCACCTTTAATGTTCTTGTTTGGTTGTTCCCCTTTGTGGAGTCGTACATCACCCTCCTGGACCTTGATGTCCTCAATGATTTGGGCTTGTGCTAAGGCCTCCTCGAATGTTTGATATCGTTGTAATTGTAAAAGAAGTGAAATCTGCTTTGAACAACTTCTAGTAAACATTCGGATGAGTTCCATTGTGGGTAGGGTGAAAGGTAGTTTTAACATCACCTTTCTCCATCTATTACCATACTCCATGACTGGCTCATCATCAAGTTGATGAAGGCTAGACAAGTCAGTCAAGTTTATCCTTTTCTTAGCGCTAGAGGCAAAACATCCCAAAAATGCATCGGCCAATTGCTCAAAGGTGTTTATGCTATGATATGGTAGATGATTATACCATTCTAAAGCATCTCCAGATAATGTTGTAATGAATATTCTCAACATCAAAGGGTCATAATATTGAAGATGAGAGCACTTAAGAATGAAGCTTGTCACGTGCTCTTCTGCATCTTCATCATCTTTGAAATCTTCAAGTTTGGGCATCTAGAAATTCGATGGGTATGTCAGTGATGACACTGATGGATGTACAGGCTGATTACTAAGCTGCTTTAGTGTGGGTTTTTGATAACCCAAAATTTGATCTAGCTTTTCTAATGCCTTCAACCGATCAGCTAGCACTTTGTATGGCCCTGATGACATAATATGATCATCCTGTTGTCGCCCTTGATTAGATGAAGGAGGTCACTTTTGATGTTGAGGTGGATGATAAGTATGATCATTAGGTACCTCATCATAATTGGGTTCAGGGTAGGCATCTATTTGATCCTGATGTTCCCATTGGGACTCTTCATATGATTCCTCCTCGTATTGATCTTGGTACTATTGAGGAGTATGAGGCTTTTGATGATAACTAGATAATGGCCTTTGATGTTGAATGCGAGTTTGGCATGGCCGAGGGGGAAGATTTTGAGATTGTATTGGGCATCTTGCCCGTTGTTGCATCCTATAGGTGCTAGGTGTAAGCACAACTTTAGGTACTGCATTATGTAATTGCTCTTGTTGTATCTTTTGTTGTTCTTGTATCTTTCATTGATACAACTCTTGTAGGTGTGCTCATTGTGAGTCCACCCATTGTTGATGTACTTGTTGTTGAGCCAACTGGAGTTGATCCGTATGTTGTTGCCTATTAAGATTTGGCCTAATTGCCTGATGAGTATGATCTGGTTGCTCCATTGCATGGGGTTTGTGTATCCTCATATTTGAAATATGGATGGGTTTATCATGTCTTTCCCCCCTAGTAGGGTCTAATGCTTGTTTTCCATGCTCCCTAAGGATCACATTACCTTGAGACTCTGATTTATGAATTGGCTCTGTATAGTCCGATGATGTAGAGCCATCATATGGTTGCACCAAGTACTCTTCACGAGGAGTAGGTAGATGGTTGGGATCTTCTCCCTCATCTATTAGGAAAGCCTCATATTCAGTTTTGGATGTAAGCTCTATATATTCAGGCTGCACAGAAGCATGATGTGTGGATGTTGAGTGCTCTCTGTGAGGAGTATGAGGGCGACTTGCTCGATCAAATGGGGTGGTTTGCTCATCCAGGCTAGGCCATGGTGTACTCTCATGTTCATATTCTGATTGATGTATAGAGTAAGTTGGGGTGTGAACCCATGATATTGATCTATTAGACCCCTCAGTGGGCAGATTATTTTCTATATAGAATTCTATCAAGGTATCCCAATCAGGGAGTTTTCCTAGAGGACCTATGGGTGCTTCCCTAGTAGGGGTATCTCGAAGGTTTGCCCCCTAGGGATGATATTGTTGTTATGATAGGACCTAGGATGCCATTCAGGTATGGGCATGTCCTCTAGAATTATTTGGAGATATTCACTGGCTATGGAGCTTGAATCTCTCACTAAATTGGAGGTCTTGTTTTCAACCGCCTTTGGACCAAATTGGTAAAACAGGGGTCCGTCGACCATTTTTAGAAAATTTTGACTTTCCCAAAAAGGTTATAAGTGTTATATATCAAAATTATCAGTGTGACGAGCTGATCATAATGGGCTAGGTCTCCAAAATTTGATTTTTGGATCAAAAATTTGTATTTTTGGAATATTTGGCTAATCGGGGCCTGTGGGGAAATGCCCACTTTTAGGATTTTTGGGAAATTTTGAACCGTGAAGAGTTAGGACTCAAAATTTTTAGGAGAGGTGCATAAGGGTCTAACTAAGACAAAAAAATAAATTTGGCAAGTTTTGGAGTTGTCTAGACCATTCTATGACCATTTTAGTGTAGTTTTTCCCTATTTTTGGCCTCGAAAATAGAGTAATCATAAAACCAAAATAACTTTTTCGTTATAGCTCCGTTTTGCACGATTCTTGAAGCGTTGGATGCAGAATAAAAAAGTAGATTTTTTGAAACCCTATTTTTTGAAAAATTAGGGTTAGGGTTTTGTCCCAAATAACAAAGAAACACACAAAGTAGATAATATGATTATCTTTTTACTGATTAAATGTGTGTCCTAAACTAGTTTTAGTGTGTTTAGATTTGTTGTTGTTCTTTGCTCTTGTTGTGGAATTAGAATGAGGGAACTCAACCAAAGTGGTGACTAGGGACACTAGTGCCAAACATGATTTCTCAAAAGAGTCTAGGGTACACCGCTTAAATCCCAATGGGGGGTTCGCCTAGCTCTTCCACTCTGAAACAATGTTTCCAACAGTGGGAGGTAGTTTGAACATTAGTGACCTATTCCATCTTGAGAGAGTGCCCTATTCTATCTAAGGCATATAGAGGCAAGCTGGTGGAAGGAGGTGAAATCCAACGTCACCAGTCTGAATTGGGGGTTGGTGATGAAATCCAACCTTACCAATGTTATAGTGGAACGTGCAAGTGTGTGTGGTTCCTTTTAATCCCAAAGAAAGTAAGCAAAGAAGCATTCGATGATCATTCACTAAATGCATGCAATAGGTGTGTTTTAATTTCAAAAATTTAGGATAAAAGGAACCTACAAATGTCACTTATGAATGCAAACCCTAAATGCTAACTTACCCATTGGGTAAGCCACAAGCAATCAAGCCATAAAGATGCATTGCTACTTCAAATTTCTTTTGATTTTTCTTCTTCCTTTTGCTATTTTATGTTATAAGAAAAGTAAAATATGACTTTTAACCTTTCTATGCAAAAAAATGAAGCAAGAAAAACTAATTTTAACATTCTCTAAAAATGCAGCAAAAAAACAGAGGGTTTAGGCACTCACCTTATCAATTTTGAGACCTCCAAATTCTGAAATTTTGAGCAAAAATTTCTCTGTTTCCTCACCGCTCTAGGGTGGGATGATTAGAAGCCTCACCACCATCCCAGGGTGGGATGGTGAAGCCACCATCCCAGGGTGAGCTAGATAAAGGCTCTGCCACCGTTCCAGGGTGGGGAGGGGAGCACCTGCAACACAAAAAGGGCAAAATTGGCAAAAATGAAGTCAAATTTTCACCCAAAGCATAAGGGACAAGGGTCCCACCATGATCACCACTGAATTAGGGAAAAATGGTGCACCTAATTATGAGAAAAAATATATGTATCTATCCTATCTCGCTTATGAGCATCAAACGGAAGCATGCATGTGAAAATGAAGCAATACCAAACAATAAGGAATGAAATGAAACAAGTCTCTTTCTTATTAATTTGGTGGATCAGATCCAAGGTTACATAGAAGTCCCCTTGAGGGCTCAAATGTGATACAATTTTTACAAATTTTGGGTGCCCAAGGATCAAATCCTCCAAGAAATTCGGGTGCACATCCAGTGCCTTTCCTCGTACCCACAATCGAGGTGGGCGGGCCAATGCCACCGCTGCTTGTATATTCAATATCTGATGTCTGATATTCCTTCCCAATGCCTCATAGGAACCTGCACCTACACACAAGGAAGCAAAAAGGGTCAAATAGCAAGGGCGTGTGAAGGAAAACATGCAATCCCCATAGGCACAAAATGGCATATATATTAAAAATATATAAAATCAACTCATAATGACTTGAAAATTTATGGGGATGTTAAATAAGATGTTTTTAGGGGATATCACCAAAAAAATATCTGAAATTGCATCCGTAGACCCCTCGATTTTGCATCGCCCACCTACAACCTACGAAGACCAAGATAAACAATTCCCACACCTAAACATGTCCAAAACATATGAAATTTGGAAATAATGCATAAATAAACATTTTAAGACAACCCATATGATTATATTTCCAAAATGAGGTGCAGATCCACCTGCATGCAACTGGGGTGCCCGGATGGGCCCTACGAACCTGCAAAACCTTAAAAATGCAATATCTCGGCCAATTTAACTCCAAATTGCATGAAATTTGAACTAAAGCATCATATGATAGTCTAGAATAATACTAATTAAAAAATAGTAATAAAATTGTGCAAGGATTTGTCCTCATCCCAGGGGGACGGTGGTGACTACAACTAATTGGGGGGCACCCTGGGAGGGGATACCCACCAATTCTGCACACATTTTGCTACCAATACCACTAGGGAATGATCCTAAACACTATAAGGGGTGTTTTCATCGAATTTGGTGAAGAAATTCACCCGGATGGAAAAGTTATGCTCAAAGGACCCTCTTGAAGTCACCCGGTAACCTCCTTCGCAAAAGAGAGATTTCGAGGGCAAGAAAGCACAATAAAGTGAGGGGAAATCTCGGAAGCACTCCATTGCATATCCTAGAACTCCTCTCTATATATGTGTGTTTTTGTGTGGAAATTGTATCCATTTTATAGCCCAAAGGGGCTCATGTGCAAAAAGGCATGCAAGGGCATGCATGGCAGGAGGCGCCATTTGTCAAAAAGGAGGCATGCATTGGGTGTGGAAGAGAATATCCATTTTGGGCCTCCATTATGAAGCATGTCATAAGGATGCAGTGCCCTCTGACCCGCATGCTTCAATTGGTGGGGTAAATGGCAGTTTCTGGGTGCCATTTGTCCCAGATTTGACTTTTATGGGTCAAACTTGCTCACCGTCCCACCCCGGGATGATGGCTCACCACCATCCCAGGGTGGGATGGTGGGAATCTGCCACCATCCCAGGGTGGGACGGTGGTGAATTTTGGGCCAAAACCTCCCAAAATTGGGCCAAAAGCCTCCAAAACCTCTTCCGGAGTGGCTAGAACCACTGTGAGCCTTCTAAGGGCTGCCCAAGGGGCCATATGATGCCAATTTGATCATTGTTTGTGGATGCTTAATCGGGTTTACCATATTTTAGTGTCTACAGTTCCCAATATAGCAATAAATATATCTTGTCTCCCAAATTCATCCTAATTCTTCTCCATAAGTCTCTTCTATAGTATTTTTCTCTTACAATAACTAATATCTATACTATGAAGGTACTTTGACCTTCAGGCAATGAAGTTAAAATATCCTAGATTTCTGTTGTAGGAGGTGTCCCAATAATCTAAGAATTAATTTCCTACAATAAAAACTTCAATTAAATTTCTCCAGATCTCTTAGATGAGCTTCATTATTGATTTGTCAAACTAGTGGATCAAATACTAAGTCTTAGTCTTCACAAGTTTTCCCTTGTAACTCTATGGAAAGACTCTAGCCATATGCAATATAAATATTTCAGAAACTAAGATTTCTTTTAGTCCTTACTTGTGGCTCTCCCTAATTCTACCACCTAGACACTTCTAAGAATTTTTGACAGTGACTGGTCCAATGGTGCATTAGGTTGATAAAAATCTAGGGTCAATGATAATGGTGGTTTTCCTATTGATCTACCATAGCTCTGATACCACTGTTAGCTTTTGATGTAGCATGTAATGAGAGATAACAATCACAAGATGTAGAATAATATAAAATAAAGTAAATATGTGAGATGACTAAAAATATACTATAAATAGAAATGATGGAAATGTATACAAATTAGCTATGGAGGAAATGAAAACTCCATGAATAAAGCTACTTCTCAAGAATGATATTTGATCATATCACACTCCATCACATTACATTCCACTCTGCTACATCACACCACACTGTTCTACACTACTTCCTATTGCTATGTGACTATGGCTATGACTATATATCTAGCTATATAATGCTCTATGTCTATGGCCCTTTATATAGGAAAATAGGTTCCTTGGTCAACACTCTACCTAGCTATGCAAAGGACAAATTACACATATACAACTTGCATATTGAAACTTGTGCATTTATTACATTGCATGAAGTAACTAGATAACTTCCTCCTAAAGTAATCTAATGTCCTAACTATGTACCAAGAAAGGTACATTTACATTATCCAAATAATGTAATATAATCTATTTCTAACAAAAATATTTATCTCTTTTTATTTGATTATCATTTGAAAGTGAAATGAAAAACAATAATATTTTTGCTCCTTTTTTATGTTTAACATGATATTAGAGTCAACTTTTATTGATATTGTCATCTATTATTTTATACAATATTAAGATAATTGTTTATGGCTAAAGCTTAAATTTATTGCTTTTCTGGTTAGTTGATCTCATGGAGAATATGTCTCAACTTACACCATTGTATTTTTTTGTCATGCTCTATTATTTTCCTTTCTATTTAAATCCTAGAATTTAATGAAGAGATGAAGAGATAAAATACAATAGACTAAGAAATAAAGATTTAATGAAGAACAAGAAATATCCTTATGTAAAAGCATAACAATAGAAACTCTCCTTTTTACCACAAGGACTATTATTATAATTACAAAATTTGAGATATTTGATGATGAAAATACACTTGAAAAGGAAGGTCCTCAAAAGATCTCAAAACCTACATAAAGGGAAAGACTAGAGCTTCACCATGGAATCCTTTTGCCATGTGTAGATACCTAAAACATGTTATATTGAGGAGACTACCTGAATGGAATCCTTTAAACCATATGACCCATATTGGGCAACCTATGGGCTAAAATATTGGTTTTCACCATTTAAACAAGGAAATTTTCCTTTACAACCAAGGTTGTCTCACCTTGAGACGACCTTGAGATCAAGGTTATCTCACCCTGAGATGGTCACACAAAAAACAAATTTAAAAAATAAAGTGGGACAACTAGCATCCAAAAATACTAATTAATCCCACACCATGATTTAGGACCTTTCATGGGATAAAATTAGAAAAATACATGCATTAATAAATTGCATGAAATTCTAAAGATAAGCATTCACTTTTCTTAATACGAATTGCCTCTTTTATTTTTCATGCAAAGGGTTTGTGCCATTATTAGATTTATTTCAAGAAATCTATATATTGGAACTCACCCCCTCAATTTGAACCCCTGGTTCTCTTGTATTTTAATGGTCATTGATATTTCGATTTCATGCAATGAAGTGCTGCCAAAATACATATTCAAAGTTTTAGCTTTTGAGCAATGAAGTGTTACCTCATTCTTGATTCCCCAAGCTCTCCTGTTGCTGAAAGTCATGCCATTGGATTTCTACAAGGATTGAAGTCCGTGCTTCCATATTTCATGCAAATCATACATTCATACTTTTATGATTGATCCGATCCACTAAGTTGCTCCCACAATGCACCAATCCATCGATAAGACCCCATATCAAACCTAGAAGTCACCTCGACTTGGCCATAGATAACATAGTCTAGGATAGCGACCATATCTACCCAACATGACCTGCAGGTAAGGTCATATTTCCTTGAGATGGCCTCTAATAGAGATTTTAGTTTGCATTCATTTTCTTTTACAATAGATAAAAGTTTGCTCTTTTCTACTTTTTGTAGTAGTATATATTTTTTTTCATACATTTGATTTAATTTTATTTTAGTATTTATTATCATCAAAACGAGCCTTATCTTGAAAGGCACTACATATGCTATTGAAATTCTTTGCTTTCTTTGTGTGTAGATTATAGGATTTTACTAGGATAAAGGAACATACTACTTTGGCATCGAGCCAAAAGTAGCGATTACGAAAGCCTACTCCAGACACTTGTGATTATGAGAAGACCTTACAAAGTGTGCTAGGATTCATTCAAAAAGGGATAAAAACCCTTGTTTATTATAATGATTTTATTGCATCATTGAGCTTCCTCAAGGGGACATATTTGTAATACACTTTGAGATCATCATTAATATAAAGGATTTGGTCTGCTTGTTATTAATTCTTTATCATTGTGTATTGGTTATATGTTTATATTCATTATTGCTTTACATTATCATTGGTTACTTTTATTGATGCATTAGTTTTTGAGCATATCATATGGTGATCAAATAACAACAACAAAAGTCAACAATCAATGGCTGAAACAATAGACAACAACATCGCTAACTACCTCTATAGAACTAACTCCAACTGGTAGTGACCACCACATGGTGGAACTAATGATAATGTAAAGCAATAATAAACATAAACATGCAACCAATTCATAATGATAAATAATTAATAAAAAGTGGGCCAAGTTATTTATATTAATGATAATCTCAAAGTGTGTTACAAATATGTTTCCTTTAGGGAGTTCAATGATGCAATGCAATCATTACAATAAACAAGGATTTTTATACCTTTCTAAATGACTCTTGGCACACTCTAAAACGTCTTCTCAAAATCATGAGTGTCTAGAGTGAGCTTTCGTAACCACCACTTAGGGATCAATGCTAATATCTTACGTTTCTTTATCCTTGTAGAATCTTGTAATATGTACACAAAAAGTAAAAGATGTGAATAGTATATGCAGAGCCTTTCAATATAAGGCTCATTTTGATGATAATAAATACTAAAATAAAAATGAATCAAATGCATGAACATAAATATATACTACTATAAAATCAAAGAATGCAAATTATATCAATATTATAGGTCATCTTCGAGTAGGATAACCTTACCTGTGGGCCATCTAGAGTTGAGACGATCGTTGTTTTAGGACTACATTTCTTGTGGCTAAGTCGAGGTGACTTCTAGGTTCGATCTGGGGTATTTTTGATAGACTGGTGCACTCACGAGAGTGGCGTAGGTCTGATAAGTCACTAAAGTATGAATGTGTGATTTGCATGAAATATGGAAGCATGACCTTCAATATTTATAGCAATCTAGCAGCATGGGTTTCAACAGTGGGAGATCTTGGAGAATCAAGAATGAGGTAGAAATTCATTAATAAAAAGCTAAAACTCTAAATATAGATTTTGGTAGCACTTCATTACACAAAATTGAAAGATGAAGGACCATTAAAATTGAGGGGTGAGTGCCAATTTATAGACTTCTCAGAGAGAAGCTAAAAATGGTGAAAGCACTTTGCATGAAAAAGCAAAGAGGTAGTTCACATTTAAAAAATGAATGCTTATATCTGGAGTTCCATGCAATTGATAATTGCATGTATTTTTCTAATTTTGGCCTAGGTAGGATGCTAAATCATGGTGCAAGATCATGTGCAGGGTTAACTAGTAGTTTCAGCTACCAACTATCTCATTTTTATTTTTAAAACTTTCTTTTGGTATGGCTATCTCAGGGTGAAATGACCCTAATCTAGAGGCCATATCAGGGTGAGATAAACTTGGTTGCAAAGGAAAATATCCCTGCTAGTATCAGGGCTAATAATAAATATTAGCTTATGATATTAATAGAGAGTAATTAGAAAGCAATACAAAAATTAAATTGCTTTGAATTTTTATGATGTCAATAAGTTAACATTAGAAAAATATTGATAAAAATATTATTGTGAAATAATTTCATATGAACATTAGGGTGATATAATATTATTTAAAATAAAGTGGAAAAACTTTATTTAAGCACAAAATGAAAGAAGTTATAAAAAATTTGGTTTTGGGGCAACAATTTTCTTGTTTTTCTTAAGAGTTCTTGAAAACAAGAAAGGAGGACACTGAAACAGAGTAGTGCGTGCGTAGGCTAAAGGATCATAAATAAGGAGAGGAAAAAAAGGGTAAATATTGTACTTGGACCATAGCAAAAAAAAATGAAAATTCATATTTTCTCATGTGTTCATAGTAGAAACTTTAAGATATTAAGGTATGTTTCTTGTTGCATTTCTTTGATGGAAAATGTTACTTTAAAATCTAAACTTGTTATTTTAGCATGAAGATGCAGTGAATTTGTTTGGTGAATTTTAGTAAACAGTATAAATTTTTATATTATGGCTTTCAATGTCCCCTTCAAGCCTTAAACTTTATAAATACTTTTATGTTGCTCCCCATGAAAATAATTAGTAGTATGGACTTTTATATTTATGGCATGTTTTTTATTTTTAAACTTGTCTCAAAGGATCAATACTCATAAGTAGCATGCCTTGAAATGGGTGGGCTTTTTGTTTCAAACATGGATCAAAGGATCAATACTCATAGGAGTCCTTTTGAATGAAGAAATTATGGGGTTTCCTCACATGATTGGATTTTAAGAAAAAGAAAAGAAAATAGAAATGTAATTGGTCATTTCTATATGGTTTATTTAATGTCTTGAATAAAGGATATAGAATGTAAAAGGTATTTTCTATATTTTTTGCATTTATTATTAAAAGAGCATTTAGGAATGCATTATCATTAAATGAAGTTGTCCTAATCCCTTATTCCAAACACCTCTCAATGGAGCTCAAGGAAAATCAACAAACAATGATATGGATGGATAGTATTCTATCATGTATTTACCATGGTTTCATATTGTTTAAGAATATGATGTAATTGGAATATCTTATTAAAAAGAGATGTAATGTAGAAAGAGTTTATAATGATTAGTCATGGGATTGATTCTATGAATATGGAGATATTATATTATTGAGGAAGACTTTGTTAATAAATTTTCTTTATTATGAGATAACTTGAATATTTGATGCTTTAAGTATTTATTATTATTGTTTCCAATTCATGTTGAAAGAATAAAGTTAAAGTTATTCTTATTGAAGAACCAAAAAGGGGTGATTGATTATGATTTGGTTAAATGAATTGAAAGTAGATTTGAATTTTATTATAAGACATGTTCTTGCTTATCAGATAAGTGTAAACCTTAATATTATGGTTATGATTTGAAATTATGCATTAGAAATATTCTAATATACTCTTAAATAAGTAAGGTAATCATGTTTTACTATTGAGAGAGAGAGAGAGAGAGAGAGAGAGAGAGAGAGAGAGAGAGAGAGAGAGAGAGAGAGAGAGAGAGAGAGAGTTAAGGTAAATAGATGTTATGCTTTTGGGTTATGGAGGGTTTGAAAGGGTATGATTTAATTAACCATGTTAGAACGTTTATTAATACAAACCCAAACTTGAGGGAGTTGCGGGGAGGAAAAATCTAGATCTTTTGCAATGGGCACATCTAGAGTGGAAAACTCATATGTATTCCAAAATGGAAAATTTTCAGATAGATTCTAAGTGGTGAAGCTTGAATTTTATTTACTATTATGGAGGTTAGGAACCCATGTGCAATTGAGTTAAGTGATGACACCTTGAACGAGAAAGATCAGGTGTCCATGAAAATTTATCATGCAGGGTGATAATCACCTTAATTAGCACATCATGAAGTTGTGGTAATTAAGAATCAAGGTTTTAGCAATTCCACCGTGAAGGTGTAATGACTAAACTTAAAGGCATTATGCTTGAGAACACCAACATAGACTAACTTATGTTTGGTGAGGAAATTGACATCCCCTTTCTCTAAGGATTGATAATGGATAATCCCAATGCTATGATCAAGTTGTATTCTATTCATGGAGAATGTAAGAAATATGGGAGGACTATTTGAACATCCTTTATACCGTGGAGGTATATAAGGTGAACCCTAAAATCTAAGAAATTTTGACCATTCCTATCTACTTGAGAATCATATGTAGTGACAAGGTTTCAAAATGTGTCAATACCTTATCAACTCTAATAACAATGGAAACATATTTAGTGAACCTTGAATGAGATCATTAATTGATTGTAAAAAGAAAAATACTCTTTATTGGGTTGGTTTTGTTTGGGTATTATAGTTGGTATCAGATATCTAGGTTGTAGGACTAGAAGATTCCATGGAGAGAACTTAGGATTGGCTTAACTTGATGCATAGAATTTGGGGATATTTACAACTTTAGAAACCTTAACTTGGATTGGGTACATTGGGTATTGCACATTGATGGGCTCAATTCAAACCAAGGAGTAAAAACCCTAAAGGATGTAGTATCTTAGTTGGGATGGTACCTTGCATGGAGTAAGTGTGACCATTGCTATTTTTAGTGGATGATACTTCTTTATTGTTACTTCATGTGGATGATGTAGCTAACCAAAAGTTAGAAGTACAATTTGGAGGAAAATTGTAACCTAACTCAAATATTTTATGGCTAGAGAATATGACACCAAAGCTAAGGAGACGAAGAAGAAGATATTATCAAACTCTAAGAAATTCTAGGTAGAGTAGTTCCAAATCTAGAACCATAGGAGAAATTTTAAGAAATTCTAATAGAGAGGTTGAGAACCTCAATAATATAGTCCCTCTACTATAAGAATATATAGAAAATTAGAGGGAATAAATGAACCAACAAAGGTGATTGCTAGAAACTTTAGTAAGTCAAAATTCCTAGAACATAAATGATAAGAGTAGACAGGAAGAGGATCATGCTATAGAAGAATAAGAATTCAAATCTCGCGTAGAATAAGTGCTAGCCAATGATATGAAGAACGTTAAAATATCTAAATTTACTAGAAAATGTGGAGGTTATTTAGCTGAGGCTTGGTTGAATGAATTAGAGATATACTTTTCCATGAAGAACTACTCTTCAGTAACCCAACTACTCTCCACTTATAGGATACAAGATTAGAATGGTGGAATACCTTCAAATATGATCAAAATATTTAGGTAATGAATCTTTAGTGGGATGGTTTTGTTCAATCCTTCAAGAAAAGGTTCTTATCAGAACAATATTATGCAGAGAAATTCAAGGAATTATCTACATTTCACCAAGGAACAAGAATAATAAAGATATATTATCAAAAATTTGTAAAATTAAAATATGTACTAATATATGAGGTTGATGAGAAAATGAAAGCATATAAGCTCATTTTAGGAGTGGATCCTAAGATTAGAATAGTGATAAACTTGCACAAACCTTAGACCTTGCAAAAGGCATATGATTTGGATCGTTAAGAAGAATCCAACTTACAAACTAAGAAGACTTTCTTCAACTATGTTGAGTTGATAGAGGAATATTGAAAGTCACTTAGAAAAATAAAAAATATTGGATTAATTAAGTGGGAACAAGATCAGAATAAAAATAACAGAGGTAATCCAAAGTTTGAGAAAAGGAATGATAGAAAGTAATAGAATTTCAAGAAGAAAATCTACAAGAGGAATAATAATCCTCAACCTTGGAGGTAACTGTAACCATCACAAGAAAAAAGGACAAGGGAAAAAAAAAAAGAAAGAACTAAGGGTCCCAAGGGAGGTTGCTATAATTGTGGAGGTACACATTATGTGAAGAAATTTCCTCAAGGAATAGCATCAAGTAACAGGACAAAGGAACAAACCCATAAAATTTACATAAACCAGAACATGGATGATTAAGCCACACCAATGCTCTTAAATGGTAAATTTTTTGATAAAAATGTTAAATTTTAATAGATAGTGGAGCTACTGATGGCGTTATTTCTAATAATATAGTCAAGGATATGCCAGAAATACCTAGAGTTTTGGTATAAGGTTGGAAAGTGGAGTATGATTTTGGATAGACCTACTTAGTGGATTAGTGTCTACCTACAACTGAGATCTTCCTACCCAACAACTCAACCATATGGATTCTATATGTAGCACCACTACATGCCTTTAACATCATCTTAGGAATGGACTGGTTAAAGTCTCAAGGATCCCTAATCAATTTCCAAGATAGATGGATGGATTATATGGATAAGGATAAGAAGAGATTATGGATTCATAGTGAGAAAGGCATTTTTCAATCATATTTTTTAGCAATGCAACTTAAAAAATCTATGAAGAAATATGGAACTATATATATTGTTAAGATAAATGATACTGTTGGAAATATTGAGTTGTGATTGATGTCAAAGGGTGCATGTTATTCAAGGCAATGTATATCTCAAAGTAAAGGATTATAATATTTAAATAACATATTTAAATATTATAAAGAGAAGGTTTAAATGCTTGGGATAAAAAGATTTAAAAAGAAGGGCATAGGTTTTTAAAGATAAGGACAAAGGGTGGGACATCAGTTTAAAATATTTAAATCAAAGGATTTAAATATTTAAGGTTTTAAAAGATAATGTTATAATATTTAATTTAAATATTATAACCAAAAGTTTTTTGAAAAGGAAATTGGTGCCAACGCTCATGGAGGTATTATAAAGTTTTCAAAACAAATAAAATTATGCCGACGTGACAAAATCAAGATCATTGGAAGCACACATATATGGTGTCAATTTGCCTTGAAAACAATAGAGGTCATGCGATAAAATATTTATGATATCCTTGTCGTGAATGCACATGACAGAGTTTAAGCACAACAAAGACATTATGCATGATAGATTTTGAGGATAGCGAAATATTATGCATGGTAAAATTTGAGCACAACAAGCGTACAACGAAGTTTTAGCACAATAGGAAAATGATGAAGTTTTAGCATAGTGAGGACACAACAAAGTTTGAGCATAGCAAGTGCATGATAGAGTTTGAGCATAACAGAGTTTGAGAACAACGAAGGGCGTGCACATGATGAACATTGAGCACAATGAATGTTTGTGCATAGAAAGAGTCAACCAAAGTGATTGGAAAGATTGAAGAACTTTCACTGGGTTGTGACAGAGATTTTAGGTTGATAAAAGTAGTGGTGGTATAAAAAATATTTTGGATAGAAAATTGACATCATGGTTGTGAGACCAAATGTAATAAGCATCAAAGGCAAATATTGTTAATTTATCACCCAACCAAAGGCATAACTGAAGACTTGCAAGGATAAAATATTAGGCAAGAGATAATTTAATTTGTTTTTGCAAAGGTTAACAACGTCATTGTGTTTGAAAGGTTTATTTTGTGATTGTGTTTGGGATTTAAATCCCACATCCTCCCTACAAGAGACGTTAAGGATTTTAAAAGAGCCTAAGCACAATAGAAAGTTTGTGAGCACCTCATGGTGCCCATGATACCTAGTTGAAGGGTGCTGGCATTTCGTGCACCATACATAGACTCACCTAGTTGGAGGGCGTAACACATGGAAGATTATGAGTAATTTGTGATGTGACTATTGAGTGGACGATATCTACGCAAAATTTGGGATCCATTGACTTGCTATGAGTTGATTGCATATGCAAGAATTTTTGTTGAACATATTTGAAGGTATGGAAAATGAATTTCTTTCTAAGGTGGTTGAAATTATTCAAAAAAAATATTTTAGGGAGGTATAAGGAATTAGAGATATAAATTAAAAGAGAGTTTATTGTGTTATTGTTTGAAGAAGAATATTGGTGGGTTACATATTGGGGATATAAGGAATTATTGAATATGTTGCTTTGAAATGAATGCTTGTTGTTTTGAGTTTATTATTTGAGGAAAAGTATAAGGAACTATTAAATACATTGCATTAAAGATGAGTTAGAAAATAAATTGTTGAGTTTTTGTTATTTCAAGAAGAATGTTTGTTGGCCTTATATAGTGGAGTAATAAGGAATCATTAGGTAAAATTTGGTGATAAGTTGAAAAGGAGAGTTTGTTGTTTTTGAAGTACATGTGAAATAGTATAACCTCATACATTGCTTTAAGACAAGTCAAGGGGGTTACACAAGGGTAAGAATAAAGTGAAAGAATTTAATTGAGTTGAAGAACATATTGGGAATTTGTTAGTGCATATCATTATTTATATGTTCTTGAAGGGTAGAATATGTCTGAATTACTTTAAGTTGAAGAAAGCATGTTTGGAAAAGTTATGAGCATTGTTTGTATACAAAATTTGAGAAAGTTATGAACATGTTTGAGTAGTTTTTTATGATTATATTTGAGAAGATGTTGTGAGCATATTTGAGCAGGATTGAGCAAAATTATGAGCAGGTTTGAGCAGGTTTTGTGAGCAAATTTTTGCAGAGTTGTGAGTAGATTTGATAAGAGTTGTGAGCAAAGTTGAGCAGGTTTTGTGAGTAGATTTGAGTAGAATTATGAGCAATTTTTGGAATAGATTAGAGCAGAGAAGATTGGTGTCTCCTGTGGATTGAGGTTCATGAAACAGAGTAGAGGGGATTGGTGTCCATGAAATTTTGAGAGGGGATAGGTGTCTTTTGTATATAGAGTTCCACAAAAATTGTAATAGGAAATTGGTTTGCATGAAATTTGTTGAGAAATTTATAAGCAATATTTCTTCATGGATGTAGCCAACATTAGGTGAAAAATTTTAAATATGTATCTCTCATTTGTGTGATCATTTGTGCATTATTTCATTTACTGCATTGATATTATTAATGTTATCATTTGGATTGAAAAGTGAAAAGTTTTATCTTATACTATTCACCCCTCTCTTAGTATAAGCTTGTGTTCTTTATATACAACAAATTATAATGAAAAGAAAAAAAATATTTAGGAAACACCATTTTCTTCATGAATTTTTAGATGTATTTCTAGAAGATCTTCTAGGCCTTCCATGTCAACCTAAATTTGATTTCACTATTGAGTTGATGCCTAGAGCCAAACCCATCCATAGAACTTATTGTAGGATGAATCCTAATGAGATGCAGGAGTTAAAAATGTAACTTCAAGGATTTCTAGATAAAGGTTTGATTAAGCCTATTATGTCACCATGGGGTGCACCAGTTCTTTTTATCAAAAAGAATAATGGATCTTTAATATTATGCATAAATTATATAATGTTAAATACAGTAACCATCAAGAATAGGTATCCTCTACCCATAATTGATTATCCTTTTGATCAATTAAAGGATGCCATCAAATTTTCTAAGATTGAATTCAAATTTGGTTATCACCAACTGAAGATTCATGAGGATACTCATAATATATCCTTTAAGACTAGATATGGGTACTATGAGTTCACAGTGTTTCTCTTTAGGTTGATAAATGTACCAATGATATTTATGAATTTGGTGAACAATGTGTTCAAAAAATATATGGATCACTTTTTATTGATATTTTTGGATAATATCTTGATATACTCTTGCACTAGGGAAGAACATGATAGTCATTTGAGAATCATGCTAGAGATGTTGAGGAAGAATAAAATTTATGAGAATTTTTACAAATATGACTTTTATGTTCCTAAAGTATAGTATTTGGAGAACATCATATCTACAGAAGGGATTGCTATAGATCAAAATAAAGTTGAAGTTATTTTGAGTTAGCCAACACCTACCTGAAGTGCATAGCTTCATGGGAAATATAGGATATTATAGGAATTTTGTGAAGGGTTTTTTGAATATTGATCCTATCACTAACCTTCAGAGGAACGAAAAAGAGTTCAAGTGGACAAAAAAATATGAAAATGCTTTTAATACTCTTAAGTAAAAGCTAACCACAATATCTATACTTAGGATACTAGATCTGCTAAAAAAATTTACTGTATGTATAGATGCTTCACTACAAGGTTTGAGAGGAGTATTATCCCAATATGAAGTTACTATAGCATATGAGTCCAAGAAGCTCAAGAAATATGAGGTGAATTATGCTATGTATGATTTAGATCTAGCAACGGTTGTGCACACTCTTAAAATTTGGTGATATTATCTTTTAGGTAAATTATGCTATGCAATATTGATAAAATGGATCAAGTTCCTAGCAGAGTATGACTTTGGTATAGAGTATATGAAAGGAAAATAAAATAAGGTCATTGATGCCCTAAGTAGAAGGTACATAGCAGCATTGACTTGTAGCCATGTGGACTTAATGGATCAAGTTAGGAAAATGTAAAAGGATCAGTGTTGTAGTGAAATTTAGGGTAAGATGGAAAGAAATCCTAGGGAGAATATGGATTTCAGCATAAAATATGGTCTTTATATTTTAAGGACATGGTTATTATACACATTTTTTTTGATTTATAGATATTTATTATGCAATAAGTGCATAGAGATCCTTACTCTACTCCATTTTACTAGTTAGGAATAAAAAATGATATTATTGATTTTATTACTAGATGCTTAAAATACCAAAAATTCAAATATGAGCATAGACATCCAATAGGAAAATTATACCCACATGATATACCAATGTAGAAATAGCAGGTTATATCCATGGATTTCATTGTGGGATTACCTAAGACTAGGTATCAACATGACATAATTCTTGTGGTAGTTGATAAATTGACTAAAGTTGCACATTTTATACTAGTGAATATCAAATACAATGCTTTGGTGGTGTTAAATAGGTTTTCCAAATAGATTTTTAGGTTACATGGGTTTCCAAAAGTGATCATTTCAAATAGGGATTCCAAATTTACATATGCATTTTGGTAGGCTCTTAATCATGTAGTGGGTATAAAGCTAAAAATTAATTTTGCATACCATCTAAAAATAGATGGAAAAACCAAGAGGATAAACCAAGTATTGGAAGATATGCTTCACATATACTATATGGACTAAAAGTCTTGGTGGGAAGACTTTTTACATTTAGTAGAACTTGCATATAATAATGATTTTCATGCTTCCTTAGGAATGGCCCTGTTTGAAGCCTTGTATGGTAGGATATGTAGAACACCTCTATCATAGGATAATTTAGAGGACTAAGTGGTGATCGGGTTGGAAATTATAAAAGAGATGGAGGAACGACTCAAGATAATTAGGCAAAGGCTCAAGGAAGTTGTTGATCATCATAAAAGCTATGTCAATCTAAAAATATCACCTAGAGAATTTTCTATGGGAGGCAAAGTTTTCTTAAGAGTTAAAACCATGAAAAGTGCCATCAATTCAACTAATTTGGATCCCTGTTATGTTGGGCCATTTGATATCATCGATAAAAAAAATCCAATAGCCTATAGACTTGCCTTGTCATATAACCTGTCAAAGATCCATGATACTTTCCATGTATCCATGCTTATGCTTAGGAAATATATTGTTGATCCTAATCATGTTTGGAATGTCTCTAAACCATAGATGGATGATCCATCAATCATTGAGGTAATACCATTGAAGAATCTAGAGTTTCAATCCAAGGTTATAAGGAAATGAACTCTAGAATAGTGCAAGGTCCAATAGGACCACTCTTCCGAGCAATCTACCAATTGGAAAAAAGTGGAGGATATAAAAAACATTTTTCTTAACTATTTGATTAGAATATATGTATTTTATATTGCAAGAATACCATAGAGGACTGTGTTTAGCCCAAGGGGAGAGTATGACATGACCCACCTTGGCAAGACTCATTGATTATATGAATTATGTATAAAAATGCGATGATGCAATACTTATTTAATTGCTTAATGGATGGTTAATTGCAATTGCTATTTTGGTTATGTATATGAGAATATGGTATTGTTGATGTCATGTATTTTTGTAAGACTAGGTACTCTTGTAGGTGGATGAGGAAGTTGGTCACCAGGAACGAGAGACCAAAACAAAGGAAATTATGGCCAATTTTAGTTGGTGATAGCTCAAGGGTAAGATATACCCTCATATAGTTGCATCTTCATATTGCATGTTTGAAATCATACCATCAACAAGGAAGTTTCTATAAGCAAGGGAGTCATTTTAGCAAAAATTGATAACCTAGAAATTAACGTAAAATCTTCTATATATATGGTTGAAAAATACTTGTTTTGGTTTGTTTGTGATTTATCAATATTTATCTTCTTCACATATATGTTTAGATGCTTTGAAAAATAAATATTTTCTTTGATAGCATAGTATATTGCAATGAATTGTTGATAAACTTCTGAAGTTTTCATGTGGTTGTTTATATTTTGGAGTGGATCTAGCAAAGTGATCCACTAAGGAAGAAATTATTAGGTAGAAAAACTTAATAATGTCCATATGCTAGTATCATGGCTAATAATAAATATTAGCTTATGATATTAATAAAGAGTAACTAGGAAGAAATAAATGAATTAAATTGCTTTGAACTTGTATGATGTTAATAAGTTAACATTAGCAAAATATTGATAAAAGAATTATTGTGAAATAATTTCTTGCAAACATTAGGGTGATATAATATTCTTTAAAATAAAATGGATAAATTTTATTTAAGTGCAAAATGAAAAAAGTTAGAAAAAAATTGGTTTTGGGGCAGCAATTTTCTTATTTTTCTTAAGAGTTCTTGAAAACAAGAAAGGACACCAAAACAGAGCAATGTGTACGCAGGATTAAGGATCATCAACAATGAGAGGAAACGAAGGGTAAATGTTGTATTTGGTATGTTGCAAAAACAAGTGAAAAAGTCATCTTTGCTCACGTGTTCATAGTAGAAACTATAAGATATTAAGGTGTGTTTCTTATTGCATTTATTTGATGGAAAAGGTTACTTTAAAACCTAAACTTTTTATTTTAGCATGAAGATGTAGTGAATTCATTCCGTGAAATTTAATAAATAGTATAAGTTTTTATATTATGGATTTCAATGTCCCCTTCAAGCCTTAAACTTTATAAAGACTTTATATTTCTCCCTATAAAAATAATTAGCAGTATGGACTTTTATATTTATGCTTGAGGTTTTGGTAATGAAGATCCCAACGTCCAAAATGTAGTGTTGATGGAAGTAATTTGTGTTACCTTTGCTTATCCACATTTCGTTCTTGTATACCATTTCCATATTCTGTATTAGTTAAACCAAAGTAACCTAGATGCAATTCAAATGTTTGAGTTGGTTTTTAAATCATTGAGTGTAATTTTGTTCGCCTATATGCCGACCTGTGAAGTGCTATAGTTATTTTATAAGTAAGTATGAGGGTTTAGGCACCCAAGTAACCTTGGATTATATTAAATTATTGCATTGCTATTAGAAGTTACATAGCGGCTCTATATATTCAATATGATTTAGAAATTTGTGTTGGATTGAATGTATGATTTGCTTTGTCTTGGTGGTTTTTAAAAGAAAACATTTAATCTTGCATTTGCTTTATAACTTGAATGACTCCATTTTAAATAATAGATTTAATATATAGTTATTGGGAGTTTACATCCTAAAATGGGTAGGTTTTCGGTTTTTAAACTTATCTTGAAGGATTAATGCTCATAAGTAGCATGTCTTGAAATGGGAAGGCTTTTTGTTTCAATTAGTTTGGTTCTTCATTTTTTTTTTAAAAGAGAAAAGTGCATGGTAAATATGTTTTAGTTAAGACAATTATTTATTATGCATATTTTTATTAAATATTAAAATGGAAATAAAATTCATATTAAATTGAAGAGATGATTTAAGTTTTTAGTTATTTTCTTTTGAAAGAAAATAGTGTTTTTGTATTGAAATATTGAAAAGTTTAATGGGTATGAAGACCATTTATTTTGAAGGGGGTTTCCTTATATATATATATATATATATATATATATATATATGGAATTTGTAAATGGACATGGAGTTATTTTGAAAGAGTAAATTATGGGGTTTCCTCACATGGTTGGTTTTGAAGAAAAAAAATAGAAATGTAATTGGTAATTTCTATATGGTTTATTTGATGTATTTAATAAATGATATAAAAAGGTAAATAGTATAATAAGGTTTTGAATACTTAAGGTTTAATATACTTTTAAGAGTGATAAGAGTATTAACAATATAATTAATATCTTATTCATTTTTTAAAATATTGGAGAGATAATTAGGAGTGAAAAGGTATTTTAAATATTTTCAAAGTTATTTAATTTTTTGAAAGCTTTATTATTTTTTGAAAATTCACAGCCAGAGAATATTTGCAAATCATTTACTTTTGGAGATATAATGAAGTCTACTTCAAACTAGGATTTAAAAATTTGCAAACATTCTTACTTTTCTAGTTTCTAATAAACTAAGGAGACATTAGGAATTCAAAATTATATTCTTTTAAAATTTTAGAAACTTGAAAATCATTCAAAACCTAGGGATACATAAGGTAGTCAAATTCAAAAGTTATATGAGTGCCACCATGTCAACCAAAAAATTCTTTCTTTCAGAGTCTCAACTTCTCAAAGGTCCTAATTATGCTTCATGGAAAAACAAAGTGAAATCAATTTTGATAGTAGAAAAACTTTGGGACATTGTTAGAGGAACAAAAACTAAACCTGCTAAAGTTGATAGAGAAATTCAAAAATATGAATAAGAAGAAGCAAAATCCCTCAGGATAACATTTTCAATTACATGAGATACAATATTACATAAGCACAACATGAACAAAGCTATTATTTTGAATCTTCAACCTCAATTGCATTCTTTAAAAGTTAGTAGTGGTGAAAACATTCAATTTTTTTTAAGAAGAGTGGTAGACATAAAAGTAAAGCTATTACCATTAGGAGAAAAGATAAAGGACACATTTCTTATTCAAGTTATCTTGATATCCCTTCTAGAAAACTAGAAGCTCCTAGTTACACCTTTGTAAATTCTAAGCAAAGATACTTCATTTTATGAGTTAGTCAATATTTTGCAAGAGTATGAGGTAGAGAATTAAGTTAAGGATGAAATAACTAATAATGTCTTAGTATCAAAAGAAAAATCACAAGGAAATATTGCTTCAACTTCAAGAGGAAGGTTTAATAGGAGTAACAAATATTGTTAGATATGTAGAAGGAGGAATCTTAATACATTTTTTGTAGATATAATCCAAGGAATCAGTCTCAAGAAAATTAGTTAAATCAAAGTGGTAAAACAAATAGGCCAATACAACCAAGATAATATCAAACTCAATATCATCCACATCAACAAAAATTTCAATATTAGTACCCTTCTCAGTATCAATATAATCAACCTCAGCTACAATATAGATAAGGAAATCAAAAGGGTCATCTAGCTCAAGAAATTCAAGGAATTCAAGAACTGGAAGAAACTATTGAAGAAAATGAAGTCAAAGCTCTTTCAGAAAAATTAGTAATTTATGAAGATGATTTTTTGAAAAGTACTAATAATTCACTTGATCAGAATATAAAAAAGCACAAAATTGAAGAATTCAATCAAGGACAACACAATCTCTAGGATTAGGATGAAGACCATATTGAAGATAAAGTTTTCAACATTCAAATAATGTAATACAGGGGGGTTTTAGACAATATATTATTTGGTACATGATAATGTACCACCTTGGAATATTATTATAAATATTAGATTAGGGTTGTGTCCTAGATTAGTGAGTGAGTTAATATTTTATGTAATTTAATAATGTGTAGGAAATACATAATTATCATGTAAATATGTGTACAAGTGTTTTGAGTGTAGATGTGCACAAATTTCTAATATGTATGTGTGCACATGTGTTCTTAGAATAGGAAAATGAAGAGTTATTAAGAAGAGTGAAGGTCAAGAGTGCAACATATGAAGAGTCACATACAACTATATATTTGTGACTAAGCATTGTAATATCATGAAGGTGAATCAAACGTGTAAAGATTTATGCTTGCATTAGTAGACCTTTATTCAATAGCATTTTTAGTATTTTCATGTGCAATATTGTGAGCATGTTTATGTGAGTATTCTTATGAGTTATTAAATTTGTTATTACATTTTGAGATATTATTTGGTTCATTATATTGCAACTTCATTATATTATATCCTATGATTGTTTTTTGTGGTGATTTATATTAAGTATTAGAGCATAAAAAATGAACAATAAGTTCATGGAGGGAGCATTTTGGAGGTCAGTTAAGGGATGGTTTAAATCAATTAAGGGATGAGCTAAAATATTTACATGACTCTGCGACCTGTGATGATGGAACAAAAGGACATGAAGGAGGAAATAAATGGAAACATTATGGACTTGAAAGGTTATTTAACTATTAACACCCACACATATGGTTAATTTGGCTCTTATTAACATAAGGGTGAAGGAACAAAAAATAAGGAGTAAGAAATACACAATAATAATAGATATAAATTACCCAAATTAGAATTTTTAAGGTTTACTGGAAAGGATATAGAGGGATGTTTGTGCTGAGGAGAACAATATTTCAGTCTTCATAATATTTCTTAGTATATGTGGCTCACAATTACCTCTTTCAATCTTGATTTAGATTCTCTACAATGGTTTCAGTGGCTCATAAAAGTAAACATCGAGCTTACTTGGCTTGAATTTGAGCAAAAACTACTCACTTCATTTGGTCCTACTGAATTTGAAGATTTTATAGGATCCCTTTCTAAACTCAAACAATCTTCAACTATTTAAGACTATCAAGCTCAGTTTAAAAATTTGCTAGTCATACCATTGGTTTGGGTCCCAAATTCTTTCAAAGTTGTTTTGTGAGTGGTTTGAAGGATGACATTATAATTAAAGGTAAAATGTTAAGGCCACAAATATTATAGCAAGAAATAGCATTGGCTAGAATGGCATAAGAAAAAATTAAGGCTCAAGGATACACCTTCAAATTCTCTTTATATCAACCATCATTTTTTTCGAAGTCAACATCCAATCCTCCTAATATATCTCCTACCATAAAAAATTTGACACAAGAAGAAATAGATTGTAGAATATCCCAAGGGCTATGTTATAACTATGATGAGAAGTACTCCCTATGACATAAATCTTTGCACCAAAAATTGTATTTTCTAGATGTGGATGATACAACAACCACAAAATATTTAGATATGGAAGAGGATCATCAAGAAGAGGAACACCCAAAACAACCAAAAACTCTAGAAGAATCCAAAAAAAATGGTGCATGCTTTATTAGGCATATCAACTCCCCAAACCATGAAGGTGATAGGACACTTCAAATAAAAATGGGTAATAATTATTATTGAATCTAGAAGCACACATAACTTTATTGACCTAAGGCTGAAAAACATAGGAACTATTATATTAATACTTGTAATTCCTTTGAATTCATGATTACCAATGGAGGAAATTTTCCTTGTAAAGAAAAGTGTAAAATGTTAAGATACAAATAGAGGAATATAATCTTAAGGCACATATGTTTTCCTTACCCCTACGTATATGGGATGTTATTTTGGGAGCATAGTGGCTAAGGATTTTGGGTCCAGTATTACTCAATTGGTTTCATCTCATAAGAGAGAGAATTTGTTAAAAAAATCATCCCATAGAGTTATGGCCTGACTATTTTCTATACAAGTTACAAATGATGGGGTGAAGGACCATCAAAAGGAATTACAACTTTTATTGTAAAAACATGCCACTATATTTGAGGAACCTAAGGGACCACCCCCTTGTACTCACAACCATGCAATTCAACTTATTCCAGGTAGTATTCCTCCAAATTTTTGCCCTTCAAAAAAAATTGAGAAAATGGTGCAAAAAGTTTATTTTGTAGGGGTTATTTGCCCTAGCATTAGTACCTATTCTTATCTAGTGTTATTGGTAGAGTAAATGATGGGTATTAGGGTTTGTATATGGATTTAAGACAATTCAATAAAGTAATTGTTAAAAATAATATTTTTGTGGTAGATATTACATTATTTAGTCATGTAATAATTTAGGGTGTGATTATTTGTTTAGGAAGTGTGTTAAATATTTATTTAATGTGACAAAATGTAAGGTGTGCATAAGTGCCATGTAATAAAGTGTGCAAGTGTGTAATGTGTGAGAGCGTATACATGTGTCATGTAAGAAAATCAAGGGTCATAATGTTAGGTGTCAAGTAGGCAAGTGAAGAGTCATGGAAGAGAGAAAGTCAATATTGCAACATGTGAGGAGTCACATACAATTAAATATCTATGACTAAGCATTATAATATGTAATTGAACATGCATAAATTTATGCATGCATTAGTAGACCTTGGATCAATAATATTTCTGTATTTTATGTGCACATTATTGTGAGATACTGATATCATGGGAATGCATATTATTATTATTAATATTTGATCCTTGATAAAAGAACATATGAAATAAAGTATTTAGAAATATTACAGTGGTATCATAGTGAATCCATATTGATTCATATATAGCATTAGAGATTCACTATGGTGTGAATTTATAGAATTGAAAAGAGCATAATATGGAGAATATTTTAAATTTGAAAGAGCCATGCATTATAGAAGGAAGGCCATATTTATGAAAAACAAGTAGTGATAAGATCATACTTATAAGTAGTCAAGCTTGTTTTAGCCTTGGAAAAAGGAAGACTCACGGTAAAAAAAGTGTAAGTGTCACGATTGCACACTATGAATATTCAAGAATATAGTTTAAAAACATTGAAAAGAAGCTGGGTTGAGTTCACTCTAATATTGAAGAAAATAAGGCTAAGATCACCCAAAATTTGAAGATAACTAGCTGAAAAGATTATTGGAAATTTACAAATAAACTAAAAAAAGCTAGCACCAAAATCTAGTGTAAATATTGGACTAGTGGTCCACATAATAAATTTGAAGAGGATTTGTACTCCAAAGAAGAGAAGAAATAATCAAGAAGAAAAAATATTGAAGGGTTGAGGTCACCCAAATTGCAGATAAGAATTGCTAAGGTAAGACAAAATTAAGTTTGAAAGTTTTTTTTTTTTTTTGATAAGAAATGATTTCAAGTTTTTAGAAAAAAAAATTATTTGAAAGAATTAATATTGGAGAAATAAGAATATTTTGCTATAAGTAAACAAGAATACATAATTATTAATATTGTTGTCTATATTGACAAATATTGATTGAATGCTAGAGTATTTAGAGGAGGAAAAAGATAAAATATAGGGTTGATTTCATCCTAAAGTTGAGAAAAATTGGGTCGATAATAGCACCCACAAATTGCAAATCGAGAAAAAGAAAAGAATAAGTTTTTTTTAATGGAGATATAAGGTGATAAATTTTTTTAAAATAATTAATTATTTTTAAGAAGAAAAACCTATAAGACAAATTATAATTATTATTTTTAAATCATAGCAAACTTTGAAAGCATATGAATACTATAGTCAATTGTAAATATTTTTTAATTTGACAAGCTTATATGATTCTTTTACTTATGAGGCTGATGAGTGGATGTTAGCATGCCTGCACATGTCCATTGCAGATAGTAGATATGGGAATATTTCTAGTGCTTATATGGATGTTGCAGTGGAGAATATTACAAAGGGAAGAAATTCTAAAAGGTAACCTAAATAAGAATACAATATAGACTTGAATGTTATTAGGAATAAGCTGGAGTGATGATGTCATGTTGTGGATGAGTTGTGCATGATACTATAGGGTTTGTAATAGCATAGGGATATTGATCAAAAGAACCTCAAGGAACTGATTCCTAATGGAAGGCTAGTGCCTTGTCACCTTAGAGATGAAGAGCATGCTAACAATGTTTTATCAAATAATTCAAGCTTCCTACAATATGGAACAAATCAAATAATATTTGATAGTAGAATATAGATTAATATGGAAGAAATACATAATAAAAAAACATATTGGATGTCAAATATAGAAATAAATGTATAATTCAAAAGACAACAAATTCATTTATGCACCAAATAAATTTTCATTGAAAATCATCTATTGATTAAGGCATATTTTATAATAACCATGGAAGAAGGTAAATTATTGTCAGATGTACCAGTAGCAATGAATGCATATTCTAGAGTTATAATCCAAACATATTTGAGGTGATGGCAAGAGAAAATTCTAGTGTTACAATAAATTTATTAGAAGAAGAATTATGTGGACTGAGAACAACTTGGTGCCATGCAAAAACAGTTTGTGGAGGACTTGATGAAAATGGTCTTACCAAATTTAATTATTTTTAAGAGTTTAACAAGTTAAATCCACTCAATGTATTTTCACATGATTTAATCAACTCTGAGAAAGATGTTGCTCTACTCACCAAGGAATAATTTATTAAAAACTATTTTGAGAGTGGGAAAGTTCAATAGTTTCAAGACATAGCACTTTTTGTGTTTAGTATCTAGAGACCAAGGTTGATTGAAATGTGAGAGGCTTGATGCATAAATTTATTTGATGGTTTTTTTAAGAGGTTCTTAAATATATTAAAAGTAAAAAATAAAAAAAATATAATTTTTTTCTTATCCAGAGTTATTTTAAGGGACATATTTTTAAAGATAAGAGAATATTTTAGAAAAAGATAAAACTAAAAAGGTTTTAATTAGATTTTTTTATGGGAGTCATAAGTTAAAAAAAAATGGGAAGGATAGTTTATTGCGATATATAAAGAAAAATATAAAGTGGAAATAAAAAGGATAGTTTATCGAGACATATAAAGAAAAATATAAAGTGGAAAAATACAATTTGAGGGAAATTTGAAGTTAAAAAAATCAAAAGAAAATTTGATTTGAGAGTAATAAGGATTTCCACACCAAAGATAATTTATTTATCAAAAGAAAAATTATTTAATGTGCAATTAATTATCTATCATGATAGGCACAAGGAATAGCATCAAAATTCAAGACCAATGGTTGAAGGAGAGCCAGAGCCAAAGAACAAAGACCAAAATAAAAATTTGAAGACTAAAAGTCTTCACACCAAGTAATGTAATATATGGGGTGTTGGATAATAGCTCCCTTGACAACCATGTTGAGAAATATTTCATTTATTTTGTTAGAACCAACGAAGAAAACTTTCAAGGAGTTAAATCAAGCTATGACAACTACCTTGGTGTTAGTAATGCTGTTTTTTTCTAAACCTTTTGTAATTGAAAGCGATGCTTCTAGAAATAGAATTGGGGCAGTTTTGATGCAAGAAGGAAATCCATTGGCCTTCATGATTAGATAAATTTCAATATAGAATTTGAAAAAATATACTCATGAAAAGCAGATGCTAGCCATTTTACATGTTGTTAAGCATTGAAGGCCATATCTCATTGGGCATCACTTTTCAATAAAAATTGATCATCAAAGTCTTAAGTATTTTTGGGAACAAAAGGTAGCCACACACAAACAAAAAACATGGGTATCTTAATTGTTGGTCTATGATTATGAAATAATCTATGAAAAGGAAAGGAGAATGTGGCAGTTGGTGCACTATCCTGATAGTATGAATATCAGGGAATGTTAAATGTTATATCTACACCACTTCCTCAATGAATCAATAATCTTAGATAAGAAATGACTAAGTATTTTAGTTTGTAAACTTTGATCAACAAAATCCAAGAAGAGCTTAGTTAATGCCTTGAATACATTTAGGATGATCAATAATTGAGATATCATGACTAACATTTTATTCCATATAAGTCACAAATGCGAGAACCCATCTTGCAGGAAATGCATGTATCTCTAATGACTAAAAATTTTGGGTTTCTAAAAACATATAAAAGGACCAATCATACTTTTTTTGGAAGGGAATAAAAAAGGATATTAAAAATTTTAAGTTTATAAAAACATATGAAAGGACCAATCATACTTTATTTTGGAAGGAAATAAAAAAATATTTTTAAAATTTTGTGGCAGAATTTGACAAGTGCCAATGTATGAAATGTGGAACTTATCGGTTGAGGAATAACATCAAATAAGTTAAAAACCAACCAGTCATTCCCTTGTTAGAGGGAGAGCTATCATTATTTTGGTAGCTATATGGAAAGATAGTTTTATATCGTGGGGTGTGGACCCCTCCAATTATGTAGTTTGGGTTTTACTTGAGGTTGGTGGGTTGTCTTTTGATATTATTAATGTCTATGCCTCAATGATACTAGCATTGTAGCCTCTGGTGGTGATGTGATTTTTTCTTTACCACCTATTATTTGGGTTATGCACGTAGATTTTAATATTATTGAAAAGCCTACATACAAGATATGATAGCTTCCCATGCTGTGGGCTACTTGGGAAAGAGAGGCCTAGTACTTCATGAAATACAAATTGGGTTTGTTAGACCCTAATTCTTGTTTTTCTCTTCAGGATTTTCCTAAATATTTGTGGTATACATGGTCCAATTTCTAGGCTAGCCATGCAAATTTTTTTAGAAGGCTGGACAAAGCCATGCTTTCAAATCATGTGTAATTTTTATTTCATAGGAGAAATGCTTTATCTCTATTTATGGAAAGCATTCATGGTACCACTACTTATAACCATTCACTCATCATGTTTAATGTGCTGATGAAATACCTACCTCAGAGACACTATAAATCATAATTTTTTTTCAATACTTCCTTTCTTCAGCACCCTTCCATGGTATGTCATATCCGCAAAGTCTAGAATCTAGTTTCTAGCCCTACTGGAGAGTTGGGTTGGATAGCATGGTGGAATGATTCCATTTTTAGTACAATTGTATTGCTCTATACTTTGGGGAAAAATGTGGTGTAATTCAAAAATATTTCAATTCCATCCTTCATGATGAGCTTGCCAAAGCTTCTCTCAGGCTTGAGGCCTATTTTTTTAATCCTGAACTTTAGTCTCATGTTGCCCAGTTGAGGCATGAAATTAAACTTGCTAAACTTTATGAGGCTCGGGGAGCTCAAATTAAATCCCATATTCATTGGCTTAAAGTTGGTGATAGGGTCACCAAAGAATTTTTTCAAAGGCTTCACCCTCCCAAGCAAGCTACTCAATTCAAGGCCATTCAAGAAAATGGAATAAGGCTTACCACTCTTCTTGATATGATTGATACTTTTTTCAAGCACTATACTAATATTTTTTCCACTCAAGATTATTCCCCTAAGTAGGATCAAGCACTCACATCTTGTATGGTAGTTGTACCAGTTAAGGTTTTCGAGTCTCAAAGAGCAAGGTGTGATAAAATATTCTCCCTTACAGATCTGTAGGATGCATTATCTCAAATGGAAAATGAAAAATTTCTAGGTCTATATGGATTTCCCTGTGATTTCTACAAGGGTATTTGGGATTTAGCTGGTCCTGATCTGCATAAATTTTATATGGAGGCTCTTTGAGTAGGTTCTTTGGGAGTAATTATTAATAGGGGTAATATCAAATTCATACCCAAGCAAGGGGACCAAGAGTTGATCACTAATTGGAGGTATATTACTTTGTTGAATTTTAGTTATAATATCATTTCCAAAGCTTTGGATCTTCACCTTAGGCATCTCATTCCTTTGATAGTCAGATCAAAGTAAACTAGCTTTATTCAAGGAAGGTACATCCTTGACAATGTTCTGGCTATTTGGGAAGGCATGGAATGGGCCAAGATTTCAAACTAGAACATGCTTTTTATTAAGATTTAATTTGAGAAATATTATGACTGCATTGAAAGGAGATTTATTCTTGTTATGCTCATAGCTTTAGGATTCAATCCAATTTTCATGCAGACTAATGGTATGCTATTCAGAGATGCTTCAACTATTCTCAATCTGAACAATTATTTTTTTTTTGTTTATGGAAAAAATCCCAAAAGGAATATCACTTTTGGGTAAGACCTAAGGATGTAGGGGTATATCTTCCATAAAAAATGCCTAGGTCTCACACCTGGCCTACCACCTTTGAAAAACACAAGTATCATGCATAAAACAACACAAAATAAGAACACATGAACACAAACACACAAAAATATAAAACAAAAAAAAAAACATACTCCTTGAGTGTGTTGACAAGAAAAAGTACAACAAAACACACACAAAAAAAAACATGAATCACACATAACAAACACACAAACAACAAAGTAAAACACAATAAAAAAAAATAGACAAAATAAAAAAATGACAAAAAAACACCAAAATACGAAACACATAGAAAAACCACAAACACAACATAACAAAACACTACCAAAACAAAAACAACAAAAAGAAAAAAATACACCACAAACAAAAAACCATAGAACACGAACACAAAAAAAACCACAAAAACAACAAAACAAAAAAAATCCAAAACCAAAACAACAAAATGAATAAAAAACACCACAAAAAAATTAGGAAAAACAAATACAACAAAAACTAAGCCAAAGGGGCTAATGATAAATACAAAAAAAAATGAAAACACTAAAAATAAACCAAAGCTTAACAAATTACCAAAAATATCAGAAATTGCTTAGCAAAATAGCCAAAGCTTCCAACATTGCCATAAATAGACTGACTATAAACCTTAGGATTATGGCATACTTATCCTTTTAATCGTATCTTGCTTCATTCCATTTGGAACTATAGGCTGGTTACTAGGAGCCACGACACTACTATTGGAATTTGTATGGTCTTTTTGAGGATCCATTTTATTTGTAGTTTGAATTTGCCCTTTTTTTTTGCACTTGTGTTGATTTTATATATTGTAATTTTTTTCCTTTACTATTATTTCTCAGCATCAAAGCAAGCTCTCTTAGTGATTTCTCATCATGAAATCCTCCCTGTTCCCTCTCTTCATCAAAATGTGTTTCCATAATAATTGTTTCCATTTGACCATCCTCATCATCTACTTGCTCATCCATGGAGATAATTTCAAATGTGTTAGGTGAAATTATTGTTTTCTCTTTTAATACTATTTTTTTCTTTGTGTTTTTTTGTTTAGGGATTAGAAACCTTGCCAAGTCCCCATCCTCTTTCTCTTTTTTAAGGACCTTATGTGGACAATCCTTGGCTAGATGGCCATATTCATGACAAATTTTGCATCTAAATGGAATATTTTCATAATCTACTACTTGCTCCCATATTTCTTCCCCATATTATAAAGTAATCTTCTTTGGAAGTTGTTTGTAAAAATCAATCAAAATACAAATCCTTGCATAAATCATATTCTCTAAGTGTTGGGTGCTATCATAAGTCATCATGTAAACTCCTAAAGAATTTCCAATTATTGCGAATATATTTGGATGCTAGTATTCTATCGAAAGACCAAATAAATGGACCCAAACAAGGGTAGTTGATGGTATTTCTTCCTCAACTTTGAACTTGGTATGCTAGGGCTTCATGAAGAGCCCTGCCCTACCAAAAAACCATGGCTCCCCTTGAAAAATGTTCTCCCTATATTCTTCATTAACAAAAAAAATAAGAAAGTAGCCATTAGGGTAAGTAAAAATTTGGAACTTACCTTTAGTGCTCTAGTTTTTGGCAACCCATTGCTTGAAGGTAGCAAGAGTCGATCGGAATCCCATGAATCAATAAATTAGGCCTTTCCTATCTATAGCATCTATTTATTCTTGGACATCCATTATTTCCAACTTCACTACTGGGGATCCATTAGTTTCTTTCATGCAACCCATATTTGTTTTCCTTGAATCGACCTTTGGTATCCTCAATGGTTTCCTTGGAAATCATTGATTGTGTTCCTCTCCTATTTGAGGTGGTCCTCCATGGATTGCTTCTTTAAAATTCTTTTTTGTCTTAGTACATGCATCTCTGTTGAAACCCTCCATCCCGGGATCCAAAAAATGGAGTTGCAAGAAACCCTAAATTTCCACCGTAAACCCTAATGGAACTACAAATCTCTTTGATGCAGCTGCTTTCACCCTCAAAGGTCGATCTGCTAAACTCAATTTCTACAATACTATTCACTCCTTCCCTTGTCCATCCATACTCTGCCACACTCACATTCACACAAGGGCTGCTATTGTTGTTGCTGATTTTAGCTCCATATCTGTTGCAAGAAACCCTACAATTTTCCATGTCTTGGTTTCACCATGTTCATGAACAAAATCTCATATTTTCTCCTCATATCATATTTTTGAGAGCCTAGACACGATGAGCTCTCTCACTATGAGTGCAAAGCAATGATCCAAGCATAGTTAACCCACCATGAGAAGAAAGCACCATGCACAGTTAAGCATAATGCACAATTAATCATTACGCAAAGTTTTAGACCATCGTTTGCAGTGAATTTGACCGCCAAAATTGATTTTTAATATTTTTAGAATTGCTTTCTATTAACGTGTTCTTCAACGGTACCACATAGAGTGCTCCAGATGCAAACACTATTAACTATCACCCTTGTCAGACTGTGACTATATATAATTAATTTCTCATAAGTTTGCTTGAATTCTCTCTCATGTGTATGAGAGAATGTTGTGCACGTTTACATGAAGTTTTAAAAGCTATTTCCTCAATTTGAAAAATCCATGGTCTAAAGAAGTGGGTATTTTTAGGTCTTTTCAACAATGGTGTCCTATTGCTCCCTCTTTATATGTGCTTACTGCTGAAGCCTTCGACTATCTTTTAGCTACTCAAGCTTCTGCAGGTCTTATTAAAGAAATTGCTCTTCTGAATGATCAAGAACAACTTATTAATGGTTACTTTGCTGATGACTCCTTTATTACTAGAATGGAAGAGGAGAAATATGTTTCTAATGCTCTATTTTGTCTAAACACCTTTTGCACAACCTCTGGTTCTAGCATATAATGGAGGAAGACCTCTTGATTTAGAAAGTATCCCTTGCCTATGTCACCTTGGCTTCAAGGGTATAATTAGAATTGGATCCCTCCTGGAGAATTTTTTAAGTTTATTGGTATTACTTTTCGCTTTCAAGGCTCCCCTACTCATCTTTGGAATTATGTGCTTCAAAGAGTTGAAAAAAACTTTATTTAAGGTTCTTAAGAAGCTATCATTAGTAGGAAAATTTCAGATTTTCTCTATATTTTTAGATGCCACTCATGTATACTATTCCTCTTGTTGGGTTTCTTCACAGGCTTGCTATAAGAAGCTTGAGAAAATCCTTTGATATTTTATTTGGAATAATTCTTCTGAAACAAAGGGATTTCATAGATTTTCTTGGGATATTTGTTGTCTTCCTAGAGAATCTGGTAGAATGGGTCTGCTAGACTGTAGACGGTAAGGTATTGCTCTATGTGCTAAGTTGGTGGTCAGGGCTTTGAGTGTAGCGAAAGCTTGGAAATTTTTTCTTGGACATTTTATTCCCACTGGTCTTCCCTTAAACCATAGAGAATGGAGAGGGTTGGATTTTCCCTCTCTCATTGTTGCTCTAGTTTTTGTTAAGATTTATGGCTTCTTTGTTATTAAAATTATATGGAAAAAATGGAAGCAACTCACTACTTGGATTTGTCTGAGAGGAGATGGCTTACGTAAAGGCTTATCCATAAATTCTATGAATATTTGGTGGTGTCATGTGTTTCTTCATCAAGGTTCTCTCTTAGCTCGAGTGCAATGGATTCATACTTAGTGGTTTTTAAAAAAGGGTATTGTTACAATAGCAAATTTCCCTTCAGGAAAAACCAAGGATTGGATCCCATGGAATGAGTTCAAATGCACCTTCAGGTTGAATGGTGTAGAAAAATATATGTATGATGTTGTTAACGCTCTCACCCCTTTTTCTATGTTGCACAATATTGGTGTGCAGTCATAGCGTCCTTGGTGGTCAGATTAGATATGGCATGTTGAAAATACTTTTCTTAATTATAAGGTTTGTTTGGGGTATACATGGTTATCTCCTCATCTTCCTCTAGTGCCTACGCTCAATCAGTGTTGGGATTTATTTTCTACAAGGAGTGGATGGAATTCTATATTTTAGAATGTTTGGGTTAATTATGTTGAGCCCAATAAATATTTTTTTGTGTGGAGCTTGTTGTATCAAGGCCTTCCCTTGGGGGAACATTTGAAGCACCTTGGAATTCCTAATTCTAAATGTCCTTTTTGTGGCATACGCAAGTCTTGTATTCACCTCTTTTGGAATTGCAAAATATCTAGGTAAGCTTGGGAATGGATTCTTTCCTGTTTTTCTCCATTTATAGCTGCAAGAGTTTCTTTGCCCCAAGCTCTTCTTGGGGAATATTATTTTATCCCTCCCACTTTTTGAAGTGTGGCAGGTTTTCAGGATTAGCCTGTTCATTCATATTTGGAAGGCCTGTAATAGAATTATTTTTAAACAGTATACACCTTCTGTCACATTTAATCATGCTGATAAATTAGAAGTTTTTAATTTTTTGGGTAAAAATTAGTATTTAATTTTACCATTAGGTTATTACATTAGTTACATTTTTTTACTATTGTAAATGTCTTAACAATAATTTATTGTGATAATGTGATATATTATTCACATTGTTAACTGAATAATATGTTGTTAGTAGTTAGTGTTATTCCTTAAGTTGTTAGCTACATTTAGGGGAAGACTACCTATTTACATTGTTAGCTAGCTTTAGGGTGGGACAACCTATTAGGATATTCATAGCCTAAACCTATTGTTATTTAAAATAATTTATATATCATTATTATACTAATGGTTCCCGCTTAATTATATTGCACTTGCATTTGATAACATTGGTATTAGAGCTACGGAGCGAGCAAGGTGCATTACTAGGTAAGGTGGGAGGTGTTCTTCTTATTCTATTTGGACCAATGGGCCCAATTCTTGAGGTGTAGGATCCCTAGGATAGGCACGTGTTTCAAGGTGGAAGCAAAAAATACCTTGGATTTATAGGTTATTTCATTTTGAATTATTACTAAATTATCTAAGGTTTTTGCTTTTCTTTCCCTGAAATCAACCAGACTAGACAACAGTAGACTACCAACCTACAATCCACCCACATGAGCAGGTGGTCCACGTGGACAGGCTAGACATGCCACCTCCATGAAGGGAGGAAAGCTGCCCATTAGACCGGCCATCAGACAACTATTTCTGATGATCGACCCACTGTAAGTGTGAGGGTAGGCATACCTTCTAATTGAATATTGGAGACCAGCCTCTAGAGATCGGATCACGATGGCCCACCTCTACTCGACAGTAGGAGTGCCCTCTAACACAAGACTGGTATGACTTAGAACATTGGATACAGGACCTAACTCAATACCCAAGGTGGACACCTGCTTCACACCTCAATGATGGTACCAGACTAGAATGCATCTTGAGGATGAACCAAGACCTGACACGTGGTGGACAAGCCACTAGACTCGATGGACACAAGGGCGACACATGGTAGATTGGCCACGTGCCATCTGACAGAATCGACTAATAGACTCAACTAACACGTGGCAGACACATGGTGGGCTAGCCACGTGTCCACCTAACATGTGGGCAACACGTGATGGACAAGCCACATGCCACCCATGACACTTGTTGCAACATGTGGCCACAACAAAAGGACATGGTGGGACTCTGATTTCCCCCAGGCAGTCATACAACAAAGGGTGAATTCACCCTTTTAAGGCACAAAACAATCACCCACATGGGCGATGTGGGATAAATCCCACCCAATTTTTTTTCTCTTCTTAAGAGTGGGAAAGAGAAGAAAGGGAAGGACTTTCCCTTCCCTTCCCGTCTGGCGAGCTAGCTCGACTGGCAGAAGTGCTAGTCTTAAGGCTAGACACGCGAAGTCACGGGTTTGAATCCCGATGGGGGAAAAAGTTAAATATTTTACCTCAAAGCTAATTGAAATTTAAAAGATATCAAATTTTTTAATATTTTTGTAATTTTATTAATTTTTAAATAATTTTTTAATAATTTAATCTCTATTTTGTATAAATATCATTTAAAAAAAAAAAATTATTTTAAAAAAATTTCATTTTATTATTTATTAAATAACATGATTAGAATTATTAGAATTTTGCATAAAAAAATGACTAATTTAAGGCCATTTTTTTTGCAAATTTCTAAGAAATGATGTTTTTTTTTCTCCAAAAGAGGGGATAAGAGACAAAAACTAAAGCACATTTTTTTTGCAACAAATTGAGATTTATAACACTTTGCTCCAAATTTTTTTCCTGATCAAATTTTTTAGAGTACAAGTTTTGTCTCATGAAGAAGATGCCTTGGATACAAAAAGTTCTTTGTCGTCTAAGAGTTATTAGAAAGAGGAACAAACTTTGACAACAAACAACAAGATCTATTTTTCATCGTATGCTTCGAGAGCATAGAAGAAGTTTACTTCATTTCAATACTTACACAAATTATTGGAAGGGTTTGGATCGAATTTATGGTCCCATGAGGATTAGAGAACCTTTATATCCAGACGCACCTCCAATTTTTGAGTATTGAAGCCTTAAGGGTCCACTAAAACCAAGTCGTGTGTCGACTGGTTCTGGAAAGCCTTTCAAAAGCTTGTCATGTGTCGACTTGTCTTGAAAGGTGAGATAATTTATTATTTTTGCAAAATAAAGAGGCATAATTGATCTTTGATAAATTGTCTTTTTGCAAAAATTGTAATACAAATGGGGGAGAATTTGAACATCAAATTTATTTTTTTGCACAACACAAATCCATCTTTTGTTACAAAAACTTATAATTAGGTGCATTTTCGATATTACTCGACAACTTAATTAAAAATTGGAATTCCTAAATTAGGTGCATTTTCGGTTGCATCTGAAACCAATGTGATAAAAATTTTATGGGCACTCTTTGATTTATTGTTACATTTACTTTCTTGTTTTCTGCAATTATAAGTCATCAAAATCAAGAGCACTCAAAACCCCAAAATTTCACAATAATTTGTGTAAACTCATTTGCACAGGTATAAAGCCAATTTTTTCTTGAAATTCTCTTCTAAATCAAAATCCCTAATTCAGTATTTTTTGTTTGGCTTAATTCCCTCAAACTAACTATCCTTCTTCGGGGGGTTTTTAGGCAGGTGCCATTAAATATCACTAAAGAGTAAATTATCTCTAATTTCTTATTGTTTGGCTTAAATATCCTCAAACTGATAAATACTTCACAAAGCCTTTTCAGGCAGGTGCCATAAAATATCAAGTAAAGAGAAAAACAAAGACCATCTTGGAACCATTCTAGAACCTTTCCTTCATCATGGAAACTATCAAAAAATACCTAAATGATACACAATTGCTTAAAGGTTCTAATTTTTCAGCATGGAAAACCAAGATGAAAGCAATACTTATTGTAGAGGATATGTGGGATTTAGTGGATGGCACTGATACAAGACCCACATCCATAGGATCAGATGAAAAAGTATGGGACAAAAAGAACAATCATCTTCTCATGTTGATTCTCCTAGCTACTATTGATGAGATCCAACCTTACATAAGTGAAGCTAAAAATGGTAAAGATGCATAGGATGCACTTTGTACCATTTTTGAAGGTAAAAATCAATTGACTATTCTAAAGACAATTTATTTTTTAAATTCTCTTCTAAATCAAAATCCCTAATTCAGTATTTTTTATTTGGCTTAATTCCCTCAAACTAACTATCCTTCTTTGGCGGGTTTTTAGGCAGGTGCCATTAAATATCACTAAAGAGTAAATTATCTCTAATTTCTTCTTGTTTGGCTTAAATATCCTCAAACTAATAAATCCTTCACAAATACTTTTCAGGCAGGTGCCATAAAATATCAAGTAAAGAGAAAAACAGAGACCATCTTGGAACCATTCTAGAACCTTTCCTTCATCATGGAAACTGTCAAAAAATACCTAAATGATACACAATTACTTAAAGGTTCTAATTTTTCAGCATGGAAAACCAAGATGAAAGCAATACTTATTGTAGAGGATATGTGGGATTTAGTGGATGGCACTGATACAAGACCCACATCCACAGGATCAGATGAAAAAGTATGGGACAAAAATAACAATCATCTTCTCATGTTGATTCTCCTAGCTACTATTGATGAGATCCAACCTTACATAAGTGAAGCTAAAAATGGTAAAGATGAATGGGATGCAATTTGTACCATTTTTGAAGGTAAAAATCAATTGACTATTCTAAAATTTTAAACACAGCTTCATACACTCCATATGAAGTTAGGAGAATCAATAGAGCTATTCCTTTGCAGAGTAGTAGAACTAAAGTCAAAGCTGAATGCTTTAGGAGCGAAAGTAGAAGATACTATTATGACTTCAGTAATATTGAGGGATCTTCCAGAATCCTATAAGATGTTAATAACATCCCTTAATGTATCTCAAAGAACATTCACCTTTGTGGAGTTAGTCAATTTTCTTCAAACAGAAGAAGCAAATCAACTCCAAAGTGATGAACACAATGCACTTTACACAAACAAATATGGTGGAAATAAGAAAGGTAACTTTCAAAAGTGAGGATCATCATCAAGAGATAAGGGCAAGCAACCTCAATCTCAAGGGAAGTATTAAACAAATTGTAAAATGGATAACCATGACACCAACCAGTGTTTGTTTAAGAAAAAACAAGACAAAAAGAGAAAAAACAAGCCACAAAAGAACAATAGACAACAAAAAGGCCAGTTGCTATTGAAAATTCTAATTCTAATTAAAAAATAGCATACAAAGTGCTCATGACCCATACAAATTCTACATAGAAGGATTCTGTTTGGTACATTGATTTAGGCGCCAGTAGTGGTTTTAGATATTTGTGGCAAGAGAAGGTAAACCAATAATAATTGTTGATAATACGACCTATCGTGTCCAGGGAGAAGGCAATGTAACTATTTTACTTATGGATGGAAAGTGTCATATTCTCAATGTCATTTATGTTCTAGGATTGAAAAACAACTTGTTGTCAGTTCCACAAATCCTGGATAAAAATATGGCTGTCAATTTCAAAGTGGAAAATAGATTGAAATGTTGCTATATCACCAAGCAGGGTAAACACATAGCAACTGGTTCTTACAAGAATGACTTGTTCACACTAGATGTTGTTTCAATGCCTCATGTTGCCCTAGCAGTCAACACAAAGGAGGCCAATTCTCTTTGGCATAAGAGATTTGGGCATCTTAGTAAAGTATATTTACTTGAGCTAAGTAAATCTCAAATGGTGAAGGAACTTCCCACCCTTTCATCTACATTTTCAATCTGCTCGAATTGCTTAATAGGGAACCAACACCAAGCACCATTCGAAGCTATCTCTTCTAGAGCTAAGAAACCATTGGAGTTAGTGCACACTAATTTGTGCAGTCCCATGCCACCAAGTTTTTGTGAAACAACAAACTAGATTGTATTATTGCAGGGGAGTTTTAATAACATAGTACAGCAAACGGACTTCCTGGATTAGCCCGAAATGGGTGCATCTCAACAGGATGCCGCTGCAACTGCAATAACCAGTTGCTAAGTATTGTTAACAAATTAACAACATAGAATAGTACGCTAACATCCCCCTTTATTACATTATTTGGGTAATGTAATAACTAATAGCTATACTAACATCCCCTTACATCATTTTGCAATACAAAGTGAGCTGCGAAACAATTCAAATTTGACACGTCCAAGTGCCTTAGTGAAAATTTCTGCAACTTGAGCATCGGTGGGAATGTGTTGAAGCTGAATTTGGTGCTTTGGAACTTCATCTCGAATGAAATGACATTGTGTGTCAATGTGCTTTGTTCTTTCATGATGGACTAGATTCTTGACGAGGTTCAAAACACCCTGATTGTCGCAAAACAAGTGTATTGGAGATTTTGATGGATGGCCCATACTTGTCAGAATGCGACGTAACCATATCACTTCGCACACGACTTCACGTGCGGCGCGATACTCTGCCTCTGTTGATGAAATAGCAACCACCTGTTGCTTCTTGCCGTGCCAAGATACGAGACCGGATCCCAGATGAAAAATGTATCCAGAAGTTGACTTGCGATCATCAAATGATCCGGCATAGTCGTAGTCCGTGTATCTTTGCAAGAAGAATTTGTTGTTCCTCTTGTATTCTAGGCCATATTCCATAGTACCACGGACATAGTGAAGAACACGTTTTGCTACTTTCCAATGAGTGGTCTTAGGCTCCTGCATGAACCTCGAAATATAGTTGACAACAAATACGAGATCTGGCCTAGTATTGGTCGGATATATGAGACTCCCAATCAATCGTCGATAGAGAGTACCATCTACCCGAGGTGAATCATCATATCGCGATAATCGAAGTCCATTATCCATTGGAGTTGCCATTGGCTTGCAATCGATCATGCGATATTTTTCCAAAGAATGTCTTGGCATATTTTTTTTGAGACACTTTGATGGAGTGCTCCTTTTGGCTGAATTCCAGACCAAGACAATAATGGAGAAGTTCGAGATCTGTCATCTCAAAATATTTGCACAAGTTTCTTTTGACAGTAGAGATCATAGTTTTTGAACTCCCTGTAATGAGCAGATCATACACATAGAGTACAAGCAACACTATCTCAGAACCCTGTTTCTTGAAATAGAGGTTTGCATCTGACGGACATCTCTTAAATCCATGCTGCATAAGGTGATTGTGCATTTTTATATACCAAGCTCGAGGAGCTTGTTTCAAACCATATAAGGATTTGACCAATTTGCAAACTTTCTGCTCTTGGCCTTCCACTTCAAATCCTTCTGGCTGAGTCATGTAGAATTCTTCTTGGAGATCACCATTTATAAAGGCAATTTTGACATCCATCTAGTGAACTTTCCACCCATATTGTGTAGCCATAGCACACATAACCCGAATTGTGGTCATCCGAGCAGTAGGTGCAAAAGTTTCCTCGTAGTCAATGCCTTCCTTTTGAGCATAGCCCTTTGCAACAAGACGGGCCTTATTCTTATAAATTGTTCCATCTGCCTTGTACTTGACTTTATATACCCATTTGCAGCCAATGGGTTTCTTTCCATGCGGCAAATCAACAAGCTTCCAAGTTTTATTTTTCATCAAAGACTCATACTCTGTATCCATAGTGGCCTTCCACTGAGGCTCACTAAGAGCATCTTGCACTGATGCAGGTTCAAGATCATCTATGGTAGACATGAACGCCCTGTCATCATCATATCCATATCCTCTACTTTTGTACTTGGAGTTACAGAAAGTTCCTCAAAAGATTGACAAAGATCATCAACCTCACCAGTTTCTTTGGCTTCTTTTTCCTTTTGAGCCATACTGCATGTACGAGGTCTATCCAAGTTCAAGTTGGGAGGAGTGGATAAATTTGCATCTCTGATTGTATTTGTACACCATTTAGGATTCTTCTTCGGTGGAGTTGAAGAAGATGTAGAAGGACCTCCTATCTGTGTTGACGAAGGAATCTTCTCTTCCTTAGATTCCACAATATCTTGGTGTACTTTAGATGTGCTCTGTGATGTGAAAGCTTCATCAAAGACAACATCTCTACTGATATGAATTTTCTTGGTCAAAGGATCTATCAACCGATATCCTTTAGAGTGCTCAGAATAACCAAGAAAAATACATCTCAGTGTTTTCTCATCTAGCTTCTTCCTTTTCTCTTTCGGTATGTGCATGAAAGCTTGACATCCGAAAATACGTAGATGAGATATGGAGGGTTTTTGACCACTCCATGCTTCTTGTGGAGTCATTCCTTTTAGGGCCTTTGTGGGTGCCCTATTCAACGAGATACACTACAGTGGTGACAACTTCTGCCCAATATTGTTGCCCAAGAGTAGCTCCTGTGAGCATACAACGAACCATTTCCATGATAGAACGGTTCCTTCTCTCGACAACTCCATTTTGTCGAGGAGTATAGGCAGTTTTTAACCGTCTCTTGATTCCATGCTTATCTAGGAATGCAAAAAATTCATTAGAGGTAAACTCTCCCCCTCAATCTGAGCGGAGGGTTTTAATAGAAGCTCCTGACTCCTTCTCAACGGATTTCTTGAACTACTGGAAGAATGCGAAAGCTTCAAATTTCAGTTGGAGAAAGAAAACCCACATATTTCGTGAGTAGTCATCTATGAATAACCAAAAGTACCTCTTCCCTCCACAACTGTTGGGTGTGAAAGGACCGCACAGATCGGTGTGAATTAACTCCAGAGGTTTTCGTGCTCTTGTAGAGCTCTTCTCAAATGGTACTCTATGTTGCTTTCCTGCCAAGCAGTCAGAGCACATTGGCAATGTGGCAGAAAGGTAAGGAAGACCCTTTACCATCTCATACTTGCTGAACTCAAGTAAGTAGCTAGAACTAAGATGCCCATATCTCTTGTGCCATAGGGAAGTTGCCTCCTTGGTAGAGACAGTCATGGCAAGATGTGGAGTAGAGATAGCATCTAGTGCAAATAAGCCGTGCTTATATGAAGCTGTTGTAATCTGCTTACCCTTCCTGGTAATGGTACAACACTTCTTTCCATTCTCAACACAAAAGTTGACAACCATATTTCTATCCAGGATTTGTGTCACTGACAACAAATTGTTAGCCAATCCCGAAACATAGAGGACTTTGTCGATCTGACACTTGCCATCAGGAAGAGTGACTGAAACTGTACCCTCTCCCCGAACCCCCGTAGGTTTTATCATCATCAATGGTGACGAGTTTGCCTTCTTTGGCCACAAATGATTCAAACCACGATCCGTCGCCGATCATATGTTTGCTAGCTCCATAATCGACATACCAAATAGGATCCTCTCGTGTGGAATCTCGTGGTAGTCATGAGCACCTTGTGTGCCCATTCGGAATCCGAGTCGGATTCTTCAATAGCAACATTCACTCGGGGTTGCTTGTTTTTATTTTGTGGTTTGTTTTGGCCTTTTCGCTTGTTCTTATGCCAAAACCTGTTGGTGTCATGGTTGTCTTTCTCACGGATCTTGCACCACCTCTTCTTCTCGTTGAGGTTGTTTGCCTTTTCCTTTCATATCCTGTTGAGAATTTCCTCCTTTCCGAAAGTTGCCTCCTTTTTGCCCATTACCTTTCTTCCTAGAATCCTGCTCGTTGGTGTATAGGGTCTGTATTGGAAGAATCATCCTTATGAAGTTGGCGTGCCTCCCGTTGTTGAAGCGGATTGACCAACTCGATGTAGGTAATTTGTCGTTGAGACACCTGGATGGAGGTTATCAACATATCAAATGAAGAAGGTAAAGCTCTCATCACAAGTGAAATGAGAATCTTTTCGTCCACAGTATCTCCCAAAGAATTCAATTTCTCTTTCAATTCAGACACTCTGCACATAAAGAGTTCAACTGTTTCACCCTGTCTCAAACTCAAGTTATGAAGTTGTTGTTGAAGATGAAGAATGGTGGAATCATTCTTTCCCTCATAGATGGTTTGAATGGCATCCCATGCCTCTTTACCACTCGCTTTGTCAGCTATATGAGGTTGCACTTCATCTGAAATAGCAAACAAGATGAGCACCTTTGCTCGACTGTCTTTCTTGTCAAAAGCTATATGATCTGCGGAAGGACCTGTGGATCCTGCTGTTGGTGAAGGCCTAGTTGCTACTCCAGTAAAAATATCCCACAAATCTTCCATTTGGATAACTGCCTTCATCTTATGTTTCCATGGTGTATAATTTGGACCTTTCAATAACCGATGCGGATCAGTCATCAACTTTGCAACAGCGGCCATACTGACGGTTCCTTATATCACCAATTGGTCCCCCTTTCGATATACCTTTTGCTAGGCCAATATACCGTACAAAATACCCACCCTTAAGTGAGGGAAACTATAGGTATTTAGAAAGATCAACAAAAATCACCCGCCCTTACGTGAGGGAGACTATCGGTGAGTTTTAGAGATCATACGATACGTGGAACATAAGCAAGATGTGAAAGGGAATCGCCTTGTTGATGGAACCTACCATAGAAGATTCTTCTCATGCGTGGGGTGTAACTTCCCCTAAACACTATGAAGAATACTTCGTCAGGATTTACGCCTAAACACAAGTGCGATAAAGGGTAGTGGATGGAGTAAAAAAATGCAAAAATGGCTAACTTATCTCTCCCCGAAAATTTATAGAGAACAAGCTCAGACATCGTTGTAGCAGCTATATTAGGTGGCGGATACAGTAGCCCAATCACGATATCTTTACCTGTAAGTGCGGGCCAGAGGTATCACAAATACCGAACACTGCAGTGCAATAAATTGCACGGATAGGTTTTAATTATTCTGGGGACTTAGGGAGTGTTTTGATTTTAATTTTTAATGTTATAGTGCAAAAATGAAATATGCAACATACAACAAAAAAAATGCCCACAAGAATAACCCACAAGGTGTCGGTCACAGCCGAAAATGCACCTTTTACAATTCGCCAAATTGCTATTTCAAAAAATTACTCACATTCCCCCTTTGATTTTTTGAAAAAATATCCCCCCTTAAAAAATTTTCCTTTAACAAAGCATTTTAATAATTATTATTTATTTAAAGTTAAAACAAATAATTTTAATTTATATAGTTTTTAAAAAACTTATGAAAAATAAATTAAAAATTAAATTTTAATTTATAAAGTTTTCAAAAACTATTAAAAAATAAATTAAAATTAAAAAATTTTAACTAAAAAAAATAATTATTATAAAACCTTTGAAAAATAAAAATTTATACCTTTGGGGGGAGTCGGCGGGATTTGAACCCCCGACCTGTAGGCTCCCTGAGCCTTACCGCACAGCTCACTGCCAAGTGAGCTAGCGGGCTGATCCGAAGGGATCAGCCAACCTCCTCCCTTTTCAACGCCCGGATGGTCCTCCTCCTCGGCCTCACGCGCTGCTGCTCTACAGCTCACGGTGCTCCGTAGGCGCTCGTTCTCCTCCGCGTAGCTCGCTGCATTTTCTTTTTTTTTTTTCCGCCCCGGGGGGGGAGGGGGAGGGCGCGCACGCGTTTCACACTACGCGCAGGGGGGGGTTTATACCCAGAATTTGGCGGGGGGGGCGAATTTAAAAAATAAACTCCTTGTTCCCGCCTGTCGCGACGTCTGCGATCGCGCGGGGGGGAGTGGTCCCTCCTCCGTCGCACGTCTGCGACAGACGTCCTATCGCACGCGCGGGGGGGGTGATCTCTCCTCTGTCGCCCGTCTACGACAGACGTCCTGTCGCACGCACGGGGGGGTGTCCCTCCTCTGTCGCGCGTCTACGATAGACGTCCTATCGCACGCGCGGGGGGGTGGTCCCTCCTCTGTCGTGCGTCTGTGACAGACATCGGGGGGGCTCTAGCCACCCGCGACACAGCGCGCCAAGCGCTTGCCGTCCACGGGGTGGGGGGCATGATCTTTCACGCTTCGTCCCCTTCCTCCTGCGTAGCGTGGGCGGGACTGCTGCCTGCCCTGCGTCCACGACAGCGTCTACGCTGTGCGCCGGACGCCACCGTCTGCTGGCCAGTCACGCTGGCAGCGCGGACTCCGTCCCCTTCCTCCTGCGTAGCGGGACTGCTTTTTTTTTTTTCTCACTGCTTTCTTTCACTGTATGTCGCGCGATTGCGCGCGGCGTATATAAAAAAAATTGCCTCTGCGAAAAAAAATTCCGCTGCCCAGCAACCTTACAGAACTGGATCTGATGCCATGTTAAACAACGAACTAGATTGTATTATTGCAGGGGAGTTTAAATAACATAGTACAGCAAACGGACTTCCTGGATTAGCCCGGAATGGGCGCATCTCAACAGGATGCCGCTGCAACTGCAATAACCAGTTGCTAAGTATTGTTAACAAATTAACAACATAGAATAGTACGCTAATAGTTTTGGAGGCAAATGGTATTATCAGTTGTTTGTAGACGATCACTCATGAAAGACGTGGGTCTTCTTTATTCAACTAAAATCTGAAGCATTTTTCTACTTTCAGAAATTCAAGCAACTAGTTGAGAAAGAGTATAGATTTTACATAAAGACCGTCTACTCAAATCGAGGGGGGAATATACCTCAAATGAATTATCTTCATTTCTAAAAACACATGGGATCAAAAGATAGCTAACCACAACCTATTCTCCATAGCAAAATGGAGTTACTGAAAGGAGAAATTGTTCTATCATGGAAACGGTTCACAATATGCTTAAAGGTGTAAATCTTGACCAACACTATTGGATAGAAGCTCTCACAATGACAAGATATCTTTTAAATAGGGCACCCACAAAGGCCCATAAATATATAACTCCACAAGAAGCATGGAGTGGTAGGATGCCCTCCATCTCTCTTCTAAGAGTTTTTAGGTGTAAGACATTTATGCATATACCTAAAGAAAAGAGAAATAAACTAGATGAGAAAACCTTATAGTGCATTTTCCTTGGTTATGATGAATATTCTAAAGGGTATCTATTATATGACCCTAGAACAAAGAAAATATATGTAAGCAGAGATGTGGTGTTCGATGAGGCTTTCACACCTAATATCACATTTTATGTATACCTAGAAGATGAGGAGCCACAAAAAAAACTCCTCCACCTCAACAAAAGGTTCCAAAATGGCATACAAGTACGGTGAGAGATTTAAATTTGACCTCACATCCTGATCTTACTTTGAATCATCCTCGAACTTATAGCATGTCTCGATAGAAAAGAGCAGAAGCATCACCAAAAGTTGATGATCTTTACCAACATTTTGAAGAGCTTTCTACAGACAAAGAGATTGATAGTGGAGAAGACATGGATATTGATGATGAGTGGGTTTATACATCTTCATATGATGAACATGAACCCACCATGGTCAAATAAGCACTAAATGAGCCACAGTGGAAGGCAATTGTGGATGTTGAATATAAATCTCTCATTAAGAACAACACAAGGAAGTTGGTTAATTTAACTTCAGGTAAGAAACCCATTGGCTGTAAATGGGTTTACAAAATGAAATACAAGGCAAATAAAACCATTGAAAACCATAAATCTCACCTTGTGGCAAAGGGCTATGCTCAAAAGGAAGGCATCGATTACGAAGAGACCTTTGCACCCACTATGAGGATGACCACCATTCGTGTTCTTTGTTCTATGGCAGCACAATATAGATGGAAACTTAATCAAATGGATGTAAAGAGTGACTTCCTAAATGGTGATTTGAATGAGGAAGTATACATGACTCAACCACAAGGATTTTTTGAGGAAGGCCATGAGCAACAAGTTTACAAACTGGTTAAATCCTTGTATGGGTTGAAACAAGTCCCTAGAGCATGGTATATAAATATAGAAAATTACCGTCTACAACATGGATTTAAAATAAGTCTTTTAGAAGCAAATCTCTATGTTAAGAACATTGGTTCTGAGATAGTGATACTTGTACTCTATGTAGATGATTTGATCATAACTAGAAACTCAAAGACACTGATAGACGTCGTGAAGAATGACTTGCTAAAGTCATTTGATATGATAGATTTGGGACTTCTCCACTATTGTCTTGGTCTAGAGATTGAAAAAAAAAATATTTACCTAAGGGTGACTCAAAGGAAGTATGCCAAGACATTGATCAAAAATTATTGTATGATTGATTGTAAACCAAAAGCAACATCGATGGAACAAAGGCTTCAGTTGTCACGATACGATGATTCACCTTAGGTAGATGAAACTCTTTATCATCAAATGATTGGGATCCTTATATACCTGACAAACACTAGACTAGATATCACATTTGCTGTGAATTATCTTTCTCGGTTCATGCAAGAACCAAAAATTACTCACTAGAAAGAAACAAAGCATGTTCTCCACTATATCCGTGGTAGTATAGAGTATGGTTTAGAGTATAGGAAGAATGACAAATTATTATTATAGGGTTTCATAGACTCTAACTATGATGGATCAGTAGATGACCGAAAGTCAACATCTGGATATGTTTTTCATCTAGGATCCGGACTTGTCTCATGGCACAACAAGAAGCAACAAGTGGTTGATATATCTTTAGTAGAGGCAGAATATCATGCAGCACAAGATGCAGTTTACAAAGAGATATGGTTGAGTCACATCATAGCAAGTATGGGTTTACCCAAGAAACTTCCAATTCACTTGTTCTGCGATAACCAGGGTGTGTTGAACTTAGTGAATAATCTAGTTCACCATGAGTGCACCAAATATATTGACACATAATGTCATTTCATTCACAATGAAGTTCCTAAACACAACATCAAGCTCCAATTCATTCCCACTAACGAACATGTTGCAAACATCTTCACAAAGGCACTTGGACGTGTCAAATTTGAGTTGTTTAGAAGTACACTTTGTATTTCAAAATAATGTAATAAAGGAGGGATGTTAGGGTAAAAATTAGTATTTACTTTTACCATTAGGTTATTACATTAGTTACTTTATTTTACTATTGTAAATTTCTTGACAATAATTTGTTGTTATGGCGTGATATATTATTGACATTGTTAACTGAATAATATATTGTTAGTAGTTAGCGTTATTCCCTAAGTTGTTAGCTACCTTTAGGGGAAGGCTACCTATTTACATTGTTAGCTACCTTTAGGGGGGGACAACCTATTAGACTATTCATAGCCTAAACCTATTGTTATTTAAACTCATTTACATATCAATATTATACTAATGGTTCTTGCTTAATTATGTAGCACTTGCATTTGATAACATTAATGACATGTGCCTACAGATATGTACTCAAGCCAACAATGTTGCTATGGAGTTGGATCATCTGCAAGTTATTCTGGCACATTGGGCCAATGCTCCATGTACAGTCAACCGGATCCCCCTAAAGCGCTTTTCTTAGGAGCATTTTTAATCTTGCTCTCATCGCAGGCCTTCGTCATATGCAAGAAGTGCTCTCGTAGATAGGCACTAGTCCCAGCCCTCACCAGTAAGGAAGTAACCTAATATTGACATTGCTTGTTCGTCCCACAAGGTTGGGGGTGGGATGATGTTCAATCAGTTTCACCTAGGCTGGTTGTTGGTTAGAACGACATGAGTACTGAAGGCCTTAATTGCGATATATAGGGGTGGATTCACATCCCATAATCATTGGTAGTTTATGTAGGACAATATGCTATGGCACATTACCCCATATAATATGATTTCTTTGATGTAATGATCATCAATAATCATGATTGGTAAAATTGTGTTTTGTTGGCGACTTTGTTTACTAACCCTTGTCAACAAAAGTTAGTTTGATTCCCCATGAGGTATGTTAACCCACCCATTATTTTTTATTGTAAAGTCTTTTATCTTAATTTAATGTAAATTTGTTTTTCATAATAATAATAATAATAATAATAATAATAATAATATATATATATATAAAATAAAACCATTGCATGTCTAAAAACAAGGATGGAAAATTTATCTTGCAAGAGCGATGTAACAACCACAGAAGTTTGAAGGATTTATTTGTAATAAGCAGTCCTAATTGAAGGCTCAACATAGCGGAGTGGCTTGGATTTCTCTAACGATGGAGAACAACTTCAAAACTAAAAGATTTTTCTTATAGCGAGATACACATCTAACCATCATGCTGAGAAACCAGATCCACTTCCACACATAAACTAAAGATTTTTAATGTGTTTATGTGGATGTTTTATTTTTATAATATCAAGCAAAGACTGATAAAGTAGGTAATTCTAAGCGGAATTCAACATCATTTGCTTCAGAGAATTATATTCTACGGATAAAGAAGATAATTCCGAAGAAATTCGACGCCATGTTGACTATAAATTTCCTTCAAAGTAAAATAATATAATTAAATTTTATTATAAAAATATTAGTGAGAATAATAGGTTACAATTAAGAAGGTTAAATATCCTATGATCATTGTATGTGGAGGTGCAGCGCAACTGTTTGGGCTTTGGCTTTTTTTCAAAGTTTCTAGGTTCAAACCGTGGCGTGGGTGAGTGTGTGAGGGGGTGGGTGTGTGTTTCCCTGTAGAGTTGTTGTATTACTGGTTTTTAACCCCCACTTCTTAATATTAGAAAATTATATATATATATATATATATATATATATATATATATATATATATATATATATATATATATATATCCTATGATCATACCCACATGTAGTAGGTGAGAGCATGACAATCCTTCAAGAAAGGTCCTTGGTTCGAATCTCCACCTTAGGAGAAATGCATATTGAGTACCCAAAATCCAATTGATAATGCTGATGTGGTCAGGATCGGACACGACTCCCAGGTGATGCTGGTGAACGTGCGGCATGACAAGGAGTTTTTCTTTTTCTTTTCTTGTAGTTTCTTTAGATAGAGTTTTTTGCTAAATTAAAAAAAAATTATCCTATAATCATATAAGATATTATATAATTTTATTTATGGATTAAAACCTAATTTTTTTCCATATATATATATATAGGATTTGGTTACTATGAGAAACCTTATAACTCATAAGGTTGAGGAGTCTTCTCTCAACTATAACCCTTCCTAAAATTAAGAATTTTAATATTTTATTATCAAACTCCTTCATAATAAGAATGAAGAATAGACCTATTAAAAAAATTACTAAAAAAAGTTTAACAAATAAAAAAATTCACTTAAATTTTACAACCAAAATATAAAATTTAAATTTAAAATAAGTTGATATAAAAAAATAAAGTTCAATCCTCATAACGGTGTGTAAGGCATATTAAAAAAAAATTTAACAAATAAAAAAAATCACTTATTTATAACCAAAATATAAAATTTAAATTTAAAATAAATTAATATAAACAAATAAAAAAAATTAATAACTTTGACAAGTACCATAAGTAGCAATACAATTATATTGTTTACATGAGAGTATAAGACAGATTTATAGTTGTGATTTCAACTTTTATGCAATATTTTTTTGCAATGGAGGTTCTAGCTAAATGTTAATTAGCCAAAGATTTTTTAGAGTCATCAAAAGCTCGTAGGTTTTATTTATTATAACAAACAAATTGACTTTTAATGATATTATTTAATATATTGTAGAATTGAATTTACTGTTTAATATATGTGAATTAATTTTTATAAAATTTAATTATAAATTATTTTAAATTGTTTTATACGATAAATTTTTATAATGAAATTTATATAGAAAAAATAAATATAAAATATTTTTTATTATTTATTTTTAAAGTTTATTGATAATAAATTTTAAATATTAGATGTATGTTTTTAATTTTGATTAATATTAATTTAAACTTTTATTAATATAAGAATTAGTGTATCATCTTAAATTGGAAAACTCTTTGATAAAGCGCAGTATTAATCAACCACTTAACCTTGTATTTATTAATATTTTTAAGTATATTTTTAAGTAGCTTGTATGATGTTTTTTCATTTTTGAGTTATTATGTGTGAAATTTTTTTCACATATAAATTAGGAATTGATTTTGTTTTCTTATAATTGTTTTTTTCATATGATTTGTTGTATGTGATACATGCATTAGGAATTGATTTTGTTTTCTTATAATTGTTTTTTTCATATGATTTGTTGTATGTGATACATGCATGTTTAAATGTTGTTAGTAATATTTATATTTGGTTTTAATGTAAATCTTCTTTTACATTAGTTTAGAAGATTTGGTTTCAATGTAAATAATTTAGGAGTTTTGGTTTCAATTTATACCTTCTTTAACTGTTGTAAATAGGTGTTCTTGTCAACTAAAACTAGGAGGATCTTATTTTTTAATATAAAAATTTTAATTTTAAAAAATTATATATTCTTATTATGAATGAATTTAATTATAAAACATTAAAATTCTAAATATAAAATTTAAAGTTCTAATCTAATAAATAAAATTATATACTATAAATATATATTAAATAAAAAATATATTTTATAATCATAATATATTTAACCTTTTAATTTTTTAACTTTTAGTGACATGTTTTTATGTTGGAATTCTCTTCTACTTTAATACCTCTTCTTTTACTAATAAAATTTTATTAAAAATAATAATTTTAAATATAAAATTTAAAATTCTAATCTAATAATTACAATTATATATTATAAACATATATTAAATAAAACATATTTTATAATCATAATATATTTAACTTTTTAATTTTTTTTAATGTTGGAATTCCCTTCTACTTTAATATATCTTCTTCTATTAATAAAATTTTGATATAAAATTCCCTACTACTTTAATACCTCTTCTTTTACTAATAAAATTTTATTAAAAATTTAATTTTAAGAAAACTTTATGGTCAACATGACGTCGAATTCCGTCAGAATTACCTTCTTTATCCCTACAAGATAATTTTGTAAAGCAAAACTTATGGTCAACATGATGTTTCCGGTTAGAATTACATACTTTACCCCTCCTAAATTGGAAAATCAACAACCCAATGCAAACATATTCAAGTGGCGGATAAATCAATAATGAGTATGCGGCGTAGAATAAAAGGCATTCCCAAGAGTAAACCACAACAACAATTTTGGTTTTAACATTTTAAATTTTGAAGGTGCATTGGTCTTTGTCAACTTACTCACTATTTGGTGAAGGAATTATGATAGTATAACAGTCCACATAATTCCTCCGAGAGACGTAATGTCCACACACGAACACATGCATTTGCCTTTATAATGGATTATCTATGCTGCTAACGCAAACCAGCAAAATCCATTTTTATTATTTTGGTTTCTAACTTATTTGACGTTATTCGTCAACTCATAAGTTATGGAGCTTTGTATGAGTACAGTGATAATTGTGCTCGTCATGGCTATTATGGCGTGGAGTGCACCAAAGGAAGGCAGTGGGAACGACCCTCAGCAGTAGCAGCTTCAGAGACCGCAGTGCAAACCTGTTGCAGAAATTGATGCAAGAGAAGCTGTTTCCATTGCTAGAACAAGCAAAAGAAAATAAATCTTCCCTTGATAGGCAGGATGTATTGCTTCGCTTTAATTTTGATAGCATATGCATTACTGTATTGGGGAAGGACCCCGGATGCCTAACTCCCGGCCTTCCTGAGGTTCCCTTTGCCACAGCGCTCGATGAAGGCATCAGAGCCTGCATCTACCGTCTCATAGTCCCCACATTTCTATGGAAGTCGATGAGATTACTCAACGTTGGATTTGAAATAAATCTCAGGAGATCTGCCACAATAATACACGAATTTGTATCAGACATGGTGAAGGCTAAAATCAAGGAGATGAAGGACATGGGTTGTGTTTTGCAGGGTGACATCTTGTCGAACTTCATCAAGATGGAGGCAGAAGAAGGACGTTATCCCTCTGAGAAAATGCTGCAGGATCTAGTCTTGAGCATTATTCTTGCCGGTAGAGATAATTCTGCTTTCTCCTTTCGTGGTTCTTCTGGCTCCTCAACATGCACCCCCGTGTAGAGGAAAAGATACTCTCTGAACTCTCCACGGTACTGGATAGAGTTGCAATTTCATATTCTTTATTACATTATTTTTTTTTTAACACTAGGAATTATGTACGTTGGTTGTCCTTAAAGTAGCCTTGTGAGGGGAAGTGTTAATTATTACTAGCATGTATCAATATACCTTGTTCTGTGTCAGGTACCCAATTATTTGAAAAACGAAGACAAATATTTTACTGTGAAGGAGGTAAGAGGTCTGAACTATTTGCAGGCTAGCTTGTCCGAGACATTGAGACTTTATCCTCCTGCTCCTTTAAGTTACAGACAGGCAGTGCAAGACAATGTTCTGCCTGATGGGACGTTTGTTAAGAAAGGGTCCAAACTTCTGTGTCTTATTTACGTTACAAATAGAATGGAGGGCGAGTGGGGTAAATATGCCCGGCAGTTCAGGCCCGAGAGGTGGATTAACAAAGACGGGGAGTACACGAAAGAGTGGGATTATAAGTATCCCGTTTTAATGCTGGACCTCGTCTTTGCTTGGGGAGGGACATTGCTTAGATGAATATGAAGTGCATGGTTGCCAATATTCTTGCACGTTACAATTTGGAGGAAAATTGCAACCTAACTCAAATATTTTGTGGCTAAAGAATATGGCACCAAAGCTAAAGAGAGGAAGAAGAGGATTTTATCAAATTCTAAGAAAGTCTAGGTAGAGTAGTGCCAAATCTAGAACCATAGGAGAAATTTTAAGTAATTCTAATAGCGAGGTGGAGAACCTCACTACTATAGTCTCCCTGCTATAAACTTTAGTAAGTCAAAATTTTTAGAACATAAATGTTGAGAGTAGACAGGTGGATCCTACTATAGAAAAAATAAGAAGTCAAAGCTCGTTTAAAAGTAGTGCTAGCCAATGATATGAAGAATGTTAAAATATCTAAATTTACTAGAAAATATGGAGGTTATTTAGCCGAGGATTGGCCAAATGAATTAGAGATATACTTCTCCATGAAGAACTACTCTTCACTAACCCGACTACTTTCCACTTATAGGATACAATATTAGAATGGTGGAATACGTTAAAATATGATGAAAATATTTAGGCAATGAATCTTCAGTGGGATGGATTTGTTCAAGCCTTCAAGAAAAGGTTCTTATCAGAACAATATTATGCAGAGAAATTCAAGGAATTATCTATATTTCACCAAGGAACAGGAACGATGAATATATATTATCAAAAATTTGTAAAATTAAAATATGTACTAGTATATGAGGTTGATGAGAAAATGAAAGTACAAAAGTTCATTTTAGGAGTGGATCCTAAGATTAGAATAGTAATAAAATTGCACAAACCTAAGACCTTGTAAAAGGCATATGATTTGGCTTGTTAAGAAGAATACAACTTACAAACTAAGAAGACTTTCTTCAACTATGTTGAGTTGATAGAGGAAGATTGAAAGTCACTTGAAAAAGAAAAAGTGTTGGATTCATGAAGTGGGAACAATATTAGAATAAAAAGAATAGAGGTAATCCAAAGTTTGAGAAAAGGAACAATAGAAAGCAATGGAATATCAAGAAGAAATTCTAAAAGAGGAATAATAATCCTCAACCTCAGAGGTAACTAGAGCCATCGCAAGAAAAAAGGAAAAGGAAATAAAAATAAGAAAGAACTAAGGGCCCCAAGGGAGGTTGCTATAATTGTGGAGGTACGCATTATGTGAACAAATTTCCTCAAGGAATATCATCAAGTAAGAGGACAAAGGAACAAATCCACAAAATTTACACAAACTAGAAGATGGATGGTCAAGCCACACCAATGCTCATAAATGGTAAATTATTTGATAAAAATGTTAAATATTAATAGATAGTGGAGCTACTAATGGTTCTATTTCTACTAATATAGTCAAGGATATGCCAGAAAGACATGGATTTTTGGCATAAGGTTGGAAATTGGAGTATGGTTTTGGACATACCTACTTAGTGGATTAGTGTCTACCTACAACTGAGATCTCCCTACCCAACAACTCAACCATATGGAATCTATATGTAGCACCACTACATGCCTTTGACATCATATTAGGAATGGACTGATTAAAGTCTCACGAATCCCTAATCAATTTCCATGATATATGGATGGATTATATGGATAAGGATAATAATATATTAAGGATTCATAGTGATCAAGGCATTTGTCAACCATAGTTGTTAGCAATGCAACTTAAAAAATCTATGAAGAAAGGTGGAATGATATATATTGTTAAGATAAATGATACTATTGGAAATATTGAGTTGTCATTGATGTCAAAGGGTGCATGATATTCAAGGCAAGGTATATCTCAAAGTAAAGGATTATAATATTTAAATATCACATTTAAATATTATAAAGAGAAGGTTTAAAGGCTTGGGACAAAAATATTTAAAAATAAGGACATAGGTTTTTAAAGATAAGGACAAAGGTTGGGACATAAGTTTGAAATATTTAAATCAAAGGATTTAAATATTTAAGGTTTTCAAAGATAATGTTATAATATTTAATTTAAATATTTTAACCCAAAGTTTCTTGAAAAGGAAATTGACGCCAACGTTCATGGAGGTATTATAAAGTTTTCAAAACAAATAAAATTGTACTGACATGACAAATTTAAGATCATTGGAAGCACATATATATATGGTGTCAATTTTCCTTGAAAATTATAGAGGTCATGCGATGAAATATTGATGATATCCTTCTCGTGAATGCATGTGACAGAGTTTGAGCACAACAAAGACATTACACATGACAAAGTTTGAGGATAGTGAAAGATTATAAATGGCAAAGTTTAAGCACAACAAGCATACAACAAGAAAATAATGGAGTTTTAGCATAGTAAGTGCACAAAAAAATTTGAGCACAGTGAGTGCATGATAGATTTTGAGCATGACAGAGTCTGAACACAATGAAGGACATGCACATGATGGAAATTAAGCATTGTGAATGTTTATGCACAACAAGAGTCAATCAAAGTGATTGGAAAGATTGAAAAACTTGAACTGGGTTGTGACAGATATTTTAGGTTGATAAAAGCAGTGGTGGCAGAGAAAATATCTTGGATAGAAAATTGACATCACGACTGCGAGACCAAATATAATAAGCATAAGAGGTAGACATTGTTAATTTATCATCCAGTCAAAGACATCACAAAAGACTTGCAAGGAAAAAATATCAGGCAAGAGATAATTTAATTTATTTTTACAAAGGTTGGCAACGTCATCGTGTTTGAAAGGATTTATTTTATGGTTGTGTTGGGGATTTAAATCCAACATCCTCCTTGCAAGAGATGTTAAGGAGTCTAAAATAGACTAAGCACAATAGAAAGTTTGTGAGCACCTCATGGTTCCCATGATGCCTAGTTGAAGGGTGCTAGCACTTCGTGCCCATACGTAGACTCACCCAGTTGGAGGGCACAACATGTGGAAGATTATGAGTAATTTGTGGTGTGACTGTTGAGTGGAGGATATCTACGCAAAATTTAGAATCCATTGACTTGTTGTGAGTTGATTGCATATGCAAGAATTTTTGTTGAACATATTTGAAGGTATGGAAAATTAATTTCTTTCTAAGGTGGTTGAAATTATTCAAAATAAAATATTTTAGGGAGGTATAAGAAATTAGAGAAATAAATTAAAAGAGAGTTTATTGTGTTATTGTTTGAAGAAGAATATTGTTGGGTTACATATTGGGGATATAAGGAATTATTGAATATTTTGCTTTGAAATGAAAGCTTGATGTTTTGATTTTATTATTTGATGGAAACTATTTGAGTTTGGGAGGTATAATGAACTATTATATACATTGCATTAAAGTTGAGTTAGAAAAAAAATTTGTTGAGTTTTTGTTATTTGAAGAAGAATGTTTGTTGGCCTTATATACTGGAGTAATAAGGAATCATTAGGTAAACTTTAGTGATAAGTTGCAAAGGAGAGTTTGTTGTTTTTGAAGTACATGTGAAATAGTATAACCTCATACATTGCTTTAAGACAAGTCAAGGGGGTTACACAAGGGCAAGAATAGAGTGAAAGAATTTAATTGAGAAGAAGAACATATTAGGTATTTGTTAGTGCATATCATTCTTTATATGTTCTTGAAGGGTAGAATATGTCTAAATTACTTTAAGTTGAAGAAAGCACATTTGGAAAAGTTATGAGCATTATTTATATGTGATATTTGGGAAAGATATGAGCATTGTTTGTATGCAAAATTTGAGAAAGTTATGAGCATTCTTGAGCAGTTTTTTGTGAGAAGATGTTGTGAGCATATTTGAGTAGGATTGAGAAGGTTTTGTGAGTAAATTTGAGCATATTTGTGAGTAGATTTGAGAAGATTTGTGAGCAGAGTTGAGTAGGTTTTGTGAGTAGATTTGAGCAAAATTAGGAGCAGTTTTTGGAATAGATTAGGGTAGAGGATATTGGTGTCTCCTGTAGATTGAGGTCCATGAACCAGAGTAAAGGGGATTGGTGTCTAGAAACTTGTGAGAGGGGATAGGTGTCTCCTATGGATAGAGTTCCACAAAAATTGTAATAGGGAATTGGTTTCCATGAAATTTGTTGAGAAATTTATAAGCAATATTTCTTCGTGGATTTAGCTCAAAAATATAACAAAAATTAAAACATTTTAAGTATTATAGTAGGTATATAATTAAAATATATACCTCCCAAACTTATTGCATATATATATTCTAAAATCTAAGTTTAAGCATAATGACTAGACTTAGGAATGGAAAAAAGACTGAAGTAGAAGAAGATTGGTTAGGAAAACCATTAAATAACCCAGATGTCCTTCCTAAAGATCCAATTTAGGAAGAAGGAACCCTAGACCAACAAGAAGAAGAGTTTGCTATAGGAAATGAACAAAAAGAAACTGTTAGAGAGGAAGGATCCTCATCCCCTAAAATGTCTCCGGGAGGAGATGTTACTTTTGAGAACATGGAAAATTTCTAGAAGTTTCTCAATACTAATATTGGCGCTCTTAATAGAGCAGTCCATATGGACAAGGATAAAATTAGTGACACTCAAGAGACCCTAGAAGAAATATATCACACACGCACTAATACCTTGTCCTTCGTTGATCAAGAAAGTGATCAAGCTAGACCATCCAATTTGGATATGGCCGCTATAATCTAGAACATGCAACAACAACAGCTTACCCAACCACTTAGAGTGCCTGTTACCAAGCCTAGAGTTATTCCCACACAAAAGAAACCTTCATTCACTTCTCTATTTCGCCAAGCTATTGATCAACATACCTCAAATCAACAAAAGCCCAAAACAAAACCAAACACCAATTTCCAACAATCTGGGATACAACATAATGCTACTACAAATATTCTTTATAATACTATCCCTACCAACCATTTGCATAATAGCAATATAGCATCTAATCCTTACGTCACGCCATCATACGCTCACAAATCCCATACTCATGTACCACCGAACCAATATGGTGGACAAACTAGTAATCTAGAAGCCATGGTGAAATAGTTAGTCTCCCGCATGGACTAGATAGATCCCTACCGTCCCTCGTACAATTATCGAGAGATGTGTAGTCAGAATTTAGATCCTATAGTTGTAGCACAACCATATTCTAAACACTTTCCTATGCCTGTCCTACCTATATACAAAGGAACCAAAGATCCCATAGAGCATCTTCATATGTTTAGGATAGCATGTCATGATATATCACATGATGACTTGTTATTACTAAAAATGTTCCCGAAAAGTTTAGGAGGAATGGCATTAGAGTGGTATTATCAATTACCCACTCATTCTTTGAGGAATTTTGAAGAAAAAACTGTCTTTTGTTCATAAATTTAGTGCCTACATAGAAATGCATGTAACCATTAAAGATTTGTACAACTTAAAACAAGACAAAGATGAATGTTTTGCTAATTTCCTAGCTCGGTGGAGACATTTGATAGGAAAATTGCACTTTGTGTTACCTTATCGGGAAATGCTAGATATTTTTATCAATAATTTACAAGAACAACTATCCTATGAGTTATCAATTGCTACCTTGACCACCTTATATCAATCTATAGACTTAGCTCGAAGAGTGGAAGATGCTCTCATTAGGAGAGGTCAGCTTAAAAAGAAATACGATGAGAAAACATCCAGAAATCAATATAAGAATAGACAAGTTGTGGGTGATGGAGTCACTGATAGCAGAAACATTGCTAATGTTAATGCTATCAAAACAACAAAGAATTTTATACTAAAACCTCCTAATAAACCACATCAAGAATTTACTAGGTTAAATCAACCTCTATCAACCATTCTACTACAATTATTAGAACAAGGTTTGATCCAATTATCAAATATCCAGGAACCTGATCCAACTATACCCGGATACAGAGCTGATTTACACTGTGATTTCCATATAGGACCTTGACACACTACCAACTCTTGTAAAACATTAAAACATAAAATACAATAATTAATTGATAACAATGAGATGGAGGTACAAGCCTTTCAACCTAAACAAAATCCTCCTAATAATGCTCAAAATAACATACCCCAAAATCAGAATCAGAATGCCAATCAATCATTAGACATATTTCAACATCCTTTACCAAAGCATGGTAAAGAGGTGGCTAATCAAATTGAGCATCATAATGTTCCCCCTCCTACCCGATATGTTGGAACTATTAGTGGGCATTTACCTGTTCATGATTTGGAAATATTGGACACAACTTTATCCGTAGTTACAACCAGGCCTCTACATAACATTCAGACACCTGATTTTAGTGATGCAAAATATGAGACTGAGAGTGATATGGAAATCACCTCAAATCAATCGAATAGCTCTAAAGATGAATCAGATCCTATTCTCCCTATCACAAGCCATATGGTCCCAAAAGAACCATTTCCATGAAGAGTCACTACTGGACCATCGTCTCACTAATTACTTTCTAATAAGCAAGCCATAAATGCTATACCAAGACCCATTCATTATCCGTAAAATAATATTGTAGGTACCATCGGAGCTGTTACTAGACAACAGGCTCAAAATTCTCAACAATATCAAACTCAAAATGATGGATCAGCTCCATTTGTTTTGAAAGTTCCTAATAAAGGGAATCATGCACCTAATGTTCAACCTAAACCTCCTTATTAATGAACAATTATCAAATACTACAGCTAGAATTTCCCTTTTGGACATTTTAAGTTCTTCTTCTACACATAGGTATGAATTAATGCTCACATTAAGCCAAATGATGGTACCACAAAATATTCAACATGAAGCCATGGCCAATACTATCATAACTTGAGAAGTCGATTGTATTGACTTTTGGGATAGAGATATACTGCAACATAGTTTACATAAGAATAACCCCTTATATATTACTTCCCTAATTGGAGATGTAGAAGTTAAACGAGTCTTGATTGATAATGGTTCATCTTTAAACATTTGCACTTTTGACTTCTACCAAAGATTTGGGTTTAGAAGTGATGAAATGAAAAGAATTGATATGATCATAAAAGCCTTCAATGACAAAACACAAGAAACGTGTGGAGTTATTACTATCCCATTGCAATTTGGTCTAAGAACCTTAGACACGATCACGTTTATTGTACATTGCCCTGCATCGTACAATATAATATTGGGTTACCCTTGGATCAATGCAATACGAGATGTTCCCTCAAATTTACATCAGTGTGTTAAATTCAAATTTAAAAATCAGTTGGTTACCATTCATGGTGATCCCAAACCCTTTGATATGTGTGCTTTGGCAGAACCTGTTGGAGTTCAATTTTGCCCTGCTCTGTCATCCACACATCCTAATTCTCATCATCCGTCTAAACGTGTGAAACACACACCCATAACATCATCTATTTTTTCTCCATCAACTCCACCTCTACATATAGTTCAACCATCTTCCGAACAAACCACATTAGGACCTCAAAAATATCCTAAACCCACAACCAATGCTTCTTGTTTTACTCCTATAACTTCCATACCTATACACCCATCCATCAACATCTCTACAACATCTAAACATACCAGAGGCATATTTTCTACATCCGAAGATGTAGGAAATGTTCCTTCTACCTCTTACACTCTTATTGATGATCTCTTACCCGATTTATCTAAAATTCTTATATTAGAAAAAACAAACGCTGCTATGCAAGATTCCCTTATTTTAAATAATTTGCCACCCTCTCCTCGTACCTTGGGCCTCCCACAACCTATGGGAAGTATTTACCAGGTTGGGAGCTATGCTTTTATTTATAAGGGATATGACTAGGGAAGAATACCTAGAAACATCAAGACACATTATGATGGATATGCTCGATGTTATTTTACTAATTAGTATATTAAAGCTAAGCCTATAATGCTTAAATTGGGATATAAAGGGAAATGTTTGGGACCTTTATAGAATGGTATGAAAGAACCTTTTGAGGTAGAGTCGTGGCCCGCCCGATGTGGTGTGGGCCTATTTCCTAGTAAGGGTCAACCCTTCCCATTTGAGGATGATGATCAATTCATATGTTACCAAGATTATTTGGATGAATGCGATGCTTTGCGTCTAATAAATAATCCATTTACATGTAATATGATATCCATAGCTTACCCTCAGATGATCACTGAATTCGATGATGAGTTGGGGGGAGATATATTCCATGATGTCTCCATTGAGGAATTATTCATAACGAATTTTATTTCGATGGCTCTATACCTAGTATAGCCCAGCTTGAGGCCACGACTCCTCAAGATGAATTATCCAAGCTAACCTCGGAAGAATTACAAGAATTGGGCGTTTCACCCGCCCCACCTAATTTTGAGAGAGATCTACACATGGAAGTAGAAAACATCATAAAAATTAACATTGGAACCGAAGATAATCCTCACATAATCAACATTGGATCAGAATTGAGTCAAGACAAACAAGATAAATACATTGCATTTCTTAAGGAATATGAAGATGTCTTTGCTTGGACATATGAAGATATGCCAGGATTAGACCCTTCTGTAGTTACACATCACCTAGTAGTCCATCCGGATGCTAAACCTGTTAAACCAAAACTTAGAAAAATGCATCCTAAAGTGGCCTTACTAGTCAAAGGGGAATTAGAAAAACTCATGAAGGTTGTTTTTATACAAGCCATTGATTATGCTGAATGGATCTCGAATGTAGTTCTAGTAACTAAGAAAGAAGCTACCAAAGTTAGTGTTTGCACAAAGTTTAGAGACATTAATGTTGCATGCCCTAAAGACGATTTTCCTCTTCCCAACATGGATCTAATAATTGATTTTACTGTTGGGAGTGGAATGATATCCTTAATGGATGGATTTTTTGGTTATAATCAGATCAGGATAGCTCCCGAAGATCAGGCTAAAACAACCTTTATTACCCCTTGGGGGACCTTTTTGTTGGAAAGTGATGCCATTCGGTTTGAAGAATGTAGGTGCAACATATCAACGAGCCATGACTTATATCTTTCATGATATGATGCATGATATTCTACATGATTATGTAGATGATATTATAGCTCGTTCCATCAAAGAAGATGACCATTTATATGATTTGAGAAAAGTATTTAATCGGTTAAGGGAATATCTTATCCGATTGAATCTAGCTAAATGTATATTCGGAGTTAAGTCCGGTAAATTATTGGGGGTTATAGTTTCTTTACATGGCATCGAAATTGATCCTCTCAAGATTGCGGCTATCACTGATATGCCTGCACCCACAAATATATCAGAATTACGAAGTTTACAAGGTAATCTTCAAGCTATTCGTCACTTCATCGATAATTTGGTGGACAAAATAGGACCCTTTCTTAAGCTTCTTAAGAAAAATTTCTCTTTTCATTGGGTTGACGAATGTCAGGAAGCATTTGAACTCCTCAAAGAATATCTCCTTAACCCACCTTTGCTTTCACCACCTAGACCTGATCGTCCATTTATCTTGTATATTTCTACTTCATATTTTGCCTTAGGAGCTATGTTAGCTCAACTTGACGATGAGAAAAGAGAGCATGCAAATTATTACATTAGCTGAACCTTAATCAGTTATGAAACCCGCTACATAGCATCAGAAAAACTATGTCTAGCAGTCATATTTTCTACACAAAAACTACACCATTATATGCTAAGTCAAAAAATGTATGTTATTGCTAAATTCGATCCTTTGCGGTATCTCATGAGTCTACCGTACTTATCTGGTCGTACAGCAAAGTGGGTTCTTGCCCTAAGCGAGTTTGACCTCACGTTTATAGGAAAAAAAAATTTAAGGGTCAAATCATAGTAGATAAATTAGTTGTTGCACCCTTAGAGTCTACCCATCCCCTCATCATTGAGTTTCCTGATGAATGCCTTAAACTAGAGGCTGATCATTCAGAGAAATGGTCCTTATACTTTGATGGAACCCGATGCATGACTGGGGCTAGTGCAAGTATTATTTTAATATCTCCATAGAAACATCTTATCCCTTTGTCCTTTAAATTAACATTTTCTTGTACTAATAACACTGCTGAGTATGAGGCTCTAATCCTTGGATTATGATTTGCCTTGGCACTACAAATTAAAAATCTATTAGTTTTCGGTGATTCTCAACTTGTCATAAATCAAATTAATGATGTTTATCAGACCAGAGATGATAAATTGCACCCATATAAAGCATATGTATTACAATTAATATATTTATTTGATCAAGTTACCTTGGAAGCTATTCCTTGAACTAGCAATCATGCGACTAATTCTATGGTTGTAGCTGCATCTCTTTTACGCTTGGAGTTAGAGGACGAATATGCTACCATAATTATTCATTGACTCTAGGAACCCGCTTCAAATAAATCATGCTTAGAACCTTTGGATGTGTTTCTAATCAATGAAACTACTCTTGAACTTTGGTACACTAATATATTCAATTTTCTTCAAAATGGGACCTTCCCTGAAGGTTTTAACAGAAACCAACACCGGTTATTGCGTAGACGAGCAAGTCACTTTGTCATAATTGGCAATACGTTATATAGGAGATCTTTTGAAGGTATCCTACTGAGATTTTTGAATCTAGAAGAATCTAGACCAACTTTGAGTGAAGCCCACGATGGATCTTGTGGGGGACATTTTAGCGGTAGCACCATTGCTAAGAAAATCCTTAGGATAGGATATTTTTGGCCTACCATGGAAAATGATGCACATGATTATGTACGCCATTGCGACAAGTACCAAAAATATGCTGACCTTGTCCATGCACCTGCACAAGAACTGTAGGCTATTTCATCTCCTTGGCGCTTTTCAAAATGGGTCTTAGACATCATTGGAAAAATCAACCCTGTGTGATCTGATGAACACAAATTCATCATAACAACCACCGAGTATTTCATGAATTGGGTTGAAGCTATGCCCTTAGCTTCTTGCACTGGAACCCAAGTTTCCAAATTTATTTTTAATCAAATTATTTGTAGGTTCAAAATTCTTGCAAATCTCATCTCAGATAATGGAACTTGTTTAAAAAATAAAGATGTCAAAAAATTATGTCAAAAATATAAAATTCAACATCGTTGGTCCACTCCCTATTATCCTCAAGGTAATGGCCAAGCAGAAGCATCTAATAAAACATTAATTAAAATCCTCAAAATACTGGTCAATAAATCTGGCCGAGATTGGTATATTCAACTATATCCTGCTTTGTGGTCTTATCGAACTAGCGCTCATACCCCCACTGGCACTTCACCTTTTGTTTTGGTTTATGTGAAGCAATTTTTCCCTTTGAATTAGAAGTTCCTTCTTTGGCTCTACTACTTCAAGATACTAAAGTAGGAGATGAATATCGTGCTGGTAGATTTAATCAGCTGGAACTCCTAGATGAGAAGTGCATCAATGCTTTGGAACATCTTCGAGCCTACAAAAACAAGCTTAAATGAGCATACCTCAAGAAAGTTCATCATCGATCCTTTGAGATCGACGACCTTGTATTGAAAGAAAATAAAAAAAATACTAATGCAACTAAAGATATTAAAGGTAAATTTGAGCCCAACTAGCTTGGACCATATATCATCACTGCTAAATTTGGACCGGGAGCATATCGATTAGCTACCTTAGATGGTAAAGATCTTAAAGAACCTATGAACATTATGCATATTAAAAACTATTATGCATAAAATCTGGTCATTTCATCATTGTATATATTGTTATTTTGCATATTGTTTCATTTTAGTCATTCATAGAAAAAATTCAAAAACAATCACATTGTGTCTCTTCTCAATTCATCAATTAAAATCAAAATGTCAAAAACATCAAAATCTTCAAAAAAATATTTTATTTTCACACCTATTAATTCTTGAAGTATTGCAGTCATATTTTCAGTTATTTTGGATAAATTAACATTTATTTGGAATCTCGCACTTTCACACTCACATGCATAAATATCTTGATTTTATTTGGTATGATTATTAATCTCTCTTATATCAAAGTCCATAGTTGAATTAAATAAAGTTTTGAGCATAGAGAATTGATCTTGTTATTTACTTGAACCAAGTATATATTTTCACATTAAAATGATTTCATTGCAAATTCAATATGATGCTACATAGTAGAAGTGGTTTCTTGAGCGAAAAGTTTCCCCTGCTATCCTATCATGCACATGGTCTAGAATATTTGAGAATTGACAAAAGGACAAGCTCACCCCTGCCCAGAATAAAAATCCCTTGCTCTACAGCCAATCCGAGAAAGTATCCCTAGTATAGGAAGAAAAAAAAAGAAAATTCAAAGAAAATGAGAAAAAAAAAATATTATTTTGTACCATCACAGCAATATTTCAGCATTATCTCAGTTCCAAGAAAAAATACAAAAAAAAAAAGAGAAAAAGAAAAGCAAAAGCAAAAGCAATAAAATCCCTTCCCCTACCCTTTGAAAAGAAAATAAGGGTGAATGAGCTTGAATCCCTAGAATTTTCAATTATTTGAAAACTATGAGGTAAACCCCATAACATGTGGTTTGTGCCCAATCCGCTTGGCCTTGGGTAATCCCTAGCATGGTGATATTTATATCACATTAGCGACCTTATTTTGTACAGACCTATGTCTGCTTATGGATCAGCTAGCTCTTGATAAACCCAACTTACATAGTAGTCTGGTATGATTACATGCATATAAATCATGGTCAACGAGCATTCATTTGGTTAATTCAAATTACTTGTATCAAATTATCTTGCTTAAAATTGGTAAATGAACAATACAATTGCACACACATTTGCATTTGAGAGATTTTGTATCATTATGATAAATCAAGGTCGGGAATGAACTCACATATGCACATGAGGGTTCCTTATAAATCTACATTTTGTCTTCGAGATAATTTAAAATATTTCTGTAACCCTTTTTGGAATAATTTCATCTTCTTATTTAAAAGAACATTTGTTTCGTATAAAAAAAATTACATACATTGTTTTCAAAAATCCAAAAATTCTTTCAACAACATATTCACCATCTAGCAATAAAGTCACGTTTATATATATATTTTTGTTTATCTCAAAAATCAAAAATCAATTATGCAATAAAATTATTTTTTCTTGGATTTCGCGATGATGGTATAAGTCTATACCTATAATTCTATGCCTAGCGCAAACCATTGTTCTAATTTTATTTCCCATTCATTATTATTTATCAAAAACATATGGCTTATATCATTATGTCACACAATTGTGCTTTAAAAAGAACGAACACATTTTTCTATTTCATTTCATTATGTCAATATTCCATTTTGCAACCATGGTATGATTCCTAAGGAATTGTTCAAAACTTTATCACACTTAGGAATTTTATGCCTAGCAAAAACCATATTTTTAATATTTCATGCATAATATTTTTATGAAAATCTGAAAACAAATCATCACCATCATCATTTTCATCATCACAACACAAAGTCTTAAGACAGTATCTTAAGCACCCTTTTACTTTTAGCAATATTTCTATACTGGGATTAGCTTGACGACCTAGCGAGCGACGACTCCATGAAATGGTCTATAACAACGACAATGTCCTTTGAAATTATTTTTAGAAGTCCCTTTTATTTTTTATCAAATCACACCACAACAACCAATTTGTTTACATCAGATTATTTCATTTAAATTTTACATGACATAAAATTATACTATTTCCAAACGACATAATTACATGAATAATCAATCAACAAATCCAAAATTGAAGCATCATAAAACATGTGGACAAGTCATATCACAAAAAAATTATATATATATATATATATATATATATATATCAAAATATATGTACATCATATCACAACTGGATTGGTATGCCATAATCTATACCCTGGCATACTCAATCCTCTCAAAAATATATCAAATCTAGTCTATAGCAGCTAGTCTCGAGAAGCCCTTGAGCTCTTAGCCTCATCTCCTCTCCCACCCTAGCATGGAGGAGGTGGTCCCATAGAGGTCCGTGTTGTGTCTCGGGTCCTCATCGTCGATCGTGAGGATGTCCTCGATGATCCCATCCTAATCGGTTTTGCAATGCCAGCTGGCAACTGCAATCTCTGGCCCTTTGGAACCAGCTGGCAATATACTCCCAGATAGAATGCGGTCTAAGTAATAGACTATGCCAACTCCTGCATGCTTGCCCCTCCACTCTGAGCCCTGAGCCATGTAGCCTCATCCTGTAGAGTCTGCACCTAAGCTCGTAGACAAGCATTCTTAGCCTGGAGAGCCGCCATATCGCTACTCTCCCCCACCTCGATACCCTTGCCCTTATCGAGCGATGCTGGCCTATCCCTCTACTAAGAAGGGAGTCCCTCTTCTCTCCTCTCTACCTTCTACAGTCTCTCCGGATCCTGTGGCACTCTCTGGTGTCTCTCCTAAGGAGACTGTCACTGCTCCCTCCCCCCGTGACCCCTCGCTGCATCGATAGCAGCCTGGTGTCACCTCCCTATCCCCCACACAACAACATGCATCGAACCCTGTTCCCTCATCATTCGAGGAGGGCAGATGTCTATGTACCAAGCATCATACCCATTTGCCACCTCAATGTCGTCCCCATCCACTGGCTGAATAGGGGCATCATTCGCATCCTGAATCCAAAATCGTTGCATATCTGGAGCTCCGCTTAGTGTAGTACTATCCCGAATAGTTTGGGAGTACTCATAATCCCTGAGAGAAGGGATCCCCTACTATAGATCAAACTATGGAAAAAATCAATCATAAAGGTGGAGTTCTACCTCTCCCTACTCCATCCTCAGCCAGCAGACTCGCTTGATGCGAGCCAGCTCCTATCCATCCTCTCCCCACCCTGGATGCTCTCTCCACGGCCTCTAGGTGATCTGGTCTGGGATGAGGTCATCTAGCAACCTCTGAGACATTGGCAGATCTATCCGTCGTTATGAACCTCTCTGGAGCCACCAATAGAAAACCCAAGGTCTCTCTCGGTCAACCCCTATCAGTGGAAGCCCTATCGGCCTTCGCATCGTAATGTGCTCCTAGCACCAAACCTATAGTAGTAATGTCAAAACCAGACATAGACCTCCCTTGTATACGACCCCATACAGGATCCTATACAAGCGACATAGCATAAAGCTCCCCCAAGAAAATTTGTAGCCGTGGTCTCTCATATTATAGACCACATCTAAGAGTAGCTAGGGTAACCTGCATCCACTCTGGTGGCATAGTAGCAAGCCACCTACTACCCCTGCCAAAACTTGAGTCAATCGAGACACCTTAGGCATCTGCCGTAATGTCTCAATGTTCACCCTGCCCTTCTCTAGGGTGAAGCTAGGATATCTGCATAGGCGCATCATGGCATGGCCCTTATTGGCTATAGGAGTCATAAACCACCCTTGTATGGGGATCCTCAAGATCCTCCATACGTCCTCTAGAGTGGGAGCCATCTCCCCTATCTGTAACTAGAAACAGGATGACCCCGGATACCACCTCTCTGCTAGGGCTGTCAGTAGCCCCATGTCTGTCGATATTTGTGGCATCTCTACCACATGCTATAGTCTGACCTCTACTATTCAATCTCGCTTTGCTTAGTTGAGCATGACTATGTCGTCTCTGAGTCCCCTGTATTTTCCTTCCTAACTTTTTAGTAATCCCCTCTGCAAAATAAACAATCAAACAATAAAAATCATCAATAGATAATCCTTAAAATTAGTTAAATCAATTTAATATTCTAAAAACAATGAGGATATCGTCCACCATTGGATGATATCATCCTAAATTGGGTCAAATCATCCTTGGTAGGATGAAATCATCTTTGATTACGCAACTTGGGGTTCGCCCATTGTTGGACGAGATCGCCCCTATTTCGTAGATTTCGCCCCTAGACGAAATCGGCGATCTAGGGATAATTTTGATGAAATTGGGACGATTTCGTCTCAACGTCGTCGACGGCATAAAAATGGCCGCGATGCCACAAAACAATTAAAATTTAAATAAAAAATTACACAAATCCAATTAAAAACAAAATTCACTAGGTTTAGATCCTTACCTGCAATCCACGCTAGACCTCTGTTGATCTGTGCGCTGTTTCTACCATTTTGCCTACAAAACTCTAAAAATAGTGAAAATGAACAGTAAAAATGAATTAGGGTTTTACCCTATTTTTCTTAATTTTATTTAAAAACAACATTTTTTAAAATTTTGCTTTTTCGCGCTTTTACCTCAAACGTTCGATTTGGGTAAAAACTCGGAGGGGGCACCATAATAAGCAGTTGTACGATTCAACCTAGAATCGTCATCTAGAAAATTGAGTAATTTTTTGCTTTCTCGTAAAACAGGAAGAACTCGTCTTTAACACACTTTCTTTGAAAAAATCGTTAAAGAGGGGGCAAAATGTAACACCCTAAAATTGGTGCAGTTAAACCCTTAGTAAAAAGATAAAATTTGAATTTTAACCCCAAAACCGCTCATTAACTGCTCATTAACCGCTCACCCCATTTTTTGTGCCATTTTTAGGAGTTGTTTTGACTTTTGGATGATATTGTTGCCGATCAGACGAAATCGTCCTATATCAGATGAATTTGTCTGAAATAGAACATCCAGAGGATTTCGTCCCAAAACCGAATTTTCATATTTAGCTTTTGTTTCAACAACCTCTCCAACTTGGGCAGAAGCATGTCTACGCAGTTAGAGATTCCTCCGCTGAGGATCTCATATTGGGATGATCCCCAACCTCCTAACCTCCCCCTAATCCTATATAAACTGGGATTTTCTCAATTTATCCCCCTGGTTGGCTGATCCCATGATTCCCTGGCTGATTGTCCTTATAATTTTAGTTTCTCGTGCATTAGAACACCTTCGCACCATTGTTTGCATTGTGTATTTCAAGTTTTTCTTGCAAGAATTTTACTATTTTTCAGCTGGAGCAAGCTCGGATCATCGCTGGCGATTCCAAACGATTTTGGATGATCCTATCGTAGATCAGTGATAATTTTGTACGATTGGAGGCGATCTCGACTGCAGTACAGATTGGAGACAATCAGAGCCTAGAGTTTACATTTTTTTATCTTCTCTCTTCATTTCCTTATGCATTAACTTAGTTTATTCTATTTTTGCATTCTGGAGTTCACCTCATTTAGCATAGATGCATGATAAATTTAAAATAAATTATTAAATTAATGCATTTCCTTTAATTATTATCTGGATTTATCATTTAGGCAGGTTTATTGTTATTTCTATCATTTTCCCTTGCTTTTGTAGTTGCATTTTTGGTCTTTGGTATCTGTGTCTATGATTGCAGGTTTCTGACGAATATGTCTGACGAATTCGTCAGGTCGACGACGATCTCGTCTGATCTCAGATGACCAACTGTGATCTAAGATGATTCTATGCAATTGTAGACAATCATGTAAGATTTGAGATGATCTGGACTTCTACAAACCTCAAAATATTCATCAGACATCCGAAATCAGGTACATTATGTCTTATTTAGCACACTTTCTATGTTTAGCACTTATTCATGCTTTTTGTATCCATATAAATCAGCATTGGCATATAGAATAGCTTAGATTCATCTTGGTCAAACCTAGGAATTGAATGATTGAATATAAAAATGAACACATCAAACCCATTCTCAACCTAGGTGTGTAAACTGCCACTCAAAGTTTCCTGGTGAACCCCACCATCCGTAAAAAATTCACCCTAATACCCCTCCCCCGAGAGGCACGACCTTCAAAGGGCCTCTCAGTTTGAAGTATTGCCTCATCCTTCTCGCATCCCCCTTTCGGGCATGGATCCTTTAGCCTGAAGGTAAGGGCACAAAAAATTTGGGTCGATACATTTTGGTGAACCCGACGTGAAAACTAAAAACCTTTTGAAAAAAAAAAAAGAGAAGATTGTTAAGATTGCATATCATATTTAGATGGTATATTATAATAAAATATGAGCTATCACCATAAATGTTGAAAATCAATTAGCATCCATAGAGATTACCTCTGTGCTTAGAGTACCTAAAACAAATAGAGTCAAACCTTTGTGGGATGAACTTGATAGGAGATTGGGTATTATTTCATCTAGGTCGAAAGAACTTAGGCAAATTAAGAGGTTTATCCTAGATAGAATCCTAGATCCTGATCAGGTGACTTTGTACCATGAGATTCAAAGAGCTTGCCATAGGTGGTTAGCTGATAAAAGAGCACTTGTGTCTTCCGAGTTGTACACCTTTGAGGAATACCTCGACAACGCAGTTGTAGTACATAAATTTCTCTCGTATAGAGGATCAAGAGGTCGTTATTACGGATAGAAAGAGATGGAATAGAGTTCCTAGAGCTATGTTATATCGAGAGTATTACCATGAACTTTATTTCTACAGGTCAGAGTCTAAAACAAATAATATCACCATAGCACACTTTGTTAAATTCTTGAAAAACCATTTCCAATTTGAAGAGAAGCATTTCATGACTCCTGATGAACTTGATCCTATTAATGATATCCATAAACTATTTATAGAAAACTAAGTCATTCTTTTATTATTATTATTTCTTGCATTTAGTATGTTGTTTGTTGTCTTTATAATATTATTATAAAAATAAAAAACAAAACAAAAATATAACAAAAATTAAAACGTTTTCTTTTAAGTATTATAGTAGGTATATAATTAAAATATATACCTCCCAAACTTGTCGCATATATATAAATATATATTTTCTAAAATCTAAGTTTAAGCATAATGACTAGACTTAGGAATGGAAAACAGACTGAAGTAGAAGAAGATTGGTTAGGAAAACCATTAAATAACCTAGATGTCCTTCTTGAAGACCCAATTTAGGAAGAAGGAACCCTAGACCAACAAGAAGGAGTTTGTTGTAGGAAATGAACAAAAAGAAATTGTTAGAGAGGAAGGATCCTCATCCCCTAAAACATCTCTGGGAGGAGCTGTTACTTTTGAGAACATGGAACATTTCTGGAAGTTCCTCAATACTAATATTGGCACTCTTAATAGAGCAGTCCATATGGACAAGGATCAAATTAGTGACACTCAAGCAAACCTAGAAGAAATATATCACACACGCACTAATCCCTTGTCCTTCGTTGATCAATAAAGTGATCAAGATGGACCATCCAATTTGGATATGGCCACTATAATCCAGAACATGCAACAACAACAGGTCACCCAACCACCTAGAGCGCCTGTTACCAAGCCTAGAGTTATTCCCACACAAAAGAAACCTTCATTCACTGCTCTATTTTTCCAAGCTATTGATCAACATACATCAAATCAACGAAAGCCCAAAACAAAACCAAACACCAATTTCCAACAATCTGGGATACAACATAATGCTACTACAAATTTTCTTCATAATATTATCCCTACCAACCATTTGCATAATAGAAATATAGCATCTAATCCTTATGTCACACCATCATATGCTCACAAATCCCATACTCATGTACGACCGAACCAATATGGTGGACAAACTAGTAATATGGAAGCTATGGTGAAATAGTTAGTCTCCCGCATGGACCAGATAGATCCATACCGTCCCTCGTACAATTATCGAGAGATGTGTAGTCAGCCTTTAGATCCTATAGTCGTAGAACAACCATATCCTAAACACTTTCCTATGCCTGTCCTACCTATATACAAAGGAACCAAATATCCCATAAAGCATCTTCGTATGTTTAGGATAGCATGTCATGATATATCACTTGATGACTTGTTATTACTAAAAATGTTCCCAAAAATTTTAGGAGGAATGGCATTAGAGTGGTCTTATCAATTACCCACTCATTCTTTGAGTAATTTCGAAGAAACAACAGTCTTTTGTTCATCAATTTAGTGCCTACATCGAAATGCATGTAACCATTAAATATTTGTACAACTTAAAACAAGACAAAGATGAATTTTTTGCTGATTTTCTAGCTTGATGGAGATAGTTGATAGGAAAATTGCACTTTGTGTTACCTTATCGAGAAATGCTGGATATCTTTATCAATAATTTACAAGAACAACTATCCTATGAGTTATCAACTACTACCTTGACCACCTTCGATCAAGCTATAGACTTAGCTCGAAGAGTGGAAGATGCTCTCATTAGGAGAGGTCATCTTAAAAAGAAAGATGATGAGAAAACATCCAAAAATCAATATAAGAATAAACAAGTTGTGGGTGATGGATTCACTGATAGCAGAAACATTGCTAATGTTAATGCTACAAAAACAACAAAGAAGTTTATACTAAAACCTCCTGATAAACCACCTTGAGAATTTACTAGGTTAAATCAACCTCTATCAACCATTCTACTATAATTATTAGAATGAGGTTTGATCCAATTACCAAATATCCGGGAACCTGATCCAACTATACCCGGATACAGAGATGATTTACACTGTGATTTCCATAGAGGACCTGGACACGCTACCAACTCTTGTAAAATATTAAAACATAAATTACAAAACTTAATTGATAACAATGAGATGGAGATGCAAGCCTTTCAACCTAAACAAAATCCTCCTAATAATTCTCAAAAGAACATCCCCCAAAATTAGAATCATAATGCCAATCAATCATTGGACATATTTCAACATCCTTTAACAAAGCATGGTAAAGAGGTGGCTAATCAAATTGAGCATCATAATGTTCCCCCTCCTACCAGATATGTTGGAACTATTAGTGGGCATTTACCTGTCCATGATTTGGAAATATTGGACACAATTTTATCTGTAGTTACAACCAGGCCTCTACATAAAATTCAGACACCTGATTTTAGTGATACAGAATATGAGACTGAGAGTGATATGGAAATCACCTTAAATCAATTGAATAGCTCTAAATATGAATCGGATCCTATTCTCCCTATCACAAGCCATATGGTCCCAAAAGAACCATTTCCTTGAAGAGTCACTACTAGACCATTGTCTCACCAATTACTTTCTAATGATCAAGCCATAAATGCTAGACCAAGACCCATTCATCATCCGCAAAATAATATTGTAGGTACCATCGGAGCTGTTACTAGACAACAAGCTCAAAATTCTCAACAAGATCAAACTCAGAACAATGGATCAACTCCATTTGTTTTGAAAGTTCCTAATAAATGGAATCATGCGCCTAATGTTCAACCTAAAATTATAATATTAATGAACAATTATCAAATACTACAGCTAGAATTTCCCTTTTGGACATTTTAAGATCTTCTCCTACACATAGGGATGAATTAATGCTCACATTAAGCCAAATTATGGTACCACAAAATATTCAACCTGAAGCCATGGCCAATACTATCATAACTCGAGAAGTCGATTGTATTGACTTTCGGGATAGAGATATACCGCAACATAGTTTACATAAGGATAACCCCTTATATATTACTACCCTAATTGGAGATGTAGCAATTAAACGAGTCTTGATTGATAATGGTTCATCTTTAAACATTTGCACTTTTGACTTCTACCAAATATTTGGGTTTATAAGTGACAAAATAAAAATAACTGATATGATCATAAAAGCCTTCAATGACAAAACACAAGAAACATGTGGAGTTATTACTATCTCATTGCAAGTTGGTCCAAGAACCTTGAGACAACCATGTTTATTGTACATTGCCCTGCATCGTACAATATACTCTTGGGTCACCCTTGGATCAATGCAATGCAAGTTGTTCCCTCAAATTTCCATCAGTGTGTTAAATTCGAATTTAAAAATCAGTTAGTTACCATTCATGGTGATCCCAGATCCTTTGATATGTGTGCTTTGGCAGAACCCGTTGGAGTTCAATTTTACCTTGCCCTGTCATCCACACATCCTAATTCTCATCATCCATCTAAATGTGTGAAACACACACCCATAACATCATCTAATTTTTCTCCATCAACTCCACCTCTACATATAGTTCAACCATCTTCCAAACAAACCACATTAGGACCTCAAAAAGATCCTAAACCCACAACCAATGCTTCTTGTTTTAATCCTATAACTTCCATACCTATACACCCATCCATCGACATCTCTACAACATATACACCTACCAGAGGTATATTTTCCACATCCGAAGATGTAGGAAATGTTCCTTCTACCTCTTATGCTCTTACTAATGAGCTCTTACCCGATTTATCTAAAATTCTTATATAAAAAAAAACAAACATTGCTATGCAATATTCCCTTATTTTAAATAATTTGCCACCCTCTCCTTGTACCTTGGGCCTCCCACAATCTATGAGAAGTATTTACCAGGTTGGGAGCTGTGCTTTTATTTATAAGGGATATGACTGGGGAAGAATACCTAGAAACATCAAGACACATTATGATGGATATGCTCGATGTTATTTTACTAATGAGTATATTAAAGCTAAGCCTATAATGCTTAAATTGGGATATAAAGGGAAAGGTTTGGGACCTTTCCAGAATGGTATGAAATAACATTTTGAGATAGAGCCGTGGCCTACCCGATGTGGTGTGGGCCTATTTCCTAGTAAGGGTCAGCCCTTCCCATTTGAGGATGATGATCAATTCATATGTTACCAAGATTATTTGGATGAATGCGATGCTTTGCATCTAATAAATAAGCCATTTACATGTAATATGCTATCCATAGCTTACCCTTAGATGATCACTGAATTCAACGATGAGTTGGAGGGATATATCTTCCATGATGTCTCCATTGAGGAATTATTACATAACGGATTTTATTTCGACGGCTCTATACCTAGTATAGCCCAGCTTGAGGCCACGACTCCTCAAGACTAATTATCCAAGCTAACCTCAGAAAAATTACAAGAATTGGGCGTTTCACCCGCCCCACATAATTTTGAGAGAGATATACACATGGAAGTAGAAAACGTCATAAAAATTAACATTGGAACTAAAGATAATCCTCACATAATCAACATTGGATCAGAATTGAGTCAAGACAAACAAGATAAATACATTGCATTTCTTAAGGAATATGAAGATGTCTTTGCTTGGACATATGAAGATATGCCAGGATTAGACCCTTCTATAGTTATGCATCACCTAGTAGTCCATCCGGATGCTAAACCTGTTAAATAGAAACTTAGAAAAATGCATCCTAAAGTGGCCTTACTAGTCAAAGGGGAATTAGAAAAACTCCTTAAGGTTATTTTTATACAAGCCATTGATTATGCTGAATGGATCTTGAATGTAGTTCTAGTAACTAAGAAAGAAGCTACCAAAGTTAGGGTTTGCATAGACTTTAGAGATATTAATGTTGCATGCCCTAAAGATGATTTTCCTCTTCCCAATATGGATCATATCATTGATTTTACTTCTGGGAGTGGAATGATATCCTTAATGGATGGATTTTATGGTTATAATCAGATTTGGATAGCTCCTGAAGATCACGCTAAAACAACCTTTATTACCCCTTAGGGGACCTTTTTTTGGAAAGTGATGCCATACGGTTTGAAGAATGTAGGTGCAACATATCAATGAGCCATGACTTATATCTTTCATGATATGATGCATGATATTATACATGATTATGTAGATGATATTATAGCTTGTTCCATCAAAGAAGATGACCATTTAGATGATTTGAGAAAAGTATTTAATCGGTTAAGGGAATATCTTATCCAATTGAATCCAGCTAAATGTATATTCGGAGTTAAGTCCGGTAAATTATTAGGGGTTATAGTTTCTTTACGTGGCATAGAAATTGATCCTCTCAAGATTGTGGCTATCACTAATATGCCCACACCCACAAATATATCAGAATTACGAAGTTTACAAGGTAAGCTTCAAGTTATTCGTCGCTTCATCGATAAGTTGGCAGACAAAATAGGACCCTTTCTTAAGCTTCTTAAGAAATATGTCTCTTTTCATTGGGATGACGAATGGCAGGAAGCATTTGAACTCCTCAAACAATATCTCCTTAACCCACCCGTGCTTTCATCACCTAGACCTGATCGCCCACTTATCTTGTATATTTCTGCTTCAGATTTTGCCTTAGGAGCTATGTTAGCTCAACTTGATGATGAGAAAAAAGAACATGCTAATTATTATATCAGTAGAACATTAATCAGTTATGAAACCCAGTACACAACATTAGAGAAGTTATGTCTAGCAGTAGTTTTTTCTACACAAAAATTACGTCATTATATACTTAGTCAGAAAACCTATGTTATTGCTAAATCTGATCCTTTGCGGTATATCATGAGTCGATCGTACTTATCTGGTCGCACAGCAAAGTGGGTTCTTGCCCTAAGTGAGTTTGACCTCATGTTTATAGGACAAAAGTCTGTTAAGGTTCAAATCATAGTAGATAAATTAGCTACTGCACCCTTAGAGTTTACCCATCCCCTCATCATTGAGTTTCCTGATGAATGCCTTAAACTAGAGGCCAATAATTCAAAGCAATGGTCCTTATACTTTGATAGAGCCCGATGCATGAGTGGGGCTGGTGCAGGTATTATTTTAATATCTCCACAAAAACATCTTATCCCTTTGTCATTTAAATTAACATTTGCTTGTACTAATAACACTACTGATTATGAGGCTTTAATCCTTGGATTACGAGCTGTCTTGGCACTGAAAATTAAAAATCTATTAGTTTTCAATGATTCTCAACTTGTCATAAATCAAATTAATGATGTTTATCAGACCAAAGATGATAAATTACCCCCATATAAAGCATATGTATTATAATTATTATCTTTATTTGATCAAGTTACCTTGGAAGCTCTTCCTTGAACTAGCAATCATGCAGCTGACGCTATGGCTACAACTGCATCTCTTTTACCCTTGGAGTTAGAGGACGAATATGCTACCATCATTATTCGTTGACTCCAAGAACCTATTGAAATAATCAAACAATATTTCATTATTGAAGCAGTGTTTAAATAATACACAGTATGCTTCAATTAGCTCGAGAGAAGCGGATCCCAACAATAATCTACTCAATATTTAGCTAAAGCTGTAATAGGAAAATAATGTAATAAACTAAGAAGTGCTAAAATATATTATATGCTAACATCCCCTCTTATTACATTATTTGGGTAATGAAACAATAACTAGCTATACTAACACCCCCCCAGATTACATCATTTTGTAATACATAGAGAACTGTGAAACAATTCAAATTTGACATGCGCAATTGTTTTAGTGAAAATGTCTACAACTTGAGAATTTGTGGGAATGTGCTGAAGCTGAATTCGGTGCCTTGGAACTTCATCTCGAATGAAGTGACATTGTGTGTCAATGTGCTTTGTTCTTTCATGATGTACTGGATTCTTGACAAGATTCAAAACACCCATGTTGTCGCAGAACAAGTGTATTGGAGATTTTGATGGAAGACCCATTCTTGTTAGGATGCGACACAACCATATCACTTCGCACACAACTTCACGTGTGGTGCAATATTCTGCCTTTGTTTATGAAATAGCAACCACCTGTTGCTTCTAGTTGTGCCAAGAGACAGGACCAGATCCAAGATGAAACAAATATCCTGAAGTTGATTTACGATCATCATATGATCCGACATAGTCAAAGTTCGTGTATCCCTGTAATAAGAATTTGTTGTTCCTCTTATATTCTAGGCCATATTCCATTGTGCCATAGACATAGTGAAGAACACGCTTTGCTACTTTCCAGTGTGTAGTCTTAGGCTCTTGCATGAACCTTGAAAGATAGTTGACAACAAATATGATATCTAGCCTAGTGTTGGTTAGATATATGAGACTCCCAATCAACTGCAAATAGAGAGTACCATCTACCTGAGGTGAATCATCATATCACGATAACTGAATCCCTGTTTCCATCAGAGTTGACATTGGCTTGTAATCAGTCATGCTATATTTTTCCAATAGGGTCTTGGCATATTTTTTCTAAGAAACTTTGATGTAGTGCTCCTTATGGCTAACTTCCAAACCAAGACAATAATGGAGAAGTTCAAGATCTGACATCTCAAAAAATTGACACAATTCTCTTTTGACAGTAGAAATCATTGTTTCTGAACTCCCTGTAATGAGCAGATCATCAACATAGAGTATAAGAAACACTATTTCAGAACCTTGTTTCTTAAAATAGAGGTTTGCATCTGACGAACATCTCTTAAAACCATGCTACATAAGGTGATGATCCATTTTTATATACTAAGCCCGAGGGGCTTGTTTCAAACCATATAAGGATTTTACCAATTTGCAAACTTTCTGTTGTTGGCCTTCCACTTCAAATCCTTCTGGTTGAGTCATGTAGACTTCTTCTTGGAGATAACCATTTAGAAAAGCACTCTTGACATCCATTTGGTGTACTTTACACCCATATTGTGCTGCCATAGCACAAAGAACTTGAATGGTTGTCATCCGAGCAGTAGGTACAAAATTTTCCTCGTAGTCAATGCCTTCTCTTTGAGCATAGCCCTTTACAACAAGTCAGTCCTTATGCTTATATATTGTACTATCTTCCTTATACTTAACTTTATACACCCATTTGTAGCCTATGGACTTCTTTCTGTATGGCAGATCGACAAGCTTCCAAGTTTTATTTTTCATCAAAGACTTATACTTTGCATCTATAGCAACCTTCCACTGAGGCTCACCAAGAGCAACTTGCACTAATGTGGGTTCAAGATCATCTATGGAAGACATAAACACCCTATCATTATCAATATACATATCTTCTGTATCTCTCTTTGGATCTACAAAAAGTTCCTCAAAACATTGACATAGATCATCAACCCCAGTAATCTCTATTGCAGCTTTCTCCTGTCGAGCCATGCTACGAGTACGAGGCCTATCCAATATCAAATCTGGTGGATTGGATAGCTTAGAGTATTTTATTGTATTTGTATACCACTTTGGATTCTTCTTCTGAGGTTTTTAAGAAGATGAAGACGGACCTCCAACTTTTGATGAAGGAGATTTATCAACCTTAGTTTCCACAAGGTCTAGGTATACATCTGATGTGTTTTCTTATGTGAAAGCCTCATTAAAAACTACATCTCTACTGATGTGTATCTTCTTGGTAAAGGGATCAATCAAATGATAACCCTTATAGTGGTCATCATACCTAAGAAGAATACACTTTAATGTCTTCTCATCTAGCTTCTTCCTTTTCTATTTTGGTATGTGCATGAAAGCTTTACATCCAAAAATGCGTAGATGAGAAATGGAGGGTTTTCTACCACTCCATACTTCCTATGGATTCATTCCTTGTAGAGCCTTTGTGGGTGCCCTATTCAACAGATATACTGCTATGGTGATAGCTTCTACCCAATATAGTTGTTCAAGACTAGCTCCTGTGAGCATGCAATGAACCATTTCCATGATGGAACGATTCCTCCTTTCAACAACTCCATTTTGCTGAGGAGTATAAGCAGTAGTTAATTGTCGTGTGATCCCATTTTCTTTCAAAAACTCAAATAATTCTTTAGAGGTGAACTCCCCCCCTCGATATGAGCAAAGGGTCTTTATAGAAGTCCCTAAATCCTTTTCAACAGATTTCTTGAATTGCTGAAAGAAGCCAAATGCTTCATATTTTAGTTGAAGAAAGAATACCCACATCTTTCGTGAGTAATCATCCATGAATAACTGAAAATACCTCTTACCCACACAACTGTTGGGAGTGAAGGGACCGCATAGATCGGTGTGAATCAACTCCAGAGGTTTCTTTGCTCTTGTAGAGATCCTTTCAAAAGGTACTCTATGTTGCTTTCTTGCCAAGTAGTCAGAGAAAACTGGTAAAGTGGTAGAAAGGGAAGGAAGAACTTTTACCATTTCATACTTACTTAACTCAAGTAAGTAACCAGAACTCAAATGTCCATATCTCTTGTGCCATAGGGAAGTTTCCTCCTTTGTAGATACTGTCATGGCTACATGTGGAGTAGAGATAGCATCTAAGGCAAATAAGCCATGCTTATATGAAGCAGTTGCAATGTTCTTACCCCTCCTAGTAATAGAACAACATTTCTTGCCTCCCTCAACACTAAAGTTCACAACCATATATTTGTCCAGAAATTGTGTGACTGACAACAAATTGTTTGCCAATCCTGGAACATAGAGAACTTTGTCAATATGACACTTGCCATCAGGAAGAGTGATTGAAACAATACCTTCTCCCTAAACCTTGTAGGTTTTATCATCAACAATAGTAACAGGTTTGCCCTCTTTGGCCTCAAAAGACTCAAACCATGATTTGTCACCACTCATGTGCTTACTGGCTCCAGAATCAACATACAAGATAGGATTCGTCTGCTTGGACACTATGGTAGTCATGAGAAATTTGTGGGTTCTCTCAAAATTCATGTCAAATTCTTCAAAAAAAACATTCACTTGTTGTTTGTTCTTTTGTGGTTTGTTTCGGCCTTTCTGTTTTGATTGTTTATTCTTATGCCAACATCTGTTTGTATCATGACCTTCTTTGTCACAGATATTGCAATATCGCTTTTTCTGTTGAGGTTGTTGAGTTTGTTTCCCTTTTGAATCCTTTTGCGAATTCCCTCCCTTCTAAAAATTACCCTTCTTCTAGTTCTGCCCTTTCCTGTTGATGTAGAGGGTAGTGTTAGAAGAATCATCTCGCTATAGTTGGTGTGCCTCCTCCTCTTGAAGCATATTAACCAATTCTACAAAAGTAACTTTCCATTGCGATACCTAAAGGGAAGTGATCAACACCCAATAAGAATTAGGTAAATCTCTCAATACAATTGAGGTACGGAGCTTGTCATCAACTAGTTATCCTAATGAATTCAACTTTGCTTTCAATTTAGACACTCTACAAAGAAAAAATTCAACTTTCTCCCCTTGCTTCATGCTTAGAATGTGTAATTGAGATTGAAGAAATAGAATAGTGGAATCATTTTTTTCATCATATATAGTATTAAGGGCATCTCATGCCTCTTTACTATGTTCACAGTCAGCAATATGGGGTTGAACTTCATCAGCCACAGCAAGCAAAATGAGCACCTTTGCTTTGTTGTCTAGCTTGTCAAAGTATTTTTGAGTAGTAGATGGAGCTGTAGCACCAGCAGTAGATGAAGGTCTTGTTGTTGCTCCAGATACAACATCCCATAAGTTATCCATGACTAGGATAGCCTTCATATTGTTTTTCCATGGTGCATAATTAGGACCTTTCAACAACTAGTGAGAATCAGTCATTAATTTTGTAGACATGGTGAAGGTTCCTTATAACACCAATTGGTCCCCATTTTGATATACCTTTTTCTAGGCCATTATACCATACAAAATACCCGCCCTTACATGAGGGAAACTATAGGTATTTAGAAAGATAAAAAAAATCACCCGCTCTTACGTAAGGGAAACTATAGGTAATTTTTAGCGATCATACGATACGTGGAAATTAAGCAGTACTGATAGGGAATAGTCTTGTTGATGGCACCTACCATAGAAAGTCTACAATCCTCATGTGTGGGGTGTAACTTCCGCTAAGCACTTTGGATTTCAAAAATTTTGTCAAGATTTAGGCCTAAACACAAGAACTATTAGGGTAATGGATGGAGTAAAAAAATGCAAAATGGAAACTTATCTCTCCCCGATGATTTATAGAGAATAAGCTCAAACATCATTTTGGTAGCTATATTAGGCGACGGATACAGTAGTGCAATCATGACAGCTTTACCTGTAAGTGTTGGCCAGAGGTATCACAAATACCGAACGTTGTAGTGCAATAAATTGCACGGATGGGTTTTAATTATTTCAGGGACTTAGGGAGTGAATTTTATTTTTTTTAATTTTTTAATGAAGTAGTGCAAAACAAAAAAAAATGCACCCTACAACATAAAAAGTGCCCACAGGAATGACCCACTAGGTGTCGGGCACAGCCGAAAATGCACCTTTACAATAATGTCAAATTTGCTTTTCAAAAAATTACTCACTTTCCCCCTTTGATTTAAAAAAAAAAAAATACCCCCCTTATAAAAAAATCTCTCAACAAAGCATTTTTATAATTATTTTATAGCTTTAAAGTTAAAAAAATATTAATTTTAATTTATATAGTTAAAAAACCATTAAAAAATGAATTAAAATCAAATTAAAAATTTAATTTTAATTTATATAGTTTAAAACTATGTAAAATAAATTAAAATCAATAATTAATCTTAACTAAAGAAAAATAATTTAAAAAAACTTTGAAATTTTATTTTTTTTACCTTTTTTTCTTTCCAAAGGGGGGTTGGCAGGATTTGAACCCCTGACCTGCAGGCTCCTTGAGCCTTACCGCATAGTCCACCACCAGGTGGACTAGCGGGCTGATCTGAAAGGATCAGGGACCCCCTCCTATTCAAGGAGGGTCCCGTAACACCATCCCCTACACGGTCGCCTAGCCGCGGCTTCCTCCGTGGCTGGTCGTGGTGGCAGGATGGTGGCAGTAGAGTCCGTTGCAGGTGGCTGTGGCTGGCGGTGGCGGCAGGGCGTCACACGACGACATCTACTGCAAATGGCTATGGCTGGTGGCAGCAATTCGTCACACGGTGGCATCCACTGCAAATGGTCACGACTGGTGGTGGCAGGACGTCACACGACAGCGTCCGTTGCAAGTGGCTATGACTGCTTTGTGCGGCGTGGCCTGTGTCACGATACGTCGAGGGGGGGTCGACACACGCATCATGCAAGATGTCAGGGGGGTGTCAATGCACATGTCATGCGCGACGTTAGGGGGAATAGGGGGGTGGCACGTGCGAGCTAGGAGCACAGGGAGGAGGGGGGGTGGCACACAGGGGCTGGGAGTGCAGGGAGGAGGGGTGGCGTGCGGGGGCTAGAAGCCTCTACTACTGTGCAGGCTCCAGTCCAGCTGCTGGGGTGGTTTTTTTTTTTTTTTTTAAACTGTTCAGTCATGCACAGAGAAAAAAATGCATAGATTGATGTAAAAATTTTTATTTTTATTTTATTTCTAGGTTCGAAATCTTAGAATAAAAAAATTTATGTTGTGCTTCCGCTTCCAGCTTTGTTTCTACTTCCTCCAAAAAAAAAAATAGGCTTCCGCTTTCATTTTCCCACAAACCAGCTCTGCAAAAATATTTCAGACTTCTGGCTCTAATGAAATGTTGAAATAATCGAACAATATTTCATTATTGAAGCAGTGTTTAAATAATACACAGTATGCTTCAATTAGCTCGAGATAAGTGAATCCCAACAATAATTCGCTCAATATTTAGCTAAAGCTGTAATAGGAAAATAATGTAATAAACTAAGAAGTGCTAAAATATATTATACGCTAATAGAACCTACTTCAAATAAATCATGCTTAGAACCTTTGGATGTGTTTCTAATCAACGAAACTACTCCTAAACTTTGGTACACTGATATATTCAATTTTCTTCAAAATGGGACCTTCCCTGAAGGTTTTAACAAAAACCAACGTTGGTTATTGCGTAGACGAGCAATTCGCTTCATCATAATTGGCAATACATTATATAGGAGATCTTTCGAAGGTATCCTACTGAGATGTTTGAATCTAGAAGAATCTAGATCAGCTTTGAGTGAAGCCCATGATGGATCTTGTGGGGGACATTTTAGCGGTAGCGCCATTGCTAAGAAACTCCTTAAGATAGGATATTTTTGGCCTACCATGGAAAATGATGCACATGATTATGTACGCCATTTCACCAAGTGCCAGAAACATGCTGACCTTGTCCATGCGCCTGCACAAGAACTGTAGGCTATTTCATCTCCTTGGCCCTTTTCAAAATGGGTCTTAGACATCATTGGAAAAATCAACCCTGTGTCATCTGATGGAGACAAATTCATCATAACCGCCATCGAGTATTTCACGAAGTGGGTTGAAGCTATGCCCTTAGCTTCTTGCACTAGAACCCAAGTTTCCAAATTTATTTTTAATCAAATTATTTGTAGGTTCGGAATTCTTGCAAATCTCATCTCAAATAATGGAACTTGTTTCAAAAATAAAGATGTCAAAAAATTATGTCAAAAATATAAAATTCAACATCATTCGTCCACTCCCTATTATCCTTAGAGTAATGGCCAAGCAGAAGCATCTAATAAAACATTAATTAAAATCCTCAAAAGACTAGTCAATAAATCTGGCCGATATTGGCACATTCAACTATATCTTGCTTTGTGGACTTATCGAACTAGCGTTCGTACCCCCATAGGCACTTCACCTTTTGTTTTGGTTTATGGCACTGAAGTAGTTTTTCCCTTTGAATTAGAAGTTCCTTCTTTGGATATGCTACTTCAAGATACTGAAGTAGGAGATGAATATCATGCTAGCAGATTTAGTCAGCTGGAACTCCTAGATGAGAAGCGCATCAATGCTTTGGAACATCTTCGAGCCTACCAAAACAAGCTTAAACGAGCATACCTCAAGAAAGTTCATCATCGATCCTTTGAGATCGATGACCTTGTCTTGAAAGAAAATAAAAAAATACTAATGCAACTAAAGATATTAAAGGTAAATTTGAGCCCAACTGGCTTGGACCGTATATCATCATTGCTAAATTTGGATCGGAAGCATACCGATTAGCTACCTTAGATGGTAAAGATCTTAAATAACCTATGAACATTATGCATCTTAAATGCTATTATGCATAAAATCTGGTCATTTCATCATTGTATATATTGTTATTTTGCATATTGTTTCATTTTAGTCATTCATATAAAAATTTAAAAAACAATCACATTGTGTCTCTTCTCAATTCATCAATTAAAATCAAAATGTCAAAAACATCAAAATATTTAAAAACATCTTTTATTTTCACACTTGTTAATTCTTGAAGTATTGCAGTCATATTTTCAGTTATTTTGGATAAATTAACATTTATTTGGAATCCCGCACTTTCACACTCACATGCATAAATATCTTGATTTTATTTGGTATGATTATTAATCTCTCTTATATCAAAGTCCACAGTTGAATTAAATAAATTTTTGAGCATAGATAATTGATCTTGTTATTTACTTGAACCAAGTATATCTTTTCGCATTAAAATGATTTCATTGCAAATTCAATATGATGCTACATAGTAGAAGTGGTTTCTTGAGCGAAAAGTTTCCCCTGCTATCCTATCATGCACATGGTCTAGAATATTTGAGAATTGACAAAAGGACAAGCTCACCCCTGCCCAAAATAAAAATCCCTTGCTCTATAGCCAATCCGAGCAAGTATCCCTAGTATAGGAAGAAAAAAAGAAAAGTCAAAGAAAATGAGAAAAAGAAAAATATTATTTTGTACCATCACAACAATATTTCAGCATTATCTCAGTTCCAAGCAAAAATACAAAAAAAAAAAAGAAAAGAAAAGAAAAAGAAAAGCAAAAGCAATAAAATCCCTTCCCCCTACCCTTTGAAAAGAAAAGAAGGGTGAATGAGCTTGAATCCCTAGAATTTTCAATTATTCGAAAACTATGAGGTAAGCCCCATAACAGGTGGTTTGTGCCCAACCCGCTTAGCCTTGGGTAATCCCTAGCATGGTGATATGTCTGTCACATTAGTGACCTTATTTTGTACAGACCTATGTCTGCTTATGGATTAGCTAGCTCTTGATAAACCCAACTTACATAGTATTCTGGTACGGTTACATGCATATAAATCATGGTCAACGAACATTCATTTGGTTAATTCAAAATACTTGTATCAAATTATCTTGCTCAAAATTGGTAAATGAACAATACATTTGCACACACATTTGCATTTGAGAGATTTTGTATCATTATGATAAATCAAGGTCGGGAATGAACTCACATATGCACATGAGGGTTCCTTATAAATCTACATTTTGTCTTTGAGATAATTTAAAATATTTCTGCAACCCTTTTTGGAATAATTTCATCTTCTTATTTAAAAGAACATTTGTTTCGTATACAAAAAATTACATACATTGTTTTCAAAAATCCAAAAATTCTTTCAACAACATATTCACCATCTAGCAATAAAGTCACGTTTATATATATTTTTTGTTTATCTTAAAAATCAAAAATCAATTATGCAATAAAATTATTTTTTCTTGGATTTTGCGATGATGGTATAAGTTTATACCTATAATTCTATGCCTAGTGCAAACCATTGTTCTAATTTTATTTCCCATTCATTATTATTTATCAAAAACATATGGATTATATCATTATGTCACACAATTGTGCTTTAAAAAGAACAAACACTTTTTTCTATTTCATTTCATTATGTCAATATTCCATTTTGCAACCATGGTATGATTCCTAAGGAATTGTTCAAAACTTTATCACACTTAGGAATTTTATGCCTAGCAAAAATCATATTTTTAATATTTCATGCATAATATTTTTATGAAAATCTGAAAACAAATCATCACCATCATCATTTTCACCATCACATCACAAAGTCTTAAGACAGTCTCTTAAGAACCCTTTTACTTTTAGCAATATTTCTATACTGGGATTAGCTTGACGACCTAGCAAGCGAAGACTCCATGAAATGGTGTATAAAAATGACAATGTCCTTTAAAATTATTGTTAGAATTCCCTTTTATTTTTTATCAAATCACACCACAACAACCAATTTGTTTACATCAGATTATTTCATTTAAATTTTACAACATGACATAAAATTATACTATTTCCAAACGACATAATTACATGAATAATCAATCAACAAATCCAAAATTGAAGCATCATAAAACATGTGGACAAGTCATATCACAAAAAAATCATATATCATATATATATATCAAAATATCTGTACATCATATCACAACCGGATTGGTATGCCACAATCTATACCCTGGCATACTCAATCCTCTCAAAAATATATCAAATCCAGTCTATAGCAGCTAGTCTCGAGAAGCCCTCGAACTCTTAGAATCATCTCCTCTCCCACCCTGGCATGGAGGATGTGGTCCCATAGAGGTCCATGTTGTGTCTTGGGTCCTCGTCGTCGATCATGAGGATGTCCTCGATGATCCCATCCTGATCGGCTCCGCAATGTCGACTAGCAGAATGCGGTCTGAGAAATAGAATGTACCAAATCCTACATGCTTGCCCCTATGCTCTGAGCCTTGATCTATGTAGCCTCATCCTGTATAGTATGCACCTGAGCTCGTAGGTAGACATTCTTAGCCCGGAGAGCCACCATCTCGCTACTCTCCCCCACCTCGATACCCTTGCCCTTATTAGGCGATGCTGGCCTATCCCTTTACTGAGAAAGGAGTCCCTCCTCTCTCCTCTCTACCTACTATGGTCTCTCCAGAGATTATGACACTCTTTGGCATCTCTCCTAAGGAGATCGTCGTTGCTCCCTCCTCTCGTGACCCCTCATTGCATCGATAGCATCCTGGAACCACCTCCCTATCCGACCCATAACAATGTGCATCGGACCCTGTGCCCTCATCATCCGAGGAGGGCGGATGCCTACGTACCAAGCATCATACCCGTCTACCACCCCATCTTCATCCTCATCCACTAGATGAATGGAGGCATCATCCGCGTCCTGACTCTAGAATCACTGCATATCTAGAGCCCCGCTCAGTGTAGTACTATCCTGGATAGTTCGAGAGTACTTGTAATCCTTGAGAGAAGGGATCCCCTACTGTAGATTGAACTGCTACAAAAATTGGTCATAGCGATGGAGCTCTACCTCTCCTTACTCCATCATCAGCCAGTAGACTTGCCTGATGTGAGCTAGCTCCTATTTGTCCTCTCCCCACCCTGGATGCTCTCTCCATGGCCTCTAGGTGATCTGATCTAGGATGAGGTCATCTAGCAACCTCCGAGACATCAGTAGATCTATCCGTCATTGTGACCCTCTCTGGAGCCACCAATAGAAAACCTAGGGTCTCTCCTGGTCAACCCCTATCAATGGAAGCCCTACCGACCTTCCCATCGCAATGTGCTCCTAGCACCAAACCTATAGCAGCGATGTCAAAACCAGACATCGACCTTCCTTGTGTACGACCCCGTACAGGATCCTTTACAAGTGACATAGCACAAAGCTCCCCCAAGCAAATCTATAGCCATGGTCTCTCATATCGCAGACCACATCTGAGAGTAGCCAGGGTAACCTGCATCCATGTTGGTGGCATAGTAGCAAGCCACCTACTACCCCTGCCAAAACCTAAGTCAATCGAGATGCTCTAGGCATCTACCGTAATGTCTTGATGTTCACCCCGCCCTTCTCTAGGGTGAAGCTAGGATCTTTGCATAAGCACATCATGGCATGGACCTGATTGGCCGCAAGAGTCATAAACCGCCCTTGTATGGGGATCCTCAAGATCCTCCATACATCCTCTAGAGTAGGAGCCATCTCCCCTATCGGTAATTAGAAATAGGATGACCCCGGATACCACCTCTCTACTAGGGCTATCAGTAGCCCCATGTATGTCAATATTTATGGCATCTCTGCCACATGTTGTAGTCCGACCTCCACCAGTCGATCTCGCTCTACCTGGTCGAGCGCGAATACATCGTCTTTGAGTCCCCCATATTTCCACTCCTAACTTTTTAGTAATCCCCTCTACAAAATAAACAATCAAACAATAAAAATCATCAATAGATAATATTTAAAATCAGTTAAATCAATTTAATATTCTAAAAAACAATGAGGATATTGTCCACCATTGGATGATATCATCCTAAATTGGGTCAAATCATCCTTGGTAGGATGAAATCGTCTTCGATTATGCAACTTGGGATTCGCCCCTTGTTGGATGGGATCGTCCCTATTCCATCAATTTCACCCCTAGAAGAAATTGACGATTTGGGGACGATCTTGACGAAATTGGGACGATTTCGTCCCGACGTTGTCGACGGCCTAAAAACGGCCGCGATGCCCCAAAATAGTAAAAATTTAAATAAAAAATTACACAAATCAAATTAAAAACATAATTCACTAGGTTTAGATCCTTACCCACAACCCGCGCTGGACCTCTGTCGATCTGTGCGCTATTTCTACCATTTTGCCTACAAAACTCTAAAAATAGTGAAAATGAACAATAAAAATGAATTAGGGTTTTACCCTATTTTTCTTAATTTTATTTAAAAACAATTTTTTTTTAAATTTTGCTTTTTCACGCTTTTAACTCACACGTTCGATTTGGGTAAAAACTCATAGGGGGCACCATAATAAGTAGTTGTACGATTCGACCTAGAATCATCGTCTAGAAATTGAGAAAATTTTTGCTTTCTCGTAAAACGGGAAGAACTCATCTTTAACGCATTTTATTTGGAAAATTCACTAAAGAGGGGGCAAAATGTAGCACCCTAAAATTGGTGCAGTTAAACCCTTAGTAAAAAGATAAAAATTAAATTTTAACCTCGAAACCGCCCATTAACCGCTCACCTCATTTTTTGCACCATTTTTAGGAGTTGTTTTGACCATTGGATGATATCGTCACCGATCAGACGAAATCATCCCAGATCGGACGAATTTGTTTGGAACAGAACATCCAGACGATTTCTTACCAAAATCAAATTTTCATATTTAGCTTCTATTTCAACAACATCTCCAACTTGGGTAGAAGCGTGTCTACGTAGTTGGAGATTCCTCCGCTGAGGATCTCCTAGATTGGGATGATCCCCAACTTCCTAACCTCCCCCTAATCCTATATAAACTGGGATTTTCTTAGTTTATCCCCCTGGTTGGCTGATCCCATGATTCCCTGGCTGATTTTCCCTACAACTTTAGTTTCTCGTGCATTAGAACACCTTCGCACCATTGTTTGCATTGTGTATTTCAAGTTTTTCTTGTAGGAATTTTACTATTTTTTAGCTGGAGCAAGCTCGGATTGTCGCTGGCGATTCCAGACGATTTCGGACGATCCTATCATAGATCGGTGATGATATCGTATGATTGGAGGTGATCTCGACTGTAGTCTAGATTAGGGGCAATCAAAGCCTGGAGTTTGCATTTTTTTATCTTCTCTCTTCATTTCCTTATGCATTAACTTATTTTATTCTATTTTTGCATTCTGGAGCTCACTTCATTTAGCATAGATGCATGATAAAGTTAAAATAAATTATTAAATTAATGCATTTTCTTTAATTGTTATCTAGATTTATCATTTATGCAGGTTTACTATTATTTCTATCATTTCCTCTTGCTTTTGCAGTTGCATTTTTGGTCTTTGGTATCTATTTTTGTGATTGTAGGTTTCTAACAAATTCGTCTGACGAATTCATCAGGTCGACGATGATCTCGTATGATATCAGATGACCGACTGTGATATGAGATGATTCTATACAATTACAAATGATCATGTAATATTTGAGATGATTTGGACTTCTACAAACCTCAGAATCTTCATCAGACATCCAAAATCAGGTACATTTTGTCTTATTTAGCACACTTTCTATGTTTAGAACTTATTCATGCTTTTAGTATCCATATAAATCAGCATTGGCATATAGAATAGCTTAGATTCATCTTGGCAAAACCTAGGAATTGAATGATTGAATATAAAAATGAACACATCAAACCCATTCTCAACCTAGGTGTGGAAACTGCCACTCAAAGTTTCCTGGTGAACCCCACCATCCATCAAAAATTCACCCTGATACCCCTCCCCCGAGAGGCGTGACCTTCAAAGGGCCTCTCAGTCCAAGGTATCGCCTCTTCCTTCTCGCATCCCCCTTCCGGGCACGGATCCTTTAGCTTGAAGGTAAGGGCGCAAAAAATTTGGGTCGATACAAATCATTTGTGCATTGTTTCATTTACTGCATTGATATTATCATTTGGATTGAAAAGTAAATTTTTTTTATCTTATACGGTTCACCCCCCTCTTAGTATAAGCTTGTGTTCTTCAGATACAATAGATGATAATGGAAAGGAAACAAATATTTAGGAAACACCCAATTCTTCATGAATTTAGGGATGTATTTCTAGAAGATCTTCCAGGTCTTCCACCTAAATGTGAATTTGATTTCACTATTGAATTGATGCTTGGAGCCAAACCCATCAATAGAACTCCTTATAGGATGAATCCTATTGAGATGCAGGAGTTAAAGGTGCAACTTCAAGGGTTTCTAGATAAAGGTTTGATTAAACCTAGTGTGTCACCATGGGGTGCACTAGTTATTTTTTTCAAAAATAAGGATGGTTCTTTAATATTATGCATAGATTATAGAATGCTAAATAAAGTAACCATCAAGAATAGGTATCCTCTACCTAGAATTGATGATCTCTTTGATCAATTGAAGGATGCCACCATATTTTCTAAGATTGACTTAAAATTTGGATATCATTAGCTAAATATTCATGAGGACACTCACAAGATAACCTTTAAGACTAGATATGGGCACTATGAGTTCACAGTGTTTCCATTTAGGTTGAAAAATGCACCAATGATATTTATGAATTTGATGAATAATGTGTTCAGAAGATATCTAGATCAGTTTGTATTGATATTTTTGGATGATAACTTGATATACTCCTGCACTAGGGAAGAGCATGATAGACATTTGAGAATCATGCTAGAGGTGTTGAGAAAGAATCAAATTTATGAGAATTTGTCCAAATGTGACTTTTATGTTCCTCAAGTATAGTATTTGGGGCACATCATATCTACAAAAGGGATTGTTGTAGATCCAAAGAAAGTTGAAGCTATTTTGAGTTGGCCAACACCTACCAATGTGTCTAAAGTGTGGAGCTTCATGGGTATTATAGGATATTATAGGTATTTTGTGAAGGGCTATTCAAATATTGCCTATCCTATCACTAACCTTCAGAGGAAGGAAAAAGAGTTCAAGTGGACTGATAAATGTGAAACCACTTTTAATACTCTTAAGCAAAATCTAACTACAACACCTATACTTAGGATACTAGATCTATAAAAGAATTTTATTGTATGTATAGATGCTTCACTAGAAGGTTTGGGAGGAGTATTATCCCAAGATGAAGTTACTATAGCATATGAGTCTAGGAAGCTCAAGAAACATGAGGTAAATTATGCTATGCATGATTTAGAGCTAGCAATAGTTGTGCACACTCTTAAAATTTGGTGATATTACCTATTAGGAAAACCTTTTGAGTTAAGGATTGACCATCAAAGTTTGAGGTACATTTTTACTCAACCTATGCTCAATGCAAGATAGAGAAGATGGGTTGAGTTCCTAGCAGAGTATGAATTTGGTATAGAGTATATCAAAGGAAAATAAAATAAGGTCATTGATGCCTTAAGTAGGAGAAGGCACATAACAACATTGACTCGTAGTCATGTGGACTTAATGGATCAAGTCAGGAAAATGCAAACTTAGGATCAGTATTGCAGTGAAATTTAGGTCAATATGGAAAGAAATCCTAGAGAGAACAAGGATTTCAGCATAAAATATGGTCTTTTATATTTTAAGGATAGGGTGGTTATACCCAAAGTTGATGATTTAAAAAGACTGATTATGCAAGAAGTGCATAGATATCCTTACTCTACTCACCCTAGAGGGGCTAAAATGAGAGAGAACATGAAAAATACCTTTTACTAGTTAGGAATGAAAAATGATATCATTGACTTTATTGCTAGATGCTTAGAATACCAGAAAGTTAAAGTTGAGCATAGACATCCAATAGGAAAATTATACCCACATGATATACCAATGCAGAAATGGTAGGTTATATCTATGGATTTCATTGTGGGTTTACCTAAGACTAGGTATCAACATGACACAATTCTTGTGGTAGTTGATAAATTGACTAAGGTTGCACATTTTATACTAGGGAACATCAAGGATGATGCATTGGTGGTGGAAAATAGGTTTGCCAAAGAGATTTTTAGGTTACATGGGTTTCCTAAAGTGATCATTTTAGATAGGGATTCCAAATTTACATATGAATTTTGGTAGGCTCTTCATCATGTAGTGGGTACAAAGCTAAATATTAGTTTTGCATACCATCCAAAAATAGATGGACAAATAAAGAGGGTAAACCAAGTATTGGAAGACATGCTTCACATGTACTACATGGACTAAAAGTCTTGGTGGGAAGACTTTTTACATTTAGTAGAATTTGCATATAATAATGGTTATCATGCTTCCTTGGGAATGACCCCGTTTGAAGCCTTGTATGGTAGGAGATGCAGAACACCTCTATCATGGGATAATTTAGAGGACTAGGTGGTGATCAAGATGAAATACTATCAGAGATATGGAGGAACAACTTAGGATGATCAGGTAGAGGCTTAAGGAAGTTATTGATCATCATAAGAGCTATGTTGATCTAAAAATATCACCTAGAGAATTCTCTATGGGAGATAAAGTTTTCTTAAGAGTTAAACCCATGAAAAGTGCCATCAAGTCAACTAAGTTGGATCCCCATTATGTTGGGCCATTTGAGATCATTGATAGGATAAGTCCAGTAGCCTATAGACTTGCCTTGCCACCCAACCTATCAAAGATCCATGATACTTTCCATGTATCCCTGCTTAGGAAATATATTGTTGATCCTAATCATGTTTGGAATGTCTCTAAACTATATATGATAGATCCCTCAATCATTGAGGTAAGACCAGTGAAGATTCTAGAGTTTCATTCCAAGGTTATGAGGAAACAAACTCTAGAATAATGCAAGGTCTAGTGGGACCACTATTATGAGCAATGTGCCACTTGGGAAAAAGTGGAGGATATGAGAAAATATTTTTCTTATCTATTTGATTGAAATATATGTATTTTATATTGCAAGAAAACCATAGAGGATTGTGTTTAGTCCAAGGGGAGAGTATGTCATGACCCACCTTGGCAAGACTCATTGATAATATGGATTATGTGTAAAAATGTGATGATGCAATGCTTAGTATTAATTGCTTTATGGATGGTTAATTGCAATTGTTGTTTTGGTTATATTATATGAGAATATGGTATTGTTGATGTTATGTATGGTTGTAGGACTAGGTACTCTTGTAGGTGGATGAGGAAGTTGGCCACTAGGAATGAGAGACCAAAATAAAGGAAATGATGGTAATTTTAATTGATGACAACTCTAAGGATAGGATAAACCCTCATATAGTTACATCTTCATATTGTATGTTTGAAATCATACCATCGACAAGGAAGTTTCTATAAGCAAGGAAGTCATTTTAGAAAAAAATTATAACCTAGAAATTAACGTAAAATCTTCTGTGTATATGGTTGAAAAATGCTTGTTTTTCTTTGTTTATGATTGATCAATGTTTATATTCTTCACATATATGTTTAGATGCTTTGAAAGATAAATATTATCTTTGATAGTATAGTATATTGCAATGAATTGTTGATAAACTTCTGAAGTTTTTATGTGGTTGTTTATATTTTGGAGTGGATCTGGCAAAGTGATCCACCAAGGAAGGAATTATTAGGTAGGAAAAATTAATAATATCCATATGATAGTATCATGGCTAATAATAAATATTAGCTTATGATATTAATAAAGAGTAACTAGGAATAAATAAAGGAATTAAATTGCTTTGAATTTGTATGATATTAAAAAGTTAACATTAGCAAAATATTGATAAAAGGATTATTGTGAAATAATTTCTTATGAACATTAGGGTGATATAATATTATTTAAAATAAAATGGATAAATTTTATTTAAGCGTAAAATGAAAAAATTTAGAAACAAATTGGTTTTGGGGCAACAATTTTCTTGTTTTTCTTAATTCTTGAAAACAAGAAAGGAGGACACCAAAATAGAGCAATGTGTATGGAGGCTTAAGGATCATCAACAATGAGAGGAAAATAAGCGTAAATGTTGTACTTGGTATGTAGAAAAAACAAGTGAAAAATTCATCTTTGCTCACATGTTCATAGTAGAAACTCTAAGATATTAAGGTATGTTTCTTATTGCATTTCTTTGATGGAAAAGCTTGTTTTAAAACCTAAAATTTTTATTTTAGCATGAATATGTAGTGAATTCATTCGGTGAACTTTAGTAAATAGAACTTTAGTAAATAGTATAAGTTTTTATATTATGTATTTCAATGTCCCCTTCAAGCCTTAAACATTATAAAGACTTTTATATTGCTCCCTATGAAAATAATTAGCAGTATGTACTTTTATATTTATGTTTGAGGTTTTGGTAATGAAGATCCCAACGTCCAAAATGTAGATGCCTGGTTGATGGAATTAATTTGTGTTGCATTTGTTTATCCACATTTTGTTCTTGTATACCATTTCCATATTTTGTATTGCTTAAACCAAAGTAACCTAGATGTAATTAAAATGGTTGAATTGGTTTTTAAATCGTTGAGTGTAATTTTGTTTGCCTATATGACAACCTGCAAAGTGCTATAGTTATTTTGGAAGTAAGTATGAGGGTTTAGGCACCCAAGTAAACTTGTATTATATTAAATTATTACCTTGCTATTATAAGTTACATAGTGGCTCTATATATTCAATATTAGTTAGAAATTTGTGTTGGATTGGATGTATGACTTGCTTTGTTTTGATGGTTTAAAAAAAAAACATTTAATATTGCACTTGCTTTATAATTTTAATGGCTCCATTTTAAATAATAGATTTAAGAGATAGTGATTGGGAGTTTACATCCTAAAATGGGTAGGTTTTCGATTTTTAAACTTGTCTTAAAGGATTAATGCTCATAAGTAGCATGTCTTGAATTGGGAAGGCTTTTTGTTTCAATTAGTTTGGTTCTTCTATTTTTTTTGAAAGAGAAAAGTGCATGGTAAATATGTTTTAGTTAAGACAATTATTTATTATGCATATTTTTCTTAAATATTAAAATGGAAATAAAATTCATATTAAATTGAAGAGATGATTTAAGTTTTTAGTTATTTACTTTTGAAAGAAAATAGTGTTTTTGTATTGAGATATTGAAAAGTTTAATGGGTATGGAGACCATTTATTTTGAAGGGGGTTTCCTTGTATGTATTATGTTTTAAATATATATATATATATATAGATATAATATTCAAATGGAGATGGAGTCCTTTTGAAAGAGGAAATTATGGGGTTTCCTCACATGGTTGGTTTTGAAGAAAAAAAATAGAAATGCAATTGGTAATTTCTATATGGTTTATTTGATGTCTTTAATAAAGGATATAAAAAGGTAACCGGTCTAATAAGGTTTTGAATACTTAAAGTTTAATTTTTTTTTTGGAGTTATAAGAGTATTAATAATATAAATAATATCTTATTCATTTTTTGAAATATTGGAGAGATAAGTAGGAGTGAAAAGGTATTTTAAAGCTTTTCAAAGTTATTTAATTTTTTGAAAGCTTTATTATTTTTTGAAAATTCAAATCCATAGAATATTTGTAAATCATTTACTTTTGGAGAGATAAGGAAGTCTAATTCAAATTAGGATTTTTAAATTTGTAAACATTCTTACTTTTCTAGTTTCTAATAAATTAGGGAGACATAAGGAATTCAACATCATAGGTTTTTGAAAAATTTAGAAACTTGAAAAATCATTCAAAACCTAGGGATACATAAGGTAGTCAACTTAAAACGTTACATGAGTGCCACCATGTCAACCATTTTTTTTTTTTTCAGAGTCTCAATTTCTCAAAGGTCCTAATTATGCTTCATGGAAAAACAAAGTAAAATCAATTTTGATAGTAGAAAAACTTTGGGACATTGTTAGAGGAACAAAAACTAAACCTACTAAAGGTGATAGAGAAATTCAAAAATATGAAGAAGAAGAAGCAAAATACCTCATGATAACATTTGCAATTACATATAAGATACAATCTTACATAAGCACAACATGAACAAAGCTACTATTTTGAATCTTCAAACTCAGTTGCATTATTTAATATTTAGTAGTGGTGAAAGAATTCAACTTTTTTTAAGAAGAGTGGTAGACATAAAAGTAAAGCTATTACCCTTAGGAGAAAAGATAGAGGACACATTTCTTATTCAAGTGATCTTGAGATCCCTTCTAGAAAACTACAAGCACCTAGTTACATCTTTGCAAATTCTAAGCAAAGATACTTCATTTGATGAGTTAGTCAATATTCTACAAGAGTATGAGGTAGAGAATTTAGTTAAAGATGAAATGACTAACAATGCCTTAGTATCAAAATATAACTCACAAGGAAATGTTGCTTCAACTTCAAGAGGAAGTTTTAATAGGAGTAACAAATATTGTTAGATATGTAGAAGGAGGAATCATAATACAAATTTTTGTAGATATAATCCAAGGAATCAGTCTCAAGGAAATCAGTTAAATCAAAGTGGTCAAACAAATAGGCCAATACAACCAAGACAATATCAAACTCAATATCATCCAAATTAACAACAATTTCAATATTAGTACCCTTCTCAGTATCAATATAATCAACCTCAGCTACAATATAGAGAAGGAAATCAAAAGGGTCATCTAGCTCAAGAAATTCAAGAAATTCAAGAACTAGAAGAAACTATTGAAGAAAATGAAGTCAAATATCTTTCAAAAAAATTAGTAATTTATGAAGATGTTTTTTTGAAAAGCATTAATCATTCACCTGATCATAATATAAAAAGGCAACAAATTGAAGAATTCAAAATTTCAAAAAACTTTGTTTGAACAAGATTGCCTTGCTTAGGTGGGATTTTTTCAAATTTGAATTTCTGGTTTAAGTAGAACCCTTGCTTACGCAAGAATATTCAATTTTGAATTTGTTGTGGGTCTTGTCTCTCTTTAGTCTCATGTTTTTTTAGGCAACCCCTCTTTAAGGATTTTCTCTCTTTGTAAAAAAAATTACAAGCAAAATATAATATTTAATTTTAAAATAAATTTATCTAAACAAATAAAAACTTATAGTAACATTGATAAATACCATGATATAGCAATACAATTATATTTTTACATAACTATAAGGGAAATTTAGAGTAGAAAGGAGATTTATAGCAGTGATTGTAAGCCTATAAGGGGACATGAGAGTATAAGAGATATTTGTAGTGGTGATTACAATGCTTTCGTGCAAAATACATTTTGAAATGGAGGTTCTAGATAAATATTAATTATTCAAAGAGCTTTTAGAGTCATCCAAATCTCATAGGTTTTATTTACTATAAAAAAAATTACTTTTAATAATATTATTTAATATATTTTAGAATTGAATATTATTTTTATTATATGCAACATTTTTTGAAGTGAAAAACCCCTTGCAGGGCCGCCTTGGTTTGAGAGACCACGAACAAGGGGTTCTACACGGTCAAAGTCACCCGGGAGTGGCACCCGACCCTGTCCACACCAACATTATCAATTGGATTTTTGATACCCAATTCAGATTTTTGGTAGGGTGGAGATTTGAACCTGGGACCTCCCTTGGAGGATTGCCCTCTCCTCTGCAACTCACCTAAAAAACCTGGGTTATTACATGCAACATGAAATATATAAAATATTAAACAGTTTAATAACATATAATATAATTATTTTATGGTTTGGGTAAATTTTGTCAAAATTTAATAATAAGTTATCTTAGATTGTTTTATATGATAAATTTTTATAATGGAGTTTGTATAGAAAACATAAATATGAAATATTTTTTATTTTTTATTTTTAGATTTTATTGATAATAATTTTTAAAGATTGGATGTATGCTTTTAATTTTGATTGATATTAATTTAAACTTTTATTAATATATCAATTATCCTATCATATTAAATTGGATAACTCTTTGATAAAGTGTGGTATTAATAAAACACTTGACCTTGTACTTATTAATATTTTAAAGTAGTTTTTATGATGCTTTTTCATTCTTTAGTTATCATGTGTAAAATTCTTTTCACATATAAAATCTAATATTTAGGAATTGTTTGTGTTCTTTTGCATCCTTCCTTTGTATGCTTCTTGTTGTATGTGATTCATTATTAAATATTTTTATGGATATTCATATTTATTTGGGCGTAGGTTGATCTAGGAATTGGATAAATATGTATTATTTTCATTTATGATAATAAAATTTGTGGGAGGAATATTTATCATGCAACCTTCAAGGAAGTGTTAATCATTCGTATATGAGGAAATAAGTTGTCTTGACACCTATTATATAACTCTTTAGAGAAATGTTATACAAGCATTCTATAGTAACACATCATGTATATTATATAATTCTAAGATAGATGTGATGTGATTTTGGCTTACAGTGAAATTATATAAGATACATATCACTATAGATTCCATATATGTAAGGATTTATTAGAATTAAGAACACATGAATAGTATGGAAAGAATCCATAATATAGAGATTATAACATATTTATTTCTCTTATTCATGTTTCAATCAACATAGAATATAAGATGTCTCCAAGGTAAGATGCAAGCATTATGTGAATGTTATATGAAAATCATTCTTTGAAATCTAGGAGGTTTCTTGTTCTACTTTGTTGTCGCCTTATAAAGCATGGATTTGAATATTTTTCCTTTCATGTTAATTCATCAAGTTTCTATTATTATTAATATGGTTTCCTCCTTTAAAATAATTGTCTCTTTTTATTTTATTGTCATTTGAAAGTGAAATGAAAAATAATAATCTGTTTTCTTCTTTTTTATGTTTAATACATGATATTAGAGTCAACTTTTATTGATATTGTCATTTTTCTTTTGTACAATATTAAGATAAGTGTTTTTAGCTTAAGTTTAAATTTATTGCTTTTCTGGTCAATTGATCTCATGAAGACTTTGCCTCAACTTGCACCATTGTATTTTTTTGTCATCCTCTATTATTTTACTTTCTATTTTAATCCTAGAATTTAATGAAGAGATGAAGAGATAAAATACAATAGATTAAGAAAGAAAGATTTAATGAAGAACTAGAAATATCCTGATGCAAAATGCATTAGAATAGAAACTCCCATTTTTACCACAAGAACTATTCTCCCAATTACAAATGTCTTGAGATATTTGATGATGAAAAGGTGCTTGCAAAGGAGGATCCTAAAAAAATCTTAAAATCTACACAAAGGAAATACTACAACTTCACCATGGACTTCTTTGCCATGAATTTTGTTAATGCTAAAATTATATCTATTGTATATCCACCATGTTTTTATTTCCTCTTTGTGTTACTATCTCATTGCATCATTGTGTGTGATTTAAGAATGATAAACACAATTTATAGATTTTTAGGGATTGGAGGAGAGGAGAGGAAGATAAGATTCTACTATTTGCAAGAATAAGAAAAAATAAAGTTCCAACTAAGAAAAAAGTAGAGTAGGGAAGTTGGCATGCTTGGATCAAGTTGGCATAGACAAAAGGTATGTTAAACTATCATTATTCTAAGGTATATCAATCCTAGCTAGGTTGGATTTGATAGGTATGAGCATAAGAATGAGAAAATTTCCATTTTGTATGTTTGGGGATTCACATACTAGGAAAATTTATGACTATGAACTCGTCTAAATGAAAAATTCACTCATTTAACTATTGAAGGAAGAAGGAATTCAAATTTTATCCCTAGATAAGAGTTACCACCAAGGGGACAAGTTCATATATTGTAAACATAGTTGTGAGAAAAAAACATGTTTTGAGCACTTAATCTCTCTAGTAAAGGCTAGAAAATAACTTGGGTAGGTTGCCAAAATTTACTAGAATCTTGGGATGCAATGGGGTGAGCCAAATTGGGTATCTACATTTTACCTGGTTTTTAGGGAAATATTACCTAATAAATGATTCAAAAGTACCTATTGGTGACCCTAATTTTATGAAAGGAGTGATCCTAAAGTTATCTACTCTTTAATATAGATGTAGTTATTTAATTTTCAAAATAGTCATTCTGAAATCCTTGAGGGGTTATATTAGGTAATTAGGAAGTAAAACAAAATTTATTTTCATAACATAGGTTACAAAATAAAAGTTTTGTGTTGGTTATCTAGAATTTTTAATGGCTCGATAGTAGTGACTCATTCATTGTATGGATGCGATTCGAGGGATAGGTGGTACCCAAGGAGCACCTCCATAGTTGTCTGTTAAAATTTGAGTTTTTTTCACTTATTTCTGGTTAAAATTTTTATCCTCATTTTGAGTCATTATTTCTTGTTTAAGTGCCAAACTTGCTAATGGTAAATTGGTTAGTAGGCAATGTATTCATAAATTTTAGATTTTTTTGGTCAAGTGGTAAATTCATCTAGAGGCAATAAATTTTCCACATAGAAAATTTATCAATGCATAGTGAATTCATCAAAAACCCATAAAATTGAATATCTATTAATGTGGGATGGGCTAGTGAGTGCTTTTGGATATATGTGGGTATTTTGAAGCACAAAGAAGGATGTTATCATACTCTCATAGCCACTTTGGATAGGTTAACCCTATTTGGTAGGGTTATATTAGATATTGTGGGAATTGGGTATCTGGAAACAATACCCAAGGTCAAGTTTGACCATGCCCTTATCATAGTGTTGGTCGAGAGGTGGCACTATGAGTATGGTATGTTATTCCTATTGATGAGTAATATTATTGTCAACCTAAAGGACCTATAGAGGATTTGTAACATACCCATTTGAGGGATCCTCATTCAAATGAGCCTAGATCAATAATCAAATTTAGAAAACTATTATGTAAGTGCTAACTAGTAGCTGATATGTCATGGGTTGCATGTCAACATGATGCGTACTAGTGGTTAACTTGACATATTGATAGAATTGACGTGTGGGATTATATTCTACTTGTTATTTGGAGATATGAGTAGTTGTCTTCTATCATGGGGTTGGTGTGGGGTGATTATAGCAATGAGAGATAAACATGATAGATATGCTTGGGGTCATTTTGTTTTGGCTTACCATTATAGAGTGTTGCACCAAGATATATACAGAGAAAAAGAGTCTAATTTGTTGTACCCTCCTTTAGATTTGGTTTTAGAAGCATATTACTATTTGATGCCCATTTGGTTTACCTAGTCACATGGTAGATACAAGGAATCCTATAGCATATAGATATGTCTAGGGTCCTTTTATTTTGGCTTCCCTTTATAGAGTGTTGTGCAAGATTATAAATAGAAATAAAAATAACCTTGTTTGTTGTATCCTCATTTAGATTTGATGTTGGAATAATATTGTTATTTGATGCCCATTTGGTTTACCTAGTCACATGGTAGATACAAGGAATCCTATAGCATATATATGGTCTCATTCCTTTGAGACTCGTTATCATCCCTTTTGAGCTATGTTGATAATATCTAGGTAGACCATAGATGATTTAGGGTATGATAAGATTAGATGAAGGCCATGGAGGTAGCATCTAGTGTGGGTAGAGGATATATTTGAGTTGGCTTGTGTTCAAAGGATCCAATGGATCATCAAACCTAGTGACAATAGGAAGGTATACAAACCTAACTGAGTTTTGAGATAGATTGATCTTTGGCAAGATCTTTGATTGATGCAAGAGTATTGGTACTGGTAAGTGGAGCAATATGAAGAAGATATTGGGTATAGACCTAACTCTACATTATTTGTAATGGAGGATATCAGTGACCTTATAATGGTTGATTAGGTATGGATTATGCAAGAGCTACCATTGCATATAGGTAATGGTATAGGGGTGTTTCGACTTGGATATTGATGCTAGATCCACCTAGACAAGGGATGGGGTAATTTATTGGGATATATTTTAAAGATATCAAGAAGAGATAATGGAAGAGGGCTTAGGGTGTTCTCAATATTTCTCTATTGAGATCTATACTCCCACATTAGGTAGGTGATCCAAGAGTAGGCCTTACTAGGACCATAAAGAAGGTGGATGATTTAGAGAGATCAAATATGCAACATAATATTGATGATATGGCTACAAAGATAGGTTAAATTTAAGGCAATGGGGGTTAAGTAGGACTATAGACCTCCTAATTTCCATTAGAAAGGAATGAAATTGTAGTTTCAATGGCGCAATTGTAGTGATACGTTCATTGTGTGGATGTGATTCAAGGGATAGATGGTACCTAAAGAGTACCTCCATAGTTATGTGTTAAAAAATTGAGCTCTTTTTCACCCCTTTTTTCTTAATTTTTATTTTTTATTTTTGAGTCATGATTTTGTGTTTAAGTGCCAAACTTGCTTATGATGAATTTAGTAGTAGGTTTTGGTTGAAAAATACATCTAATAGAAAGGTTTGTGTACTCATAAACCTTGACCAACATTGAAATACTAAGGAGCTCATGAGAACTATAGTGATAAATCTCAATAGGTCAGTTCCTTGTAGTTGCAACTAACTATTCCTAAAAGAGGGGGGAGGAAGGGTGTTAAAAGAGATAAACTAATCTATAGAGAGAACTTAAAGTGGTACATATTAAGAAACATCAAGACATATGCAATAAAAAGGATCATGCAACTAAAAAACCAACTACCTAATAGACCAACTAGTTGCACAAACAATCACAAAGTATTTTAATTTAATCTATTGTATCTTAATGAGACCACGAATTCTAGACAAGTAAATGAGTACAACAAAAATCTAGGATTCAAAATTATCACCATAAACATTCAACATGCTTAAATTAGAAATATATAGCCATCAATACATACATTCATACTCTATAAATGAATCGAACTAGAGGCTAGACAATAGTCTATTTGTATTAATATGCAATATCTATATTTACATATGAATTGTAAATACCTAAGAGCTGACCTATATTCATTATACATCATAGTATTTATAAGTATTTTACAATATCAAGTTATGATTGCCTTGGGAGTGGATTATTGCTATGTTAGAGATTCTACTAGCTCACTGGACTACTAGGAAGCATGACCATCCCATCCTGGTTGACTGATGTGGCTTGGATCTTCATCATCTTAAATCATTTCCTGCTTGCTGGCCGCATTCAATCCCTTGATCTCCTTTCTACCCATCCACCCTATCGCTTGTATGATAGCTTTTACTATTAGGATATTCTAACACAATATCATGCCTAGCATATGTGGTGGGAAAAAAAATAACTTTTTTGGTTGGAGAGTGATTTTCAGGACTTTATTTCTTATTTGGGTAGTTTTGACCGCATACCGGTATTTTGGATAGCTTCATCTATTGGCTGGGTATCACCTTTCTACTCATATATGTACCGAATTTTGCAAGACTCTAGTGGGTCATGGATGAGTGTAATTCTTTTGGTGCCTTTGGCATTCTACCTATATTCTACTTTTGAGTGTGTTGGGTCTTTGAGAATGAACTAGGTTCTAGTTTGGTCTGAATATTTTGGTATTCTTTGAACCTCATTACTTTTGCTTACTCTTTTTTTGTCTTTTAGGCTTCAGTATAGGACATTAGTATCTCGATGGAATTTGATTGGGTATGAATTTTTTGGTGCTTTAAGACTCTTCCATTCCTTTTATTGGGTATTCTAGGTTCTACCAAGCTCGAGTCAAGCTTAATAGCTTTTTTTTTTGGTAAATAAAAGTCTTCATTAATTACTGGGTTTTGTAGGTTAACCCAAAACCTATTACAATATCCAGCATTCTACTGAGATTGTAGATCCTAGTCATCCTTGAAACTTTCTTACCATAAATTGTGTAGAATACCCTACAACACCTTACTAACAAAGCACACCCATACCTAAACATAACTATAAACATTACTTACATTGACAGGAATTGAAGTTTAGAACTTTGTACCTGTTGCTTACCCATTTCCTATTCTCTGTCAGAATCTTCCAAGGCTTACACCCTGTTACCTTCATTTCCAATTTGGTATGATTTAGAGGTAAACCCCATAGTTATTACTAGCTCCATGGGGAAAGAACACCCATTCTTTCTCCTTAACGGTTAGATTTCTTTTCATGACTAATAATGTTTTCCACTTCATGTGGCACACCTTCTGTCCATGTCACCAAACTACCAACATCAACACCTATGTTGGCTAATTTGTCAGCTGACCTATTGGCCTCACGGTACACGTGACAAGCCCTCCTATTCTATCTTGCCGCAAAAAGGATCTTCACTTCATGGATGAATCCCTTGATTATCCATGGAGGTTTTTTGCCATTGGTTAATAGGTTGATGATGTTCATAGAATCACCTTCGATCATCAAGTTACCTTGAGTTGCTTGGGCTACTTGTAACGCTCTCCAAAGGGCTCTAGCTCCTGATTTGTTATTAGTTCTTATTCCCAATGGTTCAATGAAGGCCTTGACCAGATTTCCTTGATGATCCTTGATTATTCCTCCAGCTCTAGCTCTTCTCGGGTTCTCCTTGGCTGCACCATCAAAAATTTGTTTAAACCAACCCTGGGGGGTGGCTTCCAAGAAATCCTATTTTTGGGATTGGGAAAATGAATGGAATGTTTGTCCTCAATACCTAAGGCCCGAGCTAATTTTTTTTTCTTGGGGAAGAATTGAGTGGTTCTCATCCACTAAGGTGCTAAGGTTTTCTTTCGCAAAGACAATAATCCTATTGAGGATGGTTTTTGGGTTGTGAATGGTATCCTTAAAAGATCTATGGTTACTTTCTAGCCAAATATGCCAGAGAAAATGATGCCAACATATTTTCCATAGGTACTTAAGTTTTAGGCTAACAAAGGGTTGAGGCCATTGATGGAACACTTCGGATATAAGAGCAGGCTTAACCCATGAGATCCTAAAGGCTTGGAAAAGTTCATCCAAGATGGATTTCGCTATCGGACACTCCAAAAACAAGTGTTGGGTTGTATCCCATCCTGCCCTGCACATGTAGTAATGGTTAGTAATAACCATACCTTTGGATAACATATTGTCCATAGTGAGGATTTTTCCTTGAATCACTAGCCATGAAAAAAAGGATATTTTAGGAATTAAGCCTTTGATCCAAACCAAACTTGGTTGAAATTGTTGACCTTCCACATTGACAAGCAAATTATGGGCAGAATTAACTGTGAAGTCACCAATTTCAGTCTCAGCCTAAAAAATGTGATCTTCAACCTCTCCAGAGGGAATAATTTGCTGAATTAAAATGTTATAAATCTCTTTAGACTCTGCTTCAAAACCTTGTACTCTGATGTGTTTCCACCTGTTGATATTTATATCCTGCCACATATAATTTGCAACCTTCTTCCCAATATGTTGCTCCATATGCTCTTGAATCCTAGCCAAACGAGGATTCTAGGATAACTCCTCAGCTCTCACCCATCGATCCTTCCATAAGTCTATTGTTTGCCCATTTCCTAGAATCCATCTAAGACCTTTCTTGAAAAGATCCCTTCTTGTGAGGATTGCCTTCCAAAAAGCAGATCCCCTGCTTGCTAAGTTGTCATTAAGGAAGTTCACACCTTAGAGATATTTCCTCCTAACTATGGCAGTCCATTCATTATCAACCTTAGTCAATAACCACCATGCTTGTTTGGCTAACAGAGCTATATTGAGATGAGCAACTCTCCTCAATCCTAACCCCCCATCAGATTTAGGTTTGCAAACCTTGTTCCAACCTACTAAATGGATCCTTTTATTATCCTCAGTCCCTAACCAGAGAAATTTTTTTTGAAGCTGCTCAATTTTGTGATACACCTTGTTGGGAGCTCTGAAGACTGATAGGAAGTAAACGGGTATACTTTGAAGTGAAGCCATAGTTAAAACTACTTTTCCTGCTTGAGATAACAGATATCCTTTTCAGCCTGTTAGCTTTTTTTGGATCCTCTCCAGAACTATGTTCCACATTGATTCTTTAGGTTTCCCCGTAAATAGGGGAAGACCTAAATAGGAGATGGGAAGGGATGCAATCTAACATTCCATGATCCTTGCTATGCTATTTTGCCTAGGAATTGGGGTATTGATGAAATAAAGTTTGCTCTTATCAAAATTCACTTTATGTCTAGTCGCTTCTTCATACATTATGAGAATATTTTTAATCCTTCTTGCCTCAACCATAGAAGCCAAAGTTAGTAGCAATGTATCATCAACAAATTGTTGATGTGTCACCAGGGTAGTTAGCGACGTGGCCTTGATACCTAATATGAGTCCAGCTACCGCTACTACATTAATAGTTCTTCCTAAGGCATCAGCTACAATGATGAACAGCATAGGACTTATGGGATCTCCTTGTCTTGGACCACATTTTCTTTGAAAAAACTTGCAGTAGACCCATTAACCAAAATTGAAAAACAAGGCTTAGAAATACACTCTCTTATTAACTTGACCCATTTCATGTTGAAGCCAAATTTTAATAAAATTGCCTCTAGGAATTCCCAATTTATCCTATCATAAGCTTTGTTCATGTCTAAATTTAAAGCCATGACTACTTTTTTGGTCTGAGCGGTTGTATGAAGAGCCTCATGAATAGTAATAACTCCATCTAAGATTGATCTTCCTTGTACATAACTTCCTTGACTTGGATCAATGATAACCGGTAGAACTTTCTTCAAACGGTTGGCTAAAACTTTGGATAGAATTTTATAGGATATATTACACAAGCTAACCAGCCTAAAGTCAGCCATAGTCTTGGGTTTGGGGCCTTTAGGGATCAAAGCAATGAAAGTTGAATTGAAACCCCTTGAAATATGATTTGAACTTTGGAACTCCTTGATTACAACAATAACTTCTGCTCCAAAAATATCCCAACAAACTTGGAAAAACCACGATGAAAACCCATCCAGCCCAGGAGATTTGTCAGGATCCATGTTAAACAAAGCCTCCTTGATCTCTTCATCTAAAAAATCTGATGTAAGAGACTCGTTAATCATTTCATCAATGAGTTGTGGAATTAATTGAAGGAGAGAGTCCTTTGCTTGGGCATTACAGGCCCGTTCTTCACCCAATAATGAATTGAAAAAATTAATAGCCTCGTCCTTGATCTCTTGAATGTTTTGAGTTGAGGATCCATCCACCTTAGTTAAATTTCTAATATTATTGTTGCTTCTATTGGTCAATGTGGTAACATTGAATGTTTTTTAATTAGAGTCCCCTTCCTTTAGCCATAATTCCCTTGATTTCTACCTCCAATACATCTCTTCACAAGCTAAAATATTATAAAACTCACAAAGGGTTTCCTTCTCTTCAGTCCTTGTCGCCTCATCATAGGTTCCATTTTGGATTTTGCTTTCTATTATTCTTAGTTTTTCCCCCACTACTCTCTTATTCTCAAAAATATTTCCAAAGACTTCTTTATTCCATATTCTAAGGTTGTTTTTCACCATCTTAATTTTTTGAGATAGTTTGAAGGAAGCACTTCCCTGGATAGGCTACTGCCACCATTCCTCTATTCGTTTCTTGAATTCTGGATGTTTAACCCACATTGACAAAAATCTAAATGGATTTTTAAAGGAGTTAGCCTGAAATGCCTCCCATAGAATAATATTATGGTCTGAAGCGCATTTAGGAAGGGCTTGTAACGCTAAATCACCAAACATTGTTGTAGCTTCCTTGGATAAAAAAAACCTGTCCAACCTTTCTTGAATCAGCTAACTTCCTATCCTTTTGTTACTCCATGCAAATTTGGCTCCTTTTAGTCTTACATCCATCAATTCATTTGTGTTAATGAATTCATTTAAGTCCTCCATGCTCCTTGAGGGTAACCCAGATCCTCCCTTCTTATTATATGGGTAAAGGGGGGTATTGAAATCTCCCCCAATCACCCAAGGAATGTCTTTAAAAGCTTGAATCAAATTCCCCAAAAACTCCCACAGTTCAGACCGCACTTGGACAGAGGTGGATTCATAAACATTTGACATAATCCAATTCTTATTAGTATCAAAATCATGAAATAATATGCTTAAGACTCTTTCATTTGCTTGAATAATACTTCCTTCTATTTTAATAGGATCCCATAAGATCATGAGGCCCCCATATGCTCCTCTCGCCTATTGAAAGGCCACTTCCCCTTGCTTCCAAATCCTTCTAGCTATAAGTGTTGATTGTGCTGCATCTGTTTTGGTTTCTTGAAGAAAAATAATAGTAGGATTCCAATACTTCCTTATAGACTTCACCATCATTTGTTTTGGTGGGTCGTTTAGGCCTCTCACATTCCATGAGAGAACCTTCATTTAGACTGTTTGATATTTTTTCCCCGCCCCCTTCCCTGATCCAAAGGGGGTTTGTCAATTTTGCTATTATTTTGGCCAGGAATAGCTTGCTGTAACAACATTATTTTCTTTCTAATTGTAATTTCTTCATTTATTCTCATTCTATAGTGCTCTACTATAGATATTCTCCCTTTCTTTCTTTCACTTCCATAATCTATCGGAGGCTTGGTAGTGCTTCTAGTCTATTTTGGACTGAAATGATGGGGCATATACTGTGATAGTCTAGGGATTGAACCTTCTTCCTCATTTTGGGGGTTTTCAATTCCCTCTTCATCCTCAGCCTTCTTTTGGTTCACCTCTCCTATTTGGTTCCTAAACATGGGGCTTTCCTTCAATGAACATTTTACCGTTGGGCTCGTCTGATAAGGGATAATTTGCTCCATTACCGAATTAGGAGCTACATTCCTAGCTCTTGTTTCCACAACTTCGACTCTTGAATCTATTTTTCCATGTTTAAACTGAAATGACCTGGCAATTTTTCTTCATTTTGAGCATAGCTTTTGGGGCTTTTTTTCATAGTTGTGGATGGTCCCAATTTGGATGGGGAGTCTAGGGTTTCAAAAAACTTGACACTAATGGTATCATCCTTATTGTTTTCTTTTTCAACTTCTAGATTTGCTAGGATATCAAACATGTTCAAGATGGGATCTTTATTACATACCTTATGATTTTTGCCTCCCTCATTATGTTGCTTTCCTTTCTCCTAGATTTTTGTCAGTTTTATGTTGGCTTGGTTAGCCTGGTTATTCTTAACTTGTCTGTATCCTTCCAAGTTAAGACGCGGTCCTTGAAACTTTGGGATCCCTCTCCCATTAGCTTTCCCCAAAAAACCTTCGCTCATGGCTTCCTTGTTTGTAGTTATTGTCAGACATTGGGCTTGAAGGTGGCCCTGGGTTTTGCACACACTACAAAATGTTGGCTTGTTCTCATACTCCACAAGCTGAATCCTTAGAAACTCTCCATATGCTAGTTCCACCTGAGAAGGTAGATCAGAATCCAAGTTTGCATTTACACAAATCCTGGCATGCGTTAGTCTAGTCCTTGCCCGGGTTGAATGTTCTATTGCCACGAGCTCTCCTATCGTCTTTGTTATACCACTAAGCCAGTACTCATTAACAAACTGGGCTGGGAGGTTTGGTAAGCAAACCCAAATGGGTGCTATATTAATGTTCTGCTTATCAAGGTTGAAATCCTCCCCCAACTTCCTCAGAAATAGGCTACGCCTTCATAGAAACTAGGGTCCTCTTGTTAAGATGCGCTCTGCATCATATTTGTTGTTAAGTCTTATCATAAAAAAACCTCTTGACATGGCTACGATTTCTAAGCTTCCTGATGTTTTCCACTTTGCCGCGGCCCATGAGCGAATAGTCTCAATGTCTGATCTTCCTCCCAAAAACTTGCCAAATAAGGATGATGCCTCCATATCCAAGAATTTTTCCATAATACCCACTGGCGTAGTTAACCTATTATTGTTTGGTATTAGGGGCGGTAGTTCACTGACTAGCTCCTTCTTTTTCCCTTTTAGCATTTCCAAAAAGGTTGGGCCCTTGTTGCTAGCTCCCAAACCCTAGTGGGACCCTTTGTATGAGGGTTTATCTAGAGGATCTATACCTTTAGCCTTTTCAAACTGAGCTAACAGGGAATCCTTTTCCTTTCCAACTACAACATTCTGCCCTGCCTCTGGATCTTCTCCTTCCATTGGTTAAAAATTCCTGCCTGCTATTTTTGCTCCTCCGCTTCCTTTGCTTCCTCCACCGCTCCTCATCTCTCCCAATCCTCTGCTTCCTCCACTTACTCCACCGCTTCCTCCCTTCCAGTGGAAGCTTAATAGCTTTGGCTTCCTTTGGACTTAGCCATTTTCTTGACTGGGTCATTATTATGCTTTCAAGCTTCGATTAGGCCTAATTATTTTGAGCTCGATTAGTATAGGTCTCTTTCTTATCTTGGCAAAGGATATCCTCTTATGATCTATCGAGTTTTGATCAGGTGGAATTATTTTGATCATTCCCAGTCTTGGCCATTTTGATACTCCTTTTGTTTTTTGACATTGGGTTAGATGCTTAAAATTTCACCAAGCTTCGGCCATTGCAATTGCTCTAGGGCTCAATATTTTTCCCACTTTGCTTTGTCTATGCATACTGGATTGTTGGCTTTCTAACGAGAGTTAAGCTAGGTGTAATTTTCCAGTATGCCTTTGATTCTACTCTTGTCAGCTTCTAGCTAGTGGATAGAGAATTTTTGTTGTTCGTGACTTTTGATTAGGTATAGGCCTTTTTGTGTCTTGGAGAGATGGTCATTTTAGCTAAAGCCTATATTTTGGTAGTAAGACATAACCTACTTTCTTTGAATACTTCATCTGATACCATTGTTCTGGTGGTTTCATACCTTAGTCTATTTATCCTTAATCCTCTTTTGATTCCCTAGTGGACATTAATGAGCTCACCTCTTTACTACTCAACTCAACTCTACTTCAGGAAATGCTTCCAGGCTTGCTAATAAAATTTTACTAGTGATCTTTGGTTTTATTTGCAAAAGTAAATTTAATATATAGTTGCTAGTAGTTAGACATGGGTAGGGGCAAAATATATCCATATTCTTGATGACTCATAGGGGATTTTCACTTTGTGGAAACAAGGAATCCAATCAACCAATAAAAAATTTTGGACTTAACACTTTCAGGGGAGGAAGAGAAGGGAGGAAGGGGCTAGAAGAAAAGTTGGTGAGAATGTAGCTGATGGAGGCTACAAGAAAAGGGAAGGGGGAAGATGATGGGAAGAAAATAAAAAAGTGGTATATTACGATTACAAAGAAATTTAGGGAGATAAAAAGTGGGAAAAGAAAGTAAAAATAACACAACACAAAAGAGGAGGAAAGGGGAGGCAACAGGAAATAGTAGAATCCATAGAATAGAGGAAAAAAACATTAACAACAAGGGGTGGTGACACCAAATAACAAGGAAAAATAAAGGAAGGGGAAGGATGTAGAAAAGTACAAACATAAAATAGAATGCAACTATGGGGTTAACTTAAGAGAATGGGAATGGTAGGAACCTAGGGTTCCTAGCACATAAAATGATAAATAAATAAATAAATAACCTAAATCTAAAAGAATCGCCTTTTGATATTGTCAGGAAGTCCCTTCAATAAATTATATTATATTTTATATTCATGGATATCCCAAAAGGTATGATTGTATAATATCTTATACCCCTTTTAGGTTATGAGTGAAGAGTCACAACCCTAATGTTAAAATAATATAATAATTAATATATAATTAATTATTATATTATTTTATATTTTAACCATAAGATATACAATTTATATTATTATTATTATTATTATTAATTAATGTTAGGATAGGATCCTAACATTCCACCCCTCTTGAAAAACGGCTTTGTCCTCAAAGCGACCAATTTCGTCTCATAATCGTTGTGAGTGGGTTATCTTTGAATGGAGCGTTTGCCTGTTTCATTTAAGCAGCTGACATGCCTGCAATATCTGGATTTTTCCAATTGTAGGAGGCTCAATTTTACGTTAGAGAATTTAGATATTTTGGAAAACATCACAATGCTTGAGTATTTGAGCTTTTCATACTACGAGGAACTGCAAGCGTTGCCTCATTATATCACAAACCAACCATTCTTGAGAGAGTTCAATTGTTCTTGTACTAGCATAAGGAATGTGCCTCCTAACATATATAAACTCTACAATTTGGGAGTGAGGAATATAGAGAGCATGGTGTTGAGAAGCTTGCCAATTAATTTTGGTAATTTGTCTAACTTGACTAAATTGGATGTTACGGATTGGAATGTTTGCCACCGTATTTTTAGTTAATTTGTCCAGCTTGATTTCACTGTATATTTGTTTCTGTGTAAGTTTGGAGTTTTTTGCCCGACTCTCTGGGTGTCTCAATATTTTAAATAATTGTCATACCATCGAGTATCGTGAACTGCAGTCTTCTTGTTGTTCTCAACCTAAGTTCCAATAATATTTCTTGTGGTATTCTTCCAGAGCTAGGTCATATCTCGAGTTGTCTTCTCTTCTACTATATTGATAAAAATCTATCTGGTGAGGTGTTGCTTCAATTGGTAAGCTTACAAATATTCAGCAGTTGAGAACTTGGAAGAACCATTTTAGAGGCTCGTTACCACCTAAAATGTGGACTGTACGAAGCTCAGAGTTTTGGGTTTGGCCTCTCCAATTTGAATGGCAAAATCCCAATGGAAATTGATGATGTTTGAATGGCAGAATCCCAATGGAAATTTACGAAGACTTGAACGTCTAGTACTTTCCAATAGCCAACTGAATGGTTTTATACTTTGTGGTCAAAATGCAAAAATGACAGATCAAATATTGAGTTTACGATGAGCAAGGTTGCTCATAGAAATGCTGCTCATATCCACGAGGCTTCCAATTATCAAGAACTTTGGTTGGAAAGTTTTGCCACTGGAATTTTCTAACTCTATTGCAAACTGTGATGGAATCCACTTTTGCTATTGCATTTGGGAGGGCCTGATGCCATCACCGCATTTTCCATATTTGAAAACAAGCTCTGGTTATGCCATGCATTCACCCTGGTTTATCAGATTTTAGTAGCAGTGTAAATCATGTATTATTCTTCATTGGCAGGGTATCTATTGGTTGTTGTTATCCGTTTGCTAATCGTGTGTATCACCAAATATTCTCAACATTGGCCGAGATCATTGAATCTATACATGATTCTTTTTATAGGATTGGAAGGCTAACATACAAAGTATATACTTCATTTCATGCAGGAAAGAGATTCCACGTTGGAACAATCGCTAACCAAAAAGTGATTGTGGTTATGACTGGACTAGCAATGGTAATTATTGACATCTAGTACCGACACCTCTTGCAAATTTAATACACTTTAGAAACTACTGAACTATTTTTTTGAGTTTTATGTAATTCTCACCAATGTTGTTGTATGTTGATGTAGATGAATGCAGGGTAACCACCCAACTGCTGCTCAATTTTTTTTTTAAGGTAAATGGAGTTGTTCACTATGGAATTGCTGGGAATGGAAACCTAGATTACCACGTTGATGATGTTACAATTTCCCATTAGTGGGCTCATACTGTCTGCTTTTCCATATCAGTTTTACATAGTTTTAATTAGTCTTCGTCCCTAGATATAGATAGATATAACCATTGCATTTGTATTTTATCTTTCTCATTGAGGTGTATTTATGATTAAACATAGATATGGACAAGGACAGAATGATGAACTACCCTTAGAATCCAATGGAGATTACACTCGTAAAATTAGGTACATTCATTTCACCAACTACTGCTATCCATCGATAGAAAGTTGTGATAATCTGCTTAACAATGTGTGGTATAACCCAGACTAGATTTTTTCCATTGATGGTACTCCGCAGGTGAGGCAAAATGCATTCTGGTTTAATGTATCTGAGAATTACTACGAACTTGCCAAACAACTTGCGGTAAAAAAAAAAATTGCCAGGACACCACATTATTCTTATTAATCCTTGAAGAAATGTCAATGGACTTCTAATTAAGGTTGTATTTAATTTTGCAAATGGTGGAAAAACAAAATGTAAGTTTGGAGTCCTGCGTTAATGATACTATCTGTTTGTCCACCAAACCAAGGATTGTGAGGGTGGAAAAGAGGATGCAGTGCCAACACTTACGTGGATAATGTTGCTTACAAATATTTTCTCCCTAAAAAATTCAATTGCACTCCAATTGAAATGGAGAGTGCAGTCGTATCATTCTAAAACCCAAGGAGATAACGCCATCATTTGAGGTAACCATTTTGTCTACCAAAATATAGAGGATCACTACCACTAGTTGTGCACTCAGTAGACGTTCTTTGGAAATTTTCAACCAATTTCAGAGTATCCTAAAAAAAAAAACAAGGTTACCGCTTCCTCCGCAAAATGAGGATTGCTTTTATCCTGCAGCTTCTCAAGCTGAGTAAATTGCTCATCCATAAATCCCTCTTGATAAAGAAATTTGATGAGACTATTGTGTCGTTGATGCAATTCAACGATCCCCATTATTAATACTGAGATATAAGTAACCATTCTTGGACTTTATAGCATTTTGCAAACCATATCCTTTCTATCAATCACCTTATATTAAATTCTTCCGCCTTAAACAACCATTTGAGCTTCTTGTATTTTAAAAATCTAAGGGAATTATTCACCAAGTTTCTTAAAAGACAAGCTTAGTCATTTATTCTCGGTACGATGTAGTTTTTGTTTTCATTAGTATATGACGCAGTTGTACTGGTTGGATATGTCCATGAATTCTTTCTTAGGAAAAATTCTCAATATTTTCAGTACAGTATTTGTATAATTTAGTTTTAGTTATGGTGGCGGCCATGGAGGCGGACGTGCATCAGAGAACAGCCTTGCAGTGTAATCCTTCAAGTTGAGAAAATACGCCTTCTGCAATATCATTTTTCTATTGATGTCATAATCGGCAGGCTGTTTCATGGAAGTTTCTATTTGAGAGATGGTTATTTTTAAAGCAAAATTTCTATTTTTTTCCCTTGATTTTAGTAGAGAGGTTTGTCCCACCTGCCTCAATGAAATTAATGAAAATTTATGGTTTAATAAATGGAGAGGGCGGTGGTCAACTTGCTTTGGTCTATATCACCCCCAAGGAATAAACTGGATTGGGGGCAAGGTTCTTGCTCTCTTGATGGTTTAAAATATTTTCTTTATTTTCCAGAAGTGCAATAGGTACCAATTGGGATTTCATGACTACGGGCTCCTCCGAATGAAAAGAAATTTCACTTGCAATTTCCTTCCTATTTTTTTCCTCTTCTTCTTCACGTGCAATTTCTTTTAAAAATATATTTTCATTATTAGGGTTTTGATTAATTTCTTTCGAAAGTGCAATAGGTATTTCTGAAAGTTCTTTGGTTATGGGCTCATCCAGAGAAACAATTAATTTAGGGTTTGGAGCAATATGTTCAGTTGCATTTTTTTCTTTCTTGGGAAGAGCAATGGTTACCACCTGGGATTCGTTGGATATGGGTTCTTCCTCCACCTGGGATTCCATGGCTATGGGTTCTTCCTCCTCTACCTGAGATTTCATGGCTAGGGTCTCCTCTTGCATTTCCATTAAATATTGTATAATACGATCAGAACGTTCCATTTGTTTTTTTTGTTTTTGTTCAATCATTCTTCTAATTTTTGCAATGTCATTTTTCATTTTCTTGACCAATATGGTTGGATCCATAAGGCTATGATACTGGATGGTAGGAACCTAGGGTTCCTAGCACATAAAATGATAAATAAATAATAAATAACCTAAATCTAAAAGAATCGCCTTTTGATATTGTCGAGAAGTCCCTTCAATAAATTATATTATATTTTATATTCATGGATATCCCAAAAGGTATGATTGTATAATATCTTATACCCCTTTTAGGTTATGAGTGAAGAGTCACAACCCTAATGTTAAAATAATATAATAATTAATATATAATTAATTATTATATTATTTTATATTTTAACCATAAGATATACAATTTATATTATTATTATTATTATTATTATTAATTAATGTTAGGATAGGATCCTAACAGGGAAGATAATTCATCCATTCTATTGGATAACCCCAAAAATTGCATTTCATTGTACACACTCTTCAAATCCCCACCATGATTTTGAGAATAATCAGAATTTCAAATGATAATTGCCCATTCTATCATGGGATTTTGTTTTGATGTAATCCAACAAGAACTTCATGTGTTTATCATCACTCACCACATGATCATTTCGATCCATCTGTGCTCTGAGACTTATTCTACTCTGCATCCTTTAGCTACTATGCATGGGGGCCTTTTTATGGAATGTTTGCCCTCTTTTGAATAAATTTAGCATGTATCAGGTCACACGGAGGTTTGGTTCGCATGTGATACTGAGTCCTATTTTCTAGGGACTTCCTCCACCATTGATCCTATGTCCTGCTTACATGATTCCCAAATTATTTTTCTATTGATCTTAGATTTCCAAAGATAGGATGTAAAGCTTGTTGTACTTGTTGGGTGTTATCCATTGGGCTACAAATTCACAACAATAAAAAATGAAAATAAATAACAAAGAACAAGATAACATGAAAGAAAAAAAGGACAGAAAATAAAGTATAAATATTCCAAGAAGTGACCTAGGAAATCTTCTTATATTTTTTAATACATATTTCTTGGTGCTTTGACTAGCTGGAAATCCATTGTTTGAGTGTTTTTCCAACAAAATGTGAGTGCCATGCCTTTGTTGTAGACTTTATTTACTTATCACATATTTACAAAAAAAATTGAATACCTGGCACGCCTAGGTAATACATGCTATAGGTCAACCTACGAACCTGCAATAACTGGACCAGATGATACCAAACCTGAGTTGTTCTTTATGCTAATATTGGTATTGCCTATTGTCCTCCTTGGATCTCATAGAAGACCATTTTGATCTAGTAGTATATTCCCTTGGGATTAGTAGATCCAAATCATAATAAATTAGGAATGTACAAGAACCTATCCATTTTTCCTTGTTGCCTAAATTGACTAGTGAAGAGTGTCAATGTTGCCTCCCACTTGAGCTCATTAGGCTTGTAATCTATATTATGTCTTGGTATGTTCCCACCATGTTCTGAGTTATTGTTTAGCCATCAATATTATCAATCATTAATTACCATGGGGTTGGAAAATTGATAATTGGCTCTCCAAAGAGTGTCATGGCAGGGTATGTGGTATGTGTCACATAACATAGGTTGGGGTATCCATATTGATTATTCTTCATCTGTGCTGAAATGGCATTGAGGCTTAATCGATCAAAAAGGATGTCTTCTAAATATGTCACAAATAAGTGTCAACATTCCCTCTTATTGTTTAATATCATCAATCGATAATGGTAGCCTAATGCTCCTTGTTCGACTTAGTTGATTGATGGGAGATTCCAACATCATAGAGGACCGTGAAGACATCAATACCTAGGAATTCATGTTCTATGCTAGAAGAGATCATACCATGGTGTTGGTATTTTTCTCATAGGAGTATTTCATCTGATCCTCATTTGGCTCTATAGGTATCCAAGTTCCTACCATCTCCCATTCTACCAGAGGTTTGCATCCATAGGGATTGATGGGGAAAGCATTTTGTATTATTTGGAGAAAGCCTAAACTAGATGCTTCTGGGGGCGGTTGTGACCAGGCTGGATATAAATTAGGTACATCCTTGGGAGGTAACCTTCCCACATGTATTAACATATTCTTAGCTCACATAGCCTCCTTTTAAATATCTAGGAATCTCTTATGTTCGGATTGTTGAATAATGATATTTATATATGAGCAAAATGCCTGGGTCTAAAATAGGTATGCCTAAGCAGGAGATGGTCGTAGTTGATAGGGGATCCTTTGTCAAGTTCTTTGGAAGCGAATGTTGAAGTGAATTATGTCTTCCTAAGGATCACTTTTGATGAAGAAAAATGATTGAGCACCAAAGAAGGTCCCCCTGAATCATCAAATGTGTTAATCAATAACTTTACCAACTAATCCCATGTAGAAATACTCCCATCCCTTAGGGTATTGTACCACAACCAAGCTCTTCTTTTGATAGAGATAACTAGGAGTCTAAGCACCACATATTCATGCATGACACCATGAAGTATTGTTGAGGATGCAACATACTAACAATGCTCAAATATGGTCTTATTTGTCCCATCAAAACTTGGAAAGTATTTCAAGGTAGACTTGGGAATCTCATGGGGATTTTGGATGTTGATATGGTTTACGTAATTACAACAAGGAAAATCATACTAAGTCATTGCAACACCTAAGCTCTTGAAATCATCAAATGAGCATAACTTCTCTTCTAGTGAGGTCGAGGCTACTTAATAAACCTTGAGTTATCTAGGAAATGGTTCTTTGAGAATGATGCAGAATGGTAACCGATCATGAATCTTGATCAGTTCTTAATAGATTCATCTTATTCTAATCAAGGCAACTGATCATTAGAATCAGGTTCAATTTGCAAGGGATTTGCTAGGTGATAGAGATTTTGTGGATCAAAACAAAATATCATCTAATTCTGTTTAGATCTGAAACTCATCTATTTTTATGATACGAATATCTGGATTTGAGTAGAGTCACCAAGTGATTTTGATGAGATATGATAATATAGGAAATCACCTATCCTTGTACTATCTATTATGGTTGCTCCACAATGTACCCCAAAATTGGGGACCCACCTTTTGATTTTGGTATTTGGGTGTTTGCATGTTGGTTTTAAGTGTCTAATGCTTGGTTTATTTTGAATTTGCTGTTATCGTTAGTTCTTGTCAGCAATATTTTGTTGTCGATGATATTTTATTGTCAATTACTTTTTCTTGTCGATGATATTTTATTGTCGATGACTTTTTGTCATCAATTTCTTATCGATGACTTTTATCATCAATTTTCTTGTCGATGATATTTTATTTATTTATTTATATTTATTTTTATTTGTGGAAAACATCCCAAAAGGGATGTCACTTTCGGGTAAGACCCAAGGAGGCAGGGGTATCTATTCTGCCAAAAATGCCCAAGACTCGGACCTGACCTACCACCTTTGACATACTCAAGGAGCAAACAAACACACAAAACCAATTTAAAAATAAGTAAATAACAACAAAAATAATAAAATAAAATAAAAAACATGCTCCTTGAGTGTGTCAAAAACAAAAGAACAACCAAACATGCACAATAAGATAAAATAAACCACAACACAAACCACATAGAAAAACACAAGAACCACATAACAAAACACAAACAAGACAAAAACAACAAAACACTACAAAGACATAACCCAAAAAAACATGAAAAATAAACACAACCAAAACCTAAAAAATTAAAAAATAAAATAAAAATAAAAATAAAAAACAACCGACAACAGAAAATAAACAAAAACAAAAAACATAGAAAATACTCACACATAAAAACACGAAATAACACAAACAAAGAGAAACCCAAGAACAAGAACAAAAAAAACACAAGAACAATAACAAAAAACATTAAAAAAAAAACAAAACAACAAAAACATAAGAACAACAAAAAACAACACAAAGAACACAAAAACAAAACAAAATAAAAAAACCCACCCACCTTAAAAAACTAAACAAAAAAAAACAAAAAACAAAAAAAAAATAAAAAATGAACAAAACAATGACCTATCTAGACCAGAAGACTATTAAGGCAAGAATCAACAGAGGAAACAAAATAAAGAATAGAATAAAATAATTCATTTTCTTGTCGATGATATTTTATTGTCGATAATTTTTTCTTGTCAATGACTTTTTATCATCAATTTTCTTGTCAATAACTTTTTTTCGTCAATTTTCTATTGATGACTCTTTGTCGTCATTTTTATGTCAGCAATTTTTATTGCCAATCTTGTTAGTGAGTTTATTGTTGGAATTTTGTGTTTGTTTTCATTTGCATGTATCAAGTTATATTTAAAGTAAAATAAGAATAAAATATATAAGAATAAAATAGTTCATTTTATTTTACCTTTTGATAGCCTTTTATTAAAGGGAAAATAAAATAAAATTATTGTTGTAAAATAATAATAAAAAAAGAAACAAAAAAAATAATGATAATAATAGAATTTATATGCCTATATATATATATATATATATATATTCTATAATTAGAATAAAATATAAATATATGTTGTTATTATATAAATAATAATATATATTTAAAATAAAAAATATATATGATAATAAAGTAATATATATTTTTATATATATGTATTTTCATACATATATAAACATATGTTATGCACTTTAACTTTACAGCCTGCACACTGGTGGATACATGGTGGTGGTTATTACAGCCTACACATTTTGCTTTCAATAGTTCTGACAGTTAATCTTATGGAGTGATAGCAACGCAGTGAGTGGTGAACAATGATTAGATTATGAATACATTGCAAGGTCAAAAGTGGTAAGAGATCCTACGATTGTTAAGTCCCATGCACATAAAGACAACTCAGTGAAATTTCTAAATTTCTAGCAAATAATACGGAGACATAGGATCTGATTTTATTTCACTCGCTCGGGGACGAGGGCTCCACGGAGACTATGGTAGTGTTTGGAGGCAGACGAAGTGCATGACAACATCTTGAATGTTGCTCATTCTCCACTTTCGATATTGATACCTCCTTCCATCATGGACACAAGATCAACGGTAGCTTGTATGACACGAAAACAATGGCCAAACATGGAAACACAACGGTGATAGTAATTTCGTAGCAGGCGGATGAGAATCGAGTGTCACGTGAAACCAAAGAGAATTTTAACTATGTGGAGAGAACAACAAAATCATGGGGGGTTTCTTTCTCCAAACACGCAGGCCACCTGACGGAGGTATCGAAAATCGATAGGGCAGAAGGAGCCAAGAACGACAAGCAGAGTGATATTTTTAATTGGTTGTTAATCATTCAATTTTGGTGGGTGTAATTCTAGTCACCAGAGGAAAGCACCGAGTTGAATGATCCTGATGATATGACCACCGACGTGGCAATGCTTGTTTCAAAACTAGAGAGCGCGCATTGTGAGCGATGATAGGGGTATGATTTATATAATATAATAATATTTCATGGCATATTTGTATGTGAAGATTAAAAGGGATTGGGTACAGGACAAATGAGGATGGTCATTTGGAATAAATAAAAGAAAAGGAGCTACTATTGAAATCACCTACACAAAAGGAAAAAGAATAAAACCTGCGCAGGACAGAAAAGTCGTTGAGGGAAAATAGAAACAGAATAAATGAAGAGCTGTCAAATCCGTTTCAAACCAAGCAAAAGGGAAACGAATAGTTTTCAGCGGAGGAAATGAATCAATGGGAATCGGAACCGAAGGGAAAGAAGGTGAAATGAAGCTACAACTAGAGATTGTTAAATATCCCACCAAACTGAGAAATAGGGGCTGGAATTTTTGGCAAGGCCAAGTGTTGCCAAAATGACTCTTTAAAAAAATGAAATACTTTTGAATGCAAATGCGTTTTTTCAGAAATTTGAGGCCTTGTTAGCAAGAAAGAAGGAGATTTTTTTTGCATGCTCAGATTTTATTGTTTATCTTTCCCCTTTCATATTCCAGACTTGAAGTTTATGCATTTTTTTTTGTTACTTCATGTGAATGTCAAAATCTGAAATTTATTTCTGAACCCTAGGAGCTAGCACTTAGTTTATTTCGGTTGTGCAAATGCAGGTCGAATAGACTAGGTTGCATGTATGAGTTTCTCATATCTTTGGTTTTGAGGACGGGGTTCCATCAAACTGGAAATGCTTTGCATGTTTTTCATTTTCAGCATTTAAATTAATTTTTAGACTTTATTTTCTATTTTCTAAACTTTCATTTTGCATTTTTTTAATTTTCAGGCATTAAAATAAAAATCGTAAAAAAATAAAAAGATAAAAATAAATACATCACTGTCTAGAATGAACATAAATCTTCCATACACAACATATTTGGATTCATTCTGATGTCATTTCAATTTTATATTAATTTTCGAAAACTGTTGTTTTTAAGGGTTTTTGTAAGTTCGAAAATTCATTGTTTTTAGATTTTTAAATTCTGCATTTTCATTTATAGGCACAAGATGGCCTGTCATTTATGAAAATTTAATTTCATAAAATGAGGGGAAATTTTCATGGCATTTCATGAGCCTTCATTTTCGGAGCAATTAATGCACCTTTCTTCATAAAAATTCTGATTTCATTTGAAGAAAGTAATTTTATATGTTATATTAAAAGACTTTTATTTTAAAGCATTAAATTAATTTTCTTTATGAAAATTATTTCATAAAATAGTGATAATTAAATGACATTTTAAAGCCCTTATTTTAAGGTTATAAAATTATTTTAAGGTTTAATGGATATATATATCTTGGTTGATGCTAACATGATGATTCATATGTTAAACATTTGAGATTGGTTAATCATTTCATGCTTCTTTATAAGAAATTTTTATTTGACTAACAAATTGGTTTTGAAGTTATCCTTTGAGTTTCACTAATGGCATCGGTTGTTCCAACTAGGGCAGATATTTCACGGGGGATAGGTGGCTATTATCGTCACTTAGGTAGGCCTACTCATAAAATTCCTAAAGGGGTAGAAAATCATTTACCTATGTTTAAGCATGAGGTGACCTCGGCTAAGGAACATATTCAAAGATACAAGGACACCTTAAGGCAATTGCAATTATGGATAGGAGGTGTTCCTTGTAGATTATTTCCATACACATTGGATGAGGTTGTGTATGAGTGGTACCTACACCTAATGATAGATTCCACAACTTCTTTGGCTCAACTAGAAGCAAAATTTATTAGCCAATTTAGAAAACAAGTTGACCTTGTTTGGATGTTAAATCAATTTGTCTCTATCTCTAGCGAACCTAATGAGTCCATAAGTGAATTCAAATGTAGGTTTCAAAATTTTTATACCGAAGTGATGCCCAATTTCATAATTTTAGAAGAGAGAGCTATTGAAATATACATGGGAGCTACACAACCCGTAGTGGCTACATTCTTAAGGAAAAATCTTAATGACCCATATTTACATAGAATATATGAGGCCACGAGAGAATTAGAAAAGGTGGACCAATAATCATTACTTAACCCTAGGATAAATAATCAAGGGGACGAAGTTGAATATCCAAATATTACAATCACCTTAGATTCCATCCAAGAGGATGTGCAAGCCTCAAATCCAAGGTCCATTAATGAGTATTGGGATGAACAAACCCATCGGGATATGATTTGGTCATGTTTACTCATAAAGGAAGATTGGGTTGATTGTTGGGAGAAAGATACAAGAGTTGATCTTATTGAATAAACCCTTGACTAAAAAATGTGGTTGAGACTAAATTTGAGAAGCCAAGAGATGAATCAAAAGACATAATGAAATCTCATCACTTGTTTTTGGAAGATAATTATTGTAAAGAGCAAGTTGCCAAGCCAACATCCACCAATGAGGAATGTCTAGAGAAGGATTCATTTTTAGAAGTGCATGAATATTAAGATAATGGTGTCCTAAATCTAATTAGTGTGGGGATATATGATAGGATAGAACCTACCATAGAATTGAAATAAGTGGTTGAAAGTAAAATTGAAAGAAAATTAATAAATGAATTTGAAGACATAATAGAATTTCACCACTTGTTCTTGGAAGATACTTTGGATGAGATTATTGAAACTGATGATCAATAAATTCCTCACCTTCTAAATTGTGATAAAAATGAATCATGGGTTACAAGTGTGGATTGTGATAGTCTTACAAACTTGAATACAAAGAGTAACCCACTTTTGGAAACTATTGAACCATCTAAGGAAGGTGAAGGTGAATTCAATAAGAAACAAGTTAATGAACTGGAAGATGTTAAAGAAGTAATTGAGCATCACAACTCAATTTTGGAAAATGATAATGATCCTACTAATAAAGAGAAATAAGAAAAATAATTGATGGATGAATCAAAAGATCATGTCACAAATACCGTAGAGTTTCATCCCATGAATTTGGATGACAATTTTTATAATGGTTGGGGAAGATATGAAGATGTGTTATTTTCTCACATCCCTATTGATGAAACTTCTATTCCACTTGATATATAGGATGTTGTAACTTCTACATCATATGAAGATCTTACATTCGCAATATTTGAGAAGGTTACAAAATTTGATCATGTTGAACATAAATTCATTAAATTTTTTTTGAAATAGAAAAGGAAGAAATGGTAAAAATTTCCTATGACTCATCTATTTTGGCTAAGGAAGAGGTAAAATCTGCTCTTTCATTTTAAGATATTGAAAATTCGATGCAAATTTGCATGATTGTTTTAAGGATTCAAATGAAGAGATACCATGGATAGTGAAAAAGGAGTTGGAATCAAATGACGAAGAGGTTGATTTATTAGAAGCAACTCAAATGATTGATCATCAAGATAGGTTACTTAACACACACCTTGACCAACAAGATTTAAGGGTTGAAAAGGATGGACATGTTTTCAATTGGGTGCCCAATTTTGGTATGTTTTATGAACAGGTAATCAAGGAAGGAGTTACAATGGTTCACCAAGTTTTGGTAAATGAAAATGTACAAAAGGTAAAATCTAACCTTTTGTGTCCGAACATCCAAGCTTTAGGTGAATATTTGTGTAATTACTCATTGAATTCAAATGATGTTTATGATGAAATTCCATTGGAGGTGAATAAAAAATTTGAATTGATGTCTACTCACACCTCTAATAAGATTGCTTTGATAAATGAAAAAGAAATTGATGTGCTTGAATTGTTGAATCAAATTCATCAACTAATAATGAAATCTAGGATAGAAATTTATGATGATTCCCATTTAGTAAATATCCTAGATGCTTGCAAATTTTTGCATAAATTTGATTGGCCTAAAAACATGAATAATGAATTGGCTTTGAAATTTGTAGAAATAGGCTCCCATTTACAAGATTGCATATTTGAAAAAGAAAGCCTAATTCTAAATCAGGAATTGAGTTATGAATTTGACATCTTAAGGAATAGACAAGATAAAATTGAAGATCATTTGTTGTCTAATCAATTCAATAATTTGAAGCTCACCCATAGGATCATTAATGAAACTAAATCAAATTGGTGTGGTGAGAGAGGCAAGTTGAAGTTTGTTGCATTGTTTGGCTTAATCTTGTTTTTGTTGGAATCCTACAATATTTGGTATGCTTATCATTTTATATGTGTTTTGAAATGTTCTAATCATGTTTGGGATCCGGGAAAGTGATAGTCCAAGCATTGCACCATATTGTACATTTGTATATAGTTTTGGTTTATGTTTTGAGTTTTGAGTTTTGATTTTTGATGTTGTTCCCTTATTTTGGAGTACATAAGCTAAAATTCGGTGAACTCAAAAAAAAAAAGAGCCGAGACTTTGGCCCTATTTGATATTTCTTTTTTTAGTAGGTAAACTGATGAACGCAAGAAAAGGGGGATGAGTTATTTGGTGATTATGCTCAGATTTTGGGACCAAAATGGTAGAAAATGGAACAATGAAAGATTAGCCAAAGCTCCACATGGGACCCACACATATTAAATGGTGTTTCTGAAAGAAAGAAGTATGAAGTTGTCTTTATTTGCAACCCTAGGTGAAAATCTAATATGCTCTACTTTTGGCTTTCTAACCTAGTGAAACTTAAGCCTTTGCAAGAGTTCCATTAGTATGAGTGATGCAACATATTTCTCAAAATTTGTCATCTAGTTCAGGAAAACTCCATCGAGGCTATAGATTCCTAACTGGCTATGGGGCCCTAGCTAGGCTATATATATATATATATATATATATATATATATATATATATAAAGGAGTGAGCGAATGAGCATTGAAATTCTAGACACACCTAGGATAGATGGGCTTTGCAAAGCATTAAGTAAACACACGGGTGAGTTAGATAAACCTCACTAGGGCTATAGATGCCTGATTGGTAGTGGGGCTTTATCTATAAAAGTCTTCACTTCTTGAGATGTACTTCATAGCCTAATGCAGAAAGGGATGACAAAATCTGGAGGACTTTCAAAAATACGGGAATGAATCACTTTTGCACACACTGAGAAAATGCAAATGGATTAGTTGTTTTCATATTGAATTTGTTTACCCCCACCTTCTCGGGATGTTGCTAAATTATTATGTCTCGCTGATCTTGTGTATTTTTATTTTAGGTTGGGTTCTTACCGAAATTCTCAGGAGCATTTCCCATCAGAGTCACCATTTGTTGTGGTTGCTCCACAACATACCATAAAATTGGGGACCCACATTTTAATTTTGGTATTTGGGTGTTTGCATGTTGGTTTTAAGTGTCTAATTCTTGTTTTGTTTTGAATTTGCAGTTATTGTTAGTTCTTGTCAGTAATAATTTGTTGTCGACAAATTTTTCTTGTCAATGATATTTTATTGTCGTTGACTTTTTCTTGTCGATGACTTTTTATCGTCAATTTCTTGTCGATGAATTTTTGTCGACAATATTTTATTATCGGTAACTTTTTCTTGTCGATGAATTTTTATCGTCAATTTTCTTGTCAATAATTTTTTGTCATCAATTTTCTGTTGACGACTCTTTGTTGTCATTTTTATGTCGACGATTTTTATTGCCAATCTTGTTAGTGAGTTTATTGTTGGAATTTTGTGTTTGTTTTCATTTGCATGTATCAAGTTATATTTAAAGTAAAATAAGAAAAAATATATAAGAAAAAAATAGTTCATTTTATTTTACCTTTTGATATCCTTTTATTAAAGTTAAAATAAAATAAAATGATGTAGGTAAAATAATAATAATAAAAAAAGAAAACAAAAAAATAATGATAATAATAGAATCTATATGTCCATATAGTTATATATATATATATTCTATAATCAGAATAAAATATAAATATATGTTGTTATTATATAAATAATAATATATATTTATGATAATAAAGCAATATATATTTTTATATATGTATTTTCATACATATACATATATATATATATATATATATATATATATATATATATATATATATATATATATATATATATATATATATATATAAACATATGTTATGCACTTTAACTTTAGAGGATTTAAGGTTAATTGTTTCGTATTGTTTGGAACTAATGAAAAAGGGCTAATGGAATCATATGTTTACTATTGCAGGAATAACCCGAAGGCATTTGAACTGACGTGAACCCTAGCATTAGGAAAATGGTGCACTAAAAATGGAGACTGTGCAAGGGCTACATGTATGGGCCCTTCTAGTGGCATGGACCTATGAGGAGACAACTGTCGACAAAGGCAGCATTGGACGAGTAAACAAGCAGTAGCAATGGTGTTAGGAGGGCGATGGTGTATGATCCAATGGGCAACAAGTTGACCTGGCACCCACTATCGCAGGTTACATATGATATGATTCACGATCATTCAATACCGACCAACATGATGAAGTGGTCGTGAATGTTGCTACACTGCAGTGAAAAGGACGTTGGGATCATATATGTGGAAGATGCCACACAAGGGTGATAAAAAATGATGAGGACCTCCGAGGCTCAAGGAAAAGTGATTTTGACATACCCTAAAGAACACAAGCTTATACTAAGAGGGGGGATGAACAGTATAAGACCACTTTTTACTTTCTTTCCAAACCAATATCAATTAATGTCCTTAATTGAAATAACCAAATATAGTAATGTGCATTAATAACTCAGATAACATTAGTAAGCAAGAGCACAAGTCACCATACACAATTGAGACACAATATTTAACATGGTTCCCCCAATGTGGGGTACTCCACAAGATAATCTCCTTATAATATTTCACACAAAAATAAGGATCCTTATCCAATAAAGTGATTTCTTTGTTCTGATCAAAGCTAGGAAATAAAAATATCACACAGAACTTGTCCAAAACTACATAACAAGATCAACGAGAACTTGTCCAAAACTGCTCAATAAGATCACATAGAACTTGTCTGAATTTCTTTGATCTACTCAAAGCTAGGCAATAACAAGCTCACATAGAACTTGTCCAAATATGCATAACAATCTCACATGGAACTTGCCCAAAATTGCTCAACAAGCTCACACAAAACTTGTCCAAATTTGCTTAACAAGATCACACAGAACTTACTCAAATATACTCCAAAAAGCTCACTAAGAACTTGTCCAAATCTGCTTTAGAAAGCTCACCAAGAACTTTCTCAAATATGCTCCAACAAGCTCACTAAGAACTTGCTCAAATATACTCAACAAGCTCACCAAGAACTTTCTCAAATCTGCTCAATATTCTCACTCATAACCTCATCAAATGTTGTCCCAAATATATCCATAAATCTGTCTAAAACTATCCACAAATATATCTAAAACTATCCACAAATCTATCCCAAAAACTGTCCACAAAGCCTTCTCAAAAGCTCAATCAATCATACACAAACTACCACAAATCTGTCCATAAATGTATCCCAAATACCTTCTCAAAGGCTTAATAAATCATACACAAACTACCACAAATATGTCCAAAAATCTATCCCAAAGGCCTTCTCAAAGGATCAATCAATGGTAACGAATGTATATTGCTACATCATGTTTTTTACTTTGCTACACTTATTGATGGTAAGGTTTCCAATGACCATTGTATTGAATAAGATCTTGCTCAATGCATCCTATATATCTCATTCTATTACTAATACTTATTTTAGCTTGCTCAATGCATCCTCTATGTCTCATTCCATTACTAAGGCTTATTTTTCATGTATATTTTCTATTTCTATGGTACTAACTTACTGGAAGCATCTGGTGCTTACTTTTTAGATAAGCCATAGTATCTATAATAATGTGTATGAGACATTGCTTTCTAACCAATATATTTATTTTTAAAACCTCCTTTCTCTACCTTCTAGTGTCTTGTATACTCTTCATTAATATGTAAGCCATGAGGGATTACATGGAGTGTGTAGGTTTGTTAAATTATGAGGTCTACAATATCCTAGGAAAGATTAAAAATGTTATTGTAGATATGTTCTAATAGGTTTGTGATTTATACAAATGAAAGCTAGTGATATATTTCCTAGTGATATATTTTTATTTTATGTTTAAATTGTTCTATTTATATAGTATATTCTCTTTACTTCATTTGTAGCATTTCATTCCACAACATTTACATTACTTCATTTCATCTATTTTTTGGATATGATTAAATAATTGCTATGTACATGCACGTGCATGCACACACATACTCACATGCTCACATGACACTTATCTATAAGTGATGTTAAGATAACAACCTTATGTATGAATGAATGATAGCTCATTTGAGGAGTGAGGAAGAAAAATTCCACTTACACATATTATTATAAAAAATAAATGAAAAAAAGGATATATAATTTACCTAAAATTAAATGATTCTAAGATGAAACTACACCTCTTAGAAAAGTATAACTAAGAGAGAGGGTCCTTTGTTAAAATATCATATTTGAGAGTTCAATTTTGAAAAATGTTTTAAAATGTCTAAGAAACCTTTTTATTTATAGGAATTGATTATCAATGTGTGAACCAAAATATTGGCTAAATTTATTATCAAAATTTAGTTAAACCAAAGTATTGGCTAATGGGTGACAACCTCATCAACCAAGGAGAAATTGAGAGAGATATATGGTCCTTTGTCAAACAATTCATTGAATCTGTGAGAGTTTAATTTTAGAAAATATTTTAAAATGGATAAGAACCCTACCATTTATAGGAATTTATTATCAAATTTTAGTTAAACCAAAGAATTGTCTAATAGGTGGCATAATTTTCAACCAAAGAGAAATTATACCAAAACATTGGCTAATGGGTGGCATCCTTGTCAACCAAGAAGAAATTGTTAATTATTAGATTAGAAGTGGTTTCTAAGGGTCATAATGAGGTTTTTTAAATTAATAAAAATTTCTATATTTGATGAAAACATTGACCTATTATAAAACAAATATCTATTACTTTAGGTAACACTCTAATCTAATAGACCAATGATATTCCCCTATAACATAAAAAATTAATAGGTTTAGGGATAAGAAGGTTTTCCTAGGTAATTTTATGATCCAATAGACTTGGTAAAGGTTGTGAATATTTTTTTCTAGTGGTTTGGTCAATAGGTACATTATTATGAGGATATATAGGTTGTAACATTAATACCTACTTAACTCACTTGAACTTACCCATGAGTACTCACCAACCAATGCTGATATCTAGTTTAGAATTTGAATATCTAGTATACATTTAGTATTTTTTCCATTCTCTTTGTTAGTAGTTTAAGTATGGTGTTCGATAAATAAATGGGTGAAAAATACCTAAATATTTCTAGTTTATCATTCTTGGATATTAGTGTAATATAGTTATTATTTTATTCCTTGAGGACCTTTATGTATTTTTTACTTTTATTAGGATTGGAAAAATATTTATCTTTATAATCTTCAATAAATGTTTAAAAAGCTAAATGAAAACCATCAAGGCCTTAGGACTTATCCTTTTTCAAGGAAAAACACATTGCATACCTTCAACGCTAAAATGGGGGTCGTAAGGTATTGATTATGTTCATTGCATATAATCTTGGGGATGTGGCTAAGGAATTCTTGCCTTTCATTTAAATCTATGATCAGGTTTGTAACCAATATTCTTTTAAAATAATAAATTGCCTTCTTTTATAATTTTTGATTAATCTATCAAGATAAAACTTTCACTCAAAAAATATAAGAGATGTGGTTCACATGTTCTCTAGCCACTATGGACTAATGGAAAAATATGTGTTCTAGTCCCCTTACTTTATATGTAATTTGTAAGACTTTTGGTGCCACAAAATTTATTGCCTAGCATATATCTCTTCCAAGGTTATTCTAAGATGTCATTATTTTTATAGTAAGTCATTGATAACACCTATTTTTTTCATATTGTGATGAGTTTCAATAGAGCTTCTTATGTCTTATGTTTTTGGACAAAGATATTACTAAAAATAACTTAATTCTACTCAATGACTACCATTTATGTAATGTATTTTATGGGATAGCTTGCATATCTCTGAGTCATTTATTTTAGGAAAATTCTTATACCATTGTTCCATCAACAAGTAGAGGTTCTCATCTTGGAGTCAGATTTATTCAAATCTACATAGAGATATTTTATGCTATGAATCTTACCCAACATGGAGGAAGATAGGAACATGGTCTAAAATATATGATTGACCTATTGTTAACTTAATTACTAAATTAAAGTCCAACCAATTTTCTACTACTAGAAAACTATTAAGGTATTCTATGATAGCAGTGGGAACCTTCCTTTTGTTTGTTGAAATGAAGATGTCATGTTTGTGAATAACATCCGATAGAGCTGATTGTTTTAAAAAATAACAAAAATATATTTGCAAAATTCTTGTATATCATTCAATATGATATTAAAACCACTTGTGAGTATGGTGAGTTTTCCTTCATGATTTCATCATAAAGTAGGAGCCCCAACCATCCCTTATTATGAAACTCGAACATGGGAGTGTGTGGTTCATAGAAATTCATCACACTGGATTGCATAGTTTGAAAGTAACTCTTATTGTATATAACTGTATCGCTCCAAATTTTTTGCATCCCTACCTTCAGGCTATAGGATCCGTGCCCGAAAGGAGGATGGGAAAAGGATGTCGCGATACCTCGGACTGAGAGGACTTTGCGAAGGTCCCGCCTCTCAAGGGAGGTGTATTTTGGTGATTTTTTGACGGATGGTGGGTTCACCAGGAAACATTTAGCGGTAGTTTCCACGCCTAGGTTTTGGAATGTGTTTGATGAGTTCGTTTTAACCTTAAGCATTCATATCCTAGGTTTGGCCGAATGAATCTAAATTAAAACTACATGAAAATGCAACTTTCATAAATACAACAAATAGATTTGAAAGCAGAAAATAGAGAATTTTACAGAATGGCAATGAAAAATACCTGATCCGGATGTCTGTAGAAGATTCTGATGTTTGAAGCAGTCTGGATCGCCTGGAATTTGACAGAATCGTTCGTAATCCGACGAATCGTCCGAGACCGACGATTCATTCGAGATCTGACGAATTCGTCAGATGAATTCGTCAGAGACCTGCAAGACAGAAAATAGATGCAAAATACAAGAAATTCTATTGTGCTAATAGAGGCAAATTACACCAAATAGCAATATGAATACTAAACAATATTTAAGAATAGAATTTAAAGCCAATTACCGTACTTTAATAGCAGATCATGAACTTAGCATGCAATCTAAGCTAAATGGGTGAACTCCAAATGCAAAATAACATAAAAACTGAATAAATAATCTAATTTACAGAATAAAATAACATAAACAGAGTTGAGAAAAGAAAACTCCAGGCACTAATTGCCTCGATGTGGGCTATAGTCGAGATCGTCTCACATCAGTACGAAATCGTCTCTCATTTGACGAGATCGCCTCTGATCTGAACAAGTTCGTCGATGATGATGGATGCTGGCTTCGACTGAAAAACAATGATGTACCTGCAATAAAATTGATGTGGAACTAGTGCAAATGCAATATTAGGATGTTCTAATGTAGAGGGAATCACTTTGCAAAAAATTTCAGCCAGGGGTTGGGGAGGGAAAATCTTAGAGATTAAATAGGCTTAGGGGGAGTAGTTAGGATGTTGGAGATCATCCCAATTTGGGAGATCTCCAACGGGGGAGGGTCCCAACAGCCAGCAGACACGCTCTCGCCGGATTGGAGACCCGTTGGAACAGATTCCAACTATGCAAATTTAGTTTTGCGACAAGATCGTCTGGACGTCCTTGTCCAGATGAAATTGTCAAATCTGGGGCGATATCGTCTGATCGGCGACGAAATCGTCAAACGATCAAAACAACCTCTAAAAATGGCACGAAAAAGGGGGAAACGGATTTCTCAACGGTTAACGAGCGGTTTGGGAGGTTAAATTTGATTTTTAAATTATTTACTAAGGTGAATGTAATTATTGTAATTTTACTGCGCCAATTTTAGGGTGCTACATTTTGCCCCCTCTTTAGCGAATTTTTCAAAGAAAATGTGTTAAAGATGAGTTCTTCTCGATCTACAAGAAAGCAAAAAATTATACCCATTTTTAGGTGACGATTCTTGGTCGAATCGTATGACAACTTACTATGGTGCCCCCTCCGTGTTTTTACCCAAATCGAACGTTTGAGGTAAAAACGCGAAAAAGCAAAAAAAATTATTGTTGAATAAAATTAAGAAAAATAGGGTAAAACCCTAATTCATTTTTACTGTTCATTTTCTGGTTTTTAGAGCTTTGAAGCAAAAATGGTGGAGATGACGCACAGATCTATAGAGGTCCGGCGTGGTCTACGGGTAAGAGCCTAGACTTAGCTAGAACTGATTTAATTTAATTTTTACATGCTTTTTAAGTGATTTTTAGGTGAATTTGGAGCATCGCGGCCATTTTTGGCCGTCGATGTCATCGGGACGAAATCGTCCCTATTTCGATGAAATCGTCTCAATTTCAGCAATTTCGCCCGAGGGTGAAATCGTCGAAAGGGGGACGATTTCGTCAAATTAGAGACGATTTCGAACTGCAAAATCGGAGACGATTATTCTCAAATTTGGGACGATATCGTCCAATAGTGGGCGATATCATCAATTGCACAAAATTGAATTTTTAATTTGCATTATTGATTACTTGAATTATTGATTAATGATTGTTTATTATTTATGTTGCTTATGTTGCAGAGAGGATTGCTAAAAAGAAAAGAATGGAAATATGGAGGATTGAGAGATGACTTGGTCGCTCTGACATAGGCAGAGCGAGATCTGCTGGCACAGGTCGGCTTACTGCATGTGGCAGAGATGCCACAAGTATCCACAGACATGGGGCTTTTAACAGCCCTAGCAAAGAGATGGTATCCGGGTTCTTCCTATTTTCGGTTACCGACAGGGGAGATGACTCCCACACTAGAGGATGTATGGAGGATTCTTAGAATCCCCATACAAGGACGGATGATCACTCCTACGGCCAACCAGGGCCATGCTATGGTACGGCTATGTGGTGACCCGAGCTTCACCTTGGAGAAGGGCAGAGTTAATATCAAGGCACTACGCCAGATGCCTGGGGCATCCAGACTCACACGAGTTCTAGCTGGAGTGGTTGGTGGACTTCTGCTATGCCACCAGAGCAGATGTAGGGTACCATGGATGCTCGTAGATGTGATCTACGATATGCGGGACCATGGGTACAGGTTTTGTTGGGGAAATTTTGTTCTATGCCGATTGTACAAGATCCTGTATGGGGTCGTGTACAAGGGCGAGCGATGTCTGGTTATGACATCGCTCCTACAGGTTTGGTGCTGGGAGCACATTGCGATGCAGAGGCCGGTAGGGCTTCCACTGATAGGGATTGATAGGGAGAGGCCCTGAGTCTTCTACTAGTGGATCTAGAGAGGGTCACAGCGGTAGATCAACCTGCCGATGTCCTGGAGACTACTGGATGATTTGGTCCCAGACCAGATCACCTGGAGACCATGGAGAGGGCACCCAGGGTGGGCTGAGGACAGACAGGAGCTGGCTTGCATCAGGTGAGTCTGCTGGCTACAGATGGAGAGAGGAGAGGTGGAGCTCCATCGCTATGACCGAGTTTTGAGATAATTTGGTCTGCAACAGGGGATCCCATCTCTGAGGGATTACAAGTTTTCCTGGACTATCCGGGATAATACCACGGTTAGTGGGGCTCCTGACATGCAGCGCTTCTAGAGCCAAGACACAGAAGATGCCCCCATCCAGCCAGTGGATGGGGATGACGTAGGAGTATTCGATGGCTATGATTCCTGGTACGTAGGCATCCGCCCTCCATGGATGACGAGGGCACAGGGTTCGATCCATGCAGTTGTGCATCAGATAGGGAGGCGGCACCAGGCAGTGATAGAGGCGGCCCAAGGTCATGGTGGGAGAGAGCTGAGGAGGCCATAGGCACAGCAGAGGCTGTGGCAGCAGGAGAGGAGGGAGGAGAGACCCCCACCTCCATAGAGAGAGAGGCCACCATCACCCGATAAGGGCAAGGGCATTGACACAGGAGAGAGCAATGAGACGGTGACTCTCTAGACGGAGAATATTCATCTCCAGGCATAGGTGCAGACTCTACAAGACGAGGTTGCACGACATCAAGCTGAGGTGACACAGCTCAGAGACGAGATTGCATGCCTCAGGGCACGGGGCGGAGGGGCGAGCACTCAGGAGTTGATGCGATCGATTGCTCAGATCGCATTCTACCAGGGGATCTATTTTTATATGGTGCTCAAGGGCCAGAGGGTACAGCTACCGACTGCTATTGCAGATCCAATCAGGACAGGGTCGTCGAGGAGCTCATCCTGATCGACGACGAGGACTCGTAGTACCACACATACTGCGATGGGGCCACCTCATCCTTCGTAGGGCAGGGGAGGAGATGAGGCTAAGAGCTCTGGGGGCTCTCGAGACACTGCTCGGAGGACATTTGATTGAGTATGCCAAGATATGGATTGTGGCATACCAATCTAGTTGATATGATGTACATATATTTTTGAGATATATATGATGATATATTTTTTATCATATGACTTGTGTTTTGAGTATGTTTATGATGATTTTATGTTTTGATTGATTGATTTGAAAATTCATGTAATGTCGTTGGAAATATTATAATTTGAATGTCATGCTATAAAATTTTAAATGAAATAATCCGATGTAACAAAGTGATTGTATGTGATGCAATAATTTGATAAAAATAAAAGGGGATTTTTAACAATAATTTCAAAGGACATTATCGCTATTATAGACCATTTCATGGAGTCGCCGCTCACTCGGTTGTCAAGCTAATCCCAGTATAGAAATATTGTGAAAAGTAAAAGAGTGCTTAAGAGACTGTCTTAAGACTTTGTTGTGATAGGGCAAATGATGATGATGATGGTTGGTTTGTTTTCAGACTTTCATGAAAAATATTATGCATGAAATATTTTTAAAATGATTTTTGCTAAGCATAAATTCCTAAGTGTGATATAAAATGTGAATAATTCCTTAGGAATTATACCATCATTGCAAAGTTAAAGGTTGACATAATGACATAAAAATAGTGAAAAAATGGGTTTGCTTTTGAAAAGCATAATTTGTGTAAAATGAAGTCATATGGTTTTTATGATTTTTGATAAATGGGGGAATAAAAATTGTTACAATGGTTTGCGCTAGGCATAGAATATGTAGGTATAGACTTATACCATCATCGCGAAAATCCAAAAAGATAGTTTTATTGCATGGTTGATTTTTGATGAACAGAAAACATGAAAATGAGGACTTGCGCTAGGCATAAAATTCTAATTTTGGTTTTGAAACTATACCATCATCGATATATAGGATTTGATTTGTGTAATTTGAAAGAAATTTTTGATTTTTCTATTTGTATAGTTGTCTTTGTAGTAAACAATTGTACTTGATTTATTTCAACAAATTGCAAAAAATAATATTTCAAAATGTTTTGAAGACAAAAGTAAGATTTATAAGGAATCCCATGTGCATATGTGAATTCATTTCCAATCTTGATTTATCATAATGATAGAAAAAATCTCTCAAATACAAATGTGTGTGCAATTGCATTGTTCATTTACCAGTTGTGAGCAAGATACTATGATACAAATGATTTGAAGAAACCAAATAAGTGTTCATTAACCATGATGTAGATGCATATAACCATACTAGGCTACTATGTAGACCGGATTATCAAGAGCTAGCTAATCCATAAGCAGACATAGGTCTATACAAAAGAAGGTCGCTAATGTGACAGACATATCGGCACGCTAGGAGTTACCCAAGGCCAAGCAGGTTGGGCACAAACCACTTGTTATGGGGCTTACCTCACAGTTTTCGAATAATTGAGAATTCCAAGGATTCAAGCTCATCAACCCTTCTTTTCTTTTCAAAGGGTAGGGAAAGGGATTTTATTGCTTTCTTGCTTTCTTTTGAATTTTGCTTATTTTTCTTTTGTATTTCTTTTGCTTGATAATACTTGGAACATTGCTGAAATAACATTTTTCTTTTCTCTTCTTTCTTGAATTTTTCTTCTCTTTTTCTTTGCTAGGGATACTTGCTCGGATTAGCTGTAGAGCAAGGGATTTTTATTCTGGGTAGGGATGAGCTTGTCCTTTTGCAAATTCTCAAATATTCTAGACCATGTGCATGATAGGATAGCAGGGGAAACTTTTCAGTCAAGAAATCAGTCCTACTATGTAGCAAAACATGGAAATTACAAATATAATCATTTTATTGTGGAAAGATGTGCTTGGTTTAAGTAAATAACAAGATCAATTCTCTATGCTCAAACTTTATTTAATTAAATTTTGTGAACTTTGATATAAGAGAGATTAGTAATCATGCCAAATAAAATCAAGATATTTATTGTTGTGAGTGTGCAAGTGAGGGATTCAAAATAAATGCTAATTTATCCAAAATAATTTGAAACATATAACTGCAATAATTGTAAGAAAATATATATAAATGATTTGTGAGAAAGTTTTTGAGAATGTTGACTCTCTCTTTCTTCTGTATATTGTTTTGGTTTCGAAAGAGTCAAGCATATTGTTGTTTTTATATTTTTGAGCAAAAAATTTAACAACTGCCTTAAACAAATGCAATAGATAGTTTTTGAAGATTTTTGGAGATTTATGAATGTTTTTGGTGTTTTTGAATAAATTGAAAGAAATACAAGATAGTAATTTTGAACAAATATATACATGGATGAAATGACCAAGTTTATGCATAGTAACGTTTAAGATGCAAAATATTCATGGGTTCTTTAAGTTCTTTACCATCTAAGGTAGATAATTTATATGCTCCTGATTCAAATTTTGCAGTAATAATGTATGGTCCAAGCCAGTTGGGCTCATATTTACCTTTAAGTTCTTTGGTTGCATTTGTATTTTTTTGATTTTCTTTTAAAACAAGGTCGCCAATCTCAAAGGATCGATGACGAAATTTCTTAGCATATGATCTTTTAAGCTTGTTTTGGTAAGCACGGAGATGCTCCAAAGCATTGATACATTTTTCATCAAGGAGTTCCAGCTGATCGAGTCCGCAAAGACGATATTCATCTCCTACTTCGGTATCTTGAAGTAGCAGAGCCAAAGAAGGAACTTCCAATTCAAATGGAAAAACTGCTTCAGCACCATATACCAAAACAAATGGTGAAGTGCCCGTTGGGGTTCGAACACTAGTTCGATAAGCCCACAAGGCTGAATATAATTGAATATGCCAGTCACGGCCAGTTTTATTGACTAATCTTTTGAGAATTATGATTAAAGTTTTGTTATAAGCTTCTTATTGACCATTACCCTGAGGATAATAGGGGGTGGACCAGCGATGTTGAATCTTATATTTTTGACATAATTTTTTAACATATTTATTTTTGAAAGGAGTTCCATTGTCAGAGATGAGATTCGCAGGAATTTCAAACCTGCAAATGATTTGATTAAAAATGAATTTAGAGACCTGTGAGCTAGTGCAAGAAGCTAAATGCATAGCTTCAACCCACTTCATGAAATACTCAGTGGCAGTTATGATGAACTTGTGTCCATCAGATGACACAGGATTGATTTTACCAATAATATCCAAGCCCCATTTACAAAAGGGCCAAGGAGATGAAATAGCCTGCAACTCTTGTGCAGGCGCATGGACAAGGTCAACATGTTTTTGAAACTTGTCGCAATGGCGCACATACTCATGTGCATCTGTTTCCATGGTAGGCCAAAAGTATCCTATCCGAAGGAGCTTTTTAGCAATGGCACTACCACTAAAGTGTCCTCCACAAGATCCATCGTGGGCTTCACTCAAGGCTGATTTGGACTCTTCTAAGTTTAAACATCTTAATAGGATATCTTCAAAAGATCTCCTATATAAAGTATTACCAATTATTACAAATCGACTTGCTCATCGACGTAATAATCGACGCTGGTTTCTATTAGAATTAGCAGGGAAAGTCCCATTTTGGAGAAAATCAAATATGTCTGTATACCAAGGTTCAGGAGTAGTTTCATTGATTAGAAACACATCCAAAGGCTCTAAGCATGACTTAGTTGAAGCGAGTTCCTAGAGTCAACGAATAATGATAGTGGCATATTCATCGTCTAACTCCAAGGGCAGGAGAGATGCAGCTGCGGCCATGGCATCAGCTGCACGGTTGCTAGTTCGAGGAATGGCTTCCAAGGTGACTTAATCAAACATGGACATTAGTTGTAAAACATAGGCCTTATATGGGCGAATTTTATCATATCTGGTTTGATAAACTTCATTAATTTGGTTTATAACTAATTGGGAATCCCCAAAAACTAATAGGTTTTTAATTTTTAGTGTTAAAGTAGCTCGTAATCCAAGTATTAGATCTTCATACTCAACAGTATTGTTGGTGCAAGCAAAGGTCAGTTTGAAGGACAGAGGAATAAGAAATTTTTGTGGAGATATTAAAATAATACCCGCACCAGCCCCACTCATGCATCGGGCTCCATCAAAGTATAAGGACCATTGTTCAGGATGGTCTGCCTCTAATTGGATGCATTCATCTAGAAACTCAATGATGAGGGGATGATTAGACTCTAAGGGTGCAGCAGCTAATTGATCTGCTATGATCTGACCCTTAAAAGACTTCTGTCCTATGAAGGTGAGATCAAACTCGCTTAGAGCAAGAACCCACTTGGCTGTGCGACCCGATAAATAAGGTCAACTCATGAGATACCTTAAGGGATCGTATTTAGCAATGACATACATTTTTTGACTAAGCATATAATGTCATAATTTTTGCGTAGCAAAAACGACTGCTAGACATAGCTTTTCCAACACGGTATAGCGGGTTTCATAACTGATGAAGGTTCGGCTAATGTAATTATTAGCACGTTCTCGCTTTTCATCATCAAGTTGAGCTAACATAGCTCCTAAGGCAGAATCTGAAGCTGAAATATATAGGAGAAATGGGTGATCAGATTTAGGTGGTGAAAGCACCAGCAGATTAAGGAGATATTGTTTAAGAAGTTCAAAAGCTTCTCTACATTCTATGTCCCAATTTAAGGGGACATCCTTCTTAAGGAGTTTAAGAAAGGGACTAGTTTTATCCACCAGCTTATCGATGAAGCGACGAATGGCTTGAAGCTTACCTTGTAAACTTCGTAATTTAGATATATTAGTAGGTGCAGGCATATCAGTGATAGCCGCAATCTTGAGAGGGTCAATTTTGATACCACGTAAAGAAACTAAAACCCCTAATAGTTTGCCGGACTTAACTCCGAATATGCATTTTGTTGGATTTAATAGAATGAGATATTCTCGTAATCGATTAAATTTTTTTCTTAAATCATCTAAATGATGATCTTCAATAAGAGAGCGAGCTATGATATCGTCTACATAATCATGTAGGATATCATGCATCAGATCATGAAAAATGTAGGTCATAGCTCATTGATAAGTTGCACCGGCGTTCTTTAAGCCAAATGGCATCACTTTCTAGCAAAAGGTACCCCAAGGGGTAATAAAGGCTGTTTTAGCCTGGTCTTCAGGAGCTATCCTGATCTGATTATAACCGGAGAATCCATCCATTAAGGACATCATCCCACTTCCGGTAGTGAAGTCAATAATTTGATCCATGTTTGGAAGAGGAAAGTCATCTTTAGGGCATGCAGCATTGATATCTCTAAAATCGGTGCAAACCCTAACTTTGGTAGCTTCTTTCTTGGTGACTGGAACTACATTTGAGATCCATTCAACATAATCAATAGCTTGTATGAAGATAACATTCAGGAGTTTTTCTAACTCCCCTTTGACTAGCAGAGCCACTTTGGGATGCTTTTTTCTAAGTTTTTGTTTAACCGATTTAGCATCTAGATGGACCACTAGATGATGCATGACTACAGAAGGGTCTAGACTTGGCATATCTTCGTATGTCCAAGCGAAGACATCTTCATACTCTTTCAGAAATGCGGTGTATTGTTCTTGTTTTTCTTGACTTAGTTCTGCTCCAATATTGATTATGTGAGGATTGTCCTCAGTTCCAATGTTAATTTTAATGACATTTTCTACCTCCATGTGTAGATCTCTTTCAAAGTTAGGTGGGGTGGGTGACACGCCCAATTCTTGTAATTATTGTAAGGTTAATTTAGATAATTCATTCTGAGGGTTAGTGGTCTCAAGATGAGCTATGGTTGGTATAGAACCATCAAAATAAAACCCATTGTGCAACATCTCTTCAAAAGAGACATCATGGAAGATATCTCCTTCCAACTCTTCATCGGGGTCAGCAATAATTTCAGGGTATGCTATGGATAGCATGTTGCATGAAAACGACTGATTTTTAAGAGGCAAATCAACATGCCTATCCAAATAATCTTGATAGCATATGAGGTGATCATCATCCTCAAAAGGAAAGGGTTGACCCTTACTAGGAAATAGGCCCACACCATAGCGGGCAGGCCACGGTTCTACCTCGAAAGGTTCTTTCATGCCATTTTGGAAAGGTCCCAAGCCTTTCCCTTCATATCCCATTTTAAGCATCATGGGTTTAGCTTTAATATAATCATTGGTAAAATAGCACCAAGCGTATCCTTCATGGTGAGTTTTGATATTTCGAGGGATTCTTCCCCATTCATATCATTTATAAATGAAGGCACAACTCCTAACTTGGTAAGTACTTCCCAGAGGTTGTGGGAGGCCCAAAGTACGAGGAGATGGCGGTAATTTATTTAAAAGGTTTGAATCTTGCATGAAAGCATTCATTTTTTCTGATATTAAGGTTGTAGATAAATCTGGTAAAAGTTCATCAAAAAGGGCATAAGATGTAGAAGGCTTATTACCTATGTCTTGAGATGTGGAAGGTATGATAGATGTGTCTAGAGGTTTTGAATTTGTAGGGATAGTAGTTGAAGGATTGGTTGTAGATTTAAAATCTTTTTGAGGTTCTAGAATAATTTTTTTAGAAGGTTGTTGATCTATATAGGAAGATGAAATTAATGGAGGGGAACTAGGTGAAGTTATGGGTTTATGTTTCATAGTTTTAGATGAAAAATAAGAACTAGAATGTGTGGATGATAGAGCAGGGCAAAATTGCACTCCAACTGGTTCTACCAAAGCACACATATCAAAAGGTCTAGGGTCACCATGAATAGTGACCAACTGATTTTTAAACTCAAATTTAACACATTGGTGTAAAGTTGATGGGACCGCTCGCATGGCATTGATCCAAGGGCGACCCAAAAGTATATTGTAGGATGTTGAGCAATGTATAATAAATACGGTTGTCTCAAGGGTTCTAGGACCAACTTGCAATGGGAGGGTAATAACTCCACATGTTTCTTGTGTTTCGTCATTAAAAGCTTTGATGATCATATTAGTTTTCTTCATTTCATCACTTCTAAAGCCAAATCGTTGGTAGAAGTCAAAGGTGCAATTGTTTAGAGATGAGCCAGTATCAATCAAAACTCGTTTGACAGCTACATCCCCGATTAAAGCAGTAATGTATAAGGGATTGTCCTTATGTAAACTGTGTTGCGGGATATCTTTATCCCTAAAGTCAATACAATCAATCTCTCGAGTGATGATCGTATTGGCCATAGCTTCAGATTGAATTTTTTGAGGTACCATCATTTGGCTCAATGTAAGCATCAACTCATCCCTATGGGTGGGAGAGGATCTCAATAAATCTAAGAGGGAAATTCTGGCCGTAGTGTTGGACAATTGTTTGTTAATACTGTAAGGGGGTTTAGGTTGAACATTAGAAGCAAGATTCCCTTTATTGGGATTTTTTAGAACGAATGGAGCTGATCCATCGTTATGGTTTGGTTCTTGTTGGGAATTTTGAGCTTGTTGTCGAGTAACGACTCCAATGGTTCCTATAATGTTATAGTGATGACGTTGAAACGATCTCGGTTGAGAATTTATGGCTTGTTCATAAGGAAGGACTATATTAGAAGAAGGTCGAGTAGTGACTCTTCTAGGAAATGGTTCTTCTGGAATATTAGCATCTGTGACAGGTTGAATAGGATCTGATTCATTTTCAAAACTATTCGATTGGTTTGAAGTAATGTCTAGTTCACTTTCACTATCTGATTCTATATCACTAGAATCAAAAGTTTGAAAATTATGTAAGGGCCTGGTTGTAACTAGGGATAAGGTCGTGTCAAATATTTGAGAATCCTGAATAGGTAATTTTTCGCTAATGGTTCCTACATATCGGGTAGGAGGGGGAACATTATGATGTTCGATTTGATTGGCCACCTCTTTACCATGTCTTGGTAAAGGGTGTTGAAATATGTCTAAAGTTTGATTGGCATTTTGATTTTGATTTTGGGGAATGGTCTTTTGAGTATTATTAGGAGGGTTTTGTTTAGGTTGGAAGGCTTGCACTTCCATTTCATTATTGTCAATCAAATATTGTATTTTATGTTTCAATATTTTACAAGCATTGGTAGAATGTCCAGGTCCTCTATGGAAATCACAGTGCAAATCAACTCTATATCCGGGTATAGTTGGGTCAGGTTCCCGGATAGTTGGTAATTGGATTAAACCTCTTTCGAGCAGTTGAGGTAAAATAGTTGATAAGGGTTGGTTTAATCTAGTGAATTCTCGAGGAGGTTTGTCAGGAGGTTTCAATATGAATTTTTTTGTTGTCTTTGTTGCATTGATATTAGCAACATTTCTGCTGTCAGTGACTCCGTCACTAAAAACCTGTTTGTTTTAATATTGATTTTTGGATATTTTCTCATCATCCTTCTTCCTAAGTTGGCCTCTCCTAATGAGGGCATTTTCTACTCTTCGAGCTAAATCTATAGCTTGATCGAAGGTAGTCAAAGTAGTTGTTGATAGCTCATAAGAGAGTTGTTCTTGTAAATTGTTGATGAAAATGTCCAACATTTCCCTATAGGGTAGCATAAAGTGCAGTTTTCCTATCAATTGCATCCATCTAGCTAAGAAATCGTCAAAGCATTCATCCTTATCTTGTTTTAAATTGTATAGGTCTTTAATAGTTACATGCCTCTCGATGTAGGCACTAAATTGATGGACAAATGATTCAGTTGTTTCTTCAAAGTTTCTCAAAGAGTGAGTGGGCAATTGGTAGTACCACTCTAATGCCATTCCACCTAAACTTTTGGGGAACATTTTTAGTAATAGCAAGTCGTCATGCGATATGTTGTGACATGCTATCCTAAACATGAGAAGATGCTCTATGGGATCTTCGGTTCCTTTATATATAGGCAGAACAGGCATGGGAAAATGTTTAGGATATGGTTGAGCTACAACTATGGGATCCAAAGGTTGACTACAAATCTCTCGATAATTATACGAGGGACGGTAGGGATATATTTGGTCCATACGTGAAGCCAATTGTTTCACCATAGCTTCCAAATTACTAGTTTGCCCCCCATATTGTTTTGGTATGGCATTGCCATAAGTGTTATGGGCATAGGATGGAGGAACATGCAGATTAGATGCCATGTTACTGTTGTGTAAATTATTGGTAGGAAAAGTATTATGGAGGGATTTTGAAGTTGGATGATGTTGTATTTTGGATTGTTGAAAGTTTGTATTTGGCTTTGTTTTAGGTTTCTGTTTATTTAAAGCATTTTGTTCAATAGTTTGGCGAAACAAAGTAGTGAAGGGAATTTTCTTTTGTGCGGGAGTGATTTTAGGTTGAGTAACAGGTTCCTTAGGAGGTTGGGTAACCTGTTGTTTTGACATGCTTTGGGCTATAGTGACCATATCCGTATTGGATGGTCCACCCTTGTCACTTTCTTGATCAATGAAAGACAAGGGATTAGTCTGCATATTGCATATATATTCCATGGTTGCTTGAGTTTTATTAATTTGCCCTTTATCAAGGCGAATTTCCACATTAAGGTCATCGATGTTTTCCATGAGAAATCTCTTGAAATGCTCTGCATTTTCAAAGGAAATAGTTCCATTTGGAGCTACTCTAGGGGATGAGGATCCATCCTCTTTAACACTTGCTTCTTGTTCCTTATCTTCCCCTAAGTCTTCATCTGATTGACCTAGGGTTTCTCCTTTCGGATTTGTATCTCCAAGAAGGACATTTGGATTTTTAGTTGTATCTTGTAACCAATCTTCTCCTTCCCCTAAAGTTTCTTTACCATTCCTAAGTTTAGGCATGGTGCTAAGTTTTGATTTCAGCAAATATATATATATATATATATATATATATATATATATATATATATATATATATATATATGCAACAAATTAAGAGGTATATATTTACTATATACCTACTATAATATTTGAAATTGAAGTGTTTAAGTTTTTGCTAAGTTTTTTGATTTTTTTTAGTTTTTCTTTAATTTTTTGAAATAATACAATAAAGACAACAAATAAAACAATAGATGCACACAATAATAAGACTGAAAGTAAATGAGCTAGTTTTCTATGAATAACTTATGAATATCATTAATAGGTTCGAGTTGTTCAGGGGTCATGAAATGTTCTTCTTCAAATTGAAAGTTTTTTTTTTAAATTTGATGAAAAGGGCTATGGTGATATTGTCTATCTCAGATGCTGGTTGATAATAATAATTCTCACGACAATATTTACAATATAACATAGCTCTAGGAGTTTTGTTCCATCTTCTCCTAATTATAAGATCAGCTTCTAAGGAATCTATATGAACTAGAAATGGGCGCACTATAACTGTGTCTTCAAGATTTTCCTTGAAAGTTAAAAATTTTGAAGATACAAGAGCTCTCCTATAGGCTAACCATCTATGGCAGGCTCTCTGAAGTTCATGATAAAAAACTAGTTGATGAGGATCCAGGATTCTATCCAAGACTAGCCTCTTAATTTGCTTAAGTTGTGTGGACCTAGATGAAATGAGACTAAGTCTCCTATCAAGTTCGTTCCACAGAATTGATTCCTACTTGTTTCAGGGATATTAAGGACAGAATTAACTTCTATAGCTGCCAATTGATTTTCTACGTTTATAGTAACTGCTAACCTCTTTTTAGGAGCTACCATCTAAACATGACTTTAAACCTTAAATGTTTTAAAATGCATCTAAGTTTTAGTTGTTCTAAATTTTTTTTTGTTTTTGTTTTCAAAATGTTATGATGCATTCACGTTGGGTTCACCAAAATGTATCGCTCCAAATTTTTCGCATCCCTACCTTCAGGCTATAGGATCCGCTCCTGGAAGGAGGATGGGAAAAAGATGTCACGATACCTCGGACTGAGAGGACTTTGCGAAGGTCCCGCCTCTCAAGGGAGGTGTATTTTGGTGATTTTTCGATGGATGGTGGGTTCACCAGGAAACATTTAGCGGCAGTTTCCATGCCTAGGTTTTGGAATGTGTTTGATGAGTTCATTTTAACCTTAAGAATTCATATCCTAGGTTTGGCTGAATGAATCTAAATTAAAACTACATGAAAATGCAACTTTCATGAATACAGAAAACAGATTTGAAAGCAAAAAACAGAGAATTTTACAGAATGACAATGAAAAATACCTGATCTGGATGTCTGTAGAATATTTTGACATTTGAAGCAGTCTGGATCGCCTGTAATCTGACAGAATCGTCTGTAATCTGACAGAATCGTCTGAGACTGACAGATTCATCCGAGATCTGACGAATTCGTCAGAAAAATTTGCCAGAGACCTGCAAGACAAAAAATAGATGCAAAATACAAGAAATTCTATTGTGCTAACAGAGGCAAATTACACCAAATAGCAATATGAATACTGAACAATATTTAAGAACAGAATTTAAAGCCAATTATTGTACTTTAATAGCAGATCATGAAATTAGCATGCAATCTAAGCTAAATGGGTGAACTCTAAATGCAAAATAACATAAAAACTGAATAAATAATCTAATTTACAGAATAAAATAATAGAAACAGAGTTGAGAAAAGCAAACTCCAGGCACTAATTGCCTCGATGTGGGCTATAGTCGAGATCGTCTCACATCAGTACAAAATCGTCTCGCATTTGACAAGATCGCCTCCGATCTGAACAAGTTCGTCGGCGATGATGGATGCTGGCTCTGGCTGAAAAACAATGATGTACCTGCAATAAAATAGATGTGGAACTAGTGAAAATGCAATATTAGGATGTTCTAATGTAGAGGGAATCACTTTGCAGAAAATTTCAGCCAGGGGTTGGGGAGGAAAAATCTTAGAGATTAAATAGGCTTAGGGGGAGTAGTTAGGATGTTGGAGATCATCCCAATTTGGGAGATCTCCAATGGGGGAGGGTCCCAACAGCGCAGACACGCTTCTGCCCAGATTGGAGACCCATTGGAACAGATTCCAACTATGCAAATTCAGTTTTGCGATAATATCGTCTGGACGTCCTAGTCCAGACGAAATCGTCAAATCTGGGGCGATATCGTCTGATCGGCGATGAAATCGTCAAACGATCAAAACAACCTTTAAAAATGGCACGAAAAAGGGGGAAACAAATTTCTCAACGGTTAATGGGCGGTTTGGGAGGTTAAATTTTATTTTTAAATTATTTACTAAGGTGAATGTAATTATTGTAATTTTACTACGCCAATTTTAGGGTGCTACAATAACACTCCAAAAAAATTATATTCTAATGGGATGTCTAAATAAAGGAGGACCCCCAACCATCCCTTGCACATTCTAGAATGTAATTTAGTTATTATGTTGCCACCCATTTTTGGTCTCTTGAAGATACAATATCTCTCAAAAAAAGATGATATATACTTGTGATCGAAACATTATTTATTATGGATTCCAATTCCCTAAAATTCCATGATTGTATTCTTCATTTTTTTTAAATAAAGGGGTAAAAATTTATTGATAAAAATTCTGGATTACAGAGTACAATTGAGCTTCCAACCAGGACTCAAATAAATAGCCAAACAGGCTAAAACCACTAGACTAGAATGACACCAAGAAAAGACAACAAGAAAAAACCATATTAAGTCTATACATCCTTGTGGATCAACTTCCATAGGCGTTGAGAGTCCCCAGACCGGAGACTCTCCCAATTATCAATACTCCAAGGATCTAGCAGCTCAGAAGCCCTTTTGGCCAGGTAATCAACAACCACATTCCATTCCCTTGGAATGTGCACAAAGGATATAAATTTGAACTCTTCACTCATTTTGAGAATCTGAACAACTATAGAGGCCAACTACCAATTAAATTCCTCCACCCTTTTACTGTTTAAAATATTAACCACAATTTGAGATTCAGAATCACATATAATCCTATGCCAGCCAAGATAAAACCCCCTCCACAAGGCCTCAATAATTGTAAGAGCTTCCATAAAATTGTTGGAGTGAACACCTTTATAAATGGAAAAGAAAAAACTAACACCACCAATAGAATCTCTCCCAACACTGCCAATGATAGCATGTCCAGGATTACCCCTGGACTATCCATCAGTATTAATTTTTAAAACTCCTCTAGGGGGTGGCCTCCACCTACCATCTCTCCTAACCTTCTTACTGAACTGATGAACCCTACTAGGGCTAGAAGAGTTCACACCATCCCCAAAGATACCAAGGTCTTGTTGTACCTTCTCCTCCCTAGAATACAAAAGAGGGTCTGCATCACATTTGCTATGGATGGTTTTTTGAACCATATACAGGATCCTTTTCCAGATCTATTGAACAACCAAATAATTTCCCTAAAATATGTGTTGGTTCTATTTGAGCCAAATTTTCCAGATGATGCAAGAAGGTCCCAAATTCCAAGCCACCCGAAGGAAGGGGACCTTGGACGGAGGTCTACCCAGACTAATCCAAAACTCCACTAGGGATAGCACATGAAAACATGGATGGTTCCAAGCGCTCCACCAATGGTGCCAAAGGTCTCTAGCAAAGGAGCATTGGAAAAATAAATGATAAGAGTCATCCTCATTCTTACTACAAAGGAAACAAAAAGAGGGACCCTGAAATACCATCTTCCTCACATTATCCCAAGTGAGACATTTATTACGAGCTACCAACCAGAGAAAGAAGTTACATTTTGGCCAAGAAAATTTGTTCCACACCTTTTTACACCAAGTGATAGGAAGACTCCCATGCTTTTTCTTATCAAGAACCTGATAACCATAGGCTACCGAGTAGGTTCCCTTAGGATCAGGGTTCCAAGACAGAATATCTTTACCCCTCAATGAAGAACAAGGCCTCCCCATAATAATAAGAGCAAGAACCTCTCTGTCCTTGGCCAGTCCTCCCTGGGGCCATTCTTGCGGATCTTTCCACTTGTACATCTCCATATTTCTAAAAGACTAGATTTTTTTAAAGTCCTCCACATGAGACCAGTCTACTTCCAAGAAAAAAATGCTTAGGGAACGTAACCTAGGATATTGATTCAATATAGAAGGGTGACCATCCCAAGAATCCTCCTAAAAAAGAGCATTTGAAACCCTGATTGCAAATCCAGAATAAACCCTACTTCATTAAATTAGCTCCTCTTTTCAGAGTGTCCTAGATAACTAAACCTTTCCCAACCAAGTTGACTCTAGGGATATCTGCTTCAGAAATACCTCTCAAGTATTTACAATATAATATTTTAGCCCAAATCTGATCTTGAGAGGTACACCATCTCCAATAAAGTTTTGCAGCCAAAGCATGCTCAAAAAGAGTTGTCTATTGCAACCCAAGGCCTCCTTATTGCACTGGCCTACATATATAATCCCACCTAACCAAACTCCATTTAGATTGATCAAGTTTTCCAAAAAATAAAAATTGTCTTGACAAAGCATCCATGTCCTTGATGAAGTGAGAGGGAGCTATTTGTATAAAACATCTATAAATGGGTAAAGCTTGAACAATAGATTTTAAAAGCAACACTCTACCTACAGTGGATAGCCATCTGAAAGTCTAGTGATTCACCTTCCTTCTAAACTTATCAAGCATAGACTACCAAGAAGATCTAGGTATAGGATGAGATGAAATTGGAATACCAAGATAAATGAAGGGAGGAGTCCCAAACTGGAATGTTAGAATGCAAGCAATCCTGACTTGAATAAGAGGAGGGGTATTGAAGAAGAAAATAGAAGACTTGTCCTCATTAATCAACTATCCAGAAGTACCAAGATATATGTCGAGATACTGTCTAATATTTCTAGCTTCCCTGATAGTGGCAACTCCCAACAAAGCAGTATCATCAACAAATTGAAGGTAGTAAAGAGGTGGCAAAATACTATCCCACTTCCACCCTTGAATGAGACCCTGCATGACTTGAGACTTGAGCAATATTCCCAACCCTTTCGCCATAATGATAAACAAATAAGGAGATAAAGGATCTCCTTGCCTCAATCCCCTTGAGGCCTCAAACAGCTCTGATGGCTCATTATTAACAAGAACAAAGAATGAGGAAGAAGAAACACAACTCATCACCCATCTAATCCATTCCTCCTCAAATCCAAAAGTAGCAAGAAATTTTTGAATAAAGGACCATCTGACCCGATCATAGGCTTTGGCCATGTCCAACTTAATGAACATAGTTTTCTCCTTAGAATTTTCCATCGAGTGAATAGCTTATGTAGAAATAAAAACCCCATCCAAGATTTGTTGGCCAGAAACAAACCCTCCTTGCTCCTCAAAGATGATTTTTCTCAACCATATCTTCAACCTCTTAGCAATAATTTTTGTGATGATCTTATACACAAAATTGCAGAGAGCAATAGGCCTGAAAGTATCCAAGGAATTTTCTCCCTCTTTTTTGGGTATAAGCACCGCAAAGGTAGCATTTAGGGCCCTTGGAATATGTTTGTTCTTTTGGGACTCATGCACCACATCCAAAAGATCAAATTTTATTAAATCCCAAAACTCCTGATAAAACTCAATCGGGAATCCTTCTAGACCTTGGGATTTTCCTTTTTTGATCTTGAATACAACATTTTACAACTCCTCAAGGGAAATTTGCCCCATCAAGTGCTCATTCATATCTCTAGAAAAAATTGTTGGAATACAGTTTAGAATAAGCTTTTCATTCTCATCATCTGATAGGGAGTCCTCCTTGAAGAGAGAGGAAAAATACCTCTTAGTCTCTTTTGAAATATCCTTGAAAGAAGAGAGTAGGGCACCCCGAGAATTTGCAAGAGATGTAATCAAGTTACCATTATGGTGAGCCTTAACTGAGTTATAAAAGAAGGTTGTGATCCTATATCCTTCCTAAAGCCAATCTACTCGAGTTTTTTTTTTCCAAAAAATTTCTTCCCTCAGTTCCCATTCAACAAGGTCTTTCGTAACCTCAGATTCCCCAACAAGAATCTCCTTCATGAATCCCTGATCTCTAATATTCCTTGAAGCTTCTTCCATCCTCCTAAGAGCTTCCAGCTTAGCCAAGGAAAGGTTCCCAAAATTCATTCTATTCCATCTCTTTAATTTATGTTTTACAAATTGTAGTTGCTTCATAAAGGAATACATAGCGGTGCCATGAGGAGGTTTGCCAGTGGTCCACCAGCCTCACATGAAATCATGAATCTTAGGATCACAAAGCCACATAATTTGAAACTTAAAGGAGGGATTATTTTTTAGCCCTAAATCCAAAGTAAAGAGTTTGATAGGCCAATGATCAGATCCCCTACCCTCCAGAATCATAAAATTAGCACTTCTATTATTACCCATCCAATAACTGGATATCAAAAACCTATCTAGTCTCTTTGATATGGAAGATTACCCACACCTTCTATTGTGCCAAGTAAATATCCCATTATCTGGATTGATGTCAAACAGTTTTAGTGCCTGGATATGAGCACTGAAGACGGAAGAAAAAGGTTCGAGACAGTCCACCCCACCACGTTTCTCCTCTAGACAAGTGATAGAGTTGAAGTCTCCAGCCAAAATCCATGGGTACAGGAAAACAAAACTTCTCACAAATCAAATTTGCTCCCACAAATTCACTTTACCATTGTAATCAATAGGATCATACACATTTGTAAATAGGATGGTTTCACCAAATTCATTTTCTTGCCCGACCATCGAAATAGACCATCTTCTGGAAATACAAGTAAGAGGAGATATCTTATCCGGATCCCATAAACAAGCGACACCACCAGCATATCCACATGCACCAATATACTAGAATTACCCCATTATCCATAACTTGGGAGCAATATTGAACATACTATCAATAGCTAATTTAGTCTCCTAAATAAACACCACATCCAAAGAATGTACACAAACCAAATCACGATGTTCAACCCCTTTACATTCCATGAGAGGATAATCATTTTTAGGGGTTATAAAAATGGGAGTCCAATGTTCTCACCAAGCCTGACTCCACCAAATTCTCCCCCATTAACTTAATTTTATCTTGGTCCTTCTTTCGAACCACCTTCATATTCTTATCCGAAAAACTTTTTTTAATTATTTTTTGCTCTAATCCCAACACCCTAGGAGTTTTGCAGTCCAAGGATGACTGCATCAATACCTGAGTAGGATAGGGCATAACTAAATCTGTACCACTTTCTAAAATAGTTTCCCTTATAGGGCTAGACCCAACCATGTCCCCTATACTTAGATCCAAAGCCCTTTGTTCTTCATTTAAACACCCTAGATCTGATTCCTTAAGTTTCCCCTCAAGAAGAGACATCTGAGTCGGCCTTGTTATATTTGCATCAGGCAGCGACATTTCAGGTATCTCCATGCACTGATCAAGATCATATAATATTTCAAAATGGTTGAGTAGAGCATCTGGTTGGCTATCCTTAAGGTCTTTGTTTGCCCTTCGTCCTCTTTTTTGGGCTTTTACCGGAACAAAACCTTCCTTATCCCATTCTCCTTCCTTTATCGGGGCTTTTCCTTTATCCAAAATTTGTCCAAATCGAGAGGGCCCAAGATTTGAATCCACAAGTGGGAAAAACTTAGGGCATTTTCTTTGTAGGTTGCCATATTCAATGTAAATCTAGCAACAAAATGGAAGAGCTTCATAGTCAAGTGTTTGAACCCATGTAGTTGATCCAAATTGTATTTCAATAGAATCTGGAATAGGATTATTTAAGTCAATTTCAACACAAATACGAGCAACAGAGATTACCTTTTTATCCATTGTTTGTTGTGATGGTCCAACCGGCTTCCCAAGCAGAAGGGCAATATTATGCAAGATATCAATTCTCTAGAATTCCAACGGGAGACATGTAAGCCATACCCATACTGGAACCTGTGACAACCACTCCCCTAATGGGTTGAAACCCACATGCTAGGGTTTAATAAAGAGTCCCACTTGGTTATAGAAATAAGGACTCCCTTCAAATGCTTTGTTACTATCTGCAATACAAGAGAAAACCACCATAAAATAGTTGTTCGTACTCAGCATCACCTCCACATCACCTTCAAGATTCCAAGTCTTCCTGACCCAAGCCTCCACAAAAGGGAGAGAAATTTGGATGCCCAAAAATTTTCCAATTAGGGTATGTTTGGTTAGATACTCCACATATTCCGCCATTGAATCTGGTTGAACCACTAGAACTGGCCTAGCTTCACATCGTTCTAAACATCCATTATTATTTAACAAGCGGTTATTGATAGCACTAGAAAATCCTATTCCTTCAAGTTATTTTTAGATGAAAAAACATCACGAGCATGCACTCTCTGTGCCGGACCCGATGCCATCACGATATTCCTCCAATTTTTTAGACCTCCTTTGAAAGCTGCTACCATCCCCATAGAGTAGTTTTTCTTCATCAAACCCTAACAGAGTAGTTTTTCCTCATCAAAACCTAGCATAACCCTCTCTAGTCCCTCCCTAATAACAATTATACTTAGTTCAATATTCTATCATGATTGTATTCTTCATTATTCCTATATAGGAAATTATGTTTATCAAGAGCATAAAATGTCATCGATCAATAGTTTTTCACCAAAGTTAATAAATCCTATGGGATTTCTTGTCTTATTTTGTAGTATTTGGATATATACCTTTATTTTTGTAAATTAGGCCCATATCAATTGTATCCTTGTCATAGTTATTTTATTATAACATAGTTATCTTAGGAGTCCATTTGCACACTTGGGGCTAGTGGGGGTTGCTTTAATAGTTCTATGAGATGATTTATCATAGCTATAATCAATTTACTTATTGGTTACCCTATTTACCAAAGGTAAGATATTTTTATCCTCATCATCCAGTTTGTTTTTTTATTTTTAGATAGATTTCGGTCTAGATCTAGAGAAAAATTACTATGTAATAATTGTTTATTTGGGGTATCATAACCATTATTAGCCCATATATATATAATACTTTTAGGATTTCTTTGCATTTGAATAGGGTGTTAATGAGGCATACTAATTTATGGGTAAATAGTTAATGGTGGTTTGATAGAATTTGGAAGTAGGTTGCCTAACCCTCTTTGGTATTTTCTATCCTATGTATCCTTAGGTAACTAAAGTATTTACACCTCTTGGGGATCCATTTTTATGTCTCCATAAAAAGAATAAAGATGTCTTCCATTAGCTTAAGGAAATAATCCTATTGAAATTCTAAATCTGCGATTTAGATTTTGACGGTGTATGACATTTGACCTTCCATGCATTTTTTGTCTACCTTATGAAGGCTATTGTATTACTTAATTATTTTTAAAATTATTGTAATATTTTTTTAAATTTTAGTGAAAAACCCTTTTCAGGATCGCATTGGTCTATGAAACCATGACCAGGAGGTTCTACACCATTAAAATTACCCAGGATTTGCACCTGATCTTAATCGCACCAACATTATCAACTAGATTTTGGGTACCCAATGTGTGTTTGGTAGGGTGGAGATTCAAACCAAAGACCTCCCTTGGAGGATTGCCCTACCCTTTCCAACTCACCTACAACATGAGGGTAAAATTCTTGTAAGAGTTGCTATGATACTTTTTCAATGAGTTTACACAATTTTTTATGATGGATCTTGGTCCCTCATATTGAGTGGGATTTGAACCTTAGAACTCTACAAGAGATGCCAAAGCCCATAACACTATAGTAAGCTTATAGCCATCACATTATTATGACACTTACTTTGATAACTTAAAAATTTAATTATCTTAAATTATAGATTTTGGAAAGAGGATCTTGTAAAATTATTAATAGTAATGACTTTAGGTTGTATACATTAAGGTGTTACTTGGAAATGAATTTTATGAAAAGTACTAGCATTTATTACCACTATATATCTATTGAAAATTTTACTTTTCTAAAATAATCTTGATAATTGTTAGGTAGTACACATCTTTTCTAGCAAATGATGGACAAAAACGCATGTTAATGGACAATATTCAAAATTATAGTCTAATGAAAAACATTGAGATAAAGGTTTATCACAAAGCCTAAACTCCATATAGCACCAAGGTCTAGAGGAGATAAAATTTTCATCAAAAATATCCCTATTGAATTCTTTTAGCCTAGTTTATCAATTTTTGGTTAAGTGTATTATGTCCCTAAGAAGATAGTAAAGTTCTTTGTTGATTTTTGCATAACTACTTCTCTTGATTTTTTTGAATCTAAAGTCATCTAAATATACATTAGGGGATCTAAGGCATTTTCCAAACTTGATTAATTGTAAATAATGGTTATCTACATATGGATTTTAAAATTATTAAATACAAATGATATATGTAGACATCAAACACTAACACTTCACAATATTCATCCATCCCATACATATACATAATAAAATAATATACCTAAGGTTTAACTTAAGCATATTTTTCTACACATTAATCTATTTTCTAGATTTTATAAAATTTATAAAATATCCCCTAGGATACCCTGTCTCTCCTCTTGACATGTGTCCTAACCACCACTATGCCTCCCCTTACCACATCTCACACACATAAATTCACTCTCACCTACCCATATGACACCACTCCACCTAAGTGAGATACTTTAAGTGACTCACTTTAACTGCCTAGGATAGGTGGTTGCCTAATTCCTACCACTTGGAATCCCTAGCTTACCACCTATTCTCACTCCCCTCATCCCCCCAAAGACTACAAAGCCTCAACCATTTCATTAAGAAAAAGAAGACTGAAAAAATATCGTCACACTACCAAAATTATTGTAGGAAGACATTAGCATTCTTGGAGGTCAAGCCATCGAAGTTGAGGAACGCCATATCAAGCCTTCTGCAACTCAAACCTAAATGTAGCCCCCCATGTGCACAAATGCAACCTTGTGTTTGACTAGCCAACTACAAATGTAAAATTACATTTTAAAATCCCTAAACACAACCTTATATTTGCATAGGAGAAGATCATTCACTTTCAAGCATGGATCAGATAAGTAAAATATAGAAATATTTGGTATTCACTATTTCTTCTCTTGCATGTCATTTTCTATTCAATAAGTATTTCCTTTTAGAGTTTGTAGTTGGTCTTTATGTGTATCAAATTAGACCTCACATAATGGAGGCCCTTTAGGTTCTACTAACTCTTTAAATATTGCAATATTTTGTTGTAGGTGATAGGTTTTTGAAGGCTACTGGAGTAGGGATGGTATGCAAGGATACCTAAGCACATCCAATATATTTATTAGAGCAAAGAAGACTGTCAACACCCACCTCCAATTGGATTTGCCGCCAAAGGGGATTCCCCCCTTTGTGTGCATTATACTTTGACAAAACAAGAAAAAAAATAAGATACACCCAAATAATGAAAGACTAAAACAAGTAATGTGTAAATAAAATGATATTTGTATTAAAATTTTAATGTATCATTTATCTCCTCTTTTACAACAATGATATACCCCAAATTGCAAGGGTGTGACTACAAATAAAATTTTTTTGCTTGTTTTATCAAAGCACAATGGGCACAAACGTAGGAATCCTCTTTAGCAAATCCATCTACAGGTGGGTGTTGATAGTATTATTTTATCCAATAAAGATGTTGGATGGGCTTGGGTATCCGTGAGGGTCATCCTCGCTCTAACAACCTTCAAAAAACTATCACCTTCACACAAAATCCTTCCACATTTAAAGAGTTAGTAGCACCTAAAGGGCCTCCACTATGTGAGACCCAATTTGATAAAAATGAAAACCACCTACAAAAATTTGAAAAAAAATGCTTACAAAATACAAAATGACATGTAGGAGAAGAAATAGTGAATACAAAACCTTGTGTATTTTACCTATTTGATCTATGCTTGGAAGTGACTTATCTGCTTATGTGTAAACGTATGACTATGTTTGGGGATTGTCAAATATAATGCTACATTTGTGGTTAGTTGGTCAAACCCAAGGTTGTGTTTGTGCACCTATAGGGCTGCGTTTGTGATTGTGTAAATGCAAGGTTATGTTTGTGACTGAGTTGTAGAAGGCTTAATATGGTATTCCTTAGCTTTTATGGATCGATCTCTAGGAATGCTAACATCCTCTTGGTATAATTTGGTAGTGTGATGATATCTTTTTAGTCTCCATTTTATTGATGAAATAGTGAAGCCTTTATAGGCTTTTGGGAGATGATGGGGGTAAGGATAGGTGGCAAGCCAAGGCTGCTAAGTGGCAGGGACTGGGTAGCCACCTATCCTAGGTAGTTAGAGTGAGTCACTTAGAGTGTCTCACTTAGGTGGAGTGGTGGCATGTGGGTAGGTGAGAGTAAAGTGAGGTGTGTGAGATGTGGCAAGGGGAGGGGTAGTGGTGGTTAGGACACATGTTAAGGGGAGAGACAGGGTATCCTAGGGGATATTTTCTAGAATTTACAAAATCTATAAAATAGATTAATGTGCAAGAAAATATGTCTAAGTTATATTTGTAATTAAATAAGATACATCCAAACAATGAAAGACTAAAACAAGCAATGTGAAAATAAAATGAGCTTTGTATTAAAATTTTAATGGAGCCTTGGTCTCCTCTTTTACAACAATGATATGCCCCAAATTGTAGGGGTCTGATTACAAATGATAATTTCTTGCTTGTTTTGTCAAATTACAATGGACACAAAGGAGGGAAGCCCCTTTGGAAAATCCAACTATAGGTGGGTGTTGATGGTCTTCTTTGCTCAAATCAAGATGTTGGATGGGCTTGGGTATCCTTATGGGCCATTCTTGCTCCAACAACCTTCATAAAACTATCACATGTATATAGAATCTTGCAATATTCAAAGAGTTAGTAGCACCTAAAGGGTCTCCACTATGTGAGGCCCAATTTGATACAAATGATAACTAGTTACAAAAATTTGAAAATAATTACTTACAAAATCTAAAATGACATGTAGGAGAAGAAATAATGAATGGAAAATCTTACTGTATGTTTTACCTATCTGATCCATGCCTAGAAGTGATTGATCTACTCTTGTGTAAATACATGGTTACATGTGGATATAATTAAACAAAATGTTAAATTTGTGGTTGGTTGGTGAAAGCACGAGGATACAAAAGCAAACAAAAGTGAAATGTAACGCTAAGTCCTACGAACGAGAATGCATGAAACGAGGGAAAGCAAATGAACTAAAACAAGATTTAAAGCAAATGTAAAAGTGCAGCCCTTTATTTTATTAATTTGATCAATATCGGGTTACAATACGTCTCCTCCCTTTTCAGGGGCTAGGAGCATCGGACATGGTTTTGTTACACCACAAATGATACATTCCCCTTGGGGATCTTTCGTGTGCCCACATTTGAAATGGGTGAGCCAAATGTCATCGCCGCTTGTGTGAATGCATTTGTAATTCATTGCTACCACTCCAGTGTTGAGATCCTACATTCAAAAAAATAGTAAATTATTAGTAGCACCTATGGATGGAGGGAAACATGCGATCCCCAAGGCCTATGGTTAATGCATGCATGAAATAATTAAAATTATAACTAAAACATATCAGAATGAGCTGAAAATTTTACAGCAACAAGAAAACATTACCAGGAATACACTGCAAAAGGAACATTCAATAAATATAACACAGATTTCTAATTGCTCCGGGGTGGGACGATTAGGACTGTCATAAAATGTCAGAAGGTGACCTCCTAAATGTCCCATCCAAGGGCCTAAAAAACAATTGCAAAGTTGGGGTTAGGCAAAACGAGGTATTTTGGAATGACCCAGAAGGTCGGATTTTACAAATTTTTCCTCGATCGCCCTGTATCCGATGATGCTCCCTGTATTTTAGTGAAAGCGAGAAATAATAAAATCACAACCAAAACTCATCAGAATCATATGAAACTTGAATGGCAGCATATGTAAGTGACCTAAAATGAAATGCAAATGAAACTATGGGGAAATCTACCATATATTTCTAATTGCTCTGGGGTGGGGCGATTAGGACTACAACAGTGCGGGGGGGCACCCGGGGGCAGGACGCCCACTGTTTGGGACTTAGTTTTGGCACAAATCCACTTGGGATGGGTCCAAAACCTCTTATGGGGTTGTTTTAGCAGATTGGGTGGGGTATTGTGGCCAAATTTTCAGGTTTTGGTTCTGGATTGCGCTTCCAATAATCACCCAATAACCTCTGTTCCAAAAGAGAGATCAAGGATGTAAGAAGAACAAGCGATGGGTGAGGATGTAATTTGGCAGCACTTTGTCACTCCAAATACTCCTGCTCTCTTCATTTTTGGGGTGAGAAGACTCACCATTTTATAGACCTAGGGTCTCTCTCTTTGAATGCACATGCGAGGGCACAACTTGGCTTGCTTGCCCTATTTTAGGAGAAAATATTCTTCCCTGATTTAGAATCTCCTTGCATGAGGCCTCCATAATCAAGGCATGTTTGACTGAAGTCTCTCTCTCTGATTTGAAGCCGTTCCTCACAATTGCATGCCCTAAAGGCATAGTTAAGTGGCAGACCTATTGAGGTTTGAATTTTTTCTAGTCAAACCTGCTATTCATCCCACCCTGGAGTGAATGCTACTAATCATCCCAGGGTGGGATGAATACCAGTTTGTAATCATCCCAGGGTGGGATGAGTAGGGAGTTGTAGACACCAAAACAGCACCAATCCGATTATGTGACAACGAGCACTGATCAAACTAACACACAGCCCCCAGGGCAGCCCTCAGAGGTTAAACAGTGGTTCTAACCACTCACACAGCAGTTTTGCAAGTCAAAAATCAGTTTGGCATCTTTTAGACACTCAGCTTCTTATTCGTCCCACCCAGGGACGAGTGCGGTTTATACTCGTCCTACCCAGGGACGAGTGCGGACTTATACTCGTCTCACCCAGGGACGATTACCAGCGCTCGCTTCGGGGTGGGACGAATGTCAAGTTTGATCGGCAAAAAGTCAAATCTCGGCATGTAACAACTCAGAACTGCCACTTAGCTTTTCCTGCATGACATAGGAGTGCGAGTGAGTTCTTTTGACAACTCATATCTGCCAATTGACGTTCCCTTCACTGCATGGGAATAAGAGTGAGCTTTTTTAAGACAACTCAGATTTGCCACTTAGCTATCCCTTCATTGCATGGGAGTGCAAGTGAGCTTTTCTAAAACACACAAAGACATGCACGAGAGACAGTTAAGAATCCCTTGATCAAGAAGAAGTCTTTCTTTCAGGCAAAAAGCATTCATGCAAAGAAACACTTTTGCATGTTAATTCAAAGAGACCCCTTGGGTCTATAAAATGGTGAGTTTCCTCACCCAAAAGATATATCGAGCAGGAGCATTTTGAGCGACGAAGTGCTGCTAATTCATTTACTTGCGATTTGTGTTTTCAACATCCATAATCTCTTAATCGAAAGAGAGGTTATTGGGTGACTTTTGAAAGCACGAATCAAGAACCAACACCGATTTTCTGACCACAATATTCTACCAATTTGCCGACAACACATCACATCAGGTTTCGGACCCATCCTAAGCGGATTGGTGTCGAAGCAAAGTTTCACCCGTGGGTGGTTTGCCTTCGGGCACCCCCCGCTTTATTTCTTTTATAGTATTTAGCTAGTTTCATGTTTATGCTTTTGTCAAGTCTTCATTTCATTTAGATTCATTTTAATCATAGTTAGATTTATCTTTTATTTTTCATACACAGGTGCTACCGATTCTTTGTTTGTTTCTTTGAACGCAGATTTGCAGCATTGGAGGAGCAGCGAGGAATCGACCTTTACCAACGCAAGCGGCGACGACGTTTTGGTTCGCCCATCTTATATGTGGGCACGCGGAAGAAGGAATTCTGAAACAAGTTGTAAAAGAGCAATATTTAATGCTCCTATCCCCTAAAAAGGAAGGAGACGCATTGTAACACGAATTCGCAAAGCATATCAATAAAAGGGCCGATTTTTATATTGCTTTAATATCTTGTGTTCATGTTCTTCCTTTTTACGCAATTTTCAATAACATAGGGTTTAAGCGTTATTTTAGTTTCATTTACATTGCAATTTTAGTTTATCCTTTTTGTTTCCGGAATCTCGTGTTTTCAATGGCGATCACGGTGGGACCTCTGTCCTCTATTTTTTTTTAGGTTAAATTACTGATCTAAAATTGCTTGTTTTTTTACAGGTACCTATTTTTCAACATCAGACTATTATTCGTCTCTGCAAGTGACGATTACAGAATTGGTATTCGTTCCACCCCGGGACGAATAAATTATTCGTTCCACCCTGTGACGATTACGGTTCTGATATTCGCCTCACCCAGGGACGAGTATGATTCTGTGCAATTTTTAGAGCAAATCAGAAACTTCCGATTAGGCAGAGAAGAGGTAGGGGTTTTTTACAGCTTCTATCAAATTTTTGTTTTTCTATTTTCTGGTTTTCGGTTTTGTATGGCTTAGGGAAAGATTTCTTTTCGTTTGCCTGTTTCAATTTTGCAAAATTAAAATGAACCCCACACATCACGTGGTATTTTAAACCAAGGCGTTGGTCGTAAGACCCCAACCCTTGAGCAAGACCAAAGGTGGATTCCATTATCACTTTGGCTTGAGATATTGCATCCATTACCTCGATCGCGACTGTTGCTAGACGTAAATCCTGACGAAAGCTAACCGAGTGTAGCTTGGGGTGATTCCCAGGACGCGAGGATAAGCCTTATATGGTAGGTGTCATAAACAGAGCGATTCCCCTTTCGTACCGCCTATGTTCCACGTATCATCTGCTCTCACGTACCTATAGTCTCCCTCACGTAAGGGTGGGTATATAGAGAGGTTGGTATATCGGTCCGGCAATGGTATATTGAAGGGGCGACCATTTTGGGAGTTATAAGAGCCTTCATAATTGCATTTAAACGTTTCACAAAATTTTCAAAAACACAAAAACAAACAACAAAAACACACTAAACCAGATTTAGGGCACACTATTAATCTTTAAAAGAGATAATCATTGCTTGTGTGTGTGTATGCTATTTTCTGTTTAGACAAAAAAAAATCATAAAAAGAAAATCATAAAAAGAATTTTTGCATTTTTAGGTTAGCATTACCATGGTGAATACTCGTAGCCAAGCCCAATCACGGGCAGAAGCTGCAGAAAATGCACCAAGAGAGACAAATCGTCTCCGATATAGCCTTGAAGACTTAGTCATCCCGCCTCGACGGTAGGGTATACCAGTTAGTTCACACCATGCAGAACATGGCTCTAGAGGTCCCTCCTTGAGGGGCACTCCAACCCATACAGTTATAGAACATGGTTCTAGAGGCCCCTCCTTGAGGGGCTCTCCAAGTCAGGCCTTCAATAGACGAGAATTTAGAACCCCTTCCCTAAGGGAAACTCATGAGCAACAAGAATCTTTTCAAGACAATAACATATATATACCACCTGGTCTAAACACGAGGCCTCCTTTGGAAGTTCATTTTGGATGGCCTAGTGATGAAGCATTGTGTATTGCTATGGAACAACAAAGGGTCCAAAAGGAAGAACCATATGATTTTGTGGTTCCTAATTTACCCCCAATTAATGTCAGACATAGTAGACCATATCCAGAACAGCAGGTTCTCCCTACAGGGCAAGACAATTCTGCCCGCACTTTTTATGCATATCATAGAGAGAGAGAGGAAGATCACTACATTCCTCCAGAATAGTATCCAGTGCCGAAACGATGCACGTCTGCACCTGCTTTATATCCAGATCGCTTATTGAGACCAGAGTTTCAAGTTAATGCGGCCAACCTCGACAGAGGGAAGCAACATATAGGGGTCTCAGAGCACCATAATCGAAACAGATATGTAGGAGAGACATCTAGGCCTATAAAACAAGAGACAACAGAACAAAATGATTTGGCATTTACACAACTAGCCGCCCGCCAAGCACAAATCACGTGGCTTAGGCAAGAACAACAAGAATTAGAACATTTGTGTCGCCTTGATCAAGAGCGCATTCAGCGTCAGACAACTGAATTATTTCACAACCATGCACCTGAGAGGGCCCCAGTCCCTCGCGCACAACAATCTGAGATGTATGTGAGGCACAACCCCTTAGTGCGAGACAGGTCTCCGCGACCATAGCAAGCACTGCCTCCAAGACCTCTTAGACCTGAGCGGGAGGCCATTCCCCGCAACCATGATGGGCATCCTCCGCGGGCACCCGTCCATGTTTACAGGCCTAGGCCAAACACTCCTCAAGAAGATTATGAGGATTATTACCAAGAAGAAGAGCGGGCTGAAACGCCCTATCAAGGCAGAAGGGATGCTACCCATTTATCCATTCAAAGGCCTCAGGTTCCCCGCAACCCACAGCGGGAACAAACTAAGGAGGAGGAAATTATATCCTTCGATGCCTACAAAGTGTTGTTAGAACGCTTGGAGAATATGGAACTTAAGACTGGTGGGCCTCAAAAGCCTACCTTACGCCAACTTCGTAGTCATCCGATACATCCATCAGTGCCAACACCTCCATACCCCGAACATTTCAAGTTGCCCCAGTTGGCACTCTTTAAAGGGGATGAGGATGCTCAAGAGCATGTGACGCGATTTTTGAGCCAATGCTTTGGTATACAAGACAATGATGCATTGCTATTGAGAACATTCATAACCACATTCGTAGGATCTGCCTCGGATTGGTTTACCCATCTACCTAAGCATAGCATCTACAACTTAGATCAACTAGTGGACGCGTTCCTAGAACGTTTTGCTTTCAATACAAAGAAAAAGGCGTCACTCAGTGATCTAGCTAGCCTCAAATAGTATGAGGAGGAGTCTATGGTGGCATATGGGAATCGGTGGAGGACGGTACTTTCAAAGTTGTCCTACCTCCCTCCTATGTCCGACCTAACTCAAATGTTCGCAAAGAGCTGTTTGCGATCGATCTCTGTGCTATTGCAGCTGCAACAATACGCCACTTTAGAAGAAGCTCTGGCACAAGCCAGACGTATCGAAGAGATCAAGATACAGGATGGCAAAATTGCCAAGCCTAAGAAAAAAGAGTGGAACAAGAGCACCAAAACAGGGAATACGCAACAGAAACCCGCCGCGGTCAATCAAGTTGCTATTAATGCCCCTACGCCTGCCCAAGCAACACAGCCTTCAAAGGCTAATTATCAGGCGGTGCCTCACAATAATTATGAGAAAGATAACAAGAAGCAGGATCAAAATCAGCAGCGTCGCCCTAAGCGACAATTTACACCATACACTGAGTCTAGGGATTCCTTGTTTGACCGTTTGTCAGTGGCAAACTTGATTAATCTGCCAGATATTCCAACAATTGATCCTAATGCGCCAAAGCCTAAGGGCTACAGAGAGGATCTTTTCTGTAGATTCCATAGAAGGAAAGGGCATGACCTTAATGTCTGTTGGACGTTTAAAGGTTTAGTGCAAGATCTCATTGATAATCACACATTGGTAGTGGATAACCCCATCGCACCCAACAACCAACAAATGGGTGTTTTCAAAGATCCTTTACCCACACATGATGCACAAACAAAACCTTTGCATGTCAACGAAGTGCAACAGAGTTGCCCCATGGAGGGGTATGTTGGAATGATTAGCATTGTGACAAGAAACAAGAGACACCCAGGAGTTGTCCCCGCAACAGCCACTAGGGAAGCTTCATCCACGTCACAACATCAACCAAATCCTACACAGTTGCCCCCACCTAGACCAGTGGCCACGATTCGAACTAGACTTACTCAAAGTCTACGGACCACATCGGCTAGGCTCTCCATTTATGAGCTTATTCAACAATCGGCGCCCCATCGGGAAGCTCTTATGGAGATATTAAAGGCAATTGAATTGCAACCCCACGAAGCGGATTCGTTCAACAATTTTGTGGGGCATGTCAAACAGTGTACTGAACCAGTCATTACCTTCAGGGAAGATGAGCTAAAAATGGTGACTGGAGATGTAGCGGATCCACCCCTGCACGTTATTGCGTGGGTCAACGGGACTCCATACAAACGGGTGTTGATAGACACTGGTTCGTCCAGTAATCTTATTACAACCGCTGCCATTGAAACATTTGAAACTACCAACCTCTCACATTGCACCTTCCACTTATACCCTTCGAGCATTTAATGATGCGATATGCTCGACAGTTGGCACAATTGTCCTGCCCATCCAAGTGGGACAAAAGACCATTCATACATTGTGCCACATTTTAGAAGGTGAGATGGCTTACAATATCTTGCTTGGGCGGCCTTGGATCCGAGATATGAAGTGTGTCCCTTCAATTGCTCATCAATGTTTGAAGTATACATTTGAAGGACAAGTGCATGTGGTCCCTATAGATTTAGAACCTTTTAAGTATTGCAACTCAGTGCAAATCATGCCGCAGTCGACCCTCCCTTCAACGCATGTGGATTTCCAGTTAAATCCATCTAAACGGGGTCCGACTAAGCAAGAATCTCCATCACCAAGTCAATCAAATTCTCAGGTGGGATCATCTTCTTCATCCAGTCCTCCAACAACGACGCCACCTACGGTGGCCACACCAACGGACAAAGGAAAGAAGCCCCTGGAAGCGGAACCACCTTTAGTCTCCAACATCTCTACAGAAGAGACGCCTAATAGAATGGAAGTTGAGACGCCTAGTTCACCCCACATGGAGTGGACTCAAGGAGAACTCCCATTCGCTTCTCCTCAATCGCCAACGATTATTGTTGAGATGTCTAACACGGGCATGGGGGAGTACATAGTGCGCAATGTTGTTGCAACGCCCACACTTCAGTCTATGCAAGACATGGGACGACCTCGACTCCCCATAGGCTCCGTGGTTCCTTTAGGCTACCCACCTAATCAGACAAACTTTATTTTTGGGGGCCTGGATCATGGTGTTGAACCTTCCCGAAAAGAAGAGGAAGATGAAGATCCATTTGTGGAAGATGTCAACTATCTGGCTAACCCAGACTTCGCATTACGATATCTTAGCCAATGCAATTGGCATGGATACGGGTTAGGCCGGTATGAACAAGGAATGCGTGTTTTGTGTCAACCAAGATACCAAATGCCTTATGATAAATCAGGAGTCGGGTTTAATCACCCTTTGCCCCTCGACATCTTGGTCGAAAACATGCAAGGCCTAGGGATAGGCAACAAGGATGGGTTGGCATCAGATCCATATGTCAATCCAAATACAACTTATACACTGGGGGGATTATTTCCCATTACAAACAAATAACCTTGTTGACCTCACCAACCCTTTCCCTACGGCTGAACAAGGAGAAACCTCATGGACTCACCCACAAGGGGAAGATGGACAAGACCACGAAGGGTCTTCTGAAGATGAGTCGGAGTACGATCATTCGCATGAATATCAAATGAATGACGATCAGGAGGACTTCCTGATGATGTTCCCATTGAATGATCCCAGTGAGCATAGGCTACCTCAACAACAACAAAATCCTTTGGACATAGATGACATGTTTGAACACTTACACATAGATCCAAGACCTAGGAGGCATTTCAACTTGGCGCAGTTATAGCAATTACTGCACCCGCCACTCCAGGCATACAGCGAGCATCTTTCACCTGGAGACCCTATCAAACCATCAGTACCTAGGGCAGACCCTGTTTGCAGGTCCGCGCATAGGGCTGATCCCTTTGTACCAGTGCCTACAGAGCCAGATCCAAAACACCAAGAACATCTAGAATGTCAGAGTTGTCACATTTGCGGTAATGGAGATTACAATCATTTCATCAACATGGTCTCCATTGACTTGACCGCCCCCATCCATGATCCAGCCAATCCAACACGATTATTGCATCTAGACATAGAAGCTATCGATTGGGATCGCGCTGACACACCACCATCTCCATCAGAGTATTGGCCTTGCGGTGGGATGTTTCATTTCACTCCAGGACAAACTCAGGATGTCTTTCATGCTGAAGAGGAACTTGACGTTCCTAATGATGATCTTAATTCAGCAAACGATATCCATCTAATCCCAATTCCACACCAGTTGGAAGACGGATCCCATATGTCAGTTGAAGCAACGACTGATGTAGACATCGGCACAGATCCAATGAATCCACGGATTCTCAAGCTGGGGGTAAGTCTTTCCCCCGAAGAGCGAGCCGATTATGTTGCCCTTCTTAAGGAAAAGAAGGAGGTTTTTGCATGGTCATACAAGGATATGCCGGGACTAGACCCACGACTAGTCACGCACAATTTAACGCTTGATCCGACAATCAAGCCGGTCAAGCAAAAACTACGCAAGATGCATCCAACGAGTGGCCTTAATGGTAAAATATGAGTTACAAAAGTTGTTGGATGCCCAGTTTGTCATCTGTGTGGATTATCCGCCATGGTTGTCTAACATGGTTCCTGTCAAGAAGCCCGACGGGAGGATTCGCATATGCACCGATTTTTGAGATCTTAACAAAGCGAGTCCTAAGGATGATTTTCCCTTGCCAAGCATCGACGCATTGGTAGACGCTACAGTCGGGCCACGAAATGCTTTCCCTTATGGATGGTTTCTCAGGATACAATCAGATTCGTATCAATCCTGAGGACCAACTAAAAATGGCATTCACAACGCCTTGGGGGACATTTTGCTATAAGGTCATGCCTTTTGGCCTTAAAAATGCCGGAGCCACCTACCAACGTGCCATGACGTACATCTTTCACGATTACATGCACAAAACTTTGGAAGATTACATGGATGATTTGTTGGCCAAATCTCTTTTGCGCCCAGATCATATCGGTGACTTGAGCAAGGTCCTTGATCGCCTCATTGAGCATAAAGTCAGACTAAACCCCAAGAAGTGCGTCTTTGGCGTCACCTCTGGAAAGCTCTTGGGTTTCATAGTCTCCAAACGAGGAATTGAGGTAGATCCAAACAAAGTCAAGGCAATCCTTGAAATGCGTCCCCCAACCACCATCAAGCAGCTCAAGAGTCTACAGGGAAAGGTTGCGTCGATCAAGCGCTTCATAGCGCAGTTATCTGACAAATGCCGACCCATGAATAAATTATTGCATAAAGGGGTCACATTTCATTGGGATGACGAGTGCCAGTCAGCCTTTGACGACATTAAATAGTACTTGGCTTCACCGCCAGTATTGGCACCACCCAGACCAGGAGTGTCGTTCTATTTATACATCTCAGCCACTGAGGTGGCACTGGGCGCCATGTTGTCCCAGAAAAATGAACTTCACAGAGAACAGGCTACATACTATCTTAGCCGCACCCTGGTCAGTTATGAACTTAACTATGCATATGTTGAAAAGCTCTGCTTGGCAGTGGTGTTTGCTACCAAAAAGCTATGCCACTACATGCTTAGTAATAAGACGTATGTTGTGTCTAAGGAGAATCCATTGCGATACATGATGAGTCGTACTTATCATAGTAGCCGCACGGCGAAATGGATCATGTTGTTGACGGAGTTTGACATTGAGTTCATTGGACAGAAATCTATAAAAGGTCAAGTCATCGCCGATCAACTAGCTGAGGCTCCTCTTGAAGACGATCAGCCTCTGACTTTTGAACTACCTGATGATGGGGTCTTCCATGTTTCGAGTCGCCGATTTTGATGAGCTCGAGTCACAGTTGACATAACCCTATTCTTCGATGGTTCTAAATGTGAGCAAGGGGGTGGTGCGGGAATTGTATTCTTCACTCCGCAAGGTGCTCCAATGCCCTTGTCATTTAAATTAGACTTCCCATGCACCAACAACAATGCAGAATACGAAGCCTTGCTCATAGGTCTTCAGACAACAATCACCATGAACATTAAACGATTGAACATCTTTGGTGATTCGCTATTAATTGTCAATCAAGTAAAGGGGATATACCAATGTAAATGTCCAGTTTTGCGGTCTTATAAAGTCCTTGTGGACAAATTCCTAGCACAACTTGAATGGTATGACATCGAGGCACTCCCTCGATCATCAAATCGTTTTGCGGATACTATGGCCTCCTTGGGGTCACTCATCCCGCAAGACCCTTCTGGTGAAATGACAACCATTCAGGTTACAACATTATCACAATCTGCGATGGAGCGTGCAAGCTCTGATCTGACGCCAGGAATCCACATGATCCAGATTGAACCATCTCTCGGATAAGTTCTCTCGAATTCGAGATTGTTTGATTCAAGCCAACTGGGGGTCCTTGTTCTCCCCGACCCCTCTTACTAGCAACACCACGTTGTTTTTACAAGTTCTTTCCTGCTCAGCTTTTGTTCGGGATAGACTTCAAGAGGGATTGGCCGTTCATACTATCGAGGTTTCTGATCAGCAAGATTGGTACACACCCATTCGGGATTACCTCAAGCTAGGTAATCTCCCACTTGGATTGACACACGCCGTGAAAAGATCATTCAAACAGAAAGTGGCAAAGCATGTCTTGTTAGGAGACATTTTGTATCGTCGAAATTATGAAGGAATTCTTCTTCGTTGTTTGGACCAACAGGAGTCCGCTTGGGCGATCACCCAAGCTCACGATGGTACATGTGGTGGCCACTTCAGCGGTATGGCCATCGCAAAGCGCATTCTTTGCATGGGTTATTATTGGCCATATTTAGAGCGAGATTGTTGCGCATATGTGAAGAAGTGCGTGAAGTGTCAGCACCATGCTAATTTGACACACGTACCTTCTCAGGCCTTGCAGTCGATTCAATCGGTTTGGCCTTTTTCACAGTGGGGCTTTGATCTAATTGGAAAGATCTCCCCTGCGTCGTCTGGTCGTCACACGTTTATTTTAACGGCCACAGAGTACTTTACCAAATGGGTGGAAGCAATTCCGCTGACCACTACGACTGGAGCCCGCATTGCGGAATTTATTTTGCATAACATCATATGTCGTTTTGGTATTCCATCCAAAATAGTCTCGGATAATGGGACACCATTCAAGAATAAAGATGTGCGTGCTTTGACCACAAAGTACAAGATTCAGCATAGCTTTTCAACACCCTATTATCCGTAGGCAAATGGGCAAGCAGAGGCGTCAAACAAAATGCTAGTCGCCATTCTCAAAAAGATAGTTGCAGACAATCATAAAGACTGGCACATTCAGATCCCGCTTGCCCTATGGGCTTATCGCACCAGCATTCGGACGCCCACCGGGGCAACTCCATTTTCGTTGGTGTATGGCTCCGAGGCGGTCATGCCTTTTGAGTTGGAAATTCCTTCCCTGCGCATTTCAATGCAAGAGTTCATCGATGATGACACCTGCGTGGCGAGCCCGGTTAGATCAACTGATGTTGCTCGATGAACGACGCGTTAATGCTCTCGAGCATTTACGTATCTATCAAGAGCGACTTAAGAAAGCATACAACATGAAAGTCCATCTTAGGGAATTTTAGGTTGGTGACTTGGTCTTAAAAGAGAACCAGTAGAATTCTAATTTGTCGTCCCATCTACGGGACAAGTTCACAGAAAACTGGTTAGGTCCTTACATCATTGACAGTAAAATAGGACCCGAAACATACCGGCTTGCCTCTCTTGAAGGAATCAAGGAAACAGAACCCTTGAACATCATTCATTTGAGGTCATTCCACAGCTAGAGAGCCATAGTCCAACAAAAAGCTCCAAGGATTACCACAATCGCTTGGTCAACCCAAAAAGCTCCAAGGATTACCACAATCGCTTGGTAACCAAAAAAGGTTTCACAATCGCTTGGTCAACCCAAATGCTCCAAGGATTACCACAATCGCTTGGTTGTCAACCCTAAAAGCCCCAAAGTGGTATCTATAAACCCTTTGGTCAACACCAAAAGCTCCAAGCATTACCACAACTGCTTGGTCAACATAAATATTCAAAAATCAACAAAAACAACACAAAAAAAATCAAAATCCCAAAAACAATTGCATTTCAATTCCATGCATTCTCATAAAAAAAAACAAAATCACAAAAACAATTGCATTTCAATTCCATGCATTCTCAAAAAAAAAAAAAAATCACAAAAACATTTGCATTTCCATTCCATGCATTCTCATAAAAATCAAAATACAAAAATATAGGTTGCATTAAGCATTGCATCCATACATTGCATATTTCGCTAGGTCATACAAGTCAAAAGCACCATAGGCTGTCATTATTTGGCAATTCCATCATTTCCACCTCAGATCCATTTTCATAAACGCATACATCCCGCATATCACCCTTTTATTTTAGCATCGTCAGTTGTAGTCTAATGTATATAGGGTTTTCGTCATTCAGATGTCTTTAAATTTCTAGCCAATAACTGTACACAGTTAAGCAGATTTTACACGGGAAAGTTTTACTTGGATCCCACCTTGGTACGTAGCATCCCAACACAAATTAACACACATAAAATAATTCCTAAGTTGTGTGAACGAAAGATGAAACCTGCACCGTAATCCCGGTTACCATAAGCGAAACGGCTATCTTGCTTATCCCCACGTGCAATTGACCCTAGAAATGTTGAGAGTTGGCAAAAGGACAAGCATCCTCCCTACCCAATTCCCCATGAATCCCAAGTTCTCAAAAGTTGCAAAAACATCAAAAATTTGCAAAACGTCAAAACACTAAAATTTGACATCCTACAGTGCACACATCAAAAGGCACAAACAATAGTGATTCTCGTCACTCCATATTCAAATCCCTTGCTCAAAAAAAAAAAAAAAAAAAAAAGAGACGAGTACTATCATAAAAAAATAAACAGTGATTTTATCACTACAAAAGAGCAAGTATCCCCATACCCTTGAAGAAAAGAAGGGAGTCGAACTTGAATCCCTGGAACTCTCAGTATTTCGACAGGTCATGAGGCAAGCTTCAGTACCGGTTTGGTTGATAGCCTATTGGTCACTGGCGGTAAACCTCCCGCATGACGATATATCTATCACATTAACTTGTGTGCAGATCAATGTTTGCATGTGGATGAGATAGCTTATGGTATCCTAGATAACATCGCAGACAAATCTGACTAAATACAATAAAGGAGTTAGTGGAGCTAATTAGGTGATCCTCAGTACAGGTTCGGTTGAAAGCCCATCTGGCACTGGCGGTATCCTGATGAATAACACATAAACGAACTCAATTGCACACACAGGGATGTGAAATAACTTGGTTAAATTCAAGTCGGATTTATACCTTGTTCAAAAAGTCTTGCGAGATAAATGTACAGTCTTGGCTAGTTAGTTAAAATATCTGCATCTCAGAAAAGCTTAACTACATTTTCAAACAACCGATACATTTCATTCCATACATCATCATCCGCAAATAAACAAAATACAAAAACAAAGTTTCCACATGCACAAGCATTCCACAACGTTATCCCATTATTAGCAAGTCCAATCCAAATTTTGTTTAGTCTATGGTGCATCGACAAATCATCAACAAATCATTGCATTCATTCCATATGCATACATCATACAAATTAGAACCATCGCATTCATACATTGCATATGCATACATCAATGTAAAAACATGCACATAAAAATAAATTACGAAGAATGATAAACACCAAAAAGAATCATCTGTATATATATCACAACAAAATTGCCCGTAGGCTACAAAACTGGTCCTCAGACCTCCCTCCCATCATCCAAAATCCCAAAACCCCCAGCCTAGGGCATCGGCCACCATGATCACGCAGGATCGGTGCGACGAGAGCTACCCCCTGCGGTATCAGTCCTCTGAGATCTCTCAGGGCGACTGCTCGCCCCTGCATCCCGACCACTCGCACTGCCCTCCTCTCGTCGCCTACGTCGGGATGATGCCGACTGCTCCGTCCCGCTATCTCTCGTCCTGTGCGACGAGCCACTGACCGGAGGCTCTGGTATACGCCCACCCAGGCGGATAATCTCAGCCTCCATCTTCGACCGATGCCGCCCCCAATCTGCCTCCCGTAGCCTCAACTCTGCCTCTCGCCGTCGGTAGTACGAGATGGCGTCATCACGCTATGCTAGCTGCACCCACAGGAGATCCCTCTCCCATGCAGCATCCGTATCCCCCGCCTACTGCTGCGATGCAGCCCCTGCGCTCCCTCGCCCTACCAACTGGGTCCATAGAAGATCCCTCTCCTGCGTCATATCTGCAAGCTCTGCATCCCGCCTCTGCAGTAACCCCGTCAGACGCGCTACCTCAGCATGCAACCCTGCCTCTGTCTCCCCTGACCCAGCCTGCTCTGGAACATCCTGCATCTTCGGCTGCTCCTCCTCCTCAAAGTCATCTCCCGCACCTGCCACCTCCACCATCTCCACATCCGTAGGAGCTCCCCAACCCTCTCCTGGTGCCTCTGCACCCTCTCTGCCTCCCGTTGCCTCCTCCCCTCCCAATGGTCCCTCACCTCGCCACTATCGCAGCGTCCACCACTCCTGATACTCGGCCGTCACTCCGACGTCATCTACGTCCGAAATGTCCAAAACTGTATCAGACTCCTCCCCCAATGGCTCGAGGATCGACGCAGCTAGGGTCCTCTCATCACTCCGACGTCGATAGACTACGGGCTCCCCAGGAAACCCCTGGCGTACCCCAAACTATCGCGTCACTCGGAGGTAATGGAAGTACTCCTGCTCTGTCCCATGTCGTCCAATCACCCATCTCCCCCTCCGAACCCGCCGAAGCCACTCATCAGCCTCTGGCCATGCGGGACAATCCCGATATGGCCGCCATATCACATCTTCGGGAGTCAGTCGGGCCAATACATCTCTGTAATGGTCCACGTCTCCCATGAACCGTCGACTCTGCCCCCGCTCCTCCGACCGATACCATAGCGCACCATACCCAATATCTCTGTCAATCATGTCAACCCGGGTAGTCCAAGGCAACCCTCGTGGTCGCTCTACGGCTATGTGCTGCCAGGCCCAGCACTGCAACAAGAAACTGCACCCAATCCCCTTTCGCCTCCGACAGCGGACCTCATACAACTCATCGTACAGCTGCGCCAAAAGTGTCTGACCCCATCTCATAATCACCGGCTCTATCACCGGACAATCCACCAACTGCCATACTACCTCCAATAGGTTCCATGGGAACCTCGCTCCTGACGAGTCTGGCAGGAGCATGTTGGAAATGAGGCTCATGAGTACCGCATGCCTCACTCCCAACATTCCCCTCGCATACCAATACCGCACCAGAATCCCCCCAATGTGGCAATCCAACTCCGCCCTCTCCAGCGAGGTCATCCCATCCTCATCCTCTCCATGTCCAAAGTACCGCATCAGTACCGCCGTCCTCTGGCCCCGTGGTGTCGTCCGAATGGGAACCCCGTCTATCGAAATCCGGAGAATCCGATATACGTCCTCTAAGGTGACAGTCATCTCCCCTGTCGAAATATGGAAGGTGTTCGTACGAACATCCCACAGGCCGATCAAAGCTGTAATGTAAGCCCGATCTGCCACAACTGCATCCAACCGAGCCACATGCTTGAGCCCTAGGGCATCAAGCCAATCCCAGTCCTCAGCTGTCAATGCCTCACGGGCATTAGAAAAAATAGTCGGTACTCGATGTCGACTCTTCACCACCTGCACATCACAGAAAATAACAAACATCAAAAACATGCATCAAATTACCATCATATGTACAAAAATGCATAACTGTACAGTAACATCTTTTCTAACATATACATCTAAAAAAAAAAACAACAAACATTTTGACATGGTTTACCTACGGTTTTACCTAAGTTTACCATTTCAAAACAAAACAATTCATCAATTTTGCATCTTTAATTTCATAAAAAACGACAAAAATTTGACATGGTTTACCTACGGTTTTACCTAAGTTTACCATTTCAAAACAAAAAATTCATCAATTTTGCATCTTTAATTTCATAAAAAATGACAAAAATTTGACATGGTTTACCTACGGTTTTACCTAAGTTTACCATTTCAAAAAAAAAAAATTCATCAATTTTGCATCTTTACTTTCATAAAAAAGACAAAAATTTGACATGGTTTACCTACGGTTTTACCTAAGTTTACCATTTCAAAAACAAAAATTCATCAATTTTGCATCTTTAATTTCATAAAAAAAAAATTTTGACATGGTTTACCTACGGTTTTACCTAAGTTTACCATTTCAAAACAAAAAAATTCATCAATTTTGCATTTCATCAAAAAACAACAAAAATTTGACATGGTTTCCCTATGGTTTCAACCTAAGTTTACCATTTCAATAAAACACGTCATCCATTTTTAATTTCATAAAAATTACAAAAAAAAAAAAAAAAAATATATATATATATATATGAGCATGGTTTACCTACGGTTTCGACCTAAGTTACCATTCACTTAGAAAAACATTTTTAACCATGGTTACCCTAAAAAGTGTTACTCTAAGTTTCATTTTGGGTTTATCCTATGGTTTTCCATCTAAGTTTCCATCGGTTTGCATCCACGTTTTATTCGGTTTCATTCATTTACCTTTTAATTTAATTAATTAGGGTTGCGTGTTTTAAACAAACAACAAACAATAAAACCACATTTGCATTTTTTTTAAATTCACAATTGAGGAGATAGTGTACTTACTGGTCTCGCCTCGGCTCCGCCGCTCGATGACCCGGTTTGTCCACTCATGATGGCTGAAAAATCTGGCAGCGCTTCGCGTCAGAAAATCTACCTCCTCCTCTCCAGAGCTCCAAATCGCAATCGATGAACAGTGCAAATGAGCCAAATCCGTCATTTTTGCATATTTATAATTTTTGCCAGCTGGTAATCGTCCTTGACCGGGACGAGCGCTTTTCGGCGTGCTCGTCCCACCCCGGGACGAGCACCACGGTGGCGTACTCGTCTCACCCCAGGACGAGTATCATCACGGAACTCGTCCCACCCCGGGACGAATACAAAAAAAAAAAAAAAATCAATCAAAAATAACCAACACATAAAAATGACAAATGCCAACAAAACCACTAAAAATTGCCGGACAGAAGTGCTCTTGCACTTAACCTCTTGGCATAAGAAAACTGATGTCGGGGTATACCTTGTCGTTATCCTACTCCCTAAGAAGGCTATCATAGCCGGACCGCCCCATGGGAAGACGGATTTTCGCCAATATTAACCCCAAATGGCATCTCAAAATGGGTTCACACTCACCAAAAATAGGTCAAAACAGTCGAGAAACTGCTCGAGCATGCTTAGCGGTAAACCATCTAAAGGCACCCTTGCACAAGTCATCTTGGGTCAAGCGACTCGTCGCTTTTCTCATGTCGGTCATTCCCTCATCGATTCGTCGCTTGAGGGGGTAGTCACACTTAGTTGCCAATCAACACCAATATATCCAGTCTTGGAAATGACATGCATTCAAAGGATCATTGCAAAAGACAATCGCGCCCCTGCTTGGGGCAGCAAACAAGCAATCATCATAAACTGATCATATACTTGGCATTCGTGAATCATGAACTCAAGGTTCCCACAACAAAAGGTTGCGCCCTTTGCCTATTCATGACTGATCAATGTCTAAGTTCAAGTAATACCTCACCGAACCGGGTTAATACTTGATTTGAGTTCCTTAGCTCGTCAGAAGCAAGGATTCAAGAATGCGTGCCCTTTCCATACTTGGGGCATCAAGAGTTGGTTAGGTTACTGAGAAACCCTAATCATTAGTGCTTTGGTTATATTTTTGCTCAGCACTGCACCTTGTGCAACGCTTCCCAAAAAGGGGCATCTATAGACACCAAAACAGCACCAATCCGATTATGTGACAACGAGCACTGATCAAACTAACACACAGCCCCCAGGGCAGCCCTCAGAGGTTAAACAGTGGTTCTAACCACTCACACAACAGTTTTGCAAGTCAGAAATCAGTTTGGCATCTTTTAGACACTCAGCTTCTTATTCGTCCCACCCAGGGACGAGTGCGGTTTATACTCGTCCTACCCAGGGACGAGTGCGGACTTATACTCGTCTCACCCAGGGACGATTACCAGCGCTCGCTTCGGGGTGGGACGAATGTCAAGTTTGACCGGCAAAAAGTCAAATCTCGGCATGTAACAACTCAGAACTGCCACTTAGCTTTTCTTGCATGACATAGGAGTGCGAGTGAGTTCTTTTGACAACTCATATCTGCCAATTGACGTTCCCTTCACTGCATGGGAATAAGAGTGAGCTTTTTTAAGACAACTCAGATTTGCCACTTAGCTATCCCTTCATTGCATGGGAGTGCAAGTGAGCTTTTCTAAAACACACAAAGACATGCACAGAGACAGTTAAGAATCCCTTGATCAAGAAGAAGTCTTTATTTCAGGCAAAAAGCATTCATGCAAAGAAACACTTTTGCATGTTAATTCAAAGAGACCCCTTGGGTCTATAAAATGGTGAGTTTCCTCACCCAAAAGATATACCGAGCGGGAGCATTTTGAGCGACGAAGTGCTGCTAATTCATTTACTTGCGATTTGTGTTTTCAACATCCATAATCTCTTAATCGAAAGAGAGGTTATTGGGTGACTTTTGAAAGCACGAATCAAGAACCAACACCGATTTTCTGACCACAATATTCTACCAATTTGTCGACAACACATCACATCAGGTTTCGGACCCATCCTAAGCGGATTGGTGTCGAAGCAAAGTTTCACCCGCGGGTGGTTTGCCTTCGGGCACCCCCGCTTTATTTCTTTTATAGTATTTAGCTAGTTTCATGTTTATGCTTTTGTCAAGTCTTCATTTCATTTAGATTCATTTTAATCATCGTTAGATTTATCTTTTATTTTTCATACACAGGTGCTACTGATTCTTTGTTTGTTTCTTTGAACGCAGATTTGCAGCATTGGAGGAGCAACGAGGAATCGACCTTTACCAACGCAAGCGGCGACGACGTTTTGGTTCGCCCATCTTATATGTGGGCACGCGGAAGAAGGAATTCTAAAACAAGTTGTAAAAGAGCAACATTTAACGCTCCTATCCCCTAAAAAGGAAGGAGACGCATTGTAACACGAATTCGCAAAGCATATCAATAAAAGGGCTGATTTTTATATTGCTTTAATATCTTGTGTTCATGTTCTTCCTTTTTACGCAATTTTCAATAACATAGGGTTTAAGCGTTATTTTAGTTTCATTTACATTGCAATTTTAGTTTATCCTTTTTGTTTCCGAAATCTCGTGCAAAGTGCTAAAAAGGTGCCAAATTGACCTTTGACCTTCCAAAACTACTATGGGAGTGGTTGGGACCACTTTTTAACCTCTAGGGGGCTTCCCTAGGGGCTATGTACATCAATTCGATCAGTGTTTGTAGCCACATAATCGTATTGGTGTTGTTTTGGTATCTATAGATGCCCATTTTTGGGAAGCGATGTGCAAGGCACAACGTTGAGAAAAAATAGATAACCAAAGCACTAATGATTAGGGTTTCTTAGTAACCTAAACAAATTTTGATGCCCCAAGTATGGAAAGGGCATGCATTCTTAAATCCTTGCTTTTGACGAGCTAAGGAGCTTAATTCAAGTGTTAACCTTTTTCGGTGAGGTGTTACTTGATCTTGGACATTGTTTAGTCATGAATAGGCAAAGGGCGCAACCTTTTGTCTATGGGAACATTGAGTTCATGATTCTAGAATTTCAAGTGTTTGATCAACTTGTGATTTATTACTTTTTTTTTGCCCCAAGCAGGGGCATGATTGTCTTTGTCAATGATCCTTTGAATGCGTGTCATTTCCTTGATTGGGTGTGTTTTTGTTGATTGGTAACTAAGTGTGACTACCCCCTCAAGCGACGAATCGATGAGGGAATGACCAACATGAGAAAAGTGACGAGTCGCTTGACCCAATATGACTTTTGTAAGGGTGCCTTCAGTTGTTTTCCATTGAATGCTTATGCAGTTTTTGAACATTCCGACCTGTTTTTGTTGGGTTTGAACCATTTTTTCTGACGCATTTTGGAGATGAAATTATCAAAAATCCGTCCTCCCGTGGAGTGGTCCGGCTATGGTAGAATTATTAGGGAGTAGGATAGTGAGGATTTGTGACCCCAACATTGGTTTTGCATGCCAAGAATTGCAGGCACAAAGGCCCCTTTGTTCAGCAAGTTTATTGCTATTTTTGGGTGGGTTTGGACCCTTTTTGTGACACCGTTTGGGGATGAAATTCTCGAAAATTCGTCCTCTCGTGGAGCAGTCCAGCTATGGTAGCCTTATTAGGGAGTAGGATAATGAGGTTTTGTGACCCCAATGTTAGTTTTGCATGCCAAGAATTGCATGCGTAAAGGCCCCTTTGTTCGACAAGTTTATTGTTATTTTTTGTGCATTTTGGTGTAGTTTTTGTTGTTTTTGAATTTCTTGCTCTGTAATTGTCCCTAGGTGGGACGAATACAAGTTTAGTAATCACTCCAAGGTGGTACGAGTGCTAACTAGAGCACTCATACCAGGGTGGAAGTATTATAGGCTTAAAAGCCTATTTAAGGGCCAAAACTAGGTTTTGGGATCATTTGCATTTGTTTTTTCTAACGTTTTGGAGTTGTGAGGAGGAGGAGGTCGAGTTTGCGTAGCAGAGCGCTGTCGAATTGTCTTGGACACCATGAGTTCATGGACCGGATCATAAAGTGGACAAGCTGAAGTGATACCGATGAGTACTCCTCGTTATTTGTTTGTTTTATTTTATAGTTTAAAACTGTAATTTTTTCCTTTTGTATTTTGTTTTTCGATTTAAAAAAATGAAAACCCTAGTTAAAATTTGTTTTTTTGTTTTTTTTTTGTGTTTGTTTGAATTTGTTTTGCTTTGTTAAAACTAAGATCGAAACCCTAGTTGAAACCATGTTTATTTTGATGTTGTTGTAAACGAAAAAGAAAACCCTAGTTTAAGCTAAGATCAAAAACTTAGCTTAAAAAAATTGTTTTTATTTTTTTTTCTATTTTTTATCAGTTTAGACTAAGGTCAAACCTTAGGTAACTAAAAACATCTGTTATTGTGTTTTTTTATTTTTCAGTTTGGACACTAGAATGAAAACTCTACGTTAAACTATTTAATTTTTTTTTGTTTTTTGGTAAGTTTAGACTAGGATGAAAATCCTAGGTTAAACTGTTTTATTTTGTTTTTGTATTTTGTTTATTTAGACTAGGATGAAAACCCTAGGTTAGACTGTTTAATTTTGTTTTGTATTTTGTTTTTTTAGACTAGGATGAAAACCCTAGGTTAGACTGTTTAATTTGGTTTTTGTATTTGTTTATTTAGACTAGGATGAAAACCCTAGGTTAGACTATTTTATTTTGTTTTTGTATTTTGGTCAGTTTAAACTAGGATGAAAAACCTAGGTTAAACTGTTTAATTTTGTTTTTGTATTTTGTTTGTTTAGACTAGGATGAAAACCCTAGGTTAGATTGTTTAATTTTATTTTTGTATTTTATTTGTTTAGACTAGGATGAAAACCCTAGGTTAGACTGTTTAAGTTTGTTTTTGTTTTTTGTCAGTTGAGACTAAGGTTAAACCCTAGGTAACTGACAAATGTTGATTTTGAATTTGTTTTTTTTGTTGTTTTATTTATCAGTTTGAACTAAAGTGAAAAACCCTAGGTAACTAAAAAAAAATTATTGTGAATTTGTTTTTTTGGTTTTTTGCATTGCATTGTTTATTTGATTTTTTGAATTTGTGTACTATACATTGTGGTAATTTTTTTGTTGTACATTTATTGTTTTTTGACATGGTTTAATGTGTTTATGTTGTTTTTGATTTTGCAGGTGGTGAAGAGTCAGTATCGTGTGCCGACGATATTCTCTGATGCATGGGAGGCGCTGACTATGGTGGACTGGGAGTGGCTTGATGCTCTTGGGCTCAAGCAGGTGACTTAGTTAGAGCCTGTGGTGGGGGATCAGGCATATCTGACTTCCCAGATTAGCTTATGGGATCCCTGCACCAATACATTTCATCTCCCAATAGGGGAAATGATGGTGACTCTCGAGGACGTCTATCAGATTCTACAAATTCTGATAGACGGGCTTCCTATTTGGACTACTCCACGTGATCAGCGGACGACAGTGCTAACATGATGCTTCAGGCATGGGCTGGATATGGGGGTGGATAGTCCGATGGAGAGGGTAGAGGGGAGGGTTGGGGGACTCCATTGGAGGATGTGAACATGGTGGAGGTTGATGATTTTGCAAGGGATGATTTTGGGGTTTCGAAGAAGTCGGATATGTAGGACATCCCAGAGCAGTGGATGCCGAAGCAACATGCTATTTTGGATATGCCTATGCCTCAGGAAGTACCAGAGGGTATGGAGGTGAGGTTTCACGTTGAGATAGCATGGTTGGAGGATCTAATTTAGAGTCAAGATGAGGATCTCAGGGATGCTTTGCAAGAGAGGGATCTCCTACAGACTCATTTGGCAGAGCGAGAGAGCGCATTGGCTATGTACCATTGATAGGATAGGGACACAGATGCTTTGCGAGAGAGGGATCTCTTGTAGAATTAGTTGGCACATCACGATGATGCATTGGCTATGTATCATCAGTGGGAGATGGATTTGGTCTGACACTGAATGGAGTTGGCGATGGAGATTATCCATCTCGATGGGTTGTTACCTGAGCTCCCTGGAGGGGGGTCGTCACGTCGGATGAGAGACATTGAGACAGAGCAGTCTGCTTCCTCTCATCGTAGGCAGCTGGATGAGGGGGGCACGAGTGGGCATGATGCGAGGGCTAGCAGCAGCCACCCTGAGAGGTCCCATAGGACCCACACCACTATGGGTAGTTCCTGTCGCACCGATCCTATGTGAACATGGTGGTCGATGCCCTAGGCTTGGGGGTTTTTGAGTTTTGCTCTTTTTTTTTTGTGAGGTCAGAGGACCGTTTATTGTAGCCTAAGGGTATTTTGATGATATATACATGACTCTCTTTGTGTTTATACACTTTTTATGGTTTGATTTTATGCACATGTATTTACACTGATGTATGCATATGTTATCATGAATGCGATGTTTCTAATTATATGATGTATGCATATGGAGTGGATGAAATGTTTTTTTGATAACTTGGCGGTGGCACCATTGACTGTACAAGATTTACTAGCGTTCTATATTATGTGATGACTTTATGGAATGACTTTGCATGTTTATTTTTTGTTTTGTATTTTATAATAGTGATGTAAGAATGGAATGTACCACAATTGTGCTAGAACTATAGTTACGGTTTTTTCGTGATTCAGATGTTTTAACTAACTAGCCAAGACTGTACATTTATGTCACAAGACTTTTGACCAAGGTATTAATCCAATTTGAGTTTAACCAAGTTATTTCCCATCCCTGTGTGTGCGATTGAGTTCGTTTAGGTGGTATTTGTCAAGATACCTCCAGTGCCAGATATGCTGTCAACCAAACCTGTACTGAGGATCACCTAATTAGCCATACTAACTCCTTTATTGTATTGAGTAAGATTAATTTACAGTGCTATCTAGGATACCATAAGCTAGCTCATCCACATGTAAACATTGATATGCACATAATTTAATGTGATAGATATATCATCATGCGAGAGGTTTGCCACCAGTGCCAACAGGCTATCCACCAAATCAGGACTAAGGATCACCTCATGACCTTTCAAATGCTGAGAGTTCCAGGGATTCAAGTTTGACTCACTTCTTTTCTTCAATTGTATTGGGATACTTGCTCTTATATAGTGATAAAAATCACTATTTATTTTTTTTTGTTATTGAGCAAGGGATCTGAATTTTGAGTGATGAGGATCACTATTTCTTGTGCCTTTTGATATGTGAACTTCGAGGGGTTTGGATATCAAACTTTGGAGTTTGAATTTTAACTTTTGCAATTTTTGATGTTTGCAACCCTTTGATAATTTTGGGATTTGTGATAGTGGTGAAAACCACTGTTTATTTTTTGGGAATTGGGTAGGGAATATGTTTATCTATTTGCCAACTCTCAGCATTCTTGGGGTCATTCACATAGGGGGATGAGCGAGATAACATTTTCACTGTATGGTATCTTGAATTGCTTTGCAAGTTTCATATTTGGTTTACACAACTTGGGAATTTTTTTATGTGTTTTAGATTGTTTTGGGATGCTACATAACAAGGTGTGATCCAAGTAGAACTCTACCTTTGTAAAATTTTTCTGACTCTATATAGTTTTTGGCTAGAAATCTAATGACATCTGAATGAAGAACACTCTAGATACATTAGAAGACAACTGACTATGGTATGGTGAAGAATGTGACTGGCATTTATTTTTTATGGACTATTTATAGAGTTAGTAGCACCCAAAGGGCCTCCACTATGTGAGGCCCATTTTGATACAAATGATAACTAGCTACAAAAATTTGAAAATAATTACTTACAAAATATAAAATGACATGTAGGAGAAGAAATAATGAATGCAAAATCTTACTGTATGTTTTACCTATATGATCCATGCCTAGAAGTGATTGATCTACTCTTGTGTAAATACATGGTTACATGTGGATATAATTAAATAAAATGTTAAATTTGTGGTTGGCTGGTGAAAGCACGAGGATATAGAAGCAAACAAAATGGAAATGTAACGCTAAGTCCTATGAACACGAATGCATGAAACGAGGGAAAGCAAACGAACTAAAACAAGATTTAAAGAAAATGTAAAAGTGCAGCTCTTTATTTTATTAATTTTCTCATGATCGGGTTACAATACGTCTCCTCCCTTTTCAAGGGCTAGGAGCGTGGGACATGGTTTTGTTACACCACAAATGATACATTCCCCTTGGGGATCTTTCGCGTGCCCGCATTTGAAATGGGCAGGCCAAACGTCACCACCGCTTGTATGAATGCATATATATTTCATTGTTTCCCCTCCAGTGTTGAGATCCTACATTCAAAAAAATAGTAAACAACTAGTAGCACCTACGTATGGAGGGAAACATGCAATCCCCAAGGCCTACGGTTAATGCATGCATGAAATAATTAAAACAATAACTAAAACATATCATAATGATCTAAAAATTTTATAGAAGCAAGAAAACATTGCTAGGAAGACACTGCAAAAGGAACAATTGAGAAATCTAACACAGATTTCTAATCACTTTGGGGTGGGACGATTAGGACTGCCATAAAATGTCAGAATGTGACCTCCTAAATGTCCCATCTAGGGGCCTACAAAACACCTGCAAAGTTGGGGTTAGGAAAAAAGGGGTATTTTGGAACGACCCAGAAGGTCGGATTTTACAAAATTTGCCTTGATCACCCTGGATCCGATGATGCTCCCTGTATGTTAGTGAAAGCAAGAAATAATAAAATCACAACCAAAACTAATCAGAATCACATGAAAATTTAATGGCAACATATGTAAGTGACCTAAAATGAAATGCAAATGAAATGGTGGGGAAATATACCATAGATTTCTAATCACTCTGGGGTGGGGCGATTAGGACTGCAACAGTGTGGGGGGGCACCCGAGGACAAGACGCCCACTGTTTGGGACTTGGTTTTGGCACCAATCCACTTGGGATGGGTCCAAAACCTCTTATGGGGTTGTGTTGATAGATTGGATGGGGTATTGTGGCCAAATTTTTGGGTTTTGGGTCCGGATTGTGCTTCCAATAATCACCCAATAACCTCCCTTCCAAAAGAGAGATAAAGGATGTAAGAAGCACAAGTGATGGGTGAGGATGTAATTCGACAGCACTTTGTCACTCCAAATACACCTGCTCTCTTCCTTTTTGGGGTGAGAAGACTCACCATTTTATATACCTAGGGTCTCTCCCTTTGAATGCACATGCGAGGGCGCTACTTGGATTGCTTGCACTATTTTGGGAGAAAATGTTCTTCCTTGATTTAGAGTCTCCTTGCATGAGGCCTCCATAATCAAGGCATGTTTGACTGAAGTCTCTGTCTCTGATTTGAAGTTTTTCCTCACAATTGCATGCCCTGAAGGCATAGTTAAGTGGCGGACCTATCGAGGTTTGACTTTTTTCTAGTCAAACCTGCTATTCGTCCCACCTTGGAGCGAATGCTACTAATCGTCCTAGGGTGGGATGAATACCAGTTTGTAATCGTCCTAGGGTGGGACGAGTAGGGATCAAAGTGCTAAAAAGGTGCCAAATTGACCTCTGACCTTCCAAAACTACTATGGGAGTGGTTAGGACCACTTTGTAACCACTGGGGTCTGCCCTAAGGGCTATGTACATCAATTCAATCAGTGTTTGTAGCCACATAATCAGATTGGTGTTGTTTTGGTGTCTATAGATGCCCATTTTTGGGAAGCGATGTGCAAGGCGTAACGTTGAGCAAAAATAGATAACCAAAGCACTAATTATTAGGTTTTCTTAGTAACCTAAACAAATTTTGATGCCCCAATTATCGAAAGGGCATGCATTCTTGAATCCTTGCTTTTGACAAGCTAAGGAGCTTAATTCAAGTGTTAACCTTTTTCGGTGAGGTGTTACTTGATCTTGGACATTGTTTAGTCATGAATAGGCAAAGGGTGCAACCTTTTGTCTGTGGTAACCTTGAGTTCATGATTCTAGAATGCCAAGTGTTTGATCAACTTGTGATTTATTACTTTTTTGTTGCCCCAAGCAGGGGCGTGATTGTCTTTGTCAATGATCCTTTGAATGCGTGCCATTTCCTTGATTTTTTGTTGATTGGTAACTAAGTGTGACTACCCCCTTAAGCGACAAATCGATGAGGAAATGACAAACATGAGAAAAGCGACGAGTCGCTTGACCCAAGATGACTTTTGTAAGGGTGCCTTCAGTTATTTTTCGTTGAATGCTTATGCATTTTTTGAACATTCCAACCTATTTTTGGTGGGTTTGAAACATTTTTTGTGACGCATTTTGGGGATGAAATTCTCAAAAATTCATCCTCCCATGGAGCGGTCTATTGGTCCGACTTTTATACACACCCTATGAAGAATGAGCATGAAACTCTGATAACACTTATACGGGATAAATCCCACTCACTTTAGGATCTTGTTGGTTATCCAAGGTGTGAGTTACAGAGTTGGGTCGAATGTCTATTCACTCTTTTCCGCTTCTGGAATAGTTTTCAATATGGACTGTCTGTTACCTTACAACGGGCTCTTGAACTTGTTCAGTAATGTTTAGAAGTTGTCACTTGTTGACAATCAGATTTAAAATTAATTCTTTGATCTAGCTCTTATGGGTCAGCAGATTTAAATAAAAGACAAATTTAAAAGAAAATAAAAATGGATCATTTCACGGTAAAACAAAGAGGGTAGGGTAAGGCGAGAAAGAGAAGTTTATCAAACTTAATCGTAAAACAAAACTACCAATTTTATTTATACTATCGACTTCACAATAGAACAAATCAAAGAAGAAAGTGTCCGACTTTCTAAGATCACCTTCTACTAAGAGCATAAGACAGATGGAACAGATCTGAAAGAAAATCATAAACAGAAGGGAAGTCAGTTAAAATTGGTATCTCTCACCAGTAGCATAGCTCACACAGTGAGGACAGAGCAATTAGAACAAACTTGAACCTTAAATCTGTGATTTTCCCTAGCATACAATAGAACAAATGAAGCCCAACAACATATTTAATCTTGATAACACAGATTTACAACATATATTTAATAAACTTTAAAGAAACGGATAACAAAAGAAGATGAACTTATCACAATCTAAAAAAGATTAGGCTCCTGGCCATGCTATCACAGAAAACAAAAGCACATCAACTCCAAGTCCAAAAATAAAGTATTTAACAAGATTTGCAAGAAATTGCTTCAATAGCCTTTTATTTCTAAGTCTCCGCCTCCTACGATTACATTTAGAAGAAGTATTTATAGACTCAGGACAGACCCTGATCTTTTCAGAAATATCTTCTTCTCAAACCGTAAATCTTATCATCTTAAACCCTAGTACCCGGGTTTTACAATATAAAGCCATTTAAAATAAAGTCTTGATAAAACTTAACCATTCTGCAAATCAGTGCAGTCACTTGCCATAAATGGAGAAGACAGAATTCGAATGCCACTTGCATTCACCCGCAACTGTGAGTAAATGTCTTCATTAATGCCCTCGGGTAATTTGGATGAGTCACCACTTCTCTGACATTTCATCTCCGCAGAGCCATCCCTGAGTTGAAAATGTCTGCAAGCCATTAATTCTGCCATAAATTTTCATTAAATGCATCCATCGGCAAATTTCGGTAACTGTGTGTAGATATTTTCATTTTTCGGCCAATTCTCGACATACTCCATTAAATGGGCAACTGCTTAGTCACCGTAAAGTCTCTTTGCGGCCAGATCTATAAAATTTGGATGAAACAACAATTCTCGGCATCTCTCATTTCAATATGGCTGTCTTCGATTAATTTGCACTTAACTTTGTCTTTATGGCCATTTCTCCGTTATCATGCAAGTGCCGGATGGCTTCTTGCATAAAAGACAAACAAGGATTAGCATTTTAAAATTATTAAATCAAAACTTTAAATTTTAATCAAAACCCTAAAGTTCAGTCAAAACCCTAAAGTTCATTATACGTAGGCTTGCTCTGCTTTGACACGTGTCACAAAAATCGTGACACGTGTCCATTTCCAGCTGTCTTTTCATGCTGTGCTCTTTTCCTGCCATGGCCATGAAAATGCGACATGTCACGATTTCGTGACATGTCACGAAATCGTACCTGCTTCCCTGTCGCTCACTGCAAAAACGTGACATGTCACGATTTCGCGACATGTCGCGAAATCGTGACCTTTTCTCCCCTTCGACAACTTTCTTCCTTTCATGTAGCGAAAACGCGACATGTCACGATTTCATGACATGTCACGAAATCGCTGCCCCTTATCTGGCCTTCGCAACTTTCTTTTCCCTTTGTTTCTTCTGGCATGTCGCGATTTCGTGACGCCAAGATTTTCCCTAGGTTCCCTTTTCTACCGTGTCACGATTTCGTGATGTCACAAAATCATGACGTCGCGATTTCGTGACACCTTCCTGCCTTGGCACTTCTTGCTCTTGTGTGTCACAATTTCGTGACATTCGATCCGCCTTCTTCCTTCTTCTTCTTCAATTGTCGTGATTTCGCGACGTCACGATTTCGTGACACTTTTATGCCTTGGCTTCTTTCTTTTCCTTTTTCTCTTTCACGTCGTGATTTCGTGACATTTTCACACTTCTTCCTTTTGTTACGATTTGGCAGTTCGTGATGTTCATGTCCTACTTGCCTCTCTTCCTTTCAAATGTCACGATTTCGCGACGTTTTGTGCCTTAGCCAATTTTTGCTTCTCGCAGTGAAAATGCGACATGTCACGATTTCGCCATGTCTAAATCGTGCCCCTTTCTCCAAACTTAGCATTCTTCCAAATGCGACATGTCGTGATTTCGCGACATTTAATGTCTTGTGCCTGTCAGTCGCTTTGTGACATTCAAAATGGAAAGTGTCATGATTTCGTGACCTTAAAATGGAAGTGTCACGATTTCGCGACGTTCCGTACGTTCTGGCTTTCTCTCTCAAACTTGCGATTTCGTGACATTTCCAAAAATGGAAAGTGTCGCGATATCGTGACATTTCCAAAAATGGAAAGTGTCGCGATATCGCGACATTTCCAAAAATGGAAGTGTCGCGATTTCGCTACGTTTTTGCGACTTGGCCGATTTTCTCGAAACCCGTCGCGATTTCGCGACATTTCCAAAAATGGAAGTGTCGCGATTTCGTGACCTTGCCAAAAATGGAAAGTTTTGGCTTCTAATGAATTTATCTGTCTGGATTCTACATTTTTTCATATCAGTGAAAGATTTTCTTTAATCAGCAATGATTCTAACATTTGAAAAATGAATTCTGAAATAAATCAAAGTCAGATGCAAATAAAAGCACAACTTGAAAAAGGAGGCAAGCAAATTTGGAATTTAAAACCTGAAAAACATCAAGAGGGTCCCTACTGCAAAAATGAAAGCTCAAAATTTTCAAAGGGTGGAAATTCATTTTTCAGTGGGGGTGTGTTGCTTCTCAACAAATGGCGATATCTATGGGTAAAATAGTAGCATTATTTTAGAACCCAGGACTCTAGTTTCAAAACAACATAGACCATGTATCATGCCTTGCCACGAGATATTCTTCAAAATAATTTGACTACTAGCCGATAGTTGTCAAAATTTCCCAAGGACATACTAGGTTGAATCATTTAAGGAAGATTTCTGATGTGCAATTACAAGCGTATAAAACTTTCTTCAAAAATGATTGGGCCTTCGAATGTTGAACTCTGGATTGATCAACTTTTCTAGATTGTAAAAAGGGGAAACCGAGTAGAGCTCTGTTTACTAGTTTAGCCTTTTACAGCCTCGACAGAGTTACCCTTTAGATTTACACGACCCAAATTTACAACTGTAAGGTAGAATCTACAACTTGGTAGAAGAAAAACATCTTTTGAAGTCTTGGCTGCCTCTTTCATTACATAACTCTTTTTTTTTTTTTTTATCTCTTTTTTTTTTATATATATATTGGAAATAACAGAGTGCCAATTTTATGTTGTCTTGCTCAACTTTCATCTTCTCTCTCTCTTTTGAAATATATCAACATCTGAAAAGCCTTAGAAAGAATAACAATTTTCTTTTAATATTTCATCAATCTAGAACTGCTTCAGCCTGGGCACTGATAGCCTCTATGGATACTCAAATAATTACATGAATCATAGTCCCCTCTTATAACCAACTTTTCTTGGATTCCCTAGGAGTTTCTCCAACCAAACAACATAGCAGTTTCTTTATAATTAAAATAACTATGGCAAGCAAGACACAAAATCCAATCATCCTTCCACTGTTGTTCTGAATAACAAAATAGTTCCACTGTTCAGTTAAAGCAGACTATCTCAATTAGAATAATGAACAGAATGGACACTGGATTTAGAACTCAGAATAAAAACAATTTTAGAAGGCTGACTTTTTCATTGATGCTCAGGCAAAATTTAAAAACAGAATTTAAAATAAAATAAACTGTACAAACTTCCAAGGATAAACATAGACCTTTAAAAACAAAATAAAATAAAACTGCACAGACTTTTAAAATAAAACAAAATAAAATACAAAACTTTAAAATAGACTAAAACTATACAGACCTGAAAGGGAAAGACACGGAGTGTACAAACCTCAAGGATAAAATAAAATAAAATGTACAGACTAGGGGAAAACACATAACTTTAAAAACAAATAAAATAAACTGTACAGACATTTAAAATAAAACAACACTGTATAGACATTAAAGCTTATAAAACAACACTGTACAGACAATAAAGGAAATAAAACACAGAACCGTACAGACCTGAAAAATAAACTAAAATAAAACTAAAAAACACTGTACAGACTGAAATACTTTAAAGCTTATTTACAATGTATACACATGTTACAACTTCTTTGTGATTCACTCAAAAAAATGTACCAGATGGAAAAGCAGAGAAATAGTGCCTTAAATTTTTTTTGACCATTTGCAAGTAAATTTAGAAAAATTACCTTTCAGGTCCTGTTGACGAAATGCACTCCAGACTATGCTTCCAAAATTTTTTTTGCTACCTAGGAAAGACTTGTGTTTACCGTCTTCCCTCTCTCTTTTTTTATTTTTTATTTTTTATGGATCTTGTCCCACTGAAAAACAAATCTGCAACTCTTTCAAATTAAACAAATCATATAATAACATGTTTATGCTTCTACTTGAAGGGTTTGCAGAATTCTTTCAAAAGGACGGAATGTAAAAACCCCCAGGATCAAATACCTTAAAGCCTTTATAGACCCAGATCATCACATCTTCAGATTTATGTAACAACTCAAAGAGATCATATTTTATTCGTATGTCCTGGTTCTTAATAGCTTGAACATTTTGTGGTTGCTCTACTGCTTCAATATCCAAGACTTCAATTTTTATCCCTCTAGCAGAATTTTCATAATTTGCTTTTTCACCTGAGCCTTGCTTAGATTTAACCCCATCAATGTGTAATGTCCAAATGTCATTGTTGTGATTGATTAGAGCTATGAATGTTCTCACCTTCTCAGTTGCCAAATTATAAACTCCAATATTTACATCAACATGATTTACAACCTTTTCTTTGATATTATGTTCAGTAATCACAGGCTTATATTGAGACTCTTTATCTATTCCAAGTTGGTTGACCACATTCACATTTACTATCTTTTCCTCCTTTTCTTGAAATTCAATAGGTGGTCCAGAGTAAGCTTCAATCAAGTTATCTTTTTGTTCAACAATCTGGGCCAGCTCATGGAGGGTGATGTCAGCTTTAATTTCCTTCATATCCTCAATGATGTTATCCTCCTTCCTAGTTACTTCTGCATAGTGATATTGAATCTCATTTTCATCATCCTCTGGTGAGGAAGGATCATTATTAGGTTCTGGATTTTCACATCTCAAATTATAACTGTCCCTTTTGAACTGTTGAAAATCTTGTATTTCATCCATAGGAATCTCTACAAGACTTTTTGACTCTTCGAGAAAAGTGAAAGAATCTGAAACCCTGGTTGTACTATTTTTGGATGAACCAGAAATATCAATATTTCTTTGATTTCTAGGAAAATTTAACTCACCAGGAAAAACTTCAAATTTGGGTAATGCTAGATCACAAATGTTTACTTCAAGCACTTCCACTTTGAACTTGTCAAAACCTTTCTCTATATTTTGCACATGCTGAGTGGATGTCACAGTTAACGGAGTTTCCTTGGGTAGAGCATGACATGTTGGCACTAACTCATGATGTGGAATAGGATTCAAAATAGGCATGTTCTGTGTAACATAGGACATCAAAGGACTGCTCAAAATTTGAGGTCCTAACTGTCTTTCAAGAATTAAAGCTTCTTTATAAGCTCCTGCCAAGGTTGTGATATTGATGTCTCTCTTGAGGAAAATAGAGGTCACCGAATCCAATGCATTCTTATAGATTTCTAAGGCCAGATTTGCATTTGGGATGTAATGACCAGTCATTCTACCATAAGCTCTTTGGAACCTCATATTGAAAGACCTGACAACTTCTCCCGACTCTCTCTTGATGCTGGAAAATTGTTGGTATAACACACTGGGGTCTATCACTTCCCCAAATTGTGATATAAAAACTTTCTCTAGGTCATTCCAACTGGTAATAGAATTGCTAGTGAGATTTAGAAACCAGTCATAAGCTCCCTCCTGGAGAGTGAACGGGAACAATCTGCAAGCAACATCTTCATGCTGTATATTTAACAATTTCAAAGCATTCTTGAATGCTACCAGATGTTCCTCTGCTGTCCTAGTCCCATCATGTTTATATCTGGGAAGATATCTCTCCGGATTTCTGGGCAGGTCATGGGCTATACCCGAAATATTTAAAGCAGTGGAACCCAACCAGTTTGCCATTACTACTTGATTGACGGTGATATTCTGAGTTGTAGTTGGAGTAACTACCAGTGGTGATAAAACTGTTCTTAACAAACTACTGAACTTGGCCCCTTTTTTTGGCAATTTTAAATATTGTACTGACAACTTACAATACTGACCGGAGTTCAGTCGGCCCTCCTTCTAGCGCCATTTTTAAATGTTGGTCCGACTTTTATACACACCCTGTGAAGAATGAGCATGAAACTCTGATAACACTTATACGGGATAAATCCCACTCACTTTAGGATCTTTCTGGTTATCCAAGGTGTGAGTTACAGAGTTGGGTCGAATGTCTATTCACTCTTTTTCGCTTCTGGAATAGTTTTCAATATGGACTGTCTGTTACCTTACAACGGGCTCCTTGAACTTGTTCAGTAATGTTTAGAAGTTGTCACTTGTTGACAATCGGATTTAAAATTAATTCTTTGATCTAGCTCTTATGGGTCAGCAGATTTAAATAAAAGACAAATTTAAAAGAAAATAAAAATGGATCATTTCACGGTAAAACAAAGAGGGTAGGGTAAGGCGAGAAGAGAAGTTTATCAAACTTAGCTGTAAAACAAAACTACCAATTTTATTTATACTATCGACTTCACAACAGAACAAATCAAAGAAGAAAGTGTCCAGCTTTCTAAGATCACTTTCTACTAAGAGCATAAGGCAAGAGATGGAACAGATCTGAAAGAAAATCATAAACAGAAGGGAAGTCGGTTAAAATTGGTATCTCTCACCGGCAGCCTAGCTCACACAGTGAGGACAGAGCAATTAGAACAAACTTGAACCTTAAATCTATGATTTTCCCTAGCATACAATAGAACAAATGAAGCCCAACAACATATTTAATCTTGATAACACAGATTTACAACATATATTTAATAAACTTTAAAGAAACGGATAACAAAAGAAGATGAACTTATCACAATCTAAAAAATATTAGGCTCCTGGCCATGCTATCACAGAAAACAAAAGCACATCAACTCCAAGTCCAGAAATAAAGTATTTAACAAGATTTGCAAGAAATTGCTTCAATAGCCTTTTATTTCTAAGTCTCCGCCTCCTGCGATTACATTTAGAAGAAGTATTTATAGACTCAGGATAGACCCTGATCTTTCAGAAATATCTTCTTCTCAAACCCTAAATCTTATCATCTTAAACCCTAGTACCCGGGTTTTACAATATAAAGCCATTTAAAATAAAGTCTTGATAAAACTTAACCATTCTGCAAATCAGTGCAGTCACTTGCCATAAATGGAGAAGACAGAATTCGAATGCCACTTGCATTCACCCGCAACTGTGAGTAAATGTCTTCATTAATGCCCTCGGGTAATTTGGATGAGTCACCACTTCTCTGACATTTCATCTCCGTAGAGCCATCCCTGAGTTGAAAATGTCTGCAAGCCATTAATTCTGCCATAAATTTTCATTAAATGCATCCATCGGCAAATTTCGATAACTGTGTGTAGATATTTTCATTTTTCGGCCAATTCTCGACATACTCCATTAAATGGGCAGCTGCTTAGTCACCGTAAAGTCTCTTTGCGGCCAGATCTGTAAAATTTGGATGAAACAACAATTCTCGGCATCTCTCATTTCAATATGGCTGTCTTCGATTAATTTGCACTTAACTTTGTCTTTATGGCCATTTCTCCGTTATCATGCAAGTGCCAGATGGCTTCCTGCATAAAAGACAAACAAGGATTAGTATTTTAATAATATTAAATCAAAACTTTAAATATTAAAATAAAACCCTAAAGTTCAGTCAAAACCCTAAATTTCATTATACGTAGGCTTGCTCTGCTTTGACACGTGTCACAAAAATCGTGACACGTGTCCATTTCCAGCTGTCTTTTCATTTTGGGCTCTTTCCTGCCAGGGCCGCGAAAATGCGACATGTCGCGATTTCGCGACATGTCACGAAATCGCGACCTGCTTCCCTGTCGCTGCCACGAAAACACGACATGTCGCGAAATCGCGACTTGTTTCTCCCCTTCGGCACTTTCTTCCTTTCACACAGCGAAAACGCGACATGTCGCGATTTCGCGACATGTCACGAAATCGCGCCCCTTTTCTGGCCTTGGCAACTTTCTTTTCCCTTTGTTTCTTCTGGCATGTCGCGATTTCGCGACGCCAAGCTTTGCCCTGGGTTCCCTTTTCTGTCGTGTCACGATTTCGCGACACCTTCCTTCCATAGGCACTTCTTGCTCACCACGGCCACAAAATCATGACATGTCACGATTTCGCGACCCTTCCTTGCCTTGGCGGTTCTTCTGTCAATTGTGTCACGATTTTGCGACGTCGCGAAATCGCGACGTCATGATTTCGCGACACTTTTATGCCTTGGTGATTTATTGCCTCTTAGTTCGTTTTGACTGCTCTTTCACCTGTCGCGATTTCGTGACACTTTTCTCACTTGGACCCGCTTCTCGAACTTTGTCACGATTTCGCGACGTCGCGAAATCGCGACGTCGCGATTTCGTGACATGTCCCGAAATCACTACCTGTTTGACCTCTGGGCTGCCCTTTCCAAAAAATGTCACGATTTCGTGATGCGTTTGTGCCTTAGCCAATTTTTTGCTTCTATCGCAGCGAAAATGCGACATGTCGCGAAATCGCGCCCTTTTCTCCAAGGCTTGCATTCTTCCAAATTATGTCACGATTTCGCTACAATTTCATGCCTTGTGCCTCCGACTCAAACCCATCGCGATTTCGCGACACCTTCCAAAAATGGAAAGTGTCGCGATTTCGTGACCCTTCCAAAAATGGAAGTGTCACGATTTCGCGACGTTCCGTACGTTCTGGCTTTCTCTCTCCAAACTCGTCGCGATTTCGTGACATTTCCAAAAATGGAAGTGTCACGATTTCGCTACGTTTTTGCGACTTGGCCGATTTTCTTGAAACCCGTCGCGATATCGTGACATTTCCAAAAATGGAAGTGTCGCGATATCGCGACACTTGCCAAAAATGGAAAGTTTTGGTTTCTAATGAATTTATCTATCTGGATTCTGCATTTTTTCATATCAGTGAAAGATTTTCTTTAATCAGCAATGATCCTAACATCTGAAAAATGAATTCTGAACTAAATCAAAGTCAGATGCAAATAAAAGCACAACTTTAAAAAGGAGGCAAGCAAATTTGGAATTAAAACCTGAAAAACATCAAGAGGGTCCCAACTGCAAAAATGAAAGTTCAAAATTTTCAAAGGGTGGAAATTTATTTTTCAGTGGGGGTGTGTTGCTTCTCAACACAATCCGACTATGATAGCCTTCTTAGGGAGTAGGATAGTGAGGATTTGTCACCCCAAAATTGGTTTTGCATGCCAAGAATCACAGGCGCAAAGGCCCCTTTGTTCGGCAAGTTTATTGTTATTTTTGGGTGGGTTTGGACCCTTTTTGTGACAATGTTTGGGGATGAAATTTTTGAAAATTCATCCTCACGTGGAGTGGTCCGGCTATGGTAGACTTATTAAGGAGTAGGATAGTGAGGATTTGTGACCCCAACATCGGTTTTGCATGCCAAGAATTGCAGGTGCAAAGGCCCCTTCGTTCGACAAGTTTATTGCTATTTTTTGTGCATTTTGGTGCAGTTTTTGCTATTTTTGAATTTATTGCTCTATAATCATCCCTAGGTGGGACGAATACAAGTTTAGTAATCATCCCAGGGTGGGACAAGTTCTAACTAGAGCACTCATCCCAGGGTGGAACGATTACAGGCATAAAAGCCTATTTAAGGGCCAAAACTAGTTTTTGGGCTCATTTGCATTTGTTCCTGGCATTTTGGAGTTGTGAGGAGGAGGTCGAGTTCGCGTAGCAGAGCGCTGTCGAATTATCTCGTACACCATGAGTTCACGAACTAGATCATCAAGTGGAGGAGCCAAAGCGAGACCGGTGAGTGCTCCTTCTTGTTATTTGTTTGTTTTATTTTACAGTTTAAAACCGTAATTTTTTCCTTTTGTATTTTGTTTTTTGATTTTAAAAAATGAAAACCCTAGTTAAAATTTTTTTTTTTGTTTTTTTGAATTTGTTTTGCCTTTTTAAAACTAAGATCGAAACCCTAGTTGAAACTGTGTTTATTTTGATGTTGTTGTAAACGAAAAAGAAAACCCTAGTTTAAACTAAGATCGAAAACTTAGCTTAAAAAAATTGTTTTTATTTTGTTTTCTGTTTTTTATCAGTTTAGACTAAGGTCAAACCCTAGGTAACTAAAAACGTCTGTTATTGTGTTTTTTATTTTTTAGTTTAGACACTAGAATGAAAACCCTAGGTTAAACTATTTTACTTTGTTTTTGTATTTTGTTCGTTTAGACTAGGATGAAAACCCTAGGTTAAACTGTTTTATTTTGTTTTTGTATTTTGTTCGTTTAGACTAGGATGAAAACCCTAGGTTAGACTGTTTAATTTTGTTTTGTATTTTGTTTGTTTAGACTAGGATGAAAACCCTAGGTTAGACTGTTTAATTTGGTTTTTGTATTTTTTTGTTTAGACTAAGATGAAAACCCTAGGCTAGACTGTTTTATTTTGTTTTTGTATTTTGGTCAGTTTAGACTAGGATGAAAAACCTAGGTTAAACTGTTTAATTTTGTTTTTGTATTTTGTTTGTTTAGACTAGGATGAAAACCCTGGGTTAGACTTTTTAATTTTGTTTTGTATTTTGTTTATTTAGACTAGGATGAAAACCCTAGGTTAGACTGTTTAATTTGGTTTTTGTATTTGTTTGTTTAGACTAGGATGAAAACCCTAGGTTAGACTGTTTTATTTTGTTTTTGTATTTTGGTCAGTTTAGACTAGGATGAAAACCCTAGGTTAAACTGTTTAATTTTGTTTTTGTATTTTGTTTGTTTAGACTAGGATGAAAACCCTAGGTTAGACTATTTAATTTTGTTTTTGTATTTTGTTTATTTAGACTAGGATGAAAACCCTAGGTTAGACTGTTTAATTTTGTTTTTGTTTTTTGTTAGTTGAGACTAAGGTTAAACCCTAGGTAACTAAGAGTGGCTAACTATGGTGGACTTGGAGTGGCTTGATGCCCTTGGTCTCAAGTAGGTGACTCGGTTAGAGCTTGTGGTGGGGGATCAGACATATCTAACTGCCCTGAGCATCTTATGGGATCCCTGCACCAATACCTTTCATCTCCCAACAGGGGAGATGACGATGAATCTCGAGGATGTCTATTTGATTCTATGGATTTTGATAGACGGGCTTCCTATTCGGACTACTCCACATGATCAGCGGACGATGGTGCTAACACGATGCTTCAGGAATGGGGTGGATAGTCCGATGGAGATGGCAGAGGGGAGGGTTGGGGGGCTCCGTTGGAGGATACGAACATGGTGGAGGTTGATGATTTTGTGGGGGATGATTTTGGGGATCTAGAGCAGCCAGATATGTAGGACATCCTGAAGCAGTGGATGTCGGAGCAGCATGCCGTTCTAGAGATGCCTATGCCTCAGGCAATCCTAGAGGGTATGGAGGCAAGGTTTCACGCTAAGATAGCATGGTTGGAGGATCTTATTTAGAGTCAAGATGAGGAGCTTGGGGATGCTCTGTAGGAGAGGGATATCCTATGAACTCAGTTGGCAGAGCGAGAGAACACATTGGCTACATACCGTCGGTAGGATAGGGACACAGATGCTTTATGGGGGAGGGATCTCCTACGGACTTAGCTAGCACATCACAATGACGCATTGGCTATGTACCATCGATGGGAGATGGATTTGGTTCAACATCGGATGGAGTTAGAGGTGAAGATTATCCACCTTGGTGGGTGGTTACCTGAGCTCATTGGAGGGGATCATCACGTCAGACGAGAGACAGTGAGACTAAGCAGTTTGCTTCCTCTCGTCACAGGTGGCTGGATGATGGGGGTGCGAGTGGGCATGATGCGGGGGCTAGCAACAGCCGCCCTGAGAGGTCCCATAGGACCCACACCACTGGGGGTAGTTTCCATCACACTGATCTTGCATGATCATGGTGGCCGACTCCCTAGGCTTGGGGGTTTTGAGTTTTGCTCTTTTTTTTTGCGAGGTCAGAGGACCGTTTATTGTAGACTAAGGGTATTTTGATGATATACACATGACTCTCTTTGTGTTCATACACTTGTTATGGTTTGATTTTATGTACATTTATTTACACTGATGTATGCATATGTTATAATGAATGTGATGTTTCTAATTATATGATGTATGCATATGGAGTGGATGAAATGTTTTGTTGATAACTTGGCGGTGGCACCATAGACTGTACAGGATTTACTAGCATTCTATACTATGTGATGACTTTATGGAATGACTTTGCATGTTTATTTTTTGTTTTGTATTTTTTAATAGTGATGTAAGAATGGAATGTACCACAGTTATGCTAGAAATGTAGTTAAGGTTTTTTCGAGATTCAGATGTTTTAACTAACTAGCCAAGACTGTACATTTATGTCACAAGACTTTTGACCAAGGTATGAATCCGATTTGAGTTTGACCAAGTTATTTCACATCTTTGTGTGTGCGATTTAGTTCATTTAGGTGGTATTTGTTAGGATACCACTAGTGCCAGATAGGCTGTCAACCAAACCTGTACTGAGGATCACCTAATTAGCCCCACTAACTCCTTTGTTGTATTTAGTAAGATTAATCTGCGGTGCTATCTAGGATACCATAAGCTAGCTCATCCACATGCAAACATTGATCTGCACATAATTTAATGTGATAGATATATCATCATGCAGGAGGTTTACCACCAATGCCAACAGGCTATCCACCAAATCGAGACTGAGGATCACCTCATGACCTTTCGAATGCTAAGAGTTTCAGAGATTCAAGTTTGACTCCCTTCTTGTCTTCAATTGTATAGGGATACTTGCTCTTATATAGTGATAAAAATCACTATTTATTTTTATTTTGTTTTTGAGCAAGGGATTTGAATTTTGACTGATGAGGATCACTATTTCTTATGCCTTTTGATGTGTGAACTTTGAGGGGTTTGGATATCAAACTTTGGAGTTTAAATTTTAACTTTTGCAATTTTTGATGTTTGTAACCCTTTGAGAAATTTAGGATTTGTGATAGTGGTGAAAACCACTGTTTATTTTGGGGGAATTGGGTAGGGAAGATGTTTGTCCTTTTACCAACTCTCAACATTCTTAGGGTCATTCGCATAGGGGGATGAGCAAGATAACCTTTTCACTGTATGGTATCCTGGATTGCTTTGCAGGTTTCATCTTTCGTTTACACAACTTGGAAATTTTTTTATGTGTTTTAGCTTGTGTTGGGATGCTACGTAACAAGGTGTGATACAAGTATAACTCTACCTTTGTAAAATTTGTCTGACTCTGTACAGTTTTTGGCTAGAAATCTAATGACATCTGAATGAAGAACACTCTAGATACATTAGAAGACAACTGACTATGGTATGGTGAAGAATGTGAATAGCGTTTATTTTTGATGGACTATTTATAGAGTTAGTAACACCTAAAGGGCCTCCACTATGTGAGGCCCAATTTGATACAAATGATAACCAGCTACAAAAACTTGAAAATAATTACTTACAAAATATAAAATGACATGTAGGAGAAGAAATAATGAATGCAAAATCTTACTGTATGTTTTACCTATATGATCCATGCCTGGAAGTGATTGATCTACTCTTGTGTAAATACATGGTTACATGTGGATATAATTAAACAAAATATTAAATTTGTGGTTGGCTGGTGAAAGTACGAGGATACGAAAGCAAACAAAAGGGAAATGTAATGCTAAGTCCTACGAACAAGAATGCATGAAACGAGGGAAAGCAAACGAACTGAAACAAGATTTAAAGCAAATGTAAAAGTTTAGCCCTTTATTTTATTGATTTTCTCAAGATCGGTTTGCAATACGACTCCTCCCTTTTTAGGGGCTAGGAGAGTCAGACATGGTTTTGTTACACCATAAATGATACATTCCCCTTGGGGATCTTCCGCATGCCCACATTTGAAATGGGCGGGCCAAACGTCACCACCGCTTGCATGAATGCATTTGTAATTCATTGCTGCCCCTACAGTATCGAGATCCTGCATTAAAAAAAATAGTAAACTATTAGTAGCACCTACGGATGGAGGGAAACATGCGATCCCCAAGGCCTACGATTAATGCATGCATGAAATAATTAAAACGATAACTAAAACATATCAAAATGAGCTGAAAATTTGATAGAAGCAAGAAAACATTATCGGGAACACACTGCAAAAGGAACAGTCGAGAAATATAACACATATTTCTAATCGCTCCGGGGTGGGATGATTAGGACTGTCATAAAATGTTAGAAGGTGACATCCTAAATGTCCCATCCAGGGGTCTACAAAACACCTACAAATTTGGGGTTAGGCAAAATGAGGTATTTTGGAATGACCCAGAAGGTCAGATTTTACAAATTTTGCCTCGATCGCCTTATATCCGATGATGCTCCCTGTATGTTAGTGAAAGCAAGAAATAATAAAATCACAACCAAAAATCATCAGAATCGCATGAAACTTGAATGGCAGCATATGTAGGTGACCTAAAATGAAATGCAAATGAAATATTGGGGAAATATACCATATATTTCTAATCACTCTGGGATGGGGCGATTAGGACTGCAACAGTGCGGGGGGGCACCCGGGGGCAGGACGCCCGTTGTTTGGCACTTGGTTTCGGCACCAATCCACTTGGGATGGGTCCAAAACCTCTTATGGGGTTGTGTCAGCATATTAGGTGGGGTATTGTGGCCAAATTTTTAGGTTTTGGGTTTGGATTGGGCTTCCAATAATCACCCAATAACCTCCCTTCCAAAAGAGAGATCAAGGATGTAAGAAGCACAAGCGATGGGTGAAGATGTAATTCGACAGCACTTCGTCGCTCTAAATACTCCTGCTCTCTTCCTTTTTGGGGTGAGAAGACTCACCATTTTATAGACCTAGGGTCTCTCTCTTTGAATGCGCATGTGAGGGCTCCACTTGGCTTGCTTGCCCTATTTTGGGAGAAAATATTCTTCCCTGATTTAGAGTCTCCTTGCATGAGGCCTCCATAATCAAGGCATGCTTTACTGAAGTCTCTCTCTGATTTGAAGTTGTTCCTTGCAATTGCATGCCCTAAAGGCACAGTTAAGTGGTAGACCTATCGAGGTTTGACTTTTTTCTAGTCAAACCTACTATTCATCCCACCCTGGAGTGAATGCTGCCAATCGTCCCAAGGTGGGACGAATACCAGTTTGTAATAGTCCTAGGTTGGGATGAGTAGGGAGCAAAGTGCTAAAAAGGTGCCAAATTGACCTCTGACCTTACAAAACTACTATGGGAGTGGTTAGGACCACTTTTTAACCTTTGGGGGCTGCCCTAGGGGCTATGTACATCAATTCGATTAGTTTTTGTAGCCACATAATTGGATGGGTGTTGTTTTAGTGTCTATAGATGCCCATTTTTGGGAAGTGATGTGCAAGGTGCAACATTGAGAAAAAATAGATAACCAAAGCACTAATGATTAGGGTTTCTTAGTAACCTAAATAACTTGTGATGCCCCAATTATGGAAAGGGCATGCATTCTTGAATCCTTGCTTCTGACGAGCTAATGAGCTTAATTCAAGTGTTAACCTTTTTCAGTGAGGTGTTACTTGATCTTGGACATTGTTTAGTAATTAATAAGCAAAGGGCGCAACCTTTTGTCTGTGGGAAACTTGAGTTCATGATTCTAGAATGCCAAGTGTTTGATCAGCTTATGATTTATTACTTTTTTGCTGCCCCAAGTAGGGGAGTGATTGTCTTTGTCAATGATCCTTTGAATGCGTGTCATTTCCTTGATTGGGTGTGTTTTTGTTGATTGGTAACTAAGTGTGACTACCCCCTCAAGCGACAAATCAATGATGGAATGAACAACATGAGAAAAGTGATGAGTCGCTTGACCCAATATGACTTTTGTAAGGGTGCCTTCAGTTGTTTTTCGTTGAATGCTTATGCAGTTTTTGAACATTTCGACCTATTTTTGCTGGGTTTGAACCATTTTTTGTGACGCATTTTGGGGATGAAATTCTCAAAAATTCGTCCTCCTATGGAGTGGTCCACATATGGTAGCCTTATTAGGGAATATAATAGTGAGTATTTGTAACCCTAACATCAGTTTTGCATGCCAAGAATCACAGGCACAAAGGCCCCTTTGTTCGACAAGTTTATTGCTATTTTTGGGTGGGTTTGGACCCTTTTTGTGATGTCATTTGGGGATGAAATTCTCGAAAATCCATCCTCCCATGGAGCGGTCCGGCTATGGTAGCATTCTTAGGGAGTAGGATAGTGAGGATTTGTGACCCCAATGTCAGTTTTGCATGCCAATAATCATAGGCGCAAAGGCCCCTTTGTTCAACAAGTTTATTGCTATTTTTTGTGCATTTTGGTGCAGTTTTTGCTGTTTTTGAATTTCTTGCTCTGTAATCATCCCTAGGTGGGATGAATACAAGTTTAGTAATCATCCCAGGGTGGGATGAGTTCTAACTAGAGCACTCATCCCAGGGTGGAACGATTACAGGCCTAAAATCCTATTTAAGGGCCAAAACTAGGTTTTGGGCTCATTTGCATTTGTTTTTCCTGGCGTTTTGGAGTTGTGAGGAGGAGAAGGTCAAGTTCACATAGCGGAGCACTGTCAAATTGTCTCGGACACCATGAGTTCATAGACCGGATCTTCAATTTGAGGAGCCGAAGCGAGATCGGTGAGTGCTCCTTCTCGTTATTTGTTTATTTTATTTTATAGTTTAAAACTTCAATTTTTTCCTTTTGTATTTTGTTTTTCGATTTTAAAAAATGAAAACCCTAGTTAAATTTTTTTTTTTTATTGTTTTTTGGTGTTTGTTTGAATTTTTTTTTCTTTTTTAAAACTAAGATCAAAACCCTAGTTGAAATCATGTTTATTTTGATGTTGTTGTAAACGAAAAAGAAAACCCTAGTTTAAGCTAAGATTGAAAACTTAGCTTAAAAAAAATTGTTTTTATTTTGTTTTCTATTTTTTATCAGTTTAGACTAAGGTCAAACCCTAGGTAACTGAAAATGTCTGTTATTGTGTTTTTTTTTTCAGTTTGGACACTAGAGTGAAAACCCTAGGTTAAACTATTTTACTTTGTTTTTGTATTTTGTTCGTTTAGACTAGGATGAAAACCCTAGGTTAAACTGTTTTATTTTGTTTTTGTATTTTGTTTGTTTAGACTAGGATGAAAACCCTAGGTTAAACTATTTTATTTTGTTTTTGTATTTTGTTTGTTTAGACTAGGATGAAAACCCTAGGTTAGACTATTTAATTTTGTTTTTGTATTTGTTTGTTTATACTAGGATGAAAACCCTAGGTTAGACTGTTTTATTTTGTTTTTGTATTTTGGTCAGTTTAGACTAGGATGAAAAACCTAGGTTAAACTGTTTAATTTTATTTTTGTATTTTGTTTGTTTAGACTAGGATGAAAATCCTAGGTTAGACTGTTTAATTTTGTTTTTGTATTTTGTTTGTTTGGACTAGGATGAAAACCCTAGGTTAGACTGCTTAATTTTGTTTTTGTTTTTTGTTAGTTGAGACTAAGGTTAAACCCTAGGTAACTAACAAATGTTGATTTTGAATTTGTTTTTTTTGTTGTTTTATTTATTAGTTTGAACTAAAGTGAAAAACCCTAGGTAACTGACAATTTTTTATTGTGAATTTGTTTTTTTGTTTTTTGCATTGCATTGTTTATTTGATTTTTTGAATTTGTGTACTGTACATTGTGGTAATGTTTTTGTTGTACATATATTGTTTTTTGACATGGTTTAATGTGTTTATGTTGTTTTTAATTTTGCAGGTGGTGAAGATTTGGTACTGTGTGCCGACGGTATTCTCTGATGCACGAAAGGCGCTAACTATGGTGGACTAGGAGTGGCTTGATGCCCTTGGGCTCAAGTAGGTGACTCGATTAGAGCCTGTGGTGGGGTATCGGGCATATCTGAATACCCTGATCAGCTTATGGAATCCCCGCACCAATACCTTTCATCTCCCAATAGGGGATATGACGGTGACTCTCGAGGACATCTATCGGATTCTATAGATTCCAATAGACGGGCTTCCTATTTGGACTACTCCACATGATTAGCGGACGGTGGTGCTAACACAATGCTTTGGGCATGGGGTGGATATGGGGGTGGATAGTCCGATGGAGAGGGCAGAGGGGAGGGTTGGGGGGCTCCGTTGGAGGATGCAAACATAGTGGAGGTTGATGATTTTATGAGGGATTATTTTGGGGTTCTAAAGAATTCAGATATGCAGGACGTCTCAAAGTAGTGGATGTCAGAGCAGCATGCCATTTTGGAGATGCCTATGCCTCAGGCAGTCCCAAAGGGTATGGAGGCGAGCTTTCATGCTGAGATAGCATGGTTGGAGGATCTACTTTGGAGTCAAGATGAGGAGCTCGAGGATGCTCTGAAGGAGAGGTATCTCCTATGGACTTAGTTGGTGGAGTGGTAGAACTCATTGGCTACATACCATCGACAAGATAGGGACACGGATGCTTTGCGGAAGAGGGATCTCCTGCGGACTCAGCTGGCATAGCGCGACGATGCATTGGCTGCATACCATCGATGAGAGATGGATTTGGTCTGGCACCGAATGGAGTTGGAGGTGAATATTATCCACCTCGATGGGCAGTTACCTGAGCTCTCTAGAGGGGGGTCATCACGTCAGATGAGAGACAGTGAGACTGAGTAGTCTACTTTCTCTCGTCATAGGCGGATGGATGAGGGGGGTGTGAGTGGGCATGATGTGGGGGCTAGCAGTAACCATCTTGAGAGGTCCCATAGGACCCACACCACTAGGGGTAGTTCCCGTCGCACCGATCCTATGTGATCATGGTGGCCTATGCCTTAGGCTTGGGGGTTTTTGAGTTTTTGCTTTTTTTGCGAGGTCAAAGGACCATTTATTGTAGCCTAAGGGTATTTTTATGATATATACATGACTCTCTTTGTGTTTATACACTTTTTATGGTTTGATTTTATGCACATGTATTTACACTGATGTATGAATATGTTATCATGAATGCGATGTTTCTAATTATATGATGTATGCATATGGAGTGGATGAAATATTTTGTTGATAACTTGGCGGTGGCACCATAGACTGTACAGGATTTACTGGCGTTTTGTACTATGTGATGACTTTATGGAATGACTTTGCATGTTTATTTTTTTGTTTTGTATTTTTTGATAGTGATGTAAGAATAGAATGTACCATAGTTGTGCTAGAAATGTAGTTAAGGTTTTTCCGAGATTCATATGTTTTAACTAATTAGCCAAGACTATACATTTATGTTACAAGACTTTTGACCAAGGTATGAATCCGAATTGAGTTTGACAAAGTTATTTCACATCCCTGTGTGTGCTATTGAGTTCGTTTAGGTGGTATTTGTCAAGCTACCATTAGTTCCAGATAGGCTGTCAACCAAACCTGTATTGAGGATCACCTAATTAGCCCCACTAACTCCTTTGTTGTATTGAGTAAGATTAATTTGCGGTGCTATCTAGGATACCATAAGCTAGCTCATCCACATGCAAACATTGATCTACACACAATTTAATGTGATAGATATATCGTCATGCGGGAGGTTTTCCACCAGTGCCAGCAGGCTATCCACCAAACCGGGATTGAGGATCACCTCATGACCTTTCGAATGCTGAGAGTTCTAGGGATTCAAGTTCGACTCCCTTCTTTTCTTCAATTGTATTGGGATACTTGCTCTTATATAGTGATAAAAATCACTATTTATTTTTATTTTATTTTTGAGCAAGGGATTTGAATTTTGAGTGATGAGGATCACTATTTCTTGTGCCTTTTGATGTGTGCACTTTGAGGGGTTTGGATATCAAACTTTGGAGTTTGAATTTTGACTTTTGCAATTTTTGATGTTTGCAACCCTTTGAGAATTTTGGGATTTGTGATAGTGGTGAAAACCACTGTTTATTTTGGGGGAATTGGGTAGGGAAGATGCTTGTCCTTTTGCCAACTCTCAACATTCTTGGGGTCATTTGCATAGGGGGATGAGCGAGATAACCTTTTCACTATATGGTATCCTGAATTGCTTTGCAGGTTTCATCTTTCGTTTACACAACTTGGGAATTTTTCTATGTGTTTTAGCTTGTGTTGGGATGCTATGTAACAAGGTGTGATCCAAGTAGAACTCTACCTTTGTAAAATTTGTCTGACTCTATACAGTTTTTGGCTAGAAATATAATGACATCTAAATGAAGAACACTCTAGATACATTAGAAGACAACTGACTATGGTATGGTGAAGAATGTGATTGGCGTTTATTTTTGATGGACTATTTATAGAGTGGAAAAATGTGGAAAATGATGGAATTGTTGAGTAATTACAGTCTATGGTGCATTTGACTTGTATGATCAAAAAATGTGCAATTTATGTATGCGATGCCTAATGCAACTATTTTTTGTGTTTTGATTTTTAAGAGTATGCATGGAAGGGAGATGCAATTGTTTTTGTTATTTTGAATATTTTATTGTTTTTGAATTTTTGTTTTTGACCAAGCGATTGTGGGAACCCTTGGAGCTTTTGGTTTGACCAAAGGGATTATGGGTACCTTTGGGGCATTTTGGGGTTGAACAAGTGATTGAGGGAATCCTTGGAGTGTTTGGTTTGACAAAAGGGATTATGGATACCTTTGGGTCTTGTTAGGTTACCAAGTGATGGAGAGAACCCTTGGAGCCTTTGGTTTGACCAAGCGATTGAGAGAATCCTTGGAGCTTTTGGTTTGACCAAAGGGTTTATGGACACCTTTGGGGCGTTTTGGGGTTGACCAAGTGATTATGGGAATCCTTGGAGCTTTTGGTTTGACTAAAGGGTTTATGGACACCTTTGGGGCATTTTGGGGTTGACCAAGTGATTATAGGAATCCTTGGAGCTTTTGGTTTGACCAAAGGGTTTATGGACACCTTTGGGGCATTTTTGGGGTTAACCAAGCGATTATGGGAATCCTTGGAGCTTTTGGTTTGACCAAAGGGTTTATGGACACCTTTGGGGCATTTTTGGGGTTGACCAAGCGATTATAGGAATCCTTGGAGCTTTTGGTTTGACCAAAGGGTTTATGGACACCTTTGGGGCATTTTTTGGGTTGACCAAGCGATTATAGGAATCCTTGGAGCTTTTGGTTTGACCAAAGGGTTTATGGACACCTTTGGGGAATTTTTGGGGTTGACCAAGCGATTATAAGAATTCTTGGATCCTTTTGGTTTGACCAAAGGGTTTATGGACACCTTTGGGGCATTTTTAGGGTTGACCAAGAAATTATAGGAATCCTTGGAGATTTTTGGTTTGACCAAAGGGTTTATGGACACCTTTGGGGCATTTTTGGGGTTGACCAAGTGATTATAGGAATCCTTGGAGCCTTTTGGTTGGGCTATGGCTATCTTAAATATGGAATGGCCTCAAATGACTGATGTTTAAGGGTTCTAGTTCCTTAATTCCATCAAGAGATGCTAGCCGGTATGTCCCAGGTCCTATTTTATTGTCAATTACATAAGGACCTAACTAGTTTGCCGTGAACTTGTCCCTTAGATGGGGCGGCAAGTTAGAGTTTTGTTGGTTCTCTTTTAAGACCAGGTCACCAACTTGAAAGTCCCTCAGGTGAAATTTTATGTTGTATGCTTTCTTAAGTCACTCTTGGTAGATACACATGCTTGAGGGCATTGACGCGTCGTTCGTCAAGCAACGTAAGCTGGTCTAACTGGGATTGGCTGTTATGATCAATGTGTGATGACCTAGAGATGTAGGGGAGATCTTTTCAATTAGATCTAAGCCCCACTGTGAGAATGGCCAAGCCGATTGAATCGGCTGCAAGGCCTAAGAAGGTACATGTGTCAAGTTAGCATGGTGTTGACACTTCATGCACTTCCTTACATACGCGCAACAATCTCACTCTAAATATGGCCAGTAATAGCCCATGCAAAGAATGTGCTTTGTGATGGCCATACCACTGAAGTGGCCACTGCACATACCATCGTGTGCTTGGGTGATCACCCAAGTGGACTCTTGCTGGTCCAAGCAATGGAGGAGGATCCCTTCATAGCTTCGATGGTACAATATGTCTCCTAACAAGACATGTTTGGCCACTTTTTGTTTGAATGATCTTTTCATGGCATGCGTCAATCCAAGTGGGAGGTTACCTAGCTTGAGGTAGTCTCTTATGGACGTGTACCAATCCTGCTAATTAGAATCCTCGATGGTATGAACAACCAATCCCTCTTGAAGTTCATCCCTAGCAAAAGCTGAGCGGAAAAGAACCTATAAGAATAGTATTGTGTTGTTATGAAGGGGAATAGGGGAGAATAAGGACCCCAAGTTGGCTTGATTTAGACAATAATGGATTCGAGAGAACCTATCCTGAGATGGTTCAATCTAGATCAGGTGGATTCCTGATGTTAAGTCAGAGATTGCACGCTCCATCATGGATTGCGATAGTGTTTTGACTTGAATGGTTGTCATATCACCAAAAATGTCTTGCGAGATGAGTGACCCCAAGGAGGCCATAGTATCCGCAAAATGATTCGATGATCGAGGGAGTGCCTCGATGTTGTACCATTTAAGCTTTTCCAAGAATTTATCCACAAGGGCTTTGTAGGCCTGCAAAACTAGGCATTTACATTGGAATACCCCTTTCACTTGGTTGACAATTAACAAAGAATCATCGAAGATGTTCAAGCGTTTGATGTTCATGGTGATGGTTGTCTGAAGACCTATGAGCAAGGCTTCATAGTATGCATTATTATTGGTGTACAAGAAATCAAGTTTAAATTATAGAGACATTGGAGCCCCTTGTGGTGTGAAGAATACAATTCCTGCAAAACCCCCTTGCTCACATTTAGAACCATCAAAAAATAGGGTTATATTGGCCTGTGACTCAGGCTCATCAAAATATGGTGATTCTGAGACATGGAAGACCCCATCATCGGGTAGCTCTATGGTCAGAGGCTGATCGTCTTCGAGAGGAGCCTTTGCTAGTTGATCAACGATGACTTGACCTTTGATGGATTTTTGTCCAATGAATTCAATGTCAAACTCCGTCAACAACATGATCCATTTCACTGTGCGACTACTATGATAAGTATGACTCATAATTTACGGTAATGGATTCTCCTTAGACACAACATACGTCGTGTTGCTCAACATGTAATGGCATAGATTTTTGGTAGCAAATACCATCGCCAAGCATAGCTTATCAATGTATGCATAGTTAAGTTCATAATTGACCAGGGTGCGGCTAAGATAGTAAGTAGCATGTTCTTTGTGTAGTTCATTTTTCTAGGCTAGCATGGTGCCCAGTGCCACCTCAATAGCTGAGATGTATAAATAGAACAAAACTCCTGGTCTAGGTGGTACCAATACTGGTGGTGAAGCCAAGTATTGTTTTATGTCGTCAAAGGCTGACTGGCACTCGTCATCCCAATGAAATGCTACCCCCTTGTGTAATAATTTATTCATGGGTCGACACTTGTCATATAGTTGCGTTATGAAGTGCTTGATTGACGTGACCTTTCCCTACAGGATTTTGAGCTACTTGATGGTGGTTGGGGGAAGCATTTCAAGGATTGCCTTGAATTTGTTTGGATCTACCTCAATTCCTCATTTTGAGAGTATGAAACCCAAGATATTTCTAGATGTGATGCCAAATATGCACTTCTTAGGGTTTAGTCTGACTTTATGTTCAATAAGGTGATCGAGGATCTTGCTTAGGTCATCGAGATGATCTGGGCACAAAAGAGATTTGGCCAATAAATCATCCATATAATCTTCCAAAGTTTTATGCATGTGATCATGGAAGATGTATGTCATAGTGCATTGGTAGGTGGCACCAGCATTTTTAAGGCCAAAGGGCATGACCTTATAACAAAATGTCCCCCAAGGCATTGTGAACACCATTTTGAGTTGATCATCGGGATTGATACGAATCTAGTTGTATCTCGAGAAACCATCCATGAGGGAAAGAATTTCATGGCCTGTTGTGGCATCTACCAATGTGTCAATGCTAGGCAAGGGTAAATCGTCCTTAGGACTCACTTTGTTTAGATCTCAAAAATCGATGCATATGCGAATCCTCCCATCTAGATTTTTGATGGGTACCATGTTGGATATCCATGGTGGGTAATCCACGCAGATGACAAACAGTGCATCCAACAAATTTTTTAGCTCATCTTTGACCATTAAGGCTACTGTTGGGTGCATCTTACATAGTTTTTGCTTGACTGGCTTGATTGTCGGATCAAGTGTTAGATTATGCATGAATAGCTATGGGTCTAGCCCCGGCATGTCTTTGTAGGACCATGCAAAAACCTCCTTCTTCTCTTTGAGAAGGGCAATGTAATCGGCTTGCTCTTCGAGGGATAGACTTACCCCCAACTTGATGATTTGCAAATTCATTGGATCAGAGACAATGTCTATGTCGATCATCTCTTCAACTGACATGTGGGACCCATCCTCCAATTGGTGTGGAGTTGGGATCAGGTGGATATCATTTGCTGAATTTAGATCTACATTGGGAACTTCGGGTTCCTCTTTAGCATGGAAGACATCCTGAGTCTGTCTTGGGGTGAAATGGAACATCCCACCTCAAGGCTAGTACTATGATGGGGATGGTGGTGTGTCAGCGTGATCCCAATATATGGCCTCTAAGTCTAGATACAATGGCCATGTTGGGTCAACTAGGTTGTGGATGGGGGTAGTTAAGTCAATGGAGATCATGTTGATGAAATGATTTTGGTCTCCATTACCATGGGTGTGGTGACTTGGATATCCTTGGTGATCTTTGTGCTCCGGATCTAGCTCTAGGGGTATTGGCACAAATGGATCAGCCCTATGTGTGGATAAAAGGATAGGGTCTACCCTTGGCACTGGTGGCTCTAGGGGGTCTCTGGGCAAAAGGTGCTCTCTATATGCCTGAAGTGGCAGGTGCAGTAGTTGGTCAAACTATGCCTGGTTTAGGTGCCACCTATGCCTTGGCCCCATGTTTACCACCGCATATGATTAAGATACACCATCTCAATCTCGTCTTCATAATCACTATCAGAGATCCATAGGCCTTCGTTGGCTTCGATAGATATTTGCGATATGTGATGCTTGTCTTGCTCAAGCAAATTAATGTGGTCCCATCGGGGTTGTTCCACTCTCTACGGGGGGACCTGATTCTCTTGAGGTGGCACTTGCTCAATTGGAGCATCCAAAGGGAACATTTTTGAGAGGCTTTCTTGGTAGTCATCCATGGGGGTCACTTGTGAGTGATTGCTATATGATTCGAAAGGGTCCCATGGCGCTACCTCATACTATGAATCATCTTCTAAAGATCCTTCTTGGTCTTGTCTATATCCCTCTTGCAGGTGAGTCCTTGAAACTTTCTCCTTTCTTGATCGAAGGGAAAGGGTTGTTAAGGTTAGCAAGGTTGGTTGTTAGCAATGGGAGATAATCCTCCAATGTATATTTTGTGTTAGGATTGGCATATGGATCTAATGCTAACCCATCCTTGTTTCCTATCCCTAGGCCTTGCATGTTCTCTACCAAGATGTCCAGGGGTAGAGGGTGGTTGAACCCTACTCCTGACTTGTCGTACGACATATGATATCTTGGTTGGCAAAGAACATGCACCCCTTGTTCATATCTGCCCAACCCATATCCATGCCAATTGCATTGGCAAAGATATCTCAAAGTGAAGTCTGGGTTGGATAAATAGTTGACGTCCTTAGCAAAGGACTCTTCATCTTCTTCTTCTTGCATGTAAGGTTCAATGCCATTATCGAGTCCCCCATATACAAAATTTGTCTAGTTGGGTAGGTAGCCTAGAGGAACAACAGTGCCGATGGGGAGGCAAGGTCTCCCCATGTCCTGCATGGACTCAAGTGCGGGTGTTGATACAATGTTCTACACTAGATACTCCCCCAAGCCCATATTGGCCATCTCAACGGTGATCATTGGCGATGGAGGGGGAGGGAATGGGAGTTCTTCCTGGGTCCACTTCATGTCGAGTGAACTAACAGTCTCGAATTCCATTTGGCTAGGCATATCTTCAGTAGAGATGGTTGAGACTAATGGTGGGGCCTCTTCTAGGGGTTTCTTCCCCTTGTCATTTGATGTGGCCACCGTAGGTGGTATTGTTGGTGAAGGACTAGATGATGAAGATGGACCCGACTAGTGATTTGAGGGACTTAACAATGGGGATGTATGCATAATCAGACCCTGTTTGGATAGATTCAACTAAAAGTCCAAATGTGTTGATGGAAGGGTCGATTGTGGCATTAGTTGCACCGTATTGCAATACTTGAAGAGCTCTAAGTCTGCTGGGACTACATGCACTTGCCCTTCGAATGTGTACTTTAAGCACTGATGAGCTATCGAAGGGACACACTTGATGTCCCTGATCCAAGGCTGGCCTAGAAAGATATTATAGGCCATCTCTCCTTCCAAGATGTGGCACAATGTAGGAATAGTCTTTTGTCCCACTTGGATGGGTAGGACAATTGTGCCAACCATTGAGCATATCGCATCATTGAATGCTCGAAGAGTATAGGTGGAGGCCACTATGTGAGACACTAGCAACTTGAGGTGTTTCAAAGCCACTGTTGTGATTATATTTCTATATGAGCGAGTGTCCACCAACACCCTTTTGAAAGGAATCCCGTTGACCCATGCAATGATGTGTAGGGGTGGATCCGCCATATCACTAGTCACCAATTTCAGTTCATCTTATCTAAAGGTGATGACTGGTTCTGTACATCATTTTACATGTCCCATAAAGTTGTTGAAAGAGTTTACTTCATGGGGCTGTAGCTCGATGGCTTTTAATATATCCATTAGAGCCTCCCGATGGGGCGATGATTATTGAATGAGATCGTAGATGGAGAGCCTAGCCGACGTGGTCCTTAAACTTTGGGTAAGTCTAGTTTGAATCGTGGCCACTGGTCTAAGTGAGGGAGGTTGGTAGGGTGTTGTTGAGGTTGTGACGTTGATGGAACCTCTCCTATAGCTACCATGGGGGTAGCTATGCTTGGGTACCTCTTTTTTCGAGTCACTATGCTTATCATCCCTACATACCCCTACATGGGGCAATTCTGTGTCACCTCATTGATTTGAAGTGTTTTTGCCTATGTATCATGGGCAAGCAGGAGGTCTTTGAAGACCCCCATCTGTTGGTTGTTTGGTACCATGGGGTTATCCACCGCCAGCATTTTGTTGTCGATTAGGTCTTGCACGAAGCTTTTGAACTTACAACATGCGTAAAGGTCATGTCCTATCCGTCGATGAAATCTACAGTACAAGTCTTCCCTATAGCCCTTAGGTTTTGGTGCATTGGGGTCTATGGATCAACTTTCTGGTAGGTTTATCAAGTTTACCATGAACAAACGATCAAACAAGGAGTCTTTGGACTCTGTGAAGGGTGTGAATTATCACCTAGGGCGATGTTGCTGATTTTGCTCTTGCCTATGATTTTCCTTCTCATAGCTATCAAGAGGAACTACTTGATAGTTAGCCTATGAGGGTTGTGTCGTCTATGTAGGATTTTGTATGTTTATGGCAACCTGATTGACCATAGCGAGTTTCGATTGTGTTGACCCAATTTTGGTATTTTTAGGCCACTCTTTCTTGTGTGGCTTGGCAATCTCACCATCCTGTGTCTTGATCTCCTCAATGATTCTGGCTTGTGCCAGGTCTTCCTCGAGAGTGGCATATTTTTGCAGCTGCAATAGCATGAAGATCGATCTTAAACAACTTTTCAAGAACATTTGGGTCAAGTCAGCCATAGGAGGGAGGTAAGGAAGCTTTGAAAGCAACATCCTCCATCGATTTCCATAAGCCACCATGGTCTCTTCCTCATACTACTTGAGGCTAGCTAGGTCACTTAATGATGCCTTCTTCTTGGTATTAAAGGTGAAACATTCGAGGAATGTGTCCACTAGCTGGTCCAGGTTGCTGATGCTATGCTTTGGTAACTGGGTAAACCAATCCGAGGTAGGGCCTACGAACGTGGTTATAAATTTTCTTAGAAGCAAAGCATCGTTGTCCTAAATGCCAAAGCATTGGCTCAAGAATATCTTCACGTGCTCTTGGGCATCCTCCTCCCCTCTAAAGATTTCCAATTGAGACATTTTAAAGTGTTCAAGGCATGGGGGTGCAGGCACTGAAGGATGCACAAGGTGACTATGGAGTTGGCGTAAAGTGGGATTTTGGGGCCCATATGTCTTGGTCTCCATAGACTCTAAGCGCTCTAGCAATGCTTTGTATGCATAGAAAGATTTAATTTCTTCCTCCTTGGTTTGTTCTCATTGTGGGTTGCGGGGAACTTGAGGCCTATGGAGGGGTAGCCGAACAACATCCCCCCTACCTTGGTAGGGTGTTTCAGCCCACTCTTCTTCTTGATCGAATTCCTCATAGGCTTCTTGAGGAGTTCCTGGGTGAGACCTATAAACATGGGTGGGTGCCCGTGGAGGGTGCCCATCGTTGTTTCTGGGAGTGGCCTCCCGCTCAGGTCTAGGAGGTCTTGGAGGCAATATTTGATAAGGTCACAGAGACCTATCTTGCACTAAGGGGTTGTGCCTCTCATACAACTCTATCTCATGCATGTGCAAGGGGTTGGGACCCTCTCAGGCATAGTGTTCTAGAGCAATTTGTCTGTCTGACGTCGAATGCGCTCTTTGCTAAGGTGGTACAGGTGCTCTAACTATTGTTGGTCTTACTTGAGCTATGTGATTTCTACTTGGTGGGTGGTATGTTTGGTAAATGCTAAGTCAATTTGTTTTGTTGTCTTGTGTTTAGGAAGCCTAGATGCCTCTCCTACATGTCTATCTTGGTCATGGTGATTCGAGATCTCTATGAGTCACTTTCCTCTATCGAGGTTAGCGGCATTCACCCGAGGTTCTGGCCTCAGTGGGTGATCTTGATACATAGCAAGTGTGGAGGTGCATTGCTCCTATGCCATGTATTACTCTTGAGGAATGTAGTGGTATTCCTCGTGCTCCCTTTCATATATGTGAAAGGGGTGGGTAGAGTTGGCTTGCCTTGTTTGAAGAGCCTTGTGCTCTGGATTTGGCCTATTATTTTTGACAGTAATAAGGGGTAGAGGAGGGATGATGTAATCATGTGGCCCCTCCTTATGGACCCTATGTTGTTCTAGCACTTCATCATGTGGTGGCCACTCATAATGAGTGTCTAAGGGAGCCATCCCATCTATGTTGAGTGCCACATGTATGGCCTCATCCTGAAAGGGTCTATGTTGAGTGGGAGTGCCCCTCAAAGGGGTGCCTCTATAGTCCCGTTTTGTAATGGCATGATGTGTACTATCTTGTGGGTCAGGCCACCAAGGTGGTATGACCAAGTCCTCAGGGCTATACTAGAGGTGACTTGTGCCCCTTTGTAAACTTTTTGTAGCTTCTTCCCGTGATTGGGCTCGACTATGGGTGTACACCATGGTGGTGTTTATCTAAAGATGTGTATGTTTTTATCTTCTTTATGATTTTTTATGCTACACTAAACACAAGGGGACCACACAATCAAAGCAATGATTATCTTGTTTATGGATTAAAAGTGTGCCCTAAATCTAGTATAGTGTGTTTTGATTTTTGTTTTGAAAACCTTGTAAATAAATTTTTGTTGTATATGCAATATGAGGGCTCTTATATCTCCCAAAATGGTCACCCCTTCAATATACCACTACTAGGCCATTATACCAAACCTCTCTATATACCCGCCCTTATATGAGGGAGACTATTGGTACGTGAGAGCAGAATAGTACATGGAACATAGGCGGTAAGGAAGGGGAATCACTCTATTTTGACACCTACCATAGAAGACTTATCCTCATTTTCTGGGAATCACCCTAGCTACACTTGGTCAGCTTTCGTCAGGATTTATGTCTAGCAACAGTCACGATCTGGGGTTATGTATGCAAAATTTCAAGCCAAGGTGGTGATGAAATCCACCATTGGTCTTGATCAAGGGTTAGGGTTTTACGACCAACTCCTTGGTGTTCAGATTATCTCATGGTGTGTGGGGTTATTTTTACTTGTGAATAGAAAGAAAAACATGCAGCAAAACTCTCCTATGCAAGAAAAGAAACATGAAATGATAGAGACAAAAAATAGAAAATGACAGAGGATGCTCAAAACCCCTACCTCTTCTTTGCCCAAAATGGATGCCTCTGAGTTTCTACTCTGGAATTGCACAGAGAGCTAATCTTCCTAGGGTGGGATGAATAATAGATCTATATTCATCATAGGGTGGGATGAATGCCCATTCATCCCTAGGTGACACAAATTCTAGCTCTGTATTCATCACAAGGTGGAACAAGTAGTAGTCCAGTGCTTGAAAGATTAACACCTACAAGCAAAAACACATAAATTTTGATCAGAAATTTGATCTCAAAATTAGGGGACAGGGTCCCACCGTGATCGCCACTGAAAGCATGAGGATACAAAAGTAAACAAAAGGGAAATGTAACGCTAAGTCCTACGAACGAGAATGCATGAAAAGAAAGAAAGCAAACGAATTGAAACGAGATTTAAAAGAAAATGTAAAAGTGCAGCCCTTTATTTTATTAATTTTCTCAAGATCAGGTTACAATACATCTCCTCCCTTTTTAGGGGCTAGGAGCATCGGACATAGTCTTGTTACACCATAAATGATACATTCCCCTTGGGGATCTTTCACGTGCCCACATTGAAAATGGGTGGAGCAAAAATCACCACCGCTTGCATAAATGAATATTTAGTTCCTTGATTCCCCTCCAGTGTTGAGATCCTATGTTTAGAGAAATAGGAAATGATTAGTAGCACCTACGGATGGAGGGAAACATTCGATCCCCAAGGCCTACGGTTAATGGATGCATGAAATAATTAAAATGATAACCAAAATATATCAGAATGAGCTGAAATTTTGAAAAAAGCAAGAAAACATTACCAGGAACACACTACAAAAGGAATAGTTGAGAAATATGACACATATTTCTAATTGCTCCGTGGTGGGACGATTAGGACTGTCATAAAATGTTAGTAGGTGACCTCCTAAATGTCCCATCCAAGGGCTTCCAAAACACCTAAAAAGTTGGGGTTAGACAAAATGGGGTATTTTGGGATGACCCAAATGGTTGGATTTTTCATATTCTACCTCGGTCGCCTTGTATTTGATGATGCTCCTTATAGGTTAGTGAAAGCGAGAAATAATAAAATCATAGCCAAAACTTATCAGAATCACATGAAACTTGAATGATAACATATGTGGGTGACCTAAAATCAAATGCAAATGAAATAGTGGGGAAATATTCCACAGATTTCTAATCGCTCCGGGGTGGGGTGATTAGGACTACAATAGTGTAGGGGGCACCCGAGGGCAGGACGCCCATCATTTGGGACTTGGTTTCGGCACCAATCCACTTGGGATGGGTCCAAAACCTCTTATGGGGTTGTGTCAGTAGATTGGGTGGGGTATTGTGGCTAAATTTTTTGGTTTTGGGTCTAGATTGCTCTTCCAATAATCACCCAATAACCTCCCTTCCAAAAGAGAGATCAAGGATGTAAGAAGCACAAGCGATGGGTGAGGATGTAATTTGGTAGTACTTCATCACTCCAAATGATCCTGCTCTCTTCTCCTCTTTGGGGTGAGAAGACTCACCATTTTATAGACCTAGGGTCTCTCTCTTTGAATGCACATGTGAGGGCACCACTTGGCTTGATTGCCCTATTTTGGGAGAAAATATTCTTCCCTAATTTAGAGTCTCCTTGCATGAGGCCTCCATGATCAAGGAATTCTTGATTGAAGTCTCTCTCTCTCTCTAATTTGAAGCCGTTCCTCACAATTTCATGCCCTGAAGGTGCAGTTAAGAGGCAAACCTATCGAGGTTTGAATTTTTGCCAATAAAACCTGCTATTCATCCCACCCTGGAGCGAATGTTGCTAATCATCCCAGGGTGGGACGAATACCAATTTGTAATCATTCCAGGGTGGGATGAGTAGGGAGCAAAGTGCTAAAAAGGTGCCAAATTGACCTCTGACCTTCCAAAACTATTGTGGGAGTGGTTAGGACCACTTTTTAACCTCTAGGGGCTGCCCTAGGGGCTATGTACATCAATTCGATCAGTGCTTATTGCCACATAATCGGATTGGTGTTGTTTTGGTGTCTACAGCTGGTAAAATATGGGGCTATGTTTGTGCACCTGCATAGATACATTTGTGATTGTGCAAATATAGGTTTGTGTTTGGAATTGAGTTGTAGAAGGCTCAAGATGGTGTTCCTTAGATTCAATGTCTTGACCTTAGAGAACATTGATATCCTCCTGGCATAATTTTAGTAGCATAACAATATATTTGTAGGCCTCCTTTACTTGATGAAATGGTGGAGCCTTTATAACCTTTCAAGAGATGAGGATGGTGAGGATAGGTGGTAATCCAGGGTTACCAAGTGGTAGGGACTAGACAACCACCAATCTTTTATAATTACAATGAGTCACTTAGAGTGTCTTACTTAGGTGGAGTGGTGTCATGTGGGTAGGTGAGAGTGAAGTGAGGTATGTGATATGTAGCAATGAGAGGGGTAGTGGTGGTTAGGACACATGTCAAGGGGAGAGACATGGTATCCTAAGGGATATTTTCTAGATTTTACAAAATATGGAAAATAGATTAATGTGTAGGAAAAAAATACCTAAGTTAAAACTTATGCATATTATTTTACTATGCAAATTTGTGAGATGGATGGGTTTTATGGAGTGTTAGCATTTGATGTCTACAAATTTCCCTTTTTGGACTGTGTTGCACAAAACACAATGTGATGCAAAAAATAAGAGACACCTGGTTTATTGGGTAGATAAATTGATTTTGTTACCCCAACGTGAGGATTGAATGACTCTTGAATTTTTTTATTTTGGCATACCTCTCAAGCGATGAATGGGTGAAATATAAAACAAAATAAACCCACAAGTTTCTTGACATATTTGGATGGTATGATATGATTCGATGGATATAAATGTCACAAATGATGATCAATTTTTACTACCCCAAGTTTAGAGTGGGCATGTGTTCAAAATTTTCTTTTAGCACAATGATGAGCATTTTTTCTTTTGTAGATGGACCAACCAATGTGGGTATGTGTGTTACTAGAATTTTTTGGGAGTGTCAATTGTAGTCATTACATATCAAACCAGTATAGCGGTATGGTGCATACCAATTTGCAATTTGTGAAAGTTTTTCACTTTTGCAATCCTACGGAGAGGGTTTCATGATTACCTTGAGCAAATTTTCTTGAACACGGTTGCATTCTAAAATTGAGTTTCCAAATTGATCTGATTTAGGACATGATCAAGAAGGATGATGTGTTGGATGCATTGGGGAGTTGATTTGGTGATATTGTGAAGTTTTGTAGCATTTTGGAATGTGTTGGAGTGTTTTGGGGATTTTTAGGGCCAAATGCAAGGTTGCGTTTGAGATTTTACAAATGCAAGACTATTTTTGAGCTTTTACAAACACAAGGCTACGTTTTAAAGTGTCTGCCAAACTTAGGGCTGCATTTGGAGGTAAAATCCATTATCTAGAGATGTGGATGTTAGTAAGGGTAAAATCCATTACCTAGAGATGTTCCAAAGGGGATATTTAGAGGTACTTCCAACTTACATTATGTTCATTTTGACCAATATGTTGTTGCCTAATAATACATAATCTAGGTTCCCTTGGAACCATATTTAGTTGGTATTTGGCATGATCAATGAAGCTCGTGTTTATGCTTGGGATTCTACTTTATTAAGCTCAAACATAAATTTATTTGTATGAGGTGAAGAGGCATGTGTAGAAGGTATTGGAATATAGCCTATTACTTCAGATTTGGGGCTAGGAGCACTTTAGTGTGGGTTACCCTATGGTATTACCTTTCGAGCAAGAAATCTCATGGTCTTATGCACTTTGGTGGTAGGTAGATGAGGAGTTGCAACCAAGTCACCCTAGCTACAGTGACTAGGATTACAGGGTTATGTGGGTAGGGTTAACAACTACTGATGTTTTTTGGAAACCATGGTGGGGAGATGAAAAATGTCCTAAGGATAGGGTACAGTTATGACAAGTCTAATGGTCTCGATGGGTATAAATATTCCATGGTAGTGAGGAGTTTATTTAGTTATTTTATTTCTTGCAATAGTTTGGGTTGCCATAGAGTGTTCTAGATGATCCTATCATATATAAGTGTGAGATGGATGAGCTCATATTAGCCTGTCCTAATGATTTATCTATGGAAGATGAGAATGAAGAGGTTTTAGATATTCTAGATGTGGATGATGTTGGAAAAACAACTAAGTGTGATGTATGGTTTGTTGTGTAGCCATATTGGACATCGAGTTAGGCTTTGGATGATAGTAGTGGATATGATGGGGGTTCTAGGGATGTATGAATGACAGAGGAGTCTCCACAATGATAGAGGTATCATCAATTGATCAGTGGAACCAAGACCATGAGGGCTAATATTGATAGAGCTATGGATGTCGATCATGCACATGTAGAGAGGGAAATTGATTTGTACATGGGGGTTATGGGTGATAATTTAGAGAGGACCCATAGGTAGGTCAAGGAGAAGTGGACGACACTCTAGGCTAAGTGTGATAGCCTAACAGAGGAGTGAGATCACCTTATACATATCAGGAATGCTCAATATGACAATATGGAAAGGCTATGGGGCAATATGGAGGTTCGAGATGCCAAGATGGCATGGCTATGGACCGATATGGGTATTTAATATGTAGAGATGGCCTAGTTAGGGAGTGAAGTAGGGGATCAATATGAGAATATGATCCAAATACAAAGTAAGGTGGAAGGACAACAAAGTATCCTTGGTGGAGGTGGTGAAGTAGTTGTGATAGCTACTCTCTGAGTAGAGGTAGATGAGAGGGATGGGTGATAGTGAAAAGATTTATCTTACATTTAATTGTAGGAGGATTACATTCAATCATTGGAGGATCAACTTAGTTAGCATCATATTCCACTACTAATGCAGTCTTCTTCATTGAGGTCTAGATCTAACCAATGGAATGAGTCCCATCATGGTAGTTCCTACTCGAGAGCTCCATGACTTCAAAAACCATATGTGTCATAGGGCTTTAGGTTGGGGTCTCCTCTTCGAGTGCCTAGGGCTCCTTATGACACTGACTAGTAGCATACTTTGTACTTATTTTTTGGATGTTTTATTTTTATTATGAGCCTCAGAGCTCTATTGTACACATCCTATGGGTGGACTATGTACTTTGTTATTTATACATACATCGATCGATTGATCAATTAAAACTTATGCCAACAAGCTAGCTCAACCATAAGAGTACATAGGTCTATAAAAAATAAGATCACTAATGTGACATACGTGTCACCATGCGTAAGACTACTCCACTGCTAGTCCAATATCTATAGCCCATTATCAGTAATGGATATTACCCCATGTTTATCAAAAACTAAGAATTATAGGGATTCAAGCTCTTTGTCCTATTTTTTTAGGGGGGTGAAAATTTGAGAAATTTTATTTTTGGGGATTTTACGCGTTTTATTGAGGAGAAAATGGGATTTTTTTTAATTTTTACTCATTTTATTGAGGAGCAAAGCTTTTGGGGACTTGCTCATTTTATAGAGGAGTAAGGGAATTTTTTTGTTTTTGGGGGAGAGAGGGAAATCTTGTCCTTTTATAAATTCACATACTTTTAGACCATGTTTATGATAGGATGAGCAGGGAAACGGTTTGCTCAATGGAAATAGCTATGTATGAATTCATCATTCCAAGGTGTCACAATGTGATTAATGTGTGATAATATGTATGGTCCAAGAGGAAACTTGATTTAGCTAGGAACAACTTGTAGCATCTAAGGACTATTTGATGTTCAATGAAGGTTACATGAAACACTAGGGGTGGTTGAGTGACTGAAAACACCTAGAGATTTATCAAACCAGAGACTAGCAAAGATATAAGATGCCTTGGTATTTATTGTTATATTTATTTTTCATGGTGGTAGATGGTGGAATGAAATCGATACTAGGATGAAGGTTCCCTTGATTAAGGCAACAAGAATAAATGGACTAATAATTATCCAAACTAATCAAATGACTATTAATATATATAGTGACATGTATGAATGCAAATGATAGAAATGTGTGGATATAGTGTAATTGGACTATATGAGTTATGAATGTATGAATGAATACATGAAATGCAATGTGAAAAAATAAAATTTATTAATTTTATTTATACATATTGCCATGTATATGTAAATATATATAGCTCGCATCAAGTATAAAATTCTCTCAAGTGAAGAATATTCAATGGCCTAGGTTCTTCTATTTTCTTGAGAATGGTAAGCTTGTATGTTCTTGGACCTAGATTCTATTTAATTATGAATGGACCTAACCAATTAGCCATAAATTTATCATGAATATGTGGTAGTGTATTGGTGTTTTGTTGATTCTCCTTAAGGATGAGATCTCCTTCTTGTAATTCATGTGGATAAACTTTTGTGTTATAAGCATACTTGGTACGGTCTTGATATACCAATAGATGCTCTATGGCATTGATTCTCTATTCATCAAGGAGTGTGAGTTGGTCAAGATGTGCTTGTATAGAAGTATTGTCATCCATGAATTATTATAATGAAACATGTAGTGAGAGGATATCAAGCTCAAGAGGTATAATTTCTTTGGCCCCATAGACCAATAAAAATGAAGTTTCTCTTGTAGGCATAAAAATGCTTGTTTGATAGGCCCATAAATATGCCAATATCTATTATTGTCTTTAATGAGTTTTTTTAGAATGGCTATCAATATCTTATTGGTGGTCTCAATTTATCCATTTTTTATGGGTAATAAGTAGTCAAGAAACTATGTTGGATATGATATTTCTCACAAAGCACTCGAACATACTTATTCTTGAAAGACTTACCATTATCAAAAATTATCTTCAAGGTAATGCTAAAACGACAAATTATGTGTTAGAGTATGAACTCCACAATTCTAGGTCCTATCATACTGGTCATAGAAATTGCCTTGATCCACTTTGTAAAGTACTCTATGGCAGTGATAATAAATATATGTTATCCTAATGAGGTAGAAGATATTTCTCTAATCAGATTAAGGATCCATTATGAAAAGGGCCAATTATTTTATGTTGGTTGTAATGTTTGTGATGGTACATGAATTAAATTGGCATGTTGTTGGTATTTTTTACATTTATTTACATAGTTGCAATAGTCACTTTCCATGGTGGGCCAATAGTAACCCATATGCAAGATGTGCTTTACAATGGCCATCCCACTAAAATGGCCACCACAAGTACCATCATGAGCCTCAAATATGGCCCATTGTGCCTTCGTGGGCTCTAGAAAATGAATTAATATTTTGTCATACCCATTTCCATAAAACACATCCCCCATTGTGCCTTCGTGGGCTCTAGAAAATGAATTAATATTTTGTCATACCCATTTACCTTTTGTTTAAAATTTCATTTACTATTTTGTGACAAATCCATTGGAAGAGTATCAAACTTGAGAAAGTCCTTCACCTGACTGAGCCATGATTTGTATGGCTCTGTGTGAATAAAACAAACATCTTTTTCATCTTTAGACTCTACTGGTGAAATTGTAGATTTGGACATTGTTGTAATAATTATCAGTTGTACCTCCCTAGCGGGGTTATCTAGAATCAATGATACTAGAGAGGCCATCACATCTACAAATCTATTAGTCAATTGATGTAAGTTGTTGATCTCATACCAGTTAAACTTTACTATCAATTTTATTGATATTCTATTGCAAAATTTTAGGACTACAAGTTCATTTTATTGCATTGGTAAAGTTTATTTCACTTGGTTAACTACAAGTTGGGAAAAATCAAACATTCTAATATGCTTGATGCCCATAGTGATAATTGCCTAAAGACCTAGGATTGGGACTTCATACTTTGCATTGTTATTCATGCATGTGAAGTCAATTTTGAATGATGAAGGGATAAGTATCCCTTGTGGTGTATAAAACATGAATCCTACACCTTCTACTTTATCACATTTTAATATATAAAATAATAGGGTGAGGTCAATGTCATATTCAAGAGCAATGTGTTCTTATGGTTCAATAATGTTAAAGACTAAATCATTTGGTAACTCAAAAAAAAAGGTTGATCCGTAAAAAATGGAGCTTCCATGAGCTGATCAGCAATCACCTGATCCTTGATGTATTTTTACCTAATAAAATTGAGATCAAATTCTATTAATAGCATTATCCATTTTGTGGTATGACTATTTTTATATGTATGATTCATCATGTAATGTAGAGGGTTTTCGTAAGCTATGACATAAGCAGTTTGACTTCGAATGTAATGCCTAATTTTCTTAGTGGAAAAAACCATTTCTAGATACGAAGTTTCCACATATACGTATATAGTTTCATAGCTCAACAATATTCAAATAATATAATATATTTCTTACTCTTGGTGATTTTTATTATTCTATGCAAGCATTAACCCTAATGCAAAATTTGTAGTAGAAATATAAATATGAAATGGGGTTTTAGGACGAGGCAGCATTAGAATAGATAATGAGGTTAGATATTACTTAATATCATCAAAATCCTCTTGAAACTCCTTATTCCATAAAAAGTGACCCCATTTTATATCAGGTGATTGAATGGCATGCATTTGTCAGAGATTTGCATGATAAAGTGATGAATCACTTGAATATTTTCTTGTAAACTATGCAACTCTTTAAGGTTTCTTGGGGGTGGAATTTTGTAATGGCCTTGACCTTGTTTGGGTCCACTCCTCACTTGGAGATAATGAACCCTAGAATTTTACCTAATGTAACTCCAAAGAAATATTTCTTAGGATTCAATCTCACCTTATACTCTAGAATTTGATCAAAAAATTTACTCAATACATCGATATGATTGATATGTGTTTTAGATTTTGCTATTAAATCATCTACATAATATTCAATGATTTTATGCATGTACTCATGGAAGATATATGTCATGGCATATTGATACGTAGCTCCTACATTTTTAAGTCCAAATAGCATTACCTTGTATAAAAAATTACCCTAAGGTATTATAAATGTTTTTTGGTGTTGTTCATCAAGATTGATTCGAATTTGATTGTATCCTAAAAAACCATCCATTAGAAAAAGCATTTCGTGGTCCGCAATAGATTATATGAGTATTGATTTTTGGAAAGGGTAAATCATCCTCAGGACACACTTTATTTAGATATAAAAATTCATGCCCCATTAGGTTTACGCATGGATACCATATTTGAAAGCCACGTAGGATACTCAATGGGTTGAATGAAGCCCACATATAATAGTTTATGAGGATGAAATTTCCTTATTGTTTTTTTGACCAACTCTACATCAGAACCCAAGGTGAGATTGTGGACTACTAAGTTAAGGTCAAGGCTATACATGTCTTTATATGACCATGCAAAAACAGCTTTCATCATTGTTAGTAATATTGTAAGCCACTATTTTTCTTCTTTAGATAGAATTTTTCCTAATTTAATGATTTGTAGATTATATGCATCTGTGCTAATGTTCATATTGAAAGTGTCTTTGATAAGCATGTGTGTATCCTCATCCAACTTATGGGGAGTAGGAACTATACGAATATTATTAGTGACATCCTCAAATGTTTTTGGTGCTATCTATTCTACTTTGGTATGGAAAATGGATGAAGGGGAAGGCAAATATTACAAAGGGATATTAGCATTGGAAGCTCTTATCTATTCTTTAGATTGGATGAATTCAGATAGGCAATGAGATCTTGGTAAGACCCCAAGTTCTTACTATAAAATTATTAACAAATTAATGTAAATGTAATCGCAGGCCACTCAAAAGGGGCTCCATTGTAATCGCTTTGCCACTATAGGGGGCTCCCTCCTTAGAATCTATGCTTATTATTATTCTTCTTGGATGATTTGATATGGATGGCCAACCTAATATATATATCTACCCTAAAGCTATGTTGGTGAAGAGACATGATGGTTCACGTATGAAGAGATGTGATGGTTCACGTTATGAAGGGTTGTGATGGTTCACTTTATAAGTTAATAATATAATAATTAAATGATTAATAATAATAAATAATACTAACTAATAATATTAGGATTGAGGATCCTAACATGCCACCCTCCTTAAAAAGATCTTTGTCCTCAAAGCTCAAAGTGAGAAGCTTTGTCCTTTGTTTTCCAAGAAGGATTTGTGTAAGTTCTTGGACTCTTTTAATGACATCCTTTCATAGGCAGGGATATCGAGAATGATGAAGCATTAGTAGGGGGTTGCCGAGAACAATAGTATCATATCCCTTAGGAAAATCATGATGACGATGGGAGGGCAACACTTGGGGTTCCTCAAATACTTCAGAATGATGCATCAAAAGTGATGGTAATTATTTCATATCTTTTTTTGGTTCCTTGGTAGAGCCAACAGAGAAGGAGTGTGTAGTCACTCTGTGTTGGTTTCGAATAGGTTTGGTCATATGGCAAGAACTCACTATTGGTGAGGAAGGTATGTGTAGGTCTTGTAGAGTGCATGTTTGGCTAGAATTGATCACTTTGGGTATGTCTACTTCATCCTTGCTTGGTACATCAATCACTTCTTGCACATCGACCTCATTTTCTTCATTGTAGTGAGTAGGTGCACTAGTCACTTCGGACACAACTACCTCATCTACTTGCTCTATGGAGATACAGGGATCAACTTCCTTCAATAAATACAATGTTAGCATAGCACATTTATGGTGGGGTCTAAAATTTTCATCACAATTATCATAGAGTCCTTTTGCTCATCGTTCCTTCATCTCCTCAAAGCTAAGATGTTTAATTTGTAAAGTTCAAATAGATTAGGGGGTTGTGTAAGTGATTTGTGCCCTTCCATTATGCATAGTTTTGGGAGTGATGTAAGTAATCGACGATTTTTCCATAAGTGGTTTCCCTAATCATTGTTGTGCATTGATTTTATCTTCAACTAAGTTTGCCAATCCATAGGTCTGCATTATGGTATAGATATTGAACCTTGTCACCTCCATTCTAATTTCCTCTTTTAATTCCCTAATGAAGCCATTGATGAGAATTGATTCATCCAATATTGTGTTGTGTTTGGGGATATCCTCAAACTGAGTTTGATACTCACACACAGAAGTGATTTGATGAAGATCTTTGAGAAATTCTCATATGACTGGGTCCCACATGGCTTTGATACCAAATGGTAAGAACCCAAGGTCTTACTATAAAATTATTAACAAATTAATGTAAATGTAATCGCAGGCCACTCAAAGGGGATCCCTTGTAATCGTTTTGCCACTATAGAGGGCTCCCTCCTTATAATCTATGCTTATTATTCTTCTTCTTGGATGATTTGATATGTATGGCCAACCTAATATATATATCTACCCTAAAGCTACATTGGTGAAGAGACATGATGGTTCACGTATCAAGATACGTGATGGTTCACGTTATGAAGGGTTGTGATGGTTCACTTTATAAGTTAATAATATAATAATTAAATGATTAATAATACTAACTATTACTAACTAATAATGTTAGGATTGAGGATCCTAACAGATCTAGTCCATGTCGATAAGACTAATATCAATATAAACTAATTTTGCCAAATCATATGGATTATGGAGGGGCATCAACAAGTCAACATAAATCATTTTAACTTGATTGCTACAATGTGGAGGGTGGATTCTCTCATTTTTGCTTTCAAGGGAGTAGCTGACCTAGGATTGATGGATTATCATGATGTCATGTAAGTGGTCAATGTGGATCTGGTAGGTCAACTGGTGCATCAAGTTTCTCAAGTGGGAGGAGGAGATAAAATATGTGTCTATGGATAGAAAACATATGAAAGTAAAACTAATTCTCATCTATGAATGGTGTAATGGGTACTAACTTCTTCTTTGGAGCTATTAGAGGTGATTGAGAGTACATCAAATTCCTCATCAAATTCTTCCTCAGAGTCATTATCAAAAATGGAGTAAATATTAAAAACTTGTGGTCACATTTCTAGAAAAGCCTCATACAATAGAGGCACAAACTCAAGATCTATATATTCATCATCACTATCATCATTATCCTCATCATCCTCCTCATTTGGGTCTAAGGTAAGCTATTAAAATGTTTCCTCAAAGGAAGATGTAGAGGATTGTGGCCTATATCCTAGGCCAAAGCAATCATGCACCTCTCAATAGTGTGGTTCAAATATGTTGTGAATACCCTATTCATGTCATCCTAAACCATATCCTTGTCAATTAATCCATCAAAAATATCACATTAGGAAATATGAATTTCACAGATAGTTGATATTAGCACAACGTTATTATTGGGGTTCATCGAGGGGAGGTGGATCAAATGAAGAATGAACTTATCCATACATAAATTTTAATTGATTAGGTGTTGAACCCATGTTTGGTGATACACCAATGGTTAAAGGTGGGTCATATGGGAAAATGTAATCTCTAATAGTCTCAATGGTGGGTGTGGTTATTGTGACATTCTAAATTATGTTCTTGCCAATACCTGGGTTGGCAAGATGGATTGTACTTGCATGGGTGTAGTTTGGAATGGAAAATGGATAGAGGTATAGGCCTAAAGAGAGACCTATGGATCAAATGGTGGAGGTAGAGGAGGGTTCGATTGATTAGAATAGATAATATATTGAGGTTCAAGATGAGGTTGGGCGATGATGGGAGTTTGTAAAGTGGTATTGGTGTGTGATAGGGGATAATGAGTTATTGTTTGTTTTAATTGTAGCATATGATGGAGTATTCCTAGAGGGGGAGGTGAATTGGGAATTTTTTAATTGATTCTCAATGCTTTTAAATAGCCTTGATCCAAACCATACAAGTGTATGATTTTCTAGTGTACAATTTCCAACTTCACAAAACTACTTGTACGATATCCAAATCATACAATTGCATGATCTAAATCATAAAACAACATAGAATGTACAATTTTCCACTTGCATAGTTTATTGAAAGTCATTTTGCAACTCAGATTATTCAAAATTTTAGTTGTTCTCTTCCAAACTCTTATTTCCCTTATTTGGTAGGTTTCCACTATGCAATTGCACTTCCAAATTGGACAAACAATCCATTGTACAATTTGGATGATTGGTTGTACAGTTTCACTAAAGACTTGTTGAATTATTCTCTTACAAATTTATTAATTTACCTACAGGCTCTACTTAGAGTAAGATTTGGGTATCTTTCTAGTGCAATTACCAACATAGTCTCTCAACATGCAAACCTTAATTCATCGTATATAGTTATTATCATCAATTCTCATTTCCAAAAATCATACAACCTGTAAATATCCAATTTTAGCAATAATAATGTATCAAACTAATTTTCCAGTATCACAATAGGTATTGATAGTACAATTCCATTATTACCATCTCCATTTACCACACCATCCTAGCCATACTTGCATAGAATGTATAATCCAGATTCACCATCAACATGCACAATGGAATTCATAGGAACACACAAGCCATAATGCTACACTCACATTAATATTTCTCTATAAAATATGTACAATTACACAAAAGTGAACAACATCCATCAATAATCATAGTATTCTTCCACTATTATGAACATAGAAATGAACATTCTTAGAAATCTATTATGAACAACTTTGAAAAACTATCTACAAGCATGAAAAACCATCAAAACAATGATTGGGGGATCTTTCTAATGATTTCCTAGGTTTTTCCAAAGTTATTCCTGAGACAACCAATTATTCACAACTGTCACCCTATAAGACAACCAACTTGCATTAAGGTCTCCCTAATGTAATTTTATTATTATCAAATTAATCCAAATGCACATTTCAACTTAATTTCATTTCACATCTAATTGCACATTTATGAAATCATACAACTACACCCAATTATACATTTTATAACCCTTCCTTGCACAGTTAGGCAAACCCTATCTTGTATGTTTTAATAAAATTTGTACTTTTAACAAAATTGATAAAGTTGTGCAAATCCAAACTTATTTTTTCTTCTTTTGGGAGGTGGATTTTTTGCCTACATTGATAAATATTAGGTCATTGAATTTATGATGTAGAGGCTTGCTCCCATTGCATAAAGGTTGGAGGAGTGAGAAGCTGATTGTTTGGATGAGGTGATGGGATGTGACTTGATGAAGATGAGGGTTGATTTGTAGGATCATAAGGTGTGATAGGAAAGTGATATGAAGTGGAGGATGAAGAATGATTTAGATTGGTTTTTTGGGATGTGGAGGTATGATCAACTATGGGAAGAGCCTCTTGAATGGGTGCTTTTGATGAGGTGTCTTGGCATGGGGATCTAATGGAGTGGTTAGTGGAGTGATGGATAAGTGGGTGGATGTTGGCATGGGGCTCTAATGGAATGGTTAATGGAGTGATGGATAAGTGGGTGGATGGCAAGGATGGTGCATATGGGTTGGAAATGAAGTTACAGTACTTGAAAGGTTCTTCATATATAGATATATAATGAATTTGTTCCTCATACATATATTTTATGCATTGATGTAATGTTGAGGGTACACTCTTCATGTCTCTAATCTAGGGGCTCCGAAAGAGTATGTTATATTACATACCCATCTCTAGGATATGGAACATTTTGTGAATGGTTTTGAACCCCACCCACATAGGAAGGATAATTTTTCTGATTGTAGAGCATAGAGCATCATTGAAAGCTCACAAGGTAAATATGGAACTGGTGATATATGATGGTGGAAGGTTAAGGTGTTGAAGTTATAGGGTGGTGATAATGTTGATGGAAGATTCAATGTCAATTAGCACTCATTTGAAGGGCTTTTGATCAATATGAGCTATGATATCTAGTGAAGGATTAAGTATCTCTGTTGGTATGGTTTTGATCTCAAAATCATAAAAAGTAATTGATGGTTCCATGCATGTCTATATATTTTCCATAAAGTTTACAAAAGCATTTGGATCTTGTGTTTGAACTTCAATTGATTTTAGGATCTCCATAAATGCTTCATGATGTGGGGAAGATTGTTGTATCAACTCATAAATAAATAGTTTAGTCAAATCTAATTTCAAACTATGCATCAACCAACTCCGTAGTGTGATGGTTGATCTTGGTGGATGGTTTTGGAGATGAATTTGGGGTGGTAGGTTGGTTTTATTTGGTTTTTGAGGTACATCCATTGTTGATACCATTGGACGGAGTGTTATTTAGGTTATATTATTGGATTGTTGTGTGTGATTGGCATTTATCTAAGCTCAGGTGACTATGTGGATAATACCCATAAAACCATGGTATTATTGGGTATTGTGTATATAGTTGACTTGGTTGGGGGGAACTATAGAATTTTATGCCTCTATTGTTTTTTGAGTCACCTCATGATGAGGGAGATTTGTTTGATAAATACCAAGGTTCAGGTTTTTTTTCCTAAAGCGTTATCAATCTTGATAGTCTCCTTATCAATTAGGTCTTGCACAATATCCTTGAACAAATAGAAATCATTAATATCATGATATTTTTGACGATAAAAGGTATAATATTGGTACTCCTTGTATTACCTACCACATGGTTTTTTAGAATCTTATGGTTTTATTTGTGGTAGTGTAATCATTTGTACCTCATATAATTATTGGAAGATGGTGGAGAGGGGCTCGGATAATGGAGTGTAATTGTGATCCCATCTATTATACTATTAGTGTTGATAGTTGTCTTTTGTGTTACCTTAATTTTGCATTTGATGTGGGGGCGATACCACTTGATTTTATTTATTGGATCTAAAGTCATCAAAATATACATTAGACGATCTAAGGCATTGTCCAAACTTGATTAATTGTAAATATTGGTTATCTACACATGGCTTGTAAAATTATAAGATATAAATGATATTATATTATAAAAAACTAAATTTTATTTGATATTGTAGTGGTTTGGGGTTTGGGATCTCTTTTGGGAGACCTAAGTACAAACAATTATGGGTTTTCTATGTATGTATGTGAGTGACATTGTTACCAAACAAAAAAATCAAACATCTTATTCTTGATGGTGGATAATTAAAAATAAATAAATATTATTTCACCTATTATAAACCATAAGATTTGTAAAATTAGTGTTACAATTTCTTAGATTTTATCAATTTAATTGTACACCAAATTATTATTTTAATAAATTTCTCAAAAGTTATAATCCTTTGATCAAACAATATTAACTCAATCTACTATATTCCTTAACTTTCAAGCAGGAAACCCACGTTTGAACATTACCAAGTATACATGCATAATTACCAATATGATGTAATACCACTATATGATCATGATGTAATATAGGTGGGGATCATTTCAATCACATATAACCAATCAACAAAAAAAGAAGAAAAAGTTATAGTCCTTTGCTCTACCAAAAGTGGCATCCCTTTTGAGATGTTTTCCAAAAAAATAATAATAATAGTCCTTTGCTCTACAAGGACCAATAAATTAAATTGTGAAAATATAATTTGTTATAAAAATATGATATGATGTCTATTTGAAATAAATTTAATACATATAAAACAACATGTGAATAAAAATTTTATTTTTCATATAAAGGACAAAATCCTTTCCATCCCTTTATGATTGAAGGTTGTTATTACCCTTTAAATATAAATAAGATAATCTCATCAATTTTAATCCATGATTTTTTTAAAGAAAAAAATCTCTTGTGAGGTCGCCTTGGTCTGAGATACCATGACCAGGGGGTTCTACACCATCAAAGTCACCCGAGAGTCACACCCAATCCTACCCGCACCAACATTATCAATTGGATTTTGGGTACCAGGGTGGAGATTCAAACCTCCCTTGGAGTATTGCCCTCTCCTCTCCAACTCACCTACAACACCTGAGTGAATTTTAATCCATGATTACAAACATATGATTTGTCCTTTTATGTTTTGTCCTCTAGTGATATGTCAATTTGACTAAAGATGCATTTTGGTTATGAATATCTAAAAATAAAAAATTACTATTTTTTATTAAGTAGGAGAGTTGGTCACAACCACACTATTTTTAAAAATTTACTATTTTTAGTAAATATTGTATTCTAGTCCTTATGTTATTTTTTATTTTGGTTATGAATATTTAAAAATAAAAAATTACTATTTTAGTATTATTGTATTCTAGTCCTTATTTTATTTTTCATTTTGGATATTGAAGGTTCTTTCTATTTTGTTAATATTTTTAGTATTTTTTGAATAGGTCAAAAGTAGAGTCTCAGCACAAAGTAATACCTTCCACAAGATGGATAGGATAATTTGTATGCCTATATCATGAATATCATCTCAATTGTTTTTGGTATTAATATTAAAAGAGGGTTTTGAAATGAGCCCCATAACCTTATACAAAAAGAAAGCTTGGAGGTCAATTAAAGCACAAGACGACCTCCATAAGTGAGGTCCACCCAAAAGGATAAAAAGTATTACAAACTGAGGCAAGCACCCCCTAGGAAGGGGAACCAAGGGATTTCACACCATCCCCACAAAGGTAAGCCAGGGAGAAAAATCCAAACAACTCGGTCCTAAATAATAACAGGACAATGAAGGGGGCCATAAACTACCAACCCGAATAAATGCATCGTTTGAAATTTGAAAGTAACTACCATATCATCTCAATTATTATATAAACCACCTTGACCATTATAGCTCATCTAAATTGTGTTACTATAACTATATACCTACCTGATAATTTGACCATTATATCTCATATCAATTGAATTACTATAGTTATATACCTACATATTATTTCATAAAAAATATGAACTCTTGATTTTTATTTTTTGGACATTTTTTAATTTTCTTTGTAAATACAAATATTCTAAAATTTAGCATTCTTCCTCTTGATATTTTTATGTAGTAGCCTTCACAATACCAGAACTCCACCTCTATTGTCTACATACTTTATATTAGCAGAGTAATATTTCCAAAACTTCTTGCTATAAATGTTCACTTAACTATATTTGGACTACTAGTTTCCTTCGTGAAGCACTAGTTCAACCAAAAGAACTGTAATAAATAGTTTATATAAAAACACATTAATTTTATAAAATACAATAAGTATTACCAATGGGAAACATTAAAGTAAATATTAATTCTTATTTTATTCATGTAACCAACATTTTTCAATATCAAGTATACTTACTACTTCCTCTGACCATGGAAAAGAGAATTTAACTTCACGATCATCTATGGCTCTTTGCTTTAAGACTAGAGATTGGTTGAGTTAATAGAGTTGGTTTATAATCCTCTATGTCTACATAAATATTCTTTTTTATTACGTCTAAACTAATTTCCTTTCTTTTAAATATTCTTTTGTTCCTTTCCAACCATACAATCCAAAGTATTGTATCTTTCAATGTATCCTAGATTATCTGTAATGCCTCACCTTCAAAAGTAATTTGTTATTTTTTTAACCATTCATTTATTTTTCCATACATCACCATGCATTTACCAAACATATCAAGTATCCATTACCATACTTCTTAGACTATTAAATAGTGTCCCAAGAGTTGGTCTATACTCTCCTCTCTTTTACATAGAACACATTGCAAGGGGCCATGAAAACCCATTTTCATTAGTTTACCCATGATAAAAAAATTCTATGACCTACTAGCCATACATACATTTTGTTTTTTGAAATACTAAAGCTATCCCAAATATCTATCTATATTATTGTTGTATTTCTATGTTGCTGGTACTTTAAATCATACCTACCTATTTTTGTGTATTATCCTAAGCTATTCAACTTCCAAATCAACTTAGTCTTGGCTCCCCTTAAAATAATCACTATTATCTTTCTACTCAATTTCCTCCTAGAAACAATGTCTTGTATACTTGTAAAATAATCTTATTTCCACTTGTATCTTTGTTTTTGGTAATATTAAGAGAAAAGAGGGTTTTGAAAGGGACCCCACAACCTTTTACAAATCTCAAACCAAAAAAAATAAAAAGAAACAGAGCAGAAACATAATAAACAGAAAGGAGAATCCGAGAAACTCGAGAAAAGCCAACGAACTATCCAAAGAGAGAACTGAGGTGGTTCTACATAAGAGAATATTATTTCCAGTTGTATCTTTCTTCCTAATCCATGTACATAATATTTGAAACCCTATCACCATATTTTTCTTGAAGTAATCTCATCCATGGTTTCAAAATTTAATATAAATTGAGTGGTTTTTTATCACACCAAGTACCATTCAAATAAGAAAAATATCCAATTTTTGCCATGGATCTTAGACCTTTAATCACTAGACCAATTGATTTCTTTAACCTGATCCATAGTATAGAACCATATAGTAGTGAGGATGTAGTAAATATTAAGTTTGGTTCATTGGTCTCAACATACTTAGAAGAATTATTTCTCTATCTTTAACTCTTTTTGTATAATATTTAAATTACTTTTATCTGTAAAGCTAAGTTTGCATCTCCATGAAATATTAAACTAAAACATCCTCAAGTTTTATCATCATACACCTTTCTCCGTTTCACCAAAGGAAATTTCCTTTTGTCATATAATCCTAACCATAGAAAAAAATACATAATATAAATTAAATATTTTTCTACTAATTGTGGTATAATATAAAAGAACATATAAAATGTTAGAATATCTTGTAAAACTAATTTAATTAACTACACTCTTCTTGCCAATGATAACCATCTACCTTTCCATGCTGGTAGTTTATTCTAAACTTTAGTTATAAATGTATTCCATAATTTTATCCTCATTCTCCCCTCAAATAAAGGTATCTTTAAATATGTTGCTTGTAAATTTACCTCCTCCAGTTGAAGCAACCTACACATCCCTTCTTCTTTAATAGTAACTATAAGGATTGATCATTATGTTACAATACATAGACAAATTATAAATATAAATATATTTAAAAGACTTGCTATTATTGTAATAATATAACCTTCATGGAAGTCTCTGAATGCACATGCGAATATTAAATTAATCTGTTGATGTGAATTTGTGAGCACAAGGAATAGTTTCTCTTTCAAAAACAACATCCAATAAACATTACTCCAGAGAGACGTTTTTCACAAGACTGCCCAAACTGCCGAACTCGTTTCGGCCATATCTCACTCATCCGAACTCGGATTGAGCTAAAATTTTGAGGGTAGATGCCTGAAAAACCCTAGAATGTCTCCACAAATTTTCATATCATTTGGAGCAACACAGATCCTAGCGCATCCCTATGTGTGAACGATATATTTGGCAAGCGGCTATGCGAGGGTTTCATCTGGGTTGAGTGCAAGCAGCTCCGAGAGGTTGGTTTTAGGGCCTTCGGGCCCTAGCGGCCAATATTTTTGTGGTTTATGCTCAATATTTTAGTAGGAAATGTTGCAGGGGATACAATATGGGTTAGAAATTTGTCTTTCAATAGATCATACTATGAACTTGAGTGACAACGACTTCCAATTTGCTGCACAAAAGAAAAGTGAAAACCATACCTTTCCACGGCGTCTAGGGCAAGGATTAAAGAGATCACGAAACAAGTTTCAAGTAGTTGATCAAAAAATGGCTCATATCTCAAGTGAATATGGTGCTAAGGTGCACCCACAAAATAATTCTACTATGAAAACCCCTATCAAGGGTAAGAATTTCGAAGACTCGGTCCCAAAAATGAATTTTAGGGATGCCCTTCGTGGTGGACAGCCTCAGCCCAATGCTAATATCAATATTAGGGCTTCCCATAAACCTCTAAGAATGCCTAAGATTGATCCCAGGAAAATGGAGTCGGGATGTCTTAAAGCAGGTTGATGGAACTCCTATTGTTAAGCTTGATATGGGTAACATTCAGACTGGCATTGAAGATTTGGAAAAAAGAGGACTAATTTGTCGGTTCGTGGGTTTTCATTCGAGTCTATCTGCTTTCAAAGTTTGGGCTGCAAAAAGCTGGAAAACTAAAGGTGAGTTACAAATCTCTATTTATCCAAATGGTTATTTTCTTGTTTTATTTGCTAATAATGAAGATAGAGAGAAAACTTTTCAAGGGGGTCCTTGGTTTTTTGGAAGGGCAGGGCTTTTCATGAAGCCTTGGCATACTAAATTTAAAGCGAAAGAAGAGATGCCTTCTATAGCTCCCGTGTGGGTTAGACTCTTTGGCCTCCCTATTGAATTTTGGAATCCTACTATTTTTTCTTCAATTGGAAACTCTTTAGGAACTTTTATGATGACTGCTTGATTGTACTCAAAATTTTGAACATATTATTTATGCTCGAATTTGTGTTTTAATGGATTTTGACAAACCCCTACCTAAAAATATCACATTACAATTTGGGGAAGACACTTGGGAGCAAGTAGTGGACTATGAGAACATTCCTTTTCATTGTAGAATTTGCCATGAATATGGTCATTTGGCCAGTGCTTGCCCAAATAAAATTCTTGATCAAAAGAAAGAAGATATAAACTCAGTAGGTTTCCAAATACCTAAGAAGAAGAACACTAAAAAAAAACCAGTTATGAAGGATCAATCAAAGTCATTTGCTAATATGTTTGAAATCCTTTCCACAAATGATGTCCCAAGTGAGGAAGAGGAAATAATGGAAACTGAAATCTTAGAAACACAATTTAAATATGAAGGAAAGAACTCGAGAGACAAACCAACAAATCAAAGGTTTTCAACAAAAAAAAAAGGAGAAAATTTACACAAGAAAAACAATATTTCAAATGTCAAAACTTCAAATAATGGAGGTCCCAATATAGACTCCATTGAACCATCTAGTAAAATTTTGGTTGTGTATGAGCATTCTTCAAGGTTAGAAGCCATCTCAGATTCAATTGGAATAAGTCAAGAAAGAAGGGAAAAAAAATTGAAGATGGATTCTAATCAAAAAGTAGGTCACAAGACCAATCAATATCATATGGTAAAAGAAGGTGAAAAGCTTGTAGAGGAAGGTAATATTAATGCCCTTCCCAACATTTTTAGCCCTGGTATTAATGAAGATCATCACTTGGAATATTAGAGGACTCAAAGGGAGTCTTTCAAAACAAAATGAAATTAGAAGAATGATTCGAGATAAATCATCCACATCTTGTTTTCCTTCAAGAAACAAAGATGTCAATGGAGGATATGGACTTAATTGCCAGTAAAATTTGGCCAGCTGGAAAAGTGGTTTCCCTCAGTTCCCAAGGGACTTCGGGTGGCATTGCTTGTCTTTGGGACCCAAAAGAGGTAGTTATTCACCATATGGTTGGCAGTTGGGGTTTGTTGGCTATAGCTATTCAAAGTAGACATTCCAACAAGATTATGCTCTGCATTACTTTTTATGCCCCGACTTCTTTGGAGGAAAAAAGAAGACAGTGGAAGGATATTACTCATATTATCTCTCATTTTCCTAAATCTTGGATCTTGATCGGAGGAGATTTCAATACCATCCTCTCTCTGGATGAGAAAATGGGGGGAAATAGAAATTTGGACAAAAGCATTGACCTCATGAGCGAATATATTGCAAACCTCCATCTTGTGGATATCCAACCAGATAATGGCCTTATGACTTGGTCTAATAGAAGGCAAGGCTTAGCTTGTATAATGGAGAGATTGGATAGGTTTTTGCTCTCTAAAAATTTCTTAATCCATGGTCACATTCCTAAAGTGAAGACTCTTAATAATGTTGGTTCGGATCATTGGCCGGTCATGGTGGAAATGTGGAAAACCAATGTGAGTTTCTCTCCTTTTCATTTTCAATTAATGTGGCTTAGAGACATTTCCTTCAGACCTCGTGTGCAACAATGGTGGAAGGAAGGTAAACCTAGGCATGGGACTAAGATGTTCTGTTTTGCCAAAAGATCGCAATACATTAAATCCAAAATCAAGACTTGGAGCTGGAAAGAGTTTGGGGATGTTCATAAAAAAAAACATGAAGTTATTGCTCATCTTGAAAATTTGAATAAGAAAATCCGTTTAGATGGCCTCACAGGAGAAGAGAAGTGCAGATGAAATTAAACTCACAACTCGGTTAGAGGAATGGGAAAAAAGAGAAGAAATCTTATGGAAGCAAAAATCTAGAATTCAATGGCTCAAAGAAGGAGATCGAAACACAAATTTCTTCCACAAATCTCTTCTAGCTCGAAGATCTCACAACTTTATTTCTTCCTTAAAATCAGATTTTGGAGATGTTGTTTATACTTGGGATGGCATGAACTCTATTGTTGTTGATTACTTTTCCAATATTTTTTTTGCTACTCCTCTTGACTCAACTTCACAACAAAATGTTCTTCAAGCAATCCCTTCTCTTATCACTTCTGAGGAGAACTCTATTTTGACTGCTCCTGTTACTATCAATGAGCTTCAACAAGTAGTTTTTAAAATGCAAAAAGGGAAAACCCAAGGTCCTGATGGTTTTCCTATTGAGTTCTACCAAGAGTTTTGGGATATCCTTCATGTTGATTTATTAGAGGTGGTGGAAGAAGCCAGGAAATCCAAAGAAATTTTGAAGGTTATCAATAAAACTTATATTACTCTTGTTCCAAAAGCTCAAGAGGTTGATCATATCTCAGCTTTTAGACCTATTGCTTTATGTAATGTTCTTCTCAAAATCATTACTAAAATCATGGTAGAAAGGTTGAAGCCTCTTTTGCATAAGATTATTTCCCCAGAGCAAGGGGATATGTGGAAGGACGTCAAATAGTAGATGAGATAGTTCTTGCTCAGGAAGCCATCCATTCCATGGATATGCAAAATTCTCCTTCTATGTTCATTCGGTTAGACTTATCCAAAGCTTATGACAGAGTGGATTGGCACTTCCTTATCAAAGTTTTGAGGCAATTTGGTTTCTCTAAGGATTGGATGGATTGGATTATGGGATGTATCTCTTCAGTTTCCTACTTAGTTCTTATCAATGGTAGGCCTTCTCGGTATTTCCCAGCTTCCAGAGGTATTAGGCAAGGTGACCCGCTATCCCCTTATTTATTCATCATTCTTGCTGAATGCTTGGGTAGGACTATAACCAAAAAGAGGGAAAACAAAACCCTTGAGGGAGTTACCATTGCTCATGGAGCTAGACCTATCTCTCATCTTCAATTTGTGGATGACTCTACTCTTTTAGGTAAAGCTACGAGTTAAGGAAGCTTCTAATATTAAGCAAATCATTAGCTATTTTTCTAAGGCTACTGGGCGGTTGATCAATGAAGACAAATCTAAAGTTATTTTCTTTCATTGCTCTGCTAGACAGGAATCCATGGTCTTGGATAAATTAAGATATAAGAAGACCTCTCTTCCAATCACTTATTTAGGTATTCCCATAAATATTCAAAGGCAAAAAAATAAATATTGGAATTGGTTGTTGGACAAAGTCAAGAAGAAAATTGGAAAGTGGACCAACAAGTGGCTTTCTTATGGGGTAGAATCACCTTGGTAAAATCAGTCCTTCAAGCTATTCCTATTTATGTTTCTTCCATTTTGAATATCCCAAAGGTTGTTCTTCGAGAATTGGATCAAATCAGTCATCGTTTCCTTTGGAGTGGTACTAAGGAGAAAAGAAAATGGGCCTTGGTGAAATGGGATACTTTATGTCTTCCTAAGAGTGAAGGGGGTTAGGATTCCGGTCTTCAATTAATAACAACAAAGCTTTAGCTACTAAATTATATTGGAGGATGTTGCATAACCCCAATGCTCTTTGGGCCAATAATCTTCATGCTAAATATGTTGAGAACAAAAGTCCTGAAGACCTTGTTCGCTATCAACTTCCTACCAAAGGTTCTCCCATTTTAGCAGTTCTTAAGACTGGTGAGGATTTGATAAAGAAAAAATTATTTTGGATCATTCATAATGGTCAACATGCAAATTTTTGGACAGATTCTTGGGATGGTCACAAGCCTTTGATAACTCTAGTTTCCTGATTGGAGGCCTTGGATGGAGGAGCTTCACCGAGCTAATTGGATAAAGGTGGCTAATTATTGTCGGTACCATATTGGTAATTCAAAGGTTGGTAGATATTGGATCCCTATTGAGGACTGGCCTATTCAAATCCCAGAAAGGCAAAGACAAGATATCCAAGGCATCCTTCATATGAGATCCCTCTCTTGGTCCCATGAAAAATATTGTTTTGGATGGAACAACACTACTAAGGGTGAGTATTCGGTTGCTCAAGGTTATTTGACCTTATGCCATAATAATCCCAACCATTCTTCTGACATATTTTCTCAATTGTGGGCTCAAAAGCTCTGGCCTAAGGTGAGGTTCTTTAATTGGCTTTTATTGCATCGTAGGGTGCTTACTGGTGAGCAACTTATGAAGCGTGGTTTTCATGGCCCTTTTAGATGTGAAATGTGTGAAGAGAATGTAGAAAATATCAACCATATTTTTATTGAGTGTACTTTAGCCTCTGAGCTATGGAGGAGAATGGCCACTTTACTTGGCTTACAGTGGTCCAATTTTTTTACTTTTGAACAACTTTGGAGGGATTGGCCTAATCAAGAGGGTGTTGATCATTTTATTAGGCAGTTAGTTTGGATGGGTTCTACCATTCTTCTTTGGAATATTTGGAATGAAAGGAACAACCAAATTTTTAATCAAGATAGGAAGGATATTCACTATATTTGGCAAAATACCATAGCCAACTTAGTTGAATCAGTCCATCAACTCCTTAATCACCCCCAAAACTCCCACCAAATATGGGATCAAGTGATGCAAATATTGAAGATTAAACCTTCTAAGGGCAACCAACTTAAAGGGAATGTGAGTATTAGTAAGATGGATAGGACTAGAAATTGGCAACCTCCTCCTAAGGATTTTGGAAAAGTCAATACTGATGGAGCCTCTAGAGGGAACCCTGGAAAAGCCGAGTGTGGGAGGAATTGGTAGACTTTCAGATGGCTCCCTGGTTTTTACTTTTGTTGAGAATTTGGGTATTCTTTCCAATAACCTTGCTGAGGGGTATGGTATCCTTAGAGGCCTTCAGGAGGCTACTAAGGTTGGATGGGAAAAGGTGTTAGTTGAGTCTGACTCTCAACTTATGATTAATCTCTTGAAGACTCCTTCTAAGAATCATAAGGTGGATTGGAGAATAAAAAGAATTATTGAGAAGATTCGGTTAATCCAGGATGGGATTTTTGAAAGTTGATTACAATCATGTGGTCGAGAGATCAAAACAAGAGTGTTGATGCTTTAGCTAATTGGGCTTTGGACAAAGGTGATCTTACTTGTTATGGCCACCCTCCTATATGGTGGGCTTCTCAAATTAGGGAAGCTCTTCTTTCTATTATTTCTTTGGATGGCTCCAGTTCTCAAGGTACCTAGTTTCTTCTTGTTTTTTTTTTGCTTCTCTTTGGTTCATTCGGTTTTTTTAGTTCCCTAGCTCATTCTATTCTTTATTTTGTTTCCTCTGTTGATTCTTGCCTTAATAGTCTTCGGTCTAGATAGGTCATTGTTTTGTTCATTTTTTTTTCTTTTGTCTTCTTTGTTTTTTTGTTTAGTTTTTTAAGGTGGGTGGGTTCTTTTGTTTTGTTTTGTTTTTGTGTTCTTTGTGTTGTTTTTTGTTGTTCTTGTGTTTTTGTTGTTTTGTTTTTTTTATGTTTTTTTGTTATTGTTCTTGTGTTTTTTTTGTTCTTGTTCTTGGGTTTCTCTTTGTTTGTGTTATTTCATTTGTTTTTATGTGTGAGTGTTTTCTATGTTTTTTGTTTTTGTTTATTGTCTGTTGTTGGTTGTTTTTATTTTTATTTTTATTTTTATTTTATTTATTTTATTTTTTAGGTTTTGGTTGTGTTTATTTTTCATGTTTTTTTTGGGTTATGTCTTTGTAGTGTTCTATTGTTTTTGTCTTGTTTGTGTTTTGTTATGTGGTTCTTGTGTTTTTCTATGTGGTTTGTGTTGTGGTTTCTTTTATCTTATTGTGCGTGTTTGGTTGTGCTTTTGGTTTTGACACACTCAAGGAGCATGTTTTTTATTTTATTTTATTATTTTTGTTGTTATTTACTTATTTTTAAATTGGTTTTGTGTGTTTGTTTGCTCCTTGAGTATGTCAAAGGTGGTAGGCCAGGTCCGAGTCTTGGGCATTTTTGGCGGAATGGATACCCCTGCCTCCTTGGGTCTTACCCAAAAGTGGCATCCCTTTTGGGATGTTTTCCACAAATAAAAAATAATAATAATATAACCTTCATGCAATATAAATGAAACAAATTTTATTTCATATAACCCTTTTTTATTAAATATAAAAAAAAAAATTAAACACTAATTATTCAATATTTTTTTATTTTAATCAAACAATTATAGGGGATTGAAATGAACCATAACTAACTAAATTACACAGTGACAACATATTAGTATTACAATATCTTAGAAATTATACATGTATCGATTTTGAACACAGGTCTCTCCTTAAGTGAATATCATTTGTTTGTTATTCAACACTTCTTAAATTTACACAATAAATATGAATTACTAAGATAATATTATTTATATATATTTATTTACTTGCTAAATATTTAGTCAAGTTGAGGGGATACTAAGGGTTTGAGATTGGAACCATTGACCTCAAACTCGTAAACTAATCCATCTACTACCTCCATACATATACTATAATAATATTAACATAATATAAATAGAACCATTTTCATCTCATAATCAAATTATTAAATTATTGTCCTAGTGGCTAGTGCAATGGTTTTGTCTTTGGCTCTTCTTCAAGAGGTCTAAGGTTCAAACTACGATGTGGGAGAGTGTGTGAGGGGGTGGGTGTGAATGGTGTATGTGTGTTAAATTTCCTATTGATAAGTATAACTCTTGAATTTATGAGGTGTCACAGTTGGGAGGATGTGGGAGAGTGTGTGAGGAGGTGGGTGTGAATGGTGTATGTGTGTTAAATTTCCTATTGATAAGTATAACTCTTGAATTTATGAGGTTTCACGGTTGGGAGGAGACTCCTAAGCTCTGCGTGTTGGTGGAAGGAATTTCTCATACTAATCAAATAAGAAAAACAAAAAAAAATTATTAAATTTAATAATTTAATAATTTAATAATTTTTTTGATTGGTAAAAGGGGTTTTGAAAGGATCTCATAACCTTTGACAAAGAGAACAAGGTTGGTAGAAGAATTATTAACCAAAAAATAGTTGAATAAACAAATCCTCTATGGGTTTCTCAAGAAAAATAGTTAAACCGATAAAATTTAAATCAGTACCATCCCGTCCAAATCCATACAAAATTAAACCGATAATAATATAATTCATGTGGAATAATTAATTATTAAAAATAGTTATTCAATACAAATAATAATAATAATAAAATAATTATTCAATACCTATTAAATATATAATAAAATTTATTTACTATAATATTGTAATTATATGAACATAATGCCATATAAATCTATGTTATCAAGAAAATTTTTATCATTTGAACATTGTTTTACTATGAAAGACTTTTGTTTTCTATGTTATCAGGAAAGTTTTTATCATTTGAACATTGTTTTTTAGGAGAATTTTTACAAATTACATCAACAACTACCCTCAAGGGGTTTGCACACAAGACCACTTAAGAAAGAAACATCATATTAGCCACTAGGGTAAGTGTCTGTTGGCATTTGAACATTGTTTTACTATGAAAAGGTTGTTTATATATATAAAAGATATAAAAGTTTTTTTTAAAAGGAAGTTCAAGTTATTGGGTAAAGATAAAGTCAACAAGACCTTGATTATTTTGAGAATCTAACCAGCATAGCCCAAGCACTTAGTTGCTATCAATAGTATTAAAGTTATTTTAGTGGTCCAATAAGAATATTTTATAGCTTGGAATAATAAGTTTAAGGTTAAAAATATTCTCTCATATGGCATATAATCTTGTGATGTTTAAAACTTCTTTACCTTTACTTTAGATCTTTTATTTTTATTTATATAATATTTTTTATATATTAAAATTTTCTTTTTTTAAATTAATCATAATATATGTTAATCATTGTTGTCGATTCTTCTATATATATATATAACATTATAAAATGAAAATATATAAATTTTCATCTTGGAATAATTTTTTATTATTATATTGTAAATTTGACAATTACAATGTAAAATACAAGTATTTAATTTACCATTATAAAATAATTTGACATTTCTTAACATTTTTTAGTTCATTTATTTTTATTATTATATTATAAATATTTATCATTATTAAATAAGTTGGCATCCTTTTGCATTCTCTTATTTTATTTTATTTTTCTAAATGTTACATTCTATATTGCAAATTTACAATTACATTTGGATGGTTATATAAACATTAAACAAAAATACTAAAATAAAATTTGTTTTCAATACTATAGGAAGAAAGTTGGTTTCTTATAGGTTTTTAATTTTATATTTTTAAGAATATAACTTTAAATTTTTTAAGAAAATATATTTAATATTTTTTCAATAAATTTACGAGGGATTTTTGTTGTAGGATTTAAATCTTAAAACTTCTCAAAAATTATTTATTATATAGTTAACATATATTTAATATTAAAAATACTATTAACATGTAATTTTTCTATAAAATACAAATATATTGATTTACAATACTATATACTAAAACACTATAAAATAAATAAAAATTTAAAGAAAAACCATATATATTCCATTTCATTTCACCTCTTAGACACAATTTTTATAAATATCTTCCATTTCATTGCACCACACAATTGACATATTTAACCTCCAAGTCACAAGTCACACTGAAGTTTTTTTTTTTTTAACATAGAGAACCAAAGATCATTGATGACATTTTTTTAAACATAGAAAACCAAAGATCATTGATGACATTTTTTAACCTAAGATCTTAAAACTCTAACCACTGTTTGTCTCCACCAGACAAACTAAGGGATTTTGAGTTTGGCTTCCCAGCCTGGTGAAAGGAGAGTGGGTGGCAGCAATTTTGGAAGATAAGGATGCAACCAATTGAGCGCCTTACACAGGGTTATCTTTAGAACGGAGTGTTGTGCCAACAATTCGATATCAAGGGGTTTTATTCCTTCCGTTAAGTGCGAGCATATCCAAAGCATCGTTGCCGCCTGAGTCTGAGGTTTGGCCGGGAACCCTACCTCTACAAATTTCGTCACTATCTCACTCATCATCTCCTCCACGATTTTCCGCTGCTCGTAATCTATATGTGATTTCAGAAGTTCGCAGAGGCGAGAGACGTGAGCCTTCACATGTTGTGTTCTCATTCTTTTCACAACACTTTCTTCTTCTTCACCTAAGTCTTCTTTCCCTTCTTCCTCCTCCTCCTCGGTATCAGCTCTGCTATCCTTTCTAACCAAAGTACAAGCGCTTGTGGACTCCGGCAGTTTCTTTCTAATATATGCGAGGCGTTTGCTAATATCCTTTTTGGTGATGCGATATTCTGTGACGCCCTCTGCCAATTCTTCCAAGCTTTTCATTTGATCGAGTTGTTGGCCGGCAATGTAGAGACAGGCGATTTGGATGGCACACTCACTTTTCCTAAGGCGACAAAGGTTGCCTATCTCTACTAACTGTTTGTAAATAGTTTGGGCTCTGTGGGTAACAGAGGGGGCGACTTTGAGCGCAGTGGCGAGCTTGGCCAGATGATGGATCTCCTCTGCCTCTCTTGCTTTCTTATTTTTTACCTCTTTGCCCATCCTCTTCTATGAGAAATTGCAAAAGTTCAAAAAAATGGAGAATACTAGTCTGCGACAGTATTTTACATGCATGGGCCTTCATATGAAGCTCTCGAAGTGGATGACATGGTTATATAGACTATATATGCATGAATGGATATATATAAAATTAATTATTAATATTGCATCTTGTAAACGTGAATAATCTCTAAAGCATAATAGCATCTTATTTAGTGGCGTATAAGCATAATTGTATTTTTAGTTGGATTGAAACAGGGTCATTAATATTACATCATTATTAGATGACATCATTACTAGTTGACATAAGTACTTATTAGAATATCATATCACATCTTGTAAATATGAATAATCTTTAATAGCATTTTATCTTACTAAGTCATATGAGGCCCATAATATAATTTTTTTTAATGGAATTGAAACTTGACTATTTATATTACATCATCACATAATGGTATTAGAATTCTATCTTGTAAATATGAATAATATTTAAAAGATAATAGCATCTTATCTTACCAAGTTATATATAAGATTCATATGCATAATTTTTTTTAAAGAGATTAAAACAAGGTCATTTATATATCATCATCATCAGATATTGTATAACATCTTGTAAATATGAATAATCTTTAAAATATAATAGCATCTTATATTACTAAGTTATTTGATATGAATAATCTTTAAAACATAATAACATCTTATCTTATTAAGTCATTTGAGGCGCATATGTATAATTTTTTATTGGGATTAAAACTTAGTCATTTATATTACATCAGGATCATATAGTGGTATTACAACCACATATTTTAAATATGAACAATATTTAAAACATAATAGCATCTTATCTTACTAAATCATACAAGACCCATAAGCATAATTGTTTTTAATGGAATTGGAACATGATCATTTATATTACATCATCGCAAATTTGTATTATAACAAGTTAGTTATTTAAGCATGTATTATTTTCGTTTGGTTTACTCTATCAAAGTCAAGGAATTTAATCAATTTAGCTAGTATCATTTGATGGTAACAATAAGAATAATTTCCAATTACCAAGTTTAAAATTTTACAATGACATGGTATTATACTCTACAATAGTTTTGTAGGCACATGGGTTTGTATTAGAGAATGAGGTAAAAGGTCAACTCTCATAAAATTTTTATTTATAGTAAATTTTATCTTTTTTTTAAGACCCTTTTATATAAATTAATTTTTATAAATTTGTAACACTTTTTTATATAGAAAAAGGGTTGTAGTTGGGTCCCTTGTCCTTGATAAATTACAACTCTCTTATTTAGAGCTTGAGAATTTACAACAAAATTCAATTCTTATTCCAATTGAGTTGCTATAGCTAAATACCTACATATTTGTCATAATAAATAAATTAAAAGAACATTTTTTAGATTTTTTCAATTTTCTTTGTAAATACAAATATTTCAAAATTCAACATCCTTCTTCTTGATATTTTCTTATATAAACCTTCACAATACCAATACTCCACCTCTATTTCCTATGAACTACATCTTAGTAAAGTAATATTTCCAAAAATTGTGTGTTGTCATAGTCTACTTTACTTTATTTGGATTGTTAGTTTCCTTCCTAAAGCATAAGTGCAACCACAAGAATTGTAATAAATAGTTTATATGAAAATATATTAATGTTATAAAATACAATAAATATTACCAATGAAAAACATTAAAGTAAATCTTAATATTTATTCAATTTAGACAATCAATATTATCTTGTGAGCTTCAACTAAACTTATTACTTCCTCTAACCATGAAAAAGAGAATTTCATTTCATGATCCTCTATTAAAACCACTCTATTGGCCACCCTATCTACATATTTGTTCTCTTCCCTTAATATATGTGTAAATATGATTTCTTCAAACTCTATAGCAAGTTCTTGTATTTTAACAATAATCTCTTGTATGTTACATGGAGCCTTTGTTTTCTTTAAAATTATACTTATTACTATTAGTGTATTGCCTCTATTTTATTTATCTATATATTTTTAACCCTTCCAAAGCCACCCAAGCTTAAACTTCATTATTTGTCTTAAATCCACCATTGAAAGCATAATGTGATAAAATCTCAACCTTATTATTTCTAATAATTTCTCCTCCTCATGTTGGTCCTAAATTTCCTTTAGATTCTCCATCAAAATGTTGAATTTTGTTACACTATTTGGTACTTGTAAATATTTTGTAAATATTTGGTTTGAAAAGAGTCTTGTAATTATTAGAGTTTGTCATTATTAAAGAGAATAAAATATATTTCTCGTATGAGAAATATGAAATCATGTCTTTCATAAGTTTGAGGAGTCTAAGGAGATAATAGTTTATTGAAGTGTCAAGAGTTTTTGTAAAATCTTTATGTAGAGTAAGCATATGATATGTATGAAATCATAAATTTTAGTGCTTCATTGGTACTAGAATACTAATATTGTGATCCATGAAATATAGCAAGTGTGTTTGAATATATGTGTATGTCTTTGTGTGAGAATATATTGTGAATTTAATCTTGATATATTGTGAGAAGAATTTATCATATGTTAACCAAAATTTCCATTTGACCATCTCCACTTTTGGTGGTTTCCACATTATATTCTTTGCATTCCTTTTGCTTCTCCTATATCCCATGTTATAATTAAATTTTATGATTTGAATCCATCTACCAAGGCATTATGCTTCAAGATTAGGGATTGGATGAGTTGATAGGTTGGTTTAGACTTGTCTATTGCTAAATAAATCTTACTTTTCATTACCTCTAAATTACTTTTCTTTCCTTTAAATATTTTTTTATTCATTTCTAGCCATACAATCCAATGTATTGTATATTTTTATGTATCCTAGATTATCTATAATGCCTTCCTTTTAAAAGTTCATTCCTATTGCTTTAACCATTCTTAAATTTTGTCATTCATCATCATTTATTTACCAAACATATTAGGAATTCATTGCTATAGTTCCCAAACTATTGAGCAATGTCCAAGGTTATGATTTATATTCTTCTCCTCCTTTTTACATTGAACACATTGTGAGGGGCCATGAAAATCCATTTTCATTAGGTTATCCTAGTATAAAAATTTCCTATCACTTACTAGCCATACAAACATTTTGACTTTTGGAATGCTTGGGTTATCCTAAATATATCTCTATATTCTTACAATATTCCTATTTTTTTGATGTTGTACATTATATTCGCTTCTTATTATGTATTATTTTGAGCTATTCAACTCCTAAATTAGTTTATCCTCCACTTTTTTTAGAACAATCAATGTTGTTATCTTTCTGCGCAACTACCTCCTAGAAACAATGTCTGATATACTTGTAAAATAATCTTCTTTCCAATTGTACATTCCTTCCTAATCCTGATACATAATACTTGATACTCTATAACCATATCTATATTGAATTAATCTCATCCATGGTTTCAAAATTAGATCTATTTTGAGTGGTTTTTTACTGCACCAAGTTTCTATCTAAATAGAATTTTTTTCTCAAAGTTCCCACCACCCAAATTAGATCTTTAATCACTATATCAATTATTTTTTTTAAACCATTCCATAGTATAAAATAATATGGTAATGAGACTACAATAATGATTAAGCTTGGGTCACTAGACTCAATGTACTAAGAAGAATTATTGCCCATTTTCTTTGGCTCTCTTTGTACAATATCCAAATTACTTTTTCCATTTAGAGTTAAATTTACATTCATAAGAACTCTTGAATTGATATCTCCTCTAGTTTTATCATCACACACCTTACTCTATTTCACCAAAATAAATTTCCTTTTATCATGTAATTCTAACCACAAAAATGATCGTATAATATAGATTAAACTTTTTTCTACCAATTTTGGCATAATATACAAGGACATATAATATGTTGGAATGACCTGTAAGACTGATTTAATTAGCTACACTCTTCCTAATAAAAATAATCATCTACCTTTATATTCTAGTAGTTTATTCTAAACATTTCTTATAATTATATTTCATCATTATATCTGCATTCTTCCCTCAAATAAGGGCATCCCTAGATATGTTGTTGGTAAATTTATTGCCACCATTTGAAGTTACCTACATATGCTTGCTTTGATTCTATTTGGAGAGTTTATGAAGTAAATTTTGGTTTTGCCGTGTTAAATTTCTACCCTAATCCTCTTTCATATTCCTTTAATAAGTTACTCAAAGCTCTAGCCTCATTTTTTCTTGTTCTCTTCAAAGGGTTGTATCATATACAAATTGTTGATGGGTGATGTTGTCAATATTATTAATAGTATTAAATCCACTTATTAGCCCATCATTGTATGACTTCTTCAAGTTCCTTCCCAATATCTATGTCATAATACCATACAAATATGATGATATAAAATCTTCTTGTCTAAGACCCATCTTGGTTTTGAATATTTTTATTACTAGCCCATTTATCAATATTGAATATGATATTGTAGAGATAAAACATTTAATCTATCTAATCCATTTCTTATCAAATCTAAATTTTTTTAATACTATAAAAAGAAAATTTATTTTAACTCTATCATAGACTTTATTCATATCAAGTTTTAAGACCATTGCTCTCTCTTTTTCTAAAATTTGTTGAATGAATTACTTCATGAGCTACTATGATTCTATCCAGAATTTATCCCCCTTTAAAAAATCCTCCTTGCTCTTCTAAAATATTATTTTTCTAATAGTGGTCTTAATCAATTTGCCATCACTTTGAATATTATATTATTTTCAATATTGCATAGGCTTATGAGCGTAAATGAATTAAAAAATCTTGCATCCTTATTTTTGGAATCGGGGTAACATATGTTGCATTTATTTTATAAGATATGTACTATTTTATCATAGATTGTTCCACTGCCATCAATAAATAATCCTTCAGTATTTCTCAATTATGTTTATAGAATATTACAAAGAATCCATCCAAAATTGGATACTTATCATTATCAAAAGAGAAGAGAGTTTAATGATCTTCTTCTATAGTAATAGGATCCATAAATTTCCTATTGTCTTCATATGTTATAACTTCTTATAGTAGTTTATCATTAATGACTTCAATTTGGACAAAAGCACTGACCTCATGAGCGAATATATTGCAAACCTCCATCTTGTGGATATCCAACCAAATAATGGCCTTATGACCTTGTCTAACATAAGGCAAGGCTTAGCTTGTATAATGGGGAGATTGGATAGGTTTTTGCACTCTGAAAATTTCTTAATCCATGGTCACATTCCTAAAGTGAAGACTCTTAATAATGATGGTTCGGATCATTGGCCAGTCATGGTGGAAATGTGGAAAACCAATGTGAGTTTCTCTCCTTTTTGTTTTCAATTAATGTGGCTTAGAGACATTTCCTTCAGACCTCATGTGCAACAATGGTGGAAGGAAGGTAAACCTAGGCATGGGACTAAGATGTTCTATTTTGCCAAAATACTGCAATACATTAAATCCAAAATCAAGACTTGGAACTGGAAAGAGTTTGGGGATGTTCATAAAAAAAAACATGAATTTATTTCTCATATTGAAAATTTGAATAATAAAATCCATTTAGATGGCCTCACGGAGAAGAGAAGTGCAGATGAAATTAAACTCACAACTCAGTTAGAGGAATGGGAAAAAAGAGAAGAAATCTTATGGAAGCAAAAATCTACAATTCAATGGCTCAAACAAGGAGATCGAAACACAAATTTCTTCCGCAAATCTCTTCTAGTTCAAAGATCTCACAACTTTATTTCTTCCTTAAAATCAGATTTTGGAGATGTTGTTTATACTTGGGATGGCATGAACTCTATTGTTGTTGATTACTTTTCCAATATTTTTGCTGCTACTCCTCTTGACTCAGCTTCACAACAAAATGTTCTTCAAGAAATCCCTTCTCTTATCAATTCGAAGGAGAACTCTATTTTTACTGCTCCTGTTACTATCAATGAGCTTCAACAAGTAGTTATTAAAATGCAAAAAGGGAAAACCCCAGGTCCTGATGGTTTTCCTATTGAGTTCTACCAAGATTTCTGGGATATCCTTCATGTTGATTTATTAGAGGTGGTGGAAGAAGCCAGGAAAGCCAAACAAATTTTGAAGGTTATCAATAAAACTTATATTACTCTTGTTCCAAAATCTCAAGAGGTTGATCATATCTCATCTTTTAGACCTATTGCTTTATGTAATGTTCTTCTCAAAATCATTACTAAAATCATGGCACAAATGTTGAAGCCTCTTTTGCATAAGATTATTTCCCCAGAGCAAGGGGGATATGTGGAAGGACTTCAAATAGTAGATGATATAGTTCTTGCTCAAGAAGCCATCCATTCCATGGATATGCAAAATTCTCCTTTTATGGTCATTCGGTTAGACTTATCCAAAGATTATGACAGAGTGGATTGGCACTTCCTTATCAAAGTTTTGAGGCAATTTGGTTTCTCTAAGGATTGGATGGATTGGATTATGGGATTTATCTCTTTAGTTTTCTATATAGTTCTTATCAATGGCAGGCCTTCTCAGTCTTTCCCAGCTTCCAGAGGTATTAGGAAAGGTGACCCGCTATCCCCTTATTTATTCATCATTCTTGTTGAATGCTTGGGTAGGACTATAACCAAAAAGAGAGAAAACAAAACCCTTGAGGGAGTTACCATTGCTCATGGAGCTAGACCTATCTCTCATCTTCAATTTGTGGATGACTCTACTCTTTTAGGTAAAGCTACAGTTAAGGAAGATTCTAATATTGAGCAAATCATTAGCTATTTTTCTAAGGCTACTGGGAAGTTGATCAATGAAGATAAATCTAAAGTTATTTTCTTTCACTACTCTACTAGACAGGAATCCATGGTCTTGGATAAATTAAGATATAAGAAGACCTCTCTTCCAATCACTTATTTAGGTATTCCCATAAATATTCAAAGGCAGAAAAATAAAGATTGGAATTGGTTGTTGGACAAAGTCAAGAAGAAAATTGGAGTGGACCAACAAGTGGCTTTCTTCTGGGGGTAGAATGACCTTGGTAAAATCAGTCCTTCAATCTATTCCTATTTATATTTCTTTCGTTTTGAATATCCCAAAGGTTGTTCTTCGAGAATTGGATCAAATCAGTCATCGTTTCCTTTGGAGTGGTACTAAGGAGAAAATAAAATGGGCCTTGGTGAAATGGGATACTTTATGTCTTCCTAAGAGTGAAGGGGGGTTAGGATGCCGGTATTCAATTAATAACAACAAAGCTTTAGCTGCTAAATTATATTGGAGGATGTTTCATAACCCCAATGCTCTTTGGGCCAATAATCTCCGTGCTAAATATGTTGAGAAAAAAGTCTTGAAGACCTTGTTCGCTATCAACTTCCTACCAAAGGTTCTCCCATTTTAGCGGTTCTTAATACTGGTGAGGATTTGATAAAGAAAAAATTATTTTGGATCATTCATAATGGTCAACATGTAAATTTTTGGACATATTCTTGGGATGGTCACAAGCCTTTGATAACTCAGTTTCCCAATTGGAGGCCTTGGATGGAGGAGCTTCACCGAGCTAATTGGATAAAGGTGGTTAATTACTGTCGGTTGCATACTGGTAATTCAAAGGTTGGTAGATATTGGATCCCTATTGAGGGCTGGCCTATTCAAATCCCAGAAATGTAAAGACAAGATATCCAAGGCATCCTTCATATGAGATCCCTCTCTTGGTCCCATGAAAAAGATTGTTTTGGATGGAACAACACTACTAAGGGTGAGTATTCAGTTGCTCAAGGTTATTTGACCTTATGCCATAATAATCCCAACCATTATTCTGACATATTTTCTCGATTGTGGGCTCAAAATATCTAGCCTAAGGTGAGGTTATTTAAATGGGTTTATTGCATCGTAGGGTGCTTACTGGTGAGCAACTTATGAAGCGTGGTTTTCATGGCCCTTTTAGATGTGAAATGTGTGAAGAGAATGTAGAAAATATCAACCATATTTTTATTGAGTGTACTTTAGCCTCTGAGCTATGGAGGAAAATGGCCACTTTACTTGGCTTATAGTGGTCCAATTTTTTTACTTTTGAATAGCTTTGGAGGGATTGGCCTAATCAAGAGGGTGTTGATCATTTTATTAGGCGCTTAGTTTGGATGGGTTCTACCATTCTTCTTTGGAATATTTGGAATGAAAGGAACAACCGAATTTTTAATCAAGATAGGAAGAATATTCACTATATTTGGCAAAAGATCATAGCCAACTTAGTTGAATCAGTCCATCAACTCCTTAATCACCCCCAAAAATCCCACCAAATATGGGATCAAGTGATGCAAAGATTGAATATTAAACCTTCTAAGGGCAACCAACTTAAAGAGAATGTGAGCATTAGTAAGATGGATAGGACTAGAAATTGGCAACCTCCTAAGGATTTTGGAAAATTCAATACTGATGGAGCCTCTAGAGGGAACCCTAGAAAAGCCGATGTGGGAGGAATTGGTAGACTTTCAGATGGCTCCCTGGTTTTTACTTTTGCTGAGAATTTGGGTATTCTTTCCAATAACCTTTATGGGGGTATGGTATCCTTAGAGGCCTTCAGGAGGCTACTAAGGTTGGATGGGAAAATGTGTTAGTTGATTCTAACTCTCAACTTATGATTAATCTCTTGAAGACTCCTAAGAATCATAAGGTGGATTGGAGAATAAAAAGAATTATTGAGAAGATTCAGTTAATCCAGATGGGATTTTTGAAAGTTGATTACAATCATGTGGTCAGAGATCAAAATAAGAGTCTTGATGTTTTAGCTAATTGGGCTTTGGAAAAAGATGATCTTACTTATTATGGCCACCCTCCTATATGGTGGGCTTCTCAAATTAGGGAAGCTCTTCTTTCTATCATTTCTTTGGATGGCTCCAGTTCTGAAGGTACCTAGTTTCTTCTTGTTATTTTTTTTTTTGCTTCTCTTTGGTTCATTCAGTTTTTTTTAGTTCCCTAGCTCATTCTATTCTTCATTTTGTTTCCTCTATTGATTATTGCCTTAATAGTATTTTGGTCTAGATAGGTCATTGTTTTGTTCATTTTTTAATTTTATTTTTCTTTTTTCTTTCTTTTTTTTTTGTTTAGTTTTTTAAGGTGGGTGAGTTCTTTTGTTTGGTTTTGTTTTTGTGTTCTTTGTGTTTTTTTTGTTGTTCTTGTGTTTTTGTTGTTTTGTTTTTTTTTTTATGTTTTTTGTTATTGTTCTTGTGTTTTTTTTCGTTCTTCTTCTTGGGTTTCTCTTTGTGTGTGTTATTTTGTGTTTTTATGTGTGGGTGTTTTCTATATTTTTGTTTTTTTATTTATTTATTGTCTGTTGTTGGTTGTTTTTTATTTTTATTTTTATTTTTTAGGTTTTTGTTGTGTTTATTTTTCATGTTTTTTTTGGGTTATGTCTTTGTAGTGTTCTGTTGTTTTTGTCTTGTTTGTGTTTTGTTATGTGGTTCTTGTATTTTTCTATGTGGTTTGTGTTGTGGCTTCTTTTATCTTATTGTGCATGTTTGGTTGTGCTTTTGTTTTTGACACACTCAAGGAGCATGTTTTTTATTTTATTTTATTATTTTTTGTTGTTATTTACTTATTTTTAAATTGGTTTTATGTGTTTGTTTGCTCCTTGAGTATGTCAAATGTGGTAGGCTAGGTCCGAGTCTTGGGCATTTTTTGTGGAATGGATACCCCTGCCTCCTTGGGTCTTACCCGAAAGTGGCATCCCTTTTGAGATGTTTTCCACAAATAAAAAATAAATAAAAAATCATTAATGACTTCAATCTCATTTGATCCTAGAATATTTTGGTAAAAATTACTTACATCCTTTCTAATTTTGCTCTAGTCTTCAATTCAAACCCTTTTATTGATTTAACTCTACTAATTTTGGATGCTAATCTCTATAATATTTGCATCCTGTGAATAAATTTGTGTTTTTACCTCCTTCTTTTAAGCTCTAAAATTTCTCTTTCTTACTCAAAATATTATGATATTCACTAAGAAACTCTCTTTCCTGCAAGCTTGAATTGTTATGCTCATATTTTTTTATTTTGAAAGATTCTTTTTTAGTTCTTAATTCTTCTCAAAAATATTTTTGAAAGTGTTCTTGTTCCATTCTTTTAATCTAGTTACCATTAATTTAATTTATTTTAGAATTGAATACAACACATCATTTCCTAAATAATTCCATGTCTATGCTATCATATCAACAAATTGAGGATGGTCTTCCCACATATCCTCATATTTAAAATATGATATTTTCTAATTCACTTACCACCATTTTAACTATTATTGATTAGTGATATGAACCAATCCTTTTCAAGGTATTGATTTTAATATAAGTAACTCCATCTAGCCATTGGTATGAGTGTGCATCTATATAATATTTTTACTATTAGGTTTTGGTATATCCTATTGTTGGTCCATGTATAGTTGTCCTCTTTAAACTCAACCTCCCATTGATTATTATTATTATTTTAAATAATTTGAAAACATATATTAAAACAAGATCATTTACAAGTTGGGATGAGACTCCTCCCATCCCTATTTGATGAGAACACATGTTTACAACAATAAAAGGAAATCTACATCGGAACCAAGTCTCCTAAACCATATGTCTGTAATGGTTATCCAAATTAGCTAAATATTATATTTTCTCACCATCCTACCTAATCCTCTCATCAATAGCCATGACATTGTGCCATTGAACCCCTACCTCCTTCTTGATACCCATATTAGACAAGATGTCTACCACTTTATTTAGAGCTCTACCCACATAAACTAGAATTACATTATCTAATTTCCTCCATAATTCCTTTATTTGGGTGACAAGAATCCTCAGCCTCCACATCTCCAAAGCAAAGTTCCTCATATAATCCAGATATTCTACCAAAATTTAAGAATTTGATTCTATGATTATCCTTCTATAACCTTGACTTACTACCCAAATAAAGTAGATTTGATAGCTAAGACTTTTGCTTCATTGTTTATGGCCCTTCCTAGGCCTATAGTTTCTAATAGAGCACTATCCCAACATGATTCCTACAAACCACTCCAATTCCAACTCTATCCATATTGCCTTTTGTAGCTCCATCAATATCAGTTGAATCCAACATTTTGGGAGTGGTTTCCAACTAGCTTTGTCCTTCTCTTGCATTTTAGCTTCCTTCTCCATCATCCCTATATCATTCTAAGTTTCCTCTTTAGCATACACTACTACAATTTCAATGAATTTGCTCCAAATGACCTACTAGATGCCATCTAAGGATGAAAAGGTTTCTCTAAAAAAAATTATTTCTCTCCAGCCACAACCTCCCATTGATTATTGTTTTGAATAAGAACTACAAATCTCTCATACTTTGAATTTTTTCTAGTTCCCCCAAAATTTTCATCCAACTTGGTTATGGCAGTAAAATCTCCTATGATCATGAATCGGGTTTCTTGGTCTTTACTTCTCATAAAGGTTTCAATCCTCCTCTATACTTCTAATTTGCTTGACTAAGTTGTAGGTCCATAGACATTATAAGGATGAAGTAAATATATACAAAGTAGCATATGACTAATGAGGTTATCCAATGCCTAGTTTTATGAATGGTTTCACAAGATGTTTTGACTACATTCCAAAATATTAAAATTTCCCTTATCGCTTCTTCTAAATCCACAACATCCCATTCACATCTTGCCCATACTACTTTCATATTTTTAGAAACTTCTTCCTTTATAAATATTGACTATAATTTTTTAATAGTAAATGATATACTTTTAATTGATAGAGAGTCAACTATGGAGGAACCTAAACAATTGCCTTAAGAGTATAGAGGAAAATAGTTGGTTATGAAAATTTTCATACCATAAACCAAGATTCCAATTCCATTGTGAAACTTAACCTTTAAATTAGATGCATATGATCAAGTGAATAAAGGATTTTTAATAGAAGATTCAATTTTAAATCTTGTTAGGTGATGTATGCATAATTACTAAAAAAATACTACTATGTATTTTGCTATAAAATGTTATAATAATATGGTTATGATATAATATATTATAAGGTCTATTTCAATCCCATATAAACCACTAAAAATAAAATAAAATAAAAATAAATAAGATAAAATAACATTAATATTCATGTTAGGTTCATCAAATAATGTGATATAAGAAATTATACATTCTAGTCATTACTCTTTGACATTATCCAATTGCTTAAAGGGATGAAAAGTATATAAATATATGATCCAAAACTTAAAATTATGAGTTAAGGAATATCAAGAATGAGTGTAACTAAGAAATAATAGAGTATACAAAATCAAAACATAGGAATATAATAAAAATAATATAATGAATTTATTACTTAGAAAATAAAGTACAATGTAAGCAATCCCATGAAGAGATTTAAGGTTATAACACTCATCTATTACTCGTGGAAGGTTCAAGGTTCAAACTACGACATGGGCGAGTGCGATGTGGGTGAGTGTGTGAGGGGATGGTTGTGTGGTGGTTATGTGTAAATTCCCTATTGATAAGCATAGCTCTCGATTTTACAAGGGGTCATGATTGGGAGGAGATTGCTTAACCCTGTGCGTTGATCGTATGGGTTTCTCACACTAACCAAATCAAATATATATATATTAAATTCCCTATTGATAAGTATAGCTCTTGATTTTATGATGGATCATGATTGGGAGGAGACTGCTTAACACTGTGCGTTGGTCGTATGGGTTTCTCACACTAACGAAATTATATATATATATATATATATAATGCAAATCTAGTGACATATTTCATGATTGGAATTTCTTTCCACGTAAATACCTTTATATCTTAGTCTAATCATAATATAAGTTAAATATTACAAAATTAAAATATCTAAAGTGCCATCCTAGAATAATTTATTGTTTTTTTTTGTACTATTAATAACATAGAGGGTTTTGAAGGGATCCCACAACCACTACACTCAAAATGCCACCCGACCACATGGACCAGAACTAAACCCCACCAGAGAAGGATAGATCAGAAAAAGACTACACAAAATCAACCTAAGGACACATAAGAAGAGGAGAATTGAGATAGTTCTACCCCAACCTACCCATCTCTTGAGCAATAGAAGGAGCCAGTCGAGAAACATCCTTAGAGTAATTCAGCGTCGATTTTAGCAAACTCCATATCTTTCTTTGATTAATATCTAGAGTCGCTTTTTCTCCTTAGAGACCTCCGAGACAAAAACCTCCACGACCGGCTTCTCCCGGTGGTGATCGCATAAAAGGGCGTAGGAGTTAGGAGGGGGAGAGAGAGGGGAGGAGCCATCTTCCTCACACACTTTTTTGCACAAGTGTTTAGATTTACGAGTGCCACTTCCCACAGTAACACAAGTGGGCATCAAGTCAACATCCACAAGCTCATCAACGGTCACCTTGGGAGGTAAATCAAACATTACAAAGAGGCTAGTCAAGGAAGCTCGATTACAACCTTTAGAAGCCTTGCCACGAACCCCTTTAGAAAAAACCTGAAGCTTTCTAAAAATCTTCTCAAAACTCGAGTCAAGCAGGTTCTAACCGGGTTTTACTCAACTTATATTTTGGAGAAAAAAAAATTTTGCCTTTCCCATCAGGACACGAAATCAATTACTCCCAAACATAGGCAGAAGAGAAGAAACACAACTGGTCAAGCTCAAACCAGTAAGAAGATACAAGCAGAGGAGTCCCCATAGTGGACCAAGGTACAAAAACATGATCACCTCCACGAAAGTCAAACGCAGAAAAATGAAGGAGTTGAAATTCATCAACCAGAAAAACCGACTCGAAATGAAGAAAGAAAGGTCATACCTGAGAAAAAAACCGAAACCAAAACGAGGAGATGCAAAACCAACTTGCTCACTGGGAAAGACGACACAAATAACAAAAAGCCACCAAAGATGAACCTGAAAAGCCAGGGAAAGAACCAAAATATCAAACAAATAAACAATCCCTCCCCGGCTCAGACCAGAAGTCCCCAACACAACAAGGCCACTAACAATTGTAAAGATAAGCGAAAAAAGAGGAACCACGATAACAAGGACACTCTAATAAAATAATTTATTATTATTATATTTACTTTATTTATTTTTATTATTATATTATAAATTTAAAAATTACAATATAAATTAGAAGTATTTATCCTTTAATATTATTAAATGAGTTGACATCGCTTAGTATTCTCTTATTTTTTTCTTAATGTTACATTCTATATTGCAAATTTGACAATTACATTTGGATGGTTATATATAAACCTTAAAAAAATAATTAAAATAAAATTGATTTTCAAAATTATTTGAAGAAAGTTGATCTTTTATATTTTTTATGAACATTTGATATTTTTTCACTGAGTTTATACATTTAATGTCCAAAGTATCGTTGCCGCGTGAGTCTGATGTTTGGCTGGGAACCCTAACTCTATAAATTTCGTCGCTATCTCACTCATCATCTCCTCCACGATTTTCCGCTGCTCGTAATCCATATGTGATTTCAGAAGTTCGCAGAGGCGAGAGACGTCAGCCTTCACATGCTGTGTTCTCATTCTTTTCACAACACTTTCTTCTTCTTCACCTATGTCTTCTTTCTCTTCTTCCTCCTCCCTTTCTACTTTGACAGATCCCTCCTCCTGATCAGTTCTGCTATCCTTTCTAATCAAAGTACAAGCGCTTGTGGACTCCGGCAACTTCTTTCTAATATATGTGAGGCGTTTGCTAATATCCTTTTTGGTGATGCGATATTCTGTGACGCTCTCTGCCAATTCTTCCATGCTTTTCATTTGATCGAGTTGTTGGCCCGCAATGTAGAGGCAGGCGAGTTTGATAGCACACTCGCTTTTCCTAAGGCGACAAAGGTTGCCTATCTCTACTAACTGTTTGTAAATAGTTTGGGCTCGGTCTGCAACAGCGGGGGCGACTTTGAGCGCAGTGGCGAACTTGGCCAGATGATGGATCTCCTCTGCCTCTCTTGGTTTCTTCTGTTTTACCACTTTGCCCATCATTTTCTATCAAAAATTGCGTAAGTTCAAAAAAATGGAGGATACTAGTCTCGGCTGGCTACATCTGAAGCTCTCGAAGTGGATGACATGGTTATATAGTTTATGTATGCATGAATGGATATATATAAAATTAATTATTAATATTGCATCGTGTAAATGTGAATCATCTTTAAAATATAATAGCGTCTTATCTTACAAAGTCATATTAGGCAAAATAAGCATTTATTGGACTATAGTATTGCATCTTGTAAATATGAATAATCTTTACAGCATAATAGCATCTTTATCTTACTAAGTCATATGAGGCTTATAAATAATGGGATTGAAAATGGTTATTTATATTATTTTATTATATAGTACTATTAGGTGATATAAATAATTATTAGAATATTGTATTATATTTTATAAATATGAATAATTTTTAAAACATAATAGCATCTTAAGTCATATAAAATATATAAACATAATTTTTTTAATCCAACTATTTATATTATATCTTTATCACATAATATTAGAACCTGTCTTGTAAATATGAATAATCTTTAAAACATAATAGCATCTTATCTTACTAAGTCATATATGAGGCGCATATGCATATAAATTAAATTGAAACAGGTCATTTATATTACATCAGTATTCGTATCACATCTTGTAAATATGAATAATTTTTAAAACATAATAGTATTAAATATTAATAAGTTATTTGATATGAATAATCTTTAAAATATAATAGCATCTTACCTTACTAAATCATTTGAAGCGCATATGTATATTTGTTTTTATTAGATTGAAACTTAGTTATTTATATTATATCATGATCACATAGTAGTATTAAAACATTATCTTGTAAATATGAATAATATTTAAAACATAACAACATCTTATCTTGCTAAATCATAATTTGTTTTAATGGGATTGAAATAGGGTCATTTATATATTACATCATCACATATTGGTATTATAACAAGTTAGCTATTTAAGCATGCATTTTTTTCGTTTGGTTTCCTTCGTCAAAATCAAAGAATTTAATTGATTTAGCTAATATCATTTGATGGTGACATAAGAATAATTGCCAATTACCAAGTTTTAAATTTATTGTGACATGGTACTATACTCTACAATAGTTTTGTAGACACATGGATTTGTCTTAAAGAATGAGGTAAAAGATCAACTCTCATAAAAGTTTTTTATAGTAAATTTTTATCTTTTTCTTAAGACTCTTTTAAATGTAAATTAATAATATTTGGATCCCTTGTCGTCGACAAATTACAACTCTCTCATTAGAGCGTTAGAGCTTAATTTCAAATTTTATTTCAATTGAGTTGCTATAGCTAAATACCTACATCCTTTTCATAATAAATAAAAAATAATATTTTCATTTAGATTTCTTCAATTTCTTTTGTAAATACAAATATTTTAAAATTCAACATTTTTCTTCTTCTTCTTGACATTTTCCTACAACAACTTTCACAATATCAAAACTCCACCTCTATTACCCATGCACTACATCTTAGTAAAGTAATATTTCCAAAAATTGTGGGCTATCATAGTCTACTTTACTTGATTTGGATTTTTAATTTCCTTCCTAAAGCATAAGTACAAACAAAATAATTATAATAAACAATAATTGTAATAAATAGTTTAAATATGTGTGGTGGCTGCTGGTGCGAACAGCGCAAAATACTGTGGTGGCCATAAAAAGCTAGACAGCCTGCCCAGATTCGTGGCGGCTATCGATTCCACCATGTAAATTCAAAAAAAAAAATAGTTTAAATATGAAAATGCATTATTGTTATAAAATATAATAAATATTACAAACATTCGATATTATTTTTTTAGCTTCAACTAAACTTATACTTCCTCTAACCATGAAAAAGAGAATTTCATTTCATTATCCTCTATTAAAACCCCACTATTGGCTAACCTATCTACATATTTGTTCTCTTCCCTTAATATATGTGTAAACCTAATTTCTTCAAACTCTGTAGCAAGTTCTTGTATTTTCACAATAATCTCTTGTATTTTACATGGAGTTGTTATTTTATTTAAAATTTCACTTATTACTGTAGTGAATTGCCTTCCATACATACTTTGTTCCATTTCATTTATCTACATATTTTTAACCCTTCCAAAGCCACCCAGGCTTAAACTTCATTATTTGTCTTAAATCCACCATTGAAAGCATAATGTGACAAAATCTCAACCTTATTATTTCTAATAATTTCTCCTCCTCGTGTTGGTCCTAGATTTCCTTTAGATTATCCATCAAAATGTTGGAGTTTATTACATTATTTGGTACTTATAAATATTTTGTAAATATTTGGTTTGAAAAGAGTATTGTAAATATTTGAGTTTGTCATTATTAGAGAGAATAAAATATATTTCTTTTATGAGAAATATGAAGTCATATCTTACATAAGTTTGAGGAGTCTAAGGTGATGAATATTTTATTGAAGTGTCAAGAGTTTTTGTAAAATATTTATGTAGAGTAAGCATATGATATGTATGAAATAGCAAATTTTAGTGCTTCATTGGTATTAGAATACTAATATTGTGATCCATGAAATATAGCAAGTGTATTTGAATATATGTGTATGTCTTTATGTGAGAATATATTATGAATTTAATCTTTATATATTGTGAGAAGTATTGATCATATGTTAACCAAAAATTCAATTTGACCATATCCACTTCTGGTGGTTTCCACATTATATTTTTTGCCTTCATTGTGTTTCTCCTAAACCCCATGTCATAATTTTATTTGATGATTTAAATCCATCTATCAAGGCATTCTGCTTCAACATTAAGGATTGCATGAGTTGATTGGTAGGTTTAGACTCTTGTATTGCTAAACAAATCTTCCTTTTCATTACCTCTAAATTTCTCTCCTTTCCTTTAAATATTTTTTTATTCATTTCTAGCCATACAATCCAATGTATTATAACTTTTGATGTATCCTAGATTATATATAATGTTTTCCTTTTAAAAGTGCATTCCCATTGCTTTAACTATTCTTCAATTTAGTCATTCATCATCATTTGCTTACCAAATATATTAGGAATTCATTGCCATAGTTCCAAAACTATTGAGCAATGTCCAAGGTGATGGTTTATACTCTTATCCTCATTTTTACATTGAACACATTGTGAGGGACCATGAAAACCCATTTTCATTAGGTTCTCCTAGGATAAAATTTTCCTATCATTTACTACCCATACAAAAAATTTGAATTTTGGAATGCTTGTGTTATCCCAAATATATCTCCATATTCTTACAATATTCCTAGTTTTTTGGTATTGTACATTATATTTGAAGAACACAAGCTTATACTAAGAGGGGGGTGAACAGTATAAGATAAAAAAATTTACTCTTCTTTCCAAAGTAGTATTATCCAAATATTATCAATTGCAATAATGAAATAATGCACAGATCATCGTACACATAAGAGACACATATTTAACGTGGTTCACCCAATGTGGACTACATCCACGAAGAAAATATTTCTTATAAATTTTCTCAAAAAATCTCTTGGGAACTAATTCCCTATTACAATATTTATGGGCACCAACCCAAAGGAGACACCAATCCCTTATGCTCAAGTTTGTGGACCTCTATCCATAGGAGACACCAATCCCCTTTACTCTGGTTCATGGACCTCTATCCATAGGAGACACCAATCCCATTTGTTTTAGTTTACTCCAATATCTACTCTCAACTTTGCTCAAATATGCTCACTAAAACCTACTCAAGTCTACTCACAATTTTGCTCAAATTTTCTCACATAAATCTGCTCAAATCTTCTCATAAAACCTTCTCAAATTCTATCATAACATCTGCTCATATCTGCTCATAACACCTACTCAAATTTTTTCATAACACCTTCTCAAGTATGCTCATAACACCTACTCAAATATTCTCATAGCACCTACTCAAATCTACTCATAACATTGCACAAATATTACATACACATAATGCTCATATATTTTTAATTTCAATCCACTAACCATTCATTTTAAAATCAATATCAAATGCATATATATGTCATACTTATCAAACATGAATCATGCATAAATTTTACTTTCAAATTTGATCTATAATCCTTACAAATTTCTTTCCAACATTAATCACAATAATGCATAAATTTACTTTTAAACCCTTGCACTTATATTCCCAATTTCATTCAACACTAATGCACATCAAATCAATCCTTATACCTCCAATCATATGACATCAAAAATATTTTCCTCAAACAAAACCACCTTAAGAAAGAGTTAAATCACATACCTCTAAAACTGCCTTGATGATGATGTACTTTCAAAACCTATCTCAAAATAATTTCCCTTTCTTGTGCCACTTCAAAAACTGGTTAGTAAATTTCTCTTTCAAATCATCCATATTAAAATTCTTCTCAAAATATGTGCATAATAATACTTTATATCTCCTTTTTAGTCTAACAAAATAAAGATTGTAATAATTTTTTTTGGTAGGTAAAAGTATTTTATTTATTGCACGGGTTAAAGGGTCTCGTCCCTATTACAGTAGGCGTAAGTAGATACATCAGTACCCAATAGTGGCAGCCATACAAAAACCATCAAGGGTTCTACCCCTTTCAACCTTGTCCAGTAAATATCGAAACCAACAAAAACAGACTTCATCAAACCATTACAAAAATAGGTAGCCTTGTTGCCTAACAGATAATTTCCCAGGCTACTGGGAATCTTTATCCCTTTCCTCTTTTGCATTGGAGTTATGATCAGGGGACAAAAGAGTCTTGAGCATAGCAGGGAGATCCTTGAGCTCTTGGATGGCACTATTAAGGAGAGCACCTCCTTCCTAGTAAATGTTGACAATCATCTGCAAGTGGCCTACTACTTCGCTGACATGGTTGAGGGCCACAAAGCGGAGCTTATCCTCGGAACTAGTGGTGAGATGCTCATCTTCGTCATTGATAATTTTTGGAGACGATCGCTGGTCACTCAGGTTCGGGGTCTTCAGCCTGCTAGACTTCCTTCTTTTTTGGGGGGCCGAACTGACTTTTGCTTAAACCTCGGGCGCTTTCCAGTGGGAGCTTCTTTAGCAGGGATAGAAATAGGGGACGCAACTTTCTTGCCAAGGTCATGGGGGGCGGAAGGTGCAGGGGAAGGGGGATTGACGGGAGTCTACGAGGGGGGACTGGTAGGCTTGGGGGACGGGGGGGGTGGACGCATCGACATGGGCAGAGTCAGAAGAGTGAGCGGGAGATGAAGACCGAGAGGAGATTTCCCCTGAGACTTGGTGGGCTAGGGCATGCTTGTAAAGCACCAGAAAGAGCCCCTGGTGACGAGGGGGTTTCAGGGATTTACTCTCCCTAAAGTTGGTAATGGTGATAATGATGGAATGAAGGAGGAAGTCAGGGATGTTGATGGGCTGAACATCGTGAAGATGGTTAACAAAGGTAAGGTTATAGGCTCGGAGAGGCTTATTGGGGTCGTCAACAGTAACATACTGAATAACAGGGACAATGGCAGTGTCCTAGGGCCAAGGCAAGGAAGAGCGCACAACCCCTTTCTTATCCCAAACTAGATTTTTCCCCTTGTCGGGAAACTGATCAGTTTCCTCCTTAAAGTTATGCCTATCTCTGCGCACTATTCTACCATCGGGTGGAATACCAGAGACCTGGGCAATAGAATAAACACTTACCTCGAAGCGGAGTCCTCGGACCTACACTTCCCCCTGATTCCATGACTCGATGAAATCTCTGGTGACTTCCTCATCTATCCCAGAGAACAACTTGAAGAAATTGATGAAGCGCTTGGCATCTAACAGGGCTGCAGTCCCAGGCTCAATCTACAAGTTAGCAGGCTCAGAGAGGGCCATGGTGGTGATCATACAATGGGATACAGGGATGGCTAGAAGGGTTCTATCTCCTCTCTTGGTGCGCTTAGGTAAAATGATCTTCATGAAGGCTGGGTGGAGATAAAAGGATAGTGAGAGGTGAAAAAAGTGGCCACCAAGGATCACCAGGAAGACAATCCAAAAAAAGGGGATGGGAATGAAAACCTCGGTAGAAGCATGGCTCGTGATGATAGGGCCAAAATGGAGGGGAGTGGAGGAAAGAGTGAAGTGGGCAGCGGAAGGGCTGGAGGTAAAAATGATGCAACACGAGCTGCTAGAATTTGAAGACGAGGGCCAACAAGGGATGCACGGGTGAATGAAACGAGCCATAATGCCTGTGCAAAAAATCATACTGACATCACACCAAAGAATGATGGGAGTGGTGGAGTTCCAAAGGTTGATGGTGTTGAGATTAAACACCCTTGGTGTTGATGAAGCATCCTCATGGTGGTAAGAGCCACCTTTTTTGTTGATCTTTCGAGGAGAGGTGGTGTTGAAAATGAACACCTTTGGTATTGAAGAAATACCATCATGGTAGCTAGAGCTACCTTTCAATTCTTTTCTCCACATCCTGATTGGCTATGGTGATGACATCCTAGGGGAAGTCTTCTTCCTAGATAGACAGAGTGGATTGGTTGACAACTTTGTTGGCTAGGATGTCAGCAACCTTATTTGCTTCCCTGAACACGTGGTTGATCTTGTATTGGGGAATGCAGTTAAGGGAGACTTGGGACTCCTGGATAATGTTCTGAATGTTCCTTCCTCCTATGCTCTTGTTGATGATGTGGCCAACTATAACAGCAGAATCCCCTTCAAAATGATTGGTTTGGAAAGGGCTTTACTCACCTCAATGCTTCTCCACAATGCTCTGGCCTCTGCATAATTGTTAGTTTGGGTCCCCAATTTTTTGCGAAAGCCTTGATAATACTGCCATTGTGGTCTCTGATGACTCCTCCCGCCCCTGCGCTGCCTGGGTTGCCTTTGGATGCACCATCGAAGTTAGCTTTGAGCCATCCCAGGGGAGGAGGGAACCATTTGGCATTGGTCTTGGGGTTGGGGGAATTCTAGACTTTATTGCAGTTTGAGGGAATCCCAAGAGAAATGAACAGGTGAGATTCAAGCCCAAATTTTGGAACATCAGTGCAAGGAATGAGGTTGTTGTTCTCAATGGCAAAGGATAGGGCTCTGATGGTGACAACATCCGAGTTTCTGGGGCTCTCATTGAAAATGTGATTATTGCATTCCAACCAAATTTGCCAAGTCGCATGATGGAGCAAGGAGTTCCACAGAAAGCTAAGTCTTGAATTTTTAAAGATCCTGGGCCATTGGGTAAATAGGTCTATGATGGACTTGGGCCAAACCCAGCTGACCTAGAATCTACTGATCAAGAAGGAGAAAACATCCCAAGCGAAGGGGTATTCCAGAAGAATGTGTTGGGTGGACTCCCAAGCTTGGGTGCAGAGGTAACACCTATTGGGAACAATGACTCCCCTTCGGATCAAATTGTCTATAGTCAGGATTCTATTATGGACAACAAGCCAGCAGAAGTGGGCCACCTTCGGGATCAGGTGCTTGAGCCAGATGCTCCTAGCTACGGACTGGCTGTCTCTATTTTTGGGAGTCATGGGTGGGGTGTCCATCATCTAGGAAGCAGATTTAATGGTGAAGAGCCCATCGTTGGACCCTTTCCAGCAACGTTCATCTTTCCTCTGAGACTGCGGGATGAAATTCACCCAAAAGATGTCCTGGAGAGTTGCTATGGCTTTGTCAATGGCATCATTCTTAATTCTGAACTGGACCTGCTTCCACTTTCGGCTTCCCTGGTCCATGGTGATGAAATCAACAACTCTGGGACCAAATTTATTATCTGTGAGGTGTTTGATTGCGGCCACTTCGGGATCATTGATGAGGGGATCTGATCTGGCCCAAGCATCCTTCCAAAATTCAATGTCCTTACCATTTCCCAGCTACCACCATGACCCCTGATGCAGCAGTTGCTTGGTGTGAGCTATGGATTTCCAGAAGTGGGAACCAATGCAGGGGGTCTCCATATCCAAAAATGATTGGTGTTGAAGATACTTTCTTTTGATGATGGACACCCACTCCAGATTGGCATTGGTGACCACCTTCCAAGCTTGTTTGGCCAGGAGGGCCTTGTTTGTGATGCTTATATGGTGAAAACCCAGCCCCCCTCTATTTTTGGGAGTGCAGACCTTATCCCAGGAAACCAGGTGGAATTTTCTCTGAGTATCATTCCCAGCCCACAGGAAATGCTTCTACACTTTTTTGATAGCTTCTCCCACCATAGCAAGGATTTTGAAAACTGATAGAAAATAAGTTGGAATGCTTTGAAGGACAGATTTAACCAATGTTGCTTTGCCTACTTGGGAAAGGAGAGCCCCTTTCCAACCTGCCAACTTTTTGTGGATCTTTTCTGTGACATTGTTCCACATGGCCTTGAGTGGCCTTCCTCTGAACATCGGAAGGCCCAGATAGGTAGTTGGGAGATCAGCTATGGTGCAACCCAGAATTCTTGCAATCATACTCTATCTTTTGATGGGGGTGTTGATGAAGTAGAGCTTACTCTTAATGAGGTTGATCTTCTGGCCAGCAACTTCCTCGTAGAGGTTGAGGATGGCCTTGATGACTTTGGATTCGGAGACTGAAGCTTTGGTAGCTAACAGAGTGTCATCCACGAACTATTGGTGAGTGGAAGGAGGGAGCCCAGAGGCTACCTTGATACCAGAGATCAGATTTCTGGAACAAGCACTTTTGATGGCTCTTCCCAAACTCTCAGCCAAGATGATAAAGAGAATGGGGGAGAGGGGATCTCCCTGCCTTAGTCCCCTGGTGCTGGGGAAGTAGTCGATGGCTGACCCATTAACCAGGATAGAGAACCAAGAAGAGGAAAAATAGTTGGAGATCAGATTTACCCAAGATTCATGGAAACCATACTTGAGGAGGATTTTGGTTAGGAAATCCCGGTTAACTCTGTCAAAGGCCTTGTTCATATCAAGCTTGAGGAAGAAGGCAGAGGAGTTGGAGTTGTGCGTAGAATGGATCAACTCATGGATTGTTATGATGCCATCAAGAATGTTTCACCCCTTTACAGTGTTGCCTTGGCAAGGATCGATGATGGTGGGAAGGATCTCGGTGAGTCTGTTGGCTAGGGATTTGGACAGAACTTTGTAAATGACGTTGCACAGGCTGATGGGATGGTAATCAGATAGGGACTAGGAATTCACCCCCTTGGGGATCAGGGTGAGGAAGGTGGAATTGACATCTCTGGGAATGATGCTGGACAACTGCATTTCAGTGATGGCTAGGCACAGATCAGGGCCCACAATGTCCCAGTAGGTTTGGAAGAATATGGGGGGAAGCCATCGGGCCCAGGGGCTTTATCCGGATTCATAGAAAATAGGGCTTGGTGAATTTCCTTGTGGGACAAGGGGCTGAGGAGAAACTCATTCGTATCTTCGGAGATGGTTCTGGGGATGTTTTTGAGGAGAGAATCCATGGCCGGGACAGAGGGGGGGGGTGAGGAGATCTTCAAAGTGACAGATGACTTTATTCCTAATTTGGTGAATGTCAGAGGTGTACGACCCATCCTATCTGGTGAGGCCTTTAATTTTGTTGGCTCCCCTGTGCCTGAGAGTAGAGATGTGGAAAAACTTGGAGTTGGTATCACCTTCCCTGAGCCAAAGTTGTCTTGATTTTTGGCACCAAAAAGTTTCTTCTTTGCGTAAGGTGTTGTGATAATCAGACAACAAAACCCTCTCTTCATTTTGAAGCATGTCATCCCCCTGCCCTTTCTAAAATTTATCCTCAATATGATCAAGCCTGGTTTTGATATCACGCTTGGTTTCAAAAATATTCCCGAAGGTCTCCCTGTTCCAAACTTTCAAATTTTCTTTGATCAACCAGAGTTTTTGCATTACTTGATTGGTGGCTATCCTAGGGAATTTTCTTTTCCACCACTCTGCAATCTAATTTTTGAGATCAGGGTGTTGAGTCCACATTGACTCAAACCAAAATGGAGTCTTAAACTAGGGCCTGCTTGTTGTTTCGAATAGGAGCAGGCTATGATCAGACCCTATCTTCGGGAGAGCCTGAAGAGTGGCATCTCCAAAGAGGGGGAGAGCTTCTTGGGACAGCAGGAACCGATCAAGACGCTCTTGGATGAGATTGTTTCCCCTTATTCTATTACTCCAAGTGAAATGGGATCCCCGCAAATGGACGTCCATAAGAGCATTGGAGTCCACAAACTATCTTAAATCATTTGTTGATCTGTGAGTGATGGCATTCCCTCCTCTTTTATCAAAAAAGTGCAGGGGAGAGTTGAAGTCCCCTACCAAGATCCATGGAATATTGATGAACGCTTGCCTCATCTGAGTGATGGTGTCCCACAAAACCATTCTACCTTGAGAAGTGTTGGGGGCGTAGACATTAGTCATGATCCATGAGGTCTGGGAACTGAGATCATGGAAAAGAATGTTGGACAATCTATCTTGACTAGAGATGAATCTGCCTTCGACTTTGGCTGGGTTCCAGAGGCATAGAAGGCCACCTGAGGAGCCGATAGCCGGGGAGTAAACGAAGTCACAATTTTTCCAAATGGTTTTAGCAACCCTTGGTGACCACTGATCATCTAATTTGGTTTCCTATATAAGGAATATTGTGGGGTTGGAATCTTTCCTCATGATAACAACCAACCTTTGCTTAGCTGCCCCATTCAGTCCTCTCGCATTCCAGGAGAGGACTTTCATTTAGAACTTTTGGAGGGTTTTTTCCCCCTTTGCCTTGGTGCACGGGGGTTTGGGTCTTCGGCTTTCTTCCTTGATGGTGTTTTCAATTTCCTGGAACAGGGTTTTCTGAGTTCCATTGGCTATGTCCTTAGTAGTGTCTCAATTTCTTCGTTCGACACCGGAAGGCCTACCCTTATTTCTATCTCCACCTACATCCATATGGGATTTTCTAAAGCTTCGGGTTTTCTTGGGACTCTAGGTTTCTGGGGATTCATGGGTAGACTCATCATTGTCGGAATCGATGATGTTTGTGTTAGTCGGGGAGGTAGGGTATTCAGACCCAATGGGGAGGGGCAATGGGGACGAGGGGGTAGGCGAACATGGGGGTTTTGAGGGAGGGATTTGAAGAGCGGTGCTAATAGTGGGTGGGGGGACTGACATGGAGGGGGAGGGGGAAAGGGAATTTCCTGGGTGGCACTGGCATTCGGGCACAGAAGGGAAGTGAGATTAGGAATAGGGGAAGTCTTGGCAGGGATTTCTCCTTCCTCAATCTCCTCAAAGGAGCCAGAATCATTGAGTAAATTAAATTTATTAGAGATAGAGACCAGGGTACTTGCCTTTTGCATCGCTTTGGCTGGTGATGGTTGGTTTGGTTGCCTACTCTTGATGTTCAGGCTCTGTCCTACTCTAGAGATAATCTTCTGGCTATCATCTTGGTCCGAACGCACTATATTATGGTGGTCGGTTTTAGGGTTTTTGCACTTTGGGCACTGGGATGGGAGGTGCCCTTGATATTGGCACTCTGAGTAGAAGGTGGGCTTGTTTTCATACACAAGCGGTTGTCTTCATCTGTAATCCCCATAGATCAGGTTGAGGTGATCTGGGAGTTGCGATTCTAGGTTCACATTGACACAGATGCGCACCTGAGTTAGACGAGTCCTAGCATGGGTGGTTGGGTCTATAGCCACAAGCTCCCCGAATGCTCGAGCTAGACCTTGTAATGCATCCTCGTAGAAGAAGTGCATAGGGAGATTAGGGAGCCGGACCCAGATGGGAGCATAATTTATGCTCTGTGTCTTGGATCAAAACTTGGCTCCCATTTCCTTAGGAACAAGCTTCGCCTTCCGAAGAACCAAGGACCTCTGGATAATATGCATTCTGCGTCCTCCTTTGTGTTAATTTGGATCATGAAAAATCCCCTGGACATTGCGAAGAGTTCCAGACTCCCTAGGGTTTTCCATTTTTTTGATGCCCAATGATGGATTGAGTCCATATCTGGGCATCCTCCGACAAATTTTCCCACAAGGGAAAATGAATCTCATGTCGCATAGCCTTCCATGAGTTGCTTAGGGCATAGCACATCGTATCCCTGCACGACGAAGCCACTCAAAGCGGTTGTAGGCTATCTACATTTGCTCTGTAGGAGCTCTACGTAGGAGGGTTGGCCATGAATTTTCCCACCATGGTCTTGTTTGTCAGGGGGGTCTTTCCCCTTGATAGGTCCATTTTGAGTATTTTCGCTCATGGTGGGTGAAGTGCTTTCGACTTGGTTCACCACCACGTGAGGGGTGGATTTACCGCACGATTGTGCACCGCTCTCCACCCGATCATCTGCCTTACTCTTCTTCTCGCCTGAGATGTCACCTAATTTTTTGATCGCCATCCTGATTTAAAATTCATTTTCATAAAGCTTTTAATAATGACTAAACCCTCAATTTTATTTTTCTATGATTTGCCAAAAATACAAATAGCAATGATCTTAAATACACCTTATTTCTCCTTTCTAAAAATATGCAAAATTACAAGTCACAATAATCACAAATACACCTTGTTTCTCCTTTCTAAAAATATGTAAAATTACAAGTCACAATAATCACAAATACACCTCATTTCTCCTTTCTAAAAACATGCAAAATTACAAATCACAGTAATTATAAATACACCTTATTTATCCTTTCTAAAAATATTCATCGATTACAAATAATAATAATATCAAATATACCTTATAATATCTTCTCAAACCTTATTTCTCTTATTAATGATTCTCCATAATCACAATACTTAAGACTTTCTAGAAAGACCCCTTATTCTAACACCACCACAAACCTTATAACACGTTTTAATAATATGCAAAAATTAAATAATTTAAACCAAAACTTTATACCTTATCTCTCCTAATACACTTTATAAAAATGTAATACCTTTTTCTATTGCAATTCGAACTCCTGTCCTCACATGAAGCAACGCTTTCCCGAGTGCTCTACGACCAATTGTGCTACCATGATTGGTAGCACCAAAAAGGGACCTGCAAGATATAACTCTATCTCTACCTCAATAAACCATGAAGTAACTCAGCAAAACCATTGTTGAGGGGACTCAACCCTTAAACCTCCTCTGTTGCAGTGCTCACACACAAATCTAGCAACCATCTGGGCTACACTAGTAGGCGAGACTCAAAAGTGAATTTGAAATATTTATCTTAGGTTTTCGTGCATCAATAATTTTTTTGCCTTCACTTGTCTGCCATTCACTTTATCAAAAATTATTATTCTTGAAATAGTGCATGTGATTCTTAGATCCCAAAGGTAAATAAAACATCATGTATTTATATGCACTCCTTGGTTTTTGATGATGTCGACCCTTTATGATTTCAAATATTTCATTCGAACATTGGCATCATTTGTTTTTATTATAATATTTAAATTTTTAATTTAAATATTATAAGGTTAACATTTTTTTTTAACTTTATAATGATTAAAACCATTAGTGTCCCAACCTTGACTTTATCTATATAAACCTTTGTCCTTCCTTTGAAAAAATATTTGGCCTTCCTTTTATAAAAAAAATTTCATAGGCCTTTTAAACCTTAATTAAATATTTTTGTCACAAACCTTCAAACTTTTATAATCATTAAATCTATTTGTCCCAATCCTTTAAACCTTTTTGTCCTTCTATTTATAAACCTTTGTCCTCAAGCCTCTTTAACCTTTATAAACTCTCTTTATAATATTTAAATATTATAATCCTTAAACATATTTGCCTTGCTTTCCATTGTCCAACCTTGTAAACTCATCATTCTTGAAGAATATTTTTGCCTTGAATACCATGCTCTTTTGACATCAATCCTTTGACATCAATGAAAACTCAGTATTTCCAACAATATTCGCTTCTTATTCAGTATTATTTTGAGCTATTCAAATCCTAAATTATTTTATCCTCTACTTTCCTTATAACACCCAATGTTGTTATCTTTCTACTCAACTACCTCATAGCAACAATGTCTGATATACTTGTAAAACAATATTCTTTCCAAGTTTACCTTCCTTCCTAATTTGTATACATAATACTTAAAACTCTATAAACATATCTATCTTGAAGTAATATCATCTATGGTTTCAAAATTAGATCTATTTTGAGTGGTTTTTATCGCACCAAGTGTCTATCCAAATAGAAAACTTTTCTCAAGTTTCCACCACCCATATTAGATCTTTAATCACTAGATGAATTGATTTTTTTAAACCATTTCATAGTATAAAATAATATGGTATTGAGATTACAATAATGATTAATCTTGGTTCATTGGGCTCAATGTACTAAGAAGAATTCTTGCCCATTTTCTGTCTCTCTTTGTACAATTTCCAAATTACTTTTCCATTTAGAGTTAAATTTAAATTCATAAAAACTATTGAATTTATATCTCCTCTAGTTTTATCATCACACACCTTACTCTATTTCACAAAAATAAATTTCCTTTTATCATGTAATTCTAACCACAAAAATTATCGTATAATATAGATTAAAGCTTTATCTATCAATTTTGTGTTGAGCAAGGTGCAACAAAAGTATTGTCATTGTTGTCAACACAAACAGATAGATTAGTTGATGCAGTGGACAGGAGTTCAGAGGTCAGTCAGAACATGTACAGTGAATTTCCAAGAAGACAAAAGTGGCCCAGATTCAAAAAATCAAAGAAAAAGACAAGTAAGAAAACTGTCGCGATATCGCGACATGTTTTCTATCGCGATTTCGTGACATGGCCGAGGAGAGAGAAGGCGCAAGCAAAATTGTCACGATTTCATGACATGGCCGAGGAGAGAGAAGGCACAAGAAAAATTGTCATGATTTCGTGACATGGACGAGGAGAGAGAAGGCGCAAGCAAAATTGTCACGATTTCGTGACATGGCCGAGGAGAGAGAAGGCGCAAGCAAAATTGTCATGATTTCGTGACATGGCCGAGGAGAGAGAAGGCGCAAGGAAAATTGTCATGATTTCATGACATGTTGGAGGCAAAGAAGCCAAGTGGAAAAACTATCGTGATTTCGTGACATGTTGGAAGCAAAGAAGGCAAGTAAGAAAACTGTCACGATTTCGCGACATGTTTGGAAAGAAGGCGCAAGCAAAGAAAACTGTCATGATTTTGTGACATGTTTGGAGAGAAGGCACAAGCAAAGAAAACTGTCATGATTTCATGACATGTCGGGTTTTCGTGATCCGATGAGAAGAAAAGCGCCAAGGAGAGAAAGTGTCACGATTTCACGACAGGTTCGAAGAGAAAGCGCCAAGGAGAGAAAGTGTCACGATTTCGTGACAAGTTCGAAGAGAAAGCACCAAGGAGAGAAAGTGTCACGATTTCATGATAGGTTCGAAGAGAAAGCACCAAGGAGAGAAAGTGTCACGATTTCACGACAGGTTCGAAGAGAAAGTGCCAAGGAGAGAAAGTGTCACGATTTCATGACAGGTTCGAAGAGAAAGCGCCAAGGAGGAAAAGTGTCACGATTTCATGACGTGTTTTCAATGGCCAAAGACAGAAAAGGCACAAGGCAATGAAAGTGTCACGATTTCGTGACATGTTTCATTTTCGCAGGCGAAAGGCAGAGAAGTGCAAGGAAGCGAAAAGTGTCACGATTTTGTGACATGTTGTGTTTTTGCTGGCCAAAGACAGAAAAGGCACAAGGCAACGAAAGTGTCATGATTTTGTGACATGTTCCGTTTTCATGGGCGAAAGGCAGAGAAGTGCAAGGAAGCGAAAAGTGTCATGATTTTGCGACATGTTGTGTTTTCACTGAGCCAAAGACAGAAAAGGCACAAGGTAGTGAAAGTGTCATGATTTCGTGACATGTTCCATTTTCATGGGCGAAAGGCAGAGAAGTGCAAGGAAGCGAAAAGTGTCACGATTTCGTGACATGTCTGGTTTTTGTGGCTGCAAGACAAGAGGTGAACAAGGAGGCCAAAAATGTCACGATTTCGTGACATGTTGCATTTTTGTGGGTAAAAGGCGAGAAGAGCATAAAGAGATAGAAGTGTCATGATTTCGTGATAGGTCACGACAGCACGATCACTGACAGTTAACTAAAGTAGAACAATAGTTAAAGGGGCAGTTGTAGAGGAAAAGCATGCAACTATTTTAAGAACAGTCGAAGAAGGAGAAATCGAATAGTCGCATAAATAGAATCGAAAAATGCATGCATGCACAGAAATGAATACGAACAGTTATGTTCAAGAAGACGTACAATCATGGTAGAGATATACGTTGCATGTAACGTAATGCCCACTCTATAAATACAAAAGGAGTTACATAAAGAAGGAGTTACAATTGACAAGTGGCAAAAGAGAATATTAAAGGAACAGTTATGGGTTGCATGCATTAATATGGAAGTTAAAAATAGAGACTAATATGTTATAAAAGTAGGTCTACGTGAAGAATAAGGTTGTTGTTGTAAGTGAGAAATTGCTACGTAAAGAGGGTTAGAAGAGGGCCGAGAGAGAGATAAGTAGAGTCGTGAGAGCGTGCAGAGTTTAATTAATTGCAGACCAGTCAGGGTCGTGTAAACAACGAAGGCATTTTTATGTCATTGAAATAAATCAGAATTGCAGTCCAAGTTGGTGCTTGGCATTAGGGGTTGGTGCTCCTATCTGTTGCAGTAGAAAAATAAGGGGTTGGTGCTCCTTCCAGTGGGTGCTGGTAAAGTGTTTGTAAAATTGGTGTTTTGCAAAGGCTGGATTTGGATTGAAGTCCAAGCAGTCATTTTTGAGGAGTAGCCAAATTGGTGAACCTCGTTACATTGTGTGTTGTGGTGTGCTCTCTTGTGAAAAATTGCTTTACCTATTTTTAAGTTCTCTTTGCTTCAACATTAAGTGTTGTAGATTTGAATTTTAATAGCTACACTGATTCACCCCCCTCTCTCAGTGTCATTGTGAGAATATCAATTGGTATCAGAGCAAGGTTCCTGAACAAAGCTTAATCAGCTAAGGTGATCTTGGAAGGAACACAATGGTAGGTAATGAAGGATTCTCATCAAACAAAGCTCCTTTGTTCAATGGAACTAATTACTCATTCTAGAGACTCAGGATGCAGACATATCTGAGTGCGTTAGGATACGACATTTGGGAGTCAGTAGAAAGTGGATACACAGTACCTGCTACTCCTCCAACAGATACTGTTGAGAAGAAGAAGTTTGAGAATAACTCCAAAGCATAGAATGCCATAATGTGTGGGCTAGTAGACAGTGAACTGATAAGGATCATGAGCTATAAATCAGCAAAAGACATGTGGGACAAACTAAAGAGCATCCATGAAGGAGACAACAAGATCAAGGAAGCCAAGCTGCAAACTCATCGAGCTCAGTTCGAAGCATTACAAATGAATGACGATGAGAACATAGAGGCCTATATGCTGAGAGTCAATGGAATCATTAATGCAATCAGAGGACTCGATGAAAAAATCGAAGATGCGGTTGTCGTGAAAAAGGTACTTAGAACTCTTCACAAAAGATTTAATTCTAAAGTTTCTGCAATAGAAGAGGCTAAAGATCTAAATAATTTTAGCATGGATGAGATGCATGGTTCTTTGACTACATATGAAATGAGAATAGGACAAACTAAGCCCATAGACAGAGAAGCTACTTTTAAAGCACACAAGAATACAAAAGCTGAACAAGAATCTGAGGATGAAGAGACATCGGATGAAACGGAAGCCAACTTTGTTCGAAAACTTACAAAGGGAAAAGGAAAATATAGAGGAAAGTTACCATTTAAGTGTTTCAATTGTGGAGGGGTCGGTCACTTTGTAGCTAAGTGTCCAATGAATGAGAAAACCAAAAGTGATGAAGGGTCACACCAAGAAAGAAGTGACTGGAAGAAGAAACCAAATTTTAGGAAAAGCAATTTCAAAAGGAAAAGTTTCATATCCAAGAATGTCAGCTCTTCTGAAGAAAGCTCAGGTGAAGATTCTGAAGAAGAAACAGGTGAAGCTCTATTCATGGCATTTGAAGAAGCAAAAATAGAAGAAAAATAGGAAGGTGATACAAAAAGTAAGGATGAGATTGAAGTTTATCTGGAAGGAGAGTTGGTTGCTGCACTTAAAGAGTTGAATACAGAAAGGAAAAAGAATAAAAAGGTCTCAAGAAAGCTTGAGGATGCGAATGACATAATAAATAGTTTGAAAGTACAGACAGAAGAATTTAAGAAAATGTCTGAAGAACTTGAAGTACAATTAACCATGAGAATAGATGAGTGCAACAAACTAGAAGAAGAGATTGTTGTTTTAAGAATGCGGCTAGAAGAAAAGAATCAAAAATTGAGTTGCTATCACAAACTTGAAGGAAGTTCTACAAAGCTTGAAAAGATTATAAATAGTCAGAGGACTACAGGCATCAAGTTTGGCTTGGGCTTTGTCGAAGGAGAATCGTCAAGTGGATCAAAGGACATAACTGTAGAACAAGTAAAGAAAGAAGATAAGATCAAGGTTGATCAAAGAAAAATGAATCAGGCAAAAGAAAGCAACAGTGCTAGGCATGAGAAGAGTGCTGACAATGAGGGATTCATAAAAGTCACACATCAAAGGAGAAGAAAATTTGTGGCTCCTACTACAAAGTGGCAAAGACCAATTCCCAGGTTCAATCATTCCTTTTCTGGTTATTGTTTTAAATGCAATGCTTACGGTCATAAGATTTCAGAATGCATTCATAATATAGGACAAAGAAATTTTTCCAGTAGAAATGTCTTTTCACCCTTGATGGATTATGCAGTAGAATGCTATAACTGTCATAACTATGGACACATTGCAAGAAACTGTAGAAGCACATATGCAGCAAATAAATATCAGGGAAGAAGAACTCAACCAAATAGTTTAAGGCAAAACAGAAAATTCCTAGAAAAAACATGCACAGGCTACTGACAAAGAAAAGTCTAAACAAGTGACCAAAACTGTAGCCAAACCAGAGTGGAAAGAAAAGGAGCGACCCAAGGAAGAAAAGGAATCCTTGATTGTTCAGACAACATTCAAAGCACAGAACAAATCTGCACCATGGATATTGGATAGTGGATGCTCCAGTCACATGACAGGAGATAAACAAAAATTTGAAAAATTACAGAAATATGAAGGGGGCTCTGTAAAGTTTGGAAATAATGATGGAGCCAAGATAGTTGGCAAAGGATCAGTCAAGATAAGTGATGGAAAGATCAATTCCAAAGAAGTTCTGTTTGTAATTGGTTTGAAGCACAACTTACTGAGCGTAAGTCAAATCTATGACAGAGGTCATGAAGTCATCTTTAAGAAGCAAGGCTATGAAGTCAAAAAAGCACACAGTGGGAAGCTGATAGCTACTGGATCGAGGACTTCTGGAAATCTATATACTCTCTCAGAAACTTCAGAAGGAGCATGCTTGATTGGACAGGAAGATGAAAATTGGCTGTGGCACAAGAGGCTCGGTCATATTAGCTTTGACAATCTGGTAAAAATAAGTTCAAAAAGAGCAATAAGAGATATACCTACCATTGGCAAACTAGTAAATAGCATCTGTGCTTCATGCCAAAAAGGGAAGCAAACTAGATCCACATTTAAAGCAAAGGAATACTTCACCAACGAAACCGTTAGAGCTGATACATACTGATTTATGTGGACCCATGAGAACACAAAGCATAAATGGTGACAAATACTTTATGTTGTTCATAGATGACTACTCCAGGATGACATGGGTACTATTTTTAAAGCTTAAATCGGATGCCTTTGAGATGTTCAAGATTTTTAAAAAATAGGTTGAGAATCAAATTGGAAAAAGAATTAAATGCCTAAGATCAGACAGAGGAGGAGAGTTTATCTCGGAGGAGTTTGTAGAATACTGTCAAAAATATGGGATCGGAAGACAGTTTTCAGCAGCAAGGACACCTCAACAGAATGGTGTTGTTGAAAGGAAGAACAGGACTGTGCAAGAAATGGCACGGACAATGTTGGTTGAGAACAAAATAGCTGATAGATTTTGGAAAGAGGCAGTCCATACTACGGTTTACATCCAAAATAGGTGCATGCTAAGGACGCATGAAAGCAAAACACCGTATGAGCTATGGTTCGGTAGAAAGGCAACAACAAGATATTTCAAAGTGTTCGGCAACAAGTGCTACATCAAACGAACTGAAGATAATCTCGATAAATTTGAAGATAGAGCTGACGAAGGTATTTTTCTTGGTTACTCAACAAAAAGCAAAGCCTACACATGTTACAACAAGAGGCTAAAGAAAATTGTGGAGAGTGCAGATGTTAAAGTTGATGAAGGTAGAGATCGAGAAACAACTTATCAAGAAAACTACCCTATTTATGAAGAAGTCATTGAAGGAGATGAAGAAATGGAAATAGAAGAGAATCAAAAAATTGACCCAGCTGATTTAAGAATTGACTCAGAAGAAGAAGAAAACAAGAAATTCAAAACAGGTTGCTAGCAAAAAAATCATCCCAGAGAATAGATTATTGGGGACCCAACAGTTGGTATTCAGACTAGAAGAGAAGTAGTACGGAACTACTCTCTATTATCCAGCATTGAGCCCAAAAATGTTGCTGAAGCAAGCATAGATGAAAGTTGGATGAAAGCAATTAATGAAGAACTAGATCAGATTGAGAAAAACAAAACCTGGGAGTTAGTACCAAGGCCGACAAATAAAAATGTAATCGGTACTAAATGGATTTTTCGAAATAAATTGAACGAAGATGGACAGGTTGTAAGAAATAAAGCAAGACTGGTCTGTAAAGGCTATGCACAGGTTGAAGGTATTGATTTTGAGGAAACCTTTGCACCAGTAGCCAGACTAGAGGCAATCAGAATGTTTCTAGCTTTAGCAGTTCATAAAAATTTCAAGGTATATCAAATGGACGTAAAATCAGCATTTCTGAATGGAAAACTGGAAGAAGAGGTTTACATTGAGCAGCCAGATGGTTTCCAACTCGGTGATAATCCCAACTTTGTTTGCAAGTTGAGGAAAGCTTTGTATGGTTTAAAACAGGCACCCAGAGCATGGTATGCAAGGCTGGATAACTATCTGATTCAACAGGGGTTCAAGAAAGGTTTGGTGGACAGCAATCTGTATGTCAAAATAGAGAATGGCCATCTTATTGTCCTTGTTGTTTATGTAGATGATATCATTTTTGGCAGCAACAATGATAAGTCTTGTAGTGACATAGCAAATAAAATGAAGAAAGAATTTGAGATGTCTATGATTGGTGAACTTTCTTATTTTCTCGGACTGCAAGTCAATCAAAGTGAAAAGGGCATTTTTATTTCTCAAGTTAAATATGTGAAAGAAATGTTGAAAAAGTTCACAATGGAGGATAGTAAACCTGTTAGCACTCCCATGACAACAGGTTGCAAGTTGAGCAAGGATGACAAATCTCCAGATGTAGATCAAACCATGTACAGGTCTATGATTGGAAGCCTACTGTATTTGATAGCTACCAGACTAGATATCTTACAGGCAGTATGCATGGTGGCAAGATTTCAGGCTAGTCCCAAAGAGACTCATGTGACAGTCGTGAAGAGGATTTTTAGGTACCTCAAGGGTACTATGGAGTATGGGTTATGGTACCCAAAAGGTAAGGACTTCACTCTTATTGCATATTCTGATGCAGATTGGGCAGGATGTATTGATGACAGAAAGAGTACCAATGGAGGAGCATTTTATCTTGGAGACAGGCTAGTAGCATGGCACAACAAGAAACAAGAATCAGTCTCTCTATCCACAGTAGAGGCAGAATACATTGCAGCAACAACATGTTGTACACAGATATTATGGATGAGACAAACCCTGAAAGATCTTGGTATTCACTTCAAAGAGCCAATTTTAGTTAAATGTGACAACACCAGTGCTATAAACATATCAAAGAATCCGGTTATGCATTCTCGAACCAAACATATTGCAATCCGGTATCACTTCTTGAAGGATAAAGTTGCGGAAGGTGAGGTCAAATTGGATTTTGTTTCGACTACAGAGCAAGTAGCAGATATATTCACAAAACCATTGCCAAAGGAAGTTTTTGAGTACCTTCGGAGTAAGTTGGGAGTAGTCACATTTCCCAAGAACTGACTATCAATTGGGATCACATTCTCGGGGGGAGCATTTATGCCTATGTTTATAGTTTTGCTCATATTCATGATTTTTGCTAACTATAACAATGTGTATCTCGAGAATGTTGTGCATAGACTCAGGGGGAGTCTACAGCCCTTTGGTATTATTGTCAAAGGGGGAGAAGAATTCCAGGAGAGTGCATGAGTGTTGCCAACAATTCCAAAGGGGGAGATTGTTGAGCAAGGTGCAGCAAAAGTATTGTCATTGTTGTCAACACAGACAGATAGATCAGTTGATGCAGTGGATAGGAGTTCAGAGGTCAGTCAGAACATGTACAGTGAATTTCCAAGAAGACAAAAGTGGCCCAGATTCAAAAAATCAAAGAAAAAGACAAGTAAGAAAACTGTCGCGATATCGCGACATGTTTTCTGTCACGATTTCATGACATGGTCGAGGAGAGAGAAGGCGCAAGCAAAATTGTCACGATTTCATGACATGGCCGAGGAGAGAGAAGGCGCAAGCAAAATTGTCACGATTTCATGACATGGACGAGGAGAGAGAAGGCACAAGCAAAATTGTCATGATTTCATGACATGGCCGAGGAGAGAGAAGGCGCAAGAAAAATTGTCATGATTTCACGACATGGCCGAGGAGAGAGAAGGCACAAGGAAAATTGTCATGATTTCATGACATGTTGGAGGCAAAGAAGCCAAGTGGAAAAACTGTCACGATTTCGTGACATGTTGGAAGCAAAGAAGGCAAGTAAGAAAATTGTCATGATTTCATGACATGTTTGGAAAGAAGGCGCAAGCAAAGAAAACTGTCATGATTTCGCGACATGGTTGGAGAGAAGGCACAGGCAAAGAAAACTATCATGATTTCATGACATGTCAGGTTTTCATGATCCGATGAGAAGAAAAGTGCCAAGGAGAGAAAGTGTCACGATTTCATGATAGGTTCGAAGAGAAAGCGCTAAGGAGAGAAAGTGTCACGATTTCATGACAGGTTCGAAGAGAAAGCGCCAAGGAGAGAAAGTGTCACGATTTCATGACAGGTTCGAAGAGAAAGCACCAAGGAGAGAAAGTGTCACGATTTCATGACAGGTTCGAAGAGAAAGCGCCAAGGAGAGAAAGTGTCACGATTTCGTGATAGGTTCGAAGAGAAAGCGCCAAGGAGAGAAAGTGTCACGATTTCATGACAGGTTCGAAGAGAAAGCGCCAAGGAGGAAAAGTGTCACGATTTCGTGACATGTTGTGTTTTCACGGCCAAAGATAGAAAAGGCACAAGGCAATGAAAGTGTCACGATTTCGTGACATGTTTCGTTTTCACAGGCGGAAGGCAGAGAAGTGCAAGGAAGCGAAAAGTGTCACGATTTCGTGACATGTTGTGTTTTCGCTGGCCAAAGATAGAAAAGGCACAAGGCAGTGAAAGTGTCACGATTTCGTGACATGTTCCATTTTTGCGGGCGGAAGGCAGAGAAGTGCAAGGAAGCAAAAAGTGTCACGATTTCGTGACATGTGTTTTCGTAGGCCAAAGATAGAAAAGGCACAAGGCAATGAAAGTGTCACGATTTCGTGACATGTTCCATTTTCACGGGCGAAAGGTAGAGAAGTGCAAGGAAGCGAAAAGTGTCACGATTTCGTGACATGTCTGGTTTTCGCGGCTGCAAGACAAGAGGTGAACAAGGAGGCCAAAAATGTCACGATTTCGTGACATGTTGCGTTTTCACGGGTAAAAGGCGAGAAGAGCATAAAGAGACAGAAGTGTCACGATTTCGCGACAGGTCGCGATAGCACGATCACTGACAGTTAACTGAAGCAGAACAACAGTTAAAGGGGCAGTTGTAGAGGAAAAGCATGCAGCTATTTTAAGAACAGTCGAAGAAGGAGAAATCGAACAGTCGCATAAATAGAATCAAAAAATGCATGCATGCACAGAAATGAATACGAACAGTTATGTTCAAGAAGACGTACAGTCATGGTAGAGATATACGTTGCATGTAACGTAATGCCCACTCTATAAATACAAAAGGAGTTACATAAAGAAGGAGTTACAGTTGACAAGTGGCAGAAGAGAATATTAAAGGAACAGTTACGGGTTGCATGCGTAAATATGGAAGTTAAAAATAGAGACTAATATGTTATAAAAGCAGGTCTGCGTGAAGAATAAGGTTGCTATTGTAAGTGAGAAATTGCTGCGTAAAGAGGGTTAGAAGAGGGCCGAGAGAGAGATAAGCAGAGCCGTGAGAGCGTGCAGAGTTTGATTAATTGCAGACCAGTCAGGGTCGTGTAAACAACGAAGGCATTTTTATGTCATTGAAATAAATCAGAATTGCAGTCCAAGTTGGTGCTTGGCATTAGGGGTTGGTGCTCCTATCTTTTGCAGCAGAAAAATAAGGGGTTGGTGCTCCTTCCAGTGGGTGCTGGTAAAGTGTTTGTAAAATTGGTGTTTTGCAAAGGCTAGATTTGGATTGAAGTCCAAGCAGTCATTTTTGAGGAGTAGCCAAATTGGTGAACCTCGTTACATTGTGTGTTGTGGTGTGCTCTCTTGTGAAAAATTGCTTTACCTATTTTTAAGTTCTCTTTGCTTCAGCATTAAGTGTTGTAGATTAGAATTTTAATAGCCACACTGATTCACCCCCCCTCTCAGTGTCATTGTGAGAATATCATTTTGGCATAATATACAAGGACATATAATATGTTGGAATGACCTATAATACTGATTTAATTAGCTACACTCTTCCTACTAAAAATAATCATCTACCTTTCCATTCTAGTAGTTTATTCTAAACTTGTCTTATAATCATATTTCATAATTATATCCACATTCTCCCCTCAAATAAGGGTATCCTTAGATATGTTGTTGGTAAATTTATCTCCTCCATTTGATGTTACCTACATATGCCTGCTTTGATTCTAGTTGGAGAGTTTATGAAGTAAATTTTAGCTTTTTCCTATTAACTTTCTATCCTAATCCTCTTTCAAATTTCTTTAATAAGTTATCCAAAGCTTTGGCCTCATTTTTTCTAGTCCTCCCTAAAAGGGTTGTATCATCTACAAATTGTTGATGGGTGATATTGTCAATGTTATTAATAGCCTTAAGTCCACTTATTAGCCCATCATTGTATGTCTTCTTCAGGTTCCTTCCCAATATATATACCATAATAATGTACAAATATGATGATAGAAAATTTTCTCATCTAAGACCCATCTTGACTTTGAATATTTTTGTTACTAGCCCATTTACAAATATTGAATATGATATTGTAGAGATAAAATATTTAATACATCTAATTCATTTCTTTCTAAATATTATTTTTTTTAATACTATAAAAAGAAATTTTCATTTAACCCTATCATAGACTTTATTCATATCAAGTTTTAAGGCCCATTGCTCTCTATTTTACTATAATTTGAATGAATTACTTCATGAGCTACTATGATTCTATCTATAATTTATCCCCCTTTCAAAAATATTTCTTGCTCTTTTAAAATATTTTTTTTCTAATAATGGTCTTACTAAATTTACCATCACTTTGAATATTATCTTATTTTTAATATTACACAAGCTTATGAGCGTAAATGAATTAAACAATCTTGCATCCTTCTTTTTGAAATTGATTTATCATATGTTGCATTTATTTTATAAGATATGTACTATTTTTCCCTAGAATGTTCCATTGCCACAAATAAATAATCCTTCGCTATTTCTCAGTTATGTGATAGAATATTACAGAGAGTCCATCTAGAGTTGGATATTTATCCTTATCAAAAGAGAAGATAGTTTAATGATCTTCTTCTACAGTAATAGGATCCATAAATTTCCTATTGTCGTCATCTGTTATAACTTCTTGTAGTAGTTTATCATTAATTACTTAAATCTCGTCTGATCCTATAATATTTTGGTAAAAAGTCCTTACATCCTTTCTAATTTTGCTCTAGTATTCAATTCAGATCCCTTTTATTTATTTAACTGTACTAATTTTGGATGTTAATCTATAAAATATTTCCATCCTATGAATAACTTTGTGTTTTTATGTCCTTTTTTTAATCTCTAAAATTTCTCTTTCTTACTCAAAATATTATGATATTCACTAAGCAACTCCCTTTCCTCCAAGATTGAATTATTATGCTTATCATTTTTTAATTTTGAAAGCTTTTTTTAGTTCTTCATTCTTCTCAAAAAAAAATTTGAAAGTGTTACTGTTCCATTCTTTTAATCTAGATGTCATTGATTTAATTTATTTTAGAATTGAATACAACACATCATTTCCTAAATAATTCCATGTCTATGTTATCATATCAAAAAATTGATGATGGTTGATGCGTAGTCGTTATACCATCATTAATTCTCAATGAATTTGTCAATCCAGGGCTATGTACAAGGCTATCTATGGAAGAAGAAGTGAAACAGCTATAACTTAGGTCAATCTAGAGCAACAAGTCTTATTGGTGGAACCGGTTGTGTGGGGGGTTTTTAAGACATTCCTATCTCTAATTACATAAATTAAACCATACTCTGATTGCAGAAATGGAAACTAATCATTAACTACAGAAATGAAATCTTGATTTATAATTATAGAATGAGACCTAATTATGTTGTAGAAATAATAGTTGCAGAATTAAAATTCTGATTCTAATTACAGAAAGGAAATCTATTTACTTTTGCAGCAATGGAAATCTAATTATAACATGGAAAAAAAAACCCTGTCAAGACTCTATAATAGAAGGTTGTCAATCTTCTGTACAGGGGTTGACAGCAAAACACAAAATGCAGAAAATTGCTGAAAACAACAAATTCTAAAAATAACAGTCTAAAATAAAATGGAAGCTTTGCTGAAAGTAAATATTATAGCTAAAACATTAAGCACAAGATTAATCTAAGCATAAATAAACTAAGACTGTAGATATTGTCAGCTGTTTACAAGCAATTGAAATAACAAGTTCTACAACTCATTATGCTACAGCAAAATCAGAATAAAAACCTGCTTGTTAGTCCTCCTCCTAGGTCTATAAGTGGCCAGCCTCCTTGTCCAGAAGAAGGTATGAGTCTCTCTCTCTATATATCTTAATCACACTCATTTACAAGTAATATGAAATAGAACGGGTGCACTTTATTGATTAAAAAACATGATTACAATAATTCTGCTGAAAACCTGTTACAAGACTGTAACAGTCAAATTTTACCTATTTTCTGCTTTTTGCTAGCTTCGTTACTCTCTCTACATATATTTCTACCTCCACTACTACTAGTCTCAACCTGAACGGGAGCACTATTTATAGATGTCCTATGATCTAATTACAAACTGTGAATATCTCAAAAGATCTAATCCTACAATGCTGCAACAAATTCTGGTTTTATCCTAGAAAAAGATTAAAACTTGATCTTTCCCTTGATGATGGCTTTGGTCGGCAATGACAACAAAGACAGATGGAAGATCTTTCCCTTTACCTTTTCCAACCTTTATTTCCCTTTTTTCGACTTCAAAAATCGGTCAACAAGTCAAAAAGCACATTTTGTTTTCATTCCGAAGACAATGCAATTCTCATTCCGAAGATCGCTCATTCCAAAGATACTGCAATTCTCATTTCGAAGATACTACAATTCTCATTCCGAAGATCCGCTCATTTTGAAGATAATGCATTCTTCATTCTGAAGATCCGCTCATTTCGAAGATACTGTGTTCTCTCATTCTGAAGATATCTGTTCATTCCGAAGATACTTAGAAATGAACAAATGTGTGCTTTTCTAGTGATTTCTTCTACATATCTTAGGTGGGTTATCTCTTAAGATCAAATTCCAATGGTCTTCATCTCTTTCCACATGTGAATTCCATGCCTTGCTATTTATGGATAGCTGGTTGGAATTTACATGGGAAAGACCAATTTTTGTTGCACAACAATAGTTTGCTTGCACTGTTGCCAAATTTAGGTGAAATAAATGCTTGAGACAAATCAAAACATGATTAGTGAAATGCTGCTATTATTTTAAGCATATCCCATTTTAGCAAGTCATAGCAAAAAGAACACAAAAATATGCTAAAAGCTGTAAAAATCAGCATATAATATTCCAAATACATTGATCATGCAAAATGGTTAATAGACAACATATTGAATCAACTTGACTAACATATCAGATAAAACATAAGAGTTTATAGGCAATTTTAGTGTTCAAAACATGTTATGATTGAGGTATTTCTAGGCCTCATCATTTTCTCCCCAACTTATATTAATGCATGCCCTCATGCATTCTGTTGGGCTATGGAATCACATATGTCCATGTTTAGATTCCATGACCTGTAGAATAATTTCTTGCCTATATAATACCCCGTATTTTCCTAAATGTTCTTGAGCCAGTCTTCAAACTGTTCATCAGGTTGGGCATCTTCCTCAAAGTAGAATAGAACTGGAGTAATGATGGTTGGAGGCCTAAACCTAAGACCTATCCAGTTATGTTGCATGATTTCAATCAACTGGACTACACCTTCTACTCTTATTCTAGACCATTCTAAGTTGATGGGGGAGATGGGTTCTCTTTTCCGCAAAGACATGGGAAGTTCATCCCATCTGTTTCTGCACACTAACAATGCTGGGAAAAAATTATGATCACAAAAATTGTTGAACCTGGCCACATAGTCCCTTAAGTTGTTCAAGTACATCCTCTTTACATCATCCATGTTCATCATTGAGAAGTGTTGTCTGGTGATAACTGGGTGTTTTGGCTGGATTGCTTTGACTAACAGTTCAGCCCTTGTTTCAAGATCTTTATTTTGCTTTTTCTCTTGATCCCAATAAAGCTAATTCTGCAAAGTAGACATAAATTCTCTCAGTTGAACATCTCCAATGTAGATTTGAGGATGAAACTCTACTTCCTCTGGAATGAAGAAACTGTGCAAAAACAGTTCACATAGGATATTTTTCTGTTCTATGGGGTTGTCAAAATATGCCTCCAAGAAATCTGTAGTTGTGTCCAATTTATATGGGAGGTTTGAACTAATCCTCATGACCTGCCATCTGAGGTATTTCTCCTTCAAAATAAGGCTGTAAAATTTGGCTGGTCGTCTAAATTGAACTAAAAATTTAGCAATTTGACATAAGTCAGACACCTTTTCTTTTAATGCTTGGTTTTTAGTTTCTTTTGCCTCTAGCTATTTCCTTTCCAATTTGAATTTCTTAGTCTTAGTGGCAAGCTGCTCATATCTAATCATCCAATTGGCTATGTCTACATTATACTGCTCTAGAGACACAGTATTAGGTGGTCTGACTACAGATGGAATCCTAGGTAGCAGATCAACTTGAACTTCTTTTTTTGCCACTTCTACTATTTTATCATCTATCAATAATTCTATATGTACCTCCTTATTTGCTATTTATATGGGGTTGTCATCAAATAGTAATTCTACTTGGACCCCCTTATCTGTTGAAAGTATAATAGTTTGAAATACAGGGACCTCAATAGAAGTACTTACTTGAACATTTTCTTGCTGTTGGGACTGTTCCTGTGTTGGTGGCTCATCTTCAACATCCTCTGCTATGCTCTTTACCATTTTTGAAGCATCTTCAAAACAAGAAGGCAATGCTTTAGAATGAGATGGTGCTGCTTTAGAATGAACAAGAACTTCTTCAAAATGAAGGGGTGCTACTTTAGAATGAACACCCATGTCTGTCTCAATAGATTCATTTGCCTTTGATAGACCCAGAAGCAATTGAGCCAAATTGTCTTCATCAATGGATACAATTGGCTATTTTTTAGACTGTGACAACATTCTTCTTAATGCTACCACTTCCTATTGTAATTTTGCAATTTTTCTTTCCTGTATCTCAATGATGCTTTCTTTCTCTGAAATCCATCTGGTCTATGTTTTGACAACACTCCTTGCTGCCCTCAGCTGCTCTGTGATGTCTTCCACTTCTGTTTTTGCCTCAGAATACGATGCAAATAGATCAGTTACAGTTGGCTATTCAACCATTATCTCTTCTTCTGCAACAATTTGTTCTTGTTCAACAGGTTCTATGAAACTACTTATGATTGTATCCACCATATCTATAGCCTGTTGAACTGTAGCCTCTTCCAAATTATCCTGCCCAGTTTTTGCCTCAGCTATCTGTTCAAGAAATTCTGGAAAGTTTTCAGAGGTTGGTTGTATTTGTGTGACATCTGGGCTATTTTGTCCTTTTTCTTCCTCCATAACCTGTTCTATTGTTTCTTTCAAATGGATTCTAATGGACCTCCTAGTTCCAGATGCAAACTTCTTCTTTTTGCTTTATTTTTTGGTGTCAGCAAGGGTTATGGGGATAGTTTTAGATGCCTCTGTTTCCCTTGTCATTTTTTGCTCTGTTAAATCAGTAGTCACTCCAAAAAAATGAACCTTCTTTTGTTTTTTTGTTCTGTTGCCAGTTCCAGACCCTCTTTTCTTTTGTTTCTTGGTTCATGAAGTTAAGGGTTCAGGAGCAAGGTTTTCTGTTGTTGTTGTTGGGTGTGGTTTTGTAACAGCTTCTACAGTAGCCTCTATTTATTTTTTTGCAATAACCTCTGCAATAGTTGTTTCTTCTTCTGCAATAATGTTAGCAGCATCTGGTTCTTCTTCTTCCTCATCTTCATCCCTAAAAATGACATCATTTAGGGTAGAGTAAAACCTATCAAAACTCCTAGGGTTTCCTCTAAAATGGTGTTGGCAAACCATTTTGATGAGGCCATGGTGGCGAAGGCTTCCTTTGCCCTCCTGATATCTCTTTGCCATGTTTTTTAATTCTTGATATAGATACAAGGGAAGTTTTACCCTAACTTCTGGTTGCTTCTCACCATGTCTGAGATGGTTTAAAATTCGTAGATGATGCCCTGACAACAGCACATACTACCCTTCACAGGTTAGGAATTTAATTACCTAGGTGGCTACTTCATCCTAGGGTTCCTATAGGCTGGCCCTTTTTAACCCTTTGCATGTGTTGTTATGGGTTAAGTACTCTGGTTCTCTATCATTTTCTTCTATAAACTGATTAACTACATTTGCCAATGTATTCTTGCCAGATCTAGAAATTGAAATCCCTTTTAATGGCAACTTAGTAATCTGACTTAAAATTTTAGGGGTTACCTCAATAGTCATGCCGTTAACATGTGCTCGATTGTTTTTGAATGTATGGGTGAACATGCCAACCAAATATTCAGAAGACCCATTAAACTTATCTAGAAATGGCATAAACCCTCCATCTTCAAAAATCTGCAAGACTACCAGATTTTCTCGGAGGTAGGTGGTATCTGTAGGTTCCATTCTGATCTTTCACCCCATATTTTTTGTTTAAAAACCGTTTATTGCTGCTACTATTCCTCTGTTGGATCTCTGGTTTTTTTATGTTGTAGATTTGTAGGGTTTTAGTTTGAAATCTTCGCTTGCCCTATTTCTCGTCTTCTTCTTCGAAATGAACCGTAACCTGAGCACTGTACTTCGTAAACACATCTTTGAAAAGGAAGGTGGCATGCATTTCTACTATTGCACTGAACACATGTCCGTTAATGATTGCATGGACGTCCTTGTCGTTAGATCCACCTCATTTGGTTTTAATTTTTTTGTTCAGTCCACAGATTCTCACGTGCAAAATAAACCATATCCTTGCTGACACGTGTTCCTTTTTATCGTATGCAGCTAAAAGAATTTGATTTTTTTTCGTACCTTGTATTTTTGGATGCCACATGGAAATGCTTTTTCCAAAGATTAAAAACTTCATTCCGAATATTATGACTTCATTTCAAAGATGAGTCTTCATTTCGAAGACAAATCCTCATTCCGAAGATTATAACTTCATTCCGAAGATAAGTCTTCATTCCGAAGACAAATCCTCTTTGTAAATTTAAATCTTCATTTCGAAGATTAATCCTCATTTCGAATATCAATCCTCATTTCAAAGATCAGACTATATTACGAAGGTAAATCGTTATTCTGAAGACAGATCTTCATTCCAAAGACAGATCCTCATTCCGAAGACAGATCTTCATTTCAAAGATAGAACTTCATTCTGAAGATAGATCTTCATTCTGAATATGATGCAGCAAGTCGTCATTTCAAAGACAGTTTCATTTCGAAGACAAAGCTTCTTTCTTAAGACAAAGTGCAACATTCATTCTACTGACATTTTGAAGACAATTTCAATCCGAAGATAATACAGCAGGCACTGTGTTTGACATTCTTGTTCTGAAGATTAGGTAGAAATCAATATTTTCATTTTCAAAATATGTTTTAAGTATGTCAACTCTTATGAATACCTTTTATGCTAATGGTTAATCGTCATATACTATATACCAATCATTTTACAATGAAGAAATGTAAGAAATATATACCTAATAAAAATAGTTAATGCCGCTTTGAAGAATGACTACCTTTGTTGATGTTCTGCTTGAGATTTTCTGCAACATTTCAAAACAAGTGCACTTGGTGAATTTGTACAATGATGGTTCAAAAATTTCTCAAGGTTATACATGTCAGAAAACTGGTTTTCATGCATGCCAACCCAGTAATGCCTTAAAAAAGGTTTTCATTGCTGAGTTATTCATTTTTTTTATTTTTTTATTTTTACCTCTCCTTTTCTCTTTTTTTTTTTTTGATTCTGACTATGCCCATGAAGGAATTTCATGATTTCCCTTGAAATCATGCCCGTGAAGGAATTCATAATCAGAATTTATTCATATTTTTGTTTTCTATTTTTTTGATTTTTTTGTATTTTCTATTTTTTCTTGAAATCCATGATCATGCTGATTGTTTTGAAGTGGAAGAGGGAATCTCTTCCACCTTTTGTGTATCCAAACTATCAAGTTGCTACAAGAATTCTTTTTTAGTCTGAGGTGTATGGTACACTCTGAGGTGATGTCCATTTACTACCAACTTCCTTTGTGACCCATCAATAGGAGATAGACGAGCTGCTCCATTGTCAAATACTTCTTCAATCCTGTAAGGTCCCAACCATCTAGTTCTCAGTTTTCCATGGAAGTCTTCATAGCGAGAATCAAATAGTAAAGCCCAATCTCCTTGTTGAAATTTTCTCTATTGAATGTGACTGTCATGCCACATCTTCCTCTGCTCCTAAATTACCTCAGTTTGGTGCAAAGCATCCAATCTAAGTTCATCCAATGCATTCAACTGTAGAATCCTGTTTGTCTGTGCCTGCGACAATTCAATTCCAATTTCCAGTGTTGTGCGCAATGTTAGTAGCTCAAATTCAATAGGTAAGAGGGGATTTTTACCAAATACTAGTTCATAAGGTGTGAATCTAGTAGTGGACTTCCAAGTAGTATTGTAGGCCCAAACTGCTTCAGGTAATTTATCTAGCCAATTCCTCCTATGAAAAGCTACTGTTTTTGTCAAGATGCATTCTAGTTCCCTGTTTGTTACCTCAACCTTGCCATTTGCTTGTGGGTGGTAAGGTGATGATTTCCTATGTTTGATTTCATATAATTTTGTAAATGCCTTTATGAATTTAGATGCAAATTGGGGTCCTTGGTCTGTGGTGATAGACCGTGGAGCTCCAAATCTCTAAAAAATCTGAGTATACAAGAAATCAGCAACCTTCTCTTCACGAGCATGTTTGAAAGCATTCACCTCTACCCACTTTGTCAGGTAATCAGTGCATACTATAATATGCACCTTTCCTTGAGAAGGTGGATCAATAGGTCCTACAAAATCAAGCCCCCACCTCTCAAATGGTTCTAAAACCATTTGAGGCTGCAGTGGTATCTCATTTGTATGAGTGGGTTTCCCCATTCTTTTGCATGCATCACAATGCCTGATGTACTTTTTTACATCCTTGTGAAGAGATGGCCAATAATATCTTGTCCCTAGGATTTTCCTAACTATGTTTTTTATAGAATAGTGTCCACCTGAGGGTTCATCATGACAATCTCTAAGGATATCATACACTTCATCCTTTCGGATGCACCTACGTAACACATGGTCAGGACTACACTTAAAAAGCATACCCTTAATCCATTCAAAATAAGAACTCTGTTTGATCAATTATTTTTTTTGTTTTGAAGTGAAATGTGGAGGAACTTTCCCTGTGACCAAATAATTGGCTATATCTGCAAACCAAGGTGATTGGACTGATATAACAAATAGTTTTTCATCAGGAAAAGTTTCATCAACTAATTTCCCTTCATCTGTGTTCTATAACCTGGACAAGAAATCTGCCACAACATTAGCTTTTCCTAGTTTGTTGATTATAGTGATATCAAATTCTTGTAGCAACAGCAACCAACGAATAATTCTTGCACTTACCATAGGTTTATTCATCAAATACTTAATGGTTGTATGATTTGTGTGAATAAATATTTGATAACCTATGATGTAATGCCTGAATTTGTTGATGACATATATTACTGCTAAGAATTCCTTCTCAGTTGTTGTATAATTTTTCTCGGCTCCTGTCAAGTTCTTGCTAATTTTGTAGATGGTATAGTGTTCACCATTGTCAATTTGTCCTAATGCTGCTCCAATTGTTGTATTGGAGGCATCAGTCTGTATGTGAAATGGTAATGTCCAATTAGGTCCTCTAAGAACAAGTGGAGTTATTAATTTCTCTTTCAGAGCTTCAAATGCTTCCTGAAACTTTGCAGCCTAGGAGAATTTAGAATCCTTAGTCAATGGGCAAACATAGGACTGGCTATTGTACTAAATTTGGGAATAAACCTGTGGTAAAAACCAATGTGTCCTAGGAAGCTTCTGACATTAGTCTGAGTTTTAGGAGGAAGGAGATTCTTGATAATTTCAACTTTCTTTGGATCAACTTGGATCCCTTCAGGAGAGATGTGATGACCAAGAACTATCCCTTCCTTCATCATCATGAAGCATTTATCTGGATTTAAGGATAAGTGGTATGTTTCATAGCGAGTTAAGACTTTGTCAAGATTTTCCAATGTAAAATCAAAAGTTTGTCCACATACTGTGAAATCATCCATGTAAATTTCAACACTTTTGGTGGTCAGATCAACAAAAATTGCTAGGACTACTCGCTGAAAAGTTGTTGGGGCATTACACAAACCAAAAGGTAAAACCCTATAGGCAAATGTTCCCCATGGACATGTAAAAGTTGTCTTTTCTTGATCTTCAGGTGCAATCTGAATTTGATTATATCCACTAAATCCATTTTTCAATTTCTTCTTTCATAATATCTCTTAATGCAGGATTCCATCTTCTTTGAGGTTTTCTGACTGGCTTGACTTCTTCAGTATAGATTCTATGGGTACATATATCAGGATGAACTCCTGACATATCTTTGTAGTTCCAAGCAAAAGCATGAACATGCTTCTGCAAAACAACTATCAATTTTTCTTCCTCTTCCCTAGTAAGCTGGCTGTAGATGTTCAGAAATTTTCCTGGCTAGACTTCTATTTGTTTTGTATTTAGAAGTACTGAATTCACTCCTTCATATTTGGTGATTAAGGGATTAAGAGGACATTGCTGAGATGGGAGAAAAGAAGCAATTTTTGTTTTATTGTTGCTTGAGGGAAGTGTAAACCCGAGAGCAGGTAAATTACAGACCAATGCAGCGGAAAAAATTAAATATTAAAATAATCAAACTTTATTAAAACTTCTCCAACCTCAATACATTGTAAATTATGGGAAATATATAATGTAGGATATGGGAGAAAGTCGACGAGGGGTAGTTGGAGGGATAAGGAAAAGGGAGTTGGAGAGATAAGGAAAAGGAAGGAATAACGGAGGGATAAGGAGGAAATGGAGGGATAAGGAGGGAATATAGGAGGAAAAATAGGGGAGGAGAATAGGATAAGAAAAATTGCCGACAAAGGGTGTCGAAAAAAAACTTGTCGACAAACATAGGGATGTTTTCACACTTAGGGCTAGTAAAGGGTTTTTTCTAAGCCTCTTTAGGTGAATCCCTGTTCACACTTGCAACATTCTCCCCCTTAAAGTTGAGAGGACTGACTACACAGTCTCTCAGCTTTACAAATTGAGCTTTAGTCATCGCCTTGGTGAAGATGTCTGCAACATTCTCCAAAGTGTGACAGTATTGAAGCTCAACAATTTCATGTTCCACCATATCTCTGATGAAGTGGTACTTCATATCAAAATGTTTTGTTCTGCTATGGTGGATAGGATTATATGCCAACTGAATGGCACTGATGTTGTCGTAGTAGATTCTGGTCGGACCACTTTGCTGTTCTCCAATCTCTTCTAGTACTTTCCTTAGCCACAAGGCTTGAGTACTTGCATAAGTAATCGCTATATACTCAACTTCTATTGAAGATAGCGCTACTACTGTCTGCTTTTTTGAACTCCAAGTTATTAGTCCCGATCCAAGACTAAAATAGTTTCCTGATGTTGACTTCCTGTCATCAATATTGCTACCCCAATCACTATCATTGAAGCCTACAAGCTTGATAGTGTCACATTTATGGTATTGGATTCCAAAATCCAATGTACCCTTCACATATCTCAAAATTCTTTTAGTTGCTCGCAAATGCATCTCAGAGGGGTTAGACATAAATCTAGAAACAAGAGATACAACATACTGAATATCCGGTCTGGTGTTGGCGAGAAACATCAAACTCCCAACTATGCTTCGAAAGTGGTCACGTCAACTTTCGGTGCTCCATCATCTTTGCTTAATTGGATCCCATGTCCAATTGGAGTTGCAACTGGTTTGCAATGCTCCATAGCAAACTTCTTGATCATATCCTGAGCATACTTATGTTGATAGATGAAGATCCCTTTATCTGACTGATGAACCTCCATTCCAAGGTAGTAGTGCATTAATCCAAGATCCTTCATCTCAAACTACGTCATCATGGAGTGTTTGAACTCCATATTCATTTTTTCATTACTACCCATAAAAATGAGATCATCCACATACAAACAAACTATGAGGATGTCTTTACCTTGCTTTAGGTAGTAGAGTGTGGGTTCATTTTTGCTCCTGGTGAACCCATAATCTTTGAAGTACCCATCAATGCGTGAGTACCAAGCTCTTGGTGCCTGTTTAAGACCATAGAGTGCCTTCTTCAATCTGTACACAAGGTGTTCCTTACCTTGCACTTCAAATCCCTATGGTTGCTCAACATACACTTCTTCTGTCAAGTAACCATTGAGAAATGCACTCTTGACATCCATGTGTTGGACTTTCCATCCTTTGTGTGCAGCTAAGGCAAGAACTGTTTTGATTGTCTCCTGTCTAGCTACAGGAGCAAAAGTCTCTTCATAATCTATTCCATATTTTTGAGTAAAACCCTTTGCCACTAATCTTGCCTTATGCTTCTCAATGCTTCCATCAGCATTAAACTTGGTCTTGAAGATCCATTTACAGCCAACACATTTCTTTCCTTTCGGAAGCTTCACGAGCTCCCAAGTGTCATTGTTTTTTATAGAGGTTATCTCCTCTTTCATGGCATCTTGCCAAATCTTCTGAGTACATGCCTTCTCATAACTAGAAGGTTCAAGTTGTGCACTAGTTAACAAAGCATAGTTAACTTGATCTCCCCTAGGTTCCTGCTGGGATTCATCATCACCATACAAGTGCATACTTTCTAATCTGTGTAAAACAGATTCCATTTCACTAGCTTGACTCCTAGTATATCTTCTTGAAAAAATTTTATCCAACATCTGAGAGGATGGATGATACTGTAAAGTTCTCTTACCTTTGGATGGAACATCAATGTCCATTGGTGAGGAACTTACTGATCACTGTGGAGAAGGACTTGGTGAAGAAGTTGAATCAGAAGATGGACTTGGAGGATGTGTGGGAGGAGACTGCTTTCCTTTCTGTGGTAGCTGTGGTTGCACTTGCTGAGCAACTACATCAGTGGCTTCAACATCACTGAATATTTGGGGCTTACCCCACTCTCCCCCTTCATTAAAAATCACATCCCTTGAAACCACTATCTTTCGAGTCGTAGGATTGTAGATTCTATAACCCTTTATGTTTTCACAGTATCCTACAAAAATACAAGCCTGACTCTTTGGATCCAACTTCTTTCTCAGCTCATCAAGAATGTGAGCATATGCCAATGAACCAAATACTCTGAAATACTTCACATTTGGTTTCTTACCATACCAGGCTTGGTAAGGTGTCTTCCCTTTCAAACTTGAAGTAGGACTTCTGTTCAAGATGTGAACACTAGTCCTTGTTGCATCTCCCCAATATGCATTACTCAAATGCTTTGTCCGAAGCATTGATCTTGCCATCTCCACAATGGTGCGATTCTTCCTTTCTGCTACACCATTTTGCTGTGGAGTGTAGGCAGTTGTGAACCGCCTCTTGATGCCATGATGTTTACAAAAATTCAAAAACTGATTAGAGGAGTATTCTCCTCCTCTATCTGATCTAAGACATTTTATTGAATATCCACTCTCACTTTCAACTTTTGCTTTAAAATCAACAAAGCATGCAAATGCTTCATCCTTATGCTTCAAAAAATATATCCAACACATTCTTGTGCAATCATCAATGAAAAGTAGGAAGTAAGAGTGATTACCTAGACTCTTGGTCTGCATCGGACCACAAATGTCTGAATGCACTAATCGAAGAGGATAGTTGGCCCTCCATGCTTGTCCATGAGGAAATTTTGATCTCGCATGCTTGCCCAAGGCACACCCTTCACAGACTTCCTTACTATCTTGAATTTTGGGAAGTCCAGTCACCATTGCTTGTGAAGTTAGCATCTTCAAACTTGTTGAATTCAAATGACCATATCTCAAGTGCCATAGGACACTTGGATTGGTAATTGCAACATTTGCTAACTTATTTCCTCCTGGCCGGCCAAACTTCAAAGGGAATAATCTATTCTTCGACATTGGCACTTGTGTAATGATTCTATTACTATTGTTCTTGTCAAAAATGGTGCATTTACCCTCATCAAAAATCAACTTGTAATTCTTTTCAAGCATTTGACCAACACTTAGAAGATTGTGTTGAAGATGAGGAGTGTAATAGATATCACTTACTTGCTTTATGCCTTCTTTTGTTGGAACCTCCATGGCTCCAATGCCTTCAACTGCCAATGACTTGTCATCTCCCAATCGGATGCTGGATTTGTATGAGGAGTCTAACTTAGCAAAGAGTTCTTCTTTGCCACTCATGTGATTTGAACACCCTATGTCCAAAATCCATGTATCATTCATATTTTGCTCTGTCTGACCATAAGAAAGAAAGAGATTTGAGGACTCTTCCTCTTCTCCAAAATTCCCAAACTGACTGCTCTGGTTGCTGTTGCTTCCTTGCGAAGTCTTTGACCAACAATCTCGAGCATAATGGCCAGGTTTGCCACAATTGTAGCAAACTTGTTTTGATTTGTCTCCTCCTTTTCCTTTGCCAGATTTTTTCCCTCTGTATTGTTGTTGTCCTCCTCTATTCTGATTTCCACCTCTATTGGATGATCCTCCTCTGTTAGGAGTTCCCCCTCTTTGATTATTCCTGCCTCTGCCTCTTTGTTGACCTCTGCCACGACCTCTACCTCTTCCTTCATGTGTGGCAAAAGCTTTGTCATCTCCTCCATAGCTGGTGGTAGGAGTTTCTTGTAACCTCTCTTCATGTGAGAGAAGTGAACCAGTTAATGCATCAAAAGACAATGTGGTTAAGTCTTTGGATTCTTCAATAATTATTGCAACAGAATTCCATTTAGGAAGAAGTGTTCTCAACACTTTCTTCACCATCATCTCTGGCTTAATATCCTCCCCTAGTGTGACCATTTTGTCGACTACGGCTTTCACTCGCACGCAGTAGTCTCCGACTCTTTCATTCTCTTGCATCTTGAGATTCTCAAAATCTCATTTCAAAGTTTGCAGTTTTACCTACTTCACTTGGTCACTACCTCTATAGCTTTCTTTTAGGGCATTCCATGCATCTTGTGCATTTACATATGAGGCTACTCTAGGGAAGATACTTCTATCTAAGGCAAGCATGAATATGATAAAGGGCAAATGAGTTATTTTTCCGGGCTTCCTTTTTAGCCCTTCTATCAGCAGTTGAAAAATCTGCCCATTCTGTAGCAGTTGGTTCTTCATAGCCTTCTTCTACAACATCCCAAAGGCCTTTTCCTATCAACAAAGTCTTCATTTTTATAGACCAGTATTCATAGTCTCCTCCATTGAACTCAGGGATTGGTAGACTAGTACTTGCAGCCATTTCAAAAAACAAACTTTGATTTCACTGAAATAAGCAATTACAAAGCAAAGTAATTCTCTTACTGATTGCTTGTTGTGAGACTCCCAATACTGGCTCTAGCTCTAGCTCTGGCTCTGCTCCGGCTCCACTGGCTCTGGCTCTACTAGCTCTGGATTTACTGGCTTTGGCTCCACTTCAATATTGAACCCTTAAAAGGGGTTCCAAGGGGCACGAGCGGGAGTCAAAAAATTTGGAGGTGCTAAACGGGTGCTCCGAAAGACTTCCCGTCACTTTTCCAGGTTCACAATATGCAAATTTTCAAGCCCCCTTGGGCGAGTTTTAATTGGCCACAAAAAACTCTTCAAGGTTTGCAAATTTTTATAAAGGTTTTTTTTAAATAAATTTAATAACTTTTTATTATTTTTAAATCACCTTTTTTTAAAAAAAACTTATTTAAAAAAGATAATTTTAAAAAATAATATAAAAATTATTAAATAAATTTTAAAACCTTTAAAAAAAAAACAATTTAAAAATTTTACCTTTGCCGCGATTTGACCCCGCGACCTCCCCGAGCACGGCGAGCGTGCTTTGCCGCTACACCACGGCAGCCGGCTGGAAATAAAATGGGCTTCCGCCCTTTTAACTTTCTCGGCAGCAAAATAATTAAAAAAATATATTTTGTTTCGTGCGCGTAGAGCTGGCGGGATTTGACCCGCGTCCGCCTCCCTGCTGGCGGACAGACGTGGCCGTTAGGCTACGTCCCTCGGACGGCCCAAAGATGAGACGCAGCCAAAAAAATAGGGGGGGCGGATATGTTTTTAAAAAAAAAAAATTGCCGTTTTTATCCCACATGCGGTGGGTATTACACGCGCAAGGGTTTATCAACCCGACGGCGCGAATGAACTAATGACTGCCTTCGGGCAGTCACGGGTGCCATCTTGCCAATTGGACAAATCACAATCTGCCATGTCTGCACACGTTGACCAATGTCGCTCTGCCACATGGCACAATTTTAACCAGATGCATCGCCACGTCAGCCAATCACACTTTGCCACGTCAGCCTCGATCCACGTGCTACTACATCCACTACCTCGATCCACGTGTCACCCAGTCAGCACCTCGAACTCTGCGTCGCTACCACGTCTGCTCTGCTACCGCCACGTGTCACGTCCAGTCACCTCGGGATCCGTGTCGCTGCCAAGTGTCACCTCGGGATCCATGCCCAAACTGCCTCGGGATCCACCTCGAGATCCGAGCCTGCTGACGACCTCTATCCGTGCTCCTGATGCCTACCTCGGGATGCATGCCCGCCTGGCCTCGCCTCAAGAACCGTGCCCGACTGGCCTCGCCTCAGGAACCGTGCCCACTCTCCGTCGAAATTTGGCTCTGATACCGATGTAAACCCGAGAGCAGGTAAATTACAGACCAATGCAGCGAAAAAAATTAAATATTAAAATAATCAAACTTTATTAAAACTTCTCCAACCTCAATACATTGTAAATTATGGGAAATATATAATGTAGGATATGGGAGAAAGTCGACGAGGGGTAGTTGGAGGGATAAGGAAAAGGGAGTTGGAGAGATAAGGAAAAGGAAGGAATAATGGAGGGATAAGGAGGAAATGGAGGGATAAGGAGGGAATATAGGAGGAAAAATAGGGGAGGAGAATAGGATAAGAAAAATTGCCGACAAAGGGTGCCGACAAAAAACTTGCCGACAAACATAGGGATGTTTTCACACTTAGGGCTAGTAAAGGGTTTTTTCTAAGCCTCTTTAGGTGAATCCCTGTTCACACTTGCAACAGGAAGCATATCTTGTATGGAACAGTGAAAAGGAAAAATCAGATGATGGTGCCATCCATGTGGTAGTGAAACAGAGTTTCCCTGTGATAGTACAGATGGTTCATCTTTAGATTTTTTATTCTTCTCATTACTTAACAAGCTCGTTGGATATTTGTTGCTTCCCCTTCTAAACCTTGTTCATGCGAGAACATTCATCGGGATTGTTTCAATTTCTAAATTTTATGTGTCACTGAGGTCTTCTGTGTGTTCTCTTACTACTAAGGTAGCTAGTGTAGGAATGACCTATTCTGGTTCTTCATCTGAGTCAGAAAACCATAACTGACCTAAAAATTTGGTAGATGGTTTTATAGGAGGATATAAAGAAATCTGTTTCAGATCAATACCATTTGAAATAGTCATATTTCTAGATCTGCAGTCTATGAAGGTTGCTACAGTTGCAAGCCAAGGTCTTCCCAAAATAATGGGATATCCATGTGCTGAATTCCTTGGCTGTAAAACCAAAAAAAATGTAGGGAATTTCCAAGAAGAAACTTCTATAGGGACATCTTCAATGATACCTTCAGGTTTTGCAACTGACTTATTAGCCATTTCTAAAACTGTAAATGTGGGACTGATATGTTTGAGCTATAATTGTTTCATTGTATCCTTGGTCATGACATTTATTGTAGCTCCTAGATCTACTAAGACATTTGATATTGGTATTGAACCTATGGTGACTGTGATAACTGGGCTTCCTGGATCACTATACTTTGGAGGTACTAGTTTTCCAGATAAGAGATCAGCTATCTTCCCTTCAACCTACACAGTTTTATAAAATGCTTTCTTTTTTCTTCCTGCTCTTTTAATGCACAAATTTTGGATAGTACTGTTAATCTCTGGTATTTCCTTAATGGCTTACAATAAAGGCAACGATATAGTTAACTTTTTGAGTTCTTTGACCAGTTCTGACTCAGAATTTTTTGGTATTGCATTAAATATTTTAGGATATGGAACTATCCTTGGTAATTGTTCTGCCTATGGTTTTGTCTCTTTCTCTATTTTTTGTTGGATTTTCACTAGTTCCAATTTTTCTTCTGTCTCTATTGTTGGTTAGACTTTCTCTGGTTCCAATGATTCTTGCTCTTCATTTTCTTTAATTTCATTTGAAACTGGTTCAGGTACAACTTTTCCTGAACGAATTTGGATGTTACTACAATCAAGAACATTAATTTCAACATTTTCTTCAGCTTCAGCCACATAGACATGAGGTGTCTGTCTCATGCTATTTGGATTAGTGACTGGTTGAGCTGGAATTTGAGGTTGCTTCACTTGCTATGTTTGCTACTATTTTTCTTAAAAAAATTGATTAGGTGCAAGCAATAAATGCTGAGTTTGACCTTGATTCCTTTGCTGCCTTGGATAGGACTGGTATTGCTGACTCCACTGTGGTTGGTTTTGCATCCAATGTGGATTAGTCTGATTTTGATTCCAAGCTGGATTATTTTGATTCCATGAGGGGTTGTTTTGATTCTGATTCCAGGTTGGGTTACTCCAATTTGCTTGTGGCCATTCTTGGGAATTTTTCCATTGAGGATAATTCCAAGGACATTGGGGTGGTTCTGATTGTCCCCAAGGCATAGTACTAGGATTATGCCCCCAATTTATAAAAAAATGAGGGGGATTTTGGTATTGAGAGAAATTTCCCCCTTGTTTTGGTCCAATGTAGTTGAGTTCCTCAGTCTGGTTTTCTAACATAGTTTTGAGTTATGGTAGCAGGTGGCATTGATCAGTTGAATGCCTTTTTAAACAGATACTACAAATGGCTGAGATAGATGTTTTATTCAAAGGACATTCCTGCAAAGCATGTTCATTTCTACATCTTGGGCAATAAATTGCCAAAGGTTCTATGATTTTTGCTTTTGCAGACATTTCCCCCAAAGTAGTGTTTAGGTGCACTAGAATATCAGTTTTGAAATTTGCAAGTTCCTCTATCAGGTCCTTCACATCAATGTCATTTGTGTAGCTTTTTCTTCTTCTTTGCTTAGTGCGAGAGTAATTCCTATAGAGATCCATAATTTCCTCATTATTGAGAGTGGTTACATCCCCTTTTCCCATCAAATCCAGAACTTCTCTGGATTCATCTTGCAATCCTCTCAAAAATATGGTTTTACATAATTTTGGTTCTACAAGTCCACATCTCCTTTGAACAAAGGAGAACCTATCATGATAATCTTCCAATGTCTCATCATCTTCCTACTTGATTCTGAATAACTCATCTTTCTTATTCCTTACACGGCAATATTCTTGATATTTATCTAAAAAGATAGTTTTCATTTGATCCCAGGTTCTTATGGAATTTGTCTCCAATCTCATGAACCAATGCAATGTTGAATCCTTGAGTGTTGAGGGAAAAACCTTAAGTTTTTTATTGTCATTTATATAATCATAGGTCTAACACACTACCTTGAATTCAAACAAAAACTGATCAGGATCTTCAAATACAACACCTCGAAAGGTTGGAAGTACTGAAGGTGAAATGGTTTTCATGGGAGAGTTTTGTGTTCGATTCAAACGAATAGGATATTCAAATTTTCTGGAAGGTTGGAGCATATCATGATCATCTCCTTCATTATGTACATAGCCATGTTGGCCATCTATATTGCCTCCTTCTGCCATAGTTTCCTATTTGTTGGGAGAAGTTAAAGCTTCCCAAATTGTTCTCTTAAGAGGTCCTAGCCTCTCTGTTGATGATGAGTCTGATGAATTGTCTTTTTTAGGATATTTTGATGATGATAAAATTGGTGATTTTCCTTTCTCAAAATGTTCTAATGATGGTGAGACTGGTGATTTTTCTATCAATATTTGTGGTAGTTCAAACACAGGTGATTCACCCCTTAGGCTAAAGATCTCCTTAATGGAACAAGCCAGGGATCCTTTGGGGTAGTTCTACCTTTTTCATCCCTAGACTTATTCATTCATGTTTACTCTTGAATGACATAAATTAAGTCAATAGTTGTTACCTTCCTCAGCTATTGTATTTAGATTTTAACCTAAATTTTCACAACTTAGTCTGATTACAGCTATTGGACTATTTTTTTTTTCTAGCAACACTATTCCCCGACAATGGCACCAAAATGATGCATATTCGTTATACCATCATTAATTTTCAATGAATTTGTCAATCCAGGGTTGTGTACAAGGCTATCTATGGAAGAAGTGAAACAACTATAACTTAGGTCAATCTAGAGCAACAGGTCTTATTGGTGGAACCGGTTGTGTGGGGGGTTTTAGGACATTCCTATCTCTAATTGCATAAATTAAACCTTACTCGAATTGTAGAAATGGAAACTAATCATTAAATATAGAAATGAAATCCTGATTTACAATTATAGAATGAGACCTAATTATGTTGCAAAAATAACAGTTGCAGAATTGAAAGTCTGATTCTAATTGCAGAAAAGAAATCTATTTACTTTTGCAGCAATGGAAATCTAATTATAGCATGGAAAACAAAACCCTATCAAGACTCTATAACAGAAGGTTGTCAATCTTCTGTGCAGGGGTTGATAGCAAAACACAAAATGCAATAAATTGCTAAAAATAACAAATTTTGGAAATAACAGTCTGAAATAAAATGGAATCTTTGTTGAAAGTAAATATTACAGCTAAAACATTAAGCACAATATTAATCTAAGCATAAATAAACTAAGACTGTAGATATTGTCATCTGTTTACAAGCAATTGAAATAACAAGTTCTACAACTTATTTTGCTATAGCAAAATCAGAATAAAAACCTGCTTGTTAGTCCTCCTCCTAGGTCTGGAAGTAGCCAGCCTCCTTGTCCAGAAGAAGGTATGAGTCTCTCTCTCTCTAGATCTTAATCACACTCATTTACAAGTAATATGAAATAGAACTGGTGCACTTTATTGATTAAAGAACATGATTACAATAATTCTACTAAAAACCTGTTACAAGACTGTAACAGTCAAATTCTACCTATTTTTTGCTTTCTACTAGCTTCCTTACTCTCTCTACATATATTTCTACCTCTACTACTACTAGGCTCAACCTGAACGAGAGCAATATTTATAGATGTCCTATGATCTAATTACAAACTTTGAATATCTCAAAAGATCTAATCCTACAATGTTGTAACAAATTTTGGTTTTATCCTAAAAGAAGATTAAAACTTGATCTTTCCCTTAATGATGGCTTTGGTCGGAAATGACGACAAAGATAGATGGAAGATCTTTTCCTTTACCTTTTCCAACCTTAATTTCTCTTTTTTTGGCTTCAAAAATCGGTCAAGTCAAAAAACACATTCTGTTTTCATTTCAAAGATAAGTGGCTTCATTTCGAAGACAATGTATTTCTCATTACGAAGATTACTCATTCTAAAGATACTGTAATTCTCATTCCAAAGATACTACAATTCTCATTCCAAAGATTCACTCATTTTGAAGATAATGCATTCTTCATTCTAAAGATCCGCTCATTCCGAAGACACTGTGTTCTCTCATTTCAAAGATATTTGTTCATTTCGAAGATACTTCAAAATGAACAAATGTGTGCTTTTCCAGTGATTTCTTCTACATCTCTCAGGTGGGTTATCTCCTAAGATCAAATTCCAATGGTCTTCATCTCTTTCCACATGTGAATTCCATGCTTTGCCATTTATGGATAGCTGGATGGAATTTACATGAGAAAGACTAGTTTTTGCTGCACAGCAATAGTTTGCTTGCACTATTGCCAGATTTAGGTGAAATAAATGCTTGAGACAAATCAAAACATGATTAGTGAAATGCTGCTATTATTCTAAGCATATCCCATTTTAGCATGTCATAGCAAAAAGAACAAAAAATTATGCAAAAAGCTGTAAAAATCAGCATATAATATTCCAAATACATTGATCATGCAAAATGGTTAATATACAACATATTGAATCAACTTGACTAACATATCAGATAAAACATAAGAGTTTATAGGCAATTTTAGTGTTCAAAACATGTTATGATTGAGGCATTTCCAGGCCTCATCAATGATTTTCCCACATCTCCTCATATTTAAAAAATGATCTCTTCTAATTCACTTACCACCATTTTAATTGTCATTGGTCAGTGATATGAACCAATCCTTTTCAAGGTATTTATTTTAATACAAGTACCTCCATCTAGCCAATGGTTTGAGTGTGCATCTATATAATTGTTTTGTTATTAGGTTTTGGTATGTCCTGTTGTTGGTCCCTATATAGTTGTCCTCTTTAAAATAAACCTCCCAATAATTTGAAAATATATATTAAAACAAGATCATTTACAAGTTGGTATGAGACTCCTCCTATCCTTATTTGATGAGAACACATGTTTACAACAATAAAAGGAAATATGCATTGGAACCAAATCTCCTAAACCATATGTCTACAACGGTTATCCAAATTAGTGAAACATTAGATTTTCTCACCCTACCTAATCCTCTCATCCTAAATAGCCATGTTATTGTGCCATTGAATCCCTACCTTCTTCTTGATATCCATCTTAGCCAGGAAGTTGGCCACTTTATTCAGAGCTCTACCCACATAAACTAGAATCATATTGTATAATTTTCTCCATAATTCCTTAATTTGGGTGATAAGAATCCTCAACCTCCATGTCTCCAAAGTAAATTTCTCAAACAATCTTAGATATTCTACCAATATTTGAGAATATTATTCTATGATTATATTTTTATAACCTTGTATTACTACTCAAATGAAAGTATATTTGATAGCTAAGACTTTTGCTTCATTATTCATGACCCTGCCTAGGCCTATAGTTCCCAATATTGTACTATCCCAACATGATTCCTACAAACCACTCCAATTCCAACTCTACCCAAATTGCCTTTTTCAGCTCCATAAATATTAATTGAATCCAACCTTTTGGGAGTGGTTTCCAACTAGCTTTATCTTGCACCTCTTGTATTTTAGCTTTCTTCTCCATCATACCTATATCATTCTAAGTTTCCTCTTTAGCATACACTACCACAGTTTCTATGACTTTTCTCCAAATGATCTACTAAATGCCATATAAGGATGACAAGGTTTCTCAAAAAAAATTCTCTCCAACCACAACCTCCTATTGATTATTGTTTTGAATAAAAACTAAAAATATCTCATACTTTGATTTTTTCCTAATTCTACCAAAATTTTCATCCAGCTTGGTTATGGCATTAAAATCTCCTATGATCATGAATCAATTTTTTTGACCTTTACTTATCATAAAGGCTTCAATTACACTCTATACTTCTAATTTGATTGACTGAGTTGTAGATCCATAGATATTATAAGGATGAAATGAATATCTACAAAGTAGCATGTGACTAATGAGGCTATACAATGACTAGTTTTATGAATGGCTTCACAAGAGGTTTTAAGTACATTCAAAAATATTAGAATTCCCCTTGCCACTCCTTCTAAACCCATAATATCTCATTCACATCTTTTCCATACTACTTTCATAGTTTTAGAAACTTCTTCCTTTTTAAATTTGACTCTAATTTTTAGTAGTAAATGATATACTTAGGAGTCTAGAGGAAAATAGTTGGTTATGAAATTTTTCATACCATAAACCAAGATTCCAGTTCCATTGTGAACCTTTAAATTAGATGCATAAGATAAAGTGAATAAAGGATGGATTTTTAAAGGAAGATTCAATTTCAAATCTTTTTAGGTTATATATGCATAATTACTAAAAAAAATATTGTGTTTTGCTATAAATTGTTATGGTAATATGGTTATGATATAATATATCGTAAGGTCTATTTCAATCCCATATAAACCACTAAAAATAAAAAATAAAATAAAAATGAATAAGATATAATAACATCAATATTCGTGTTAGGTTCATCAAATAATGTGATATAAAGAATTACACATTCTAGTCATTACTCTTTGACATTATCCAATTTCTTAGAGGGATGAAAAGTATATAAATATATGATCCAAAACTTAAAATTATGAGTTAAGGAATATCAAGAATTAGTGTAATTAATAAATAATAGAGTATACAAAATCAAAACATAGGAATATAATAAAAATAATATAATGAATTTATTACTTAGAAAATAAAGTACAATGCAAGCAATCCCTTGAAGAGATTTAAGGTTATAACATTCATCCATTACTCATGTTTTTAATAGTAAGGAATGCATATTTATTTATACAATATGTAGTGTGTTGGAAATCCACCATATTGATAATGGAAGTTCACACATATGAAAATATTGTGGTTCACCTTATTATAAAATCCATATTAAATAAAAATTACATACATATGTCTCAGTGGGGATAACGTAGTGGTTAGGATTTTGGTTTCTCTTTGGGAGGTCCAAGGTTCAAACCATGGTGTGTGTGTAATGGTGTACGTTGTGTGTGTTAAAAATAAATTACATACATATGATATGTTATTTTATATTTTATCTTCTGCTAATGTATCCACAAGGCTAGAGATGCATTTTGGATATAACATTAATCCATTACTCATGTTTTTTATAGTAAGAGGTGAATATTTCTTTATACAATATGTAGTGTGTTGGAAATCCACCATATTGATTATGAAGATCACACATATAAAAATATTGTGGTTCACCTTCCATGAGTTATAAAGTGTATATTAAATAAAAACAACATACATATGTCCCAGTGTGGACAACATAGTGGTTAGGTCTTTGGATTCTCTTTGGGAGGTTCAAGGTTCAAACCATTATGTGTATCTGTAATGGTGTGTTTTGTGTGTGTTACAAAAAATAATTACTTACATATCACATATTCCTTTATATTTTATCTTTTACTAATGTGTCCACATAGCTAGAGATGCATTTTGGCTATAATATTCATCCATTACTCATGTTTTTTATAGTAAGGGGTGCATATTTATTTATACAATATGTATTGTGTTGGAAATCAACCATATTTATTATGGAATATCACACACATGAAAAATATTGTGTTTCACCTTCCATGAGTTATAAAGCACATATAAAATAAAAATTACATATATATCCTAGTGGAGACATCATAATGGTTAGGGCTTGGATTCTCTTTGTAAGTTCCAAGGTTCAAACCATGATGTGTGTGTGTAATGGAGTGCATTGTGTGTGGGGACATCACAGTGGTTAGGGCTTGGCTTCTCTTTGGGAGGTCCAATATTCAAACCACAACGTGTGTGTAATGGTGTATGTTGTGTGTGTCACAAAAAATACATACATATAACATATTTTTTTATGTTTTATATTCTACTAATGTGTCCACATGGCTACATATGCATTTTGGCTATGAATATTTAACTTATTTTAAGTTTATCTAACTTGAAATACTTCTTAAAAAATAAACATTATAGATAGTAATGAATTTTGAAAAAAAAGTTCCAATATTTATTTCAAAATTTTAATTGATGTGTACTTACCTAAATAGAGGAATGAGGATTATACTAAGATTTAATGGCTCAATTTGAAATTTTTAAGTATTTTTATTACAATATTGAACTAGTGCATGATGAGACTTAGTTGAAGTTGTAAAAAAAGTACAATAGACATGAAAAATATCTTGATTATTGTATATACATTTATTGTTGATAGTAAAAATAATTTAAATTTATATTTTATCTATATCAATACATTGATATCAAGTTTACACATATATTAAGGGAAGGAAACAAATGTGTAAATAGGCTAGCCAATAGAGGTTTTTTAATTGAGGATCATGAAGTTAAATATTTTTTTCCTTGGTTAGAGGTGAAGACATGTTAAAGCTACAAGGTCATGTTTATTAGTTAGGTTCCTAATTAATGGTTATGAGGCTTTTGTAGTTACAGGATGCACCACAGATTGATAAACCAAAATAATATTGATTCAACATTAAGCGATTACATAGGATAGTGCAAAGTATTTATAATGTGAATTAATAAACTAACTACCATATATCTCGCTAACCATCATGGTAGGAGAGACGTGTAGCTAACCACTAACCTAGGTAGAGAGTTCTAACCAAATCACTAACCTAAATATCTGACATAGGATATTTAGGTACTTACCTAGTTTAACCATGAGGTAAAATATCTCATGGTAATTACATAGAAAATTAAATGTAATAACCCTACGTAGTGTAATGCAATACACTACCTTATTTTACCCTAACATCCCCCCTTTATTACATTACTTTGATATACAAAGTTTACTCCGAAATAGTTGAAATTTGACACGTCCAAGTGCCTTTGTAAAAATATCTGCAACCTGTTCATCGGTGGGAATGTGTTGGATCTTGATTTTGTGTTTAGGAACTTCATCACAAATGAAATGAAAATATGTATCAATATGCTTAGTTCATTCATGATGCACTGGATTTTTTACCAAGTTCAAAACACCTGAATTGTCGCAAAACATGTGAATGGGAAGTTTCTTTGGTAGGTCCATGGTAGCCAAGATGTGACTTAACCATATCACTTCACACACAGCTCCATGTTTAGTGTGATATTCTACCTCGTTTGAATATAAAGCAACCACTTGTTGCTTTTTACTATGCCATGAGACAGGACTAGATCCAAGATGAAATACATAGCCTGATGTTGATTTTTTATCATCTATGGATCCAGCATAATCAGAGTCAGTATAACTCTATAAGAAGAACGAGTTATTATTCTTATACTCTAGACCATAATCTGTACTACCCTAAATGTAGTGAATAACCCTCTTAGCTACTTTCCAATGAGAGACCTTTGGTTCTTGCATGAACCATGAGAGCTAGTTTACAACATAAGTAATATCTGGTCTAGTATTAGTCAGATAGATGAGGCTCCCAATCATCTTTCTATAAAGTGTACCTTCTACCTATGGTGAGTCTTTATATCATGATAAATGTAGCCCTGATTCCATCGATGTTGCTTTGGGCTTACAATCAGTCACGATATTTTTCTACTAAAGTCTTGGCATACTTTTTCTGAGTCACCCTAAGATGATTTTTTTTCTGTTCTATCTCAAGGCAAAGATAGTAGTGGAGAAGTCCTAGATATTTCATATCAAATTACTCTTTCAAGTCATCTTTCATAGCTTTAATCAAGTTCTCTGAATTGCCAGTGATGATCAGATCATCTACATATAACACAATAATCACTATTTCAGAACCTGTATTCTTGATATAGAGATTTGCGTCAGATGGACTATCCATTTTTATGTACCATGCTCTTGGGGCTTGTTTTAGCCCGTATAATGATTTGACCAAATTGCAAACTTGTTATTCATGGCCTTCCTCAACAAATCTAGGAGGTTGAGTCATGTACACTTCTTCTTTTAAGTCACCATTTAGAAAGGCACTTTTTACATCCATTTGATGTAATTTCCATCCAAACTATGTTGACATAGCACAAAGAAGTCGAATGGTGGTCATCCTTGTTGTAGGAGCAAAGGTTTCATCATAGTCAAGGCCTTCCTTTTGAGCATAGACCTTTGCCATAATATGGGCCTTATGCTTGTCTATGGTAACTTCTACCTTATATTTGACTTTGTAAACCCATTTGCAGCCTATGGGTTTCTTTCTTTTAGGCAAATCTACCAGCTTCCATGTTTTATTCTTGATGAGGGAGCTATGTTCTACATCCATAACTGTCTTCCACTGAAGCAATCTAAGTGCTTCATCAACTATAGATGGTTCATTTTCATCATATGCTGATAATTAAACCCTCTCCTCATCTATTTCCATATCATCTTCCCTTGGTAACTCTCTATCAATAGAAAGCTCTTGAAAATCTACACAAATATCATCAACTAAAGTGGATTCTTAATTCTTTTTTTTTTCTGAGTCATGCTATATGTCTTTGGATGATTCAGAGTAAGATCAAGTGGGGAAGTGAGTTTGGAATATTTCATTGTTCTTGTATACCATTTGGGAGGGTTTTTCTATTATGGAGGAGTACATGGTTGTTGCTCCTCATCATCTAGGTATACTGATGTAGTGTTGGATGTGAAAGCTTCATCAAAAACTACATCTCTGCTGACATGTATTTTCTTGGTAAGTGGGTCTATCAACCGATAGCCTTTTGAGAATTCATCATATCTAAGAAATACACATGGTAGGGACTTCTCATATAATTTATTTATTTTCTCCCTAGGTATATGCATAAAAGCCTTACACCCAAATACCCGTAGATGATATATGGAGGGTTTCCTTCCACTCCATGCTTCTTGAGGAGTCATACCTTCAAGAGCCCTTGTGGGTGCTCTATTTAGAAGATATACTATAGTTTGAATAGCTTCAGCCCAGTAAATTTGCTCAAGATTCACTCCCTTAAGCATACATCAAACCATTTCCATAATGGACCGATTTCTTCTCTCAGCAATGCCATTTGACTGAAAAGAATAAGATATGGTTAACTATATTTTTATCCCATGATTCTATAAAAATGAGGAAAATTCCTTTGATGTGTATTCCCCCCTCGATCTGAATGGAGGGTCTTAATAAAGCATTCTGATTCCTTCTCAACAAGCTTTTTGAACTATTGAAAATAGGAAAATGCTTCAGACTTCAACTATAAGAAGAATACCCACATCTTTCGTGAGTGATTATCGACAAACAATGGAAAATATCTTTTTCCTCCACAACTTGTAGACATGGCACCACAAAAATCTATGTGAACCAACTCCAAAGGTACCTTAGCTCAAAAAGAGCTAGGTTCAAAGGGTACTCTATGTTGCTTTCATGAAAAGCAATCAGAGCACACTGGCAAAGTAGATGAAAGAGTAGGCAGCCCTTTCACCATTTGATATTTACTTTAGTAAATATCCTAAACTTAAATGCCCAAATCTCTTATGCCAAAGAGAAGTGGCCTCCTTTGTGGTTACTACCATTGCAGTATTGGTTGAGGTAATTGCATCTAAGACAAACAAACCATGTTTGTAAGAACCTGTTGCTATTTGTTTTCCTTTCTTGGTGATAAAACAACATTTATTTTCTTTGTCCACTTTGAAATTGACATTCATGTGATTGTCCAAGATTTGTGGAACTGACAAGAGATTATTTTTCAATCCTGGTACATAAAGAACTTTTTGAACTCTACATTCACCATCTGGAAGGGAGACAGAAACACTTTCTTCTCCATGAACTCGATAGGTTTGATCATCAGCAATGGTGATTGGTCTACCTTCTCGAGCCTCAAATGTCTCAAACCAGGACTTATCGCCAGTCATATGCTTACTAGCGCTTGAATCTATGTACCATACAGTGTCCCTATGAGGAGAATATGTATGTGTTATGAGCACTTTGTGTGCTCGTTCAGAGTTCAAACTAGAATCTTCAACTACAATGTGTCCTTGTTGTTTATTCTTGTTCTTTGGTTTACCTTTACCCTTCTTGTTTCCTTATTCAACCAAAGGGCTTTAATATGCCTTTGGGGATTTTTTTGAAGTGACCAAAGGGCTTTGAGATGCCTTTGGGGCTTTTTGTGATTTGACCAAAGGGCTTTAAGATGTCTTTGGAGACTTTTTTTATTTGACCAACAGGCTTTAAGATGTCTTTGGAGCCTTTTGTGATTTGACCAAAGGGTTTTAAGATGTCTTTGGAGCCTTTTGTGATTTGACCAAAGGGCTTTAATATGCCTTTGGAGCCTTTTGTGATTTGACCAAAGGGCTTTAATATGTTTCTAGATATTTTTGTAAAGTGACCAAAGGACTTTAAGATGCCTTTGGAGCTTTTTGTGAAGTGACCAAAAGGCTTTAAGATGCCTTTGAGGATTTTTATGATTTTACCAAAGGGCTTTAAGATACCTTTGGAGTTTTTTGTGAGTTTACCAAAGGGCTTATGATGCCTTTGGAGATTTTTGTGAATTGACCAAAGGGCTTATGATGCCTTTAGGGCTTTTTTATTTTGATGTTTTCTTATTTGTTTGGGATTTTAGTCTTTTGAATTATTTTCATATTTAGATTTTTATTTTTTTGAAATGGAGAAGGTATGATACCTTAGGTACCCCTTGTGTATGTGCCACTCAATGAAAGTGAGGGAGATGTGATACCTTTGGAGTTCTCACTTTGCTTCATTGATCATGATGTGGATGATGGGGAAGGTTTAACACCTTGAAGACCCCCAATGTGCATTGTTTTTTATGTGTTGTGATTGGCTTGGCTAGGAGTAATAAAAACTGACTTCCTTTGTTGTGATGTGTAATTTTATGCAATGTTAATATCTCTATAAGATGAGATGAGCACAAGAAAAATTTTAGATGATGCCACAGGTTACATAGATTTATTTTGATATTCCTATTTCTCTATTGCAACATCGATCATTACCACAAACTCTTGGGGAGGCATATTAATGTGCATCTGATTAGGTTACTTGACTTGATTAGCAGGTGTTATGTTTGCTTTGCGTGCATGCAAGGGGTCTTGGAAGACTCCTATCTAAAGCTCTTGCATCTCAATCATATCTTGTACTAAATATCTAAAGAGATGACATGTTTGAATTTCATGATCCCTTTATCGATGGTACACACAATATAGATTTTCTCTATGCACCTTTGATCTACGCTTATTAGGTTTCAATAGATGGATTTTTAAAAGATTGATTCTTCGCATCTCATATAATTTATCAAAGAGCAATGCTTATATCTATAGAAAATTAGTATATTTTCATTGTAGCTGATGTTGTTGGCCTTGTATCTGATTTTTTTGCATATGATTTTGGGCCAGAGGAGGCTGAGCTTGGTAATTATGCCGCACTGGTAGAGGTGGTGTGACCTGGTTTGAGGATTTGAAGATACTCAAAACAACTTGATTTACTAGGGCCACATTTTGTTGTATACTGCAACCTTTAATATTCTTGTTTGGTCATCCCCTTTTGTGGAGTTTAATATCACCCTCTATCTTGATGTCTTCAATGAGCTTGGCTTGCGTCAAAACCTCCTTGAATGTTTGATACTATTGTAATTGTAAGAGAAGCAAGATTTTTTTTGAATAGCTTTTCATAAAAATATGAATGAGATCTATTTTTAGTAAGGTGAAAGGTAATTTTAACATCACATTCCTCCATTTATTTCCATACTCAATGACTGGCTCATCATCAAGTTGACGAAGGCTATCCAAGTTAGTCAAATTTATCATTTTCTTAGCACTAAAGGAAAAAAGTTGCAAGAATAGCTCGAAAAATTTCTCAAGTGTGTTTATTATATGATGTGGTAGATGATTATACCATTCCAAAGCATCCCCAACTAGATTTATGAGAAATATTCTCAACATCAAGGGTTCATTGTCTTGAAAATGGAAGCACGTATTGATGAATATTATCACATGCTCTTGTGCATCTTTGTCATATTTGAATTTTTCAAGTTGAGGCATCTTGAAATTTGATGGGTATGTCAGTGATGACATTAATGGATGCAAATGTTGGTTTCTAAGCTGCTTTAATGTAGATTTTTGATAAATCGGTCTTTGAATTTTTTTTTGAATGAATTTATCTGATCATCTAGCACTTTGTATAGCACTAATGAAATGATAGGATCTTCCCTTTTTTATCCTTGATTAGGCATAGGAGGCCACTTTTGATGTTGAGGTTGATGATAAGTGTAATCATTAGGTACCTCATCATAAATGGATTCAGGGTAAGCATCCACTTCTTCTTGATGTTCCCATTGGGACTCTTCATATGATTCCTCATCGTATTGATCTTGGTACTATTGAGGAGTATGAGGTTATTGATGATAGCTAGATAATGGCCTTTGATTTTGGACATGATTTTGCATGGTCGAGGGGTCATATTCTAAGATTGCACTGGATGCCTTATGTTTTGTTGCATTCTCTAGGTGCTAGGCGTAAGCACCATTTTATGTAATGCATTTTGCACTTGCTCTTGTATATTTTGTTGTTCTTCTATCTTTTGTTGATACAACCTTTGTAGGTGTGCTTGTTGCGAGTCCACCCCTTGTTGATTTAATTATTGTTGATCCAACTGGAGTTGATCCACACATTGTTTTTGGTTAATTTGTGGCCTCAGTGCCTGATGTGTGCGATCCCATTATTCAATTGTATGGGGGTTATGTACCCTTGTATTGGAAATATGAATGGGTTTGTCATGTCTTTTCCCCCTAGTAGGATCTATTACTTATTTTCCATGCTCTTTAAAGGTTACATTGACCTGATACTCTGGTTTATGAATTAGCTCAATATAGTTTGATGATGTAGATATACAATGTGGTTGCCTCCCATACTCTTCATGAGGAATAGGAGGATGACTTAGGACCTCTTCCACATCTATGATAAAAGATGCATATTTAATCTTAGATATAATCTCTATATATTCAAACTACACAGAAGCACAATGTGTATATGCAGCATGCTCCCTGTGAGGAGTAAGGGGATGACTTGCTCAATCAAATGGAGTGGTTTGTTCATCTAGGCTAGGCCATGGTGTGCTCTCATTTTTATTTTTTGATTTATGTATAGAGCAAGCTAGGATGTGAACCCATGGCATTGACCTACTAGGCCCCTTAGTGGGTGGATTGTTCTTTATATAGAATTCCATCAAGGTGTTCCAGTCTAGAAGGTTTCTTGGAGGACCTATGGGTGCTTCCCTAGTAGAGGTATCTCGAAGGTTTACCATCGTAGGGATTGTATTGTTGTTATGATAAAAATTGGGATGCCATTCAAGGATGGGCATGTCCTTTGGACTGATTTGGAGATATTCGTCGGTTATGGATCCTGAATCTCTCTCTAAATTGGATGTCTTATTTTTAACCACATTTGGACCATATCCGTAAAAGGGGTCCATCAGCAATTTTAAAAAAAAATTAACTTTTCAAAAAAAAATTGTAAGTGTTATATATCAAAATGATTAGCACGATGAGTTGATCACAATGGGATATGAGTACAAAAAGTAACTTCCAGATCAAAAATTTGTATTTTTCAAATAATTGGCCAATCGGGGCTCATGGGGAAATGCCCACTTTTAGGAATGACGGGGACGAAAAATACCACTACCTTACAAATTCAACTTTTCATTAAAATTTTGCAGAAAATATTTACATGCGTTCCGAATTAAAAATAGCCCGCAGGCATACAATGACCGAGCTCGGCTCGGTTCTTCGACTCTGTAACTCCCCCTGTTCTTCCGTCCACCATCCTCCCTATTACAAAATTTCAGGTTTTTAACGAGGTCCCGGTCCTCTAGCAATTAATGCCCCACCTAAAACAAAGTTCAAACTTCAATTTTCCCCCTCTCCGAGTTTTCAAATATTTTTATCATAAATGGGCAACTGCCCGATCTGCACTGCTGCTTGCAATAATGGCTTCCCATACCCTGCACTGGTCGCTTCGCTCAGACCGTACTCTGCACTGTTGTTTGCTTCATAAAGTCACCACCTAAAACTGTCGCGTTGCCAGAAAGTATAATAAAAGAACGCGTGGTCGACACCTCCCTCGTCTTGTCTCCGTACACGTAGCCGACCACCTTCAAATCTGGCCACGCCTTCTCCATGACGCCATATATTTGATGCACGTGCCTTTTACATCTTCCAGGATACACGTGGCAGTCCACGTGTCTAAATTGGCCTTGTTCGGCCGTCGGCTCATCTTCTTTGATCTTGTTAACTTTCTTTAACATTCTGATGCTTCGGACCACATGCCACATGTCGGCCTCTAACTGGCCGTGATATCGCGACCCAACCTTCTGATTTGCTATCGACTACTGAACCGTCATGATATCACGACGTCGCGATATCGCGACGTCGTGATATCGTGACCAAACTGCCTCCGCGCTTTTTTCACTCAACAATGTTGTGATATCGCGATGTCGCGATATCGCGACGTCGCCTTCACCTCCGGCTTTGCTCTTAACACTCGTCGCGATATCGCGACGTCGCGATATCACGATGGAACTTCACTTCTCCCTCTGCTCCGCACTCTGGTCGCGATATCACGATGGAACTTCACTTCTCCCTCTGCTCTGAACTCAGGTCACGATATCGTGACGTCGCAATATCGTGACGTCACGATATCGAGATGAAACTGGGCCGAAACCTGCCCAAGCCTTTTGAGGTCATGAAATCGTGACATGTCATGATTTCACGACCTCTCCCTCCACTCTAAGAAACTTGCTCCCTTTGCTCCGCTAAACTTTCCTCCTTTGGAAAATACCGAAAATGAATCTACTGCAAGGTACTTAGAAAAATTAAGAAACATTTTTGGAAGATGTAAGATTGTTCTACCGCCACCGGATGCTCCTGCATCAGACACCCCGGGTAAAAAGGAGAAGTGACCTTCACTTCTATGTTGTTCGGTCTGCGTCCCTTGCAATATCTTTGAACATTCATCAACCTCTACAACCTGCTCAAATCCCATTTCTTGGCAAGAATTTTTGCCTTCTACCAGACAAATTCTGGCATTACTGCACACTTTCTCATCTTCGGTCTGCAATGGCTTCAACTTGTGCCACACTCCATATTTCTTCAAGGTGTAAGTATTTGCACGACCATCATGCACTGCACTCCGATCAAACTGCCATGGCCTTCCCAATAGCAAATGGCAAGCATCCATGGGGAATACATCACATAGGACTTCATCCTGGTATCTCCCAATCTGGAACATGACTAAACACTGTTCCCAGACCCATGCTCTGTGGTCCTTTTGTAACCACGCAATCCGGTATGGATGCGGGTGCCTCCTTCTCTCCAGTTGCAACTTAGTAACCATCTCCTCAGAAACTAAGTTGTATGTACTCCCATTGTCTATAATGACATTACAGACTTTGCCTGCACTTTTGCATCAGGTGCGGAACAGGCTTCTCCTCTGCTCAGATTTGTCTTCCTCCACCAGCATGGTCCTCCTCACAATCATTGCTTCTCCCTTTTTAGCTTCTTCAGAATGTTTTGAATCAGCATCTTCAACTGCCACAACTGCTCTGGTAGGACCCACTGGCCTCTTGTTTGTCCTTTCTCGGTGTTGTGGACACTCAAATTCCCGGTGTCCTTCTTCACCACAATGGAAACATGTTCCACGAAATACTCCTCTTCCATACCCGCGTCCAGATCTACCTCTTCCTCTCGGGTAGCCATCATTCTGAACTTGCGGTTTGGATTCTTCATCTTCTTTCTGATCTCGGCTGCTGCTCTCCTCTTCTTTCTTCTCTTCCTTTCCTTCTTTCTTTCCACCGTTCTTTCCTCCTGGTCCTTTTGCTCTTTGCTTGTTCTCAAACTTTCGGTTCAATTTTTTCTTCCACCTTTAAAGCAAATTGGTAAGCATCTTCAATGGTGCTTACCCGAACCAAGCTCAATTCCTCCTGAACACTGGGTCTCAACCCATTAATGTAACGGGCCACTTTTTCTTTGCTGGCTTCTAAGTGTCCGATTCTGATGGAAATTTTATAAAAATCCTTCGTATATTCTTGAACAGTTTTGTTCATCTGCCTCAAACTCTGCATTTTACGTAGCAGGTCCAGTTCATAATCTATGGGGATGAATTGTCTTTTTAATTTCTCCACCATTCTGTCCCATCTTGTTATCCGCTCTTTTCCTCTTCGGTTCCGCTCCAGCTGTACTCCCTTCCACCAAATGCTGGCATGACCCTTCAGTCGGGTCTTAGCAAATCTGACCCGGTTAGGGTCTTCAACTTCTTCGTATTCGAAATACTCTTCTAAATCATTCACCCAGTCTATCAACTCCTCTGGGTTCAAGTTCCCAGAATACGTGGGAACTTCTAACTTCGGCCTCTTCCCGATCTGGGATATGGCCTTGTACAATCTGGCTTGTGCCGGATCTACATCTTCTTCCTCTTCTTCAAATTGATTCTCCTCTTCATCAACTTCATCTTCACTGTCTGCATCTCTGCTCGGCTCATGTCCTCTATGCAGTTCTTCTTGTAGGGCCTGAACTTGCCGCTGTAATGCCCAAAAATCTTTCGCTGCCATGCCTCTTCCACCCACGGGATTTCTTCTCGGAGGCATCTTCACCTGATCTCAAGCCCTCCCACAAGTCCTGGTACAACTGCCTCTCCTTCGACGGTCTGCTGTACACTCAGGAACTACGGGCTCTGATACCACTGACGGGGACGAAAAATACCAGTACCTTACAAATTCAACTTTTCATTAAAATTTTGCAAAAAATATTTACATGCGTTCCGAATTAAAAATAGCCCGCAGGCATACAATGACCGAGCTCGGCTCGGTTCTTCGACTCTGTAACTCCCCCTGTTCTTCCGTCCACCATCCTCCCTATTACAAAATTTTAGGTTTTTAACGAGGTCCCGGTCCTCTAGCAATTAATGCCCCGCCTAAAACAAAGTTCAAACTTCAATTTTCCCCCTCTCCGAGTTTTCAAATATTTTTATCATAAATGGGCAACTGCCCGATCTGCACTGCTACTTGCAATAATGGCTTCCCATACCCTGCACTGGCCGCTTCGCTCAGACCGTACTCTGCACTGTTGTTTGCTTCATAAAGTCACCACCTAAAACTGTCGCATTGCCAGAAAGTATAATAAAAGAACGCGTGGTCAACACCTTCCTCGTCTTGTCTCCATACACGTAGCCGACCACCTTCAAATATGGCCATGCCTTCTCCATGACACCATATATTTGATGCACATGCCTTTTACATCTTCCAGGATACACGTGGCAGTCCACGTGTCTAAATTGGCCTTGTCCGGTCGTCGGCTCATCTTCTTTGATCTTGTTAACTTTCTTTAACATTCTGATGCTTCGGACCACATGCCACGTGTCGGCCTCTAACTGGCCGCGATATCGTGACATGTCACGATATCGCGACCCAACCTTCTGATTTGCTGCCGACTGCTGAACCGTCGCGATATCGCGACGTCGCGATATCGTGACCAAACTGCCTCCGTGCTTTGTTCACTCAACAACGTTGCGATATCGCGACGTCACGATATCACGATGGAACTTCACTTCTCCCTCTACTCCGCACTCTGGTCACGATATCGCGACGTCGCGATATCGCGACGGAACTTCACTTCTCCCTCTGCTCTGAACTCAGGTCGCGATATCGTGACGTCGCGATATCGCGATGGAACTGGGCCGAAACCTGCCCAAGCCTTTTGAGGTCACGAAATCACGACATGTCACGATTTCGCGACCTCTCCCTCCACTCTAAGAAACTTGCTCCCTTTGCTCCGCTAAACTTTCCTCCTTTGGAAAATATCGAAAATGAATCTACTGCAAGGTACTTAGAAAAATTAAGTAACATTTTTGGAAGATGCAAGATTGTTCTACCGCCACCGGATGCTCCTGCATCAAGGAATATTTGGAAATTTTTGAAGCATGAAGAGTTAGGAATCAAAATTTTTGGGAGAGGTGCACAAGCGGCTAAAAAGGACAAAAAAAATTGGTAATTTTTGGAGTTGTCTAGACCATTTGATGACTTTTTTAGTGCAGTTTTTCCCTATTTTTGACTTCAAAAATAGAGTAATCATAAAACCAAAATATATTTGTCGTTATAGCTCCGATTTGCATGATTCTTGATCCATTGGATGCAGAATCAAAATTTAGCTCTAATTTTTTAATAAATTTATTTGAAAAAATAGGGTTAGGTTTTGGTCCCAAATCAAGGATATTAGGTTGATTACCCAAACAATAAATAAACACACAAAATAGACAATATGATTATCTATTTATAGATTAAATGTGTGTCCTAAGAACTTTTTTCAATGTGTTTTAGATTTTTTGATATCTTAGACTATTCTCATCATGTTTTGAATTCGTTGATGTAATGCTTGAATAGTTAAAGGGATTTCACCTATATACTCGCACAAGCCAAATATAGGAGTGAATTTCATACTCAACGAGTTAGCATAGGTACTACCAACCCTCACCCAGCACATCGTGAGTAGTGATACACCCTTATAAATATTATTGTATGCTATTTTGTATGGATAGTACAGTTCTTTGGTTAGCCTTAGCCGCAAACGGGTATCAATGATACAATTTCTAGCGAGCCAACCAAGTGGTAATGACATCCACTATTGGTCTCTATTAGAGGGTTGGATGTAAGATCCCAATGTCATTGATGTTAAAGTAAGACATGATCTGTGGGGTTATTTTTATATTTTTCCATAAAGGAAAACAATGCATCAAGAAGCATTCATGCTTTTTCTCCTATATGCCTAAGAAAATAATGTTTTATTTAAAAAAAAATGCATGTCTAAGTAATTCAATGACTTTCAGAGAATGCATTTCTTCTCTATGAACTACTGGCCACTATATGGACCCCATGTAAGAAATATTTACAAACCAAAAACCCAAATCATTGGAGACTAGGGCATATCTAAAAATAGAGGTTCATTGTTCCTAGCAATGACTAGAAGAAAACTAAGAAAATTAAGAAGTTTTATGCATTTTTATTTTAATATTTTTCTATGTTTTCCTAATTAAATGATATTTTCCCTATTGTATTCTGACAAAAAAATATAGATAGAGAAAGGAAAAATAATAGAGAGTTGCCCCAACCTAAAATCCACATCTAATGAAGCACAGGTTGTCCTTTGTTGCTAATTTTTTGCTATCTATTGTCACTCAGAGTGACTGTTGCTGGCCACTATCTTAAAAAGTGGCCTCTATGTACTAGCCACTATCACTCAGAGTGGCCAGACTTGCACACAAAAAACATGTAAAAACATCAGTAAAATAGCTAAAAATAGAAAAATAGGTAGGGGTCCCACCATGATCGCCATTTTTACAAACCCAGGAAGCTATGCATCCTTTAGTCTACTTGCAACATCATATAAAAATAAAATACCATGAAAGCATAAATAAAATAGAAGTGAAAAATGCAAGAAATATATTTTATTTAGTCATAATATCAACAATCATAACTAAAATCAACAAAGGATCACTCGATCATGTCAAAATTATGTTCATATTACGAATCATTACCAACAACTATCATAAGCTTACCCTTTTCTAGGGAAAAAAACAAATATGATAGTTAAGTTTGTAGCTCTCCTCCTTTCGAATCTATAGTAGCATTGAAGCTACCCGATTGTCTGATGGATGTGTGTAAGCTTTCACAAATTTAAGCCTTCCATATTATTGGAAGATATGATTCTAGGATGCACATCCTTTCTCAATATTGGGGCATCAGATCAATGATCATCACACACCCTACAATGTGGCCCTAGGTGTTCTATTTTGCTTTGCGCTATGTTTTCCCATAACACATTCCAAAAAGGGGCATCTGAAGATACCTAAAATATGTTATGTTTAGGATACTACTCATATGGGCATATCCAAAGGCCATATGATTTATCTTGGACCTTTCCAAGATCTAAAAATGGTCCTAACCACTCAAAAGGGGTAGTTTTGGCCCATTCAATCTTAGCCACTATCAATTAGAGCAACTACCAATACTGGCCACTGAAGCTGAGAGTGACCATGCATAACCACTACTCTGGTTAGTGATTAGAACCAAAACATAGTTTGTCCATGAATATGGGCCTAGATCACACAGTCTGACTACACTTGCATTGTTTACAAGCAATTTTTGGCATGGAACTCTTAGAGCTCCTCCTAATTGCCCCTTCAATGCAAATTTGTGACTGATCCTTCCCCTTGGGATGGTCATTTGCATGCAGATTTGGATCTTGGCTTCTCCAAGAAGCCAAGATCCAAAAATAGATATGAATATGAGATGTCTACATATAGACTCTCTGAAGCAAAGCAAAGGATATTTGGATATCATAATCTTTGTGTAGTGGAGCCCTAGCGAACTGGAGAGTGATTCTACACCCCTTTATGGAGTAGTTAAGTGTTGTTCATGTGATAAATGACTATAATACATCTAAGTATTTATATGTAGATGTTCTTCGCTACCAACCAGTGTACAAACACATAGGCGACCCTTGGACATCAATTCAGACAAAGGATCAAGTGCCATAGCCCCCAAATTCTTGAGGTAAAAGCTATAGGTCTATGGACACTATCTTCGATAGTGGCCTGTAGTCACATCCACCCTAAGAAACAACAACCAGGGTCTGAGGCATGATTTCCCAAGTTTTAGCTTAGATCTATCATTGTTTTTTGTTTTATTAATTAGTTCTAGCATATATCTAGTTTATTTAATGCATTTGCACTATTATTTCCTGAGTTATCCATGCATTTATCATTCAATTTTGCTACATTTTGATCTTATTATGCTTACATATCATGCTTCATAGATTTTCTAATAAAACCTCATCATGAGAGGCCACCTGTGCTATTAATTTCCTACTGTTGTTTCTTGTACACAGGATACAAGTTACAGGACCAAGCAAAAGTGTTTAAGCATCAGATCCCTCTAGGAAAGCAAAGGAGGAAGCATCTATAATATCTCATACAAGTTTGTGTGCGATATCGAGAGGCCTATGAAGTGCATCGTCCGCTTGAAATGGGACATCTTCACCATTATTTTACCTGTATATTTTTGTATTGAACTGGGTATTCCTTAGAGGGACCAATATGTAACTGGGATCCACATGAATAAATAAAATATACTTCTTTCGTTTGTCATTTCTGAGTTATCGATGCTTTATGGTTCTTATATTTGATATAATATTGCAAGTAGAGTAGATGTGTGCACTTCCCAGGGTCGCACATGTTGTTTTGTTGGTTTTCTTATGTGTTTTGTATTTTGTTTTTATTTTTCATTTTATTTTATTTTTATTTATTTATTGATTTATTTGTTTGTTTGTTTGTTTGTTTGTTTGTTTTGTTTTTTATTTTTTTGTTGTTTTTATGCTTTTATGTTGTTTTTATTTGTTTTGTGATTCTATTTTTTTGTTTGTTTGTTTGATTAGCTTTGTTTTTTGATGTTGTGTTTTTTGGGTTTGTTTGTTATTGTTTTTATTGTTTTAGGCATGCTCATTGAGTGTTCCAAAGGGGGCATTCTAGGTGTGAGCCGTGGGTTTTTTTGGTAAAATAGATACCTCTACCTCCTTGGGACTTACCCAAAGGTGGTATCCTATTTGGGGTATTTTCCACAAACAAAAAAAATACACTCATCTTGGTATGTAGATATTGTTAACTATTTAGTGACAGGAAAAGTGTCATCTCACTTTTCACCATATGAAAAGTGAAATCTCATCCATGAAAGTTTTCTAACCATGTAATTTAGAGATGTGTGCAAGAAGAAGATACTTTTGACATCTTGCATGTAACTCATGATGAACTGTGTGGAGGACATAATTTTGCCCAAAGAACCATGTACAAAATCTTGCAAACAAGGTACTATTGGCCTACAATGAATCGGGATGTTAAATTTAATGTCTCTCGATGTGATCCATGCCAAAGAATGCATAAACCAACTCCTTCAACAAATATACCTCTACATCCTCAAGTAATTTTATAACCATTTGAGAAGTGGAGGTTAGACTTTGTTGGACCTATCAATCCTACAAATGAATTCAATGAATAAATTTTTCTACATGTATTATATCACAAAATGGGTAGAAGTGAAAGCATTACAATATACCCAAAAATAAAAGGTTGTTGACTTCTTATATGACAACACCTTTTAGCATTTTGGAGCTCCTAGAGAGATTGTAACAAATAAAAGACCATAATTCATATCTGATGTGATAGCTATCTTTGTATAAAAATATCAAGTGAACCATAATAAATCCTCACCATACCATCCTCCATCTAATGATCAGGTAGAGGTTACTAGCAGGGATATTGATAATATTTTAACAAAGATAGTTACTTCACATTGATCAGATTGGGTGCATAGACTAAGGAAAATAGTAAGGGCTTATACTACCACTTGGAAATCAACAAGGCTCATAGTGGAAATCAACAAGACTCACACCCTATGAAATGGTCTATGGAAATATATATATCATACCCATTGAGTTTGAAATTCAGACCTTATGCACTATGCTAAAGTTTGGAATTGATCTCACCAGTACTCAACAAGAAAGACTCTTACAATAGAATGTATTAGGTGAAATTAATCATGATGCCCTTTAGCATATTGATTTATTACAAGCATAATGGAATCAATGGCATGATAGATATATCATTCCAAGGGCTTTTCAAGCAGGTGATTGGACCTTACTCTATGATTCCAAGTTTAAATATTTGAAAGGAAATTTATGTACAATATGGTTGGGACCTTATGAAATTGAAGAAGAATATGGTAATGGTACAATTAAGCTAAAAACCATTGATGATACCTCTCATGGATAACTTTTCAATGGCCATCGATTGAAGTTGTACCATAAACCTTTCTCCAAGTTAGATTTCATTAAACAAGTCATTCAACAAGTAGAACTGCAGTTTATTTTTGACTTGCAACCCTCTACTAGTACTTGATATTTCTCCTTCAAAAAAGATATAAAAAGCAACAAAAATTTTGAAAAAATCAATAATTCCTATGGTGAAAACCTTTATCAGTGCCACAAGACCAAGGAGGAAGATGAAAAATAATTTTATTGTCTATTCATCCTTGCAAAAGAATATCCATTTATGAAATCCAAATTGTTGGCATAAATGGACAGTCAATATTTGAAAACCAACTTGCTAGCAGGAATTATATTTAATAAATAAATAAAAAACAAAAGCCCCACCAGATCACATATTCTTCATGATGATAGGTTTAAGCAATATGCAACTATGTATGGACATCTTCAAGCATACTATTATCAACCTCCAATAATGCTCACATTGCCATAGCAAATAACATATCACTACATGTATCTTTTTGATCTTTTACTTTCTATTTTAACTTGTATGTATTATGTTTTTATAAATGTTGTTAAAGATTGTCCATTTCATTCTTCCCCTTGTTCCTATTTTTCCTAGTTTATTCTACTCTTCCACAAGGATGTAGAATATTGTTTAGTTTTGGGGAAGAGGTTGGTCATGTAAAATTATTTTCAACATTATGAGCAAGTATGATGAGATATTGTAGAAAGGTTTTTGGAAAAACAAGTGAGCTCAACAAAGTAGCATTGATGGTCAAGTGACATTGACCAATTAAACATGATAAAATTGATTCGGTCACTATGTATAGAGGGGTAAAACTGCCCTACCACGTACAAATCCCAAAAGTTGGATCCGCAAGAGAAAGCCTTTTGTGTGAATTGCAGGGGTATATTTTTCTCTACGCTCGATGCTAGGGGGAAAGGGTTCACCAAGAATGGTTTAAGGACTCACTCCAAGTCCTATGGTTTTCAAGAATGTTTGATGTATTCAATTCAAGACAAACACCTAGATTTGGCCTTTCTAGATTTATGCTATAAAAGATAAAGGACAATGCAAAAATATAGAATGTAGGAATACAAGATTTTATCCTATAATGATTCTTTCTTTGAATGTTTTTCTAACCCTAGGATTCCAAATAGACATTCTTTAATCAAGGGATCAATAATATATGCACAAATAGAATTAACCCTAATCGCATATTATATGTTGTTTATCTTTCAAATACCTAAAACTTAATTAGATATATTTCTTATAAAACATATCTAGGGTTTGCAACAAAAATATAAAGCACTCAACAAATAGCCTAAAGATTAATCAGAACACTTAATCCCTTTATCTTTGCATGTATCCCTTTATTTAATGCTATCAACGATTCATGTTCCTGCAAGATAACTTGACAAACACTTGAAAAATATGATTAGCGTTAGCGGGCCTACTTAGGCCAATGTACAATAGTTCTTGGAGGTGCAGAAGTCAAGCCCCCTAGGTCCTTTGAGCTTACCTTTGATAAACATAAGTGGAAATTAACCTTTGGAAGAAAACAAACATAATACAATACAACATAATAAAATGATAAAACCACAAAACATAATGTAGTATCAAGCTAAAAATGTAGCTAAGAATACAATGATGAAATCTAGAATAGTATTTTACCTCCAAATTTGTCTTAGGAAATATCACACCCTATTTTAAGTGATCATGATCTCGCACAAGAATAATCATGCCTTGTAGAGACCCGAGTGTGATTTCGTATAAGTGAGACAAAACATCTTGGATTAGATCAAAATAACAAATCCCAAGTACAATGAAAAAATAGACATGCAACATAGCGCTTTCACCTAGAAGAGAGTGAGGAAGTAGGTAGAAAGGTTTGAGACCTCCTAGATAGTTGATCTCTCCTTAGGGCTTCAACACCAATCCACCAAGAGCAAGCAAAAGTAATCAACAATCTAATGCAGTAGAAAATAATCAAACTTCACACTCCAAAGTTAACTTGCTTGTGAAAGAAGAAGAAGTATGTAGACCAAATAAAAATACTTTGTAAGAAATAATAAATCATCCAATTTTATTGTACAATAATAATGTGCTTGTCTCGTGTGTGAAAATTGAATTCAAGCCCTCCTTATATAGCATATTTGAAGGTGATAAGGGAAGTAAAACCAAGGATAACTGACGTAAAATACACCAAACCTAAAAAATCAGGGTTTTCTTAGAAGAAACCCTAAAAATACAAAATTTATCCTCGTCAATGCCAACATAATTTCGCCTAGGCGAAGTCATGCCCCATCAAGGGCGAGCACGATTTTTCATAGAGAGAGAGAGAGAAAAGACAAAAGAGGGGGGAGAAGCCTTACCATTTCTCTAGGCAAGTCTAAGGGGTCTTTAAGAGGGCTCAGGGAATATTGCCCACTAAAGTGGGTCAATTTTTAGTGTCTAAATTTTACCCCCTCTTTGGCACATTTATAATATAATAAATGTGTCAAAAAAATATGTAAACACTCACAAACAAAATGTGAAAAGAAAAAACAGGGTGGTTGGTTTAGAAGAAAATGATGGTGCAAAAATGGTGTTATTTTGAACACTTTCATGTTTTGCATACAAATCAAGGCATTAGGGACATTAATACCTCCCAATCCTAGGGTGCCCCCTCGATTTTTATTAGGGACACATCCCTCATGAAAACTTGAAAATATAGACTCTGAAGAAGAATAAGTGAAAAGAAACAAAAGAGAAATAGAAAAGCACACAAAAACAAGGATAAAAGTGAAAAAGGAGGTAAAACCCTAATTCATTTTTAATCGTGTAAGAGAGAAGAAATGAGTTATGGGGAAATAGGGATATGGCACTACCAATGCACCGTTCATCAATTGTGAGGGGTAAGTCCAAAGAAAAAGTAGAGCAAGCACATGTAGGATCAAAAACCATAGTTGCATTTTAATTTTTTTCAAAAAATTTATGCTTTTTGGCTGGTTTTTCATCAAAATCAATGATTTTTCTACATACGACTCGGGCACGATTTTGTAGCTTGATCACGATTTCACCTTGGGTAGTAGAAATTAAATTGTTCCCAATGACAAGGGTCAAGAATAATTTGGTAAAATCATGCCTTGTGAAGGTGAGGCATGACTTTACCTCGATTAAATCATAGTCCTAGAAAACCAAGCACGATTTCATCGAAGGGAAAAAAACAAAAGAAAAGAAAGAAGAAATAAAGTTAAACTTTGGGAATACAAAATTTGAACTTAGCAAAAAACTTAGATTTAAATGCAAATTTTTAATTATTTTATTTATTTAGAGTTTATTTTTTATTAATTTAATTGATGGAAAATTTTATTTTTGTTGTTATTGCATCTTAGGGTACTCGAGAGCTGTGAGTGACAAGTAGGCTCCCTAGAGGTGGAGCTAGAGGAAATCAAATAGGTGGAGAGACACACACTAGAATTGGTGGGGCTAGACCACCTGGTGAGACTACCTCGAGTAGAGGCAGATAGGGTTCTACTGATAGTGTTGGTATAGAGATGGTACCTAGAGTCGTCTAGCTTCCAGTTACCCACATGAGAGATAACCGTAACACTTGAGAATTTGTGGTGCATATTGCATATCCCTATCACAGGGATGGAAATTTATAGAGCATGATGGAGACCAATGATATTGTAGTGATTTTTAGAAGGCTATGCCTACCAGGTGCGAGAGAGAACCATTATTGTAGATGACCTGGTGGGGTGATATGGGGTGGACCCATTGATGACCATGCTCTATGATATGGTGGAAGTATAGTTGATGCCACATTAGTATGTGATATATACCATGGATGGTGGTGGATGTAGTAGCAGACATGTGACACTAGGGAGTTTGGATTGCATGGGATCCATATGTGCTTACATGTTTGTACAGGATATTGTACAATATTATCTACAAGCAGCATACAAGGATAGTGTGTTCAACTTTACTCTAAGTATGGAGTTGGTAGAAAATAGTGGTGTAAATATTGGATGCACTACCAGAACCATTTCCCAGCTTGAAGCGACCAACAACATATAGATGGTCCAAATCCCTAGAGTGAGTCACAAGGACCTACGTCGAGCACCTACCACTAGCGAGGTGGGTCATAAATGAGCTGAGGGAGGCCAATATTATATGGTGATCCTAGCATCTACACCCAATATGGAGTTGAGTATAGGATAGATCTAGCGAGGTTCAAGAGGATCATATGTCTTACTACAGAGAGAGGGGAGCTATAGGTCTTCAGGTTTAACCAATTCTTGAGTAGTTTAGGATATTATAGGCAATCTCGAACCTAGAGAATTATTGATACTTGGCCATGTGGATAGAGGAGAACTTGGACAATCCTCCTTACATGTATCCTATGGTGGACAACATAGGAGTGGCCTTTAGAAATAGGTAGTGGTATAGAGGAGTCATGCCCCGAAGGGTCTCCCTGCCAATTTTGATACAGAGACACTAGGTGATGGACTTGATAATTCAATAATATTTTTAAGAGGTAGTTCATAGGACCACATAGAGGGCACAGCAAGACCTTGCAGTTCTAAGACAATGGTAGGCTTGAGTTCAGATTATGATGCTAATTGAGGACAATAGCACTACAAGGACCAGGGAGGTAGGGGTATCTAGAGTTGCCCCCAAAGAGGTTGGGGTACTACCAGGTGGAGGATCAAGAGAGACCTCCACATCAACAATAGTTGATGGAGGCCAAGCCTCAGGATGAGGGGATCTGAGGGAGGGGGTAGAGACGCTACAAGCATAGTTGGTGACTTTGCAAATATAGGTGGACCTACTTTAGGAGGATAGGTCCAAGAGGATTAAGGGACTATGGGGCTCATTGAGTATCATAGAGAGGTATATAGATGTAGCTTAGGTATATGGTAATCATTCTTTAGGGGAGGTGAGTGGTCTGGATACATAATGCTAGAGGGATCGAGTAGAGGGGATGGCTATCATTGGGAGCATCTAAGCTAGAAATAGAATCTGCCTTCTATAGGTAAAGCTACAAATGGTAGGGGAGAGACTAGAGGTGGCCATCAAGTTATCTACTTTTTATGAGACTATTTACTACTAGGTGGTACCAATAGGACAAAGAGTGACACTCCCTCCATCCTTCCAATTAGCTAGCAGATCATGGTATTGATCATGAACATTCTTAGCTTCACTATCTTTGGGTATGCGGCTGCCTGGATCACCTCCTCCTATGGGTAGAGTATAGGAGAGGCTCTCAGAGATAGGTTTAGGGATTGGGATGACAAGCCAATTTGATTATGGTATGCATCCCTAGGAATGGGTGAGTGTACCAAGACTAGATTGTGGTACACCAACTAGACACTAATGTATCTCTTTTTCTCATCGAGTAATACATAGTTGCTTCTTTTATTTTATGTTATTATGTGCATGTGATTTGATTTAATTAGATGTTATTTAATTTTAATGTTTTAATTATGCAATCTATCTTAATGTAAGACTATGAAATGCATGGATGGAATGGATGGAAAGAAAAAAGAAAATACAAGACAAAACAAGAAAGAAAACCAACAAAGAGAAGAAGAAGATAGAGAAGAGAAGAATAAGATCCAAAGGTCAACCATATAACACAAAGAAGGATAGGTGAAACATAGTATCAAAATCAGTGTAGGTTGCAAGGTACCAATATGATTAAATACTATGAATCATACCCAAAAAGAGGGGGCTAAACCCACAATGGGTATAGTGCTCATCGTAAAGAATGAGGTGTTGGATTCTGACCCGCTATGGGTGGTTGCTCACTAATTGACTATTGTGGGGTGATTACCTACTAGGATGTATTTCGAGGCCTACTAAAAATGGCTAAGTAGCTTATCCTGTAATGGGGTGTTGATCCCTCTAGTCAAAAGGGAGTATAATCAATAGAATATCATATCCAATAAGATACCCGCTAGGATGTATAATTATCCCATGTGGGGTGTAATATATAAGGATAAAATATATTAAGAAAGTTTTATCCTAGATAGGAGGTTTTAAAGATAAAAAAAATATAGTGAGTGTGTGCAAATGAATAAATAATACAACTTTGAAAAAGACAAGGGAAGAAATAAACACATATATCTCCTTGTCAAAAGCAAAAGGAAAACAACAAAAAAAAAGAAGGCAATGAAGAAGCGACAAGGAAACATAAAAAAACTATCATCCTTGATCTAATAGATACTATCACTACTTCCAATATCAAGGAATATGGAACTTTGAACAAACAAAGAGAAGCAAGAAAGAATACTAAATAATAAACCCTAGGTGGGGATCTTACTAGGCATCAGAATCCTAGAGAGAGTGCAATGCATGTGAGCTACAACCTAACTAGGTATCATCACATGCCATTGTCGTAAGATCCCCAAAAATATATATGATCAAGCAATCGCGAACAAGCAATCACGCAAAATATGACACTCAAGCATGCAAGTTGTGTTAAATATCAAGCAAACAATGCAAAAGGGATGAAAATCAACAATGCAGTATGAACAAGCAAATGGATGAAATGAAAATGCAAATGCATATCTACATGATGATTAATTTATTTGATGTAGTTTTTATTTGTTTTTATTATTTTTATTGTTGTATTAATTAATTAATTAATTTAAACAAGTAGGATGAAAGTCAACACAAAATCTAAGTGTTTTGTCTTTCTTGGGACAAGAAACAAGTGTACCATGAACTGTTTTCTCAAAAAAATCCCTAAAAAGTAAGTCATATTGATGATGAAAATCATGGAGAAGTTCCTTTATTGCTTTTTCTCTGACAACCATGGCACGATAATCAATACACCTACAAAAAAAACCTTCTTTTTAATATAAAGATCATTATAATACAACCAAGTAGGATCTACTTTTAAAATAGAAGGATCATTTTTAGAACATACAGAATCAATCATATTGCAAAACAAGATATCAGAATAATAAGGGGTATTATCATCCTCATCATCCACTCTTGACTTTTTATAATCCATATATTCATCATAAGTCATAAGATTATCATCATTATCAAATTATAAAGGTTGGTCTTTACTAGGTATAAAACCTAAGCCACATCTCCCAGACTAGATATCGACATCCAAATGCTCTTGGATGCCCTTATATGTGGCCCCAAACATTTACCTATGTATCCCATACTCTATATGATATTTTTATAAAGTGGGTAGCCATTGGAAAGGCAACAATGAGAAAAAGAATGCTCAACAGGAGAGGGGTTACTACCACATATCTTTTTTTCAAAGGTAATTTCTACGAAGACAAAGGTACATGTGCCAGTGTGTACAACATCACCTTTCTTATGGGGCAAACCCATGGTTCTTGATGATGGTGGTAGCTTGGCTATATCCAAAAGAGATTCTTGAAGAAACTAATTATCATGATCCTAATATGAGAAATTTAAGATATGTTCCTCATTTATTTTTAACTTTTGAAATTGTTCTCAAATATGATATGAGGAATGTGGGGAGACCATTGAAGAAATATAAGGACAAAGGTTGAAATCGGATCGATCTCACTCTACATTTGAACAAAACTCAAATGATCTAGGATCATCCAAGATGGTGATAACTTGATTTTTAAATTCAAATTTGAGACATTGATGAAGAGTAGAATGGGCATCCTTCATTGCATGAATCCAAGGTCATACAAGAAGAAGTTTAAAATATGTAAGACAATATACCACATAAAATAAAGTATCCAATATTTTAGGCCCAACCTTGAGGGGAAGAGATATGACACCACAGGCTTCGTGGGACTCATTGTTGAAAGATTTTATAATGATATCGAATTTTTTTAAATCTTCCTCTTTTAATCCAAATTTTTGAAAGAATTGATATGTACACAAATTGAGGGAAGAACCATTATCAATAAAAATTCACTTAATAAAAGTATCCCCAATAAGTGTAGTGATGTAAAGTGAATAATCTACTTGCAAGTTTGAGGAAGGTTTATCATCATTCAAGAATGAGATGTGATGTATCCCAAGAGAACCTATGACATCAACTATAGCATTAGGAGAAAAATATGAGGGAATTGATTGCTGCTTTAGAAATTCCATTAAAGCATATATATAGTTGGAAGAGGTTTGGGGAAGCTCTAAAACTGATATCTTTGTTGGAGTACTAGCTAACTGCTTTTGACGATCAAATGAAACCTTAGGCTGTGGCCTATATATAATAGGTGGTCCTTGTATCTAAAACTTTTTCTTGATTATTCTTCAAAAATGAACCAGGTTGTAATGCAAAATTTTGTCCTCGTTGAGTCTGAGCTTGCTTTCTTGTAGTTATCCCAACCATTCCAATCATATTACCATAGGGAGGAGGCTAATTTTGATGAGCCACCTGATTTTCTACTTGTTGATTATGTTTTGGCAATGGATATTTAAATATTCCTATATATTGATTGGTAGTCACAATTTATTGGGTAGGTACTTGATTATTCACTGCCTAAGAATTGCCTAAGTCAATATGTATTGCATTAATAAAATCCTAAACCACATGTTTCAATAACTTACAAGAATTTGTTCAATGTCCTTCCACTCTATGATATGCACAATGTTGACTTGCCTTATACCAATGAGTTGTAGTATTTGGTTGTCTTATGGGAGGTAACTCAATTGCATTGGCTTCTAAAATTTATTTCAAATCTTCTTCCATAGACATATTAAGCCTTGTAAAAATTCTTTGTGGAGGTTTATGAAGTACTATCTTTTATATGTTGTTAGTAAAATTATTAACAAGACTACTATCCATTCCATTTTCACCTCCTATGTGTTTATTCTTATGTTGAGACTTAGTAGATTTCTCTTCTTTGACTTTGAGTTGGCCTCTTCTGATAAGGGTCTGTTCCACTTTTCTTGCTAAATCAATTGCTTGATCAAAATATGTAATAGTAGTAGTCTCTAACGCATTGATAATTGTTCTTGTAAATTACCAATAAATATCTCAAGCATATCTTTTGGAGATAAAGTGTATCTCAAGCATCCAACTAAACTTCTCCAACAAGCCGAGACTTTTGAAAATTTTTCTTATTTACTTTGTTTTAAATTGTAAACATCTTTCATTATCACTTCCTTTTCAATCTAAGCACTAAATTTTTGAACAAATAATTATGTTGTTTCTTCAAAGCTCTTCAAGGAATAATTGGGAAATTGATAATACCACTCTATTGCCATGCCACCAAGACTTTTAGGAAATTTCTTAAGTAACAACATGTCATCATAAATAATATCATGGCAAGTTGTTCTAATTCTTCTTAACTACTCAATTAGATATTATGTCCCTTATAAATAGGTAAAATTGGCATAGAAAAATTCTTAGGATAAGGCCTACCAGTAACAATAGGATCCAAAGGTTGATTACACACTTACTTCTAACTATAAGTAAAACTTGAGGTCTAAATCATCTCAACTTTTGAAACCAACTGCTTTACCATATTTGCTAAATTTTGCACTTATGGATTACTATTATGCATTGTTCTAAAATTTCCTAAAGAAGGAACATATGTGTGTTGAGGAACCAATGCTTGAATCAAGTTGGAGGTATGGATACTATTTTTATATGTGGCACCTTGTGAATATGGAAAACTAACATTTTGTAGAATAGAAGAAAAAGTGTTGAGATTAGAAACTTGAGGAATAAATTGAAAACACTTTTGAGTGACACTATTAATTGGAGGGGCCTGTAGATTCCTTCCAATGTTGGTGTTTATAGTAGTATCAACAACTTGGTTTGAATTATTAGGTTGCATTGATTTAGGTAAGGGGTTATTTTTGTCAAGCATGGGAGAGCTTACTGGATGGGAAGTGAGGGAGTCTCACCTCTTTCGAGATGAGCTTCTTATTCCATACCTTCCAGTATTTTATCCATATTAGCTTTCATAAAACCCCAAATGTGTTCAAATGATGAAAAGACAAACCCATTGTTAGGGCCTTCATAAGGATCAAAACTCATTTAAGTTTCCATATTATCTTATTCTTTTGGATATATGTTAGGATCCTCTCTATCAATTTGATAATATTTAGGGAGAACATAATTAGATTCAAGGTGTTTCCATAGACTTCTAAGGAAAGGATCCATTAGAAAAGCGAAAGGATACAAGAAAATTCCAACAATAGAAACAAAAATATTTTTAAAGATGTTATTAATGTTTTTCAGCCACACAAATAAATTTAGTGATCTTTCTTAAGGTGTTTTAAAAAGAAATGAGGTGTTCACGTTGGCTTCACTAAAGATGTAGAGGGGAAAAACTGCCCTATCGTGTATAATTTCTAAAAGTTGGATCCATAAGAGAAAGCCTTTGGGGTGAACCGTGGGGGTATGTTGTTCTCTACACTAAGTGCTAGAGAGGAAGGGTTCATCAAGAATGGTTTAAGTACTTACTCCAAGTCCTCTAGTTTTCAATAATGTTTGATGTATTCGATTCAAGACAAACACCTATATTTGGCCTTTCTAGATCTAAGCTATAAAGGATAAAGGACAATGTAAAAATATAGAATGCAGGAACACAAGAGCTAAGCCTAGAATAATTATTTCTTTGAATAATTTTCTAATCCTAGGATTCCAAACAGACAACCTTTAAGCAAGGGCTCAAGAAGATATGCACAAACAAAATTAACCCTAATTGCACACTATATGATGTTTATATTTTAAATGTCTAGAAATTAATTAGATATATTTCTTATAAAATTAGATCTAGGGTTTACAATAGAAATATAAAGCACTCAATAAATAGCCTAAATACTAATTAGAATACTTAGCTTATCCAATGATTTATCCTTGCCTTTATCCCTTTATCCAATGCTATTAATGATTATTGTTTCTACAAGATAACTTGATAAATATTTGAAAAATATGATTAGCATTAGTGGGCCTACTTAGGCCACTGTACAATAGTTCTTGGAGATATAGTATTCAAGTTCCTTAGGTTCTTTTAGTTGACCTTTGATGAATAGAAATGAAAATTGACCTTTGGAAGAAAACAAACATAATACAGCACAGTAGAATAAAATGACAAAACCACAAAAATAATATAGTATTAAGTTAAAAATATAGCTAAGAATGCAATGATGAAATCTATAATAGTAGTTTACCCCCAAATTTTTCTCAAGCAAGATTGCACCCCGTAACAGGTGATCACGATATCACACAAGTGGAATCGTACCCCATAGAGACCTAGGCATGATTTTATATAAGTGAGAGAAAACATCTCAGATCAAATTTAAATAAAAAATCCTAAGTATAGTGAACAAAGATAGACATGAAATAGAGTGCTTTCACCTAGAAGAGAGTGAGGAAGCAGGAAAAAGGTTTGAGACATCCCAAATAGTTGATCTCTCCTTAGGGCTTCAACGCCAATCCACAAAGAGTGAGAGAAAGCAATCAACAATCTAATGCAGCAGAAAATAATCAGACTTCACACGCCAAAGTTAAATTGCTTATGGAATAATAAGAAGGATGCAGACCGAATAAGAATACTTTATGAGAAACAATAAATCATCCAATGTTATCATGCAATAATTTTTTGCTTGTGTTGTGTGTGAAAATTGAATTCAAACCCTCCTTATATAGTGTATTTGAAGATGATAAGGGCAGGAAAACTAAGCAGGGATGACGTAAAACACACCAAACCCAAAAAATTATGCATTTCTTAGAAAAAACCCTAAAAATACAAAATCACATCCCATCAAGGCCAATCATGATTTTACCTATGCAAAGTTGTACCCCATCAAGGGCGAGTGCAATTTTGTATAGAGAGAGAAAAAATACAAAAGAGAGGGGGAGAAGCCTTACCCTTACCCTAGGCAAGTCTAAGGGGTCTCTCAGAGGGCTCAAGGAAGTTTGCCCACTAAAGTGGATCAATTTTCCATATCTACACTATGATAGTCACATGACATTAACCCAGTTAGTATAATGACAATGATTCAACCACCATGGCATACAATTGAGTTCCTTAGTCAATGTAAGTAGTGAGTTGGCAAGGGTACACTTTATAAGGGCTCAAGTTAAATAAGATAAAAGTCTAGGTGATAAGGTAATTAGGGTAAGTTTTAGGGCACATGCTCACATGCCAACCTAATGAGGATACAATAGATATCATAATGGAATTACTGGATTCTATGGGACCTTTAACACAATCATCAATTTCACATAATATGGTGACACTTGGCCAAACAAAAAGCTACTTACCCCCATACCTCATTTGGATGAAATTTCTAAATTGGGTAAGTCACATGCCAAATCATCATTTCATATCACACCTGGATGAGTCATCATTTCACTTCATGCTTGGATGAGATTTTTCAAATAGATAAGTCACATGCCAATTCATTATTTTCCTTCATAAGCCATTTTAACTATTGAAAATTGTTGATAAAGTGTGTTAATATGTGTAAAATGTGTGCACCATCCTACATCATTGTCCTCCCATGCAAAATTAACCAAGTCTTGAGTTTCCATGTGTAGAGGGGAAAAACGATGCACCTAGTAAAGGAAAATGAATTGCACCTATTTATTTAAGCATTCAAAGGTGACATTTAATTGCAAATATGGCACAAATAAGTAAAAGAAATGGGGGTCCTATTTAAATTAATAAATTTGTAGAATTCATGATTACAATACGTCCCCTTGAGGGCTTTGAATTGATACAATTATTACAATATTTCAAAAGTATCTAATCCTTTCAAAGACTCAATATGTGCTTCAACATCTTCCTCACACTCATGAATTGAAGAGTGCATTTTTTATACCATTGCGATGATCTATCTGTATTTAGATTTGTAGCCCCTTTCTTGTATGCTAAAATACCTGGATCTACACACAAAGAACTCCAATTTATTAATAGCATATGCAGATTGAGATGAAATCAACATGCAACAGTGAATATGAAGAGCAAAATAGATAGTGCAAAACTACTCAAAATTGCACCAAAACTTAGTATAATGCATATAATCTACTCTAGAGATGATATATACTAAAACAAAAATGAAATTTGATGTAGAGGTCATGGTTGTCCCTGGGTGTTCCAATTGTGACTGTTAGAAGTGAAAAGCCTAATAGAATGTGTGAAACTACTTAAAATTGCACCAAATCCTAGTATGATACAAATATTCTAATCTAGAGATGATCTATGCTAAAATTGAAATGAAATTGTATGTAGATTCATGGCCATCCTTGGGTGTTCCAATTGTTATTATTAATCATCCTAGGTGGGGATAACCGCAAAAATTGGTGGATTTTACCACCAATTCCTCTAGGATCTAGTTCAAACTATTCGTAGGGGTATTGTCATCGAATTTTATGATCTGATTCACTGAAATGGGTAGGTTTTGGAATGGGTTTGTATATTTGGGATCACTTGGAAATCTCCTTTGATCGATAGAGATTTCAAGGGTAAATACATGGGTGAAGTTTTGATTGAATCTCAGTAGCACTTCATTGCAAAATATTGTGAAGACTCCTTTTTGGAATTGGGTGGATTTGCTCCATTTTATATCTCAAGAGAGCACAAGGTAAAATGGACAAGTTAGGGAATGCAGAGTAGGAGCCACTACTTGTCAAAACCTTATCATGCATAGGGTGGGAGAAGTCTCCAATTTGGGCCTCCAATTTGTAGGTTTTTGATGGATTTCATGCACCCTAAATCTTTCATAAATCAATGGGTAGTATAAATGGAAGAATTTTATTGCCATTTGTCCCACCGTTGACTTTTTGAAATTCTAGGGGCTTGGTCATCCCACCTAGGGACAACTATTGGTGGTCATCCCACCTAAGGACAGCCATGGGTGAACATACCTAGGTGGGAAGACCATGAATTGGTGGTCATACCAAGGTGGGACGACCATGGCTACATGGCCCAAAACTTCCCAAAAGTTGAGATAAACTTCTGAAAAAGTGGTAAGGATAACTATTTAACCCTAGAGGATTGCCTAAGGAGGCCATATGGTGTTGATAAGAGCATGTCTTGGTAGTCTAATCGAATTGATGTAATTTTAGTGTCTACAGATGCCCCTTTTTGGGATGTGTTGTGTGAAATAGAGTGTGGAGCAAAAATAGATGACTAAACCATCAATTGATTAAAGTTATTTAGTAACCTAAAAAATTTAGATGCCTCCATCATGGAAGGAGCATACATTCTTGGAATCCTTGCTTTTGACATATTTGAAGGATTTGATTTTGGTATACCTTTCAGCCACACTGTAAGGACAAGTTTTTGGGCTTAGGGTATACTTGGTCTTAGTTCCTTGTTTCACTTATAATCCTATTCTGGGACAAGGGTCCCAAGGCTTCAAGAATACCAAGACTTTACTTTGTTGAATTGGTGCTAAATTATGTGCCCCAACATGCGCTTGGAATTGTCTTTGGTAATAATTCTTTTGAATGTATGCAAGTTGCACTTTTGAGTGTTTGAGTATTTATTTTTATTATGAATTCATAATTATGACTAACCCCTCAAGCAATGGGTCAATGAGGGAATGACTAGTGATGAAAGAAATGAGACGCTTGACCAATATGACTTGATTAGGGTTCCTTCAGATTTACTTATTGTGAAATTTATGGTTTTGTTGATATTTAATGGAAGAAAGGAAATGAATACCTCATTCCCATGGAGTGGTATAACCACAATAACCTTCTTGGGGATTTAAGTAGATACTTTTCAGTTCATCAACAAAAAAATTGGTTCAATATTTACCAATTATGAATTTTATCAGTTTTGTTATGTATTTGATGGTTTTGAGGCCTTTTTATTTGCCTTTTCTTCTTCTTTTTTTGGTTTTTTTTTATGATCATACTAGGGTGGGATGGCTTAAAATTTCATGGCTGTCCTAGGGTGGGACAGTCACCAAATTTTTTGGCTATCCCACCCTAGGGCGGCCATGCTTATTCTAGGTCTTTTTAAACTCAAAATTGGCAAAATGAGCTCATTTGCACACTTCTAACTTGGTAGATTGAGAGGTGAGGAGTAGGAGAGTGATTTTTCAAAGTGAATCACTATCAAAACCATACCATAATAACCATGAGCCAGCCTCTAGACTCAAAGAGCGATGGAGCTGACGCGAGACGAGTAAGGACTAAATTTGCTACTAGACTTCATTTAATTTGGAAATGTAATTATTTTTGTGTTTGCCAATAAAACATACTAAATCTTAGTAAATGAATCTCATTAGTGATAGAATTTAGTATTTTGTGCTTTAAATTTTATTTTTGTGCAATTTTTTTCATTTTATTATGTTTTTATGAGGTTTTTTTACTTGTTTTTGGTGGTCGTGAAGGGCATTTTTAAGCATTTTTGGGGACCATCCCTGGGTGGGATAGCCACTGGTGGCCATCCCTAGGTGGGGTGGATACTAATTTAGGGGCCATCCCTGGGTGGGATGACAATGATTTTGGAATAAAATGGTGTATTTTTTAGGTTGCTTTTGTTGTTGTTTTTTAAGCTTTCTTTCCTCTGGCAGGTGATCAAGAGCCAATATTTATTTTTGACTCTCTTTCAGACTACTAGGGACTTACTAATAGAGGATGACTAGAAATGGCTTGAAGCCATTGGTCTCAAATAAGTGACAAGGTTAGAGCTAGTGATGGGAGACAAAGCCTACCTAATAGCTTTGAGAGATTTGTGGGACACTTGCACCAACACCTTCCACTTGTTTATTGGGGATATGATAGTGACATTAGAGGATGTCTACCAAATTTTGCATATTTCGATAGAGGGGCATCTGATTATGTCTACTCATCTAGATATTAGAGATATGATTTTGTAGAGATACTTCAGAGAGGAATGGCATGAGGTATTATGAGACTTACCTAGCAGAGGCATCCTAGTGGATATATGGTATGAGGTAGAGTTTTTGACTATGAGATATACCTTGTTGATGATGCTTATCCCCAACATGTTGCTACCATACTCATTAGGAGCTAGGTTCCCTTGGAACCTTTTAGAGTTGGTATTTCCACTGGTGGAGTGCACCATAGAGAGGTCATTAGTGATGGTATGGGGAACAAATTTTCTAGCATATCTTTATGATGAGTTATACAAGATTTTTTTCCATGGGAAAAAAGGATTGGGCTATAGTTTTCTATTATAGGTGTGTGGATGGTAGCACATTACTATGGATTGATCATGGAGACTACCTTGGATGATCCAGGCACATCTCACAGATGTGAAGATAAGATATGGTATCCTTTGGTAGTGGGTGTTGGTAGTTAAACCATATTTTACCCCACCTTTCACCATGGTTGGATGGTAGGTGGCTAGGGTGGATGATAGAGCAACTGTCAGTAAGCAGTCGACATAGGAGTTAGAGAGTTTGAATAAAAATTATTTTGTATGCCCTTTATTTTCTCCAACAACATTAGGGCCACTATATAAACCATGTATTTCAATTATTTTGTTTTAATGAGAATTTGATATTCACATCTAGTATCAGAGTTAGTAATTGGTGAGGTTGAAAATAAGCACGTCGAGTGGGACATCGGCTAGGCCAAGGAGGTCCCATATCTCGATGTCAAACGAGAGCTGATCAACCAAGTCAAGGAGGGCCCAAGATCAACATTCGAATCTAGTCCAAGGAGGGCCCGTAGGCTCGAGAACCAATAGGTAGACCAAAAGCTGACCAAAGGATAGCTGGTGGATGAGACCAAAATCTTACTAGAGGACAACTAGTAGACAAGATAAGCTGACCAGGTGACAGTTGGCGAACAAGGAGAGGCAGACAAGAGTTGATGTGGTAGGAGACCAACTTGGCAAGAGACAACGTGTCAAGGGGCAACATGCCAAAATCTGACTAAGTAGAGAGGTTAAAATGAGGGTGTTTGATTTCTTAAAGGCAATTGAAACACTTTGTGAGCGTTGGGCCTTTTAAACATTAAAATTGCCCCCAGTCACATACATGTGGGATTAATATCCTGAATGTTTTAAAAACAACATGCATGTTCTTTGTTTTTCTATCGTAGGAATTCATCGAGAGGCCACATGCTACCATTCGTAGCCCTGAGAGAACCATACTATGCAGAGCCATTTGTAATATGTTTATTTTTTTTAAAACCCTATAACCATTATAATTGGTTGTGAGGAGACGTGTATTTGAAACCATTGTAATCCTCCATTTTTAGATTATTTTTGCGATCTGAGAGGTTCAATATTAATTATGTGATCAAGAGGTTACTACATCGATGTGATATGAGCTTCTCCTGTGCTTTGTCGCTCATAGTGTATGTCATGTGATATGTTTGAGCAACATTCTTCAATAGGAGGCTTTGCAAGATACGACATTGAAATATTTTTGGGTTTCTCCACGGTGGCTAAGGGATAAACCACATCAAGTGCTTTGAAATTCCCATCGACGATAGAAGCCGAGTTGGTAAGAGGGATTTGCTTAAGTTATAGGAGTCAAGATTTCGACTCCTGCGGGCTTAAATGTTTTATAAAAAAAATTTAAAAGTTTTTTTTATAAATATTAAAAAGCATAATTTATATTATATTTAATAAATTAAAATAATAATTGTCTTTTATATATAAAATCATTTTTTTTTAATTTTTATTTTATAAAGCAATTATTTTTTTTATTAAATATAAATATAGATATCCTTTTTAGTATAATAATAAAAAAAAGAGAAAAGAAAATTGCATAAGAGGCAATTTATGTAAGAGACCTCAAAAGTCCATTTTTTGTGAATTAGCCTAAAAAGCTTGCAAAGTGAAATTTGTGACAAAGCCTAAGAGGCTTAAAAGTGATAAAATTTTCTTGTGAAAATTTTGAGAGACTATAAGGCTTAAAATTTGTGTAAAAGTGCATCGAAGGGAAAAGATTCATGATACGATCCACAGGGTGTTATCATGCCCTATGTTCTCTTTTGGTAAGAGAAAATGCTGAAACTTTTGATGAAAAAGTGTGAACTTATGGACTACATACTGTGTTTAGTCAATTGAAAAATGTAGTAATAGACCATCAGAGACATCCGAACTCAGGATACAAGGTAGACTCTGAAGATAATTCTTTTGGAAGTAGTTTTGAATAGTTTAAATCTGTAATAATTGAACCATAGGAGTTAGAATATACTCATTACAATAATTCAATGGAAATACTAGAACCAAATTCACCAGAGATAATCCTTATCAATAACAACGAGGAACAAGTAGCAGACAACTTTGTGAATCAAGTACTATAACAACCTCAACAAGAAGAACATGCCATTAGTGAAAGAGTGAATCAAGCTATATTTGATCTAAATTTGTAACTTATTTTTTCTTTTCTTCTTTGAAAAGCAGAGTGCTTTGATTGTAATAGAGAAATAAAAAGTGTTTCTAGTTTATTTCTAGCAGTTATGGCTTCAAATAACAATCTTCCTATTCCATAATTTAATGGATATGATTATGAGTACTGGTCCATCAAAATGAGGACCTTACTCATAGGCAAGGGATTATGGGACATTGTAGAAGAGGGTTACACAGAACCCACATATTGGGCTACATTAAGTGCAGCAGATAAGAAAATAAAGAAAGAAGCACAAATGAGAAACTCTTCTACTCTTTATCATCTCCAAGAAGCATTGGAGAAAAGTATTTTTCCTATAATTGTTGCTTGTTTAACTGCACAAGATGTATGGAAAGCTTTGAAAGATAGTTTCCAAGGAAGCGATCAAGTGAAGCAAGTCTTCAAACCCTAAAATAAGATTTTGAAAATCTCAAAATGAATGAAAATGAAAAATTTGGTGACTACTGCATCAAAGTCAAAGCAATTTTCAATAAGATGGTAACACTTGGTGAAGAATTCAAACCTAAAATAGTTGTGAATAAAGTGTTGAGAAAACCTCAAAAATGGAATCACATAGCCATAATCATTGAATAATGAAAAGACCTTTCCACTCTAACTTTTGATGCATTGATTGGTTCATTAATGTCTCATGAAGAGATATTATAGGGATCTCCTTCAACAAGTTATGGAGGCGATGATAAAACCTTCACATCCAATGAGGATGCTAGAAGAGGACATGGAAGAGGTCAAAGCAGAGGTCAAATAAGAGGTCAAGTCAAAAGCAGCTACAGGGGAGGAAATCCCAGCAGAGATGGAAATCATAATAGAGGCAAAAATCAAAACAGAGGAGGCAATCTAGACCGAAGTGGAAATCAAGGACGAGGAAGTGATAAAACCAAAAAGTCTTGTTTTAACTACGGTAAACCAGGTCACTTTGCTTGTGACTGTTGGTCCAAATCTTCTCAAGGAAGCAGCAGTCAATATGGAAATTATGGTGAAAAATATGAAACTTCTAATATTTTTCTTTCTTATGGACAATCAGAAAAAAATCTAAATGATACATGGATTTTGGATACTATTTGCTCCCACCATATGAGTTGTAAAGAAGAACTCTTTGCTACAATGGATTCCACTTATAAATCCATAATCAAGTTAGGGGATGATAAATCCTTGCAATTTGAAGGCATTGGAGCCATGGAGGTTCCAATGAAATAAGGCATAAATAAAGTGAATGACATCTACTACACTCCAAATCTCCAACATAATCTACTAAGTGTTGGGAAAATTATGGAGAATAATTACAAACTTGTTTTTGATGAAGGAAAATGTGTCATTTTTGATAAAAAAAAATTGTAATAGATTCATAACACATGTACCTATGACCCAAAATAGGTTATTTCCCCTTAAGTTTGGAGAACCAGGGGGACCTCAACTTGCAAATATTTCTATTATAAATCCAAGTGTGCTTTGGCACTTGAGATATGGTCACCTAAATTTTTCTAGCTTAAAATTGTTAATTTCTCAAGCTATGGTGACAAGACTTCCTAAAATCAATGAACATAAGGAGGTCTATGAAGGATGTGCTTTGGGAAAGCACTCTAGGTCCAAGTTTCTAAAAGGATAAGCATGGAGGGCTAGCCATCCACTTCAACTGGTGCATTCAAAAATTTGTGGTCCAATGCAGACAAAAAGCATAGGTAATAATTCATATTTTCTCACTTTTATAGATGATTTCTCTAGGATGTGTAGGATTTATTTCTTGAAACACAAAGATGAATCTTTTGATTGCTTTATATATTTCAAGAACAATGTAGAGAAACAAATTTATTTCCATCTAAAATGTCTTAGGACATATCGAGGAGGCGAGTACTCTTCAAAAGATTTTTTGAAATATTGTAAAGCATGTGGGATAAAAAGGCAATTCACCACTGCCTATCCTCCACAACAGAATGGTGTGGCAGAAATAAAGAACCACACCAAATTCGAGATGGCCATATTGATGCTTCAAAATAAGCATCTCAGTAACATGTATTGGGTCAATGTTGTTAGAACCAGTGTTTACATTCTAAATAGAAGTCCTACTTCTAGTTTGTATGGGATCACTACTTATACAGGGTGGTATGGCAAGAAGTCGAATGTAAAACATTTCAAAGTCTTTGGTTCTTTAGAATATGCACACATTCCTGAGGAGAAAAGGAAAAATCTTGATCCCAAGAGTCAAGCATGTATTTTTGTAGGATATTGTGAGTCTACGAAAGCATATAGACTCTACAATCCAAAGATGCACAAAATTGTACTTTTTAGAGATGTAAATTTTGATGAAGGGGGAGAATTGGGTCATCAAATTTTTTTTGTTTATGATGAATCCCATGATGCAAGTTCTTCTCAAATACATCATATGACACCTAATAAGAGCAAAGACACACCTCCTCCAAGCCCAATAATATGTACTACTTAGAGTACATCAGCAGCCACTCCAAGTCCTTCTCCATAGAAATTTGTAAGTTCTTCACCTATGGATATTGATTCTCCATCAAGAGGTAAAAGAACATTACAACATCATCCATATTTTCAAATATTGGATCAAAATTTCCAGAAAAGATACACTAGAATCCAAGCTAGTGAAATGAATTCAGTTTTACAAAAACTTGAAAATATGCATATGTATGGGGATGATGACTCCCAAGATCCTATGGGAGATGTAGTTAATTATGCTTTGTTAACTAGTGCACAACTAGAACCATCTAGCTATGAGAAGGAATGTACTCATAATGTATGGAAGGAAGCCATGAAAGAGGAAATAACATCTATAAAAAATAATGATACTTGGAAGCTAGTAAAGCTTCCCAAAGGAAAAAATGTGTTGGATGTAAATGGGTCTACAAGACCAAATTCAATGTTTATGGAAGCATTTAAAGGCACAAGGCAAGACTTGTAGCAAAAGGTTTCACTCAAAAATATGGCATTGACTATGAGGAAACCTTTTCTCCTGTTTCCAAATAATAAACAATCAGGTCTTCTCTTTCCTTGGCTTCCCACAAAGGATGGAACATTCATCACATGGATGTGAAAAGTGCCTTTCTCAATGGGCACTTGACTGAGGAGGTTTATGTTCAACAAACTCAAGGCTTTCAATAACAAGGTAAGGAGAACCTTGTTTATAAATTGAAAAAAATGCTTTATGGCTTCAAGCAAGCACCAAGAGCATGGTACTCTCACATTGATGACTATTTCAATGAGTATTATTTCACTAGGAGCAAAAGTGAACCTAATATTTACTACCTAAAGCATGGTGTAGACATTATCATAGTTTATTTATATGTGGATGATCTAATATTTATGGGTAGTAATAATAATATGAATATGGAGTTCAAACACTCCATGATGAAACAATTTGAGATGAAATATCTTGGCTTAATGCATTACTTCCTAGGCATGGAAGTTCATCAAACAAACATAGGGATCTTCATATGTCAACACAAGTATGCTCGTGATATGATCAAGAAATTTGCCATGGAGCAGTGCAAATCAGTTGCAACTCCAACTGGACATGGGATCCAATTGGGTAAGTATGATGGAGCACCGAAGGTTGACATGACCACTTACAGTAGCATGGTTGGGAGTTTGATGTTTCTCACCAACACAAGACCTGATATACAATATGTTGTTTCTCTAGTTTCAAGTTTTATGGCTCGTCCATCTAAGCTACATCTAAAATCAACTAAAATAATTCTAAGATATGTAAAAGGTGCATTGAATTTTGGAATCCATTACCACAAATGTAATTCTATCATGTTAGTTGGATTCAGTGATAGTGACTGGGGAAGCAATATAGATGATAGGAAATCTACATCAGGGAATTGTTTTAGTCTAGGATCAAGACTAATTACATGGAGTTCCAAGAAGCAGACTTTTGTAGCATTTTCATCTACTAAGGTTGAGTATATAGCCATCACATATTCTAGTACTCAAGCCCTATTTTTGAGAAAATTTCTTGAAGAGAATGGATAAATACAAAGTGGTCCTACCATATTGTATATGATAACATGAGTGCCATTCAGTTGGCATATAATCCAATCCATAATATCAGATCAAAACATTTTGATAGGAAGTATCACTTCATTCAAGACATGGTGGAGAACTAGATCATTGAGCTTAAACATTGTAGCACTTTGGACAACATTACAGACATCTTCACCAAAGGCATGGCTAATAATCAATATATAAAGTTGAGAGACTGTATAGTCAGTCCTCTCAACTTTAAGGGGGAGAATGTTGGCAGTTAAACCATATTTTACCCCACCTTTCACCATGGTTGGACGACAGGCAGCTAGGGTGGACGACAGAGCAACTATCGGCAAGCAGTCGGCATAGGAGTTAGAGAGTTTGAATAAAAATTGTTTTGTATGCCCTTTATTTTCTCCAACAACATTAGGGCCACTATATAAACCATGTATTTCGATTATTTTGTTTTAATGAGAATTTGATATTCATAGTGGGACTTGGAGAGGGGTCAAAGCCATACTTATACAGGTATGATTGATCATTACGCATAGTCATTTGCATGACTCAGGGTATATGAGGTTACTAGGAGATCATACAAGGATTGTATAGCATGGCCTGAGGCTGAGGTGTAGCTTCAATGGGTACGATGAGGGTGATGGTTAGTTGGTCAACAGAAGATCGAGTGAGAGTATTTCCCATATGCTTGAGTGATGCGGTAGTTTAGGCTATGCCATGGGTTTCCTATCAATCCAATGATCTATCGACATTGTGTGGATGAGAGGATACGTACTTGGCCTGTAGTGGATGCAATTGGAGAGGAGGTAGATCCTATGGAGGGCATATCTTAGTGAGATGATTTTGAGACCATAGCATAGTATGAATATTAGTGGGTGATGTGCTAGTGGTAAGGAGAGGGACCACTAGGAGGTGGTATAGATGCGATGACATAGGAGGCTCATAGAGAGGCTCTGGATGAGGCTCCAATTGAGTCTCTAGATGAGGAGAAGCCAGACTTAGGTGAGCAACATGATGAGGAGATAGAATCAAGGGAGTGATATGTGCATCACTAGATAGATGTTGAGTGGATGGATAGCGTGTATATGGAGGATCAAAAATATGATTACGATGAGGATGATCTTGATGAGTAGGGTGTACAGGCATAGTTAGTAGCACGAGATGCCACCATTGTTAAGCTACAGGGTGAGCTGATCAGAGGGAGACAGGATTGGAGGGACTATGTAGATGAGAGGGCTCTCCTATAGGTATAGGTGTAGACTTCTCAAGAAAATATAGAGAGGTAGGTAGTAGTTATTGAGGGGTAGGTGGTAGAACTAGCTGCTCTTCGATCATAGGTTAGAGCATGGAGCATGAGCCAGGAGACATTAGATAGTGACAAGGTAGCTAGGCTATGGGGGGAAGTTATGTAGCTCTATATTTTATTGGGTGACTACCAGGATCATCATCGATAGGAGCTATCATACACATAATATTTGAAGGATGAGGTAGTGCACCTTAGAGGATGCTTACCAGCTCATCCTTTTGCTAGTGGGTCCTAGTAGAGTAGGAGGAGTGGTATAGGGTAATAATATATGATTATGGGAGCTCCTATCTCCATAAGAATATCATATAGGGATGAGGGGAGAAGATCTAGGAGCTCTCAACGAGTGACGATCGAGGGTGGTGGTGAGAGTCATGGTGTTGGTCCTGCTTGACCATGGCTTTTGAGAATCTATGGTTATTTTTGGATTTTTAGAGCGTGAGGTATGAAGACCGACTTGATTGTAGTCTATGGGCAATTTTTGGATTATGATATAGCCTTTTATCCCATATATATATATATATATATATATATATATATATATATATATATATATATATTTTTTTTTTTTTTTTTTTTTTTTTTGTTTTTTTTTCTATTGTCATCATGTGTTGCCTTACTGATTTATTAGATGTATGCGATGCTTATGTTTACTTTATTGATGCTTTTATGGATGCTTATCATGGATGCATGTATTGTAATATGATGTTGGTTGATGATATGTACATGTGTGTATGCATAATGAAATAGATGATTTGTTAATATGTACTAATGAATTATGAATACTATTTGACACATTAGATGCTAGCACCATAGACTGTACAAAATTTATCGATTCATTTTAACATTATCATAATATTATGTAATGGATTGTGAAAATGTAAACTAACAAACATGTGATAAAATATTATGGAATGGAATGAATAGTAAGATGTTATATAATGTCCTTGAGGTTTTCATGAGACTCAAACACTCTAGTGAACTAGTCAAAAGTTATATATTAACTATGCAAGACTTTTTGGCAAGGTATAAATCTACTAGGATGACCAAGATATTCAATATACCTATGTGTGCATGTGATTTTATTGCTATAATAATGCATAAAGTTACCCTAGTGCTAAACAAGAGTTATGTAGCCCATCTGTATTGAATATCACCCTACGAGTATCATGATCCTGAGTTTTGTATGTAGTTGTATTAGACCATAGGTAATACAAGCTACAAAAAGTCATCTTATTCATAAGCAAACATTGGTTTGTATAAAAGGTCGCTAATGTGACAAACATATCATCATGTGTAAGGATACCACCATTGCTAGGTAGGCTTGATGCCACCCAACCTGTAATTAGGATCACCTTATGATTATCAAATGCTAAGAATTCTAGGGATTCAAGTTTAGTACTCCCTTATTTTCTCTTATTTTTTGAATTGCTCCAAGTATTGCTTATTTTTGTTTGGTGAGCAAGGTATTTTGGTAGTGGTGAGAACCATTGTTTATTTTTCTTTTTGCTTTTTTTAGTGGTGAAAACCATTTTTTATTTTGGGGATTTTTGCTTTTGTATTTATTGTTTTTTGGATACTTACCCATATTTGGCATGGGCAAGGTATTTTTATTGCTTTAGGTAGGGGCGAGATTGTCCTTTCATCAATTATTAGCATTTTTGAACCATGCGCATAGGGGGATGAACAAAGTAAACTTTTTGCTTAAGGTAACAAGGACCACTTTGTAGGTTTCATCTTTCCTTGTGCAAAACTTGGATTTATTAGTGCAAAAATATGTTGGGATTATGACGTATACAAGGTATGATCAAAGTAAGACTCTACCTTCTAAAAATTAGGATAGTTTCTACAAAATATAAAAATAAAACTAGATATGGTTGAGTGATCAAAAACCCTTATGACACCTTATAATAAATGACTAGGTGAAGGGGAACAGATGAAAATACGAAAGGTGGAGAATGTAGATGAAAATGATAATTGTGATGTAGATGGGTGTTAATAATGAAATTTAAGAAAGTTGATTTTGAAGGATGGCTAGTGTACAAACCTGGTGCTAGACATGTATGAGCAACTCTAGAATACAAAATACAATTATGGGTATGCTTAATGCAAGTGATTGTATAATGCAACGATATGAAATATAATGTAATGCCATATTTTTATATTTTTGTTATTTTAACAATGTTTTTTGTTTTTGATTCATATATATATATATATATATGTGTGTGTGTGTGTGTGTGTGTGTGTGTGTGTGTGTGTGTGTGTGTGTGTGTATAAATTTGACCAATGGGCTTAATGGATACCATTGGATTTTTTGGGTGACCAAAGGGTTTTTAGGTATCTTTGGGGCTTTTTGGGTGACCAAAGGGTTTATAGATAACTTTTGGGCTTTTTAGGTTACCAAAGGGTTTATGGGTACCTTTGGAGCTTTTTGAGTGACCAAAGTATTTATGAATATCTTTGAGGCTTTTTGGGTGACCAAAGGATTTATGGATACCTTTGGGTATTTTTGGGTGACCAAAGAGTTTATGGATACCTTTGGGGCTTTTTGGGTGACCAAAGGGTTTATGGGTACCTTTGGGGCTTTTTGGGTGACCAAAGGGTTTAGAGATACATTTGGGGATTTTTAAGTGACCAAAGGGTTTATGGATAACTTTGGGGTTTTTTTGGGTGACCAAAGGGTTTATGGAGACCTTTGGGTATTTTTGGGTGACCAAAGGGTTTATGGTTATCTTTGGGACTTTTTGGGTGACCAAAGTATTTATGGGTACCTTTGGAGCTTTTTGGTTGACCAAAGAATTTATAGATACCTTTGGGGCTTTTTAGGTGACAAAAGGATTTATGGGTACCTTTGGGGCTTTTTGGCTGACTAAAAGGTTTATGGATACCTTTGGGTCTTTTTCGATGATCAAAGGGTTTATGGATACCTTTGGGGCTTTTTGGGTGACCAAAGGATTTATGGGTACTTGTTGACAATTCTATCACATTTCTCAAGGGGTAGAAAAAAGAAAACAAATTTTGTACAGTGTTGTGTAAAGTTTTTCTTTGTTGTTTTTATTTTGAAAAGTTGCAGCAATTTTGGCTTCCAATGCCACCCCTTTGTATATAAAGTAGAAAAGAAAGAACTTCGCTGCTGAACAAGCTAGAGAAAAGAGCTTCGTTGAGGGAAAATGAAAAGAGCTTCGCACCCGAAGCATTTCCAGCACTACTTCGGGTGAAAGTTTTGCAAAGTAGTTTCGCCGAAGTAAAATACAAAGAAAAGAGAATGAAACTACTTCATGCCCGAAGCATTTCCAGCAGCTACTTTGGGTGGAAGTTGAGTGAAGCGGTGTTCAGAAGAAAGAGCTTCGCACCCGAAGCATTTCCAGCATTGCTTCGGGTAGGATTTTTTGCGAAGTAGTATTGCCGAAGAAGAATACAAAAGCGGCGTTCGAAAGAACAACTTCGCCAAAAAAAATGAAGGCAAGAAATCTACTTCAGTCTCGAAGCATTTTTAGAAGCTACTTCGGGTGAGATTTTTGTGAAGCGGTGTGCCGAAGTGAAATACAAAGAAAAGAGGATGAAACTACTTCGCACCCGAAGCATTTTCAGCAAATACTTTGGTCAGGAAATCAGCGAAGCAGAACTCAAAGGAGCATTGAAAGTACTTCGCTAGAAAGTTGCCGAAGTACTCACTTCGGGCCCCTCCATCAGTGAACCATTTTTACTTCACCAAAAGCTCATTGCGAAGCATTTGCTTCGGCTAATTTTGTGCGAAGTACTTCTACCCGAAGTGAAAGGATGCATTGTCTTTTGAAGACGATTGCTTCGGCCGAAATCTTCTCGAACCACAGTTTTGAAAGAGGATCACAGTGAAGCATTTCTCTAGGGTGTCAACGAAGTAATTTGGTCAGCAAAGTGACAAAGATTAAGAGGCCCATTTTGTGAAGTGAATATGCTTCGGCATTCCTCACCCCCGAAGCAGTTTTGTGAGGCTCAATTTTGTGAAGTACAAACCAAAGAGGAGTTTTTGCTTTGGCCCAGAACCATTGCGAAGCGAAGTTGTGAATGAAAACTTAGCGAAGCGCTTCACGGGCACATGTTCCAAGCCGGGTATTTTCCCGAGGCGATCAAGTGCCTCATAAATGCAATTTTTTGTGCTCGATAAGCTTGATGCTCATTTTTGGCAATCAGAAATGAAGTATCAAGCCATGATGGAGAGCCCAGCGAGCATGGCGGCCACTCGAGCACCGCACCCGGAGACCAAGGACATCCAGATGGCTCATCAATGCACCTTTCCATGGTTGACCCGGTCATGGTTGCCAGTTTTGGTAACATATTTGAGAGCTCGATCATGAGAGCCTCGAGGAGCCAAATTCTTAGGGCTCGAGGGCGTACTTCTCATTGCTATGTAATTATGACTCAGAGGCTCGGGTCCTCTATAAAAACCTAGGCATTGTAATAGAAAAAGGGGGAACTATCTGCTAGAAAGTTGTTGTAACTTGATGTCCTGCGATTAATACTAAAGAGCTTTGGGCTCGATTTCTTTCTTTTATGTTGCCTTCTATGCTTGCTTCTTTTGTCTCTCTTTGCTTGCATACTGAGATGTTGAACTCTACGTCCAGAGTGCGATTGGGGGTCTGTACCCTAAAACTCGTCTAAAGGATACATAGGAAGGGAAAAATGTTGTACTAGTTTTCTTTTATGCTACCTTCTGTGCTTGCTTCTTTTGTCTCTCTTCATTTGCACACTAAGATGCTGAACTCTGCGTCCAGAGTGCGATCGGGGACTATACCCTAAAACTCGCCTGGAGGATACATAGGAAGGTCGATATTATGTTTCTTTCATTTATTCTTGGTGTTCTTTGCTTCCATTCAAGTTGTCTGTTAGCGATCGTGCTTCCTGTTCTCTCCCACCTCAAATCATCGATCTCTCTTCCCTTACCCTTTTTATTTCTTTCTCTAACCCTACTCCTTTTATCTCTTTCCTGCACCCTTATCTCAAAAAACCCAAGTAGTTTAGCATAGGAGCTGGCCTTTCTCCGGATATTGGCACGAGGGGCATCTCTTCCCTTTGGCCTTTCAATGTTGGTCCAGGTCTAGGGCGCATACATTTACTCAAAATCCTTACCTAGGCAGATTTGATGACCAACAATTTTTGGCATGCTCGGTGGGACCGACTGTGTCTGTCTCAGTAAGATCCATAACCAGTCAAGGTCCCATATTTTAAATCTCAAACCCATCTTCACTAGGGCCAATAGTTCTAACCAATTCTCGGTGTGACCCGGTTAGTCTCACCTGACTAGTGGTAGTGAGGACCGATGCCCTCATTACTGAAAGACTCTTAGCATCTGGTGACTCTGTTTACCCAAGAATATTTAAGTCGTAAAGACCAGTACCAAAATTTTGTGCCTTCATGCAAACAAGATGGAGAGTTAAGAATAGAGGAGAGGAAACCGAGTTCTTTGAGCTAGATATTGATGCCTTTGGGGAGCAATCAAGGTTGGTCACCCCCGAATCATTGTTATGTGGAACATCCTCGCAAGAGGCTACTATTGGCAAACAAGGCCTAACTTTTGATAGTACAGCATCTAGTTTTCCTCCCAATCCTCCCAACTCACCAAAGCGTCCTAGTCCCTCCATTCTTATTAGTTGTCCTACTAGCAATCAAGGGGGAGCTTCAAGAATTCATGTTTCTCAAAATCCAGGAGCAAGTATGGCACAGCAGCAACAACAAAAAATGCAACAACCATAGCCACCCAGGTTTTGCCCAGACATGGGATTCTTTGTCACCACTGAATCTAGCGGGACAAGGGCAAGTGTCGCTTGTTGCTATAAAGAAGATCCCAACATTCGATGGAACTGGGAAGACTGCTCTAGAGCATATCTAGGACATAATATCTCTGGCGACGATCCATGACATTACAGAAGAGCAAGTTATGGTAAAGCTCTTGGTTCTTTCCCTTAGAGGAAAACTCCTCTACTGGTATAGGTCTCTACCACCCAGTAGTATTACGGGATGGGACTAGTTAGCTAGGAAAATTATGGGAAACTTCAATGAGTCTTTCGATCCTACTTCTCTCCTACATCAGTTCACTTCGATCAAGAGGCATCCACAAGAAGAGATCATAGATTTCAATGTTAGGTTTGCTCAAACCTGGCAAAGAGTGCCAGTTGGACTTTGGCCAACCGACGAAGCTGCAACACTCTATTTCCTTCGGGCTTTCAATCCCGATATCAGTCTCATGGTAAGATATTCTAACGTTAATACTTTTCTCGAGTTGTATGAGTTAGCCAAGAGGGCCAAAATGGATTTGATATTTGTGGGCAAGCTTCCCCAAAGGATGTCGACACCCATACTTCCTAAATTCCTTCAATTCTAGTATGCAAGCACAGTCACTTCGCAAATCTCCACAACCCTTGCACTCTCGATTTCATCTTGGAACCCGAATCCTATCGTGTCTCAAATCACCTCTCCACAAATCCACTTCCCTACATTTTCAACTCCATAGCCCACTATCACTTTGGCATTTCTTGTACTACCAGCACCACCTCAACACCCCGCCCTTCCTCCAATATCGACGATGGCTTCATTGCCACTCGTTTTGAAAGTCGATGATATACAAACTAAAATTCTATAGGAGATGTAGTCTCTGAACTCTATAGTTCAGATGTTGTCCAATGACATGACAATTGTAAAGAAGAAGCAAGTGTAGCAGGAATTCCTATCGAGAAGATCTTATCCTACACCTGCGCTTACCAAAGACCAAGCAGTCTAGCAAGGGAAGGCTTCGACGAGAAATGCTGTGATTGATGAAGCCCTGAGCACTTTTGACTATATATATTGGTGCTCTATGTGCAATGATCCGCATGAAGAGAATACCTGCACCCTACACCAACACTATGTACAAATGCTGGCAAATAGTAGTCATAGCAGTCAAGTCAACCGCATTAGGCAGATAAGTCAGAACATGACGATTGGTGAGGAGGAGCCCGTTGTAGTGCTTACCAAAGGAGGAAAGAAGGCAATAGAAGTAGATGCTACTCAGATGGCTCCTTCAAAAGAGCAAGTTTGACCCAAGAAGGGACAATCATCTTCTTCGACTTTGAATGAAGCTCCTCCACCTGCATCGATCAAAGAAAAGACTCAAAAGGCCTCTGCCGAACCACCTCAGGTAGAAACTAAGGAACAGGCTAAGGAAAATCTCAAGTTTCCTTCCCTAACTAAGCAGCAAAGAGTTGAAGCTACAGAGCAATATCACACCAGATACGAACCTAGAAAGGAACCCGAAGTGCTCAAATCCCTAGATTACAACATTGTAGAGGAGTTGAAGAAGATTCCAGCCAAGATCAGTCTATACGATGCACTGCAACTACCTGGACAAGTAGACCTGCTACAAGAATCATTGAAGACAATGAAAGCAAAAAATGCGGCACCGCTTGCTCTTGTGCAGACCCTATCCACATCCATCACGGGGAAGAACAGACCACCTCCGTTCTACTTGTCCCTACAAATGGAAGGGTATATTGTACATAACTACATGATCGACTCTAGGGCCTCTACAACAGTGATGCCAAGAGCAGTCTACGAAGAAATAGGGATGGAATATACACGAAGTAGCCAAGGTGTACTCTAGTTGGATGGTACTCCAATGAATACTGTAGGGGTGATCAAGGACATTCCTATCCGACTACATAAGATGCCTCAAATCACGGTCATACAAGAGGTAGTGGTAGTTGACTTGGAGCCATATTTTAGTATGTGCTTGTCAAGGGAGTTCATGGCAAAGCTAGGTGGATATATATCTATGGATTACTCTCATCTGGAGATTCCATTCAAAGGAAAGAAGGTGAAGATCTACAATGAAAAACCTTCTTCCTTTCTTGTGCAGAGGATGTCCGAGGAAGAAAGTAGCGAACCAGTGAATGCAATGGTGGAGGAGATAGAGCAGGTAGACCTGGTCGAGGAATCTCTTACGTAATTAAATTATGAAGATGAGTTCTCATTGGTAGACTTTAATTCCATGGTGGAGACCGAGATAGGATGTTATGCGATCGCCAAGCCTAAAAATCACTCCCAACCAGAGAATAGAACAAGTGCCTAGGAAGGACTATGGAAGTTGTTCTTCGATGGCGCCCGATGTAAAAATGATGTTGGGGCAAGGATTCTTCTAATTTCACCCTTCGAAGAGCAAAAGGAATATTGCTACTGGTTGACATGGAGCTGCACTAACAATGCAGTAGAATACGAAGCATTGTGCCTAGGACTCAAGAAAGCTGACAAGTTAGGCATAAAGCATCTCCAAATCTTTGGAGATTCTAAAATGGTTTGCAACCAGGTCACAAATAAGTGTACTTCAAAGAAGCATTATCTAAAATCATACCGCAATAGGGTATGGGACTTGTTCGACCAGTTTGAATCTCTCAATCTGTAGTCAATCCCACGAGAAAAGAACCGACATGCCGATGTTCTGGCATCCATCGCAGCCAAGTACTCTCCAGCAAAAGACATGGTGCACAAGCCCAAATCTGTGAGGATGATCTACGGACCCTCTATCCCAGATAAAGATCTGCATTGGCAAGTCTTTGACAATGACGAGCAGATTGTAAATTTCATGATCCAAGAAGCCGCCACAGTCGAAGACAGAAGCTCCGATGAAGGAGAATATGAAGGGCTGATTCAATTGAAGAATAACCACATTCCCAAGGGACTAATCACCCTTGAAATCCTCTTTGATCAGAATGACCGAGCCCTCTCTCACATGATCAAAGTCAATGAAAAGCAGTATCAGGATTTAGAGCTTGAACCTGGAAAAGCAATAAAGGTTGGAACCAATTGCACTTCAGAAGAGATAGAACAGATACAGAATCTATGCAAAAAGTTTTCCAATATAATTGCTTGGTCTTATCAAGATCTCAGGGGATACAATCGATAGCTGGTTCAACACACAATCGAATTGCAGGAGGGGGTCAAACCCTTTCAACAAAAGTAGACCGATTAATCCTAAGATCGAGGTCCTAATGAAGGTCGAACTCTCAAAGATGCTCAAGGTGAAGATCATTTATCCCATCAAGCACTCTTCATGGGTAGCAAACCTGGTCCCAGTTAGAAAAAAGAATGGAGATATACGGTTATGCGTGGACTTTCGCAACCTGAACCAGGCTTCCCTCAAGGACCACTATCCCCTCCCACAAATCGATCAAATCTTGCACTCGATGGCTAGAGCTCAACGCTTCTCTCTACTTAATGGTTTTTCTGGATACAATTAGATCTAGGTTAGGGACGAAGACCAGCACAAAATAGCATTCACCACCAAGTGGGGGACATTTGCTTACTAGCGAATGCCATTTGGCCTTTCGAATGTTGGTGCCACTTTCCAAAGAGCAATGGATCTTGCTTTTGGTGAGCTTCTAAATAAGGTTATCATCATCTATCTGGATGACATGACCATTTTCTCCCGAAGAAGGGAAGATCACCCCACACATATACAACAAGTTTTTGAAAAATGTTGAGAGTTCGGCATCTCGATCAATCCAAAGAAGTCCATATTCGCAGTCAACGAAGGAAAGTTGTTGGGACATGCGATATCAAAAAAGGGCCTCGATGTAGATCCTGACAGAGTCGAGGCTCTAATGAAGCTCCCACTCTTAGCCAACAAGAAGGGACTTCAATATTTCTTTTGCCAGATCAACTTCGTGAGGAATTTTGTCCCTGACTTCACCCAAGTCATCAAGCCAATGTCCCAACTCCTAAAGAAGGGCACCGAATTTAGCTGGACAAAAGAAAGAAAGGAAGCATTCAAAGATATTAAGGCTCGAATCGCTCAGGCACCGGTCTTGATCAATCCTAATTACAGTAGGGATTTTATCCTATATGCTATAGGGGAACCCGAAAGCTATGTTGTTGTCCTGACACAAAAGGGGGAAGATGGCGAGGAGTGCCCCATCGTGTTTCTGAGCCAAGTGATCAATCCCCATGAAGATAAATATAATTTCATAGAACACCAAGTGCATGCAGTAATGAAATCCCTCAGAAAGTTCAAACAATTCATCTCTCAAAGTTGGGTCACAGTCTTTGTCATTCACCCTAACGTGTGCAATTTCATCATCCAAGGAGAATTGGGAAGCAAAAGAGCTGGTTGGGTGAATAAGATACAAGAGTTTGACATTGAGATCAAGCCCACCAAATTGGTTTGTGGTCGTGCATTGTGTCAAGAATTAGCGAAGAGTGCAACTGCCAAAGCTGCAGAATCTCAGTGGGATGACTTACCAGCTAAAGAATGCTTCACTAACTAGGAAGAGGACGAGAAATACTGGGTCAGTGAAATAGTTCAATACTTCCACACTAGCAGTTGTCCTTCGCATCTAAATGCTTCACAATGAAGGCATTTCAAGATGCGGTCCTCCCGGTACACCTGTGCCTCGAAGGCCTATTTTTTAGGAATATTGATGGAGTCCTTCTCAAATGCATCAAAGATGATGATAAAAGAAAAGTCCTAGGAGAGTTCCATTCAGGGCTATCTGGAGGTCACTTCGCAGGAAGAACAATGGCACTAAAGATTATCAAAGCGGGTTATTATTGGCCCACACTCTTCGTTGATGCCTTCACCATTTGCCGCAAATGTGAGCAGTGTCAGAAGTTCATCGACCGAAGCTGAAATGCTTCGATGCCCCTTCACTCGATACAAGTAGAAACTCCCTTTTAGAAATGGGGATTGGATTTTATAGGGGTCGTATCACTGAACTCCTCCGTGGGGCATAATTTCATCCTGACCGCAACGGACTACTTCACTAGGTGGGCCGAAGCGATTCCCACCAAGCATGTAGATCAAGAGACTGTAGTCACCTTCCTAGAAGGATTGATCACCAGATTTGGCATCCCCAAAGCAATCATTACGGACAATGGCCCTGGCTTCACAGGTGCCAAAATCAATGAATTCTTCTACAGATATGGGATATACCATAAAGTATCCTCCAACTACTATCCACAAGGCAATGACTTGGTAGAATCCACCAATAAGACTCTGTTGAGGATGCTAAGAAAGCTCATAGAGATGAACAAAAGGACTTGGCACCTCCTTCTAGATCGGGCCTTGTGGGCCGATCAAATTTTTGTCAAAAGGTCAATCAAGACTTCGCCTTATGCCCTGGTCTATGGTAAAGAGGCCATCTTACCCATCCATGTGGAGATCCCTGCACTAGAGATGTTAGAAGTAGAAGATGGAGTTATTCTGATGGAAAACAGATTAGCTCAACTGTTGCGACTAGAGGAAGATCACGAAGAAGCATACCAAAACTTCGCTAAGCATACTCAGGTCACCCGAGACTGGTTCAAGAAAAATTCATCCGATCGCACATTCAATGTGGGAGATCTGGTATTGAAGTGGGACTCCTAGAAGGCCAAGCCTGGGAATCATGACAAGATGGACGCCTTTTGGGATGGGCCATTCAAAATTATGAAGGTGAACTCGGCCAATTCATTCATCCTCAAAGATGCAGATGGTCAAGTTCTGCCGATCTCTGTCAATGGTCTTCATCTGAAGATTTTTCACCACTAAGGTAAAAGACCTTTTCAATTTCTTTCTTTAAAAAAAAAAAAAATGTGTGTGTATATATAATTTGCATTTGTATATACATCCTCTTCCAAGATCACAAAATCCAAGTACCACTTCCAAATCCTCTTCGGGGACTTTTGATGCGAAGTAGCAAGTGCAAGGAGGTTCACTGCGAAGTAGGTTACTCTCAAAAGGACCGAACCAAAGGCACAAAAAGAGCTTCGCACCCGAAGCATTTTTAGCAGACACTTCGGGCAGCAGTTTTGCGAAGTAGATTTTAAAAGTGTCCTGGCGAGGCAGTTCCCAAAGCAAAATTTGGCAAAGCAGTTTCCAAAAGGGTAAAAGCTTCAGTAAGCGACCTTCACAAAGCAGAGCGGCAATGCGGCAAAGAAGAAGTACTTTGGGCCCGAAGCATCAAAAAGTAGTCCAAACCAAAGGTTTACCGTGAAGCATTTTCAACATTAAAGTTCAACTTCACCGAACCGAACACGTGCAAGGTGGAGAATTTGAAATGTGCCTAGGAAAACATGCCGGCAATAGCCTTGAAAGGAGTACGAAGCGGACAAATTTAAGGCAAAAGGTGGTGGAGCACTGCCCGAGGTAATTTAGTTAAAAAAGGGGAAGATAAAAGCCCGCATCGAGGTATGAGGTGGCAGTAGGTTGCATCTCCAATGCATAATGTAATCATCAAAGCATGTGGCCCCACGTACTACGCCGCTATAGAAATAATCAAAGGACATGGTCGCTCCTTCTGTCCAAAGTTAAATTAATTTTGGTAGGTGCCATAAATTAAGGTAGTTACCTATTTTAGGCTATAAAACACAAAGACCTATCAAGGAAAGGTTTATTTGTTCATCAATCCATGCAAAGCTAAGAGCCTTCAGTTACTCTATCCTTCGCATCCAAGCTCATTCGCATTAAGGCCCTCTGTATCAAGAATTCTACTGCCATCACTTGCAACATGGGGAAGAAGAATTCCAAAGAAAATGGGAAGGAACCCGAAGTTGCAGGCCCTAAAAAAACAAAGAAGGGCAAAGAAGAGAAAAGGCATACTCCAAAGAAGGTCGACCCCGCCACTCGCCCTGAGAAGTGGCCGATGGATCAAGGGGATGATTCTAAAGAGGAGCAGCTTGTGGATCCACCAATTGATGGGTGGGAAAAGATTAGAGACACAGAGCTCTCAAAGGATGTATCTGAGCTCCGACGCACAATTGAATTTATGGTGAGTAGACTCACCCTAGAGAATAAAAGGGTTGCTACCTATTATTCTCAGATTTACTGGTATTTGACCCCACCTGCTCACAACTGCCCAGAGCTAATCTATGCTATCGCATAGAATTACCAACCTGCATCCAGGCAGGTATTAGACTCTTTAGGCCATAAATTGTTTTTGATTCTAAAGGAAGATGTGCAGGCAGTATTTGCACCACGACAAGGGCCACCCAAGGGATATTTAGTTTGCAATGTTATTCTGAGTGAACAGATGGAGAGGTTTACCTCCAATAACTTCATATTGAAGTTTTTGCACGAGAACCTCAAAAGCGGGCTCTCTTCAAGCAAGCTGCCCCAAATGCCTCTACCTTTGGCAGCTTTCAAGAACACTGATATTTTCTCCATCATTGCATGGGTGGCGGGCCTATCGACAGATGCTTTGGTACAACCTTGGCAGGTGTCTTTGGCCGAATGTATTTCAAGAGGGGAATTCTATGCCCCTGATGCTACAAGACCGAGCACCAACCCAGTTTTCTTTGATTGGGCAGAATGGGTGGCCCGAACCCTGCATACGCGACTTACCAGTATGAAAAATTCGATGACGGGTCAGTACTTCGCACCTTGCTCCCTCCTAGTCTGGTTGTTTTTCTACCAGGTTCATAAGCAATTCCCTCATATCGCTATCTCTTCGAGCGAAAAGGATGGAAATCCTTTGCCCGTATACCAGTGGACTCCCCTCCTGTTAAGGACAGAGTCCTATTATTCTTTTAACCAACAATTCTTGGGGCCCGCCATGCATTTTTTGAAGGGTTCTTGCCCTCGAGTCCCCCTTAGTCTAAGAGATAAAATAGTGCAAGAAAAGAGGGGAGATGTTTTTCAATTGACACAAGGATTGGTCATTCGTATGTTTGGCTTTACAAGAAAGCCTTTCTTGCTTCCTGTTTTCCCTTTTGAGTATCAATTTGCGTTGGAGGTCGCTCGGCATAGCGATGCAACCAATGTCGTGTATGGCCATGGTCGAAAATAGGCACATACTTGCAAATTTCCCTTCAAGATGGGAGTAATTGAGGTATCTTCCTTGAGGTAGAATGTTTTCCTAGAGGAGAAGCTTGCCAACTTTGGTCTACTCTAGATCCCTTAGCAATGGCTCTATGATCCCTTGGGAGTGATGAAGGATCATTTAAAATTTAAAAACTTTCACATCTGCCCTCACCCAGAAATTATGGAGCAGAGGAACAATCTGAATGGGAAGGATCTTGAGTGGCATTTGGAAAGAATGAGGACATTGCCACCCTAGCATGAATTCTATCACATGGAGGTCGAATTTGACCCCAACCTATTAGCGTACTATACTTTGGCTGTATATCATTTAGGCATATTATTGTTGCACTGTTACAACTTCGTAACAGATCTGTTTCACCGGTGAATATTCCCGGCTATTGTAAACGTATTTATTCCGCAGATGAATAATAAACACTGTTTCGTATTCTATCATGGCATCAGAGCCAGTGGCGTGAAGAGGCTGGAGGCGGACGACGTTGCTGGAAAATAATTTGCTGTGTGTTTCTTTTTCGAACGCCATTTTTTTCTGAGCAATTTTTTTTCTCCGTCGCGTGATAGCAGCCGAGGAGCGAAAAAAAAAAAAGTGACGCACGGACACGCAGGAGGGAAGCATTGCGGACGCAGACGTCCGCTGCCCCCCCCGGACGCGCAGTCCGCATTGCGGACGCAGACGTCCGCGACGTCCCGCCCTGTTGGAGGACGCAGGAGGGAAGGACTCTGTCCGCCTCCCTGTCTGCTGCGGACGCCCCCCGCGGACGCATGCACGCAGGAGGGTCCGCGCGCACGTGCAGGCAGGTGGGGAGGAGTTGCACCACCCCCCGCTGACGTAAGCGGGACGCAACCTGTGACGCGGAGGCACGCCCCGTCCAGCGCTGACGCACTGCAGGAATTTTAAATTCCCCCCCTGCGTGCAGCGTGGGAATCTACGGGGTATAAACCCCCCCCCCCGCGCAGCGCGAAACGCGCGCTCTCACGGCCCCCCCCCTCGTGGCTATTTTTTTGTTTAAATAAAAAAAAAAAAAAAAAGAAACCAGAGACGTCCTGCCCCCCGGTTGAACGCAGCAGTGGACCGCGATACGGAAGGGGCTGTCGTGCGAATAATAATAAAAAAAGAGAACGCGCGACGGACCGTGACTTGCAGAGGAGGTGGCAGAGGGCTCGGGCAGGCTGAGGAAGGATAAAGGAGAGGAGCTCCACTGTTCCTTCCGGATCAGCCCGCTAGCTCACTTGGCAGTGAGCTGTGCGGTAAGGCTCAGGGAGCCTGCAGGTCGGGGGTTCAAATCCCGTCGACTCCCCCCAAAGGTATAAATTTTTATTTTTCAAAGGTTTTATAATAATTATTTTTTTTAGTTAAAATTTTTAATTTTAATTTATTTTTTAATAGTTTTTGAAAACTTTATAAATTAAAAATTTAATTTTTAATTTATTTTTCATAAGTTTTTTAAAAAAACTATATAAATTAAAATTATTTGTTTTAACTTTAAATAAATAATTATTATTAAAATGCTTTGTTAAAGAAAAAATTTTTAGGGGGGATATTTTTTTCAAAAAATCAAAGGGGGATAGTGAGTAATTTTCTGAAAAGGCAATTTGGCGAATTGTAATAGGTGCATTTTCGGCTGCGCCCGACACCTAGTGGGTTATTCTTGTGGGCATTTTTTTTGTTGTATGTTGCATATTTCATTTTTGCACTATAACATTAAAAATTAAAATCAAAACACTCCCTAAGTCCCCGGAATAATTAAAACCCATCCGTGCAATTTATTGCACTACAGCGTTCGGTATTTGTGATACCTCTGGCCAGCACTTACAGGTAAAGCTATCATGATTTGGCTACTGTATCCGCCGCCTAATATAGCTGCTATAACGACGTCTGATCTTGTTCTCTATAAATCGTCGGGGAGAGTTAAGTTAGCCATTTTTGCATTTTTTTACTCCATCCACTACCATTTATCGCACTTGTGTTTAGGCGTAAATCCTGATGAAGTTTTCTTCATAGTGTTTAGGGGAAGTTACGCCCCATGCATGAGAAGAATCTTCTATGGTAGGTGCAATCAACAAGGCGATTCCCTTTCAGTACCGCTTATGTTCCACGTATCGTATGATCTCTAAAACTCACCTATAGTCTCCCTCACGTAAGGGTGGGTGATTTTTGTTGATCTTTCTAAATACCTATAGTTTCCCTCACGTAAGGGCGGGTATTTTGTACGGTATATTGGCCTAGCAAAAGGTATATCGAAATGGGGACCAATTGGTGATATAAGGAACCTTCACTATGGTCGTTGTTGCAAAGTTGATGACTGATCCGCATCAGTTATTGAAAGGTCTAAATTATACACCATGGAAACATAAGATGAAGGCAATTCTCCAAATGGAAGATTTGTGGGATATTGTTACTGGAGTAACAACTAGGCCTTCACCAACAATAGGATCCATAGGTCCTTCCGCGGATCCAGATAGCTTTTGACAAGAAAGACAGTAGAGCAAAGGTGCTCATTTTGTTTGTTGTTTCAGATGAAGTTCAACCTCATATAGCCGACAAAGCAAGTGGTAAAGAGGCATGGGATGCCCTTAGAACCATCTATGAGGGAAATAATGATTCCACCATTCTTCATCTTCAACAACAACTTCATAACCTGAGTTTGAGACAGGGTGAAACAGTTGAACTCTTTCTGTGCAGAGTGTCTGAGTTGAAAGAGAAATTGAATTCTTTGGGAGATACTGTGGACGAAAAGCTTCTCATTTCACTTGTGATGAGAGCTTTACCTTCTTCATTTGATATGTTGATAACCTCCATCCAGGTGTCTCAACGACAAATTACCTACATCGAGTTGGTCAATCTGCTTCAACAACAGGAGGCACGCCAACTTCACAAGGATGATTCTTCCAATGCAGCCCTATACACCAACAGGCAGGGTTCTAGGAAGAAAGGTAATGGGAAAAAAGGAGGCAACTTTTAGAAAGGAGAAAATTCTCAACAAGATACGAAAGGAAAAGGCAGACAACCTCAACAGAAGAAGAGGTGGTGCAAGATCTGTGAGAAAGACAACCATGACACCAACAAGTGTTGGCATAAGAACAAGCAGAAAGGCCAAAACAAACCACAAAATAAAAACAAGCAACCCTAGGTGAACGTTGTTGTTGAAGAATCTAACTCAGATTCTGAATGGGCACACAAGGTGCTCATGACTACCACAGATTCCACACAGAGGGATCCTTTTTGGTATGTCGATTCTGGAGCTAGCAAACATATGACTGGCGACAGATCATGGTTTGAATCATTTGTAGCCAAAGAGGGCAAACCTGTCACCATTTTTGATGATAAAACCTACAGGGTTCAGGGATAGGGTACAGTTTCAGTCACTCTTCCTGATGGCAAGTGTCAGATTGACAAAGTCCTCTATGTTCTAGGATTGGCCAACAATTTGTTGTCAGTGACATAAATCCTGGATAGAAATATGGTTGTCAACTTTCGTGTTGATAATGGAAAGAAGTGTTGTACTATTACCAGGAAGGGTAAGAAGATTGCAACAGCTTCATATAAGCATGGCTTATTTGCACTAGATGCTATCTCTACTCCACATGTTGCCATGTCTGTCTCTACCAAGGAGGCAACTTCCCTATGGCACAAGAGATATGGTCATCTTAGTTCGGCTACTTACTTGAGCTCGGTAAGTATGAGATGGTAAAGGGTCTTCCTTCCCTTTACGCCACATTGCCGGTGTGCTCGACCGCTAGCGGGAAAGCAGCATAGAGTACCATTTGAGAAGAGCTCAACAAGAGCACGAAAACCTCCGGAGTTAATTCACACCGATCTGTGCGGTCCTTTCACACCCAATAGTTGTGGAGGGAAGAGGTACTTTCAATTATTCATAGATGACTACTCACGAAAGATGTGGGTTTTCTTTCTCCAACTAAAATCTGAAGCTTTCGCATTCTTCCAGTAGTTCAAGAAATTCGTTGAGGAGTCAGGAGCTTCTATTAAAACCCTTCGCTCAGATCGAGGGGGAGAGTTTACCTCTAATGAATTTTTTGCATTCCTAGATAAGCATGGAATCAAGTGACAGTTAACAACTGCCTATACTCCTCAGCAAAATGGAGTTTCTGAGAGAAGGAACCGTTCTATCATGGAAATGGTTCATTGTATGCTCACAGGAGCTACTCTTGGGCAACAATATTGGGCGGAAGTCTGTCACCACTGCAGAGATATCTGTTGAATAGGGCACCCACAAATGCCCTAAAAGGAATGACTCCATAGGAAGCATGGAGTGGTCGAAAACCCTCCATATCTCATCTACGTATTTTCGGGTGTCACGCTTTCATGCACATACCGAAAGAGAAAAGGAAGAAGCTAGATGAGAAAACACTGAGATGTATTTTTCTTGGTTATTCAGAGCACTCTAAAGGATATCGTTTGATAGATCCTTTGACCAAGAAAATTCATATCAGCAGAGATGTTGTCTTTGATGAAGCTTTCACATCACAGAGCACATCTAAAGTTCACCAAGATATTGTGGAATCTAAGGAAGAGAAGATTCCTTCGTCAACAGAGACAGGAGGTCCTTCTACATCTTCTTCAACTCCACCGAAGAAGAATCCTAAATGGTGTACAAATACAATTAGAGATGCAAATTTATCCACTCCTCCCAATTTGAATTTGGATAGACCTCGTACACGCAGTATGGCTCAAAAGGAAAAAGAAGCCAAAGAAACTGGTGAGGTTGATGATCTTTGTCAATCTTTTGAGGAACTTTCTGTGACTTCAAGTACAGAAGTAGAGGATATGGATATTGATGATGACAGGGCGTTCATGTCTACCATAGATGGTCTTGAACCTGCATAAGTGCAAGATGCTCTTAGTGAGCCTCAGTGGAAGGCCGCTATGGATACAGAGTATGAGTCTTTGATGAAAAATAAAACTTGGAAGCTTGTTGATCTGCCGCATGGAAAGAAACCCATTGGCTGCAAATGGGTATATAAAGTCAAGTACAAGGCAGATGGAACAATTGATCAGCATAAGGCCCGTCTTGTTGCAAAGGGCTATGCTCAAAAGGAAGGCATTGACTATGAGGAAACTTTTGCACCTACTGCTTAGATGACCACAATTCGGGTTATGTGTGCTATGGCAGCACAATATGGGTGGAAAGTTCACCAGATGGATGTCAAAAGTTCCTATCTAAATGGTGATCTCCAAGAAGAAGTCTACATGACTCAACCAGAAGGATTTGAAGTGGAAGGCCAAGAGCAGAAAGTTTGCAAATTGGTCAAATCCTTATATGGTCTGAAACAAGCTCCTCGAGCTTGGTATATAAAAATGGACAATCACCTTATGCAGCATGGATTTAAGAGATGTCCGTCAGATGCAAACCTCTATTTCAAGAAATAGGGTTCTGAGATAGTGTTGCTTGTACTCTATGTGGATGATCTCGCTCATTACAGGGAGTTCGAAACTATGATCTCTACTGTCAAAAGAAACTTGTGTAAATATTTTGAGATGACAGATCTCGGACTTCTCCATTACTGTCTTGGTCTGGAATTCAACCAGAAGGAGCACTCCATCAAAGTTTCTCAGAAAAAATATGCCAAGACATTGCTGGAAAAATATCGCATGACTGATTGCAAGCCAATGGCAACTTCGATGGAGAATGGACTTCAGTTATCGCGATATGATGATTCACCTCAAGTAGATGGTACTCTCTATCGACAGTTGATTGGGAGTCTCATATATCTGACCAATACTAGGCTAGATCTCGTATTTGCTGTCAACTATATTTCGAGGTTCATGCAGGAGCCTAAGACCACTCATTGGAAAGCAGCAAAACGTGTTCTTCACTATGTCCGTGGTACTATGGAATATGGGCTAGAATACAAGAGGAACAACAAATTCTTCTTGCAAGGATACACGGACTCTGACTATGTCGTATCATTTGATGATCGCAAGTCAACTTCTGGATACATTTTTCATCTAGGATCCGGTCCTGTCTCTTGGCACAACAAGAAGCAACAGGTGGTTGCTATTTCATCAACAAAGGCAGAGTATCGCGCCGCACGTGAAGCTGTGTGCGAAGTGATATGGTTGCGTCGCATTCTGACAAGTATGGGCCATCCATCAAAATCTCCAATACACTTGTTTTGCGATAATCAGGGTGTTTTGAACCTCGTCAAGAATCCAGTCCATCATGAAAGAACAAAGCACATTGACACACAATGTCATTTCATTCGATATGAAGTTCCAAAGCACCGAATTCAGCTTCAACACATTCCCATCGATGCTCAAGTTGCAGACATTTTCACTAAGGCACTTGGACGTGTCAAAGTTGAATTGTTTCACAGCTCTCTTTGTATTGCACAATGATGTAAGGGGATGTTAGTAGTCTAGTATAGCTATTAGTTATTACATTACCCAAATAATGTAATAAATGGGGATGTTAGTGTACTATACTTTGGTTGTATATCATTTAGGCATATTATTGTTGCACTGTTACAACTTCGTAACAGATCCGTTTCGCCGGTGACTATTCTCGGCTATTGTAAACTTATTTATTCTGTAGATGAATAATAAACACTGTTCCGTATTCTATCAAAGGATGATTTAAAAAGCAAAGGATGATTTAAAAGAGGAATTGAAGGATTGGAGCAAGGAAAAGTTAGGAGAATGGTGGATAATGAGAGTCCACCACCAGAAGATGAATTCCTACGGACTCTTGGCAACAGATAAAGACTTTGTGATTCTCTATGATGCCAACGTTGCAACCCAAAAGTCTATATCCTTCACTAATTTTGTTCCTCCAACTCCCCCAAGATCGGGTGAAAGTCCAAAAGGAGCCAAAGATACTTCGAAAGAGGAAAAATTTGAGGCTACTCTTGAGGCACTACCATAAGGACCATCAGGGATCCATGACACAAGTGTCAACGAGGCAGAGTAGCCATTGGAGAGGAGGAAAAGAAAGAGGTAGGAGCAAATTCAAGTGCCCCTGAGCCACCCAAAGCGACCTTGCATAAGGCCCCCAAGCGCTCATACTGAGCAACCTGCATCTGACCCAGTCAAAGTAGGTGTTGAAGGTGCGATGCCACCAAGTGCTGAGACGGTCCCAGACATAGACGTCATCGATGTGGAGGAACTCCTCCAACAAAAAGGGGACCCTGAATTAGAAGTCATGGAAGTCAGAGGTATCGAAGCTCAAAAGGGCCAAGAGCCAATCATGCAAGAAGTCACCATGACCACTTTTCTAGGAAGGCATGTAGGTACGCACTCTCTCCCCTTTTCCTTAATCTCTGACATGTCCACCATGGTCCCATTTGAAGGTCATCATCAATCCCTTCCCCCCCTGCAAGGCCAATCATCTCCCCAAGCATTGCCTGTTTCTCTGCCTAGCCCCACTCCACCCAAGTCTTCTGACCAAGCCAAGCCTATTGAAATCACTTCACCCACCCATTCCACTGTTCCTTCGATCTTAGGCCAGGGTGAAGGTAGTGTCCCGATGCTAAGCCCCTTAGCCCACTCTCCCATCGCTCACAATATAATCCCACTGGCCAAAGCTCCCACTACACCTATCGTCGAACCTTCTAGTGAGGCATTCCCCGTTAACTCCTTATACTTGTTTACCCCTACGACTGGAGATCTAGGCTTATTTGAGTCTGAGTTGTCTGTGATAAAGGAACGTCCCCTAGCTAAAAAGCTACTTCAGACCCAACAAAACTAAAAAAATATGATGGAGGCCAAAAATAAAAGAGGGTGCTCTTTGGCCCAAGTTGAGAAATTTGTAGTCTTTGATTTAAAGGATGGAAAATTACACAAAGTGAAGAATGTCCCCAGGGTCCATAAGCCTTTGAATGATATGAATCTGGTGGATTATGATTATTAGGAGAAAACCAAAGACCTGGAACACCTGAACATAGACAATGAGTCTTTGTCCATGCATGTTGGGGTCGAGACATTCTGAGCACACACAAACATTGTAAATCAGTGCAGGTTTGAAGTAGAAAATGCCAACATCAAGTTGGAAGAAGAGTTGGCTAGGATTTGCTCTGAGCTAGATGATTCACAGAAACAGTGCCAACTGTTGAAAAAGGAAACACATACTCTCAAACAGCAAATACTACAACTGCAGTGTTCAACCGAGCAACAAGCACAAATGTTGGCTGAGAATGAGTTGAAGTCCAAGGAGCTCGAAAGCAAGATCTTGCAGACGTAGCAGTAGTTGTTTGAAAAGGCCAACTTGGAGCTATTTGACAAAAATAGAATCAAGAAGATTCGCTTGCACCTGCTTAGAAACTTTAGATCTCGGGCCTCCAGTGCCTTGTCAATTTTGGCCTATATTACAAAAGCCCGAAGTGTCACTATCGAGGGAGGACCAATCATCGATCAAATAACCTAGAAAGCTAGAGGCCACCTCAAGCTAGCTTTCGATGTCTAGAATGCTAAACATCAAGACCTGCAGGTCCCTGCAATGAGTCGGATAGCTAGGGATTGGTCTACAGCCCGGGCCACAGTTCATGCTTTCTTCTCTAAGGTGCGAAAAACATAGAAGGTGAAGGACCTCTTAGACATGTTCGAGAATGAGCAGCGTACATCAATCGATTACTTTCAAGACCTTTCTTCCATGGGCTTCCCAAGCTTCACAGACGACAATGGGAACCTCCTGACCAAAGAAGAGATTAAGCCAACATGGCTTCAATTTGAAGGCGACATCTCAGAGATAGACGGATGGGCAGAGCCAATAACAAAAGGGCAGATCATAGATTACCTCTTGAGATACTGCAAGATCGTAGCCTACCTAAATGATCTATATACTAGATCCCAACATGTAGATATCAGGAAAATTGATCAGTTTTGAGTGTTGATCAAGGTACTATAAGATCTGGAACCCTTCTCGAAGAGTGCCTAGTCCCAGGTCTGCCGAACCATGAAGAAAATCCATGAGCGTCTTACCCCGTCGCCACCGCAGGAAGCTGCTCCTGAAGAGGTTGCACCAGAAGAAGGTGAAGAAGAAGAGGAAGCAAAAGAAGAAGGAGAATGAGAACTAGCTATGGAATCACTCCAAGAGGAAGAAGGAGAAGAAGGATCGAGAAAATACTCTGGCCCAATGGATCAAAATTAAAGGGTTCTCCCATCGAGACGAGCTCGTTGCCTCGCGAGCCACCAAGAATGTTGATAATTCTATCACATTTCTCACAGGGTAGAAAAAAGAAAACAAATTTTTTATAGTGTTGTGTAAAGTTTTCCTTTGTTGTTTTTATTTTGAAAAGTTACAGCAATTTTGGCTTCCAATGCCACCCCTTTCTATATAAAGTAGAAAAGAAAGAACTTCACTGCTGAACAAGCTAGAGAAAAGAGCTTCATCGAGGGAAAATGAAAAGAGCTTTGCACCCGAAGCGTTTCCAGCAATCCTTTGGGTAAAATTTTTGTGAAGTAGTTTTGCTAAAGTAAAATACAAAGAAAATAGAATGAAACTACTTCACGCCCGAAGCATTTCCAGTAGCTACTTCGGGCGGAAGTTGAGCGAAGTGGCATTCAGAAGAAAGAGCTTCGCACCCGAAGCATTTCCAGCATTGCTTCGGGTAGGGTTTTTTGCGAAGTAGTATTGCTAAAGAAGAATACAAAAGCAGCATTCGAAAGAACAACTTCATCAAAAAAAATGAAGGAAAGAAATCTACTTCGCGCCTGAAGCATTTTTAGAAGCTACTTCGGGCAAGATTTCTACAAAGCGGTGTGTCAAAGTGAAATACAAAGAAAATAGGATAAAACTACTTTGCACCCAAAGCATTTTCAGAAAATACTTCAATCAGGAAATAAGCGAAGCGGAACTCAAAGGAGCATTGAAATTACTTTGCCAGAAAGTTGTCGAAGTACTCACTTCGGGCCCCTCCACCAGTGAACCATTTTTGCTTTGCCACAAGCTCATTGCGAAGCATTTGCTTTGGCTAATTTTGTGCGAAGTACTTCTACCCAAAGTGAAAGGATGCAATGTCTTTTGAAGACGATTGCTTCGGCCAAAATCTTCCTAAACCACAGTTTCGAAAGAGGATCACAGCGAAGCATTTCTCTAGGGCATCAGTGAAGTAATTTGGTCAACGAAGCGGCAAAGACGAAGAGGCCCATTTTGTGAAGTGAATATGCTTCGGCATTCCTCAACCCCAAAGCAGTTTTGTGAAGCTCAATTTTGTGAAGTACAAACCAAAGAGGAGTTTTTGCTTCGGCCCAGAACCATTGTGAAGTGAAGTTGTGAATGAAAACTTAGCAAAACGCTTCACGGGCATGCGTTCCAAGCCAGGTATTTTGCTGAGGTGATCAAGTGCCTCATAAATGCAATTTTTTGTGCTCGGTAAGCTCGCTACTCATTTTTGGCAATCAAAAATGAAGTATCAGGCCATGATGGAGAGCCCAACAAGCATGGCAGCCACTCGAGAACCGCACCCGGATACCAAGGACGTCCAGATGGCTCATCAATGCACCTTTCCATGGTTGACCTGATCATGATTTCTAGTTTTGATAACAGATTTGAGAGCTCAATCACGAGAGCCTCGAGGAGTCGAATTCTCAAGGCTCGAGGGTGTACTTCTCATTACTGTGTAATTATGACTCAAAGGCCCGGGTCCTCTATAAAAACCCAGGCATTATAATAGAAAAATGGGGGAACTATCTGCTAGAAAGCTGTTGTAACTTGATGTCCTACGATTAATACTAAAGAGCTTTGGGCTCGATTTCTTTCTTTTATGTTGCCTTTTGTGCTTGCTTCTTTTGGCTCTCTTCGCTTGCATACTGAGATGATGAACTCTACGTCCAGAGTGCGATCGGGGGGTTGTACCCTGAAACTCGTCTGAAGGATACATAGGAATGGAAAAATTTTGTACTGGTTTTCTTTTATGCTGCCTTCTGTGCTTGCTTCTTTTGTCTCTCTTCATTTGCACACTAATATGTTGAACTCTATGTCCAGAGTGCGATCGAGTACTGTACCCTAAAACTCGCCTGGAGGATACATAGGAAGGTCGATATTATGTTTCTTTCGTTTATTCTTGGTGTTCCTTGCTTCCATTCAAGTTGTCTATTAGTGATCGTGCTTCCTATTCTCTCCCACCTCAAATCACCGATCTCTCTTCCCTTACCCCTTTTATTTCTTTCTCTAACCCTACTCCTTTTATCTCTTTCCTGCACCCTTATCTCAAAACACCCAAGTAATTTAGCATAGGAGTTGGCCTTTCTCCAGATATTGGCATGAGGGGCATCTCTTCCCTTCAGCATTTCAATGTTGGTCCAAGTCTAGGGCGCATACATTTACTCAAAATCCTTACCTAGGCAGATTTTATGACCAACAGGTACCTTTGGGGTTTTTGGGTGACCAAAGGATTTGTGGGTACCTTTGGAGCTTTTTGTGTGACCAAAGGGTTTATGGGTACCTTTGGGGATTTTTGGATGACCAAAAGGTTTATGGATACCTTTGGGGATTTTTGGGTGACCAAAGGATTTATGGGTACCTTTGGGGATTTTTGGGTGACCAAAGATTTTATGGGTACCTTTGGGTCTTTTTGGATGACCAAAGGGATTATGGATTCCTTTAGGGATTTTTTGGTGACCAAAGGATTTATGGGTACCTTTAGGGCTTTTTTAGTGACCAAATGGTTTATGTATACCTTTGGGTATTTTTGGGTGACCGTCATGATCTATGGAAATTATATGGATGGATGGATGATATTCGTTGGATGGGAGATTGGGTCTATTGACAAGAGGTTATCGTAATACTTGTAGAGGTGGTTGCGGTGGAGGTGGAATGACTAGAGGTGGTCTATGTGGAAGGGGGTGTGCCTGCTCCTCAAATGGTATAAGCTATCACTATATAGGATGTGGTAATGGTAAAAAACATAGATATAATTCTTCTTCATCATCCAATGAGATGATCTATTCATATTCTTCATCCTAACTATGGGAGTTAATAAGTGCTATGCCATAATCCGATTCATAATCAATTATAAATTCATAAGGAGGACCTTGATCCTCTTCCTCATTATCATATGGAAGAGTATGTGAATCTTCACCTTCTTCATAGGATCAAATGAAATTACGAGATATATTTTGATCTATCATATTTATGGATAAATAATCCCCCAAAGAGTGGACATGATTAGGATTAGTGTATCACATGCAAGCTCATCCCTATAGTTCAAACCTAGGTGCTCTAAATTTTTGTGAGAACATCAAGAGGCATAGGCTTGTTGTGTCCTAAGCTAGATTTATCATATGGTATTTGATAATGTGGCTCGTAAGGAACACGAGTACCTTGTTTGTACAACCCAAGTTCTTCTTCCAATGGCCAACATGTTCTTCACATTCAATTAGTCTTTCGCTTCCACATATCTCATATTTATTACATTTTAAAGGTAGCTCAAGTCTAGCATTAGATAACTTACTTGTGTGTTGAATTGGAAATGCTAATACCTTGCTCTTCTTCCACTATCATGTGCACCTTTTCTTCTTCTTGAAATGGTTGAATGTCCTTTCTTGTAATTTAATGCTTGGATGAATATGTGACCTTAATCCTCTTAATCTATTCTTTGAAGCCTTTACTTGTTTCAAATTTTTTCCCTCAAAATTTACCTTAATAATGATGATCTTCCTTTTGCATGTGCTTTCCAAATCTGCCTTGACAAAATGATTTTCCTTTTGTATGTGCCTTCCAAATCTGCCTTAATAATAATGATCTTCTTTTGAAAATTATAAAATAAAACTTTATAACAACAACATGACTCCTTATATCTCCCTTTTAAAACTTGCAAAATAAAACTTTATAATAGCAATATGACTCTTTAAATCTCACTTTTATAACTTGCAAAATAAAAATTTATAAATAGCAAACTGACTCCTTATATATCCTTTTAATAACTTGCAAAATAAAACTTTATAAATAGCAAATTAACTCCTTATATATCCTTTTAATAACTTGCAAAATAAAAATTTATAATAACAACATGACACCTTATATCTCCCTTTTATCAAATTTAATTAAAAATTTTACCCTTACCTTGCATAGCAAAACTTAGTAAGCGACGAATGAGATTCGATCTTCTCACCTCTAGAAGTGCAGCACCCTAACACAGGCTTGTGACCAACTAGGCTAACTCATTGATGAAACCAAAATGGCACAATATAATACTTAACTCCTTTGCTATGCTATCTCAAACACCAAACACTTCATTAAAACAAGTGTCAAGGATATTCGGTCCTCAAACCTTCTGCATCATAGTGCCCTAACACGGGCTAGGCAACCGTCTAGGCTACCGCAGTGGATGAAATCAAATAGGCACAATAAAATATCTCTTTTTTTGCACTATCTTTGAACACCAAAAGCTTTAGCAAAATAGTCATCGAAGAGATTCAACCCTCGAACCTTTTGTATTGCAGCACCCTAACACGGGCTAGAAAACCGACTGGGCTACCCTAGCAGATGAAACCAAAGGAGCATAACACAATACTTAAATCCTTTGGATCATTGCTACACCACTGAACTTGCACTCCTCTCCTCCCTTATCTTCTACTTTCTGCTCACTCTTATCTCGAAAGATATTCGATTTTTCTTACACTTCAGAAAATGAATTATTACCTCATATTAATATGCTTTTTCCTATCATTTGTGCTCAAGGTGGTCGGCCCATAATTTAAACATTTGAATTTTAATTTCAATTTTGTATGGTGCACTCAAGGAGGTCGACCCATGCATATTTAATGTTTGAATTTCAAAATCACTTCAAGTTGGCCCACTCTTTTTGCCTTTATATTATAATATTAAATCTATAATTTAAATATTATAATATTTGAATATCTATCTAAATATTTTTATTTAAATATAAACCTTCCACTTTAATATTTAAATATTAAATCACCCTTGAAGATATTTGTCTTGACATCAATGACAACACAGATGATTAAATCACCCTTGAAGATATCTACCTTGACATCAATGACAACTCAATAATTCTAACACTCCTAGAACTAGGGCTTCACTTTGAAAGTGGGTTAGCCCAAGCAATTCCAAAGAAAATGGCTACAATGATAGATATTGCTAACTCTAGTGAATCAGACATAGAGCCTCATATTAAAAGGTAAAAGGTTGAAGAATAACAAGAGGAGAAGAGGATATGAAAATAACATACAATAATTTTGGTGCAATAGCTCAAAGAGGAGTTAATAGAGCTTAAAAAGGAAATTGGTGAGAAAATTACAGATTTGGAGAAAATACTGGTGGATTTAGAGGTAGAAAAAACTTTACAGACAATGTATACTCAAGCTACACCTTTTGATAGAGGAACAAAAAATATTATTGCAAAATAACCAAAGGCTCCCTCACGTGTTATCAAACCTAAAACATGTAGTAGAATAGATAAAAATAAGAAAGGTGTGGAGGAAACCCTAGTAGCAAAGCAAGAGAAAAATATTGAACAATAATAGGCAATCCCTATGGTTACAGAAGTGCAGCAAAAATTAGAAAAGGCTACAACATTAGGAGTTAAAATGGGGCCCAAAAAGATAGCCAAAAAGAACTATGCTCCAAGAGAACTGAAAGCGTTGAAACAAAAATGGGTTAAAAGCCCAAGTGCAAGAAAATAAGGCATAAGTAAAATCAAATATGTTCTCAAAAATAAGGTTAGTTTAGTAAAGGGAAATTCTTTAGCAAATAAGTAGGTTTCTACTCCATCACCTCCTCCAACTAAAACAACATCATCCACTTCAGCAAAGACTATTAAGAAAACTATCAAGAAAAAAAATATTGATAGTGGTAGTTGATAGGGTGAATGAAATTGCATGAGGACATGCAATTGATGGTTGGAGGAATGATGAGATAGGAAAATAGGCTAGGTTTTCATAGTTATTAGCCTTATTTTTACACCCAAACTGATCATTCTTGAAAACTTTATGGACATCTTTACTAGTTTTTGTTTAAATGGAATGTTTACACTTAAATGATTAATGGAATAGATGTAGAAGATAAATGTGATGATTATTGCTATCATTTGCTATATTTATATGCTCTTTTTTCTTGTAGTGTTTTCGTATACATAGGTCAATTTTTGTTACTATGGAACGTACTACAAAAGGATTTCCAATCATATGCCTATTCCAAAAAATAGAAAAATTCTTATAAATTTGGTTATACACGAAATCAGTCCAGAAGCATAGGATGGGTTTCCTAATAAATAGGAGATTAAATCTTCTTAATTTTATGGAACCACTCCTATAAATAAGGAAATTGTATAAATGGAAAGACACAGTAATGACAACTGGATAGATCCTATTAGCATCAATAGTTACAGTATGGTAGAATCTATTTCATAGCAACCAGAAAACTTAGGTAATTAGAAATTAGTTAAGAAGTAGTTGGGATAGCTCGTACATTTTTTTGGTTAGTAATAGCGAGCAAAGGATGTTTTTCTCCCCTATTAGAATGGGAAAAAACCTGATTTTATTTCTAAAATAGACTATAACCAAACCTTTATTTTTGTACCTAATTTATAGAATTAGTTGAATTTGTTCTACAATAATATGTTTGGTACATTATAAATACTAGAGTAGGAATTATTTTTAAGTTTGGATATAATATAATAAAAATCCTTTGTAAGTGTTACATTATGGTTTTTATATGGCATTTTTTCTGTCATGATTGTGCAATTCCAAAAATGATAGAATTTGACATTCTAAAGGAATAAACGTGATTTTATTATTCATTTGATGTCTATAAATCCTATATTATAATGTATGGTTAATGCAAGTACCTTGAAGTAATTTTAGGACATGTTAAGGAATATTTTTTATGCTATTACAAGTTTAGCAAGGGCCCACTAAACCTAGACAGTCCATAAACTCTCTCTCATGTTAGATGTAGAATAAAGTAGATAGGTAATATTTTGATTTATGTTGAATGGATTATTTTTATTTGTTAAATAGGGATTAATTTACTATATTTTTAGCATTAATTAGAAGTAGTATGGCTATAGTCAACCTAGTTAGCTATTAGACTAGATACAGGCTTGTGTAGGATTTTCTTTCAACACATGTTTTGCTTTCAATTTGCTTCAAGTTTTTCCTACTTTCTTAGGAAGAAATCACTTAGTGTATGCAAGAAAAGATATTGGTTTATACTGAGCAATGCACCTTTTAAATCAAAATTGGTTGATAATTGAAGTCATTAATACAAACTCATCAGTTCACAACTCCTTATACACCTCAACAAAATGGATTAGCTGAGAGGATGAATCATACCATCACAAATAGGGCCAAATCTATGTTAGTTAATATTGTATTATCAAACACATTTTTGGGATAAGTTTTCCTTACTATTACATACTTGACCAATAGGTCTTATACTAAGGTTTTTCATGACATAACACCAGAGTAATTATGAAGTAGAAAGACGTCCTATGTGGGCTATTTTGGAGTCTTTGGATGTGATTATTATGCCCATATACCTTATCATAAAATAAATAAATTTGATGAAAAGAGTAAAAAATGCATCTTTATTGGCTATAGTGAAATTGCAAAAGCTTATAATTTATATGAGCCTATTTCAAAGAGGATTTTTCTCTCTAGGGATGTTACCTTCAATTAATATTCTCCACCAAATCCTTCTCCCATGGCCCCTTAATTTCAACCAAATAAAGAATTAGTTGCTTCATTGGCATCCACTCCCTCACCTAATTCTTCCTCTTACATCAAAATTCAAAGGCTTCCTCAACATGAGGACCTCCCCACTCATGATCCATATCCTCCTTCCCCTCCTACTTCTCCTCCATCTAATGAGAATTCCACACCATAAAATCCTTTACCTAAGTGGGTTCAATCTACCATATATGCATCCCAAAGCCATTTGTCCACTTATACAGATAGAAGGCCTTCTACCCTAAGACACTAAGTGAACTATGCTCTCATGGATAAAGTATTGAGCCAACCAAAACCTTCTAATTTCAAAGAAGCACTTGGTGATCCTAAATGGACTCTTGCCATGGAACAAGAATTGGATTCCATTGAATGGAATCACACATGGGAGTTAGTTGATTTACCCCCAAGAAAATCCACCATTGGCACAAAATGGATGTACAAGGAAAAATACAAATTGAATGACTAATTAGATTTCTATAAGGCTCATTGGTTGATTTACCCTAGGAAAATCTACCACTAGAACAAAATGGATCTACAAGGAAAAGTACAAATTAGATGGCTCATTAGATCACTATAAGGTTCACCTAGTAGTTAAAGGCTATAAGAAACAAGAAGGGATTGATTATGGGAAGACCTTTGCTCCTATGGTAAAAATGACTACAATCCCCAATATTATTGCTTTAGTTGCTTAAAAAACATTGGATTATGTATCAAATGGATGTGAAAATGCCTTCCTCAATGGTGTGTTGAAATAAGAAGTATATGTTGATCAACCACTAGGGTATACATTCAAAGGCCAAGAAAATAGAGACCTTAGATTGAAGAAAACTTTATATGGGTTGAAGCAAGCACCAAGATCTTGGTATGCCAAAATTGATTCTTATCTCATCAACCTTGGTTTCACTAGATCTACAATAGAATATACTCTCCAAGTGAAACATTGGAGGAACCACATCATTTTTGTGATATTGTATGTGTATGATATTCTCATTATTGGTTATGACATATATGGAATAAGGTTTCTCAAAGAGGACATATGTAAAAAAAATAAAATGACTAACTTGGGCCTCCTTCATTACTACTTAGGCATAGAAGTGTAGCAGCAGCCTAGAAATATATTCATCTCCCAGGCTAAATATATTAAGTCTCTATTGGAGAGGTTTTGCATGCAGTAGTGTAAACCATACCCCACTCCCATGGAAACCTAATTGAAATTTATCAATAATGATGATGATGAAAATATTGATGGTACCTTTTACAGATAAATACTTAGAAGTTTAATCTACTTAACTTCAACTAGACTATATATCACCTATTCAGTGGGCCTTATTTTTAGATTCATGCAAGGTCTGAAAAAGAGTTATTGGATAACAAATAAGACGATTTTGATATTCGTAAAGGGTATCTCTCATCATGGTCTTATGTACATAGCATGTGATGAATTTCATTGATTGGGTACACAAATTTAGATTGGGGTAGTTTTCTTGAAACTAGAATCTCAACTACTAGTTACATATTTCAGTTGGATCAAGGTACCATCTCACAGAGCACCAAGAAATAACATACATTTTCCTTGTCTTTAGCAAAAGCAGATTATAAGATAGTGGTTGAGGCAACTAAGCAATTTGAATGAGGTAACTACTTAAGGATGTTGGGTTGCTCATATATGGTCCAACATACATATATTGTGATAATTAAAGTACCATTAAGATGACCAAAATCTACTCTTACATACCCATACAAAGCACATTGAGACTCATAATCACTTCATTATAAAAATGGTCCAAGATAACATCATACAGATGGAGTTTGTACCTACTCAAGATCAAGTGGCTGACATCTTCTCCAAATTTAAAAAAATGCTCTTTTTATGTTGTAATGGGAGTCAACATTAATGGGGGGTGTATCTAATTTTGAGTTACTTTTCTAGTAAAGTACACATTAAGGAGGATATTAAAAATGAAATAATTTTACTTTACCCATGCTAACCCTGATATGTGTCATTTGGGTTTCACATGGTGACATGTGCCACCATATTAACCCGTCCTCCTATGCTATAAATTATTTGTAATGCATGATATTTTTTTGAGGAATTGAGTTTTATCTAGTTATGCTATGGCCTATTATTTGCCTCTTGTGTCTGGTTATTTTTTTCACATTAGGGTATATTACAGAGTTAGCATTTTGTATCTAATGTTGACTTACTTTTTTAGGAAAGTACACATTAAGGGGGGATGTTAGAAATAAAATAATGTGTACTTTACCCATGCTTACCTTGACATGTGTGTACTTTACACATGACATGTGTCATTTGGGTTTCACATGGTGACATGTATCACCATCTTAAATCTTCAACCTGTGTTATATATTCTTTGTTATCTGTGACCTTTTTGAGGAATTGATTTTTATCTAGTCATGCTATGGCATGTTATTTGCCTCTTGTTTCTGGTTATGTTTTTTCATATTAGAGTATAATATAGATTTAACAAGTAATACTAGATATACCATTATAGGATTATGAAAGGGTTAAAACCCTTTCAAAAACCTATGTTTTACCCTAGTTACAAAATTATATTCAAATTCCTTCAAGTTTGGACTTATTGTTTTTTATTTAGCAAAAAAATCCTTGTGGGGTTCCTTGGTCTGAGAAACCATGACCAGGGGGTTCACACTGTTAATATCACCTAGGATCGCACCTGGTCTTGACCACACTAGAATTATCAACTGGATTTTGGGTACCTGATGTGCATTTGGTAGGGTGGATATTCAAACCAGGGACCTCCCTTGGAGGATTTTCCTACCCTCTCCAACTCACCTACAGCACGTGGGTAAGTTTGGACTTATTGTTGCTTTCATAAAACGGTTACGAAGAAACTAGAGCAAGCCTTCATAATCTTGACATAGAGATCAATGTGTTACTATTTTACTCTTTTTTATATAATTATTTAAAACTCAATTTGATGTATTTTTATATCCAATCATCAAATTAAATGATATCTTTGATTGTATGGTCATAAAATATCTTTAATATTTTAAATGAGTGGGAATAAAATGAAACAATAAATTTTATTAATTTCTAAGGTTCATCATCAGTCACTCTAATTTTATTTCTATCTTTATATTTATCAATTTGCTTTTACATATAATTTAAGCAATTATAAAAATATTTCTAAATTCAAATATATATTATTATTTTTAAATAAGCTATGTGTGGCTTCTATTGGAGGCCACTTGCATTACAAAAACAAAACACTACATTTCTCTCATTATATTTCTAACAAGTTAATTAAAGCATACCCAAATTTTCCTTTCTATCAAAGATATTCTCCACTTCCTCAAACTACTAAGTTTTCATAATCAACTCCTTTTATATCATATGCCTTCTAAAATTTAAATTTTGTCAAGATGAAATTCAAAACCATAAATGGCTAAGCCCAACTTCTATGTCTATAAATATCTTGTCTATAACTTTACAATTCCTTAATGCCTTTTTCTAAGGTTCTTATTCATTCCCCAATTTTTCAAAATATTATTTTCATTGTTATTTTTTTATTTTTATTTGTGGATATAGCCCCACTACTTGTTAGCACTTATGATATTTGCTTTTGTTTTCTCATATCAATATACCTCTAGGTTTCTTTTTCTCTTTGTTTTTATTTATAATGTCTTTCTCTCTTTTTGTAGTCGTAGTAATACTTTCATCTTTATATCTCTTCAGTCTTCTCACACTGCTCATAGTAAGACTTATCACCTTTAATTTTACCTTATTTTGAAGGATCTTAAATTCAAGGAATAACCTCAAAAGCACAATCTTCTTTATGTTGGCCTAGAAACCCTAAAATGCAAGGATGATATTCTATAGCAATTATCTTCTTTTTCTACCATAAAAAACCTAACTTGTTATAGCTTTCCTCCATCCTTATTTCTTTATTATGTTTCTCTTGAAACCTTAAAGTACAAGGGATAACATATTCACCCCTTTCACTTTTATTACTTGGAGAGGATCTTATACTACTTGAGGAATATGAAGATGATTTACCTAGAATAAACTTGACCTTTTTTGTCATCTTTTTTTTTAGGATTTCTCTCCACGTCTTATGTTTGAAGAACACAAGCTTATACTGAGAGGGGGGGTGAACAGTATAAGACCTCTTTTAACTTTTCCTTTATACTTCAAAACAACAAAGCAATATATTCAAAGCAATATCAAAACAATGCACAAGATCATCCACAAAGTGACACAACAATTTTGATGTGATTCATCCACAAAACTTTTCTCTAAAAGTTATCTCAAAGTTCTTTGGGAAACCTTCCCAATTACAATGTTTATGAGCCTCGGCTCAAAGGAGAAACCTTCCCCCAATCTGAATTTATGAGCCTCTGCTCAAAGGAGATACCTTCCCCTACCTCTGCTCTGTCTGGTGATCCTCTAGAAGACCTCTCGCCTCCGCTGCCCTTAGCAAATGGAACTCTATCCACATGAAGACACCTGTCTTCCCTGCTCTGGCTGGAGACCTCTGTCCTCAACTCTATCACTTCAAAGTTGGTCCTCGAATTTGCACTAAACACAGTCCTTCGGTCTAGCACAAATGTCCTCGTCCTCTGTCTTTGATCTGCACCAAACACAGTCCTTCGGTCTGGCATAAATCTGTCCTCAGGTTCTTCTCATAGAACCAATGCACCTCTGTCCTCAAGTTCTTTGATAGAACTATCAAACTCAGCTTCACAAGTCCTCTGCTAGGACCTGTCCAAATCTGCTCACAAGTCCCCAATGGAACCTGTCCAAAACCTGCTCACAAGTTCATCAAGAAAAACTTGCTTGGCATGAACCCACAAAGAGAATTGTTAGAGACCCAATGTGATTCATCAACCTCATAGAAGCATAAAGAGAATTGTTAGAGACTCAATATGTTCTATACTTAACTCCCAATCTCAATCTCAACTCAATCTCAATCTCAACAGAATAAGATAGATGTAGTATGCTTTTCTCAAGAACATGAAACACAACCCAACAATTGCCAACCAAGCAATATGTCATATAACAATGATACTCATGTTCTTTCCAACAACCAATATCTTTTCTCAACCAATTAGGGCTTCAACAACAATGCTCAAAGACAAAGTTTAACCAACATCATTCAACTCAACATTAACCTTGAAGTATTCAACCAATCATCACTAGAAAAGGAAACAAGTAGAAATCCTTTTCCCTCCAAAGATATTTGAACAAAACAGCCACCAACACAATATCACCAAATGCAAAGAATAACTTGTTCAAATCAACTCAATGGAGTAAGCCCAATATCATGTATCAAGTAAAAGCAATAACTTGATCAACACAACCTCTATGGAAGCAACTCAACCATCAACCTCAACACAACCATCCAAGGGTTTCACCAACTCAAAGCAAGTATCAAGACTCACAACCATAAACCCTAGTGCACAATGCTTCCACTACCCCAAACCAGAAATATGCATTCACCAAAACTCTCATCAATGATAACAATGCATAAGTAGTCTTCAACAAACCAGAAACTAGGACTTACACCCAACCAAAGGAAACCTAGTTGAATACCTTTTCTCTCCAATCTTATTTCAGGAAAACATACACCAATCATACTCATAAGAAGAATGTGCCCATACCTTATTGAAGTGAAGGAACCCCTTTGGAAATCTGCCACAATCACAAAGTTCTTTTGCCAATCTTCACAAAGGTTAGTAGATCACAAAATAATCAACATTACTCCATTTTTCAATCATCATTACCAAAGCCTTTAATTGCACAACTTCCTTATCTCTCCTAAAACCACTTGTACCATAAAATAAAATAAATCACAACATTGCATAACCTTATAACTCCCAAAACCACTTATACCATAAAAGTAAAATAAAATATTACATAACCAATAACAAGCTTTAATGTAAATATATTTTCCTTACCCTTATATCTCCCTTACTCACAACAAAAGCGATTTTCGTCCTTTTCTAAGATGCAAATCCCCAAACTCAATTAAGTGAATTCTCCTTACCCTTATGTCTCCTCAAACTAACATAAAAACATACCTTAAAATTAATCATGACTCGTGCGCTGCAGACGGCTTGTTCGTCCCGTGTCAGAGCATCTTCAACCGGTGGGCCATTCTGGATTCATCCACTGTCACACTGCGCATCGCTGCCCATTCCACCTGCTGGTTTCATCAACACCGTGTATCACTATTTCTTCTGCTACGGTCTAAGGGAAACACCGCGTCTTCGCTGATATCCTCTTGCGTCTTAGACTCACATAACTCGCTTTTGTTGTGCCTGTCAACTTGCCTCCAATGTCAGTTGATGAGCTGGAAATTTGTGCGTGAAAGAAACATCTGCTTGTGTGATTCTTCTTCCTTTGGACGTTTCTATCTGCGCAACAAATGTAATGGTTCTTCCACTGTGTGATGCGTCTTTCAGATGTTCTCTGCCGCAAGTCACTGCTTGCCCTTTTGGTGTAAATCTGACACTCCTAGGGTTGCCCTGTAACGTCTTCTTGATAAGTTTCTTTCTGACTTCAAAAACATTGCAGGCTCTCCCTTCGAACGTAGTCACAGGCTCTTTCTTCCAGTGCAATCGTAGGCTCTCCCTTCTAGTGCAATCGCAGGCTCTCCCTTCGAACGTAGTCGCAGTCTTTCTCTTCCAGTGCAATCGAAGGCTCTCCACTGACTTCGTACGCTGGTCGCAAGACTTTCTCACTGTCTCCGTCCGCAAGGCTTCTTTCACAACATCTGTATGCAATACTTCTTCACTGCCTCCGCTTACAAGGTTTCGTCAAGGGATATCTCACTGCCCTCATCCTCAACAAGCAATTCATTCATTGAAATGAAATTCATTTCCTTATTTTATATGCACTATGATGCATTGATTAACACGTCGGCACTTTTAATTTAATTTAAAATTTTAATTTAAATTTTAAATAAATAAAATTTAAACTAAATATTTAAAATTAAATATCTTCATCATCGGGGCACATTTTTCAACGAAACGAAAAGCCAACTTGGGTTTTAAGAAAAACCCATTTCAAATCTGTTGTCCATGGTTTTAAATAAAACCTTTTATTTTGTCTGCCTTGGTTTTCACAAAAACCCTTCCGCTTCTTGACATCAATGACAACATCAACACTTGAGCAAAGGCAATGTACCCAATGTACCCAAAATTGCCAACAATCTCCCCCTTTGTCATTGATGGCAAAACTTTACTAAAAACACATCTTTCAAGAGCCAAAACTGAAATCACTCTCTTTGAAGTTTTGCTCCCCCTGACTTGAAGCTTTCCTCTTCACTTGAAGCTCTCCCCCTCTTCTCCTATCTCTCCCCCTTTGTCATCAATGGCAAAGGGCCACCTTTGGGGCTCGAAACTAAGAATGAGCCTCTTAGCTTAGTCCCTCCCCCACCTCCTGGTTGAGGTGATTAATTTTGGAGTGGGAGTAAAACTCCCATTAGGCACTGATCATCATCAGCGTCTATAACTTCCTTGTCGGGCCTTCTCTTGAACTCTTTTTCCATATTCCTATTCCTGTCATTTTTTTGATCCTTGGACCTGATCATGCCACTGTTCCTATTCCTGTATCCTGGAATTTCAACTCTACACTGTCTGACTGTGTGACCTTCATTGTTGCACTTATAACAAGTAACAATGTTATTTCTTTTAGGCATACCTGTTCTTTGAATCCACCTGTTCTGACTAAACCTATTCTTGATATTTGCCTTGCAAAAAATTGCTTTATGCCCAAACTGATTGCAAGAGTAGCAATACCCATGAAAGAAATTACCACTTCTGAAATTGTCATTTACCTTCTTCACTTGAGCCATGCAATGTACAGACCATGTGGCCAAATCTGTGGCACGCAAAACATCGGCCTTGAAACTTTCCTTTATTTGACCTCTTGGGTCTTGAAAACTTCTTCTTCTTCTCATCCTGAATTTCTATTTTCTGTTTCTATGCATCTATCATTCAAGGACTCATGATCTGAAATACTTTCCTCATTAGAACTCTCTTCCTTTTGGAGTCTCTTACTAGACTCTCCAACTTGTTTCTTGTGTGGCTCAACAAAACCAAGACCTATTTTATCTGTTGTCTTTCTTTGACCTTTGATAAGAGATTTAACCTTTTTGGAGCTTTCTTGAAACCTGTACAACTTATCCTTGTACTCTTTATTTTCCTCTTTCAACGAAGCCATTTTCTATTCTAATTCACTATACTCACGCACCTTAGAATCTAACTCATTCTTGAGTTCTTGTGCCTTAGCCATAGAGACATCAAGACTTTCTATAAGTTCATCTCTCTCCATACAACATTCATCTAACTTATCCTTGAGTCTAGCATTCTTCTTTCTTTCCTTTTTCAAACCACTAAGAGCATTAGTAAGATCACTTTTAAGATCCCTCATTTCCTCTATTTGATTGCACTTTGAATTATCAAGGCCTTTTTCAGATTTCTTATCACTAGAGGTGCTACCCTTTTCAAAAACCATACATGCATCTTCCTTATCATTTTCTGAAGCATCCTCATACATACTAACAACCAATTCATTATTTGTGCAATCATCCTCAAGGTGACCAAAATTTCCACATCTAAGACATTTCATGATAATGAATCTATGTTTTGGTTCTTCCTCTTTTTCTGATATGAACAACATCTCATTTTCGTTATCACTTGAAGAACTTTCACTATCACTACTAGAACACTTACTTGCTTTGTCTAGGTAGAAGCTCTTCTTGTGCTTGTGAGAATACCTCTTTCCTTGATTGTTGTGCTCATCTTTGTTCTTCCTATGATGCTTGTGCTTTTAGAATCCTTGCTCTTACAATCTCGTTTATCTTTATCACTTTCATCCTTGGCAATACGAGTTAGTAGCATAATGACCAAACTTTCCACAATTGAAACATCTTACGTTTTTCATATTTTTGTGCTTTCTAGAGAACTTGCCTTTCTGTCTGTAATATGCCTCTTCATCACCAGAAGACTCATCACTCTCTTGAAGCTGTTTACCTTTGGAATTCTTGGTAGCCTTGAAAGTTGCCTCCTTCTTGACATCAACCTTCACTTGAGTTCTTAACTCAAATGCTGCAAGTATACTATGGAGCTCATCTTTTTTCAACTTATCCAAATCTTTAGCTTCCTCAATAGCAGAAATATTTTCACTAAATCTATTAGGAAGAGATCTTAAAATCTTATCACAAACATCATTTTCAGCAAGCTCAAGACCTAAGTCTTTCATGGAGTTAACAACTTCATCCATACGAAGCATGTAGTCACTAATATTTTCATCATCATTCATCTTGAGTTGTTCAAACATACCTTTGAAGTGTCTCAACTTGGCCTTTCCGACATTTGTATCACCTGTATGAACCACCTTCAAACTGATTCCACATTTCACTAGTTGTCTTGCAGTGAATCACTTTGGTGAGATCTGCTTTCTGTAAGCCTTTCAAGATTGTATTCATTGCTTTTGAATTGTCTGTGATGTAGGAGCCTCTCTTCTTTAGTATTAAGACCATGTTCAGGAATAGTGTACTCATCTTCAATTACTTCCCAAACCTCATTCCCAAGTGCCATTAGATGAACCTTCATTCTTGCACTCCAAAGACCAAAATCTGACCCATCAAGAATAGGTCTTGCATTGCCACTTGAATGATCCATTGTGTTCTTTACTAGCTTTTCCTTCAAGTTGTTAAACCTTTCCGAAGGAACCTGCTCTGATACCAATTGAAGAACACAAGCTTATACTGAGAGGGGGGGGTGAACAGTATAAGACCTCTTTTAACTTTTCCTTTATACTTCAAAACAACAAAGCAATATATCCAAAGCAATATCAAAACAATGCACAAGATCATCCACAAAGTGACACAACAATTTTGATGTGATTCATCCACAAAACTTTTCTCTAAAAGTTATCTCAAAGTTCTTTGGGAAACCTTCCCAATTACAATGTTTATGAGCCTCGGCTCAAAGGAGAAACCTTCCCCCAATCTGAATTTATGAGCCTCTGCTCAAAGGAGATACCTTCCCCTACCTCTTGCTCTGGCTGGTGATCCTCTAGAAGACCTCTGCCTCCGCTGCCCTTAGCAAATGGAACTCTATCCATAGAAGACACCTGTCTTCCCTGCTCTGGCTGGAGACCTCTGTCCTCAACTCTATCACCTCAAAGCTGGTCCTTGAATTTGCACTAAACACAATCCTTCGGTCTAGCACAAATGTCCTCGTCCTCTGTCTTTGATCAGCACCAAACACAGTCCTTCGATCTAGCATAAATCTATCCTCAGGTTCTTCTCATAGAACCAATGCACCTCTGTCCTCAAGTTCTCTGATAGAACTATCAACCTCAACTTCACAAGTCCTCTGCTAGGACCTATCCAAATCTGCTCACAAGTCCCCAGAACCTGTCCAAAACTTGCTCACAAGTCCCCAATGGAACCTGTCCAAAACCTGCTCACAAGTTCATCAAGAAAAACTTGCTTTGCGTGAACCCACAAAGAGAATTGTTAGAGACCCAATGTGATTCATCAACCTCATAGAAGCATAAAGAGAATTGTTAGAGACTCAATATGTTCTATACTTAACTCCCAATCTCAATCTCAACTCAATCTCAATCTCAACAGAATAAGATAGATGTAGTATGCTTTTCTCAAGAACATGAAACACAACCCAACAATTGCCAACCAAGCAATATGTCATATAACAATGATACTCATGTTCTTTCCAACAACCAATATCTTTTCTCAACCAATTAGGGCTTCAACAACAATGCTCAAAGACAAGGTTTAACCAACATCATTCAACTCAACATTAACCTTGAAGTATTCAACCAATCATCACTAGAAAAGGAAACAAGTAGAAATCCTTTTCCCTCCAAAGATATTTGAACAAAACAGCCACCAACACAATATCACCAAATGCAAAGAATAACTTGTTCAAATCAACTCAATGGAGTAAGCCCAATATCATGTATCAAGTAAAAGCACTAACTTGATCAACCAACCTCTATGGAAGCAACTCAACCATCACCCTCAACACAGCCATCCAAGGGTTTCACCAACTCAAAGCAAGTATCAAGACTCACAACCATAAACCCTAGTGCACAATGCTTCCACTACCCCAAACCAGAAATATGCATTCACCAAAACTCTCATCAATGATAACAATGCATAAGTAGTCTTCAACAAACCCGAAACTAGGACTTACACCCAACCAAAGGAAACCTAGTTGAATACCTTTTCTCTCCAATCTTATTTCAGGAAAACATACACCAATCATACTCATAAGAAGAATGTGCCCATACCTTATTGAAGTGAAGGAACCCCTTTGGAAATCTGCCACAATCACAAAGTTCTTTTGCCAATCTTCACAAAGGTTAGTAGATCACAAAATAATCAACATTACTCCACTTTTCAATCATCATTACCAAAGCCTTTAATTGCACAACTTCCTTATCTCTCCTAAAACCACTTGTACCATAAAATAAAATAAATCACAACATTGCATAACCTTATAACTCCCAAAACCACTTATACCATAAAAGTAAAATAAAATATTACATAACCAATAACAAGCTTTAATGTAAATATATTTTCCTTACCCTTATATCTCCTTTACTCACAACAAAGCAACATAGTGATCCAGTGCCCCCTTATGTCTCCTCAAACTAACATAAAAACATACCTTAAAATTAATCATGACTCGTGTGCTGTAGATGGCTTGTTCATCCCGTGTCAGAGCATCTTCAACCGGTGGGCCATTCTGGATTCATCCACTGTCACACTGCGCATCGCTGCCCATTCCACCTGCTGGTTTCGTCAACACCGTGTATCACTATTTCTTCTGCTACGGTCTAAGGGAAACACCGCGTCTTCGCTGATATCCTCTTGCATCTTAGACTCACATAACTCGCTTTTGTTGTGCCTGTCAACTTGCCTCCAATGTCAGTTGATGAGCTGGAAATTTGTGCATGAAAGAAACATCTGCTTGTGTGATTCTTCTTCCTTTGGACGTTTCTATCTGTGCAACAAATGTAATGGTTCTTCCACTGTGTGATGCGTCTTTCAGATGTTCTCTGTCGCAAGTCACTGCTTGCCCTTTTGGTGTAAATCTGACACTCCTAGGGTTGCCCTGTAACGTCTTCTTGATAAGTTTCTTTCTGACTTCAAAAACATTGCAGGCTCTCCCTTCGAACGTAGTCGCAGGCTCTTTCTTCCAGTGCAATCGTAGGCTCTCCCTTCTAGTGCAATCGCAGGCTCTCCCTTCGAACGCAGTCGCAGTCTTTCTCTTCCAGTGCAATCGAAGGCTCTCCACTGACTTCATACGCTGGTCGCAAGACTTTCTCACTGTCTCCGTCCGCAAGGCTTCTTTCACAACATCTGTATGCAATACTTCTTCACTGCCTCCGCTTACAAGGTTTCGTCAAGGGATATCTCACTGCCCTCATCCTCAACAAGCAATTCATTCATTGAAATGAAATTCATTTCCTTATTTTATATGCACTATGATGCATTGATTAACACGTCGGCACTTTTAATTTAATTTAAAATTTTAATTTAAATTTTAAATAAATAAAATTTAAACTAAATATTTAAAATTAAATATCTTCATCACCGGGGCACATTTTTCAACGAAACGAAAATCCAACTTGGGTTTTAAGAAAAACCCATTTCAAATCTGTTGTCCATGGTTTTAAATAAAACCTTTTATTTTGTCTACCTTGGTTTTCACAAAAACCCTTCCGCTTCTTGACATCAATGACAACATCAACACTTGAGCAAAGGCAATGTACCCAAAATTGCCAACAATGTTGTACCTTTAATTCCTTCTAAACTTGCCAAATAATATTTTAGATAGGTTTTCTTTACCTCTTCTTTTATAGTGGAATATCCATGATATGATCTAGCTTCTATTATTGTATGATTTCCTTTCTTTATCTTGAAGTTTATCTCATTTCTAGAATATTTTGTCTTTATTCATAATTTTCACTTTGTAAACTCTTGCCATGTATCCAATATCATAATAGTTGTGGCAACGAAATGCGATATTTTCATAATCTATTTGTTAATATCATTTTCTTGATTCAAATTTAATCTTAATGGATTTTGGAAAAGGTTTTGAAATATCCATGGCAACACATATTCCTGTATATATAGCATACTTTTTATCCTTATTAGTTAGTGCTTCCTTAAAAAATTTCCCTAGGGTATTTCCAATAATCTTCAAAACATCCTTATTTATAAGCTGAAATGGAAGTCCAAAAGGTCTAACCTATACTTAGAGCTTCTTAATAGTTTATGTCTCAACCAGAAAAAAGTATTCCATAGTCTCAAATAAAGTGCATCTCTTCCCCTAAACCATGGGACACCAACCATTATTTTATCCCTAATTTTTAAACTAGAAAAGATGATGGGGAAAAATCCTTTAGGAAGAAAAGTCACATAGTAATTTAAATTTAATCCCCACTTCCACTTGATCCAATTTTGAATCTCTAAAAATCTTGACCATGATCTATGAAAATTATATTTTAACCCTCTACTTCTACAAATCATTATATCATGATCAATCATATCATCCTTGATACTTACTTGTGGAGTGACATCTGCTACCTAGATATAACTTGCCATGTATTCGCTTTTATGCTTATATCCAACTTAGGCCTCCATACTTCCAACTAGGTCATCTTGACTTCCTATTAGGGCTTTCAAATACAACGTTTTTTCTATACTAGCTAATGGGACTCACCCTTGGCTTGCACTCCCTCTTGCCACGTAATCCCTCTTGGCTTACACTGGCTCCTAGCTTACACTCACTCCTACCTCACACTCACTCTTAGCTTGCACTCCCTCTTGGATCATAATAGCCCCTATCTTCACTTCAATAATTTTTTAGAAAATAATGTTCCATGCATTCATGGTAAGGGTTTGAAGCATTGATGCACTCCAAATGAGCCCATCGCTAATCCTGCCAATTTTATAAAATGATATTGTTCCTCAATATTAAGTGTCCTACTCTCCTAGTTTATATAATATATTAAATCATTATTGTTTTTTCCTTCTCATCATAATTCTCATCATCCCTAATGCTCTCATTCACCCTAAAATTTAAATATATATTATTGCTTATCAATTAAATAATTATAAATGATATCTATAAAAAATAACATGATAACTTATTATTATTAGATATTTTTACTCTATATTATTACATTCCCTTTTCTTTTTTTAATGAGTTATATATGAATTCTATCGGGGGCCACTCCCAAAAAAATACCAAAATAATTTTTTTAATTGGTTATATGGAATTAAAATAGACCCCACCTATATTACATCATCACCACATAGTGGTATTACAATAAATCTTGGATATTATCCATGTATAACTTGGAAATATTTGAACCTAGGTCTCATTTTTAATGTTGAGGAATCTAACCAGTTGAGCTAATGCCATTTTATTATTTTTTCAATGATTTTACATAGGTTTTTATGAGGGGACCTAACCGATTGAGCTAATACCATTTGATTATTTTTCAATGAGTTTACACAGGTTTTTATAAAGGGTCATGGTCCCATCATACTGAGAGGTTTTTGAACCTTGGACCTCCCAAGAGAGTCCAAATCCCTTACCACTACAGGAAGCTTGCAACTATAACAAAATGTGAAAATATTACATTCACTACAACATACCTTTTTATCATAGTTTTTATTTTTTCCTATTAAATGTAATATTCAACTTTCTATAAGTGCTATGTTTCCACAATTAGCTCATTGATATCATTTTGGTTAAGATATAAAAACTTACTTGGTCATTTGCCTTCTAAAATTTGAATTTCATGGGATGAAGATCAACACAACAATTTGCTAATTTATTTGCTACCCAATATCCTTCTCTATAATATGCTCACACTCCCAAGATATTGAGTCTAGTAATAGATAATGAACATTAGCAATAATATTATTTTTTATCTAATCTCCACATCATTTTTTGTTAATAGCATTGATGATAATTTTTGAGTCCCCCTCAATTGAAATATATTTCCATCCTTTTTCTACTAAAATTATAATCCTTGTAAGAAGTGCCCTAGCCTCTACATAGTTGTTATTTGAAGTTCCATATGTATGTGAATAAGTGAGGATAATTTCACCTTCACTATTTCTAAAAACATCATCTCCAACAGGTTTTCCTAGATTTCCTTTAGAAGCACCATCAAAACTCATTTTGATAAACCCAATTTTTGGATATTTCTAGTTTACCATAGATCGAAGTAGATTCTTTCTTTTAATTCCATTGTCGTAGATGACTCTTCCATGTATGTTCCTATCTTGTAGCCAAGTTATTAGCACCTTTTTTTCTATAATTGATACTTCCCATGATGAGCACAAATTTTATAGACATTCTACAAGAGAGGCAATAATAGGGTTCCAAACTCTAGCATGATTTTGAGACTTATTTTTAAACAATAATTATTCCTTTCAAGCCATAAATTCTAAAAAATAATGGCAGGGTCAATCCTCCAAAGAATACATAATGCTTTAGCTTTAAAATAATTAATCCAATATTTTATCAACTCTTTCAATGTTGATGGAGTTACCCAATATAATTTCATATTTTAAAAAAAATAACCCCAAATGGTGTGAACAAATGGACAATGAAGAAGAAAATGGTCTGATGTTCCTAAATCCTTCTCACATAAGGCACATCTGAAGGGTCCATAATATCCACTTCTTTGTATAATATCTCATGTAAGAATCTTACTTTGAATTTCTAACCAAAGAAATATTGAAACTTTAGGGAGAGCCTATAATGACCAAACATTCTTCCAAGAAAAAATTTTGGGAGAAGAAAATTTTAACTGTTCTAAATCCTCATATCCCAACTTGACCAATTACGCTGTAACTTCCAAATCAACTCATCATTTCATGTACAAATTGAAGAATAGAACTCTTGAAGCATCTTTTGAAGTTCATCTGCAATTTATTTAAGTTCCTCTCCTTCAACCAGGTTACTAAAAGAAATCCATGATTTGGAGGTTTCACTCATAATAATATAGTATTTGACCTTTGGATATTTCAATACTAGGTATTCTTGAGCCAATGGTTTCCATTTTGAGTCGAATATAAGATTATGAGGCTTCAATCCATCATTAGACCAAAAATTTGCATAACTCCCCTGATTGACTAACCATGTAATATGTTTTCTTATTAATTGTAAACTTATTGATATGAAGTTCCATGTTGATGATCCGTTGGGTAGAGTTATTTTCGTTGCATCAAGAAAACCTATATATTTTTGAATTAATATTTTTACCCAAATATTTTTTTATCTCTAAATAATGTTCACCCAAGATTTTCTCCTAATGCCAAATTCATAAGCCTACAATTTCGTAAACCTACTCCTCTAATATTATTTCCTTTGCAAACCCTATACAACTTAAAAAAAGGAAACCTAAATTTTTCTGCACCACCTTTCCATAGAAAGTCTTTTTGAATTTTATCAATTTCTAATGCAATACCTATTGCCAATCTTGAAAGATATATCATATAAATAGGAATGGATTGCAATGTAGTTTTTATGAGTTGTAGCCTTCATACCATGGTTAAGAACTTGCCTTTCCAACCTGCCAATCAAGCTTTCATTCTATCCAAAAAAGAGATCCAAATCTTATTTTTATTTCCTTTATCATACAAAGGAATACCCAAGTAGGTTTATGGAAAAAATTTAATATTAAACCCTAAAATATTCATAATAATTTGTTGAAAATATAGGGAAGTATTAATAATATGTACATTTTTTTTCCATAAGAATGTACAGAACCTCCCATAGAAAAAGGCTCACATTATCAATAAAACTCATCAAATAAATTGTTCAACTTCTATGGGAAAATTATCCCTCCAAATAGAGAGATTATCTTGGCTTAACCCTAGATTAGCTAATAAGTTTGCACTCTTGTTACCTTCTCTAAAGGTGTGTCTGACTTAAATTCCCTCCAAATTTTGATATAATATTTGGGCTTCCTTAATTATATTGAAGATGTTCCAACTAGGATTTTGATCACCAAAAAATGCCTTAACCACATTTAAGGAGTCCCCTTCAATAATATTTTTTTACAATTCAAATATTCCATTAACACAGTGCCTTGATACAACACCCTAGCTTCAGCAAAATGACAAGTTTGTGGACCCAGGGTTTTTGCAAAGGCAAGAAGAATATCCCCATTGTGATTCCTAAAGAGGCCACCTACCCCCATCAACACCAAATTATCTTTTAAAGCTCTATAAAAATTAAATTTAATCCAATCCTAAGGTGGAGGTTGCCATTTAATAGAAGTTCTAATATCTAGAATATATGTTGTTTTGGCACTAACTAAAAATATAAATTTTTAAAAGAGCAATCTCTACTACTCCTCCATGACTAAGAACTGAAGTCAAATTCCCCACATGTTTAATAATTTTCATTAACACTCTAATCCATATTGATTCAACATTTCTCTTCATGATTTTTAAAAATATTTTATTTTTTCCTTCCAAACACCCCAAAGGAGATGTGGGAGGCTGAAGGACCAAAAGGAGCATAAGATAGGGTTAAAATGGAGATATCCACTACTCAGTAACATCATACAATGAGCTAGGAAACACCCACAAAACTCCCAAAACATCCATTAGTAGGGGCCATTTTTTATAACTTGAATACCCTTTATTTTTACTTCTATTTTTGCCTTTAAAAAGGATCTCCCTAATGCTTCTACCAAAATAATGAATAGGTGAGGAGAAAGTGTATCACCTTGACGAAGTCCAGAAGATGACTTGAAGTAACCAACAAGAGAACCATTGATCAAAATAGAAAATTTTTTAGTGCTATAACAAAATTTAATCCACTCACACCAACTATAATCAAAGCCAAACTTTCTAAGAATAACATGTAGAAAATTCTAGAAAACCCTATCATATGCTTTGTTCATATCTAATTTCAAAAGCATATCTAGTTTTTTAATAGAATGAAGAGAATGTATGACCTCTTATGCAATAATTATGACATAAAAAAAATTAACATGAACAAAGCCACCTTGTTCCTCTAAGATAAGACATCCTAGAATACCCCTCAACCTGTTTGTCATAATTTTTGAAATGATCTTATAAATCATATTACAAAAGCTTATTGGACAAAAATCATCAAAAAAAAAAATTCACCTTTCTTGGGAACCAAGGTAATAAAAGTAGCATTGATCTTACTTATTATAGACTTCCTTTTTTAGGCATATTCAACCACAACTAACATATCATTTTTCAATAAATCCAAAAAAAATTGAATGTAAATTGTAGGAAATCCATTAAGGCCAGGTGCCTAGTTAGGATGGAAAGATAAAATTGCTTTATGGAGCTCCTCCATAGGTATCTTTTTCATCAAGGTTTCATTTTATCCTTGAGTTATAATTGATGAAATATTTCGTAGAAGTTCCTCTTGTGCCTCCTTATATTGCCTAAAATCTAACAAAATATTTTTGAAATAATTAATTGTTTTTTCCTTATATCTTATTTGTCCTCATATTTCTTCCATATGTAGTTATAATATTTTAATATGATGAACCAGAAATCCATTTTTTTTGTAGAATGAAAAAAAATTGTATTTCTATGTCCTTCCTTGAGCCATTTCTCTCTAGATTTTTGGAACCAATATGACTCCTTTTTCAATGCATTATTATAATCATAAATTAATTATTTTTCTTTCAAATAAGAATTCTTATCCATTCCATTAAATTTTACTCTCTTGTAAATTTTTAAACTTGGATTCAATTTATTTCTTTTCTTTAAAAATACTACCAAAATATTTGGCACTCCATATCTTCATTTGCTCCTTTAAATATTTCAAATTTTGAACAAACCTATACATATATGATCCTTCATATTTTGATTCATCCGACCATAGCATTACCATATGGAGAAAATTATGGTCTTGGAACCACATAGACTAGAAGCGAAATGGCGTTGGATGACCATTATTAGGTAACTCACAAGTCAAAAGAATAGGTTTGTGATCTGATTTCGCTCATAATAAAATATCTAAAGAGATTGTATACTTTGTTTGAAACTACTTATTGGATAACAAGAATCTATTTAGTCTTTCTACTATATGATTTTGCCCAATACATATATTGCCCCATGTATATTGAAATATCAAGGGACTAACATCCTAAAGGTCATTTGAATTAAAAATGAAGCAAAATCTTACATTTATTTTTACCATCCTAGAATACCACCCTTGTTTCCAAAGGATATAGAACAGTATTAAAATCATACCCAAGAATCCATAAATCACAATTAATCATAATTGTATTTGATAAAAATATTCTAAGGTCCTTCCAACATATTTCATGAGGAGTAACTATAGTTGGAGCATATACATTTATAACTCCAACTTTGATGTTTTCCTCTTTCCTACAAAATAATCTAGAAACCCAATTACTTTTTGCTTCTAATAGTTGTCCATCCCATTTGCATTTGTCCCATATTATTGCAATACCATATGAATCTCTTTGAGAATAAATTACTAAACAATCACTCTTCTTTCAAATATTCTTAAAATAATCCTTAAATTCCTCATTGCTTAATTTTATTTCTTGTATTAAAATAAAATCAAAACTATAACAACCTATTAATTCTTTAATAACTCTTTTTTAGGGGTTCTATTCATACCTGTAATATTCCATGATATCATTTTCATCATCAACACTTTTTGATTTTATTAGTGGGTTTAACTCCACGTATTTTTAACACCTATAATATTTGTATTTGGCTTCTCATATCAATATCCTTTTGAGTTTCTTTTTCTTTGTTCCTTCTTTTATGGTATTCCTATCCTTTTTCCTTTCCTGTGAACACTCTCATATTCATAAATCTCTTCTAGTTTTCTATTTTTCATAATGAGACTTGTCTTCTAAGGATTTATGTTACCCTAAAGAGTCAAAAGTGCAAGGAATAGCCTCATTAGTATTTTCTTCTTTATGTTTCCCTAAAAACTATAAATTGCATAAATGATCCTCCATAATCATTCATTTCTTATGTTTGATTGGAAACCCTAAATTTCCTTGGATATCCTCATTAATGTTTTATTTACTATACTGCTATTGAAATCCTATAGTGCAAGGAATACACTCTATACTAATTTCATTTTTGTTGTAAGGAGAATATTTTATGCTACTTGAGGATAATAAAGGTGACTTACCTAGATTAATCTTGACATCCACCTCATTTTCTTTAAAATATTCCTCCACATATTTTTTTGCTTTAAAATTTACCTTTCGCTCTTCCTTCACACCTATAGCTTCTTCTATATTTGAACTTGTGTATTGTACTTCCTCATCCTCCATATCATTTTTTCTCGTAATGGATGATTCGAGTGAACTTTAACGACCTTTGTCATTTAATGATGTAGAGGGATTTTTCTAGCCACTTTCTTAGGAGTGGAAAATATTTGGTTTGACCTAGCTTCTCTTGTGATATGATCTCCTTGTTTCAAATTGAAGCCACCCTCATTCCCAAAAATTTCATCTCTTCCTCCATCATTTTCACTTTGTAATCTCTTTCCATGTGCCTAGTAGTTTGATCACATTTGTGACATTGGAATGCAATATTTTCATAATCCACTTGTTGATCTCATTCTCTTGATTCATATTTAATCCTAATAGACTATGGTAAAGGTTTAGAAATATTCATAGCAACACATATTTGAGTGTATATAGCATGACTTCTCTCCTTAGTGGTTGGTCCCTCCTAGATGAATTCACCTAGAGTATTATCAATATTCTTCAAAACCTCCTTATTGATGAGTTGATAAGGAATTCTAGAAATTCTAATCCATACCAAAGCCTTTTAATAAGCTCTCTTTCAGTCAAGTGGAGCATGCCATAAACCTTTAGAGATTTGTTTAACCAATAGAGATCTCCCATTGTAATTGATAGTCCAAGGAGATTATGGAGCCTGATTCTTCCTCACTATATATGGGGTACATGGTGGGAAAGGAATAAATGCATATTTAGGAATGAGATGAAGGTAGAAATATGTATTCAAAAGAATCAAAGTTATTATTGAAGAAAATTTATCCATTCTCCTAGAGGTTAAAGGGTATGACAAAAGAGAAGAACTAATGATTGTTGAAGGGTGGAAGGTAAAATAATCCAAACCATACATAATGGACTTAGCTCATAAAAGAATGAACACAAAATGGATGAAAAAAATACAAGGTTAGATAATGCTTAACTTTGATGGGGCAACCAGAGAAAATCCAAGAAGAAGGAGGGGATGAAGTGATTAGATATGATAAAGGATAAATTTTATGGGCTTATGTAGAGGATTATGGAATTCAAACCAACCATATGGCAGAAGCCAAAGCTCTTTTTTTAGGAGTTCAATAGTTATATGATAGAGGTTATAGAAAATTTATGGTCCAAGGGGACTCTCTAAACATTATTAGATATTTGAAATTAGGAGAAACAAAGAATAGGTTTATACTTAACATTATAAAGGACACTTCAAGGATCCTAAAAGAGATGAGTGATGTTGTAATTGATCATATCTATAGATAAGGTAATCGTATTACTGATGGTATGGCTAATATGTGGGTCGATAGTGGTCAAAAAAATTTGGGATGACAAATTTCCACTACCATTACAAAGAATAGTTGCATTAAGGTTAGCCTGTTAGAATGAATAATAATAAAAATTTATTGAATTGGGTTGTTAATTTCTATCAAGGTCATTGAGTTGAAATACAATGTTTAATACGAGTCTAGTCTATCTAGGAAGTATCTTTGTAATTCATTTTTTGTTAGTGTATATTTAGAATAATTCATTCCTAGGAGGAAAGGTGTGTGATTTTTTCTAGGATCTCTTTTATTGGCTTGTTGTTTTTATTTTCCAATATGATCAGGCCTCTCTTGTAAAATGGTTAGGACTCCTTTCAAAACCCTATTTTTTACCCAATATCAAAAAATTAATCTTTACCCCTAAACCACGAGCCTCCATCCATTATTTCATCCCTTATTTCTTAAATAGAGAAAATAATGAGAAAAATCCTTTTGGAAGAAAATTCATGGAGTAATTTGAATACAACACCCACTTCCACTTGATCCAGTTTTGAATCTCATTAAAAACTTGGCCAGTATCCATGAAACTTATGTATTAACCCTCTAGTCTTAAGAACCATTATATCATGATCAATCATCTCATCCTTAATAATCACTTTGTATGTGCTCACACTCACTTTTAGCTACATTCACTCTAGGCTCACGCTTGCCTTTGAACTCATGCTTACACTCACTTTCGATTGCACTCACTCCTAAGTCATGCTCATATTATAGCTCATGCTTTCACTTACTCTGGCTCATGCTCGCACTCACTTTAAACTACACTCACTCCTAACTCTCACCCACTTCTAGCTACACTCACTCTTGTCTCATGCTCTTAATTTCTTTATTTTTTCAATGATTTTATACGTCTCATATGTACTCACTCTTAGCTTACACGCTCTTCCTTGCTTATTTTTCAATGATTTTATAAAAGTATTATAAGGGCTCCTATTCCCCTCATAATGAGAGGGGTTTGAATCTTAGATTTATTAAATATAGGCCAAATCCCTTACCACTACAGTAATATTATAGTTTTTACCTTCGCTTCTCTCAATCTACTCATTAAACTATGCATTACACTCATGTTACCACCCTACCATCCAAGTAAATATTTTGATATTGTATTTATATTGTTGCATACAAACTTTATATAATTTACAAGATTGGTCTAGTAATCAAAGTAATCTTAATATGTTTAAAATAAAAAACATTTATTATAGATAGGATATAGTTATATTAATATATTATTTCTGTTAAAAAAATAAAAAATGGTTTTTTTATTTGATTGCATTTGAGGTTTGTAAAATTTGTTAGGAGACACACTAGTGCACCAAAGATAAACAAAAGGATTAAAGCTTTGTGAAGGATTAGGGTTTTTTAAAAGATTTCATCTTTTAGGATTCATATCTTCATGAAGAGTTATCCAATTAAGAAATATTACGGGAGATATGACCCTATGAATTCAACCATCCGAAACAAGGACAGTGACAATTTTTCAAGTCGTAAAAAAATAAAATTGCAAATATTTTTCAACTAGATTTTGGATGATGAGAAGCAAAATGAAGGTCTAGGACTTTAGTGAGGCAAGAGTACATTCTTTCTAGACATAGAAATTTTTAGCTAATTTTTTTCCCTTCTTTATCTTAAAAAATTTTCATGCAAATTATTATAATTTTTTATTGATTATATTTGCTATAGAACATTTTCATAAATTTCAATAGATTTTGAGGTTTAGTTTCATTTCCATGGATCAATTTATAGTTAAATTCTTTGAATCTTCTCTAGTGGTAGAGGTTAGTGAGTGCACCTCAGAGAGATTCTCATTGCTTCAAGATAGGGCATTTTTTGGTAAAATTAATGGTTATTGGCCAAGGGAATCAGCCTTGAGAAAATGGAATGATAGGAGTTGAAAGTATCTAGAAGTGATTCTATCATTTCTTCCAAAATGATTCTTCTTAGCCATTTTGTTTGTTCTAGGGAAGAAAGAAATAAAATTGTAAAAGGGGATCCTTATTTAAGGGAAGAGCAGGACTCTTCCTTACCCACTGGTATGAAGGTTTTTCACCTAAAAATATAAATTTACCCCTAGTACCAATCTGGGTTAGGATTTTTGGGTTACCCATATAATTTTTGGAAATAGATACCTTCAAGAAAATAGGTAACACTCTAGGATAATTCCTTGAGATTTTAGATATGATGAAATATGGATTCTTGGCTATTTAAGCTTGAATATTGGTCATGATTGATACAAGTAAAGTTTTACTAGAATCAATCATTCTTTATTATGGCAATAAGATGTGGAACCAAACCATATATTATGAAAACATATCATTAGATGTAGTAGATATCATGAGGTGGGGCATATTGAGATATTATGCCCTAAGAAGAGCCCAGTAAAATCATATGTAGAAAACCTCAATAGAAATTTACAAATGACTATGGATGAAGATCGTTTTCAACTTTCAAAAAATAGATCTAGAAAAATGAAAGAAAATAAACAGTTGAGACTAGTAAGGAAGGATATTGGAATAAATGCCACCTCTTTTGAGGCTTTAGCCTATGAAGAAAAATTAGATCAAAACTTAGAGGACATAGTACAATAGATTCAACATATTAACAAGGAACCATCTATTCAGTATGATCTAAATTTAAGGAATAATATTCTTGATGAACCTAAGGAATATGTTTAATCAGATTTTGAAGATTCTTGGAGTACCATGTACCATTCAAGAGAAAAAATTTGGTAAATAAAATATATTTTTAGAATTTAATACCTTTGTCATTAATAAGGAAATACCAAAAAATGAGTAGGACAAGTCAAAAGCTTCTATAGTAGAGGAAGGAGAGGATAAATATGATGAAAAATAAAATTGTGAAAGAATATTGAGGAATAGAATAATAAGACCTACTCCTAATATAGGTAATGTAAAAGGATGAAAACCCTTAAACTATCAAGCAAGATCTAGGGAATCAAGAGCAAACATTGAGAAAGGGACACAAACTAAGTTGATTGAACATCTCTTTACCAAACAACAAAATTGGCAATACATAGGTGGGGCTAAAAACCCCTAATGAGACATGATTATCATATCATGGAATATAAGGAGTGCTAATGCTCCCTCAAAGCAAATATGTATCAAGGACCTATGTTTAAGTAATAAGCCTGATATTCTTTGTATCCAGGAAACTAAAATAACAAAAGAAGAAGTTTCAAAAACTATAAAAGCAATATAGACAAGATGTGAATGTGATTCTATGGATTCTATAGGAGCGATAGGAAGAATTATAACTTGTTGTAATCCTTATCAAACCTCTTGTGTAACCATTCATAAAACTAGGTATTGGACAACCTCTTTAGTCACTTGCTACTTTGTAAATATTTGTTTCAACCTTATCGATGTCTATGGATCTACAACTCAGTTAGGTAGATTAGAAGTTTGGAGTGGGATTTAAGCCTTTATAATAAGTAAAGAGCAAGAAATTTGATTCATGATCATAGGATATTTTAATGCCATAACCAAGATGGATGAAAATTTTAGGGATATTAGGAAGTTTAAACCTAATTATGAGAGAATTCATAGAATTTTATTCAAAATAATAATCTATGGGAGGTTGAGTTTGAAGAAGATAATAAATATATAACTAGTTTTCATCATTTTAATATTATAAGGATATTGTTGATAATATTGAATAAACATATTACTTTATAAACTATATTATAAAATAAATTTTATAAAACTTATAAAATTTATTATTTTTAAATAAATTTAAAATATATATATATATATATAGTTTTCATCATTTTTTTTAATATTGCTTATATTAATATAGAAAAATCAAAATACAAGACATCGTAGTAGATTACAAAAAAAATCTCAAGGACATCCAACCATTTGAATTGTCCTAAGCAGAGCAATCTTTGATATCTTTGATTATAAGCCTCTTAAAGGCTCTACGTTGGAACTGAATATCAATAACAGCATTGAACACAATCCCATAAGCAAGAATATCTTTATCTCAAAAAACTAAACTGCATCTTACATTCCAAATAGCATACAAATTCATTGCTCTAATAACAGTACACATCCCCCTAATATGTTAAGGGCAGTCAAAGGATTCTCCCAAGAGAACCAATTTCTAACTCCACCTATCACCTAGGATAGGATAATAGGTCCACTTCAATCTTTTCTAAACATTCCTTGCTACACTACAATCCTAAAATATATGTTTAACAGTTTCTTTTGTTAAGCAGCCAAAGAAAAACCTTGAGCTGAGCAGATAATCTAAATTTTCAAACTTGCTTTAGCCTCTTCTTCCACTTCTCTAGACAGACAATGTATCAACATCTATCTAACAAGATATGCAAAGAATTCTTATGCAATAGAGTTTTGTAAATCTTAGTGGACTTGTAATAAATGATTCTCCCATGAAATTTTCACCTCCAGTCATGCCAGATTAGGCCAAGAAAACCACCATTTAACTTATATTTCTATTCAAATGGAAGAAAAGAATGAATCTGAACAATAGCATCCATGTTAGAAGCTTTCAACTTAAACTTACTGTAAATATCCTCCCACTTAGTCCAATAAGCGGCTCCTGAATCCCATAAATCTACCCATTTCTTAATTTTTCTCTTAACCAACCTCTTGCCTTTAAGATGAGGAAGGTTCGAGGTATACACCCCATTGTCTTTCCATAACCAAATAGACCTATATGGAATCACCCAGCCTCTACGCTCTTCCATATAGGCCCAATAAATCATAGAGCCAACTGTCCTCCATGCCTGTCAAATCCTCTTAATAAGGATACAACCCCGTATTTTAAATTGAATAGGATGATCCATAATTTCCTCAATATGAAAATCCTCCTTAACACCATCAACATGAAGATAGTTCTGAACTCTATATCTTAAGAGCCTTTGCCAAGGATCATCCCCTTACAATGCTTTGACTATCCATTTGGCTGCCAACATCTTACCCTACATCTAAATGTCCAAAAGACCCATACCACCTTCCTCCTTAGGAATAATGTAATAATTCCAAGAGATAGAGGGAATTCTCTTAGAGCCATCGAAATTAGACCAGATAAAGCCTCTAATAAGCCTTTCCAATATTCCAAACTAAAAACTAGAATATTACAAGTTTGTCATCTTTATTCTTTGTAGTTTTCATCATTTTAAGATTATAGTAATATCATCAATAACCCTTGAATAGTCATGTTGCTTTGCAAATATATTATAAACTTAATTTAATAAAACTTTATATATATATATATATCATTTTTCAAATAATTTTTAAATAATTTTTTAAATAATAATTTATCAAATGACATTAATTTAATATGTTATAATATTTTGTATTCAAAAGAAAATAATATTTATATTAATGAGAAAGTAAAATAAGCTTGTCTAGAACATAGCTTGGAAAAGTTGTTCAAACAAAAAATAAATGATAAAGTTTAAACAAGAGAAAAATTAGAGAATTTATAACTCATACGGGTGCCAAAATTCACAAAAGTTTCAAAATTTTCATAAGCACCAAACTCCAAAACCACCCGAAAAATTAGAGACACTAAACATAAAAGGCACCTAATAAAATAAAGAGCTAAAGTTAAGAATTTTTTGAAATATACCATTTGATAATATTCTATAGTTCAAAAATGTAAGAAGACATCACTCACACAACACAAATGACACTAGAATCATAAGTCTAACACTTAAATTTATAAAAAAAAAATTGGTACTCTAGTCTTCTCAAAACATTTAAAGAATAACATTATCATGTAATTATGCAATAATAAATGTTATATAACATTTGAAGAACTCCAAGCCTATATATAACATTATCATGTAATAGTAAATGTTATATATAATTTTAATGTGTAACCATAATTTAATAATAAATCTTTCATTCTCATATAATTAATTAAAAAAGTAAAATTTTTTTTTTTTTTTTTTTTTAAAGTACATCAATATCACAATCTTTTTAAAAATTGATATAAAAAAAAAAAATAGAAAAAAAAGTATTATAATGAAACTAAATTCCAACATAGAAATATATTAATAAAGAAAATCCTGCGAATGGGTAGTTAAAACTTTCCAAAATCTCTCCTGATATGCTATGTCCAATATGTTACAAATAAAAAAAAAAAGCCAAATATTTAGAAATAAACATTGTCATGCAAGCTAGGGCATTCTAAGCTTGGCTTCCCAGCCTGGAGAAAGGAGATTCGATGGCAGCAACTTTGAAAGATGGGGATGCAACCAGTTGATCCTCTTGCACAGGGTGAATTTTTGAACCGAGTGTTGAGTTAACAAATTTATATCAACCGGTTCTTTCTTTCCTGTCAAGTGCGAGCATATCCAAACGATGATTGCCGCCTGAGTCTGAGGTTTGGCCTGGAAACCTAACTCTATAAACTTCGTGGCCATCTCACTCGTCATCTCCTCCGCGAATTTCCGCTGCTCAGAATCCAGATATGATTTCAGAAGTTCGCAGAGCCGAGAGACATAAACCTTCACATGCTGAGTTCTCATTCTTTTCACAATACCCACTTCTTCTTCTTCACCTTCGTCTTCTTTCCCTTCCTCCTCTTCACTTTCTCCTTCAACGGAGCCCTCCTCGGCATCAGCTCTGCTATCGTTCATAACCAAAGTACAAGAACTTGTAGACTCCGGCAGCTTCTTTCTCATATATGTGAGGCGTCTGCGGATATCTTTTTTGGTGATGTGATATTCTGTGACGCCCTCTGCTAATTCCTCGAAGCTTTTCATTTGATCAAGTTGACGGCCGGCAATGTAGAGGCAGGCGACTTGGGTGGCGCACTCGCTTTTTGTATTGTGGCCAAGGCTGCCCATCTCTACTAACTGTTTGTAAATAGTTTGGGCTCGGTCTGTAACAGCGGGGGCGACTTTGAGCGCAGTGGCGAGCTTGGCGATATTGAGAATGTGATGGATCTGCTTTGTCTCTCTTGATTTCCTCTTCTTTTCGACAGAGTTGTCAGCGTCTTTACCCATCCTCAAAGAGAAATCGAGACTAATAATGATATTTGTAGCAGTGAGCAACAGGACTTATCACTAGCCAACAATACGCGCCAGAATCTGCCGAATGGATGGAGATGATGCCTGTAAATGAGAGGGATTTTTATGTTGGCTTTATAGGTAATTAATGAGGCGGAATCAATGGAATATTGGAAGCGCTAAGATGGCCCAATTTGGGTGTGTTTTTTAAATGCCTGAGATTGAGCTGTTTGGCCCTATCAATTCTTCAAGAACGATGTCGTAGGGATTTATGTTTCTTGAATTTCATGTGACGGAGGTTCAACCTTTTGTGGATGTATAAAAGTATTTTTCAAATATAAATATATAAATAATTATTATAATTTATAATATTTTTTTATAATAAATTGAAAAGGTTGAAGATGTATAAAAGTATTTTTCAAATATAAATATATAAATAATTATTATAATTTATAATATTTTTTTATAATAAATTGAAAAGTTGGGACATAGTTTCTCTGAGGATCATAGTTAAGACTTGCTTTTTGAATGTGGTGTGATTTAAGATTTGGTTTTTAATATACATCACAGACAATATTTTTTATTTTTATTTTTTTAAATTATGATATATGTTATGTATGTTAACCAAAAACAATTAAAATACATGGAAGATGGTCTTTCATGAAAATTTAAGTTAGATATTCGTTAAAAAAACCTAACATTCTCCTAATATTGACTTGAGCACTTCCTAACAAATAAGAACGGATGAATTTTGTATTGCTGCCTAGCCCTACATAAACTAAAACTAAAAAATTAAAAAAAACAAGCATATTTCTTGAATGGCCCAAAACTCTATGTGATCAGTTCTAAATAATCATAAAGCCCTTTTGACCTAACAAAAGTAAAATTAGTCATTATAAATTATTTTTTTAAGAAAAATAGATATTACGAGGAATGTTAGAATTAATGTGTACTTTGTTTTGTTTTCTATAAATACCACGACATTCTATAAATACCAAAAGTCATATGAAAATCTAAAGGTATATGATAAAAATGCGATCCAACACACTATTGAACTAGAGTCATGCAAAATCTTTCAGACAAAAACAAAGACCTGTAAATCCAGTATTGAATTTATAATGAGAAAAGAATTACTTAGATTACTAAAGGTTAAGATTATATAACCAATTAAAAAGACATGTAAATCCAGTATTGAATCTATAATGAAAGAAGATTTACTTAGATTACTAAGATTATATAACCAATTAAACACTCCACACGTCCTTGACACTTATCAATATTTTCATAATACTTATCATGATATTTTTATAATACTTGTTGTGATATTTATCATGTTATCATATAGATATTTTGATTATATATCTAATATGTATAAGAAGTAATTATTCAATAAAAAAACTAACATTCTTTATTTCTTTCCAAGATGATAGGTAGTGTTAACCAAACACATATAAACTTAACTTAAATCTTTACTAATAAAACTCAACACTTACCAGAAATAAGTATTCTATCAATTAAATGTTGGTTCCATTGTATGCCACAAGGGTAGGAGGTAGGTATTTGATGAAATAGATATTGGTTCCATTGTATGTCAACGAGGCAACAGGATTAGGGATGCAAACCTTCAGTCTTCTGGTTAGTTCTTTCAGGTTTTTTATATAGTTTAAATAGTATAAATTTTAAATAAAAGTTAGTTTTAGTGATTAATATGATAGTTGTTTTAAGTGGTTTTGTGTTCAAACTTTTTGTAATTTATAAACGTTCTCCTTTAAAAATAAATAAATAAATAAAATAAAAATTAAGTATAAATTTTAAATAAAAATTAAAATTTTTAAATTTAGTAGAGTTTAAAAAAAATTAAATACGATTGTTTAAAATTTAATATTATTTATTATTTTAATTTTATAAATAATTATAATAAAATATTATATTTAATTGTTTATTATATTTCAAAGCTTAAGGTAGGGCCAAGGTTGTATTATATTATTTTTTTAATTTAATAATATTTATTAATTTAAATTTGTAAGTAAGTGTAATAAAATATTAAATTTATTTATTTATTAGATTGTAAAATGGAAGGTTGTACATCTTGATAAGCAAAAATTACTTTATTTTTTAATATTGTTAAAAATTTAATATTTTGTATATGGTTATCATGTATATCAAGAGAAATTTAATATTTTTTATATGGTTATTATGTATATCAAGAGAAATCATTGTTCCCGTGATGATATGTGTTGTATATTAAAAAACAATCAGATATTGGTTTCATTGTATGTCATGAAATGAAATTAAGATGCAAACCTTCATTCTTGTGGATAGTGTTTTCATGGTTTTATATATAATTTGACTAGCATATACTATGAATAAAAGTTAAAAGGCTCAAAGTGGTTATGTAACCAAAGCATGATCTTATTTTTATTGTTTAAGATTTAATATTATTTATTATTTTAGATATATAAATAATTATGATAAAATATTATATTTAGTTGTTCATTATATTTAAAAGCTTAGGTGGGGCTTCGGGTTTTATGCCATACATATAATTGGATAACCAAAAATTACTTTATCTTATTTATTTAAGAAATATATAAATATTAATTTAGATATGCAAGTAATTACTATAAAATATTACATTTAATTGTTTTGTGAGATTGTGGATTAAATGGTATTAGCTTAATCGGTTAAATTTCAATATCTTCAATATTTTTAGGAAGAGACCTAGGTTCTAATCTTGTCAAGATGATACATGGATAATATCCAAACTTTGATGTAATACCACTCTGAGGTAACAATGTAATACGGGTTGTTTTAATTTCATATAACCTATAAAAAAATTGTTGAGGAGATTGTGGATCTCTGTTTCAATTCCATATAACCTATAAAAAAATTTCTTCACGAGATTTTGTTCACAAGATTGTAGACCTCAATCGGTTAGACTCTTCAACATTTCAAGGAAGATACCTAGGTTCTAATCTTGCCAAAATAATACATGAATAATATCCAAGCTTTGTTGTAATACCACTATGTGATGACGATGTAATAGTTTCAATCCTATATAACCTATTAAAAAAAATTGTTCATGAGATTGTAGGGCCTAATGATGTACACCATGAAGTATGGTTGAATAAAAAAAAAAAGTAATTTATCCTTTTAATTTTAAAAAATCTAATATTATTTATTAATTTAGATATATAAATAAGGTTGTACACCATGAAGTATGGTTGAATAACCAAAATGTGCTTTATCCTGAGTATAATATTATTTATTAATTTAGATATATAAATATTTATAATAAAATATCACATTTAATTATTTTTTAAAGTAATAGCTACAAGATTACTAAAATTACGGCAATGGTAAGGGATTTAGCCTCTCTTTGAGAGGTCCAAGGTTCAAATCCCATGCATTAGTATGAGGGGACCAAGACCCCTCATAAAAACCTATGTGTAAACTCATTGAAAAAATTATTCTTTAAAGTAATTGGTTGAAAATAAATAATTTCACGCTAAATCAATGTTCTAATTTAATAGGTGGACCTTAACATAAATATCAAAAGACATAATTATTAAATTCTTGGATTATTTTTTTTTTTCAAATCTAATACTATATTTTCAATTGGTTATATTGTATTGCAACTAGACCCATCAATATTACATCATTACCCCTTAATGGTATTACAACATCTTGGATATTATCTATGTGTAGTTTGGTAAGATTCCAACTTGATCTCCTTAAATGACGAGGAATTTAACTAGTTAATTAATATCATTCAATAATATAATACTATTTATTATTTTACCATGTGGTTTGAATTTGGGTCTCTAGAATGAGAACCCAAGGACATACCACTATGATGTGGGTGAATACTTTATCTTTTTATTTTTTTATTTTTATTTTTTTGAGGAGGAACCTTTTATATACAACATATCCGCAACATGTGAGGGGAGAGATTTGAACTTGGGCCTCTCGATAACTGGAGAGTTTTAACTACCCACTTGCTCTCCAACTCCTCTACATGAGCGGATATCTTTTTATTTTTTAAATCTAATAATATTTGTTAATATATATATATATATAAACAAATATGCATATAGACTAACAAATAGAAGAGTGTTAATTGAGGATCACAAAGTTAAATTATCTTTTCTTTAGAGGAAGTAGTAATTTTAGCTAAAACTAATAAGAAAATAGTGACTACTGAATCAAATAATTATTAAGGTTTATTTTGGAAGGTAAGATAAAAAAATGTTGAATACTGAACCAAACAGGGTGGCTATTGCTTTCGAGGCCATTCATTCCATGAGCACTTCTAAGGATAAATTTATGTTTATGAAGTTGGATATGGCGAAGATTTATGACAGGTTGAAATGGTCTTTTCTTCACAAAATCCTCTTGGCCTTTGGATTTGATCCTTCCTGTATTGAGTGGATTATGAGTTGTATTACGACTCCTTCATATTCTATCCTAATTAATGGGTTACCCTTTCCTCTATTTCATGCTTATCGAGGTCTTAGGCAGGGGGATCCTTTATCTCCCTACTTGTTTATAATTATGGCTGAAGGTTTGGATCATTTGCTTAACTATCAGGTTCACCAGGGTCTTATTCATGGGTGGAAATGGGAGACTGGTAGGTCAGCTATTTCTCATATTCAGTTTGTTGATGATACTTATCTCTTGGATGTGGTATCTATTCATGAAGCCACCAACTTTAGGCACGCACTGGATATGTATTTGGTTGTCTTTGGTCAGAATATTAATGAGCATAAGTCTACTATTTTCTTTTTAATACATATCCTAGTATTCAAGCTAGAATTACTTAGATTCTCAGGTTTTAGGTTGGGACTCTTCCCCTTACGTACTTGGGGATTTCTATTTTTGTTGGTCCTCTACCTAGGTTGGTTTGGACTAACATACTTGATAAATTCCATAGTCGAGTTAGTCATTGGACTCACAGATGGTTGACTTTTGCTGGTCGGGTTTTACTTTTGAATTCGGTTGTTCAAGCTTTACCAGTGTATATATGACTTATTCAGATTGCTCCAGCAAGTTTTCTTCATGATTTGGATTCTCTTTCTAGGCAATTCCTATGGGCTGGTAATCTTGATTCCTCAAAATGGAGTCTTGTTAATTGGAAGACTATTTGTCAACCAAAGCAGGAAGGGGGATTGGATCTCTACCTAAGCTCTATTTCTGGTACTGCTTTGGTTGCTAATTTGTATTGGCATTGGTGTAGTAATAAGGAGTAAACTTGGGCCAGGATTATCTCCCACAAGTATCTTAGGGGGATGGAAGATTCTGAGATTCCTATATACAACTTGACTAGTCGAGGATCATTTGTTTGGAATACTTTGAAGAAGGGTGCAGAGTTGGTTAAGTAGAGGTTATTTTGGATTTGTTATACTGGGTCTCGGGATCATTTTTGGCATGATTCTTGGGTTGGACTTTCTCCTATCCTTAGCGATTTTTCCCATATTCAAGATCTTGCTCAATGCTTTTTGGATGTTGGATGGGTGAAGGTGACGGATTTCAAAATTGTTAAGTTCTTTGATCAGATGGTTAGTTTCTAGATGGAATTTTCTTTTTGTAGTTTTAGAAAAGTTTGGATTTGGGAATAAATGGGTTAGATGTATTAAAGCTTGTGTCTCTACGGTTTCTTATTCATGTTTAATGGGTTAGTAATAGAATTTTGTAAAGTCAAGAGAGGCCTTAGACAAAGAGATCCTTTGTCTCCTTATTTTGTAATTATTATGGTAGATATATTGAATAGGAACTTAAATAATACTTATAAATATGGGCTTATAAGTAGACTTAACGTAAGTAATAACATCAGCAACATCACCCATCAATAGTTTGTAGATGATACAACCCTTTTTGGAAGATCAAGGATAAATGAGGCTAGAGCTTTGAATAATTTTTTAAAGGAATATGAAAGAGCATCACGACAAAAATTGAATAGGACTAAATCCAAAATTTACTTCCTTAACACTCTAGCTAATATCAAAGCAAGAATTTATATATTACTTCAAATGGAGGTAAATTTACTAGCAACTTATCTAGGGATGTTTTTATTTGAGGGGAAAATGAGGATAGAATTATGGAATCTAGTTATTAGTAAATTTCAGAATAAACTTCCAACTTGGAAAAATAGATGGTTATCGTTAGTAGGAAGAGTGTGGTTAATTAAGTCATTCTTACAAGCCATTCTAACATATTATATGTCATTGTATTCCATACCAAAATCAGTTGAAAAAATTTTAATTTATATTATGCAATCTTTTTTATGGTCAAGTTTACATGATAAAAGGAAATTTTATTTGGTGAAATCGAGCAAGGTGTGTGATGATAAAACAAGGGGAGGTATGGGTTTAATGGTTCTTACAGTTGTAAACTTAGCTCTTAGAGTAAAATTAATCTAAATATTGTACAAAGAGATTCAATAACAATGGGCAAGAATTCTTCTAAGTATGTTGATCCCAATGGTCCATGTTTAATATTTACTGCATTATCTCTACCAAATGATTTTGGTCTTTGAAATGATTTAAAAAAATCTATTGATCTTATAATTAAAGGTTTAATATGGGCGATAGAAATTGGAGAGAAAATTTATATTTGGATGGATGCTTGGTGTGATAAAAAAACCACTCAACTTAGATCTAGTTTTGAAATCTTGAATGAGATTGCTTCAAGACAAATATGGTGATAGGGTTTCAAATATTTTTGATAAGGTTTCAAATATTTTGTACAAGGATTAGAAATGAATATACAAATGGAAAGAATATTTTTTTACAATTATACAAGATATTGATGCTAGGAGGGAATTGAGTAGAAAGATAACAACTGTGATTATTTTAATGAAAGCCAAGGATAAATTGATTTGGGAGTTGAATAGCTTAGGTAAATACACAATAAGAAGTAGATATAATGTACAACACCAACAAAATAATAATATCACTAGAATATGGAGAGATGTTTGGGATAGCCCAAGCATTCCTAAAGTTAAAATATTTTTTGGCTAGTAGGTCATAGAAGAATTTTATCATGGGATAACCTTATGAAAAGGGGTTTGCATAGCCCCTCTAAATGTACTATTTGTAAAAGGGAAGAGGACAGTATAGACCATCTCTTAGGACATTGCTCAATAGTCTAGAATTTATGGCAATGGATTCTTAATATGTTTAGTAAATATGTGGTGATGAATATAAAAATTGAAGATTGGTTAAAGCAATGACAAAGAACTTATAAAAGTGAGGATTTATAGATAATATGAGATATATAAAAAGATACAATACTTTAGACTATATGGCTAGAAAGGAATAGAATAATATTTAAAGGAAAGGATAGCATTTTAGAGGTGATGAAAAGAAAGATATTTTTATCCATAGAGGAGTCTAAACCAACCCTATCAACTCACCCAGTACCTAATCTAGAAGCAGAGAGACTGGATAGATGGAGTCAAGTCACTAAATGGAATTATGATGTTGGATACAAGAGAAACAAAAAGAAGGTAAAGAACATAAAGTGGAAATCACCAGATTTGGAGTAAATTAAATTGAATTTTTATGGAGCATCTAAATTTAAATTCAAGACCAACAGGACAAGGAGGAGGAATAAAAAGAAATAATTGAGGAGAAATTTTTTCTCATTACACTTTTAATAGTGGATTTAAGACAATAATAAGGAGATATTTTATCTCATTACACTTTCAATAGTGTATTTAAGACAAATAATGAATTTGAAGATTGGGCGACTTTAGAAGGGTTAAAAATATGTAAACAAATGAAATGTAATAGAGTATGTATGGAAGGTGATTCTCTCATAGTAATAAATACAATTTTGAGGAAAGCAAAGGCAGCATGGAAAATACAAGATATAATTTTGGAAATTCAAGATCTTGCTAGAGTTTGAAGAAATCAGGTTTACACATACATTAAGGGAAGGAAAATGCAAATAGGCTAGCCAATAGAGAGATTTTGATCGAAGATCGTGAAGTAAAATTCTCCTTTCCATGGTTAGAGGAAGTAGTAAGTTTAGTTGAAGCTGACAAGAAAATGTTGATTGCCTGATTCAATTAATGATTAAGTTATACTTTAATGTTTTCCATTGATAATATATGCTTTATTTTATAACAATTATGTGTTTTCATCTAAACTATTTATTATAATTTTTGTGGTTGCACTTATGTTTTAGGAAGAAACTAGCAATCTAGATTTGGTAAAGCAAACTATGATAGTGCGATGTTTTAGAAATATTACACTATTAAGATGCAATGCATAAATAGTAGAGGCGAAGTTATAGTATTGTGAAGACTGCTATATTGTGAAGACTGCTATAGGAAAATGTTAAGAAGGATGTTGAATTCTAAAATATTTGTATTTATACAAAAAAATTGAAAAGATCCTGAAAATGAAAATCAAGAATTCAGACATTTTATGAAATAAATGCTGAAAATGAAAATCAAGAATTCAGACATTTTATGAAATAAATGTAGATTTCTAGCTATAGCATCTCAATTGAGATGAGAAGTGTATCTTTGTAAACTCTCAAGCTCTAAATAAAATTGTTCTAATTTATCAATGGTGGGGGTCCCGAGTACAACCCCTTATTATCTTGCCTATATATATTTAAAATAATAATAAATATATAACTAGTTTTCATCATTTTAAGATTATAAGGATATTATTGATAATATTGAATAAACATATTACTTTATAAACTATATTATAAAATAAATTTTATAAAACTAATGAAAATTATTATTTTTGAATTTTTTTAAAATAATTTAAAAAATAATAAATGTATAAATAGTTTTCATCTTATTTTAAGATTAAAGTAATATCATAAATAACCCTGGATAGTCATGTTGCTTTACAAATATATTTTAAACTTAATTTTATAAAAAAATTAAATATATATACACAAATGAATTTTAAAATTTTAAATAATTTTTTAATAATAAATTATCAAATGACATTAATTTAATATGTTATAATATTTTGTATTAAAAAAAAAATGATATTTATATTAATGAGAGAGTAAAATAAGCTTGTTGTCTAGAACATAGCTTGGAAAAGTTATTCAAGCAAAAAATAAATGATAAAGTTTAAACAAGAAAATGATTAGAAAAATTATAGCCCATAAGAGTACCAAAATCCACAAGAGTTTCAGAATTTCCATAAGCACCAAACTTAACAACCACCGGAAAATATACTATAGTTTAAAAAAAATTGAAACATACCATTTGATAATATACTATAGTTCAAAATGCAAGAAGACATCACTAGCACAACACAAATGATACTAGAATCATAAATCTAACACTTAAATTTATAAAAACAATTGGTACTCTAGTCTTATCAAAACATTTGAAGAACCCCAACCCTATATATAACATTATCATGTAATTATGCAATAATAAATGTTATATAACATTTGAAGAACTCCAAGCCTATGATAATGTTTGCAATAATAAATGTTATATAACATTTGAAGAACTCCAAGCCTATATATAACATTATCATGCAATAGTAAATGTTATATATAATTTTAATGTGTAACTATAATTTAATATAAATTTTTCATTCTCATATAATTAATTAAAAATAAAAATATATATTTCTTTTCCAAGTACATCAATGTCACAATATTTTTTAAAAATTAATATTAAAAAAGCAAAAAAATATATATTATAATCAAACTAAATTCCAAACATAGAAATATACTAATAGAGAAAGTTGCCTTTAGGAAAATAAATGAAAGCCAAATATTTAAAAATAAAATTAGCTAGAGCATTCTAAGTTTGGCTTCCCAGCCTGGAGAAAGGAGATTTGATGGCAGCAACATTGAAAGATGGGGATGCAACCAGTTGATCCTCTTGCACAGGGTGAATTTTTGAACCGAGTGTTGAGTTAACAAATTTATATCAAGCGGTTCTTTCTTTCCCGTCAAGTGCGAGCATATCCAAACGATGATTGCCGCCTGAGGCTGAGGCTTGGCCCGGAACCTTAACTCTATTAGCCATCTCACTCGTCATCTCCTCCGCGAATTTCCGCTGCTCAGAATCCATATTTGATTTCAGAAGTTTGCAACAGTGAGAAATCGAGACTAATAATGATATTTGTAGCAGTGAGCAACAGGACTTATCACTAGCCAACAATACGCGCCAGAATCTGCCGAATGGAAGGAGATGGTGCCTGTGAATGAGAGGGATTTTTATGTTGGTTTTATAGATAGTTCAAGGTAATTAATGGGGCGGAATCAATGGAAAATTGGAAGCCTTAAGATGGCCCAATTTGGGTGTGTTTTTTAAATGCCTGAGATTGAGCTGTTTGGCCCTATCAATTCTTCAAGAACGATGTCGTAGGGATTTATGTTTCTTGAATTTCATGTGACGGAGGTTCAAAGTATTATTCAAATATAAATATATAAATAATTATTATTATTTATATTATTTTTTATAATAAGTTGAAAAGTTGAGACAGTTTCTGTGAGGATCGTAGTTAAGTAGTTAAGGCTTGCTCTTTTTGAGTGTGATGTGATTTAAGATTTGATTTTTTATATAAGGCTTGCTTTTTTCTGAATGTGATGTGATTTAAGATTTGCTTTTTTATATATTACAGAAAATCATTTTTTAAAAATAATATATGTTATGTATGTTAACCAAAAAAAATTAAAATACATGGAAGATGGTTTTCCATGTAAATTTAACTTAAATATTCGTTAAAAAAACCTAACATTCTCCTAATATTGACTTGAGCACTTCATAACAAATAAGAACGGATGAATTTTGTATTGCTGCCTAGCCCTACATAAATTAAAACTAAAAAATTAAACAAAAACAAGCATATTTCTTGAATGGCCCAAAACTCTATGTGATCAGTTCTAAATAATGATAAAGCCTTTTTGACCTAAGAAAAGTCCATTGATTGTATCTTAGTTCTCCCTCATATCATTATAAATTATTTTTTTAGAAAAATATATATTATAGGGAATGTTAGAATTAATGTGTATTTTGTTTTTTTCTTTGTTCTTTAAAAAAAGTAAAGGAGATTAAAGTCCTCTTATATAAATACTAATACATTGTGGTTTGGTCATGTGAAGATCTAAAAAATGTGATTTAACACATTATTGAACTAGAGCTTGATGCAAAACCTTTCAAACAGAAGCAGAGCTTGATGCAAAACCTTTCAAACAGAAGCAGAGATCTGTAAATCCTAATCTAATATTGAATCTATAACGAAGAAAGAGTTACTTAGAGGTTAAGATTATATACCTAATTAAGCTCTCCACACTACCTTGACACTTATCAATATTTTCATGATACTTATTATCATACTTATCATGATATCATATAGACCTTCTATTTATATATTATAATATTTCTTGTTCATCTTTTTGTCCATTACTAACATGTTAACCAAAAAAATTAGAACACATCAAAAACCACCTTTCATATGAATTTTTGTTTAAAAACCTAACATTTTTTATTCCTTTCGTGATGTGTTAACCAAAAACATATAAACTTAGCTTAAGAAAACTCAACACTTACCATAAATAAGTATTCTATCAATTAAATGTTGGTTCCTGTATGCCACAAGGGTAGGAGGTAGGTATTTGATGAAATAGATATTGGTTCCATTGTATGTCAACGAGGCAACAGGATTAGAGATGCAAACCTTCAGTCTTATGGTTAGTTAGTTCTTTCAAGTTTTTTTTATATAATTTGAGTAGTATAAATTTTAAATAAAATTTAAAGGTTTTAAATTTAACAGGGTTTAAAGTTTTTTTTAAATATAATTGTTTAAGATTTAATATTATTTATTATTTTAAATTTATAAATAATTATAATAAAATATTATATTTAATAGTTTATTATATTTCAAAACTTAAGGTAGGGCCAAGGTTATATTATATTATTTTTTTTAACTTAATAATATTTATTAATTTAAATTTGTAAATAATTATAATAAAATATTAAATTTATTTATTTAGTAGATTGTAAGATGGAAGGTTATACACCATAAATTATAGTTATAACCAAATATATATATATATATGGTTATCATGGAGAAATCATTGTTCCTTATGTGCTATATATTAAAAAACAATCAGATATTGGTTTCATTGTAGGTCATGAAATTAAGGATGCAAACCTTCATTCTTGTGAATAGTGTTTTCATGGTTTTAAATATAATTTGAGTAGCATATACTCTTGAATAAAAGTTAAAAGGCTCAAATCTTGCGGGCTTTAAAGTCTTGTTGGGTTATGTAAGTAAAGCATGATTTTATTTTTATTGTTTAAAATTTAATATTATTTATTATTTTAGATATATAAATAATTATGATAAAATATTATATTTAGTTGTTTATTATATTTTAAAATTTAAGATGGGGTTTAAGGTTTTATGCAATGTATATAATTGGATAACCAAAAATTACTTTATTTTTTTTATTTAATATATATATATATATATATTTAATTTATTTAGACATGCAAATAATTATTATAAAATATTACATTTAATTGTTTCGTGAGATTGTGGATCAAATGGTATTAGCTTATGGATCAAATGGTATTGCTTAATCCATTATATTCTTCAATAATTTAAGGAAGATACCTAGATTCTAATCTTGTCAAGATGATACATGGATAATATCCAAACTTTGATGTAATACCACTACGAGGTAACGATGTAATACGACTTGTTTCAATTTCATATAACCTATAAAAAAAATTGTTGAGGAATCTCTGTTTCAATTCTATATAACCTATAAAAAAAATTCTTCACGAGATATTTTGTTCACAATATTGTGGACCTCAATCGGTTAGACTCTTCAACATTTTAAGGAAGAGACCTAGATTCTAATCTTGCCAAAATGATACATGAATCATTTCAAGGAAGAGACCTAGGTTCTAATCTTACTGAAATTATACATGAATAATATCCAAACTTTGGTGTAATACCACTATGTGATGACGATGTAATAGTTTCAATCCTATATAACCTATTAAAAAAATGTTCATGAGATTGTAGGGTCTAAGATTGTACACCATGAAGCATGGTTGAATAACAAAAAAATAATTTATCCTTTTAATTTTAAAAAATCTAATATTATTTATTAATTTAGATATATAAATAAGGTTGTACACCATGAAGTATGGTTGACTAACCAAAATGTGCTTTATCCTTTTAGTTTTTAAAAAGTATAATATTATTTATTAATTTAGATATATAAATAATTATAATAAAATATCACATTTAATTGTTCTTTAAAGTAATAGCTACTAGCTTAGCTATAAAGGATATATATATAAAAACGCAGAGAGTTCTCAATCCCAAGGCGCCTATCTTGGAGATCACACCCCCAAGAAATGAGATAGGCACCTCGAGATTGATAACTCTCGATGTTTTTAGATATATATCCTTTATATCTAAGCTAGTAGCATCCACGGCCGCATAATTATTATATTTTTTTTTTAAATTTACATGGTGGAATCGATAGCGGCCATGAATCTGGGTAGGCTATCCAGCTTTTATGGTTGTCACAGTATTCTACGTTGTCTGCCCCAAAAGCTACCACATAGATCTTAGTGTAGTCCGCCCCTATAACCACCATGCCACAATCATTTTAAACGTTTTACACTGCTAAAACCAGTAGGAAAGGGACAATCATTTAGTCCGACAAGGCCCGAGATTTGAACCTTGGACCTTCGCCCCCCTTATGGGGTTTGGATGAACCAATTGGTCTACACCTCGGACCTCACAATTATTATATTAAAATATTTTTCAATGACATTTTTAAATATATATATATATATGTATTAATAAATATAACATGCCAAAAATATTTAAAATAGCTTTTAGTGAGATGAAAATGATCAAATGATAACAAATCTAAATTCCAATAGGCGATGTTGATAAACACCTTATTATTTCAAATATTGATGTTGATAAACACCTTATTATTTCATAGATTGGCTAGATCCAATCATTTAAGCTCCAAAGACTTTAGTCTCTCTTCTTCTTCCTTTCTCTTAGTAACTCCTTTTTTTGACTTTATTTTTTCATATCGATCATATGAAAAGGGTGGTATTATTCTAAGTCCTTCCAATGCCTTAACTCTTGAGATGACAACAAAATTTAAACCTTGTCTTTTTGTCTGTCCTATGTCAATTGTTGCTTTATTCAGTGTCAAACCTTATGACTTATGAATTATCAATCCCCAAGCTAATTTTAATGAAAGTTGTCTTATCTTTCCCTTTTCTACTGGTGTAATTAGAACAATTTGAGGATATGTATCATCAAATAGCATCCTTGTGTAGTTTTCAAACTCCACCAAAATATATGTTGGTTGATCTGGTGGAGACCTTCTAGGTTTATAGACTATATTTTGAATATAGCCTAATGCACCGTTAACAAGTCCAGCTTTAGTCCATAAGTTGGCTGTTAACATAACTCTTGTATTTTTTACAATTAGTAACTCAACTTCAAGTTCTTCATTATCACCTCCTCCTGGATTAGTTCTTCCCCCTTTTGTTGCAATACTACGTGCCATAGGATATTTTGATTTTAACAATTGTCTCCTATTATGATTATGCACATTCTCATTCGTGGCAAATAGATGGAAGCTATTGTCAAATTCTTCTATTGTAGCTACATCTAATGATGTATTGGTCCTTCTCATCAATAATTGTCAGTCATCAATAGTTGTATTTGCATCTCTGATATTTGTAAGAATTTGATGAAATATTTGTTGTTCTTCACTATGTCCTTCCTATCGGAATACCTTACCAATATTATGACTATTGAAAATTCTTGCCATAATAATTTTGCATACTTATCGCTGGCATATGGTGGGCTATCCATCACAGGGGGTAAATTTCCTAAATCACCGACCAAAATGATTGGCCTTCCTCCAAAGCATATGTTAGAATACTGTGGAAATGCTTGAAGAAGACATGAATCTATTTGAATTTCTAGCCTATGAAGCTCATCTCATCAATCAATATATTTTATATGTTGTAAATCTTCTTGAAAACTTGTTAATCTAGTTCCTTCCATTTTTTCAAAATCTACAACAGGAATTCGTAGAGTTCCAACCTATGTTAAATGCAGTGACTCTAGTTGGTTCAAGTAGTAATAGGGGACAATGTTCTGGAGATGATAAATTTTCAATTAATTTATGAATTGCACCTATAAGATAAGATTTCCCTGTTCCTGATGTTCCTTGTATTATCATGTGCAATGGAGGTACATTTTGACCTTCATTATAGTGTTCCTTGATTATATCAAAAGCTTTTTTCTATTTGATGCTTAAGCTTTCATATGGATAATTCGAAGTGGTATCATTAGGAATGAGCAAGTCATTTTCCTTCATGAAGGTTATATGTTGTATTGCTTTTTTTGTGTAATCTTCTCCTTGATATTCTATATTCCATGGTGCAAGTTTATCAAAATATTTTCTTCCAAGCATATCTATTTCACTTACGTCCATGAGTTACCCACTGTATATTTTGGATATGATTTCCCATTCATGTTCAGTCGTGTTTTGTTGTACCACTCCAACATCATCATCTTCAGATTCACTATAATGTTCTTTTGTATTTTTTTGCCTACTTATCCTTTCAACATGCCATGGGTTGTAATTGAATGACTCCCAATTTGAAATGATATTTCCATCATCAAGTCCGATATCTCTCTCTATATTTCTAAATGGTTTGTAAAGTAGCAACTCTGACCAACAAAACTCAATAAATTTTTCTAATTGTCGTTCAAGAATGGTGATAAATCATGGAAATACCCTCACAATAGCTGCTTCTTTTCTAGCTTTCCATTTGAAGTCATTTTTTCTCTTAGGATTATATATCCAATATTTAGCTGCATTTATAAGTGAAATACTTTCCATGTTATAAGGTCGTTGCATATATCCATCAATTAAATATTTACCTTCTCTTTTGGTCTCATATTCATCATTATGTTCCACCTCCGTGAATACTTTTTGTCCAATATTTAGAGGAACAAATACTCAACTACATTCAACCAATGGAAGCTCAAATAGCATATGACATGTTTCTTGTGCTCCTATATCTCTCTCTATAAGTTTTTTTTGTTAGAATATGTCTATATGCTCTTGTTGCTGGATCATCATTATTCTGCATATTTGCTATTCGCATCAATATTTATTGATAAGTTTCTGATATTTTTTTAGCTTTCGTAATATACTTGGCAATATAGTTTATAACTGCATTCTTTGAAAGAACGGGTTGTCAATCTATATTTGCTCTCCATAATTGTAAAATATAACGATTATGTGTGTTTACTCGCTCATAATTTCTTGTTGGTTCATACTTTTTATCTCCTATTTCAGGATCTTCGTATAATTTCGAACCTCTAGATTTAGAGGCCATGGTGCATTGTACCTAAATAAAATAAATAAGATAAGTGGTATTAGTTACAAATTTTTTATGTATATGTGGAATAGTTGAAATACTTTGAATTACCTCTACATACCTGCAAACCATCTTCCCTCTTTTTTTTGTAAGTAAGCACCCTCTCTACATAGCGTGTGGCGCTCTACATAGTTGAGAATATTTTCATAATCTAGATTTGCATCAATTTGCATAAGTTATCATGTATTTCTCAAACATTGATGTTGACCGAAACTTTGTAATACCTGCAATTCACAACTATATAAATACAAACCTAAAAATAAACTCATATAAATATAAATCTAAACAGTTATTTATATTTACCTGTATATTTTGTTGGTGAGGGTCTCCTCGAGGATTCCATGCATGCACAATATTATCAAAATATCTTTGTGCATTTTTAACTTTATTTTCATTTTTCTAATCTAAATTGTGCATATTTGAAGCTCCCTCTAACCATAAGAAACCATGGACATGTGGAGAGACTCTATGTTGTCATTCGTATCTACACCAAAATTCTTTTACTTTCATTTTTTTGCAACACCTCCTTCCAAAATGTGGTGTTTCGAATATGCATGTAATAAGCTACAATATGAGGATAGTCAATAATATTTTGTTTTCTCCATTTCTATGCTTCATGAGGATCAATTGGTGGAGTTCCTGGCATCAATGCATGTAGGTTGGGCCAATACAAATCAGCTGCACTTAAGGTGAATAAAATATTGGGTGACCCAATTTGATGTAATAAGTCATTTAACTCAGCAAGACACTTTGTCCAGTAAGATCTTGTGCCTCTTAACGATGTACCAAAATGCATTAAGCGATCTGCAAGATGGGATTGAGGGATATTTTCCATATATTCACGCAATTCATTGATTGTAATGGATAAGTCTTGAATACTCTTCTTTACAAATACTACTAAAGAATTCTATGCACGATGTCGCATAATCATGTTCATCATGAAATATCTAAATCTTGAATGTTTTCCAAAACAATGATCTCTATATCAAATTAGATGTTTTATGAATTCATGTAGATGAATTTTTTTCATTCTAGGCTGCAACCAATCACAATTTCCATCTACAAATAATGTCGAAAAGACCATATTCGATAACCCTTCTGTAACATACTCATTTATAAGAGATGCTCCAATTCCAGGCCAATCAATAAGTGTTCCAAGATCTTCATTAGGGTTGCTTACCCATGCACGAATGAGTTCCATCTCCCTCGAAGCATTAGGCATTTTGGAGGCCATTGATGTGGTGTGATCAATTATATTTCCTTCATTAGTCTCTAGAATTGGACCCATAAATACATATTCATTCATATCAGAATCGAACTCCATATGGGTAGAATTAAGTTTATGAAATACATTTGTAGTGGTGTCTGTTGGGAGTTCACTCAAAATATTTTCATCAATTTTACATCCTTATAAAACTTATCATGCTCAACCTTATACTTAAGAGCTTTGTATACTCTCTCTTTATTCACTGTAAAATTATAATTTGTACCACATTGATCTTTTATCCTAACAATAATGATTGGAAAATCACTTATTGAATGAGGCAATACCTTAGTAATTTCTTTCACCTCTTGAGAAAAACTTATTATGCGCCCTTTATACTTGTATTGGCCTCCCGTAGCATGTGTTACCTATAATATGGGATTAACATGGGCTATCAACATTTCTTCAATTTGTGTCAAATTCATAAGTTCATGTGGTTGTAGTCTAGGATCCATATTATTCTCTACAAAAAATTGATTAGGACCTTTTTCTTGTTGACACCTATTACATACTGAACCTTTTTCTGTCAAATGCACCTTTATTCCAGGATAGCATTCATCACAAATATAACACATCGATGGTGATGCAATACTGTCTAATTGATGTCAAAATATAGTCTGTGATTCATTGAAATCCACACCATATGTTGGAATTTGTTGTATATTTATTGTTATACCTTCAATATTTCCTTCTCTTCGAGGTTGCGATGTCCTTTCTTGATGCATCTCCATGTTAATCTCATTGCATCCGCTTTGTGTCTATTGAACGACAACTATATTTGAAGCATTTCTTCTAAGAAAAGAAGATGCTTCAGATGCATCCATCTATCGTACTACTTCATTGTTTTTAATATTTTCTCCATTACCCTATTGCCTTTGTCTATCTTGGTTAGATCGTCTAATTCTCTCAAGTGTTTGATGGAGGATTTGAAGTTCATTATTCACCTCGTTATCTGTTTCTATCATCTGTTGGTGCTCTCTTATGTCTTGTTCCTATGTCATTTGTGCACGAGACATTCTTTTTTATTTTTTATTTTTTATTTTTTTCTCTTTCTTCTTGTATCTTTTCAACTGTTGATTTTGCCTTGCATTTTGCACGATTTTGTCTTTGTTTCTCATTTTCTCTTTCTCTTTGGCTAACTATCATATGTGCACGTATCTATCTTTGATATTCTCTTTGGTATGCCAAACGTTGTTGTTTCTTTTCCTTCTCTGATATATTTATTTTTGGTGTATTTTCCATTTGTTCCTATAAAAAAATATTTTAAATATTATTAGTTTAAATTAATAAATATTAAAATAGTACAATATATATATAAACTGATATTAGTATTCTATAATAATAATATACATTATCATAATAATATTATAATAGTATATTATATAATACTATAATATATATTATAATATTATAATATTATAATACTATAATATATAATATTAATCTTATATTAATAATACTATAGTCCAACTTATAATACTAATATTAATATTATAATAATACTATAGTTATCATACATTTCGATAAATCAATGAAACCCTAGAAATTAATACTTTATATTAATACTATAATATATATAATACTATAATATATAATATATATATTTTGATAAATCAATGAAACCCTAGAAATTAATAATATTGTATTATAATATATATATATATATAATAATACAATATACTAAGTCAATTCTAGTATAAAATATTTTGAGCAGTATAAAAGGTTTTTAGTATCAATTGTGTGCATTTTTAATTTCAATGATGTCAAGAATTTTCAATTATGCTACCTGGCACCATCTGCAAGATTACTTCTTTGCATCTGCCCAACTAAATAACAGTGGTGAATGTAACTCTATATCATTGTTCAAACCTTTACAAAAGCAGTCCCAAATGAATTTCTCGCTATTCACAATTTACAGAAGCAGCTCGAAATCAATTGCGTTGTGGATTGTTTTTGGTATATTGCAATGGATGTCCATTAATTTATTCAATATTTTATTAAACAGTTGCAACGGTTGGTTAGTCGGCTATTTTAGTTTAAATATTTTAAATGTTTGCAACAGTTAGTTAATCGGTTGTTTTAGTTTAAATATTTTAATTTTTTTTTTTAATGTCGGCTTTTTTAATAAAAAAATTGTTTATGGCGTGACATGTATGACCTCTTTGCCTCCTACTCCCCTATCTGCCAATGTAGGAACGCCTCTCGACGTAACAAGATTACTGCAATGGTAAGGGATTTAGCCTCTCTTTGAGAGGTCCAAGGTTCAAATCTCATGCATTACTATGAGGGTGCTAACACCCCTCGTAAAAACCTATATGTGTAAATTCATTGAAAAAAAAATTCTTTAAAGTAATTGGTTGAAAATAAATAATTTTACACTAAATCAATGTTCTAATTTAATAGGTGGACCTTAACATAAATATCAAAGACATAATTATTAAATTCTTGGATTCTTTATCTTTTTTTTTTAAATCTAATACTATATTTTCAATTGGTTATATTGGATTGCAATGAGACCCATCAATATTACATCATTACCCCTTAGTGGTATTACAACATCTTGGATATTATCTATGTGTTTTATTTTTGGTAAGATTCCAACTTGATCTCCTTAAATGATGAGGAATTTAACTAGTTAATTAATATCATTCAATAATATAATATTATTTATTAATTTACCATGTGGTTTGAATTTGGGTCTCTAGTATGACAACCCAAGGACATACCACTATGATGTGGGTGAATACTTTATCTTTTTATTTTTTAAATCTAATACTATATATATATATATATATATATATATATATATATATATATATATATATATATATTACAAAGTTTGAAGACATCAAGTTTTACATATATGTTAAGGGAAGAAAACAAATATGCATATAGACTAACAAATAGAAGAGTGTTAATTGAGGATCACAAAGTTAAATTCTTTTTTTAGAGGAAGTAGTAAGTTTAGCTAAAACTAATAAGAAAATGTTCTACTGAATCAAATAATGATTAAAGTTTATTTTGGAAGGTAAGATAAGAAAATGTTGAATACTGAATCAAATAATCATTAAGGTTTATTTTGGAAAGTAAGATAGAAGGCCAAGCCCTATGTAAGGATCTTTTAAATGGAATTTATTTCTAAAGTTTTTCTTTAATGGTTGAGATATGTAGATGATGTAACTCTTACATATGAAAGGTAAATCCTTTCAAAATCTTACTTTTTAAATAATTTTAAAAAATAATATTTTTTTAACAAAAGAAAGTATTTTCTTTAATACTTTTTTAGCATGATAATGAGAAAAAAAATTGTACATGTTACCAAAACCTTAAACAATTTATTGATAGACACTTTGCAACTTTTTTTAAAGTTCTTGGAGCAAGTAATTTTTTGAATAAAACTATAAATTTTTGGAGCAAGTGAGGATTTTTAGAGCAAACGATAGAGATCAAACCTTAGTATCAAAAAAAGAGAAAAAAACATAGCAATTCTCTAAATAAAACGGTGGATTTCAAACCCTAGTACATGTCTTAACAAGTGTTTTTATCTACTATTTACTTTTCTAGATAAAAGTAAAAGTTGTTTTTGGAGTTGTGTCTATGATTTTTTCAAACATAAAGGTTTGGGTAGCCATAAGAGAATAAAATTTAATTTTTTTAAAACTTCATAGTACTTTTCATTTGGGTAGGCAATAGTTTGTGCAAGTTAAAACCTAGTGGAAATACATATGAATAAAAATAGGGGGATTTTGTAGGTCTTAAAGCACAACCTAGGCATTGCTCATGAATGGACAATAGAAGAACAATATTTTCTAGAAGAGGGTCTTCAACAGTTTGAAGGAGAATCAAACATATTTAAATATCTTTAAACTATTGCACTTTTGTCGAAAAAAATAGTATGGATTGTTACGCTAAGGTGCAAATGGATGTCAAATATGTCTAAGATCTCAACTTTAGGATTGAAGAATGGGTCAAGGGGATACAAAGAGGAAAATGAAAAAGATGGATCACTACTACAACTACTATTGCAACTGTCAGATCCATCACATAGCCCTTGGTTTCAAGATGTAGTAGCTTATTAGAGGGTTTGAAGGATTGCATTTGAAAAGGGTTTGTTGGTAATTTTAGTGCAAAATAGAGCAATGGTTGAGGAGGGGAATATGAAAATAATATACTAAGGCTATGGCTGCTAAGGATGGATTCATCGTCACACGACATGAATCTTAACCCTAAGGTTGTAAAGATATGGGCTAAGAGGATATATTTTTAGAGTTTTTTACAATACTACCACCATGGTGAGTGAAATAGAGGGTGATAAAGGCAATGAGGTATTATCTATGAAGACTAGTTTTTCTAATGCAAACACTAATGGATATTCCTCCAACCTTGAGGCTATAAGGAGAATGTATTTTTTTGAAAAGGAAGGAAGATTTAGGGGTTTTCTAGAACAAGATCATGAAGAAGTAGTGGACTACTCAATGGTTTCTTATGAGGATATCTCCATATTTAATTGTGGAAGGAAGTTTGAAAGAAGGAAGTCTCCTTTAGAAGCATTCAAAAATGGGCCCGAGCCAGTGAGGATTTTGCAATAAGACACACAAATATTGGACAAGAGTGATGATTGGGATATGTCCTCTTTAGAGCATGTTCATAATATGTCATAACTCTCTAATCAAGGCTATGAGGAACAACATAAGAAATTTAAAGGAGGAAATCCAAAGAAGAATCCCCTAGAAGCATGTAAAAAGGTAACTAAGTGCATTCGAAGGAAGAGTAATAGAGCAAAATTAGTTCTAAGATAAGATGTAAAAATTGAAGAATTCATTGAATTGTCAGAGAAATGCTTATTGGGAGGTTCTATGGGTGTGCATTTCTAAAAAATCCTTGGTAGATTGGATGGCCAGGGTATGTGCCTAGTTTTTTATTTCTAGTAAGAGGATGGTTATCATTTTAGTTCAAGATGAAGGAAGATGTGGCAAAGATTATGTTAGAGAAATAGTTTTGAGGGTTAGCTTTGTTAATGCTCAAAATGTTGGATCCTTGTTTTGACCCTATGACTACTTGAATACCTTCTCACTCTCTATGGATAAAGTTACTAGGGTTTCCATTAGAATTTTGGTATAGATATATTTTCCAAGTCATAGGCAACTGTATTGGTTCTTTATTGGAGGTGGATGAGAGGTATTAGTCCTCATGCATGAGGATAGTGGCTAGGATTCTTGTTGATGTGGACTGAAAATATGGATTTCTAGGAGAAATTATGTTGAAGCATAACAAAGGGATGCATGTTCAAATACTAGACTATATTGGTGTACCTTTTAGGTGTGCACGTTGTCATAATTATGGGCATATTGCAAGGGATTATTCTCTTAATTTTTCAAGGAATATTTGGCATCATAAGGAATACATAGGGATCCTTAAGGGTGAGAATGAAATACAATTTTATTTTCAAGCACATACAGTCTAATTATATTATTGAATCATTGCATAAGAAACACAAGCTAGAGAAATCTGGGGAAAAAACAAAAAATGTAGAGGTGGAGACAAATATTTTTGTGCCAGATCAAGTGATGGATTTAGAATCATATCATATTAAAATAAGGCTAGGATTCTTAGAGCAAAAGTTGGATGTCATGCTCTTGGACCCAAATACAAGCTTTCAAAGCAAATATACTACCAAATCTCATACAAAGTCTCCACTAGAAGAAGGTAAGGGTGCAATTAAGGGGCAAGGAGGACCCTTAAATTCATCTTCCTTGAAGGAAGTATATCCAAACCTTGGATTAGACTTTGGTAAATTTTTTAATAATGCTTCTATAGTGAACCCAATAGAGAAAGATTGATTATAATGCTAGAATAATAAAAAGGAATCACTTTTATTAAGGAATCATTGTTGTATTGTATGGGGAACCCAACAATTAATTAATAATTATATTCTTCGATGCCTCAACTATACCAAATGAAATGCCTATTTCTATGAGTGTGAAGGTGTGATCAAAGGTCACAACCTTTGTGAAAGAGAGAGTGATTAAATAATTAACTAATAATGTGATTAGTATGGTGGTTAGGAGTAGAATCCTAACATGCCACCTTCCTTAAAAAGAGCTTTGTCCTCAAAGCTCAAAGTAAGGAGCTTTGTTGCTTGTTTTCCCAGTTGAATTTGTGCAAGTTCTTGTACTATTTTAATATCACTTTTTTGAAGGCAAAGATATATTGAAGGTTGAAGCATTAGTGGGGGGTTGCTAGAAAGAATAATAGAATCTTCCTTAGAAGAATTGTGATGACGATAGGCTTCCGCTTTAGCCGATTCTTCCTATGTAGAATGAAGGGAAAATAAAGGTGCACTCACTCTTTTGCCTCCTTTCTGAATCAGGTTGCCTATACGATGAGAACTCACTATTGGTGATGAACTTGTGTGTAGTTCTTTGAGAGTGTATGTCTTGCCTTCATTGTTTATTGCATGGATGTCTACCGTATCTTTTTGTGGTGCATCAAGCACGTCTTGCACATCGACCTTATTTCCTTCATTGTTATGATCAGGTGCTTTGGTCATGTCGTGCACATCTTCCTCACCTTCTTCCTCTATGGAGTGACAGGGATCAACTATATTCAATAAATACAATGTTTGTGTAGCACAACAATGAAGGGGCACAAATTGCTCATCACAAGTATAGTAGAGGTCGTTTGCTCGTCGCTCCTCCATTTATTGTAGGGTAAGGTACTTAACTAGAAAGGGTTTATGTTTTGGAATAGTGTGCATGAATGTTTATTTAGCAATAGGTTGCTCTCCACGTTGACGTTGAACATTGAATGTATTGTTGGCTAACAAGGCTAATCCAATGGCTTCCTATAGGGTGCGAGGAGTGTACATCATGATATTCACTCTAATTTCTTCTTTCAATCCATTGATGAACCCACTTATGAGGACTAATTCGTCCAACCTTGTGATGTGATTGGCGATATCCTAGAACTAAATTTTATATACCCTCACTGATGTGATTTGACGTAGGTGGGCAAGATTAAGTAGAAAAAGTAGGTTGGGGTCGTGATATATTCTTTCATCGGCCATTTCTTATATCACTTCTTTCATTTCTTTTGAAACCTCTTTTGAGACCTCTTTCGTAATATCCTTTGCCACTTCTTGTGACCTTCATCCTTTCTTCGATACCAAATTTTTCCAGTGACGTGAACCATAGCCGTCGGTGGGTAAAATTTATTTTAAACCTTAATTTTATACTCTAATTTTATATGATTCCATTGTTAACCTGTGTCTTTGCCGAAAAACTCTGCAAGCGACCAATTTTTTTGTGATTTCTTTAGATTTGATGTATTTTTTTTTAATCTGCGCTTGGTCGAATCACTCTGCTAGTCTTCAACAGCCATACTTCCAAATTTTTTATAACTTCTCGCTTTTCTTTTCTATCGGATTGGGTTATTGTTTCGTCCTTTTGGTGAGGTAGACGTCGAAGAGACTATGACAGCCTATTCGTTCGCTGTAAAAAAAAATCCAAAGTTTATGTCCGCTTATTGCACTATCGCTGCGTCAGAACTCACAGCCGATGTCAAAAATTTATATTATGGTGGAGCTCTATTTTTTATTTCGCTGTCGGTCTGTGTTATCATAGAGGAATACGATGTTGTGAGGCAGACCCATGCTCACTTATGACAATGTGGCACGTAAAGTGGAGATGGTGGCTTTGTGGGGAAAAAATGGATTGAACTAGCTCTGATACCAGATGTAGTGAACCCAATAGAGAAATATTGATTAAAGGTCACAACCTTTGTGAAAGAGAGAGTGTGAAGGTATGATCAAAGGTCACAACCTTTGTGAAAGAGAGAGTGATTAAATGTCTATTTCTATTTCTACGAGTGTGAAGGTATGATCAAAGGTCACAACCTTTGTGAAAGAGAGAGTGATTAAATGATTAACTAATAATGTGATTAGTATGGTGGTTAGGAGTAGAATCCTAACAGCTTCACAAGTAAATATTTTTGAAATTACTTTCCTTATTCAATTTTCTTATGGTCAGGAAGGTTTTGTGTCCCCATAAACTCTTATGTATTCCCTATGATCCCTAAAAGACATAATAGGACTAAGAGAAGAAGGATTTTTGGGAAGTCCCAGTAAATATGTGGGGGATAGAACTCTTACTAGTAAGAGGGGAAAAATAGTTTTTACTTTATTGAGCCTATGTGAAGTTCAATAAGACAAGCAATCATTCTTGAAAGGGATCCTTAGAGCAGGGATGATCCCAGACATAGTTAATCAATGATATTACTTTATTTTAATATTTTAGGGATGGGTAGTTGTGTAAAAAAATTTACTCTATGCAGGTTGGTAGAAATTCATAATATAGATATTTTTCTAATTCAAGAGAAAAGGGTTAGCTATGAAAGTGATGGAAGATATTAGTAAATTGCTTAAAGGATGGGATTTTTTGGCCCTTGATGTTGTAGAAGCCTCAAGAGGAGTGGCTACAAGGTGGAAGGTAAATCAATTTAGGCTAACCAAATTTGTATTGCTTGACTCAAGAGTAGGGACCAAATTATTTTTAGTGGAGCTTGGGGAAAAAGTGACAGTGGTGAACATTTATGGCCCCTATAAATATAGGATGTAGTATTGGGATAAGCTTATGGATCAAAAAATTTTAGAATCTAATAATTTAATTTTAGGAGGTGAATTAAACTTAACTCTCTCGAGGAATGAAGTGTGGAATTTTACTGCTAGAACTGATCCACTGGCTAATTACTTCATCCAAAATATTGAATCCAATGGGTTGGTAGACTTAGTGCCTATAAAATCTATCCCAACTTGGATAAACCTGAGGACAAGAGTTGATATAATTTCTAAGAGATTTAATAGATTCTTAGTAGCAGAGATTTTGGTAAATGGAACTTATAGATTGAAGTCTTGGATTGAATTTGGAGGTGACTTTGATCACTCCCCTATCATGCTTATTTTAACAAAAGAGGAGAAAAACCACATTGTCTTTTTAAATTTAATTCTAATTAGATAAAAGAGGATAAATCTGTAACTCTAGTCAAATCAAAATGGGTGAAGTTTGATTCTATTCTAAGAGAAACTGCTAGTATACAATTTATAACAAATTTAAAAAGGGTTAAGGCATAGTGGCTCAGTGGAATCATAAAAAAAACTAATGGATGAAAAAAAACTAAGGGATATTAAGGAGGAGCTTGTAGTGTTTCTAGTAGATTACTTTTAAAAATAAATGGATGAGTAAATAAGGCTTAAGTATAAAGTTTGGAATAAGAGAAGAGTAGATTTTTGGCAGAGAGATAAGCGCAATGGAGGTTTAAAATGAGAGCACTATGGATTGTAAATGGGGATGAGAATAATAATTTTTCGTAGATTTGCAAACCATAGAAAATAACAAAATACAATTTGGGAGTTATAGGGACAATATGGAAGTAAAGTCTCCTCCTTTAAAGGAATAGCAAATATGGGTGTAAGGCAATTGGTCAATTGTACAAGGATCCTAGTCAAGTTAATATAGCTGAAATAGTTCAAATAGATTCTCTCTTTCCTATATTTATAGATGAGAAATCCAATGATGATTTGACTAAGGAAGTCTCAAAGGAGGATCTGATGGGTGGACTATGGAATTCTTTCTTGGGCTCTATGAAATTTTGGAGTTTGACCTACTCAAGGTTGTGGAGTAATCTATGCTAAAAGGAAGGGTAAATACAGTTTTCAACTCTACTTTCATTGCTCTTATTCCAAATTAGTAAAATCCTTCTTCCTTTGATGATTTAAGGCTCCTTTATTTGTGTAATTATGTGTAAACAATCATACTAAAAATAATTGCTTCAAGAATTAAAAGGTTCTTCTCTACTTCTATATCTATTGAGCAATTTGGTTTCCTACATGGTAGACAAATTCATGAAGCAATTGATGCTTCTTAGGAAAGTCTTCATACCATAAAATCAAAGAAACTACCAACAATGGTGATGAAGTTGGATCTCTCCAAGGATTTTGACAAAGTAAATTGGATATATTTAATAATGATACTTAATCATTATAGGTTTTGTGTGGATATGGTGAACTGGATTATGGGATATCTTTGTGAAAGCACGAGATTCCGGTCAAAGGAAACACCAAGTGCGATTGCATTCAAAATTAAGTACGCTTAAGTCCTAGAAATGTAAATTGCATGAAATGGAAAAGAAACACATTGGAAGAGACACAATCAAATAGAGAAAACACAGCCCTTTCATTAATTTCCCTTGATCTCTCGTTACAATGGCGTCTCCTCCCTTTTCAGAGGGCTAGGAGCGCAAATAGAGTTTGATTACAATCACTGAATGATTCCTCTTTTCGCGTGCCCACGATTGCAATGGGCGGGCCAAGATGATGCCGCCGCTGATGTCGATGAGTTCTTCGCCTCTCGTCGCTTCTCCTACGAACAAAGAAATGACCAAGACATCAGTAGCACCTGCTGCAAATGAAAAGCGTTTGCTCTCTAAAACTAACGAAATATGCATGTAAATATTTGCCTAAAACAGTGAATACAGTGAATCCAAATTGCTTCAAAACTTGACAGAAGGTAAGAAAAGTTACCAGAAGGCCACTGCCACTGAGGCAGCTGGCCAATCCACCTTAAACTGGAATTCGTCCCTGGGCAGGACGAATTTTGACTGCAATTCGTCCCTGGGTGGGACGAATTCTTCTGTGTTGAGGAAATCGACCTGCTGTTGCTCCAATGTCGGATCCCGAGACTTGCAAAACGCCTGCAAACAGGGGGTTATGTAATTGGGGCCATTTTGGGACGACCCAGATGGTCGGATTTTCCCAATTTGGCCTCCACCCTCGGGAATTTGACCTTGACACCTGCAAGTTAGCGAAACGACAAAGCAATACAAAACATCCTAAAATCTGACCAAAAGTTACAAAATTTGCAATTATGGACTAATCGGACCTAGTAACACATAATGCAATCTAAAAAATAATCTAAAATGCTCAAAAACTAAAAATAGGACTTGGGAGGTGCGGGGGTGCCCAAGTGGGCCTCCCACCGTTGGCCCTCGATTTTGGAGCCAATCCACCAGGGATGGGCCCAAAACCTTTTAGGATTGGGGGTCGGCGAATTGGTAGGTTCAGGTGTCCATGCGTTGGATTTGGGTAAGGTTCGAGCTTCCAAAGGCCACCCAACAACCTCCCTTGCAAAAGAGATTGGTGGATGTGGGAAGGTGAACCAAGAGGGATGCAAGTGGGTCTTCAATTCGGCAAAGCACTTCGTTGCTTGAAAACTCCTTCAACTCTGTATGTTTTGGGTGAGAAAAGTCCCACCTTTTATAGACCCAAGGGGTCTCTTTTGGGAGGGAAGCACAAATGCCATGTGTTGGCCATAGGCGCCATGTGGCACTCTTGTCTTCCCATGAGGGAGGGGAGTCCTCCATTGACTTGAGCTTTGATAAATGCTTTTTGTAACGAGTCCTCTAACGGCCCTCTCGTCCACTTACACATGCGTGCAAGGCAGGAGCCCTTAACCGACCGTTCGGGCTGCCACTTGGCACCATTTGCCTTTTTGCCCGTTAAGCTTAGAATTCGTCCCACCCAGGGACGGATTCAGAATTCGTCCTGGGGTGGGACGGATTCTATTTTGAATTCGTCCCGGGGTGAGACGAGTACTGGGCAAAGTGTCCAAGTGTGCCAAATTGCTTCTTGACCTTACAAAATTGCTATGAAAGTGGTTAAGACCACTGTTTAACCTCTGAGGGCTGCCCTGGGGGCTGTGTTTGTCAAAGCGATCAGTGTTTGCAGTCACATAATCGGATTGGTGCTGTTTTGGTGTCTACAGATGCCCCTTTTTGGGAAGCGCTGCGGGTGACGCAGTGCTTGAGCAAAAATAGATAACCAAAGCACTAATGATTAGGGTTTCTTGGTAACCTAACCAACTTTTGATGCCCCAAGTATGGAAAGGGCATGCATTCTTGAATCCTTGCTTCTGACGAGCTAAGGAATTTGATTTCAAGTATTAACCTGTTTTGGTGAGGTGTGACTTGAACTTAGACATTGATCGACCATGAACAAGTGAAGGGCATTTTTATCCTCAGGGGGAACCTTGTGTTCATGATTCACGAAATGCCAAGTGTTTGATTGATTTGATTGTTGCTTGTTTATCGCCCCAAGCAGGAGCGTGATTGTCTTTGTCAATGATTCTTTGAATGCATGTCGTTTTCCTTAATTGGGTGTGTGATTGTTGGTTGGTGACTAAGTGTGACTACCCCCTCAAGCGACGAATCGATGAGGGAATGACCTTCCGTGAGAGAAGCGACGAGTCGCTTGACCCAAGATGACTTGTGCAGGTGTGCCTTTAGAGGGTTTACCGTTAAGCGTGTGCAATTTTTCCAACATATGGACCTATTTTTGGTGGGTGTTAACCCTTTTGGTGATGTCATAATGAGGTGAAATCGTCGAAAACCTATTTCCCGTGGAGCGGTCCGGCTATGATAGCCTTCTTGGGGAATTAGGAGAGCGATAATTTGGACCTCGACATCGATTTTCTTTGCCTAGAGGCTAAGTGCGAGAGCACTTGTGTCCGGCATTATTTTTGCTTGTGTTTTTGTTGAATTTTGTACTGTTTTTGTTGTTTTTGTGACACCATTTGGTGATTGAATTGTCGGCAATCCGTCCTCCCGTGGAGCGGTCCGGCTATGGTAGCCTTCTTCGGGAGTAGGATAGTGACAATGCAAACCCCGACATCAATTTTTCTATGCCAAGAGGTTAAGTGCAAGAGCACTTGTGTCTGGCAATGTTTATTGTTTGTTTTGTGTTGCATTTTTTGTTTTTTTTGTTGTTTTTTTGTGACACCATTTTGGGATTAAATTGTCAAAATTTGTCTTCCCGTGGAGCGGTCCGGCTATGGTAGCCTTCTTAGGGAGTAGGATAGTGATAATTTGTGACCCCGATGTCGATTTTGTATGCCCATGTTGTCAGTTGCATTTGCAATCCTGTCAGGCAATTTTATTGTCTGTTTTTAGTGCATTTTTAGTCATTTTTCTTGATTTTTTTTTGTGCTGGCCTGAATTCGTCCCTGGGTGGGACGAATTCCAGCTGGAGAATTCGTCCCTGGGTGGGACGAGCGCTGATCAGAGCGCTCGTCCCAGTAAAGGATGAATTCCAAGTGCAAAGGGCCTATTTAAGGGCCAAAACTTGATTTTGGGCTCATTTGTGTCATTTTTTCTTGCGATTTTGGAGCTCGGGAGGAGGAGGTAATTCGCGAAGCGAAGCGCTTGCTGGAATTCTCTTCGCCATCATGAGTGCACAAACTGGTTCGAGCGGCGGAGCCGAGGCGAGACCTGTAAGTGACCCTAGGGTTTATTTTGCTTTAATTTAATGCATTGTTTTTGTGTTGACGCTTTTCAAAATTTTAAGATTTTTTTTTGTGATGTTTTTGTTTAACAGTTAAGGTTAGAAACCCTAGAACTGAAAATTTGATCTTTTTTTATTTATTTATTTATTTTTTTTTTGTTTGCTTGCAGGTTGTTAGGAGCCGGTACCGTGTACCCGCTGCTTTACTGAGGCGCGGTTGGCCTTGACCGATGATGATCGGGAATGGCTTGATGCCCTTGGGCTCAAGCGTGTGGCTCGACCGGAGCCTTGTGGTTTCGGATCAGGCCTATCTGACGGCCCTGATCAAGCTCTGGGATCCGCGGACCAATACTTTCCATCTCCCGACAGGGGAGATGACTGTGACTCTTGAGGACGTCTATCGGTTGCTTCGGATTCCGATAGATGGTCTGCCTATTAGGACATCTCCGTTTGATCGCTGGACTCGCTATACTTACGAGATGTTTTGGGCATGGGGGGAGCCGGGTGTAGCAGACCCAAGTGGAGACAACCGAGGCGGATTGCCAGTCGGCGGGATTTTGGTTAGCCGGTGGAAGGAGAGGGGGTGTTAGGGAGTGAGGCACGCATTCTTGATGGGCCTCATTTCTAACATTCTTCTCCCTGATTCGTCAGGCGCGAGGTTCCCGTGGAACCTGCTGGATTTGGTGTGGCAGTTGGCAGAGTGCCCGATAGAGGCACCGTTGATTCTGAGATGGGGACAGACTTTGTTGGCACAGCTTTACGGGGAGCTATACGGGGTCCGCTGTCGACAGCGGAAGGGTGTCAGTTGCAGCTTTTTGTTGCAGTGCTGGGGTTGGCAGCACATAGCTGTTGAGAGGCCTACCGGGTTACCGTGGACGACTCGGGTGGCGATGGAGGATGAGGAGATTGGTTATGCAGCTTTGTGGCGACGGTCTACGGAGCGAGGGCAGAGTCGGCGATGGGCAGGTGCAGTTGAGCACTACATTGATGCCTTTTCGTGGCTCACTCCGGGGAGGTGTTTTGGCATCCCTATCGGGACTGTCCAGCTTGGCCTCGAGGCTGGAGAGTGGCTCCGACGGGTACGGAGGGAGCGATGGTTGACTCGGGCGGCACAGGACGGAGCATGAGTTCTTTCTGTACCGTCGGGTTACACGACAGTTTGGGGTGCGCCAGGGTTGCCTGGTGAACCCGTAGGCTATCGACATCGGGGAGATGAGAGGGATCTGGAGCCACCGGTCCTCGTGCCATTGGGCGAGGAATCGGATGCGGTGATTGAGGTGTTGGATGTGGATGACGTCGGTACTACCACTGAGTATGACTCGTGGTGGGTATTGCGGCGCTGGAGAGGAGAGGGTCCACTGGGAGGCGCGGAGGCGGCAGTGGAGGATGCTGAGGCGGCAGGGGGTGATTGGGGAGGGCCGTTGGATGATGCAGACATGGTGGATGTGGGAGATGAGGATGTGGACTTGGGTGTTCCGGAGCAGCCGGACATGCAGGATGTGGAGGAGCAGTTGGAGCCTGAGCAGGCTACTGTCCCCGCGAGTCCTATGCGTCCGGCAGATACGGAGGGGGTGGGGTCGGATGTAGGCGATGAGGTTGCACGACTTACAGAGCTGCTGCGGATGCGGGATCTGGAGAGGGATCTTCTACGGGCTCAGTTGGCAGAGCGGGATAGAGTTTTGGCGCAGCGCGATGATGCATTGTCTATCTATCATCGACGAGAGGCAGAGTGGTGTCTGTACTGGATAGACTTGGAGAGGGAGGTCATCCGCCTTGGCGGGCGGCTCCCTGAGCCTTCGATCAGCAGATCTTCTCGACGGACGAGGGATAGTCTGACTGAGCAGTCAAGATCATCTCGCCGCAAGCGGTTAGATGAGGGGGTGGTAGTAGGCATGATGCGGGGGCTAGCAGTAGGCCGCCCTGCGAGGTCCCGTAGGACCCACACCACGGGGGTAGTTTCCGTCGCACCGATCCTGCGTGATCATGGTGGCCGACGCCTTAGGTTGGGTTTTGGATATGATTGCGGGGTCTGAGGACCGGTTTTGTAGCCTGCGGGCATCTTTTTGACGATATATATATATATACCTGTTTTATTTTTGGATTTGTACATGTGATGATGTGATTGATTTTTGTTATGCATGTTTATTCATTTTGATGAATGCAGATGTTATGATGAATGCAAATGTTTTAGATGTCTATGTGATATGCAAATTGAAATGGATGAATGATATTTGTGGTGATTGCACTGTAGGCTATTTCAGCAGCTTTTTATTTACCTTGTTTTTCTGTTTTTGTATTTTCTCGATGTTATCATAAGGATGATAAATAGCGCAGATGGTTTTGGAATGAATGTCAGATTTTCTGAGATTCAAGACAGCTTTTAAACTCATTATCCATGACTGGTACTTTATCTTACAAGACTTTTGAACAAGGTATGAATCGGACCTATTTTTGACCGAGTTATTTAACATCCCCCGTGTGTGCAATTGAGTTCATTTAGTGGTATTTGTTAGGATACCGCCAATGCCAGGTGGGCTTTCAACCGAACCTCGTACTGAGGATCACCTAATTAGCTCCACGAATTCCTTTGTTGTATGTACTAAGATTAATCTGCGTTGTAATCCAGGATGCCATAAGCTAGCTCATCCACATGCAAACATTGATCCGTACGCAAGTTAATGTGACAGATATATCGTCATGCGGGAGGTTTACTTCATTACCGATAGGCTATCAACCAAATTGGTACTGAAGCTTGCCTTATGACCTATAGAATGCTGAGAGTTCCAGGGATTCAAGGTCAACTCCCTTCTTTTTTTCAATTGTATTGGGATACTTGCTCTTTTGTAGTGATAAGATCACCGTTTATTTTGATTTGTTTTTCTTTTGTTGAGCAAGGGATTGGGGATATGGAGTGATGAAAATCACTGTTGTTTGTGCCTTTTGATGTGTGCACTATAGTTTGTCAAATTTGGAGTTTTGACATTTTGCAAATTTTTTTTTTTTGTGTTTTGCAACTGTTGAGAACTTTAGGGATTCTTAGGGAATTGGGTAGGGAGGAAGCTTGTCCTTTTGCCAACTCTCAGCATTCTATGGGTCATTCGCACAGGGGGATGAGCAAGATAACCGTTTCGCTTGTGGTGACCTAGATTATTTTGCAGGTTTCGTCTTTCGTTCACACAATTTTGGGAATTTTTAGTGTTTTGATTTGTGTTGGGATGTTACGTAACAAGGTGTATTTCAAGTATGACTCTACCTTCGTAAAATCTGTTCGACTTGGTACACTACATGGCTAAAGAGGAAAATGATGACTGAATCACTGAAACTCTTGGTACATTCCCAGACCACTGACTGTAGTGTGGTAAAATTTATGCATGGTGTTTTTGTTGATTTTGATGAATTCGAGTATGCCTAGAATTGAGATGCAAATCTTTGTTGTTTTTGATGATTTTTGTTGTTTTGTTTTTGTTGAATTTTTTTTGATTTGTTTGACCAAGAGATTGCGATAATCCTTGGAGCTTTTTGGGTTGACCAAGAGATTGCGATAATCCTTGGAGCTTTTTGGTTGACCAAGAGATTGCGATAATCCTTGGAGCTTTTTGGTTGACCAAGAGATTGCGATAATCCTTGGAGCTTTTTGGTTGACCAAGAGATTGCGATAATCCTTGGAGCTTTTTGGTTGACCAAGAGATTGCGATAATCCTTGGAGCTTTTTGGTTGACCAAGAGATTGCGATAATCCTTGGAGCTTTTTGGGTGACCAAGAGATTGCGATAATCCTTGGAGCTTTTTGGGTGACCAAGAGATTGCGATAATCCTTGGAGCTTTTTGGGTGACCAAGAGATTGCGATAATCCTTGGAGCTTTTTGGGTGACCAAGAGATTGCGATAATCCTTGGAGCTTTTTGATTGACCAAGAGATTGCGATAATCCTTGGAGCTTTTTGGGTGACCAAGAGATTGCGATAATCCTTGGAGCTTTTTAGGTGACCAAGAGATTGCGATAATTCTTGGAGTAGTGTTTGTTTGTTTTTGTGTTTTTTTTTTTTTTTTTTTGGTACATGGCTTTCTTAGATATGAAATGGTCGCAAATGACTGATATTCAAGGGTTCTGTTTCCTTGATACCGTCAAGAGAAGCTAGCCTGTACGTTCCTCGGTCCTATTTTGCTATCAATGACATAAGGACCTAGCCAATTTGCCGTGAATTTGTCTCTCATATGGGACGGCAAATTAGAGTTTTGTTGGTTTTCCTTCAGAACCAAATCACCAACCCGAAAGTCTCTTAGGTGAACTTTCATGTTGTAAGCTCTCTTAAGCCGCTCTTGATAGATACGTAAGTGCTCGAGAGCATTAACGCGTCTTTCGTCAAGCAACGTAAGTTGGTCTAACCGGGCCTGCCGTGCAGTGTCATCATCGATGAATTCCCGCATTGATATGCGGAGGGAAGGAATTTCCAACTCGAGAGGCATTACTGCCTCTGAGCCATACACTAGTGAAAACGGAGTTGCCCCAGTGGGCGTCCGAATGCTAGTGCGATAAGCCCAAAGGGCAAGTGGGATTTGTATGTGCCAATCCTTATGACTGTCTACGACGGTCTTTTTAAGGATGGCGACTAGCATTTTGTTTGACGCCTCTGCTTGCCCATTTGCTTGCGGATAATAGGGTGTTGAAAATCTGTGCTGAATTTTGTACTTTGTGGTTAAAGCACGCACGTCTTTGTTCTTGAATGATGGCCCATTATCCGAGATTATTTTGGATGGAATACCAAAACGACATATGATGTAATGCAAAATGAACTCCGCAATGCGGGGTCCCGTCGTAGAGGTTAACGGAATTGCTTCCACCCATTTGGTAAAATATTCTGTGGCCGTTATGATAAACGTGTGACGGCCTGACGATGCAGGGGAGATCTTTCCAATTAGATCGAGGCCCCACTGTGAAAATGGCCAAGCAGATTGGACTGTCTGTAGGGCCTGGGAAGGTGCGTGCATCAAATTGGCATGATGTTGACACTTTACGCACCTCTTGACATACGCGCAGCAATCTCGCTCTAAAGATGGCCAATAATAGCCCATGCGAAGAATGCGCTTTGCAATGGCCATACCACCGAAGTGGTCGCCACATGTACCGTCATGCGCTTGGGTGATCGCCCAAGTGGACTCTTGCTGGTCCAAGCAACGAAGAAGAATTCCGTCGTAGCTGCGACGATACAAAATGTCTCCTATCAAGACATATTTTGCCGCTTTCTGTTTGAATGTTCGTTTTGCGGCTTGCGTCAATCCAAAGGGTAGATTACCTAACTTGAGGTAGTCTCTTATTGGTAAATACCAGTCCTGTTGATCGGATACCTCGACAGTTTGAACAGCCAATCCCTTTTGGAGTTCTTCCCTAACAAATGCTGATTGGGATAGAACTTGTAAGAATAGCGTTGTGTTGCTATTAATGGGAGTGGGGGAGAACAAAGACCCCAGTTGGCATGTTTCAAATAGTCTCGGATTTGAAAGAACTTATCCGAAGATGGTTCGATCTCGGATCATGTGGATTCCCGGCGTCAAGTCTGAGCTTGCGCGCTCCATCGCGGGTTGCGATAAGGTTTTGACTTGAATGGTTGTTATATCACCGGAAAGGTCTTGCGGGATTAGTGACCCTAAGGAGGCCATTGTGTCCGCAAAATGATTCGATGATCGAGGGAGTGCCTCGATGTCATACCACTCAAGTTTTGCCAGGAATTTATCCACGAGGGCTTTATAGGCCTTCGTAACTGGGCATTTGCATTGATATACCCCTTTGACTTGATTGACGATTAACAGCGAATCACCAAAGATGTTCAGTCTTTTGATGTTCATGGCGATTGCCGTCTGAAGACCTAGGAGCAAGGCTTCATATTCTCGCATTGTTGTTGGTGCACTGGAAGTTTAATTTAAATGACAGGGGCATTGGAGCGCCCTGCGGTGTGAAGAATACAATTCCTGCGCCACCACCTTGCTCGCATTTAGAACCATCGAAAAATAAGGTTATGTCGGCCTGAGACTCAGGCTCTTCATAATCTGGCGATTCTGAGACATGGAAGACCTCATCATCGGGTAGTTCTATGACTAGAGGCTGATCGTCTTCAAGAGGAGCCTCTGCTAGTTGATCGGCTATGACTTGTCCTTTTATAGATTTTTGCCCAATAAACTCAATGTCAAATTCCGTCAACAACATGATCCATTTCGCCGTGCGACTACTATGATAAGTACGACTCATCATGTATCGCAATGGATTCTCCTTAGACACAACATACGTCGTGTTGCTCAACATGTAATGGCGTAGCCTCTTTGTAGCAAACACCACTGCCAAGCGCAGTTTCTCAACGTATGCATAGTTAAGTTCGTAATCGACCGTGGTGCGGCTAAGATAGTAAGTAGCCCGTTCTTTGTGAAGTTCATTCTTCCGGGCTAGCATTGCGCCCAGCGCCACCTCGCATGGCCGAGATGTATAAGTAGAACGACACACCTGGTCTAGGCAGTGCCAATACTGGCGACGAAGCCAAGTATTGTTTGATTTCGTCAAAGGTTGATTGGCACTCGTCATCCCAATGAAATGTGACCCCTTTGTGCAATAGTTTGTTCATTGGTTGGCATTTGTTAGATAATTGTGCTATGAAGCGTTTAATCGACGCGACCTTTCCTTGCGGACTTCTGAGCTGCTTGATAGTGGTTGGGGGAGCCATTTCAAGGATTGCCTTGACTTTGTTTGGGTCCACTTCGATGCCTCTCTTGGAGACTATAAAACCCAAGAGTTTTCCAGATGTGACGCCGAACACGCACTTCTTGGGATTCAGTCTGACCTTATGCTCTATGAGGCGATCGAGAATCTTGCTTAAGTCACCGAGATGATCTGAGCGCAATTTAGACTTGGCTAACAAATCATCCATGTAATCTTCCAAAGTTTTGTGCATGTAATCGTGGAAGATATACGTCATAGCACGTTGGTATGTAGCGCCAGCGTTTTTAAGGCCAAAAGGCATGACCTTATAACAAAATGTCCCCCAAGGCGTTGTGAATGCCGTTTTGAGTTGGTCTTCAGGATTGATACGAATTTGATTGTATCCTGAGAAACCGTCCATTAGGGAGAGCATTTCGTGACCTCGCTGTAGCGTCTACCAATGCGTCGATGCTTGGCAAGGGGAAATCATCCTTAGGACTCGCTTTGTTTAGGTCTCGAAAGTCGGTGCATATGCGAATCCTCCCGTCGGGCTTCTTGACGGGAACCATGTTGGACAACCATGGCGGATAATCCACGCAGATGACAAATTGTGCATCCAACAGACTTTTGCAATTCGTCTTTGACCATCAAGGCCACTGTTGGGTGCATCTTTCTTAGTTTTTGCTTTACTGTGCTTGATTTTTGGATCAAGCGTTAAATTGTGCATGACTAGCTACGGGTCTAGTCCTGGCATATCTTTGTATGACCATGCAAAAACTTCCTTCTTTTCTTTAAGAAGGGCAATGTAATCGGCTTGCTCTTCGGGGGAAAGGCTTACCCCCAGCTTGAGAATCCGTGGATTCATTGGATCTGTGCCGATGTCTCACGTCGCTCGTCTCTTCGATCGACATGTGAGATCCGTCCTCCAACCGATGTGGAGTTGGGATTAAATGGATATCATCACTGAGTTAAGATCTCGCGTTTGGGACCTCGGGTCCCTCTTCAGCTTGAAAATATCTTGAGTTGTCCTTGGGGTAAAATGAAGCATTTCACCGAAAGGCCAGGACTCGAATGGTGACAATGGTGAATTGACGCGATCCCAGCCAATGGCATCCATGTTTAGATGCAATGACCGATGATGGATCGGTCGGATTGCGGATGGGTGTGGTCAAATCAATGGAGATCATGTGGATGGAATGAATTTGGTCTCCGGAACCACGGGTGTGATGACTTGATTCTTTTAGCTGTTCCCTATACTCTGGATCTGGCTCTACGGGAACAGGCACGAATGGATCCTCTCTAGGTGCAAATTCATCTCTATGTGTGAAAAGGAAGGCGGGGTCTTCCCTCGGTACTACTGTCCTGATGGGATCTCGAGGTGGACGATGCTGATCTTGAATTTGGAGCCATAGGCCTAACACTTGGTCCCACCTCGCTGGGTCTACGTGCCATTCATGTCCTAACCGTATACCCATTTGTCCCATTAGATCTTCATGAGTTAGAGCGCGGTGATGTCGTCGCGCATGTCTGAGATAGTCCATTTCAGTTTCGTCTTCTGACTCACTTTCATAGATCCAAAATTGTTCATCCTCTTCAACATCTGTTGCTTGCGACATTGAGGACTCTTCCTGCTCCAGTGAATTAATCTGGTCCCATTGCGGTTGTTCCACTCTTAGTGGAGGGACCCGATTCTTTTGAGACTCGTGTTATTTCGTCTCGGAACCTCTAAGGGGAACAGCTTTCAAAAAATGTCCTGGAAGCCGTTGTTGTTCTCTTTGAGGACTTGCTCTCCGAACTTTCACCTCTCTCTAGCAAAGGAGAGGGATTATTGCTATTTCCAGTGGGTGTTTGTAGACCATGGGAGATAATCCCCTAAGGTGTATTCTCGTGTTTGGATTGGCGTACGGGTCTTGTGCCAATCCCCCTCGTTGCCTATTTCTAGGCCTTGCATATTTTCAACCAAGATGTCTAATGGCAGGGGATGGTTGAACCCTACCCCCGACTTGTCATATGGCATCCGATATCTTGGTTGGCAAAGGATCCGCATCCCTTGCTCATATCTCGCCTAGCCCATACCCATGCCAATTGCATTGTTCGAGATATTTTAGGGCAAATTCTGGGTTCGACGGATAATTGATGTTTTCGACAAAAGGCTCTTCATCTCGTTTCCTTTTGTTCGCATGGTTCATAACCATGATCAAGGCCCCCATACACAAAATTCGTTTGGTTCGGTGGGTAGCCTAGAGGGACGATTGTTCCAATGGGAAGGCGAGGCCTTCCCATGTCTTGTACTGACTCCAATGTGGGGGTTGCCACAACATTTTGCACTATGTATTCTCCCAGGCCTGTACTGGCCATCTCAACAGTGATTGTTGATGATTGGGTAGGAGGAAACGGTAGTCCTTCCTGAGTCCATTCCATGTTTGGTGGTTCAGGAATCTTGGTTTGCGTTGCGTTGGGCGCTTCCTCTGTTGATATCGTTGAAATCGTGGGCAACCCCTCTTCTAGAGGCTTAACCTCTTCCATGATTTGCTTTCCCTTGTCCTTCCGTTGGGCCACGATAGGTGGCGTTGATGATGAAGGAGCCGATGATGAAGTCTCACCCGGTTGGGATTTTGCCTTGTTGGCCACCAGTGGTACTTGCGGTATCGGACCCTGTTTAGATGGATTTAATTGAAAATCCAAATGCGTTGATGGGAGGGTCGATTGAGGTATGAATTGTACCGCATTGCAATACTTGAAGGGCTCTAAGTCCATTGGGACTACATGTATTTGCCCTTCATAGGCATACTTCAAGCACCGGTGTGCGATCGAGGGGACACACTTCATGTCCCCGATCCAAGGCCGCCCTAGCAAGATGTTATAAGCCATTTCGCCTTCCAGCACATGGCACAGTGTGGGTATTGACTTTTGTCCTACCTGTATAGGCAGAACAACCGTGCCGACTGTCGAGCAAATTGCATCGTTAAAAGCTCATAGTGTGTACGTGGAAGCGGTGATGTGAGAGGCTGGCAGCTTTAAATGTTTCAATGCTGCAGTGGTTATAATGTTACTAGGACGAGCCGCATCTATCAAGCACTCTCTTGTACGGGATCCCGTTGACCCGCGCGATAACGTGCAGGGGTGGATCCGGCATGTCATTTGATATCGTTTTGACCTCGTTTTCTTTGAATGTGATGACAAGCTCCGTACATTGTTTCACATGTCCCACGAAGGCGTTGAAAGAATTTGCTTCGTGGGGTTGTACTTCAATGGCTTTTAAAATGTCCATAAGAGCTTCTCTATGGGGAGCTGATTGTTGAATAAGCTCGTAGATGGACAGCCTAGCCGACGTGGTCCGCAAACTCTGCGTGAGTTTGGTTCGTATCGTGACCTCAGGTCTAGGCGGAGGTAACTGCGTTGGGCGTTGTTGAGGCTGCGATGTCGACGGAACTTCCCTCGCAGGTACCTCGGGGGCAACTGCTGGGTATTTTCTGTTCCTTGTTACAATGCTAATCATTCCCACAAATCCTTGCGCGGGAAGATCTTGTCGCACCTCGTTAATTTGGAGCGGTTTTGTCTGCGCCTCGTGGGCATGCAAGGGGTCCTTGAATACCCCCATTTGTTGGTTGTTAGGTGCGATGGGGTTGTCCACGACCAATGTTCGGTTGTCGATCAAATCCTGGGACTAGTTCTTTGAATTTCCAAGCACCCATTTAGGTCATGTCCTCCGCGCCTATGGAATCTGCAATACAATTCCTCCCTATACCCCCTAGGCTTGGGAACGTTAGGGTCAAAAATTTGGATTTCTGTCAGAGTAACTAAATTTTCCGCCGACAAGCGGTCAAATAAGGAGTCCCTAGACTCCGCATACGGAGTGAATTGTCGCCTAGGGCGACGCCGCCGATATCGCTCCCGTCTTCTCGTTATCTCTTTCGTAAGCAGGAGGCACTGCCCGGTAGTTAGCCTTTTGAGGCTGCGTTTCTTGCACAGGCGCGGGGACATTTATCGCAACTTGGTTGACTGCAGCGTGTTGTGGTTGCGTTGTCCCAGCTTTAGTGGTTTTATTCCACTCTTTCTTCTTAGGCTTGGCAATTGCGCCTTCGCCTATCTTAATCTCTTCTATGACTCTGGCTTGCGCCAAAGCTTCTTCTAAGCTGTCGTATTGTCGCAGCAACAATAGACCAGAGATTGATTTTAAGCAACTTTTTGCGAACATTTGCGTGAGGTCCGACATGGGAGGACGGTAGGGTAACTTAGAAAGCAAAGCTCTCCATCGGTTCCCGTACGCTGCCATTGTTTCCTCCTCAAATTGTTTAAGGCTAGCAAGATCACTAAGTGATGCCTTCTTCCTTGTGTTGAAGGCGAAACGTTCAAGAAACGCATCTACTAGCTGATCTAAGCTGCTTATGCCGTGTTTGGGCAGCTGTGTGAACCAATCCGAGGCAGGGCCTGCGAATGTGGTTATGAATGTTCTAAGCAATAATGCGTCATTATCTTGAATGCCGAAGCATTGGCTTAGAAATCGTGTAACATGTTCTCGTGCGTCCTCTTCACCTTTAAAACTGCCAATTGAGGCAACTTGAAGTGTTCGGGGTAAAGAGGTGTAGGCACTGAGGGATGCACCGGATTATTGCGGAGTAGACGTAATGTGGGTTTTTGATGCCCAGCAGCTTTTGTCTCCACAGACTCCAAACGCTCCAATAGCGCTTGGTATGCATCGGAAGATTTTATTTCTTCCTCTCTTGTTCGCTCTTGTTGCAAGTTACGGTAAACTGGAGGCCTATGGAGGGGTGGCCGAATGGCATCCTTCCCCGCCTTGATGAGGAGTTTCAATATATTCCTCTTCTGGTTCATACTCCTCATAAAATTCTTGAGGAGTCTCAGGGCGAAACCTATGACCCTGATCAAGCTCTTGCTGAAGGTACCCATCATTGTTTCTGGGAGTTGCCTCCCTCTCGAATCTATGGGGTCTTGGAGGCGGAGCTTGACGAGGTCGTGGAGACCTCGTCCCGCACCAACGGATTACGCCTCTCATACCGTTCAGCTCTTTGGATGCGAGGGGTTGGCCCCCTCTCATGTATTTCATAGCGTAACTCATCCGCTTCGCGTTGCATGCGTTCTTTATCCAAGCGGTATTGATACTCTATCTCTTGCTGACTTTGTTTAAGCCGCATGATTTGGGCTTGACGGGTGGTATATCTGGCGACAACCGGGTCAATTTGATCTACCCTATTTTGTTCGGAAGGTTCAAATGTTCCTCCTATGGGTTTACCTCGGTTTTGATGCTCTAAAATCTCAAGGGGTCGCTTCCCTCTGTCGAGGTAGGCGGTATGTGCTCGAGGTTCTGGCCTCAAGGGGTGATCATGATATCCCGCTCGGTGCGGAAATGCAAGGTTCCCGCATTGTTTGTTGCCCTCCTGAGGAATGCGATGGTTTTCCTCATACTCCCTTTCACGGGTGTAAATGGGATGGGCGGAGTTAGGTCGCCCTATGTAAGGAGCCCTGCGCTCCGGATTTGGTCTCTCTGTTCTGATGATAGGTAAAGAAGGGACGCCATATCCACGTTGTCCCTCCAAATGGACAGTGTGCCTATTTAGCGCTTCATCGCGCGGTGGCCACTCATGCCTAGCTTCAAGAGGTGATTCTCTATTTATGTCAAGGTCTACATGTAAGGCATCTTCCCGAAAGGGGCCGCTTTGAATAGGAATACCCCACTGAGGATTCTGAATTGGATTCTTTTGTAGGTTTGACCTATAAGGCGGTATGACCAAATCCTCAGGACTGAAGTGAAGGCGACTTGTGCTCGCTTTTTGTGTACCTTCCGAAGCTTCTGCCCTTGATTGGGCTTGACTGCGGGTGTACACCATTGCGGTGCTTCTATGCTATCTAAATAAGTTTTTATCTCGTTTTTATGATTTTCTTTTTTTTTTTTTTGTCTACACTAAGCAGAATTAAACACACACATTCACAAAACCGTGATTATCTCTTTTAAGGATTCTTGGTGTGTCCTAAACTGGTTTAGTGCATTTTGATGTTTTGTTTTGTTTTTGTAGGTTTTGTAGAACGTTTAAATGCATCATGTAGGCTCTTATAACTCCAAAAAGGTCGCCCCTTCAATATACCAACCAGGCCGATATACCAACCTCTCTATATACCCGCCCTTACGAGAGGGAGACTATAGGTACGTGAGAGCAGAAGGTACGTGGTACGTAGGCGGTACGGAAGGGGGATTGTCCCGTTAATGGCACCTACCATAGAAAACTTATCCTCGCGCGCATGGGAATCACCCCGCCTACGCTCGGTCTGTCTTCGTCAGGATTTACGCCTAACAACAGTTGACAATCGGGAAATGGATGCAAATCAAGCCAAGGTGGTGATTAAATCCACCAATGGTCTTGATCAAGGGCTGGGGTCTTACGACCAGCTCCTTGGTTTAAAATTGTTTCGTGATGTGTGTGGGATTCGTTTTATCCAACAAAAATGAAACTAGCATACATGACTTTTCCTAATGCAATGCAAGATTAAATGAAAACAATTAAAGAAACAGAAATAGAAACAGAAAAATTTAACAGAGATAATAAAAATCCCTACCTCTTCTCTGCCTGCTCCTGTTGTCTCTGAATTTCTGCTCTAAAAATCCACAGACAGGAATTCGTCCCTCTGGGAGACGAATTGCAGAACAGAATTCGTCCCTCCCAGAGACGAATTTGAATTCGTCTCAGGGTCAGACGAATTGCATAAAAGAATTCGTCCCTGTCAGAGACGAATAGCAGTCTGCAACAAAAAAGATGTACCTGTCAAGCACAAACACAAAAATTTAATTAGTTTCCGTGATTTTAAAAACCAGGGAACAGTGTCCCACCGTGATCGCCACTAAAAGCACGAGATTCCGGTCAAAGGAAACACCAAGTGCGATTGCATTCAAAATTAAGTACGCTTAAGTCCTAGAAATGTAAATTGCATGAAATGGAAAAGAAACACATTGGAAGAGACACAATCAAATAGAGAAAACACAGCCCTTTCATTAATTTCCCTTGATCTCCGTTACAATGACGTCTCCTCCCTTTTCAGGGGCTAGGAGCGCAAATAGAGTTTGATTACAATCACTGAATGATTCCTCTTTCCGCGTGCCCATGATTGCAATGGGCGGGCCAAGATGATGCCGCCGCCGATGTCGATGAGTTCTTCGCCTCTGCTGCTTCTCCTACGAACAAAGAAATGACCAAGACGTCAGTAGCACCTGCTGCAAATGAAAAGCGTTTGCTCTCTAAAACTAACGAAATATGCATGTAAATATTTGCCTAAAATAGTGAATACAATGAATCCAAATTGCTTCAAAACTTGACAGAAGGTAAGAAAAGTTACCAGAAGGCCACTGCCACTGAGGCAGCTGGCCAATCCACCTTAAACTGGAATTCGTCCCTGGGCAGGACGAATTCTGACTGCAATTCGTCCCTGGGTGGGACGAATTCTTCTGTGTTGAGGAAATCGACCTGCTGCTGCTCCAATGTCGGATCCCGAGACCTGCAAAACGCCTGCAAATAGGGGGGTTATGTAATTGGGGCCATTTTGGGACGACCCAGATGGTCGGATTTTCCCAATTTGGCCTCCACCCTCGGGAATTTGACCTTGACACCTGCAAGTTAGCGAAACGACAAAGCAATACAAAACATCCTAAAATCTGACCAAAAGTTACAAAATTTGCAATTATGGACTAATCAGACCTAGTAACACAGAATGCAATCTAAAAAATAATCTAAAATGCTCAAAAACTAAAAATAGGACTTGGGAGGTGCGGGGGTGCCCAAGTGGGCCTCCCACCGTTGGCCCTCGATTTTGGAGCCAATCCACCAGGGATGGGCCCAAAACCTTTTAGGATTGGGGGTCGGCGAATTGGTAGGTTCAGGTGTCCATGCGTTGGATTTGGGTAAGGTTCGAGCTTCCAAAGGCCACCCAACAACCTCCCTTGCAAAAGAGATTGGTGGATGTGGGAAGGTGAACCAAGAGGGATGCAAGTGGGTCTTCAATTCGGCAGCACTTCGTTGCTTGAAAACTCCTTCAACTCTGTATGTTTTGGGTGAGAAAAGTCCCACCTTTTATAGACCCAAGGGGTCTCTTTTGGGAGGGAAGCACAAATGCCATGTGTTGGCCATAGGCGCCATGTGGCAGTCTTGTCTTCCCATGAGGGAGGGGAGTCCTCCATTGACTTGAGCTTTGATAAATGCTTTTTGTAACAGTCCTCTAACGGCCCCTCCGTCCACTTACACATGCGTGCAAGGCAGGAGCCCTTAACTGACTGTTCTGGGCTGCCACTTGGCACCATTTGCCTTTTTGCCCGTTAAGCTTGGAATTCGTCCCACCCAGGGACGGATTCAGAATTCGTCCCGGGGTGGGACGGATTCTATTTTGAATTCGTCCCGGGGTGAGACGAGTACTGGGCAAAGTGTCCAAGTGTGCCAAATTGCTTCTTGACCTTACAAAATTGCTATGAAAGTGGTTAAGACCACTGTTTAACCTCTGAGGGCTGCCCTGGGGGCTGTGTTTGTCAAAGCGATCAGTGTTTGCAGTCACATAATCGGATTGGTGCTGTTTTGGTGTCTACACTTTGTTATATTTCTTTTGCATTTTTGGTTAATAGATCAGCCTCTCAGTTCTTCAAAACTTCTTAGGGTATTAGACAAGGTTACCCTTTGTCACCACTGTTATTTATTTTGGTAGTTGAGGGATTAAGTAGGTGTATTATATAATCCAAGAGGGAAGGAACAATAAAGGAAATGAAAATATGTAGAATTATATAAGTCACCCATCTACTTTTTGTAGATGATGTTCTCCTTTTCATAGATGGAACAGTAAGAGTTGTAGAGAAGTTAAAAGTATTTAGATATTTTTTGTCTGGCAACAAGTATGTAGATTAATGCATAGAAATCAAGAATTTCCTTTAACTATATGAATCAAAATAAAACTATAATAATAGATCAAATTTTCTCCTTTAATATATTTGATCTTCAAGAGGGTTTTAACTATCTGGGGTTCTTTTTGAAATCCAATTACTATACTAAACAATATTGGAATTGGTTGATAAAGAATGTGGAAGGAAGAATTAATATTTGGTGCAACAAATGGCTCTCTTTAGGGGAATATTGAATTTGGTCAAGTTTGTGTTGGAGGTAATACTGGTATATTGGAAATCTTTAGCTCATATACCAAAAGGAGTTTTGGAAAAAACTTAAACAATTAAGCTATATATTCTTATAGATAGGGAAAAGTGAAATGGAAGGTATTCCCTTGGTTAAATGGAAAACCTTAACCAAGCACAAGGAAAATGGAGGATGGGAACTTAAGAACATCTTCCTATTTAGCAATGCTCTAGTAGCAAAGTGTGTTTGTAAGATAACATCAAATGAAGGCTTATGCAATAATATTATACATGAAAAGTATTTAGAGCCACTTATAGTTGAGGAGTGGATAAGGGCTCCAATTAAGCAAACATGTAATGTTTCAATATGTTGGAAGATAATGATTCAGACCTTTTATATTGTTGGTGATTGTCTTACCTAGAAAATAGAGGATGGTTCAAGGATAAGACTAGGATTAAACACTTGTATTGGTTGTCATGATATGCAAAAACTACCAAATAATATAATTTAGAACCTAAGAGAACAAGGGATTGGAAATATTTCCCAAGTAGCTAACCTAGAAAATTTTATAAATTGAAGTCAAGGATGGAAGGAAGCAACAGTGTTAGGGCTTTAGGGCCAAGACGCACACTAGTGGGAAGATTATGTGTAGAGACTTAAAGTTGAACATATCAAGTTGTGAGAGGAAATTGATCAATTGGTATAATTATTGAGAATGGTTTATGAAAACCCCACTTCTTACTTACAAACCTAAGTTAGGGTATGCTTGGCTTACTCCCAATGTTCCTATGGTTCAAAGACTCAATGCCCAATAGAATCTTCTTTCCACTTAAACTCGTTGGAGTCTAAGATTTAAAATGGCTTGGGCAGGATATATTGAACCCAAACAGGCTTTCTTTGCTTGGAGCCTCTTATCCTATGGTCTTTATCTTAGACAAAGATTAAACTACCTTGGAATAGATCATCCTTCCTATCATTTTTGTGGTTCTCTAGAGGACCCACTTCATATTTTTTGGTAATGTAGGAAAGCTCGAATGGCCTGGGATTGGCTTGAGATCTTCTTTCAGCCTCATATGGCCAATTCATTCACCTGGCATCATGTTTTGCTCTGCAACCCACCAGATTTTTTCTTGCCCTTATTGGAAGTGTGGAACATTTTTTGCATCAGTGTGCTCTTTCACATTTGAAAAACTCGTAACAAAATTATCTTTTCTCAGCAGCATAGTTCAGATAAATTTTCAATTGTTGATAAGTGCCCAATTTACTCTGATTTTTGGCTCCATATTTCAGTTCAAGTGGAGAAAGTTCATATAGAGGTGGAGCATCTTCACGCTCTTATGCAGCACTAGGGTAATGCCCCATGTACGGTCATCCGAGTGCCTTTTATTCAGCCTTCTCAATCTTGTATCTGATGGCATTGATGGTTCTGGTACAAGTGATAATCTTGGCATGCCTGGGGAGGATGGATGGCTCATTTCTATTCTTTTTAATATCGATTGTTAGCATCTAGCGGGTGATGGACATTCACCTCGTGAACATACCTCCATGATTGACATGATTTAATGCATACTTTTTGATGTTGTGGTTGGTGGTGGGTTTAACCATGTTTTTTATTGTTTTGAGTAACGTTGCCTAACTTCACCTGAGTTAGTGTGACTACATATTGAGGTGTACCTATCTACCTATTTGTTTGGTTGTAAAGACTTGTATTTTTAAAATAATTAAAAGTTAAGCCTTTACATTCAAAAAAAAATTATTTGAAGAACTCGAACCCTATATATAACATTATTATATATTTATACAATAATAAATATTATATAACATTTTAAAAACTTCAAGCTTATAAATAATATTATTATGTAATAATAAATGTTATATATAACTTAACCATAACTTAATATAAATCTCTCATATAATCAATCAAGTAAAAAAATAAAAATATATGTTTCTTTAAAAGTATATCACAATCTTTTAAAAAAAACAAGAAAAAGGTGAAACTTAATTCCACCATATAACAAAAGCATATCAATATCACAATCTTTTTAAAAATTGACATTAAAAAATATAAAAAAAATAAAACTAAATTCCAACACATAAATATACCACTAAGAAAGAAAGTTGCCTTTTAGGAAAATAAAGTAAAGCCTCGAAATTCACGTCAAATAAAAATATTTAAAAATAAACATTGTGATGCAAGCTAGGGCATTCTAAGTTTGGCTTCCCAGCCTGGAGAACGGAGATTTGATGGCAGCAACATTGAAAGATGGGGATGCAACCAGTTGATCCTCTTGCACAGGGTGAATTTTTGAACCGAGTGTTGAGTTAACAAATTTATATCAAGCGGTTCTTTCTTTCCCGTCAAGTGCGAGCATATCCAAACGATGATTGCCGCCTGAGGCTGAGGCTTGGCCCGGAACCTTAACTCTATTAGCCATCTCACTCGTCATCTCCTCCGCGAATTTCCGCTGCTCAGAATCCATATTTGATTTCAGAAGTTTGCAACAGTGAGAAATCGAGACTAATAATGATATTTGTAGCAGTGAGCAACAGGACTTATCACTAGCCAACAATACGCGCCAGAATCTGCCGAATGGAAGGAGATGATGCCTGTAAATGAGAGGGATTTTTATGTTGGCTTGATAGATAGTTCAAGGTAATTAATGGGGCGGAATCAATGGAAAATTGGAAGCCTTAAGATGGCCCAATTTGGGTGTGTTTTTTAAATGCCTGAGATTGAGCTGTTTGGCCCTATCAATTCTTCAAGAACGATGTCGTAGGGATTTATATTTCTTGAATTTCATGTGACGGAGGTTCAAAGTATTATTCAAATATAAATATATAAATAATTATTATTATTTATATTATTTTTTATAATAAATTGAAAAGCTGGAACATAGTTTCTTTGAGTATCATAGTTAAGACTTGCTCGTTTTTTAATGTGATGTGATTTAAGATTTGGTTTTTTTATATAAATGATATATGTTATATATGTTAACCAAAAAAAATTAAACATGGAAGATGGTCTTTCATGTTAATTTAACTTAAATATTCGTTAAAAAAAACCTAACGTTCTCCTAATATTGATTTGAGCACTTCATAACAAATAATAACGGATGAATTTTGTATTGCTACCTAGCCCTACATAAATTAAAACTAAAAAATTAACAAAAACAAGCATATTTCTTGAATGGCCAAAACTCTATGTGATCAGTTCTAAATAATCATAAAGCCCCTTTGACCTAACAAAAGTCCATTGATTGTATCTTGGTTCTTCCTCGTAATAAAAAAAAAAAATTCAGTCATTATAAATCATTTTTTAGAATAATATATGAAGGGGAATGTTGGAATTAATGTGTACTTTGTTTTTTGTTTTGTTATGATATGTGTTCTTAATACTTGTATACTTATCAATGGTATGATATAGTCCTTCTGGCTATATATTATAATTTTTTTTTTTTTTTTTATAATATGATCTCATTTTTATCCATTACTAATATATTAACTAAAAAAAATTAAAACACATGAAGGGCCACCTTCCATATAAATTTAACTTGAATTTTAGTTAAAAAAACTCAACATTCCCTATTCCTTTTCAAGATGATAAGTGATATGTTAACTAAAAACATGTAAACTTAACTTAAATTTTTACTAAAAAAAACTCAAACACTTACCAAAAATAAACATTCTATCAATTAAATGTTGGTTCCATTGTATGCCACAAGGGTAGGAGGTAGATATTTATGAAATAGATTTTGGTTCCATTGTATGTCAACGAGGCAACAGGATTAGGGATGCAAACCTTCAAGGTTAGTTCTTTCAAGTTTTTAATATAATTTGAGTAGTATAAGTTTTAAATAAAAGTTAAAGGTTTTTAATTTAGTAGGGTTTAAAGTTTTTTTTAGATATGATTGTTTAAGATTAATATTATTTATTACTTTAGATTTAGCAGCGCAACAGTTTGGGTTTTAGTTTTAAGGTTCAAACCGTGGCGTGGGTGAGTGTGTGAGCAACAGTTTGGGTTTTAGTTTTAAGGTTCAAACCGTGGCGTGGGTGAGTGTGTGAGGGGGTGGGTGTGTCTCCCTAGTAAAATTGTTGTAAAAAATTGGAGGATTCCCGTCAAAGCCCTATTTCTTAATATTACCAAAAATAAAAAAATATAATATAATATTTAATTAAATAAATAATTAAAAATTAATTGATTTTGAACTAATAAGAGAACAAATCCACAAAATGCTTTTGGAAACACGGTGCATAAGTGAGACCCATTACGGATTCTTGCGTTGATTTTTATGTGTTCTTGATTTTTTATTTTATCTAGTTTCTAGATTTTGTCTCAAGGTTGAATTTTGATTCCTTTTTCACATGTAAATATCTGTCATAGCTTATGAAATTAAAATTTTAAGTCTTTAATGGAGAACGGTTTTCTTTAACATAAGATTTTTATTTTTAAAGGTTAAAGGTCAGGTGAACTGGTAAGTGTAGGTGTGGCTCGGCACTTATCAAGAAGAGGCCTAGGTTCTAATATTGTCAAGATGATACATGAATAAATTCAAACTTTGATGTAATACCACTATGAAGTAACCATGCAACCTATAAAAAAAAAAAAATCACAAGATTGTGGACCTCAATCGGTTAGACTCTTCATTTCAAGGAAGAAACTTAGGTTTTAATCTTGCCAAAATGATACATGAATCGTTTCAAGAAAGAGACGTAGGTTCTAATCTTGCCAAAATGATACATGAATAATATCCAAGCTTTGTTGTAATACCACTATGTGATGACGTGTAATAATTACAATCCTATATAACCTATTAAAAAATATTGTTCATGAGATTGTAGGGCCTAGATTTGTACACCATGAAGTATGGTTGAATAACAAAAAAATAATTTATCCTTTTAATTTTAAAAAATCTAATATTATTCATTAATTTAGATATATAAATAAAATTGTACACCATGAAGTATGGTTGAATAACCAAAATCTACTTTATCCTTTTAGTTTTTAAAAAGTAAAATATTATTTATTAATATAGATATATAAATAATTATAATAAAATATCACGTTAATTTGTTCTTTAAAGTAATAGTTGCAAGATTACTGCAATGGTAAGGGATTTAGCCTCTATTTGAGATGTCCAAGGTTCAAACCCCATGCATTACTATGAGGGGACCAAGACCCCTCTAAAAACCTATGTGTAAACTCATTGAAAAAATTATTCTTTAAAGTAATTGGTTGAAAATAAATAGTTTCACACTAAATCAATTTTCTAATTTAATAGGTGGACCTTAACATAAAGATTAAAAGGCATAATCATTAAATTCTTGGATTCTTTATTTATTATTTTTTTTTAATCTAATACTATATTTTCAATTGGTTATATTGGATTGCAATGAGACCCATCAACATTACATCATTATCCCGTAGTGGTATTACAACATCTTGGATATTATCTATGTGTAGTTTGGTAAGATTCCAACTTGATCTCCTTAAATGTTGAGGAATTTAACTAGTTAATTAATATCATTAAATAATATAATTAATTTACCATGTGGTTTGAATTTGGGTCTCTAGTATGAGAACCCAAAGACATACCACTATGATGTGGGTGAATACTTTGTCTTTTTATTTTTAAAATATAATACTATATATATATATATATATATATATAAACAAATATACATATAGACTAACAAATAGAAGAGTGTTAATTGAGGATCACAAAGTTAAATTCTCTTTTTTTAGAGGAAGTAGTAATTTTAGCTAAAAGTAATAAGAAAATGTTGACTATCTGAACCAAATAATGATTAAGGTTTATTTTGGAAGGTAAGATAAGATAATATTGAATACTGAACCAAATAATGATTAAGGTTTATTTTGGAAGGTAAGATAGAATGCCAAACCCTATGTAAAGATCTTTTAAATGGAATTTATCTCTAAAGATTTTCTTTAATGGTTGAGATATGCAGATGATGTAACTCTTACATATGAAATGGAAATCCTTTCAAATCTTACTTTTCAAATAATTTTAAAAAATAATATTTTTTGAAAAAAATGATGTATTTTCTTTAATACTATTTTAGCATGATAATGAGAAAAAACTTTGTACATGTTACCAAAACCTTAAGCAATTTATTGATATACACTTTGCAATTTTTTTTTAAGTTCTTGGAGCAAGCATTTTTTTGAAACAAGCAATAAATTTTTGGAGCAAGTGAGGATTTTTTAGAGCAAACGATGGAGATCAAACCCTAGCATGAAAAAAGAGAAAAAAACATAGCAATTCTCTGAAGCAAGCGGTGGATTTCAAACCCTAGTACATGTCTTAACAAGTATTTTTCTCTACTATTTACTTTTCTAGATAAAAGTAAAAGTTGTTTTTGGAGTTGTGTCTATGGTTTTTTCAAACACAAAGGTTTGGGTAGCCATAAAAGAATAAATTTTCAATTTGTTAAAACTTCACAGTACTTGTCATTTGGGTAGGCGATAATCTGTGCAAGTTAGAACTTAGTGGAAATACAGATGGAGAACAATAGTGGGATTTCATAGGTCTTAAAGCACAACCTAGGGCTTGCTCATGAATGGACAATAGAAGAACAATTTGTTCTAGAAGAGGGCCTTCAACAGTTTGAAGGAGAATCCAACATTTTTAAATATCTTAAAATTATTGCACTTTTGCCAAAAAAATAGTATAGGATGTTGCACTAAGGTGCAGATGGATGTCAGAGATGTCTAAGATCTCAACTTTAGGATTGAAGAAGGGGTCAAGGGGATACAAAGAGGACAAGGAGAAATATGGGTCACTACTACAACTACCATTGCAACTATCAGATCCATCACACAACCCTTGGTTCTAGATGTATCACCAACAAGATGTAGTAGCTCATTAGAGGGTTTGAAGGAGGTATTTGCAAGGGGTTTGTTGGTAAGTTTAGTGCAAAATAGAGCAATGGTTGAGGAGGGGAAATATGAGAAGAATAGACTAGGGCTATGGCCACTAAGGATGGAGTCATCATCACATGACATGTATCTTAACCCTAAGGTTGTAAAGACATGGGCTAAGAGGATAAATTTTTAGAGTTTTTTTGACAAGACTACCACCATGGTGAGTGAAATAGAGGGTGATAAAGACAATGGGACATTATCTATCGAGGCTAGTTTTGCTAATGCAAACACTAATGGAGAGTCCCCCAACCTTGAGGCTATAAGGAGAATGCAAGATTTTGAAAAGGAAGGAAGATTTAGGGGTTTTCTAGAACAAGGTCATGAAGAAGAAGCAATGGACTATTCGATGGATCCTTATGAGGATGTCTCCATATTTGATTGTGGAAGAAAGTTTGAAAGAAGGAAGTCTCCTTTAGAAGAGTTCAAGAATGGGCCTGAGCCAGTGATGATTTTATAGGAAGACACACAACTCTTGGACAAGAGTGATGATTGGGATATGTCCTCTTTAGAGCAAGTTCAAAATAGGCCACAACTCTCTGATCAGGGCTATGAGGGATAACATAAGAATTTGAAAGGAGGAAATCCAAAGAAGAATCCCTTGGAAGCACGTAAAAAGGCAACCAAGTGCATTCGAAGGAAGAGTAATAGAGCAAAATTAGTTCTAGGAGAAGATGTAAAAATGGGGGAAGTCATTGAACTCTCAAAGAAAATGCTTATTGGGAGGTTCTATGGGCATGCAATTTCTAAAAAATCCTTGGTAGATTGGATGGAAGTTCTAGGGTATGTGCCTAGTTTTTTATTTCTAGTAAGAGGATGGTTGTCATTTCAGTTTAGGACTAAGGAAGATGTGGCAAATATTATGTTAGAGAAATGGTTTTGGGGGTCAGATTTGTTAATTCTCAAACTATGGGACCCTTGTTTTGACCCTAGGACCACTTGAATACCTTCTCACCCTGTATGGGTAAAGTTACTAGGGTTGCCATTAGAATTTTGGTCTAGAGATGTTTTCCAAGCCATAGGCAATTGCATTGGTTCTTTCTTGGAGGTGGATGAGAGGTATCAGTCCTCATGCATGAGGATAATGGCTAGGATTCTTGTTGATGTGGATTGGAGAGATGGATTGGTGGGGGAAATTGTGTTGAAGTATAACAAAGGGATGCATGTTCAAACCCTAGACTATATTGGTGTGCCTTTTAGGTGTGCACATTGTCATAATTATGGGCATATTGCAAGGGATTGTTCTCTTAATTTTTCAAGGAAGGTTTGGTATCGTAAGGAAGATAGAGGGATCTTTAAGGGTGAGAATGAAATGCAATTTTCCCTTCAAGCACATAACTTATAGTCTGATTATATTATTGAATCATTGCATAAGGAACACAAGCTAGAGAAATCAGGGAAAAAATAGAAAATGTAGAGAAGGTGGAGATAAATATTTTTGTGCTAGATCAAGTGATGGATTCATAATCATCTCATATTAAAGTAAGGCTAGGATTCTTAGAGCAAAATTTGGATGTCATGCTCTTGGACCTAGATACAAGCTTTCAAAGCAAATCTACTACCAAATCTCATGTATTTTTAACAAATTTACTTAAACAAAGTCTCCACTAGAATAAGGTAAGGGTGCAATTGAGGGGCAAGGAGGACCCTTAAATTCCTCTTCCTTGAAGGAAGTAGATCTAGACCTTGGATTAGACTCTGGTAAATTTTTTAATAATGCTTCACAAGTAAATCTCTTTGAAATTGCTTCCCCTCTTCAATTTTCTTATGGTCAAGAAGGTTTTGTGTCCCTAGAAACTCATAGGTATCCCCTACGATCCCTAAAAGGTAGAATAGGACTAAGAGAAGAAGGATTTGGGGGAGGCCCTAGTAAATATGTGGGGGATAGAAGTCTTACTAGTAGGAGGGGCAAAAGAGTTTTTACTTTATTGGCTAAGAATAAAAGCCTATGTGAAGTTCAACAAGGCAAGCAACCATCCTTAAAAGGGATCCTTAGAGTAGGGATGATCCTAGACATAGTTAATCAATGAAAGTACTTTCCTTTAATATTTGAGGGATGGGAAGCTATGCAAAAAAATTGCTCTATGTAGGTTGGTAGAAATTCATAATCTAGAGATTTTGCTAATTCAAGAGACAAAAGGGTTAGCTATGAAAGTGATGGAAGATCTCAGTAAATTGCTTAAAGGATGGGATTTTTTGGCCCTTGATGTTGTAGGAGCCTCAGGAGGAGTGGCTATAGGGTGGAAGGTAAATCAGTTTAGGCTAACCAAATTTGCATTGCTTGACTCAGGAGTAGGGACTGAATTCTTTTTAGTGGAGCTTGGGAAAATAGTGATAGTGGTGAACATTTATGGCCCCTATAAAGATAGGATGCAGTATTGGGATAAGCTTATGGATCAAAAGTTTTTAGAAGCTAATAATTTAATTTTAGGAGGTGATTTAAACTTAACTCTCTCGAGGAGTGAAGTGTGGGGTTTTGCTGCTAGAACTGATCCACTAGCTAATTACTTCATCCAAAATTTTGAATCCAAGGGGTTGGTAGACTTGGTGCCTATAAAATCTATCCCAACTTGGAGAAACATGAGGACAGGAGTTGATAGAATTTCTAAGAGACTAGATAAATTCTTAGTAGCAGAGAGTTTGGTAAATGGCACTTATAGATTGAAGTCTTGGATTGAAGTTGGAGGTGACTCTGATCACTCCCCTATCATGCTTCTTTTAACAAAAGAGGAGAAAAAACCACATTGTCCTTTTAAATTTAATTTTGAGTGGCTAAAAGAGGATAACTTTGTAACTCTAGTCAAATCAAAATGGGTGAAGTTTGATTCTAGTCTAAGAGAATCTGCTAGTATACAATTTGCAACAAATTTAAAAAGGGTTAAGGCAATAGTGGTTCAGTGGGCCCATAAAAAAATGATGGATGAGCAAAAACTGAGGGAGATTGAGGAGGAGCTTGTAGTGTTTCTAGTAGATGACTTTGAAAAATAAATGGATGAGGAAATAAGGCTTAAGTATAAAAGTTTGGAACAAGAGAAGAGTAGATTGTTGGTAGAGAGAGAAGCATGATGGAGGCTCAAAAGTAGAGCACTATGGATTGCAAATGGGGATGAGAACACTAAATTTTTTCATAGCTTTGCAAATCATAGAAAACAATAAAATACAATTTGGGAGTTATAGGGACAAGATGGAAGTAAAGTCTCCTCCTTTAAAGGAATAATAGACATGGGTGTAAGGCATTTTGGTCAACTATACAAGGATCCTAGTCAAGTTAATATAGCTGAAATAGTTAAAATAACTTCTCTCTTTCCTAGATTTATAGATGAGGAAGCCAATGATGAGTTGATTAAGGAAGTCTCAAAGGAGGAGCTCAAATTTTTTTTACCTCCTTCCAAAAAGATAAGAGTCCAGGACTTGATGGGTGGACTATGGAATTCTTTCTCGGGCTCTATGACATTTTGGAGTCTGACCTACTCAAGGTTGTGGAGGAATCTAGGCTAAAAGGAAGGGTAAATGTAGTTTTCAACTCTACCTTCATTGCTCTTATTCCAAAAAAGGATAATCCTTCTTCCTTTGATGATTTTAGGCCCATTTCTTTGTGTAATTGTGTGTATAAAATCATAGCAAAAATAATTGCTTCAAGAATTAAAAGGTTCTTCTCTGCTTCTATATCTATTGAGCAATTTGGTTTCCTACATGGTAGACAAATTCATGAAGCAATTGGTGTTGCTTAGGAAAGTCTTCATACCATAAAATTAAAGAAACTACCAACAATGGTGATGAAGTTGGATCTCTCCAAGGCTTTTGATAGAGTAAATTGGCTATATTTAAGAATGATACTTACTCATATTGGGTTTTGTGTGTAGATGGTGAATTGGATTATGGGATGTCTTTGTTCTATTTCTTTTGTAGTTTTGGTTAATGGGTCAACCTCTCAGTTCTTCAAAGCTTCTCGAGGTATTAGACAAGGTTACCCCTTGTCACCATTATTATTTATTTTGGTAGTTGAGGGATTAAGTAGGTGTATTATAGAAGCCAAGAGGGAAGGAGCAATAAAGGGAATTAAAATAGGTAGAATAGTGGAAGTCACCCATCTACTTTTTGTAGATGATGTTCTCCTTTTCACAGATGGAACAGTAAGAGTTGTAGAGAAGTTAAAATAATCTTTAGATATTTTTTGTCTGGCAATAGGTATGCAGATTAATGCACATAAGTCAAGCATTTCTTTTAATTATGTGGATCAGAATCAAACCATAATAATAGGTCAACTTTTCCCCTTTAACATATTTGATCTTCAAGAGGGGTTTAAATATCTAGGGTTCTTTTTGAAACCCAATGACTACACTAAACAAGATTGGAATTGGTTGATAAAGAAGGTGGAAGGAAGAATTAATATTTGGTGCAACAAATGGCTCTCTTTGGGGGGAGATTGACTTTGGTCAAGTCTGTGTTGGAGGTAATACTAGTATATTGGCAATCTTTGGCTCATATACCAAAAGGAGTTTTGGAAAAAATTAGATAGTTAAGCTATAGATTCTTATGGATAGGGAAAAGGGAAAGGGAAGGTATTCCCTTGGTTAAATGACAATCCTTAGCCAAGCCCAAGGAAAATGGAGGATGGGGACTTAAGAACATCTTCCTATTTAGCAAGGCTCTAGCAACAAAGTGTGTTTGGAAGATAATATCAAAGGAAGGCTTATGGAATAAGATTATACATGAAAAGTATTTAGAGCCACTCACAGTTGAGGAGTGGATAAGGGCCCCAATTAAGCAAACATATAATGTTTCAATCTATTGGAAGGCAATGATTCAGGCCTTTTATATTGTTGGTGATTGGCTTACCTAGAAAATAGGGGATGGTTCAAGGATAAGACTAGGATTAGACCCTTGGATTGGTTGTGGTGATATGCATAGACTACCAAATAATATAATTTAGACCCTAAGAGCATAAGGGATTGGAAATATTGCCCAAGTAGCTAACCTAGAATCTTCTACAAATTGGAGTTAGGGATGGAAGGAAGCAATAATGTTAGGGCTTCAGGGCCAAGAGGCACACTAGTGGGAAGAATATGTGGGGAGACTTAAAGTTGGACATATCAAGTTGTGAGAGGAAATTGATCAATTGGTCTGGACAAATAATGGAGCTATGAGGGAGTACACTCCAAAGTTGGGGTATAAGACTCTATTGGAAGATAGCAATGACAATCCAACATGGTGGTGGAAGACACTTTGGAAGCAAAAAGCCCCATTGAAGACAAGATTGTTCCTATGGCTTGCCATGAAAAATAAGGTTCTAACATGGGAGGTTTTATAGAAGAAGAATTGGAATGGTCTAGGAAGGTGTCATTTATGTAAGTCAAACAATGAAATAATTGATCATTTATTGGTTGCTTGCTCCTTTACTAGATAGGTTTGGAGGGAGGTTATAGCATAGTTAAAGCTTCCTATAGGATGGCAAGAAGATTCCTTAGGAGAGTGCTTAAAATATTGGTTTGAAAATAGGTCTTACAAAGGTTTTATAGCTCTCCCATTGTTTGTGTCTTGGGGAGTATGGTTATCTAGGAATGCAATAATTTTTAGGATCAAGAGAAGCCTACTTGGTAGGTCTCCTCCCAAATCATTGGAAGTTTCAAAAATTGTAAGGTTTTGACAACAACAAAGGTAAATAGATAAATCATCCCTCCAAATATTGATAAATCAGGGGCTTGGGATTTTTTGATGGGGCTAGATAGGGGTCCTTAGAGTTTGTGGAGCAGGAGGATTACTATATATTTTTTACTCTCATTATTTTAAATTCAAGGCTGGATTGGGAGAAGGTTCTAATAATTATGCTAAAATTATGGCCCTCAAATTGTTGGTTTAGTTGGTAGAATCAAAAGGAATACAAAAATTCAAATTTATGGAGACTCATAGGTGGTAATAAATTGGATGCTTGGTGTTTTTAGGATGGAAAACATGATTCTACAACCCATCTTCTCTCAAATAAAAGAAGTTGTGGATCAAAGTGAAGCTTTTACTTTTTGGCATATTTATAGAGAACTAAATAGGGAAGCAGATGAACTCTCAAAGGAGGCACTTCAGATTGATCTAGGTATGTGCTTAGTATAAGAATTCAATGAGGGTAATGCACTACAGCTGGTCCAAATCTCTATCTGGGGGATTAATACACTCTAGTTAAAGCAAGCATAAATAAAGCAACTTTTTCAAAAAACTCAGAAGTTAGTGATTTAAAGGATATTGTTTGATAAATATTGTTTGATAAATTGGGAAGGTGCCTAAGGATAGAACTTAGCATGATAGAGATAGCTAGTTATGATGTATAAATGACCTGATTTTTAGGTCACTATTGAAATTTTGAAGAAATGCCAAAGAGGCATATGAAGAATGTAATTTCATATTTACTTAATATAAAATTACGACTTTTTTCAAGGAAAAAAATATCATACACCAAAGTTTGAATCCTAAAAAGATAAGATTGTATAAAATTACACATCATAAATGCAAATAATTATACATTAGATAAATAATAATTTATATAATTATTATAATATATTAAAATATGTTAAATAAATTAAATTATATGTTTTAACATATATGATATTTGAGAAGTATAGTCGCTTCGTGAATGATTTTGTTTTTTTTTTAAATATCTTATATTTTAGGCAACATATCTTCGTGAAGGGTTATCTGATTCAACTGATTATTAGACCAACTTGCACATAATTTAATTAGCTTTAAAATGAGTGGTCATATGAAAGAATACAAGCAATATTGATGGATATATGATCCTATGAATTCATCCATTTGAAAAAAGGGTAGTGATGATTTTTCAAGTCACGAAAAACAAAATTGCAAATATTTGTTAGCTAAGGTTCGAATGATGGGAAGAGAAATGGAGGGCTAGGACTTCAGTGAGGCAAGACATTCTATATGGACATATAATTTTTTAGCTAATTTTATTTTCCCTTCTTTATCTTAGAAATTTTGCAAGCAAATTATTATAAAGTTTTATCAAATATTATATTTTCTATAGGACATTCTAATAAATTTCACTAGATTTTGAGTTTTAGATGCCTTTCCATGGACCAATTTATAGTTAAATTCTATAATAATCTCTAGTGGTAGAGGTTAGTGAGTGCACCTTAGAGGATATCCTCGTTGCTCCAAGATAGGGTAGTTTTTGGTAAATTTAATGGGTATTGGCCAAGGGCTTCAACCTTGAGAAAATGGATTGATAGGAATTGGAAGTCTTTAGGAGTGATTCTATCATTTCTTCTCAAAGGTTTTTTCCTAGCCATTTTTTGTTCTAGGAAAGAAAGAGAAAAATCCTAAAAGGGGGTCCTTGGTTTATGGGAAGAGCAAGACTCTTCCTTACCCACATGTATGAAGGCTTTCCACCTAAAAAAATTAATTTTATCTCTAGTACTAGTCTAGGTTAGGATGTTTGGATTACCCATTGAATTTTAGGAAATAGATACCTTCAAGGCAATAGGAAACACTCTAGGAGAATTCCTTGAGATTTTAGGTACAAGGAAAGATGTATTCTTGGCTATTTATGTAGGATATTGTCCATGATTGATATAAGTAAAGCTTTACCATAATCAATAATTCTTAAGTATGGGGATAATATGTGGATCCAAATCATAGATTATAAAAACATATCTTTTAGATGTAGAATATGTCATGAGGTGGGGCATATTGAGAGATCATGTGGGATTGAAGCCTTTATGAGAAGTAAATACCAAGAAACCTGATTCATGATCATAGGAGATTTTAATGCCATAACCAAGATAGATGAAAATTTTGGGGGAATTAGGAAATTAATCCAAAGTATGAGAGATTTCTTAGCTTTTATTCAAAATAATAATCTATGGAAGTTTGAGTTTGAAGAAGACAACTATACTTGGACCAACAACATGAGATGATAGAACCTAATAGAAAAAAAATTAGATAGATGTGTTCTCTTATATCATTGGCTAGATGAAGGAACTTGTGCTAAAATTAATACCTTAACAAGAATTGGTTCAGATCACTAGCCAATAAGAGTTAAAATGATGGTAAGTGAATTCAAACAAAGATCATATTTTAAATATGAGCATATGTGGGAATACCATCCTCAATTTTTTGATATGATAGCTCAAACATGGAATTCTTCATGTAATGGTGGGTTGTATGCTCTTCCAAATCAAATTAAATCTATGACATATAGATTAAAAGTATGGAACAAGAACACTTTTTAAAATATTTTTGAGAAGAAAAAATAACTAAAACATAAACTTTCAAAATTAAAAATATGATTGTAATAATCCAATCTCGTAGAAAAGGGAGTTGCTTAGTGACTATCACAATATTTTGAGTAAGTGAAATTCTGGAGATTAAAATCAAGATAGACTTGGTCAAAAGAAGGAGATAAAAATACAAAAAAAATTCATAAGATGGCTATAGTACAGAGATATACATTCAAAATGAGTAGAATTAAATCAATAGAATGGGATTGGATTGAATATCAAAGTGAAATTAGAAAAGATGTAAAGTATTTTTATCATAATATTCTAGGATCAAAAGAGTGGCTCTTATGACTATTTCTGGGATGGGCTTTCAGAAGATCCATTTTTGCTTATCCAAGGTTTGCCATGGTATCTTTCTCTGCTACTTATTTTTGGTCTTTGGGATGGACCATGTGTTTCTTGGGTAGCTATGGGTAAATGTGTCCATGGATCTCTTATTTTATGGGTAGATGGTGGGGTTGGATGGTTATCTAGCATGGGTGAATCTTTGACAAAATTCTTCTTTTGTAGTTATTTTTTTGGTCCTAGGATAGGAGACCATGTGTGTGCATGTCTGTTGTAAAAGATGATCTCCTGATAATAGTCCTTGTGTGATATGTTCTCTTCTAGCCATGAGGTACCACAGTGGATTAATTCTTCTTTGGGTTTTTCTACCTTCCAGATATGATCTTCGTCTCCATTATAGTGAGATATTGTGGCCTATAGAGATTTCCTTGTGCTACTAAACTATCTTCTAGGGCTTAAGAAGGATCCTCTTTGTGGTATTTCATTATTTGTGATGATTCTCCTTTGGGGGAATTTAGTTTCACTTTTGAGTGGGATTCAAGTTTTAAATTTGATTTTTTGTTTTGGTTTTAGTGGGACCTGGTGTTCCCATGTTCTTACTCCATTTTTTTGTACTAGTTTTCTTTGGTTTTTTTTTGGTAGGTAAAAAAAAATTATGTACTTGATGGGTTGAAGGTCCCAATCCCTATTACAATAGGCATTTGTTATGCCATTCATACAAAATTTGGCACATCCCATAAATTTAGGACTAGACAAGAGATTTACATACTAGATACCCTTTCAATAGATAACGATACAAACAGATAGAGAAACGTAAACCAAATCTAAATCCAAAACCCCTAAAGGGGGAGTACAAAATATTAGGCAAAAAAACAAATAAACACAAGCAAGCCAGGCGCCAGAACCCACCGTCTCCCACCTACTGGAACTCCTCCTCATCCTCCTACTTAACATCATCTTTCTAGTTGTTTGCAAGTAGAACACTGATCACCGTCGTGAGCTCCTAGACCACTTTAGTAATGTTGGATAGGATGGTGCTCAGCTCCTTGATCATACTAGCAGTAGCATTGAGATTCTCCACAGCTCTAGTGGTGCAGTTGATAGTCATGGTATGCATTAAATATTTTGCACTGTTGATGACCTCTTCCTCATCATCCAAAATGATCTCAGGTGAGGGACGAGGATCACTCTTGCTTTTATTCTCCAAACAGTATGATTTTATGCTTTTCTAAGGGGGACGAACATCTTTCCTTTTGCTCCTCAAGCTTGGACCAGTGGGGTAGTATTTAAAAGGAGCTACATCCTTAGGGGTAGGGGTAGGGCTCTCCTCTACGTTACCACTAGGTTGAGAATGGTGGATGGATATTTAAGTATCACCAAAAGGGGGGGCCAATTACATCGGGTTATCAACTGAGGGACATTGGGAGTCCATTGAGGGGTTAGGGTCACATGCCTCAGTCTTATGGGCTGGATCAGTGGAGGGCTCTAATATTGGAGGGAAGAGAGGTGGGCCATATTTAGGTTGAGCCATGAAGGTATGCCTATAGATAACTAGGAACAGACCCTTGTGTAGTAGGAATTCGGATGATTTATTGTCCTTGAAGTTCTCAATGGTGATGTTGATGAACCTAAGGAGAAAATAAGGGATTTTCATGGGCTTGATGTCATAGAGGTGGTTGATGAAGGCAAGGTGGTAGAAGTGAAGGGGGATAATGATGTTGTCAATAGTAATGAACTGAATGATGGGTACAATGGCAAAGTCCTAGGGGTGGGGGAGAGAGGATCCAGTAACTCCTCATTTCTCCCACACCAGATCATTACCTTTATCAAGGAAGTGTTTTATTTCCTCTTTGAAATTGTGTTTATCCCTTCTAATGGCCCTACCCTTAGGATCTAAACCAAAAAATTTAGCAAGCAAATGAACATTTACCTCAATGAGAAGCCCTCTAATATTAACCACCCCATTGTCGCACAAGCTAAAAAATTCACTGGTGACTCGGTCATCCACACCACTTAAGAGATTGAAGAAAGGGATGAATCCTTTGGCTCCAAGTAGAGCTTCGACAAAAAGTTTGAGCTAGAGCTTTGATGGTTCAAGGATGGTCATATTACCAAAAACATTGTAGGAGATCGCACAACAAAACTAGATACCACCAACCTAAATTCCAAAACACAATTGGGGATGCACAAGATGGAGGGAGATTGATAAAAGTACCTTAGGACTCAGGAACGAGCCAAAACTAGCTAATGGGCCCTTTTTGAAGCAATTTGAAAAATAGTAAAGGCACAGACCGATTTTGTCACCTGGGCAAGATAGGGAGGCAACTCAGGCATGCAAGGGGTTTGAATAGATGCTAGAATGGAAGGGATAAAACATCAGAGTGAAGCCTAGGGTGCCAAAAGAAATATGGAAGTGGAAAAGGAAGGGGGAGTAGACAAACAAATAGAAGTGAAGGAAAATGAGGATGGTGAGGCAGCAACATGGGGTGGAAAAATGGGTGTGGAGATGGGTGAAGAACATGGACTTATACTGAGAGGGGGGGTGAATAGTATAAGACTTAACCAATTAATAATTTTAACTTTAGATAGCAGTGGCATCAACACAACATTAATCAAGACAGAAAGCATCACACATTGAAGACCCATTTTTAACGTGGTTCGCCCAAAATGGCTGGGCTACGTCCACAAAACTTTTCTCTAAAAATTTCCTCAAAGTTCTTTGGGAATCCTTCCCAATTACAATGTTTATGAGCCTCGACCCAAATGAGATACCTTCCCCCAATCAAAATTTATGAGCCTCTGCTCAAAGGAGATACCTTCCCCTCTGCTCTAGAAATGATCCCTCATAAGATCAACTGCCTCTACCTCTTGCTAGCACATGGAACTCCTTTCCATCGAAGACCTCTTGTCCTCAATGCTTAGCCTAAGAGACCTCTGCCTTTTATGATCACGTCCATAGCAGCTCAGCAACCTGTACCAAACACAGTCAGTCGGTCTAGTACAAGTCTTCCTCTATCTGTCAGATCTGTCCAACACTTGAACAAATCAATCCTCTACACACAAGCCTTCTCAAGACTTGCCAAATCTATCCTCAGGTTCTTCTCAAAGAACTAGTGCTCCTCTGTCCTCAATTTCTTTGATAGAACTATCAAAACTCAGCTCACAAGTCCTCTTCTAGGACCTGTCCAAATCTACTCACAATTCCCCACCAGAACTTGTCCAAAACTGTTCACAAGTCCCCACTAGAACCTGTCCAAAACCTGCTCACAAGTCCCCACCAAAACCTGTCTAAAACCTCAGCAAGCTCACCAAGAAAAACTTTCTTAGTAGGAAATCACAAGGTGAATTGTTAGAGACCCAATGTGATTTGACAAACTCATAGAAGCATAAAGAGAATTGTTATAGACTCAATATGTTCTATACTCAACTCCCAATCTCAAAACTCAACTCAAATCAACTCAGCTCAAACTCAATCTCAAATCTGAAAACTCAACTCAATATCTGAAATGGATAGGATAGAATTCTTTCTTTCAAGAACATGAAACTCCAATAATTGCCAACTATGCAAAGAATCACATAACAATGATACTCATGTTCTTTTCACCATCAATTAGGGCTTCAACAACAATGCTCATCAAACAAGGTTCAGTCAACACCATTCATATCAAAACACAACCTTGAAGCATTTCACAATCAACATCAGAAAAAGGAAACAAGTAGAACTCCTTTTCTCTCCAATATTGTTTGAACAAAAGCATCCACCAACTCAACTCACAATAGCACACACAACTTTTTCAAATCATCAATAAAGGAGTAAGCCCAACACTTTAACCAAGTAAAGAATAGCTTGATTATTACCAATTTAATGAAAGCAAATATCAATCTCAAAGCTACCCACTTAAGGTTTCACAACTTCACACAAGAAGCAATTGAATTTAAAACATCATGCTTTCATTTCCATAAACAACCAAAAGCACTCTTCAACATTACAAGAAATATTTAACCCTTATACACCTTATTTCTCCCTTATAGTCTTATCACAAAAAAAATTTATCTCTCATAAGAATGCAATAAGAAATTTCAACAACATCTTCAAAAAGAATCTTTTATCAAAATACAAACAAACTTTAAACTCCTTATAACTCCTAAGCTTTTTTTCCCTCTAACAAACTTCCTCCATCTACAAAAACACTTAGAAAAAATTAATTTTGAAAATACCTTAGCCAACATCAAAAATCGCTATGGAGAAATTTGCGCATGAATTTTAACACCACCTGCTACGTCCACTTCATGACAAAAAACCCTTTCGCAATATTCAAACACTGAACCTCCCGTTCGGGTAGCGTGCAAACAGCCTAGCCGCTACCGATGCGCCAAAGGCACCAGGTGAGGTTTAAACCTCATGTTGTTAACCTTGATCCTTTTGCACAGGGATAAAATGAAACCACAGTCCCTTCCTTTCCTCTATCGCGACACGATGACAATAAACTTTACGATGGATTTGACAAACGACGAGTGCAGACAAACGAACAGCGGATCCACGAAAATCAGCGAAGACACAGTCGAATTTACAGCGAGCAACCCCTTTCAAAATTCTAATCAGATAATTCTTTGTTTTCATCGAGGGATATTTATATGCAATTTACCATAAGCTCTTTGACATCGACGAGGAGTTTAACACATCGACGGAGGTCTTGGCTAGCACCCACAATGTTAAAACATTTGCGCCATGGATTAGGAGAACCCATTGCAAATAATAATTTATTTATTTAAAAATAATTAAATGGAACCTTAACAAGGTTTTTAATTATTTAAATAAATACTTCCTCCTGGACCCAAATGCATTAAACCAATGCATCCACCAGTAATCTCTAAACTTGCCAACTTGGGATTTGCAAAAGACCTTTGAAACTGTCATGTCGTAACCTTCATCAAAACAAATTATTTGACATAAAATCAAATTCCTTCAAGAGCTTCTTGACATCAATGATAACTTATACACTTGAGCAAAGTAAATATACCCAAAGTACCCAAAATTTCCAACAATCTCCCCCTTTGTCATTGATGGCAAACCTTTACTGAAAGCACTTCTCAAGAGCCAAAACTGAAACCAACTATGCTAACAACTGAGAAAATGTGCCCACAACTGATAATCTTCCTTTGAAGTTTTGCTCCTCCTGACTTGAAGCTTTCCTCTTCACTTTGAATCTCTCCCCCTTACTCATATCTCTCCCCCTTTGTCATCAATGGCAAAGGGCCACATTTGGGGCTCGGGACTAAGAATGAGCCTCTTAGCTTAGTCCCTCTCCCACCTCCTGATGAGGTGATTAATTCTGGGGTGGCAGTACAATTCCCAATTTCTCCCTTAGATACTCAAACGTATCTCTTGGAATATTTTTGGTGAAGATATCTACAATTTGTTCTTTACTAGACACATACTCTACCTTGACCTGCTTGTCTTGCACTTTCTCCCTTATAAAGTGATACTTGATGGAAATATGCTTTGTCCTTGAGTGCATTACCGGATTTTTGGAAATACTTATGGCACTTGTATTATCACAAAGTATGGATATGGGTTGTTCATGCTTGATTTTGAAATCCTCCAAGGTAGTTTTCATCCATAAAACTTGTGTACACCCAGCCACTGCTGCTATGTATTCAGCCTCTTCTGTAGATAAGGAAACTGAAAGTTGTTTCTTACTTAGCTAGAAACCAAACTCTTTCCTAGAAAGAATGCTCCACCACTAGTGCTTTTCCTGTCATCAATACTGCCTGCCCAGTCTTCATCTGTATAAGCTGTGAGAATGAAATCATCACCTTTGGGATACCAAAGCCCAAGTTCCATAGTGCCATTCAGATATCTGAATATCCTCTTAACTGCTATAACATGAGAATATTTAGGAGATGCCTGAAATCTTGCTACTAACGCAACTGCCTACATGATATCTAGTCTGGTAGCTGTAACATATAATAAACTACCAATCATTGATCTATACAACCTCTGATCTACCGCTGGAGATTCATCATCTTTACTCATCTTGCACCTTGTAATCATTGGAGTACACACTAGTTTGTTGTCCATCATCCCAAATTTCTTCAAAATTTCTTTGATATACTTTCCTTGAGAGAGAAATACACCATCTTTTGATTGAGCAATCTAAAGACCTAAAAAGAATGACAGCTCTCCAATCATAGACATCTCAAATTCCTTCTGCATGGTGTTAGCAAAAACTTTGCACATCTAAGTATTATTTCCCCCAAAAATAATATCATCAACATAGACAACCATAATCAGCATATCATCACCTTTATTCTTAATATACAAATTGTTATCTGCCACACCTTTCCTAAAGCCTTGCTCATGAATATACCTGTCAAGTCTTGAGTACCAAGCCCTAGGTGCTTGCTTTAACCCATACAAGGCATTTTTTAGTTTACACACATAGTCTGACTGTTCTGAGAGAGACACTCCTTATGGATGTTCTATGTAGACTTCTTCTACCAACACCCCATTTAGAAAAGCTGACTTTACATCCATTTGATATACCTTGAATTATTTGAAGCTTGAAAGGTCCAAAAACATTCTGATAGTTTCAAGACGAGCAACAGGAGCAAACATCTCTTCAAAATCAACACCTTCTACTTGAGCATAACCTTTGCAGACTAACCTAGCTTTGTTTTTGACAATATTTCCATCCTCATTGAGTTTATTTTTGAATATCTATTTTGTGCCAATGACATTCTTGTCCTTAGGTCTTGGAACCAATTCCCAAGTTCCACTTTTCTCTATTTGATTTAGTTCTTCATCCATTGCTTTTACCCAAAACTTATTTGCACATGCTTCACTGAAATATTTTGGCTCAATTTGAGATAATAATGAGACATTTGTAGAATCATGTGAGGGAATGAGACTCTTCTTCTTGTTTGCCTGCTATTTGGATCACCAATGATCAAATATTTGGGATGATGTTTCTGAACATATCGTGAAGGAGTTTTGGGAAGCAGTTGTTGTTTTTCCTCTTCTTCATCTGAAACCTCTCTGAAATCTTCTTAACAAATTTCATCATCGAGTTCTTGGACTGGTTCTCTTATCCCTGTCTTTTCATCAACTATTACATTTATGCTCTCTACAACTATATGAGTTCTTTTATTGAAGCATCTGTAGGCCTTGCTTTTGCTGGAATACCCAAGAAAGATTCCCTCATCACATCTAGGATCAAACTTACCCAAATTTTGATCTTCCCTTCTAATGAAGCACTTACTCCCAAACACTTTGAAGTATTTTACTATAGCTGGTCTTCCTTTCCACAACTCATAAGGAGTTTTATGATGATTGACTCTAAGTTGGGCCTTGGTGATAATGTAGACTACTGTACTGACTACATCTTTCCAAAAGCCATCTGAAAGTTTTGACTCATTTAACATAGCTCTAGTCATATTTTCAATAGTTTTGTTTTTCCTTTCAACTACTCCATTTTTTTGAGGAGTTCTTGCTGCTAAATATTCTCTTTTTATTCCTTGTTGTTCACAGTATTCCACAAATTCATTTGAAGTGAACTCTCCTCCTCTATCTGATCTTAAACATTTGATTCTCTTGTCAGTCTCATTTTCAATCATTTCTTTGAAAGCTTTAAATTTTTCAAAAGCTTTAGATTTTTCTTTGAGAAAAGTAACCCAAGTCATTCTAGAATAATCATCTATAAACAGCATGAAGTAGCTTTCTCCTTGAATGCTCTAAGTTCAGGTAGGGCCACATAAATCAGTATGAATAAGATCCAATGGTTTTGAAGAAGTATACCCTTTTGATTTGAAACTGGTTCTGGTCTGTTTTCCATGTTGACAAGGACCATAAACGATGTTATGGGGCCTTTTTATTTTGGGCAAGTCTTTAACTGCTTTCTTGTTACTAATATTGACAAGATTATCAAAGCTCAAATGCCCCAATCTTTTATGCCATAACCAACTCTCATCTTCTTGAGTTAGAAAACACTTTTTCTTTTTTATCTCACTTAGCATGTAAAGATTGTTTGGAGTCTTTGTAGCACTAGCAATGAGTTTTCCATTTTTTTCTTTACTTATCTCACATCTATCTGAAAAGAAAGATACTATGTGCCCTTGATCACAAATTTGACTCACACTTAGAATATTATGTCTTAGGCTTTCTACATAAAGCACATTTTTAGTTTTGGATTTCCCATCCAAACTAAGAGTCCCTTTACCACATATTTTAGCTGACCTGTTATCTCCAAAATTGACTGTTCCTCTATTTTTTTTTTTAAGACCAAAAACTTTTCCTTTTCACCAGTCATATGTTTTGAACAACCACTACCAATATACCATTTCTCTACTTTGTCTTGAGCATGAAAAGCAATTTGAACTATCATTGACTTAGATTTGATCTCATTTCTCTTTTTAGTGAACTCAAGGCTAGATCTATCCAAACTGCATATCCTTGCTATATGCCCAAAATTATTGCACTTGTAACACATGACATCTTTATTCATAAGAGGTGCAAAAGAGTTAACATTTTCCTTACTATGGCTATTCACGGACTTATTGCAATGCATAGCTTTGTGACCAAATTTCTTGCAGGAAAAACAATAGCCATGGAAAGTATTATGTAACCTGTTTTGATGCCTTGGATGATTGTTCTTCTTGTGACCAACTAGAATCCACCGCTCTTTAGGATGAAGATTGATCTTGCTCGAAGCCCTTGTTTCTTGAATGGTGATACCATCCTTCTTTTGCTTTTCACATGAAGTATTCTGCCTGAGAGCCAACTGTTCCAACTTCACTCTAAGAGACATAACATCTTCTAGTTTCTCGCAATCAGCTTCCTTTCCTTTGAGAACCTCTATCAGAACCTATTCAACCTTATTCCCTTCTTCAGCTAGAATTTTGAAGTCTATAATACTTTGAGACAATTCTGATCTTGCTATTTCTTCTTCCTGAAATTGATGCTTGAGAACAGAATTCTCTTCCCTAAATTTCTCAAGCTTTCTTAAAGCCAAGAGGAATTCACCTTTGAGATCGAACTCAACCTCTTCATATCTTTCTGAATCTGTATGTTCCTCCGATAGATCCTTCTCCAAGTCGTTAGGCTCTTTCGGAGAGACCCGCTCCGATACCAATTGAAGAACATGGACTTATACTTGAGAGGGGGGGGTGAACAATATAAGACTTAACCAATTAATAATTTTAACTTTAGATAGCAAGTGGCATCAACACAACATTAATCAATACAGAAATCATCACACATTGAAGACCCATTTTTAACGTGGTTCGCCCAAAATGGGTCAGGCTACGTCCACAAAACTTTTCTCTAAAAATTTCCTCAAAGTTCTTTGGGAATCCTTCCCAATTACAATGTTTATGAGCCTCGACCAAAATGAGATACCTTCCCCCAATCAAAATTTATGAGCCTCTGTTCAAAGGAGATACCTTCCCCTCTACTCTATAAATGATCCCTTAGAAGATCAACTACCTCTACCTCTTGCTAGCATGTCAAAATCCTTTCCATCGAAGACCTCCTGTCCTCAATGCTTAGCCTAAGAGACCTCTTCCTTCTATGATCATGTCCACAACAGCTCAACAACCTGTACCAAACACAGTCAGTCGGTCTAGTACAAGTCTTCCTCTATCTGTCAGATCTATCCAACACTTGAACAAATCAATCCTCTACACACAAGCCTTCTCAAGACCTGCCAAATCTATCCTTAGGTTCTTCTCAAAGAACCAGTGCTCCTCTGTCCTCAATTTCTCTGATAGAACTATCAAAACTCAGCTCACAAGTCCTTTGCTAGGACCTGTCCAAATCTACTCACAAGTCCCCACAAAAACCTATCCAAAACTGCTCATAAGTCCCCATCAGAACCTGTCCAAAACCTGCTCACAAGTCCCCATCGAAACCTATCTAAAACCTCAGCAAGCTCACCAAGAAAAACTTTCTTAGTAGAAAATCACAAGGTGAATTGTTAGAGACCCAATGTGATTTGACAAAATCATAGAAGCATAAAGAGAATTGTTAGAGACTCAATATGTTCTATACTCAACTCCCAATCTCAAAACTCAACTCAAATCAACTCAGCTCAAACTCAATATCAAATCTAAAAACTCAACTCAATATCTGAAATGGATAGGATAGAATGCTTTCTTTCAAGAACATGAAACTCCAACAATTTCCAACTATGCAAAGAATCACATAACAATGATACTCATGTTCTTTTCACCATCAATTAGGGCTTCAACAACAATGCTCATCAAACAAGGTTCAATCAACACCATTCAGATCAAAACACAACCTTGAAGCATTTCACAATCAACATCAGAAAAATGAAACAAGTAGAACTCCTTTTCTCTCCAATATTGTTTGAACAAAAGCATCCACCAACTCAACTCACAATAGCACACACAACTTTTTCAAATCATCAATAAAGGAGTAAGCCCAACACTTTAACCAAGTAAAGAATAGCTTGATTATTACCAATTTAATGAAAGCAAATATCAATCTCAAAGCTGCCCACTTAAGGTTTCACAACTTCACACAAGAAGCAATTGACCTTAAAACATCATGCTTTCATTTCCATAAACAACCAAAAGCACTCTTCAACATTACAAGAAATATTTAACCCTTATACACCTTATTTCTCCCTTATAGTCTTATCACAAATAAAATTTATCTCTCATAAGAATGAAATAAGAAATTTCAACAACATCTTCAAAAAGAATCTTTTATCAAAATACAAACAAAATTTAAACTCCTTATAACTCCTAAGCTGTTTTTCCCTCTAACAAACTTCCTCCATCCGCAAAAATACTTAGCAAAAATTAATTTCGAAAATACCTTAGCCAACATCAAAAATCGCTATGGAGAAATTTGCGCACGAATTCTAACACCACCTGCTGCATCCACTTCATGATGAAAAACCCTTTCACAATATTCAAACGTTGAACCTCTCGTTCGAGTAGTGCGCCAACAGCCTAGCCGCTATCGGTGTGCCAAAGGCACCCGATGAGGTTTAAACCTCACTTTGTTAACCTTGATCCTTTTGCACAGGGATAAAATGAAACCATAGTCCCTTCCTTTCCTCTGTCGCGACACGACGACAATAAACTTTACGACATATTTGACAAACGGTGAGTGCAGACAAACGAACAGCGGATCCACGAAAATCAACGAAGAAACAGTCAAATTTATAGCGAGCAACCCCTTTCAAAATTTTGATCAGATAATTCTTTGTTTTCATCAAGGGAGATTTATATGCAATTTACCATAAGCTCTTTGACGTCGACGAGGAGTTTAACACGTCGGCGGAGGTCTTGGCTAGCACCCACAATGTTAAAACATTTGCGCCATGGATTAGGAGAACCCATTGCAAATAATAATTTATTTATTTAAAAATAATTAAATGGAACCTTAACACGGTTTTCAATTATTTAAATAAATACTTCCTCCTAGACCCAAATTCATTAAACCAATGCATCCACTTGTAATCTCTAAACCTGCCAACTTGGGATTTGCAAAATACCTTTGAAACTATCATGTCGTAACCTTCATCAAAACAAATTATTTGACATCAAATAAAATTCCTTCAAGAGCTTCTTGACATCAATGACAACTTATACACTTGAGCAAAGGCAATGTACCCAAAGTACCCAAAATTGCCAACAATGGCTTAGAGCTTCGCCATTATCAAAACTACTCAGATGGTTAGGGGTACAACTGACTTTATGGGGAGCAATGATGATTTGGGTAGGGGACCAAAAATCCTTGGTGTTGATAAAAACACCTTTAGAAAACCACTTGTTGTTAGTTGGATAAATGCTCCACATAATTTTTGGTAGCGTCGACGACATCCTGATGGAAAGACTCTTCCCAAATGGTAAGGTTGTTTTGATTGGCTACTCTGTTAGCTAGAAGGTCATCTACTATATTTACCTCTCTGAACACATATTGGATTTTACGGAGAGGGCGTTGTTTGAGAGTAAGTTGACACTCTTGGATGATGTTTTGAATATTCCATCCTCTAGTTGTATTGTTTTTGATGTGGTTGACCACGTTTAGAGAGTCCCCTTCAAAAATTATGGGTTTAGTCAAATCTTTGCTGACTTCAATGCTTCTCCATAGAGCTCGGGCTTCAGCATAATTATTTGACTAAACTCCCAGATTTTTGGTGAAGGCTTTGATTATTTTACCTTTGTGGTCCTTGATGACACCTCCAACCCCAACAACCCTAGGATTTCCTTTAGATGACCCATCAAAGTTCACCTTGAACCATCCTAGGGGGGTTCCATTTGGCATTGGATCTGCAGTTGATAGGGGTCTGGGATTTAGAGCAATCGGTGGATATGCCCAAGGACTTAACCAAGGAAGATTCCAATTCAATCGTAGGCATGTCCAAATAGGGGACCAGATTTGAATTTTCAATTGCAAAGCTCAGGGCTTTGTTGGCCACTGCTTTAGGGTCCCTTGAGCGATCGTTGAAGATTTTGTTGTTATGCTCAAGCCATATTTACCACATCGTGTGATGCAACAGAGCTTCCCACAAGAACTTGAGCCTAGGATTCCAAAAAACTTTGGGCCATTGAGTAAATAGATTAGTGGTTGACTAGGGCCACACCCATTTGACCTGGAAAAGACTTACCAGCATTGAAAAAATATTGTAGGTAAAGGGGCACTCTACAAAGAGATGTTGATTGGACTCCCATGCTTGAAGGCACAAATAACACCTATTGGGGACTATGATACCCCTCTTAATCAGGTTGTTAGTGGTGAGAATCCTATTTTGGGAAGCTAACCAACAAAAATGGGCCACCTTCGAGATGAGATGCTTGAGCCAAATTCTTTTAACTATAGTAGGGGTACCCTTGATATTGTGCATCTTCTACGAAGTGTCCATCAATAGAAACGTAGTCTTAACCAAAAAGTAACCATCGTTAGTGCCTTTCCAGAAGGGTTTGTCTTTCTTCTAGGTCTTAGGAATAAAATTTTCCCTAAGAACTATCTGCAAGGATGAGATGGCCCTATTGAGAACTACATTGCTCATTTTGAAGTGAAGCTTCTTCCATTTATGATAGTCTTGATTCTGCACTATGAAATCTATGACTTTGGACCCAAACTTGTTGTCAATGAGGTGTTTGAGAGCAACGATGTCAGGATACCTGATGAGGGGCTCATCCCTTGCCCATGGATCATACCAAAAATCAATGTCTTTCCCATATCCAAGCTGCCACCTGGTACCTTGCTAGAGCAGATGTCTGGTTTGGATTATAGATCGCCAAAAATGGGATCCTACCTGAGGAATCCCTTCATCCCTGAAGGAATGGTGTTGCAAGTATTTTCTTTTGATAATGGAGACCCACTCTAGGTTTTCACTAGTGAACACCTTCCATGCCTGTTTAGCGAGAAGGGCCTGATTCATCTTATTGATCCTATGAAATCCAAGCCCACCCTTGTCTTTTGGAGTACAAACTTTATCCCAGGCGACTAAATGGAACTTTTTTTGGTTGTTAGCTCTAGCCCATAAAAATCATTTTTGAATTTGTTCAATAGCTACCCCTACTACTACAAGGATTTTGAAAACTAATAGAAAATAGACAGGGATGCTTTGGAGAATAGACATGACTAAGGTGGCCTTACCCTCCTAAGATAGAAGGGCCCCTTTCCACCCAGCCAGCTTCTTTTGGAATCTCTCGATGACATTATTCCACATTGTCTTGGTTGGTCTCCCTTGAAACATTGGAAGGCCAAGGTAGGTGGCTAGGAATGTTGCAATGGAACATCCCAGGATATTCATAATTTTGACTTGTCGGGTCAGCGGAGTGTTGGTAAAGTAAATATTACTTTTGGTGAAATTGATATTTTGCCCTGCAGCTTCCTCGTAGAGGTTGAGAATGGATTTTATGACTCTAGCTTCAGCTACAGAGGTAGCAGTAGCCAACAGGGTGTCATCCACAAATTTTTGGTGAGTCAAGGGTTGGAGGTTGGATGCTGCTTTAATTCTAGAGATCAACCCTCTAGAGCAAGCAACTTTGATAGCTCTACCAAGGCTCTCAGCCAGAATGATGAAAATAATGGGGGAGAGGGGGTCCCCTTGCCTCAACCCTCTGGTGTTGGGGAAGTAACCTACCATAGAACCATTAACCAACATAGAAATCCAAGATGAGGAGATGCATTGCAATATCAGATGAACCCAACTATCGTGAAAACCAAAATTTTGAAGGACCTTGGCCAGGAACTCCCGATCAACTCTATCAAAAGCTTTGTTCATGTCGAGTTTGAGGAAGAAAGTTGATTTGTTAGAATTAAGGGTAGAATGAATGAGCTCATGAATGGTAATGACCCCATACACTATATTTTGACCCTTAATAGAACTTCCTTGGTAGGGGTCAATCAGGGAGGGGAGTATACCTTTAAGTCTATTGGCCATGGCTTTGGATAGAATTTTATAAATGACATTACACAAACTTATAGGTCGATAGTCAAACAGGGATTTGGAGTTGGGGCCTTTAGGAATGAGGGCCAGGAAGGTGGAGTTCACATCCCTTGGAATGACTTTGGTATTCTGCATTTTTGAGATGGCTTGACAGAGATCGAGGCCAATGATGTCCCAAAAATCTTGGAAGAACCTTGGGGAGAAACCATTAGGGCCTGGGGCTTTGTCGGCTACATGGAAAATAGAGCTTGGTGAATCTCATCAGGGCTTAAAGGGCTGAGCAAGAGCACATTTATGCTATCAGATTTGGTCTTGGGTATGTGCTCAAGAAGGGATTCCATGACTTAAGCAGAGGATGGGGGGCAAGAACCAAGGAGGGTTTGAAAGTGACTAACCGATTCATCATAGATCTCATGGATATATGATGTGAAAGTGCCATATTGCCTGATTAGGCCCTTGATCCTATTTTCTCCTCTATGCCTGAGAGTGGAAATGTGGAAAAACTTGGAATTGGAATCTCCTTATTTGAGCCATAGGTGCCTCGATTTTTGGCACTAGAACATCTCTTCCTTCCGCAAAATATTGTGATATTTTGACAATAGAAGTTTTTCTTCAGCTCTCAAGCTGTCATCTCCCTATCCCTACTAAAACTGGTTTTCAATCCTTTGGAGCCTATATTTAACATTCTACTTATTTTTGAAGATGTTTCCAAAGGTTTCTTTGTTCCACACCTTCAATTTGGCTTTAATAGACCACAATTTTTGAGTGACCTAGTTTGTGATAGTTCCAAGGAAACTTTCCCCCCACCATTCAGCTATACGATCTTTAAGGTTAGGGTGCTGAGTCCACATTGCTTCAAAGCAAAATGGTATTTTGAACTGGGGTTTGTTGATTGTCTCAAATATTAGGGGGTTGTGGTCAGACCCAATTTTAGGCATAGCCTGTAAACTGGCATCTCCGAACAGGGGAAGAGCATCCTGAGATAGAAGGAAACGGTCAAGCCTTTCTTGAATGAGGTCGCCCCCCACCCTTTTGTTACTCCAAGTGAACTGAGCCCCCCTCAACTGAACATCCATTAATTCATTTGTATCCACGAAGTGACTAAAGTCCCTTGTGATTTTAGGAGTGATCTCTTTCCCACCTCTCTTTTTTAAGGGGTGTAATGGGGCATTGAAATCCCCAACAAGGATCCAGGGGATATTACTGAACGCTTCTCTCATCTGAGTGAGATTGTTCCACAATGCCAGTATGTCCTATGAGCTATTTGGGGCATAAATATTTGTCAGAACCTAGGAGTTCTTGGGTAATAGAGTCATGAAATAAAATATTGGAGATTCAACCTTCGCCTAAAACTACTCTTCCTTCCACCTTGGTAGGGTCCCACAGATAGAGGAGGCCACTAGATGTTCTAGAGGTTGGGGTAAAAGAAAACTCACATTTTCTCCAAATAATCTTGGTAACTTTAGCCAAACATTGCATGCCTAATTTGGTTTCTTGAATTAGAAAAATTGTGGGATTTGAATCCTTTCACATGGAGGCAGCCAGTCTTTGTTTTGTTGCCCCATTCAACCCTCTCGCATTCCAGGAGAGGATTCTCATTTGGAACATTTGGAGGGTTTTTTGCCTCCTTTGCCTTGCTGCGCAGGAGGTTTGGATTTCTTTGGTTATTCTATGTTGGAAATTCCAAGTTCCTAGAAGAGAGTTCATTGGGTGCCATTGGCTATGTCTTCTACTGCGTCTCTACTCCTCAGGTCTGCACTAGAGGGTCTGCCTTTCTTTTTGTCACCTCCAACATCTATCTGGGATTTTTTAAAACTCCTAGTCTACTTGGGGCTCTAGGTCTCTAGGGAATCGTGGGATGACTCATCACTAACCATCTCATCATTATGGGTTTTGAAAGTAGAGTGGGGCGATCCAGACCTAATGGGTGGTGGAGAACTTGGTGGAGGGTTGGGCGACAAGGGGGATTTGGTTGGAAGGCTTAGGGGCACAGGGACACTAGTCGATGGGGGATTAGGGCACGGAGCTAGGGACGAAGATTGGGTTTACTTGGGAAGGTATGCCTTCGAAGATGGTTGGTCTAGGAGGCTTGATCCAGGACATTCCTCGTGAGGACATTCCTCATCATTATTATTTGTAAAGAGACTGGTATTATTAATTAAATTGAACCTATTAGATAACGTGAATAGAGTACTTGCCTTGCTTGTGTCACCGACTGAGGAGGATGGAGCCTATTGCTTGCCTTTGGGGTCCTAGCGTGGGCCTGAATTAGCTTTCAAATTCTAGGCTTCTCCAATGGGTGGGCGAAGAGGTTTTTAGAAGTCATTCTACATGGGCTTCAATGTCAGACACTTAGTTCGAAGATGCCCCTGGGAGTGGCATTCAATGTATAAAGAGGGTTTATTCTCATACTCGACCGGTTGGCAACAACGGTAGGACCCATAGATTAGATTTACATGGTTTGGGTGCACATTGTTGGGTCGATAGTGATGAGCTCCCCAATCGCTCGAGCAATCCCTTGAAGCACATCCTCATGCTAGAAGTGAGGAGGCAAGTTTGGGATCTAAATCCAGATGGGGGCAGAGTTGATATTCTGGGTCTCCGGATCAAATTCCAGTCCCCACTTGCGAAGGAAAAGGCTCCTTCATTCGAAGAACCATGGGCCCCCTGATAGAATTCGATCTGCATCCTCTTGGGTGTTGAGCCGTATCATGAAGAAACCTTTGGACATGGCTAACAGTTCTAGGCAGCCCTTGGTTTTCCATTTTATCACCACCCATCGACGGATAGCATCCATATCGGGTCTTCCACCTACAAAATTCCCAACTAGGGAGAAGGAGTCGAGGGTAAAATACCCTTCCATGACTTCATCCAGTAGAATGACATCGCATCCATGAGTGATAAAGTTATGAGGTGCTATTGGTGAGGGTTTGGGCTTTCTCCTGAGTGCTTCTGCGAATGATACTGTGTGATATCTCCTACTTCCCACATATGCTTTGTTCGATGGGTCCTTCCTCCCCCATGCACCTTTCCCATCTTCTGGGGCCCCCAAATCTGAATTCGTTTTTGTTCCATTTTCGATCTCTTGGATGGCCACTCCATCGTTTGTGTTGATTTTGCATGCTCTATGTTTGTTCCCTTGTGCCTTGCTCGCACCTTTCTGCTTTCCTCTCGTCGAATATTCAAATTTTGGAAATTCACTCTCCATCGCTCTCTCTTATCTACTCTTTGTTGTAATTTTCTCTGGTTTTGGCAGGAAAACCTTTTTTTTAATTTTTGACCTCTTTGTAGATGGTCCTATGGAGGACATATTGATTGTCTTCCTTAGTTTTGATGATCTTTGTTTTTCTTTAGAAGATTATTTTTGAAGATTCACTTTTATTGTAATATCTTGTAAAAAATTGGGGGTCCTTTCAAAACCCTTACAACCAATTAAAAATATATTCTAGGATCAGAGGAGACTAAAGTTCTTAATGATAAACTTCTTCAAGTTGTTCCTTTAATTTATAATGAATGAAGATAATAGGAAACTAATGGAGCTTATTACTCTAGAAGAAATTCATTTAGATATTATTCTTTCCCTAAAGTGTGTAGTCGTACTAACTTTGAAATGCTCCAAGTACCCACCCTTAGATTCTTGGTTTTTTTTAGGTCTTTGGGTTTGAACAATCTATATCTAGGTCACTTAATCTCTTAATGTTAGAGGAATAGGTAGGTTATTTTTTGATGCATGGAAGGCCTTTGATTTGTGAATATTTAAATTGGAGTTCACTACATGGCTAGAAGTTCTTTTTTTCTTCATTTTGATAGTAACTCCAAATTTCTATTTTCTAATCTTCTTTTTGTATTCACCTTATTTGTAGACTCTACCTTGGAGAATTTGAATGCTTCGTATTTTTTGGAAAATACCAAACTAATCAATCATAAAATCTATTCCTTGATTATTACACTTTTAGTTAATTCTCGTATGCTATGCATTTATTATTCCTTACTAATATTACAAGAATTTCCACACCTTAACCTTCAGATAATGTCTTCATAAATTTTCACATTTTTCAAGACCAATTTATTCCTATGATTTTCCTATCAATCTCTGATCATGGTTGAAGTGGGAGTCAACCTTGGCATTTAATTTATTTTTTGTTCATGGTTATTAGTTCTTGTTTCCAAGAAAATCTTGATAGGAATATTTTACCATTTTCTTTCACAGTTAGTTGTTCATTAGACTTCCTAGTTGACCCCCTTTTCATTTTTGGCACTCTTATAATCATGAATTTGAATTTTGATCATTTTTTATTTTCAATTGGTTATCCTTGGTTTATGTGTCATCCATGCTCTTAATATTTTCTTTAGGTCTAAGAAGTTATTGTAATTCATACATATTATTATTTTTTTAACTCAAAGTAGAGTCAAGGCATGGTTTTTGCTTCACATTCATCCAATACCTGTAACTCTATAATCTTATGGGACCTAAGGTCCCACATATTAGTATCCCATTGGTTCTTTTTATTTTCTAGGATGAGGTGGTACTTGGCTATCAGGTCCTCTAATTTAGTCAAATTGCATCTATTTTCCCAAGACTGACTAGATCTTGAAAGATATTTTGTGAAAGGTGATGTTATTCCCTAAATTATATTCTTTCAATGCTTCGTCTAATGGCTTAGATGTAGAAATTCATTAATTTTCTTACACACCAACCTATTTTTGTATGGTAGTAATGATAAGAGGGAAAGGACCTCATATTTGACTTTCTTTTATAACTTGGCTCTAGGGGCCATTTCCTCACTACCCCAAATTGGCTAGGATTGGTCTAAGATTGTGGAATATACTTTGGGAAGAATTTTCCTTTCTTTTGAAAGGATTGTCCTAGTAGTATTTTTGTATGAGGAGAAATGAGTTGTTGGGTGATAACTTATTGAGGAGAGATAGATGAGGTAACCACAATCAATTGACTATTTGGAGGTTGATCTACAAAGGATACAAAATTTTCTTCTTATTTTTTATTTTAATCCCTCCATGAGAAGGATAGCTAATTGATCCCAATATGCAATTGAATTTGAGGGAAGATATTTATATTTATGGCATGCTTCATCTTTTAGTGATACTACTAACAACCTGAGGGCCATATTTTTTTTTGTAACATAATGAATTCGATATAGAAATACAATCTCTTGCAAATTCTTGAGTGGGGTTGTCAAACGTTCACCAGTGTAATCTAGTAGTATTTCTAGTATCAACTTTGGAAATTTTCCCCACACAGTTGGTGGCTTTGGGCTATAATGGGATTTCACTATCCCAACCCAAGGATAATATGATAGTAAGGTGGATCTACTTGAGCTTAGAACTCTTCCTTATTATGGGGTGAGGGTATTATTAGTAGCAATAAAATATCTAATAATAATTTTTTATTTATGTACCTTTTAATCTTTTTTATTCTACAAAGTCATCATGTGAATGTAGATTGTGCTTTGAGAGTAGATGGACTGAGGCCTTCATTGGAGACTCGCTTTGGTGTCCTTCATAGTGGATTATTTTGGATGTTTATTCTCAATTTTAGTCTCCATGTGATTTTAAAATACTTCAACAACCAAAATTAGGTACAGATCCTTATCAGAGTCTAATCCTAACTTGTTATTGTGATTACAAGACCAAATTATATCATTGAGGTCCTACTAGACATACCACTAAATTATTGTTCTTTCTAATTATCCTAGTCATTGGACATGGTGTGGACTAGGTAGATTGGGTATATCATACCTTGTGTTGAGTGACACAACAATAATACTACCAAGAGCATGGGGTTTGGATTGATTGAGGGTCTTTGATATTTTGATAAAGTTTGACTCCTTTATAAAATAAGATCTTAGGCACATCATCCCTATTCTAAAATATTTAAATTAAAATGGTAAGAGATAAAAATAAAAATAACGAATGTAAAACCTAAGCTAAAAATGTGGTGATGTGCCAAATATCAAATAATATCTCCCTACATAATAGCTTTAACCATAATGTGTCGATGTGAACACTTCTTATCCTTGACATAAATAAGCATAGAAATATTAAGTTGTAAACACACACATAAAAGAGATATATCAGGGCAAAATATCCATAGATGGACTAAAAGTAGATGCATAGGTCTCCAATATATATATGAATGTAAAAATTAGTATATAAGGTTATGCCAAAAGTGGGGGTTCAGTTGCTCATAAGACTAGAGATACGTGTATTGCAATACAAAGAGAAATTAAGGGAAAGCTTTCTAAAATTCTTGATCCTTTACAATGCTAATATAACTACTATATATAGATTACAAAAATGATATTTTCCTTCCAAAATTTGTAGGTCATTTTGACAACCTCAACTACCTCTTCTAGGGATTCAAAAAATTGGATGAGGCACCTTCCATCACAATAGTTGTCAAACTTAGGATTACAGCCACCATGCTTGCTATTAACATCCTCTTGAACTACTCAACTGAGATAGTTCAACCTCCTCCTATGCAATATGAGTAGTGCAACAACAATTATAAGGGTAAAAATAAGGAACAACGCCCACCTCGCGTATTCACTTAGTTATCGGAGTCCTTGGCTTCAATTTTTCATCATTTATGCAAGGCGAAGGCTATAAAATTACCCAAAGTCAAGTTAATGGACAATAATCAACCTAAGCCTAATGGCTACAAAGATGATCAATATTGCATCTTTCATTGATCGAAAGGCCATAACATCGAGGTATGTTGGTCTTTCAAACATCTTGTGCAAAATATGATCAAAAGAGGTACGCTTCTTTTTGACAACCCACAAGCGTCTGATAATCAAACTATGGGGATTTACAAAAATCCTCTTCCAAATCATGAAGTGCCAAAGAATAATGTTGGCCAAGTCAACCAAGTACACATTGAACCACTAACCCAAGGGTTCGTCAGAATGGTCAATGTTGTCATAAGAAACACAACGTATGAATGACCCAATCAACCTCTAGCACCTATTAGAGTCCAAGATGCACCTCCTCCAAGTCCAGCCCATAATGTGCCTAGCCCACCAACTAGACCAATGGTGACCATCAAGGATAGGTTGGTCCAAAACCTACAGATAACTCTAGCAAAGTTATCGATTTATGAGTTAATTCAGTAGTCTACAAATCATAGGGAGACGCTCATGGATATATTAAGTTCCATAGATGTGTAGCCTCAGGATACCAAAGCATTTACACACTTCATGGGGCATGTGAAATAGTGTTAGGAATAGGTCATTCAATTTTATGACCACAAAGTCAATATAGTTTCCACTATTATAGCAGACTCGTTGCTGCATATCATTGCGTGTGTGAATCACAAACCATTCAAGTAGGTTTTAATTGACACAAGGTCATCAATCAATATCATAACTACCAAGGCATTAACTCACTTGAAGTTTCCCAAGATGCATATCATCCCTTCTACCTTCACATTGAGAGCTTTCAATGATGCCTTATGCTCAATGATCGATACTATAGTCCTACCTATCCAAGCAGGGTTGAAGACCATCCCGGTGATGTGTCACATAATAAAATGTGATATGCAATATAACATGCTTCTAAGGAGGCCTTGGATCAGAGAGATACATTGTGTCCCTTCTATTCTACACCAGTGTATCAAATACATTCATGAGGGACAGGTTCACATGGTGCCTTCGGATGAAGAACCCTTTAAATACGTGAATCTAACATATTTTTTGGGAGAATTTTTGCTCCCATCAATGCACCTAGATGTGCAGCCATCATCGCTAATCAAATATCTAGGAGGTAAAATCAAAGAGGTGTGTGCTAGACCTGCAATGTCCGTATCTCAAATATTGGAGCACACGACAACAACTTCTATTAGACTGATTACGTCTATGATATAGCGGGATGATAGGAATTTGAAATAAAATATGGGCAAAAATAAGATAAAGCAAATACCCAAGATAGTCATCATTGAATCCCCTACTCCCATGGAAGTAGAGGAAATTCAAGGAGAAGTCAAAGAGGCACTTCAGCCTGCTTTGCTTGCATCTTCAGTAGGGTCATCTGCATCGTAGGTGATCATCCATTTGGTTAATCTTGGATTAGGGGAATACATTGTGTAGAATGTGATGTTCTCACTAATTATCAATACTTCACATGACATAGATCGACCGCGAGCCCATCGTCTTCTCATAGGGACGGTGGAACCATTATGGGTACCACCTAACCAAACCAACTTCATCTATGGAGGGCTATAATAGATTACATCTTCCACACCCATGGATGAGGATGATAATGAACCATTCACCATGAATTTTTATTATATTTCTAACCCAGACTATGTCATGTGATACTTCGATCATTACCATTGGCATAATTACCTTAGACTATTCGAGGAGGGGCATTAGAAGCCTATAGAACCACAGTATCAGTTATCTAATGATAGGTTCAGGTTGGGATTTTATAGTAGAGGATAGGATAAACTCCTCATGATATCTTTATACCATATGTACCTATTGGTCACGAATCTGCCACAGGAAAGGATTTTTATAAGTGCGCCCTAGACCCGACCAAAATTGAAAGGCTGGAAGCAAGAAATGGCTCCCAGACCAATCTCCAGAGTGGGCTGGTTCCCTCTACTATTCTAAAATTGGTTTAAGATAAGGGTTGTTGGAAAGAGATTTAAAAGTTGTAGAAAGAAATAGGAAATATGGCCACAGGCCGAAGTGATGGGATAAGAAAAACAACAGCAGGAAACTACAAACGCAACAACAATAAGTAACATAAGAAATCAGCTTAATCTTTGCACAATCACATGCAGCAAATCCCTCCAAACCCACATTCCAAAAATCGTACCCTGACTGCAATATTTAAATCCAGAAGCAGAATTTAAATGTAACAGCAATGCAGGAGTATGAATGCTATTAGAAATGCATAGAAACAGAAAATAAATTCATCCATGCAACGCTTGAAAAATTAGAAGTCAAGTCTTTTATTCCTGCAAATGCACTTCCAGTCTCTAGCAGCAAGTTTTTCCAACCTTTGTAAATGAAAATTACATTGGTTTTTATAGAGGTCCGTCCTCTCTACAGCATTAAATGTTTGCCACCATCCTCCTCGTGATCTACAATTGTGCATTGGAAATTACATACATGATCCCCTTAGTTGCAGCAAAAATTAAATACAATTAGACGCTAGCGGTCTTCTTCATTAAATTCATTTTTTAAAATATGCATGAAACCGTTACGACAATCCACGAACAGCAGCCTCGAATGCATTAAATCTTCAATCTTGGTGGCCTGGGCGCATCTTTTACTTTGAATGCCTCGAAAATCCGCAAATCATTAAATTCGGGTCAGCATTAAATCATCGAAAATCAAGAAAAACCCCTCGGGCCGTTCATACTGCACTTGGCGGGAAAATGCGCAGGTCACGAAAATGCGACGGGTCGCGAAAATGCGACGGGTCGTGAAATCGTGACATATTTTAATGTCGTACGCTTCGCTATTGAAGACCCACAAAAATCCTCCCTGTCGCGATATCGCTGCATCTTTGGCTTCAATGTCTCCATCGCTAGCTTGTTTCGCGAAAACGGAACATGTAGCGATTTCGCTACGTCTTTTGGTTCTTGGTTCTTCCTTGCGCTCTGCCCCATGAAAACGGAACATGTAGCGATATCGCTACATGTTTCGGGCACCTTGTACGGCTTCATGGATGGGTCGCAAAAATGGAACACTTCTTGCCCTTTGAAGCCAATCACCGCGCGATTTTAAGACGTGCAGCGCATCGCTGCACTTTTTGCTTTGAACTCTCCTTCGCTCGAACACGCAGCGCGTCGCTGCAAGTTTTGGCACTTAAGCTCTTCTTCGACCAATATGCAGCGAATCGCTGCACTTTGCACCACTTGAGCCTTTTGAAACCACTGCGTCACGAAAATAAGACGTCAGCGACGCGCCGCAACTTTTCAACTTGAGTCTTTGAAGCCGACCGACCCGCGATTCTGGAACACGTCGCGATATCGCGACGGTTCCGCCCAACCTACCTGCGTTGACTGCGTTGATCATGATTTTGCGACATGTCAGCGAATCGCTGCAGTTTTTAGACAGCCATTTTTCGCTCCTTTTTTGCTCAAAACCGCATCAAAACTGAAAATAGAGGTTAGATCTGCAACAATATAAGCATTAATATTTCAATCAAGATCAATGTGGCAAATATGCCAACATTCTTGGCGGCTCGAGGGGTATACAGCTCGCTGTATGCAACAATCCAAGCCTTAGTCCATTGGGTAACAGAGTCATATCCGAACAGGAAGCGGGCTGCTGCAATACATGTTCTGCTGAAAAATTGAAACTAGAAAAACCTACATATAACGGATTATGAAATGACTAAAGGAACGATGATGGAGTGAGCTCTTGCGATTGCGCAAGCGGTGACTGCAATGGAATGATGAAATGAAAATGAACGAAGTTATGGAGTGGGAATAAAAGTATGAAGGCTGTGAAATGAAATGAACTAGACTGCGAAATAAATGCATAAAAGACTGAACTTAGAGGAAAGGGATAAGAAGGGATGGGGAAACACAAAAAAAGGGAAAAGAAACAACAGTCGTGGCTTATTTTTGTAACTACAGAAGAAAAAGAAGTAAAAGAAGGAAGATGAAGAAGGGAAAGGAAAGAAAAAGGGAAGGGAAAAGAAGAAAGTGCTAGAAAGCCACCAACTACTGGGAAAGGAGGAGACAAAAGGAAAAAAACAAGCACCTACAGCTCGCAGACAACAAAAGAGCTGAGATGAACAGTAATAAAAACAATACCATTTTTTTTTTTTTTTTTTTTTTTCTATTTTTTTATGTTTTTTTTTATACTATATACAATAGTTCACGACATGATTGGCATGTCGCCACCAGAAACCCAGTCTCAGGAGTTATCCGGTAAATCTGTAGTGTCCCGACCAGATCTGATCATACTTGAGTCGATTCTTGAAATTGGGCTGGCTCCTTCCTGAAGTTCTCCATGGTGCGAACAGGATGCAATGCGACAGATTATCCTTCTTACTAGTACCCACATGGAGGACTTCTTTAGGTATCGGATGTAGTGGCTGGAACCAACACCACCACTTTGCAGAATTTATTGGTCGTGGGTGAGTACGGAGCTCCTCTAACTCCTTGATGTGATCACGGGGCTCTTCAAGTGAGAAATCTGATTATGGGATCTCCTCGGGTTCGGAATTTGAACTTGTTCTTCTACTTGGCCCATCTCTTGATGAAAACCGCAAGCAACCATATTGTTCATTGCTTTGGAAAAGTGCTTGCATGTCCCAATCCTTGACTTTGGACGAGATCTGTCCCTTGAACTCCACATGACTGCATCTCAGGTTTTTGCTCAGTATAAGGGATCTGACATGAAAAGTACTGTGCAGGGTAGACAGGAGCAGCAACCACCAGAGAAGGTAATGAAGTTTCTCCCCACGGTAACTTTCTTGAGAAGAGCAAAAGCTGTTCCGCTCGCACTGCTTCCTCAAAGATTTGTGGGAACCGTTGTTCACCTGACTACAACAAAAAGAGACCTATGTCGAAATTAAAAGCTCGAACATAAAAGAGGTGGGCTTGGGTGGGTGATGGACGGATCTTCTCTGGAATTCTCTTCCAACTTATCAAGAATCGGACATTGAAGTCCGTGATGCTTTCTTGAGGTGCTCTCTTGATGTACATGAAAAAATGGTAGAGATCCAAAGAACTGTAGAAAGGATCTTCGTCAAATCTTTTGATCAGTGCCCCCGCTAGATCGTCCCATGAGTTGATGCTTTGACGTTTGAGCAATCTGTACCATTGCAATGCTCTTCCTTCCAAAGACTGAACCAAAATTTGGATCATGACATCTTTGTGTTCTATGACATGGATCATGGACAGAGTAGCAATATCATCAACATGTGCTAGAGCCATGCCTTCGGTACCATCATATTTTGCCAGGTTCTTCAGGGCACCTTCGGGAATTTCATGCCGAACTTGGATATTCAGAGGGCCAGGATCATACCATCTAGAAAAAACCCTCACTTTTGTGGCAGTGGTCTGTGGAATCACGGCCATCGCCATTAAGTCAGAGTCGCCAGATGAACATTCTTTGAATTTAAAAAAAAAATAGGCATCCACGAACAGATCTTCAACTCAGCAAAGTCGCCAGATGAACTTACAAATCTCCGCTGTGAGGCCAAGACAACTCATCAAATCTTGAGACCTCCGGGTGTTAAAATAAATGTGGATTTTTGTGAGACAGAAGAAGTCTGTCCCACCGGGCGTGCCAAAAACTGTTGGCACCGGTGGGTTTATCACTTTGGAAAATTTTGCGTATCCCACCGATTATGAATTCTTGGAGACAAAAACAGTCTGTCCCATCGGGCGTGCCAAAAACTGTTGGTCACAAATCTGCCACAGGAAAGGATTTTTATAAGTGCGCCCTAGACCCGGCCAACATTGAAAGGCTGGAATCAAGAAATGGCTCCCAGACCAATCTCCAGAGTGGGCTGGTTCCCTCTACTATTCTAAAATTGGTTTAAGATAAGGGTTGCTGGAAAGAGATTTAAAAGTTGCAGAAAGAAATAGGAAATATGGCCACAGGCTGAAGTGATGGGATCAGAAAAACAACAGCAGGAAACTACAAATGCAACAACAACAAGTAACATAAGAAATCAGCTTAATCTTTGCACAATCACATGTAGCAAATCCCTCCAAACCCACATTCCAGAAATCGTACCCTGACCGTAATATTTAAATCCAGAAGCAAAATTTAAATGTAACAGCAATGCAGGATTATGAATGCTATTAGAAATGCAAAGAAACAGAAAATAAATTCATCCATGCAACGCTTGAAAAATTAGAAGTCAAGTCTTTTATTCCTGCAAATGCACTTCCAGTCTCTAGCAGCAAGTTTTTCCAACCTTTGTAAATGAAAATTACATTGGTTTTTATAGAGGTTCGTCCTCCCTACAACATTAAATGTTTTCCACCATCCTCCTCGTGATCTACAATTGTGCATTGGAAATTACATACATGATCCCCTTAGTTGCATCAAAAATTAAATACAATTAGATGCTAGCGGTCTTCTTCATTAAATTCATTTTTTAAAATATGCATGAAACCGTTACGACAATCCACGAACAGCAGCCTCGAATGCATTAAATCTTCAATCTTGGTGGCCTGGGCGCGTCTTTTACTTTGAATGCCTCGAAAATCCGCAAATCATTAAATTCGGGTCAGCATTAAATCATCAGAAATCAAGAAAAACCCCTCGAACCGTTCATACTGCACTTAACGAGAAAATGCGCAGGTCGCGAAAACACGATGGGTCGCGAAAATGCGACGGGTCGCGAAATCGCGACATATTTTAATGTCGTACACTTCGCTGCTGAAGACCCATGAAAATCCTCCCTGTCGCGATATCGCTACATCTTTGGCTTCAATGTCTCCATCGCTAGCTTGTTCCGTGAAAACGGAACATGTAGCGATTTCGCTACGTCTTTTGGTTCTTGGTTCTTCCTTGCGCTCTGCCCCGCGAAAACGGAACATGTAGCGATATCGCTACATGTTTTGGGCACCTTGTATGGCCTTATGGATGGGTCGTGAAAATGGAACACTTCTTGCCCTTTGAAGCCAATCACCGTGCGATTTTAAGACGTGCAGCGCATCGCTGCACTTTTTGCTTTGAACTCTCCTTCGCTCGAACACGCAGCGCGTCGCTGCAAGTTTTGGCACTTAAGCTCTTCTTCGACCAATATGCAGCGAATCACTGCACTTTGCACCACTTGAGCCTTTTGAAACCACTGCGTCACAAAAATAAGACGTCAGCGACGCGCCGCAACTTTTCAACTTGAGTCTTTGAAGCCGACCGACCCGCGATTCTGGAACATGTCGCGATATCGCGACGGTTCCGCCCAACCTGCCTGCGTTGACTGCGTTGACCGTGATTTCGCGACATGTCAGCGAATCGCTGCAGTTTTTAGACTTAGCCATTTTTTGCTCCTTTTTTTCTCAAAACCGCATCAAAACTGAAAATAGAGGTTAGATCTGCAATAATATAAGCATTAATATTTCAATCAAGATCAATGTGGCCAAAATGCCAATAGTACCTTAGTCTGGGGAGGTGAAGTTGACTTTAATCCTTATCACTCTAATCATTCTATGTTTCAGAGGGATAACCAGTTAGTGACTTATGTCACTACGGAGCCACCCGAGAGATATCATGCAAAAATCTTGGTGGAGACCGGCCTAGAACCCATTCCAAGAGCCAACTTGGACAATCAAATACATGGAGCTATCGACAACATTGGTTTGCATTTCCAAAATCTAGATACAACTATAGATACCATATCAGAAGTTACTTCTAAGCATGTTCATGCAGTATCCATCTTTGAAAGTGATGGACCAGACTACAATTCTGGAATAGATGACACTGAGATATCCTTAAACAACAAGCAATCTGAGGATGAAACTAAGTTGTTGTATTTGGGTTCTACACTCTTGCATCAACTTTTACCTTTAGAATCAATGAACATGAGTGAAGAGCCCCTCGATAACGATGACGGCTATTAAGAGATAGCCTACATGAGGCCTTATTCAGGGCATCACCTGATCCCATAAGGTAGATATGAGTGTGTGTATTATTATAGTGATGATGAATATGAGATAGAGAGGGCCTATTTAGGACATCCCTACTTGCATCATCGTAATGCACCTTACACTTTCGAGGATATGCACCGAGAGATCAATCTCGAGCCGCATATCAAGGGGAGACCACAAAATCTTAATGTGATTTATCATATTATGTTTCCTGATCCATCGACGTACATGGAGCTCCTTAAGCCCAATGATCCCATCCGACATTCTATTCATGGACCGGATCCGAAGATCCCCATACCCCAAAACCGCATCTCAGGGATGGAAGTTTTTCTAATATTGAGTCACTTGCACGTGGTCCTAGAGACATGATCCATTCCATAAATATGATCTCCATTGATTTGACCACTCCACTCCATAATCTAGAAAATCCATCCAAAACATTGCCTCTAAATGTAGATGCTATTGATTGAAATCGTGCTGATTCACCACTAGAGCCTAAATATTTCTTCCATAAAGAAGAAATATTGTAACCTTTTCACTTTGCACCAGGTTGTGCACATGATGTCTATAATGCTAAGGATGCTTCCAATGAGGAACCTATAAACCTAGAAGATGACATCCACTTGATCCCTATGCCTCATCATATTGAGGAGGGATCCCATATGTCAGTAAAGGAAACCTTCGAAGTGGACATCAATAATTATCCCACCAATCCAATGAAGGTTAGATTTAGGGAGACTTTAACTCCTGATGAGCGTGCTAACCTCATCCCTCTACTGAGAGAGAGACCTAATCTCTTTTCTTGGACTTACAAATACATGTTGGGTGTAGATCCAAAACTAGTTACTCATAACCTTTCACTAGATCTATCAAAGAAGCTTGTCAAGCAAAAACTCAGAAAGATGCATCCAACAGTAGTCTTAATGGTTAAGGACAAGTTCCAAAAGTTGTTGTATGTAGATTTTATCATTTCCATAGACTATCCAAAATGGGTATCCAATATGGTACCTATAGAAAAACCTGATGGAAGGATCCATATTTATACGAATTTCAGAGACCTAAATAAGGCAACACCAAAGGATTCATTTTCATTGTTGAATATCGATGCTCTAGTAGATGCAACTACAGGTTATGAAATGCTCTCCTTAATGGATGGTTTTTTTGGTTACAATCAAATTCATATTAAGCTTGGAGACCAGCATAAAATCACGTTTATAATGGCATGGGGGACATTTTGCTATAAATTTATGCCATTCAGCCTTAATAATGTTGGTGCCACATATCAGTGGGCTATGACATATATTTTTCATGACTATATGCATAATATCCTAGAGGATTATATTGATGACTTGTTGGTAAAGTTATTATTGCATTCTAAGCATGCAGAGGTCCTGAAGAATGTCTTTGATCACTTGATAGAGAATAATGTCAGGTTGAATCCTAAGAAGTGTGTATTTGGTGTAACTTTAGGAAAGCTCTTAGGATTAATCATTTCAAAATGAGGCATAAAAGTTGACCCAGCAAAGTTCAAGGCTATTTTAGAAATGCATCCCCCCACAAACATCAAAGAATTAAGAAGCCTACAAGATAAATTAGCATCCATAAAGTGATTTATCGCATAATTATCAGATAAATGTCGATCCATGAATCGACTGCTACACAAGGGGGTCTCATTAAATTGGGACAAGGACTATCGAGCAACCTTTGATAAAATTAAGAAATGCTTGGCAACATCGCCAGTGCTACCTCCACCAAGGCCAAATATGTCATTTTTGCTATATATATCGATAACTTACTTTGTACTGAGAACCATGTTAGCCCAAAAGAATGTGCAAGACAAAGACCAGGCCATATATTATATTAGTTGAACCTTGGTGAGTTATGAGCTAGGATATGCATATATGAAAAAGTTGTGTTTAGCAGTAGTGTTCGCTACAAATAAGTTGCGACACTATATGTTGAGTCATACAATATATGTCATATCCAAACAAAATTATTTGCAGTTTATGATGATCAAGATATATCATAATACACGTACTACAAAGTGGATCATGCTATTGATAGAATTTGATCTGGAATTCATAAGCCAAAATTCCATTAAGGGACAAGTCATATAAGATCAACTAGCTAAGGTGCCTCTCAAAAATAGTAGGCCCCTCACCATAGAGCTTCCAGATGATGCAATATTTACCTTATCAGAAGCACCTGAACCCAAATAATTAGATAACAAAGCTGATATGACATTTTTCTTCGATGGTTCAAAGTGTGAGCAAGGGATGATGGAAGAATACTGTTGTTCATGCCACAATGTGCTCCAATACCCTTGTCGTTCAAGTTAGAATTTCCTTGCACTAACAATAATGTTGAATATGAAGCCCTAATTTTGGATCTCCAAACAGCTATCGCCATGAAGATAAAAAGGTTAAATATATTTGGTTATTCCCTTCTCATTGTGAACCAAGTTAAGATATTATTTCAATGTCGATGTCCGGTATTGAAAGCTTACAAGGATATTATTGATATTTATCTAACTCAACTGGAATGGTACGACATCGAGGTGATCCCTCATTCATCCAATAGATTTTTAGATACAATGGCATCTTTGGGATCTCTAATCACTTAGAATTCATCTACCGATTTCACTGCCATCCATGTAAAAACTTTGTCACATTCTACTATGTAGCACGAAGCATTGGATATCAAAGATTAAATTATCATGATTCATGTATAACCAAACCCTGAATGGTTCTACAGATCGAAATACTTTCTCAAGAGAGTATCCTAGGGGTCTTTGATCTCATAGGATTCGACGAGGAGTGGTATTACCATTCACCACAAGGTTGTTTTCCAATATACATTTGCTAATTTAGAACCGTAGGGGGAACATGTTGTCTTGTCATTTAAATTCAAAGCTTATCACAACTGGATTTCATAGATACATGACTTCCTTAGACTTGGTGTAATCTCTCAGGGATTTTTGCGTGTCACAAAATGCACATTTAAATAGAAAGTGATAAAGTATGTCTTGTTAGCAGACATCTGTATCGTAGAAGCTACGATGGAGTTCTCCTTAATTATCTTGATCCCCAAGAGTCATCTTGGGAAAATTTGCAAGCTCACAATGGTACGTGCGGTGGCCATTTCAACAGTATGGCTATCATCAAATGCATCCTTCACATGGGTTATTATTGGACCACTATGGAGAAGGATTGCAATGTGTATGTCAAGAAATGTGTTAAATGTCAACATCATGCTAATATTATGCACCTACCATCACAGGCCTTACATATCATTCAAGCAACTTGGACATTTGCTCAGTGGGGACTTGATCTCATTGGTAAGATCCCTCCTCTATCATCAAGCTAACATACTTTTATTATCATGGCTACTGAGTATTTTACTAAGTGTGTGTAATCCATTCCCTTAACAATGACAACTAGAGTGCATAGTTTTGAGTTTATACCATACAAGATAGTTTTGGATAATGGAACGTCATTTAAGAATAAAATTGTGAGAGCTTTGACATCTAAGTATAGAATCAAACATAGTTTTTTAACTCCATATTATCCATAAGCAAACAGATAATATGAAGCTTCAAATAAGACAGTGGTCTCCATCTTGAAAAATATGGTACAAGAGCACCACAAATATTGGGACATCATCTTGAAAAATATGGTACAAGAGCACCACAAATATTGGGACATCCAGTTGCCCCTTGCATTATGGGCTTACAGGACTAGTATTCGGACACCCATTTGGGCAAATCCATTTTCATTAGTATATGGCACTGAGGCCATTATGCCCTTAGAGTTGGAAATTCCAATGTTGTGTGTCACATTGAAAGATTTCATTGATGATGACACTACACAACAAGCTCACCTAGATCAATTGATGCTACTTGATGAATGTCATGTGAATATCCTTAAGCACCTCTGTATTTATCAAGAGTTCTTAAAATGAGCTTACAATAGCAAATTCCATATGAGATATTTGAGGTTGGTAATCTTGTGCTGAAAGAGAACCAACATAACTCAATTTTTTTGCCAAAAATGTGAGACAAATTCATGACTAACTGGTTAGATCCTTATATGATCTCAAATAATATTGGACCTGGGACATATCGCTTGACATTGCCTAGAGGAGTTGAAGAGCCTGAACCTCTCAATATCCTTCATATTAAAGTGTTTTATGCCTAAATCCTAAAAAAGACTCCAAAGGCATCTGTAAGCCCTTTGGTCATTCAGAAAAGGCTCCAAGGGTTTCTGAAAACTGCTTGGTCAATCCTAAAAAGGCTCCAAGGGTTTCTTAAAACCACTTGGTCAATCCCAAAAGGCCCCGAGGATTTCTTAAAACTGCTTGGTCAATCCTAAAAGGCTCCAAGGGTTTTCTCAAAAATTCTTGGACAATCCTAAAAGGCCCCAAAAGAACCTATAAGCCCTTTGGTCATCCTCGTCAAAAGGCTCCAAAGACATCTGTAAGCTCTTTTGTCAAACCAAAATTTTAAAATCCATAAAAATTTTGGAAAAATATTAAAAATCAAAAACATTTGCATTTCATTTTTATCATCGCATTGTATTTTGCATCATGCATCTCATTTTCCACATGTATTTAACCTTTGCATTGCATTAGGCATATTCATCCGTCGCACTTGTATTAGAATAAATTGTATTTACAATATTACAAAATATACCACATTTGTGTTTCAACCATACATCTATGAACTATATTTTTCATCCATTTATCACCCTTAGGAGTAATTGTGTTTTTCAACACAACCCCAATTGTTGCTATGAAGAATATACTAGGGTTTTCCTGTCATTCAACCATAGCTAGAGGTATTCTCAAGATTTGATATAAAGCTTGCTTTGCTTTTGTAGTTAATGTTTAGTTAGTATAATCCTTAGAATATCAGAATCCTATCACTAATCAACAAATTAAACAATCCTAATAAGGACTAGGGGAATATGAAATCCATGAAGAAGGACCAAGTATCCTGACGTAAAAAGTTTATTCTTGCTTATCCCTTTGTGCGGACGGTACAGGAAATGTTGGCAATTGGCAAAAGGACAGGTTTATTCCATAACCATAATCCCTTGCTTACATTAAAATGAGCAATATCCCAGAGTAATATTCTAGATCAATCATTTAGATTGATACCCTAGATCGATATCGTAGATCGACATCCCAAATTGATATCCTATATTGATATCATAAGATTGACATCCTAGATCAATATCCCAAAAACAATTATCCAAATAAAAATCCCCTAAGGAAGATTTTGAATCAAATTATCAAATGTAAATCCCAAAAAATCAAATCAAATGAAGATCAAGTTGTACAAAGAAAATAAAAATCAATATAAAATCCCTTGCTCAACAAAAATAAAGAAAAAGAAAAAAGAAAAAAAGAAAAGTATATACAAAATAAACAGTGATTTTTGTCACTACATATGAGCAAGTATCTCAAAAAAATGAAAAAATAAGGGAGCGAACTTGAATCCATGGAATTGCCAGCACTAATGTACCTTACACATGACGATATGTCTAATACAATAGCATCTTGCTTTTGTGCAGACCAATGTTTTAATGTGTAAGAGCTAGCTTCAAGTGTCCTGTATCGCTTAGTGGTCTAGTCCAACTAAAATCTAAACCTAGGATTGGATAAACATTTGCAGACCCCCAATCTTAGCAATGGGCTGAAATAATCTCGCCTGACATCGGGGTATGCTTATGTCTTATCTCAATATACTCATGTGCACACACAGGGATAATGGACAGTTAGGGCCTATCCTAGTGAAAGCCTTATATTTCAGAAGTCTAGTATGGTTAGTATATAGCTTTTGATAAGTCAACTAGGGTGTTTGAGTCTCATGGAAAACCTCAAAAATTCTCAATTAGCAGCAACCAATTTTTAAATGCAATCATCAAAACATAAATTCCTTTTATGAGAGTTTGTTTATTAGAATTATTTATAATATAGGTTAGATATTGTATGGATGTCAGAAATGATGTTTTGACGGCCACTGACTATGTTATCAATATCCTCTTAATTTACAAAAGCTTATGAAAAAAAAACAATAAATAATTGCATCTTGTTGTGGCTGATCCACAACACACCCCAAAATTGGGGACCCACCTTTTTTGCATGCTTTCAAAGAAAACTGCAGTAGCCCAGATGCTCAAAATCAAGGAAAAAAGCAAAATTTCACAAAAGGAAAAAAGTTGTCGCGATATCGCGACATGTTGCTCCGTCGCGGCCGAAAATAAAAAGTTGTCGCGATATCGCGACATGTTGCTCCATCGCGGCCGAAAATAAAAAGTTGTCGCGATATCGCGACATGTTGCTCCATCGCGGCCGAAAATAAAAAGTTGTCGCGATATCGCGACATGTTGCTCCGTCGCGGCCAAAAAAAGTTGTCACGATATCGCGACATGTTGCTCCGTCGCGGCCGAAAATGAAAAGTTGTCGCGATATCGCGACATGTCGCGTTTTCATGGCTAGGAGCATCAGAATGCATCATGAAGAGAAAATGTCGCGATATCGCGACGTGTTGTGAAATCGCGGTGCAAGGCAGCAAGAGAAGAGTCAATGCAGAAGTTGTCACGAAATCGTGACATGTCGCATTTTCGTGACAGGAAACAGCGAGATGGTACGGAAAGAGAAAGCATCACGATTTCACGATAGGAAGCAGCCAAGGGATACGAAGATGAAAGGCATCACGATTTCACGACAAAAAGCAGCTGGACAACCCGAATGAAAAATTGTCATGATTTCATGACAGGAAGCAGTGAGACAGCCTGAAAGAGAAAAGCGTCACGATTTCGTGATAGAAAGCGGCCAAGTGGTACGGAATGAAAAATTGTCATGATTTCGCGATAGAAAGCAGAAGATGGTGCGAAAGAGAAAAGTGTCACGATTTCGTGACATGTCGTGTTTTCATGGCTAAGTGCAACAAAACCTAGTGATAGAGAAAAATGTCATGATTTCGTGACAGGTTGCATCTGCATAGCCCGATAGCATAAAAATGTCACGATTTCGTGACATGTCTCATTTTCATTGTGCATGAAGGCAGACAAGGTTGCGAGAAAAAAATTGTCATGATTTTGCGATGTCTTGTTTTCGCGATGCAGGTAGAAGAGCAAAGTTGCATGCAAAAAAATGTCGCGATATCGTGACATGCTATTTTTGGTCATGATTTACAAGGGGCAGTTACGAAACATGCAAAAAAGCGTGGAACACGTGGCATAAATGTGTAAGGGCTATAGAAGCGGTTACAATTAGCAAGAAAATCAAACGTTTCGATGCTCGAACAAAAGTCAGAATAATGAAGAGCGGGAAATGAAACGAATCGATCGGGAAGATGAAATGAAGCGTCACAAGGCGAAGCAGAGAGCCGTAGCAAAAATTTTAAAGGCACAAGCGAAGACAGGCACAGGGGTCAAAAACCGCTGTGAGCGGGGTTGCAGAGTTGAGGGTGATTAGCCATTCTGGGCCTGCTGTGGAGTGTTTTTCTTCCCCTTTTGCTGGTTTTGAGAAAAACCAGAGATTCTGCTATTGTAACAGGACATATTTTTAATGCAGAATTGTTCAAAAATTTGCATTTTATGGGCAAGAAAGAAGGAGTCATTTTCTGCATGCAAGATTAAATGTCTATTTTCCCTTTTCAGATTTTAGGCTTGTAAATGTAGTTGATGCAAGTATTTTCTTGGTTGCTTGCATGCGAATGCTTAAATCTGAAAACCTCATTCAAATCCTTAGGAGCCAACACTTAGCTTATCCGGATTGTGCTTGTTTTGCAGGTCCAATAGGTTAGGTTGCATGCATGAAAACCTCATATCTTCGGTTTTGTCGGAATAGGATAGCATCAGACTAAATGTGTTCTATTTTTAATTTTTTGCATTTCTTTTTCATTTTATTTTATTTTTCCCGAAGGTTTAACTTAGTTAAAATAAACATTTAAAAATTACAAAATCTAAAAAAAAAACAATGAACAATCACTAAAGTTTCATGGTGAAATAAACCAACATTGCCCCTTGTTTACAGTTACTTGCAATCACTAAGGTGTTCCAAGCATTTAAATTGAATATCTTTATTTGAGATTACTAATACATAGTTGCAAATGCTAATACAGCGGAGACCTTGGAGAAGTTGTTTGTTTGACTTCTTTGCAAGAGGGGATTTGGAGTCCAAATCCTAAAGGAGAGTGTACTTTCACAAGTGTGTGAAAATACCACTCAACATTTTGGCGCTAGAAGGAGGGCCTGAACCGGTTTATTTCAGATTGATTTAAATGCTATAGGGATTTAAATTTTGAATATTTCATGCCCTATTGATTATTATCTTTAGCCCTCTTTTAACAATACAACTTTGTACTGTTAAAAGGAGGACATGAATTGCTATGCACTGTTCTAACGCTTTGATTGTTCATACAGGAATAATGTGATTTGATTTGATTTAAAAAAAAAAAAAATAATAAATAAATAAAAAAGAATTGTTTTTGGGTATTAAAGTTATATTCTTTAAGATTCACTAATGGCTATGTTTTCACCGTGGATGACAGGTAGCCCATTGAACATACCAGGAGTTCAACATTATTTGCCCGTTGGTTTTGAGAGATGTCTTCCTCGATTTTTGTCTAACGGGACAAATACTGCAGGAGAACACATTCAAGCATTCAAATTTGTTGTGAATCACTTAACAATTTGGTATGATGATGTGGTTTGTAAAATGTTCCCTTACACCTTGGACAAAGTGGCATATGATTGGTTTACAAGTCTGCCTTTAGGGTCTATCACTTCTTGGGCTCAGCTAGAGGCAGCATTTCTTAATCAATTCAACAAAGAGCAAGTTGACCCAATCCGCATGTATCAGCAGTTTTTCACTATTAAAAAAGGACCAAGTGAAAATGTGAAGTCATTTTCTGAAAGGTTCTTTGGATTATATGCTCAATTAGTGACATTTTATGCTCTTCAAGAAGAAATGGCTCTCCAAATATATGTAAATGCTCTTGACCCACTCATTTCCACATATTTGCGAGGGATGCCTCAAATCACATCTTTGTCACAAGCCTATACTCAAGCAATGGCAATTGAGCAACAATTGAGTTGTCAAAATTATGGTGTGGGTTTTGGATCATGTAATCTTCAATCATTTAATACCTCCTTTACCCACCCAATGATTTATCCACCTCAACCAAGTTCAAGTGTGAATCAATTTCAGAATCAACAATCATTCCCAAGCTTCAATCAATTTCAAAATCCTCAACCTACTATGCAAGATCAACCATCTTTCTTAAGTATGAATCAACTTCAAAATACTCATCTTGATTCAAAAGATGTTTCTAAAATCAATTTTAATGATTTTCATAAGAATATGATTTTAGGCAAGGGAGGAGTACTAGATCCAACTAGTATTGAAACATGTGACAAATTGGAAACCCTTGACTCACCAAAAGATGAATTCTATGAGGATGAATCTGTTTTGGATGACACATTGGATGACATTGTTGAAAATGATGGCCAAGAAAATTCACACCTTCCAAATTATGTTAAACGTGAATCATGGGTTACACATGTGGATTATGATAGCCTTATCAATTTGAATACAAGCAATAACCCAATTTTGGAAGTAATTGAACCATCTAAGGAAGGTGAAGATAAATTTGATGAGAAACATGTTGATGAATTAAAAGATGATGAAGAAATAGTTGAGCATCACAATTTGATTTTGAAAGATGATCATTATGATTCTTGGGAAGAGTATGCTCACTCCAAACCTTCTGATGAAATTTGTGTGCCTATTGATATGCAGGATAATACAATTGCCCTTTCACATGAGGATATTACAAGTCCTGTACAATCTGAGAATGTTTTGGAAGAAGGGTTGGAATCTCATCAAAGGTTGGAGAAGGATAATGATTCTACTACCATGGATGAAGAAGGAGAATCAATTGTTTTTGTTCCCCTTGAGGGGCAAGAAATCGAAAATCTTGATCCACCTATTGTTTCTACAATGTCTATGCCATCTCAAAATGATGAAATTACAAAACCTAAGTGGTGTGGGTTTGATACTATTGATGATCCTAATGAAAATATGGATTTTGAGGCAACTCAAGCCATTGATCATGGAAAGGTGTCACGTGACACATATCTTGAAAAATTAGGCTCTTGTTTTGAAAAATATGGACGCATGTTTGATTGGGTGCCTAACTTTGGTGTTTTTGAACAGGTGTTGGATGATGAAGAAGACAATGAAGAAAAAGAAAAAGCTACTAACACTCATCAAGTTGTGATAAATTCTAATCATGATGGGTTGAGTATGGGTGACAAGGTGAAATCTTTACCTTTGGTAGTAGCCACAAAAATTTTAAGTGATGGGTTACATGATGTCCCTTTGGATGCTAATGTCATTGATGATGAAATGTCAAATCTTGGTGATGTTTGCCAAGCTTTGATTGATTTTGATGGTTTTAAAATCTCGAAAAATAATTTGAATTCAAGACTTTTAGAAATAGGCTCTTGTTTGCAATATCTCACATTTGAAAAGGAAAGCCTACTTCTAAATCATGAATGGAATGATGAAACTTGCACTTTAAAGAATAGACAAAATAAAATTGAATACCAACCATTGTCTAATCAATTTGATTTGAATCTCACCTATGATGTTGGTAATAGAACTAAATCAAATTGGTATGGTGAGCATGGCAAGTTGAAATTTGTTGCATTGCTTGGTTTGATCTTATTGTTGTTGGATTCCTACAACATTTGGCATGTGTATTGTGACATATGTCTTTTGAAATGTTCTAATCATGTTTGGGATCCAGGAAAGTAATAGTCCAAGCTTGGCATCATCTTGTACTATATTGTATATAAATTTTGGTTTTGGTTTGGGTTTGTGTTTTCAAGTTTCATTTTGGGATTGCTATTTGGATTAGGATTTAAGTTGTGTGGTTGATTTCATTTGACATGTTTAGTTTGTTTTGATAAAAAAAAAAAAAAAGAAGAAAATTTGAGATGTCAACTTATGCCTAAAATCAGGAGAATATGAAACATTGGAATTGTGTTGTAGAAAGCTCCACAAGTAACACAAACATTTAAATAATATCGTTTGAATCTTGTGATGCATGAAGTTGTCAGTTTTGCACATTATGGTAAAATAGATGATATATTCCAAAAGAAGCGAGTGCATTCATATCTCATGTCATATTCCACATTGCATATACATGTCATCTCAGTTACATTTTCATTCCATGGGCAATTATTGAGAAGGTGTTGAATCCTCTTAGGATTATTACATAACATATATTAAAAGGATCCTAAGGTTGGGAACTGCTGCCCAAACTATCTTGAACCAAGCACATTCCATGCACATTAAAAAGAATCTTGAGCAAAATGGTCAAAACCATACTTGGATGAAAAGGTGAGGTGAAAAGAATATTTCATGTCTGTCCTATCATGCAACATAATCCTTAAAACAGTGGTTTTTACCACTTCCATAAAATCTTAAAGCCTAAAACCAGAGTAGTAAGGATAGGGTTAAATCCTCATCGAACTTAGGTTGAGGATCCAACTCCCCAAAGCTCTGGTTTGACCTACATGGAGTAGTAAGGATAGGACATAATTCTCATCTCGCTTAGGTTGAGAATCCGATTCCCCAAAGCTTCCATTTTTCCCATTTCATCATAAAACTTGGATTGGAAGGATCGTACTACATGTCCTCTACAAAGGATGGGTAGTCATCCCAAAGGTCCAAGCAATAAAAGTAAAACTAATTTTTCCCATTTCATCTCAATCTTGGATTGGAAGGATTGTACTACGTGTCCTCTACAAAGGATGGGTAGTCATCCCCAAGGTCCAAGAGATAAAAGATAATATTTTCCATTTCATCTTAATATTGGATTGGAGGGATCGTACTACATGTCCCTAGCAAGGATGGGTAGTCATCCCAAAGGTCCAAAGAAAAAGAGAGAGAAAAGAATGAATGAAAGCCAAGTCATGGATTATGGGGTTAAGTATGCTCATGCGTGGCAACATGTCTTGTCTAAAAGCAAGACCACTGATTGCTCATATGGATAGACTAGCTTGACCATTTCATCCATAACGAGGTTAAATCATTTTGTTCAAGATGAGGTAATGAACTCCAAATCAGAATAGTAAGGATAGGGTTAAATTCCCATCTCGCTTAGGTTGGGAATCCTATTCCCCAAAGTTTCGATTTCACTTACACTTGCACATGGGTTCAAGATGGTAGTGACACATAACCAACTTTGGGATCTAGTAAATTAATTCAGTAGACATATATTTGGTCCTAAGAGGGTTTGACAACTTTAATATGTTTGTTCATGATATTAGAAGGTTTGAGCCTTTGTAAAGCAGGTTGTTATATCTCTAGCATCTTCATCATGCATCAAATCCTGCACAAATCATTCATAGCCTTGCATACAAATCATAAGTGAAACTGACAATGGAATGTTGATCAAGTTCAAGTGATAGGGAATGAAACACATTGCACACATCGAGCTGATACTTAATGATTCTGATGTTTCATGTATTTTTGATCTATCGGTATTTGTTTATCTTTATGTGTTGATGCCTGTATCTAAGCTTGTATATTTTAGGTTGGGTTCTCACCAAAATGCTCAGGAGCATTTGACAGTAGAGTCACCATTTGTTGTGGCTGATCCACAACACACCCCAAAATTGGGGACCCACCTTTTTTGCATGCTTTCAAAGAAAACTACAGTAGCCCAGATGCTAAAAAATCAAGGAAAAAAGCAAAATTTCACAAAAGAGAAAAAGTTGTCGCGATATCGCGACATGTTGCTCCATCGCGGCTGAAAATAAAAAGTTGTCATGATATCACGACATGTTGCTCCGTCACGGCTGAAAATGAAAAGTTGTCATGATATCGCGACATGTTGCTCCGTCGTGGCCGAAAATAAAAAGTTGTCACGATATCGCGACATGTTGCTCCGTCGCGGCCAAAAATAAAAAGTTGTCACGATATCGCGACATGTTGCTCCGTCGCGGCTGAAAATGAAAAGTTGTCGCGATATCGCGACATGTTGCTCCGTCGCGGCTGAAAATAAAAATTTGTCGCGATATCGCGACATGTTGCTCCGTCGCGATTGAAAATAAAAAGTTGTCGCGATATCGCGACATGTTGCTCCATCGCGCCGAAAATAAAAAGTTGTCATGATATCGCGACATGTCACGTTTTTGCGGCTAGGAGCATCAGAATGCATCATGAAGAGAAAATGTCGCGATATCGCGACGTGTTGTGAAATCGCGATGCAAGGCAGCAAGAGAAGAGTCAATGCAGAAGTGTCACGAAATCATGACATGTCACGTTTTCGCGATAGGAAACAGCGAGATGGTACGAAAAGAGAAAGCATCATGATTTCACGACAGGAAGCAGCCAAGGGATACAAAGATGAAAGGCGTCACGATTTCACGACAGAAAGCAGCTAGATAGCCCGAAACAAAAAATTGTCACGATTTCGTGACAGGAAGCAGCGAGACAGCCTAAAGAGAAAAGCGTCATGATTTCATGACAAAAAGCGGCCAAGTGGTACGAAATGAAAAATTGTCACGATTTCATGACAGAAAGCAAAAGATGGTGCAGAAGAGAAAAGTGTCATGATTTTACGACATGTCGTGTTTTCGCTGCTAAGTGCAACAAAACCCAGTGATAGAGAAAAACGTCATGATTTCGCGACAGGTTGCATCTGCATAGCTCGATAGCATAAAAATGTCACGATTTCGTGACATGTCTCATTTTCACTGTGCATGAAGGCGGACAAGGTTGTTGGTAGAAAATTGTCACGATTTTGTGACATGTCTTATTTTCGTGATACAGGTAGAAGAGCAAAGCTGCATGCAAAAAAATGTCGCGATATCGCGACATGCTATTTTTGGTCACGATTTACAGGGGGCAGTTATGAAACATGCAGAAAAGTGTGGAACACATGGCATAAATGTGTAAGGGCTATAGGCGGTTACAATTAGCAATAAAATCAAACGTTTTGATGCTCGAACAAAAGTCAGAATAATGAAGAGCGAGAAACGAAATGAATCGATCGGGAAGATGAAACGAAGCGTCACAAGGCGAAGCAGAGAGCCGTAGCAGAAAGTTTAAAGGCACAAGCGAAGACAGGTACAAGGGTCAGAAACCGCTGCGAGCGAGGTTGCAGAGTTGAGGGTGATTAGCCATTCTGGGCCTGCTGTGGAGTGTTTTTCTTCCCCTTTTGCTGGTTTTGAGAAAAACCAGAGATTCTGCTATTGTAACAGGACATATTTTTAATGCAGAATTGTTCAAAAATTTGCATTTTATGGGCAAGAAAGAAGGAGTCATTTTCTGCATGCAAGATTAAATGTCTATTTTCCCTTTTCAGATTTTAGGCTTGTAAATGTAGTTGATGCAAGTATTTTCTTGGTTGCTGCATGCGAATGCTTAAATCTGAAAACCTCATTCAAATCCTTAGGAGCCAGCACTTAGCTTATCCGGATTGTGCTTGTTTTGCAGGTCCAATAGGTTAGGTTGCATGCATGAAAACCTCATATCTTCGGTTTTGTCGGAATAGGATAGCATCAGACTGAACGTGTTCAATTTTTAATTTTCTGCATTTCTTTTTCATTTTATTTTATTTTTCCAGAAGGTTTAACTTAGTTAAAATAAACATTTAAAAATTACAAAATCTAAAAAAAAAAATGAACAATCACTAAAGTTTCATGGTGAAATAAACCAACATTGCCCCTTGTTTACAGTTACTTGCAATCACTAAGGTGTTCCAAGCATTTAAATTGAATATCTTTATTTGAGATTACTAATACACAGTTGCAAATGCTAATACAGTGGAGACCTTGGAGAAGTTGTTTGTTTGACTTCTTTGCAAGAGGGGATTTGGAGTCCAAATCCTAAATGAGAGTGTACTTTCACAAGTGTGTGAAAATACCACTCAACACATCTCACATATGGGTGTACTATCTTTCACAAAGAGATAAAGCAACTACAATACATAATTATTATACATTCTATGATGTCATCCATTAGATTGATTAAAACTCATATTGCATACATTATGTTTTAAGTGATTAAAACATACATGTTCATTTTACAAACACATTATCAAAGAAATAAAAAAATACATTCAGTACATACACATAAATTATGTCATAACAATATAAACTAAATGCATACAAGTAAAACAAAGTATACATGCATGTAACATCAAAATATGGTATTCATAATGCATCCATCATAAGTAGTACATTTGCATACATAACTCATAGAATCTTATCATCTATCACATAGCTATCTAGTGCATATCATCCATACATCACATCATACATCTAATCAATATACGCATTACATCCATGTGCATAACATAAAACATAAAATACCAAAAATAAAGTACACAAGTACTGATATGAACTATCATATATATATATATGTGTGTGTGTGTGTGTGTGTGTGTGTGTCAAATGTATATCATAGTGGGGTACATCAAAATGTTCGCAGGCTACATATGTGTAGGTCCTTGATCTTACACTAAAAAATGGTACAATTGCATCTCTCAGATCAGTACTAGATAGGGCCTGCACCCCCAGTCTGTGAGGCACCACTATCACCTCCACCATCCCTATGGGTCCTCCATGAGCTGGTACCATGAGTCCTATCAGACCTATGCATCCTATGGCTAGAGCTAGCTAATGGCTGTCCTATCTCCCTACTCTTGCTCCTATGGGACTTTGTAGTAGTGGTCCTCTTTGGCACCTACCCACCTAGCAACCTGATGACGCCCTCCAGCTAAGCGTTATGGGCTACATCCATTGTTTGCTAATCATTACCCTCCTCCACAAGGGTACGTAGCTACCTAATATTCACCATAGGATCTATTGGCCATTTTGTATTCATTGGGAATTTTGTTTAAATATTTTTTAATTCAATATTTGAATGTGGCAGTAGTATATAGATAGTATATATTTGCATCTATGGCTTCCATATGTAATAGTTTAAATTATTTCCTATTCACCAAATTCTGATATATTTTTGAAAATCCCTTTTGACTTTATTTCCTTATAAAATTCAATGGAGAAATATTTGCCTGAATTTCAAAAAATGGAGAAGACAAAGGCCCAAGGAAAAACTTGATAAATTTGATATGCATTTATGTTCACCCCAAAGAAGAGGCGAATGCTCCATTCACCCTTAAAAGGGGTGAACAAGTTCAAAAATTTCACAAAGGTGAAATATCAAAATAAAAAGGTCGCGTTCGCCCTTCTAAAGGGGTGAACGCGTTGTTCGCCCTTCTTAGGGGTGAATGTGCCTCGACGATATGTAGTGGTGGATGCACCCAAAAAGAAACTCAAATAAGGTTTGGCCTGGTTGAGGGGTGAATATGTCGTTCGCCCCTACCATGGGTGAACCAACATGTATGACGAAGCAAGGTTACATTCACCCTTCCATAGAGGTGAACGTGTCATTCGCCCTTTCTAGAGGCAAACGTATTTCATAAGATTTTTGTGCACACCTTTTCAGTTTGCAAAGGGGTAAAATAGATCTTGAGGTGAAAGTGAACATGGGCGAATAAGAATTTTGTCAAGACAATTGAATTCAGCATTTAATTAAGGGTACCCTCAGTTAATCCATTTTGTGGATCACAGAGAGGAAGGCAAAGAGAAACGAGCTTTCATGATTTCCAATGTATCAGAAGTGATCCAAAGAATTTAATGTTTACTCCTAACGTGCGCACCTCCGTCCGAAGTTCAAATTTTTAGAAATTTATTTTCTAGGTGAATGGATTTTAAAATAATTCGAGAAGGATTTTGCTAATTATGTCTTTTATCCCAAGACATTCTTCTCTCCTATGTATTAAATGAAAGAGGTGAAAACATCTATAAATACTAACCAAATTTCCATTGTAAAGGGAGTTAGACATTTTATGAGAGATTTCTCCAAGCTCTCTGCATTAATACAAGGCATCAAATTTCTGAAGTTGCAAGTGATCTTAAGTGTGGTTAATTTTTGTGTCATGTGCTTCTATTTTCATTTTCTCATCTTGTTTGTTGTTGTATTTAAATTTTGTCATTGGATTTAAAGTTGCTAATGAGAAGGTGAATGTTGGAGTACCATTTTTATAGTTGCTATGGCAATATTATGAGCCTATTCTATTTTTTTTACTTTCATAAATGCTAATTTGTGCTCGGGTTTTTTCCTGCTAGTTAGTCTAACACCATTCTTGCACTTCGACCTGTGGCCATATTTCCTATATCTTTCTATTATTTCTAATTTATTTCTTGCATCCTTAGTATTTTACCATTTTAAGATTTATTTTGGGAACCATCCCTCTCTAGATATTGGCATAGAGGACATCTCTTTCCTCTAACCTTTCAATGTTGGACATATCTAGGGTGCATAAACGTAGTGTTTATTGATTAGGCAGATATTTGACCAACAGTTTTTGACATGCTTGGTGGAAATTTCAAGGTTCCACTTTCAGCAGTGCTAGATTTGGTGTTCACCTTCCTACTTGAGATTAGAACATCTAGCGATTCAATTTTTACCCAAAACTCCATAAGCATGAAGATGGCGAAAGTCGTTTCTCATGAATACAAGATCAAAAGCCAAGAATCCTGATAATAATATTAGATTTTATGAACTAGACATTCAAAGGCTAGGAGAGCATCCTCAAATAGCCACTTTTTGATGAACGTATTCACTTCCTCATATCCCATCCATACCATCTATTTCATCTTCTCAGTCAGCTGGTGTGTTTTTGGCTTCGATAAGTCCTGTAAGTACTGCCACTAGTTTTTCTCAGCCTTCGCCCAGTACAACCACTAGCACCCCATAGTCTACCCACCATATTCCTATTCACATAGCTCAAAATCCTCCACCACACCAACAATAGCTTCCAAGGTAGTTTTCAGCTTGGAAGAGCTTAGGAGTGCTAAATTTGCAGGTGCAAAATCCCATATCTCAAGCTGCTCTAAAGGCTTTACCCAAATATGATGGTACTAGAAAAACTACATATGAGCATATCCAAGATGTGGCCTCTCTTGCAACTATTCATGATATAATTGATGAGGATGTGATGATAAAACTTTTGGTTTTGTCATTAAGAAGGAAATTTTTGTATTGGTACCGATATTTGCATCTTGGTATCATTACCTCGTGGGATCAATTGGCAGAATTACTGATTAAGAATTTCCATGAGTAGGCTGATCCATATTCTCTATTACACCAATTCACCTCGATTCAAAGACATCCACAAGAGGAACTTATATATTTTAACATTATATTTATGCGAAGCTAGCAGAGGGTTCCAGATGGTTTACGGCCAACCCATGAGCAAGCAGCATTTTATTATCTTTGAACGCTCAGTACCGATATTGGTATGGCAGTGTGCCAGGCCAATGTGACCACGTTCTCGGATCTCTATACATAAGCTCAAAATATTGAATCAGATTTTATTGTTGTAGGTAGGCTTCCTTGAAGGCAACGATGTCTATTCTCCCTAATCTGCCACAATATATTTACTCTAATGCATTTTCATAGCCTATGCCATCAATGTATCATGTCCTTTCATGGAATTTGAGCTCCCGTCAAGTAGCTCCTATCCTTGTCCCACAGTCATCTGCTATGAGCTACCCATAATTTCCCATTCTGACAGTACCATCACATCCTTCATCCATTTCTTTTCCAACATTGCCAGTACCTCCAACCCCTTTACCCTTACCCACATCGCAAGCGCCCTTGCCATTGCCAGCGCCAACTCCATCACCCAATACAAACCCCCTCATGACATTGTTAGAAGAAGTAAAATATAATAATACAGCTTTGAGGACGATATCCAATGAGCTTACCACTATGAGGAAAAATTAAGTTGAGGCTGAGTTCCAATCAAGAAGGTTTCATACTCCGCCAATCACCCGGGAGCAAGCTTCTACCAGTAGGGGACCTGAGAATAATACCATGATTCAAGCAAATGATGAGGTTAATGGGTCCGAAAGGACATATTGATGTTCTACATGTAATGATCCTCATGGTGAAGATACATGTATGGTGCATCTAAACTATGTTTAGACATTAGTAGAAAGTTCTTCGGACGGGTAAGTTAATATAATTCAAGAAGTGGAGCACAATTATATGGTGTCATCTCCAAAATATTTTTTAGTCCTTACTAGGTATATAAAGAGGCCAGTGACTCAATATTATAGACTTGCAACCTTTGAAAGTACCTACGGCTCCAAAAGCACAAGAAGAGAAGCGGGCATCCCAGGCAAAGGTTCCTGATGCTGACAAGTCAAAAAATCTAGCAAAAGATAAAGTGCAAGCTCAGCCTTCGAATTTGCAATGCATGACCACTACTCCCATCCCTAGTGATACAAAAGATCAAGCTAAGGAAATACTCAAGTATCCTTCATTGATAAAAATTCAAAGAGTAGAGACTACACAGCAGTATTAAGATAAGTATGAGCGACCCCTAGAAGAAAAAATCTCACTTGCTTGATGTCAAAGGGGGCGTTAATGAAGACGAGGTAGTCAAAATTGCTAAAGATGCATGCCTAGAAAATCTGAAGGAAACTTCAAAGGGCAAAGAAAACCCGAAGGAGGAGGCAAAGGACAATGTTCTAGAAATTGATGTTCACAATATGCTGCAAACTAACACCCTTCCTTGATGGTGTCTTTTGCTTGCTATGGGTTTTGTTCCTGGCCGCACTACTCTTCCTCTAGTCTATGGGCGCGCATTTATTTTGCTCTAGCTTGATATTCTATGTTCTTTTTTTGGTGGTATTCCTTTTTGTTCCTCTGTACCAAAGGATTGTAATGGCTTTTAGCCTTTCTATAATGGATTTTAGCCTTTCTATTTTTTGCCTTTCAGTTCTAAATAGTTTTGGTCTGTTTGAAGGGATTCATTTTTTCTCTGTTGTGTTCCTCTCGGTTCCTTTATGTAAAAGGTGACAAGGCACATTTCAAATGCCCTTTTTGAATTAATATAATCTAATTTACCAAAAAAAATATCGTGGAAGAAATGAATAAAATCCTAGCAAGGATTAGCTTGTATGATGCATTGCAATTACCTGGGCAGATTGATTTGTTGCAAGAATATTTGAAGACCACCAAAGACCAAAATAAGAATCATTTGCAAACAGTCTTGGCTCAAGCACTCCCCACTTTGACAACAGGTAAAAATCAATCTCCCTAGTTTTACTTATCTTTGAGAATGGACAGGTAGATCGTGCATAATTGTATGATCAACTCTAGTGCTACCACTACTATCATTTCAGAGGTGGTATGCAAGGTAATGGAAATGGAGTATAGGAGTAGTCCAAGAGTATTACAGTTGGACGGTATGCTAGTTAAGACTGTTGGAGTAATCAAGGACATTCCAATTGTGCTCCATAGCATGCCATAGATTACTATCATCTAGGAAGTTGTGGTTGTTGATTTAGAGCCCTACTTTAGCATGTGTCTTTCAATAGAATTCACAGCTAAGCTGGGAGGTTATCTTTCCCTAGATTACTCACATTTGGAGATTCCATTCAAGGGTAGGCGAATTCGCATTCATAATGAGAAGCCCTCCCCTTTTCATATTGAAAATATAGAGGAGGCAAAACAAATACTAGGTGCGGTAAACATGATGACCGAAGAATTGGAAAAGGTTAGTCTAGTTGAAGAAGCACCTGAGGAGCTTCGCTTGGAAGATGAGTTTCTACTGACAGATTTCAATGCTATTATTGGAACGGATATTGGTTGTTATTAAATTCAAAAGATAGAGAAGTCCTAAAAGCAAGTCCCTGAACCCCTAGAACCTATTTTGCATTAGTTATGAAAGTTGTTATTTTATGGTACTCAATGTAAGAATGGTGCAGGAGTAGGTGTTGTGTTGGTCTCTCTTGAAGGCATACAAAAAACTTACTCCTACAAATTGACCTAGAGTTGTATAAATAATACAGTTGAATACGAAGCATTATGCCTTGGCTTGAAAAAGGTCGAGAAGTTGGGAATTGAACAGCTATAGATTTTTGGCAATTCTGAGCTTATGGGTTTTTAATTAAAACCATGGTGACAAGGTTAAAGGTTTTTCTTAAAACCATCTGGACTCATTAAGGGTTTTTATTAAAATCATATTGGCTTGAAAAGGTTTTTGCTCCTTGAAAAAATCTTAAAAGTCCATTTTTATTATTAATAAATAAATTAACTCAAACCTTTCAAAAGCTTTTAAGTTAAGTTTAATATTATTAAAATAATAATTATTAAATTAATAATTATTATTGAAAGGGTTTCTAAACCCTTAGTGGCGCTCATGTTGAAGACTTATAGCATCAACGTCAACTTGCATGGGATGCAAAAGACTATTAAAGGGTATTATTTCCTAAGGTTTTAAGCACCTTCGATTTGCGTGATTACCTTTGAATTTGTATTGCTCTATGACCTTTGATTTTGTATTCCTCTATGATTTTTGAATTTTTATTGCTCTGTGACCTTCAATTTCAAATTGCTCTATAATTTTTGAGTTTCATATTGCTCTGTGTTTATTTTCTAATTTCGTACGCCTGTGAGGAAGACAAATTTGTGTCTTTAATTTCTGCAAGCAAAGGGAAGGTAAAACGATGAGTGGCACTTGAGCGTTTCATTGGGAACTTGTGCTCTAACGACATAGGTAGTGGAGCGAAGGTGCTTGCTAGGCAGAGGTGTCAAGATTGATTTGCGTTGGGCGTGTTTCATTTTTTTGTCACAATTATTGTGTATGTGGTACGGCGATTGCTTTGGACCACGAGTTTGGAAGAGGAAGCGCTTTGGCACTTATGTTGGTGTTAGGATCCTCAATCCTAACATTATTAGTTAGTATTATTTAGTATTATTAATCATTTAATTATTATATTATTAACTTATAAAGTGAACCATCACAACCCTTCATAACGTGAACCATCACGTCTCTTCATATGTGAACCATCATGTCTCTTCACCAACGTAGCTTTAGGGTGGATATATATATTAGGTTGGCCATCCATATGAAATCATCCAAGAAGAAGAATAATAAGCATATATTCTAAGGAGGGAGCCCCCTATAGTGGCAAAGTGATTACAAGGGAGCCCCATTTGAGTGGCCTGCGATTAAATTTACATTAATTTGTTAATAATTTTATAGTAAGACCTTGGGGTCTTACCATTTGGTATCAGAGCCATGTGGTATTTTCTCAAAGATCTTCATCAAATCACTTATGTGCGTGAGTATCAAACTCGGTTTGAGGATATCACCAAACACAACACAATATTGAATGAATCAATTCTCATCAATGGCTTCATTAGGATATTAAAATAGGAAATTAGAATGGAGGTGACAAGGTTCAATCCCTATACCATGATGTAGACCTATGGATTGGCAAAATTAGCTAAAGATAAAATCAATGCACAACAACGATTAGGGAAACCACTTATGGAAAAATTGTTGACCACTTACATCGCTTCCAAACCTATGCATAATGGAAGGGCACAAAGCACTTACACAACCCCCAAATCTAACCGAACTTTATGAATTAAACATCTTAGCTTTGAGGAGATGAAGGAACGACGAGCAAAGGGACCCTGTGATAATTGTGATGAACAATTTGGACCCCACCATAAATGTGCTACACTAACATTGTATTTATTGAAGGAAGTTGATCCATGTCTCTCCATAGAGAAAGCAGATGAGGTAGTTGTGTCTGAAGTGACCAGTGCACCTACTCACCGCAATGAAGACAATGAGGTCAATGTGCAAGAAGTGATTGATGTACCAAGCAAGGATGAGGTAGACATACCCAAAGTGATCAATGCTAGCCAAACATGCACTCTACAAGACCTACACATACCTTCCTCACCAATAGTGATTTCTTACCATATGACCAAACCTATTCGAAACCAAAGTAGAGTGACTACACACTCCTTCTTCGTTGGCTCTACCAAGGAACCAAAAAAGGATATGAAATCATTACCATCACTTTTGATGCATCGTTCTGAAGTATTTGAGGAACCCCAAGGGTTTCCCTCCCATCATCATCATGATTTTCCTGAGGAATATTCTACTATTGTTCTTGGCAACCCCCCGCTAATGCTTCATCCTTCTCGATATCCTTGCCTACGAAAGGATGACATTAAAAGAGTCCAAGAACTTATGCAAATACTAATTGGAAAACAAAGGACAAAGCTTCTCACTTTGAGCTTTGAGGACAAAGCTCTTTTTAAGGAGGGTGGCATGTTAGGATCCTCAATCCTAACATTATTAGTTAGTATTAGTTAGTATTATTAATCATTTAATTATTATATTATTAACTTATAAAGTGAACCATCACAACCCTTCATAACGTGAACCATCACATCTCTTCATACGTGAACCATCATGTCTCTTCACCAACGTAGCTTTAGGGTGGATATATATATTAGGTTGGCCATCCATATGAAATCATCCAAGAAGAAGAATAATAAGCATAGATTCTAATGAGGGAGCCCCCTATAGTGGCAAAGCGATTACAAGGGAGCCCCCTTTGAGTGGCCTGCGATTACATTTACATTAATTTATTAGTAATTTTATAGTAAGACCTTGGGGTATTACCAGTTGGTGTCTCCACACTTCTTCTAAGGTTGGAGAATTAATTTTTGGCCAAGGTAGATTTCTTTTTGATAATGTGGAATATTTGATTTGACTTGGCAAATTATTGTTGGTAATTGGATGGAGGTATAAGGTTAAATAGAAATATTGCTTTGACATTGTTATTATTGATGCATAATGTTTATGTGGTAAATGCATTTAGAAGTAAATGTATTTTAGGAGTTATAAGGGTTTAAGGAATAATTGTGGTTAATGTCATATTGGGGTTAGAAAGCCTTTGGAGTTATTGAGTGGATATTCTCTTGTTATTATTTTTTTGAGGTTGAAGTTATTTTGTGATATATTAAGTAGGAGTTATAAGGTGTAAAGGAATATTGTTGATATGTATATTTATGAGTTTTTATTATTGATGAGTTAGAGTGATAAGGTGTTATTAGGACTCTTATCATTGTGCATTATTCCATTGTTGCTAACTCTAATTTGTGGTAAATTGAGAGTTAGTATTGTGACAGATTTTGAGTTATCCTTCTTCATCAAAGTAAAAGTATGGGTACATTCTTCCATGGTTATTATTGATTGATGGTTTTCTGAAAATAAGTTTGGAGTGAAAAAGGATTAAATTAAGTTTCCTTATTTGGAGTGGATCTTATTTTTTGAAAGTGGAAGTATTGATTATGCATTATAAGATCATGATGAGTTTATGAGTTATTGCATAATTCTGGTTTATGAGAGTGGAAGCATTTGAAGTTTTCTTTAGGGTTTTTGAGTGAAAAGCTTATGCCATTTCTATAAGTTGTTGAAACCCTAATTGAGTTGTTTGGTTGTTGAGAGTTTGGTTTTGATATTGCTTCCATTGTGATTGAGTTGATCAAGTTATGATTTACTTGGTACATGAGTTGGGCTTGCTCCTTTGAGATTTGATTTTATCAAGTTGTACTTTGCTTGATAAACTTGGTTGTGTGGTTAAGTTGAGCATTCCCATTTGAGAGAAGTTGGAAATATCTTGAACCCCTTTTTGATGCTTAGAGAAAGATTGCTTTGAGTTCTTGAAAACTAACTTGGCTAGGGTTTGATAGCAAGTTATGGTTCTATGTTGGAGGAGTTTATTCCTTGATATTACATTATTGGCAATTGTTGGGTTGTGGTTCAAGATCTTGTGAAAGTATACTACTTCTATGAGATTGATTTGATTTGAGATTGAGAGTTGAAGGATAGAACATATTGAGTCTCTAAAAATTCTCTTTATGCTTCTATGATATTGATTTGATATGATTGGATGAAACACATTGGGTCTCTAACAATTCTCTTGGTAAACTTGCTTGAGCTGATTTGGGCAAGTTCTTGGTGAGCTTGCTAGGATAGATTTGGATAGGATCTTGTGGAGAACTTGTGGACTGATTTGGACAGGTTCTTGTGGAGAACTTGTGGAGTGATTTGGATAGGTTCTTGTTGAAGAACTTGTGGACATATTTTATGAAGTCTTGGTGAAAACTTGTGAGCAGTTGTGATTGATTTTTTCAAGCTTTTGGCTTAATCTTGGGACAGATATGACAGATATTTGAGAGCAGATTTGTGTTGGACCAAAGGACTGAGTTTGGTGTAGATTTATGACAGATTTTGAGAAGACTTGTGTTGGACCGACTGACTGTGTTTAGTACAGGTGTTGATGAGTAGCTGTGGAGGTGATCAATGAGGACAAAAGTCTTTAGAGCTAGAGCAAGTAGGATAGGATGTCTTCTATGAAAATGAGTTCCACCTGCTAGTGGCAGAAGAGGTAGTGATATTCTAAAGTATCATTTCCATATCTTTGAAGGATAGGACATCTCCTTTGGATAGGAGGCTCATAAATACTTCTTTGGGGGATAGGACATTTTCTTTGGGCAGGAGGCTCATAAATACTTCTTCGAGGAATAGGATATCTCCTTTGGGCAAGAGGCTCATAAATATTTGATTAGGGGAAGGATTCTCCTTTGGACAGGAATTCCATAAACATTGTAATTGGGAAGGATTCCCAAAGGATTTGATTGAGAAAATTTAGTGAAATATTTTCTCTATGGAGTAGCCCACCTTGGGTGAACCACGTTATATTGGTGTCTCAATTGTGTGATGACTTGTACATTGGTTTGATTATTGCTTTGATTTTGCTATTGGTTTGTTGTGGCTGATCCACAACACACCCCAAAATTGGGGACCCACCTTTTTTGCATGCTTTCAAAGAAAATCTCAGTGACCCAGATGCTAAAAATCAAGAAAAAGGGGCAAAATTGCACAAGGATAAAAAGTGTCGCGATATCGCGACATGTCGCTCCATCGCTGCTAGAAAATGAAAAGTGTCGCGATATCGCGACATGTCGCTCCATCGCTGGCAGAAAATGAAAAGTGTCACGATATCGCGACATGTCGCTCCATCGCTGGCAAAAAATGAAAAGTGTCGCGATATCGCGACATGTCGCTCCATCACTGGCAGAAAATGAAAAGTTTCACGATTTCATGGCGTGTTGCACAGTTGCTGGAAGAAAATGAAAAGTGTCACGATTTCACGACGTGTTGCGCGATCGCTGGCAAAAAATGAAAAGTGTCGCGATTTCACGACGTGTTGCGCGGTCGCTGGCAAAAAATGAAAAGTGTCGCGATTTCACGACATGTCGCAAAATCATGGGTCAAACCAGTCAAACATGGCAAGGCACGAAAAGCGTAGCGATTTCACGACAGAAAGCAACAAAGGAGCATGAAGCGAAAAAACGTCGCGATATCGTGACATGTCGCGTTTTCGCGGCTCCAAGCAGCAAAGTGGTACGGAGGCAAAATATGTCGCGATTTCGTGACATGTCATGTTTTTATGGCCAAATACAGCAAAAGCAACCTGAAAGTGAAAATTGTCATGATTTCACGATGAAAAGCGAGCAAATGGTACAGAACAAAAAAGTGTCACGATTTCATGACAGAAAGCTGCTAGAGTGAAAGAAATGAAAAGGCGTCGCGATTTCGTGATAGGTTGCGGTCGAGGCGTACGGAGATGAAAAATGTCACGATTTCGTGACAGGTTGCCGCAAGACAGCTCCAAGTGAAAAGGCGTAGCGATTTCACGACAGGAAGCAGCCGAGGTGTACGAAAGAGAAAAGTGTCACGATTTCGTGACATAAAAACAGTCGAGGTGTACGGAATGAAAAGTTGTCACGATATCGCGACATGTCGCCATTTCGCTGTGCATGAAGGCAGGAAAGGTTGTTGGCAGGAAAACATTGCGATATCGCGACATGTCGCGATATCGTGGCATGTTGCATTTTTGCAGCACATGAAGGCAAACAAGGCTGCTAGCAAGAAAATGTCGTGATATCGTGACATGTCGCGTTTTCATGATGCAAGCAAAGGAGCAAAGTTGCATGCTATTTTTTGTCACGATTTTCATGGGGCCATTACAGAAGATGCAGAAAAGTGCAGAACACGTGGCATACATGTATAAGGGTTACAGAAGCGTTACATTCATAGAAAATATCAAACGTTTCAGCATCGAGCATGAATTCAAAAACAACAAAAAGGCGAGAAGGTGAAACGAAGCGATCTGGAAGATGAAGCGAAGCATCACAGGGTGAAACAGAGAGCATTGCCAAAAAATATAAAAGCAGAAGCACAGATTGACACAAGGGTCAGAAACCGCTGGGGGCAGAGTTGCAGTGCTAAAGGCCAGAGGGTCATTCTGGGCCTGCTTTAAGGTTGTTTTCCTTCCTTTTGCTGGTTTTGAGAAAACCAGATGTTCTGCTATTGTAACAGGATTTATCTTTAATGCAGGAGTGTTCAAAAATTTGCATCTTGTTGGCAAGAAAGAAGGAGTTATTTTCTGCATGCATGTTTTAATGTTTATCTTTCCCTTTTTCAGATTTCTAGGCTTATAGGTGAAGTTGAATGCAAGTTCTCTTGGTTGCTTCATGCGAATGTCTAAATCTGAAAGATCACAATAAAACCCCAGAGACCAGCACTTAACTTATTTGGATTGTGCGTGTTTTGCAGGTCCAATAGGTTAGGTTGCATGCATGGAAACCTCACATCTTCGGTTTTGCCAGGACGGGATAGCATCAAACTGAATGCAATTTAAATTTCTTTTTCTTTACATTTTATTTTCTTTTTGCTGCACTTTATTTTTCAGAAGTCCCAATTTTATTTCTTTTAAGCATTAAAATAAAATAAAAAATTAAAAAACTTCAAAATCCATAAATAATTCCTTCATGTTATGGCATTTCATTAAATTTTATTTTGAAGTTACAGCATGGTCATATAAAAATCAAATCATATTTGCTTTATCAGGGTTCAATGAACAATCACTAAACTTTCACAGTAAAATAAACCACAGTGCCCCTTGTTTTCAATTACTTGCAACCACTAAGGTGTTCCAAGCATTTTAATTAAATATCTTTATTTGAGATTATTAATACACAGATGCAAAATGCTAACATAACAGGAACCTTGGAGAAGTTACATGTTTAATTTCTTTGCAAGCAGAGGATTTAGAACCCAAATCCTATCGGAGAGTGTGTTTTCACAATCGGGTGAAAATACCACTCAACAGATTGGCGCTAGAAGGAGGGCCTGAAGCGGGTTTTTTTTTATCGTGATTTTAGATGCTACGGGTTTATAATTATTTAAGAGCCTTACATTGCTAAATATTTCAAGTCCATTTTATTAGCATATATGGCCTCTAACACCACTCAACAGATTGGTGCTAGGAGGGCCGAACGGGTTTATTTTAGTGTTATTTAAATTTAAATTTTTTATGCTTTAGTCCTCTAACACTCAGCGGATTGTAAAAGGACGGCCTGAATTTATTTACTTGCTCTATTTTAATTCAGGTATGCTGTATATTATTTTAACACTTTTTTGATTGTTCATACAGAAATATGTGATTTGATTTAAATTTGAAAATTTTGGTCTCATGCAATTAATTGACATTTGATTTTAATAAGTACATCTCTTGGTTGATGCTAACTTGATTTTTTTTTACCTTGCAGGTTGAATATTCAACAGTTTTGGTTCTAAAGTTACAGTTTAAGTTTCACTAATGGCAACATTTGAGGAGCAAATTGTATCCCTAAGAGCTGAAATAATGTCTCTAAGAGAAAGAATGGTATCTATGATAGAGGATCATTATGAGAGTTTATCTATACCTGTGGTACCCTATCAAATTCCTAAAATGTTATTGGATTTTTTACGGTGTTTTAACCAAGAGGTGCCACTAGGATACTTGCAAAAACTGCATGTCTACAAGGATACATTATGTAAATTCCAGATTTTCTATGAGGAGGTGGCTTGTAAGTTATTTGCATACATTTTGGATGACAAACCATTCTTTTGGTACAGCCAACTACCTATGGAGGTCAGGGCTTCTTGGATACAACTAGAAGCAGCCTATCTTTATCATTTTGGTAATCAGGTTGACTTAGAAATCCTGAAAAATCAGTTTACCTCCATATGTAAAGAGCCTAATGAATCCTTGAGTCAATTCAATGGAAGATTTCGGGAGTTGCACTCCCAAATGTGGGAAAATTTTAACACATTGGAAGAGGAAGCCATGAAAGTATACCTAGGAGCCATACACCCCACACTTGCTTTACTCATTGAGGAAAAACTGAGTGGTTTGTCCCTAGAGAAAATCCATGAGGTCTTAGAAGAGATAGAACGACAAGGTCTTGAAGAAGAAAAGGCACAACATGCTCACATAAGAGATTGTCCTTCTAAAGATATTGATGCCAACCTACACCAACCATCAAACATAGCACCCTCCACTCCAATGATACCTAAGGTGAATGATCAAGGGGATGAATTTGAATACCCAAATTTTATGACCACCTTAGATGTAGTCCAAGAGGAGGTGCAAATTGCTAAGACAACATCCACTAGTGAGGATCATATAGAGATACACGATTATCTAGATGAAGGAGTTCTAAATTCAACAATGTTTGATATATGTGATAGGATGGGACCCACCATAGAATTGAATGAAGTGGTTGAAAGTGAAATGGAAAGAAAACCAATAAACGAATTTGAAGACATGATAGAGTCTCACCACTTGTTCTTGGAAGATACTATTGATGAGATGTGTAAAATTAAAGATCAAGAAATTCTTCACCCTCCAAATTATGATAAAATTGAATCATGGGTTACTAATTTGGATTATGATGGCCTTACAAATTTGAATTTAAGAAATGACCCACTTTTGGAAATAATTGAACCATCTAAGGAAGGTGAAGATGAATTTGATGAGAAACACATTGATGAATTGGAAGATGTTGAAGAAATAGTTGAACGTCACCACTTGATTTTGGAAGATGATTATTATGATGCTTGGAAGAAGTGGGAAGACTTCACTCATTCCATAACTACTAATGGAACTTGTGTGCCAATTGATATACAGGACAACATAATCGCCTACTCGAAGGAAGACTTTACAACTCCTGTACAATTTGAGGATGTTTTGGAAGAGGGTTTCAAATCTCATCAAATTTTGGAAGATTATAATGATCCCATTGCCAAGGACAAAGAAGAAAAAGAATTGACGAATGAATCAAGAGATCATGTCACAAACATCATGGATTTTCATTCTATGGATTTGGATGACGATTTTTACAATGGTTGGGGGAGATATGATGATGCATTCTTTTCTCACATCTCTATAGATGAAACTCATATTTCACTTGATATGCAGGATGTTGAACCTTCTACATCATACGAAGATCTCATATTCACAAGATTTGAAAAGGGGACAAAATATAAATTCATTGAAGGAGAGGATACAAGTTTGCATGATGATTTTGAGGATTCACATAAAGAGATACCATGGATAGTGAACAAAGAATTAGAACCAAATGATAAAGAGATTGATCAATTGGAAGCAACTCAAATGAAGGATCATCAAGATGAGTCATGGGACATACACTGTGACCAAAAACATTTGAGGGTTGAGAATTTGCATGACCATGTTTTGAATTTGAATGATGAAATGTCATTAAAGGTAAATGAAAAACAAGGTATAATTTTTAATCACACCTTTAATAACATGGTTTTAATGAATGGAAAAGAAGTTGATGCACTTGAATTGTTAAATAAAATTCATCAACAATTACTAATTGAATCTAGGATAAAAACTTTTAATGATCCTAATTTAGTAAATATCCTAGATGCTTGTAAATTGTTACACAAATTTGATTGGCCTACAAATTTGGAAAATGATTTGGCTTTGAAATTTGTAGAAATAGGCTCTTACTTACAAAATTGCATATTTGAAAAGGATAGCCTAATTCTAAATCAAGGAGGGAATTATGAAGTTTACATTTTAAAGAATAGACATGATAAAATTGAAAATCATTTATTGTCTAATCATTTTAGTAATTTGATGCTCACCTATGGGAGTATTATTGGAACTAAATCAAATTGGTATGGTGAGCATGGCAAGTGGAAGTTTGTTGCATTGTTTGGTCTTGTCTTGTTTTTGTGGGATTCCCACAACATTTGGTATGCATATCATGTTATATTTTTGTTGAAATGTTCTAACCATGTGTGGGATCCAGGAAAGTGATAAGCCAAGCTTTGCATCATCTTGTATTATAGTGTACATTTGTATATAGATTTTGGTTTTTGGTTTTTGGTTTGTGTTTTCAAATTTTCATTTTTGGGATTGCAGTTTGGTTTTGGATTGAATAAGTTTTAATTTAAAGTTGTGTGTTTATTTGACATTTTTTGTTTGTTTATATAAAAAAAAAAAATGATGAAAAAGTTGCCTTGAGATGCTAACTTATGTTCTAGATCGGGAGAATATGAAACATTGGAATTGTCTTGTAAAAGCTCCACAAGTAACACAAACAGTTTAATAGTATCGTTTGAAACTTGTGATGCATGAAGTAGTCAGTTTTATATGGCAATATTTCATCTGCATTTCAAAGGACAATGCATTCATATTACATCTCACTTTGCACATACATGCCATCTTAGTTGCAAATGCATTTCAAATACAAATCATTAAAGTGTGTCAAATCCTCTTAAGGTTATGCTATCACATAAATAAGAAGAAAATCCTAAGGTTGGGAAGCCGAGTCTTGAGATATCTAGAACCAAGCACATTTTATACACATTAAAAAGGATCTTGAGCAAAATGATCAAAACCTTGCTTGGAAGAAAAGGTTGGGCGAAAGAAGTATTTCATGTCTATCCTATTATGCAACATGATCCTTAAAACAGTGGTTTTGACCACTTCCATAAAGCTTAAAGCCTAAAATCGGAGTAGTAAGGATAGGGCTAAATCCTCATCGAACTTAGGTTGAGGATCCAACTCCCCAAAGCTTTGATTTGACCTACATGGAGTAGTAAGGATAGGGCATAAATTCTCATCTCGCTTAGGTTGAGAATCTGATTCCCCAAAGCTCCTATGTCTCATTTCATGATAAATCTTGGATTGGAAGGATCGTACTATTTGTCCTCTCGCAAAGGATGGGTAGTCATCCCCAAGGTCTAAGCAATAAATTAATATTTTCCATTTTTATCCAAAGCTTGGATTGGAAGGATCGTACTACATGTCCCTAGCAAGGATGGGTAGTCATCCCCAAGGTCCAAGAAGTAAAAAATTAATTTTTCCCATCTCATCTTTATATTGGATTGGAAGGATCGTACTACTTGTCCTCTCGCAAAGGATGGGTAGTCATCCCCAAGGTCCAAAGAAATGAAGGTAAGTCTTGGATTATGGGGTTAAGTATGCCCATGCATGGCAACATGTCTTGTCTAAAAAACAAGACCACTGATTGTCCAAAGGGTTAGACTAGCATGACCATTTCTTCCATAATTGGTTAAATTATTTTGCTCAAAGTGAGGTAATGAATTCTAAATCGAGTAGTAAGGATAGGGTTAAACTCCCATCTCGGTTAGGTTGGGAGTCCGATTCCCCAAAGTTCTGATTTCACTTTCACTTGCACATGGGTTCAAGATAGTAGGGACTCATAACCAACTTTGGGATCTAATAAAGCAATTCATTATACATATAGTTGATCCTAAGAGGGTTTGATAATCTTGAATGTTTGTGTATGATACTAGAAGAAAGACTATGCCTTTTATAAAAGCAAAATCTCTTAGCATATTTATTAGGTTACACAAATCATTCACAATCTCACATATGCATTCATGTAAAACTGACGATGGAATGTTGATCAATTTCAAACGATAGGGAATGAAAACACATTGCACACACCGAGCTAATACTTGATGATTTTCATGATTCATGTATTTCTGATCTATGGGCATTTGTTTATATTTGTTTATGTGCTAACACATGTTTTCGAGTTTGTATACTTCCGAGTTGGGTTCTCACAAAATGCTCAGGAGCATTTGACAGTAGAGTCGCCATTTGTTGTGGCTGATCCACAACACACCCCAAAATTGGGGACCCACCTTTTTTGCATGCTTTCAAAGAAGATCTCAGTGACCCAGATGCTAAAAATCAAGAAAAAGGGGCAAAATTGCACAAGGATAAAAAGTGTCGCGATATCGCGACATGTCGCTCCATCGCTGGAAAAAATGAAAAAGTGTCGCGATATCGCGACATGTCGCTCCATCACTGCAAAAAATGAAAAGTGTCGCGATATCGCGACGTGTTGCTCGGTCGTTGGCAGAAAATGAAAAGTGTCACGATATCGCGACATGTTGCACCGTCGCTGGTAGAAAATGAAAAGTGTCACGATTTCGCGACGTGTTGCACGGTCACTGACAGAAAGTGAAAAGTGTCACGATTTCATGACGTGTTGTGTGGTCACTGGCAAAAAATGAAAAGTGTCACGATTTTGCGACAGAAAGCAGCAAAGGAGCATGAAGCGAAAAAATGTCGTGATATCGCGACATGTCACGTTTTCGCGGCTCCAAGCAGCAAAGTGGTACAGAGGCAAAATATGTCATGATTTCGTGACATGTCACGTTTTCGCGGCCAAGCACAGCAAAAGCAGCCCGAAATAGAAAAGCGTCACGATTTCGCGATGGAAAGCTGGCAAATGGTACGAAATAGAAAAGTGTCGCAATTTTGCAATAGAAAGAAGGAAAGAAAAAAAGGATGGAAGAGGGGAGGGGAGGAAAAACATCGCGATTTCATGACAGGTTGCGAAGATGAGCTCCAAGTGAAAAGGTGTAGCGATTTCATGACAGGAAGCAGTCGAGGTGTACAGAAGAGAAAAGTGTCACGATTTCGCGACATAAAAACAACCGAGGTGTACGGAATGAAAAGTTGTCACGATATCGCGACATGTCGCCATTTCGTGCATGAAGGCAAGAAAGGCTATTGGTAGGAAAACGTCGCGATATCGCGACATGTCACGATTTCGCGACATGTCGCATTTTTGTGGCATGAAGGCGGACAAGGCTACTAGCAGGAAAATGTCGCGATATCGCGACATGTCGCGTTTTCGTGATGCAAGCAAAGGAGCAAAGTTACATGCTATTTTTTGTCACGATTTTCATGGGGCCGTTACAGAACATGCAGAAAAGTGCGGAACACGTGGCATACATGTATAAGGGTTGCAGAAGCGTTACATGTAACATAGAAGATTATAACGTTTCGACATCGAGCATGAATTCAAAAACAACGAAAAGGTGGGAAGGTGAAACGAAGCGATCTGGAAGATGAAGCGAAGCGTCACAAGGCGAAACAGAGAGCATTGCCAAAAAGTATAAAAGCAGAAGCACAGATTGACACAAGGGTCGAAAACCGCTGGGAGCAGAGTTGCAGTGCTAAAGGCCAGAGGGTCATTCTGGGCCTGCTTTGAGGCTATTTTCCTTCCTTTTTCTGGTTTTGAGAAAACCAGATGTTCTACTATTGTAACAAGATTTATCTTTAATGCAGGAGTGTTCAAAAATTTGCATCTTGTTGGCAAGAAAGAAGGAGTTATTTTCTGCATGCATGTTTTAATGTTTATCTTTCCCTTTTCAGATTTCTAGGCTTATAGGTGAAGTTGAATGCAAGTTCTCTTGGTTGCTTCATGCGAATGTCTGAAATCTGAAAGATCACAATAAAACCCTAGAGACCAGCACTTAACTTATCTGGATTGTGCGTGTTTTGCAGGTCCAATAGGTTAGGTTGCATGCATGGAAACCTCACATCTTCGGTTTTGCCAGGACGGGATAGCATCAAACTGAATGCAATTTTAATTTCTTTTTCTTTACATTTTATTTTCTTTTTGCTGCACTTTATTTTTCAGAAGTCCCAATTTTATTTCTTTTAAGCATTAAAATAAAATTAAAAATTAAAAAACTTCAAAATCCCTAAATAATTCCTTCATGTTATGGCATTTCATTAAATGTTATTTTGAAGTTACAGCATGGTCATATAAAAATCAAATCATATTTGCTTTATCAGGGTTCAATGAACAATCACTAAACTTTCACAGTAAAATAAACCACAGTGCCCCTTGTTTTCAGTTACTTGCAACCACTAAGGTGTTCCAAGCATTTTAATTAAATATCTTTATTTGAGATTATTAATACACAGATGCAGAATGCTAACATAACAGGAACCTTGGAGAAGTTACATGTTTAATTTCTTTGCAAGCAGAGGATTTAGAACCCAAATCCTATCGGAGAGTGTGTTTTCACAATCGTGTGAAAATACCACTCAACATGGTTCATTGCATTGCTTTCTGAAGTAAAAGGAAAAAGTTAAAAAGTGGTCTTATACTATTCACCCCCCTCTCAGTATAAGCTTGTGTTCTTCAATTGGTATTAGAGCAGGTTCCTTCTACAGAGTTTCACAACTTGAAAATATTGAAAAGAACACAATGAAGTTTGCAAGTGGTAATTCAACACCTATTCTTGATGGGATATATTTTGGTCTATGGAGCATAAATATGAAGGTTCATCTAATGGCTCTTGGAAATGAAGTTTGGAAAGCAGTTTATTTTGGGTACATTATTCCAAATCTTCCTCCTACTACAGTAGATGAGAAACTTCTACATCACAGCAATTCAAGGGCAATGAATGCAATTCTGAAAGGTCTAAAAAAGGTAGATATTACAAAGGTTATTCATTGTAATACACCAGAGGAAATGTGGGATCAATTTCAAGTGGTTCATACAAGTGATGCAAATGTTAGAAAAGCAAAATTGAGATATTACAAAGCTTTTGAGTTAAGAACTAAAGTGGTACCTGATCCTAAGAAGGAGGCAACTTTCAAAGCTACCAAGAATTCCAAGGTTAAACATCAAGAAGACAATGATGAGTCTTCTACTGATGAAGAAGCAAAATACAGTAGGAAAGGCAAGTTCTCAAGAAAGCACAAAGGTATGAAATCTATTAAATGTTTCAATTGTGGAAAGTTTGGTCACTATGCTACTGAATGTCCAAAACCCAAGGATGATTGTGATGAAGAAAAATAGGATTATAAGCACAGGGAATCTAAGAAGCATAGGTATCAAACGAAGAATAGAAATGAGCAAAACAATCAAGGGAAGAGATACTTCCAAAAATACAAGAAACGTTTCTACATAGACAAAGCAAGTAAATTTTCTAGTAGTGATGATGGAAGTTCTTCAAGTGATGATAGAAATGAGATGTTTCTAATAGAAAAGGAAGGAAAAGAAAAGAGGAATAGATTTGTTGTGCTTAAGGGCTTTAAATGTGGAAATTTTGGCCACCTTGAGGATGATTGTACAAATTATGGTTTGAATTCTGATAATACTATGTATGAGGATGCTTCAAAAAATTATGAGGAAGATCTTCTTATGGTTTTATATGAAGGTAACACCTCTAGTGGTAAGAAATCAAGAAAGGATATTGATGTTTCAAAAGGTAAACAAATAGAGGATGTTTCAGAAAAGGGAGAAGTAGATCTTGAGGCTGAACTTGTTAATACTCTTGATGTGTTAAAGAAAGAAAGAAAGAAATATGCTAGACTCATTTATAGGTTTTATGAATATCACTATGAAAGAGATGAGCTTATAGGTAATATTGATATCTCTATAGCAAAGACACAGGAACTCAAATAAAAGTTGGCAGCTAGGTCTCTTGAGTGTAAAGAGTTAAAATATGAAGTAGCTTCTTTGAAAAATAAAACTAAAGAGTACAAGAAGAAGCTTTTTAGGTTTGAATAAAGTTCCAAGAAGGTAAAATCAATCATCAAGGATTAAAGGACAACAAATAAAATAGATTTTGGTTTTGGAAAGAAACAAAAGGAATAGATTGAGGAATCTAGTATGAGGTCCCAAGAATAATATGGTTCAGATGAAGAGAGTACTTCAGAGTGTAAGTTTTCAGATGGTGATTCAGATAGCACATAATCAAAAAATAGGAATCAGCATAAGGGGGGAAAGACTAAAGGACCTATGAGGTCAATGCAAGAAAAGTTCAATGGAAGATGTTTTGCATGTCACAGGTTTGGACACATGGCTTCACGATGCAGGGCTCAAGCAAGACAGGTTAATGGAAATTTTAGAAATGGTAATTTCTTTCAAGGGTATTGCAACTCTTGTAATCAATTTGGGCACAAGGCAGTTAATCACAGGGTTAACAACAAGAACAAGTTTGGTCCAACAGAGAGGATTCTGAAAATAGGTACATCTCAAAGGAATAACATTGTCAAATATTATAAGTGTAATAATGAAGGACATACAACTAGATGGTGTAGAGCAGAAGTTCCAAGGTACAGGTTTAGGGATATAAACAGGAATAGAAATAATGGTAGGAACAAGAATAATGACAGGAATAGGAATAATGGCTTGGACAAAAACAAGGATGAGAATATGAACAAGAACAGGAATAGGAACATGGACAAGGATATCAAGAAAAATCATGGAAAGGTAGCTATGGACACTGATGATGATTAGTTCCTAATGGGAGTTTTACTCCCATCCCAGAATTAATCACCTCAATAGGAGGTGGGGGAGGGGCTAAGCTAAGAGGCTCATTCTTAGCCCTGAGCCCCAAAGGTGACCCTTTGCCATTGATGACAAAGGGGGAGAGCCTTGAGTCAAGGGGAGCAAAGCTTTAGAGGATGGTTTTTAGTTGGTTTCATTTTTGACAGTTAGCAGTGGTTTCAGTAGTGGTTTACCATCAATGACAAAGGGGGAGATTGTTGGCAATTTTGGGTATGTTGCCTAGATTCATGTTTGTTAGTTGTCATTGATGTCAAAAAGAGTTTGTGTTGATGCCAAAAGGAATTTGTGCTAATGTCAAAAAGAGTTTGGTGACAAAAATATCTTGAAAGTTCCATGATTTTTGTTTATGGATTTTTAATTAAAACCATGGTGACAAGGTTAAGGGTTTTTCTTAAAACCATCTGGACTCATTAAGGGTTTTTATTAAAACCATCTTGGCTTAATGAAAAGGTTTTTGCTCCTTGAAAAAACCTTAAAAGTCAATTTTTATTATTAATAAATAAATTAACTCAAACCTTTGAAAAAATTTTAAGTTAAGTTTATTATTAATAAAATAATAATTATTAATTTAATAATTATTATTGAAAGGGTTTCTAAACCCTTAGCGGCACTCATGTGGAAGACTTACAACGCCGACATCAACTTGCATGGGATGCAAAAGACTATTAAAGGGCATTATTTCCTAAGGTTTTAAACACCTTCAATTTGCACGATTACCTTCAAATTTGTATTGCTTTGTGACCTTCGATTTTGGATTGCTCTATGATTTTTGAATTTGTATTGCTCCATGACCTTCGATTTCGGATTGCTCTATGATTTTCGAGTTTCATGTTGCTCTGTTTTTAAGTTTTGATTTTGTACGCCTGTGAGGAACACAAATATGTTTATCTTTAATTTTTATGAGCAAAGGGAAGGTAAAATGATGAGTGGCGCTTGAGATTTTTGTTGGGCACTTGTGCTCCAACAATGGAGGCATTAGAGCAAATGCACTCGCTAGGCAGAGGTGTAGAGATCGATTTGCATTAGGCGTGTTTCATTTTTTGGTCGTGATTATTGTGCACGTGGTTCAACGGTTGCTTTAGGCCACGAGTTTGGAGGAGGAAGCACTTTGGCGCTTATGTTGGTGTCTCCACACTTCTCCTAAGGTTGGAGAATTGATTTTTGGCCAAGGTATATCTTTTGTTGATAATGTGGAATATTTGATTTGACTTGGAAAATTATTGTTGGTAATTGGATGGAGGTATAAGGTTAAATAGAAATATTGCTTTGACATTGTTATTATTGATGCTTAATGTTTATGTGGTAAATGCATTTAGAAGTAAATATATTTTAGGAGTTATAAGGTTTTAAGGAATAATTGTGGTTAATGTCATATTGGGGTTAGAAAGCCTTTGGAGTTATTGAGTGGATATTCTCTTGTAATTATTTTTTTGAGGTTGAAGTTATTTTGTGATATATTAAGTAGGAGTTATAAGGTGTAAAGGAATATTGTTGATATGTATATTTGTGAGTTTTGATTATTGATGAGTTGGAGTGATAAGGTGTTATTAGGACTCTTATCATTGTGCATTAGTCCATTGTTGCTAACTCTAATTTGTGGTAAATTGAGAGTTAGTGTTGTGACAGATTTTGAGTTCTCCTTCTTCATCAAAGTAAAGGTATGGGCACATTCTTCCATGGTTATTATTGATTGATGGTTTTCTAAAAATAAGTTTGGAGTGAAAAGGATTAAATTAAGTTTCCTTATTTGGAGTGGATTTTATTTTCTGAAAGTGGAAGTATTGATTATGCATTATGAGATCATGATGATTTTATGAGTTATTGCATAATTCTGGTTTATGAGAGTGGAAGCATTTGAAGTTTGCTTTAGGATTTTTGAGTGAGAAGCTTATGCCATTGCTATAAGTTGTTGAAACCCTAATTGATTTGTTTGGTTGTTGAGAGTTTGGTTTTGATATTGCTTCCATTGAGATTGAGTTGATCAAGTTATGCTTTACTTGATACATGAGTTGGGCTTGCTTCTTTGAGATTTAATTTTATCAAGTTATACTTTGCTTGATAAACTTGGTTGTGTGGTTAAGTTGAGCATTCCAATTTGAGAGAAGTTAGAAATATCTTGAACCCCTTTTTGATGCTTAGAGAGAGATTTCTTTGATTTCTTTAAAAATAACTTGGCTAGGGTTTGATAGCAAGTTATGGTTCTATGTTGGAGGAGTTTATTCCTTGATATTACATTATTGGCAATTGTTGGGTTGTGGTTCAAGATATTTTGAAAGTATACTACTTCTATGAGATTGATTTGATTTGAGATTGAGAGTTGAAGGATAGAACATATTGAGTCTCTAACAATTCTCTTTATGCTTCTATGAGATTGATTTGATATGATTGTATGAAACACATTGGGTCTTTAACAATTCTCTTTGTGTGTTCACATTGGGCAAGTTTCTTGGTAAACTTGCTTGAGCTGATTTGGGAAAGTTCTTGGTGAGATTGCTAGGACAGATTTGGACAGGTTCTTATGGAGAACTTGTGGATTGGTTTGGATAGGTTCTTGTGGAGAACTTGTGGTCTTATTTGGACAGGTTCTTGTGGAGAACTTGTGGACTTATTTGAATAGGTTCTTGTTGAAGAGCTTGTGGACATATTTTATGAAGTCTTGGTGAAGACTTGTGATCAGTTTTGATTGATTTGTTCAAGCTTTTATCTTAATATTGGGACAGATATGACAAATATTTGATAGCAAATTTGTGCTAGACCAAAGGACTTAGTTTGGTACAGATTTGTTATATATTTTGAGAGGACTTATGTTGGACCGACTGACTGTGTTTAGTACAGGTGTTGATGATCAGATGTGGAGGTGATCAGTGAGGACATAAGTCTCTAGAGCTAGAGCAAGGAGGATAGGATGCCTTTTGTGGAAAGGAGTTCCACCTACTAGCGATAAAAGAGGTAGTGATATTCTGAAGTATCATTTCCAGAGCTTTAGGGGATAGGACATCTCCTTTGGGTAGGAGGCTCATAAATACTTCATTGGGGAATAGGACATCTCCTTCAAGTAGGAGGCTCATAAATACTTCTTTTGGGGATAGGACATCTCTTTTGGGTGGGAGGCTCATAAATATTTGATTAGGGGAAGGATTCTCCTTTGGACAAGAAGTCCATAAATATTGTAATTGGGAAGGATTCCCAAAGGATTTGATTGAGAAAATTTAGTGAAATATTTTCTCTGTGGAGTAGCCCTCCTTGGGTGAACAATGTTATATTGGTATCTCAATTGTGTGATGACTTGAACACTAGTTTGATTACTACTTTGATTTTTCTATTGGTTTATTGCATTGTTTTCTGAAGTAAAAGGAAAAAGTTAAAAAGTGGTCTTATACTATTCAACCCCCTCTCAGTATAAACTTATGTTCTTCAATGGTCAGGGTGATTTACAGACCTTTCATTCTAGATAAGGGTCTCTATTGGCAGGTGTTTGATAATGATGAGCAAATAGTTAATTTTCTGCTGAAAGAAGCTGCCAGCGCAGAATATAGAACTCTCATGGATGAAGAAAAGGAAGGAATAATTCAGCTAAGGAATAATCATATTCCTAGAGGTTTGATTTCACTAGAAATTTTATTTGATCAAAGTGATAGGGCTAATAAACATAGTATTAAGGTGGATACCAAGGAATATAGAGAATTGCAGTTGGAACCAAGAAAGATCATCAAGATTGGTATCGATTGTGAAGCAGATGAGATTGAAGGTATTAGAAATTTGTGCTATGAATATCCAGATATTGTAGCATGAAGTTATTAGGACTTGAAAGGATATGACAATAACGTGATTCAACACACTATTGAGTTACAAGAAGGATTTGAGCCTTTTCGGTAGAAGAAACGCCCTGTTAATCCTAAAATTGAAGTCCTAATGAAAGCAAAGTTACTAAAGATGCTTGAGACGAAGATCATTTACCCTATTAAGTATTCCACCTGGGTGGCAAACCTAGTTCCTGTAAGAAATAAGAATGGGGACATACGTCTATGTGTTTATTTTCAAAATTTAAATCAGACATCACTCAAGGACCATTATTCTCTGCCTCAAATAGACCAAATTCTTCATGTTGTGGCTGGTGCTCAGAGATTTTCCTTGTTGGATGGCTTCTTCAGGTACAATAAAATTCTGGTTAAGGATGAAGATCAATACAAGATAACGTTTACAACTAAGTAGGGCACGTTCGCTTACCAACAGATGCCCTTTGGACTTTAAAATTTTGGTGCTACTTTTTAGAGAGCCATGGATGTCACCTTTGGTGAATTGCTAAATAAAAACATTGTGATTTATCTTGATGATATGATGGTGTTTTCACATTGCAGAACAAATCATGTTTTCCATCTGAGGCAAATATTTGAGAAGTGTCAAGAATTTGGGATTTCCATAAATTCGAAGAAGTCAATTTTTACGGTCAAGGAAGGGAAGTTGTTGGGCCATGTGATTTCATAGGAGGTATTGGCCATAGACCCTGAACGAGCTGAAGAGCTCATGAAATTGTCGTTACCAGCTAATAAGAAATACTTGCAGTCCTTCTATGGATAGATAAACTTCATTTGTAAGTTTATTGTTGATTTTGCCAAAGTTGTCAAACCCATGACTGAGATTTTGAAGAAGAATGTTGAGTTTAAGTGGACAGAAGCCAGGAAGTGAGCTTTTCAATAAATCAAAGAGATAATTACTCAAGCGCCAGTGTTGATCAACCCTGACTACTCCAAAGACTTTATACTGTATGCAGTAGGTGAGCAAGAGAGTTATGCTGCTGTGCCAACACAAAAACAAGATGATGGTGAATAAAATCCTATAGCTTTTTTAAGCTAGGTTATAACACCACACCAGGAAAAGTATAACTTTATAGAGAAGTAATTTTATGGAGTTATGAAAGCATTTAAGAAGTTTTGCTACTTTGTTTCTTAGAGTAAGACTGTGGTTTACATAATTCATCCTGACCTTCAAAATTTTATAATTCAAGGAGAACTGGGTGATAAGAGGGTCGGATGGGCCTCGCAGATCTAGGAGTATGATGTAGAGATCAAGCTGATGAAATTGGTTCATGGGCGTGCTCTCTATCAAGAATTGGCTAAAAGCATTATTGTTGAGACAAGTCATGAAAATATGATTTGTGTGAATAGTACATCAGGCGACAAAGAGTGGATTAAGGAACTCATTGAGTATTTTACTTTTGGAAGGTGTCCTAGCTGCCTTAACCCTTATCAACATCGAAGGTTCAGATTCCAAGCACTCAGGTATGTACTTTTGCCCAATGGACTATATTATAAGAATATTGATGGTATACTCCTTAGATGTGTAGAAGTTTTTGAGAAGGAAAAAATTATGGAAGAGTTACATTTTGGGCTATTAGGAGGGCATTATGCAGGCAGACCTATGGCTCTAAAAATTATTCAGGTTGGGTATTATTGGCCTACTTTATTCATCAATTCACACAAGATAAGCCAACAGTGTGACAGTTGTCAAAGATATGTGGGTCGAGTTAGAAAATGAGCATCATCGTTGCATCCAATCTAGGTGGAAGTGCCCTTTCAATAGTGGGGTCTCGATTTTATAGGAGTTATTGATTCACACTCCTCTATGGAACATAAATATATTTTAACGGTGATAGACTACTTCACCAGATGGGAAGAAGCTATACCCACAAAGAAAGTAGATCAGGAAACTATTATTTCTTTTATGGAAAGCCTCATCACCCATTTTGGCATACCAGATTCTTTAGTCACTAACAATGGTACTCCCTTCATTGGATCCAAAATTATAGAATTTGCTAGCAAATATGGTATTTACTTGAAGACCTCTTCCAATTATTACCCACTGTAGAATGGATTGGCTGAGTCTACAAACAAAAATTTGCTTTGTATTTTGAAAAGAATAATGGGCGATAATAAGAGTTGGCATTTGTTATTAAATCATGCACTTTGGGTTGACCGTATTTTAGTGAAGAAGTCTATAAAAACTTCTCCATATGCTTTGGTTTATGGAAAATAAGTTGTTCTTCCTACTCACATTGAACTCCCGGTGCTAAAAACATTGCAGATGTTCCAAGATAAAAATGAAGAAAATAATCCTATGGAAGCAATACTAGCACAGTTATTGCAATTAGAAGAAGAAAGGGAGTGAGCTTATCATATTTTAGTTGAACACGCTGTAGATATGAATAAGTGGTTCGAGAAAAGAACAACTGATCAAAGCTTCTAGGTGGACGATTTGGTATTAAAATGGAACAAAAAGAAGTCAAAGCCAGGAAAACATCATAAATTCGATGCAATATGGGCAGGGCCTTTTCAAATTTTTGTTGTCACCTCTTCTAATGCATTTCGAATTTGTGACATGGAAGGGTATGAGCTTCATATCCTAGTGAATGGCCTTCATCTGAAGTCTTATATTTCATAATTTCAAAATCGAAGGTATCACCCTGTATATATGTAAATATTGTTTGTGTTTTAAACAAATATATTTCACAAAAGAAAAGAAAAAGAGAAGAAAAAGAAAAAAAATGATTGCTAAAATTCCATTCGCCTGATTGGCAAAGTCACGATAGAGTTTCACATGTGCCTCTTGAAGGATGCGAACACCATATTCGCCTCTCTATAAAGCGAACGCACTTTGATGACATCATCAGGCAAAAGAAAGAATTTAAAAAAAAAAAAGATTGTGCATGGCGCTTTATAAAATATAAAAAAAAAAAAACTGGAAGAAAGATAAGAACAAAAAAATATAGAAAAGTTTGCTTTTGTTAGAAAAATTGCTTTTAGAAAAAATGGAGGCATGCTATGAAGTTTTAAAACACATGCATCACATGGAAAGGAGCACTTTCACATGAAGACAAGAATCGTCCATGGATTCCTAAGCACGAAAAAGGGTTTACCAAAAAAAATATTCCCAGAAGCACGTTTGGAAAATTAATTCACCCCAGGGATAGGTGGCGATGATAAAAAATAGTGGATGTCGAATCCAAGTAATGATTTTCAAATGTGGGTAGCATTCGGATTGAGTTTTTCAAGGCAACAATCAGAATTGATGATTGGGTAATTAACGGTTGGGTTGGTTTCCCTAACAAGCTTCTAGCACCAGGGCACATTTTTCTATAAGATTGTGCAGCACAGAGGGCATGATTTTTTTAGGAGAATCCAGTGGCGAATCAAAGAAGAGGATTTTTATGCCTTGGAAAGGAAATTTGAGCAGTTTTTGAATAATATTTCTTCCCAAAGATGCATCTTCATTTAATTCTATAATTACTGCAGCAGTTGATAGCGCCTCTATAAATTTTTGGAGGTAAAAGGCAATTTTTTTTTCCTTATTTTAATTTTTTTCTTCTTTGTATCCTGTGTTTCAAAGTGCAGAGGAGTTTTCAGAATTCTTGGAGTAGGAAATTGTAGAAGAGTCGTTGCATTTTGTTTAGCAAGATGGGTAGACACAGCAAAGAACCAAAAGAGACACAGGAAGTTGTAGAAGCGAAGCCCGCTAAGAAACAAGAAAGGAGTTTGAGGGGTAAGAAAGCTCGACAGAATGATTATGTTGACCTGGATCCCTATGAAGATAAAATGGCCAAAATTGGTGATTGTTTGATCATGCATAAGGGAGTTGATCGGTTGAGGCAAGAGGTCGAAGTTGCAGTGAGTCAGGGGGTTTCCTACAATAGTTGGCTCACAATGCCTCACAATTCATAGCTTTCATGGTATCTTTATTCGCCCGTGCACCCATGCCCCAAGCTTATCTAGTTAATTGTACAATTTTATGACTCCTCTACTAGGGACATTCAAAATTTTAGGCAAGAGATTTTATTTACAATTACACCGGACGAGGTCCGAGAGGCTTTTGCCTGTGGGGTCAATGCGCCGAATTATGCAGTAAACAAGAAAATTCATATGGATGAGCAAGAGGATAGGTATGTTTCCACAATTATTATGAGAAAATTCATGGAAACTCAGCTTGTCAAGGAGCCACAGATGGGGCAGCTACCAAATTTGCCTAAACCTCTTTTAGATTTCAAGTGCTAGGACCTTTATTCCATGCTTATCTGGATTGTTGGGTTGCCCTCAGATGAAATGGTGCATAAATGGAAGGCATCTATGGTTCAATGTATTTGCAAGGTGGAAACCCAATTTATTTTTACTGGGCCGAATTTATTTCTTGAAGAATAAATTCTCAGTTGCAGAAACTATAAGAAGGAAATTCTAGATCATTTTAGTACACTTCGCTATTGATATGGTTCTTCTTCTTCCATATGTAGTGACAATTTTCTTTTATTTTTTTTATGAAGACATGTGAAAATAATGAGCTCCTACCGGTTTATAAGTGGACTCGGGTGTTAACAAAGAAAGAGTTTGTCTATAGCTTTAATAGCTAGTTTTTGGGCCCTGCCATTGAATTGCTTTGTGGTAGTTGTGATCGAGTGTCGCGCGACTTGAGAGATACTGTTGTTTCAAAGGAGAAGGGTGACATATTTTTGCTCACTCAGGGTGTGGTTGTTCAAATTTTTGGATATACAGGTAAACCATTTTTGTTGCCTTATTTTGCTACTACACATGTTTTTGCAATGGAAGTTGTGCTCCAAATGGATTATATCAATGACATATACGGCTCTTGATGAGGAAAAAAGGCAACTTGTACTATACCTTTTAAGTTCGGAAGTATAGAGGTAAACCATATTGGAAAAAATTATCTTCTGACGGTGGCGCTTCAAGACCTGGGACTAATTGAGTTACCACAGCGTTGGCGATACGACCCACTTGGAAATTTTTTGGAACTTATTAAGGCGAAGACCTTTCATTGCTGCCCGCACCCGGATATTCAGAATCGGTGAAATAATTTTTATGGGCCAGACATAAATTGGCATGTAGATAATATGTCCTCCCTTCCTCCATGGCATTATTACTATGAGTAGGAAGAAGATTATAATCCAAAGAAGAATACAACACATATTCCTCCTCCGGGTCTATTCACAACTGTCAAAGAAGCAAATCCTGATTAGAAGGAGGAAAAAATCATGAACTGGTGGGTGATGCGCATTCATCGAATGAAGTCATATGTTACTTAAGGGTTGAAGCAGGATACCCAGTTTTCTTAAGTTTATGATAGGTTCGTGGAGTCCTATCAACCTGTTGCCTTTACCACTATTTTACCACAAAGTTTTTAGCAGTCCGAAAGTAGTGAAAGTGAACTTGAGGAGGAGAGTCCTACGGTTGAATATGAAGTTGAGGATGAATAGGAAGAAGAATAACAACAATATGTCTTCCAAATGTGTTCTTAAAGAATGAAGCACCCTCAGGAGGAGGCTCCCATGCCCAAGCAATAGAGACAGTCGATGGCACCTCCATTTTCTAAAGTAGCTAAATGGCCTTGCACTAGCACGGCCACTACATTCACTGTTACAGCATCCATATCTTTGGGTACTATGATTCCTGCTATGTCAAGTTCCACTGTCACCTCTATATCGATAGTGAGCCCTTTTCCCAATGTTGGGCTTCCTTATTCAAGAGCATAAATATTTTTGATGACGTAGCAAGAGGAGGAGCAACTTTCTAAAAATTCTCATGTTGAGATTTTGAATGAGGAAATAGCCCTCAATGTTGGTGAACAAGAGGTAAATCAGTAAAAGGAGGCAATTGCATAACCCCCACTATCCACAGAACAAATGGTGTTTGTGCCCCAAGGTATATCATCTTTTTCCTCTTCTTCCCTTTCTCTCAAAGAGCACGCAATGATTTATTCTTCGGTCCCATCTGTTACATTTTCATCCCCTCCACTTTTTATCTCCCCATATTTTGGTATTCCTTCTATTTTAATTTCCATGGTTGCCTCTTCCACTTCTACTTCTTCAGTTTCTAAAATCATTGTTGCTCCTTCTTTCATTCGTGATACTTTTTCCTTTGTTTCTTTTAGTTTGTATGCATCGAGGGCAAATCCTTTTTTCCATCCCCTTCCCTCGGTCGTCACTTCTTCTACCATTTTGGCTATCAGTACACAATTTTTGTCTAAAATTAGCATAACTACAGCCACACCTGTGTCTACCACTTCATCCACCCTTTCTCTCCCTTCCATTGTTCCCGTATCCATTCCTCCACTTTAATCTATATCATCCATTTCCACTGGGCCTAGTCACTCAGAATTTTTTGTCCCATTTACACCATTTTTGGAGCTGTAGACTGTTCCAGATGTGCAGGTAGCCCGAAAGCAGCCAGACGTTGAAAAATTAAATCGAGCGCACCTAATCTCTTCCCAATGGTTGAAGAGTATGTGGCAAAAGGAAGCTTTGGCACTAGAATGGCAGATTAAGAAGGTGGATTTCAATCCAATTGCCAAGGAGGCTCATCTGACAACATTCACTCTGCTAGTTCAGAAACCCCAAGGTGAGTTGTAGCCTGAAGATTATGTTTCTAAGACTATCACTGAAGATCTAAAGCAAATTGATCCCATTGAAAAAATAGGTAACATGCAAGTAGATATGAGCTCGTTGTATTTACATGGGGAGCACTATAAAGAAAAATATTTTGAGGTGCAAGATAAAGTGTTGGAGTTAGAGAGCACACTGGCCAAAAGCAAGCCAACAGAAGAAAAAATAGCCACTAAAAATGAGTATTTGTGCAATCAAGTCAAGGTGAACTTGAAGGAGCGTGATGCTGCTCGAATTGAAATGCATAGCCTTCAGCAATAGGTAGAAGAAATCAAGAAGCAACTTGAAGCTAAGGCAACACCTGTTGTGGGAATTTCATGTGATAGTGTGAGAGACATTCGCCTTCACTCTGTCTAAAATTCTACAAATTTGGCCGCACATGTTGTCAAGGTGTTGCAATATTTATGGGAAGCAGAGATACAGATCCATCTTGGGCAACAAATGATTGATTATGTGGATGAGTTTCTTTCATCCCATATGGATACAGTTGTGAAGATACAAGCTTTGTTGAATACGCCTTTGCATATTTGCCCTCTCAACAAGATGGATTATGTCTAGTCCTGAGTGCGAGTAACCCTATGAAGCTATTTTTAGTGCATGGACCTTATAAATGAAGGGTGGGCTATCCTCAATACTATTGATCAGGAGCATACTATTTCGATGTCTCATTTTGAGACTATTGATCAGCTGGGCTTCACTACCTTCCTAGATGAGTGGGGTGAGCCTCTTTCGATGGAGCAATTGTAAGAGCTCTGGAGTGCTTTCATTGAAGATACTATAGATATTAACACCTTGGATGAGCCCCTTACTAAAGTGCAAGTGTTACCTCTAATAGAGAAGTATACATGGACCTGTCTCTTTATGAATTGGCCTAGTGTTTGAAGCACCTCAGCTTTACAGATGTGCAAAGTCTTTGCTTTGTTTACAAAAATCTCAACATTCATTATTTATTTACCACTAAAGCTTGGCATGATGTAGTTCGCACTTATGAGACCCTTTCAAATATTATTGTAGAGTAAGAAGATAAAGCAGTAGCAGATCGTGAAGTAGCAGTGAAAGCGGTGGAGGAAGTTGAACGTGTGGAAGTGCTCAGAGTCACAGAGGAGGTAGAGAGACAATAGTGCGCATAGGCAGCCACCAGAAAATGAGACATACTCTAAACCCAATAGATAAAGATCTAGGATCGCTTGCATCCATGCGAGCTGGATACCCTATGAGTCACCAAAAATGTTGGACAATTTGTATTCGTTAGGAATTTTGTTTAAATATTTTTAAATTCAATATTTGAATGTGGTAGTAGTATATAGACAGTACATATTTGCATCTATGGCTTCCATATGTAATAGTTTAAATGATTTCCTATTCGCCAAATTTTGATGCATTTTTGAAAATCCCTTTTGAGTTTATTTCCTTATAAAATTCAATGGAGAAATGTTTGCCTAAATTTCAAAAAATGGAGAAGACAAAGGCCCAAGGAAAAACTTGATAAATTTGATATGCATTTACGTTCACCCCAAAGAAGAGGCGAATGCTCCATTCACCCTTGAAATGGACGAACAAGTTCAAAAATTTCACAAAGGTGAAATATCAAAAGAACAAGATCGCGTTCACCCTTCTAAAGGGATGAATGCATCATTCGCCCTTCTTACAGGTGAATGTGCCTCGACGATATGAAGTGGCGCACGCACTAAAAAAGAAACTCAAATCAGGTTCACCCTGGTTGAGGGGCGAACATGTCATTCGCCCCTCCCATGGGTGAAACAACATGTATGACAAAGCGAGGTTACGTTCACCCTTCCATAGGGGTGAACGTGCCATTTGTCCTTTCTAGAGGTGAACGTATTTCATAAGATTGTCGCATGTATATTTTTAGTTTGCAAAGGGGAAAAACGGATATCGAGGCAAAAGTGAATGTGGACAAACAAGAATTTTGTCAAGATAATTGAATTTAGTATTTAATGAAGGGCGCCCTCAGTTACTCCATTTTATGGATCATGGAGAGGAAGGCAAAAAGAAACGAGCTTTCATTATTTCCAACGTATTAGAAGTGATCCAAAGAATTTAATGTTTGCTCCTAACATGCACACCTCCGTCCGAAGTTTAGATTTTTAGGAATTTGTTCCCCAAGTGAATGGATTTTCAAAGAATTCAAGGAGGATTTTGCTAATTATGTCTTTGATCATAGGACATTGTATCGCTCCAAATTTTTCACACCCTTACCTTCAGGCTATAGGATCCGTGCCCGAAAGGGGGATGTGAAAAGGATGTCGTGGTACCTCGGACTGAGAGGACTTGCGAAGGTCCCGCCTCTCAAGGGAGGTGTATTATTGGTGATTTTTCGACGGATGGTGGGTTCACCAGGAAACATTTAATGGCAGTTTCCACGCCTAGGTTGGGAATGTGTTTTATGTGTTCGTTTTTATCCTTAAGCATTCATATCCTAGGTTTGGCCAAAATGCGTCTAAGCTATTCTATATGAAGATGCAAATTCAATGAGTACAAAAAATAGATTTAAAGACAAAAAATAGAGAAATTACAGAATATAAACGAGGAATACCTGATCCGGATGTCTGATGATGATTCTGATTCTTGAAGCAGTCAGGATCGCCTCTGATTTGACAGGATCATCTGAGATCAGACAAGATCGTCTGAGATCTGACGAATTCGTCAGAGACCTGCAAACAGAGAAATAGGTGCAAAATACAGAAAATACAACAATGATAACAAAGGGAAATAGTATAAAATGATAGCAACAATATTAAACTGAAACTTAACAATAGAAACATGAATGAATTATGCTAATTAAATAATAATTATGATTTAATCATGCATTTGATCTAGATGGGTGAACTCCAAAATGCAAAATAGTATAAAATACTGAATAAACTAAGCTAATTGCAGAATAAAACAACAGAAAAAGGGTAGAGAAATGCAAACTTCAGGCACTGATTGCCTCAATGTTGACTACAGTCGAAATCATCTCGCATTGGTACGAAATCGTCTCTGATTCGACAGGTTCGCCTCCGATCTGAACAGGTTCGTCGACTGACGATGTAAGCTTGCTCCGGCTGAAAAATAGTAATGTACCTACAACAAAATTGATATAGAACTAATGCAAATGAAAACTTAGGATGTTTTAACATGTATGCAGTCGGGTTACAGGGAATTTCAGCCAGGGGGTGCTAAGGGGAGGGCTTAGGATTAAATAGGCTTAGGAGGGAGGTTAGGAGGTTGGAGATCATCCCTATTTGGGAGATCTCCAATGGGGGAGGGTCTCTAATGGCGCAGACACGCTTCTGCCCGGATTAGAGGCCCGTTGGAACAGAAGCTAATTGTGCAAAATCAGTTTTGCGACAAGATCGTCTGGACGTCCTAGCCCAGATGAAATCGTCAGATCTGGGGCGATATCGTCTGATCGGCGACGATATCGTCAAACGGTCAAAACAACCTCTAAAAATGGCATGAAAAAGGGGGAAACGGATTACCCGACGGTTAACGGGCGGTTTGGGAGGTTAAAATTTGAATTTAAATTATTTACTAGGATGAATGTAATTATTACAATTTCACTGCGCCAATTTTAGGGTGCTACATTTTGCCCCCTCTTTAGCAAATTTTTCGAAGAAAATGCGTTAAAGATGAGTTCTTCTCGATCTACGAGAAAGCAAAAATTATTCCCATTTTTAGGCGACGATTCTTGGTCGAATCGTACGACAACTTACTATGGTGCCCCCTCCGTGTTTTTACCCAAATCGAACGTTTGAGGTAAAAACGCGAAAAGCAAAATTATTTTTGAATTATTTTTGAATAAAATTAAGAAAAATAGGGTAAAACCCTAATTCATTTTTACTGTTCATTTTCTTGGTTTTAGAGCTCTGGAAGCAAAAATGGTGGAGACGACGCACAGATCAACAGAGGTCCGACGCGGGCTACGGGTAAGAGTCTAGACTTAGCTTAGAATGCTTTAATTTGATTTTACATGCTTTTTAGGTAAATTTTAATCAATTTTTGAGCATCGCGGCCATTTTTGGGCCGTCGACGTCGTCGGGACGAAATCGTCCCGATTTCGATGAAATCGTCTCAATTTCGCCAATTTCGTCCAAGGGCGAAATCGACGAAAGGGGGACGATTTCATCAAATTAGGGACGATTTCGACCTGCGAAATCGGAAACGATTATGCTCAAATTTGGGACGATATCGTCCAATAGTGGACGATATCATCAATTGCATAAAATTGAACTTATTTTACTTGCATTTTTAATTACTTGAATTTGTTATTAATGATTGTTTGTTGTTTTGTTGTTTATGTTGCAGAGAGGTTTGCTAAAAAGCAGGGAATGGAAGTATGGAGGTTTAAGAGATGACTTGGCCGCTCTTACACAGGCAGAGCGGGATCAGCTAGCACAGGCCAGCTTACAGCATGTGGCAGAGATGCCACAAGTGTCTACAGATATGGGGCTACTGACAGCCCTAGCAGAGAGATGGTATCCGGGTTCTTCCTATTTTTGGCTACCTACAAGGGAGATGACTCCCACTTTGGAGGATGTATGGAGGATTCTAAGAATCCCCATACAAGGACGATTGATCACTCCTACGGCCAATCAGGGCCATGCTATGGGACGATTGTGTGGTGACCCGAGCTTCACCCTGGAGAAGGGCGAAGTTAACATCGAGGCACTACGTCAGATGCCTGGGGCATCTAGACTCACACGGGTTCTAGCTGGAGTGGTTGGTGGACTTCTGTTGTGCCACCAGAGCGGGTGCAGGGTGCCATGGATGCTAGCAGATGTGATCTACGATATGCGAGACCATGGCTACAGGTTTTCTTGGGGCAGCTATGTGCTATGCCGACTGTACAGGATCCTGCATGGGGTCGTGTACAAGGGCGACCGATGTCTGGTGATGACATCGCTCCTACAGGTTTGGTGCTGGGAGCACATTGCAGTGCGGAGGCCGGTAGGGCTTCCTCTATAGGGATTGATGGGGAGAGGCCCCGAGTTTTCTACTGGTGGCTCCGAAGAGGGTCACAACGGCGGATCGACCTTTCGATGTCCCAGAGACTGCTAGATGACCTAGTCCCGGATCAGATCACCTGGAGGCCTTGGAGGGAGCATCCAGGGTGGGCCGAGGATGGACAGGAGTTAGCTCGCGTCAGGCGAGTGTGCTGGCTATGGATGGAGAGGGGAGAGGTGGAGCTCCACCGCTATGACCGAGTTTTGCGATAGTTCGGTCTACAGCAGGGGATCCCATCTCTCAGGGATTATGAGTTTTCTCGGACTATCCGGGATAACACTACAGTGAGCGGGGCTCCAGACATGCAGCATTTCTGGAGTCAGGACTCGGACGATGCCCCCATTCAGCCAGTGGATGGGGACGACGCAGGGGTTGCAGATGGCTACGATGCCTGGTACGTAGGCATCCGCCCTCCTCGGATGACGAGGGCTCAGGGTCCGATACATGCAGTTGTGCGTCGGATAGGGAGGCGAGCCAGGCGGCTATGGAGGCGGCCCAGGGTCACGACGGGAGAGAGCTGAGGAGGCCACAGGCACAGGAGAGGCCATGACAGAGGGAGAGGAGGGAGGCGAGACCCCCTTCTCCATAGAGAGAGAGGCCACCATCGCCCGATAAGGGCAAGGGTGTCGACATAGGGGAGAGTAGTGAGATAGCTACTCTCTGAGCAAAGACAATATGTCTCCAGGCACAGGTGCAGACCCTACAGGAGGAGGCTGCACGACATCGAGCTGAGGTTACACAGCTCCGAGACGAGATTGCACGCCTCAGGGCACGGGGCGGAGGGGCGAGCACTAGGGAGCTGACACGGGCTATTGCCCAAATTACTTTCTACCAGACTTTGTACTATCAGCTGGTGCCAGAGGAGGATAGACTACCCCTGCCAGCCAACATCGTAGATCCGATCAGGATCGGGTCGTCGAGGACCTCGTCCCGATCGACGACTAGGACTCGTAGTACTACACATACTACGATGGGGCCACCTCGTCCACCTCAGGGCGGGGAGGAGATGAGGCTGAGAGCTCGAGGGGTTCTCGAGGCTAGAGCACTGCACGGCTTTGTACAGATTGAGACATAGAGCATGTATTATTATTTTTTTTGTTGATAGAGGATTGAGTATGCCGAGGTATAGATTGTGGCATACCAATCCAGTTTTGATGATGTATATATACTTTTGATATATATATGATATGTTTTTGATCATATGACTTGTGTTATGTGTATGTTGATGATGCTTTTATGTTTGATTGATTAATTTGATGATTGGATTGAGGATTCATGAAATTATGTCATGTTGAAAATTTATAATTTTGATGTCATGTTGTAATATTTTAAATGAAATAATCTGATGTAACAAATTGGTTGTTTGTGATGTAATGTGATAAAAAATAAAAAGAGACTTCTAACAATAATTTCAAAGGACATTGTCGCTAGTATAGACCATTTCATGGAGTCGTCGCTCACTCGGTCGTCAAGCTAATCCCAGTATAGAAATATTGTTAAAAGTAAAAGAATGCTTAAGAGACTGTCTTAAGACTTTGGTGCAATGGTGCAAATGATGATGATGATGGTTTGTTTTTCAGATTTTCATAAAAATAGTATGCATGAAATAATGTTAAAATGATTTTTGCTAGGCATAAATTCCTAAGTGTGATAAATTTTTTGGATAATTCCTTAGGAATTATACCATCATTGCAAAATTGAAAGTTGACATAATGACATGAAATAATGAAAATGTGCATGCTTTTGAAAAGCATAATTTGTGTAACATAATGATTTAAGTCATATGGTTTTCATGATTTTTAAATAAATGGGGAATAAAAATTGTTACAATGATTTGCGCTAGGCATAGAATATGTAGGTATAGACTTATACCATCATCGCGAAAATCAAAGAAGAGATAGTTTTATTGCATGGTTGATTTTTAATAAACAAAAAATATGAAGATGAGGACTTGCGCTAGGCATAAAATTCCACTTTTGGTTTTGGAACTATACCATCGTCGCGAAAGTCAACCAGATATATATGTTTTGATTGTATATTTTTGAAAGAAAATTTTGATTTTTCTATTATATAGTTGTCTTTATGCTAAACAACTGTACTTGAAATAAGAAAATGAATTATTCCAAACAAGTTGCAAAAAAAATATTTCAAAGTATTTTGAAGACAAAAGTTAGATTTATAAGGAATCCCATGTGCATATGTGAATTCATTTCCAATCTTGATTTATCATAATGATACACAAAATCTCTCAAATACAAATGTGTGTGCAATTGCTTTGTGCATTTACCAGTTTTGAGCAAGATAATATGATACAAGTGATTTGAAGAAACCAAATAAGTGTTCATTAACCATGATGTAGATGCATATAACCATACTAGACTACTATGTAGGTCGGATTATCAAGAGCTAGCTAATCCATAAGCAGACATAGGTCTGTACAAAAGAAGGTCGCTAATGTGACAGACATATCACCACGCTAGGAGTTACCCAAGGCCAAGCAGGTTGGGCACAAACCACCTGTTATGGGGCTTACCTCACAGTTTTCGAATAATTGAGAATTCCAGGGATTCAAGCTCATCAACCCTTCTTTTCTTTTCAAAGGGTAGGGAAAGGGATTTTATTGCTTTCTTGCTTTCTTTTGCTTTTCTTTTGAACTTTGCTTCTTTCTTTTTGTATTTTTTGCTTGATTTTTGAGATAGTGCTTGAAATATTGTTGTAATGATATAAAATAACATTTTTCTTTTCTCTTTTTTTTTTTTCTTGAACTTTTCTTTTCTTTTTCTTTGCTAGGGATACTTGCTCGGATTAGCTGTAGAGCAAGGGATTTTTATTCTGGGTAGGGGTGAGCTTGTCCTTTTGCCAATTCTCAAAGATTCTAGACCATGTGCATGATAGGATAGCAGGGGAAACTTTTCGCTCAAGAAATCACTTCTACTATGTAGCAAAACATGGAAATTACAAATATAATCATTTTATTGTGAAAAGATGTGCTTGGTTTAAGTAAATAACAAGATCAATTCTCTATGCTCAAACTTTATTTAATTGAATTTTGTGGACTTTGATATAAGAGAGATTAGTAATCATGCGAGATAAAATCAAGATATTTATTTTTGTGAGTGTGCAAGTGAGGGATTCCAAATAAATGCTAATTTATCAAAAATAATTTGAAACATATAACTGCAATATTTGTAAGAAAATATATATAAATACTTTTTGAGAAGTTTTGAGAATATTGACTCTCTCTTTCTTCTTTATATTGTTTTGGTTTCGAAAGAGTCAAGCATATTGTTGTTTTTATATTTTTATCATTATTTTGTTTTTTTGGTTTTATTTTTGTTTTTGAACAAAAAATTTAACAAGTGCCATAAATAAATGCAACAAATAGTTTTGAAGATTTTGATGATTATGAATGTTTTTGGTGTTTTTGAATTTATAAATTTGAAAGAAATACAAGATAGTGATTTTGAACAAATATATACATGGATGAAGTGACCAAATTTATACATAGTAACGTTTAAGATGCAAAATATTCATGGGTTCTTTAAGTTCTTTACCATCTAAGGTAGATAATTTGTATGCTCCTGATTCAAATTTAGCAGTAATAATGTATGGTCCAAGCCAGTTGGGCTCAAATTTACCTTTAAGGTCCTTAGTTGCATTAGTATTTTTTTATTTTCTTTTAAAACAAGGTCGCCGATCTCAAAGGATCGATGACGAACTTTTTTAGCATATGATCTTTTAAGCTTGTTTTGGTAGGCACGGAGATGCTCCAAAGCATTGATGCATTTTTCATCTAGGAGTTCTAGCTGACTGAGTCTGCCAGCACGATATTCATCTCCTACTTCGGTATCTTGAAGTAGCAGAGCCAAAGAAGGAACTTCCAATTCAAAGGGAAAAACTGCTTCAGCACCATAAACCAAAACAAATGGTGAAGTTCCCGTGGGGGTTCGAACACTAGTTCGATAGGCCCACAAGGTTGGATATAACTGAATGTGCCAGTCACGGCTAGTTTTATTGACCAATATTTTGAGGATTTTGATTAAGGTTTTGTTAGATGCTTCTGCTTGACCATTACCCTGAGGATAATAGGGAGTGGACCAGCGATGTTGAATCTTATATTTTTGGCATAATTTTTTAACATCTTTATTTTTGAAACAAGTTCCATTGTCAGAGATGAGATTTGCAAGAATTCCGAACCTACAAATGATTTGATTAAAAATAAATTTAGAGACTTGTGTGCCAGTGGAGGAAGCTAAAGGCATAGCTTCAACCCACTTCATGAAATACTCAGTGGCGGTTATGATGAATTTGTGTCCATCAGATGACACAGGATTGATTTTGCCAATAATATCTAAGCCCCATTTAGAAAAGGGCCAAGGAGATGAAATAGCCTGCAGCTCTTGTGCAAGCGCATGGACAAGGTCAGCATGTTTTTGACACTTGTCGCAATGGCGCACATACTCATGTGCATCCGTTTCCATGGTAGGCCAAAAGTATCCTATCCGAAGGAGCTTTTTAGCAATGACACTACCACTAAAGTGTCCTCCACAAGATCCATCGTGGGCTTCACTCAAGGCTAATTTAGACTCTTCTAAGTTTAAACATCTTAATAGGATACCTTCAAAAGATCTCCTATATAAAGTATTGCCAATTATTACAAATCGACTTGCTCGTCTACGTAATAACCGACGTTGGTTTCTATTAGAATTGGCAGGGAAAGTCCCATTTTGGAGAAAATCAAATATGTCCGTATACCAAGGTTCGAGAGTAGTTTCATTGATTAGAAACACATCCAAAGGCTCTAAGCATGACTTATTTGAAGCGGGTTCCTGGAGTCGATGAATAATGATAGTGGCATATTCGTCATCTAACTCCAAGGGCAGGAGAGATGCAGCTGCGGCCATAGCATCAGCTGCACGGTTGCAAGTTCTAGGAATAGCTTCCAAGGTAACTTGATCAAATAGGGACATTAATTGTAAAACATAGGCCTTATATGGGCATAGTTTATCATCTCTGGTCTGATAAACTTCATTAATTTGGTTTATAACCAGTTGAGAATCACCAAAAACTAAAAGGTGTTTAATTTTTAGCGCTAAGGCAGCTCGTAATCCAAGGATTAGAGCTTCATACTCAATAGTATTGTTGGTGCAAGCAAATGTCAATTTGAAGGACAGAGGAATAAGATGTTTTTGCGGGGATATTAAAATAATACCCGCACTAGCCCCACTCATGCATCGGGCTCCATCAAAGTATAAGGACCATTGTTCAGTATGGTCTGCCTCTAATTGAAGGCATTCATCGAGAAACTCGATGATGAGGGGATGGGTAGACTCTAAGGGTGCAGCAGCTAATTGATCTGCTATGATTTGACCCTTAACAGACTTCTGTCCTATGAATGTGAGATCAAACTCGCTTAGAGCAAGAACCCACTTGGCTGTGCGACCCGATAAATAAGGTCGACTCATGAGATACCTTAAGGGATCGTATTTGGCAATGACATAAGTTTTTTGACTAAGCATATAATGTCATAATTTTTGCGTAGCAAACATGACTGCTAGACATAGTTTCTCTAACGTTGTATAGCGGGTTTCATAACTGATGAAGGTTCGGCTAATATAATAATTAGCACGTTCTCTCTTTTCATCATCAAGCTGAGCTAACATAGCTCCTAAGGCAGAATCTGAAGCTAAAATATATAGGAGGAATGGGCGATCAGGTTTAGGTGGTGAAAGCACAGGTGGATTAAGGAGGTATTGTTTGAGAAGTTCAAAAGCTTCTCTACATTCGTCGTCCCAATTAAAAGGGACATCCTTCTTAAGGAGTTTAAGAAAGGGACCAGTTTTGTCCACCAACTTATCGATGAAGCGACGGATAGCTTGAAGCTTACCTTGTAAACTTCGTAACTCAGATATATTAGTAGGTGCGGGCATATCAGTGATAGCCACAATCTTGAGAGGGTCGATTTCGATACCACGTAAAGAAACTAAAACCCCTAATAGTTTGCCAGACTTGACTCCGAATATGCATTTTGCTGGATTTAATCGAATAAGATATTCTCGTAATCGATTAAAAACTTTTCTCAAATCATCTAAATGATTATCTTCAATAATAGAGCGAGCTATAATATCATCTACATAATCATGTAGGATATCATGCATCATATCATGAAAAATATAGGTCATAGCTCGTTGATAGGTTGCACCTACGTTCTTTAAGCCAAATGGCATCACTTTCCAACAAAAAGTACCCCAGGGGGTAATAAAGGCTATTTTAGCCTGATCTTCAGGAGCTATCCGGATCTGATTATAACCGGAGAATCCATCCATTAAGGACATCATCCCACTCCCGATAGTAAAGTCAATGATTTGATCCATGTTTGGAAGAGGAAAGTCATCTTTAGGGCATGCGGCGTTAATATCTCTAAAATCTGTGCAAACCCTAACTTTGGTAGCTTCTTTCTTGGTGACTGGAACTACATTTGAGATCCATTCAGCATAATCAATAGCTTGTATAAAGACAACATTCAGGAGTTTTTCTAACTCCCCTTTGACTAGCAGAGCCACTTTGGGATGCATTTTTCTAAGTTTTTGTTTAACAGGTTTAGCATCCGGATGGACCACTAGATGATGCATGACTACGGAAGGGTCTAGACCTGGCATATCTTCGTATGTCCAAGCGAAGACATCTTCATACTCTTTAAGGAATGCAATGTATTGTTCTTGTTTTTCTTGACTTAATTCTGATCCAATATTGATTATGTGAGGATTATCCTCCGTTCCAATATTAATTTTAATGACGTTTTCTACCTCCATGTGTAGATCTCTTTCAAAATTAGGTGGGGCGGGTGAAACACCCAATTCTTGTAATTCTTGTAAGGTTAATTTGGATAATTCATCTTGAGGATTAGTGGCCTCAAGTTGGGCTATAGTTGGTATAGAACCATCAAAATAAAATCCATTGTGTAACATCTCTTCAACAGAGACATCATGGAAGATATCTCCTTCCAACTCTTCATCGGGGTCAACAATCATTTCAGGGTAAGCTATGGATAGCATGTTACATGAAAATGACTGATTTTTAAGAGGCAAATCATCACACCTATCCAAATAATCTTGATAACATATGAGATGATCATCATCTTCAAAAGGAAAGGGTTGACCCTTACTAGGAAATAGGCCCACACCACAGCGGGGAGGCCACGGTTCTACCTCGAAAGGTTCTTTCATGCCATTTTGGAAAGGTCCCAAGCCTTTCCCTTTATATCCCATTTTAAGCATCATGGGTTTAGCTTTAATATATTCATTGGTAAAATAACACCGAGCGTATCCCTCATGATGAGTTTTGATATTCCGAGGGATTCTTCCCCAGTCATATCCTTTATAAATGAAGGCACAACTCCCGACTTGGTAAGTACTTCCCATAGGTTGTGGGAGGCCCAAAGTACGAGGAGATGGCGGCAAGTTATTTAAAAGAATTGAATCTTGCATGAAAGCATTTGTCTTTTCTGATATTAAGGTTGTGGATAAATCTGGTAAAAGTTCATCGAAAAGGGCATAAGATGTAGAAGGATTATTCCCTATATCTTGAGATGTGGAAGGTATGATAGTTGTTTCTATGGGTTTTGAATTTATAGGGATAGAACTTGAAGGATTGGTTGTAGATTTAAGATCTTTTTGAGGTTCTAGAGTGATTTGTTTAGAAGATTGTTGATCTATATAGGAGGATGAAATTAATGGAGGGGAAATAGGTGAAGTTATGGGTGTGTGTTTCACAGTTTTAGATGAAAAATAAGAACTAGGATGTGTGGATGACAGAGCAGGGCAAAATTGCACTCCAACGGGTTCTGCCAAAGCACACATATCAAAGGGTCTAGGGTCACCATGGATAGTGACCAACTGATTTTTAAATTCGAATTTAACACATTGGTGTAAAGTTGATGGGACAGCCCGCATCGCATTGATCCAAGGGCGACCCAAGAGTATATTGTACGATGTTGGGCAATGTACAATAAACACGGTTGTTTCTAGGGTTCTAGGACCAACTTGCAAGGGGATGGTAATAACTCCACACGTTTCTTGTGTTTCGTCATTGAAAGCTTTGATAATCATATCAGTTTTCTTCATTTCATCACTTCTAAAGCCAAATCTTTGGTAGAAGTCAAAAGTGCAAATGTTTAGAGATGAGCCATTATCAATCAAGACTCGTTTGACAACTACATCTCCAATTAGAGCAGTAATATATAAGGGATTATCCTTATGTAAACTGTGTTGTGGGATATCTTTATCCCGAAAGTCAATACAATCAACCTCTCGAGTGATGATAGTATTGGCCATAGCTTCAGGTTGGATGTTTTGAGGTACCATCATTTGGCTTAATGTAAGCATCAACTCATCCCTATGGGTGGGAGAGGATCTTAATAAATCCAAAAGGGAAATTCTAGCTGTAGTATTGGATAATTGCTCATTAATATTGTAAGGGGGTTTAGGTTGAACATTAGGAGCATGATTCCCTTTATTGGGATTTTTCAAAACAAATGGAGCCGATCCATCATTCTGATTTGATTCTTGTTGAGAATTTTGAGCCTGTTGTCGGGTAACGACTCCAATGGTACCTACAATGTTATATTGAGGACGTTGAACTGGCCTCGGTCTAGCATTTATGGCTTGTTCATTAGGAAGGAATTGATTAGAAGAGGGTCGAGTAGTAACTCTTCTAGGAAATGGTTCTTCTGGAACCATGGCATCTGTGATGGGTTGAATAGGATCTGATTCATTTTCAGAACTATTCGATTGGTTTGAAGTAATGTCTAGTTCACTTTCACTATCTGATTCTATATCACTAGAATCAAAAGTTTGAAAATTATGTAAGGGCCTGGTCGTAACCAGGGATAAGGTTGTGTCAAATATTTGAGGATCTTGAATAGGTAATTGTCCGCTAATGGTTCCTACATATCGGGTAGGAGGGGGAACATTATGATGTTCGATTTGATTGGCTACCTCTTTACCATGTCTTGGTAAAGGGTGTTGAAATATGTCTAATGTTTGATTAGCATTTTGATTTTGATTTTGGGGAATGGTCTTTTGAGTATTATTAGGAGGGTTTTGTTTAGGTTGGAAGGCTTGCACTTCCATTTCATTATTATCAATCAAATCTTGTATTTTATGTTTCAACCTTTTACAAGCATTGGTAGAGTGTCCAGGTCCTCTATGGAAATCACAGTGTAAGTCAACTCTGTATCCGGGTATAGTTGGATCAGGTTCTCGGATAGTTGGTAATTGGATCAAACCTCTTTCGAGTAATTGAGGTAAAATAGTTGATAAGGGTTGATTTAATCTAGTAAATTCTCGAGGAGGCTTATCAGGAGGTTTCAATATAAATTTTTCTGTTGTCTTCGTTGCATTGATATTAGCAACATTTCTATTGTCAGTGACTCCATCACCGACAACTTGTTTGTTTTTATATTGATTTCTGGATGTTTTCTCATCATCCTTCTTCCTAAGTTGGCCTCTCCTAATGAGGGCATCTTCTACTCTTCGAGCTAAATCTATAGCTTGATCGAAGGTAGTTAAAGTAGCTATTGATAGCTCATAAGATATTTGTTCTTGTAAATTATTGATAAAAATGTCCAACATTTCCCTATAAGGTAGCACAAAGTGCAGTTTTCCTATCAATTGCCTCCATCTAGCTAAGAAATCGGCAAAACATTCATCCTTGTCTTGTTTTAAGTTGTATAAATCTTTAATGGTTACATGCCTCTCGATGTAGGCACTAAATTGATGGACAAATGATTCAGTTGTTTCTTCAAAGTTTCTCAAAGAATGAGTGGGCAATTGATAGTACCACTCTAATGCCATTCCACCTAAACTTTTTGGGAACATTTTTAGTAATAGCAAGTCATCATGTGATATATCATGACATGCTATCCTAAACATGCGAAGATGCTCTATGGGATCTTCGGTTCCTTTATATATAGGCAAGATAGGCATGGGAAAATGCTTAGGGTATGGTTGAGCTACAACTATGGGATCCAAAGGTTGACTACAGATCTCTCGATAATTGTACGAGGGACGGTAGGGATCTATCTGGTCCATACGCGAAGCTAATTGTTTCACCATGGCTTCCAGATTACTAGTTTGCCCACCATATTGGTTCGGTAGGGCATTGATATGGGTTTTATGAGCATATGATGGAGGGACATGAAGATTAGATGCCATGTTGCTATTGTGTAAATTATTGGTAGGAAAAGTGTTATGAAGGAATTTTGAAGTTGTATTATGTTGTATTCCAGATTGTTGAAAATTGGTGTTTGGCTTCGTTTTAGGTTTTTGTTTACTTGAAGCATATTGCTCAATAGTTTGGCGAAATAAAGTAGTGAAGGAAGGTTTCTTTTGTGTGGGAATGATTTTAGGTTGAATAACAGGTTCCTTAGGAGGTTGGGTAACCTGTTGTTTTGACATGTTTTGCATCATAGTGACCATGTCTGTATTGGATGGCCCAGCCTTGTCACTTTCTTGATCAATGAAAGACAAGGGATTAGTGCGCACATCATACATATATTCCATGGCTGCTTGAGTGTCACTAATTTGCCCTTTATCAATACGAACTGCCACATTAAGGGCATCAATATTATCATTGAGAAATTTCTTGAAATGATCTATGTTGTCAAAAGCAATAGTTCCATCTGGAGCTACTCTAGGGGATGAGGGTCCATCCTCTTTAACACTTCCTTCTTGTTCATTGTCTTCACCTAGGTCATGTTCTGGTTGATCTAGAGTTTTTCCTTCCGGAATTGGATCTTCAGGAAGGACATTTGGGTCTCTAGTTGTATCTTGTAACCAATCTTCTTCTTCTCCTAAAGTTTCTTTACCATTCCTAAGTTTAGGCATGGTGCTTTAATTTTGATTTCAGTAATATATATATATATATATATATATATATATATATATATATATATATATATGCAACAAGTTTAAGAGGTATATATTAATTATATACCTACTACAATATTTAAAATGAAATGTTTTAGTTTTTGCTATGTTTTTTAGTTTTTTATTTTTGTTTGTTTTTGTTTTTGAAATAATATTGTAAAGACAACAAATAACACAATAAATGCAAGAAATAAGACTGAAAGTAACAATCTAGTTTTCTATAAACAATTTATAAATATCATTAATGGGCTCTAGTTCTTCAGGAGTCATGAAGTGTTCTTCTTCAAATTGAAAGTTTTCTTTTAAAAATTTAATGAAAAGAGCTATAGTGATATTATCTATCTCAGATGCTGGTTGATAGAAGTAAAGCTCGTGGCAATACTCTCGATATAACATAGCTCAAGGAACTCTATTCCATATTTCCCTATCTGTAAGAACAACCTCTTGGTCTTCTACACAACCTAGGAACTGGTGTACAATGGCTGCGTTCTCGAGGTATTCCTCGAAGGTGAACAATTCTGAAGATACAAGAGCTCTCCTATAAGCTAACCATCTATGGCAGGCTCTCTGAAGTTCATGATAAAAGACTAGTTGATGAGGATCCAGGATTCTATCTAGGATAAGCCTCTTGATTTGTTTAAGTTGTGTTGACCTAGATGAGATGACACTAAGTCTTCTATCAAGTTCATCCCACAAGAGTTGATTTCTATCTGTTTCAGGCACACTAAGTACAGAATTGACTTCTATGGCTGCCAATTGGTTTTCTACATTTATAGTAACTGCTAATATTTTCTTAGGAGCTACCATCTAATATGCAACTTATTAATTTTAAATGATTTGAAATGCATCTATGTTTTAGTTGTTTTATTTTTTTTGTTTTTGTTTTCAAAAGGTTTATAATGCATTCACGTCGGGTTCACCAAAATGTATCGCTCCAAATTTTTCACACCCTTACCTTCGAGGCTATAGGATCCGTGCCCGAAAGGGGGATGTGAAAAGGATGTCGTGGTACCTCGGACTGAGAGGACTTGCGAAGGTCCCGCCTCTCAAGGGAGGTGTATTTTGGTGATTTTTCGATGGATGGTGGGTTCACCAGGAAACATTTAATGGCAGTTTCCACGCCTAGGTTGGGAATGTGTTTTATGTGTTCATTTTAGCCTTAAGCATTCATATCCTAGGTTTGGCCAAAATGCGTCTAAGCTATTCTATATGAAGATGCAAATTCAATGAGTACAGAAAATAGATTTAAAGACAGAAAACAGAGAAATTACAGAATATAAACGAAGAATACCTGATCCGGATGTCTGATGATGATTCTGATTCTTGAAGCAGTCAGGATCGCCTCTGATTTGACAGGATCATCTGAGATCAGACAAGATCATCTGAGATCTGACGAATTCATCAGACGAATTCGTCAGAGACCTACAAACAGAGAAATAGGTGCAAAATACAGAAGATACAACAATGATAACAGAGGGAAATAGTATAAAATGACAGCAGCACTATCAAACTAAAACTTAACAACAGAAACAGGAATGAATTATGCTAATTAAATAATAATTATGATTTAATCATGCATTTGATCTAGATGGGTGAACTCCAAAATGCAAAATAGTATAAAATACTGAATAAAATAAGCTAATTGCAGAATAAAACAACAAAAAAAGGGTAGAGAAATGCAAACTTCAGGCACTGATTGCCTCAATGTTGACTACAGTCGAAATCATCTCGCATTGGTACGAAATCGTCTCTGATTCGACAGGTTCGCCTCCGATCTGAACAGGTTCGTCGACGACGATGTAAGCTTGCTCCGGCTGAAAAATAGTAATGTACCTACAACAAAATTGATATAGAACTAATGCAAATGAAAACTTAGGATGTTTTAACATGTATGCAGTCGGGTTACAGGGAATTTCAGCCAGGGGGGTGCTAAGGGGAGGGCTTAGGATTAAATAGGCTTAGGAGGGAGGTTAGGAGGTTGGAGATCATCCCTATTTGGGAGATCTCCAATGGGGGAGGGTCTCTAACGGCGCAGACACGCTTCTGCCCGGATTAGAGGCCCGTTGGAACAGAAGCTAATTGTGCAAAATCAGTTTTGAGACAAGATCGTCTGGACGTCCTAGCCCAGACGAAATCGTCAGATCTGGGGCGATATCGTCTGATCGGCGACGATATCGTCAAACGGTCAAAACAACCTCTAAAAATGGCATGAAAAAGGGGGAAACGGATTACCCGACGGTTAACGGGCGGTTTGGGAGGTTAAAATTTGAATTTAAATTATTTACTAGGATGAATGTAATTATTACAATTTCACTGTGCCAATTTTAGGGTGCTACAGACATTCTTCTCTCCTATGTATTAAATGAAAGAGGCAAAAACCTCTATAAATACTAATAAAATTTTCATTGTAAAGGGAGTTAGATATTTTACAAGATATTTCTCCAAGCTCTCTGCATTAATACAAGGCATCATATTTTTGAAGTTGCAAGTGATCTTGCATGTGGTCAATTTTTGTGTCGTGTGCTTCTATTATCATTTGCTCATCTTGTTTGTCATTGTATTTAAATTATGTCATTGGATTTAAAGTTGCTAATGAGAAGGTGAATGTTGGAGTACCATTTTGATAGTTTCTATGGCAATATTATGAGCCTATTCTATTTTTTTTGCTTTCATAAATGCTAATTTGTGCTTGGGTTTTTTCCTGCTAGTTAGTCTAACATCATTCTTGCACTTCGACCTATGGCTATATTTTCCATCTCTTTCTATTATTTCCAATTTCTTTCCTGCATCCTTAGTATTTTACCATTTTAGGATTTAATTTGGGAACCAACCCTCTCCAAATATTTTCACGGAGGACATCTCTTTCCTTCGACATTTCAATGTTGGTCGTATCTAGGGTGCATAAACACAATGTTTATTTATTAGGTAGATATTTGACCAACAAGATCAAAACCTACTAGCACTGAAATAGACAATATTGCAAGAGGTGCCATGATAGCCTATGAGGATGACATATCTCTCCTCGTCACCCTGAGTAGATCTCACTCCAGGGTCACTACACCTAGTTGTGCCTGTGATAGATCACGATCGCTAGTGAGCTTCCTAATCTAAGTATATTTTGTGGTCATCTATGCCTAGATATTTATCCTCTCCTCCTTGTATCTATGCCACTGCCTTTGACCATGAGCTAGCTTCACCTCTAAAGTGGTGATTGAAGTATCCTTGTATAGGAGTTAGATGTAGAGTCTCCCCACCTGGCTCTAGAGGTCAAAAACCTGTGCTCTCAACTATCCTACCTTGCTATCCTGAGGTGTCTTGTCCTCCTTAGAGACCTCCTCCTTTACCTCTACATGTGGGTCCTCATCTGTTGCAACCCCTACACCCCACATGCCCTCTATCCTTTTGCGGGTCCTATGCCCATGAGGTTCCACGTATGTGCCCTTTGTTGTGACCCATCAGTTGGTCAACCTAGAGGACCCTCTTTGTGCCACTAGAAGTCTAACCACCAACCATCATAATCGATAGTAGTGCTTACATCTACCAGGTCCAAATCCTTAAAGTCATCATCATCATCCCCTAGTGGAGTCACCTAGGGCTAATTCAAGTCCCTCTTTAGGACTAGGAACCTCTAGGACATCATGACGAGTCCCAAACTACCTCAAGATATGAGAGTAGAACTGGTACTCATGTATGTCAGCCTTCCAACCGATAACCCACCTGTATCTATGCACCTGGTTTAGGTATCTATCCGCCTCTTTCTAGGCTAGATAATTCATGTATGGTCACCACCATATCTACTCAGGATGAAGTTATGCAAAGTGACCAATGTAGTGATCTATATCTCCTGCATGAGACCTAATCTTGAAACCCTCCTACTCCTAGGGCCAGTAGGCTATGTAGCACTATTGCTCAATAGGAATGGAAGTGATCTCCAAGGGTAAATCAATAGGGTGCTCTATTAGAATGTGCTTCTAGCTCCAAATCTATAGAAGGATGCTACAATCTATGCCCACTCTGCTGCAGTGTGTGATCTAATATAGCTCATGGTAGAGTTGTGCTAATAGAGTGCTCCCACGTGCCATAATGAGAGGTCACTCAGTTAAACTCACCATCATCTCCCTGGTACTAACCAAGATGTTCTAGGGAAACCTCATACCTGATGATTCTAGGAGGACTATCTAAATTATCAGATGCATAAATAAAGTCTCCCTCTAGGAAAATAAGCTGGCCTGGAACCACTCCTAGATGTGGACACCTCCATGGTCGATGTGACCTTGCACATTGCAACTATGTTGGCTAAATATAGTATCAAAAACATCCTTCCTAATTATGGTAGGAGAGGAGGTGATGGCCTCATCATCAATAGACATGCAGAATATACGATAGATATCCTCTAGAGTCACTATCATTTCAGTCATTGATAGGTGAAATATGTTGGTCCGCGCATCCCAACGATGGGCCAAATCAGTCAAGCAGGACTGATCAACTCTGATGGTGGAGAGGTCCAAGACATACCCAAACCCCATCGTAGTGAGCTAACCCCGCTCCATGTCAGTAATAGTGTGGCACATGTTGCAAAGGAGATCGGTCTCCCTCACTCTATTAGTCAAGGCCTGAGTGACAACAATAAAGTAAAAATGAAAAAAAATTAAAAATAACTAAAAAATGACAAACAAATAATAAAATCTTATCAAAACAAAAAATCATGCAAAAATATGATCAAAATTTTCAAAAAAAAATCAAGAGTACTTCAAAATTACATATAATGGCATTAATTGCCCTAAAAATCTAAAAAAATAAAACAACTTGGAAAATTTCTCTAAAATTGCGCATTGTGGGTCCTAACCGCAGTCAACACAATGGTCAAAAAGATGACTTTTGGGATTTAAATCACACCACAACTGACAGCTGTGGCTCCCAATCTACCAATTGGGAGTTGTGGCTGCCACCCACGGCTAAGGAGCGAGACCCTTTTCGGGCCCCGTCCTCCCCAAAAATAAACCCAAAATTAAAACCCACCCCCTAAACTAACCTATGCTAAATCTAGCTAGGGTGAGGTTCATTACCGATAGTTTAATGTGGTTTATTTACCAATTACTTAGTGTGGTTAATTTTAAATCTGGTAATTTACAAGCATGTCTCAATTTTTTAGTTACCTTGGAGGCATCGGCTCCTCCACTAGTCGAAGCCTTCGGTTGGTCTGCCATTGGTGTGGAATATACAGATTTGGTCAAGTTTTTAGTAGCGTCCTAGGTCAAATTTTACTGTTTACCTCTCATATCTCTCAAATTTTACTGTCAATGTCAGGTAAATAATGAAAATTTTCAAAAGTACAAACCTTATATATTTTTTCAAATTTGGGTCGGCTTGCAGTTGATAACCGCGGTCCTTGAATGAGGGTTTTGCGACTACGGCTTCGAGCTGCGATCAAGGAAATTGCCCACACTTGACAGGCATGGTTAGCAAACTATCATAAATACTCAAAATTCCCACCATGGAGAGCCTTAAAAGGTTAAATTAAAAATTTTCACTAGATCAGAATTGCTACAAAAAATATAAAATAAGTAGAATGAGCCAAACAAAGCACAATGACATTGGAAAATGTCATCATAAGGTAAAACAAAATAACTGGCTACGATTAAAAAGTACATTCAACTGAGATCATCACCATGGAAATCCTTTCTTGGAGCACCACATCTCCCAGTCAATAAAACAAATTCAATTCAAAATTAACAAAAAAATCAGATAAAATTTAAAATCCAAATGTGCCTCATATTCAGTCATTTACCCTATACAATTGGCAGTTGCAGCGACTTGCGATCCATGCAATCCAGAAATATGAGTAAATTACCATAAGGAAATTTGGGGGAAATTCATCATTGTAGACATGTATGCTTCATTCAATCCCTAAGAAGGCCCTGACGATCAGACTGCTCTAGGGGAATGAGATATTCATTGTAATTCTCCTATGATATTTTTAGCATATCATCGACAATACAATGCAATACACACCTAATCGAGATTGATTCTATTTCAATTTCCTAAGAAGGCATTCATGGTTGGACCGCTCCATGGGATAGAAATAAGTAATTACTATTAATAGTTGCAATCATAGTTGATTTGGCCTTTCCAAGTAATCAAATGCTAAATATTAAGTTGTTCACTATCATCTATAGTGGTCAAGCAGTCTCGTCACTTCATTTAATTTTCATTACCCTCATCAACTCATCGCTTGAGAGGGTAGTCATAATATCAAATCATAATCAAAGTCAATAGAATATCCCTTCATTGTAGATCCCTAGATCTTGTCAAAATTATGTTTGTGTTAGGAATAATTTCCAAAGACTATCATAAGCTTACCCTTCTACTAGAGCAAATAGCATATATGATAGTTTTTTTTTAGCTCTCCTTTCAGTTATATAGGCCTAACTCTTATAGTAGCACCAAAGCTACCCGAATTCCTGATGACGAGTGCAAACCCTTTCAAATTAAGCCTTTCATCGAGTTGGAAGCAATGATTGTAGGATTCATGTTCTATTTGCAAGACTTGGGCATCTAATGTTGATCAGACTAATGATCATCATGCAACCTAGGTATCATTTTAGGAGGTCTATTTTTGCTTAGTTTTGTTTGATCTCACAACACATCTCAAAAGGGGCATATGTAGACACCTAAAACATGTCATGTTGACACGACTACTCATATGGGACATGTTAGAAGACCATATGGAAGACCTTGGATAGATTCCAAGGTATATCAGTGGTTTTTACCATTCATTTGGGCACCTTTACCTAGTCAATTCTTGCCGCTACTGACACCCGTGGTTAGCAGTGCTGATCGTGCCTATCAACCGCGGTCAGGACTCAAAGACAGATGGCCTTCATTCAACCCAAAGTTGGTTGTAATGGCAAATTGGTTGTGTATTAGAGTGGTTTGAGTGAGGAAGGTTTTGGATACTTCCATACAATAGGCTCAACTGCCCAATCTTGATCTTAGCTTCCTCATGAAGCTACTCCTAATCCTTGGCAATTACTATATAATCCCCCTTTGAATTTTGGAATTGAGGGAGAGAAGCATAATCAATTGAGTAGTGAATCCTTTTCGAATTGCATCATCATTTACATGCATTCATAGGAATATTTTTGCTACCCAATTGAATATCACATTGCCATGGAAGTCTTAGTAGGATAGGAGAGCCAAGAAACACTAATCCATGCACTCACTGAGTAATTCAACTGCCAAATCTATTAGAGGACACAGAGGTGATGTAGTGAACCCAATAGAGAAAGATTGATTATAATGCTAGAATAATAAAAAGGAATCGCTTTTATTAAGGAATCGTTGTTGTATTGTATGGGGAACCCAACAATTAATTAATAATTATATTCTTCGATGCCTCAACTACACCAAATGAAATGCCTATTTCTACGAGTGTGAAGGTGTGATCAAAGGTCACAAGCTTTTTGAAAGAGAGAGTGATTAAATAATTAACTAATAATGTGATTAGTATGGAGGTTAGGAGTAGAATCCTAACATGCCACCTTCCTTAAAAAGAGCTTTGTCCTCAAAGCTCAAAGTAAGGAGCTTCGTTGCTTGTTTTCCCAGTTGAATTTGTGTAAGTTCTTGTACTATTTTAATGTCACTTTTTCGAAGGCAATGATATATTGAAGGTCGAAGCATTAGTGGGGGGTTGCTAGAAATAATAGTAGAATCTTCCTTAGGAGAATTGTGATGACGATAGGCTTCTACTTTAGCCAATTCTTCCTGTGTAGAATGAAGGGAAAATAAAGGTGCACTCACTCTTTTGCCTCCTTTCTAAATCAGGCTGCCTATACGATGAGAACTCACTATTGGCAATGAACTTGTGTGTAGTTCTTTGAGAGTGTATGTCTTGCCTTCATTGTTTACTGCATGGATGTCTACCTCATCTTTTCATGGTGCATCGAGCACTTCTTGCACATCGACCTCATTTCCTTCATTGTTATGATCAAGTGCTTTGGTCATGTCATGCACATCTTCCTCACCTTCTTCCTCTATGGAGTGACAGGGATCAACTATATTCAATAAATACAATGTTTGTGTAGCACAACAATGAAGGGGCCCAAATTGCTCATCACAAGTATAGAAGAGGTTGTTCGCTCATCAGTCCTCCATTTCTTATAGGCTAACGTACTTAACTAGCAAGGGTTTGTGTTTTGGAATAGTGTGCATGAATGTTGATTTATCAATAGGTTGCTCCCCATGTTGACGTTGAACATTGAATGTATCGTCGGCTAACAAGGCTAATCCAATGGCTTCTTGTAGGGTGCAAGGAGTGTACATAATGATATTTACTCTAATTTCTTCTTTCAATCCATTGATGAACCCACTTATGAGGACTGATTCGTCCAACAACTGTGATGTGATTGGCGATATCCTGGAACTGAATTTTATATACACTCACTGATGTGATTTGACGTAGGTGGGCAAGATTAAGTAGCAAAAGTAGGTTGGGGTCGTGATATATTCTTCCATCGGCCATTTGCATAGTCGTTTGGCAAAAAGGTGTCGTAAAAAGTGTTGAAAGTTGTCAAAAAAATTTCTTGAAAATTATCGTTAAAAATTGCATAAAAGTCATCCTTCAACCACTGCAGTTAGGTTTTGGAGATTTTATAACCTTCGTAAGTGGTAAAATTAGCGAGAATTTTACGGGACCCGGTCAAATGAGTGGCTTCAATCACACGAGGGAAGGCTAGAGCGTGACCGAAGTCACAACTAACTACTCACCCTGAATATTTTTTAAACCTTGCTTTGTCCCTCTTCCTATTGAATGTGGGATATGTGTTATATCCACTTTTTTAAAGTTTCTCTTGCCGGCGTCGGAATACGAAGACGTATCAGAATTTTAGTTTTTTGATGACAGAAAATGATTTAAAACTTTATGTTATAAGTTTTATTTTATAAAATATGGTCGTTTTTCTCCAAGATGTCGTCGGAAGTTGCAGACGTTGCTGCAGAACGTAAATTTAGTTTGCGTGGATTGTTTTTGTTTTTTATTTGGGCGTTGACTACAAGATATTGGAGGATTTCTAGGATAGTTTGAGGGTATTTTTGGATTTTTTCCCTTTAGATTATACCTTCCCAATGCTCTGAGTTCATCGATGGTTGGTGAGTGTATTTCGTTCTATGAGCTAATTAGATTCTTTGATGCTCGGTCTATGAACTTATACGATCTGTCGCTCGGTCTCCCAATGACTCTTGAGAATGAATCTACAGTGTTTGATGATATATGGATGTCTTAGGAATGATGTGGTGGATGATAAGATAAACGTAGGTGCAGGATCTGAATGGCAGACGACTGGTGATGACGAATGGGGTGAAAAAAAATTATGTTTTGAAGCTGGCTCTGATACCAGTTGTAGTGAACCCAATAGAGAAAGATTGATTATAATGCTAGAATAATAAAAAGGAATCGCTTTTATTAAGGAATCGTTGTTGTATTGTATGGGGAACCCAACAATTAATTAATAATTATATTCTTCGATGCCTCAACTACACCAAATGAAATGCCTATTTCTATGAGTGTGAAGGTGTGATCAAAGGTCACAACCTTTGTGAAAGAGAGAGTGATTAAATAATTAACTAATAATGTGATTAGTATAGAGGTGTTGGCATTTTTGCCACATTGTTTTGATTATTGATTATTCATGCATAAGAAGTTGAAATTCTCACTCCTATACAGGTTTTGATGCAAAAAATGCCTAAGTTCGAAGACTATCACGAAATCACGACAAAAAATAGCATGGAAAGCCAAAGTTGAAAACCGTCGCGATATCAGGACATGTCACGATATCACGACGTGTCAAAAAATCATGGTCAACGCAGTCAACGATAGCAGGGGGTAAAACCGTCGCGATATCACGACATGTTGGATTTTTGTGGTCAAAATGGTCAACGGAGGCAGAGCGAAAAAGTTGTAGCGAAATTGCGACATGTCGTGTTTTCGCAACTTACAATGGCCATGGTGAAGAGTAGACAAAATCATAGTGAAATCGTGACATAACTTAGCAAAGGGTGATGGCAATAAACTTTGTAGCGATTTCACACCATTTTTAAAGATGAGGGCAAGAAAGAAGTTGGTGTTGTGATTTCACGACATTTGTGGAGATAAAGCCTAGCAGCCAGAAACATCGCGATTTCACGACACATTGGGTAAGAAAGACCAAGTGCAGGGAATTGTCATGATTTCACGACATGACGAATTTTTGCGATCGAAAAGCAGCAAAGTCCAAGGAGACAGAACCTATCGCAATTTCGTGACATGATGGAGATTGAAGAATCACTTGAGGCAAGAGTGTCGCGTTTTCGCAGGTTAGAAGTAGGACCGTACATAATGGATGAAAATCGTAGCGAAATCGTGACATGTCAGATTTTTGTGACTTAGAAGAGAAGATTGAGCAGCGGCGAGAAAGTGTAGCAATTTTGCGACTTGTCTAATTTTTGTGACCTAGAGATAAAACAAAGGTGTCGATGAGAAAACGTAGCGAAAGCACAACTTATCTTGTTTTCACGACATATGAGGGAGACACAGGCCAGAGAAATAAAGGTGTAGAGAAATCACACAGTGTCATGTTTTCATGGTTCGAAGCAGCTAAAGAACAACATGGATGAAGAATGTAGCGAAATCGTGCCTTGTCACATTTTTGCAAAAACAAAGCAGAGAAGGAGCAAAATGGTACAGAACGTCGCGATTTCGTGATGCATCACGTTTTCGTGGTTCAAGGTAGCGAAGGAGACAAAGGAGCCAAATACGTCGTGATTTCATGACATGGATGGTTTTTGTGGTTCCAAAGTGAAAAAGCGTATAGAGCAGAAAGACATCGCGATTTTGTGACCTGTCACATTTTCGCGACCTGTTACAGTTTTGTGCCAGAAAGCGGTTCAAACGGTCCGATGAAGTTTTGCAATTTTTGACGATTAAAAGCACTCTAGAATTAAATGTTTTGCTACTTTTCGATGCGAGCAAGGTAGAAGAACGTGTCCAAGCCATCAGAATTAAAGATTTCCATTATTCAAAGCGGTTGTTTGTGGTTTTTCTAACGGTTCAAGCATATTTCAAGAATGACCATTTAATGAAGACAATCGACTCCTTGTTTTGAGGCTGGTTTAAGGGGAGCATTTCTTCGCTTCTATTGCATATTTTTGTAGATCTTGAGGAGGTCCGTTGCATATTTTTAATTTTGTAAAGAATCAAGTCTTCTATATAAATCAATGTAGATCTCAAAAAAAGGGATCGGGAGTTAGAGAGACATTTTGCTGGAAGCTTTCAAGTTCTTTGCATAAATAAGAAATATTTGGCCTCTGATTTTGCAAGTGTCTTTATAATGATTTCCTTCTATTCCATGTATTTCTCAGTTAAGCTCGTCTTTCCAATCTGCTGTTAGATTCAAATTTTGCATTTGAGTTTGAATATTGCTTAAAAGAAAGTGAGTTCTGGAATGCCATACTAGAGGTTGTCTACGCAAGGTCGTAAGTGGATTATGTTGTATTATGTTATTATATATTGTTTATACACTTGAGGTTTAATTCTTGCTGAGTTTCTTTCCCGATCTAACAAATTTGGCCTACGGCTATATTTCCCATCTCTTTCCATGTATTTCTCGTTTCTTTCTGCACATTTGTAATTCCTTTCCAGCAACTCTAATCTAAAATCAAACTTAGTTTTAGTAAGGGAACCAGCCCTCTCTGGAGATTGGTCTGGGAGACATCTCTTTCTCCCAGCCTTTCAATGTTGGCCGGGTCTAGGGTGCATAGTTTTTAGAAAATCCTTTCCTGTGGCAGATTCGTGACCAACAATTTTTGGCATGCCCGGTGGGACAGACTTCTTCTATCTCAAAAGATCCATAATCGGTGAGATTGTATGTTTCATTGTTTAACACCCGGAGGTATCAAGATTTTGATGAGCTGTCTTGACCTCATAGAGGAGATGTGTAAGTTCATCTGGCGACTTTGCTAAGCTGAAGATCTAAATTTCTTGATCATGGACACCTACCTTTTAAAGCTAAAAGAAGATAATGGCGAGGGTATGTTGTCCTAGATGGGATGATCCTGGCCCTCTGAATCTCCAAATTTGGCATGAGATTCCCAAAAGTGCCTTGAAAGCCCTAACAAAATATAATGGCACCCAAGGAATGGCCCGAGAGCATGTTGAAGATATTGTCGCTTTGTCGACCCTACATGATATAGTTCATGAAGATGTTATGATCAGACTTTTGGTTTTGTCTTTGCAAGGAAGGGCATTACAGTGGTACAAACTACTCAGGCGTCAAAGCATCAGCTCATGGGATGACTTAGCGGGAGCGCTAATCAGAAGATTCAACGAGGATCTCTTTTACAGCTCTCAGGATCCCTTTCAATTTTTCATGTACATCACGAGAGCACCTTTGGAGAGCATCACGGACTTCAATGTCCGATTCAGCAGAAGTTGGAAGAGAATTCTAGAGATGATCCGACCAACACCCGCCCAAGCCCACTTCTTCTATGTTCGAGCTTTCCATCCGGACATAAGCCTCCTCTTGCTACAATCAGGTGAACGTAGATTCCCTCAAATATTTGAGGAAGCATTACAAGCGGAGCAGCTTTTGCTCTTATCAAGAAAATTACCGTGGGGAGAAGCTCCATTACCTTATCCAATAGTCACCACTCCTGTCTACCCTATGCAATATTCATCATGGCAGATCCCACATACTATGCAGAGGCCTAAAATGCAGTTGTGTGGAACTCAAGGGGCAGATTTCATCCAAAGACAATGATGGGAATATACAAGTACTTTCCTAGCAATGAACAATATGGTTGCTTGCAATTTCTATCAGGGGATGGGCCAAGGAGAGAAATAGATTCAAGTTCTAGAACCTGAGGAGGGCATAACCATGCACAACATGCAAGTATTTAGCCAGAACCTATCGAGTATGCCTCATCAAGAGGAAGAGCCTGAAGAGATCCTAAAGGCAGATTTATCATCAAAAAGGTTCTGTGATCGCATCCAAGAGTTGGAGGAACCCGTTCTCAGTCCACAACCAGGGAACCCTTCAAGATGGTGGTATTGGCTTCAGTCGTTACTACAACTGGTACCTACAGGAGCCTACCATGTGGAAAATTTCTTTGCTACATTATTTGTCGATTGTGTGGGTACTGGCATGCAGGATAACTTGCCCATGTCTGCAACATGGAGAATTTTAGGAAGAGGTCATCCCAATTTCAAGGACCGACTCAAGTATGATCAGATCTGGTCGGGACACTGCAGATTTATCGGATAACCCCCTGAGACTGGGTTTCTAGTGGTGACATGCCAATCATGTCGTAAACTATTGTACATAGTAAAAAAAAAAAAATAGAAAAGAAAAAAAAAGTATTGTTTTCCTCTGTCCACTTTGGCTCTTTTTGCATGCGAGCCCGCAAGTACGTATTTCTTTCTTTTTTCTTCTTCTTTCCCAGCAGTTAGTGGCTTCCTCTTTATTTCTTCCCTTCCCCTCTTCATTCCCTCCTTCTCCTACTCCTTTTTCCTCTACAAGTAATCAAGCCACTGCTATTGTTTCTTTTTTCCCTTTTCTAATATTCCTGGTTCTTCTTCTCCTTTTCTTCTAACAACATTGTCATTTTAAGCATTTATCCATAGTTCATTTCCCCATTCTATTCTCATTCCATAGCCTACACATTTGCTAGTCATCATTCTATTTATTTCATTCACCTTTATTTCCCTTTCATAGCAATCGGTAGCACAGAAGCACTCTGTTACTGCATCTACCGCATCACTCCCTCCATTCCATTATTCCATAATTTATCATTTCCATTCCATGGTCAGCTAAGCCAAATACAGATTTACTTGAAGTTTCAGTCATTCAGCAAGAGTTGTTGCAGCAGTCCGCCGAGATGTACCCCATCAGCCAGCTTTCTGTTCTTAGTTTTTCTTGACTCTATTGCCCAATGGATTCATGCCTAGGATTCGTGCATACAGCAGAACTGTATACCCCACAAGCCGCCAAGAATGTTGGCATTTTTGCCACATTGTTTTGATTATTGATTATTCATGCATAAGATGTTGAAATTCTCACTCCTATACAGGTTTTGATGCAAAAAATGCCTAAGTCCGAAGACTGTCACGAAATCGTGACAAAAAACAGCATGGAGAGCCAAAGTTGAAAACCGTCATGATATCGCGACATGTCACGTTATCGCGGGTCGGTTGAGGAGAGAGAAATCAAATGCAAAGTTGTCGCGATATTGCGACGTGTCAAAAAATCATGGTCAACGCAATCAATGGCAGCAGAGGGTAAAACTGTCGCGATATCGTGACGTGTTGGATTTTTGCAATCAAAATGGTCAATGGAGGCAGAGCGACAAAGTTGTAGTGAAATCATAACATGTCGCATTTTCATGACTTACAATGGCCATGGTGAAGAGCAGACAAAATCATAGTGAAATTGTGACATAACTCAGCAAAGGGTGATGGCAAATAAACTTTGTAGCGATTTCGTGCCATTTTTAAAGATGAGGGCAAGAAAGAAGTTGGCGTCGCGATTTCACGACATTTGTGGAGATAAATCCTAGCAACCAGAAACATCATGATTTCATGACACATTGGGTAAGAAAGACCAAGTGCAGGGAATTGTCGCGATTTTGCGACATGACAAATTTTTGCGATCGAAAAGTAGCAAAGTCCAAGGAGACAGAACCTGTCGTGATTTCGTGACATGATGGAGATTGAAGAATCACTTAAGGCAAGAGTGTTGCATTTTCACAGGTTAGAAGCAGGACCATACAGAATGGATGAAAATCGTAACGAAATCGTGACATGTCAGATTTTTGCGACTTAGAAGAGAAGATTGAGCAGCGGCGAGAAAGTGTAGCGATTTCGCGACTTGTTTGATTTTTGCGACCTAGAGATAAAACAAAGGTGTCGATGAGAAAACATAGCGAAAGCACGACTTGTCTTGTTTTCACGACATATGAGGGAGACACAGCCCATAGAAAGAAAGGTGTAGTGAAATTGCGCAGTGTCATGTTTTCACGGTTCGAAGTAGCTAAAGAACAACATGGATGAAGAATGTAGCGAAATCGTGCCTTGTCACATTTTCATAGAAATAGAGCAGATAAGGAACAAAATGGTACGAAACATCGCAATTTTGCGACGCATCACATTTTTGCGGTTCAAGGTAGTGAAGGAGACAAAGAAGCCAAATACGTCACAATTTCGCGACATGGATGGTTTTTGCAGTTCCAAAGTGAAAAAGCGTATAGAGCAAAAAGACGTCGCGATTTTGCGACCTGTTACAGTTTTGCGCCAGAAAGTGGTTCAAATGGTCCGATGAAGTTTTGTGATTTTTGACGATTAAAAGCACTCCATAATTAAATGTTTTGCTGCTTTTCGATGCGAGCAAGGTAGAAGAATGTGTCCAAGCCATCAGAATTAAATACTTCCATTATTCAAAGCAGTTGTTCATGGTTTTTCTAACGGTTCAAGCATATTTCAAGAATGACCATTTAATGAAGACGAACGACTCCTTGTTTCAAGGCTGGTTTAAGGGGAGCATTTCTTTGCTTTTGTTGCATATTTTTGTAGATCTCGAGGAGGTCCATTGCATATTTTTAATGTTGTAAAGAAGCAAGGCTTCTATATAAATCAATGTAGATCTTAGAAAAATGGATCGGGAGTTTGAGAGACATTTTGCTGGAAACATTCAAGTTATTTGCGTAAATAAGAAATATTTGGCCTCTGATTTTGCAAGCGTCTTTATAATGATTTCCTTCTATTCCATGTATTTCTCAGTTATGCTCGTCTTTCCAATCTGTTGTTAGATTCAAATTCTGCATTTGAGTTTGAATATTGCTTAAAATAAAGTGAGTTCTAGAATGCCATACTGGAGGTTGTCTACGCAAGGTCGTAAGTGGATTATGTTGTATTCTGTTATTATATGTTGTTTATACACTTGAGGTTTAATTCTTGCTGAGTTTCTTTCCCGATCTAAAAAATTCAGCCTACGGCTATATTTCCCATCTCTTTCCATGTATTTCTCATTTCTTTCTGCACATTTGTAATTCCTTTCCAGCAACTCTAATCTAAAATCAAACTTAGTTTTAGTAAGGGAACCAGCCCTCTCTAGAGATTGGTCTGGGAGACATCTCTTTCTCCCAGCCTTTCAATGTTGGCCGGGTCTAGGGTGCATAGTTTTTAGAAAATCCTTTCCTATGGCAGATTCATGACCAATAAGAGGTTAGGAGTAGAATCCTATCAGGTGACCCTTCACCATCAATTTGACAAGGAGAATCAAAGAATTAGCCCTGATTTGGAGGGCAAACTCACTTCATGCTCAATCACGGTGAACAATGCCCACCACTTGAAGGACCCGTGATCAACATGTAATCCCTGATTTCCTTGTTCTTTGTTATGTATTCTATTTAACTAGGTTAAATTAATCATGTTGTAGATTTAATCTAGTATTCTAGAGACATTTTACCGACAGGTTAGGAGTTAATTGCAATTTCTCTTCATTATTGTAATGTAGGTATAACGAATCTTTTTCATGCTCTCATGTCTTCAATTGGTTAATTAGGAGCTTAGATAGGTTCATATTAGTTTCTTTCATGTTTCTTATGGTATATCATCATGATTTAGAACAATTTACATGCATTGAATCACTTTCTTGATTTCTTGATTATCATGTTATCTTTTATACAAGCACCCTTTAAAAGCCTCATCAAGAGAGGCCTCCTTTGCTATTAACGTTTCATGTTGTTTATTGCATGCAAGACTAACAGGGTTTTGGGATGCAAGGCAACAAATACCTCTAATCATGAAGAAGAGGGTCATTGATACCCTAGAGCAGTTCGTGTCATCCTGAAAGGCACTTGGAAATCACACCTACCCTTGAGAGGGAAACATTACATCCTATTGTAATAATTGTATCAAAATGATTATTCCTAAGAGGGATGTACTTGTAATTTAACTTTGGCTTCGAATATAATGGAATAAATTTTATTTATCATTGTTAATTTATTGTCAATTTCTCATTCTTGTATGCATTTTGTGTATCTTTCAATTCTTGCAATAGGAACAGATAGGTGTGAGCCTTTTTTGGATAGTACAATTTAGTTCTATTTTTTCCTATTTTCCCATGTTTTCCTCTATTACACATTTGAGTGTTTTGATGTATTTATTAACATTTACATGCTCTAGTTCTCATTTTTTCCTCTATGTTGTCGTGTTTTACATTTTTTCTCTTGATAAAATGTAATTCTTTATTTCTCTTAGGACACTTGGTTCTCTATTTTCATTGTTATGGTATGTTTCTCTAAACACATTATGATTCTCTGTTTATTCTAGTTACAATATTATATTGAGGCCTTGCAGTAGTAAGATCTCTTCAACATTTTATGAATTTTTTAAAATGAGAAACATTTTTTTTACAAGGTAAAATGTCACCTACTAGCGATAAAAAGGGGGTAAAAAAAAATTTGAAAAGAGTATCCTCAAAAAATTTTCCCTCAATTCAAAATTCAATGAGTCATCAACATCTGTGCAAATTCAAAATGTAAATTATTTTTGACTACTAAACAGTTAGTTGTGTATTCTATAATTAGTTTAAATAATGGTTTATTCCTCAAATAGCTAATTCTTAGTATAGGCCTCTGACCATATTGCATGATGAATTTTTTTTTTTGTTAAATCTAAAATTGATAAAGAATATTACTATATGCTACTATTTAGAATACCCTGTTGACCCTTATATGCCTCTACTTGAAGATATTACTCCCCAAGATATGCCTTCTAAAGAAAATTTTCTTAACAATGACATCCAACAAACACTTGAAGATAGGTCCGAGGTGTAGACCAATTGGTTCATCCAAACCCCATAAGGGGAGCGGAGGTCCAAGGTTCAAATCTCGGGCCTCGTCGAACTGAATGCTTGTCCCTTTCCTGGTGCTTTCAACGATGTAAAAGTTTTAAAATGATTATGGCATGGTGGTTATAGGGGTGGACTGCGCGAAGATCTATGTGGTGGCTTCTGGGGCGGACAGTGCAGAATACTGTGGTGGCCATAAAATCTAGACAACTGCTCGGATTCATGGTGGCTACCGATTCCACCATGTAAATTCAAAAAAATCAAAAAAAAATGAACACTTGAAGATATTCCTCAAAATGACAGTCCAATTAAAAATGAAAGCGATAAATCAAATACATTACAACCTCTAATGAATATTCAAGCAAAAATACTAAAAATAGATAGACATATAATTGGGCTATTGGAATATCATTTCAATAAGAATGGGTAGAAATATTTCCCTTCATAGAGCCAGTCTTGACTGCGGACAAAAAATTCAATGACAACCAATGTAAATGCAAAATTTGTAGCTAGAAACTGGGTAAGGAGCATAGGTTGCAAAATAAGATAGATACAATAGAAAACATGTTGGCAAAGTTTATGTAAAAGTTACAAGAAGTGATGGTAAAATTAATAAAGAAGTTAGGTGGAAGGATGCATCAGAATGTATGCATTTCACATATGGAATAGAATATGATAATCACTTTAAGCAACAATAATCTCTTATTGATAAAGGTGGAACGATTGAAGCCTAATTTCATAAAATCCATAACATCACTTTAGCTTCAAAAAGTTTGCAATTTGTTGTTGTATATAGTATTCTCAAAAATGGTAGACCAATATCCAATTTTATTGATTATAAGCACCTGCTTAAACTAGATAATGTGCAAAACCTTCCTGCTTCCCATTGGTCAGATCAAAGTGGTTAGGAAATGGTAAAATGTTTATCATTAGTTGAAAAGGAGGACCTGAGGGAGAAAGTAAAACTTGCTAGATTCATTTCACTTTCTATTGATGAGGTGACAGTTGTGGACAACACATCTTGGATTTGCATGCATATATACATATTTTAAAATCATGTAAGACAACCTAGTTTGCTAGGATTACATAATATGGTGGAAAGTTCCAATGCAAAAAATATCTATAATGTTGTTGTAACTAGTTTAAAGGATATTACTGGGATAAATGTTATAGACATAGCCATAAATTTAATATGTGTTGGATATGATGATACTGCTATAATGCAAAGGTACAAGAATGGTCTTTGTGTTTGACTCCAAATATCAGCTACCCCATATATGATACCCATTCATTGCATGGCTCATAGAGTGAATCTTGCATATAAAATCGTGAGAATTTTTTATAATGTTGCGAGATTGTAAGACATCATTCGTGAAATACACTCTTATTTTTCTTGCAGTTCAAAAAGGTTTGTAGAGTTTCAATAGTTTGCACTAGGAGTTTCAGAAGGAAAAAAATTGTTAAAAGATGTGGATACAAGGTGGATTTCTTTGTATGAACCTGTACGCAAATATCAATTGTTAATGGGGTTTATGTATGCAAATCATAGGGTAGTTGATAAGGCAAAATATTTGCTATTCCGTTTGACTAACTTGGAAACCCTTTTAACATTATGTGGTATTCTTCCAATGTTACAAGAAATGAATAGATTGATTAAACTTGCACAAGAAACATTCATCTATATTGTTGATTTCATGAGAATGAGAAACCATATATGTGTGATTATTGACAGGTTATATGTAGTAAATTTTACAGATCCCTTGTTTGATAGTTGGAATACATTGATAAATGTGAATGATCCAGTAATATTTTTAAAGTTTAACGTCAATGATCATCTTTGTATCAATGTTCATGGAAATATGATACCTCTATATTATTTTGAAAAATATTCAAATATAGTTACGAACTATGGTGAATAATTTCCCATAATACACAATAGATTTGAAGTTGTTTTACACAATACTAAGACTAAATTATTAAAAATAGCATAATAATTAACAAGTGAAATAAGAGATCGGTTTCAAAGAGATGAATTGCTTGAGGCCATGGGTGTGGTTAATCCTATATTTTGGGGTCCTTGTATTGACCATAACTCGGTACATGAGTTGTTTATTAAATATATGTGTATGCTTATTCAGTATTTCAATAAAAGTGTGGAAGTTAATGGTGTTGAAATCAAATGCATACTCAATAAATAACTTTTAAAAGAACAGTCATCTCATTTTGGAAGCACAATGGTTTATCAAATGTTAAATTTGAGTAACATCCATGAGACTAGTTCCATTGCACGTTTGTGGAAAAAAATGTATGCTAGCACTATATTACAAAATATGATTAGTGAATATATGAATTATGTCAAACAATGATTTTAGGATATGTGGAAGATGAGAGGGTTTTCAATGCACTATCTTTTGTGAAATCTAAGATCCGTAACAAGCTAGACAAAAATTTGGAAAATTATTTGAGAATTATTGTGTCATTGTATCAACTGGACAAATTTCCCTATGATAGAGCATTGGCACACTGGAAACAGAAGGGATGCCACAAATGTGAACGATAAAGAGGATAATTATGCTTGCAGTGACCAGATTGTGGAGACACAAATATCTTCTATGCTTACTAATGATTTTAGACAAGCTGGTATGTGTTTGTTTCAGCTACCTAAATTGTAATTTTTTCATGATTTCAAAACATTGATAAATATGAATTCATTTAATAGCATATTACACAAATATTGTTCCAGATTTATTAGATTTTTACTATATGGTTTCATAACATTGATAAATTTGAATTCTATGATATTTTTCTTGGTTTTTCAAATGGTTTTAACTACTTTCAAATCATAGTATTGTTAATGTATGAATAACAATATTATTGTATCCATGATTTCACAAAATTGATGACACAATATTGACAACAATATTACTGTATTGCTAGAGTTATTATGTTGTTTAATATAGTAATATTTTTTGTTGTTTGATATTAATAGTATATATAATTGTATCGTCATAACATAAAAAATAACAAAATATAATAAATAGAAACTGAAAGGAATGATAATCAGATCATTCCAAGTTGCAAGGATCTCAAGTGTTAACAAAAAACCACATTCAACCAAAACAAGAATCTGAAAGCAAATTGATAGTATAAGCTTAAAAATGGATATGCAAAACAATGAGCAACAATATCATATATTATACATGAATAATGAACTTCCTCTTCAATAGAGTACAATGAAGGTACCTTGCTTATATAGGTAAGGATGATCAACCATAGCGGTAGGATCAAGCTAAGGATAAATATCCACCATACAAAAGGAATAAGTGATATGGTCCATAGATATGTAACCGCTATGGGGAGAAATAATATCAACCCTCCAAATATACCTAAAGATATCCCCATAACACCTAGGAATAGTCAAATCTAAAAATATCCCCATAATATCTAATAAATAAATATGTAACATCTCATAATATCTAAATAAGATAAATGAAATATCCACACATAAGTGGATGGGGAAAATGCATGGAATAACTAAATAAAAGGAAATAAATTACCTAGGTGAACATGGGCTAAGGTAAACAACCTAATCTAATAGAAATAACCATTAAATGAAATAGGACACAAAATCGATAAACACCTTTTCATTAATTAGGTTCAAAATTATATTACATCGTATAAAATTGATGACTGTAATAGAACAAAATATGCAATCAAATAGTAAACATTTCATCCTATCCCAGAGGTGGGGTTTTGGAGTTATGAACAAAGGATTCAAACCTTAACTTTGACATAATGAACAAAGTACCTTAAACCATACTTGAAAAGTTTTAGCATTTTCCTCTATGCTAAGTTTAAAAAATGAAGTTTCCAATATGTTCTCAAAAGTAGAAGAGCCCTCCCAAAATCAAATGTTATTATAATGTGATAGGTCTAGTGTGATGTCACAAGGTGGTGCAAAATATCACAAAATCACATCAATGCATAAATGAAGCTTCTGAACTTTGAAAAAATCTCCAAAGGAATTCTCAAAATAATCCCTTCCTTCAAACTAAGTGTCTCAATGAGGAAGATTGGCACAAGAGGATGCACCACAACAAAGCAAGGGAATTCAAATACAAAGGACTCCTAAAGAACAACAATGTGTAGGCTCCACCAATACTTAACACCAAGTAAACTAATCATAAAGTTCCAAACTAATTGGACAAACAACAAATGAACGAAGATGGGATTTTATAACAACAGTCCATCTACCGGTTCAAGTGCAAAAACCTTTTTCACAATGTATTATTGAGAGTGCAGTCATAAAATCATTATAAATGTCTAAATACATATCCAAAAAATATAAAATTCTACAAACATAATAGAAAATTATTTTACAGGCCTGGAAAAGATTTCGCTGAGAAACTCCCAATATTTCTCCTAAAAATATAAGTTTACTAAAAATAGTAAAATCGATGTAACAGTCATAATACAGCTCTCAATTCTTTGAAATTTTATGGGAAGGTCTATCATATGATTTTACACATGCTATAAACAAATCTGCAATAACTTAGAATCGTGGATGAAGATATATGCAGATTACTAAAAAAAGTGCAGGTTTTCGTAAAATCATGATATCTTTAAGACTACATATCCAAATGAGTTGAAATTTTGGGCACCACTCACATGAATGCATCTACAAACCTCCAAAAAAAATCATGGAAATTTTTCATTTCTATTAGGATATACATACAAAATATAAAAATGGGTTGGGTTGGTGACCCTGCCAAAAAGGGAAATGCTCAAGAAAAAATACTTTGGATAGATCCAATGGAATGAGGTTGTTACAGTATGGGCAAAAGATATTTTAGGAGGCCGATGATGATATTACAAAGGAAGGAGAGACACAAACTTGCCAAAAAAACTCCACCAAGGACCCGATCACAAAAACTGAAGCTTCCACACCAATCTTCAAACCTGTAAGAGAAACAACTACACAACACTCACAAATGGATGACTGCAACACCTATTGCTCTAATGCCATGAAAAGAATGATAATCAGATCGTTCCAAGTTGTAAGTATCTCAAGTGTTAACAGAACACCACATTCAACCAAAACAAGAATCTGAAAGCAAATTGATAGCATAAGCTTACAAATGGATATGCAAAACAATGAGCAACAATATCATATATTATACATGAATAATGAACTTCCTCTTCAATAGAGTACAATGAATTTGCCTTGCTTATATAGGCAAGGATGATCAACCATAGTGGTAGGATCAAGCTAAGGACAAATATTCATCGTACAAAAGGAATAAGTGATATGGTCCATAGATCTGTAACTGCTATGGGGAGAAAGAATATCAACCCTCCAAATATAACTAAATATATCCCCATAACACCTAGGAATAGCCAAACCTAAAAACATCCCCATAATATCTAAGAAATAAATATGTAACATCTCATAATATCTAAATAAGATAAATGAAATATCCACACATAAGTGGATGGGGAAAATGCATGGAATAACTAAATAAAAGAAAAAAAATTACCTAGGTGAACATGAGCTAAGGTAAAAAATCTACTCTAATAGAAATAACCATTAAATGAAATAGGACACAAAATCGATAAACACCTTTTCATTAATTAGGTTCAAAATTATATTACATTGTATAAAATTGATGACTGCAATAGAACAAAATATGCAGTCAACTAGTAAAAATTGCATCCTATCCCAGAGGTGGGGGGTTGGTTGAACTGGATACTTCTTGAGTTGCCTTTTCCTTTGAACTTTCTCCTTTGTATACACCCTTTTCTGGTAGTGTTCTAGATCTGATAAATCCATCTTCCACTTTCTCAAAATTTTCTAGCAATACACTTTCCTCTTGGGCTAGATCTTCAAACATTGTTTGAAGAGGATGTTTCTCCTTCGCATCCACAAGCACGAGATACGGATCTGCACCAAGTTTATCCCTAATATATTTTATTAAAATATTATTATCCTTCACTTTGGATTGTGTTGTCTTCTTCATATGGATTACAGTTGACAAAAACTTATTTGTAGCTTGTATATTAACATCAATGCTCTGCACTTGTAATTTCAAATATTTAAAATTTGATTACAAAAGCAAAAGAAAACATAAGTTGGTAGAGTAAATTTAAAGAAAAATATGACAAAATTGAAAGTTTTCATAATTTTACCTGGTCCAACCATAACCAGTTTTGCACCAGTACAACCGGTACCACTTTTACACCCAGTTTGATAAAAATATGTTTTACACCCAGTCCGATCAGATCCTAATTTACACCCAGTCCAGTCGAACCTATTTTGCTGCTAAATTATTACCTTAGCCAAAGCTCTTGCAGCCTTAGAAACTTCAAATTTTTTCTTATTAGAATCCCATTGGTTATAGTACACCTGGGCTTTAGAATTAATATTCTCAATTCTATTCAACATAATTTTTAAAACTTCATCATTGCATGAAGACCTACACTTGATTGATCCTGATTTGACCTTATCAAGCAAAACACTAAGATTTTCTAGTTCATGCTCAACCTGAGAAAAAATTGATTCTCTTTTGGAAAAAAATTTATAATAGACATTAATTTCCTTTATAAGGACTTTTACCGAAATTTTCCATTCCTTCATGAGCTTCATCACGTTTAAATATCAATGCAACTTGTCTTGGATGGTTGCTTCCATATGATCACATAGTGAAGACATTACATCAAAATTAACTTTTTCATCCTTGGTTTGAGGATGAAGGTTACTTCCCATAGTAGGAGGCAGTAATTGCTTTTCATTCACAAGGGTTGATATATCTTGTGCTTCTTTTTATAGGTCTTCAAGCACATCTATCACCTCAAAGCCAAAAATGTTGCCCTACAACATATAATTATCATCAAGCTAAATTTGATCTAATCCCAACATTGAGACCTCCATTGCATTTATATTGGAGTGAAAGGAAAATAGGAAATGCCAGGTGAAGGTTGTGATCTCGTTGTTTGAAAGGTTTTTCCCTTTCCACGGGCCCCATTTATGTGGCCTCTCATAAGTTAGTCTACTGAACTTGTTGATCCTATGTTCATTGAGGTGGTGGTGGTGGCAGTGGCGGTATGGATTGTTGGCCTTGGATTCTCACCTACCATTGAGGAGATTCACCTGCAAACAATTCAAAAAGAACTTGCAAAAATTATTTTAAAAAATAGAAAAACAAAAATATATATTAATTTTAAGTAAATAGATTGATTTATTTGATGATAATGCGATTTGATGTACAAAATTACAAATGTTGTTGTAAAATTATAAAAACATGAGGTCCGAGGTGTAGACCAATTGGTTCATCCAAACCCCATAAGGGGGCGGAGGTCCAAGGTTCAAATATCGGGCCTCGTTGGATTGAACGCTTGTCCTTTTCCCAGTTCTTTCAATGACGTAAAATGTTTAAAATGATTGTGGCATGGCGGTTATAGGGGTGTACTGTGCGAATATCTATGTGGTGGCTTCTGGGGCAAAAAGTGCAGAATACTATGGCGGCCATAAAAGCTGGACAGCCTGCTCGAATTCGTGGCGGCTACCGATTCCACCATGTTAAAAAAAAAAATTCTGAAAACATATGAAAATATCTAATAAAATTTATTATAATCTTATGTGTAAAAAATATATAAATAAAATATCGAAATATAAACTGACATGTATGAAGTTTGATTTGACTAGATTCACATTGCACATTTTCTGCAACTACATTTGGATGAGAATGAGACTGAGGATTAGGAGAAGGATACTGTCGCGTATGTTTTTGTGGCCTCACCATTGGTGATGATTCTGATGTAGTATCTTGATCTTTAGAATTAGCACACACATTCTACATGTGACTCCTTATGGTAGAAATCTGTTTTGTTCATTTTATCTTTGCCTTACTCTGCATTTAGGTGCAAATAAAAATAAAAAAATGAAAAGAGCTAAAATATTAAAAAAATGATGGTGAAACAAAGACTTACCCTCAAATCCTCTATTGTCATACCAAGCCCTAGTAGTGTCAAATGTACTACAGTTGATACATCAGTATTTTTCAAATTATGTAAACTTTCAAAATAAAGAGCTAAAATAAAATTTACAGTGGCCACCATGGTCACTTTGTTGTTCTAGGCATCATGCAGCTCAAATATGATGTGATCTAAAATGTGCATGCACTATTCGAACTTCACATGCTAAAGGTAGTGAATGATATAGGCCAATGCCCAATACGGAAGTTTCAATCTTCCTTTCAAAAATAGTCTTCCTTGGAAGAACTAAATAATGGCCTTCATATCATCATCTTGAATAGAGGAGCTTGTTAACCCTATTTTTGACTTAGCGATAAAAGCTACACAAAAAAAAAGAAAATTAGATGGCAAAAAAAATTAAATTTTGAATAAAAATAGAATCAATAGACAAGACTTATACTAGATAAATTTTTCCATTTGATATTTTAATTCCCCTCAAGGAATTTTATCTCCTCTTGAGTCATAGATAAACTCGTAGTGATGGCAGGAAAACCCCTGTACAAAAGATTTTTCAATCTCTCGATGTCGACAAGTGTGATCGTGAAAGAAAGTGGTTTATTCCAAATTGAAATTCTCATTATTTCTTGATCATGGTTGTAACCATCAATGATACTTTGTAGAATATGCTTGTCTATGTGGAAATTGGGTATTGTAACCAACATATACAAACCTACATCAATGAGCCACATTTGGTCATAACCAAGACGGGTTAACAAATATTGCATGGAGGTGCAAGAAATGTTCATGAAGTTTATTTTTGTAGTGTCAGTAGTGGAGGGATCAGTGGCCATTGTGTTCTTAAAACACAAGAATTCAATGTTCGAAATGGTGAGGGGTAAATTTTTGGGGAGGGTTTAAACTTTGCTCGAGTCATAGAAAAAAATAAAAAAAATGATTGTCAATACCTTTTTATAGATAAAATTGAGTGCAGGAGGACAAATGACTGTAGGTCATTCCACATGCAATTATTATGATGGATCACTTGATACCTGGTAGGTACCTTTCACTTGGTTTTGATAACTGATTTGCACCTGATGTGAATGGGCCCTTATTTGGAACCGGTCCTACCAGAACATTTTTAGCAACCGTGAAAGCCAAAACCTTTTTTGCACCCGAACATACTGAACTTTGTTATGCACCTGGTATGGTTGATTCTTGTTTTATGTTGCGTATGGTCAAAACCCATTTTGCACCCGCTCTGACCAACTTTTTTTTGCACTCGGACCGATCACCCTATTTCTTGCATTCAATTTTTTTGGATCCTATTTTACATCTGGTACCTTCAATCACTATTTTACACCTAGTATTGATGGACCAGGTTTTGCACTTGGTCTTGTTAGCCTATTTCTTACATATGGTTTAGCTGGATCATGTTTTACATCTGATCCTATTTTGCACTCGGTTCATTTGGCCTATTTCTTGCATCCTTTTTATCGAGATCCTATTTTACATTCGGTCTAGCCAGATTATGTTTTGCTCCCGGTCTTACTGAACTCTGTTTTATGATGGTTTTGTTTCCAGTTCTTGTTTTGCACTCATTCTATTTTTTGATCTTTTGTAACCCGATTCATTTTTGTAACTGGTTTATGGGCAGTCCCTGTTTTGCACTGGATCCGACCAAAACTATCAAATTTGCCAATGTTTTATATTTTTTGGTGAAAATTAAGGTAATTGGCCATGTCCTTCCGCATGAGGTTGGACAGGATTCGCCAGGGTTTCAAAATGGATTCACCAAATTTTTACAAGTACATTTTGGGTCTGATCCCTTATGCATAACCCTATATCGAAGTGAAAAAAAATCCATCATACAAGATTAAAATGAAATCTATTGTCATCGTGATTATATTACTATGATATTTCAAGAAATGATACATTATCCTTTTGATATGAAAAAATATTGTATTATCATGTCACCAGGGAATTGGTGATGGATTCTTTGTTGGTCATCTCTGATCATTTTTTTAATAAGCTATATATGGCATCTATTGGAGGCCACTCCCATAAAAATATTATATTTGTTGCAATATACATTTTTATCATAGTTTTTCATTTTTTTTATTTTAAATATATTCTTCAACTTCCTAGATGTGCTATGTTTCCACAAGCAGCTCCTTGACATCATTTTGATTAAGACATAAAATCTAATTGCCTTATAAAATTTGAAATTCATTAGGATGAAGATCAACACTACAATTTGCTAATTTATCTGCTACTCAATTTCCTTCTCTATAAATATGCTCACACTGCCACGATATTACCTCTAATAATAGATGATGAACATCAGCAATAATACTATTTTTATCCAATCTCCACATCCATTTTTGTTAATAGCATTGATGATAATTTGAGTCCCCCTCAATTGAAATATATTTCCATCCTTTTTTAACTGTAAATTTAATCCTGGTAAGAAGTGCCCTAGCCTCTACATTGTTGTTACTTGAAGTTCCATATGATTCTAAATAAGTGAAGAGAATTTTTCCTTCACTATTTCTAAAAACACCACATCCTCCAGCTTTTCCTGGATTTCCTTTAGAAGCACCATAAAAATTAATTTTGAAAAACTCAATTTTTGGACATTTCTATTTTACCATAGATCAAAGTAGATGCTTTATTTTAATTTTTTTGTTGCATATGACTCTTCCATGTATGTTCAAATCTCGTATTCAATTTATTGGTACCTTTTTTTTCAATTGAAACTTCCCATGATGAGCACCATATAGATATTATGCAAGAGAAGCAATATTACGGTTCCAAACTTGGGCATGATTTTGAGATTTTTTTAAAGTTTTTATTCCTTTCAAGCCATAAATTCAAAAAAAATAATGGTAGGTCCAATCCTTCAAAGAATACATAATACTTTAGCTTTAAAATAATTAATCCAATATTTTATGAATTCTTTCAATGTTGATGGAGCTACCCAATATAATTTCATATTTTTTTAAAATAACCCCAAATGGTGTGAGAAAATGAACAATGAAGAAGTAAATCGTCTAATGTTTCTAAATCCTTCACACAAGGCACATCTGAAGGGTCCATAATATCCTCTTCTTTGTAGACTCTAACCCTATAAGAATATTACTTTGAAATGCTAAGCAAAGAAATATTGAGGCCTTAGGGAAAGCCTCTAATGACCAAATGTTCTTCCAAGGAAAATATTTGGGAGAAGGAAATTTTGGTTGTTCTAAATTCTCATATCCCAACTTGATTGAGTATCCACCATCCTTTGATAAATTCCAAACCAACTCATCCTTTCATATAAAAATTAGCAAATAAAACTATTGAGGCATCTTTTGAAGTTCATATGCAATTTTTTGAGTTCCTCTCCTTCAACCAGGTTACTAAGAAAAAATCCATGATCAGGAGTTTTTGCTCATAATGATATAGTCTTTGATCTTTGGACCTTTACATGTTAGACATGCTTGAGCCAATGAGTGCCATTTTGAGTCAAAGATAAAAGGATAACATTTCAACCAAGCATTAGACCAAATATTTGCATAACTTCCCTCATTGATTGATCATCTAATATGTTTTTTTATCAATTGTAATTTCTCTGATATGAAGTTCCATGCTGATGATCCTTTAGGTAAAGTACTCTTCCTAAATAATTTCATTGCATCAAGAGAACCTATATATTTTTGAAGTAATATCCTTGATTTTTGAATAATCTCCATCCAAGCTTTGCTCCTAATGCCAAATTCATAAGTCTATAATTTCACAAGCCTACTCCACAAATATGATTTCCTTTGCAAACAATATTCCACTTACAAAGAAAAAACCTAAACATTTCTCACAATATTTCCATAGAAATTATTTTTACATTTTATCAATTTTTTATGCAATACCTGTTGGCAGTCTTGAAAGTAACATCATATAAATAGGAATGGATTGCAATGTAGTCTTTATGAGTTGTAGCATTCTTACCATGGTTAAAAACTTGTCTTTCCAACCTGCCAAGCAAGCTTTCATTCTATCTAAAAAATATATCCAAAGCTCCATTTTATTTCCTTTATTATAAAAAGGAATATCCAAGTAGGTTTATGGAAATTTTCAATTTTAAACCCTAAAGTATTCATATTATTTTGCTATAAATCTAGGGTAGTACTAATGAAAAACCATAGATTTTTCAAAATTCACCAACTATCCAATAGCCTTCTCATAGCATGATAATATTGATTTAAACTCCATGGCCTCACTAATTGAGGGATGGCCCAAAAGAAAAGTATCATCAAAAATTAGAGATGATATTTGGAGGGACCATTTTTGGCAACTTGAATACCCTTGATTTTTTCTTCCATTTTGCCTTTGAAAAGGCTCTCCCTAATGCTTCCACTAGAATAATGAATATATAAGGATAAATTGGATCACCTAGACGAAGTCCACAAGATGACTTGAAGTAACTAGCAAGAAAAACATTGATCAAAATAGAAAATTTTGCAGTGCTATAATAGTGTTTAATCCACTCACATCAACTATAATCAAAGTTGAACATTCTTAGAATAGCATCTAGAAAATTCTAGGAAACACTATCATTTGCTTTGCTCATATCTAATTTCAAAAGCATACATGGTTTTTTCATGGAACGAAGAGAATGTATGGCCTCTTGTGCAATGAATATACCATATTATTTACCATGAACAAAGTCACCTTGTTCCTCTAAGATAAGACACCCTAGAATGCCTTTCAACTTGTTTGCCCTAATTTTGGAAATGATCTTATAAAGCATATTACAAAGGCTTATTAGACAAAAATTATCAAAATATTGTGTGTCACCTTTCTTGGAAACCAAGGTAATAAAAGTAGCATTTATCTCACTTACTATAACCTTCCATTTTTAGGCCTCTTTAACCGCAGCTAACATATCACTCTTCAATAAATCCTAAAAAATTTTAAAGAAAATTGCAGGAAGTCCATCGGGGTTAGGTGCCTTGTTAGGATGGAAAGATAAAATTGCTTCATGGAGCTCCTCCATAGATATCTTCTTCATAAAGCTTTCATTTTATCCATAAGTGATAATTGATGTATTATTTTGCAGAATTTTTCTTGTGCCTCCTTATCTTGCCTAGAATCTTACAAAATATTTTTGAAATAGTTAATTGTTTCCTTCTTTATTTATTCTTCATCCTCAATATTTCTTCCATATAGAGTTATAATATTTTTTATATGATGAATAGAAAATAATGTTTTTTATGTAGCATGAAAAAAAATTGTATTTCTATTTCCTTCCTTGAGCCATTTCTCTCTAGATTTTTGGAACCAATATGACTCATTTTTCAATGCATTATGATAATCATAAAGTAATTATTTTTCTTTCACATAATAATTATGATCCATTCCATTAATTTTCGTTAGAGTAATATTCCATTATTCGGGATATTAACCATATTCCTACATTAGGGTAGATTTTATTTACCACATGGTAGATTATTTTTATTACCATTGTAAATATCTTTAACTATTACCTATGGTTAATGACATGAATGATTATTCACATTGTTACGTGAATAATATTTGTTAATTAGTTAGCGTTAATTCCTAATTAGTTAGCTACCTTTAGGGGGGAAACCCATAACACGTTAACTTAGGATATTGTTTTCTAATATCCTTAGGCTATTCATAGCCTATTATTTGTCCTATTTAAACCTACCACTATCAATAATATTTCTAATGCTTATTGATTAAATTATTTTGTTATTCCTAAACTAACATTGGCATCAGATTTTTGGGCTTACCTAAGCACTTGGAACAAACTTGGACAAGGTGGGTAGGGACCCATTTGAACTGGACCAGGGGCCCAAATCTTGAGACTCAGGAGCTCCTGGACAGGTATATTTTTTGAGGCATCTGGAAGCTGCACAAATTTCAAGGCGATCTGCTAACTAATTGCACAGAATTTGAGATGACATATTTAGGCTCGTAGGTCTAACAGCCACCTATTTTCAAGACCGCAGGCCTGACAACAACCTACTGTCAACCCTACCATGTGGGGTGGCCTACATGAGCACTGCTAGAGGCACAAATATCTGTCAGGCAGGTGCATCCAGTGAACAACATCTCTCGTGATCTAGCGCGGGATTGGATGGAGATCCTACAACACTCAATGGACACTGACAGCCTAACATGTCAATCTGTAACTACAAGTTGGCTTCCCCCATAAGATTGGCGTTGGATTCCTCTGACTAGTGTAGTATAAAAACTTGAGGATCCAAATCTATCAGATAATCTAATAGGTATGAATCTTTATGAACTGGTGAACTGATACTGATTGAACCTACTGATGTAATCATTAGGTGCAACCAACCTGGCATGATCTTCGAGGTAAGGTTAATGTGGCAGGAATGATTCCTAAGGGTCACCTGATGAACACATGGTATGAAGCTAGGAATTGAGCTAGCAGATAGCACATGGAACTAGCATGACTCCTGAGGTAACCACATGGTGGATCTCGATGAGCTGATATGGTGAACATGTGGCATCTTTGTTTGACGATTGACCTAGTGATGTGGTGCTACTAATTCATCCATCTAGATCTAATATGGTATGTTTGCAGGTATGTTTAGTAGCAACTCATTTATCCACATCGTGAGCAGAGGTTGTCGAGTGTGTACACTTGGCAAGCATCTATTTGTTATCTGGGTGGAAAAAAGGCTTGTTGATCACCTGAAGGCAATCAAGGTAAAAGGAGGGAACAATTATTTTTAAGCTCCATGCATACTTTAACAGCGTGCATGTGGGACTAAAATCCTACATACCCTTTTTTTTCCATCGACGGGTGGGGAAGCGGATAAGACAAAACTCCTCTCCCTTAGATCCCAATCCAAGCGATAGCTGGGCTGGTCGGAGCCTTTTCATCCGCTGGGCTGGTCGGAGCCTTTTCATCAAGGCGCTTGGTCGCACCAAACGAGGGATCGAATACCTCCTGTCACAAAAAACAAATAATTTTTTTTCTAATAGGTAAACTTTTTTCATTTTTTTGTATTTTTTATTTATTTTTAGCTATTTTATTAATAATTTAATATATTTTTTAATATAAAATCATTTTTTAATCTCTAAAGGTGATTTTAATTAAAAATATATATTTTTTTTTTATTATTATTTTACTTAATTCTAAACTTAAGTAAATTTATGCATTTAAATTGAAATTCAGAGGCCTATTTTTATTGTAAAGAATGATGAGAATAATTCATTTATTTTTTTCAAAACTGGGGATATAAGACAAAGAAGAGGACTTTTTTGTAAAAATAGGAAACCCTAAAATCTTCTCAAAAACCCTTATTAATTTTACAAATAATAAAGGATTAAACTTGAATTATTTTTTGCTAAATTGTAACACAAGGAGACACAAAATTTTGTAAAAATTAAAGGTAAAGTGTGCATTTGCTTTCCAAAACTGAGAAGAAATTGAAGACCTTGGGTCCACAAAAACCAAGTCATATGTCAGCTGGTTCTGGAAGCCTTTCAAATGCGGGTCTTATGTCGACTTGACTTGAAAGGTGTGGTACTTTGTTAATTTTGCAAATCAAAGGAAGGAAGACAAGAAATTATATTTCTTTGCAAAATTGTAACACAAAGTGAGGAGCACTTAAAAATCAAACCTTGTTAAATTTGTAACACAAAAAAAGGAAAGGCAATTGTTTTATGCCACATTCTTTGCAAATTTGAAAAACAAGAGAAGACATAAAATATAAAAAATTTGCACAACACAAATCAAAATTTTGTTGCAAAAGTTGGTGATAAATGTGCATTTTTGATATTACTCGACACCTTTATTACAAATTGGTAAATTAGGTGCATTTTTTGTTGCATATGACACCTAAGTGATATTAATTTTGTGGGCACTCTTTGATTGATTATTGTATTTAATTTCTTGTTCTTTGCAATTATTAGTCATAAAAATCAAGAGCACTCATAAACCCCAAAATTTCACAAATAATTGTGTAATTCATTTGCACAAGTATAAGCCATTTGTAAAATTTATATTCTCTTCTTACAAATCCTAAAATTCACTCTTATTTGTTTGTCTCAATATCCTCAAATTGATTATTCCTCTTTAAGAGGATTTTCAGACAGGTGCCATTAAATATCTTTTTGAGTGAATTCTCTTTCATTTCTTATTTATTTGGCTTAAATATCCTCAAACTGATCATCTTTCTTCAAAGAGAGTTTTCAATCAGGTGTCATTAAATACCACTTAAGAGTGAAAGAAATATCATCTTAGTGCAAATTCTAGAACCTTCATCATGGCAACTATCAAAAAATACCTAAATGATACACAATTGCTTAAAGGTCCTAACTATTCATCATGGAAAACTAAGATGAAAGACATCCTTACTGTAGAGGAAATGTGGGATTTAGTAGATGGTACTAAAATAAGACCCACATCAACAGGAGCAGATCAAAAAGCATGGGATAAAAAGAACAATCGTCTTCTCATGTTGATTCTCCTAGCTACTACTAATGAGATCTAGCCTCACATAAGTGAATTTAAAATGTTAAAGATGCATAGAATGCACTTTATACCATTTTGAAGGCAAGAACCAATTGACTATTCTAAAACTTCAAACACAACTTCATACAATCCATATGAAGTTAGGAGAATCCGTAGAACTATTCCTCTATAGACTGGCAGAATTGAAGTCAAATATGAATGCTTTAGGAGCAAAATTAGAAGATACTATCTTGACTTTAGTAATATTGAGGGCTCTTCTAGAATCCTACAAATTTTAATAACATCCCTTAATGTATCTTAAAGAACAGTCACCTTTGTGGATTTAGTCAATTTGCTTCAAATAGAGGAAGCAAATCAACTCCAAAGCGATGAAGTGACAAACAATGCACTTTACTCAAACAATCAGGGTGAAAAGAAGAAAGGAAACTTTTAGAAGGGAGGATCATCTTCAAAAGATAAGGGAAAGAAACCTCAAAATAAGTTTTGCACAAATTGTAAAAAGGACAACCATGACACCAATCGGTGTTGGTTTAAAAACAAGTAAAACAAAAATGGCAAAGGCACATCATAGAAGAAAAACAAAGGCAATTTTGCTAGTGAAGTTTCTGATTCTGATTCTAATTTTGGTTTAGAAAGAGCACATAAAGTGCTCATGGCTAAAATATCATTGTAAAAGGAAATAAATTAGTCAACCTAGGCAAGCACCATCTTCACTCTCTTTTTAGGCTTCATAAATAGCATAAGTTTGTCTAAAGTAATTACAATAAAGGGGTGATTGTACCTCTTTTAGGCTTCATAAATAGCAAACTCTTGTTGTTTGAAGTACTTGTAATAAAAGGGGGGTATTTTCTAGTGTAAAATTTGCCTAGGAGGCAATCTTTGTAAAAATATTCACAAGCTTCATGAGTTGTAAAAATGGAGGAAGACTTATAAGGGTGCATTTTCAGCAGTGACTAATACCTTAGTCACACTTTTTTCAAAAATTCCATTACAAAATGTTTTGCAACAAGGGAGGAAACTTATAAGGTTGCATTTTCGGCAACAACCGACACCTTAGCTACCTGTTAGTCTAAAAATACTACCTCCAGTAGATAGCAAATTTTTGCATAGAAATACTAGCATTTCATTTTTGAGATATGAGGAAAAGAATTGGCTAAGGCATGAAGAAGGTCGTGATTTCATGACATGTCAATTTTTCATCAGCATGTGGCTTAAAGAGTTTAGAAAGCAAGAAAGCATCGTGATTTTGCGATATGACGGGTTTTCGCCCATAAAACTGATCAAAGGAGAAAAGAGGAAAGGAGTGTCGCGATTTCATGATAGGGCAAGTTTTTTCCAACATGTTGCTCGAAAAGGATGAAGTACAAGAAGATGTCATGATTTCATGACTTGGCAGATTTTTGCCCACAACGCAGCCTGAAGGAGCCCAAAAGGAGAATATGTCATGATTTCGTGACATGGCAAGTTTTCACTCATGAAGTAGTCTGACATAAATGAAAAAATATCACAATTTCATGACATGACTAGCTTTTGTCGACATAAATATATTTAGTAATAAATAAGATGCCTTCAAGAGCCCGTGTTAGTAACTAGAAGTAGATAGTGGAGTAAATCAATTCCTAGATTCTTTTTATTAGAGTTTGTTTGTTGGAAGCCATGCAAAGGATATGGAAGCATGATTATATTTTGATTTCTTGTAACTTATTATAGGTCAAAATATACTAATTATAAAGATTGCCCATAGGGTATATATAAGGGTAAACGTACTATGAAAAGAGGTTGGCTCTTAGATGTTTACAAGACTGGATATATGTACTTTGAATACAAGCAATACAATTATGCTTCTATTTGGCTTTTGGTTCACATTGTGCAAATGTATGTGTTAACATTTCTCACTTCTATTCACATTATTGAAATATAGATTATGTTTGTTCTAAAATCTGGACTTACGTAAAACATAAATCATATTGTTGGAGTTGAAATCTGATATATACATGTGTTAGATAGAGATCTAAATCACATTTGGAAATTAATGATTTCTACATGGAGATAATATTAAATGCTTTAACAAGTAAAGTATATGTGTATTCATCTTAGTTGTTTAATATGTACCATATTCAAGCTCTAGCCTCGGCTATATTTCTCCCTCTTTCAGTTTCCTTTTCCCATAAAAACCATTAAGGAACCAGCCTCCTCTGGATATTATATGAGAGATCTAATGATCAGTTTCATCTATTCAATGTTGAAAAAATCAAGGCGTAAATAAAAACCACAGGCAGATTTTGTTCCAACAATTTTTGGCACACCCGGTGGGACCCAAAAATCCCACAATATTTTATAAGGTTTGGTGTTTTCCTTTGATATTTTAAAATCTAAATCAAATCACCTAGTGACTTTGTCCGAAGGTATAGACCCAAGAAATACCTTATCTATTTATCTGGTTAAAAACTCATGATTTTTTGCTTCTATGATAACAAGATCTAAATCAAGAAACTCATAAGAACCCATTGAGTTCTTCGAGTTACATCTTAGTAGCCTAAAGGTGCATCCAATTTTATTTGCTAGATCCAATCCACTTGCTACTAGTATTACCATCATTGTACCCTTTTTTTTACCTATTTCTAGTATTAATCCATTTTTAACGACTACTAGTAGTTCTATAATACAGGTAAGTATAGTTGCTACAATGGTTGCTCCTCCACCAGCTTATCTCACATGGAACCACACGGGTCCACTAAATTTGGTGGCCCAAAATAAAATTCTTGCAGTAGTGTTGAAGGTGTTGCCTTCATATGATGGAATAGGTAAAACGGCATATGAACATTGTTTATATGTTGCAGATTTGGTGGCAACTTATAACATCACTCAGGAAGACATGATGATTAGATTTCTAGTGATCTCCTTAAAAGTAAAAATGCTCTATTGGTACAGAGCACTCCCTCCTCAAACAATCACAACCTGGGCAGAGCTCACTGGTAAACTTGTTGATGAGTTCAATCAACATGCAGATCAATTATCCCTACTCAGGTAGTTCACCATTATAAGAAAACATCCTCAGAAGGAGATTGTTGGTTTTAATATTTTATTCAGTCCCACCTGGGAGAGAGTTCTCGCGAAATTGAAACCAACCACGGAGCAAGCAGTATATTATTACTTAAGATATTTTGATATAGATATCAGTATGATAATATGGTAGTCATGAATATTCACTTTCCCTACCATTTATCAATAAGCTTCTATAGCAGAAAGATATCTTATTTCCATAGGAAAATATCCAACTAAAGCAATAATGCCTATTTTTCCCGATATTCCCCAAGCTCCCAATGCTACTTCTTCTAGTGCTTCTCATTTTCCAAATGTAGATCTCCCAAAATAGAATGGGCCACCTTCCATTCCTACCATACACATGCCTTAGAACTCTTCGGTATTACCTCATATTCCTACAATCCTTGCATTACCTGCACCACCACCTCAGTTAGTCCCTGATAATCAACGCACTCTTATACTGGATATAATGAAGAATCTAGCAAATGATATTACTTCAATGAAGAAAAAATAAGCTTAGAGGAATTTTCAACTAAGAATGTTTCTTCAGATAACAAGAGATGCAGTGCAGTCAAGTAATAGGGGACAAGAAAGATCAAATGTCGTTTATATAAATGAAATAGAAGATGTTGCTAAGCCTTCTACAAATTTTGATTACTGGTGCACCACGTGTAATAATCCACATGGAGAGAGTTCGTGTATGATCCATCAGCATTATGTACAAAGTATAGCTATTGAGAAAATAGAGAAAAGCATGAAAGGTCATGTAAATATGATTAGAGAAAATGACCACAACTTCATGATGCCTACGGTAGAACAAGTTGCAGTTCTAACCAAATCGGGTAAAAAACCTCTACAGGTAGATCCTAAGGAACTTCAACCTTTAAGTTTTCCCTAGCTCCCAAAACATCTCCCAAATGAAATTTTCCTGATGAGAAATCTCAGATTCTAGCCCAAAGCCAAGGGCAGGAAATACATAAAGAATTTACTCCACAAAAAGAAACTGATACTCAAGACCAAGCTAAGGAGAGGTTGAGATTCCATTCATTAACAAAAAGGTAAAGGATCGAAGCTACCCAGAGATACAGAAATAGGTATGATACCTTCACCAAGGAAAGAGAAAAATTTGTCAAATCTCCTACATTCAACATAGTTTAAGAAATGAAGAAGACTCCCTCAAAGGCGAGTATGTGTGATGCTCTTCAATTCCCTAGTCAAATTGATCTCCTGCAAGAATCTCTAAAGACAATAAAAGTTAAAGGTAAAACCATTTCCCCCTTCAAATATAGTTCAAGCAAATCTAACATCTACTACTAGAAATAATATATCTCCTCCCTTTTATTTATCTCTTCAAATGGAAGGATGGGTGGTTCACAACTGTATGATAGATTCAGGTGCTGCTACTACAATAATACCCAAAGTAGTATGTGACATTATGGGAATGGAATACACTAGGAGCAATCCAGGTGTCCTACAGTTGGATGGTACTCTAGTAAAAATTGTAGGGGTAATTAAATACATTCCCATACAACTTCACAGGATGCCCCAAATGGTGGTTATACAAGAAGTAGTCGTGGTAGATTTGGCACCATACTTTGGTATGTGCTTATATAGAGAATTCACTGTAAAAATAGGAGGATACCTATCTCTATATTACTTACATTTAGAAATGCCTTTCAAATGTAGGAGGATTAAGATCTTTAATGAGAAACCATCTACTTTTCATGTAGAAAAAATAGGGGACAGTGATACTATGAATATAATAATTGAAGAAATTAAAGAAGTAGATCTAATGGAAGAGACCTTATAAGATCTTCAAGCAGAAGATCAGTTTTTTCTACAATATTTCAATGTCATGGTAGAGATAGAAATAGGAAGTTATTCCATTGAAAAACTAAAAAAATAATTGACACCTGCTATCAAATAAAATAACTCTACTAATGGGATGTGGAAGCTTTTCTTTGATGGAGCTAGGTGTAAGAATGGAGCTGGTGCTGGAATAGTTTTGATTTCTCCCATAGAGAAGGAAAGGGTTTTCTCTTACAGGTTGACGTGGAGTTGCACCAATAATGCAGTAAAACATGAGGCACTTGGTTTAGGACTGAGGAAAGATGAAAAATTGGGAGTGAAATAGCTACTCATTTATGGAGACTCAAAACTTATTGTGAATCAAGTCACAAAGAAATGTATCAGTAAACAACATTATTTAAAGGCTTATAGAAATAAAGTATGGGATCTCTTAGAAGCCTTTGAGGCTCTAAATATGAAGTCTATTCCTAGAGAACAGAATACCCATGCAGATTTATTGGCATCAGTGGGAGCTAATTTATGTCCTGTCAGTAATGTTATTTAGAAAATCCAAGATAGTTAGACTCTTATAGACCTTTAGTGTCAGAAAATAATGCCTTCTGGCAAGTTTTTAAAAATGATGAGCAAATATTAGATTTTTTAATCTATGAAATGGACTATTCGAGTGATAGGAATCTGCAATATGAAGAAGAAGAAGGTATGATTTAGTTGAAGAATAATCATATCCCTAAGGGACTTATCACCCTTGAAAGTTTATTTGATAAAAATTATAGGGCTATAGGTAATAAAATAAAATTTGATAAACGTCGGTATAAAGAAGTGGATTTAGAACCGAGAAATATGATTAAAGTAGGGGTTAGTTGTACAAAAGAAGAATTGAACCAAATCAAGAAATTATGCAAGAAATTCCCTGATATCATAGCTTGGGTGTACAGTGATCTAAAGGTGTACATAAAAGATATTATCCAGCACACTATTGAATTAGAAGAAGGAGCCAAGCCTTTTAGGCAAAATTAGAGACCAGTAAACCCAAATATAGAGTCTTTGATGAAGCAGAAATTGCTAAAACTTATTCAATCTAAAATAGTGTATCCTATTAAACATTCTACCTGGGTGTAAAACTTGGTACTAGTTAGGAAGAAAATAGAGACATTATATTGTGTGTAGACTTCAATAATTTAAACAGAGCATCACTCAAAGACCATTACCCCCTTCCTCAGATTGATCAAATTTTACACAGTTGCAGGGGTAAAAATGTTATCTTTACTATATGGTTTTTCACGGTATAATCAGGTATGGGTCAGAGATGAAGATCAATTCAAGATCGCTTTTACCACAAAATAGGGTACATTTGCCTATCAGAGAATGTCTTTTGGTTTGTATAATACCGAAGCAACTTTCCAAAGAGTAATGGATGTAGACTTTGGTGAACTTGCTAGCAAAATTATAGTTATTTATTTAGATGATATGACTGTCTTTTCTCATCATGAGCAAGATCATATAACACACCTTGAACAAGTATTTGAGAAATGCAGAGAATTTGGAATATCTTTGAACCCAAAGAAATCCATATTCACCATAGAAGAAGGTATCTTACTTGGTCATGTCACACCATAGAAGAAGGTATCTTACTTGGCCATGGCATCTCTAAAGCTGGATTAGCAATTGATATTGATAGAGTAAAAGCACTTTGGGAACTATCCCTACCAATTAATAAGAAAAGCTTGCAATATTTCTTTGGACAAATAAACTTTGTGCAAAAATTTGTTGCAGATTTTGCATAGATTGTTAAACCAATGACTGAATTATTGAAAAAATATGCACCTTTCAAATGGATCGATACAAGGAAGAATACTTTTAAGAAAATTCGAGAAGAGATAGCACAAGCACCTTTACTGGTTAATTCTAATTACTCACAGGATTTTATTGTATATGTTGTTGGTGAACCAAAAAGTTATGTTGTAGTTCTTACATGGAAGGGGATAGATAATGAAGAGAGATCCATAGCTTTTCTGAGTTCCACCATGCACGATCACGAGGAGAGATATAATTTTATTGAAAAACAAGTTTATGCTATCATGAAATCCTTGAAAAAATTTAAGCATTTTCTATCACAGAGCAAAATCATTGTTTATGTGATTCATCTTGATGTCAAAAACTTTATAATACAAGGAGAACTTGGTGAAAAAATATTTGGTTGGGTGACTAAGATACAGGAATATGATGTAGAGATACATCCAACAAAGATAGTGAGAGGAAGAGCCTTGTGTCAGAAATTGGCCAAACAAGCTGCAAATGAGCATGTGAAACCCAAAGGTGTGATGGCTAATACAAACTCAGATTCAAATCCAAGAAACACTAATTGGATTGATGACCTTGTGGAGTATTTTCATATTGGTATGTGTCCTCAAAGTCTGAATGCTTCACAAAGAAGAATATTTAGAGCACAAGCTTTGAAGTACACCCTTCAATCAGAAGGGTTGTATAGAAAAAATATAGATGGTGTACTTTTGAAATGTATAAGAGAAGATGAGAAACAAAAGGTGTTAAAATAATTCCATGGAGGTCTCTTAGGAAGACATTATTTAGGAAGATCCACTACTTTGAAGATACTCCAAGCAGGTTGTTATTGGCCTTCCATTTTTTCAGACACTTACAAGGTTACCAAAATTTGTGAGTAATATCAGAGATATGTAGGGAGAAATAGAAATGCTCCTATATCATTAAAACCTATCCAAGTCGAAGAACCTTTCCAACAGTGGAAGTTAGAGTTTATTGGGATAATAGAACCTAATTCATCAGTTGGACATAAGTGTAATGTCCCCTTTTCTAGGCAGTTAGTGTGCATAGCAGGTTAGCCTATACACGAGCTCCCGTAGGCTAAGTTAGACATTGGGGAGCCATGTGGAGGTGTCAGAATATTCATCAGTTGGTAGAGAGCTCCTGTTTGGTGGTCATTCGGACTTGTTCGAAGATCACTTGATCGAACTTGCTATTTTTAGCAGTGTTTATTTTTAGGGTTTTGGATGATGATTGGTAGCTCATTGATATTCTTTGGTGTACTAGGCATCAAGAAACCTTCACTGATGATTTTTTTGAGGAGTAGTGAACAATATTTTTATGGATGAAGATAACTTAAGTGATGTATTATTTAATAACATTAAGATCACTTACGGGATGTTATAAGGGGAGTCAGCTTTATTGATGTTCCCTTCTCGTCAATAGCCAGAGCAGAGACTCGTAGCCTAGTCACAAGAGTCCCCTAGGCTGGACAGTTCAGGTAGGGACTCAGATTGGTGGAACTTTGGCAGTTTCTAGGTGATAATTCAATGACTTCAAGTGTTGACCTAGGGAGCCGATGCTAGGAAGGCAAAAGGGGCCACTTTATAACATTATGTTATAAAGTTAAGTTATAAACTTTGAAAACAACTTAAAGTTGCACATCTAGGCTAAGGGGGATTATGGCCCTCTTTTATGAAGAAAATGACATAATTTAGAATTAAAATAAAATAAAGTACGTGCAACCCTAAGGGCGCCCCAAACCCTAATTTTTCCCTAATTGTTATGCAACGTTATATTATGGTGTTGAGGCTTCATTTTGGGATATGGAGGATTTAGTTTTTTTTTAGGAGACTGTCGAATTTCACAGAGAAATTCATAGGGCTTGTTCATAGGGCTTGTTGAGATGGATTTACTCAATAATAATATCACAGTTTCAAGTGTGAAAGATCACCTCTAACTAGATTAGTGATTGGGTATTTACTCAATAATAATATCACAGTTTCAAGTGTGAAAGATCACCTCTAACTGGATTAGGGATTGGATACTTCCATACAGGAGGTTCATCTGTGCTTCATCAACAGACTGCTGGAGCTGGGTTTTCCACATAGGGTCATTTTCTTGGTGCCTGTCTGAAGGCCATCGTTGTTGAGCTTTATACATCGGTTCTAGAGCTGGAGTCCACATAGGATCGACAGATCTGAAGTTTCATACAAAGGTATTCATATTATTGCTGATTTAATATCAAGGGTTTGCAAATATTGTAATCTATGTGCTATTAATTAATACATTTGGAAAATGAGTTGTGAGATGAATGTTTATTTTTGCAAAACAATATTGCAATGATTATTTATTTTAGTCCAGTAAATTAAGAAATAGATCAAAAAATTTGGAAAAAATCACAGAAGGGGGTGGCCATTATAGTGGTATCAGAGCTAGTTTTTCTTGCCAGCCTGTTCAGGGTTTGTACTTGTTTTCCTACAAAGATTCACAGAGGTTCAAATTTGCAAGAATTAAAGATATTGTATTTGGGGAGTATAGATAAATCATCTTTAAATCATTAATCCGTCAACGGCGCCAACCTATGGGTTTGTAGAGTTTTCAGAGATCAAGTATTCTTTGGAAAAAATGTTGAAATAAGAAGATTAAAGGCACGACTCTCAGAAAGGGCATCGCAGAAGGAGTACCCAACAAATATTATAATTCTGAATGGAAATCGTGCCAAGAATATATTCGGTTTTCTCTATCACAGTTGTCAAAAGGATTTATATCAAAGCAAAAATCAATGAAAATAGTTTTGGGTGATTAATTTAATGTCAGCGGCATCTTCTTCCTTGAAGGCAATAAAGAATCTTGGGAATAATATGTTTAAAGAAGCCGATAATGTTGATACACATCCACTCTTGAGGGAAACCATCGATCATTGAATTTCATGCCATGAAGACACCTGTCGTTAGCATATACATTCACCGCCATTATCTTTTGAGAGTGGCAGATGTTATTGGTGTCATGGTTCGACGTGAGTCATGCAGACTTAAGCACTGATCGTGTATCTTCTTTGCTCTAAGATTTCTCTTTGTTAGTTGCTGGTGATTCCTGTTTAATTTTGGGAGTCAATGTTTTTGCATGAAACTATAAAGGAGCACCGTAAGATTTGAAGGATTTTTGGAGACAAAGGAAATTAAATCTTTCGCTAATATCAAATTACCTCTGTGGAAAACTAGCGACGAATACCATTTTTTAAGGAACCAAAGATTAAAAAAAGGAATCATCATGCTACGTAATAAATGCATTGAGGAGTCGTTGTTCAATGTCTACCGTGAGTCAGAGTAATACCATTACCATTTGCTATGGAGGTCAAAGAGGTGCTATAGATCCCATTGCGAGAAGAAATCAAAGTCATGTTCGGCTTCCCTTTCAGGTTGTTTGTCTGAGTCGATTTATTGTCTCTATCATCAACTTGTGTGAATGGGCCATATTCCTTGGATTTGCGGGTGCTCTGGCATGACGGCTAGAGGTCTAAAATATTCAACTATTGTTATTCTTGTTTAAGGTGGTTCAGATAATTTAATCATTGACATTGAGATTTAATACTTCCAGCGCTATATTAAGTTTGGGTGGTTGGACATATAATTTTCAACAATAGTCACCAGTTTTGGGCAGCGTTGAAGAATTTTGACTCTATCGATACCTTCTAGTCAGTAATTTGAGGTCAAAAATTTAATTATCTCATTTCTGATATTTAAATATGACATCTACTTTAAATTTTATATCTGAGATAAAATATTGCTCTATGCTGGCAAGTGTATACTACATTTAATTAATGCATGGGATTTCAATTTTTAAATATTCTTGCATGAAACCAAATCCGCTATGAAAACTTGCAACTTATTTCAAATAAAAAACAAGGAGACCGAATATTAGAAGGGATAGTGAAGTTGCATCAGAATATCAGCAACAAACTATTTGTTGAAATATATCTGAGGAAAGGACTGCAAAAATTTTGAATAAATTTTGTGGCAAAGTCAAACCATAGCATCAATCAAAAAATAGCAAGTGATATGTTTATAGAAGAGACCTGCAGTTGTTGGCATCAGCAAAAGAGAATGGTTCTACTTTGACATAGATTTGTATCCATCATTATTTGTCATAGTAGAATGTCAAGATTAACAGGGATAGTACAACAGTATTGGAAGTAAGCAGATTGCAAGGCATAAATAATCACAACAGAACATTAACATCAGATCTTTAATGTCAGTAGATAGCAAAAATAAGAAAACAACAAGGGAATAACCAGTCGAAATCAACAATTGAGCAAGGTTTTCAAGAGTTTGGCACTTTTCTTTTTGGAGACTCTTCAGTTGATAGTAGTTTGTATTCAATAAATCTGATTTATATATATATATATATATATATATATATATATATATTCAACCTAAAAAAACCCTCAGACATAGCCTTTGCATTTCAAAAGAGAACTTGGGTAAACTATTTGACATAATGCCAATGATGAGTTATGCAAAACATTGGGTGAATCAATCAGAAGAGAATATGGACCCCCTCAGGGAATTTGCTAAGAATCAACAAAATATTTTGTGTGAGCTACAGAAGATCCATGACAGTATGAATGATCAGGGGTACGCAATGGGGTTCACTCAATTGGTGACCAAACTTCATCATAAAATATCAGGGATAGGGAAAGAGTTAGTTAAGGCCAAAAATCCAGTGGCATTTGTAGAAAGGGGAAGCAAATCTGAAACTGGTGATGAAAAATAAACCTTACCCCATGAGGTAGGTGTGTCAGAATCACGGGTTAACCTAGTGGATAGGGATGTACATACATATGATGAGATGTTTTGGTTCATATTAGACTAGCATGCTGATGTCGGTTGGGAGAGGGATCATGTCATACTATTTTAGTTGGGGCTTCTGTCATTCCATCATGTCAGAGGGGTAGTGGTGATCAGTGTGGTGCAATGTCAGCATGATGGGTTGTTTCTAAGGTTGTTATGGGATCTGAGTATTCTCTGATACCTCATTTGGGATGTAGATCACTAACTGGGATATGTCTGGGAATTGCTTGAGGGCAAGAAATATTTGGGAAGGGCGGACTGTAATGTCCCCTTTTCTAGGCAGATAGTGTGTAGAGCAGGTTAGCCTATACACGAGCTCCCGTAGGCTAAGTTAGACGTTGGGGAGCCATGTGGAGGTGTCATAATCTTCATCAGTTGGCAGAGAGCTCCTGTTTGGCGGTCGTTCGGACTTGTTCGGAGATCACTTGTCCGGACTTGCTATTTTTAGTAGTGTCTATTTTTAGGGTTTCGGATGACGACTGGCAGCTCAGTGATATTCTCCGGCATACTGGGTGTCAGGAAACCTTCACTGATGGTTGTTCGGAGGAGCAGTGAACAATATTTTGATGGATGAAGATAACTTAAGTGATGTATTATTTAATAACATTAAGATCACTTACGGGATGTTATAAGGGGAGTCAACTTTATTGATGTTCCCTTCTCGTCAATAGCCGAAGCAGAGACTCATAGCCTAGTCACAGGAGTCCCCTAGGCTGGAAAGTTTAGGTAGGGACTCATATTGGTGGAACTTTGGTAGTTTCCAGGTGATAATTCAACGACTTCAAGTGTTGACCTAGGGAGCCGACGCTAGGAAGGCAAAAGGGGCCACTTTATAACATTATGTTATAAAGTTAAGTTATAAACTTTGAAAACAACTTAAAGTTGCACGTCTAGGCTAAGGGGGGATTGTGGCCCTCTTTTATGAAGAAAAGGACATAATTTAGAATTAAAATAAAATAAAGTACGTGCAACCCTAAGGGCACCCCAAACCCTAATTTTGCCCTAATTGTTATGCAACATTATATTATGGTGTTGAGGCTTCATTTTGGGATATGGAGGATTTAGTTTTTTTTAGGAGACTTTCGGATTTCACAGAGAAATTCATAGGGCTTGTTGAGACGGATTTACTCGGCAAGAATATCATAGTTTTAGGTGTGAAATATCACCTCTAGCTAGATCAGGGATTGGATACTTCCATACAGGAGGTTCATATGTGCTTCATCAACAGACTGTTGGAGCTGGGTTTTCCACACAGGGTCATTTTCTTGGTGCATGTCTAAAGGCCATCATTGTTGAGCTTTATACATCGGTTCTGGAGTTGGAGTCCACACAGGATCGACAGATCTAAAGTTTCATACAGAGGTATTCATATTATTGTTGATTTAATATCAAGGGTTTGCAAATATTGTAAGTTGTGTGCTATTAATTAAATACATTTGGAAAATGAGTTGTGAGATGAATGTTTATTTTTGCAAAACAATATTGCAATGATTATTTATTTCAGTCCAGTAAATTAAGAAATAGATCAAAAAAATTGGAAAAAATCGCAGAAGGGGGTGGCCATTATAATAATTATATACTTACTACCGCAGATTATTTTACTAAGTGGGTTGAAGTTATCCCTACTAAAAAAATTGATCAGGATGTGGTGATTGAATTTATGGAAAGCTTGATTACAAGGTTTGGTGTACCAGATTCACTAATTACAGGTAATGGATCAGCCTTCATCGAAGCAAAAATGATTGATTTTACTAGCAGATATGGCATATATTTGAAGAATTCTTCCAATTATTACCCACAAGGTAATGATTTAGCTGAGTGTACAAATAAAAATATCCTCATAATTCTAAAAAGAATGCTAGAATTTAATAAGAGGAACTAGCATTCCTTGATTAACCAAGCACTATGGGCTGACAGGATTTCAATAAAAAAGTCCATCAATACATCACCTTATTCTTTAGTCTATGGTAAAGAAGCTATTTTGCCTATACATATGGAGATACAAGCACTAAAGTTGCTAAATCATATAAATGAATAAGGAGGTCAACCTATGGATGCCCGATTAATGCAGCTTCTACAATTAGAAGAACAGAGAGAATAGGCATATAATCATCACCAGAAACATATGGTAGACATAGAAGGATGGTTTAACAAAAGGACAACCTGCAAAAAATTTAAAGTGGGAGATCTGGTTTTGAAATGGAATGTGAAAAAAGCAAAGCCAGGTAATCATGACAAATTTGATGCTTTTTGGGAAGGCCCTTTCGAGATAATTTTTGAAAGGTAATTTAATTCTTTTTAGTTACAAGATCAGCAGGGTATGGTCCTACCCATCACAATGAATGCTTTTCACTTAAAGCTCTATTTCAAATAAGAAAATGGATAAAACTTATGTATATAATGTATATTATAGTAAGTTTGTAAATATTTCTAAAAAACTTATTTCTAGTTTAGAGAATTTTTGTCAGCATCCTGCGACCAATCAGAAGTCACCAGCAAAAGAAAAGACGAAATTAGAAAGGGTGATATTGTTAGATATAGCGGTTCAAATTCAAAATTACCACGTGGTTTTTCGACTTTTGGCGAGAGAAAACCATTTTCAAAGAACTTCGATATGCGTTCCTTTTATTAAAAATGATGAATGATTGTTTGTCGATAGGAATTTGAAATTTGCCACATGGCCTTTCAGTAATTGCATAAAGGAACCGCCTTTGTAAATGGGAAAGCTTCGATAAGTGTAACCTTAATTTTCACAGTAAATAATAATTGGTCAGATTTTTGAAACATTTGAAAGGGTGGCAAAAACAATGCATAAGGGGATCTAAGAAAATCCATCTTACCAACCACAATTAATGCACACCATGCATATGTTTCTAATTGACATAAAACCCTAATTTTACTCCTGAGTAAAATACACTGTGTCACTTTCTATTCCTACTTTTCCTAGTTCAAGTTTAGTTCAGAAAGAAAGGTTCAGTGTGAAAAAATATCATCTCTCTAAAAATAAATGCTCAGAAAACAAAAATGGCGGGTCTGTCTGCTTTACCTTCAGCAACAAGATGTGGAGAAGAAGTGAGCAAAAAATTTGTTGATAGAGATGCTAGAATTGGAGATACAGTGGTAACATGGAAGGACCCAGTAAAAATTTGAAAAGATATTGAAGATAGAATGGCGACTAGGGTTTCTGCGTCTTCTCCTGCTACTTTTGCTTTTTATTCGTTGCTATACTGGTATGTGTATATTCCTATGCACCCTTGCCTCGAACTAGTTAAAGCAATTACAAATTTCTATGATGAAAAGAAAAGGTTGATTACAAATAAGAATGGGAGAGTGTTTTTTGCTGTAAACTCATATGCTTTTATTTCCACTTTTGTCACTGGGTATGTACCTACTCGTGAGCCCAAAGCTTTTGACCCAGCAGACCAAGCAAAATATTTTGTTCCTTCTAAAAAATCAAGATTTTTATTTATACATAGTTTAGAAATCCACCTAATGGAGGAAGGATGCCTGAAACTCCTATTCTCATAGCTAAATTTAAAAACCCAGAATTATTTTCCATATTGGCTATGGTGATAGGGTTAAAGACTGATGAAAAGGTTCATGGGTTGAAAACTGCTTTGGTCAATTGTCTATCTAATCCAAAACATTATGACTCTGTAGTTATGAATAAGAGTATTCGACCTATGTTTTTTGATAGGCTAGGGTATTTTTTTTAATAAATACATGTGTTAGAGTAAATATTCCATCATTTGGATATTTTACCCTTTCCCTACATTAGGTAGATTTTATTTACTTCATGGTAAAAAGTAGCTTGTTACTTTTTACCACTAGTATTTACTTTTACTACTAGGTTAGTTACCTTTTACTATTTATTGTTTACCTTTTGGATATTTATCTAAATATCCTAGGTTAGTCATAGTCAATTTGACTACATAGTTAGTTGTTAGCATATTACTCTCCTAATGCGCTCTTTTAGCGTTATTTGTGTTATTTAGTTAATATTACCTATTTTGTAACCTATTTAAACTATAGTTCCTAAACTATATCGTTAATACAAATATTTCATTTCATTCATATTTTCTTGGTTACATTGGCATCAAAGTTGGAGGGATCCAAAGGGAGGAAGCGCAACAAAACTTCGTTCCACTAGACAAGGCGAGGAAGTGCAACGAGACATCTTTGTTTCGCTAGAGAAGGCGAAGGCGATCGCATAGGAGGAAGCACCATTTTCATTTGGTGACTTTAATTTATTTTTCCTATCTTCCTAAAGTTCCTAATGTTTGATTAATGATTTATTTAATCCCAAATGCAGACGAGGTGGAGATTTCCCAATCATTTTGGGCCACCTTACCCCACCTCAATAGGCAAGCAGGAGAGGGCCCGCAGTAGGAGCTTGACTAGTCAGGTCAATCTCCCCGACCAAGCTCCATTTACAAATTCGATCGCCCAATAGATATCAGCTATCATCGATGATCGAGCTTCGTCCTTGAGCTCACAGGCCCAAGGGACTTGTGTAGGGGATCATGTCCCCAAGGCCTGCAATAGCCCATAGGGCCTGTGTCCCCATGGAACACATCGACCCACAGGGCCCGCACCCCCATATACGGCTAGCAAGAATGCATTCAGGGCAGGAGTGCCCTCATGCTCCCACGTGGCCTCCTTAATTGGGAGTGCATCGAGGGCAGGAGCGCCCTCACACTCCTGGCAGGCAACACATCGGGTGCCACCCAAAGACACCTAAATTGGACACATGGCCAAATCAGATCGAGCCACCTAACCTCACACACTAGAAACCTAGACGGATCTAGCATGGAGGGCAAGCCAACAATGACAAGACACATGGTAGAAAGCCACTGGAATCGACTGACAAAAATGCGATAGGTGGCAGACAGGCCATGCCTCACCCAGACTGAACACGACACTAGGCGACACGTGGCAGACAGCCATGCATCACCAGACCAGACTTTTTGTGACATGTGGTGGCTTGACAGTCATGACACATGGCGATGACCAAAACAAGGGCGAGGGTGACTGCCCGAAGGCAGTCACTAAGCTAAGGGCTTGAAAGCCCTTTTATTCCCCATAAAATCCCCCGTGCGGGCGATGTGGGATAATTCCCACATTTTTCCCTGCCCACACGAGGAAATAAGGGAAATGGAATATCATTCCCTTCCCTTCACGTCGGGCCCTCTAGCCCGACCGGTTGATCGAGCCGGGCTAAGGCCCTCGGTAGGGGGGGTCAGGGTTTCAAGTCCCTTCAGCGCCAAAACCTTTTGCCACAAGGAGCCAGCGGCAAGCATAATTAAAGGTAAAAATATATATATATAATTTTTTTGCAAATTTTTAATTATTTTTAATCATTTTATTTAATAATTTAATATCTTTTGTATAAAATCAATTTTTTTTCATAAATTACATTGATTTTTTACAAAATTAATTTTATTGTTAAATAATGATTAGATTTATTAAAATTTTGCATTAAAATAGAGAATTAAGGATCTATTTTTGCAATCAAATCAAAAGGAGCTTTTGTTTTCTCCAAGAGGGGATATAAGACATAGAAGAGCACTTATTTTTCTTGCAAATTAGAAAGCCATAAAACTCTTCTCAACCTTGTTAATTTAGAATACAAGAAAGGATCAAACTTGAATTCTTTTTGCAAATTAAACAAGGAGACTGAAAAAAAAAAAATTGTAAAATTCAAAATGCAAAGTGTGCATTTGTTTTCTTTAAGGGGGATATAAGACATAAAATTGCACATTATTTTTTGCAAAAATTGAGAAGAAATTGTAATCTTGGGCCCACCAAAACCATGTCGTTTGTCGATTGGTTCTGGAAGCCTTTCAAATGCGGGTCGTGTGTCGACTTTGCTTGAAAGGAGTGCTCAAATTGTTAATTTTGCAAAATAGAGGGGGGAAGACAACATTGTACTTATTTTGCAAAATTGTAAAACAAAGTAGGAGACATAAAAATATCAATTTTTTTTGCACAACACACATTAATATTTTGTTGCAAAAATTAAAAAGGTGCATTTTCTATTTTACTCGACACCTTCATTGGAAAATTAGGTGCATTTTCGGTTGCATCCGACACCTAGGTGATAAGAATTTTGTGGGCATTCTTGTTTGATTATTGCATTATTTATTTTTGCAATTATAAGACATAGAATCAAGAACACACTAAACCCCAAAATTTCACAAATTTGTGTAAATCCTTGCACAGATTTAAAAGCCAAAATTCACTTGATATTCTCTCCTAAATCAACAAAACCCCTAATTCACTCTTATTTGTTTGGCTTAATTTCCTCAAAATTTTCATCCTTCTAGAAGGGTGTTAAGGCAGGTGCCATTAAATATCTTTTTGAGTGAATTATCTTTTGGTACTCTTTTAGGGTAATCAAAAAGAAAGAACAAGTTTTTGAAAATAAGGAACCTTAAAAAGTTGTAATCCTTTGCACTAAGGGGGGATAATTCCTTTCTTCCTTCAAAACACAGATTTTTGACAAGAGGGAACTAAAACTTGTAAAGGCAATCATAAAAGTAGAAGTCATAAAAATTATACCTTTTCTTTTAGACTTCATAATAGCAATCATGCTTGAAGTTCTTACAATAAGTAAGGATGATTTGGTGAACTTTTTGATAAAATAGCCTAGAAAGCATTGTTTTGCACAAATTGTAAAAATGACAACCATGACACCATTTAGTGTTGGTTTCAAAACAAGCAAAAATAAAATGGCAAAGGCACATCATAGAAGCCATATTTCTAGTGAAGTGTCTCATTCGGATTTTTATTCTAGTTTAGAGAAAGCACACAGAGTGCTAATTTCTAGAACGGTTTTGTAGAGGGAAAACACATGTGTCCCTTGGGCAAAAGCACCATTTTCTCTCTCTTATCTTTTTGGCTTCATAAATAGCATAAGTATTTTGTTTGAAGACCTTGCAATAAGGGGTGGTTGTACCTCTTTTAGGCTTCATAAATAGTAAATTCTAGGTGTTTGAAGTACTTGTAACAAGAGGAGCAACTTTTTGTGATGTAAAATTGTCTAGGAGGTAATATTTGTAAAATCCTTCACAACACTCTTGCGTTGCACACTTTTTGTAATTGAGGGGGGATAAACATTTCTTTTCTTCACAAATTTTTGTAAAAAGATAAGACTTATAAGGGTGCATTTTCAACATCGTCCAACACCTTAGTCATGCTTCTTTCAAAAATTAGATACAACATGTTTTGCAAAGATAAGGGGGGAACTTATAAGGGTGCATTTTTGGCAGTGATCGACACCTTAGCTACCTTATCTTTTGCAAACTCATATTGTAAAATGGATGAACCTCATATGAAGTGATCTATTCTACTACACCTAACGATTGCAACGGCTGGTTACCCATGCAATTCGATTGGATGATGTAATTACCATAAGGACATTCGTTGGCGTGAAGACAAAGTGAGGAATGACCCAATTTTTACTTAGAAGTAGCTAGAGTACTATGACAGAGCAAGAACCAGCAGATCGACATCCTTTTCACTGTATTGGGGCAGTTATATACTTTACCCAAATATTTTTGTATTAGAGGAAATGTATGTATTACCCAAATAATGTAATAAGGGGGGATGTTAGAGTAAATATTCCATCATTTGGATATTTTACCCTTTCCCTACATTAGGTAGATTTTATTTATTGCATGGTAAAAAGTAGCTTGTTACTTTTTACCACTAGTATTTACTTTTACTACTAGGTTAGTTACCTTTTACTATTTTTACCTTTTGGATATTTATCTAAATATCCTAGGTTAGTTGTAGTCAATTTGACTACGTAGTTAGTTGTTAGCATATTACTCTCCTAACACGCTCTGTTAGCGTTATTTGTGCTATTTAGTTAATATTACCTATTTTGTAACCTATTTAAACTATAGTTCCTAAACTATATGGTTAATACAAATATTTCATTTCATTCATATTTTATTGGTCACAACATGAAGGGTTGTCTGCTATCAAGAGGGGTTCTCAGTACACTTTCTATTTCTCTTCCTATTTAGTATGGTTGTTCTTTTTCTTTATGGCTAAAGAGCTAGCATTCATTTCTATTAATTATAAAGATCATAAAGGGAATACTTTATCTATGTATGATTGTACCAATGTGTTGGACAGAATCGAGTCATATTATGATTTCAATAGGGAATTTCTAGGTCTTGCTTTGAAAATAATGTATGGGGAAGTCTGAAGGTTAACCTCCATAGCTGAGAAGATTTTATAGAATAAACATGCTGAGGAAGGTGGTTGGTTTATACTCATCGAGGGAATTGTTATTAGGTTGTATGGTTTTATAGAGAAACCTTTCTTACTCCCTCATTATGTTACCGATAGATTATTTGCATTGGAATATGTAAGGCAAACTGAATATATTAATATGAAATATGGCACGGGTATAGGTAAAACTAGTACCTATACCATACCTTTCCAGCTTGAAGGTATTGTGGTTTATAAACAAGGTAAAAATGAGCAAATTGCTCAGGATCTGAGATATTTGGGGTTAATAGAAATCCCTCAAAAATGGAAATATGATCCTCTAAATAGATTTGCAAAGAGACAAGCTATTCTGAATAGGATTCCATTGAAAGTATACCATATCTCTGTTAGGCCAAATATCAAATCCTGTAGAAATAATGATGAGGATGCTCCATTACAATGGCATGTTGAGCAAATGTAGCCATTGCCTCCTTGGCATGACTTTTATGAACATGTATTGCATTTTGACCCAGGGAATAATGAGGGGCATGTGTTAACTGAAAACACCATTGCTAGGATGCAGAAAAAGGGTGCAAATTGGACGATAGGAAAGATTCATGAATGGTGGACTATGAGAGTGCAAAAAGACATGATTGAATCAAGATATCCCATAAAAAATGACCTTGAATTCTTAGTAAGATATGACCATTATCAAAAATCCTAGTTAGGAATTTTCCCTGTGAAAATACCTCATAGTGTTGGTGGTAGCAAAGGGACAAGTCTTGAAGCTGCTAAAAAACAAAATATTGAACAAGGAAAGGGTAAGAAGGTTGTAGTTGAACAACCATTGGCTCAAGCACAGACCAGGTTGAGGAGTTCCAAGAAAAGGTCTACTGTAGAAGTCTTCACAAAGGAGCAAGGAAAAACATATGGGAAAGCCACTCAGATGATGTTAAAAATGGGATATGAAGGTAAAGGTCTAGGAAAAGAAGGACAAGGGATCACTGAACCCTTGTAGGCTGAAATAAGAGGAAAATGCTTGGACTTGGGAGCTGATTCATCCAGAAGTAAAGCTCCAGTTTCTAAAACTGTTAAGTTTGTTCCCCCATCAAGTTCAGCTACAAAATCTGATGAATAACCTCTTTGTATTAAGAGGAAGAGGTTAAAATATATAGAAGAAGTTAAAGGAAAAAGTGTAAAATTGTTGAAGGAAACCCAGTTCTTGAGCAAATCACTCCAAATAATGATACTGATAAAATAGAAATGGCTCTAGAGAACGAGCAAATTGTTCAGGATAATGAGGGTAATGTTCTAAATACAAAGGTTACTAAATAGGAAAATGTCCAAATTGGGACTATGGATGATCCAAATGACTTTGCTTAGGAGGATCAAAATGTAAATATTTCTAAGGAAATTACTGTAAAACAAGAAAATATGGAATGTAAGAAAAGATAGCCTGGGGGAATTCCTCCAAATGTTGAAATTATAAATCTTGAAGGAATTACTGATGGTGAAGACATAATTGATAATAGCAGAAATGTTGAAGTCCCTACACAAAGTGAAAGTACAGATCATATGATGAGTGAAAGGGACCAAGACCATGGAGAAGGAGATCAACGTCAACAAGTGCTTCAAACAGACAAAGGTATGATTTCCCTTTTCCTTCAATATTTTCTCTCTACTTATTCCTACGATGATTTTCCTTTCATTTCTTGTTTAAATAAATATATAATGTTCCCCTTGGATTCGTGTTTTCTTCCCCATAACCAGCATTATTTTCTCAACTTCAATCTGAAGTTAATGTTGATTTGATCCCCAATCCATTCCTCTCTAGCATGAGTATTCCAGCTATTAAGTCAATATCTTCTCCAAATGATAAAAATCATCCCACTCTTTCAAAATTGAAATATTTGAGAAAAGCAAACAAGAATGCTTTAGATTGGTGGGCATCTCATTCTGCTAAAGATTCTAAAGCCCCAACTCGTATTCAAGAGATAATCTCCCTAGATCCCACCACAATGTAGAGGAAAAAGGTAAAGTTAACACCAATTTTCCATAAATCAAAGAGGGATATGACCATTGAGGATTATCAAGCAGAAGACACAGCTAAAGATATTACTCAACTACATATGTTAGATGAGTGGGGAAAATCTTAGGCCCATTTTTGGACTATTTACTTACATGGAGAATTTTTCAGAGAAAATTTTATCAAGGAGCAAGAAGCCAGGAGGGAGTTAGATTATGTCCTACAAGAGCAAAAAACTGACCGAAAAGGCTCTAAAGCTCGAAGCTAAGAAGTGGGAGGATAGATTTGTTGAAGCTGCTAATGAAGCAACTGCATTTAAAGAAAATTTGAAAGAAGCTAAGGAAAAAATTCACTCTCTGACTCTATAGGTTCAACAACTCCAGCAGCAGTTGGTTGAGAAGCAGAATACTCCATCTAGTTTTTTCAAATAAAAGGCCAAGGAGGTAAGAAGAGAAATGCTCGAAGACATATTGACATTGAGCCTTAAAGCAAGGCCCATGTTATTGTACCTAGCCAAAGTGAAATAAGTAATTGAAGTAGTCAGTTAAGAATTAAGAGCTTCAATAACATTTCTTAAGAAATATCAGATGCAGCCACAAAAATTCAAGTTTTATCAAAAAATATTCTTGAGAGTGTTGTTGCTAAAATTTGTAGTGAAGCATGGTCTCAAGCAAAAATTACAGCGAAAAGTTTCGTTAGGAGACTTAAACTGGTGACTCAGGGTGATAAACTACTTTAAGAATTGAAGGCTGAAGCAAAAGGATTAGTAAAGCATTTAAATTTGGCTAATAAATGTGGACTTCCCTATTTATGGGATGATAATTCAAAAGTATTGAATGAATATGCGCTAACACTATCCCTTAAAGCTTTCACAGAAGATGAGTTAGAGATAGAAAATTGGGAAGAGCCTATAGAGGAAATGTTGATATTCACCATGGTGCGGAACCTTACATAGATTAAGTCTTGCTTACAAGAATTAATTCTGAGAAACAAGATAGTGTCCCATGATAAAGTGGAAGAGTTACAGTATATAAATCAACTGTTTAAGTATTCTTCAGATCTTGAATATGAAGACTAAAAGCATATTTGCTTTACCTATAATGAGGTGGTTAATACAATATAAAAACTAAATAAATCCAAACAGGATAGTCAAAAGCAGCTAACATAAGGAGGGACTAGCAGCCAGCCATGAGATTTGTTTCAAATTATCTTAAGTTGTTAATGTATTTTTAGTAAAAAATCCATAAGCTACAAAAGATATCCTGTAAAGGTAATGCTTTATTTTGCATTTCTTCTTGAATATTCTTTCCCAAAAAATCTTCTCTCCTGTATTATTTTATATTTTAACTCTGTTTCCCAATGGATGAAGGTCCTGGATTCTAATATTTTTTCCAGTAAAATTTCCTCGGAAGGTGCCAAGAATGTTAGTCTAAAAATACTACCTCTAGTAGATAGCATATTTTTGCATAGAAAGACCAGCATTTCATTTTTGAGATATGAGGTAAAGAATTGGCTAAGGCATGAAGAAGGTCACGATTTCATGACATGTTGGTTTTTCATTAGCATGTGGCTCAAAGAGGTCATAAAAAAAGAAAGAGTCACGATTTCGTGATATGACGGGTTTTTACCCATAAAACTAACCAAAGGATAAAAGAGGAAAGGAGTGTGGCGATTTTGCGACAGGGCAATTTTTTGCCAACATGTTCCTCTAAAAGGATGAAGTACAAGAAGATGTCACAATTTTGCGACTTGGCATATTTTTGCCCATAATGCAGCCCGAAGGAGCCCAAAAGGAGATGTCATGATTTCATGACATGGCCAGTTTTTGCTCATGAAGTAGTCTAAAAGGCCATAAAGGAAAAAGTATCATGATTTTGCGAAATGACTAGCTTTTTCTAACAAATATATTTAGTAATAAATAAGATTCCTTCAAGAGCCCGTGTCAGTAACTAGAAGTAGATAGTGGAGTAAATCAATTCCTAGATTCTTGCTATTAGAGTTTATTTGTTGGAAGCCATGCAAAGGATATGGAAGCATGATTATATTTTTATTTCTTGTAATTGATTATAGGTCAAAATATACTAATTATAGAGATTCCCCATAGGGTATATATAAGGGTAAACGTACTCTAAAAAGAGGTCGTCTCTTAGACGTTTACAAGACTGGATATATGTACTTTGAATACAAGTAATACAATTATGCTTCTATTTGGCTTCTGGTTCACAGTGTGTAAATGTATGTGTTAACATTTCTCACTTCTATTCACATTATTGAAATATAGATTATGTTTGTTCTAAAATCTAGACTTACGTAAAACATAAATCATATTGTTGGAGTTGAAATCTGATATATACATGTGTTAGATAGAGATCTAAATCACATTGGAAAATTCATGATTTCTACATGGAGATAATATTAAATGCTTTAACAAGAAAAGTATATGTGTTTTCGTCTTAGTTGTTGTTTAATCTATACCATATTCAAGCTCTAGAATTGGCTATATTTCCCTCTCTTTCAGTTTCCTTTTTCCATAAAAACCATTAAGGAACCAGCCTCCTCTGGAGATTAGATGAGAGATCTAACAATCAGTTTCATCTATTCAATGTTGACAAAATCAAGGCGTAAATAACAACCATAGGTAGATTTTGTTCCAACACTACCTTATCAAAACATTTTACAAAATTATATTGTAACCGAATGAACCTCATATGTAGTGATATACTCTAGTACACCTAGCGGTTGTAGCGGCTGGTTACCCATGCAATTCGGTTGGATGACAAGATTATAATGAGGACATTCATTTATGTGAAGACAAAAGTGAGGAATGATCCATATTTTTTGCTTAGAAGCAGCCAAATCACTATGACAGAGCAAGAACCAAGAGACCTACATTTTTTTCATCGTATTGGGATAGTTATATACATTACCCAAATAATGTAATAAGAGGGATGTTAGAGTAATATTCCATTATTCGGGATATTAACCATATTCCTATATTAGGGTAGAGTTTATTTATCGCATGGTAGATTATTTTTATTACCATTATAAATATCTTTTACTATTACCTATGGTTAATGATATGAATGATTGTTCACATTGTTACGTGAATAATATTTATTAATTGGTTAGCATTAATTCCTAATTAGTTAGCTACCTTTAGGGGGGGCAACCCATAACGCGTTAGTTAGCATTAACTTAGGATATTATTTTCTAATATCCTTAGGCTATTCATAGCCTATTATTTGTCCTATTTAAACCTACCACTATCAATAATATTTCTAATGCTTATTGATTAAATTATTTTGTTATTCCTAAATTAACAATTTCTACTATCTCTTATAAACTTTTGAGCTTGGATTCAATTTCTTTTTTCTTCAAAAATATTACCCAAATATTTGACATTCCATATCTTCATTTGCTCCTTTAAATATTTTAACTTTTGAACAAAACTATACATATATGATACTTCAAATTTTGATTCATCCCATCATAACATAACTATTTGGAAAAAATCATGATCTTTGAGCCACATAGACCGGAAGTAAAATGGCTTTAGATGACCATTATTAGGTAATTCACAAGTCAAAATAATGGTTTTGTGATCTAATCCTGCTTGCAATAAAATATCTTAAGAGATTGTATACTTTGTTTATAGCTATTTATTGGATAATAAGAATCTATCCAATATTTCTACTATATGATTTTGCCCAATGCATCTATTATCCCATGTATATTGAAATATTGAGGGACTAACATACCAAAGGTCATTTGAATTGACAAATAAAGGAAAATATTACATTAATTTTGACCATCTTGGAATGCCACCCTTGACCATCTTGGAATGCCACCCTTATTTTCCAAAGGAGATAGAACAGTATTAAAATCACCCCCAAGAATCCATAGATCACAATGAATCATCATTGTATTTGACAAAAATATGTTGAGGTCCTTCCAACATTTTTCACAAGGAGTAACTATAGTTGGAGTATATACATTTATAATTGCAACGTTTATGCTTTTCTCTTTCCTACAAAATAATCCAATAACCCAATTACTTTTTGCTTCTAATAGTTGTCCATCCCATTTACATTTGTCCCATATTATTGCAATAACACCTAAAGCTCTTGTAGAAGAAACTGCTAAACAATCACCTATCTTATAAATCATCTTAAAAGCATCCTTACATTCCTCACTACTTAATTTTACTTCTTTTATTAAAATAAACTCAAGGTTATTGCAACTTATTAATTCCTTAATAACTCTTTTTTTATGGGTTTTATTCATACCCCAAATATTCCATGATATCATTTCCATCATCAATACTTTTTATTTTATTAGTGGGCTTAGCCCCACTTCTTATTAACACTTGTGATATTTTTATTAGGCTTCCCAAATCAATATCCTTTTGAGTTTATTTTTATCTTTGTTCCTACTTTGATGTCCTTCCTCTCCTTCTTCCATTCCCACAAACACTCTCATCTTCATCAATCTCTTCTATTTTTCATATTATTTTTAATGAAACTTATCCTTTAAATATTTATGTTTCCCTAAATATTCAAAAGTGCAAGGAATGGCCTCATTAGCATTTTCTTCTTTATGTTACCCTGGAAACTCTAAATTGCATAGATGATCTTCCATAGTCATTACTTTCTTATGTTGGCCTAGAAACCCTAAATTTCTTTGGATATCCTCCATAAGATTTTCTTTTATGTATTGCTCTATCATAAAGTGTAAGGAATACACTCTGTACTACTTTAATTTTTATTCTAAGGAGAATTGTTTATGCTACTTGAGGATAATAAAGGTGATTAACTTGGATTAAGCTTGATCTCCTTCACCTTATTTGCTTTAAAATTTACCTCATCTTCATTTATTTTAAAATTTGCCTTCTCTTCTTCCTTCGTACCTTTGGCTCCTTCTATAGTTGAACTTGTGCATTGTACTTCCTCATCCCCCATATCATTTTTATCTTCTAATGGCTTATTTGAGTAGACTGTATTGGTATTTACCATCTAATGATGTAGAGGGATTTTTCTAGTCACTTTCTTAGGAGTGGAAAATCCTTGATTTGACCTAGCTTCTCCTATGATATGATCTCCTTGGTTCAAACTAAAGCTACTTTCATACCCAAAAATTTCCATCTCTTCCTCCATATTTTTTACTTTGCAGTCTCTTGCCATGTGCCCAGTTTCATGACGTTTGCAAAATCGAAATGTAATATTTTCATAATGCACTTGTTGATCCCATTCTCTTTATTCAAATTTTAATCCTAATAGACTGTGGTAAAGGTTTATAAATATTCATGGTAACACATATTCGAGTTTATACAGCATGTCTTCTCTCCTTAGTAGTTGATCCCTCTTAAATAAATTCACCTAGAGTATTATCAATATTCTTCAAAACCTCCTTATTTATGAGTTGATAAGGAAGTACAAAAAGACTAATCCATACCAAAAACCTTTTAATAGTTTTTGTATCCACAAAAAAATTCTCACTCCAAGGTCTTAAATATAATGCATTTTTTCCCCTAAACCATGACCCTTCATCCATTATTTTATTAACTGGAGAAAATAATGAGGAAAAATCCTTTTGAAAGAAAAATCATGGAGTAATTTGAATTCAATCCCCACTTCCACTTGATCCGCTTTTGAATTTAAATAATATGGTTAGTATCCATGAAATTTACATATTAACCCTTTGAATTTAAGAACCATTATATCATGCTCAATCATTTCATCCTTGATAATCACTTTTGGTGTAGAATCTGCTACCTGGATTGGGTTTGCCATAGATTTTCTCTTCCTATTATTGCTAGCTAAGACATCCATACTTCCAAAGGGGCCATTCATACTTTCAGTAAGTACTTTCATAAATGACTTTCTTTCCATGTTACCTAGATTTTCTTCACATGAATCCTTTAAATTATCCTAAGATCTAGAACAAGTGGCACTTGTTCCTTGATCGCACTTTACTTTCTAATTTTTGTTTCCCTACTCACACTTCCTCCTCACTCCCAACTTGCCCTTGCACTCACTTTTGGTTGCATTCACTCATATTTGGTTACACTCACTCTTGGCTTGTGCTCGTACTCACTTTCGACTACACTCACTCACTCGTGCTCACACTCACTTCTTGCTGCACTCGCTTTCAGTTGCACTCACTCTTGGCTTGTGCTCACACTCACTTCTTTTTAAATTAAATTTATTATATTTACATAAGACTTTCATTAATGATCATATTGAACCCAAAGGTTTTTTTGTATTTTCTCTTTTATATCTTTTTCATTTATTATTTAATCCTATCTTTAGTTTATTTATTTTTAAACATTTTTTTTAGTAAGTCTTTATTTTTAAACATTTTGATAAAAATTATAGTGTCATATTTTTAATTGGTTATGTGGGGTTATAATACTTGTTATATAATAAATTATGGATCTCCAATCAATATAATGACAATATTTATGAATTTTGACACTTTAAAATCTTAAACATATGGTCAATATCATTCTAATATTTATCAACTCAAATGTAGAATTCTTCCCTCTTATGTTCCATGTAGTATCCTAGTTATATCACCCATTTAGATTTGATTTATTAATGTTAAAGGCATGTACTCGTTTTAATAAATAGAAAGAAAAATTTTGAAAAATACCATAAGAACTAGCAACTTAACCACATTAGAAACTAATTAAGGATTTATTGACTACTTTGATTTTGTTTTATTTTTCAATAAATATGAGTTTGAACTTTATAGAAAAACATTAAGATTGAAGACAAAATTCTCCATAACATTAGGACCCATCAAAAGCTCACATATATTTATAGGTTTATCCCTTTTTTTAAATAAATGAAAAATAAAAATTGGTATCAAGTGTAATTATGGTTTTTTTTAATGTGAGTTAGGAGTGAACCTCACCTATTTTTTGTTTTAGAAAGTAACCAAGTGTTATAAGTACAAACAGTAAGTATAAGCAAGAAAAAAAGCATGAGGAAATAACAAGCACCACTACTTTTTATTCCATATCTTAGGAGAGAATAAAAAATTAAAGGATTCATATGAAATAAAAATCTAGATAACATGACAAGAAAATCATTTTTGAAAGTCTTTACTAGAAGGATGCCCTAGTCAGCATAAGAGAAAGAGTGTGTAATAATTTCAATATAGCCATGTTGGCTACCTTTATTTTTTATAACTTAGTCCTTAGGTTTAGATAGTCGGTCCTTGAGCATTAGGTTTAGGATTAATTTGGATTTAATCTATTAATAGGAAGAGTTATATGGTAATTGAAATCATCTTTCATGTTCGAATTTAATTCATGTCTTTTAGGCAGAATTCATCTTCTATCTATGAGACTTTGCCCTCTCTTAGTAGTTAAGGATTTGCATTGATTTGAATATGAAGATTGATTATTTTATATTTGATTTTCTGGCAATGGATCTAAATTATTATTTTATTTAAGTAATCTCCTTGAGCATTAGGGTTAGGGTTAATGTTTTTTTTATTGAGTAAATACTTCTTATACATATACATATCCACCGTGGGGATTGAACCCGGATCACATCACCGATAATGCAAGTGGCGTCCTTGCCGGTAGACCACATCACGTGGATTAGGGTTAATGTTGATTTAATATATTAATAGAAATGGTTATATGGTAGTTGAAATCATTCAAATTTAATTCACATATTTTATGCATACTTTATCCTTTATCTATGAGACTTTGCCCTGTCTTAGTAGCTAAGGATTTGCATTGATTTGAATATGAAAATTGATTATTTTATATTTGATTTTTTGGCAATGGATCTAAATTATTATTTCATTCAAGTAATATCCTTGAGCATTAATGTTGATTTATTTTATTTAATAAGAAGAGTTATATTGTAGTTGAAATCATCTTTCATATTAGAATTTAATTCACGGTCTTTCAGGCAGACTTCATCCTCTATCTATGAGACTTTGCCCTCTCTTGGTAGCTAAGGATTTTCATTGATTTGAATATGAAAATTTATTATTTCATATTTTATTTTTTGATAATGAATCTAAATTATTATTTCATTCAAGTATTGTTAATTGTGTATTATTCTATTATTGTTATTAATTGTTGTATAATTATAATTTCTTATCAAGTGGAGTTAGAGCCTAAATCTCCAATCTAAAAAACTAGTCAAAAATATCAAAAAAATCAAGTCAACATCTTTATATTCGTCCATGGTTATCAAGTGGTATTATCATATAAAATTAAATCAATAGATTTATGTTTATCCATAGTTATACAAAATTCCATTTATAAGCTCCAGTTAAAAGATGATTATTAGCAGCTCCACAACCTCACCATAGTATGAATTTCTTTCCATAAACTTTAGAGTATTGAACATAATTCGTCTATATACCAATGAATATATGTAAAAAATAACAAGGCCTTGCAAGCCACGAGTGAAGAAGATAAGAAAATATTGTTGTCTTATACCAATGAATATATGCAAAAAATAGGAGGAAAGCTGCTTTGTTGGAATTTTTTTGAGACCTATCTGGTGGGCTCTGTGGGGATGGCAGCAGTTTCTGGAGGAGGTATGAACAACTGGAGGAATGTAGTGATGGCATCGAGTCCATCACAGAGCATGCATGCTAGGGCTGGTATTTCTTTTAAAAATGATTGGAAGGAACAGGATTTCCCATTGCATGCCGGGAATCGCTTGTTAAAGAACAATGGATGTTTGGAACGATGTGAAGCCAGGCCGATTCTAGTGGTTCAACCAGAATCGGTGGCAGAAGATGTGAAGTATTTAACCAAACATGCACTTATTGGTAAATTTATGGGCATCCGAATTTCTCTTCCCTTTGTGGAGGCTTGGGTTAGGAAGACTTGGAACCCTGAAGGTGATGTGGAGGTGATGCTGAGTGAAAACAGCTATTTTATGGTGGTTTTTTCTTGTCTTGCGGATCGTAAAAAAGCATTTGAAGGAGGTCCATATTTCTGTAACCAAGCAAGACTCTTTCTTAAACCCTGGCATGTGGGTTTCAACCCATCATAGGAGCGACCGTCACGGGTTCTAGTGTGGGTTCGGCTTTCGTGGCTCCCATTGGAATTTTGGAGAAATGACATCTTGCATATGATTGCCCTTCTACTTGGGAAGCCGGTTGGGCCATCATGATAGACGTTGGATAAAAAGGTAATCTCTGTTTCTCGTATCTATGTTGAAATTGATTTAAACAATCCTATTCTAGATTCTATTGAAATACAGTTCGGATCAACCACATGGGTTCAAAAACTTGACTATGAAGCTCTTCCATTTTGTTGTCGGATTTGCCATGAATATGGCCACTTACAAAGAAAATGCCCTAAGTTTGTCCTACCTGTGGCTTCAAATCCTGGGCCCTCTCGAGCTGTACAAAATATGGATAAAGGAAAATCCTCGATAAAGGAATGGGATCAAGATAAGGAAGGATTTGTTATGGTAAAACCTCGAAACAAAGGAAGAAAGGCAAAAAGAGACATTAAGGATAACCAGCCAGATGCTCATCTCAACCGTTTTGAAATTCTATAGAATCTTGATTAGTGCATGGAGATACCTGAAACATCGCTACCTGTTATAGATATAACAGGACCAAATTATTTGTCTCTTCATGAGGTGGAACCAAGGGAACCAGATATAGGGGGTTTAAATGAAGAACAGAGGGCTTTGGTTCCGAGTATAGGTGATATGGTTGGCCCTAGCCCTGGAAGTGAAGTTATCTTAGAAAATGGCATAGATTTAGATATGCCCTCTCCTACCCAAGCACTGATGCAGTCATCCATGGACTATAAAACTCCTACGATGTTGGGATTGCAACATAAAATAATTAAAAAAAATGCTTCAGATAAGAATATGAAGGTGGGTAGAAAGAAAGACCAGGATAAAATTAAGTTAATGGGGGAGACTTTGGTAGAGTCAGGTTTGGTGAGAACATTGGACTCCCATTTTTATAACCCCAAAAAATTATTATACTTTCATGGAATGTAAGGGGGTTGAACAGCATCCCCAGACAAAAAGTTATTCGTGATTTGATTCGTGTTCATTCTTCGGATGTGGTTTTTATTCAGGAGACTAAATTAGCTATTGATAGTTTGTTCAATATTGCTCCCAAGTTGTGGAGAAAGGGGCAATGTCAGTGTATTGGTGCATGTGGATATGCTAGTGGCCTTGCTTGTTTATGGGATCCAGTTAAGATCTCTCCTCTTACCTGGATTTCCAGCAGGATTCTTTGCGAGTCTGACTCTCAAATTTTGGTTAATCTTTTAAACAGCAAAAGAGTGGAGGATGTTAATTGGCAGTTGGCCTCTGTGACCATTCAGATTCTCAGAATGAGTGAAGAGTTCAAATTTATATCCTTTGTGCACATTCCAAGGGAATGGAATGGGGTTGCTGATTACCTGGCCAAAAGGGCTTCTGAGCTATTGGATACTCAGAGTATTGATAACTGGGAGAGTCTCCTGTCTGGGGATTCTCAACACCTACGGGATTTGATCCATAAGGATGTTCAGACTTAATGTGGTTTTTTTTTTTTGGTTTTCTTTGGGAGTTGACCTTGTCTGGTGATTTAGCCTGTCTTGTTGCTTATTTGAGTCCTGGGTGGGGTCTCAGTGTACTTTGTAATCCAGACTTTTTATCAATAAATTTTTACCCCTTTATTTAAAAAAATATATATGCAAAAAATAATAAGGTCTTGCAAGCCAGGAGTAAGAAGATAAGAAAATGTTACTATGCAATAAGATAGTGTTCTCCGCATTTAGAAATAATGTAAAACGTCCATTAACTAAGAAAATAAATTTCTACATAAGCTTCAAAAATCCCCAAGAACCAAGCAAAAAGGAAAGAAACTTGATTTTCAACACCTTCATAGTCTTTTGTCCACCTGCAATACCCATGGGTTACTCAAAAAAATCCTACCTCCCTCCCCCCCTCACTGCTTAGAAAAATCCATCCTCCCTTTGTCAACACTACAACATCCCAAGTGATTCCCAGCCACAATAAATTTACCTGCTAATTTGTGCTTATAATGGAGAAACTCTGAGTGCTATTTTATGTTGAATTATGCAGTATCCCAGGTGGTTCCTACCTCCCTTCACCGCTTTGCAACAACTTGGGAAACTTGGACTTATAATAACAAATCTTCCTATTGAAAACTCTAAACAAAGAAAAGGGTTTTTTTTAATAAAAATAAAAATAATATTGATGTAAATATTTAAACATTTATTTATTTATTTATTTATTTATCCCTCCTCCCTTCTTCCTTCCCCACATGTTTTCATTGTTTTATTATGTAAATAATATAATATATAAAAAATAAATAAATATAAAAATAAAAAAGTATGTATAGGGTGTCATCGGATCTTTATGGGAAACCTATCTTTGTGTAATTATCTCTTCAAGCTCATCAAAGTAAGAGGTATTTTCATAACACGTTTTTAGTGATATTTTAAGTAATGGTTTGAGTTCTTCAATTACCCCTAGTGCATAAGTGAACCTACTATCCCTATTGGTTGGGCATGAGTCAACGATCTATTATAGTATATTGTTCTTTCAAAGGATGTATGTATGAGCAAAATGAAATGTCAATCCACAATTCCTCGTAGGCATCACAACACTTCCATTAATATCAATATTTTTAACCAATGTCTTCTTTTTTCCTTAAATTTCATGGCTTTGCCCCTGCCCAACACCTTAGGTTCTTCCTCTCCTTCTCCCAATAACCCTCCCCTGGTCACTTCTTTTGCTACCCCTCCAATTAGTAATCCTCTTCCCAATACTATTGACCTTGATCTACATGAATATCTTTTGCATTAAGAATAAATTATTACTTCCATTATCAATACCTTTAATAGTCAAGATCAGTCAATTAATTTCATGTTCAATTTCTTGAGTAGTCAAGACCAATCGATTACTTCTATGTCCAAGACCTTGAGTAGTCAAGACTAGTCAATTTCTTCCATGGACAAGTCCTTGAATAAAATTGAAAAATATCCATTACTACACCTCCTTTGGTCCAAGGATCTCAACAAATCGTTGGGCAACATCCTCTAACTATTCATAAAGCATAAAATACTAGTGTTCTTCCACAATAACTACCTAGTCATAATCCTCCAGTTTTTAGTCCTTACGACCTCGGCTTTACTTCTTATTTAGATTCTACGATAAGAAGTGCTTCTAATTTCCTTGAATGGCTTCATGACATTTTTATTATTTGCATTAAGATACCCACATTTGAATGTATGGATCCTTGAGGATGGTTAGACAAAATAGAAGTTATTATATCTCTACTATGTTCTTAAAGTAGGTCATGTCGCATTAGTAGCTTCTAAGTTGGTATCCAAGCTTATAAATGGTTATTGTGGTAGCTTTGCCAACATGGTAGTCCTCTTTTGTGGCCTAACTTCAAAGAATAATTTTTCCAAATATTTTACAAGGAATCTTCCACATCATATGTGGTACATCTTATGCAAACTAAGCAAACAAGAATAGTGGAGTATAGCTTCAATTTCACAAGTCTTCTCACCTATACCCATCAATTGAATCCAGTGATGGTGGTCTTAGTTTTTCGCTATGGTCTTAAGAACAAAATGTGGAAGGAAGTTGACATGCACAATCCCTATACTCTTAATGATTCACAATGTGTAGCTTTGATAGCAAAACAAAATCTCCAAGATTTTGGTCCCCCATATAGACGTGACTTCAACTCTTGATGTCCTTACTACAATATTTAGTTTTTGCAAGGATTTTTTTTGTTTCAAATATCATTCTCACCATACCTAATATAAGGCCTATGAAGAAAATTGTAAATTTCTATTGGAAGGTGAATATGCAACAATATGTAAAGATAAAGATTCTTTACAACAAGAGGAACCAGCAGAAGTAAGATAAGAAGGGCAACTAGAAAAAGTAGAAGACAAGAGAAACTAGAAAAAGTAATATAGTAAGGACAACCAATAGAAGTTGATGAAGCATAATAGGAGTATGTTCTTCCTGCTCATGTGCTTATAGGTCTTCAAGCTTACCATACTATCAAGGTATAAGGATTTATTAGATAAAAGTTTCTCAATGTATTTATCATTTTGTAAAAACACGCAACTTTATAGATAGTAAGACAACAAAGTCCTTGGACTTGTATGTCAATACTTAAATTCAAGATAAATTTTAAGTCTTGAATACAATTGGAGGTACCACTTATTGTGTAGGTCAAATGGATAAATTTAATATCTAAATGGAATATTATACTTGGGTGGGCAATCTCTTTGCCATCAACCTAGGTAATTCAAATGTCATATTTAGAGCACAATGGCTATCTCAACTTGGTGATGTTACTATCAATTTACAAAAATTTTATGTCAAATGGATAGAGAATAGAAGCATCATTTGTCTCCAAGGAATCCAACCCCCTCCTTCAAAGGTGGTTCATTCACATAGCATGGAAAATATATTAAAGAAATGTGGTTGGGGATTCTTTACCTAAGTCAATTGCATGGAGGTTTTGTCCATGGATATACCTCTTCCAAATATTACTTTATATTTATAAAATATTATGGGTTGCTATGAGGAGGTCTTTAGTGATCCCATGGGTCTACCTCTGAAGCACACACATGATCATGATAGCCACATTGTCCTAGGAAGTCAACCTTCTAATGTGCATCCTTGCCACTACCCCCATCCCTAAAAGTCATAAATTGAGAACCTGGTTCAGAAAATATTGGAGCAAGGAATCATCGGTCCAAGAATCACTCCATATTCCCCTCTAGTGGTGATGGTATGACATAAGGCACTTGTGTCTTGATTTTTATCCTCTTAACAAAAACACTATCAAAGTTAAGTTTTATATCCTTATTATAGATTATTTGTTGGATGAATTACATGGTGCTAGATACTTTACAAAACTAGACTTGTGTTTTGGGTTTCATCAAATTAGGGTTAGAGAAGAGGATATCCCTAAAATTACTTTTTGTACACATGAGGGTCATTGTGAGTTCCTAGTCATACCTTTTGGTTTCACTAATGCTCCTTTAAATTTACAAAGTCTCATAAACTCTATCTTTTGTCCTTTCCTTTGTAAGTTTATCCTAGCTTTCTTTCATGATATTTTAATTTACAAGTCTTGGGAGGATCGTCTAGTTCATATTGATAAAGTTATTCACTTGTTATAAAGGGAAAAGCATTTTTTAAAAAGGTCCAAATTTCCCTTTGGGATTTAGGAGGTAGAATACTTGGGACATATAGTAATTCAAAAATGATTCAAGGTCGATCCTAACAAGATCAAAGCTATGCAAGATTGGCCCTTGTCCAAATCTGCTAAACAACTTTGTGGATTATTATAACTCAAGACTACTACAAAAAAATTATTTGCGACTATGGCAAGATTGTCACTCCTCTTACTACTCTCACCAAAATGGATTTTTTTGTTTGGTTGAATTTTCTTCCCATCCTTTCCATGCCCTCAAAGAATCTATGTACCACTCTTTTTTTGCTACTCCTAACTTTAGCAAACATTTTTGCATTGAGTGCAATGCTTTCAGCATAGCTATTGGAGTTGTTTTGATGCAATATGGTCACCCAGCAGCCTTTGGAAGCAAACAACTTTTGGAAAATAATCTAGGGTAGTCCACTTATGAGAAGAAAATGTTAGTAATTTGCATACCATAGAGAAAAGGAGGCCTTACTTATTGGGATATCATTTCATCACGAAGACCGAACAAAGTAGCCTTAAGCATTTCTTAGAGCAACATCTCTTATACCCTAAAAAAATAAATGGATGACCAAGCTCTTGGGTTAATATTTTGTCATTGAATACAAGAAAATGAGAATGTGGTGGTTGATGCCTTTTCTCATAGATATGAATATGTTTCAATGTCATATCTAGTCCTCCTCCATAATGGATTCCTCAACTTTAGGAATATTGGCTTTCTAATCCAAAGACTCCTTGAATAATTCAACAAATAAAGATAGGATCATCATTACATTCTTATTTCTCATATACTAATGAAGTTCTTCACAAAAATGATCACATTTATTTGTCTTAGTCTTTGGCTATTAAGTTAAATGTTCTTCAAGAATTGCATGCATCTCCTTTGGTTGGACATTTAGGATTCTTGAAAACATATCAGCGATTGAAGCAACCATTTTCTATAAAAGGATTAAAATCAGAAGTCAAGATGTTTGTGGTTAAGTGTGAGGTATGTTAGTGTAATAAATAAAAAATAGTTAAACTCCTAGATTATTGCAACCCATGTCTATCCCTAACTTCCAATGGTAGTACATATCCATGGATTTCATTCAAGGCCTTCACAAATCAAAGGGTTAAATGGTGAACTTTGTGGTAGTAGATAACCTTTTCAAGTATGTGTATTTTTGTGCATTACAACATCCCTATTTAGTAAAGTGACCAAGGTATGTCGTGATTATATTTTTAAATTACATGGTATGCCCAAAACCATTGAGTAACCATGAATCTACATTCATTAGCAACTTTTAAAAGGAACTATTTCATCTTAGTGGTACCAAGTTGAGTATGTCCTCTTCATAAGGTCAATCAAAGATTGTTAAGTAATGTTTAGGTATTTACCTCTATTGTTTTACTCAATACAAGTACTATCATTGGGTCTAATGGATCTCATTAGTCAAATGGTGATACAATACTTCTTACCACCCATCCCTTATATTATCCTCATTTGAATCATTATATGGTCAAAAACCTCCATCAATAACAAACTATGTTCCAATATCCTCCAAGGTTTCCTAGGTAGATGCTGTATTATAGCAATAATGACTTGTGCTTAAACTTCTTAAATATAATTTGACCCAAGCCCAGAACAACATGAAGCAATAATAGGATTCACAATATTTTGGTTGACAAGTTAATGTATAAGATATGGTATTTTTGCGCCTACAACTTTACAAGCATTTGTCCTTGAATACCAAGTCTAATCAAAAGTTGTCTTCTTGATTTTATGGGACCTACAAGGTGGTTCATCATATTGGTGAAGTGGCATATCAATTGGAGCTTCCACCAACCTCTCGCTTCCATATAGACTTTCATGTATCCTATCTCAAACAAGTTATTGGTCAAAAGGTGCAATCCTAGACTATGCTTCTAATACTTGATGAAGAAGATCGAATCACTATCTATCCTGAAGAAATATTGTAGTCCAAATTTTGTCATCTTTGGTCTCAAAAAATTTAGAGGTTCCTTTTCAAGTAGTAGGACCTTCTAGAAGAAGATGCTACATGGGAATTTGAGAGCATTTTCCAATATTTTAAAGCTTTGAGAACAAAGCTTTCTAATGGGGGAGCCATGAAACAGTTCTAATATAGCCACGTCGGCCACCTTTATTTTTATTTACTCAAGCCCTAGGTTTAGATAGTCATCCATTGAGAATTAGGGTTAGGGCTAATGTTGATTTAATATATTAATAGGAAGAGGTATGTGGTAGTTAAAATCATCTTTCATATTCAAATTTAAGTCACATATTTTGTGCATATGAGACTTCGCCCTCTCCAAGTGGCTAAGGATTTGCATTGATTCAAATTTTAGAATTGATTATTGCATATTTGATTTGGTAATTAGATCTTAATTATTATGTCATTCTTGTAATGTTATTTTTGCATTATTAGATTGTTGCTACTAATTGTTGTAAAATAATAGTTTCTTAACAGAGCGAATATATGGAAAACCCTATACAAGTAGAAAATACTATAGGGATGAGATTATAGAGCTTGCTATAATGATTCTTAAAAGCAATGGGTTAAGATGTAAGTTCTATGGATACTAGACAGGTTTTTTGGAGATTCAAAATTGGATCAAGTTGGAGTAGGGATTGAATTCAAATTACGCCATCACTTTTCTTCTATAAGTATTTTTACTCGTTATCTTATCGAGTCCATAAGGGATAAAATAATGGATGGTGGCCCTTGTTTTAGGGAAAAAGATGCATTATATTTAATACCATCAAGTGAATTTTTTTTGTGCGAGACAAAGACTATTAAAAGACTTTCAATGTGGATTAGGTTGTTTGGACTTCTTCATCAGTGCATCAATAAGGAGGTTTTGAACAATATTGGCAAACTCTAAAGTATTTCATTAAAGAGGGTCCAATTACTGAGAGAAGGCATGTTGTATACACTCATATATGTGTTGCCATAGATATTTCAAAACCTTTACTAGTAGTCCATTAGGATAAAAATTGAATGAAGAGAATGGGATCAAGTGGATTATGAAAATATTACATTCTAATGTCACAAATGTTGAGTCCTAACATATGACAAAATATTATAAAGTGAAAATTATGGAGGAAGATATGGAAAATTTTGGACATGAGAAACTTTAGTATAAAACAAGATCATATCATAGTAGAAGTTAAGTCAAATTGAGGATTTTCCACTCCTAAGAAAGTGGGGAAAATTTTCTCTACATCATCAAATGGCAAATGCCATTAGAATTCACTCAAATCAACCATTAGAAAAAAAAAATGACACAAGGGATAAGTACAATGTGTAAGTTCAAATTCAAGAGTTAAATATGTGGAGAAATATGGGGAGGTAAATTTTGAAGCAAATGAGGGGATCATTTTCCTCAAGTAGCACAAAATTTTCTCTTGCAATAAAAATTAAAGTAATTCAAAGTGTATTCGTTGCACTTTAAGGTTTTAAGAGTAGCACAATAAAGAAATTCATATGGAGGATATTCATGAAAAAATAGTGTTTCTTTAGGGCAGCATAAATCTTTAGAAGATAAGTCTCATTATGAACAATATGGAAAAATATAATAGATTGATAAAGATGAAAGTGTTGGTGGGAATCAAAAAAATAAGAGGAAGGTTGTCAAAGCATTAATGATGAGCACCAAAAATGCTCATTTTACATACACTGTTAAGGGGTATTATTACTGGTTTAATTAGCATGTGAGATATATTTTTATTTAACTTATGTATATAATTGATAGAAAATTTAGTATTATGCTTGACGGGTGGTTTTAGTGGAACTGTGTATAAATGCAGGTTTTGCTACTAATATGGTGTTTCCCAGTTTACATCCCAAATGGACCTGGCATGCTTCTGCTTAATTGCATCTAAGGTATATGGAGTAGGCACCTTACTCTGGCACCTTACTCCCATACATGGGAGGCGCCTTACTATGGTGCCTTACTCCCATATATGGGAGGCACCTTATTGGTGCCTTACTCCCATACATGGGAAGGCACCTTATTGGTGCCTTACTCCCATATGTTGGAGACACCCGCATTGGAGATGCCATATGACCAAGTCAAAATTGACCAGGTTGACCAAGGGGCTACGAAGGTTGTTGCACGTGAAGACAAAGGGGGATATTTTAATCATGCATTTATTAAATAGAATAAAGTACTTTTTATTATTATCAATTGATTGGTCGGTTGACCTTGTAAAGCTCTTAAGGCATTATTTTTAGGATGCATTAGTTTAGGATTTTTTTGTTACATACACCTAAGGATTTTTATATTTATCCTTCTGGTGAACGGACATGCTTTAAAATAGAAGAATAAAATTTGTGTAGAAACAAAATGTAACTAATCACGTTATGTGATTAAAATAGATTGATTTATTATTGTAACAATATATGGTTGCGCTTTATATAAAGACATAGGCCAGATGAACGGGAGGATGATTAATTTACACAAATTATTATTTCATTTCATTCTTTGTTTAATTGATTAAGAGTGCAACTCCTCTTATTCGAGCAAGCTCTACATAGCTAGTTGTGCGGACTATCTATGGGAGCTTGGGCACACTCCTTGTAGTAGTCCTCCCCTATTTCATTTTTGTTATTTATTTTTAGATTAGATTTATTGCTTTATTTAATGTTTTGTTTAATTTTAGTTATGTGTGTTTATTTCCTTGCATTTTATTTCTACATTTTATTTTTAGCACTTTAATTTTAGTTCGTAATTTATTTATTTAATTTTTTGCACTTATTTTATTTGGTTTGGATGACTTTCAAATGCACGAACATCCCCCACCAAACTAAATAAGGTACAAATGGATTCATTCCCCAACACTGTAGGCATATACTGTGCATGACACTCGTAAGTTTACGGACTTACCGGATTGATAATTTATGGAAGAGAAATGATTATTTTTTGAGATATGATTTATGCTCACCAATGAACAAGGAGAAAAGAAACTCAAAAGGATATCAATTTAGGAAGAACATTAAAAATATCACAATTGTTAACATTAAGTGGGGCCAAGCCCACTAATAAAAATAAAAAGTGACGATGTAAATGTTATCATGCAATATTATGGGTATGAATAAGACCACTAAAAAAAGAGTTATTAAGAAATTAATAGATTGTTATAGTCCTAAGTTTATTTTAATACAAGAAACAAAATTAAAAAGTGAGGAATATAAGGTTACCTTTTAAAAAAAATGGAAGATGGGGGACTATCTAGGAATTCCTTATATAGGCGCTTCCAATGGTATTGCAACGATATGCAACTAACACAAAGGGGATGAACAATTGTTAGAAGCAAAAGGTAATTACGTTGCTAGACTACTTTGTTGGAAAGAGGAAAAAATTGGAGTTGGGGTTATAAATATGCATGCTCCAACTATAGTTACTCCTCATGAAAGCGTTGTACATATTGAGTGATAATTTGTCATTGATGTCAAGAGTGAGTGGTCATTGATGTCAAGCTTTCAACACCAGTCAGTGGCAGCATCAGTTTCTGGTTCTCCAATATGTGTAAAAGATAGTCTGGTTTCAAGAGATCATATGTGGACCAAAGTGCAAAAGAAGATGCCCAAGTAAATAATATTATAATATTTTTATAATACTATAAAAGGAGGTTTTAAATTATTTATAAATTAATTAATATATTTTTTATTATAAATTAATTTATAATTTAATTCACTTAACCTAATTTATGTAAATTACTTATTAATTAGTTTTAATATTAATTATAAAGTTAATTTATATTAATGTTTTTTTTTATATATTAATGTTTTAACCCAAAGGTGGGTTATTAAAATCATAATTCAAATTTTTATTCGAATTACTAAAAGCACCGACATGGGAAAAAAATCAAATCATGTATAAAAAGGGGGATCCACCCACCTTAGGACTTACCATGCCTTTGTTTGAAAATTAATGTGAATTGCTTGCGATGCGTGCTACAGCGAAGTGGAGAGTGTAGTGGCCTTTGAAGAAGTCAAAAGGCACATGATGCATAAGGTGGAGGAAGTACTTTTTCCTTCATGTGGGGACTATAGCCCAAGCGGTGGGCTCCCAAGCACTAAGGCACTTAGGCCTTAGGGATACGGCGGATCGAATCACACCGAAACCCATTTTTGGGGAAAGCAAGGTATGCATTGTAATTTAGGCATCAAAAATTTTGAAAGTGGTTGTTGAAAAATTAAAAATTAATTTTTGCATTATATTTGGTTTATAAGGCTGCATGGGGAGTTATAAGCGTTATGCAAATTAAATTTTGATATCATTTGCTTTAATGGTTGGAAAGAGTTGTAAGGTGTTTGTGTTGTATATTATTCTAATTAAGGAGTTTATAAGGTGTATTCAAGGAATTATTATTTTCATGTATGATTAGTGTATGTTGATTTAAAAAAAAAGTTATAAGGCATAATTAAGTTGTGATTATTTTTGTCCAAGGAATATTTTGAGAAAGTGTTGGAATAATATTTTGCTATCTAACCATTGGAATTGGAGAGAAGAAAATTGTGATCTAGAAAATTTTTCCAAGGACACTTCTACATCAAACAAAAGGTATGGGCATATTCTTCCTAGGAAGTGATTGTTGAAAGTTGTGAATAAAAATTTGGAGCGAAAATGATTGTTTGGTTAAGCATTGTTGAGTGTGTTTTTAATTAATACTTCAAGGTTTTCTGGAATTGAGAGTTGTTGATAAAATCTTATTGTATAAGCATTGTTGTTGAAGTGATTAAGTTGAGTGAAGAACTTGAACTAGGGTTTGCAAAGAACATGAGTATCATTGTTATGTGAGATTGGTTGATAAGCAATGTTGGAAATATTTTAGTGAGTGTTCATATGTTTGGACTAGGATTTGTGAGCAAGGATTATTTTATTGAGTGATTGATTGAGTAAAGTTGATTGAGACTAGTCAAGTGGATGTGTGAAGTGATAGCTCAAGTTCTATGAACAAATTGTTCTATATACTGAATTGATTTGAGAAAGTGATTGAGAGTTTGTGAGTGTGAAGCATATTGAGTCTCTAACAATTCTCTATATGTTTCTAAAAGAGGGAGTGAAAGTGATTGAGCATTGAGATGAATGTGAAGCATATTGAGTCTCTAACAATTCTCTATATATTTCTAAAAAAGTGATTGAAAGTGATTGAGCATTGTGATGAGTGTGAAGCATATTGAGTCTCTAACAATTCTCTATATATTTCTAAAATAATGATTGAAAGTGATTGAGCATTGTGATGAATGTGAAACATATTGAGTCTCTAACAATTCTCCTTGTGTTTCTATGATATTGGATAAGTTCTAGTGAGGACTTGTTGAGTAGATTTGGACAAGTTCTAGAGAGGACTTGTGGACAGATTTGTGTGAGCTTTTGTGGAAGCTTACAATACAAATTGAGAGAAAATTTGGACAAGTTCTAGTGAGGACTTATTGAGCAAATTTGGACAAGTTATAGAGAGGACTTGTGGACAGATTAGTGTGAGCTTTTGTGGAAGCTTACAAGGCAGATTTAAGACAAGTCTTTGAGAAGACTTGAGAGCAGAGTTGATTGATTGATTTTTTTAAACCTTGAGTTAAGGTTTGGGGTAGATCCAACAAATTTTATTTGTGATTAAGTCAAGCTTTGAGTTAAGGCTTGAGGATAGAGATTGAGAACATATTTGTGCTAGACCGAAGAACTATTTTTAGTGCAGATCAGAGGATAGAGATTGAGGATAGATTTGTGCTAGACAGAAGGACTATTTTTAGTATAGATTCGAGGATAGAGTTTGGTGCAGATTTGAGGACAGGTTTGTGCCAGACTAGAGACATAAATTGAGTAGATTTATGCTAGATCGAAGGACTGTGTTTAGTGTAGATTTGAGATAGATATTTGAAGGTGACAGAGTATAGAGGATGATAGTCTCTAGTGGATAGAGATCCATTAGCCGAGGCAGTGAGGACAAGTGTCTTCAGTGGATAGAGATACATTAGTGAGAGCAATTGGAGCAATAGTTCTTCTAGAAGATCACCAGTCAGATCTAAGAAGAAAGGATTTCTCCTATGGATAGAGATCCATGAACTTGATTAGGGGATTGGTGTCTTCTTTGGATAGATATCCATAAAAATTGTAATAGGGAAAATATTCCCAAGAGATTGATTGAGAAAATTTTAGTGAAATATTTTCTTCGTAGAGTAGCCCACATTGGGTGAACCATGTTAAATTGGTGTCTCTATTATGTGTGGTGATTTGTGCATTGCTTTAATTACTGCTTTTGATATTGCTATCTTTACATTGCATAATATTGATTAGGACGAAAAAGTAAAAAGTGGTCTTATACTGTTCACCCTCCTGTTGTGGTTCATCCACAACACACCCCAAAATTGGGGACCCACCTTTGTTTTTGCAGGTTTTAGGGAAGATCTCAAAGACCCGGATGCTAAAAATGAAGAAAAGAAGAAAAATGCCTAAGTGTTGAAAGGGTCGTGAAATCGCGACATGTCGCGATATCGCGACATGTCGCAATATCGCGACATGTCTCTCCATCACTGCGAAAAATTGAAATCGCGACACGTTTTTTGGAAGGGTACGAAAAGTTGAGAATGGTAGTGATTTCGCTACAAGTTGCCGAAAGAAAGGTGGTAGTGAATCGCTACCACTTCGTGAAGCAAAGGCGTGAAAGAAGAGTGGTAGCGATATCGCTACCACTTTACAAAGCAAAAGGCGTGAAAGTAAGGTGGTAGCGATATCGCTACCACTTTGCGAAACAAAGGCTCGAGACAAAAAGTGGTAGCGATATCGCTACCACTTCATCGAAGGAAGGCTCGGAACCAAAGTGGTAGCGATATCGCTACCACTTCATCGAAGGAAGGCTCGAAACCAAAGTGGTAGCGATATCGCTACCACTTCATCGAAGGAAGGCTCGAAACCAAAGTGGTAGCGATATCGCTACCACTTCATCAAAGGAAGGCTCGAAACCAAAGTGGTAGCGATATCGCTACCACTTCATCGAAGGAAGGCTCGGAACCAAAGTGGTAGCGATATCGCTACCACTTTTTGAAAAGAAGGCAAAGCAAAGTCGATAGCGATATCGCTACAACGAGCTACTGCGGGCATACGAACCAAGAACATGTCGTGATATCGTGACATGTCATGATTTCACGACATGTCGCGTTATCACGGCTAGGAAACGGAAGAGGCCAAATGCAAATTCTGCCAGGATTTTTGCGGGAAAGCGTTACGAAAGGTGCAGGAGACGCAGGACACGTGGTGGAAATGACAGAACCAGAGTAACGTTTCATAACAATAGTTACTGGCCGCAGAGATCGAGCGTTATGAATGCACACAAAGGTTAGAATACCAAAAGGCGGGAATTGAAGCGAAGGGTCCCGGGAGTCAAAACGAAGCGTCATGGAACAGCCGAGAACGCGCGATAGAAAGGTTAAATAGCAGAAATGTAGATGGATACGGGTCGGAGACTGTAACAAAAAGCATTATTTATTGAAATAAAGGATTTTTCTTTGGTAACACGACTTTTGTGTGTAAAATCAAAAGGAGATCGAAGCCAAAACTATTGTTTTACTATCAATCTTTTCGTTGCATCATTTTGTCTTGTATCTATTTCGTTTACGCCATGGGATGGGTTACGATAGGTGAATGGTAGAATGATGCAGTTATATTTTTTTCCTTAGAGTCTTGCATCTGATCTGATTAGATTGTGTGTTAGTACAGATCTGATCGGTTGGGTTGTTTTGGGGACTTCATCTCTTAACTTGGGATTTTGCAGGGAGGAGATCGTGAACCATTTTAATATCCTTCATTATTTTCCAGCTGATTCAAAAATAACAGTTTCTGTTTTATTCCTTGATATGCTTAATTTCATGTCAGAGACTCTAAGTTGCGTGTTATTATTTGTAATATGACATTAACACTCAACATTTTGGCGCTAGAAGGAGGGCCTTCTATATTGCTTTACAATTTTGATTTGTTCTAACAATTAACGTGGGTAGTTTTGTTTCCACCTAATGTGCTTGCAGGTGTAACATTTAGACATTTTATCTGGCAGCAGAGTTGAGAAATATTTTAGAGTCCTAGAGTTTCCAAGCTGGCCCAACCTGAGTACATTGCTACTAGGTCTAAAACCACGGGGAAACTATCTTCCAAAGCCTTTCTCCCACTTCTAGGAGGCCGAAAAACAAAACATTAGAAGTTGAAATACCACCCAGTATACTTGAGTTAGGGATTTCTTTGGACTCAAGTACCTCTAGTGGGCCTGAACCCTTAAGTTCAAGTGGGATAGTAACACCAGTTGTATCTGTCTCCACAGTTCTAGGAGTTCCAATTGTTCCCACAGGGTTGACACCTTTGAATAACATGGCCCAACAACAACAACAACAATAGCCACCTGCCCTTTGGTATGGTGCTCAGAGTTCCCCTTTAGATATTCCCGGGGCAGTCCACGACTTGCCTAGAAACATTGAAAGGGGATTACCCAAATTCATTCATGATGGTCCAACAACGCGAGAAGATCATGTCCAAATCTATAAAGATTACATGTTTAGGCAGGGGGTTACTCACGAGGATGTTGCCTGTCGAGTTTTCCCTGCTAGTCTAGACCACATTGCTAACGAATGGTATCAAAATTTGCCAGCAGGGTCCATAACTTCATGGGCCCAGCTAGAAACTGCGTTCATAGGTCAATTCAGACAGTTAGTAGATCCCTCCATGACATACAATTTCTTTGTATCTTGCAAAAGACAAACCAATGAACCCATTCGAACGTTCAATTAGATATTTCAAAAGCTATATACGAATGTGACTCGTCACTTTGCGGTAGACCCTGCAATTGCCTTGCAGCTATACTTCGGAGCCTTAGATCCTTTAACATCTTTGTTGACTAGAAGGAACCCTTAGGTTACAACCCTTCCTTTGGCTTATGCAGAAACAATGACTCTCAAACAGCAGATGAACCTGCCAGGCGCAGGATTGTCTCAATTGACTGGGATGGGACAATATGGCCCATACAGCCAATTTGCCATGATGAACCGGTAGTAGCACCACGAGCTCCGATGTTGAACAACTTCCAAACACCCACCCAAGTTACACCATTGTCAGGTTATCCGAATGCTACTGTTCAAACACAGAGTTTGATTCAAAATAACTTGATGGGTTTGCATGGGTTCGATATGGGCAATAATCTGTTGACCATGTCGGGGTTTGCTCCAATTAACACGCTAAGCTCAGCGACTTATCCAACAATCACTCCCATTCAAAGTGTGAATCCAGGATGGAATCCAACTGCCCAAACTCAAGCCATTCAAAATGGGAATCCAGGATGGAATCCACCTGCCCAAACTCAAGCCATTCAAAATGGGAATCCAGGATGGAATCCACCTGCCCAAACCCAAGCCATTGTACCCAATCCAGAGGTGGCTAATGCAGCCAACACAATCGGACTCGCAATTGCAGTGCCTCAACCACAAGGGTCCGAAGCAGCCATATAAAATATGAAAGAAACGTTGGCCAAGGTGTTGGTAACAGTGGGGAATGTCAATAAAAATTTTGATCAGGCCATGGGCCATAACCGACCTCACAATCATAGAGGAAAAGGAATGTATAACACGCAGCCTAACAATGGACGGGTACCCAATCCCGTTGCCAACCAGGTAGACATTTCGGAAGACTATGGAGATGCAGGATCTTGTGATAATGATTGCCCGCACTATGGCCACGTGAAATCGAAGTCTATGCTAACGGAGGTCATACAATCCCATGAAAGTGAAGAAGAGGAGGATGTAGAATTTTTTGGAAGCGAAGATGAAGAAGCTTTGGAAGTTCATGCAAACAAACATTTTGGGAAAGCAAATCACAAATATTACACTAGGAGTTCTAAAGAGCCCAAAACTTCCTCTGCTTCTCCTAATAATCAATTACTCCCTCTTGACCCTAAAGGAGATGTCAATCCCCCTCCTCCATCAAAGGTCGAAAAGTCTAATATGATGCAAAACTTGCCAAATCCAGAAAATCTCACTTACGATTTGGTGGAAGATATGAAGAATAATAGGGCCAATGTATCGATGTATGACATGGCCCGATTATTAGGCCAAGAAGTGAGTTCACCAAAAGGATTAAATCCATCTGCACAAGTTCATGAAGCTAAAAGTGTTGAGTCCCAAGTGGTTGTACAAAAAGAAAAATGAGATATACCTCCCTTTTTGGTAACCATTAGAATTGCGGTAAAAACTTGCACAATTGTTTAATAGACTCGGGGGCCTCGGCTACTATCATGCCCTTAGAAATCAGTAAAATATTGGGACTTACACCAAAGCCTTCTAGGAGCAGGGGTGGTGCGGTTGGACGAGTCAACCATGGAGGCGATAGGGAGAGCCGGGTGATGTGCATATTCAAGTCAATTCGGAACCCGGAGTTCAACAGACGCATAGACATATTGGTGCTCGATATTCCTATCAAATATGGCATGGTATTGGGAAGAGATTGGAGTAAGAACCTAAACGGCTACATTGTGACAGACTCTTCACACATGTGGCTGCCTTGGAGGGGAGTGGCCAATCAAATTCGAATTGACAGTGAACCCCGACTCAAAGAGATGATCACAGATTACAACAAGTCGAACGAGATCCAGTACATTGAAGCTGAGTTGGGAGCATACTGTTTGGACATAGAAGCACTCGAAAATACCCATGATGAAAGGATTGGGTGCAACTTTACTGAAGGACATCAAGACATTTGGACCTTAATATTTGATGGATCCAGGTCCAGACAAGGAGCAGGAGCCGGTGTTGAATTGTCATGTTCGGACTAGGAGCCTATATTCGCTGCATACAGACTACAGTTCCCTGCCACCAACAATATGGCAGAATATGAGGCTTTGATTCTTGGACTACAGCTGGCCATTTGAAATAAAATTAAATATATGAAATTCCTTGGTGATTCAGAACTGGTGGTGAAACAAGTGAGGGGACAATACATATGCAAGGATAGGCGGCTCAGGCTTTACCGAACTAGGGTCAGAGATTTAATAGATGAGTTTGATGCCTTTAACATTTCTCTGATCTCGAGAAAGGGCAATCGTCTGGCAGACTCCCTAGCTGTAGCAGCGAGTATGTTGAAGCCAGTGGACCATAAGAAATGCAAGAAGTTCTCTATAGAGTTGGTCCCTTGTCCCTCGATACCAGATAATGTTATGAACTTCCAAGTATTTGATAGTGACAGGCACATATTTCATTTTGTCACTAATTCTGGTATATTTGAAAAGCAGTACATAGATGAAGAAGAAAGGGACGTAGAGGAGGTAGTTTCGAAAGATAAAAATCCTATAAAAAACAACAGGATGCCTGATGAGATAGCTTCATTAGAAAAAATCTTTGATATCGGATGCAAACCAAGAAAAGGTAAAAGGGTTCCATCTCCTGGAGAGGCCTGTGATTTGGTTAACATTGGAAGTGCAAAAAATCCCCGGGAGGTATTCATAGCAAAAGCATGTACCAAGCAGGAGAAGGATTCCATAGCAAATGCATTAAAAGAATACATAGATTGCATTGCTTGGAGTTATAAGGAGTTGAAAACCTATGATCAAAATGTCATAATGCACACGATTCCACTGAAGCCAGAGTCCAAGCCCTTTAGGCAAAGACAAAGGCGAGTTAATCCATTATTAGAACCCTTGATAGAGAAAGAGGTGAAGCAACTGTTAGAAGCTAAGATCATCTTTCCCATTAGGCATTCCACGTGGGTTGCTAACCTAGTCCCTGTGAGGAAAAAGAGTGGAGAAATAAGGTTGTGCATTGATTTTAGAAATCTCAATAATGCATCCCAAAAGGACAACTACCCGTTACCCACCATCGATGAAATACTCCAAAAGGTAAACGGGTCGGAGATGATGTCATTCCTGGATGGTTATTTGGGATATAATCAGGTCCTTATCCATCCTAGTGATAGGATGAAGACTGCTTTTACGATAAAATGGGGCACCTTTGCATACAGGAGAATGCCCTTCGGACTATTGAACGCAGGTGCCACTTTCCAGCGAGCTATGGATTTTGCTTTTAAAGGGCTTATTGGTAAGTGCATCATTGTTTACGTTGATGACATTCCTGTATTTTCTAAGAACATGGAAAACCATGTCAGGGATCTTAAGAAAGTCTTTCAAAGATGCAGGGAACATGGTATATCTCTCAACCCAAAGAAGTGCATCTTCGGGGTAACAGAAGGAAAACTGTTGGGGCATATAATATCTAAGGATGGAATTTCCATTGACCCTGAGAGAATAGAAGCCATACAGCAAATTCCTCGTCCCAATAGCAAGAAGGGGTTGAGATCATTTTTCGAAAAGATAAATTTTGTCAGAAAATTTATCGCAGATTTTGCAGAGATAGCAGGACCTTTGAACGACATGCTAAAGAAAGAGGTCCAGATCATTTGGACAGATGAAAGGATAGAGGCTTTTGATAATATCAAGGATGCAATTTCTAAAGCCCCGGTTTTGGTGAGTCTCGATTATACGAAGCCTTTCTATATCTACACATTTGCTTCAGATCACTCCTTTGCGAGTGTTTTGACTCAGAAGAGTGAATGCAGCATTGAAAATCCCATTGCTTTCCTGAGTAGTCCTCTCAAAGATGCAAAGCTGAGATATTCTACCCTAGACAAGCAAATGTATGCACTGGTTAAGACTGTAAAAAAATTCAGGCACTACATAGTCCACAGTAGGGTCTTTGCTATCGTCCCAGATCCTGCTGTCAAAGCCATGTTCGTTCAGAATGAATTAGGTGAGAAACGTGGTAAGTGGGTTTCAACTTTGCAGGAATTTGATCCGGAGATTCAATCGATGAAGATAGTGCGGGGGCAAGGGTTAGCTAAGGCAATCGCAGAGGATCTCGCAATTCCTTGTCAACATTATGAAGTCGTTGATGTAACCAAGGAGGAGTGGTATGCGGATGTGGTGTACTATCTACTAAATGGTAGGTGTCCATCATTTTTGAATTCTACTCAGCTACGAGCCTTGCGTTTGAAGTCTGCTAATTTTCTAGTTAGATCCGGCACATTATACAGAAAGAACCATGAAGGTATTTACCTTTGTTGCATTGATCAAGAGGAGGCGGTGCGAATACTCGAAGAGTTTCATGGTAAACATGGGACAAGGCATGGGTCCGCTAATGCCATAGCCCATCAAATCCTCGGAGCCGGTTATTATTGGCCTTAACTATTCAAGGATGCCCATTCTCATGTGAGGTCATGTCACATATGTCAAATCGTAGCCAATAGAGACAGAACGCTTCCATGCCTTTACAGTCCGTAATCGAGTCCAGACCTTTCACGCAATGGGGCCTGTATTTTATTGGGATTATCAGCCCCAATTCATTCGATGCTCACAAATATATTCTGATGGCTACGAATTATTGCACGAGATGGACCGAAGCTATCCCCACAAAGAATGCTACTGCAGAGGTGGTCATTAAATTTTTAGAAGATAACATTGTCACTAGATTCGGGATGCCTAACTCCATCGTAAGTGATAATGGTTCGGCATTTTCCTCTCTAGAGTTTGCTAATTGGGCATTTGATAACAATGTGAGTTTAAAGTTCTCCTCCAATTATTACCCTCAAGGTAACGGATTGGTCGAGTCATCCAATAAGAATCTTTTGACTGTCATAAAAAAATTGTTGGAAAGGAATCCGCGGGACTGGCACAATAAGCTTAAGTTGGCCCTTTGGGCTGACAGAATCATAGTCAAAGAAGCAATAGGGACATCTCCTTACCATCCGGTTTATGGACAAGATCCCATTTTTCCTGCAAATCTCAGATTACAAACGCTGCACTTCATGAAATATTATTTTGGAACTAATGATAAACTTGAGTCTAGACTAACGCAATTAATGCGCTTGGATGAAAAAAGGGATGAAGCTATGATTCATTTTAGTAAACACCAAGACATTGTAAAAAGATGGTTTGACAAAAGGTCTAAGGCCAAGGCGTTTAAAATTTCAGATTTAGTGTTGTTATGGGACAAAAGACATGAGAAGAAGGGGGAACATGATAAATTTGATTACCTTTGATTACCTTTGGTTAGGTCCCTACCAGATTTCAGAGATCCTAGGGGAAAATAGTTTTAGACTAAAAACCTTGGATGGAAAGGATTTGGCACTACCTATCAATGGGTTGCACTTGAAGCATTACTTTCAAGCATGAGGTGGTTGGGCTTTGTATTATATGTAATAACGCTGTAATTTCTTGCTTTCATTTTTCATGTTTAGGTGTGTATTTTTTTTTTTTTTTTGACATGTCTAAGCTTTGTATTAATGTTGTGATATGTTTCTTTGTGTGCAGATTTGATACTTAAGTGTGTGTTTCGGGAGATATCTAGTTTTGTGTCAATGCTGTAATTTAGTTTCTTGATGTGAGATTTGATATGTTAGTATGTATTCATTTTTTATTTCAGGTTTTTCTTGTATTAATGTTGGGTTTTTGCGTTTGTGTGCAAGTTGGACATTTAGGCGGTGGTGTTCCTTTGATTTCCTTTTCATTGCCTTAAAAAAAAAAAAAAAAAGGAATAAAAGCTTGATGTTGAACGCATGACTAAGATTGGGAGAATATGAAACATTGGAATCATGTTGTAAAAGCTCCACATGTAATACAAACAGTTAATTTAGATCATTTGAAGCTTGTGATGCATGAAAAATTTAGTTTTGCATGACAAATCATCTCATTTGCAATTCAAGAAATAATGCATTCATGTTCCATCTCACTTTTCATACATTTCACCGTAGTGGCATATGCATCTTAGGTGCAATTCATTTGAGTATGTTGAATCCTCCTAGGTTTATGTTATAACATAAATCTAAGTAAATCCTAAGGTTGGAAACTGAATCTTGAAGTATCTAGGACCAAGCACGTTTCATACATTAAAAGGGATCTTGAGCAAAATGATCAAAACCTAACTTGGAGGAAAAGGTTGGGGGAAAATGGTTTTCATGTCTATCCTATTATGCAACATGATCCTAAAAACAGTGGTTTTGACCACTTCCATAGAGCTTAAAGCCTAAAATCGAGTAGTAAGGATAGGGTTAAATTCTCATCTCGGTTGGTTGAGAATCTAATTCCCCAAAGCTTTGATTGGACCCACATGGAGTAGTAAGGATAGGGCATAAATTCTCATCTCGGTTGGTTGAGAATCTGATTCCCCAAAGCTCTTATGTTTCATTTCGTATTAAGTCTTAGATTGTAAGGATCGTACTATTTGTCCTCTACAAAGGATGGGTAGTCATCCCCAAGGTCTAAGTAACAAGATTAATATTTTCCATTTACATTTAAAATCTTGGGTTGTAAGGATCGTACTATTTGTCCCTAACCAGGATGGGTAGTCATCCCCAAGGTCCAAGAAGTAAAATAAATAAATTTTTCCCATCTCATCCTTATATTGGATTGTAAGGATCGTACTACTTGTCCCTTGCAAGGGATGGGTAGTCATCCACAAGGTCCAAAGAAATGAAGATAAGTTTTGGATTATGGGGTTAGATAGGCCCATGCATGGCATCATGTCTTGCCTAAAAAAATAAGACCACTGATTGTCTAGAGGGTTAGACTAGCATGACCATTTCTTCCATAATTGGTTTAGTTATTTTGCTCAAAGTGAGGTAAAGAATTCTAAATCAGAATAGTAAGGATAGGGTTAAACTCTCATCTCGGTTGGTTGGGAGTCTAATTCCCCAAAGTTCTTATTTCACATCCACTTGCACATGGGTTCAAGATAGTAGGGACTCATAACCAACTTTGGGATATAATGAACCGTTCACTAGTGGATCCTAAGAGGGTTTGGTAGTCTTGAATGTTTGCACATAATACTACAAGAGTGACTATGCATTTTCTCATGGCATATTCAGTAGGATACACAAATCATTCACAATTTCGCATATGCATTCATGCAAAACCGATGATGGAATGTGGATCAAATTCAAATGATAAGGAAATGAATTCATTGCACACATCGAGCCAGTACTTGATGATTCTAATAGTTCATGTACTTCTGATTTTGGGTATTAGTTATATTGATTATGGGCTAACCCATGTTTTCAAATTTGTGATTTGTGTTAGGTTGGGTTCTTACTAAAATGCTCAAGAGCATTTGACAGTAGAGTCGCCATTTGTTGTGGTTCATCCACAACACACCCCAAAAGTGGGGACCCACCTTTGTTTTTGCAAGTTTTAGGGAAGATCTCAAAGACCCGGATGCTAAAAATGAAGAAAAAAAGAAAAATGCCTAAGTGTTGAAAGGGTCGCGAAATCGTGACCTGTCTCTCCATTGCTGCGAAAAATTGAAATCGTGACGCGTTTTTTGGAAGCGTACGAAAAGTTGAGAATGGTAGCGATTTCGCTACAAGTTGCCGAAAGAAAGGTGGTAGCGAATCGCTACCACTTCGTGAAGCAAAGGCGTGAAAGAAGAGTGGTAGCGATATCGCTACCACTTTACAAAGCAAAAGGCATGAAAGCAAGGTGGTAGCGATATCGCTACCACTTTGCGAAACAAAGGCTCGAGACAAAAAGTGGTAGCGATATCGCTACCACTTCATCGAAGGAAGGCTCGAAACCAAAGTGGTAGCGATATCGCTACCACTTCATCGAAGGAAGGCTCGGAACCAAAGTGGTAGCGATATAGCTACCACTTCATCGAAGGAAGGCTCGAAACCAAAGTGGTAGCGATATCGCTACCACTTCATCGAAGGAAGGCTCGAAACCAAAGTGGTAGCGATATCGCTACCACTTTTTGAAAAGAAGGCAAAGCAAATTCGATAGCGATATCGCTACAACGAGCTACTGCGGGCGTACGGACCAAGAACATGTCGCGATATTGCGACATGTCGTGATTTCGCGACATGTCGCGTTATCGCGGCTAGGAAACGGAAGAGGCCAAATGCAAATTCTGTCAAGATTTCCATAGGAAAGCGTTACGAAAGGTGCAGGAGACGCAGGACACGTGGCGGAAATGACAGAACCAGAGTAACGTTTCATAACAACAGTTACTGGCCACAGAGATCGAGCGTTACGAATGCACGCAAAGGTTTGAATACCAAAAGGCAGGAATTGAAGCAAAGGGTCCCGGGAGTCGAAACGAAGCGTCATGGAACAGCCGAGAACGCGTGACAGAAAGGTTAAATAGCAAAAATGTAGATGGATACGGGGTTGGAGACTGTAACAAAAAGCATTATTTATTGAAATAAAGGATTTTTCTTTGGTAACACGACTTTTGTGTGTAAAATCAAAAGGAGATCGAAGCCAAAACTATTGTTTTACTGTCAATCTTTTCGTTGCATCATTTTGTCTTGTATCTATTTTGTTTACGCCATGGGATGGGTTACGATAGGTGAATGGTAGAATGATGCAATTATATTCTTTTCCTTAGAGTCTTGCATCTGATCTGATTAGATTGTGTGTTAGTACAGATCTGATCGGTTGGGTTGTTTTGGGGACTTCATCTCTTAACTTGGGATTTTGCAGGGAGGAGATCATGAACCATTTTAATATCCTTCATTATTTTCCAGCTGATTCAAAAATAACGAGTTCTGTTTTATTCCTTGATATGCTTAATTTCATGTCAGAGACTAACATTGAAATAACATAACTATTGAATAGAGATAAAACGAACGAGGTTAACCTTAGAATAAATTGTGAATATTAGAACATCAAAAGGATTTTTGTTTATTTTTGATTAATCAAACAAGTCAAGATTATAAAGTTCATTGAGAATCAACAAAGGCCCCTTGTTAACTGACTATCTGCAGGATTTGAGTTATTCCGGGATATATCAGTTGTATGTATTAAATTGAAATTCATTTTTATATACGTAAAAGTTGTTTCACAAAGAAGCTTGGAGAAATAATAAAAGGAAGGAAATAAAATAAATTATTTCTTTGCAAGAAAGAGTCTTTTGTTCGAGACTCTAAGTTGCGTGTTATTATTTGTAATATGACAAATTAACACTCAACACCTCCCTCTCAGTATAAGCTTATGTTCTTCAATTGGTATCATAGCGGGTTCCTTCAAAATATTTTAACAGCTTGAAGGAAAAGCTTTCAAGAACACAATGGAGTATAATAATGTGTCCTCAGATAATTCAATGCCAATATTTGATGGAAGTGATTATATATATTGGAGTATGATAATGAAGATTCACCTAATGGCACTTGATAATGAAATTTGAGAAGCAATTGAAAATGGATACATACCACCAATTGATCCATCTACAAATAAGGAAGGTAAGCTTCTACAACATTACAATTCAAAAACAATGAATGCAATTTTGAAAGGTTTGCATAGAATAGAGCCCATAAAAGTTATGCATTGTAAAGATGCAAAATAAATTTGAGATAAGTTGCAAAGTATATATGAAGGAGATAAAGGTGTCAAGAAGGCAAAGATACTAAATCTCAAAAGACAATTTGAAGAGTTAAGAATGAAGGATGAAGAAAATATTAGTACTTATCTACTTCGAGTTGATGAGGTTGTTAATGTTATGCAAGGACTTGGACTTAATGTTGAAGAATCGGATGTTTGTGATAAGATTTTAAGATCTCTCCCAAAAAAATTTAGTGAAAATATTTTTGCTATAAGAGAATCAAAAGATGGTGATTCTTTGACAAGAGATATGTTACTTGGTATTCTTACAGCATTTGAGTTGAGAACAAAAGAGGAACCTAATCTCCAAAAGGAAGCTGCCTTCAAAGCAATTAATAATACAGAGGGTAAGAAGTCAGAATCGAGCAATGAGTCATCCAGTGATGAAGAAGCAAATTATGGCAGAAGGAATAAAGATTCAAGAAGATTTAAAGATGTAAACTTTTTTAGATTTTTCAATTGTGGAAAGTATTGTCACTATGAAACTGATTGTTAAGAAGCTAAAAATAACAATGATGAATAAAAACAAGATCACAAGAACAAGGAATCAGAAAAATATAGGTACCAAAAGAAAGGCAAGGATGGATAGGGTAGACAAGGAAATAAGTTCTTTCAAAGACAAAAGAGGAGCTACTATGCAGACAAGGCAAGTAAGTACTCAAGTGATAGTGATAATAGTTTTTTGGATAATGATAAATATGAAGTCCTATTTCTAATTGAAGAAAAAGAAGTCAATAAAAAGTCACCAATAATTCTCAAGTGTTTTAGATGTGGTAATTTTGGACATCTTGAAGATAGTTTTACAAGGGATGGTTTCAGTTTCAATGATGATAAATATGAGGATGCACTTAAAGGACCAAAAGAGAATATTCTAATGGCACTAGAAGAATAAGAAGGTGAGCATATAGAATACAAGTCAAAAGAAAATGAAGATATAGATAAAGGCAAATAAATAGAGGAAGAATCAAAAAAAATGAGTTGATCTTGAGGGAGAGCTTATCTATGCTCTTAAAACTTTAAAGAAGGTAAGAAAGCAAAACTCTCAACTTGAGATTCAATTTCAATAATGTGATGAAGAAATAGGAAAGCTTATAGAGGATCTAAACAAGTCAATGGCTAAGACAAATAAGTTCAATGATAAGTTAGAAGCAAAGGTCTTAGAATGTGAAAAGTTAGAACAAGAAGTAGCTCTACTAAGGGAAGATTTAGAAAAATCCAAGGATAATCTACACAAGTTTGGGAAGAGTTCAAATATTGTAGATAAAATGATCAAGGTACAAAGAAGGTCAACAAACAAAATAGGTCTTGGTTTTGAACAAGCTCAAAATAAACAAGAAGAGCCAACAGTTCTGAAGAAGAAGAAACTTCAAAAGAATACAGTGTAAAAGAAAGTGAGACTTTTAAGGATGAGTTGGACAACAGAAAGTTCAAAAAGGAAAGGAAGAATGCACAAAGAAGAAACATATGGAACAGCAATCATAATAGGTTAAGAGAGACTAAGAGACCAATGAGGTCAAGACAAGGAAGTTTCAATGGATGATGTTTCTCATGTCACAGATTTGGGCACATGGCTTCACAGTGTAGGATAAATAAAAGATAAGAAAATGGGAATTTCAAAAACAAGCAGCTTTTCCATGGGTATTGCTACTCATGTAATCAGTTTGGTCACAAGGTAATGAATTGTAGGGTTCATGATAGAAAATGATATGGCTTCACAAGGAGAAATCCCAAGACATTTGCACCCCCAAGTAATAATAGCATTAAGTGTTATAAATGCAATAATTATGGACATACAGTAAAGTGGTGTAGAGAAGACATTCTAGAATCAAGCATGAACACGAATAGGAACAGGAATATGAACATGGATAGGAACAAGAACAGGAACAAAAACAAGAATATGGATATGAACAAGAATAGGAATATGGACATGGACAGGGATAAAAATAAGAACAGTCAAAGAAATTAGAAGGATCGGATGATAAGGAAAGAGGATAAACGTAATACCAGTGCTTATTGGGAGTATAAATACTCCCACCCCAAAATTAACCACCTCAAAATGAGGTGGGGGAGGAGCTAAGCTAAGAGATTCATTCTTAGCCCCGAGCCCCAAAAGTGACCCTTTTCCATTGATGTCAAAGGGGGAGATATTTGAGTAAGGGGATAAATTTAGTTTAAGGAGAGAGCATTGAGTTAGGGGGAGCAATGTCCTAGGGGGAGCACAACAAGGAAAAGGTCAAGTGTTTGGTAAAAATAATTTGGGTTGCCATCAATGACAAAGGAGGAGATTGTTCGACATTTTGAGTGTTAAGTTGTCATTGATGTCAAGAGTGATTGGTCATTGATGTCAAGCTTTCAGCACCAGTCAGTGGCAGCGTCATTGGGCAACATCAGTTTCAGGTTCTCTAATAGGTGCAAAAGATAGTCTAATTTTAGGAGATCAAATGTGGACCAAAGTGCAAAAGAAGATGCCCAAGTAAATAATATTATAATATTTTTATAATATTATAAAAGGAGGTTTTAAATTAATTATAAATTAATTTATAATTTAATTTACTTAACCTAAGTTATGTAAATTAATTATTAATTAGTTTTAATATTAATTATAAAGTTAATTTATATTAATGTTTTAACCCAAAGGTGGGTTATTAAAATCATAATTCGAATTTTAATTTGAATTACTAAAAGTGTCGACATGGGAGAAAAATTAAATCGTGTATAAAAAGGGGGATCCACCCACCTTAGAACTTACCATACCTTTGTTCGAAAATTAATGTGAATTGCTGACAACGCGTGCTACAGTGAAGTGGAGAGTGTAGTGGACTTTGAAGAAGTCAAAAGGCGCACGAGGCATAAGGTGGAGGAAGTGTTTTTTCCTTCACGTGGGGACTATAGCCCATGCGATGGGCTCCCAAGCGCTAAGGCGCTTAGGCCTTAGGGAGACGGTGGATCGAATCACGCCAAAATCCCTTTTTAGGGAAAGCAAGGTATGCATTGGAATTTAGGCACCAAAAATTTTGGAAGTGGTTGTTGAAAAATTAAAAATTAATTTTTACATTATATTTGGTTTATAAGGCTACATGGGGAGTTATAAGGGTTATGCAAATTAAATTTTGATATCATTTGCTTTAATGGTTGGAATGAGTTGTAAAGTGTTTGTGAAGTGTTGTATATTATTTTAAGTAAGGATTTTATAAGGTGTATTCTTAGTTATCAAGTTTGAGTTCGTGTTCGAGTTTGACACTCTTAAATTTTGAAATAAATTTGACATATTCAAAAATTTGGAATAAAATTCAACATAAAATTTGATATATTATAAATATATTATTTTTTTTAATAAGATGCAAAGCAATGTGCCAAGAGGCCATCGATGCGGTATCAATTTGTAGGCACACATGTAATTCCGGTCATAGCCATAACCAATGTACTAATTTACTCAGAAAAGAATCGGTATAAATCTGTGATTGATATGTTTCTTTACTAATTATAGTATTTACTGTGTGGGTTTGCGCAATCATAATCTTTCAAACCTAAGTGCTTTACAGAATTGAAGTTTGGAAGTTTGGTGTCACTTGATTTGTGGACCAAATTTGTCACCTTAATCTTATCTTATTTTTAAAATGTAATAATGGTTTAGTTTTGGATATTTAAACTACCAATACATGGTAAACTTGTTAATTTTTTTAATTAATATTAATAATATTGTGGGCTTTGTTACAAGACTTAGGTGAAAAAATATGTATATGTACGGGGATTCGAGGTCCTGCATTCTAGATCATTTGCAGTTAATAAAGTCTACAGCGACAAATGTGACCTGATCGGGTTGTTTTAACGAGCAATACATGAAATACACCATTTGACACAAATAAATTAAGATGCTCCACACCACACTTTGAGCAACTGTTCGTGGCCATAAATTCTTATGGCTCCTTTTTTTGCCCTTGTAATGTCGATGTCGATCCGCTTGCACCTTTCTTCCATGTTGTACTTATGTCTGATAGTTTACACTACCTTGCAACTTCAAACATCCACCATTAAAACAATTTAAAAAACGAACAGGTCTACAAATAAATAAATTGAACCCGTTTTTCGCCAATTATTTTTGCATGTCAAATTTAACGTTAATTCGTCGAATTTATTCGCTAGGGTTTTAAATTCGACAAATTTCGAATTTTTATCTTTAAAATTTGACGAATTTGATAATTAAGGGTGTATTCAAGGAATTATTATTTTCATGTATGATTTGTGTATGTTGATTTAAAAAGGGAGTTATAAGGGATAATTAAGTTGTGATTATTTTTGTCCAAGGAATATTTTGAGAAAGTGTTGGAATAGTATTTTGCTATCTAACCATTGGAATTGGAGAGAAAGAAAATGTGATTTAGACAAGTTTTCCAAGGGCACTTCTACATCAAACAAAATGTATGGGCATATTCTTCCTCGTAAGTGATTGTTGAAAGTTTTGAATGAAAATTTGGAGTGAAAATGATTGTTTGGTAAAGCATTGTTGAGTGTGTTTTTAATTAATGCTTCAAGGTTTTTTGGAATTAAGAGTTGTTGATAAAACCTTGTTTTATAAGCATTGTTGTTGAAGTGATTAAAGTTGAAGGAATAACTTGAACTAGGGTTTGCAAAGAACATGAGTATCATTGTTATGTGAAATTGGATGATAAGCATTGTTGGAAAAAATTGAGTGAGTGTTCATATGTTTGGACTAGGATTTGTGAGTAAGGATTATTTCATTGAGTGATTGATTGAGTAGAGTTGGTTGAGACTAGTCAAGTGGATGTGTGAAGTGATAACTCAAGTTCTATGAAACAAATTGTTCTATATACTGAATTGATTTGAGAAAGTGATTAAGATTTTGTAAGTGTGAAGCATATTGAGTCTCTAACAATTCTCTATATGTTTCTAAAAGAGTGATTGAAAGTGATTGAGCATTGAGGTGAATGTGAAGCATATTGAGTCTCTAACAATTCTCTATATGTTTCTAAAAGAGTGATTGAAAGTTATTGAGCATTGTGATAATGTGAAACATATTGAGTCTCTAAAAATTCTCCTTGTGTTTCTATTAGATTGGACAAGTTCTAGTGAGAACTTATTGAGCAAATTTAGACAAGTTCTAGAGAGGACTTGTGGACAGATTTGTGTGAGCTTTTGTGGAATCTTACAATACATATTGAGAGCAAAATTGGACAAGTTCTAGAGAGGACTTATTGAGCAAATTTGGACAAGTTCTAGAGAGGACTTGTAAACAGAATAGTGTGAGCTTTTGTGGAAACTTACAAGGCAGATTTGAGATAAGTCTTTGAGAAGACTTGAGAGCAGAGTTGATTGATTTATTTGTTCAAACCTTGAGTTAAGGTTGGGGTTCGATATAGCAGAGTTGATTTGTGATTAATTCAAGCTTTGAGTTAAGGCTTGAGAATAGAGAGTGAGGACAGATTTATGCTAGATCGAAGGACTATTTTTAGTGCAGATCAGAGGACAGAGATTGAGGACAAATTTGTGCTAGACCGAAGGACTGTGTTTAGTACAGATTCAAGGACAAATTTTGGTACATATTTAAGGACAAGTTTGTGCCAGACCAGAGACAGATTAAACATATTTATGCTAGATCGAAGGACTATATTTAGTGCAGATTTAAGATAAAGCTTTGAAGGTGATATAGTATAAAGGACGACATTCTCCATTGGATAGAGATCCATTAGCCAGGGTAGTGAGGACAGGTGTCTTCAGTGGATAGAGATCGATTAGCTAGAGCAGTTGGGGCAATAGTTCTTCTAGAAGATCATCAATCAAAGCTAAGGATAAAGGAGTTCTCTTATGGATAGAGATCCATGAACTTGATTAGGGGATTGGTGTCTCCTTTGGATAGAGATCCATAAACTTGATTAGGGGATTGGTGTCTCCTTTGGATAGAGATCCATAAACATTGTAATAGGGAAAGGATTCCCAAGGGATTGATTGAGAAAATTTTAGTGAAATATTTTCTTCGTGGAGTAGCCCACATTGGGTGAACCATATTAAATTGATGTTTTTATTGTGTGTGGTGATTTGTGCATTGTTTTGATTACTGTTGTTGATATTTTTATCTTTACATTACATAATATTGATTGAGAAGGTAAAGTAAAAAGTGGTGTTATACTGTTCACCCCCCTCTTAGTATAAGCTTGTGTTTTTCAATTGGTATCAGATCAGGTTCCTTCGAAAGAGTTTAACAGCTTGAAGAAAAAGCTTTCAAGAACACAATGGAGTCTAAGAATGTGTTCTTAGATAATTCAACACCAATCTTTAATGAAAGTTATTATATATATTAGAGTATGAGAATGAAGATTCACCTGATGGCACTTGACAATGAAATTTAGGAAGCAATTGAAAATAGATACATACCACTAGTTGATCCACCTACAGATAAGGAAGGTAAGCTTCTATAGCATTACAATTTAAAAGCAAAGAATGTAATGTTGAGAGGTTTGCATAGAGCAAAGTCCATAAAAGTTATGCATTGTAAAGATGCAAAAGGAATTTGGGATAAGTTGCAAAGTATATATGAAAGATATAAAGGTGTCAAAAAGGCAAAGATACGAAATCTCAAAGGACAATTTATAGAGTTAAGAATGAAAGATGAAGAAAATATTAGTACTTATCTACTTTGAGTTGATGAGGTTGTTAATGCTATGCAAGAACTTGGACTTAATGTTGAAGAATCAGATGTTTGTTATAAGGTCTTAAGATCTCTCCCAAAAATATTTAGTGAAAATATTGCTGCTATAGAAGAATCAAAATATGGTGATTCTTTAACAAGAGATATGTTACTTGGTATTCTTACAGTATTTGAGTTGAGAACAAAAGAGGAACCTAATATTCGGAAGGAAGCATCCTTCAAAGCAATTAAGAAGACAAAGGGTAGGAAGTCAAAATCAAACAATGAGTCATCCAGTGATGAAGAAGCAAATTATGGCAGAAGGAATAAAGATTCAAGAATATTTAAAGATGCAAAATATATTAGATGTTTCAATTGTGGAAAGTATTGTCACTATGCCACTGATTGTTAAGAAGCTAAAAATAATAATGATGAAGAAAAATAAGATCATAGGAATAGGGAATCATAAAAATACAGGTAGTAAAAGAAAGGCAAGGATGGACAAGGTAGACAAGGAAAGAAGTTCTTTCAAAGATAAAAGAGGAGCTACTATGTAGACAAGGCAAGTAAGTACTCAAGTGATAGTGATAATAGTTTTTCAGATAATGATAAAGATGAAGTCCTATTTTTTATTGAAGAAAAAGAAGTCAAGAAAAGGTCATCAATAGTTCTCAAGTGTTTTAGATGTGCTAATTTGTGACATCTTGAAGATAGATGTACAATGGATGGTTTCAATCTCAGTGATGATAAATATGAGGATGCACTTGAAGGACCAGAAGAGAATATTCTAATGGCACTAGAAGAAGAAGAAGGTGAGCCTATAGAAGATAAGTCAAAAGAAAATTAAGATGTAGACAAAGGCAAACAAATAGAGGAAGAATCAAAAAAAGGAGGAGTTGATCTTGAGGGAGAGCTTATCTATGCTCTTAAAACTTTAAAGAAGGTAAGAAAGCAAAACCCTCAACTTGAGATTCAATTTCAATAATGTGATGAAGAAAGAGGAAAGCTTATAGAGGATCTAAACAAGTCAATGGTTAAGACAAAGAAGTTCAAGGATAAGTTAGAAGCAAAGGTCTTAGAATGTGAAAGGTTAGAACAAGAAGTAGCTCTACTAAGGGAATATTTAGAAAAATCCAAGGATAAGCTACACAAGTTTGAAAAGAGTTCAAAGATTGTGGATAAAATGATCAAGGTACAAAGAAGGTCAACAAACAAAACAGGTCTTGGTTTTAAACAAGCTCAAAAGAAACAAGAAGAGTCAACCTCAAGTTCTGAATAAGAAGAAACTTCAGAAGAATACAGTGTAAGAGAAAGTGAGACTTATGAGCATGAGTTGGACAATAGAAAGTTCAACAAGGAAAGGAACAATGCACAAAGAAGAAACAAATTGAATAACAATCAGAATAGGTTAAAAGAAACTAAGAGACCAATGAGGTCAAGACAAGGAAGTTTCAATGGACGATGTTTCTCATGTCACTGATTTGGGCACATGACTTCACAATGTAGGACACATGAAAGACAATAAAATGGGAATTTCATAAATAGACAGCTTTTCCATGGGTATTGCTACTCATGTAATCAGTTTGGTCACAATGCAATGAATTGCAGGGTTCATGACAAAAAAGGATATGGCTTCACCAGGAGAAATCCCAAGACATTTGTACCTCCAAGGAATAAAAGCATTAAATGTTATAAATGCAATAATGATAGACATATAGCAAAGTGGTGTAGAGCAAACATTACAGAATCAGGCATGAACAGGAACAGAAACAGAAACAAGAACATGAATATGGACATGGACAGGAACAGGAATATGGATATGAACATGAACAAGAATATGAACATGGACAAGGATAGAAACAGGAACAGTCAGAAATAAAAAGGATCAAATGAAAAGGAAAGAGGATAAAGGTAAATACCAGTGCTTGCTGGGAGTAGAAATACTCTCACCCCAGAATTAACCACCTCAAGAGGAGGTGGGGGAGGGGCTAAGCTAAGAGACTCATTCTTAGCCCCGAGCCCCAAAGGTGATCCTTTGTCATTGATTTCAAAAGGGGGGATATTTGAGTAAGGGGGAGATATTTGGTTTAAGGAGAAAGCATTGAGTCAGGGGGAGCAGAACAAGGAAAAGGTCAAGTGTTTGGTAAAAATAATTTGGGTTGGCATCAATGACAAAGGGGGAGATTGTTGGACATTTTGAGTGATAAGTTGTCATTGATGTCAAGAGTGAGTGGTCATTGATGTCAAGCTTTTAGCACCAGTCAGTGGCAACTTCAGTGGGCAGCATCAGGTTTAGGTTCTCCAATATGTGCAAAAGATAGCCCGGTTTCAGGAGATCAGATGTGGACCAAAGTGAAAAAGAAGATGCCCAAGTAAATAATATTATAATATTTTTATAATATTATAAAAGGAGGTTTTAAATTAATTAATATAATTTTTATTATAAATTAATTTATAATTTAATTTACTTAACCTAAGTTATGTAAATTAATTATTAATTAGTTTTAATATAAATTATAAAGTTAATTTATATTGATGTTTTAACCCAAAGGTGGGTTATTAAAATCATAATTCAAATTTTAACTTGAATTACTAAAAGCGTCGACGTGGGAGAAAAATCAAATCGTGTATAAAAAGGGGATCCACCCACCTTAGAACTTACCATGCCTTCGTTCGAAAATTAATGTGAATTGCTTGTGACGCGTGCTACAGCGAAGTGGAGAGTGTAGTGGACTTTGAAGAAGTCAAAAGGTGCACGAGGCATAAGGTGGAGGAAGTGTTTTTTCCTTCACGTGGGGACTATAGCCCACGTGTTGGGCTCCCAAGCGCTAAGGCGCTTAGGCCTTAGGGAGACGGCGGATCGAATCACGTCGAAACCCCTTTTGGGGAAAGCAAGGTATGCATTGGAATTTAGGCATCGAAAATTTCGAAGAAGTGGTTGAAAAATTAAAAATTAATTTTTGCATTATATTTGGTTTATAAGGTTGCATGGGGAGTTATAAGGGTTATGCAAATTAAATTTTGATATCATTTGCTTTAATGGTTGGAAAGAGTTGTAAGGTGTTTGTGAAGTGATGTATATTATTTTAAGTAAGGAGTTTATAAGGTGTATTCAAGGAATTATTATTTTCATGTATGATTTGTATATGTTGATTTAAAATGGGAGTTATAAGGCATAATTAAGTTGTGATTATTTTTTTCCAAGGAATATTTTGAGAAAGTGTTGGAATAATATTTTGCTATCTAACCATTGGAATTGGAGAGAAAGAAAATGTGATTTAGACAAGTTTTCCAAGGGCACTTCTACATCAAACAAAATGTATGGTCATATTCTTCCTCGTAAGTGATTGTTGAAAGTTGTGAATGAAAATTTGGAGTGAAAATTATTGTTTGGTAAAGCATTGTTGAGTGTGTTTTTAATTAATGCTTCAAGGTTTTTTGGAATTAAGAGTTGTTGATAAAACCTTGTTTTATAAGCATTGTTGTTGAAGTGATTAAGTTGAAGGAATAACTTGAACTAGGGTTTGCAAAGAACATGAGTATCATTGTTATGTGAAATTGGATGATAAGCATTGTTGGAAAAAATTGAGTGTTCATATGTTTGGACTAGGATTTGTGAGTAAGGATTATTTCATTGAGTGATTGATTGAGTAGAGTTGGTTGAGACTAGTCAAGTGGATGTGTGAAGTGATAGCTCAAGTTCTATGAAACAAATTGTTCTATATACTGAATTGATTTGAGAAAGTGATTGAGAGTTTGTGAGTGTGAAGCATATTGAGTCTCTAACAATTCTGTATATGTTTCTAAAAAGTGAGTGAAAGTTATTGAGCATTGTGATAATGTGAAACATATTGAGATTGGACAAGTTCTAGAGAGGACTTGTGGACAGATTTGTGTGAGCTTTGTGGAAGCTTACAATATAGATTGAAAGCAGAATTGGACAAGTTCTAGTGAGGATTTGTTGAGCAGATTTGGACAAGTTCTAGAGAGGACTTGTGGACAGATTAGTGTAAGCTTTCGTGGAAGCTAAGGCAGATTTGAGACAAATCTTTGAGAAGACTTGAGAGCAGAGTTGATTGATTGATTTGTTCAAACCTTGAGTTAAGGTTTGGGACAGATCCAGCAGAGTTGATTTGTGATTAAGTCAAGCTTTGAGTTAAGGCTTGAGCACAGAGATTGAGGATAGATTTGTGCTAGACCGAAGGACTATGTTTAGTGCAAATCATAGGACAGAGATTGAGGACATATTTATGCTAGACCGAAGGATTGTGTTTACTACAGATTCGAGGATAGAGTTTGGTGCAGATTTGAGGACATGTTTGTGCCAGACCAGAGACAGATTGAGTAGATTTGTGCTAGACCGAAGGACTATGTTTAGTGCATATTTGAGACAGAGCTTTGAAGGTGACAGAGTATAGAGTACGACAGTCTCCAGTGGATAGAGATCCATTAACCAGGACAATGAGGACAGGTGTCTTCAGTGGATAGAGATCCATTAGCCAGAGCAGTGGGGGCAACAGTTCTTCTAGAAGATCACCAGTCAGAGCTAATGAGAAAGGAGTTCTCCTGTGAATAGAGATCCACAAACTTGATTAGGGGATTGGTGTCTCCTTTGGATAGAGATCCATAAACATTGTAATAGAGAAACGATTCCCAAAAGATTGATTGAAAAAAATTTAGTGAAATATTTTCTTCGTGGAGTAACCCACATTGGGTGAACCACGTTAAATTGGTGTCTCTATTGTGTGTGGTGATTTGTGCATTGCTTTGATTATTGTTGTTGATATTGTTATCTTTACATTACATAATATTGATTGGAAAGGAAAAGTAAAAAGTGGTCTTATATTGTTCACCCCCCCTCTTAGTATAAGCTTGTGTTCTTCAAAAATATGTTGGAAGGACCTTAACATGCTTTTGTTAATCACAATGATGATTTATAATTGTGATCTATGGATTCTTGGGGATGAATTCACCATAGTTCTATCTCCTTTGGAACTCAATTAGCCTTTGGGGTGAAGTTCTCAATATACATGAAATAATAGACACATTGGGCAAACTCATAGCAAAAAGATTGGATAGACTCATGTTATCCAACACATGGTTGCAAACAAAGTATACAATCTCAAGATATTTTATTGCAAACAAGATCGGATCCAAACCCATTCTTTTGACTTGTAATTTATTCAATAATGGTTATTCAAAGTCATTTCATCTGTAGTATATATGACTCCAAATCCCTTATTTCTTCTAGATGGCTATGTTACGATGGGTTGAAACAAATTTTGAAGGACTATATGCACAAGTTTTTCAAAATATAAAAAAAGGCAAATGAAGATTTGGAATGTCAAATCTTTTGCTAATAATTTTAAAGAAAAAAAAATTAATCCAAGCTCTAAATTTTATAAAGAGATAGTAAAAATCAATGGAATGACCATGATTCTTATGTGCAAGAAAAATAATGACTTATTATCATAATACTACAACAAAAACATTTTTATCTTTTCATCAAATCAAATATATTTTAACTTCATATGAAAGAAATTTGAGGAAGAAGATATCATGAAGCAATTAAATATTTCAAAAATATTTCATCAATCATAACAAAATATAAGCTTGATGAAGAAGATATCTATGGAAGAGCTACATGAAGCAATTTTCTCTTTCTATCCTAACAAGGCATTTGGCCCTAATGGATTTCTTGCAATTTTCTTTCACAAAATTTTGGATTTATTGAAGAGTGGTACGTTGTTTACAAACAAGGAGACCTAACAATACGTGATATCATTGCCACTTTAATTACATTGGTTCCCAAGAAAAACGAGAATATTTTGATAATTTTCGTCCAAAGAGTTTTTATAATACAATTTATAAGATCATTTCAGAAAATTGATATGAAATACAACTATAAATTTTTTCTATCAAATGACATTAGCCTAACCAATTAAATTCCATGACTTTTAGGGAGACCCATATTTGAATCTTACCTAGCAATATATGCATAATTACCAAGTTGTTGCAACACCACTGTGGTCATGAAGTAATATGGGTTGGACATATCTGATCCTCGTAACAACCTAGTTTCTTTAAAATAGATGTGATCCTCGTAACAACCTAGTTTCTTTAAAATAGATGTGATCCTCGTAACGCACCTACATTGAATACAATTAATAACATTAACCTAGACGTACTTACACCCTTAATCAAATTTTGAGGCAAGAGATATGAAGCTCAAAGCATTTAAATCCATTAAGGAACCAAAAAATCCACCTTCTATGTCAAGGTAAACATCCAATTCAATATTTTAAATCATCTCAATATTTGATCAACTGAACACATTATTTATAGCCCTCATTCCTTTCCCCACTTTGTAGTAAATAACTAATTGACTATTAGCAAATAACTTATGAAATCTAGCAAAGACCTCTTGTTAAATGGCATTACACTCTGTAGGTTGAATAATTGCCTATTGGGCTATCGCCTTTATTAATCATTAAATCCATATCCCAAGCATCTTCAACCAATCTAACCAAACTCATCCTCACATTGACACCCCAACCCCCCACACACATACAAATAGGAACAAATTACATGAGCTCATAGAAATAGCTTGCAAAACTTTTTAGTGTACTTTATACTTGTAGCACTGTAATTTTTTTCAAACTCAGAAATGAAAATACAGATTTTTTTCAGAGGAAAAAAAAAAGACTTTGTGATATCTTCTAAAATACCTATGAACCGTCAAATGTGAGTCGATTGCACACTTCCACTTGACTAATTTAACGTACTCTTATCCCTTTGTATGTTTCAAGTAGTAGCATGCAATAGGGTCAAATTCTGCACTTATTGCAAATTTGTTACATGGGCACTTGGATCAAAAGAAAATAACTACACAACCATTACAATCATGAAATGTGATGTAATTGTAATCTTCAAGATCTCATTGATAGACAAAAGTCATGTAAAAGCTTGAATAATTTATATCTATAAAGGAATCTATATAGCTATTCATTGGAAGTTAATTGTTACAATTTAATGATATACCTTGTCAGTCAATGAATTAAAGACTGCTGCTCAAATCCATTAGAAACTCAATAAACCACCTAAATGTTAATACCTTAAATAATAAGAGCTTGTCTAAATTATCAAATTCACAATCAAGTGTGCATGAACGAGTGCATTCACTGCCATAAAATACCAAACATTTTACACCTACATAACTCTTCACAACCCAAATAAGCTTATGTTGATTGATCCAAACAAAAAATGAATTGCAAAAATAAAATCCTTGCTGTAGACAAAAAAATGAGCTGAAGAGTTAATTGGGCCATAACTCAAGGTAATTGAATTTAAGCGTACCAACCACATTTACAATAAATAATCAAAAAACCAAATACATTATAATGTGTACAAATTTTTCCTTAAGCTTGATTAACTTTATAAATTAGTAAATCTTCTTAACCTATTTTAAGTTGCTTACCATACGTTTCAGTTTCACCATAATGCATTCAATTCAAATGCAGTATAAATATCATTCAATTTTTGTTTCAAGAATGCTTTCACATAGCATTCCAATAAAGTCAAATTCCAATCTTAGCCTGCAATATGGTTCTGTCGATCAAACTATTTTGCATTTACCATCCGCAAATATTCCACGTTCTCGAGCTCTAATTATAGCACTCGTTACTTTTAAGAGGATAAGCCTAATATTTTAGCTCAATGGTCAAATTCACCATGCAGGTGATTAATTTCACCACTTCAAAATTGAATCATCTATCACATTTACTGTGGGTCTCTCCATCTTAATTGGCCTCTAGCACAAGCTAAAAATAAAAATATGGAAAAAGCCTTCCCTTCGAAAAATAACTTTTTGCATACTCAAATTTTAGCTCGTCATAAAAGGAATATTACTCTTCAATTAAACTTTTTGCTCTTAACTTCTACCTTTCGATGCATGATGCTAGAAAGCTTGTTTACTTCATAGAGAAGCCCAACAGAAAACAGAAAGCTGCAGGCACAAATACCAGCCAATAGTAAGGGCATTTCAACAAATCTATGATACCAACTAATGTCCACACAAAACAATATGCATCATTTTTTTTTGGAGAGCAGTCGAATTTTTCATATATGATGTAAAATATAATCTTTCCAAATCCAAAATACACACTCAGGTGACAGCAGCTGTAAAATTATGTCCCTGACATATAGACCTTGCAGAGAAAATGATCCAAAAAATTATTTGGTTTGGAAATTGTACAAGTAATACTTTGTAAATTTATATAACTAGACTATCTCGACTTAAATACAAGCATTTTTAGTTTCATATGGTGATCAGGAAAAGCCATTAAAAATGGCAAGGAACAGTCAAATGCTCCAACAAACATAATATATAACAAATGGGTTCAAATGCATTCACTCTCAAAATTAAGCTTTGTTAAGGACAGAATAAAAAACTAGCACTATTAAGAGCTTACTTCTAAGGAAACATTCTCCTCTAAGCGTCACATAATTTCACTTATCTATAGCAGATGTATTAAATCACTTACCATGTAGTGATACACACTCTATGAACAGTACCAGCAGCTACAAGCGCAATAAATTCCGCCAACAACACTAAAGGCAAAGTGGAAAAAAAATAAGTATGAAAAAAGGGATTAAAATATCCATCTAGATTTCAATACAGAAATTTCGAACTTACCAGCTCCCCAACCAGTTCTAGTACCCATTGTTTCCTGAAAATTGCCAGTAAACTACACAAACCAAAAAGAAAAAAACACAGTTAAAACCAAGAACTCTAATTACATCTACAACCTATTAGTACAAGCAAATGCATTCATATTTTAAGGAAACACCACTCGTATAAAATGAAGGAAACATACACAAAATGATATTAGGTTCAAGTAATTTCATGAAATCCCAATGCATTTGCAAAATAATATTTATATATCAAATCTGAATTCTTTTGGTGCCAAACATTGCTTTCTTCAAAGAAAAATAAATTTTGCACAAAACTACCTATTCAGTTTAACCAACAAGGTTTTCTGTTTTATGTCAAATAGGCCAAAATTGACTTATGGTCCCTGAAGGAGAAGTGTCAACAATTATGGAGAAGACAAAAGTCCAGAATATTGCAAAAATAAGGACAAAGTGTCTAAGAAAAAGCAGCTCATCCAATCTCCTTTTTAGTGCCAATATTCAAAAGACAAAAGAACCAAAATTCTTTCTTGGGACCATCCATGTCGGAGTTTCAGCAAGGTAGCTGACTTGAAGTCTCTCAGATATTTAGCAACAGTCTTCAAAGTTGAAGGTTTTCTTTGTCTAAGATAATATTCAAGATGGCACAGAATATTTTTGTCTCTAAAATGGAATTGGCTTTTAATTCGTAAGAATGAGGAAGTCTCGCCTGATGTAACAGCTAGCCTGGTGCAACTGTTGGATGAACATCATCTGATTCTTCTCAGAGGACAAGATCAATTGTACTGGGGCTATGATAAAACTAAATGTTGCACAGCATTAACAAGATCAAGCTTGGCCAAAACTCAAATCCTTTATATGGCTAGTCTTACATGGCAAGATCCTCACAGCTGCTATATGAACTCCTAAAGGGTGTAAGGGGCCAAGGAAATGTCTGAACTGTGAAAAAAGAAATGAAAATGTAAGATCATCTTTTCGTTCAATGTCAGGGGACACGCACATACCATTTGGGTCACAATTCAGGATTTTACCCCATTTGGCAATCGTATTGGGGCTATTATAAGCCTGGATGTTGTACAACATTAGCATATCATGATTTGATTTTCCAAAATGCATAAGTCAACTATCAATGAAAACAATTATGGAAAAGTCAAGCTTGGCCAAAGATCAAATCCTTTATATGGTTACTCTTACACAGCAAGATCCTCGAGGCTGATGTCTTCAATCCTAAAAGTTGGGTAGGACTATCGAAATGGGCGAACTGTGAACAGGAAATGAAAATACTCATCTTTCCATTCAAATGTCAGAGGGCACGAATCATATGGGTCACAATTCAGGATTGGACCTAATTTGGTAATTACCATTTAGATCAAGTGAATTGCTTATTTGCTTACCAGTCAAATTGACATTCTCACTCACATTATATTCAAGTCATTCATTCCATGATTGCCCAATATACATTTTGGCATATTTGACTTGAATGAAGTTTACAAGAATTCTATATGACATGAAGTCTTATGTCTCAAAATGTTAGATTCATTATCACAAAGTTAGGGCTAGAATCTTGGCTCACCTCCAAAACAATCCTCCAATTATCAGTAGTATGAAATACCTTGCCCTTCACCAGATTTGAAATATTCCTTATCATTATTGCCATCATAGGATTAGGGCATAGTTACCAGGTTTGGCCCAGACAGAATCTTTTGCCCTAGAAGAACTGGTTCAGTCCAGTTCTATTGTTTTCTTTTCCTTTTTCATACATTGAAAAAATATTAATAAATCTAAAAGCAAAAGGGGGAAAACAATTCTTGAAACTAATCATAATGGAAACTAAGTATCAAAGTGGGAATTCTATTCCACTTTAAGACCTAGTTTCTATTTATGGAAACCTTAACTCTGAAATCATTTGTGGTCTGAAAACAAAGCAATTGCAGTCTTTCCAAGATGCCATCACCCCCAATTGAATAAAAGATTTCATCTAGACTTCCTCCTCATGGAGATAGATATCTTAGTCACCAGGAGAGATCACCCTCAAAGTCCAAGAAAGAAAAAGCTGCTAATTTTTGCACTGAAGAGATTGCTGTCAAAATCAAAAAAATAAAAATCTGCTAATATTTGCGTTTGCAATCCTTGTTGCTGTACTCCCCCTCCCACCATCGAATTGTAACTTGGTGGTGAGTTTCCCAACAAGTAGAGACAAGTGTGACAGACTTCAGGGCCAAGCAAGACTGCAGTCAATGCATATGTACGGCATTTTCTTTACTTGAACAGCGATCAGCCTTCAACTGAATGGTAATATTCTTAGTGAACGGCAATGTTCACTTGGACGGTTTGAGCACTTGAATGACAACGTTCACTTGAACAGCCAAAGTTAGATGACAATCGATCTGCTTATAAGTATCTGAACGGCCTCCAACCTTGATCACCAACTGTCTGAACGGCAACAACACACTCGCATGTCAGTTGCTAATCCAACAACTGACTAAACGGCGATGTATAACTGCTTAACCAGGTATCAACTGCAACACGTGAATGGCAACTATGGTACTTGAACGGCAATGCACTATAATGATACTAAAAAACCGTTAGATCAGCAACGAACTGGGCTGCAACTCAAATGTCATGTTCTTCCGCCTGAATCTACAAATGCACGCTGTCATCTCCTGCAATCCTGCAATCCTGCACGCAACAACCTAGGCAATCTACAGCATACAGTTCCAATGCATTCACCATTCAAGTATACACAGAACAGATAAGAAACAAGGCATCATTTGTATTGCCAATATGCCAAAGGCTACATAGAACATTCTGCCGTAATGGCTCTGTGTGTTCTCCTGCACTTGCCCACAACCAGACTTACAGTACGATGATATCTGTTTAGCATACACTCATACTCATTCCTATTAAAGAGGGGGTGTTAGGTACCCAAGATAAGTATTTAATATTATAATATTATATTAGATGTAATTATCCCACATGTATGGATAAGTGGGAGTGGTAGGTAGTTGGGCATTATAAATATGGGCAAAGACTCATAGAGAGGATATGAAGAGAAAAATATTGTATTTATCTCAAGTTGAGATATATTAAGGAGTGGCTTCCTTCCAATAAGGAGCATTGTACGGTGTTGCCCTACCTCAAGGGTTTGAATTATAAATTGAAAGCATTTGAGTAATTTGCATTAATTTCATAATTGTGTGGATTATTCATTATTGTTGTTTATATTTCTGTAAATTGGTACTAATTCCTATGGATGAGCAAGGTGGTTTGAATTATAAATTGAAAGCATTTGAGTAATTTGCATTAAATTCAAAATTATGTAGATTATTCATTATTGTTGTTTATATTTCTGTAAATTGGTACTAATTCCTATGGATAAGAAAGGTGGTCCATAACAGGGGGTTCCTTATGAGGATGTGGGCAGACAGTTAACAGCGAACATCGCCCGTACCCCTCATTTCCTAACGACTTTCCCCTTGGGCGGACATTTACACTTTATCCCAAACATTAGACTATTACATTTATTTATTCAATTTCATTTCTTTTCATTTACCCGCATTTGGGCTTACATTTCATTTCATGTCATTACAAAATTCTAATACAAAACTTTAGTGCATATTTTGCACTTTTATTTCATTTTCTTTTATGTTGAGCTGCTGATTTGCTGCCTACACGAACCACTGTCACACAACACTAAAATGAAGTCTCATAGTTTAAGGCCAACATCATCCCTCAAAGACCTTTGTGGAGTTGGAAGGTGAGTTTCATCTTATGTAAGAAAAAAGCCCATGCTTTTATATGTCTGGTTCTGCTTTTTAACAAATATAAATCAATTTGTTTTTACATATAATTACATGTGGAGGTTTATTTATATACAACATTAAAGTGGTTTACAGATAATTATTTTTTAAGGTTGACTCATATAACTTACAAGTAGTTAGTTTTATTTTCTTTTATGTGATTCTATGTTTCTTTTCCATTAATATGAATTTTACAAACTGAACCAAACTCTTCATAAATGCCAAACTTCCAAACTTTTTCTGCCTTCTACTCAGACCGAACATTCTGAATACAGTAACTATGGATTATGAGATTCCCAAAAATCCCTTGATCCCTTCCCACTATGACATTTTATAAAATAAATTTTGATGGTGAATGTAGCCACAATCTAGGATAACCAGGAACTAGGGAACTCATAAGGGATGTTTAGGGTATTAAAACCTTCATGGAAGATGACTTTTCCGTCTTTATTAATAACATTAGGAAATAAAAAAAGTTTATTCCCATATCAAATCCAAATATCAGTAAAACCAAAGGGCTCAAGACCGCCGTGAAAGAAACCCTCCATTATCAATATGCTTTTCTGCTGGCAATCCTACACCAACATGTGATTATGATGTTAGGCTACCTAGGAATAGATATATGGGGATATGATATTATATTGTATAAGGGTTGGCATGGGTCACACATAACCCAAAGTTGATTATATTATAATATAATATAATGTTAGGGTACCTAGGAATAGGTATATGGGGATATGTTATTATATTGTATAAGGGTTGGCATGGGCCACACATAACCCAAGGTTGATTATATTATAATATTTTATTATATTAGTAGTCGGCTCCCCAAAGTAGAATTAAAAGATGGGTATATAAAGAAGGGATATTTGTCATTGTAATCATCATGGAGATCAATCATATGTAATCGTCTTTTGTCCACGAAGTGGCTTATGGGACTTTGCCCTCTCTAAGTGGCGCTCTCATCTTGGGAGATCTTGTGGAGTTATTCCTTCTTTAAGGAGTATTATTGGTGTTGCCCTACCTTAAGGGTATTATCTATCTCTATCTCATTGTGTGGATTATCTTTGTGGAATATTATTTGTGGATGAATGATTTGATATTTCTACATATTGGTGAATGATTTATGTTAATGAGAATAAAGTTTTGTAACAAGTGGTATCAAAGCAACAATTCTGGCAAAGTGGGGATTGTTTTTTTGTGGATTGCAGAATTAGGGCAGATTTTTTTCTAGAAAAAATGTCTCATCTTTCAAGAGCCATATCTCTATAAAGGTTTGTTCAATTTAGACGATTCTTGGATCATTTTGTGCAGAATTTGAAGAGCTTTAAAATGAGTGGTCATATGAAGGAATCCAAGCAATATTGAGGGAGATACGACCTTGTGAAGTCAGCCATCCGGAACAAAGGCAATGACAAATTTTCAAATTACAATTTTTTTTTGAAGACGAAATTTATCAGTTGGGGTAAGCAAATCAGTTGCAGTTTATTTTGTTTTGAAGAAAAATTGCAGATTTAATTGTTTGTGTGGAATTTTAGCTTCAAATCAGTGGGGAGATATATATTTTTGTAAAACCCTAGTTTGCATTGTCTTTTTGTTGGGGCATGAACTATGGAGCTGCAAATATTTTTTGGAGAAGATGATATTGATGTTAAAGAATGGTGGAAACTATTTAAATCCTTGTATTCTACTAGTTATTATACTTGGTACCTTATGCTTCCTCTTTGTCTTGGAGGAGAAGCTCTCTCTTGGTTTTATAGTTTTTGTAGTGCCCATAATTGTGAACTGACTTGGGATAAAATAGAGCAAGCATTCTTGAGTCAATGGGACCCATATAAAAAGATAGCTAGTTTGAAGGATACACTCAAAGGCTATGCAGAAGAAATAAACATACTTCAGAAAGAACAAAAGGAACTAAAAAGAGAGCTAGAAAATTTCAAAGTGGTAGAAGGTAAAAAAGATGTCAGTATGCAGGTAGAGGAAACCATACCTTTGGTAGCAGATAAATTAAAAAGTGGACAAAGGGATTTGTTTGAATCTAAAAAAACTATTTTGCAGGTTTATGGTTGCATTCAAAAGGAAAAGGTTATTATTTCCATTAACCCTAGTAGCAAATATAATTTCATTAATATTGCTTTGGCTAAGAGGTTGCAGGTTCAAACAACAAAAATTAAGGGCATACAACTTGAGGGTGAGAATGTTCAGATTTTTGAAGATTTGAAGATCACCATGGATAAATATGTTTTACATTCAGATTTTCGTATTATTGAGATGGATATTGTTCTTGGTTATCCTTGGTTGGATTCTTTGGGTACTGTTAACATTAATGTTCAAAAGAAGTTTATGAAGTTATGGTACAGGAAAAAGAAGATAACATTGCAAGATATTTCTCAACTTAAAGAGCAAGGATCCAAGGAAAAACAAGAAGTGGTTGTAGAAAAACAAATTAAAGAACAAATAGAAGAATCTAAAACAAAATCCAAGAAGGAAGTAGCAACAATAGAGTCCATGGAAGCAGTAGCAACAAAGCTTGTGGAAATAACTAATAGCAAAGTCCAAGGAAGCTTTGATAGAAGAGCACAAGGACACACCAAACAAAGGGCACATAAAAGAACAACATGTAGAAGAATTTAAAACAATGGAGCCAAATGTTGAGGAGTCAAAGAAGGTAGAACATCAAGTTAAGGTTGCAACATATCGCCATCCACACCACCAGGAGCGACAACAATCTTGGAGGCATGGCTTAGGGCAACAATATTATGGTTCTACATGGAATCAAAAGGGTACCAAGTATGGCAGTGTTTGGCAGAGAAAGCATAGTGATCCTAGTTTTCAAGTGGTGCAACAACATCAAGGAACAAATGGACCCATCATTCGAATTATCATAATAAAGCAGCAAAAGCATGGAGCCAACAAAGTGGTTTTGGATACTCAAGTGGCAAAATGGCATACCAGCATCAACGTAGACCACCACCAATCAGAGTTTCACTAGGATGGATGGATGATCGAGATTGGTACCGGTTGCTAACATTGCTTAGCAAATCATATTATCTTGTTTCTTCATATGTTTCGAGGACGAAACATTTGTAAGGAGGGTGGAATGTTAGGGTACCTAGGAATAGGTATATGGGGATATGATATTATATTGTACAAGGGTTGGCATGGGCCACACATAACCCAAGGTTGATTATATTATAGTATTATATTATATCATAATATAATATTATATTAGTAGTCGGCTCCCCAAAGTAGAATTAGAAGATGGGTATATAAAGAAGGGATATTTGTCATTGTAATCATCATGGAGATCAATCATATGTAATCGTCTTTGCCCACGAAGTGGCTTATGGGACTTTGCCCTCTCTAAGTGGCGCTCTCATCTTGGGAGATCTTGTGGAGTTATTCCTTCCTTAAGGAGTATTATTGGTGTTGCCCTACCTCAAGGGTATTATCTATCTTTGTCTCATTGTGTGGATTATCTTTGTGAAATATTATTTGTGGATGAATGATTTGATATTTCTGCATATTGGTGAATGATTTCTGTTAATGAGAATGAAGTTTCATAACATATGACAAGTCCTATGAAATGAGGTATATTAAATATTGTCCATGAGATACGCAATGTGATCTATAGAACAAAAAAGAAAGGAGAAAATTAGATTACAAAAATAAGCTTTTCCTTTTCCTAGATCTCATCTACAATTCAATTCAATGCTTCTACAAGATTAATCCACAAGGACCTTGTCTGTCTTCATTTTACGATGTCTGAATCCACCCACTCTTGAAGATGGCAAACTTATTATCATGTATAAGCTGCTCAAGTCATCACGTTGCAACAAGTGATTTTGTCTTAGATTTTGGTATGCAGGACAATGATGCAACATCACATGTTCCTCATGCTCAACTTCCCCTTGCGTAGAGCATAGACATAGGCATTCTTCTCTACTAATAATTTTTTTATATTCCAGTTTCAATTGCAAGACGATGAGAACTAACCCTAAATTGGTTGATTATATATCTTCTGTTCATTGTGATCTTGTCATGGAGGTGATTTTGCTCTTTGTAGGTGGTGACTATTAGATTGATCTCACATTTGTAAAATCTCATTTTCTCATTAAGATCCAAAGAAAATCTATTGATTTTTTCTACTAAGTCTCAAATTCTTGCATAATTTTTGGAAAACACTTTTTATCAATTCCCCTTTTCTAATCCATTTCATGTCGTTCTGCTGCCAACCTTTCTTTTGAGTTGCAAGCATCACTTGATGTAGTGATCTGCTTTTATCCATCTGATTTATATTAAAAATTGACAAAATGCTGCTTCTTATGCATGAGATGCTAGTCTTGATGACTTGTCATGTGATCAGGTCAGTAACTTCTCTTCAGCCTGGCACAAATGGAGGCAAGACCCTGTTTCCCACTGCTTCCATGCATCTCCTCTTTCTATGCATGAGGCATCATGGCCTTTTCTTAAAAAAGGGCACTTGCATAGCCTTCGAACAAGGACAAACAAGATACTGTGACACCATTCACCTCAGGACAAGAATCCCCTCGATCATTCCTTCAGCAAGACTGTCCACATCCCAATCAAAGTTATTATCACCAGCAACGTGCATATCCTACTCAGCTTCCTCTCACTTGTTGGCACTCCCTCCACGAGCCTCTCATAAACCATGACATGTGGATAATCACATTTGCCTCTCCCAGCTACTACTGCAAAACACTAAAGACAACTGGTCTGTCTCAATTAATATGATGCCAGCACAAAAAACTAATAGATGTGCATATTCACCAGATCACCTGTTCCTTCGCAAAGGTTCAGCATCAAATTCCTTTTTAAATACAAGAAGCATTCTCAAAGGGCAGCAGACATCATTATACTTCCAGTTTATTTCAGCAATCAACCCGCAAGTAAGTTAGCTCATATATAGAAAGGAACTTACTATTGCCATTCACCAAGATGACTTTATGACCATTTGCTACTGCGTTGTGCTCTGATGATTGCTTATCATTGCATGCAGGAAGAGACGGCAGACAAAGGAGTGCCTGAAGGATAGATATAATAAGATGCCCTCTAGTGATTGGTTATCATAATGTGCAGGAAGATACAGCATACAAAGGGGTCCGGAAAGGTTAGATATAGCTAGATGCTCTTCCTACAAAAGATGGCCAAACTTCATAGGCAGCTTGCACAAACTAAATAGAAAAGGCAAATTCTCTAGTATTCTTCATTCTTCAGTTTCGGACAAGTTTCCGCAAAGAAAACATGAAGGGTTTCCCCCCTCCCCATCTTGCCTTGCTCATAGTTCTGACCTCTGTGTCAAAGAATGTAAGCACAGTTTGTATTGCTTAATTCTCATCCCCAACTACAGAGCAGGGTTCAAATTCAGGGGTTTCAAAAAACTGGTCTCATTGTATTCAGTCTAAAGGTCAAGTTCTAAAATCTCCTCTTAGATGTACTAGTGCAGCATTCAATACCCACCTGCTTTTCCATGTTTATTCAAGATGGGGTCACCTACGGCAAAAAGGCAATCTCTGTTGTTGTAGAAGAATAGGCTACATCAATATATGACTATTCTATGTGGGGGGCTCAATTATACGGGCCAGGAATAGCTGACACATAGAAGCATCAAGCATTCATCCTGCAGACCCAATCAACTTCGATACGAGGTCCAGATGCTTATGTAGGAAGTTTCAGATCTAAAATGATTATATTCTCAGCTGCAGACAAAGTAACATCTTTTGGAGACAAAGGCCAAACAAGCAGAAGTGCCACCAAAGTTTAAAGAGAAGATTATGCATGGTTAATTGAATCTCATTCTCACTCCCCCTCAACCTAGCTGAATTTCAAATTTGAGACAGAAAAAACCCATCATCATTTCTAATGATCACAGTCCTGAAGATTCAATGGAAAAATGTACAAAGAACCTTTTTAACAAGCAGGCAAATACTGCCAATATGAGCTTTCTGGAAAGTGGCAAGGCTATCCTGCGGTCACCCATCCCAGGGATCCACAATAATGCCAAATATGACCCATGCAATAGAAAACGCTAGTCCCAGCACCATTGATTTCCTTGTATATACATAAGTTTTAAATTTCGATGGCCCAGGTTGGCAAAGGTTGCTCTCCAGGCTCCTGATGGTTGGAACTATGGTAACCACTAAAATTCATCATAGAAGGTACTTTGCAGCCTCTCAGATGTATTTAACACTCTCTCAGCTTGGACTTTTATAGAATGGGTTTCCATGTTTGAAATGAGTATTCATAGTAATTGGGTTTGAAATTTTACTTCATACTTATCTGCTGAAATGAAGATAGATTTATTAGTTTCTGCTAAGGTCTTAATCTAGATCAACAGGGTCTTTCCAAGAAACAACCTGCAGGCTACTTTTGTTTAACATAAAAAGATAACTAGCAGTGACACATAGCTTACTGCTAAGAAAAAGGAAATAGAACAGGTGTAATAAAGCCACCAAAATTTGTATGAACTTCTGTCAATGGCAACATTGCCATGTACGTACACTGTAGTAACGTTGGCATTGACAGAAAAATAAGTTCATATAATATAGAATTTCCTAGGCCTGAAAACATCTCTCACTGCTATTATTCTAAAGAAAGAGACATCCACTATCAATGGTTCTATAGAGGTTTACCGTTAAGACAAGTAGAAATAGAAGAGAGCTAATAAAACCACCAAAAATTGTATAAAGTTCTGTTGATGCCAACTTTGCCTTGTACATCTGCTGCAAGGAAAGTGTAACCACAAAAAGGAGGAATGAATATAGCATTGAATTGCCTGGGCTTGTCATACTTTGAGCTGCAAAAGGTCAAACCAAATATGAACACATTAGCTCAACTCCTTCGGCATGTAAGCTTAAAAGTACATCACATGTAAAGAAAATCTGTTCAAATAAAATCAAATCATAATAATAATTCTTTCTATCACAAAAGATTCAGATATGGTAGGTTCTTGGGTTTACAAGTTAAACTCAAAACATTAAGACATATTCTACAATGAATGCATGCTTTAAATGTAGATATTCTAGTGCTGGGGCCATCAACATGATTCATATGTTTACAACACTTGCTTTGCCCCAATTTAAAATTCTCAAAAAAATGATTAGTAGAATAGAGTGAATGAAAGATAAATCTACTGTGAGGTACCTCCTCCTTACCAATCTTTAATGACCTTTTGCTCAATTACATATCATGGGAGAAGAGTAGTGTCATACTAAAATGGGAGGTAAATTTGGTCTGGGCAGTGCACATAAGAGAGTACCATAATAGGAAAGAGAGGAGAAGAATAAGCTGTTGTGGAAAACACAATAACACATCCAAAGCCCTAGCAAACAACAGCAAAAATACAATGAACAATGGCACCCAAAACATAGTACATAGGGTTCATATTTAAGAAAGTAAAATTGAATTTGGGAAAGCATTTAGTCCAGTAAAGATTGTTAGTGTAGAATAAAAAATAACACTTCAAAAAAATTTATTGAAAGTGAATGAAGAATGTTCTCAGATTGAAATGTTATTATTAAAAACAGAACAAAACAAAACAAAAAATCCAAACAAAGGCTGTGTGAAGGATGGTTTCATGTTAAACGCAAACTAGCTTGAAAAAATAATGTTAAGTGCAAAAATAAATGATAACATTGGATGAAAGTGTGTTAAAAAAACTCTTGCGCAACAAGAAGAGAATACTCCCAAAGAAAAGTTGGAAAACTAAATTAAAGACTTAAAACACAACCTTTGAAAATTTTGGATGCTGTGACTCTCAAAGCATGCACATTGAGGAGATGAAAGAGGCAGAAATGATTGCATATGTTGGAATTTATTACGTATGATCAAAAATTAGTTGAGAGGTTAGAACCACTCACACAAGAGTTGTTGGATAATTGTAATTTCTTCCATTTGAGGAAATCACATGGTTTGTGCAAGTTGCTACATTGAGCAACTTTATCTGTATTTAAACAGCTGCTGATTAATGGAAAACACATGCAGAATGTTTTATCAGTGGTATCAGAGCAGAATGAACCATTGAAGGGATGGTGAGGACACCTTCCCACCCTGCTTTGTGATGAAAAATTCAACCTCTTACGTGTTCCCTCAGTGGTAAAGATTCCCGTGGTACTGGTAGTGCTGGATATTTTCTTGGAGGTACTGGAGAGAGAGCTCTTGAAGATCTATATGCTCAAGGGTCTGCACATACAGGTTATGGTGTTAGCTTGCCTCTTGGACAAGACTATAATTCTGGAAAAGGACCTGTTCAAGTTGCTTCGTAGGATGTTAGCTATCCCCCATCTTCGATTTCCTGGTGCGCTTTTCGCTAAAGTTTATGTATGATGACACGAATGGCATGAGAAACATAGACCACATCATGACTTGCATAGACAGTTGCAGAGTTATAGCTGTCAAATTCTGCAACGAATTGGAAAGGAAGTTTATTGACTACTTTCAGATGGCAACGAGGAAACCCGTGCTCCCCGTCAGTCCTCTCCTCATGTGCATGGTAATAGAAGCCTGGACGAACAACTCTCTTTGCTTGGAATCACTGGGAAAGCAGTCGCCAATTTCCGTTGTTTTTCTAGTGAGATATCTAACGACAGCGTTTCAAGTTAACGACAAAAGGATTGCTCCATCAAATCAGCCCTCACGGGTTATGAGAAGAGACCTAGTCGATAATGATTCAGCCAAGGCCAATTACGTCAGCTTAGACAATCTTCGGACTAACGGTGATTTGCTATTTGAGCTACATCACAGAGGGAAGGTTCTCGTCACAAGAAAAAATTTGAGGTCCGATTTGCAATCAAAGGGGCCGGTTTTGGATAACCATGCATGCTCTTTTACTACAAGGAAGCAACCATGGATCATGTATTGCAACTATGTGTTATCTGCAAGATGATCTTTTCTAACAACTAAGACGGAATTTTCGGTTCTCGATGCGCCATTTTTTGAGGTTTACGTGGCAAGCAGGATCTTGGGCCAGCCCCCAGATGGTTCACTTGCTTCCTCGTCAAAAGCTTCACTCTCAAACTCACTGTATCAATCTATTGAGGTACGAGAAATTGAGCTTAGTGTTCATGGACAGAATACCCCACTCTGCAACACCCTTTCCTTAGCAGGTGAGAACATTGTCTGACATATAGTACGAAGCGACATGGAATGATAGCAAAAAGGACGAGCACTACATCAAATGGATGCAAAAGTTTTACAAGTACATAGAATCATATGTGTTACATTCTCCCAAGGCTGCATACGTGGACTACGTGGACCTTGATCTAGATAGTGCACACAACAGGACCACTTCTGTGGAAGAAGTGAGGGCTTGGGATGACAAGTATTTTAATGGGAATTATGAGAGGCTTGTTAAGGCCAAGACACAGGTGGATCGCTACAACTTTTTCAGAAATGCTCAGAGTATTCCTCCTCTCAACCAGTAGGATCCCTTCACCACTATATCATATAACATATATGCTAGCTTAAGCGTTTAAGAGTGGACATTATGTAGAAGGCCTTATGGGATAAAAAGGAATGACCCCTTGTATTTGTAAATATAGAAGAAAGGGTGTGAATGTGAAATAATTCCTTGAGATTAATAAAATATTATAGCTGCCATTGCCCCGTGGTTTTACCTACACACAATAGGGTTTCCACATAAATCTCGTGTATTGTTTTATTGTTGTTTTTAGCTTGCTTGCTTTTAATTTTCTAACAAAAATAATGTTGACGAAGACACAATACTCCCACCCATAAGATGTTAGGTGGTTTCAACAAGGAAAGGCCATCCTACATCACAAAATAGTGTTGCCCCCCTTTGCCATCAAACCTTTTCCTATAAGGTACTTTGTGATGTTCCACTCAACATGTGGTGTCCTTGGGCAACCCTACACATAGGAGCAACATGAATTCCATGAAGCAAGACCAACACCTTCATCACTGCTCGAACAAATGCCAACCTCATCTTTAGAAGGGAACAAAGGAAACAAGAGGATCGAAGCAAGACCTAGACTATTCCATCATTGCCACAAGTACTGCCCGAAGCCAGCAATTCATACAACGAGTGCCTCTTTCACTCAAAGCAATGCATATAAGAACCTCTACATTTCACTACGGATGACGATAGCCAAAAGTAACTGATTTCTGCAAAAGTAGTCAAAAGAATGATGTGACGAAGACAACACGTAAACATATAATGTATGGTTTCAAGTTCAACAAGGAAGACCATCTACATCATAGCATAGTGTCAGCCATAAAGCTTTTTTGGGGCAAGGGACTTTGTAATGTCATTCTACTTAACATGTGATTTCCTCCTTGGCCAACCTTACATGTTGGAGTGCCTTGGAATATAATGAACCAAGACATCAAAATGCATCATCATGATCAAAGAGCAACACTACAAGATTCTACGGATGTCGCCAATTAACAAAAATCCCTAATCAACATCAAAAGATGATTGATCAAATTGCAAATTCATGCTTCTAATGATCAAACCACAACAAGTCGAAAAACTTCTTGTCACCAATCAATTTGTTGCATATGCCCAAATAGGGCAACAACACCAACAAAAATGCCAACAGGAACACCAAAGGGATCAATTGGTGTCAAGATACCAAGATGTACCCTCATCACCTTCAAGGACGCCACTGCACTATCAAGTCAAGCGTCCAATTGACCTGATCCAACAATGCCTTTGCTCGATGCACTAATCTATCGTTGATCCATTTTGGAGAACTAGGAGATTAAATGCTAGATTCATACACTAATACAAAACAGTCATGTTCAACCCACAATTCTGCCCTATAAAGGCCCAATCATATTAGCACGCAAGAAAGACGACAAACAACTTTGTATAGACTACAAAGCATTCAATAAGGTTATGGTAAAGAACCAATTACCATATCCTTGGATTGACGATCTACTACAACACAAAGGTGTAAAGTACTTCACCAACATCAACCTCAAATCTAAATACCACCAAATACCAATTGAGCCAATTAACATCTAAATGGCAGCCTTCACGTCTAAAGAAGGGGTATATGTGAATGATGAAGGACATTTTGCAACCATTCATAGATTATTTTATGTTCATATACATGGATGATATTTTTGTGTTCAGCAAAACATGAAGACACTTGAAATATGTGCTCCATGTCTTGGACATTCTGGCTTAGCACAAGCTTCATGCCAACATGGAAAAGTGCTCATTTGGTGCCAAAATCATCTAGTATGTGGGCTTCATTATTAATGAGCATGGAAATCACACTGACCCAAAGAAGATCAAAGTCATCTAAGATTGGCCTACTCCACAGACCCTCACAGGAACTCACAACTTCTTGGACCTCGCCAATTTCTACCACGGGTTTACATTAGGATTCTCCACCATGACTTCGCCATTGAACCTGGTAACCAACAAAGGCACCAATGCTAAGTTCATGTGGAAACAAATGCAACAAACAGTATTTGAGGAATTGAAGCAACAACTTCTTCAATTCCTACCTTTCAATATCAAACTTGCAACATTCGTTGGAGAGACCGATGCCTCAAAGTATGCACTAGATGTTGTCCTAACTTAGGATTGGGATCCAATTGCATACCAAGATGAGACATTCAATAATGCAGTTCAAAGAGATGCTATTAGTCAAGTGTGTTGTTAATAGAAGAACTACATTTAAAAGGCCAGCATACACAAACACAACAATATGTTGAAATTTCCACAAGCAAAATGCAAGTTGCTTGATGGCTGCCATCAAAAGTGGTCGACCTTCCTCCCACAATTTCATTTGAATATCATGCACAGAAAAGGAAGAGACAACCAAGTTGTAAATTGCCTAAGTTGGTCTTGGTCCCCTATCATCGTAATAACTATAATTCTCGACTCCTGTGGACACTACACATCTAGTCGGCCTCACCCATACCTACATCTATAAACATTACTTATAGGTAAACACTTCTTTGACCACAATCTATTGGACAACATTTTGTGTTGTCTGCTCCTATGAACAAGAGACATAAGATGACTACATGGGCAGCAAAGCACTTTGGCATTGCCAATATAGTTGTTGTCCTACAAAAATACTTCTATTTGCCTAAGCTTCATAATGACATCCAAAGATATGTCACATCATGCCTCGCTTGTGTGCTTACCAAAGCCCAACAAGAAGGAAGGATTGTACAAACCACTACCCAGACCTATCAAGCATTGGGAATCAATCTTCATGGACTTTGTGTCAAGAATTCCCCAAAAGCCACCATGGGAAAGGTTTTGTATATAGTGTACAATTTTTTCCAAGACGGCTATCCTTGGCCCCTACCAAAAAAGCAACTCAAGAGAAGATATAGACAACCCCTTCTTCAAGCATGGTCAAGTTCACTTCAAAGTGCCACAAGCTACTATTTCTAACAAAACACCATATTCCTTAGCAGTTTTTAGTCTACCCTTTGATATATAATAGACAACAACTTGATTGATACAACTACCTTTCATCTGCAAAAAAAAGGACAAACTGAGTTGGTGAATCGAATGATTATGCATCTTCTCAAAATGTGCAACACCAAGCATTGCATTGATGGGACAAAAACCTACTCTAAAATAGCTACAACAAGGCTCTTCACTAATCTACAGGCCACAGTTCAATTTGATTGTGTCTTGGCTTTCAACCATTAGTGCCAATCGACCTCCCCTTCCATTCAACAATTATAAGGACATCCCCTATTCCTAGAAAGAGGTTAACAAAGCAAACACATTTTTTGGGCAAATTTACTGGATTTTGCTAAGTCTTCCTTCATACCTCAGCCTTCATCTAGTTTTCAAAGTAGAATCCTTTTGGCCGTACTTTTCGACTCTGTTAGGCATTAGATGTGGCAAAGCACCTTCAACATCTTTGATTGCACCACTCCAAAAAAAACAGGTCAAATAGCAAATAGTCAAACCAAGTGCACAACTAGTCAAGAGATTTCTTCATACTTGGGCCTTCATCTAGTTTTCAATGTAGGACTTCTTCAACCATACTTTTCACCTCTACTAGACATGAAATGCGTCAAAGTAGCTTCAAACTTTGGAACTAAATATTGATTGGACCCCTCAAACAAAACAAATAATGGATACACAAACCAAACACACAAGGACTTAAGAGAAATCAATCTTTCAAATTGTCAATATCCATCGAGGGTGACGGCTTTACTTCTAATTACATCGAGGAGTTTCCTCCTCTAGTTAGAAAGTTTGGTCCATTGCTTCACAAGGAGAGGTGACTGATTTGAACAAAAACTTGAGGCTCTCTGCACCAACCAACAGAGGCCTCCACCTGCCACCAACACCTCCCAACCCAATTCCACCACTGCCAACAAGTGCTAAAGCCAGTGCCACTACAGCCAACAAGCACCAACGCTTGTCACATTCAGCACCCCCCAACAGGGGTGCCAGCATGCACCACCCCTCATAAAGGAACACAAAGGGATGGCATCTTGTGAAACTGTCCCCAGTTCTTGATTGTAACCTTTGAAGGTGAACTGCTTTACCTTCCAGTGTCATATCTTCATGCCCTTTGTACCAACATATATAAACACATTGCATTCTAGTTAGAACTTTAGTTGGAAACAGTTTGTAGTACCATATGCAAGATACCTTAAATATCACACCTCTCCACAAATATTTCTATACTCCTCTAACTTATTTCCATAGAGATCATCTGTATAATTTATTTTATAAAAAAGAAAAATAAAATAAAATATTCTGACTTCCTTGCATAATGTATCTTCTTTATCATTCCTTTGTTCACTAACACAGTTACATCCTGAAGCTGCCTAAACTATTCCAGATCAATAGGCCACTAGAAACATTTGCATAACTTCCTCTCTTTGTAAACCTTGCTGATTCAAGGATAACAATATATGAAGAATTACTTTGAATGTTTATGTCAAAACTACAACTTTGAAAGGTGAATACTAGTAATATCACAATATTAATGCAACTTATAAACAACAAAAAGCCTAGACCTTGTAAATGGTCACAGATTTGGCTTGACAGTTCACACTCAAAAATGAAATTGTGGCAATTAATATCCCCCCGTTAGGGATCAGGCCTAACATCAAACGTTTTAATCTGATTCACTATCACCTGCACTGAATAAGAAGTCCAACATTATTTGGAATTAGTTTGAAAGCCCCATCAAACTGGTAGCTTGATGAGTTACAGTTTTTCAATTATTTATAGCCAAACTAAGATATCATTGTCTAACATCAAATGGGATTAGCTTAACTGGTTATATTTCTAGACTTTCAAGGAAGAGATCCAGGTTTGGATCTTGCCAAACAATACATGCATACTTGCTAAATTGTTGTAATACCACTATGTGGTCATGATGTAATAGGGGTGGGGTCTGTTTCAATCCCATATAACCACTTAATATATATATCATCTCATAACCCTACATATTAGCAAGGACTTGTGATCTTATTTCCTCTGCTAAAAGGGAGTGTAACAGTCTCCTTACGAGGGCTAAGGCTAAATGGAAAGCTCCTGATAAAAGATTCTATAAGATGACCTTCCATAAAGCGTCTAAAGGGGATTCTGAACAAGGTAACACCATCTTTACTATGCATTGGGATGAAAAAGTCTACGTATGATGAAACACAAGCAAATGCATTGATCGAAGGCCTTCAGTCAACCACTAACTACATAAACAGTAATTAGATGGCAGAAAACAATTCTATGTTTATTTCTCCACTGTGGAGAGAGTCACCATAAATTATTAGTACATTGACTCTATTATGGAAGAGATCGCATCGCTGGGCACATCAATTATTTATATTCCTCACCTTAAGGAAAAGACATTATTGGGGCATATACCTACAATTGTCAAACAGTTGTTGTTGTATCTTTACGGTTTGTCAAACTTATTTAATAAATAAAAAATAAATTAAAAATCCAAAAAGACAATCCCTAATTTTCTCTTATCATATAGTTACACGAAACCCTAAATGGAGCTACATTTCTCACCAAAACACTAAATTTTGTGGAAATTATTCCACTTTAACCCCAGCATAAAAATACTATGACAGTACAGGAAACAAAAAAAAAAAAAAGGAAAAACAAAATCCAACCATGAAATTACCTATATCAGCGTCGTATAACACAACCACAACATTAATTTACTTCATAAATTCCTCACAAGCAGATATTTTTTTAGATCTAATTCTAAATATTATGTTCTCGCATACCCACATTGCCATTCCACCACACTTACCAAAAATCTCTAAATTGTAACCACATGTAGGAATGAATTTGCCCTAGATCTTCAAAGCATATTTGGATTTCGCTTGGATATTTTAGCCTTAAACCCGAATAACTATTTTTCCATTAAAAAAAAATGTTCAGAGGATTGACTAACCTGCCATGGCGACCAGAAAGACAGTAGTCAAAAACCGATGCTGATCCCTGAGATCGACGGGACTAGGACAAATTTAGAAGGAAAACACTGTGCTAAACGCCTGTCCAGACATGTATCCACAAAGACGACGATAGTTTTATGCTATGTATTTTATGTCTAAGCACTAAAGCTAATGTGTGATTTTGTGGGTTTATTTCTAAAACAGTCGAGGTTTGAAAACCATACGTTGACAATAAATTATCAACCTGCTTGCTAATGTGACCGGCACTCCGCTTAATTAGAGGCAAGTTTGATGGCTTCGTTCATATTAATTTTTTAAATAATAAATAAATTATTAGATTATTTGGGATTGAAGTTAGTTGTAGTTGCATTATATTAAGATTGTATTGTTCATTTTTGTAACGTAAGTGGAGAAGGTCAGCTTGGTCCCGTAGAGCTGGAGGTCCACGGTTTGAACCTCTGCAATGCAAAAGGGACACAAAATTTCTTGTGGCTTTCCTTTATATAATGGTATACCCAGATGAGCATTGTCGATAACGTTAGTTTTTTTTTTAATTTAAAAGTTTTGAAATAGTGTGGTTGTGACCAACTCACAAAAAAATAATAATAAATAAAAATTAAAATTAAAAAAAAATAATATATATAATAATATATATAATTTATGATTGTATATAGCTTAAAAATTATATTTTTTTTTTTTTTTGCTTGGTTTAGAATTTAGGTCTCTATGAAATTTAAACCTTCTTTATGAAAATTGAGGAAGTTAATGGGTGGAGCTAATCTATTAAATGCACGAAAGAAATTTAATTGATTGAGCTAATCCATTTAATAGCTATTAAAGATATATATTTAATTTAATATAAATTTTTAATTCATTTATTTGGTATTTTATTTTATTTTGTTGGTTTTGGTTATTGTGAAAAACCCTTTATGGTCGACTTATAGAGCTAAGCAGTCTCCTCCCAACCATGACCTCTCCTAAAGTTGAGAGTTATACTTATCAATAGGGAATTTAATACAAAGCCACTACAACTACAAATCAGTCTTGGGTGGACGAGTGTCAAACCCAGCTTTGGGGCATTGGCATTGTTTGAACAAAAGCAATACAAAGTCTCAACGAAGCAATCAGTCTTTACATTTAACGTTGAGGTTATAAGTTTACTTGGAAAGATTTACTTATATGGCCACCTGAAAGAACCAATCACTCTGCAAGTTAGATCTCTCAACAGTTTTTCAGCTTAAGGTTTTTTTGCTCTAATTTAATTTTTGGGTTCTACAATGTAAGTGACAAATCTCTTGGTGATATGTTCGTCATTTTTTTCATTTTGTTGGGCCTTTTTGACCTTGATTTATTTTCTTGCATAGGCTTTGGGATGTGTTTCCATACCACCCACTTATTTTTTTATTTGTACTTTTATTATTTTTAATAAGATAAAGTCACTCGTCGGATTGAACGCTTGTCCCTTTCCTGGTGCTTTTAGCGGCATAAAAGGTTTAAAATGATTGTGGCATGGTGGTTATAGGGGCGGACTGCGCGAAGATCTGTGTGGCGGCTTCCAGGATGAACAACGCAGAATACGGTGGTGGCCATAAAAACTGGACAACCTGCCCGGATTCATGGCGGCTACCGATTCCACCATGTAAATACAAAAAAAAAATAAGATAAAGTCACTTTCAACCCAAAAAAAATCAATGAGACTTTGACCACCTAAAATCAAAACGGGACAACCCACCAACAAACATTTACCCGCTACCAATTAGCTTGTCCCTATCAAGTAGTTTAATACGATATTTTTAAGCAATACAATATGAATTACAACATGAATGGACATAACTTTTTTAATTAGATGCTATAGGGACACCTCAACTTATGTCATTTGTGTTTCATTTCAGTGACAGTTCGAAACACACAGGGAGGGAGGCCCCTTGTTACTATGCTTCCAAGGAGTGTGGCTCCAGTTGTGCCACCCCTTGTATTTCACATTATTAAAAAAATAATAATAAAATAGAATAGAAGTGGTTTAATGGTGAAGACTTTGAAACTTTAAATAGAAATTTTAAGGTTTTAATCTTGTAAGGAGAAAGTAGTTATTTTAAGGTGCGACAAGGACAACGTAATGGTTAGGGTTTTGGCTTCTCTTTAGGGAGATCCAAGGTTCAAACTATTACATACCCAAAAAGGGATAGGTTGAATAATAGCAACCAAGTGTTTGTCAGTTAGTTGTCTCCATTTGATGCTCTAAAGGGTTGGGGTCTCGTTGACTTCGTCTAATCCAACGGGTTAGGGTTTATAGTGGCAACACCCAATGGTGTTACCAATTCCCCTATGTATTAAAAAAATAGTTATTTTAATACTTTAAGACTTTGAAAATCTAAGGTTCATATCAATGGGGATATAGGAATACACCATTCTTCGATATCTAAAGTTTGGTTGGATAAACATTAACATTCTTTATGTCTCAAGGGGGATAAGACAATGTTTATTGGATGCTACCAATTTTCCTATGTATTAAAAAAATAGTTATCTAACCCTCAAGGGCTAGGTGGATTGGTAATTGTCTATCTGGCCAAGCACTTACTAAGAAGAGACCTAGATTCAAACCTCGGGGGCATACCTATTGCAAAGGTAGTAGTCTTATCTGAATCCTCTGAGTGCACGCCAGACCAACAACAACAGTACAAATCTCGAGCGACCGATGGTCCCCTCATGTCGGGTCAACAATAACGAGTTGATATAGGCTTATTGGGAGCATCCCTTATGGTTTAAACCCTACACTTGGAAGTTACTAAAAATAGTGTGGATGTAACCAACTCCCCTATATATATATATATATATATATATATATATATATATATATATATATATATATAATAGTTATCTTAAGACTTTAAGACTAATTTTTTTTATGAAAAAAGCAAATTTACATTAAATTAAGATAAAAGCCTTTACAATAAAAAAAAGTGGGTGGGTTAACACACCCCATGGGAAATCAAACTAACCCTCATTGAAAAGGGTTAGGAAACAAAGCCGCCAACAAAACATAAGTTTACCAATCATGATCATTGATGATCATTACATCAAAGAAAACATATCATATGGAGTAATGTGCCCTGGCATGTTGTCCTACATAAACTGCTAGTGATTATGGGATAGGAATCCACCCCTCTACATCGCGATTAAGGTCTTTAGCACCCGCATTGCTCCAACCAACAACTGGCCTAGGTGAAACTAGTTGAACATCATCCCACCCCCCAACCTGGTGCGATGAACAAGCAGTGTCAACATTAGGTTGCTTCAAACTAGTGAGGGTTGGGACCAGTGCCTATCTACGAGAGCACTTCTTGCATATGACGAAGGTTTATGACGAAAGCGAGATTGAAAACACTCCTAAGGAGAGTGCTTTGGGGGGATCTGATTGACTATACACAGAGCATTGGCCCAGTGCACCAGAAGAACTTGCAATTGATCCAACTCCATAGCAACTTTGCTGGCTTGAGTACATATCTATAACTACATGTCATTAAAAACTTTTAATTTGTCAGCATGAGTAAATGTGACAGAAGGTGTATATTGTTTTAAAAAATCTTGTTACGGGCCTTCCAAATATGAAAGAGCAGGCTAAAATCCTGAAAACCTGCCACACTTCAAAAAGTAGGAAAGACAAAGTAAAAGAGTCCACAAGAAGATCTTGGGGCCAAGAAACTCTTGTAGCTGTAAATGGGGAAAAAAGGAAAGAACCCATTCCCAAGCTTACCTAGATCTTCTGCAATTCCAAAAGAGGTGAGTACAAGACTCGAGTACACCACAAAAAGGATATTTAGGATCAGGAATTCCAAGGTGCTTCAAACGTTCCCCAAGGGAAGGCCTTGACATAGCAAGCTCCACGCAAAAAAAGATTTTGGGCTCAACATAAGTAGCCCAAACATTCTGAAATCTAGAATTCCATCTACTCCTTGTAGAAAATAAGTCCCAACGCTAATTGATCTGAGGTACCAGAGAAAGATGAGGATATAACCATTTATACCCTAAACGAGCCTTATAATTAAGCAAAGGAGTGTCAACATGCCATATCCAGTCTGACCACCAAGGATGTTGTGAGCACACACCAATATTGTGCAACATAGAAAAAGGGGTGAGAGTAATAACAACATAAGTATCTTTGTTCACACCATTCAGTCTGAAGGTGCATTTGAACTCATTCCATAGGATCCAATCCCTGGTCTGGCAAGAAAAGAAATCAACTATTGTAGCAATACCCTTTTTGAAAAATTGTTGAGCATGAATCCATTGTACCCGAGATAAGAGAGAACCTTGATGAAGAAACATGGGGGACCACAAAATATTCATAGAATTAATTAATAAGACTTTATAGAAGCCATCCTCTCCAACATATCCAAGGAGTGAGTTAATGCTAAGATTTCCATATACTTTTAATAACAAAGGAGCCAAAAATCTTACCAAAAATTAGAGCAGCAATAAGAGAGGTAAAATCCAACCCTTTACATGCTCTAGGTTTAAGGGAAGACCAGAGGAAATGAAATATCAAACCAAAACTATCTAAGCTTTAGCTCCCCTCAAAGCCCTGACCACCCACTTAGCACACAGAGCAATACCTTTTTGTTTACAGTCCAGCAGATCCATTCCACCAAATTCTCTAGGAAGACATAAAATATCCCAGGCAACTCTATGAAATCCCTTTGTTTCAGAAGAATTATTCCAAATAAAATCTTAAAGGAGTTTCTCAAGCTTCTTATAGCAAGCTTATTAAGGAACCCAACAAGAGGAATAGTATACATGAGTGTAGCTAAAACTTTAGAGCAAATATGAAATTCACCTGCTAATGACAACTTCTTAGTAAACCAAAAATCAAGTTTTTTTTCAACTCTTTGAAGCACATAAGTCCAAAGCTAAGAAGGGGAGCCTTGAAAGGAAAAAGGAATGCCAAGAAACTTAAAAAAATTCAGGAGGGATCCAATTCCAATGATACCCTTGAAGCCAAGGCGACATAGGCAAGGGAGATTGTCTAAAGCAAGAGGTTTTCCTCCATTGTATGCTAGAACCAGAGGTTGTGGAAAATATGTTCAGACAAAACAAAGCATTAGGAACAAATTGCTTCTTTTCCTTTATAGTAAGAAAGGAGTCATCAGTAAAGTGACCATTAATAAGTTGTCCCTAATCATTCGAAATAGCAATTCCTTTAATAAGACCTACAAAAGCTTGAGCAGCTAAAAGATAACCGAAGGCTTCAACAATAAGCACATATAAAGAGGGAGAAATAGGACACCCTTGTCGAACAGACCTAAAAAGGGCCACTACTTCAAATTGTGAATTGTTCGGATTGAGAATAGTCGAAGCATCTTTGAATAGCATAGCAATAGTATAAATGAAAACTGGCTTGAATCCTAAAGCTTTGAGAATAGTAAGAATGAATATCCATTCAATACGATCATAAGCTTTCTCAAAATCAATCTTAATAAAAAAACATGTTCTAGTTTGACATCTGGGCCCATTCCATGCCCTCCCAGACAACCAAAACATTATCAAGGATGTACCTTCCTTGGATAAAGTTTGTTTGCTCTTATCTGACTATCAAAGGAAGAAGAGGCATAAGATGAAGAGCCAAAGCTTTGGCAATGATCTTGTAACTAACATTCAACAAAGTAATAGGCCTCCAATTAGTGATCAACTTCGAGTCCCCTTGCTTGGGTATGAATTTGATATTGCCCCTATTAATAATTTCTCCCATAGAGCCTACTTGAAGAGCCTCCAAATAAAATTTATGCAGATCAAGACCAACTAAGTCCCAAAGACCCTTGTAGAACTCACAGGGAAATCCATCTAGACTTGGTGCTTTATTATTTTCCATTTGATATAATACATCCTCTAGGTCTATAAGGAAGAGTAGATTATAGCACCTTGCTCTTTGAGACTCTAAAACCTTAACTGGTACAACTACCATACAAGCTGCCAGTGCTTGCTCCCGCTCAAGGGGGAATAAGCTTGAGCGGTAAAAACATTAGTATAGTGCTTGACAAAAGCATTAATCATATCAATAAGAGAGGTAATCCTTATTCCATTGTCTTGAATGGCCTTGAATTGAGTATTTTGTCTAAAAGGACGAAGCCTCTGAAAAAATTCTTTTGTGACCCTATCACCAACTTTAAGCCAATGAAATCAAGCTTTAATTTGAGCTCCACGAGCCTTATAAAGTTTAGCAAGTTTAAGTCCATGCCTCTCCTGGGCAACATGAGACTGAAGTTTAGGATTAAACGGATAGGCCTCAAGATTGAGAGAATATTTGGCAAGCTCATCATGAAGGACAACATTGGAATGTCTTCTGAACTGCACCACCTTTTTTCCAAAGTACGGAGTAAGACAATTGTACGCAAAATGGCATCATTTCACCATTCTATCTAACCCAACTCTCCAGTAGGTCTAGGAACTAGATTTCAAACTCTACGGATATGATAGACCATGGAAGGGTGCTAAATAAAGGAAGTATTGAAAAAATATTATGACTTGTAGTGTCTCTAAGGCAAGGATTTCATCAACACATTAAACATGATGGATGAATGGTCAAAAGTAGTGGTACCAGGAATGGTTTCCACAAACGGAGCTGAAGCATTTCTCCTATAAAAGAAAAACTGCACGTGATCTGAAAGCATGGCTTTGTCTAACCTTCTTAGAATTCTTGCATGGCCAGCCTGAAAATTGGACCATGTATACCACAAATTTTAAGGAAAATCCTAGGGAGAAAAAAATAATTGGGGTCTAACAAACCCAATTTGTTTTTCATGAAGTACCAGGCCTCTCTTTCCCCAGTAGCCACTTTAAGACTTTGAAAATCTAAGATTCATATCAATGGGGATAGAGTAATACACCATACTTTGATATCCAAAGTTTGGTTGGATAAACATTTTCATTCTTTATGTCCTAAGGGGGCCAACCCAACGGTTTGGGCTTTGGGTCTTCTTCGAGAGGTTCGAAGTCAAACTGTGGTGTGTGTGGTTGTGTGTTAAACTCCTTATTGATAAGCTCAACTCTCCCCCTTATCAAAGGTCATGGTGGGATGAAGATGTCCAGTCCTGAGCATCAGTCATAGGGGTTTCTCACACTAACCAAATTCAAAAAATATATTTTTTATAATGATTGTCTCATATCACTTATTATCTTGTGGATGTCAAAAATCATTTTATTTTTTCACCTTTTTATAATTAAAAAAAGAACAAATTTATTTTTTATTTTTATTTTTAGTTTTATTTATTTTTTTAAGAACAAAGGTTTTTTCTTTTTTTTTGAAGAACAAAGGGTTGTACTCAGGTCCTCCACCCTTGACAAATCACAACTCTCTTCTTTAGATCTTAAGAGTTTACAAATAGACTCTATTCTCATTTCAATTAAGTTGCTATAGCTAGATACGTACATCATTTTACATAAAATGTATGAATTCTTTCTTTTTTACCTTTTATAATTAAAAATATATATTAAATTTTTATTTTTTTTTAAGAACATAGGGTTGTACTCAAGTCCTCCACTCTTTGACAAATCACAACTCTCTCCTTTAGAGTTTGAGAGTTTACAAATAGACTCGATTCTCATCTCAATGGAGTTGTTATAGCTAGATACCTACATCATTTTACATAAAATGTTTGAATTCTTGATTTTTATTTTTTTGATCTTCTTTAATTTTCTATGTAAATACAAATATTCTATAATTAATTTTCATTTTTTGGATCTTTTTTTTTGTGAATAAAAATATTCTAGAATTCGACATCCTTCTTGACATTTTCCTACAACAACCTTCACAATACCAAAAATTTACCTTTATTGACATTTTCCTGCAACAACCTTCACAATACCAAAAATTTGTCTTTATTGTCTATGCATTGCATCTTACTAGAGTAATATTTTCAAAATATAACACTATCATAGCCCACTTTATTAGATCTAGATTGTTAGTTTCCTTCCTAAAGCACAAGTGCAACCACAAAAACTATAATAATCTGTTTATATGAAAGTTCATTAATGTTATAAAATAAAACAAATATTACCAATGGAATATAGTAAAGTAAATCTTAATCATTATTTGATGTTACCAATGAAAACATTAAAGTAAATTTTAATCATTATTTGATTCATGCAATCAACATTTTCTTATCAACTTTATATAAACTTACTACTTCCTCTAATCAAAGAAAAGAGAATTTAACTTCACGGTCCTTGATTAAAATCCCTCTATTGGCTAGCCTATATGCACATTTGTTTCCTTCCTTTAATGTATGTGTAAAAATAATTTCTTCAAACCATATATTTATTTATTTATATTTGATGTAGAATAATATTTAAAATATCATTTTTTTTTAAATCAAATATATTTTTTAAATAAAATTAAATACCCTAGGGAGGACAGCGCAATGGTTTGAGTTTTGGCTCTTTTTCAGGAGGTCCAAGGTTCAAACCGTGGAGGGTGTGGGTGTGTGTTCATTAAAAATATATATATTTTTTGCAATTTTGAGGAAAGCAAAGGTTGCATGGAACATACAAGAGATAATTATAGAAATACAAGACCTTGTTATAGAGTTTGAAGAAATTAGGTTTACACATACATTAAGGGAAGGAAACAAATGTGCAAATAGACTAGCCAATAGAGAGGTTTTAATTGAGGATCGTGAAGTTAAATTCTATTTTTCTTGGTTAGAGGAAGTACTAACTTTAGTTGAAGCTGACAAGAAAATGTTGATTGCCTAAATCAAATTATGATTAAGATATACTTTAATGTTTTACATTGTTAAGATATGTTATATATTATAACATTAATGTGCTTTCATATATACTATTTATTACAATTTTTATGATTGCACTTGTGCTTAAGGAAGAAAACTAGCAATTATTTATAGAAATCTAGGATATTTCTAGAAATTCAAAGGGTTACTCTTCATCTTTTGATGAATTAATTAGGATAGGGAGCTAAAATGAAGATCACAAGATCTAGATTGCATTCTGTATTGGGAATATATGATCCTTATGGTCACTAGGTGCGGAGCGACGAAGCCCTTTTTGCTTCATGAGAACCTCTTTCAAGGGTTTTAGTGTATTTCTCTTTGGATGCTCACTTTTCTCTTCCTGAGCTAAAAGCCCTCTCTGTTTTAATGAAGAGTGGGTTGTTAGTTTTCTTTGAATCTGGAGGTCTGGATAGTTCGTCGGATATTGCAACCAAAAAAGTGGTCAAATTCGAGACTATGAGTGGTGTTGTCTCACTTCTAAACTCGAAGTATTTTTCTCTTTATCGTGCTTTTCAGACCTACTCAGTGGTGGATTCTCTCTCCTCAACTCTGGTGGTTGGTAGGTTGAGGAGCTGGTTGGACTGGTACGGGTGGCAGTTATGGGGTATTTGTCCAAGTTGGTGTAGTTGGTCAATGTGTATAGTATTTTTGGCTATATTTCTTTCTTTTTTGTTCTAGTGGGGTTAGAACCCATTGGGATTGAGGGGCTTCCATCCCATTTTTGGGGATCTCAAGGTTTTTCTCCCTGAATCTTTGCCAAGTGAGGATTACCCTTGAGATTTCCTTGGTAGTTCCCATGGTTTCTAGGGCTACAAATTTAATTTCTTTCCTGTGGGTGATATTGCTAATGATCAAGGTGTCGATTTGGCAGTTGGTGGCTTTATCATGATTTAGGGGTCTTGTTGTTGTTCCAGGGCTTCTCTAAATCTTACGGGTTTGGGGTTCTTTGTGGGTCCTAGGAAAAAATTGGTGCTAGAATCTATTTTCCTCGAGATATGTGCCAATTTTTTTTGTCTCCATCTCAGATTCTTGGTTCCTGTTGATGATTGTTCTTGCTGCAAGATTATTCTCATTTTTGGGGGTCAAAGTTCTTGATGTATGGTTTCTTCTTTGGGTGAGAAAACTGGTGGCCCAATTGTAGGTTGTGTCATTGTGGTTGGTGGTTAGCAATTTTGGTTGCTAGGCTCCTGTTGGACAAGAATTTTTGCCACCTTGTGTTTCAAATTTGGGTACTCTTTCCTATTGGGATCTAGCTACAGATTGTGATTGTTGAAGATGTTTCATATTTTGATGTGTTGTGTTGGATCCTTGAGTTGCAAATTTTGACTATTGTAGATGTTGTAGCTTTTGATGTGTTGTGTGTTGGATCCTTGAGGCTTGGGTTTCTAGTTTTTGGATTCCAGCTCTTGGAAGGATTTTCTTTGTTTTGATTTTTGAATTCAACTTTGGGCACCTGTTTTTTGTAGGTTTTTTTTTGAACTATCATTAAATGACCCCTAATGCTCGTTGAATACCTTTTTTGGGATAGTTTTTCTCTTGGTTCTTTATGGTGGTTTTCCCTCTCACTCTATTGTTTCTAGCTAGCCTTGTTTTTCTTTGGGTTAGGTATTCCTTGGTTTTTGTTTGGGAGTACCTCAGTTTCACTCTGTAAAAGGTTTGGGGACCCTTTCAAAACTCCTTCTTGTACCTAATAAAAAAAATAAAACTAGCAATCCATATCTGATAAGGTAGGCTATGCTAGTGCGATGTTTTGGAAATATTACTCTACTAAGATGCAATGCATAGATAGTAGAGGTGAATTTTTTTTATTGTGAAGGTTGTGATAGGAAAATTTCAAGAAGGATTATGAATTTTGGAATATTTGTATTCACACATAAAATTGTAAAAGTTTCAAAATTTAAAAATCAAGAATTTAAACATTTTATGTAAAATGATATCAGTTTACAACTATAATAACTCAATTGAGATGATAATTGAATCTATTTGTAAACTCTCATGCTCTAAAGAAGAGAGTTGTGATTTGTCAAGGGTGGGGGACCTAAGTACAACCCTTTTTCTCTAGACATATATATAATAATCATATTGTCAAAAAAAAAATATCAACACCAGAATAACAATAACAGGTCAAAAACAAGCCACATGCACAATGAAAGAATGGTATTATATTGACTTAGGGAGCTTGGATCTCCACTGTTACAACATTGATATACCCCGTATCACAGGGGTTATAGAATGTGCTTGTTTTTAACAATACAATGATTATTAAAGGGTAAAACCCAGTGTCTTCAGATCTTCCTTGCTACAAATAAGAGGTTGGGTGGGCTTCGTATATCCTCAGCTTGACTACTCCAACTGCAACAACTATCAAATAACTCGTTCTCCTGTATCTACACAAAAAGTAAACCACCAAAAATATGTCAATAACACATGTGGGGCCTCCACAGTGTGAGTCCCTTTTCAATAAAACTGTAAATCTATTAACCCTAGGTTGAATACTTACGAAATATAAAATAAAATACAAATGAAATTAAAAAATCGTTACCTTGTCAAAACCTGATGATAATCTATGCTTTTGAGGGATTGAAATGGGATTGCACAAATGCCCGAAAGCGTTTGAGGGATTGCTAGATGCAATGCACTATCTGGAGGATGCCCTACAGTGTTTGGAAGATGCCCTAAGGCATCTACGGGTATCAATGGATGCTTGGTAGGGTCTGGATCTGATTCATAAAAGCAACAGTGAATGGATGACATATGCAGTAGTGGGTAGAGTTTGTGTGAAGATGTGTGTGACCTCAACAATTTTTGACCTAATATGTTTTCTCTCCTTTATTCATGAAAAGTGAATAACCTTTTATGATTACCTTTGATTAATGCTAGGGTTTCAATGACAACAATGGGCGACCCAGATTAAATCGTGATAAACGACTGAGATTGCAACTAAATAAGTGACACAAATTGTGATTAATGAGTAGCAAAGAGTGCCACATGGCATGCTAAAATGGATTTTTGATGGATGGCTCGAATTTATTCATATATATATAAATATAAATATTATATATATGAGTGTAGGTAAGGTATGATACCCTAAGAATCCCCAATTTGTTTAATTATTGGTGATGTGGATGATTGGTAAGGTGCAATACCTTGAGCATCTCCATTGTTGTTCGAGTTGATACCAAGGTCCTGATCAGATGAGGTGAGCGGACTATCTATGGAAAAGGTCCTCCTGTCAATAAGATCTTGGACCACATTTTTAAATGTGAAGCAATCATCGATGTCATGACCCGTTTGTCTATGATAGAGATAATAATGATCTTCTCAATGTGACTTAGGTTAAAGTCTATTCAGATCGAGAGGGCGCACGTCAAATAAAACAATTATTTTTACCTCCTCCATCTTTTGAAATATGGTTAACATGGGCTTGGATAGAGGGGTATAGTTACAGAGCTGATGTTTTGAATGAGGTGAACGAAGCGAATTGGGAATGGTGATGCTCCCCCTATCTTGTAGATCTTGGATAGGGATAATAGAAATACTTCTTATAACTCCTACCATGTGTCTTGTTGGGGTCTCTTAGTATTATTTCTAGCAATGAGATCTCTTGTGCCTTATAAAGCTTTTGAAATATGATCAAATAATACTTTGAAAGCAACGTGTGGTCATGAGGGAGCTTCATAGGAGCTTAGTGTGGTTGTCTGATTGTGATTGATTTTGAGTTTGTGGCATAGGCATTGTAACCTAAGATGTGGATTATGGAAATGGATGTTGCAACTGCTAAGGTTGCTAAGATGGATGTTGATGAGACTGATGATGACTCAACTATAACTCAATGTTTATAAGTTGAGTTGAAATTTATTACAAAATTGGAGTGTGTTGGCAACTTGATTGTAGCTCGATGTTAGCTAACCTATCCAGGATTTGTTGTAATTCTAGAGGTAGTGGTTGTTGGTATTGTTGAGGGGGTTGTTGGATGGATGTTGATGAAATTTATTGGCAAATGTAGGTGGTAAAAATGGATTGGATACAAGTGACAGACAACAATTAAGCAAATGTGGATCGAAAGTGCTCAACATATAAGTTGGTATGGATGGTTCATGATGATTTTATCTAATGGGTATATCCACATGCTCATGTTCTTGATTCTGCTTGGAATGTTTAGTTGTGGTAGCTAGATTATCCCCAATTTGATGTAGTGTGTACACATGTTCTTGATTCTATAGAGATTTCATGTGAGATGAAGGAGGTGTGACTTGATTCAATGGTAGCAACACTAGTGGTATGGAGGAAATGTTGGAAGGAGCTACAAGTTGTATAGATCAGTTTGGGAATTCTTGGTCCTCTATCACAACATTGATCATTCCCACAAACTCTTGGCGAGGTGGGCTATCATGCACCTAATTAACCTGCTTAGGTTTCTCTACTTTATTGGGAAGTGTTGTGTTAGTTTCATGCATTGACAATGGATCTTTGAAGACTCCTATTTGTTGTGGATGACCTAGAAGATGAATGGGTTGAGATGGATTAACTGGAATATGGATGGGTTGGGGTGGATTGATGAAATTTGGTTATGGACACACATTTTTTGGTGGTGCCCAAGGAAATTATGTCGCTCAAGGTTGCTAATCCAATTGTTGTTGGTGGTTCATGCTTCTACCTAGGTTACCACGTGGATAGCCCCCATAAATCCTTGGTATTGTTGAACATGGTTGACTTGGTTAGGAGGAGTCCTATTGGTTGAAACCTCCATCGTTTGTTATGTTTCCTCTTAATGAGGAAATGGTGTCTGGAAAATACCAAGATTTTGGTTCTGTTGTGCTAAGGGATTATCCAACTTAATGGCCCCCAAGTCTAACAAGTCTTGCACAATGTCTTTGAATGTAAAGCAATTATTGATGTCATGGACTTTCTACCAATGAAAGGGGCAGAAAAAATGCTCCTTAAAATCCTTGCCTCATTTAGTTGGATCATCTGGTTTGATTTCTAGTAATATAATGGTATGTGTATCATACAACCTTCAAAATATGAAGGTCTATGATTCAGGTAATGGTGTGTAGTTGTGAGTTTTTTGAATGAGCTCTCGATGTTGATTATTCTCTATAGTTGACGTTTAATTTTGTAACTATTGTGGGGGTGGCACCGCTTGATATGTTAATTTTTGTATTTGTGGTCGTGACTATTGAATGTGGACTTGATATTGTTGATTTTGCATGGTAGGTTGACTCAAGACCACCTGATTAACTTGCCTAGATTTTGTTTGGCCATTATAATTTCCTCTATCTTGGCCCTTATTTTACCATTATTTTTTCTTGGGCTTAATCTCACCCTTCTAGATATTGATTTCTTCAATAACTCAAGATTTTGATATGCCATACTCCAATAGGGTGAGATGGGTTTTAAAACAACTCCTTGTAAAAATTCGTGTTAGCTCTTCCATTTGGAGAAAAAATGGTAATTTGGTAATGACTATCCTCCAATGGTTTCCGAAGACAAACCGTTTCTTCGAATTGTCATAAATTATACAAGTTAATTAATGTGGTTTTCTTCTTAACGTTGAAGGAGAACCTTTATAAGAATTGGTCTGCCAACTATTTGAATGTATATATTCTATGATGTGGTAGGTGGTTGTACCATTCTAAGGCATCCTCCCAAGTGTCTGAGGAAATGTGTAGATCATTAGGGTATCATTCTCTTGAATCCTAAAGCATGTGTAGATAAATGCACTTATATGCTCTCTAGGGTCCTCAATCCCTTTAAACTTATAAAATTTAGATAATGTAAAATATGCAGGATATGGTGGTGATGGTACCAAAGGATGAATAGGATGATTGATTAGTTGTCTTAATGTGGGTTTTTGATATGCCATACCCGGTGTGTTTAACATCAAGTTGTTAATCTGCTTTTACATAGACTTAATTTTAGGTTCTTCCACTGATGTTTGGAAGCCTTGGTTTACGTGGTGAGTGTATATGGGTGGTGTATATTGGGTGATGAACAATTGCGAGGAAATGAGGTTTTTGTTGGCTAATAGGTTTATTTCAATGGGGATGTGCTGGTGTTGGATGTTTTGTTGGAATTGGTTATGGAATGGTTGATGGTAATGAGGTGGAGGTGGATTTTAGCTATTTTGAGTGTTCTAGGTAGTTGATATGGCATGGATGTGGTGGAGTGGATGGGTAGGTATAGTGACTGTGGGTGGTCATGATACCTAAGATTGGTCAGGGGTGAAAAATATATTTTGTATGGATGTGGGTGGATGGTTGAAATTTACCACCTACAACTGTTGTTGTGGA